>CM068707.1:15000-2576963 GCA_035079005.1 Fraxinus americana | reverse complement strand
CATCTGAACTTCTTAACTGGGCTTTATCTCTTGGAATATTCAATTTGGACTACACTTTTTGTATGTCAATAATTTATATTAATGAAACTTAGGTCAAGTTACAATCATAAATCATAATATTAAACACTTAGCCCATTGCAAAATAAAAGCACAAAAAGGAAATAAAGAAAGAACCCATTACAAAATGGAGATAATAATAAATATACAAGATACGGGAAGAAGACTGTCCCTTGACTATATTCTTGAAGATATGACGAATAGAAATCTTGAATCATCCTTTCAAAGATATTCTTTCCTTCTTCTTGCCTTTTCTAAATACTAGTTTAACACCCGTGCAATGCACGGGTTGTGTAATTTTTAAGGTAATATTAACGGTTTGAACGTTAAGAGTAGATGGAAAATTGTATTATAAAATTTCATCACACATTTGTATAAAAGAAATAATGTTTTATAGAAATATAAGGGCAATCAAAAATTTGAACAAAGGAATAGCAATAAATACTGTATAGGAATTGCCTCCAATTGGGAACTTCAAATTTACAAGAGGGGAACAATGCATGTTTCAACGTGGAATACAACAATTTATTTGAAAATGAGACTTTCGTTGGGTTTCTCGTTTATTAAACTAACATAAAAATAAAGCAAATGCTCCCAATAGAAAAGGAAGTTGCCATAATAGGAAGAGAAAAAATTTCAAAGACACGTGGCATCATCTTTACAAACATGTAAGTGTGTATGTAGATACAATATTTGGTCCAAGGGAAAAAGAAAAAGAAAAGCAAAAAGAAGTTCCAAGATTACGAGTTTATCTTACATATTTTGAACTATTTCTATCAATGTTATGTCTATTAACATTGTAATCACTCCTCGACC
This sequence comes from Fraxinus americana, assembly GCA_035079005.1. Taxonomy (NCBI): domain Eukaryota; kingdom Viridiplantae; phylum Streptophyta; class Magnoliopsida; order Lamiales; family Oleaceae; genus Fraxinus; species Fraxinus americana. The sequence goes on along the minus strand of CM068707.1, from coordinate 2,576,090 downwards.
CTATCACCTTTTCGAATCTTATAAGTTAAGTCATCTAATACATGTTTATTATACTATGAAGATTGGTCCGGTACAAATGCAATGGGCACGATAGCTTGCACCATTTTCTTGTGGAGGCGCCATACTTCATTTTCCTTCCGTTTCTAGAGTTCTACCACGTGAACTCCACCATGAGTAAATCCTAATGCAAACTAATTAAGCTTGGAGGGATGATCAAAGCAATGACAATTGGATAAACCTTTGAGCAATGAATAAATAAGGCACCATTAGATTGGAAAGGAATAACATAAATAAAGTAATTGGAACACAATATTGAATAGTACTTATGGTATAGTAAAAATGTGTCTAACTTCTTTTTCTTCATTAACTCTATCCACTACCATCTAGTTGAGCATCTGAAACATGTTAAAAGTAGTTACAATAATATGACAGAGATGTGGAAAAGTATCAAATTATAGAGTTTGCAGTTTGTAGTCGAAGGAAACTACGTACATGACATTACCTTTTGTTTTAAAAGTTTACGGTTCAGCTTCCAAAAAATGTTCTTAATAATTACATTGACCCGAGTAATAAAAAATCTCTTTGAAAAATTTTCCATTCTCTCCGTAAGCCATCAACAAAATAAATAAATAAAAAATGATAGAACTATATAATAATTCAAATTCTTTAGTAAATTCATACCTTTCATTAGTTACTCAAGTTAAGGTTTTGCTTATCATGTTTTTCGGTTCCTTGTCGTATCTTAGTCCGAGCATAATCATAAATGACAAAATTTTGCATTAACATAGATGGAAGAAAAATCGAAAAGAGAAATGTAATGTCCGAATCGGTATTAGTGGACTCCGAGATTTAAGACATGATATATTTTCTAATAATTAAGAAATTTATTTGAACATGATATTTAATATGTGTTTATCTAGCTAAAGTAATGAAAGTAGATCTAGATTGATCGAGAAAGAGTAAAAATCTTTGTCGAGTATATATCACCGAAGAAGCATATTCAATTTGATCTCAGAAGATGTCAAACATAAAAAATAGTCATGAAAATTGTAATTCTACGGATGTATGAATGAAAGAATTTCGTTGTTCACATTGTTCTTAGTACGTGTTGTGTAAAGTGTCAGTATTTGATGGTTTAAGTAAAACTTTTATAAATGTGCTTGTTTTTGCTCTTGATAATGCTACATACAGCTGGACCACTGATTTAAAACTGATTCTGGAAGATATAAACCAACGAAATCAAGTGTTTGACCATGTGCTTTGTTTATTGTCATTGCAAAATATGGTCTAATTGGAAATTGAGTTCTTTTAAATGGAATTGAGTTTCGATCACTTTTTAGAGGTATAAAAGGGATCCTCGGTAAGAAAACATGCTTTCCACAATATTCGTTAGTAGTGATTTCAGCAAGAATTACGTTCTTTTCAAATTTTCGACAAGTAAGACGTGTCCCATTGCATAACCCTCCAGAAGGATTGATATTTCGTAATAACATTACAGGACAATTTACTTTGAGCTTTAATTCATGTGGTGGAATACCATTTGAGGTCAAACTATTCAAGAAATCTTCCTGTAGGATTTGTTCTGATTTGTCAATTGATTCATCAAAACTATAATATGTGTAAAATTCACCAGGAATATCTTCAAGCAAAATTTTGTTAATATGATCAACACATTCGTTTGTAGGCGTAAGAATAACTCGATTTGCCATAAGATGTAAATTATCAGCATATGATTTTATGTTTGGAAAAACATGATGTATTAGATTTTTTAAAGATGTAATTTCATCCTCAAATGGTAAAATTATATTGTTTGGAAGCTTAATGCATTTACAAGTATGTTCTTGCTCTGTTCCATTTCCAATTTCAAGCAAGTATTCGCAAAATTTGGGATCTAACTTTGCCCTCATATTCTCAACTAATGGTAGATGTAAATATAAAGGCCAAAGATCAGAGAATACTAAGGTAGCTCTCATTATGTCTTCTTTTTTTCCTTTTTGTACGACTGGAAGAACTTGTCGAAAATCGCCTCCGAAAACCACCATTTTACCGCCAAAAGGCAAATTACAATCAGAATATCTCTTAACATCTTATCTACAACTTCAATGGCACAACGATTTACCATAGTTGCTTCATCCCAAATTATTAATCTAGACATTTTAAATAAAGTCCCTAAAGGCGATTGCTTGCTAACATTACAACTAATTTCACCAATTGTTTCCAAAGGAATTTTAAATCTTGAATGAAATTTGTTCTACCTCCAGGTAATAGAGATGCGAGATACTCGAGAAGATGCGATTGCCAAAGCAATTAAATTTTGAGATCTCACACCAGCTAGGGAGTGCTTTATATAAAAAAGTTTTACCCGTCCCACTGGACCGTCGATAAAGAAAGCACCACTTGATTCTCGACTTCTACTCTTTCCATAATTGTATCATACGCGATCGTTGTTTGTCATTTAAGGTTCTTTGTATCATCATGGGCACAATGAACATTCAAATTAGTTGTCTCTTCTACAATCATTCTTCTTAACCTTTCATTCTCATCTATATTTATATTGAATGATACTATTTCATAGTCGTTTATGTTTTTACCCCATGATTCTAAAACAGAGTTGAGATCCTCTAAAGCACGTACTTCAGCAACTTCCACGGGTATATTTTCATGTACATAATCATCAATCATATAAGTCTTGAATTTATCCCACAACAACTTTGGATGATTAGGGTTGCAAAGCATAAGGAGTGTAGCAAAAAGACGTCTTAAAAAATATGGCATTTCGTAAACAATAGCTTCTGACAAACATTATTCACAATGGTTATCTCCACTTAATAGATCATGTAGCAATGCAGCTTCTCGATGAGTTGTAGTCGTCACCCCATTTGAAGTTCTTAAAGATTGAAATGATGTTGGTCCTCGAATATGATTAAGAAGAACGCGAAGAAAATAACGTTCTCCTTCAGAAGGATTTGCTGTGACAATTCGTCCTATAACAACTTGTTTCTTTCTTGGAGTCCAAATCTTTATATTTGTATTCCAAACAAAATGTGTAGGGAAATCTCGATATAACAATGTTCGAGCAAACTCATTTACTTCATTGATTCAAAAATTCACAACATTGTTCTCCGCATATTTTCATTGTCAACAATGGTAGATAAATCATCATTCCCATTGTATGTTACTTGTTGATGGTCTTCAATATGAAGTCAGAAAGAATAAACAAGAGGACAAATTTACGCCAAATGGAAAGAAAAAATCCTCCACATAGCTTCAGTGGAGATATCCATCTAGCTTGATTGGTAGGCGAGATTTCATCAATTTCTTTCTCTGTTTCATTTGTGTCAATTAAGAAATTAATACGATCATGTCCTTTGTATACATATTTGTATAAATATTTTACACTTTGTGAGAAGAACATACTTCAACATTAATGTGACAGTCAAATTTTGCACTTAAATAAGGATTATATGGTATGACCCATTGATTGTTTAAGATTTGACCTCTAACTTTAACAGAAATGCCATTATTACGACGTTTATACAACGGGTATGAGTCATGACCAAATATAGTAGTGTTACAATAATCTCGAGGATATTTATTTTTACAACCTCCATTTGCCTCCATACATACATTCTTTGAATTTAGATTTCCACAAGGACCATGCATATTGTGTTTAACAATAACAGAATGAAGATGAGAGCATTTATTTTTGTCATGAATTTCACAGGACACTATCTTATCAACGTCCGCAGCACAAGAAATTTTGTGGCCACAGTTGAAAATTAACAATAGATGTGCATGAGGAAATCCTCTTTTTTGAAATTCAATCACATATATATGTGCAATAACAAGGCCTAAGACATTTTTTTTGTATAAATCATTTTTTAACTCTTCTAATTTTGCTCACCGAATACTCGTAGACAATTAGATCGGGTCGATTTTGAACTTCGTCATTATGTCTTAGTTGTTGTCTAATCTCTGGCCAATTTGGATTACATGTTATAGTTAAAAATATATCTGGTTTTCCATAACGTTGTACAATAGCCATTGCATCCATATATCTCCTTAACATATCTCTAGGCCCACATGTAAAGGATTGTGGTAAAACGAATTTTCTTCCAATTTTGTACCCTCTTGTTTCTCCATTTTCAACACTGTCTACAATGCCTTGATAAAGTTCAGCACGAATTTGTTTTTGATTATTACGAAAATAGTCTAATCTAGTAGTTTCAATTTTAACATACATATCTACAACATATTGTTGAAATAGTCTACCACTATGAAGCAATATAGACTTACATGGAGGCCTGATTTGTAACTTGTACGAATAGTATTCTCGGCAAGAAACCTGAGATCGTTTCTTAGTTCCATTAAGTACTGTATGATGGAAAACCAATTTTAGTATTCATTTATAACATTTACATTGAAAATGTTAGGAAATATACTAAAAGGAATATTCGCAAACCTTGATTTTCTTTTTCGATAATTTGAGATGCAGAATTAAGTGTGGTAGGAAAAGCATCAAAATTGGGCAAATCTCGAGACTGACTTTTGCATCTATCAATACCTTCATGCCACCCAGATTCCCCATATGGAAAAAGTAAAGGATATTGCAAAGGATCATAACAACCATAATAATAATGAACCTTATGTGAATCACCAGAATGCCCGTATATAGTAATATCACGAATGTGAGCATTTGCATTTCCATCATCTTCAATCCATACAGCAGCTACTTGAGACGACGTGGGAGTATTAAAAACTCTTTGATCAAGTCCTGGGTCACATCTTATATGTATTTGGTAGTTATGTAAGTTAGTTATATCACTTCAAGATCTAAAAAATCTACTATATGGATTTATTTCAAGAATTTTAATTAAAGTCATTAAAGTAGATTCAATAAAGTTTTCTGAAATTTTCATACGATTTTCAAGTTCATTTTCTGTATCATAAAAATATAACTGCATATAATAAGGCGTATTATTCTTTGGTATAAGTTGATTTACATAATGATATACTTGCCCTGAACTCTAAATGTGTATATACCTCTATATGTTTTAAACAGCTTCTTTATCATATTTGACACCAAATGAAGTGAATGCAAAATGGTTATTATATCCCCTTGCAATTTTTTTAAATTCCATACATTTAGGTTACGTAGAAGTAAACAAATTGAATAGTTCAGTTGGTGAATCACACATATAAAGCTTAACTTTTCCGTCCGAGCAACAAAAACTTTTACTTTCTTTATAAAATTTTTGTGCACCACAATGTTCACAATAAGTACACGTTGGTAATACATATAAAGTAATTGGTACATTCAATAAGGTAGAACTTTCTTGTAATTCCAAATTGGAAATATTGGCAATTGCTTCATTTGAAGTAGAAGTTTCAAAATGATGATGTATTGTAGATGTATACACATTGGCGACATCTAAATTAGCATTCTCAGTTAACATAGGGTTAACTATCCTTTTGCGTTGATCAATGCACCTGGCTTCTAACTCGATTTCGTAGATCCTTATGTCTTTGATTTTGTTGTTGGCGAACGAAGGTATTGTAGGACTCATTTGTACTTTGGAAAATAGTTTCAAGGTTACGAAGATTAGGCTCTCCATCAGCAGACATTTTTGAATTATCTATAAAAGAAAATAAGATAAATTATCAAATAGTTGGAGTATAAATTAAACAATATATGAACTAAATGAGAGGAAAAAGTTTAAAGGAGTGAAAAAAACTAATGAATTAACATGTTATTTAACATAAAAGGGAAATAAAGGCGCGTAGGCGTTTTAAGGAAGTGGAAAAAGTTAATAAATTAAATATGTTATTTAACAGAAAAGGAAAAAAAGGCGCAGAGACACAATGCGGAAAACGTGTATACGGGCTGGGGAAAAAACGGTGCGGAGCAACATTAAAGTCGTGGAATAAAATTGATGGATAAAAGTCCTAAAAATATAGTATAACATTAATAAAATGCATACATTTAAAGTTATAAAGTAATGAAATTGTAAAATTTAATGCAATAGTAATAAACATTGAAGTCGCTGCCTCAAATATTTGATGAAATGAAATGCTAGAAAATTATAAACATTTTTTTTATACTATTATATCTACAAGTAGACTAATTGAACATTATTAAATGAAGCTAAATTTCTAGAAGAGAAGAAATTCTTACATTTTCACTTAAGCAAAACGAAGAGGGAAAAATTCGAGAGATGAATAGCAGTCAGACCCTGCACAATGTTAACAAATGGAAATTAGATTATTAAAGTAAAAATATGTAAAAAGATTTGGACACAATATTATAAAGTGTACTACTGTAGTTAATCACAACCACCAGAAAATACAATTAGAAATAAACTTGTTATATGTAATGCGAAATAACACAAATGAAAAGTCAAAAGTAGGGCCCCTCGTAGGGGTTCGGGGGCAACGCCCCCGACGGGGATTGACCTGACCGGTCAGGTCATGGGGGTCGAGGGGGCAGCGCCCCTCGTGGGGGCTCGGGGGCAATGCTCCCGAAAGGAATTTAGATTTCATATATGAAATGAAATATTTTCTAATATTTTTGATTTAAATTTGTAATAAGTGAAATTACATTTATAGTTTTTGTAAAATGTAAATCAATAGAATTTTTAACTAAAAAAAAGAAGGAAAAAAAAAACGTAAAAAAATATTAAAAAAACAAAATTTCGCTGTCCCCGTGCGCGCACGGGGAATTCGAAACTCTCCGTGCCCGCACGGGGAGAGTCTATCTCCCCGTGCGCGCACGGGGAGTTCCAATCTCCCCGTGCGCGCACGGGGAGTAATTCAATAAACTGAAGCCTAATTCTAACAATAAGTGCTAACAATAATCTACGACAAAATCATAAGAGATGCATAGAGAAACCTAATTCTGTTATATAAACTGAAGTAGGATATTCATAATCGAGCAACATAAATCAGAATCTAACAGAAACTCTCAGAACAAGCAAATCAAAGAAATAGGGTGAACATGGGGAAGAACATGATGGTGCTTCAGTTTCAGTTGGTTCAGAAGTGAAAGAAGAAATTCAAGTGAAAGAAGAAACTCATTTACCTGACAGGCTGAAGCCGTAAGTGTTCTTTATCTTTACTCGAAGTTGTAGTAGTAGATGTCGTGCAACGGTTGTAAACTGAAGTTTTAATACGAAATAGAATTTGTGTTGGAGAAGAAAGAAACTTGTGAAAAGGAGGAGAAATCGATCGGGAAAACATATATGTATTTGTGAAATAAAGGCTATGACTATTTATTTATTGATGTTATTGAGAGTCGGTTGAAGAAAGCCAGTTGAAGAAAGCCAGCTGCACCAAAAGAATACTGATGAATTGAGAGTCGGTTCAAGGAAGCCAGATGTGACCGAAAAAAAAAGCTGTAAGAGATATTTTACTGATGAATTGAGAGTCGGTTGAAGAAAGCCAGCTGTGGCAGAAAAATAAGCTGGAAGAGATATTTGAGTTTCGTGAATAGTAGGAATCCAGTTTGTGAACAATACAAAACCAGATTAGTGTGAAACGCAAGGTGCGAGAATGAACAGTGTATCGCTCATCCCCTCTTTTAATATAGTAGTGATAACCAAAAATGGTATTTAAATGGCCAAAAGTCATCTCAGGTTAAATAGCATAAGAAGTCTCAAAATTTACACGAATCAAGCAAAATCGATTAGTCGGAAGGCTACGCAATCGCCTAGCTTTAACTGGGGCAATCACCCAGTTGAATTGCCCCAGTTAAAGCTAGGCGATTATACCCATTACCTGCTTGCCCCTCTCCCCCCATTATTTGTATGTCAGGTCCATTGACTTTCATCTTGCATATTTTAGTCCTCGAGTTTTGACTTTCATTTCAATTACACCCTTCATAAATTGCATCCAAGGTCTTTCATCTTTTGGTGATTGTGCAATTTGGTCCCCGACTTCACACTTTTGCGTACTTTTGATCCCTTTCGTTTTCCTTCCTTTAGCTTTCTTCTCCATCAATTTGAGACTTCAGCCTACAAAAGCCACAATTACACAATTATGAATAGGAATTCACTCAATTTCATCGATAATAAGCTTATTGAAATAGCTAATAAGTGAGTAAAACACTGTGCTAGTATTTCATCCAAGGTTTCACCGTCTAGTGAACAAATTTCAGCCTCAGTGTATGCAGACTGTCACATCCTCAGAAAATCGATGTATCATTGAGGGTATAGGTTAAGTTCAAGGACTTGAAGGGTGTTACCCCATGAGAGAAAAGAGGTGGCGTTTGCTCCAGTCCCCAAGTTCCAGCAAAAGAGAATTCTTGGACGCATTTCTTCTGGATAAGATCTTCAACAGATTCTATTAGCTTCGCTATGAAGATGTTTGGCTAGTAGTTTAGTTTTCAGCTCAGAAGATAACTCAAGAAATTGCCACCGAACTGGATGGTGAAGTTCTCTACAGGCCTTTGTCATCCACATAATTTGAAATCAAGACACAGAACATTTCTCCAAGTATACTGCCATATCTTTGATAGAACGCTTGTTTTTGCAAATTCTTCAATAGGAAGTCTGAGATGATTAGACATTTAATTGGCTCTTGGAGGTTGCTTAAGATCAAGCTTTTGTTCAACATTCCTGTATCTTGAACCCATCTTTCGGTATAAAAGCCTCGGCTAGATTTCCTAATTGGAGATAAAAGTAAATGAGTAGAAAATTTGAGAAATATAGAAGAAAACAGAGAAGCGTTGGAATAATGGTTTAAATTTAAATGTGTGAATTAGAAAAGTCTCCAATTGGTGCAAAGATTGGGTGCGACTCTTCGAGTGCAAAAGGTGTATAATAAAGATCTCGACCTTTTGATATGGTGTAATCTAGACCATCAATTTTGAAATTGTGTGATCTAATGGTTGAAATTAATTTTGTCAAAAGATGCGACCATTCGAAGAGACACATAAAATCAATAAATATGACCTTCATAATTCCATTTTATTCGCCCCTAGTCAATTCCATATATTGATTTCTAATTCTTTCCTTCTTCAAATTATGCAAAAATAATATATGAATTATTTTTGAGTTTTGTGTTCAATATCTTCCATTCTAGAAAAGTACATTGAAGATTTGATTCACCCAATAAAATTAATATTGTGCTATATTAATTTTGAAAAAAAAAACGCTGTATCTTAGGAGACAGACGTTCATTTGATCATGTTAGCACTAGTGATGGCAAAATCCATCTTAAGCATATTTGCAATTTCATATCTCGCTTTATTTCATCTCCTTTTAATTTCTATGTTTCAGTAAATCAAAAATTGGAACGTATCTTGGTTTCAATAAGTTGAAACTCTATCAGTATTTGCATGCACCTATTTTTGGTTAACGGAATATAAATTATGAACCAATTTATCCAACAAAAAGTTCACTACAATTATAGACCAAAATCATTGGTATAATCCTAAAATATCCCTTCAAATCTGGTAAGAAGGAAGTCCAAAAGTAAGAAAAGTCACAGAATCATATACTCTTAGAAATATAAAACCTCCAAATTTTATATCAGTCCTGAATACCATATATAAATATAAAAAAAAAAAAAAACCTGATAAACAGAAACGCCATGCACTGAAGAAGTAAACATTGAATAAACCAGGCTCAAATTGCAAAGACGAGAGTGTTCATCTCACAAGCATTTCTGTCTCTAGGGACATCAAAATGTGACTTCACACATCTCATATAACACATATAATGGTCCAAGCGATTCATGAACTCATCGATTTCGTGTTTTACGAGAAAAGGAAATAGGATGTATATATGATATCACGTAAAAACCATAGCTTTGGTTTTATATAATAGAAAACTTCAAAAAAAATTGTATAATATCCAAAATTTATAACTATACATGTACAAATACAAAAATAAAGCAAATAAAATATTAAAAAATCATTCCGGATAAGTGAGTGAAGAAAAATATAATCATGCTCGACTAAACTAAGCATCTTCAAAAGACTTCCTAAAAAACGCCATGTTTTCTATTTTAGAGAGTCAATATCTAAAAATAAGCTCCGAGAGACTCTTTATATTGGGTTAGCTATTAGGAGTAGGGTTTTGCCAACTCTACATGTTGAAAAATGAGCTTGAGCGTCTCCCACAAAGAATGTTTAATGCTAACGTTAATGGAATTATGTAAAAAAGGATGAAATATGTCAATAGAACTAGACTGAAAAATCTGATTTTAAAGGTTGGGGACGAAGTTTCCCAGAGCGCTAAAGGTTAAGTATTTATTAAAAAATATTTTCAATTAAGTAACTACACTTTAAAATATTTTCAATCAAGTAACTAAAGTTTAAGATGATTTAAATCGATTAATTACATTTTAATTTGATTTTAATTAATGTAATTTTCTCCAAAATCACTAACAATAAAGTGATGATGTGCAGTCGATGAATGGTAGTTATCACGAGTAATATTTTATTACTAACATAGAATAAGTATGGAAGTTTATTAAGTTCGATCTTAAGTGTGGAATCATACAACTAACAAGCAATAAGTTACTTTTTAATTGTTTCTAGATGATTAGTCAATCAATTCAATTATCCTATGTTGGATTGCCGCAATTTATATGAAAAAATAATAAATAATCCCAATATTGTTGGCGAAGAAACCTAATTAGGTAAAAACTTCTGGACCAAGCCAGTTACCTTCACCATAGACAATACGAATTTACAGTAAGATGTTGCCTAGCCAACTCCACTAGACTTCCTGATCTAATTCATGTAACCTCCAAGATCAATTGGACCCACCAGCTCCCGATCTTCTGCAATTGTCTCTTGCAAATGGCATTCCAAGAACGCCCCGTTCTTGTGTTTTTCCTGATCTTGTAGTCCAACCTCTCTCAACCTTCAGCAGTCTTTGAAGTTCAACTGAGAAAGTATTTTCTTAAGGGTGTTGAGGAAGTAGGTGTTTTGGATTCAATAGATGTGATGTTTTTCCTCCAATCTATGGTTGTATAATCTCAAGAGTAATTGGATTGAATCAATACATGAACATGCTCTTGAATCTTCAAAGAATAGTATGAATATGTTATATAAAAGAGGCACAATGAACAATCCCCAAATTTTGTGCAAGGCGTGTGGGGTATTTATAGTTGAAGGCAATTAGGTAGAATGGGCCACATAAAAAGTCTTAAAAATGCAAATTAGGCTTTTCTGGATAATACCATTGCTCAAGTGAGAGTTCAGCGACAAGCGGGCGACGATGTCTCGCTCGAGCAAAGTCCGGGCGATAGGCGGCCGACACAACTTCTGTTTTTACCGCTCGAGCAACAGCTAGGCGATAGGCTAGCGAAATTGTAGCGACGTTTACTCATTTGTTCCATACTTGAATCCTAAGACCTCTAACTTACTACTTGACCCTTTGACTTTTAAAAACTCTTTTACAACAATATTCATTTCAACTCTTTTAAAAACTCTTTCTGCCTGCTATGTAATTGAGTTCAATTAGTTCAAGTGAATGAATTCGATAGAATTACCAAATTGAATTCAAATTAAATTTTAGTTACTCGATTGAACAAAATTAAAGTTCAATTACCTAATTGATACTATAGTGAAAGTATAATTATTGCTAACTATATTTACCCGGCTACAAAAAAATTTTGTCCAGTCAACGAATATCTTTAAATATTTATTTTTATTTTACTTAAATATAAAAAATTGAATAAAATTTGGAGAAACATGGAAAACCTGGAGAACTAAATGTTCCCCATTGGATCAGGCCATATTTTCAACTTCTTGAAAATGTTAGCGTAGTATTCCCAACTAGAGAAAAATGTCTACTTAGATGTTAGATTTGTCCACAAGGCGCACGTGTTGTCTAATTGAAAGAAAAAACAAATTAATTGTCGAAAACATATATACGTATTCTAGATTTAAATCGTAAATATTCAAGTTACACTAAATATTGCTCATTTTCTAACAATATTACCATTGACCATGAAATGATTTCTGTAATGCAAGTTTTCGATACCTATGCTGCTATTCTCATGGTAAAAGCTTGTTATAGGCTTGATTGCACCAGATTCTACTTGTAAATTTATCTTTGGATTCTCTACTTTCGCTCGCGGAGAAGTGTTATCTGCAATCAATGCTATGAGGCTTTCTGCCATCTCCTGTATTGTTCTTTTCGTAGACATTTTCTACCACTGATGATGACGTTGAGCGGGAGAGAGAACGGCCTGCAACTTCCACTAAAAAAAATAACCAACTTCGTGACAAAAAAAAAATGTTGTAGCAAAAAAATTGAAATTTTGTTGCAAAAATAATTTATTAACAAGAAGATATTTGTTGCGGGCATTATCGCACTATATGAGTCGCGGAATGTATTATGCGACAACTTTCATTCAATCATATCAATAATAAATTCACAATATTATTTCTCTGACACAAAATGTGTGAAATAGCAACAAAATATTTGTCACCATAATGCCATCGTAACGCATATTTGTCACAAAAAATTAAAGGGCGATAAGTCACTTTGTTGCAAAGATTATTCCAATAAAATTTTTGCAAGAAAAATATTTGTTATGTATATTATTTTAAAGGTATAACTTTTGTTACCTACTCTATTTTACAACAACACTTGCTCGTAGTAATTATCTTTAATAACAAGTCATGTTTGTTACGAAATATGATTTACAATGTATTTAATATGTTGCATAGTATATCTTAAGATATTCAACATTTGTGTTACGATTTATTATGTAACAAGTGATGTTTGTAATTAAATTTATTTCGCAATACCAATAGTTTGTCGTGTCATCATTTATGCAACGATGTATAATTTTTGCCTAATTTATTTCACGATTATTCATATATATCATGTGTTTTATTTTACAATATATAAAATCATTACGTAATTATTTTGTGACAATTGATATTTATTTATTTGACAAGCTATGCTTGTAGTTAAAATTATTTCACAATACAAAGAGTTTATATAACCTACTTTATTAAAAATAGCTCATGACTTTACAAAATGAATGCTTCAATGTACAATTATTAAAATCTAAATGATTTCAAAATATACAAAAACTTTATTGTCGATCAAAAAGATATAAACTAAAGTATTATTTACAGACTTTGGTTACCTTCAAAACTAAAACAAAAACAAATACAAATAAATTATATTTTACTAATTTCATGTTCAAACTACTTAGTGTGGTTCACCAAATCGAAAAAATAAAAATTAGAAAGAAACAAAAAGACAACAAATAATTTACGAGACAACCAAATAACCTTCTTGACTTCAAGATATGCTTTCAACTCACTCTCAATTTGTTATTTAGTTAAATGAGAATTCGTGTAAGGAAAAGCTATACGATTTTAGTCCAAGAGGAACATATAAAATGTAGTGAAATATTAGCTAGAAGAAAAATATATCAAATATCTCATATTAACAAGGTAGATGATGCAAAACATTCATGTTCATTGGAATCTTTTCCCATTGTCGCTTTGAATTCATGTCGTTGTTAACTAGATCATCACTATGCTCCTCAACTCCGATTTCCAGAACCCTTACTTCTTCTTGATTTGCCTTAGCTTCACTCATCCAGTTGCAGAATCCAGTGATTTTTCTGCATCAGTTTATGAATTCGTGATTACATTTGCTTTGATTTTCCACAGACAGCGCTAATTTTGTTATCACCTATTTATGATAAACAAATTCATGTCATCTAACTTGGACTTTCTTCTCCTATTCTCTCTATACTTCATGCTCAAGGAGTAAGAGGAGAAAATGCTATTTGGAAGGGAACTATTCAAATCTGCATGCTTTCTTCTTCTAGGTGGGACCTATTTATAGATTTCTTTTTTAGAATTTTGGGGCCAATTGGGTCTTTTTGGTTAATGACAAGTGATGGTCATTTAATAGTGGATTTCTAACTAATTATGTTTTGTGTTCACGCTTTATTCACTAACTTAAGTGTTATTCATTCATTTATTTTGAACTTATGATTTAAATATTTACCCATGTGTGCTTTGATAGTGATTTCTGTCAACGTGAAATATTGTGGGAACAATTTGCCACCCTTGATTGCAAGCTCTTATATTTCATAAATATTCATTTTTTTATCTTCCTAGGCTCGTTTATTTCAGGCTCTCATAAAGGGACATGAGCTTGCTTGCTCATTCCTTCATTTTTATATATTCAACACTTTCTAAACACAAGATGTTCTCTATTTGTAATGGTAACGATGGCAAGCAGAGGTCAACATGTGGTTGATTTTTCTAGCGTTTGGTTTAGTTTGGGGTGGGGTTAGGAGTGAGGGAAGAAGATGATGAAATTTTATTTTATTTCTTTTATTTCCCGATTTAATTATTTTATTTTTTTATGTAAGAATGTTTAAATTAGTTACTATTATGCCCCTGTTTAAATTATTAAAATGTGGTAAAAATTAACTTTTCTAGTTAACTAACGGACATATGGATGGAAATCATCCATATGTCCTTCAGCTCCACGAGAATGAAAGGTTTGGGACCATCGGTGCAACAAATGAAAAATTCGGATAAAAGCTACAAAAATTTGAAAGGTTTGGGACTGTGACTATAATCATACCTTATAATTATTGCATTGAATAAGCTACAAATTTTAACTTTATTCTTAAATTATTCAAATAATATTTAAATTGATTGTTTATTGACATATAAAAAAATTCGTTAAATAAAAAATGAAGAAAAATTACAAAAATATTGTTTTGAAAAAACAAAATGAAGAGACAAAATAGAAAATATCGTTGGAGTGTATAAAAAAAATCTCTCGAAATTTTAGTATACTCTCTATTATATTTAAGATATTCTTTATAAATAGAGTCTCTTGAAAATTGTCTAAGAAACAATTTAAAAACTCACAATCACTACCTAGATCATCTTCCTCGAACATTTTGAAAAACTTTTTAATAAATGATCGTGCATTCAATATATATTTGACGAAAGTTTACAGAAAAAGTTTAAGGATTTCATGGCTTTAATTTAAGCTGTAGACCCTACTCTAGAAATGGAGATACCCACGTTAATTGCAGGTCTAACTTCTTTCAAAATGACTTTTCCTTCCCCGTTAAATGTTTTAGTAGAAGCTACGATTTCCTTGTACTGAGGATTTCCTTGTAATGAGGTTTATTAGTTTTAAGGTAAATACAAAACTCAACAAGAAATTTCCTTGCCTAATTTTGGAATTGAAAATGAATAAAATCTTTAGGTTATCAGGTTAGTTATTTAGCATAATAATTTTACCAACTTTACATGTCGAAAAATGAGCTCGTGCATCTAACGTAAAGAATATTTAGCCCTTGTTTGAGCCCCATTTTGGGGAGGAAATGTATTTTTAAATAGTGATTTTTGAGCATGTATAGTTAAAAATTAAAAAAAAAAAAAATCGATGGATTAAGATTTTAGTACGAGTCATTGAAAACTTGATCTTCTTTATACAAACTAGAAACTTTACCTTGCGAAGAAGTAAATTCAATCCGCGGGGACTATAATTTCATTTTAGTATCAATTAAGTAATTGTATCTCAATTTTGTTCAATTAAGTAATTACATTTAAAAATATTTTCAACCGGGTAGCTACACTTTAAAATATTTTCAACGAGAAGTATGATTTCAATCAATTAATTACACTTTAATTTCATTTCAAATAAGGTAATTTCGACCAAAATCACTAACAAGAAATCGGTGGTGTGCATTCAATAAATAATTGGCATCGCGCGTAATCTTTAGTCACTGACATGGAATAAGTACAAATTGAGTGAAATAAATTGCGATCGTCACTTATTGACTGCTACATCATTGATTTTCGTTAGTCCAAGTGATGGAATTCGATAGAATTACCAAATTGAAACTAAATAAAGTGTAGTTACCCGATTAAATAAAATTGAAGTGCTTGGATGGAAGCTCAAGATCAACCTCATGAAAACCTTATATTCCCTGAGGAGGTTCTACCACGTGGAAACTCTCTTTAATGGAACTTTAGCCGTAACTGGTCATGACCAAGTTTCAATGATTGATACTATAGTTAAAGTATAGTTACAGCTAATTGTATTTATCCAGCTGCAAAAACTTTTTGGTCAATCAACTAAAATCTTTATATTTATTTTTGGTCAATCTGCCCCTGTTCTCGACTTTTTAACAATATGAGCTAAGTATTCCCACCTAAAGAAAAATGTCTACTTCGATGTTAAATATATTCACGAGACATGCACATGATTTCTAATTGAAAGGAAAAAAAAAGTCCAAATAAATATATCTAATGTACCAAATTTAAATCGCAAATATTCAAATTACATTAAACGGAACCTCAGGTCTTAATATCGTATCACGTAGTGGAGCTCATTAAGCTTAAATGAACAATTCGATCCGATTAAAACTCAAAAAAATGAGTACACGAATTTCAAGATTAATATGCTTAACGAGCCACTGTCTTGTCGTGATATGTTAAGGGATAAATTCTCATATCAAATAAAGATGGAGACATAGATCAATTTATAAGAGTTTGGATTATTCTTCTTAATAAAGTTGATATTTTAAAATAGAATATCCAGTCTTAACAAAATTATATAGAAAGTAGAGTTAACTATCCACCATATGATTGTGCCATTCAAGCGCAGGTTTCTTTAATCTAACTCTTCACAACAATAGAACAGCTAAAACCTCATGGGATTAGAGACAAGATTATAATTAGCTAAAAATTTCGGGTTATATTAAAGATCAAATATTCTACATAATGTGAAGTAATTCCAAAGTAAATACCTTTTTTTTTTTTTTTTTAATTTCATGTAGTATATTGATTTCAATTTTATATCATGCTAGTATACAGATCATAACAAGAAATGAAGTGGAAGTCCTAATGATCGTTCTCACGAGAATTACTATTTAATTGTTGGTTAAAGTACTACTCTAACTTCAATTCAATTTAAAACAAATAAACATGTTTCTCTTCATTTTGTGAAGTTGTTATTTCAAGTTCACTAAAACAATGATAGTGACATTTTATATATTGGTTTAAGTGATAGGATTCACAAATCACTAAAACCATTCCCTTAATCTCAATTAACAATTTTTAAAACAATTAATTATGTGTACCCTGTCGAATTCTTCTAACCTATTCAATGTACATCTCTCAAATTCAAATTGATTTTGTTTAATTAAATCAATTTCGTATCTCTATGTGAATCTGGATAAACCTTAATTAAATGCCTTAAAACTCTAAGAAATTCATGTAACGATCGTGACAACCAAAAAGTGTATCTCTACCTCTTTATTCAAATTGCAGGTTTTTATTACGTGGTTTAAACAAATAATCCACCTCTCGAGGTAATAACTAGTTACAAATCAATAAATTAGTAGCCATCCAAAGCATTAAAAATAAAAAGAACAATTCAAAAAATATATATAATGAAATCCAGAATTGAATATATCTGTATAATGAAATTCAATAAATCTTGACCTGAATATGTGTAAAATAAAACCCACAAACCACCTCTTTATTGTTGGACTAAGACGTGTATTTATAGAAATATTTCTCTTTTTTAAGTGGACTCATTTTCTCATTCAACTTTAGACCTTCATTTTCTAATATTTGTAATTAAGTCATCTTCATTCAAAAATCATTAATGATTGACTCGATGCAAATTTTGAAAGTTTACAATTTAGTCTTCAAACTTTTCAAATGTCGAATTTATCTCCCAAAACTTATGATTTTTTTTACCGAATGCTCCATTAATACTTCCAATTGATCCATTGCAATTCGATTAATTTTCAATTGTTCTGAATCAATCACAATTGTATCGAATTTGGGATTTTTCTTACAATTTACATAAATTAAGTAGATATTTGTTCAATTTACATATAAATAAATAATAATAGAATCTCGAATATGTGCATAAAAATGCACTTATCATATATGCTAATATCTTAATCCGTTGATGGGGGACAGTCATTTTGGCTTTAAAGTACCTGCATGATAGTGGTATTCTGTACAAGTAGATTGAGGAATGAAAGTTCAAAGACAAAGACAAGGCAAAAGGAAAGTACTCATCCAGCCAATTTCAAATGGATGTTACAACCGAAATGCCTTTGGATTCCATTACCGTACAAGGTACATGGTATTATAAGAATTTTTTTTTTTTTCCATGCTTTATAAAAATGTCTTTACGTTGATCTTCTTGATTCCATGTTGAAACCCTTTGGCATTTATCGGTGTTCTTCAACAACTCGAAATAGTAGAGATTTTATGTGTGGGCACGATTGAAATGTCCTTCGAAGTCAAAATGAATAAAACGATCAATTGCTTTTTCGTCTCATCATCTCTTCACTCTCATTGGTAAACTTTACGGAATATAACCTTATCTTTGGTAAACTTTACGGAGTACAACCCTCACATTGGTAAACTTTGCACAAATCAACCCTAACCTTTCTAACATTTGCTTAAGTCAACTCTACCTTATAGAATACAGCACTGCAAAATATGCAATTAACACAGCAATACAGCAACCTAGATCCGACCATGGCTGTGCAGTATTTTTATTACAATAACAAATAATTATGAATAGAATTTTGATTGATTCAATTTGTTTCATAAATTAATAATGAGCTCAAATTTTTTCATGTATATTGATAATGGCATTTTTATACGTTTATTTCGGTTCGCAAGCATGAATAATTGTTGATAAATGTTTGGAATAGAGCTTAATTTGTGTAATTTGTGTTTGTGGGACAATATGAAGATTGTGGTGGAAATTTGAGAAAAAATGGAGAAATGGGCTAAAAATGAGGAAAACGAAAGTTCGGGGATCAAAATGCAAATAATTAAAAGATGACCCGAGGCCAACTCAAGAGCGGACACGAGCTTTATCATAAATTGAGGAATGCATGGAATGATTGGAGGAAAAGAATGAATAAAAAAGGTCAAGAAAAAAGAAAAATGAAGTGGAGGACCAAAATGAAAAATTGTGAAAATTAATTGCACCATGTAACCGCATGGTATAATTAACCATGCAGTCGTAAGCATAGTGGCAGGGGAAAAAAAGAGCAAAAATTTTGTTCCATGCGGCCGCATGGTTCAATTTGGGCGCGAAAATTCTGGTTTCCTTATTTCGTTCCAACTCTTATGGAAATCAATATTTTAGCAACTATATAAACTCTTAAACCGTCATCAAACCCTAGGCAGGCCTGGGAGGAGACTTTTGAAGCGTTTGAGAGAGAAATGAAGACACAAACAAGGAGAATAATATCACAACGCAAAGAATCAATTCAAGAATCTAAATTGGTGATGTCGTTTTTTATTAAATATTCTGATTTCTTTTCTTCTATTATGTCAGGTTAGATTTATATGTGTTAGGTGAACGATGAAACTTGTGATGTGATATTTTAATTCCTAATTTTACTTTGTTGATATTAAAACGCGTTTTGAATTATTGAATGATTTATATACATTGTGTTTTCTCTACAATTACATGCGCAATAGTTGTTTCTCTACAATTATATGCGCAATAGTTGTATGAGTGTGGTGGCTTATTTTATACGTTCGAAAGAAGAAAATAAGCTCGACATGGTATAAATCATCGTAGGGTCCGATAGGATATAGAAATATACCGCTATGATCTACGTGAATCTCTAAGTGTTTACAAAACGTCATGCATTCTTGTATATTACATTTGTTATAGAAATATAGTCAAATGGTATGCGAGAATATGTTCAATTCTACTCGAGAGAGATTATTGAATAGGTTAGAAGCATTGATTCTTCATCAATTCAAACATGTTGTCAATTTTGTAGAACTAGAATTAAAATGGATCATTGCATGGGGATTCGCAAACCTAGTATGTTTCTTTTCTATGAGTTACTTCAATTTGCATTCAATCATATAATCTGCATTTAGTTCAACTAATTCATCTACTATTACTTTTATTTAGTTTAGTTACAATTTAGTTACAAAATTCAACCATATTTCACATTTCGGTTAAGGTCAAAATAGGTAAAATCGAACTAGTAAATCTCTGTGGGAACGATACTTGGACTCTAAATCCTATTTTATTACTTGAACGATCCATACACTTATGGTAGTTTTTATTCGAAACATATTCTCGATGAACAAGTTTTTGGCGCCATTATCGGGGATTTAAATTTGGTTTGATTTTATTTACTTTGACACTAATTTGAACTTTTATTTTATTTTATTCCTTTTTTTTTTTTTTTTTTTTTTTTTTTGCTGTATTTGCACTCTCTCCCTATACTTTTTCAGATAATTACATAATTCTAACTTGGTGAGGTAATGAAACTTTTGCAATGGATAATCTTTACATAAATTATGAAGATATGTTTGGAGGATACCCGATTTGTGATAATTGCTATGCGATTTATTGTACTGGGCAATGTTTGTTCTCATACTCTGATTTAGACATGTCGAAACTTAAGAGATTTAGAGAATATTTAAGGTGTCGGAAGAAAGCAATTGATAAAAATAATGAAGGGTACATGCTCGTTGGAGATTTTATACCTTACAATTGGGATGAGGACATCAAACTTGTAGGAGATGGTCTTCCTCTATTAGAAGAGAATGTAATTGCAAAGTATTTCGAAAAACTGGTCAAGTTGGATGAAAGCGAGATGATTTTGGGAGATTGGATGTACTCGGAAGAATTTCAACATTGGAGTTACAATCCACTTGAAGGGATCCTCGGGACCAACTTTTCATTGCCCGTGGATTTAGATTGCGGACTAATTATTCTACCCGATGAGAGTTTAACAATTGAAGAAGAGCCAAAAACGAGTAAAAATGTAATCACAATGGAGCTAAATAAGGATGAGACGATCAATAATGAGGAAATAACCTTAAATTTTTCTGAATTTATTGATTGTCCAAAAAATTGATTTTGTGATTAAGCCTGACGAGGAGATACAAATCTACATAATTGAAGTTGAGTCGGATGGAATAGACAAGTCCTATTATATTGAAAATGGCAAGAAAGAGGTGTGGATATCAAATGAAAAGTGGATCAAAGCAAAAAGAAGAAAAATGGACAAGGCATCAAAAGCCTCTTTAGCTGCTTGTAATCAGCTGCCATATAATCGAGTTATAGACTCTAAACAAGCACTTTTTGGGAGGCAACCCAACAGTTCTTTTCATTTTTTTTTTCCTATTTATTTATTCCATCTATGATATTAACTTAGGAACCATGTTTAATTTCTTTAGTTTTAATAATTACAGGTCATCCATCATCTAGTTAGATCACGAAGATACCTTTTGAGCGAAAGTAACGTCCACTTCTAGCTTATGACACTTCGGATTCAGTTTTCTTCCTCCGTCTCCACCACCACCTACTTTTTGATCAGGGGAGTTTCCTATCTACCTTATTTTGCTTTATATTCGCATTATCATTCAAATTTGGTGTCCAATCTTATCTTATGCACATTGAGGACAATGTTCTGTATACGTTTGAGGGTGGGAATATGTCAATATGTCATTCATCATGTTACTACAGTTTTTGTTTTTGTGTGAAAAAAAAAAAATTAGTTTTTCGTCATTCTTAGTAATAGTTTGGGATTTTGTGTGCTTGTGTAGGTTTGACAATTCTGCTGACAATGATGTTCGATATTGGACAATGTACAGACCGAGAATGATGAAAGCTATGCATTATTGGATTGATCGCTATATGTCAAAGTGAAACTTGATTTACTGTACACACGACACTCATGCTTGCATATTGGGCTAATGATTTAACTCATTGTTTAGAAATAGTTGAACATAGGTAATATAACTGAAAAATTTCTTTTGTGCTAAACCATAACCAATTTTTAGAATAGTTTAGATGTGAATGAACTGTTGCAAGGAAGTACTGAGATGAGTAAGGGTTCCGTGCATGATGTTATGTGTGGATTTTCTAAAACTAGTGAGATGAAAACGAAGTGAAAGTTTCAAGACAGGGTTCAGTGTTAGAAAAAAAAATTTCTCTCTACTTGTTGAAGTTTGAACTTGTGATGGTAACATCTATCTAAGCTGAGAGAGTGGAAGAAATAGATATGAATAAATTCAACCTTAGAATACACCCCGGGATAATTGACTGAAAAGAATAAGATTGTGGGAGGTGTGATCTTTTGAGCGATAAGAGAGGGAAAATCTGACTACATTGGGTCGGGTATGAGTCAAACATGATCCTAATATGTTGGTATGAATTTACACACACACGTCGAGTTTTGCATATAACATGTGGAGATTAATTTGATTATTCATGGTTGTGGTTGTTCATGTGTTCTTACTAAGTACCAACTCTGAGATACAACAAATTGTTAAACCATGTGTTACTTGGAAGTAAGTTTTGAACTTGTGTGATTCAAGTTTGGAGGAATTGATAAGGGCGTTTTTATACGTTTATTCGGTTCACAAGTATGAATAATTGTTGATAAATGTTTGGATTATAGTTATTTGTGTAATTTGTGTTTGTAGGACAATAATGAAGATTGTGGTGGAAACTTGAGGGAAAATGGAGAAAATGGACTAAAAATGAGAAAAATAAAAGTTCAAGAACCAAAATGCAAATAATCAAAAGATGACCCTAGGCCAACTCACGAGCTTAATCATAAATTGAGGAATGCATAGAATGATTAAAGGAAAATAATGAACAAAAGAGGTCAAGACAAAAAAAAAATGAAGTGGAGGACCAGAATGAAGAGTTGTGAAAATTAATTGTACCATGCGGCCGCAAGCATAGTGGCAGGGAAAAAAAGAGCAAAAATTTTGTTCCAAGCATGGTATAATTAACCAAGGGGCCACAAGCATAGTGGTATGGAAAAAAGGAGCAAAACTTTTGTTCCATGCGACTGCATGGAAAATAACCATGCGGCCGCATAACCATGCGGCCGCATGGTTCAATCTGGGCGCGAAAATTCTGGTTTCCTTACTTCGTTCCAACTCTTATGGAAACCACTCTTTTGACAATTATATAAACTCTTAAGTCGTCCTCAAACCCTAGGCAGACCTGTGAGGAAACTTTTGAAGCGTTTGAGAGAGAAATCAAGGCACAAACAAGGAGAATAACATCACGACGCGAAGAATTAATTCAAGAATCTAAATTGGTAATATCGTTCTTTATTAAATTTCCTGATTCCTTTTCTTCTATCATGTTAGGCTAGATTTATATGTGCTAAGTGAACGATGAACCTTGTGATGTGATATTTTAATTCCTAGTTTTATTTTGTTGACATTAAAACGTGTTTTGAATTATTGAATGATTTATATACATTGTTTTTCTCTACAATTATGTGTAATAGTTGTATGAGTGTGGTGGCTTATTTTATGTGTAATAAGCTCGACGGGGTATAAATCATCGTAGGGTTCGATAGGGGATAGAAATATACCGATATGCTCTACGTGAATCTCTAAGTGTTTACAAAACGTCATGCATTCTTGTATATTACATTTGTCATAGAAATATAGTCAAATAATATGTTAGAATATGTTCCATTCTACTCGATAGAGATTATTGAATATGTTAGAAACATTGATTCTTCATTAATTCAAACATATTGTCAATTTTGTAGAAATAGAATTAAAATGGATCATTGCATGGGGATTCGCGAACTTAGTGCGTTTCTTTTCTATGAATCACTTTAATTTGCATTCAATCATATAATTTGCATTTAATTCAACTAATTCATCCACTATTGCTTTCATTTAGTTTAACTACAATTTAGTTACAAAACTCAACCACATTTCACGTTTCGATTAAGGTCAGAATATATAAAATCGAACTAGTAAATCTCTGTGGGAACAATACTTGGACTCTAAAATCCATTTTATTACTTGAACGAGTCGTACACTTGCGATAGTTTTTTATAATGTTTTTACACATTATTTTCATCTTGTTCTTTCCACATCTCACCCAATTCTTTAGAGCATCCAAGAAATGGACCTTCTTTCTCTATATCATAGACAATGTCACATAAACAATTTCAAGTGCTGAACTTTCAAAAGTAACAAAACTGTAAAAAAGGGTACCCAATTTGGCACATCTCGTAGTTTTGTTCTTTCAATGCACCCAAAACTTGCAGCATAGCAAAATACGTAATCAATGGCACCCTCCAAACCACACATCAAGTATTTTTGTCATCGTCGTCTTCTTTAGTATTCTCTGTCTTCAGTAGAGATGATGAGACAAAAAAGTCTTTGGTGAGTTTATTCACTTTGACATTCAAAAGTCATTTTAACGGAGAAACTAACTGAAATTGACGGTAGGGAGTATTACGCAAAGGTTGGCTGATTTGGGAGTTTTGCGCCAAGATGAAAGATTAGAGGGCATTGCGCAAAATCAGTGAAGTTATGGGGTATTGCACGAATTACCCTTGAATCTTAATATAAACATATTTATAATATGGACATGACTTGGATAAGGAAACATCCAAAAAGAATTCTTCCTTCCAGTTTGGATAAGGAAACTTTCCATAACCTGAAAGGACACTTCCGTTTAGTTCTAATCCAAATGTCAATCTTTCCATATATAAATAGCACATACATAGCACGTCCCAATCTAATTAATTAATTCTACTATAGTTAATAGTGGATTATAACTTATAATTTATTCCATATTCTTATTTTAAAAACATTAAATCGATCAAATCAACCCAATTAAACTAAACTTCAATGAATTAATCTTGACCTAGTCAACTCTTGATTGGTTGAGAAAATTAATTAATTCCATTCTATTTTACTAAAAGAATGAGATTGCGTCGTCAATCTAACCGAAATTTCTAAAGTTATATATAATTAAATAATTATATGAGAATAATAATTATATTATCTAACTTATTGTTCTTGTGTATAACCCTCGAAGAAAATGTTGAGTACTCTAAACAAGTAAATGACCACAATGCATTTTCAAATATATATTAAAGGGGGTGTCCTCAATTAAAATTGTGATGAATTTTAAAAATCCTTCTAAATTTAGGTGTCTCCAATTGAGATTTTAATGAATTTTAATGAAATTCATTAAAATTTAGGTGTCCCCAATTGAAATTTTAATGAAATCCTTCAAATTTTAGGTAGCCTCGATAACTGATAGATTTATAAAGATTTTATTAATGGATAGATTTTAAAAGATTTAGATTGATTTCAAGCTTAAAAATACATATAACCAAACCTTTTGAAATTTCACCATATTTAATGAAATTCTTATAAAATTTGTGAAAACCTATTCAAGTTCACGAAATTCATTATGATTTATAATCTTTTAAAATCCACCAGAATCTTAGTTGAGGACACCCCCGTAAATCTTTAAATCTCATTTTCTATCTTATAGTCCCAGGTCAACACGTCACAATATAAATCAACAATTAATGTCGAATTACTGAGCTCAAATTTAACCGTCCACTAAAAAATCCCTTTAGTTCATGATCATGACTATTAAATAGATTACAAATTGTATGTTGCGCGTATTTATTTCCAATTATTTCACTTCAATTTTCAAGACATCAAGATGATGACTAGTGATTTGATCTTACATACAAGAGTGAAATTAAATTCATTTGGTCAATGTGACAAATTCAGTTTCAAGTGGTCCGGACCAATACGTTGTACATACAATTTTATTATCAAGGTCCCAAAAAATGGAAACTTTTACCAGTCGTTACATGCACAGAATAGCCTCATACATTTGCATTTCCATCAAAAATATATTCACACAATTTGGAACGAGCAAGTTAGATATATTACTTCCACCGTATTGCTGATAAATGGTTACTGAAATATGAGAATGCTGATTACTAAAAAGATTGATGCGAATAATATAGAATTCTTTCAAACTATTTCAATTCCCAAATATTCAACTTTAAAAAACTAAAAACTTCCAAGGAAAACTAGTTATGTCAAATGACCTTCGTGGCTGGTCATATTCTACAAGCAAATTCTCTTTCTAGACACTTGATACTCTGGGATGATCCACGAAAACAGACAAATGCACAGATGCCTTAGATAGCTTCATTAAGCTCAGCACATCAGTTGTGCAGCTATCCTGACAATCGATGATGATCTTTTTCATCTTTGGAGCTCTAGTGATTATATACTTCGCAAATCCTATTTCAAGCTCCGTTCCTCTAAATTGTGTAATGTGCACCGTACTTAAATTGTTTTCTATGCTTTCAAATATCTCCTTTCTATCCCAGAATAAATACTCAGGATATGAGAGTTGGTTTCCCGAAGCTTGGTTCGAGTTATCTGTGCTGTCGACCTGCAATCAAAGAATGGAGGAGAAAAACAAAAGTGATTTTCGTTTCTTTATCTTGTTTATTAAGAAATTAACTTCTTATTTTTAATTATATTTCTTTATGTATTTGTTTCAATGGGGATGCAGAAGATAAAGGAAACAATTTAACAATCAGCATCCCATTGAAACATCTTCAGACTATTTCAGAGTGTGTACTTACAGGAATACATATATGTAGAGTTTTTAGGCCAGAGCACTCTTTGAAAAAGTAAGACAGTATTATCGCCTCCTCAATATTGTTTAGGTCCAAATTTAATGATAACATCAGCAATTTCTTGAATGGACTTATGTAGAGAGTCCGAGTGGATATAGGACGCCCAGCATCATTACAGGACCCCTACAACACACACACATGCCCCAAAACAACAAAACGGAAGAACATAAACAAAAAAAAAAAAAAAGGTAGTAGAGTCTAGAAAATAATATCAGTGACTATAAAGTTAGGATTTCTCTTACCAAGATTCCGCAGCAACGGGACAGAAGTTCCTCCATTTTGAAACAATCTTTATGATTGAGAGAATCAATCGCTTGTTTTTTCCGTACATGGAAAGCATCCAATTTCACCACCGCAGGTGCTTCAATGACGAGACAACTAGCTGGACACTGAATGTTGTCAAGCACAAGCACAGCTAGACTCTCAGCATATATGTTAATTAGACTAAAGGAAATATTATGGAGCTCCAAGATTTTGAGGTTTTTATTAGATATCATGAGATTTTCAACCCCAGTGCAAGAACTTAGAATAAATTCTTTAAGGGCTTCACAGTAAGTCAGTATTTCATCCATAGTTTTATTGTCTAATTTAACAATCTTCAGCCTCAATGTATGCAAACTGTCACATCCTATGAAAATTGATGCATCCTTGATGGTGTATTTGCTAAGTTCAAGAACTTGAAGGGTCTTTCCCCATGAGGGAAAGGGGCGTGGCTTTAGCTTTTCACCACCAATTCTTATCAAAGGTCGGCCAGTAAGATACAGTTCTTGAACTCCTTTTATTTGGGTAAGATATTCAACAGATTCTACTGGCTCTTGAAAACCTATTGGAAATTGATTAATCCTGCAACTAGTGAGAGCAGCAGAGTGAGCATTGAGGATAGTATTAACTAATCTAGCTGCATCATGAAGCTGATTGATACTCTGCTCAGAACACGCCACAAAGTATTGTGCACAATGGCTTCGCCTCTTTCTCTTGGCTTGATAAAAAAGTTCCCTACAAACCTTTGTCATTCGCGTTAGATCAAAATAAAGATGTTGAACATTTTTCCAAGTATTATGCCAGCTCTTTGATAGAGCACTTGTTCTTACAAGTTCTTCAATTGGAAGCCTTGAGATGATTAGACATCTAATTGGCTCTGGGAGGTTGCTGATACGATCAAGCTCTTGTTCAACATTCCTGGAACTGCAATTCATCTTTAGGTGCAAAACCCTCAACTAGAGTTCCAAATTAGGGTGCAGGAAAAAAAAAATTATCAATGGAGTCACTAACTTAGAAACAGTACAGAGAATATTTCTTGCAGTAGACAGAGGTACAGACAGATGTGGTGCATATGCCTATAGTAGATGCTGTCCATATATGGGATCCAGTAGACAAATGAAATTGAATGCCAGATTTGCTATATTGAGGAATATAGATAAGCATGCGGGTGGCATTGCGAAAATCTTCTACGAATCTACTTCAACTCTAGAAAACCATCACACAGAAAATTCAAAAATTATAGGCCAAAATAGTCCAAAAGTGTCTCCATGTAGACCATCTTTATATCAATCATATATGCCAAACATCTCGTAAAAGTGTTCATCCGGTAAAGCCCGTTGCAAGTTTTTTGTCCAAATGCTGTGGACATCACAATGTTAATTCACTTTTAACTTCTAAAATGTCCAAATTCTTATTAAATCAGAGGTTTTGTGCTTTACCAGAAATCGAAAATTAGATCTACATAGTTTCACATAAAACCTTGAACGATAATGATAAACAGTAAAGCTCAGCGTAGGCTTCAAGCATATGTAACTAGAAATGATCTGGAACTGCCAACATCAAAGTAACAAGCATGTCCCAATTCTCTCAAAAGAATATGAAACTCAGAAGCATACAAATCAGAAAGTCTTTAAATTTCCAATTGGGCAGCTAAAAACGAAGAGATCATTCACATGATTTCTTCCTAATCATAATTAGCGAGCTAATTCTTTAGCCAAATACACCTCAACCATCCTTATGTAACATTTGAGCAATTTTTATGGAAAAAAATGGAACTTGTACTTGTTTCCCATGAATTAACAGCTGATAAACAACAATTGACATCCCAGTATGCATTTCATTGAACCCAGGAATAAATTCACAGAAAATGGCAAAAAATGGGGAAAAAATACTGATGAAAATGGAAAAAATAAAATAAAACAAAGAAAAGTAAAGAATTAAGAGTTAATAGGAGTTTTGAAGAATTGAATTACCCAAAGAGAGACAGAACTGCAATTTCTGAAAAATCAATTTTTCCTCCTGGATATCGGACAAATATGAAGGCAATTCACATGGATTCTTAAACTACTTATGTCCGGCGAATTTGAGGTAGACTTTTCAAAGACTCCTCCAATTCACTTGAAAGTCAAGATTCAATTCAAGATTTTTTTAGATTTCAGGATAAATTGCGTTAAGAGTAGAAAATGAGTTTTAAAATACTGAATTATTGGGTAGTGTGCTTTTAAAATATTTTATTAGGAGAATGAATTTAAAATGGAAAAAAATTTAAAAGATAAAGATAGGCAAACGGGTTGTTACTTTTCAAATTTTTTAGTAGTTACAAAATATTATCAAAATATTTTAGAAAGTTACGATATTCAAAGTGTCAACAATTGTTGCCAAAATCTATCACATACTAATTTTTGAATAGAAGTATAAGGGATTGTCTGGGCGTGCTTTTTGAAACAAAAGAAAATTGATTTCATAGTCGTTACGTGTAAAAGTAGGTTGTCTTATTTGACGAACCATCTTAGAGGTGGGGTCTATCTTGACAAAGCAACGGTCACTGTTTCAATTTTAAGTTGATGAAGAATCAGCACCAGACACGTCCTAAATATAAAATCTCATAAAAATTCTCTCATTCATACCAAATTTTTGCAAGACTTTCAAAAAAAAAAATAAATAAATATATAAATAAATAAATATATATATATATATATATATATATATATATATATATATATATTTATATATATATATTCAGTCTCTTCTTTTCATAGTTTCTTCAAGTTTTCTCTAAAGAAATATCAATTTTTAATTAAAATTCTATAAAAATAAATCAATTTATAATTAAATTTTTATTTATTGATTGTTTGTTTAATTTAGTAATTTTTTACAGGTTTGAACATATTGATATTGAATATTAGAGATTTTTTTTATCATAGAGTATTGAAATGTTATATTATTTTTTTTATTATTTTGGTGGTTAATTTTTCTGATTTAGCTTACTTATATTTTTTATATTCTTTTTAATTATATTTCTGTTGACATGAAAATATGATTTTGTTAGTGTGCGTTTGTATCATTTCATCATACAAATAGTAGTTAAGAATGATGTGCAATAAGTTATATATAAATTTTATATAAAGTCTATAAAGTGTGTGAAGACTTTCGTTGATTCAGTAAAAGTTCGTTAAAATCTACAAAGTCCGTTTACTTAAAAAGTCTGTAAGGATCGTTTGGATTGGTTTTTGAAAAGTAAAAATGAGCTTTTGAGTTACAAAATCTGTTTTTGAATCCATTTGACCAATATTATGGGAGTGTTCCTTTTTTTTTTTTAGTTAGAAAAGTTTTCAGAGAAAGCTAATTCAATATCATTTTCCTAAAAAAACTTTTGGAATGTGAAACTCTTTTAAAAATTAGTTTTCAAAAAAAAAATTAAAATAACTTGCTCAGAAAGCTCTTCTGCATGAAGTAGAAGCGAAACACAAAAATCATGACAAGCAAACCCTAAAAATCTTTTAAAAATCCAAATTAAATACGCTCCTATTGCAGTTGGGGTGGATTTCAGGGGAAGCCCGTCCAGCTTCGACCCCGATCCAATATGTTGAAATAACCAACTACAAGTTCAATCAAGGGAAAAATTTATGGATCAGGTATTATCTATTAGGGGTGGGCGTGGGTTGGGTTGGGTCGGTTTTTGCCCCAACCCAAACCCAACCCAACACAATCGGTTTGATTAAAATTCAACCCAACCCAACCCACGTAAAGATTGAAACCCAACCCAACCCAACCAAATGTCGGTCGGGTTGGGTTGGGTTGGTCGGGTTGGAACAACCTATCAACAAGAGAAAATAACGATACTAAAAATGCTAGCATGGCATAAGGGGTTACAGTTTCATCCCCTTTGATTGCCTTATTCGACTCTCTACCATTAGTAGCAGTAGCACTGCCATTTAAAAGAGGTTCTTGAAGAAGGCCATTTAAAACACTCATCACAATGGAAATTATATCATATACCCAGAACAAAGTTGATAAAGTTGGGTGCTTTTTGTAATAAATAAAGTCTATCACTAAACAATAACAAGAAATTAAGAATCAAAGTACCCACCAGAGCCTTAAACTGAGTGGGTACTTATGTAATGTACCCACGAATAAAAATAATCCAACAGGCATAAAACGAGATTGAACAATGAAAGAACCAAACCTGAAAGGAGTGTTGGTTTGTAATGTCAGAGCCTATTGTGCCTAACACTCTGCTTCTGCCTTTCATCGTCATTACTCTTGATTTTCTTGCAAACACATTATATGAATACAATAAATAGCAAAACTAGGTGCAGAAAGCTAGTGAAGAAACGCGAGAAAATTGGGATGATATTGAAACGGAGACATACCCCCTTAAACAATTCTTTTGGGCGAGGATTTGGGTATATCACCAGTTGAAGAAAAGATCTGCGTACCTTTTCCCATACAATAAATCAATCGACAAGAAACGATCTGCGTACCTTTTCCCATACAATTAAATGTTAAGGTTCCACCTTACTAGCGCAGTCGACGATTTTAGGGGGGCTGCCGGCTGCAGCCTGTGGAGAGGAGAGATTTTCTAGGGTTTGTATCGATTTTGCCTTTGGACTGGAGCTTTGATTTCGAATTTCAGGAAATGAGCTGTGAGCCTTGGAGTCTGGGAGACTGAGACTGCGTAGTGTTAATGACCTGTGTTTCTTTTTTTTTTTTTTTCCTTGGCGGGTCGGGTCGGTCGGGTTTGGGCGGTTTTTGTGACCCAACCCGTGACCCAACCCAACCCGACCGGCCTGATCACAAAAAAACCCAACCCAATCAAAAAAATAAAAAAAAACCGACCCAAACCGGTCGGTTTGGGTCGGTTCGGGCGGTTCAAGCGGGTTGGGCGGGTTTTTGCCCACCCCTATTATCTATCATGAAATCAAAAATCAGGCCCCCAATGTTTAGAATTACAAAAATCATGTTTTTTCATGAATTAATTAATTATATTTTACAATTATTATATTAAATTAAATATTTAATTGTAATATTATATAATTAATCACCCCAACCCACCTCCACCACCTCTACTTCTCCGGCGACTATTTCCCGACCGCACTTAATTCCTGCGATTATACCGATTCCGAGGTCACAGATACCTTATTGAGATCACAGTTAGCTTAGTACAAATAACTGCTCCAATGCTAAGGTCACGGATATCTTATTAAGTTCATAGTTAACTTCTTTAGTTACTCATCAAAAAAAAATATAAGGTCACAGATATCTTATTAAGGTCACAATTAGATTAATTCAGATAACTGCTTCAATTCCAAGGTCCCTGATGTCTTATTAAGGTCACAGTTAACTTCGATCTTCGGTGATATCGTTCTTTATTAAATTTTCCGATTTCCTTTATTCTATCATGTTAGGTTAGATTTATATGTGTTAGGTGAACGATGAACCTTGTGATGTGATATTTTAATTCCTAATTTTACTTTGTTGACATTAAAACGTGTTTTGAATTATTAAATGATTTATATACATTGTTTTTTTCTCTACAATTATATGTGTAATAGCTGTATGAGTGTGGTGGCTTATTTTATGCATTCGAAAGAAAGAAATAAGGTCGACGGGGTATAAATCATCGTAGGGTCCGATAGGGGATAGAAATATACTAATATGCTCTACGTGAATTTCTAAGTGTTTACAAAACGTCATGCATTCTTGTATATTGCATTTGTCATAGAAATATAGTCAAATGGTATGTTAAAATAGATTCAATTCTACTCGAGAGAGATTATTGAATATGTTAGAAACATTGATTCTTCATCAATTCAAACATATTGTCAATTTTGTAGAACTAGAATTAAAATGGATAATTGCATGGGGATTCGCGAACCTAGTGCGTTTCTTTTCTATGAATTACTTCAATTTGCATTCAATCATATAATTTACATTTAGTTCAACTAATTCATCAACTATTGCTTTCATTTAGTTTAGCTACAATTTAGTTACAAAACTCAACCACATTTCACGTTTCGATTAAGGTTAGAATAGGTAAAATCGAACTAATAAATCTCTGTGAGAACAATACTTGGACTCTAAAATCCATTTTATTAGTTGAACGAGCCGTACACTTGCGATAGTTTTTTATAATGTTTTTACACATTATTTTCATCTTGTTCTTTCCACATCTCACCCAATTCTTTAGAGCATCCAAGAAATGGACCTTCTTTCTATATATCATAGACAATGTCACATAAACAATTTCAAGTGTTGAACTTTCGAAAGTAACAAAACTGTAAAAAATGGTACCCAATTTGGCACATCTCGTAGTTTTGTTCTTTCAATGCACCCAAAACTTGCAGCATAGCAAAATACGTTATCAATGGCACCCTCCAAACCACACATCAAGTATTTTGTCATCGTCGTCTTCTTCACTATTCTTTGTCTTCAGTAGAGATGATGAGACGAAAAAGTCCATGGTGAGTTTATTCACTTTGACATTCAAAAGTCATTTTAACGGAGAAACTAACTGAAATTGACGGTAGGGAGCATTACGCAAAGGTTGGCTGATTTGGGAGTTTTGCGGCAAAATGAAAGATTAGAGGGCATTGCGCAAAATCAGTAAAGTTATGGGGTATTGCACGAATTACCCTTGAATCTTAATATAAACATATTTATAATATGGACATGACTTGGATAAGGAAACATCCAAAAAGAATTCTTCCTTTTAGTTTGGATAAGGAAACTTTCCATAACCAGAAAGGACACTTCCCTTTAGTTCTAATCCAAATGACAATCTTTCCATGTATAAATAGCACATACATAGCACGTCCCAATCTAATTAATTAATTCTACTATAGTTAATAGTGGATTACAATTTATAATTTGTTCCATATTCTTATTTTGAAAACATTAAATGGATTAAACTAAACTTCAATGAATTAATCTTGACCTGGTCAACTCTTGATTGGTTGAGAAAATTTATTAATTTCATTCTATTTTACTAAAAGAATGAGATTGCATCTAACTGAAATTTTTAAAGTTATATATAATTAAATAATTATATGAAAATAATATTTATATTATCTAACTTATTGTTCTTGTGTATAACCCTCGAAGACAACATTGAGTACTCTAAACAAGTAAATGACCACAATGCATTTTCAAATATACATTAAATCTTTAAATCTCATTTTCTATCTTGTAGTCCCAGGTGAACACGTCACAATATAATTCAACAATTAATGTCGAATTATTGAGCTCAAATCTAACCGTCCACTAAAAAACCCCTTTAGTTATGTTGCGCGTATTTGTTTCCAATTCTTTCACTTTAATTTTCAAGACATCGAGATAATGACTAGTGATTTGATCTTACATACAAGAGTGAAATTAAGTTTCAAGTGGTCCAGACCAATACGTTGTACATACAATTTTCTTATCAAAGTTAACTTCAATAAAATTGAGAAAATCTTTTTAAAATAAAGTGTTCGCCATTATTTAAGTATCGTGGACAATAAAACTTAAGTAGAATTATAAATTGAATATGTCTGTGCTTAACAACTTAAGCACTTAATTTATAATATAAAAAAAGCAAACTCAAATTTATCGAAAAATGAACTATATTTAATTTCAAAATGTAACAAAAACAAATTTACTCAGCTGACAAATATTTATCCAACACATGGTTCATTTTCTCGAGCTGTCTTGAGCAGTTAAACATGTTCACATCCAGAATACGAATATGTACAAGAAAAAGTTATCAAGGTCCCAAAAATGGAAGCTTTTACCATTCGTTACATGCACAGAATAGCCTCATCCATTTGCATTTCTCCATCAAAAAAATATTCACACAATTTGGAACGAGCATGTTGGATATATTACTTCCATTGTATTGCTGATAAATGGTTAAAGAAATATGAGAATGCCGAATGCTGATTACTAAAAAGAAGGATGCGAATAATATAGAATTCTTTCAAACTATTTCAATTCCCAAATATTCAACTTCAAAAAGCATAAAAAACTAAAAACTTAAAAGGAAAACTAGATATGTCAAATGACCTTCATGGATGGCCATATTCTACAAGCAAATTCTCTTTCTAGACACTTGATACTCTGGGATGATCCGAACAGACAAATGCACAGATGCCTTAGGTAGCTTCTTCAAGCTCAGCACATCAGTTGTGCAGCTATCCTGACAATCGATGATGATCGTTTTCATCTTTGGAGCTCTAGTGATTATATACTTCGCAAATCCTATTTCAAGCTCCGTTCCTCTAAATTGTGTAATGTGCACCGTACTTAAATTATATTCTATGCTTTCAAATATCTCCTTTTCATCCCAGAGCAAATACTCAGGATATGAGAGTTGGTTTCCCGAAGCTTGGTTCGAGTTATCTGTGCTGTCGGCCTGCAATCAAAGAATGGAGGAGAAAAACAAAAGTGATTTTCGTTTCTTTATCTTGTTTATTAAGAAATTAACTTCTTATCTTTAATTATATTTCTTTATGTATTTGTTTCAATGGGGATGCAGAAGATAAAGGAAACAATTTAACAATCAGCATCCCATTGAAACATCTTCAGACTATTTCAGAGTGTGTACTTACAGGAATACATATATGTAGAGTTTTTAGGCCAGAGCACTCTTTGAAAAAGTAAGACAGTATTATCGCCTCCTTGATATTGTTTAGGTCCAAATTTAATGATAACATCAGCAATTTCTTGAATGGACTTATGTAGAGAGTCCGAGCGGATATAGGACGCCCAGCATCATTACAGGACCCCTACAACACACACACATGCCCCAAAACAACAAAACGGAAGAACATAAACAAAAAAAAAAAAAAAAGGTAGCAGAGTCTAGAAAATAATATCAGTGACTACAAAGTTAGGATTTCTCTTACCAAGATTCCGCAGCAACGGGACAGAATATCCTCCATTTCGAAACAATCTTCATGATTGAGAGAATCAATCGCTTGTTTTTTCCGTACATGGAAAGCTTCCAATTTCACCACCGCAGGTGCTTCAATGACGAGACAACTAGCTGGACACTGAATGTTGTCAAGCACAAGCACAGCTAGACTCTCAGCATATATGTTAATTAGACTAAAGGAAATATTATGGAGCTCCAAGATTTTGAGGTTTTTATTAGATATCATGAGATTTTCAACCCCAGTGCAAGAACTTAGAATAAATTCTTTAAGGGCTTCACAGTAAGTCAGTATTTCATCCATAGTTTTATTGTCTAATTTAACAATCTTCAGCCTCAATGTATGCAAACTGTCACATCCTATGAAAATTGATGCATCCTTGATGGTGTATTTGCTAAGTTCAAGAACTTGAAGGGTCTTTCCCCATGAGGGAAAGGGGCGTGGCTTTAGCTTTTCACCACCAATTCTTATCAAAGGTCGGCCAGTAAGATACAGTTCTTGAACTCCTTTTATTTGGGTAAGATATTTAACAGATTCTACTGGCTCAAAACCTATTGTAAATTGATTAATCCTGCAACTAGTGAGAGGGGCCGAGTGAGCATTGAGGATAGTATTAACTAATCTAGCTGCATCATGAAGCTGATCGATATGCTGCTTGGAACGCGCGCCAGAGTATTGTGCACAATGGCTTCGCACATTTCTCTCACAAGCCTTTGTCATTCGCGTTAGATCAAAATAAAGATGCGGAACATTTTTCCAAGTATTATGCCAGCTCTTTGATAGAACACTTGTTCTTACAAGTTCTTCAATAGGAAGCCTTGAGATGATTAGACATCTAATTGGCTCTGGGAGGTTGCTGATACGATCAAGCTCTTGTTCAACATTCCTGGAACTGGAATCCATCTTTAGGTGCAAAACCCTCAACTAGAGTTCCAAATTAGGGTGCAGGAAAAAAAAATTGTCAATGGAGTCACTAACTTAGAAACAGTACAGAGAATATTTCTTGCAGTAGACAGAGGTACAGACAGATGTGGTGCATATGCCTATAGTAGATGCTGTCCATATATGGGATCCAGTAGACAAATGAAATTGAATGCCAGATTTGATATATTGAGGAATATAGATAAGCATGCGGGTGGCATTGCGAAAATCTTCTACGAATCTACTTCAAACTCTAGAAAACCATCACACAGAAAATTCAAAAACTATAGGCCAAAATAGTCCAAAAGTGTCTCCACGTAGACTATCTTTATATCAATAATATATGCCAAACATCTCGTAAAAGTGTTCATTCGGTAAAGCCCGTTGCAAGTTTTTTGTCCAAATGCTGTGGACATCGCAATGTTAATTCACATTTTTAACTTCTAAAATGTCCAAATTCTATTAAATCAGAGGTTTTGTCCTTTACCAGAAATCGAAAATTAGATCTATATAGTTTCACATAAAACCTTGAACGATAATGATAAACAGTAAAGCTCGGAGTAGGCTTCAAGCATCAAAGTAACAAGCATGTCCCAATTCTCCCAAAAGAATATGAAACTCAGAAGCATACAAATCAGAAAGTCTTTAAATTTCCAATTGGGCAGTCGAGCTAATTCTTTAGCCAAATACACCTCAACCATCCTTATGTAACATTTGAGCAATTTTTATGGAAAAAAATGGAACTTGTACTTGTTTCCCATGAATTAACAGCTGATAGATAAACAACAATTGACATCCCAATATGCATTTCATTGAACCCAGGAATCAATTCACAGAAAATGGCAAAAAATGGGGAAAAGATACTGATGAAAATGGAAAAAATAAAATAAAACAAAGAAAGTAAAGAATTAAGAGTTAATAGGAGTTTTGAATAATTGAATTACCCAAAGAGAGACAGAACTGCAATTTCTGAAAAATCAATTTTTCCTTCTGGATAAATATGAAGGCAATTTACATGGATTCTTTAAACTACTTATGTCCGGCGAATTTGAGGTAGACTTTTCAAAGACTCCTCCAATTCACTTGAAAGTCAAGATTCAATTCAAGATTTTTTTAGATTTCAGGATAAATTGCGTTAAGAGTAGAAAATGAGTTTTAAAATACTGAATTATTGGGTAGTGTGCTTTTAAAATATTTTATTAGGAGACTGAATTTAAAATGGAAAAAAATTTAAAAGATAAAGATAGACAAACGGGTTGTTACTTTTCAAATTTTTTAGTAGTTACAAAATATTATCAAAATATTTTAGAAAGTTACGACATTCAAAATGTCAACAATTGTTGCAAAAATCTATCACATACTGATTTTTGAATAGAAGTATAAGGGATTGTTTGGGCGTGCTTTTTGAAACAAAAGAAAATTGATTTCATAGTCGTTACGTGTAAATGTAGGTCGTCTTATTTGACCAGTCATCTCAAAGGTGGGGTCTATCTTGACAAAGCAACGATCAATGTTTTAATTTTAAACTGATGAAGAATCAGCACTAGATACGTCCTAAATATAAAATCTCATAAAAATTCTCTCATTCATACCAAAATTTTGAAAGACTTTCAAAATAAATAAATAAATAAATAAATATATATATATATATATATATATATATATATATATATATATATATATATAAATTCTTATAAGATTTTTCAGTCTCTTCTTTTCATAGTTTCTTCAAGTTTTCTCTAAAGAAATATCAATTTTTAATTAAAATTCTATAAAAATAAATCAATTTATAATTAAATTTTTATTTATTGATTGTTTGTTTAATTTAGTAATTTTTTACAGGTTTGAACATATTGATATTGAATATTAGAGATTTTTTTTTTTTATCATAGAGTATTGAAATGTTATATTATTATTTTTATTATTTTGGTGGTTAATTTTTCTGGTTTAACGAACCAAGTGACATCGCGAAACAAAAGATTGTCAATTTCCTTACCAACCACGCTAACAAAGTAATGGTCCAAATTTTCAGTACGTGGCCTGCTGTATTTCATAGATTTTAAGATATTTTCGAAGTATACGACAAAATTATTGTTTTTCTTAATATGATTGATATAAACAGGGGCGCCAGGAAATATTTTAGGTTGGACTGAAATTTTTTTTTTTCCCAATGAACTTATACACTAAAAGATGTTTTAAACCACATGATAAAACAAAATTTGGACCAAAAATCGGGCAAAATCATGCACAGCTAACTCATTATGACAGAACCGTTCAAAACCCACTGAACCGACCGGTTCAACCGTAAATCGATGAACTAGTCGCAGTTTGGTGGTTTTCCTGATTTTTTTTTTTTCTTTTTTTAGTTTAAGATTTTTTAACTTCATGAATGGACCTCATAGATTATAATTCAAAGGCCCATAGAAAACTATTGGATGTCATGTTCATATTATAGATACACTTATCTCAAATTGTTTCATAAACTTTTAATGTGAGATAATGTCTTTTATAAATGCTCTTCTCTCCAATAGTTTCATAAACTTCCAATATGGGATAGTGACATAATAAAAAAAATGTTAAAATGTCCATCAAAAATCATTTTCCAAATGTATGTCTAATTGACTAATTTGATTTTGAATCCAAACTAATTAAATTGTAATATTCACCTTCATCCTTTCATTTATTTAATTTTCAAATTTAACTTAAATCGCACTTGATTTTTAATATATTAATGTTATATATTATTTTCTATAAGTTTAAAACATTGGTCATAATATATTTTTGAACACTCGTAACAATGTTCTAACAAATATATTTTTAAACTAATAAAATTAAATATATCACATATTACTTATTTTGATAACAACATCATTTCAGAATAAACTTCACGGAGAAAAACTAAAAAGAATAAAATTAGCCTAGCCCATAAATTAATTCCCAGTTCAGAAGCAAATTCATGGTGAAATTTTTTTTAAAAAAAGTAAAATTTGTTGAGCTCAAATATTAATTTTAGCCCAATTAATTTTATTTACAACCTAAGTGTAAAACTGAAATGATTCACAATTAACCAAATATTTAAACCAAATATTTAAAAAAAAAAAAAAATTGCTTTTGGGCTGGGGTAGGGCTGGGCTATAGCCCACCCCTCCCTCCGCCCCTGGATATAAAGATGATCTAATTTCTTAATCATTTTCATATTTTCAAAGTATTCGATTCTTTTGAGTTGATATATGATTTCTATTGATATTTTGGAGGACTATGAAATGTAGTTCGTGGTAGACTCAAAGATCATAACAAGCATTCAAAACAAACATTAATTATCCTAGCATCTATACAATTAGTTAAAACGATACAAAAACAATATTTGGAATTAAAGATTGAGAAGAAAGATAGAAAAAAATCTTAATTCTTGAATCTGTTTAATGATTTTTGAATTATCTCCTTAATGTCTTCTTCTTCAACACAATCTGCAAAGATGTATGTTGGAATATATGTTTTGTATCAAAACTTATATAAAGCTTCTAAAGAATATGTCTCCTCCTTTTTGCTCTTATTTTTGTTATTTGAGAGCCTCTCTCTAATATTTCCCCTTGAATTGTAAATGAAGATATATTTATAAACTCTTGCCCTAATTACTTTTCCAAAAGGAGATTGAATCAAAATAGCAAATAAGTTTTTTCGACGGGCTTTTAGTGACGATTGTATAGTATACAATTTGAGCTTGCAGGTGTGTATTTTAGTAGCCTTGCGATCATAGCCATTCGATCCGCAAGCTTCAAAGTACAACTTAGTCCTTGCATTTCTCTCTTTTCAGTTCGAGTCTCTTTTTATTTTCAATTTTTAACCACAGTTAAACACGCTTGCAAAAAAAGGAGGAAGAAAGTGAAACTGATTTACTTTTACTGTGTTAATTTTTCTGAGATTACCAGTTATTATCAATGCTTATAATTTTTTAATAAAAAATTGTGCCTTTTGAAGAATTAAAAGTCATTGAATTAATTAATATTTTATACTTCACTAATAAATCAATATTTTTCTTAGCCAATCTTTGATCCGCATTTTTTTAAAATTCATTTTTTTTCAACCTCATTTTCAACAACATTCTCTCAATAAAATAATTTTACACGTAATTACTCTCAATATATGTATAAACACGCGCGCGCGCACACACACACACACTCTCTCTCTCTCTCTCTCTCACTTACTTTTGAACCACACATTCTCAATAAAATAATATTACACATAAATTCAAAAAAATTCATTTTTTTAACTACACATT
Organism: Fraxinus americana; assembly: GCA_035079005.1. NCBI lineage: Eukaryota > Viridiplantae > Streptophyta > Magnoliopsida > Lamiales > Oleaceae > Fraxinus > Fraxinus americana. Next base: position 2,535,230 of record CM068707.1, on the reverse strand, counting down.
ATTCAAAAAAAACACTATACAAAATACACTTTTCTTAAAAATCTAATTATTCATTATAATTAGATTTTTGAGAAAAGAGTATTTTATAATAGTGATGTTTTGAATAATGAACCGTTAACAAACAAGGAATTTTTTTTTGAATGTATCTGTAGTATTATTTTATTAGAGAATGTGTGATTCAAATAGAAAAAGTAATGTATTATCAAATTAAAGAAGCCCAAACAAGGACATAACCCCCACATATTAAAGGGTAATTAGCATATAACAATTATATCTTTCAATATTATTGTGCAAAATATTCTTACATTTTTTTTTTTAACATTTTCACCCTGAATTACATTTTTGATTGCGCAAATGGTCCTTCCGTCGATTTCCTGTCAATTTCTCTGTTGGCCAACCCAAGAAAAATCAATTTCGTGAAAAAAGGGAAAATATAAATTGTCAAACCCGAGATGACGGTGGCAGAAGTTTATATTCTTGCTTGTCGACTAAACGAATAAATGAAATGTAAAATTGCACATTACTCAAATATTTATCGCACAAACAGCATAAATCTTCCACCGAGCTTAGCAGTCACACTTGCTAGAGAATGTTTTAGAACTGGAGACATATAACTGAAGCAAGACATGATATAGTACTCCACAGAAAGAAAAATCAGTAATTACATACAAAATTACATAGTAGCCCATAATGCCAACACCGAAAACAGAAATCGAGCTAGCTTTCGGTGGATGTTTGTGTCCGCATACACGCTTTGGAGGTGATTCACCAGTCCGTATTTGTAAGCCCAAAGATAATAGCAACTGTGGCCAGAATAGCCTGCACAAAAACAGTTCAACAGGTCCATACATAAGGACAAATAAGAGCATCAAGAATTAGGATACAACGACAAAGAGCATCAACTCTTGTTTGGTAGTGCTTATAAGTTGTGTATCCTAAGAAGTGTAGGAAAAATAAGTGAGTAAAAGTTGTAGGTCCTATAGAATCAATGTATGGATAAAAATAGAGTTAGACCAGGTCAGGGTCACTTGTAAGCCTTGCTAAACCAGTGCTTAACACTTTTCTTGTTATTTTCTTAGATATTCTCGTAGTTTTATTACATCTTCGGCGATTTCTTGGAAAATTGTTCATTTCAATACATTCGTAGCGCTATTATTTTGATACAAGGCGCCCCCTTGGTGCTAAAGCAATGTAACTGTTTACCATAGAAATGAACAGCAGTGAATTTTCTGGACAACAAAGCCAAGACTCACATAATATGAAAACCATAAAACAGAGGAACTTGTTCGTGTTTCAATTCATTGAGACGCATATTGCGATAGATATCAGACAAAGTTTTAGTCGAGAAGATAGAGTACTTACAGCAATAGTGCTCGCAACATAACCAGGTTTCTCGCGAGGATCAATTCTGGAGCAGAATAGAAGTAATGCTGCAACGTACCATGGGATTGCAAGGAAGAAACCAATAATAAACCTTTCAAAAAGATTCCTACTAGGTTAGTGAAAGTGGAACTAACATCTAGAATAAATCATAGAGGAACTAAGCAAGTAACATTATGGAAAATATTTTTTTCCTATAAAGACCAGGTTTATGAAATTTCAGAGATATGCATTTACAACACAAAAGTACAGTTGAAGTATTGCAAGAACAATAAATAAAGAAAGATAGGGGGGAAAGAGAGATAAATGCCCCCCCGACTCAAAAGACTTCATACTTCCTAGAGAAGTTGGGAGCTCAGAATCCCAGTAACATCCACCACAAAAGCATTCTATAACATAATGATTTTGTTCGGGACTGGGGCTGTAATAAAATTGAGTTTGTTGGATACATATAGTGCATGCCTTCACTTTTCTGGATAATTACTTTCATTTTAAATCTTATTATCTAGATGCAATTCATACTTGAGATAAATTCCTCCATTTTTATACCGGAGTACAAAATGATACTCTGCTTCTAGCAAATGCTAAGATATGACACCACTATTGGAACCACAGTGATACAGGTCCATCAAATGATCAACAAACGAAAAAATGAGCACCAACCCACAATTGGTTTGCCCTTATATGTTAGCCAAAATTGATCGATACAAGAACAGGCCAGAAGAAAAGAAAAAAAAAATGAAACAGTGGCTTACAAGAACCAGCCAACGCCAATACCACAGCAAGGAAGGCGATGCTGCCTTACAGGTCTTCCTTCTGCAACAGCATAACCTGGACTAGCATTGAATTGTCCATTGTAAACAAATAATTATATATACAGAAATAGGAAATAGAAAATCAATTAACTCCCCATATAGTAGAAGTGGGACTATTACAAAAATATTGTTCCACAAACCTAAAACAAATTATATATATTCGAAGAAAGAAAACATGATTCAGAGCATACACGACCATGACCACAGGGTTTGCCTATTTTGTAAGGATACTTCGAAGTAAAATCCCATATAGATAGTGCTTGGGGATAGTAGTGGAGCCATGATCTTCATGTTGCAAAATATATATTAAAAGAAATTTCTAAGATTTTCAAAAAATAAATAAATATTTAAAATGTTGCGTGGCAGTCGACGCCCCCTAGCTCAGCCCATGCTTGGGATGGATTCCCGGGCCTAATCCCAAGTAATGTAGGGAAAGATTACACCTTTCCTATCAGCTAGAGCTTTTGGGGAGAAGTGGTTGCATCTCTTTACATCAAAACACAGATAATCTTGGTTATCTACAAATTCTAGCCAAAATTTTATGGCCAATATAATTGAGTTTCCGAACGATATAATGCGATTAACACAAAAATCAGGCAAGATTTAAAAACAATGCTACTCTTGATCCATTTGTTTAAAAGGATACATTAATCCATGTAACAAATGGAAACCTAAAAGTCATAATTCTTAATAAATCCGTTCTTTTAGCAAGTTGAATTTCTTGAATACACATGAAGTAAAGATTAGATTTTCAAAGTGAATATTAAGAACCCCAATTATCTAAACATCCCATTTATGCAATTATTTGATCAGCTAGTTCTTGGAAACAAAGGCGTTGACTCACAAATATTAAAAAATCTATTCTTGTTTATGGGTTATACATGGATATGTAGCTAAATAGTATACCTGGGACAGCTTGATAACCATGAGCATAATACTGAGATGGTGGTGGAGGAGCTCCGGTGGCGCCAGGGGGCGGAACTGGCTGAGGGAAACCGATCACTGGTTGAGGAGGGTAATTGGCTACACCTTGAAACGTTCCATACTGCGGCGGCGACCGTTGATCTTCATTGTGGTGGTGACTGTCCCCCCTTTCTTTACTCATGATCGATCTCTCTTTTATTTATCCTTATGGTTTTATGGCACAAGAAAAATTATATACGCAAAAGATTTTTTATGGGACTCAAAAAAAATGAGCCTTTGATCTATTTATGAAGGGGGAATTGCTCCGAATTGGGTGAAATAGTTAATGATTTGCAGAAATTTAGGACTCGTTTGCGGGTGGATTTTCGATAGTTTAAGAGAATATATTATTAAAAAATAATAATAAATTATGATTTACTTGCAAAATTATTTTATCGATAGAATATATTATTAAAAATAAGTTAAGAAAAAAAAGTTTCAAAGAATCTGTATCAAATTAGACTAGGGAACTCATAAATTGGCCCCTCATTTGAAAAGCAATTATTTTCGATGTGAGGGTGAAAGATAACATTTTTAAAGTTTTTTATATTCTTATATCATTTAAGTAATTTAATAATTATAGTCTTCAAGTCTTGTTTTGGGGGACGGTGATCGAGTTGTAAATTACTTTTCATTTTCTCCTCTTTTTTTTTGCATGTGTGTAACTTCTTGTACGTAAAAAATAATTATTTTCTACATTTATGGATCATCTCGATTACTTTATACTAATACACATTGTACATGAATGTGAAAATGAACAAAGAATACAAATATTTATCTTTCAAGAGAGCCATAATTTTGAATTATGAAAAATGAATTAAAAAAATATGATAAATTGTAATTATATATTAATAAAGATTATGAGCTTGACCAAACTTGCAGATTTTAATAAGCTGAAATTAAATTATTGAATAGTTCGATTAATTTAAAATGTATTGATATTAAATAAATGGGGTAGGGAGAGGCAGATAATGAAAATCACACGTGTGGGGTCACCCTTGAGATTGTGAGTGCTTGTCTTTTTAGCCTTTGGTTTTGATTATTAGGTTATACTGTTCAACAAGCAACAATTTTATTTTTAATATATTTAGAGTTGATTTTAGTGTGATTTAATATAAAAAAAATTGATCGAATGTAAGCCGTGTTTGGCCTCCATTCTTTAGGAAGAATTAGTTTTTGAATACTGATTGATGGGAGAATGTGTGGCGGAAAAGTGATGAAAAGTTTTAGATTTATGTGTAATAATATTTTATTTAGAGAATGTGTGGTTAAAAATGAGTACTGTAGAAAAATGAATAAGAAAAAAAAAAATAAGAATGGGGCTCAAACATGGGGCTAAATCAGGATCTTGAATGAAGCCCAAGTCTTTGTTTTATTTAATTTAGTCTTAGAGACTGGTTCAAAGGTTTGTTCAACTCATTTATATTTAAGGGTGTGTTTGAGCCACATCATTTTCGAAAAATATATTTTGGAATAGTAGATTGATGGAGATTGTGTGGTTGAAAAAGAAGGAAAAGTTATTGATGTGATAAAAATATTATTTTATTGAAGAATGTGTGGTTGAAAATGAGTAGAAAATAAGAATGAAATTTTTAATGTGACTCAAACATGAGTTAAGCAAGAAAATTAGGATTAGAAAGGGGAAGGACAATTTGATATGTATGGTGTATAATTGTCACAATGATCCATTGAACTCATCGTAATTTAGTCTATTCAAATAAATCATATATGCTCTAAAGAATTCTTTATGTACATATAGACGAGACGAGTGTGAATAATCATGGACAGACCCACATCAGATTATTGGGATCAACTGACCCCACAAAAATTTCTGATTTTTTTCCTTCTATGTTTGTCATTTCTCTAGTTATAATTGACTCCACAATAGAAAATTGATGTTGTTATAACTAACGATTAAAAAAGACTTGCTCACTTAGCTTTACTTCCTTTTTTTCTCTTTTTACTATTCACTACTTGGCAAATGTTTATATTACAATAATATATTCTCCACACTTTAGTTTTAGTATTTTATGCACGAAAAACAATTGAACATGATTTAAAAATAAAATATCGATTAATTTGGTGGCTCAATTTTTAGGTATCATATATTTAGCTCAACTATAGAGCTCAAATCCTAGATAAGTACATTTATGAAATTCAACAAATTGAAAAAGTGTAAAGAAATCAAGTAGTAGGAAAATGACAGTTTCGTTATGTATATTAATTCTTCGCACTAAATGAAATTTATAATGAAGATATTATATGACATATTAAAAGTATGAAAATCAATAAGAAACAATTGTATGTATGAGATTTAATATTGCATTTTTGTCTTATTTGGAGAAAAAAATCTTAGTTAAATTTTGACATCGCTGAAACTGAATCTTGGATCCACCCCAGTGAATAATAGTATGAGTTGACAATGTTGCCTTCTTAAATAAACAAATAGAGGATGTTATAATTGATAAAGATGCCATGCATTTTATGGATAGTAATCTAGTAAAAAGGTAGAATTTCAAAAGAGTAATGTTATTTAGTTCAACTGAGGTTACAACGTCAGTTTAGGTGGCGTTAATGTGGTATTAAATGATAGATGAAATTAAATAAGTTATTTAATTTCACATTTCACTTAACCAATCATTTAGAGCCACAGAGACTGGGATTACAACCCCATTGGGGATAAATAGCATTCGAAGGAGAAACCATTCACCCTCTCAATCTCTATGGAAGCTAGTAAAAATAAACAAGTTTTCGATATGAATGAGATGAAACTATTATTAATTATAGGAAGTAAACTTACCTTCCCTACTATTGTTGAGAAACCTATGATCGGTGGAGGATTCACGAGGGATGACTAAGGAAAATGGATGATATGTTTCATGAGGCAAATAGTTTAGTTGTAGAATATATTTAAAGGATTACCGGTTATTGAGGGTGAAATATTGCAGAAAATGAAATGCCAGAAATATCACTTAAGGAGATTTATAGAAGAATGGTATGTACTTGTTTGTGTTATGGATTAGACGAATAATCTGCATTACCAAGAGCGACAATCCGCACAACATAAAAAAATAAAAACAAAAATAACACGTAATATAACGTGCTTCACTTTCAATGTGAAAGTTACTACACCAATGCCACTGCCAAAATTGCACTATATTAGATAAGAGAATTGCAATGTGTTATGAACTCGCGTGTCTTTATCTGTTTTCTCTCTACTATGATATACAGGATGAAGGCTTACCCTGATGCCCATTATGTAGAAGAATAATACTAGATCGAACCGCGACACAGGAGAAAAGTTTACCATAACATCCATCAGTATATATACACACAGTAAATTTCTTCAACATAAATTTTGTAGCTTACACAAGTGCTAACATGATATCGGGCATCTATTTTTCAAATGCAACACTTCTTTTAAGTTAGTATAGCATAATATATACTATCTTGGAATTCGAAACTAGATATTGTTGTACTCTTTTTACAAGACATCGAACCCTTGAATGCTGGGAAAAACACAGAATTATTTTCATGAATTTTTACAAAGAAGGAGAATGAAATCAATTATAAGAGTGATGTAGTATTTAAATTATAAGTCAAATTTTCACTACCCATTTAATGTGTTCCACTAAGAGATGTGATTCGTAAATGTTTTTGGGTTGAGTGGACTTATTCAAATTCAATTCAGCCAGCTAATTGTATAAAATTAATCAGAGATAATTGTTTTAATAATCACTCGACTTATACAATGATCACGGGTTACTCACTAAACTTCAAAGTGCTTCACAATGCTTACCGAACTTTATTAGTTTGCACTCCATCCATTACCCTCAAAAATTCGTTACGTTATTCGTTGATGTAGCTAACGGAAATTTCTTGGGTAAGTTACGGTCGTTAAAAAAATTATAATTCAATCAAACTATTGTTTCATTACTCATCAAACTTACATTTAGTTACAGTTTACTCATAAAACATCAAAATACTTCCCAATGATTACTCATCTTTAAAATGTTGCATTTCATCCATCATCCGTCATATTCCATTCCCTTTGTTGCTAATGTATCCCACGGCAATTCCATGTGATAAATTACAAGCATTAAAAAAATTGCAACTCAGTCAAATCATAAACTCACCAAAATCATAGCCCCAAATCACTCATCTCAACTATGGACAATTAGATTGTGTAATAAGACAGCCGATTTTTAAGAAGGATGAGAGAAGCTACTACATATAAAGCTCTATCCCCCAATTGTATTATCTGCTCGACATTTCTGTAATCTCAATTTTTTCAAGCTTGTATCTAACTATTTAGGGAAGGAAATGTTATCGAGCTCCGATAAAATTGATGAACGAAGAACAACAAACACGAACACAGTCCATAGGTATTCCAACTATACAACATTTTCTTCCTTAAATAGTTGGATATGCGTTTGAGAAAATGGAAGATTGTGATGAGAGAGACGTGAAGTGGATGGTACAATTGGGCGATAAAGTTTATAAGTAGTAGCTTCTCGCATCCTTCTCAACAATCGGCTCTGTATTATTACACAATTTAGTTGTATGTGGATGAAATAAATAAATTGGAGGCTAGGGTTTTTTAAGGCTGAAATTGGGGACGCTTTATTGGGTTTTAAAGAAGTTTATGGAGCCGTGAAAGTCGGGTTTCATATATAGTAACTTTGATGAGTTAATGGTTTAGTTTCCTTACATTTTTTTAACAATTTAACTTGTCACATGGGATTTTCGTGCGATATATTAGCAACATAGGGAACATGGATGATGGATGGATACAACATCTCAAAGATAAGTGATCATTGTGAAGTATTTTGAAATTTGATGAGAAAACTGTGACCAAGTATAAATTGGATGAGTAATGAAATGATAGTTTTGTTGATTTGTAATTTTTTTAACTATCATCACTTACCACGTGAGCTTTTCCTTAGCCACGTTAGCAAATAAGGTAACAATTTTTTTAGGGTGATGAATAGAATGTAAACGGACAAAACTCAGTGAGCATTGTAAAACACTTTGAAACTTAGTGAGTAAACCATGATCATAGTATAAGTTTGGTGATTATTGAAATAATTAACTCGATTAATCACCTCACTTCATACATTATTACCTATTAGTTTCTTAATTAAGAGCATAGGCGATACCTGACCTCCAACAAACGAGAATCAAAATGATGGAAAAAAAATCTAACTTATCCTACTAACATGGGAGGTACATGAGACATAATAAATAAGACTTAGATTGATTCAAAGATGATTTCTTCCGTTCATGTGTTTTAATATGACTTTTGATTTACTTGTAGGCCTCATCTCACGAATGATATCAAAATGGTTGTCAAACAGTGGCTTAGACTATCGCTACGACAAGGCTTTGGATGAAAGCACAATGCAATCGGAGGACAATGATATCCAATCTTTTATTTCCTTTAATTTATCGCTTTACCTTATAAAAATATTCTTTTAACGCATTCTCGTTTTCTTGGTTGAAATTTGATTTAAAATTAATGAAATTGTGAGAGTTTTCTCCAAATCTTGATTGCTTTTCGCTATTCGTACACAAATTAACGAATTGTAATCGCCTATTATTATTCGTGTTTGCTTCTATCTGCGTTAAGTTTGTTATGCATCAAACTTAATAGTTGAACAATAATATTTAGGGATTATCGTTCATTTCTAAAATTTAAATAAAAGAAATGAAACCCAAACAAAGACAAAATATGGTTCTTCTGGAAAGTCTTAACATATTGTCAAGAATCGGCCAGAATAAACAAGTAATAAATTTTGAAAAAGATTTAAAGTAAATGAAATTATATATGTAGATTAAAATCAAATTTTCAATAGATTTTGATAAAAGTTGATAAAATGTGTGATTCAATAGTAGTGATTTTGATGAAATGTGTGATTAAATTAACTTTTACTGGAAATTTTAATTTGATGCAAATTTCTTCAAGATAAATTTTACGACTTACACCGGTGCTAATACAATACTCGAAAAAGTCTATATTTCAAAATACAATACTTCCTCTAAATTTAGCCCTTGTTCGGTAAAGAATAAAATCAAATTTTTAGAAAATTTTGATAAAAACTGATAAAATGTCTGATTGAAAAGTTGTGGATCCCATGAACTATGATGTTAAAATTAATTATTGACTTTAATTTGAGTTTTTAATTGAATTTTAAATCAAAACCAAACAGAGGCTAATCAATGGTGGATTCAGGAATCCAATGAATTAGGACGGATCCAAGCGAGATATGATTGTACTATAAATAGAGGCTATAGTCACGGCTCATTGAGTATTAGCTCCGTCCCTAAGTATAATAAATAGATTTCTCCTGTGGTTACAGGATTTCAAATTCATGTACATATACATGATAGAAACAATAGATGGGGAGGGTGGGTAGAAAAATTAATTTTTTAATCACATGGAGTCCACCCCCATGTGAGTAAAATTCAAACTTCTGGTGAAAATTCTGTAAAAAAAATCCGTACTCACAACATTTTTGTAATATATATTATCTTTTGTTCTTGATAGGCAAAAAGGGATATGATTGTACTATTCTTGATAAGATAGACGCCGGACAGTTGAATAATGTAGTCAAGGGAGTAAGGATTAGATTACATCACAACTCAATGAAGTGATGTAGTTAGTATAAGTCAAATTTTCACTGCTCATTCAATGGGAGTCTCTTTCCTGTTCTTCTAAAAGATGTAGAATCATAAGAATTATTCTACTCTACCAAATTTTGGTTCACGAATTTTATACAGACTATCTCACATGAGGTGGATCCCGAGGACCTAACTCATTAAAAAAACCCCCCAAAAATGTTAAAACACCCACTCACCCCATCTCACATGGCTGTGCCAGGTCTTTTACCAACCTGACACAGCAGCAGAACTCAGAATCATAAATGTTTTTGGTTGAGTGGACTGATTCAAATTCACTTCAACCAAATAATTGTATCAAGTTACCGTCAATAAAACTCGAGGAGTTCTCGAGCTAGACCAAATCACAAAGAAATAGCATAGCATTTTTAGCAAGAAGACGCGAGCAACGCTATGTGCTTCACATCAAACAAAAAAACCCGAACTAAAATCTTTTTTTTTTTTCGTTCTTTTCTATTTTTACCCAAACTGAAACTCATTTGAATACCCTTAAATACCAGTAGTTGTCAACTGTCAAATTTTATGCTTTCACTTTCTTTTCTTTGACTGTTTTATTACTTATAATTACTTTTTCTTTTACATATTTAGTTGCAACAGTTACATCATAAATGCAAGCCTCATAAAACTTCTTGTAAATAAAATTAGAGTTAACCATATCTTTTAAAGAAATTAAGACATTTATAGAGTGTAGCTAGTTATCAGATACCTAACAAGTCGACCCATATAAATAATAAATGAAAAAAATTTGTGGTGTCTAAATTTTATGGAAATTTATAGTTGTGGACTCAAGACCTTATCAAATTATGCACTTGGTAATGATATTGATGGAGGACATGATATTTCTCATAACTAGTTATGAACCTAGAGTAGTATATTTTGAAGATGATAATGACGATAGTTATAAAAAGTCAACAAAGAATTTAATTCAGCGTACGATGATAGAAACTAGGGTTAAATCCATTAATGGCAACCCAATTTTATACTTAGTGTCATCATGGTCATCCATTATCCTCAAAAATCCGTTACATTATTCATTGATGTAGCCAATGGAAATTTCACGGGCAAGTTACAGTAGTTAAAAAAATTATAACTCGGCTAAACCATTGTTTCATTACTTATCCAACTTACATTTAATTACAGTTTACTAATCAAACTTCAAAATACTTTCCAATGATTACTCACCTTTGAGATGTTACACTCCATCCATCATCCGTTATATTTCGTTCCCTTTGTTGCTAATGTATCCCACAGTAATTCCATGTGACAAATAACAATTGTTAAAAAATTACAACACGGTATAATCATAAACTCACCAAAATATATGTGAAATGGTCGCGTCCACGACCCCATAAATTTCTTTAAAACTCAATAAAGTGTCCCTAACTTCAGCTCTAAAAAAATCATAGCCCCAAATCACTCATCTCACCTATGTGCAACTAAATTGTGTAATAAGACAGCTGATTTTTAAGAAGGATGTGAGAAGTTACTATGCCCCCGTTTGAAACCCGTTTTCTAGTGAATTTCTCATTCTTCTACAGTTTCTTTTTGTTCAAATGACGTGGGATCCATGTACTTTGTCTATCAATTCACCTGACATTGTTCCCTAAGCCCCTGCGAGAATTGACTTTTTTTATTCTTTTAAATTTTTGTTTCCAAAAGTGCCCTTCAAAGTTAGGTGAAAAGAATGTGGATTTTTGTGGAAAATTTCTATTACAATATGAGGGTAAAATTGGAAGGAAGATTCTATGGGAATAATGACATTAATTGGAATTCTGACACAATTAGATGAATTTGGTGCGTGTTGTCTGCCGAACGGGGGCTATATATAAAGCTCTATCCCCAAGTTGTATTATATGCTTGGCGTTTCTCTAATCTCAATTTTTTCAGGTTTGTATCCAACTATTTAGGGAATGAAATGTTATCGAACTCCGGTCAAATTTATGAACGAAGAACAACAAACACGAACATAGTCCATAGGTATTCCAACTTTACACTAACCATCAGAGTTTGACGACATTTTCTTCCTTAAATAGTTGGATATTCGTTTGAGAAAATGGAAGATTGGGATGAGAGAGACGTGAAGCGGATGGTACAATCGGGCGATAAAGTTTATAAGTAGTAGCTTCTCGCATCTTTCTCAACAATTAGCTCTGTATTATTACACAATTTAGTTGTACGTGGATGAAATGAATAAATTGGAGGCTACGGTTTTTTAGGGCAAAAATTGGAGACGCTTTATTTGGTTTTAAAGAAGTTTATGGAGCCGTGAAAGTCACATTTCATATATGGTGATTTTGATGAGTTGATAATTTAGTGTTCTTACAATTTTTTAAAGATTTAACTTGCCACGTGGTATTTTCATGTGATATATTAGCAACGAAGGGAACGTGGATGATGGATGGAGTGTAACATCTCCAAGATAAGTGATTATTGGGAATAATTTTGAAGTTTGATGAGTAATTTGTGATTAGGTATATGTTTTATGAGTAATGAAATAATGGTTTGGTTGAGTTGTAATTTTTTTATCTGTCGTCACTTACCACGTGAGCTTTTCATTACTCACGTTGGCTAATAAGGTAACGAATTTTTTAGAGTAATGGATAGAGTGTAAACGGACAAAGTTTAGTGAGCACCTTAAAACACTTTGAAGTTTAGTGAATAAATCGTGACCATGATATAAGTTGGGTGATTATTGAAACAATTAACTCGATCAATCACCTCACTTCATACACTATGGCCTATTAATTTCTTAATTAATAACGGAGGCTATACCTAACCTCCAACAAACGAATTTTATTTTTTAAAAAATCTAACTTATCCTACTAACATGGGAGGTACATGAGAAATAATAAATAAGACTTAGATTGATTCTAAGATGATTTCTTCCGTTCATGTGTTTTAATATGACTTTTGATTTACTTGTAGGCCTCATCGCACGAATGATATCAATGGGTTGTAAGTTTAATTTACTTATGGCTCGTCGTATAATATATGTTAGGACAATTCTTGTGGTACATTATGGGATCCATAAGGGTCTACATAATGGACACTTTGCGGCTTACAATTGGTTGGAGTGCCGATCCCACAGGTACTCCCACCAATTGTAGGCCACAATGAGTCCATTATGAATTTCTTTATGGATCCCATAATATACTACAAGAATTTTCCTATATGTTATCTTTGGGTCTTGATATGCAAAAAGATATGATTGTACTATTCTTGATGAGATAGACGCCGGACAGTTGAATAGTGTAGTTAAGGGAGTAAGGATTAGATTACATCACAACTCAATGAAGTGATGTAGTTAGTATAAGTCAAATTTTCACTGCTCATTCAATGGGAGTCTCTTTCCTGTCCTTCTAAAAGATGTAGAATCATAAATGTTTTTTGTTGGGTGGACTCAGGGGCGAACACAGACTTTTTATTTTGGGGAGCACAATCAAACTTTCAAAAAGTGACGAAAAAATCTAAGTAAGAGATATTTTATTACAATTGTTCTCTACGTGTTCTCATATTTTGATGACGTTCTATAATTAAAGTGAGAAATAGAGAAAAATTTAGTGTAGTTTCATAATTCAAATCAACAAAGAAATTGAGTATACAATCTTGGTCATCAAGAGCTACATAAACTTTGATAGAATTATAGCCACAGATTTATATATACATTTCTTAAATGTAAACTAGAGTGGAATTGCAAAGGAAATTACAAAGTTTGGTTGAGCATTTGAGAGGCTTGACTCACTCCCCAACCCATTCCCTACTATCAAATGTCAGCCGCAGTATTATACGTATATTAATTGAATTCAACTGGAATGAAATTGCAAAGGAAACTTAAAGGAAATTACAAACTTCCGTCAAGCATTAGAGAGGCCCGACTCGGTTTGAAATGGAGAGAACATTGGTTTGAAATGAATGAAAATTCATTTTCCTTTCATAAAAAAAATAAATAAATAAAATTTCCGGGAAGGGGGGGGGGCACCTGCCCCCCAGGCCACCCCCCAGGTCCGCCCATGGGTGGACTTATTCAAATTCACTTTTAACCAAATAATTGTATCAAGTTATCGTCAATAAAACTCGAGGAGTTCTCGAGCTAGACCAAATCACAAAGAAATAGCATAGTATTTTTAACAAGGAGACGCGAGCAACGCTATGTGCTTCACATCAAACAAAAAACCCGAACTAAAATCATTTATTTTTCGTTCTTTTTTATTTTTACCCAAACTAAAAGTCTAAAACTCATTGGAATACCCTTAAATACCAATCGTTGTCAACTGTCAAATTTTATGCTTTCACTTTCTTTTCTTTGACTGTTTTATTACTTATAATTACTTTTTATTTTACATATTTAGTTGCAACAGTTACATCATACATGCAATCCTCGTAAAACATTTATAGAGTGTAGCTAGTTATAAGATACCGAACAAGTCGACCCATATAAATAATAAATGAAAAAAATTTGTGGTGTCTAAATTTTATGGAAATTTATAGTTGTGGACTCAAGACCTTATCAAATTATGCACTTGGTAATGACGATAGTTACAAAAAGTCAACAAAGAATTTAATTCAGCGTACGATGATACAAACTAGGGTTAAATTCATTAATGGTCACCCAACTTTATATTTAGTGTCACCATAGCCACCCAATTTGATTTTATTTCACCATGATCATCCAATTTGATATAATTTTTCACCATGGTCACCCAACTTCCATTTTCATTAATTTTAATAGGGTGAAATGGTAACTTTCCATTATATGTATAAAATAATTTTTTGAAAAAAATAAAATAAAAACTTATTTAAAGAAAACATTACTTAAAAAAAAGTTACTTAAAAAATAAAATAAAAACTTATTTGAAAATAAAATAAAATAAAATAAAATAAAAATTATTTTAAAATAAACGTGTTTAAAATTTAGAAAAAACAAAACTTTTATTTTATAAATTTATTATTATTATTATTATTATATATATATAATAATAAATAAAGTTATCGTTTTACCCCTTTTAAAATTAGTGAAAATAGTGAAAAGAAATTGGGTGGGTATGGTGAAATGTTAAATGAAATTGGATAGCCAGGGTGAAACATTACATGAAATTGGGTGGCTATAGTGAAATAACATCAAATTGAGTGATTATGATGACATTCAATATAAAGTTGGATGACCATGATGAAATAAAATCAAATTGAGTGGTCATAGCGACACTAAGTATAAAGTTGAGTGACCATTGGTAAATTTAACCCTAAAACTATGACAAGGGAACACGAAATAAAATGTAGGCTACTTTATCTTTAACGTGCAATCTACTTTGATATGATCAAATTTTCTACTTTGTAGTTTCATTGACTCGAGATTAAATTGCATATCCCACCGTAAATTTATATTTCGATTTCTTTTTAGTATAATAATTCTTTTTAAAAAAAAAAAAATTAAATATATCTTCCCCCACCCCACCCAGGCCACCCCAACGTCAACCTCACCCTCTAGTTAATAAATACGTAGAGGTTGCCAATTATGTTAGTAATTTGAAGGATAAGTATTACTTGAATAATAATGTCTCTTTTAAGTCTATGCAGCTACTGCTAATGGAGGTGACATTTGAAGGGGGGGTTTTCCAATATTTTTTTTTTTTTTGGATAGAAAATTCTTCCCTATAAGGCTATAACAAATGGACCGTGCTGGACCAGAGAACACACAATGGGGGTGGGTGGGAGAGGTTTTGCCAATTTTTTATTCACATGGGGCCCATCCCCATGTGAGACAATTTCAAAATCCTGTGTCAAATCCTGTAAAATTTTGCATGTACTCACAGCTTTATCCATAACAAATTCTCCTCTTTCCAACAACAATCACGCTACATGTACACTCTTATGTACATCTTTCCGTACACTCTACAATATGACATCATTATCCCCTTTAATTTCCCCAACAATCTTTCTCTTTCCTACCTAAATTATGCCATATAAAGGGAGTGTGAGGATAGATGTACACAAGAATGTACATCTAGCGTAATTGTTCCAAAAATCCCCTGCATATGCATGTCCCCAAATCACCCCCTACAAATTCTCAACTCAAACTTTTATTTAATGTTGTCAATTTTTACTTTGTCCAGCATAGTGTAATATTGTCATTATGATTAATTACCTAGTTGGTCATCGAACTTTGTGTAGGCTTTTAGGGGGTCATTGAACTTTAAAAGTTTTCCCGTTGTCACTGACTTGATAAAAATTTCTCCATTAGTCACTGAGTAATGGATGTGATTACATTTTATAAAGTTCAGTGACTAATAAGAAGACTTTTGAAATTCTCAGTGATGGATACATTTGTAAAGTTCAGTGATTAATGGGGAAACTTTTGAAACTCAGTGACCCCTTGAAAACTTTACGCAAAGTTCATTGACCAATTAGCTAATTTATCAATTTTTATGTTTTTTAGTCTTTTTCTTTCTTTTTTCTTTTTATTTTCTGTCTTCATAACCCCACAATTTCATTCTCTCTAATACCGTCAAACTTAGAAAAAAGAAAGTTTTTATTCCAGGGGTAACCGACAAGATTGTTTGTTGACCTCTCTAAGATCAAAGAGGCAACAGTGGTTCATGCCATCAACTATTTTGGAAGAGAACTTTTTCAGCAATGATCACTTCATAGTATTCAACTTTGAAATTCATACACATTTTCAACTAAGAATCCAATAGATTTTTTGTTTTTTAGTTAGGTGTGTCTTGATGGAAAGACGATCGAAACTGAAGCAGCCCATAGAACTGTCATTTATTGCCTCTTTCATCTTATAGAGGTCAGTGGACAACTTTGTCGGTTATCTCCGAAATAAAAGGTTATTTTGTTTCTAAGTTTAGCGATACTAGAAAATAAAATTGTGGACTAGGAGTACATCAAAAAAAAAATAAAGAAAAAGTAAGAAAAACTAAAAAAAAAACAGAAAGATTTATTAATTACTTGATTGGTTATTGAACTTTGCATAAGGTTTTCAAGGGTTCGCTGAACTTCAAAAAAAATTTCGTTAGTCACTGAACTTACAAAAGTTTCCCTGTTAGTCACTGAGTAATGATTGTGATTACATTTTTGTAAAGTTCAATGACTGTTGGGGAAACTTTTGAAATTCTTAGTGATTGATGTGATTATATTTACAAAGTTTAGTGAGTAATGAGAAATTTTTTTGAAGTTCAGTGATCTCTTGAAATCATTATGTAAAGTTCAATGACCAATCATGTAATTAACCCGTGTGTTATTATGTATGGTTTTCAAATTGGGGCCATGATAATTTGGATAAACATAAATTGTTATGTATTAATTTGTTTAGATGGGATAAACTGGAATTTGAATTATTGTACGTTTGTTTAATTTGTTTTAAATTAAATGGGGAAGTAATTGATGTTACATAAATTCTTATCTATCCTACTCCTAGACTAAGAACTCAAATTGTAAAAATTAAAAGATTGTCAATTTTATTTTATTATTTTGTTGTTTGAGATCACCATAGAGCTCATTATACCGCGATTAAAAGTAAAACCTATAGATAAAAATTGCACAAAATTATAACTTTTTTTGCTTTCAAAAAATTCCTTGTTTAAATCATGTCTCGAAGTTGCACTAGTTTAGGTACTGAGCCCATAGATTGAATCATTCAAATGTTAGTGAAAATAATGGAGTGAGTACCGTCCAAGAGATCATATGCATTTTCTCGTCATAGCTGTTTTACCATACATGGACATAAAGGCACAGAGAGAGAAATGTGTCCATGCAACTGCATGGAGAAGTGTGTAATCCTTTAATGAACATTTAATTCATTTACACCGAACCTTACCTATATTCATTAATAAGTAGTTAGGTGCACCGATAGGTCCAATACCCTCTCTCCCTCCCACCTTTCTTGATAAACATTGAGACTAAAACTCCCTGCAATGGACGGCAAGAGAATGAAAGATAATTCACAAATTGAAAAGGGACCAACTGAAGATGAAAGAGGAAGCTCCACCATGCGCACGGCGGAGACACTGCTGCGCATCCTGCCGATGGCTCTGTGTGTGGTGGCGCTAGTCATCATGCTCAAGGATTCACAGACTAATGAATTCGGTTCCTTGTACTACTCTGATATTGGTGCTTTCAGGTATATTTTAGTGAGTTTTTGTGTGTTTTTAGCTTATAAATCAAGATGTATTGGTGATGATAAAAAGGGGTGTGTTTGTGCAGATATTTAGTGCATGCTAGTGGCATTTGTGCTGGTTATTCCCTTCTCTCCGCCATCGCTGCCGCCATACCTAAGCAATTGACCATGTCCCGAGCCTGGACATTCTTCGTTCTCGACCAGGTTTGCTCATGCTTAGAACATGTGATATGGTTCTTGAAAAGTCAAA
Source organism: Fraxinus americana (assembly GCA_035079005.1). Classification (NCBI taxonomy): domain Eukaryota; kingdom Viridiplantae; phylum Streptophyta; class Magnoliopsida; order Lamiales; family Oleaceae; genus Fraxinus; species Fraxinus americana. The sequence goes on along the minus strand of CM068707.1, from coordinate 2,517,025 downwards.
AGCATCTTTTGAGACTGAGAATCTACTTTTAAACTTGAAAGTATTTTATATAATTAGAAGAGATTTATGACAAAATTGACCCCAGAAAACTTCACGAAACTCTTCTCTAAGAAACAAAAATAGAAACAAGCCCTTGTTCTGTTCTATTTCTACACTTTCGAAGGCCGTCACATAAAAAGATTCTAACTAGGCATAAGACTAGTTTTTTGTTCTTATTTGATGTAAATTTCGTTTTTGTTACGTGCAGCTTCTGACCTACATAATCCTGGCTGCGGGTGCTATATCGACGGAGGTGGTGTACTTGGCCTATAAAGGGGACGCCGCCATTACATGGAGCCAAACTTGCGGATCGTTTGGTGGTTTTTGCCGGAGGGCCACTGCATCCATAGCGATAACATTCATTGTTACTCTTTGCTATGCAGGGCTCACACTCATTTCCTCTTATAGACTTTTCAGCAAATATGATGCACCAGTTGCCTATACTAACAGAGGGGTTGAGAGTACCACCTTCCACAGCTAATTCCACTCTCATCTCCGGCCAATCTCCACCGTCTACGCCCCATGGCCTATTTTACTGTCATCTCCTCCCAATCCCTTACTCTGACTAGTCTTGTAAACAGCACATCTAATAAAATGTAACATCTTTATTCAAGAGTCCCTTGCTTCCGTTTTCTGTGTTTAAATGTGAAACCTTGCTAATCAAAATTTCCAGGATCGAAATAAATGCTGTAACAAGAATGAAACACTAATATAATATATCCATCAAGATATGTTTTCAGAACACAGAGAAAATTCGCAACTCAATCAACAACCAACACGATACAAATAGAGAATTTATACAGTAACAGTCCTTATAAAGCATCGGAAAACATGTAGTTGTTGGGAAATTATTTAATTTCCCGTGATGGGCCGACATATGTAATTAACTGTGTATAAATGCTATCTTAAAGTTAAGCCCAAAATTAAAGTGATCTAATAAAGAATTAAGTAATTGGGCTTTAAGCATCTAATTAAAGTGTGGACCGGACTATATGTGTAGAGACCGGATCCATTAGGGTTTGTATTTGACGATGGGCCGAATACATATGGAAATATATAAAGGGTTATGGTCCCCAATTCATGTGTGATTTTCTCATTCTTTGTGGCATCCCATCAACACAAGAATACAAGAGAAACCATATGAAGAGGAAGATCCATAAAACCCACAATCAGGAATTATGATGGAGATTTGAAGCAACCAAACTAAAGATTTACAGATCCAGATTCAAGATTCATTGTTCAATTCAGAAATCAATTGATTAAGGTATGTTCCGCGTTAATTCAGTTTCTTGATGGTTTGACATGAAGATCTTGGCAAGATCATAAAGTTCAAGTTTTATTAAAGTTCTAACAAGTGGTATCAGAGCCTATTCATGTTAAATCATTGGGAATCAAGTATTTTCAATTTGGTTCTTGTATATTTTTATGGTTTTTTCAAATTTAATAATTTCGGATTTAGATTTATTGAATTTGAAAATTATTCGGTTAATTTTAAGATTTTCAGAAATTTCGGTTTTTTAAAAAAAAAAAAAATTTTTTTTGAGGTGGCCGCCGCCGCCACGGCAATAGACGCCATGTATAAAGACACAAGCCTGAAGAAGTCGCCAGAATAACAATAACAGCTGAACTATGAGCTACTGCAATGAGATCGCTGCTGAATCGCAGCAGCTGGTCCGCTGCCGATTCTGCAGCGGCGTTGCCGCCGCAGATTTTGGGCAGCAGCGGCGCCGCTAGATTTTGGGGCAATGACGCCATTGCCGCTTGAGCTGGCCGTGGCCGCCTCCAGATTTTGGGGCGGCCGAGCCCGCCTCGGTTGTTAAGTTTTTGAAAATTAGGGTTTGGATGAATTTTGGGGGCGGGGGCTTGGGTTGTAAATTTGAAGTTTTGAGGTCCTTGACTGCAATTTCAAATTAGGGTTTTATTTTAAGGATTTAGCCCCTTAAGTTTAAGGTTTTGGTGTTTCAGTCCCCTAAGGTTATAAATTCATCCAATTGGACCTTTAAAGTTACGGGTTTAATAATTCAGTCCCTCAAGTTTCAAAATTAATTATTTTTGGACCATTAAAGTTTTAATTTTAATGATTAGACCCCTACAGTTTGCAATTTTGGTTATTTAGCCCCTAAAGTTTAAAGTTCATTCAAGTTGGACCTTAAAGTTATGGATTTTAATAATTCAGCCCCTGGAGTTTTAAAATTAATTATTTTAGGGCCATTCAAAGTTCTGATTTTGTAATTAAAGCCTCAAAGTTCTGATTTTGTTCCAAATTGGCCCCAAAAGTTTTAAATAATTAATATTGGATCCCTAAAGTTTTCAATAATTAATTATTGACTCCTAAAGTTTCGGATAATCATTTTTGGGTCCCTAAAGTTTTCAATAATTAATTATTGACTCCTAAAGTTTTGGATAATTATTTTTTGAATCCATAAAGTTTTCAATAATTAATTATTGACTCCTAAAGTTTCGGGTAATTATTTTTGGATCCCTAAAAGTTTTCAATAATTAATTATTGACTCCTAAAGTTTTTTCAACAATTAATTTTGGATCCTTAAAGTTTGAATAATTAATTTTTGACTCCTAAAGTTTTCCATAATTAATTATTGAGCCCTAAAGTTCTGGATTATTATTTCTGGGTCCATAAGTTCTGAATTATTAACCCTAGGCCCCTAAAGTTTCAAAATAAAATAAAAGAATTAAGGATTAACAATTATAATTCAAATTTTGGTATTTCTTTTGGATTACTAATTTTTCTAAATGAATTGATTGAAGCAACATGTCACCAAAGTGACCTCTCTTGCCTAGATTAATTTATTTGGGATATTAGAAAGGTTGTGTGTACGTAATTCATGCGGGTATTGACCCGCCCAAAGGAAGGTTAATATTTGGCCGAATTATTTACATACCTGTGGTAATAAATATGTGACAATTATAAGGTTTCATTTTATGTGAACAATAAATCGGTCCAAAGATAGGTTTATTGTTTGACATGGTTTATTGTCAATATTTGATTACTACACCAAGAGTACCACTTACAAGTTGATATTTCTGTCCAAAGACTAAATATCAATGTTGTGCCCGGTCTCTTGTGATGGGGTTTACCATTATTTGAATTGATTAATTGTTTAATACGGATTCATATGTGAACATGTATATTAAGTATTAGTTCTCTATTCAGTTAATCCATCAACTTCCACAATATCTGCCAACATCAACTCCATTCCTGTGCTAAATGGAACCAACTATTAAGGACTGGAAAGAGAACGTTATGACCGTTCTTGGCTGCATGAACTTAGACCTTGCGTTAAGGACCGAACAACCCGCTGCACTTACGGATAAAAGTTCTGTTGATGAAAACAAGGACTTTAATAAGTGGGATTGTTCAAACCGCATGAGTCTTATGATCATGAAGCGTCAAATTCCAGAATCATTCAGGGGCACTGTGTCCAATAAGGTAACTACTGCCAATAAATTTCTTGCTGAAATTGAAGAAACGCCTTGCAAAGAGCGATAAGGCTGAAACTAGTACGCTTTTGGCATACTTAGCTTCACTAAGGCATAAAATCAAAGGAAATATTCGGGAGTACATTGTGGAGATGTCTCATATTGCTTCAAACTTAAAGGCTCTAAAGCTTGAGCTATCTGATGATTTGCTCATGCATCTGGTTTTAATTTCTATTCCTGCACAATTCAAGGTCAGTTATAACTGTCAAAGGGATAAATGGACTCTAAATGAGCTCATTTCATACTGTGTGCAAGAAGAAGAAAGGCTGAAGCAAGAAAGGACTAAAAGTGCTCACTTGGCTAGTACCTCTGAGGACAAGTTAAAGAAAAGAAAGAATAAGAAAGCTGCATTCGGTTCGGTTCAAAATTAACAGCGAAATAAATTTAGTTGTAAATTTTGTGAAAATTTGGGATATATAAAGAGAGATTGTGCTAAATGTTACGCTTGTCGTGTAAAGAAAAGTACATTTCTCACTATTGGTTTGTTTTGAGGTAAATTTAATGTCAATACCAAGACACACTTGGTGGATAAATTTCGGTACCACCACTTACATAAGTGTGTTTATGCGGGGTTATGCAGCCGCCAAAGCCAATTGATGCTGAAAGATTCATCTATCCGGGGCGATGGCAAATCAGTTAAGGTTGAGGCTTTACGGAATTTAGGTTATCATTAAAGACTGATTATTATTTGAATTTGAAAGAGACATTTACGGTACCGTCCTTTTGGATGGAATTTGGTTTCTATTTCTACATTGGACAACTATTGTTACTCTTGTTCAATTAGAAATAGTCAGTTTGATCTTTTTCTTAATTCAAATATTGTGGGTGTCAGTTCTTTATCCGGTTACGATAACCTATGTTTGCTTAATACGGTTGCCTCTTATAAAGAAACCTTGTATTTGGATTTACGTGGTATTGAACATAAATTAACCAATGAGAATTCTGTTTTGTTATGGCACAAGCGATAAGGTCACATCTCTCAAAAGAGAATGGAAAGATTTGTGTCAGAAAGAATTCTTGATTCCCTTGATACTTTCAGACTTAAGTAAATTATATTAAGGGAAAACAAACAAACATAAGGAGATTAGGTGCCAATAGGACTTCGGATGTCTTAGAACTAATTTATACGGATATCTGTGGATCATTTCCTTTGGCTTCTTGGAATGGTCAACAGTCATTTATTTAGTTCATAGACGATTTTTTCTCAATATGGCTACCTATATTTCATCTATGAGAAATCCCAAACACTGGACATGTTCAAAGCATACAAGACTGAGTTCGAAAATCGACTCAGCAAAAGAATTTAACAAGTCAAATCTTACTATAGTGGTAAATACTATGCCAAGATATGACGAATCAGGAGAACAATGTCCAGGACCTTTTGCAATATTCCTAGAGGAATGTGGAATTTACCCACAGTACATCAGGATCCTCCTAGGTTTAAAGCACTAAAGATCTATGACTTAAAGTCTCAACAAAGTTCCAAGTAAAGTAATTGTTAAGGGGTTACAAATTTTTAAAGGTCCCACTACCAAGTCAATTTTCGAAACGGGAAATGTTCGATTTCTTGAGGATGTAGAGTTTGTGAGGGGAGATAAGGTTATAAGGTTATGATTTTGTCTTAGATGAAGAATATTTATATATTCCTTCTGTTGCTATTGACAATGATTTGGTTCAGGGACAAATTCTTGCTCAAGATCTTGTTCAAGAAGCAATTTCGGATCAAGACAATATTACAAAATCCCCCATACACAATCAAGAGATTGTTCCAGAAAAACAAACTCAACAACCTCAAGAACAAATGTCATTAAGGAAATCCACTATAAAAGAAGAAAGACAATTTTGGATAACTTTATAGTCTTTCTCCAAGAAAATAAGGATGACATGGATTGACGAAAGAATGACTTATCAATCAACTTTCATCAAGCCATGCAAAGGAATAATTCTAAAGAGTGGATTGATGCCATGCATAAAGAGAATTTTCTTCGGTTTCTATGAAAACTCTTTTAGGACAATTATGGCTTCTGTGACATATTTTGGTCTTAAGTTGCATTAGATGGTTTACAAATTAAAGAAATCCATCTATAGGCTTAAGCTGGTTTCCCGAATAGGTATCACAATTTTATCAAAAAAAATTATCTCATTTGGTTTCGAGATACATTCAATTGATGATTGTGGATATCACAAGTTCAGTGGGAGTAAGCAAATCTTTGTGATGCACCTTTTGTATTAAGGATATAGATACACAAGAATTGTTCTTTGTGTATTTTTGGGTAATCACAAAAGAGTTGTATCAATAAGGTTCTTAAAAGATTTGTAGTGCAGATATGAAAATCAAGTAATACCCCTACAATTAAGGGAGACAACTTTAGTCTCAATTAATGCCCCAATGATAAATTTAAAAATAAAGGATATACATCAGATTCTCTATACTTTGGCAATTGAGAATTTAATGTATACTCGGGATAGCACACATCCGGATATAGTATTCTTCATTGGAATGCTAAGCAGATATTTAACTTGCGATGGAAATTTGGAAAGCAGCTATCAGGTTATTCAGTATCTATAGAGAACAAAGGATTACATGATCACATTCAGGAAAATCAGACCAATTGGAGATCGTTGGATATTCTGATTTTGATTATGGAATTTGACTGTAAAATATTGTCACTAGGCTGCATATTTTTGGATGGAAATGAAAGACCATTTAAGTTATTTTGTGACAATAACAGTCTTGTATTCCAATAGGAACATGATGATGTCAAAGTTTATAGACATTGAGTTCCTAATTGTTAAGGAATGAATTCAGAGTGGTCAGGTTTTTATAAGGCATATAAGGACAAACTCTATGGATCCATTTACTAAATGGCTACCACCCGAGGTCTTTCATGAGCATGGTACTCACATGGGTGTTGCATCTTTTGATGATATGCCAGTTTAGTGGGAGTTTGTATTTTGGATGTTGTCTTTTTGACACATAATTTCGGTTGTGCACATTCAGTTCATTTCAGAAATAAAGTATTCAGTTCAGTTCCACTCTGATTAAAGTTTATGGTTGATCTCATAAGGTATTAAGGAATAAGGCAGACCGGTTGGAAATAGGCATGTTTAGATCACATTACATGTAATTTCCATGCTACACATCCACACTTGATCTATGTCATTTGATTGTATTGATATACGTGACCATTGATGGGTTTAGTTATGTTACTTATAACGAAAACCGCTTTGATCCTATGTTGATATAATCAATGGACGAGATTGTTCGGAGATGCTTTTGGTTATGATAGCAAAAGTTTTGAGCTCATAAGGTTATACACATTTATAAGGTAGCATATGTGGCCCAAGTGGGAGATTGTTGGGAAATTATTTAATTTCCCGTGATGGGCCGACATATGTGTATAAATGCTATCTTAAAGTTAAGCCCAAAATTAAAGTGATCTAATAAAGAATTAAGTAATTGGGCTTTAAGCATCTAATTAAAGTGTGGACCGGACTATATGTGTAGAGACCGGATCCATTAGGGTTTGTATTTGACGATGGGCCGAATACATATGGAAATATATAAAGGGTTATGGTCCCCAATTCATGTGTGATTTTCTCATTCTTTGTGGCATCCCATCAACACAAGAATACAAGAGAAACCATATGAAGAGGAAGATCCATAAAACCCACAATCAGGAATTATGATGGAGATTTGAAGCAACCAAACTAAAGATTTACAGATCCAGATTCAAGATTCATTGTTCAATTCAGAAATCAATTGATTAAGGTATGTTCCGCGTTAATTCAGTTTCTTGATGGTTTGACATGAAGATCTTGGCAAGATCATAAAGTTCAAGTTTTATTAAAGTTCTAACAGTAGTATCAGCAGCAGTACTGCAGTGGGAATGCTTAATGTTGACAATATCAATATGCACTGGAACTTTGAGTCTGGCAGTTTCACCGTGCTTCATATTGGACAACTGCAAAGGGTAATATAAATCATAGTATATTAGTAACAGTAAGTACCAAAGAGAAATTATGTGCACAAATATAAATAAGTGAATCTTCAATCAAGCTACAATCTCGATAAGGTAATATTGCATTTTCAAAGGGACAACATCATTGCCGGAAAAGGAACAAGACTAATCCTAGAGTTTAGAAGTACCCATATGAAGTGCAACATATTGATGTGAACCGTGTTCTGAAACCAATAATCCATTATAATTACAGCAGCATAATGCACAAGACCAGCTTAACACAGGTTAAAACTGGAAACATATGATATTTGAGTCATATAAAGCACTGTTTTTTCTAGGGCTGGGAATGGGTTGGGTTGGTTTTGAGTCCAACCCAAATCTAAACCAACATGTTCGATTTGACAATAATTCAAACCGAAACCAACTCATTCAAGATTGAAATCCAACCTAATCCAAACCTGTTAAATAGATTATACAATGATCAAATTAAATACATATTAAATCAATTTAAATACATATTGGGTTGAGTTTGATTGAGTTTTAATAGGTAATTCGGAACCCAACCCAACCCAACCCAACCTAAAATTTGATTTCATAACCCAAACCCAACCCAATTGAACTGAAAAACCAACCCAAACTGGTTTGAGTTGGATTGGGTTGGGTTGATCGGTTTGACCGGTTCGAATTGGTTTTTGCCCAGCCATAAATTTTTCCTTTATAATTTCAACAATTTTCAAGAAGATCCCATGTTCTGTCGCTGTAGCTATCGCTCTCTACCATGGATGCCCACGGATAAGACTTCAATAAAAAATGATTTTAAGGCAACCACAATATTAAATGGCTAAAAATTCTAAAACTGAAATCAATGAATGGGGCCATAGTCGCCCTATCATAGCTGGTTTTGATTAAAAAAGAGCCCACAGTTGTACATAATCTAGGTCAGACAATCCACCATATGAAATTCAAGAATATCAAAGGGCAGAGATTGTGATTGGAAGACTTGCAATAAGTTGAATATTTATTTTAACCAAAATCAGCCTACTTAAAAGGACTCCCATCTAAAAAATCTCTGCCCCCACCTCTGTTTGTGATGAGCTCCATTCAAAGCTCAAGTCTGCTCCATAGTGATTGCTCTCCATTCGTTTATTTCAAGAGCCCCCGTGGGTTGGTGGTGGTTCAGAATTTGTCTAAAATGAGGACAACATACAACTTGCAAGAAAGAGAACACACAACTTGCAAGAAAGAGAACGCTCAACAAATAAAAAGATGTTGGATTTGGAAGAGACTGTATTATTTATGTTTTAGGGTGTCAACTAGGCAGATGGCTGGGAAAAATTATTGTGATCTTAATATCCATAACAAGAAGAATATATAAAAAGAGCTAAAACCATATCTTTATCACAAGATTTAGTTTAGAAGGCCAAACTAATTTATCTTTTTCCCTTTGCTCCTGGCTGTTCAATTATCTCAAGAAGAGCCAAAGCCAAAAAGACTTCAATTTATACCATAATAACCAGATGCAGTAGCCTTCAAATTGCCCTTAAAATTTCATCATTACAACAAGATGAAACTCAGCATTCTCACCTTCATATTTCAACTGCACATCATTAGCATTTTTGTTAAAGGTCGAATTTCATCAAATATTGCAACCTAGCATATATTTCACAAATATAATTTATAATACCCCAAAATATTTTATAGTCATTAATTATGAAAATTAGGACCTTAGTGCAAGATGATGAAAGATAGGGAATAAAATTGCATATCGGTCAATAGTTGAGGGGCTGCAAGTATGTATATATATATATATATATATGGAAATATTGGATGGAATTAAGTAAACTTCCTTCTTATATATGAAAAATAAGTTAGGAAAATTCGTTCCTAAATAAGTCAACTACCGTGTATGTGTGAATATATAATTATATATAATTACGATTGATTAAGTTAAAACAGAATATTACTATAATTATGCCCGTTTATATATGTATAATTATATATAATTATGATCGATCGAGTTAAATTATAATATTACTATAATTACATACGTCTATTTATGTATAATTATTTATAATTATGATTGATTGATTTAAGTTATGCGATTACTATAATTACGTGTGTGTGTGTGTGTGTGTGTATTATGTATAATTATGATTGATTGATTTAAATTATATAATTACTACAATTACATATATCTATATATGTATATAATTACATACAATTATGATTAATTGATTTAAATTCTGTAATTACTATAATTACGTGTGTCTATATATGTATATAATTATGACTCGTTGATTTAAATGATAGAATTACAATAATTACGCGCATCTATATATGTACATAATTATATGTGATCATGATTGTGTGAAAATTAAGTAAATTTCCTTATATGTGAAAGATAAGTAAACTATCATATATGCTTGAATATATAGATATAATTATATATAATTATGATTGATTTAATTGTATGATTACTGCAATTACGTGCTTCTATATATGTATAATTATATATAATTATGGTTGATTGATTTAAATTACTATGATTGTCTCATACTACACACACAGTTTATAAACAATTGTTTGAGGTCAAGTTCTTTCAAACGTGTTTATGAAATACTCTTCAAATTTAAGAGGCAAGTGTAGTCATACGATGTATGTTAGATCTTTTTCATACTTTAAAATACGCAATTCGATTTATGAATATGATATGAGTCCTATATGTTTAAGTTCAAAGGATCGGAGTTTAGTAGCGCTACGCACGAGAATTATAGTCATGGTTCCGATCTTAATTCTCGTCTCCCCCTATGTATGTTATGATTATGCAAGGGCATTATGGTCACCTAAGTTCGGTCTCTAGTCCCCATGTCTCCCCGTGCACATTAAGAATTCCTAAATTTTTAATATAAATTACGATTTATGTGACTCACTTATTGGGATTTTATCTCATTTTTATGATTTCTCCCCTTTTAGATAATTGAGGTTCAATAAACTGGAATTTGGAACTGGTCACTGGTGGTATAATAAAGATGAGATAATTTATGATTTTTTATTTTAAATATAAATTTTATGATTAAGAAAGTGGTTTATTTTTAATTATTGTAACTTTGGGGATAATTATCTTTTATTAAAGTTCTATTTTTACAATATATATTTAACGACTCAAAGGGTAAGTTTTTGGTCGTTACATCATTCCCTTTACAACCTAAGTATGATAAAGTGTGCTCAATCTCTTAATCAGACATATTTCATAGAACAAATATGAAAAAGGTTCAGTAATAATGATCATGAAACTCCACTTCACTTTCCTCTATATAAGATTAAATTTACACAGTTTCTTAGAATAAACACCAGAACCCTGTTTCACTAAAAAAACACCAGAACTCATGGGTAAACCATTCTTTTCAAACACAAGAGAATTAATTTAAGTAAAATTCACTTTGAAAACATTCTCTTTCCAAGAAATGTGGGGATAAACCAAAATCATAGGGCCAAATTTCCAGTTTGTTTAGTTAAACTGATATTCTGGGGGAGAACTTGAAAAATATAGATGACTTTCAGTTACACAAAATTGTCTAGTCATTTTTGCAATAACAATAATAATTGTAAGAAATTTTTTCTACTAATTTGGAAGCACAATGTTATTAAACTCGGGAATAATGAAACTATCTTTCCAGAGGCAATACTCAAAAGTTAAATTTTCCCATTTGTTCTCTTTTCTTCACTTTCATTGTAAACGAATGGAGTTTTTGACCAAGGAACCTAGAGAATTTTTGTAGCCAAGCAAAACAAGGATATTTTATTTTTACCAACATAATACAAATACCAAAACTTTCAACATCTCTAACATGAAAACCACTTGAAAAATTGTGCCTTCGGCAAAAAGTTAAGTCATTGACAGCCATCCCAGAAAATAAAAAGAAAAGATCTTCCTCCAAAAACCAAGAACTAGTACAATAAACTAAGTCACATTCTCAAAATATTTGGGCCATAAGAGACAAAATGTAAAGTACAAAAAAAAAAATATATATAGGCAACAAATTTAAGTTCAATAAAAACTAATTAAACAAAAATTACTGCAACAATAATAAACAATCAAACAAGGGCTTGGCTGACTTTGCTTTCAAGAAACCTTCTGATATTACTCCTACCCACCATATAATAAAAAAAGAAACAAAACCCCAATATATTGTCACGTATCTCAATTGGGAGAACCAGACCCCAAAAGCTAACTAAGCCAGCTATTAAGGTTGGAGAGCCCAAACCAATATAAACCACACAAAGGAAGCTTAAACTTCCGATGTGGGATTTAGGTGCCCACACACCCCAATGGCAACCATGACAAACCACCACGCTTCCGAATCGGCGTCCACGTCGAGCAGGTGCTCATACACCCTGAGTGGTAACCGAGACCAGAAAACATGATACCTCTCTGAGTATGTCAGAGAACCAGACCCCAAAAGTTAGCTACCCAAGTCAAGCTTAAACTTCTGACGTGGGATTTAGGTGCCCATCCATCCCAATGGGAACCATGACAAATAAGTAATCCACTAACCTAGTTGTTAATCAATCGTAACAAACTACAAAATCGCGAACAAAAAAATCACGAACAAAAATATATTCCACAATAAAGAAATTGCTGCAGTCGATAAAGAAAATTACTTCTGCGTGTACGTTTCTTGTAGAGAATGCGATAACCGCACTCGCGGCACTGAATGACGTCCCCTGGCTTCAGCGTGTTCTCTTGTCCACAATCTGTAAACCCAATTTAATCATTCTATAATCAGCTAAACATTAACCCCATACAAAATATCAAGAATACATTCAGAAACATCTTTACACGTGTATGTGTAAGTATATTTAGGGTTTACAGTACCTCCACAGATGTAGCTGACGGGTTCAGGCTGAGGATTCATTCTTAGTTATCAAACACGCAGAAATGTAGGCCTTAAAGGTCTCGTAATTAAGAGATTAGGGTTTATAAAAATAAATAGGGTTTTTGATTTTATTTTGTTCACTTGACCGAGTTTTTACCAATCACCGTTTGCCAGGTGTCCATATTAGTAAGATTTAAGAGAATATTTCATTAAAGGTCATCCAACGTACAAGTAGGTTTCATATTGGTCACTAAATCTTTTTTTTTTGTTTTATCAATAATCAACCCTAGTTATATTTATATTTAGTCTTGATAGGAAAAATTTATTGCTTGGTCCAAAATTGTTTTTAGGACATGTCATTTTCTACCATGGAAGACTTAACTCTTTTAAAGAACCTATGCTAAATTGCATTGGGAAAAATAAAGTTGAATCGTTTGTTTGCCCCATGTGGTAATGGTTATAGATAGAATGGTCGAATATTGAAACAAATTAAAAGTTTGGAGATTAAAGTAAAATTAAATGGCTAACATTGAAATATACCTATAAGTTGGGTGACCATTGGTGAAATTTCCCCGCAATTTTTGTAATATAGTAATATCTTTGAAATTTTCAACAAAATATTTTATAACTTGACTTTTTGATTATTTACAAACATCAATTTCTTTAAATAATTAATGATCTTGTGGAGGTGTAATCTAGAACTTGCTTCTTTATGTCTAGAAGAAAATGAGATGATCCATAAATTCGCATCAGATACTTCGGTGAATAAAGATAATAAGAATGAATAGACTGTATTCCATTTTTAGACCTTGTTTGGAAGATATTTTTCTTACAACAACAAACTTCTATGGAATCCTCACGTTTTCGTACATTTTAACCATAAAATTTCCAAAAAAAACAATTTTGTATTAATGATATAAGTTGCTTGGTGTTCTTGAAAAAAAAAAAGTTCTTTATCAATTATTTTTATTTATTTATTTATTTATTGAGCATAGAAGAGTGGCTTAGTTGAAACTTGAAACTCACATAGTGAAATAACCAATGACTAAAGAGTAAGGTAAAATTTCTAACTCGTCTTGTTTGTATTGCCCATCTCGAAAGTAAATAGGACAAGAATAAAGAACATGGTCTCTGTCCTGAATTTCTTGAACCTATCTCGATTCTTTTTATTTTATTTTATTTTTGTAATTTAAGTATCAAAAATGATATTGAAAAATAAATAATAATTAAATGAGATGCTGCAGAGATTTTTTTTCCCCAGCCATGCTTCGACTCCTGAAATTTCCCATTAAAAAATTAACATTCATCGCAAGAGATTTAAGAAAACAATTAAACAAGTATATAACAAATCTTGCCACCAATTTGTTCAATGGTGTCATCTCATATCTACCGGTCTTATCTTCTAGCATATGGGTCGTTAGACAGTATTCTTGTTAATCATCTCATCTAAAATCTTAACATTCGTTCAAGCATTCAAATTTATGGCCTCGTTGTAACGTGAGAAAATTTTCAGTACACACATTTAACTGATACGTATATTAAATAACTGGAACCCACTACCTAGACGTGACATGTCAATTAAATAGTGACAAGGAATACTGACTTTCATTACTCAGAAATATGATAAGATAGAATCATCAATCCATATATGTGACCAAAAACAAGAAACAGTCAAATTTTGCTACTGAAAATCTGAGAAATAGTAGTGTGCAGTAACACAATACAAAGGTATCTCGAAAACAACTCAAGGATTTAAGGTTTTTGCAATACCATTACAGAAGTACCTTTATAGGAAATATTTGGCTAATATTATGAATAAGGAAACTAATGGTCACTTGTACCTTGATAAACATTACAATTAATGGAATTTTGACTTTAAATAAAGAGGGCCCACAAGAGTAACGAACAACTTATCGATCGGTTTACTTAGATTTGACCTTCATCTGTGATGACTGCTGCAGGCAGCATCCTCAACTGCAAGCAAAAGAGCTTCAGAATATTCGCAATTTAATTACAAAACAACACACAACTCTTTTACTCTTTTAGGCAAAACATGAAATAGAAGATCAAACATAATTGATGATATTAGGCAGGAGCAGGACCATTATTCGGAGCAGCATTTTATGATGTGCTGTAATTGAAATACATGTACATGTTCTAAAACCTTAACCAAGATGTTCATCCTATGAACAATCATGGAAAATTAGATTCGCCGTGATCAATGTTCTTGCCTACCATGAAAGGAAATTAGGCAAACCTTAACCTTCTTGATCATAAATTATCTGATAAAATCTAGTTCAGAGATGACTCTAAATGTATCCTTTTAGTAAGTAAGAAAAACAGATTACTGGGTAAAACGAGAACTAATTCACTCTGAACTTTTTATCAAGATACCAACCGCAGAAAACTTGTTCAAACTTAGGGCTAAAACTGGCTCAATTTCATTCAAGCTACAGCTAGTTCTATATTTCAATAAGTATTTCGACAATAACAGATAAGAGAATTAATCTCAATCTTTCAAACAATTCTGACATTTTATATCTCCTTCCTCTCGCACAAAACCAGCTTAATAAAAATTGAAGGAAAAAAAAAAGAAAAAATTAACCAAACTACATAATTAGGAAAGTAGGTCTTCTATTCGTTCAAACTCGATATATATACAACTTTTTGTTAGGATCTGAGCTAAACTAGTTCCCGCAGTGACCAAGCAGATGCAAATGCTTCCACCAACATCCCAAATGCAGAAAACGATGCCCAGGGCACATTCACATTATATTACTAACAAACCCCTTTTGGCCAACCAAAAAATTGGGGGAGAGGGGGGGTTGAAAGGAGTCAAAAGAACATATAAACATTCAGCAAACTGGGTGCAAGTGTTCCAAAATCTTATCTACTACTGACAGGAGAATAAGCTAGTTCATACAGGATCGTCAACCCCTGAAGGAAATGATAAAACAAGGCTGGAGGTATTGATTATCATTGCATGAGTTCTTAAGAGATTATGAAAAATACCAGCTGTCCATGTCTCTGAACTTGAATTTCACATTCAGTTCTAACTCACATTTTAGCTGAATGAGTCGCGTGCCAAGAGTTTTCGACCAGGAGTCAGATGGTCATCCTGCAAACAAGTCATGTTATGTAATGTTCTCAAAGATTTAAAGGAATAGTAATTGAGGAAGCCTGAATACATTAGAACGGGACAGAAATGGTCCAAAGGCTGAGATACAACATCCTTTGCATGAACAAAAAGCAGAGGGCACAGATAGTTGCAGTTTTAGAGAGTATCTTATTTTCATTGTAACGTGAAACACTAGTCAGAACATGCAACCGGATTTTTTCTTCTTTCATGTTTGTCATCTTGTTCCACAATTGTGCGACAATGACATTTTATAACTTAAATGTTTTATTATTATCAACCATCCCTCATACGGATTCTATTATTAAATGAAAAAAAGACAGACTTTGAAGAAAAAGTTGAAATAGAAGAAAAATGAGAAAAAGGAACACGAGCCATTCCGATAACAATCAAGGACAAAACAGGATACTGTTAAAAGATAACTTCATATTATCATAGGTATTCACCAACCTTGTGCATGGATGCAGCTGATTCAGATTCCCTGGTTTCAATTGGAACTTGTGCTAGAGATTGGAAAGCATCCAAAGCATCTAGTGTCAGCTGCCAACCGCATAGTGCCTGAGCACCAGCACTGGAACCAGAGCCGCCGCTGCTGCTGCAGCCAGCTGCGGCAACATTTCCATTCACCCATGGACAGAAGTGATTATGATGCTTGATTGGATCGAATTCAACAACTTCCTCATAGTTGCATCCACCATTTGGTGGCCCTGAACGATGGTTACATATTCAAGAAATCACTGAACGTTGAACGATGACAAATTTAAAAAAGAAACAGCCAGTAAGCCAGATAAGAGGTAGCAAGCTAATCATTTGACTGATAATCAATCACGCAACCATGACATGTGATATGGAAACTGCTAATCACAGCATTATGATCTATTAGTCTGACAAGTTTTTAATATCAATTTGAGGTTATTTAAATAGTTTCAAATGTGGCCAACTAGGGGGAACAGTTTGAAGTGTGAATTGCATTTAAGATTTCGAAACTGAACACGACTGTCCTTCATGCAGTCCCATACATATATATGCATCTTTAAAATAGCAATTAGTGTTCGCATCAAGTTTTCACAAGTAAAGAGAGCACCAGACTCTTCCAGCACAATGATTAGGTTGTTGGTTGTTCTAACATAAAACATTTCAAGAATAGAAAAAGTTGTCTCATTTAAAGCGCAGTGCAAGAATAAAGTTTTCTAAATTCAGAACAAAGAAGGCATACGGAAAGTAACAAACTAAAAGAAAAGATACATGATGGGAGGAATATG
The DNA here is from genome assembly GCA_035079005.1 of Fraxinus americana. Classification (NCBI taxonomy): domain Eukaryota; kingdom Viridiplantae; phylum Streptophyta; class Magnoliopsida; order Lamiales; family Oleaceae; genus Fraxinus; species Fraxinus americana. Next base: position 2,500,251 of record CM068707.1, on the reverse strand, counting down.
AAGAGAAAATATTTACCCTAAGAAAACATAGTGTCTTCTAAAGAAAGTGTTAATAAGGTGCTAGGACAAAGATTGAACTAAGAAAAAAAAAAGGCAAAGGTTAACTCTGCTTCCAAAAATAACAATAATATAAGAAAAAAAGGGTGACTATTCTCTTAAATATCAACAAGTAGTTTAGTAACTCTACAGGTCTCAAAATCAAAATTAAATGGTTGAAGATTCATCGGTAATGGGAAGAAACGATTCAATCTTTGTACCACTTTTTTAAGCACACTATATGCAAGAGGATCATGTGATCAAAGCAACATTAAAAGTCTTTAATTATTGTTTATCCATAATTTTCATTTATTCAAAGCTCTAAGGCTGTGAATCATGTCATTCCATAAGGAAACTCGAGACAATTCTCAGATAAAAATTGTCCTTTGAAATTTGGACTAAGTTAACCATATTAAAATAGGATTAGCAATTAATTAAATAATCAATAATCTGCTGCTGCTGACAAGTGCAATGTCCAACACCCTTGCATCTACCATACAACATCTCTGGTCCACATGAGTGCTCTCATTATATATGCACTTAATCATCATTTACTTAGTTCTTTCTTCTTCTTTTTTTTTTTTCCTTTCTTTAAGGGGTTTTGCGGGGGAGGAGATCGATGTGTAATGAAAGTTGAAAGACAAACTATATCACCTGTCCCTTTTGCAAACAAATAGCCTGAGTTACAGTCATCAGTGGTCAGATCTTTGCCAGCCTGAGTAACTTCTTCCTTGGATGCATCACAGCCAGAATATAAAATGGCATTGCAAGAAAGAGAATAATTTGGACTGTTCTCATGAGGTGCTGCACGCATGTTACTGGTCTTTTCACCACTTTCAATAGATCCTTCCTTGGCGAAACCCAAAATTTTTGAGCCCCTATCAGCCTTTCCTATAGATCGAGACATAAAATCTTGACTATCACCAGCACGATCCTCTTGGTCCATTTCTTCCGGGACAAAATCACCCATTAGCCCTGGATCTGGAGCAAATTCACCAGTCTGGCCTTGGTTGTCGGTAATTTCAGCAATTGGCTCCACATCACCGACGACACTATCAGCTCTGTTGATAGACGCATCAATGCCATGAATTTCAGCTTCATGGCTAGCGCCCATTCCAACACTTCCTCCACTAATTCCAAAGCTAGGACCATTTCTCCCATGCCCAGTTGCAGTATCTGCGTTCAGTACTTCTTCATCATTTGTACTACTAACGCCCATTTCAACAAGACTTCTTACAGCTGGGCAAGTACTTTGTTGTGCTTGGTTACTGTAGTTCAGTTCAGAAGTCTCATTGAGATCTGTATTTCTGAAGGTTGATGTAGATGGAAAATGAACGTCATCAAAATCTCCAGGGTAATTTTCAACACTTTCCATTGAATCATTACCTGGAGTATGACATACAGTGTCCATTGCAATGATGGAGGAAGCATGTGTAGAATCTCTAGTTGATGGATAACCAAATGCTAACTCAGGACCCTGATTAGAAAGATCTCTCGGAGCACCTGTTCCTATATCCATTCCCAATGGCTGGCTAGGACCAGCACCAGAAGAATATTTCCTATACGAGGAATGATGGTGTTCAACAATATCAGAGTCACGGGCACGTTTTGAAAGGCCAGCAGCATGCTGTTTACCATCATCGACTTCATCACCATCACGGTCAATGACAGTGCCTTCAATACTGTCAACATGTTGCATCAATAATGTTGGCCTATCAACTGTACTTCCACCTTCATCTAAGTTCCGCTTGCGAGAACTAGGACCACATGATTCATATGAAGCTGCACGATCCCCAACCTCGCTGCTCGAAGGCTGTCCAATCACTAAATTTCTTCCCCTAGGCGCATCTTGGTATTGTTCAGACATAACGTTCATCTGCAACCGCGAAGAGGATAACCCACCAGATATTGTAAGATTTAAATCCACCCCAATGTTTGACAATGACTTCCCTCCGTTTGTTGCAGCTTCATCATGGTCCTCTACCTGCTCCTTCTCCATCCCATCCACAGCAACCCATCCACTGATGCCACTTGCCGCACTTACTCCACGTGTTAATGCCATCTTCTTGCTAGTTTCAGGAACGTCGCTGCTATTGGAAGCAAAAGAAGCAGGACGTACAACAGTGAGGAAGTCCCAGATTCCAACTGTGGCTCCACATAAGCTGCAATCCAATAAAGGTGACCTGGACACGGATTTTGACTTGGGAGCCATAACTTCATTTATGCCATAATCTTTTTTTGTGGAAGCAAACAATTTCTTCTTGCCACGGTCAAGGTCAGACAGAAGACCACGATTTTTTGAAGGACCAGTCGAATATCCATTTCTGGCCGATTGAGCAGAATTCTCTTCACAGTCCTGAATATTTGGAAGCCATCTTGGTTCCCATCCACACAGGCTTATCAACTTTTGAGCCTATAATTTAAGATAAAGCTTTTAGTCATGAAATTAATATCCAATGAGTCTAGAAACAAGTAAAAAAATTAGAAAAATCATGTGTATACACGAGAGTATAAGAAGAAGATTTCATCTCTGGCATTTTCAGTCCCTGATATAATCTCCAGCTTAAAGCCCAATTCATTGCCCGCAAACTGAAACTGAGATAAAAGCCGGTCAATTTCTGGACCCCGAGAAACTCGCATTTGCTCAAATGCAGAAGCAGCCACAATGGGCAGGGAAGGGAACTGCATTAGTCCATCACAACGATCCTTATAACCACCAATCAATGCTGATGGGGGAGTAGGAGGGAACTGAACCAAGCTTTCTGCACAGATATTTCCTACCCACGGACAGTTAACTTTATGCCCGCCATCTAGTTTCTGGGCGAAGTCTTCCCCAGCAATATCAGCTGTAAACAATAACCAATACATGAGAATTAAAGCTATTATGCAAACAAGCATGAAAAGAATGGAATATGAAGTACTAAGTTGAATGAAAAGATTACGATATCCAGGGAACATGACAAACTTGATAACACCAAATTAATGCCCCTGTTTGTTTCACATTATTTCAACAAGAAAATTAAATTTTTGACCCTTTTTTTCCAAAAAAGTGGAGCCCACTGTGACACAAAATGGTCCACTATTGCAGCTAATTCCCTGTTTCAACAGTAAAAATTCTGCTTAATAGAGGAAACAAACAGGACCAAAGAGCCGTCAATTGGCTGACGGCTGTAATAAGTCAACTCACACAATCTTCAAGATCACTACACAATGATATTGACTTAATTTCAGGTATTACACATAATCAAAGAATTAATGATATAAGAAAGACGTTTCTGGAGTTTGGTTGGCTTAGCTAACTGTCTTTTCATCGTATAAAAGTTTACAAAATAGGGAATATCCATGCATCAGTTCCACATCAAGTAGCCATTGAGGATTAGTATCTCTTGGCAGCTTTTTAAAGTTTAAAACATAAACAGAAAAATGGCAAGACTTCAGCGAAAATGAATAAACCCCACAAAAAGGTCACATAAATTCTAGCTCACAGATGGCTTCCATACTTCTTGACTCATGAGAGGTTTGTTTCAGTGTTACTGATCAGTGATATTGACAGCTTGTTGAGAGGACCATAGTGGGTATGAGGTTGGAAAAAGTTCTCTTCATAAAACAGAATATAACAGAACTATTTATAGTACTCTAATAATGTTTCTGTAGCTTTGCTCTCTTCGCAGGTAATGGTAGAGGTTCCATCAGAATACTACCTTCGATGTTATCCGTCAGGTAGAATATGAATAAAAATATTTATTGGCTTTGAATTTCAGTGGATAGGACTTGAAATTAGTATTATTCACGCTTACAAGAATACAGAATTGTACGTGTCAAAAACTCCTAAAGTTTTCTGTTAAAGACTCGAAAAATTAAGTAGCATGCCTAACTATGATATTATTCAAAACAAGGACTATGGTGACACAAAAATGAAAACTGTATTCACGACCTATACAATATCCTAGTCTCTAAATAAAAAGGACACCAGTAGAATATGTCTAAAATATGATCTATGGTCTGGAAAAATCTGTTTACATCACTTTGAATATACTACGTTGCATTTTTTGTGCTCGACTGACTTAAAGATTTTGCAAGTTTTCTAAAGAATGAAGTACGCATTCTAAAGCATCTTTGTCCAAAAGAAGTATCAATGAAACATTTTCTTGCGGAGTTAGATGATGTTCTGAACCAGAGACAGACAAAGTAAAAGAGGAATCAAGGGTAAATACAAAAGGCATGTCTTGAGAATAAAGAAGAGGCTTTGTGGCAAGCATTTGCTCACCGAAAATTACTTAAGTTTAGAGAATAAGAGAATGTTCTTTTAGGATTTGGACTCAACTTTGATTAGAATTAAGCTCAGACATACTTGTATAGTCCGTTTGCAACTTAATAATATGAACGCGTTGTCCCCCTTATTGTTTGTTATTGTGATGGAGGCATTCAGTAGAATGGTTGAGAAAGCTGTGACGGAGGGATTGTTAAGAGGTTTTGCGGTTGGTCATCTACGGTCTCCCATTTATTGTTTGCAGACGACACACTGTGATGCAGACGATATGCAAATTAGGAATTTGCGTCGCTTGCTTCTGTGTTTTGAAGCGGCCTCCGGTTTGAAGGCAAATCTAGGAAAATCTGAAGTTATTCCAGTGGGGGAGGTTGCTAATATGGAGGAACTAGCGGCCATACTCGAATGCAGAGTCGCACAATTGCCCATGTCATATCTTGGGCTTCCATTAGAAGTGATGTTTAAAAGTAAACATATCTGAAATGGTATTCTTGAACGGGTAGAGAGGAGGTTAGCGGGGTGGAAACATATTTATCTGTCAAAAGGAGGCCGTCTCACTCTCATCAAATCCACGTTTTCTAATCTTCCAACATATTTTCTATCTTTGTTTCCTATTCCCGTTGCAGTGGCAAATAGTTTGGAGAAGATGCAGAGGGATTTTCTTTGGATAAGGTTGGGGGAAGAGAGAAAGTTTCATTTGGTCAAATGGGGTGATGTTTGTTCCCCTATTAGGGCTGGGGGTCTTGGATTGAGGAGCCTTGTTTTATTTAACAAGGCATTGTTAGGCAAGTGGTTGTGGCGATTTGGAAGGGAAAGTTTCTGAAGAGAAATTATTGGGGTGAAGTATGGTGTCTTGGAGGGGGGGTAGCGTTCGGGTGAGGGTCGTGGTCCTTATGGGATGAGCTTGTGGAAGCATATCAGGAAAGGATGGAGCGATTTTCAAAATAGATTGGCTTTTGTGGTGGGGAACGGGACGAATATCAGATTTTGGGACGATTGTTGGTGTGGAGATCAAACATTAAAAATGCGGTTTCCTTCTTTAATCGCATTGCCTTGGAGCCTTCGGCTATGGTGAGTGATGTTATGGCTATATCTAATGGGAATTCTAACTAGAACATTACTTTCGGGAGGGACTTACATGATTGGGAACTGGATGACTATGCATTGTTTTTGGCCTCTCTGTATGATGTGCACATTCAGGTAAGGGAGGGTGATTATAGTAGGTGGAGGGTGGCACAAAATAGTTTGTTTTCTGTTCGTACTTATTTCAAATCATTATTGGAACATGATGAGAGCTCATTCCCCTGGCAAAGGGTCTGGCAAAGTAAATTACCTCCAATGGTGGCTTTTTTACTGTGGACGGTGGTGAGGGGACAAGTGTTAACGGCGGATAATCTTCGAAGAAGTGGATATTGTATTACGGAGTGGTGCTATATGTGCAAGAGGGATGGAGAGACGATCGATCATTTGTTTATTCACTGTGACGGTGTTCATTGGATGTAGAATGATATTCTGGCTTCGCAACATATGAGTTGGGTGTTGTTAAGGCGTATCAAGGAGGTGGTGTGGGCATGGAAGAGAAAGTTTCGAGATAAAAATAGCAAGTTTGTTTGGGATTTCATCCCAAGATGCATCGTTTGGTGTGTGTGGAGAGAACAAAACGACAGATGCTTTGAAGACCAAATACGGAGGACAGAGCAATTTAGGGAATTGTTTTACTTGACTTTGTATAGTTGGTTTAAGGCTGTAACCATTAGTCCGATAGAAGGGTTGCCGAATTTTTTATTGTTTCTATCTTGTTTAAACTGATAATGCACTCCTTGTGTATTATCTTTTGATTTTAATCTATAAAATTACGCGATTACTTATAAAAATATATATATATACGAATGTAACTGGTCTCGCTCATAAATTGTCATTACTATACCACTATTCTCGAAGGGGTATTAATAATCCAGAAATTGATGACTTTGAAACATATAACAGAGTCAGTTCCATAAATTCTCGCTAAAATATTATTTTGTCAACGCTACATGTATTAAGAACTTTGATATTTACCAACAAAAACTATGTTGTTCAATTTTTTTATATTAATGTTTTTAGTTGGTGGGCATACCATGTGAAACTCATACTGATGTATACAAGCACAAGGAACTGGTAACATCCTGTTGAAGATGTTAACAACCGCAATACTGATCTTGAGAATGTTCAAGGAACCTTGAACTTCAAACCACATCACTAAATACAAGATTATTTCACAAAACCTCAAGAACAATCTAAAAATCTTCAGATTCTTGAAGCATTTATGCATCTAAATATTGAGAACCGCAAGCGAACGTAATTGCAATGATTAATTATTAAACTTATTCACCTTCAGAAGGAGTCCAGGTAGCTGATGAAATGAATTTTAGACTCGCGCCACAAGATTCACATTTAATTTTATCAACATCCACGCTCACCCATCCTCTTCTGGCACAGGCAAGTGCACTAGCAGCCTGAATCAAACATAGCACAAAATGAAATATATAAACACAAATCTCGTCAAGTTCACAGTGAACATCCACATAATACACTATTAACGGATTCGGAATCCATTCAGAAGAAAAAAATTTAGTTCCTACCTGACTTTTGATTCATAGCATAGAAAACCTGAATTTATCTTCATATTAATTTGCATCTTGTAAATATTTTGTTTCTAGTGTTGCCATGAAATTAATAGGAGCATGTCAATAGGGCTGAATCAATAGAACCAGATAAATCATATTTTTAGGTTGTGATATTTCGGTGTGAATAGGATAAATTATATTTAAAAAAAGGGAAAAAACAAGTTTTATCACATGTTATCAGAGCCCTAGGTTCTTCTCCTCAAGTTTTTCTCTGTGCTGTTTCTTCCGGCCTTAATCTCCAGAAAAAACCAAAGAAGTTCTAGCCCTTCAGTGCCAATGGCAAAAATTGTCCTTGGCCTTGTTGCCAGAGTTCCTCTTCAGTCTTTAGTTAAACCTCTTACTGATCTAGTTACTAAGAACTAAGAAGCAAAGTCACATATAAACTTATTACGTACATGTATCTGATATGTATCCAAACTTCTCCGATACGAACCGGATAAGTATTTTTTATTATTTTATATTTCATATATGTTTACGTATCGAACACTTGAAGAAGACGAGTTTTATTGATTTTAAAATTTGTTAAAACTCATTATATCATTATTGGCAATAGATGACATTTTTTTTTAACTTAATAGACAATTATTGTTATTATCAATAACTTATTGAAATTAAATATATTAATTAACAAGGAGCACCTACTCTTTTGTGCACGCTATTAGAAGGGATAAAATAACTCCACAAGGAGTTGATGAATTGATTTTCATTCATAGCAATCTATGTCTTTTATCAAGAAAATTAAATTTATATTCAAAAAAAGAATCCAAAATGTGGGACATTGTTGAAGTTGCTAATCTATCATTTAATGAATCAGTCAAATATTGTTATTTTTAATGATAATGAAAAAGATGGTGGTGCTGTTAAAGAATATGAAGTTGGAACAATTAAGAATTAAGCCCCCGTTTGACACCCATTAATTTCTCTTTCTATTTCTCATTCTCATTCTCATTCTCATTCTTCATTTCAACCACACATTCTCCCAATAAAATAATATTACACACAAATCAAAAACTTTTTATCACTTTTCCACCACACATTCTCATATTAATCACTATTCCAAAATTTCTATTTCTCCCAAAATGGGTTTCAAACAAGGGCTAAGATTAAATGCTTTAATATTTTATTATATTTTTATTGTTAGGCTTTTGTTTTAATGTTTTTATAATAATAATTATAATGAATTTTATATTTAATTTACTATGCCTATATTTGGCCCTATTTTTTCAAAAACTCATCTTTCCAAAACTCATTTTCAACCACATATTCTTCTATAAAATAATTTTTCACGACCGAAATTTTTTTTCTTATTTTTTAACCACACATTCTCCGAAAAAAAAATCACTATTGCAAAACACATTTTCTTTCCTTATTGCTCGTATAGTAATACAGCTCATCACCTCCAATTTTGAAGGTATCCAAAAGGGAGGGGAAGAAGGGTTGAGGAAGCTGGATGAACGTGGTGTGATGCCTGATGCTTGTGCTATAGAAGGATTGCCTCTGGACACTCTAAACATGAGCACAGTTCTGGAAGTGGGCCAGAGCTGAAACTGGATAGAATGATCAACAAAAACAATCCGGGTGTGCCTACTGGGCATACTGAGGGGAATTTCTAAAAACTTCACATAAAATCATAGTTGATTAGTAGAAACAATGGGAACCGTAATTCTGGATAGACCAACCATACTCATTCTAAGGATAATTCTCACCAGGAGAATACAGTCTGTAATGCAACAGAAATCAACGGCCTTAATAAGTAAGACATCGAATCATTATGTAACCTGCTTGCATCACTAGATAAAATTAAAGCCTTTTGTCCTTGGCACAATATGAAAGTACTTTTTAACTCTTGCCTTCGGTGCTCTAAAGTCTGTTGCTCTAGTGCTCAGGGGATTGGATTATGTGCAACTAACCATATCACAGATTCCTCTCATCAATTCACTTCCTATAGGCTATAGTCCTTGCCCTGAAAACCAAAAATTAAAAATTGACCACTGGAAACTAGCCATTGTGACTCACCAAAAAGCAATTGTCTTGACACCATCACTCTCACTAGATTGTGTTAAACGTGTCTAAATTATCAGTTAATCTTTTACCCATCCATCAAATCACAAAAGACCTCAATTCTGGTGAAGAATGTTCCCAGCTCATTGTGTGTTTTAGGGTCTAAGTAAGGGAGGACGAGTGGTGCATAAGTAAAATGTGGGGCTTTTCAGCAGTGATCCCCTTCCTCTGACTCTGCTTCAGAAAATAAATATTCATTGGATGGAGCCAAATCCTCATACCAGACATCATTCAGTTTTCGTGTTAAAAAATTAAAAATTATGTTTCTTGAAAAATAACATAATATGTCCTTCCAACAAAAATGAAATTCGATTAAATCTCTTAAATAAGAAAATAAATAAAAACCCAACTTGAAAATATATAGGACATAAATATCCATCAAATTTTCTCAAGTTTTTACACCATCCATCATTTGAAAATATGGTTATTACTAATCCTTTTGCTTGTGTAGCCTTCTCCATTATAAAAAGTCCCAAGTTTATTTCTCCAAAGTCTCTCCATATATAGACTGGGCCATGTCGCTTAGTTCTTAAATCAAAACCACAGCTACCAAAATTTGCTTTTTTCTGTAATGAACCTAAATGAGACATAGCCACAATTTTTTCCCTGTATGGATCTTATATTGGGCTGTTAGTAATGTTATGCATAATATAGTTGTCACTTGATCTCATGCTTGGACCCATAGATCAGTATATGGATCTAGTTAACATAATCCAGCAAGGAATAATCTCGTGATGATGTGGGGCAAAAAAAAAAAAAAAGTGTACATAGATAAGAACAATAAAAAGTCAAGTTATTTATGTGAATAAAATCTGATAATTTCGCAACGGAAGATTGATATTCATCCAACATGATTGTCAAAGGAAGAACGAGTTCAAACCTTGGGCTTTCCAAACCAATTGGCAGGTTTGAACGTTGAGAGACGCCTCAGTAAATCACCTCTTTCCCATGGTCTGCAAGAAGGTTGAGATGATCCAAGAGCAGAATCACCAGCACTAGTGCTCAAAGAAGTCCACATGGGCTGTGACCCAACACGAGAAAGAGAACCCCCTTTCGAGTTCTGCACTTGACCGAACCAGTCCGTGCTGCCAGCATTTGTAGGAAAGGCAGGAGATGATGCCCCTACAGAACTGCTCAAAAGAGGAGGAAAGAAACTATGTGAATCATATAGAGAAATGATAGTAGATATTTCTTGGTAGCTTGTAACGGACCATCATCTTTTAAAAAGAGACCACTTGTTAAGCTTACAACTCCACTTTTCAGATTCTATTTCATTGCCGATTTTCTCAACAACGATGAGGACAATGCCACAAACAATAAAAACTTAAATTTCTTTTCCATAGTGAAATATCATATTTTTCCCTGGTACTCTTGGAACTTTATTTCAAGTAATGGAGCACAACTCTCCAGCAACTACAAAACAACTTCTTCAAATGTCATTCATAACTGTAATGTAAGCGTGTCTAATATTAAAACTTTTAATTCTTCAATTCACGTCCCTACTGTCAGATGAAAACCCTAAACATAAAATTCAAAAAAAAAATGTAAAGCAAAAGATAGGCCTTTTAGATCAGATTCCAGCTCCCAAACTTCATTCAACACTACCGTATTTCACAATCAAAAGGTATTCAAAATAATCACATACTTCTAGAACAACTTCTCCCCAAAAAGAACATTTTTAACATACAAACGGGAAAAAAAAATACCAAATTCCCAATTCCATGTAACCGGTACAATTAAGCATTCACAAAACACTAAAATCCCAATAACAATTCACACAGCAAGCCAATTAGGTAATTGATTTACCTGGCAGCAGGAGTGTGGCTAGGAGGCGGAGAAGAAGATCTGGGGGGCAATAGCGGGTCCCCTGAAGAGCTTATAACCTCGTCCTTCATAATCCCTCCACTCTCTCTCTCTCTCTCTCTCTCTCTCTCTCTAAGTGATTGAAGTGTCAACCCTTGGAGTCAGAGCTCTCTATGCTGTGAGTTTCTTTCGGTGGTGGCTAATGGAGAATTTTTCATTTTAATTTGGGGCGCGTGTAAATTCATAACGTACAACGCGCGTGACTGTAGTTGGTGAGTGGTCAAAAGCGTTAGCTTTTTATCTCATTCAGTGCCGGATCAGTTATGTACCCATTATGCTATTGTGGTGTAGCGATTTTGATCAAATTATTCGAATTTCAAGTTGAATAATTTGGTTAATTTCGTTATATTTATTAATTTATAGTACAATTTTGCAAGTTCGAATATGATTTTAATTACATTTTACCTTATTTTAAAAACAAATTATAAATATTTTTATTAAAATTAACCTCAAATTTAATCATCTGCTATTGTTCATATATGCATGATATAGATTGTATAAAAATTAGGAAAGTGCTATTTGTACATTAGGGGGTACATAAGGGTGTCTATAATGGACACCCGGCACCCCTGCACTTCATCCAATTGGAAGGTATACGGTGTCCATTATAGACACCTTTATGTACACTCCGATGTACTTATAGCACCTCCATAAGAATTATACGTGACAATTGAGACAACAAAAATGAACAATCATTTTCCTTTTGGGTGCATCCCACCCAATAAATTAAAACGCATGTCAAATTAAAACTTTAGACATTCCATCCCTACCAACTATTGTTGTGATGATATTACTCAATTAATCATTATACCAATCTCTAACTCAATCCAAATCCAAGTTTCTTTAATCCGTGCTCGCCTAGTTACTATTTTTAAGCATGTTTGGTGAGGATGAAAATCAGTTTTTCAGAAAATTTTGATAAAAGTTTTTGATGTAGTTGAAAAGTTATGTAAACCATAAAATGTGTGATTAAAATTAATTGTTGACTTTGATTTAAATTAAAATTTTGAATTTTATTTTTTACCAATCAAGGGCTAATTTAATCTACGAGAATAGAATTAAATTTTAATTTTTAATCTTATAAGAATCGAAATATTTCATTTTAACTTGCACTGGTCTCTTTGTTGACCGATGGTTGATTTCATCCTCAATGTTTTGATTATAACAAATAAGATTAATATTGTTTCTAACAATTGATTTTGAGTGATGATAGTTCAATGTTAAAATCTATCGAGTATTGCCAAAATCAATATATCATCAATCGGACTCGAAATGAAAAGTAAAGTGAAAGTTAAGCATTCAAGTCAAATAATTCGAGACTAGAGTTTAAAAGATCAAAATCAAGACTATCAAATCAGGCTCATGAAGAAGGTCAAGATCGAAGTTAAGCATTAAAGCCAAACGTCAAGAAAGATCAAGAGCTAGACAAGAAAGAAATTTCGAACCAAGATCAAAGTCCAGGCTTTCGAGATCATATGTAAAGGTATAACACTTTGACCTTTAGTAATGAATGACAATAGCTAAAAAATCATTTTGTGCACGAAAAGTTAATTTCATATTACTTGCATAAAATATTTTTGATCAAAAACAAGATTGATCTTTCAAAGTGATACTTGAACTTAGATCATTAAAAAAAAAGTCAAAGTCAACGGTCAACCGGACGTTCGGTTCGCCAAAGGTCAATTTTTTGACCGTTCTGACTTATTCAAACGGCTAGTATTTTAGACCATCCGAACGTCCGGATGCCTTGTCCGGATGGACAGAGTTTTTGGCCGGTTTGAGTGCTATAAATACCTCATTCATTCTTAACTTGAAATAACTTTTCTTGAGCATTAAAGTGAAATTTTTATTAATCTCAACTACCTTATTTCCAATCCTTAGAAGATCAAAAGTATTTAAATTTAATCCTTGAAAAACTTTTGATTGATTTTTTCTTTGAAAATCATTTCTCTCATCAAAGTTTTTCATTTCTCTTTTTGCTTAACTTATTTACTTCTATCTTAAAATAGAAATATATTTATGAAAAAGTTCTTGGCATTTACATTGTATAAACTCTTCTACTTCTTCATATTGAAACTTTGATTGATTGAATCAAACTTGAAAAATCAATCTTATTCATCAAAATTTCTCATTTTTCTCTTAACACTTAATTTATTATAATCATTCATTAAAAGAAAGATTTTTGAACTTACATTGTACTTATTTATTCATCTTCTCATTGAAACACTTTGATTAATTGAATCTAAGTTTTGATTATCTTATTCATCAAAGTTTTTCTAACATTACACTTGAGTTTCATTCATTGCTATCTATTAAAATGTTAGTCTACTTCTTGTATTCAACTTTGAATTTATCATTCATTAATAAGTGAATATCTCATTTGTAAAATTATTTGAATTGTGGGTCGTGTTGAAATCCCTTAAAGATCAACATTATATAAGGATCGGTGTTCATTGTTGTAAGTCACCGTGTGAGTCATAGTGAGGTCCGTAAAGCTCAATAGTATGGATCGTGTTGAAATCCCGTAAAACTCAACATTGTAAAATGATCGGTGCTCCTTGCTTGTAAGTCACCGGAAGCGTTGTAAAGGGTTTGATTGCACCATAAGTCAATCAACATAGTGAAAAAGACCTTATTCGTGTTGCAGAGCTTGGTAATGGGGGATGTAGATCATTGCATTGGATCGAACCTCTATAACTCTATCGTTTGCACTCTCTATCCCTTTTAGTTATCGCTTTTATATTTCTACAAATTACGTTGTTCCACTTACTTGCTTATTTGTATTTAGTTATCTTCGTTTATTTGCACTTATTATTTGATTGATCTACTTGCTTGAACTTGCTTACGATGATTAATCTATCAACGTGTTTTTAACTTATGTGATTATAGTTAATTATTCGAAAAAGTTTTAAAAACCAATTCACCCCTCCCCCTCTTAATTAGTTATTTTTGGACTTTCAATTGGCATCAGAGTAAGGACCTCAATTTTAAAAATTTCACAATTTTGAGTAATGGCTAACCACATTTTTCATAATCTAGAGGGGTATTCTACAAATCGTCATCATTTATTTGATGGTACTCATTATAACTATTGGAAAACTAGAATGACAATATTTATTCAATTAATAGATTATAATATTTGGGAAGTTATTGAATTTGGTCCATATGTGCCTGAAAAGGTTATTAAAGAAAATGGTAAACCGGATCAAATAATTGCTAAACTTAGAGAGGAATATAATGAAGATGGTAAAAGAAAATTGTTTTTAAATGCTAAAGCCAAAAATATATTTTATTGTGCTTTAGATAGAAATGAATTTAATCGTATTAGTATATGTGATTTGGGTTCTGATATTTGGCATGCTTTAGAATTACTCATATTGGAACTAGTAAAGTGAAAGAAATTAAGATAAATCTCTTAGTTAAAGATTTTTAAAAAAAAATTCATGAAAGAAAATGAACATATTGTTGACATATTACTCGCTTCACCGATATTGTTAATAGTTTCAAAGATTTTGATCGTAAATTTACTAATGGTGAGCTTGTAAGTAAAATGCTTAGGTCACTCTCGGAAGAATGAAACTCATTGAGAATGTTGATAGAAAATACCAAAGATATCAACACATATCCATTGGAAGAGCTCTATGGAACATTGATGACATATGAGTTAAATAGCACCGAGATAAAGGAGCAAACGTTGAAAAGTAAAGAAGAGGAAAGACGCCAAGTTGCTTTTAAATCCATAGTTGATGGAGACACTTCAAGCGAAAATATGAATGATAAAGAACTTGATGATCTAGTTCTTCTTATTAAGAAGTGGAAATGTTTTCGCAAAAATCATCGATTCCAAAAGAAAGAAGAAAATAGCGAAAAGAAGAATATCTACCTATATTCTACCTATATTAAAAGAGCCAGTTTTTGGTTACTGTAGCTAAGCCGCCGCCGAGCCATTCGGCTCTGCTCGGCTAAGTCGGGTGTTTTTTTTTTTCCTCTTATACCCTATACCCTATCCTATATCTATGGCTAGCCCGGCGAGCCCAATTTCTATATAGCTCGGCTCGGCTAAGTCGTCGGTTTTTTTTTTTTACCCTATCCTATATATATCTATAGCTAAGTATCCAAGCCAAATGGCTATATGCCTCGGCTAAACCAATTTTTTTTTTTTTTTTCAAATAGCTTTATGACTCGGCTAAGTTTTTTTTTTTTTTTTAACATTGGATTTTGATTCCAAATGGCTTTATAGGTCGACTCGACTAAGCTTTTTTTTTCTTTTTGGCTATATGACTTGGCTCGGCTAAGCTTTTTTTATTTTTTTTTTTGTTACCTTTTATTCCAAATGGCTTTATGGCTCGAATCGGTCAAGCTGCTTTTTTTTTTGGTATATGGCTCGGCTCGGCTCGGCTCGGCTCGGCTTTTTTTTTTTTTTTTAATGTTGATTCAATATTTTAAGTTACGAACACTCGGTTTAAGTGATTTACAAATTTGTTGTTGATGTCAAAAATAATTTTACGTTAATTATGAAACGTAAATTCGTAATTCTTTATTTTACGTGTAATATTATTTTATTGAAAATGTGATTGTAAATAAGAGAAAAAATATATATTTTAGAAAAATTGGTATCAAACATGATATAATACAACCACTTTTTTTTTTTTTTTTTTTAACATTTGATTCTAAATGGCTTTATGACTTGACTCGGCCAAGCCATTTTTTTTGTTATATGGTTCGGCTCGGCTAAACCTTTTTTTTTCTTTACGTTTGATTTAATATTTTAAGTTACGAATATTCGTTTTAAGGGATTTAAAAATTTGTTGTTGATGTCAAAAATAATTTTACGTTCGTTGTGAAACGTAAAGTCGTGATTATTTATTTTACGTATAGTATTATTTTATTGAAAATATATGATTATAAATAAGATAGAAAAAATATATTTTAGAAGAATGGGTATCAAACATGTTATAAGTATGACCACCTAAACTGGATATTATTATTATTATTGTTGAGTCGTGTTAGCCGAGTGAGCCGTTTTGTGGGAACAAATGATAAAAACACGCTTAGGTACATACTAGAAAGCGTGTTAATAATTTTCAGCTTTCGAACACTGTATCAAATTTGAACATACTTTCAATGATGTACTTTATTCTGGGATACGTAACTTGTTGAAGTTCAATCTCAATGCCGGTTCACATTTGAAAAGTTTTTCCATTTGAAATTATTTCCATTTTATATATACTGTAGGTAGTTGCTTCTTCAAATACCATCATTTTAATTTGAATGTACAAAGAAAGACACGGGATAGATTCAAAATCCAAGTTCACAAGCGACTGATTTATGCTCACCTAATGTAGTTAAATAGATTACTTCAATTACCATTGAACCTATGGTCCAGCTTGAGGGTACCATTGTTGATTCTTAGAGTTGCCTTACTTTTATTTACGTTTCTATGTTTTGTTGACATTTTGTTATGCTGCCCTCATGGAAGTTTAGAAGTTACTTTTTATGTTGAATGTCTCCCATTAATGAGCTCAAGTCTTGTAGCACAGTTGTCATACAAGTTTTGCTATTTATATGCTTTTGAGTTGAAATGACTTATTTGACAAAACTACCTATTAATTCACATGTTTGAATGTCCAGTTGTTATACTATATAATAAACATTCATGTCATATGTCACGAACTTGATTTCATGAAGCAATATCTTCTGAAAGTATTCCATGGTTTTCTCTGTTTGCACGCATCATAAACATGATACCTTTTGATGAAAAAAAATAAGGTTTTAAAAACATGGCTATTTCACTTGTACATGGATGATAAAATCTGTCTTTCGGTGCTTCATTGATATTTGTTTCATTAAGCTTTTACAACCACCCTATTAAGTAGCCAACTACGTCGGTAGCACGTGCATTGCACGTGCGTCTGACTAGTATTCATAAAAAAGAAAGTTCTTTAAACGACATGGGATGAAAGCGATGATGATAATCGAGATGAAGATGAAAGTCAAGAAAAAAGCTCCAACATGTACTTCATGGCAATAGATGATGAGGTAAACCCCATTGAAAAACTCTCATATGATGATTTATTTTCCTCTTATGATGAAATGTTAGAAGAATTTGAAAAGTTCGTCCTTAGTCACTCTATTTTTAAAAATAAACATAAATTATTAAAGAGTGAAATAGAGAAAATTTTGGAAACCAAAGAGGAAAATATTGACTATGATTCATTATACAAAGAAAATTGCTTTTTGAAGGAAAAAGTAGAAGATTTGACTCAAATTGTTCACAAATTTACTCAAGGGAAGAAAAACTTTGATTTAATGCTTGGGGAGCAAAAATGTGTCTTTGATAAATGAGGAATTTGATATAAACCATTTTTGAAACAAAAGTCTTTTAAAAATTTCTTTGTTAAAACTTCCACTTTCCCCATTTCAAATGTCACGTGTAATTTTTGCAATAAAAATGGACATGTATCTTTTAATTGTTCAATCAAAAAGAGGTTACAATTTGAGAGCAAATACAAGTGGGTTCGAGAATCCACTAGAACTAACTATCAAGGACCCAAGCTTGTATGGGTACCAAAGAACAAAAATTGAATTATTTTTTGTAGGTACCAAAGAAAGTGAAAAAAAAAAAAGTGCAACAAGATGAAGAAGAATCTTCCAAAGAATCAGGTGATTAATATCTACCTAAGGAATGCAGTCAAACAAAGTACATCATAAACATGTTCAATAAGTTTCAAATGGAATAGTTAAAATCAATGAACACTCCAATGAGCTCATCAATCAAAATGGACAAAGATGATCAAGGTACTTCCATAAATATAACAAAATATCGAGGTATGATCGGATCTTTTCTTTATTTAATTGTAAGTAAATTCGATATTATGTTTAATGTGTGATTATGTGCTTGATCTCAACCCGATTCTCAAGAATCACACCTTAGTGCTATAAAATGAATTTTAGATATCTTAGTATGATATTCTAAAGACATTCAAAAGTGGGATATTTTTGTATTAAAATTTGTGAATAAGGAAAATCAATTGGCCTATATTCTCTTTAAACCTCTAATACTTGATAGATTTTCATATATTCTAAGAGGTTTGGGAATTATCGATGAATTTGAAGTATGTGACTAAATTGAATTCATATTAAATGCTCTTATATGATTTTACGTGCATAATTGGTTTGAATTTATATAAATTTTATTCAAATGATTTTGCTTTTGTCATTTGCATCACTTATATTTTGATTAATATTTTACTATAAAGTGATGCTTAATCTTTTCTTAAATTTGTATACATTTAGCATCTTGTGCTTAATTGAGAGGGAATATATCATTTTCTTATGATTGATTTAAAGTTTTGATCTTATATACAATAATATTCCTCTCATATGTGCTATCATTTTGCTTATGCTAGGAGGAGAAATTGAGTAAGAAAATTTTTGAAAAGTATTAAAAATGGGGAATCTTTTATTGTTTCATATAGTTGTCTTTTGATCTTAAATGTTATACTTTTTTACTTATGTCAAAATGGGGAAATGAAGAGAGATGATTATACATGCTTTTATATAACATGTTTTGAATATATGATTATTGATTTGTAAAAGATAAGGGGAATATGAATTGCATGATAAATTTATAATATATATTCCTTTATCAATATGATATCACTACATTTTTATGTTATGGTTGACTTCCTTCTCGTATTTCTTTTTGCTTATACCAAAAAGGAGAAGACGGATTAGATGATTATGCATGATAGGGGGAATGTTGAAAGGGGGAATATATATGTATGCAACTTTATTCCTTATCAATTTGTTTAATTTGTACATTGCAAATCATCTTGTTTGTTATAATAAAAAAGGGGAAATTATTGACCTATGGTTGATGTTATCCTCAATATTTTGATTATAACAAACAAGATTAATATTATTTCTAACAATTGATTTTGAGTGATGATAGTTCAATGTTAAAATCTATCGAGTATTGCCAAAATCAACAAATCATAAATCGAACTTGAAATGAATAGTAAAGTGAAAGTTAAGCATTTAAATCAAATAATTCGAGATGAGAATTTAAAATATCAAAATCAAGATTATCAAATTGGACTCATGAAGAAGGTCAAGATCGAAGTCAAACGTCAAGAAAGATCAAGAGCTAAACAAGGAAGAAACTTCGAAACAAGATCAAAGACCAGACTTTCGAGATCATATGTAAAAGTATAACACTTTGATATTTAGTAATAAATGACAATAATTCAAAAATCATTTTGTGCACGAAAAGTTAATTTCATATTACTTGTATAAAATATTTTTGATCAAAAGTAAGATTGATCTTTCAAAGTTATACTTGAACTTAGATCATTAAAAATAAATAAAAAAATCAAAGTCAACGGTCAACTGAACGTCCGGTTCGCCAACGATCAATTTTTTGACCGTTCTGACTTATTCAAACGGCTAGTATTTTAGACTATCCGGATGTCCGGATGCCTTATCCCGATGGACAGAGTTTTTGGCCGGTTTAATTGCTATAATTACCTCATTCATTCTTCACTTGAAATAACTTTTCTTGAGCATTAAAGTGAAGTTTTTATTGATCTCAACTACCTTATTTCCAATCCTTAGAAGATCAAAAGTATTTAATCCTTGAAAAACTTTTGATTGATTTTATCTTTCAAAATCATTTCTCTCATCAAAGTTTTTCATTTCTCTTTGTGCTTAACTTATTTACATCTATCTTAAAAGAGAAATATATTTTTGAAGAACTTCTTGGCATTTACATTGTATAAACTCTTTTAATTCTTCATATTGAAACTTTGATTGATTGAATCAAACTTGAAAAATCAATCTTATTCATCAAAATTTCTCATTTTTCTCTTACCACTTAATTTATTATAATCATTCATTAAAAGAGAGATTTTTGAACCTACATTGTACTTATTTCTTCATCTTCTCATTGAAACACTTTGATTGATTGAATCTAAATTTTGATTATCATATTCATCAAATTTTTTCTAACATAACACTTGAGTTTCATTTATTGCTATCTATTAAAGTGTTAGTCTACTTCTCTTCTTGTACTCAACTTTGAATTTATCATTCATTACGAAGAGAATATTTCATTTGTAAAATTATTTAAATTGTGGGTCGTGTTGAAGTCCCTTAAAGATCAACATTGTATAAGGATCAGCGCTCCTTGTTGTAAGTCACCGTGTGAGTGATATTGAGGTCCCGTAATGCTCAATAGTGTGGGTCGTGTTGAAATCCCATAAAGCTTAACATTGTAAAAGGATCGGTACTCCTTGCTTGTAAGTCACCGGAAGCGTTGTAAAGGGTTTGATTGCACCATAAGTCAATCAACATAGTGAAAAATGCCTTGCTCGTACCGGAGAGCTTGGTAACGGGGGACGTAGATCATTACATTGGATCGAACCTCCATAACTCTATCGTTTGCATTCTCTATCCCTTTTACTTATCGCTTTTATATTTGTCCAAATTACGTTGTTTCACTTACTTGCTTATTTGTATTTAGTCATCTTCGTTTATTTGCACTTATTATTTGATTGATCTACTTGCTTGAACTTGCTTACGATTATTAATCTATCAACGTGTTTTTAACTTATGTGATTCTAGTTAATTATTCGAAAAAGTTTTGAAAACCAATTCACCCTCACTTGATTTGTTATTCTTGGGCTCTCACTCTTGAGTTCTAAGTATAGAGTCTAGAGGTTAGATTTGTTATTCTATTTTTGTTGTTCTTTCAATATAATATTAACACTTACTAAAAAATTGAAATGTCAACATTTTAATAAACTTAGCTACAACTTTAAATTCAATTTTTAAAATTTTGACACTTCAAAATTATAGTGATGCGACGCAAGTTTATTATGGGATAACAAAATTTGTATTTAAGATGTGTACTCCTTGGACTAGTCTTTCTCATTCTTTTACTTATACCTTTTCGCCTATATTGCTCTCCTTATCCGTTTGGGGACGAAGGATTTTCTCTTCACATATTCTGTGATTCAATATACTCTATTGTTATATGATGCGAAAAGAATTTTGCAGGCACTAATTTACAAATTTATACCAACGTAATAGGCATAAAATAGATTTTATTTTCGTGACTTGTAATTTCAAATATTCGAAAACATTTGAAATAAATATCAAAGTTCATTAAGCCTCTATTATGGGACGATAATTCATAATACAAAACCAAACAAGGGCTAAGTCGTGACAACGTACATTTAGATAATTGTTACTCGTATTGTTTCATTATTTGATAGTAAAAAATGTCTTGGCCACAATATATCAAGAATGTAACGCGAAGTAAACATGTGAAATAGAATTAGAGGATAACGAAAATTCAAAGAAAATTTTGGGTAAAAAAACCTTAGCCATTGCCTTGTCATGCAATGTCGACAGTTGACAGGCGCAGAGAGAGCCACACCACACAAGGATAACCCAACCCAAAAAAGGGCCGTCCCAAATTCTGCATCCACCCTCTACAGCCACAAGGTTTTCTTCACCTCTTTACTACAGGGAAATTTCAATATACTTACAAAAAAAACACACTTCACTCTCTAATTTCTACAGGTACATACAATTCTTTCATCTTGTAATATGTATGTATCTTCTTGATGATGTTCTCCGAACTGGGTTTTCTCAGTTGTCGAAGAATATTACGTATTTTATGAATTCTTGGAAATACCTTACTGAGAACTCAAAGTGTTGAGGGTTTTATAAGATAGATTTTTCTGATTTGATAGTGAAAATCTGTTCTTTTTTGGGGAATTCGTGTTGACGGTGAATGATATATAAGTGCTAAGTATGGCCTATTTAGCTTCCCCTGTAAATTTGGGAAGCGTGAGTATGATTTCTTCGTGTCATTTTGAAGGGTCTGTTTGTTTAGTTAATCGGGTCGCTTTTCGTCGAAATGGGAGTAATTTTAGGAAGTTTTTGGGTGGCAAGAGATGGAGGTATGTGGGTATGTGTAAATATTCTGTAACAACTAATTACGTCACGGAACAAGGGACTTCGACATCTCTTGATTCTACATGTAGAGGTAGTAAAGATAATGACACGGATACATTTCTCAAGGCTGCACCCAAGCCTGTTTTGAAACCGGTATCGAAGGTTGAACCCGTTCTTAATATGCCTTGGGATGGAATGCAACTTAAAGAGGATTCAGATAATGAAAAGACAAGCGACAGTGAGGAGAGGAGTAAGGTAATTGAGTCACTGGGAGAGGTGTTGGAGATGGCAGAGAAGCTAGAGAAAAGTAAGCCGAACGTTTCTGTAAATAAACCGTCAGCGAATCATAATGCAGGCCTAAAGAATGGTAAACCAGTTAATTCAGTAGCCGATTCAAATAGCAAGTCTAAGACTTCAAAAAGTGTCTGGCGGAAGGGGAATCCTGTGGCCACTGCACCGAAAGTTGTTAAGGAACCCCTGAAACAGGATCTGAGAATAGATGGTAGAGGGAAGGATGCATCTCAAGCTCTTACACCAACAAGACCTCCTCAGCCACCACAGAAAATTCAACCACATTTACAAGCAAAACCCTCTGTAGCTCCGCCGGTTTCTATCAAAAAACCTGTGATCTTGAAGGATGTAAATGCAGCTGCAAAGTCCTCTGTTGCCGATGAATCCAATTCAACTGCAGCAACAAAAGAGCGCAAGCCAATTTTGATCGACAAGTTTGCCTCTAAGAAACCTGTGGTTGATCCTCTGATTGCTCAAGCCGTTTTAGCCCCTCCGAAACCTGGGAAGAGCCCTCCACCTGGAAAGTTCAAGGATGAGTTTAGAAAAAAGGGTGGTCCATCCGGAGGACTGCGTAGACGAAAAGTTGATGATGAAATCCCTGACGAAGATGCATCTGAACTTAATGTTTCTATTCCGGGGGCAGCTACTGCAAGGAAGGGGAGAAAATGGTCCAAGGCAAGCCGAAAGGCTGCTAGACTTCAGGCAGCTAAAGATGCTGCACCTGTGAAAGTAGAAATTATGGAGGTTGATGAAGATGGCATGTTAACTGAGGAGTTGGCCTACAACTTGGCCATCAGTGAAGGTGAAATTCTTGGGCATTTATACTCCAAGGGAATTAAGCCTGATGGCGTGCAGAAGCTTAGCAAAGACATGGTGAAAATGATATGCAGAGAGTATGAGGTGGAAATCATTGATGCTGCCCCTGTCAGAGTGGAAGAAATGGCAAAAAAGAAAGAAATGTTTGATGAAGACGATATGTATAAATTAGAATATAGGCCTCCTGTTCTAACTATAATGGGTCACGTTGATCATGGAAAGGTCAGGTTACTCAATTTCTTCAAAGTTTTAATAGATGCTTTATCATTGCAAGCTCCAGTTAATGGGTTTTTCTCCATATGCAGACAACACTTTTGGATTACATACGAAAGAGCAAGGTATGCTGGTACCATGACATCACTGCTCGTTTTTATTTTTCCATATTTAATATGTGATGACATACAACATACTGGCAACATGCGTTATAATTGTTAATATGTTTAGGTGGCAGCATCTGAAGCTGGTGGGATTACACAAGGAATTGGGGCGTATAAGGTTCAAGTACCAATTGATGGCAAGCCACAAACATGTGTTTTCCTTGACACTCCTGGACATGAGGTTATCTTATTATTTTGCTTGTGTTTCTATCTTAAGGTTTATTCCCGTATTTCAACTCATTTGTTCTCTCCATTACACGTGCATTTTAACAGTGTCATGAGATCAACTCCAGGAATAACTCGGTAGCTCCTTTTAGTATTATATACTAATCCTTCAACCCATTTTCCACAGGCTTTTGGAGCAATGAGAGCACGCGGTGCAAGAGTAACGGACATTGCTGTCATTGTTGTAGCAGCTGATGATGGCATCCGACCACAAACAAATGAGGCCATTGCTCATGCCAAATCAGCTGGAGTGCCCATTATTGTTGCCATTAATAAGGTATCTTTGGTATGCTGTTGGTTATTGCTCGTTTAACGTGTTTCCTATTGGCTTTCGGAATTGTAGTGTTTCTGTGTTTTATTCAATGATTTTAGATCGATAAGGATGGAGCTAATCCTGATCGAGTCATGCAAGATCTTTCCTCAATTGGTTTGATGCCAGAAGAATGGGGTGGTGACATCCCCATGGTTAAGGTGACAAAACAGCAACCTTGAAGTTTTATTTGCATTCTAATATTGTGTCCTGTTGATTTAAAATTATTGCTTAATATTCTATAACAGATAAGTGCTCTTAAAGGGGAGAATGTAGATGATTTGCTGGAAACCATTATGCTTGTGGCTGAGGTAGCCTTACACTCTTCTTTCAATGAAAAATTGATTTTGATTCCTATTCTCTCAGCAGTGCTGGTTATTTAGAGACTTCCATCCATTTTACTGCTTTGGGCATTTAATGTTCTATTGTTAGCATTAATATGCATGTGTTGGATTTTCCTTGTACTTGAGAAGCACATTTTCACGATCTTACTCTCCTGGGTACATCCCCTAAATATTAAGAATCAAAAAGTTCGAAGATTCTAGCAGATGTTAGATTTCTTATATTTTTTGCTAAACTTACTTCTTCTTGTGTATAATTCTAAATTTGGGTTTTGTGATTTTCCTTCCAAGTTACAAGACCTGAAGGCTAATCCACATAGGAATGCTAAGGGAACAGTGATTGAAGCTGGTCTTGATAAATCTATGGGACCTGTGGCTACATTTATTGTGCAGAATGGCACATTGAAAAGAGGAGATGTGGTAGTTTGCGGTGAAGCATTTGGAAAGGTTGGTGGAGAAGACTTGAATGTGTTGAACCTTTCTATGATATAAAAGTTCACTGTTACGTTTACTAAAATGTGGTTGATACTGGGTGCAAGATTAGGTACTTGCATTGATTAAATTTGTTATCCTATATTCAAGGACTTCCTTGTTTTACCAACGATCAGGTGAGGGCTCTATTTGATGATAAAGGGAAGCGTGTTGATGAAGCAGGACCCTCTATGCCTGTACAGGTATGTTGCTAGTTACGTTTTTTATATTCTAATTCTTGTTTATTTTTGCATATTTACACGGCGTCATAATCTTGTATCTAATTTCACTCAAGATATGCTATGCTCTTCTCAATATGTACGGTTTTATTATTTCAATTTTACCTATCAAAAAAAAAAAATTATTTCAATTTCAAATTTGATTTTCTTCCTGATCTCCAAAATGACTGTTGCAATTGGAAAGATGCCTTGTTTGAGGCCATTAACTTCTTCAGCATTCTGTCAAGTACCGGGTTTTCCTGCTGGTTGGTTCACTGTGACTATTCCAGTTGGATTTTTTTCTTGTTTCATTGTCTGGATTTTTAAGATTCACCACTGAAGTACAACTTAAGCGACAACTAAATGCTACTCTGCTTTATCTTTAAGAATCTTTATGTTCAAGTATGTGGTATCTTAAATTTTGGTCTTTTTCTAATTATGTTCCCTATCTTAACTTGAAGATGATGGCCTTCTCTTACTAAAATTTCTTAGTCTCTTGCTTATTTTATTAACTCGATATTCAGTTTCTTTGACTCTCAAGTAACCCACTATCACATATCTAACCTTCTCATCAGATATAAGTTGAACATAACTACCAGTGTTCGGTTCAGAGGAAAAAGAAGGAAAGAGGAGTAAAGAAGAGAATAAATTACTTTTCTGATTTTTTTCTTTATTTGGTCATGAAGGAAGTTGGGAGAAAGTAAGAGAGAAATAAACCCGTGGCCCAAAAGGAATTCTGGAAGGAAATAGCCTTCCATATTTGGACAAGTGTTCTTCTATTTTTTTCAATTAAGATATTCATGGGGAAAATGGAAAGTAATTATTTCCATTTCATTTTGCTTTGCTTTGTCCTCTTATGTGAATCCGGAAAAAAAGAATATTTATGCCCTTTATTTTCTTCCACTTTCCCAGTAAACATGGGTAGAAGTCTTCAAAAGGGTCACGCTTCTTACTGCCCAAATTTATATCATCTTTTTGCAACCAAAACAAAGCATAACCTTCTAAAAATTCATTCTGTGTCATAATTTGTATTTAAATATTTATGCTGCACACTCAGGTCATTGGATTGAACAATGTTCCCTTAGCTGGTGATGAATTTGATGTTGTTGGCTCCCTTGATGTTGCTCGTGAAAAAGCAGAGTCACGGGCAGAGTATCTGAGAAATGAGCGTATAACAGCAAAAGCTGGGGATGGAAAGGTGACACTTTCCTCTTTGGCTTCTGCTGTTTCAGCAGGAAAGCTTACTGGATTGGACTTGCACCAACTCAATATTATTCTGAAGGTTGATCTTCAGGTATACATATCAATTATGCTCTGTAACCCAATTTTTTTGTTATATATGCTGCAAAATTAGCTGTACTATGAGGATGTAGTGATGGCTTAGAGTTGATTGAGAGCTGGATATACAAACTAAAATTTTGAAAATCTGTCAATTGATAATACTGTGTGATAATAATTTATTATACAACTATACCGGGAAATATGCATCTTGAATATCCTTGTATCTTATCATAGATCATACTTGTTACTGCAAAGAGCAGTTGTATATCTTTTGCTTTTCTAAATTGTCACTTGCTCAAATGTTTGTGGAATTGCAATGAAACCTTGCAGTCTGAAATCAACTCAACTCAACTCAACTCAACTAAACCTTAACCCATATTTATATTGGTTGGCTACATGGATCCTCTTCTTCCACTCTGCTCTATGAAGGTCATATGAAAAGTTTTGCACCATAAATACTCAAGTATTTTGTAATTACCTTATTCGCTGTCATTTTAGGTAAGACTTTTTCTCAAGGTTTACCATGAACTCAATTATATTCTATCTTGCTAGAGGAAAAAAAATCTAACTAATAGATGGATCATGGATGAAAAGATTGGCTCATCCTGCTAAACTAGTAGTGTTTAAAATATAACTGTAATGTATTGAGATTCTACTATTGACTAGTGCTGAAGTTTTCCTACTGGGGGAGGCCCACCTTTCAGGTGTAGTTCATGTTGTTACCAGACGTTACTAAAGAAAAATAAAATAATTGAAGGCGTTGTTAATGTTTTCAAAGTATCTCAGTGTATTGTGCGACGTTAGTCTATCCAGTCAAATTAAAATCTTAAAATTTTGACCAGGGATCCGTCGAGGCTGTCAGACAGGCCCTTCAGGTGCTCCCACAAACTAATGTGACTCTGAAGTTCCTGTTACAAGCAACTGGGGATGTGAGCACTAGTGACGTTGATCTTGCTGTCGCAAGTAAAGCTATAATTTTTGGTTTTAATGTCAAAGCACCTGGTTCCATCAAGAGCTATGCAGATAACAAAGGCGTTGAGATCCGGCTATACAGAGTTATATATGAACTAATTGATGATGTGCGAAACGCAATGGAGGGACTTCTGGAGTCTGTTGAGGTAACCATATTCTTATATCCTATTTTGGGTTTTGCCTTTTCTAATTACACGAGTATCTTTAGTAGGAAAGATACTTCACGATTGGATGAACATGTGTTTGGCCTGTTTTAGTATCGAAGGAAACTTTAGGTGGTTGGTCTGATTCGAGGCACGCAAGGAACTTAGCCAACCAATCAGCAACCAATCATTCGTCAGGAAGCAGTGGAGAAAGGATCCTGATACCGGATGCTATGGGAGAATTATAGGAGATGGGGAAAGGGGAGAGGAGGAGAAAGGAGGGGGAAAAGGGAGAAGTAGAGGGAGAGGGAGAGGGAGAGGGAGAGGGAGAGGGAGAGGGGAAGATAGAAATTGGGGGAGAAATCAATTTGTTTCATTTCAAGGTTCTTGAATTACATCGCATAGGAGCCCTTTATATAGGGTTTCAAAAGACCCTATTCTAAGTAAGAAGATGCTATAAAAGGTAATAAATCAAACACTAATAATGTTTCCTAAAGTATGCATGAAAGTTGCAAACGAAAAATGAACATAATATCCCTTCTAATTATCCATCAGATCGTCTTTTGAAATCTCATTGTCGAAGGTGTAGAGAGGGCTGAAAGTTGATAAAAACTTGTGTAATTAATTGGACCCCGGCAGGCAATTTCTGTGCAACTATGCTTTCTGTAGTCCCTGCTATCCCTCCTATGCCAGCAACAGGGAATCCTTAGGCAACCACAACCGGAATGCAAGTTGTGTGAGAGTTTGATTCCCCACAAATGAGAAGTTTCCAAGCTTGAATAAGATGCTGAGATGGTTTCAAAAAGTTCTCAGTTGTCCAGTTAATACACAAGCATGATGTAATTATAACGTTTTCCACGTTTTGAAATTTTCTTGAATTTGTGTAAGAAAAGGAAAAGAAAAAAAATTGGGAAAGAAAGAGAGATCTTATCCTCCTCCTAGGGGAGACTTGGTCACCCGTTTCTCATTGTCTTTTAGTAAGATGCTTTTAGAATTCAGTTTCCAGATCTCTTGGGTTGCAGACTAAATCTTGGCTTATGGGGGCCGATGTACTTAATGATATAATTGTTACTGGTAAAATAGCAACACTTCTGATTTTGTATTTTTGTAGGAACAAGTGCCAATTGGTTCAGCAGAGGTAAGGGCCGTATTCAGCAGCGGCAGCGGCCGTGTTGCTGGATGCATGGTAACGGATGGAAAGATAGTGAAAGACTCTGGTATTCGTGTTTTGAGAAAAGGCAAAGAAGTTCATGTTGGTGTCCTCAGTTCTTTGAGACGGGTCAAGGAGCTTGTGAAAGAGGTACATTTAGAAGTCTATTTGTAGCTTCTTTCTTCCTCAACGAGCTTTCTTTTCTATTTGAAATGACGTCTTTTTTTTTGGTAATTCAATAGGAAAAATCGCTGTAATTGGTTTAGTTGTTCTTTGAAATATTATCCGCGTTGTCTTAATATTTCTTTGTTGA
Organism: Fraxinus americana; assembly: GCA_035079005.1. Taxonomy (NCBI): domain Eukaryota; kingdom Viridiplantae; phylum Streptophyta; class Magnoliopsida; order Lamiales; family Oleaceae; genus Fraxinus; species Fraxinus americana. Next base: position 2,471,485 of record CM068707.1, on the reverse strand, counting down.
GAATAATATGTAAGCAACTCTAGAGAAGGTGAAGTGGAAATGTGTGCGTGTATTTTTATTATTATTATTTTTATTTTGCTCTTTTCCATTTGACAGGTGAATGCTGGACTCGAGTGTGGCATTGGGGTGGAGGAATTCGATGACTGGGAGGAGGGAGATAGTATCGAGGCCTTCAACTCCGTTCAAAAGAGACGAACACTTGAAGAGGCATCGGCCTCAATGACAGCTGCACTTGAAGGAGCGGGTATAGAGCTGTAGAAGAAGATATCATATCATAAATTTGAACCCAGTTGGATTTTCCCGAAGAATGGCCAGGAATTTGACAGAGTTAACTCATCGTGGCCTCGTCCTCATCCTAGTTTTATGCTTCCGATTAAAGATGCAGACATTCTCGCCCTCGACTGTATGCTGTTTGACTGTAAATACTCGTATATTGAGCTCCTTTTTGTAAAGAGCAGCAGGTTAAAACGTTCATCTATTTCACAAAATTCAATGGTGATCAATACACCCCACATGTAATAGTTCAACTTCCATTGTGCCTCTATAGGATCAATTGTATTCAGTTCAAGAAAAGAAGAAATATATTTACAGTCAGATTTTTTCCCCAAAAAAATGAATCTACTGCTCCGTTTGATGCACCATATTTTCCATGGATTTTCATTTTCCAAATTTTGTAGTGTTTGATAGGCAAACTTTTCTCTGGAAAATGTTTTCCAACTTTCCAAAATTTTCACCTTCTTGAGGAAAATAAATTCTTGATATTTCGGTTGGTAAATATTTTACAGGTTTTGTTTTTTGGGCAATTGGAAAAAATTCTAGACAGAATGTTAAAAAAATTTATCATTTTTATTGATAATTTTCATGCAAAACAAAGTCAACGAATGATATTTGGTATGGTAATTTTTTTTTTTTTTTTTTGTTTTTGCAATTGCAACAAATTTTAGACCCAATGATAGAAAAAATTATTACTTTAATGGACAATTTTCATAAAAAACGAAATCAAACGGACATCAAACTTTCAACATTTTTCATGAAAAATTATACCAATCAAACACAATTAATTATAATTCCCAGTAAAATAATTTCTAGACAAATTAATTCCATGTAAAACATTTTCTTTCCACTCATTTTCTACACTTGCAATCAAACGGACCCTACAAGTTTCTTGTGCTGAAAATATTGCTATTGTATTATTGTTTAATTATTTTTATTTTAAAAATCAAGAAAAATAGGAAATTAAATGAAAGTATTTTGTGTCATGAATCTCACGTGTTATTTTCTCTCACCAATCGACTCTTAACTCAATTAAAACTATCAAAACACAAAAATCTCAATAGAAAGCCCTATTTTTCCCTTCACGACTTCAGAATTGAGGTCACGCACGAATAATTAAGGTCACTATTACTCAAGAATTCACATTCACATTTGCATTCAAAAATCAAAATTTAATAACTCAATTTAACAGTATCAATTAATACAATGAAAAACGCAAAAATCTCAAAGAAAATCCTTATCTCCACCGACACGATTGCATAATAGACGTCTTATACAGATAATTAAGGTCACTATTACTCAAAGTCAAGTACGTGAATAAAACACTATAAAATCTTAGCATTTCAAAAGTTACATATGAAATGACACATCAAACGAGTTTAACCAAATGCAACATTCAACAAATAAAAACTAGGGGTACTTTTCAAAATGCCCAAGTCAAAGCACCCTTTTTCCATTTTGCCCAAAAATTTTAACCATTCACCACAATAGCCTTCTAAGGCTGAAAAGACGAAATTACCCTTAAAGTGTTATATAAATTACAAAAAATGGTATGGTTTCAAAAAGACAATAATACCCTTTTTAAGTTATAAAGAATTTCAAACACTTCCTACGTAAAATTTCGAAACCAATTCACTTTCTCCATCTGTTTACTCCAAATACGAGATAAAAACTTATCAAACGCTCAACAAGGAAATATTTCACAGCCATCAGTGAATTCGGTAAGCATATTTTTACGTATTTTTGATTTCGTTTTGGTTAAGTACATTATTTTAATCTTTAAATCTTATGTATATGAAAATTTTATGATCTATAATCGACTTTTTTAAACAAAAACGAGAAAAAAATTCATCTGATTGAGATTTTCAGATCTGTGATGGAAGAAGAAAACCAATTAAACACGACCCCGACGTCCATTTGGGCCCGGAAGTCCGGGCCCAGACACCCGGACTTCCGGGCGTCGGGGCCCGGACGTCCGGGGCGGTGCACCCTCGACGGTTTTTTTTTCCACGAACATAACAAATATATTTTTTTTTAATGCAGCAGATATGGTTGCAATCCCGGTTCTTTACTTTGGTGAATTTGAAGATAATGGAAATGGTCGATGGGTCTGGAAATGGACAGGTGATATACATGGCTCAATTTCAATTGTATTGACATCGAATACATCGTATGCAGAAATGTACAGTGAGATACAGGACGTGCTTGACATCAATCCCTCTCAGTACGACATGGAATTGAGATTTCTATTCAACAACGAGCATACATCCATTCCAATTCCACCTACAAAGGTTACTTCTAGAAATGGCATCAAAGCTTTAATTGCATTGAACGAAGATCGCGGGACTACTCCTCTTTGCGTAACTTTAGTAAAAAAGAATGTCCCCGATGGTGAACACGAAGATCTCGATAGAGGGGATCATAATGTGAATGATTTTTGGAACACGGTGGAGATAGCTCGTGAGGATGATGTGGTTATTCCCACTACAGTTGTTTATCATCATGATTTCACCGTTACGCACGTAATTCCCTCGATAGTTGATGACAACGAGAATGCAAATGAATTTACGAATGAGGATTTGATTGCTTTATCCTGGTCGAAGACATGGGTCGGGTTCAGGGTACCTCTAATTGTTCTCGTACGCCTCGATGATGAAGATTTATATGTCGAGCAACCGTTCAAACAAAGAAAAGATTTGCAAGAAGTCGCATGTACCGGATTGATTTGAAACACAATTTCTAGTTTAAAGTTAAAAAATCGGACAAGTCGACGTACACAATCATCTCGCATTGACGCAATGCCATTCGGGCGTTTGCGGCGACGAAAATGGACACGAATGAGTTCTTTGTAATCCGTAAGTATGCACGAGAACATACTTGCGAAGTGGGTATTCGTCGAAATGATCGCGAACAGAGGCCCGAGCATGGTTCATTGGTCGACAAATAATGGACAAGTTTCGGGACCCACGAACGATCTACGATGCACCTTCTGACATTATCCAAACGTCAGTCGAGATTACGGGGTGGTCATGAGCTATCAGAAAGCCTGGAAGGCCAAAGAATGCGCATTGGAGGACTTAATGGGTTCGGCCGAGGAAAGTTACGCTAAATTGGCTAGATATTGCCACAACATGGAGAAAACTAATACCGGATCGGCATTTTATATTGATACGGACGACGGGAATCGCTTAGAAGTATTTTTTCACGGCCACTTGGACGGTGCATTCGAGGATTTCTGAACGCGATGCGACTCCGTAATTCTAGTCGACTTCGGTACAACCCTTAAGGCTAGATACGAAGGCAAGTTGGATTATCGTTACGTGTCAAGATCCCAACATCCAAATTTACCCTCTTGCCTCGGTATAGTCGATGGAGAGAATGATTTAGCGATGCGTTGGTTCTTCACGAAGTCGAGGGAAGTAATTGGAGACGTCGAGAACCTTGCATTCGTGAATCGACCGGCAATCAATAATAAATGGTATCGCCGAAGTCTTTCCCGATGCACATCACGGTTATTGTATGTACCATATACGGGGCAATCTAAAGACGAAGTTTCGGGCGATGGCATCGTTGCATTGTTTAGGAAAGGCTGCAGAGGCGTACGCTTTTGAAGAGTTTGAAAAGTTCACGGTGAAATAGAAAGTAAATCACCCGCTCGTACGGGTTTATCTAACGGAGACGGGGAACGAACATTGGGCACGATCACATTTTCCGGGACGTCGATACAACATGATGACGTCGAACAATGTTGAGTCACTCAATGCTATTCAAGAAGGATCGAGAGTTACCAATTCTCGCAATGATTGAGCAAATTCGTAGCAAGTTGCGGCGGTGGTTTCATGACCCAGCGTGAGGAATCACAAAATTGCACAAGTGTGCGACTCCGGCTCGGGAAGATAAAATCTTCAAAACTCTAGAGGTTGCGAGGAAGGTATGCGTGGAACCACTGGATCGGTTCGCTTCTCGTGAGATGTGGACGTATTATCGGATACGTCGTGGACTTGAATGATAACACATGCACGTGTAGAAAGTTCCAGTTGGAAAGGTTTCCGTGTACGCATGCAATGGCGTGGCTATGCATAGAGGGATTCCGACACACGCCTTATGCGGTGTTTATTACACGCACGATTTTTGGAAAGCGGCGTATGCGAAACGATATTTCCGCCAAATGAAGCTGAGCTGGGAAGTTCCTGACCATATTCTCTCACTTAATAATTTGTTGCCACCCAAATCGGACCACGTGCTACGGGACGTAGACGTGCGTCTGAATACCATCCACCGAGAATTTCCCCCGACCTCGTAAGTGCGCAGATGCGCGCAACGGTGGCATACCTGGCCAATTTTGTACAAGTCAGATTCCTCTACATAACAATTCAACCGATGTGTAATATTATGTAATAGTATAATATGTATAACTGAATAATATGTTTTTATTTAGTGTCGTTAAATATGAAATATTCAAATATTTATTTAGTGTCGTTAAATATTAATTTATGTTAATTGATTAATTCAAATATTTATTTAAATTATTTATTTAAATTATTTATTTAAATTAATTGATTAATGAAATTATTTATTTACATAATTTATGTTAATTGATTAATGAAATTATTTATTTAAATTATTTATTTAAATTCATTGATTAATGAAATTATTTATTTACATAATTTATGTTAATTGATTAATTCAAATATTTATTTACATAATTTATGTTAATTGATTAATTCAAATATTTATTTAAATTATTTATTTAAATTCATTGATTAATGAAATTATTTATTTACATAATTTATGTTAATTGATTAATGAAATTATTTATTTACATAATTTATGTTAATTGATTAATTCAAATATTTATTTAAATTAATTGATTAATGAAATTATTTATTTACATAATTTATGTTAATTGATTAATTCAAATATTTATTTAAATTATTTATTTAAATTAATTGATTAATGAAATTATTTATTTACATAATTTATGTTAATTGATTAATGAAATTATTTATTTACATAATTTATGTTAATTGATTAATTCAAATATTTATTTAAATTATTTATTTAAATTCATTGATTAATTCAAATATTTATTTACATAATTTATGTTAATTGATTAATTCAAATATTTATTTACATAATTTATGTTAATTGATTACTTCAAATATTTATTTAAATTATTTATTTACATTCATTATTACTTAATGGAATATGAAATAAACATTTAAATAAAATAATGTATATTAATTACATAATTACACAATGTACTAAGGATCACAATTATATTCATACAAATCACAAGCTAGCTTCAACCTCCACATGTCCATAAACGATTGGGAAATTGTATCAACCTTGCGACCAATACTCAAAAATTCTATATACTTTATCGCGAACATCCCACAGTCGCCCCTGCGAGTAAATAAAAATATATTAATTCGATAACATATAGCTAAAAACTAAATTTAAAAATTGAAAACTTGTAAATTCTTACGATATTTCTTGTCTCGCCGTCGTCGTGTCCCGCATAATGGCTAATCTGTCATTTACTTGAATATCCGCATGTCTAGCCATCATGGGAATGATCACTCTCATCGGCTCCAATATCCGCTCCGCTTGCCCTTGGGTCAAACAAACTATGGTCGGAGTCGTACACATGTATAGTCGAATCCGCGAAAGAGATCTCAAGCAAGCAGTGTGAGTTCGCGACGTGGAATGTACATATGTGTACAATCCGTCCACCTTAGCTGCCGTATTTCGGCTCGGCCAACGACCCACTCCAACATATACTCGGGCACCACATATCCGCCGCCTTGGAGTAGGGATGTGCCGTGCTCAATATCAAGGGCACGTGCGAACCGGAGCTAAGGATGACTCGGCCGGGGAATGCCAAAAGATCTCGGGTGTCTCCAGCCTCTATCGCGCAATGTTCCATAGCCAAGTCCATGTGCTAACACCAATAAAAAATAAATGGTCGTTAAATTAAATAAAATAAAAAATAATTAAATAAAATACCAAATAACAAAGAGAATATCCTTACATCATCGGCGAGCCCACGCACCCCCTCCCGCGCCCTCCTCCCCTCCCCCACCTCCGTCGGTACCCCTCCACCTCCACCTCGCCGGTACTCCCTCGACGTGCGTCTCCGCACTCCCCACCTCCACCTCGGTCTCCGCCAGGTGCTCCCTCCACCCTCCCTCGCTGCCTCCTCCTCCGTACCCTCTCCGCCGGTGCCCCTCCGTGCCCCCCTCCACTGCGCCTCGCACCCCCCTTCGGACTCCATCGGTACTCCTCCACCTCCACATCCGTCTCCGTCTGCACCCCCTCCACCTCCACCACCCCCGCCTCCGCCTCGTCGGTACTCCCTCCTCCCGGTGCCCCCATCAAAAATGATTCGTAATCTCCCCCCGGCCATGCATCATCGTACCCCATCCGTCTCGCTCCACCGTCACCCTTTCCATCTCGATGACCCGCCGGGTCCCTCGTATGGGCGCTACGTCGCCCGTAGCATATCGACCTCGCACGAAGGTTTCCTATCTCGCGCTCGTAGATCTACCACGTCGCGACGTAGAACGAATACATCATTATATACATCGTCGATATGTCCCTTCGGCCTTGCTCGCCGGTTCGCCCATCTCTTCGACGGATACCGCAGCTCTCGTCGACCTGCCGTCCCAACTCTCGGCGCATCGCGCCCATCTCGAACGACAATCTAGAATACTGATCGTCGCCCTGCCGTCACAACTCTCAACGCATCGCGCCCATCTGACCCTGTATAAACTCAGTAAGACGGCCATACGATGCATCGGTGGACGAGGGAGAAGAGACCCACCGCCGACGGTGATGCCCTCGACGGCGGTGGTGAGGCCCTCGGCGGTGGAGGTGACTCTCGGCGGGAGGTGATCTCGGCGGCGGAGGTGACCTCGGCGGCGATGGAGGTACTCGACGGCGGTGGAGGTGACCTCGGCGCGGAGGTGATCTCGGCGGCGAGTGACCTCGGCGGCGAGGTGATCTTTCGCACTCTGAGAAAATAAAGTCCGAATTATTAATTTAATTCAAAAATCAAAACGTTAATCAACATATTATATTCAATGAACATACCCTATCCCGATCAACGATGGACTCGGGCGTCGGATCATCTCGACACGGCTCGGACGGACAAGGAACGTATGTAACTCGACCCTCCTCCTCTATCGACGGGGTCAACTCGGAGAGGACTTCAACCTATCATATTGACATTTTACCGAGCTCATGACCATGTATCGATATTTTGAAAGGACATACAATATAAATCGCAAAATGTATACTACGTACCTCGGTGATCGTCGAGAATAGTCGATATTTGTTTTGCAAGTGGCTTGTCCGTGCTCGCCATTGATAAATCCGAGGGCGCACGTCTCCACTCGTCGCATACCGGCTAGCCAATATGGGGACGTCTCGTACACCCATATCTCGCAACAAGCATAATTATTACATATAGAATTGAATACTAAAAATAGATCATTCATTATGTTGAACATTTACACCGCAAAGCCAACGGCAGCCATATGCATCGTACTTGCGCTCGGCTCTATCCCCCTTAGGCATCGAATATCCCCTCCCGAAGTGTCGTAAGGTATCCTCAAAACATCTCTCGCCCCCAAGGATAGGTCAAGTTGAAGGTATCAATGTCATCCACAACTTCCAAATGAAAAAGGTCAATCGATGTCTTCTTGTGATTTACACCCGAGCACACTCTCGAGGATAAGCACCATACCCAAATTTCTTCAACTTATCGACATGTCCTCGCATGCCCCGAATGCGTTCCGTCAATCGCCCGGAGTGACCGCCGTCTGCCCGTGAAAATATTCATTCAACAACCTCTTGTTTCTCGGAATACGGGCCCGGCCGTTTCTTCGCCAAGTACACATCAATCCGGTGATGAGGGCAAACTCGAATATAGAAAATCTAACTACCTTGCCCCCAAAATCAAAATGGAGGGCATCTCCGTCAAGCGGTTTAAGCGGCCGACATAGCAACGCATCGAGCGGTGACCGGTAAACCGCCGAGCAATGAATACAATGGCCATAGCGAGGATCGCCTCAATATGTTTTGCGCTCTCGTCCAAACAAATTTAATACCATCAGAAAGATGGCAAAGTTAAGGCTCGATGTAACTTTGCATGGGATCTGTCTTACCGCATCATTTAAGTGGTAATCCATCCCTGCAACATTTCAAATGTTAGAATCTTATGCAAGATATAATAAATAAAACATAATATACGAAAATTAAACTAACCGAATGACATTAATTACTATCCCATGAGAATCAATAGTGGAATAATGGAAGAATGACATTAATTACTATCGCAAGAATCAATAGTTAAATAAGAAATTTAATTACAAATAATGCAATAATGGAACAAATTATTTCATTTAATTGTTAACTTAATATTTCAAATTAATATAAGAATTTATAATTAAATTTCTTATTTTAATTGTTTATATAATATTTAATTCTAATTATTAGAATATTAAAGAAACAATTCAAATAAACAATTTATTTTGTTTATTTAGTTTTTCTATTATTTATAACTAAACAATTAAATGAAATAATTTATTTAGAATTATTGATTATGATTTAAAATAAATTATTTCATTTAATTGTTCACTTAATATTTCAAATTAATAGAAGAATTTATAATTAAATTTCTTATTTTATAACTAAACAATTAAATGAAATAATTTATTTAAAATAATATATTTAATGTTTTTTGAACAATTTAAATAAGTAATTAAAATAAATAATTTTATAATAAATATTTTACTTGTTCACTTAATATTTCGTTGTAAAAGAAGAATTTTTAAATAAATTCATTAATTTAATTGTTTATATAATATTTAATTATTATTAATTAAAATATTATAATTTCAAAATATTATAATTAAATATTTATTTTAAGTGAACAAGTAAAATATTTATTATAAAATATTAAAATAATTTTTTAATAAATATTTAATTTTTTATTAATTAATAATAATTAAATAAACAATTAAATAAACAATCGAAATATAAAATTGAAATAAACAATTCAAAGAAACAATTTATTTTGTTTATTTAATATTTTATAATTTATTAAATAATATTTTATAATTTATTAATTCGTTTCATATTTTAATTTAAATAAAAGACAACAAAAAAAAAATATTTCAATAAGTAATTAAAATAAATAATTTTATAATAAATAGTTTACTTGTTCACTTAATATTTCGTTGTAAAAGAAGAATTTTTAAATAAATTCATTATTTTAATTGTTTATATAATATTTAATTATTATTAATTAAAATATTATAATTTTAAAATATTATAATTAAATATTTATTTTAAGTGAACAAGTAAAATATTTATTATAAAATATTAAAATAATTTTTTAATAAATATTTAATTATTTTTTAATTAATAATAATTAAATAAACAATCGAAATATAAAATTGAAATAAACAATTCAAAGAAACAATTTATATTGTTTATTTAGTATTTTATAATTTATTAAAAAATATTTTATAATTTATAATTCGTTTCATATTTTCATTTAAATAAAAGGCAAAAAAAAAAATGCGGGCCCACGGGCCGCCCCAGTGCAGGGGGTGCGGGCCCCGAGCCCGAACCCGAAAAATGCAGGCTTCTCGGGCCCGCACTCCCCGAAGTACGGGGGGTGCAGGCCCGAACTTACGGGGTGCAGGCTTACGGGCGTGCCTGCACTCCCCGAAGTGTCCTGGGCCTGTAAGCCTTGGCGATCCCGAGAGGCGTCCCGCCTTCTTCTCCGACTGAGATCGCCGAAACGCCATTTCCGGCGATCTCCAACCCCCAAAATGGCTCCCAATCATCATTTCTTCGATATTAATTGATTCTACAACAATTTTTTCGAAAATAATCAACAAAAATTCGCAAACATGCATAATATTGAATGATTTCAACCATGCTTTTTGTAAAATAACATAGAATGGTTTTCAAAAGCTCACCTTATTCAAGAGAAATGGCGATTCCGGTCTGGGCTCCACATGGTCGGTTTTTGGGTCGGGCACCATACGGTCGGTTTTTCTCTCCCAACTCTCTTCCAAGTCACGTGAGGGTAAAAATGGCAAAATGCTTCAATGTTAAGCTTTTTTTAGTTTTTCCTTTTTTTTTTTTTTTTATCAGTCAACGGCTATTTTGGAAAAGTGACCGGGTCAACCGGGCATTTCCCACTATTTCCTCTAAAAACTAATCAAACTAATAACGTTACATATAATTTACACGAGGCTGTGCACGAATAATAAAGGTTGTTGCACCCAAAATGGCATAAACCCTGTTGCGCCCAAATTGGTATAAGCCCAATGGCCCAAAAGTAAAGAAATGACTGAAGCCCGTTTGCAGAGGCGCATCGGCCGAAGCCTAGAAATTCCGAGGCACCATTGCCTGAAACCTATACCTCAAATCGAGGCTCAATAAAGCAGAATCTGAAGTTCAACTATGACAAATGGTGACCTACGATCAAAGATCTTAAAGTGCATAAGATCCTCTTAGAATGATTGATCGGACAACTACAATGAGTAGAAAGAGTTAATCATGTCAACATAGGAACACCTCAATGTCGAAACTCAAGAGAAAGCGAAAGCACTAAACAATTTAGTAAAGTTCCGATACTGAAGCACTACTTGTCTAACTGAAGCTCCTAAGCCTATACCTCAAACCGAGGCTCAATAAAGTAGAATCTGAAGTTTAACTATGACAAATGGTGACATACGATTGAAGATCTTAAAGTGTATAAGATCCTCTTGGAATGATTGATTGGACAATTGCAATGAGTAGAAAGAGTTATTCATATCAACACAGGGAATGAGTTGACAGCTTTCTTCAGAAGCATTTAATATGCCACAATCTAAAACAGTCAAAAATGATGCCTCTGAGGTGATGTTTCGATCGAGGAGATGATGCCACGTATCCCCTCATCAAATGGTTATTATTGTATATATAATACTATAAATAAACCCTCTTAGTATCATAGCAGGGGTTGGAAAGATGGAAGATCGATAACACAAACATACTCTCTCTTTGATGTTGAAATTTTGAAAAGAACATTGTGCAAATTCGGTGTTTATTTTATTTCTTTGCTAATCATTCATTATCGTATTTTGTTATTGTTTTATTTACTGGATCTCAAACATATTTGTCTCGTGTCAAAAACTTATCTCACGTTCAAACTCAACATTTTCGACTAGTAATCTGTCAACACGTATCGGAATTAAATTGCCAAGAAGCGAGTGGGCCTGATATTGTTGGCACATTTTTTCTGTGATCAACAAATGTCACAAGTCAAATTTTCATTAAACTCCTATTTGAACCACATTATTTTTTTCATTATCATTCTTCTATTCATTTTCAACCACACATTCTTTAATAAAATAATATTTTTCATCGCATCAATAATTTTTCCTTCTTTTTCAATCACATATTCCCCATCACATCAAACAAAAAAAATATATTTTTGGACTCAAAATATGCACCAAACTTAGGCTAAAACTCTAAATTGAGGTATCAAATTAGGTACAAAGGATAGATCTATCCGTATGACATCAAAAATCACTTCACAAAGTCATTTCTTAAAATATCAAAATCAAACTGGCCATAAATTTTGTTTCTTGTTCATGCGGGCTGCCCTCAAGAGAGAATTTTGCCCGGTTCGGATAATTCAAATTTCAAAAACAGCGTCTTCTTCAACAAAACGAATTTAACGGCTTTCTCCTTTTGATACTCGATCTATAACATTAATGATTCAGCAAAAGCGTTGAATTCCCTTTTCACCTTTGATTACTTATTACTACCACTCTTTTTCTTTCATTTCAAATCTTCAAAAAGAAAATTAAAAGAAAAAAAAAAAAACTGTTTCTTTATCAATGGAAGATTTTGAATGGAATGACCCACTTCTTATAACTGACGTTGCTTTCCTGCAACAACAAGATCTTACCCATACTAACTCTCAAACTCACTCTAAGTGTACGAAAATATATTTTAGATTCGAGGGTTCGTGTTTATTAGTACATTTTATTCAAAGAATTTTTTATGGGTTCTTTAATTCTTGGTTTTGCTTTTATTTGGCAGGCATTTTTCCCACGTCGTGTAGCTCAGAAGCTTTAATCATGGAAAATTCCGATGGCTCCAGTCGAACCGAGATTGATGGTATTTAGTTCCACATTTTGAATCCTGAAAATTGGTAGTTGTAAATTTTAGATTTCATGAACGTATCTTGATCAGGTTTTGCTTATTCTGATATTTCTCTGTTAGAAGTTCAAGAAAGTTCCATTTTTTGTTAATTAGATTATAATTTGATCGAATTAATTGACTTAATGGCTTAGAACCATTCAAATACATATATCTAGTTTGAATCCCCTCTTCGAATCAATAATCTTGATTCATTTCAATATGAACAATAATTCAAGCTTGCCTTTTCTATTGATTCCTACGGATTGGTGAGCTAAGCAGCGAGGGTAGTCCAGAGCAGTGACATCGTCAAAAGTAATAACTTTTCTTGATTATTTCAGGCAGGTCAGTGATGGGGTTTTCTTTGGCATCACCCGATCTGGTAATATGTATGGGTTCGCCTGATGTTCCTAGTCCAAGATATGAACTTTCACCTGAATTTTCGAAGGGTGATAGAATTGATGTCTCTTTAGAAAATGGAATCAAGGGCTCTGAAATGAAAGAATCCCTTGAGAACCGAGCGGGAAATTATGAAGATATTTGTACAGACTCCTCTTTCGAGCTTGTTGCATCACCATTCATGGAACAGAATTCTGTCAAATGCTGCACTCATGTTATGAGCATCAACGTTGGATCAACAGATAGTATAAGGTTCCAAGGAGCAGTACAGTTTTCTGAAGATAGTTGTTTCAATGGAGGTGATATTGTGAGGACAAATGATCCCATAACTGGGGATGGAGAAGGATTTAGTCTTTACCAGACTGCACGTTTTGGGAATTGTTCGTATCATTTTGATACTTTAGAACCCAAAACTTATATGGTTGATCTGTACTTTGCTGAGATTGTATTTACTGATGGTCCTCCTGGAAATAGAGTTTTTGATGTTTACTTACAGGACAAAAAGGTATGGATTCATGGGGTAACAAACAATTTCATACTTTATTGTGGTGCATAAAATGATCAAATGTGTTAAACTAGTTGAAACTTTGCAGGTTGTATCTTGCTTAGATATTTATGCTCGTGTTGGCTCAAATACACCACTGGTGATATCTGATCTTAAAACTTGCATTAATGGAGATGAGGGATTGTCTATTAGATTTGAAGGAGTAAATGGGAGCCCAATAGTTTCTGGTATTTCCATTAGGAATTATGCTTCAGCAGGTAAATTGATAATTAAGTGTTATCTTGCACTCAACTGCTTAAAAGATTTATGAACTGCTGATGAATGCATATATATTTTACCTCAGAGTCTGAAGAGGTCGAAGGAATGGGATTGACATACATGCCACAATGCGAGTCACCACAAGTAAATTATATTTTTGCGAAACCTATTAAAATAGAAGTTTTGGCATCAATATACTTGAGACTCATCTTTTACTTTTCCTAAATTACACGTGTCTAGGATATTCGTTATGGTTCCGTGGATGAAGAATTCCATAGGCTTCAAAGAGAGAATGAATCCCAGAAGAAGGAACTTGCAGAAACAAAAACGGTTTTAGAAGAGGTTAAGAGAGAGAATGAGCTCAGAAGCAGAGAATGCCAAAAAGCTTTGAAGTCTTTGAATGAGCTTCAGAATGAGCTTATGCGTAAATCAATGCATGTTGGATCTCTGGGTAAGGAAGATCATTTCTAATTAAATTTATAGTCTATATAATTAGATTTTGTGCTGATTTTCGATTCTTCAGCCTTTGCTATTGAGGGTCAAGTGAAAGAAAAGAGCAAATGGTTTTCATCACTGAGAGACTTGACAAGAAAACTCAAGGTAGTCTATAGTGTTTGTGATGCATCTCGAGTCAAACAAACGGATTTTTATTTTTATTTATGGAAATTCTTTTACTACAGCTTTTGAAGATGGATCATATCACGCTTTTAGAAGTGGCAACATCTTTTAAGCAATGCACGGCAGATATGGACAGTGTTAGCTCTATCATTCAGTCCAAAAGTAATTTTTTGCATATCTTAGAAGTTGGTTATCAATTAAAAATTAGTTAACTTGTTTATAATTTATACTTGTGCATTTGTTGACAGTAAAGGAGCACACACAATTATATAGTGATGTAAAAATTAAATTCCTCAAAGGGGTCAACGAGAGGAAAGAACTCTATAATAAGGTTCTCGAATTGAAAGGTAAGGAGATTATTTTTTTGACCATCTGATATCAAGTCAGGCATGAAAATCAAAAAATGCTCATATTTGACAGTGATGACTTTCTCAGGAAACATTAGAGTATTCTGCAGGTGTCGGCCACTAAACCTTGACGAGATTGCTGCAGGAGCTTTAATGGCAATTGACTTTTCGTCGGAAAAGGATGGGGAATTAACTGTTAAATCAAATGGAATATCTAAGAAAATCTTTAAGTTTGATGCTGTCTTCAGCCCTCAAGCAGACCAGGGTAATTGCAAAGAGACCACGTGCTTTTCTATTTATGATACTCCATTTCATTTGCTAACATGTAGTTTCCGTTCCTTTGTACTTGTACGAGTAGCTGATGTTTTTGAGGATACAGCCCCACTTGCAACTTCAGTTTTAGATGGATACAATGTCTGCATATTTGCTTATGGTCAGACAGGAACCGGGAAAACTTTTACGATGGAGGGAACAAATGATAACCGTGGGGTTAACTATAGAACCCTTGAGGAGCTATTTCACATCATTGAGGAGCGAAAAAATACATTCCGATATGAAATATCTGTGTCTGTCTTGGAGGTTTATAATGAACAAATACGGGATTTACTAGTTTCAGGGTCACAACCTGGAGTTACTTCCAAGAGGTAGGCTGAGTATAAAATGCATTGATATGCTTTAATGAAAAAAGTCATTTGTAGCTTAAACAATACGGCTGGATACATTCTTCTCTTTGATCTCTCTTATTCATTTTGAGGCACGCGTGTAGATTACAATTTAAAAGACACATACTTATTTTAGACATAAATTCTAAAAGGTTACATCATTTCATTTTCTTGGTATATTATTGATCTTCAAGATTGGAAGTTACTTGGGGGGTGTGTGTGTGTGTGTACTCTACACAAAAACTGGGCAAACAATAGTATTCATCATGTTTAGCTAGTAAATATTTATGTTTTTTAGGAGATAGAAATTTAAGTTGAAGATAATTACACCGAACGTTAACTGAATTTTTCTATAGCTTGATTCGACTACACTTCGACTATTGGCAGGCTTGAGATAAAACAAGTAGTTGAAGGAGGACATCATGTTCCCGGGATTGTTGAAGCTCGTGTGACCAATGTGAATGAAGTATGGGAAGTCCTTAGGACTGGCAGTAATGGAAGGGCAGTTGGATCAACTAATGCCAATGAACACAGTAGCAGATCACATTGGTTTGCTTTCTTTTTGCACCTCATTCCATTTAATTGGCTTTCGCCAAAGGCAGATTAATGCTGAACACTTGTGGTTTCACAAATGCAGCATGCACTGTGTGATGGTGAAGGGAGAGAATCTAATTAATGGAGAATGCACAAGAAGCAAGCTATGGCTGGTTGACCTAGCAGGAAGTGAGAGAATAGCTAAGACCGAAGTGCAAGGTGAAAGGTTAAAAGAAACCCAGAATATTAATAGATCACTATCTGCACTTGGAGACGTGATATCTGCTCTTGCTACTAAGAGTCCACATATTCCTTTCAGGTATAGATGGATTTATGCTCGTTGAAGGCTAAAAATACAAAAATGCTCGTTGAAGGCTAAAAATACAAAAATGTGTCAGTGTCCATACTCGAACAATTTAAGCCTTTAGATGGGGTTCAAGTCTTTTTAATGTCCACTTATAGCTATGCATTTTATGATTCTAGTTTCCATATATATCTATCTAAATCTTCTTTAACCATTACAATGTAGGAACTCCAAGCTCACTCACTTGCTTCAAGACTCTTTAGGTAATAGTTGTACATGTATAAAATTTGTATCATTTCAGGTTACATAGCCTGAAATGGAAGCTAAAAATTCTGGATTCCTATCTGCAGGAGGAGATTCAAAGACGTTAATGTTTGTGCAGATCAGTCCCAATGAGAATGACCTGACCGAGACTCTTTGCTCATTAAATTTTGCAAGTAGAGTTAGAGGAATAGAGTTAGGTCCTGCAAAGAAGCAAATGGACAGCACTGAGCTCTTCAAGTACAAACAAATGGTAATAGTATCAAGTTTAATACGAAAGAATACTTCTAATGTAGAGTTTGTATCTTTATCCTTAAACATCGGCTTTCTATGTAGGTTGAAAAACTTAAACAAGATTTGAAGAGTAGGGATTTTCAAGTTAAGAAGATGGAGGATATTAATCACGGTCTTGAGGTGAAGATAAAGGAGAAAGACGCGAAAAACAGAAACTTGCAAGACAAGGTACATGAAAGTGCAATTTCTTTTTCACTTTATTGCTGATAAACATTAAAATTACACCACTGATCAAATTTCAGATCAAAGAATTGGAATCGCAACTTTTGGTAGAGAGGAAGCTAGCACGGCAGCATGTAGACTCTAGAATAGCAGAACAACAACAGCAAGAGGAGGAAAATCGCGAAAATTTGAGAGTACCATTTGCACCTAAAACAATTGGTGTTCATAAAGCTCAGTTCGAAGGTAAAGATCAAGTGAATGTAACTCGTCCATTTGCTGAGAACAACAAATTCTCAACGCGCTCTAATCTTACAGATGGACTTGTTAAGCTCAATGATTCGTCAGAGAAAGAAAATAATCCTGTTATGGTTGAACGGTTACCAATGCCAAAGCGTACAGGCAGAGCTTCTCTTTGTACTACAGCACAGATAAGTTCTGCTGCACTAGCTCAACGACGCAACTCTTTAATTCCATTACCTAGTTTGCCTGGGATAACCAAGCCTCTTCCGTTCCTCCCCTTGACACCAATCCAAGCAGATAGGCGAGAACAGGTCCAAGAAGTTGAAGGTACTCATTCACCTGAACAGACACCTTGCGAGAGTCCTAAAGAGACTAGAATTGGAAGTAAGAAGCTGAGCAGCACATTGAGACGAAGCCTTCAGAAGAAAATTCAAATAAAGTCTCCAATGCAGCCACACATGCGAAGAATTGGAGTAAATGTTGGAATGGAGAAGGTTAGAGTTTCTATAGGAAGCCGAGGGAGAATGGGGCATAGAGCATTCCCTGGCAATGCTAGAAGAGTAGTAATAAAGGATACTCAGCAAAAGCAAAGCACCAGAGAGAAAGAACGAGGTTGGAACATTGGAAAAACAACAAGAACTGTTATATGAGCGATGATTTCTCCAGTTTCTTGTATTTATTAAACAAACAGTGCAAATTGAGAGAAGGGTTCTTTGGGGTGTTGGAGGTTTGCCGAACTTATTCTTTCTGTTAATTCTTTCTGATGATGCTATCATCTCTTTTGTTGCCTTGTATTTCTTTGAAAGTATATGTAAGATTTGGTGTACATACCCTGATAAGAAAATGGTTTTGATGTTTGATTCGGTACTAAACATAATGCATCAAATTACAGAATGTTTGGCTAAAATTAGAGGGTTTACTTATAAGTAAATATGTATCCGAGTAAGAATAATAAGTTAGTTTGTTAGTAAGGTAAGAATTAAACTATAGGCCATTGCTAATTTGTCATCTCTCATTGCTTTGGTAAGAGAAATGACCGCGATAAAATGCATTCTAGTATTTATCCAATCCATCTATGCTTAAAAAACATGGGGCATTCTTACAATTCAAGGGGCAGTTGAAAAACATTTAACAGTTGAGCACAGTCGAAATACGATAGAAGTGAAATTCCGGAGTTCCTAAGAGAGAGAGAGAAAAAAGTTAGAAACCTAATTTTATTAACTCATTTCAAAAGTAATGTTCCTATACGCATATGATTCTGTATAGCTTCCAATTATGTTGTTTTCTCCAGAAACCTGGCTAGTCGGCATACTTGCTCTACATCTGACTTCAAAAATTGATACAATTACATCTAAAGGTGGTCGGCTACAACGGGAGTTTCACTGACCTGAAAGAATGAAAACATTGCATCAGTAGTCGTTTCATATAGGCTCTTCCATACACAACAAATTTGATTTTCTCTTTTGGAAGAGTAATGTCAACAAAGTATGGTTTACAAGCAGCAGAGAGTTGTTATTTACCGAAGCCCTCCTACTGCATCCTGTACTCTTTGCCATAAGCTAATTTCTTGTGCAGGAGGTTCTGAAGTGAAATTCTCCATTGTCTTCTCAACTGAAGGGACAATTTCTTCGACAAATTTGATGGATTCTGATAGTCGATTAAGCAAATTCACCAAAGCAATTACTTCGTTTCTTTGCAATTGCAGCTGAGAAAGAGAAAGAAAGAAGAGTTAAATTAATGCCTCAAGTAGTATAGCATTAATCCCCGACATATGGAACTTACAGGCTGATTTGGATAGTTTTGACTATCAACAGAGAAAAGAATCTTCAATGCAGTCCCGAGACCAAGAACCTGAAGTTTTCCCCATAGACGACATTTCTCGCATCCTACACAATCCATGATAGCACTGCAGTATGCAGAAGAGCGGCAAAAACTTAGACCCCAAAAATTGTTTACTCAATAAAATAGAAGAATTTGGAATGAATAATAGCAACTTCATCAATTTTATGACAAATAAACTAACTTAAACACTATCCATTCTCCATTCCCCTAAAAGCCAAGCACAAACCATGTCTGGTTAAAGCTTGCGTTATTGTTGCACAAGCAAGAGGTTATGTAGAATCCAGATCCATTAGGAAATCAACTCTTGAGCCTTTCAGAACGATAATCCTCCAAAGCTGATAATCAAGTACATTGGAAGGTAGGATAAAAACCTGATGTTTCGGAAGTGTTTTTGGATCTCCTGCTTCAATTCAGGCCCACTTTGTCCTTTCCACAGTTTAGCTTCATCAAATGGAAGTGGACATGCAGCCTGCAGTTTTGGATTGTACAGTAACTGACGCACTAAAGATTGTGCTTTCAGGTCCTCCTGAGCATTACCGGTGTCATACTCGGCCTGCTCCAAGTAATTATTTGCCTGCATATGATATCGAGTGAAAGGACACTCAGAGAGAGATAATTAAAATCAACTAACAAAATACTAGAAGGGCTTACTTTTGTCACAGCTCGAAGAACAAAGAGGAAAGTGAAATACAAGTTCCCAACACGATCAGGATACTGCAAAACTCGATCATACGCTAACTCAAGATTTCTGCCCCACTGAAAGAGAAGCAAAATGATTTGGTACCTTGTATTACAATCCAAAACAAGATGGTTCAAGTTTCTATTTTAGTAAAAACTGTGGGTTTAATATCCACGCATGTTCTCAGGTATGGTTTGACTGCTTTACGTCTAAAGTTTCTTCACACGTAGACTAAAGGAAGGAAATGAAAACAGGGGGTACCAGATTTGAAGTTTCATCAAGTAGGTAGTCAGAGGCTATGTGTATTGAAATCGAGGAGTGAAGGCCCGATATTAACTTGTACAAGATTTTTTTCTCCTGGCAAATTTCTCCAGAAGCATCTGCAAAAAAAAAGGGGGCATACATTCGAACTTAAGATCATAGTACGAAACATAATTCCCGAGTAGTTATTTTTCATGTTGCAGGGTTATCTGGCAATACTTCAATTGCATAACGAATATCCCAGCACCAACCAAAAGGTAAATAAAGTCAATCCTCAATGTAATTTGGAAATATGAGAACAATAGCAATATACTGATTCAATACGAGGATCAGGACAGAAGGGAAAGCAGAGATTGAAGGAAAAAAAACCATTCCTTGAAGGAAATCACCTGCATTCTACAAGCTAAACACCATTTTAACAAAAGAGTTAGACCATCTCGATGCATGAAGACGAAACAGCACGAGCTCAAAGGACCACTATAATTCATTCAGTAAGGCGTTTGACATATTTTAGCACTTAAGGTTAGTTCATAATGCAATTCAATGTATATGGGCATGAATCATATCATACAAATTACAATCATCTTTCAAAAGCTCATATGCTCAACAAGATAGAAGCATCTGAAGAAATAATCTCACATTTTGGACAATTTTCTGAATATATAGCATCCCATATCCTTCTGGCTGATGGCCCGCTATAGCCGGTGTACCGTTCAGGATTCAGTTGCAGATTAACATAAGTCATCTCATCTGCAAATGAGAATATATCAATTAACGTCATGTGATTCTCTCATAAAGTCCAGAATCAGTTACCTTATATTTTCACTGTAAACATAATTAACTGAAACACAGACTAAGAAATAAACAACTGGCTTAATCTGATAAACTAAGAGTGTATACGGATTTAGTTTGAGATTCAACGTGCAAATTGCAGGGCAAGCAACAAGAACAAAAATAGAGGGCTTAAGGAATATGCAGTATGGTACAAGAAGAATACAGCAATTACCATTTTCTGTCTCGTCATCATTTGTCCATGGATTATCCACTTCTATCCAGCCCCTAAAGGCCTTAGAGTCTAGAGTGCGATCAACAGCAGCTTGTGGCTTACCCTCTTGACATTTTAAATCATCAGATGGAAGACTATGTTTCAATGGTCTCTTAAAGAGTTCAGGAAATTCATTTTCGGGACATTCACATACACTACAGTCACGCAGCTTGCACATACCATCATCTGGCCAAAAAGGGCAGTCACACCACAACTTAACCTGCAATGTTGAATGGAGCTCATCAGGCTTGAATATTAATACAGCAAGTAATCAATATGATCCAACGATAAAGATAGAACTTGCCCAATATGATTTTTAATCTTGTTTCGTTCTATTTTTTCCTTTTCGAATTTCATAAATCGGAAGTTGTGCAACAGTTAATTTTTTTAAACTTAAGAAGTTAAATTTCCTGATTACCGAATTTTTTTGTTAAGGTAACCGTAACAAGGTTGTATAAAATGTGAAGAAGAATAGAAAATAGAAATTACACAAAGTAAAGAAATTAAGCAATTTGAATTACTAAAAATATTTGCCATGTTACAGGAGTTCAGATTTCACTAGCAGCAAAACAATTTCGCAATGATTGTGCTGCAGCTTGTTTTGTTGTGACTAAAAACTCTAGCCCCATTATAGGAGGACATTCACAAAACTAGTAAATTTAGTCTCAGTCTGGTTTTGTCATCCTGCTAGCATTTCCATTTCTAAGAAAAATATTTCATTGGACATAATTACTTCTAAGACCTCAGAATCTACAATCATATCGCAGACTGCCGTGACCGCCATGGCAAGTGAAGATTATCATAAAGTTATAGTATGGGTACAAAGCTGAACTCGTGGTCCATATTTGCAATTTTTTTCCAGCGAAACCATTCGACAGTTAATAATGAATAGATTATTCAGTTGGCTAAAAATAAGAACATTTGACACAAGATCATATTAGCAATTGTAAGAATATACACAGTCGGTCATAATCAACCATGCATAATAGTTTCAACTATATTAAATATATTTATTAAAATTTGCATGAAGCCTGTAAAAGAAATTGTCAGAATATTATCTAGACAAACAGATTCTTGTAGACACTATTGGTTTGCATCCAACCTTGAAGTATCGGAAAAATGGAGTAGTCACAAGCTCTTGAAGTAATGGGTGTAGTACTGCCCCATTAAGACTGTCCACTGTCTCATAATCGCAACAGCAGTCCTCAATTATGCCTGTATATTTTCGAGAGTCCTGCAAAAAAGGGCAAGTAAAAGAACGAGATACTTGATCAATTTCAGCCAACCAAATATGTAGAAAATCATTTTTTCCTACGCTCAAATCATCAAAACAACAGAGCAAGCATGTGATGTAGATGCAATAATTATGATCAAGCATCAAGAAAACCAGAGAAATTATATAATGTGCATAATTTAATATATGCTGACTTTATCTTAACAAGCCAGTTTATCTACACACAATCTTGTTTTAAAGATTCTAAATGCTTTCATCTTATAAGAGTCCAAAAAATTCTCGGACAGTCCCAACAAAATAAGCCTAATCCAATCAATCTTCATTTGGCGCTATCTAAGAACTGCAAAGTTGTTTGAATCTATAGAAACCATTTTGTACTGAATTATGCAGAAAATTAAGTGTGTACCTCAATCAATTGCCTGTAAATCCAAAACTTCCAGCAACAGATACAAGGTGGAATAGAAATAGTTATCATCTCACAGTGTTAACCAATGAACATCAATTGGGAAGGAAATGCTCATAGAGGCTATACCAAATAGTTACTCAAAGGTTGATATTATTCTACCATCAACATAACAAAAGGTCAACATTCTCAACTCTTAACTAAAAAGAGTAGATGTGGTGATTTTGACAGCAAACAAAGTTGAAAACTTTACTACTGCTCAATCAGTATAATTACTAATTGATTGCATGAAGTACTCATTAGCTTACAAACATCCAGTTCAGAATTTCACAATCACACAATCTAACATCAATTTGAAAAGGGGTGATTCTATTCAACCAATTTTCTCTTTCCCCAATTATGCTATATCATCTCATCAATTCAAGAAATTCAAAATTGCCATACCCAAAACAAGAAACATGCACATATTACACAACCTCCCTACAAGAAAATTGATAGCTAAATTGCACAAAAAGAAATGCAAGAATGATACCTGAGCACATCGACAGGACTTGGGATTCTGGGCATGCTTAGATGTGAGTGCTATCGCCACCAACACCACCAGCACGGCCCCTATCGCCGCCCATTTCTTTCTCCCTCGCCTCCCTTCCTTCGACTCCTTATTCCCTACGATCACCCTAGCTTCCACCATCTACAATAAGCCTGCAAATCTTCTTGGGTCTATATGTATCTACAGACAAAACCCACAATCTATGATTCTACAAATGAGAACAAACAGTTTTGTACCTTTCTTGGGTTTTTGGGAAATGTACAAAAAAATTAAAAAAGAAACACGTAAACACAAAGATTCAGCGCAAATTGAAATAGTCGGGGATCGGTGGCGGTTTGAAATAGTTAAGGGGGTGGGCTCCCTACTCGAGATGTCAGAAAATGTGTCGGAAATTAGAAGACGTGTCCATATGAAATGGAGCGTGTAGTACACCTTCTATTAGTGCGACTTGGATGAAGAGAGAAAAAATGGAAGCTTTAATGAATACAATCAACATTAATTGACGCGCGAAAAATTTAGTCAAATGACGTTATTTGGATCAATAGGAATTGAGGATTTTGACACGTCAACGAGTGGGTTTAGGTTTGGTGGATACTTCCGTTATATTTCGGAAATAGGAATTAAAGGGCTCTGAAGATCGAACATCAAGAGATTTACGGTATTAATGGGCCTAGGTTGGGCCAAAATATGAGGGAGGGAAAGGGGGAAAGGAGATGCTTAAGGGCTCGTAGGAGGAAAAGCCCATTGGCCATGGGTTGGGATTTTGTCGCCGGCCTATTATTTCAACCACATCTCGAATGGGCCCAGGTAGTTTGTAAGCTCATCGGCTAGCTTATTCGGGCTCGGCCCAAGGGAAACCCAAGCTTGAGAACAAATGGGTCACATGTCGAGCAAGGTTCAGAATCCGGCACATGAGTTGAGCCCACACGTTTGTGTTTTCACAAGGCAACCCGTGCTCGACTCGTTTTTCAAGTAAGAAGCTGCAAAAATGCAACATATTTGTCGATTTTGCATCTGACATAGTCTATTGACAGCATGCTTTAAAATGTTACTTTTTAGATTAAAATAATGTAATATTTTAAGAAAAACAAATTTGAATAGCTTTTGGGCCGCCAAGGCCCAAACTGGCCCATGCAGCCCATGAGTCTAATGGGTGGGTCAAGCTTTAACTTTTTTTCCACGAGCCAAGCCTAGCTTGTGTGATGGCCCTATCAGAGCCCATGCTTAGAAGTCCACCTCATCCACACTTTCATTCCTTGTAAGGGAAGATCACGCCTTGTTTAAAGAGTACAACTCGTAATCGTATGTCTCTCACGTCAGGCGGCACCCAATATCTTGTTTCACACCTTCCTTCTCGTTAGCTGAACCCTTGATCCACGTATTTTTAATATATTAGGTATCTAGAAACAAAATCTTCCTATAGCCATATCTATCCATTGGTAAAGCTTTTTGAAAAAGCCTAAACACACGATATTAAAACAAGATTCCAACAAGTCAGAAAATAAACTTTGCAGAAAAATAAAGATTGAACACAAGAATTGTTTCGGCCTAAACCCCGGAGGTTTGACGACCAAATCCAACGCCGACATCCCCCGTTGAGCATCCAAATAATAAATATTCGTTTGGTTGTACTAATAAGCCAAGACCTCGTATGAGTCTTTGGACAAAGATTAGTCTCAATGGGATTTTGGTGTATGGTAGATCAGAGAAAAAATCGAGAAACCCTAATTCGAAAAAAAACTTTTCAAAAGTTAGAAATATCTCACCCAACGAGTTTCAAGAAACTCAATATCTTTAAGACTTGCTTAACAGCAGTTCCAAAAATTTGTGATCTGTAATAGATCGAACTCTTTCTACAAAGATCCAGGTATCTTGTTCTCAGTTCAAGTTCTGATACCACTGAAAAGGCCCAAACACACGATATTAAAATAAGATTCCAGCAAGTCAGAAAAGTAAAGATTGAACACAAAGAATTGTTTCGGCCTAAGCCCCGAAGGTTCGACGACCAAATCCGTTGCCTACATCCCCCGTTAAGCATCCAAATAATGGATATTCGCTCGGTTGCACTAATAAGCCCAAAATGGCAACAAGTTACAAATAGTTCTTCCAAATACAAGAGAAAGACACAAGACACTTATCTCTTTCCATAGAACTACAGATCTAAAGGGAATCACAAAGAAACCCCACAAACAACCAACTGAAATCGCGATTACAAGAAAATCCTAATCTCATAGCAATCGCTCAAAATGACAGATTACAGAGACTAACAACTAGTTTGATCTCAGTATTACAAGTTCATCATGAGAGATGAAGAACACGAAGGACCCAAACCCTAATCTACAAGAAAATGGACTCTTAGAAGAACCCAGAAGGAACGAAGAACTGAAAAGGCAGAACAAATGAAAATATCTTCCACTGTACACGTATTTATATCACACATCACCAAGGCAACAATCCAAGGGCCAGAAATAATTCACGCGTCACCATCTCATAATAAGTGCATCATTAAGAAAAATGCATCTAGCAGAAACATGATTTAAGCCAATTTTGGGAGCACATCATAGATCACATATTCGAGCCCCAACACTTTTAGGTAAACTTCATTTCACGACTTCCTTCCTTAATCATGTCCCTCTAGTTTGTGAAAAGTCTTAGTACTTAATTAGTTAATTATCCCCAAAAAGAATCTTTTAAGCTGGAGGCAAATTCCATTCATTGAACTAGAGGTTAGTTTTGTTGCATCCATATTATAAAATACGTTCAATTTTAGTTTGGTAGGAAGTTTTTTAGTTGAGATTGTTTCATTTTTGTCCAACATTCGGCTTAGAAACAAAATGAAGATTTTACCCTTTTGGAAACTCATCTGACAGCTTGTCATTTTCATCTCATCATATTATAAACTGGCAAATCCCTTCTTGTCTCTCTATTGGCATGTTAAATATACAATCACCCTATTTTCAGTGTGTTGTTCCATGTGAGCGTCACTTTCAACAACAATTTGCTTTCTTTCTTCAATGCCAATGGAGATTTCATTTCTTTCTTTCTTTGTCACTGGCCAATGGGGTAGAGTTGCAGCTTAGATTATGGTAGAATAAGAGGCACGCTTTAGCTTAGGAAACGACTACTTTAACTTAAAAAATATATGCCGTCGTTGCAAAGTGAGTTACTCATAGTCATGGAAAGAAGATGGGTCTCTTCTGAATTGCCTCGACATAAAGCTTAAGTTTATATACAAGTCTTACATACATGCGGGCATGTGCATGAAATGAATCAAACCGAGAGATAAATTCTAGACTTCCATCGTTTCTGATGTCACGTCGAATTAAACTATGTACAAATTTGTGGACTTGTTCTAAACTTCTTATTTGACATATACTAGTATCTCCTGCTAATCATGGCTTGTCTGTTGACATTTAAGGTACCCATTTTTTGTGGGTCAGCAGACAAATTGGAGCCCTAGCCAACTGTATATGTGCAAAATTAAGTATCCCTTTCCTTCTCCTTAGACAACACATTAAACTTGGGGCATCTTTTTAGTTGGGGTTTTATTTTGATTCTAAAGAAATAATTTTATATTCATTTTGTGGGATCTAAGTAATGATTAGGAGTTTATAAGACTGACAAAATAATGAATATTAACTATGGGAATTGATGATGCATGTGGAATTCTGCAGAAGCAGAGAGCAAGTTGCAAGATTAAGAAATTATAAGTTTAGATAATTAATTAATTAATTAACTACTATTTTAATATAATAAAGTTGAGTTCAATAATTAATAAGATTGGACAAATACAATGTATCTGCAGAAAGGGGTGAAAATGTTTTGGCTTCAATAGTTTCCTTCTATCATATCTTATAATTGTGCATTGAATTTGGCTTAATCAATAGTTTCTTGACAAGTTAATGCATTCAAAGGTCACAAATCACAGCTTTTTTTGTGGAGACTAAGGTGCCAAGAACGAGTTCTTTTGGATGTTTGTAGCTAAAGACATTATGACCACTCCCAACGGGTTTGGGTTGGGGATGGTGATGGTGATGGTGTTGGTGTTGGGGTAGATATGGAAATAATTTCGTAACTACTATCTATAATACGGGTCACGTTAAAGATGACATTTCAACAATGACAATGTTACAAAAATTGAATCGAATAAGCTAGTTTAACTAGAGAAATCTAAGCCGGTTGGGAATTTAGTTCGATTATGTGTAACGAACTAGAAGTTTCAACACACTCTTTAGAACTCCATTTAACTATAAAAAGAAGAAAAAAATATTTTTAATTTACTAAGCCCCTTTTTGCCCTCTACTTTTTTCAAAACTCATTTTTTTTATAACTCATTTTCAATCACATATTCTCCCATAAAATAATTTTACACGTAAACTCAAAAAATTTCTCTTTTTTTAACCACACATTCTCCAATAAATCACTATTCTAAAATACATTTTCCCTCCAAAAAAAAATGGTTCACAAACAAGCGAAAATTCAACTTTTTGACAACCAGTTCGATCTTACTTCAACTCTTTGGCCTTTTTTTTTTTTTTATCTTTTCGAGTCACTATCCGAGCCAATGTTTCGAACATTAGGCCAGTATGCTAAACATGTCGTAGATAAATACATCTTCTCTTCAACCATGAGCATCTAATAGTCACATTTGAGATAGAATCAAGCACAAGCATTCCACATATATAAAATTATACCCATCTAGTCTGAAATTTATTTGACAAATACTTAAACTCGGTATTTATGTAAAAATGAACGCGTTTGAAGATAATATCTCTAACATAAGAGAGTGAGACAAATCAACCCAAGAATGGAATTGCATGGGTCTAATGATGTGATCTTGTGGCCCTTTTCTAAGGAGACCAATTGGACATACAACATCATATGTCTCTTTCTATAATATATCATGGACAAACATTGTGCTATGTCCTAAAGTAAATGCACACACATTTGTGCACATGCATTTGCCCTAGCTATGGACCTCCCTACGGAATCGAAGTTCTTTTTGCACAACACAAATTAATGATCGTGTTATTACAATAGTGAAATATGTCCTAAAGTAAATGCACACACATTTGCGGCACATGCATTTGCCCTAGCTATGGACCTCCCTAAGCCTAGATTATGGAATCGAAGTTCTTTTTGCACAACACAAATTGATGATCTTGTTATTACAATAGTGAAATAAAAAATATGACTCTCGCAATGATGACGAATTTTTTAAAACCATTATTTTTCGTACTCCAAATTGATGATCATGTAGCCACCAAACTATCAGGGCATTCAATTGCTAGCAAGATTTAACATTGATTATTATAGCAATGTCGACAATAACTTCATTAACTTTAAACGAATATATATACACACACACATACACGAGTAATGATCTAATGAGCAATGATACTCATCTTAAACTAAATACCAGTGATATGTCATATTAGTTTCTTTGCGGATAAAGATTTGGTGGGTCTTAACATTTGATTTAAATTTATTATCCACCAATATATGTCTCTGTTTGAGTCACATTAAAATTCTCATTCTCATTCTTCTACGCATTTTCAACACATTCTTCAATAAAATAATATTTTCCATCACATCAATAACTTTTTTTTCTTTTTCAATCACACATTCTCCATCAATCTACTATTCGAAAATACACTCTTTCAAAATAATATGGCTCAAACACACTCATATATAAGTTTTGGGTAACTGCATGTGGTGTTCATCAGAAAATTCAAGTCAATCGTTCTTTAACTATTGACTGAAAGCACAACTGACCCCATTTTAATCACTCGGAGAGGCATAAAAGAACCATATTTTCGACCAAGAAAAGTTCCAAGTTGAGAATCAAAATGAAACCATGGGAGACACATATTGTGATTAACCCTACAATCACGTGTCCCAAAAAATATATGATACAAACATTGGGAAAAAAAAAATTAAGAAAGACAAAAACTGCAAATGCAACCCATGATCACGTGCCAATGGCAAGCTAATAAATTGTTTTTCTTTTTCTTCTTTCTGAATTATTGATGAATTATTTGTATGTTAAAAACTATTTTATTTAATTTTCCTATTAGTTTATAAGTTTTTATCAGAGAATTCAGTTAATTTAGCTGATGGAACCGACAATGTAGGGTCCATGTTGACCACGTGGCGAACATCAGCTTCCACGTTCCATGTGGGACCCAAACCATTGGACTTTGCCCTTGGCCTAATTAAGTTAAATTAATCCTATTTAATAATAATTAAATGAAACAAGAAGGTACTATATTATCACTCTAAAATTAATCTTAATAATCAAGTTCCACATGGAATAAATAATTAGTAATTTAGTTGCATTATTTTACATAAATTTGGTAGAAAAAGTAATAAATGGAAACATATTACCAGTAATTTACAATTTCTCCGAGCTTAGTTCGAAAATAATTTGAGCCTATTAAATTCACAATCTTTTTTTAGGCAATTTTTTCCTACTCAAGTCATTGAGTAAATTACCTCCCAAAATATAATGAATTTCGTTCCAAAGAACTTAGTGCCATCGTCACATAAGATTCTGATTTGTAAGCCAAAGTTCAAATCGATAATGAGAAACGCCGAATCTTATAGAACTTTCGAGAAAGGAATCAAATTATTATATGGATTATAAATTTCTTTAAAGATAAGATGAAATGGGATTTTCTAATAATAATTAGGGATAATTACATAAAACCAGTTGTTTAGTTTCAAGTTTATGAAAATCAAGTTTATACTTTATTTAATCAAAAATCAGGTTTTAATTTCACAATTAATATTAATAATGATATTATAAAATTAAATTAACCTATATACCCACCCTATTACATACCCCACCACATTTCAATCCCAAACCCTAAATTCAGTACCTGTCTCCTTCCAAGCTCCCCTTCATTCCTTTCTCCTCCATTCTCCCTCCCCATCTCTCACTCCGGCCCTGTCTCAGTCGCCCCCTTCTCCTTCCCCATCTCTCCCTCGGTTCGACGCTTCTGTGAACGGCAGCAACTCCTCATCAATGAATGTGCGGTTGTGCCTCATACTGCTGCTCTTCCTTTGCTGGCTTTTGTCCTTGGAATCGGATTTTGAATCCGTGTATGAATCAGAGGACTCAGACGAAGAGCTGTACTTCTGGTGCCTCCTTTTCTTTTGCTTCTTATTTATGTTCTTTCATTTTCTCTTCATCTCTTCCTCAGAATCTGGCAAATGTGTGGCGGATGTGCAGGTAGGGGTGGATCTGCGACGACGGTGAGTGGTTTTGGGTTTGTTTGTTGGTGTGGCGGTGGCGGTAGTGGTTCCCTTCGATTAGATCAGGCGAGGTGGTGGTGATGTGTGGTTGTGGTGGTTACTGCGACAATGGTGAGGTGGCTAGTGTCGCTTTGCTCTCCGTTAGTGATAGAGTTGAAAAATGATGGTTGTGGCGGTGATTGATCTGGCGGGTGTTGGTGGTAGCGGTGCTGACTTTTTGGGGTTTTTTTTTTTGTTTATGTTTGTGAGTTTCAGATTAGAAACGGTGTTCGTGGTGTGGCGGTAAGGTAGTGTTACTATTAGTTGTTGTGGTGTTTGGATAGTGGTGATGTTGGTCGTGGTGGTTGTCGTGGAAGTGGTGGTAGTGGTCGTGGCGACAGTGCAGATGTTGTGGTGGTGGATCTAGCGATTTTGGTTTTCTGTAACTAAAAATTAATCCGTGATCTTAAAATTCGTCAATACGTGACTAAAAATATAATCTGTGACCAACTATTTTGTTATCTGTGACCTAAAAATTATATAATCTGTGACCAAGAAAATATTTGTGACCAACTAATTTGAAAATCTGTGATCGTGTGACTTATAAATTTTGATTTGTGACTAACTAATTTTGAAATATGTGACCAACGAATTAACAGTGACCTACAAAATTTTTGAACCGTGACCGTGTGACCTATAAATTTTGATTTGTGACCAACTAATTTGAAAATATGTGACCAACGAATTAACCGTAACCTACAAAATTTTTGATATGTGACCGATAATAAAATTGTGACCTAAAAATTTTAGATTTGTGACCTTGAAATAATCTGTGACCTATAAAATTTTTGATCTGTGACTGGAGAACAGTTGTCGGAGTGGTCGTCGGTCACCGGAGTAGTTGCCGGAGCAGTAGGGGAGGTGGGGTGGGGTAGAGGTGGGTTAATTATATTATATTACAGTTAAATATTTATTTTAATATAATAATTGTGAAATATAAGTAATTAATTCATGAAAAATCTGATTTTTACAATTCTAAATTTTAGGGCCTGATTTTTTATTTTGGGATAAATAAAGCCTGAGTTGTGATTTTTTACCTAATAATTACTATTGTAGCCTACCAAATCTTGGAAGAAAAGGAAATTACAAACCACTGAAAAAAGATAGTTACCAAAATTACTAAATAAAATTCGAGCCCTTAAGATAATTATTTCATATTAATTACTCTTTATACTTCTGGGTCAACCAAACATGTTCCCACCCCACCCCCAACCACACCCTACTTCTCTATACTATACTAATTTACTGTATATATACACCTATGCAAGCAACCTTACAATTAAAAATTAAGCGAAGATGGACATTGAAGAAATTTCTTTCAATACACCAGACTCAGACCTAGATTTCAGCTTTACCAGCTGCGCCTCCGCCTCCACTACCACCACCACCACCGATCGTACTCTTAGCGCTCGTAGTAGCTTAGCACGCAGTAGCCTGACTCTCAGCTTCAATGACCGCCATTCCACAACCTCCACAACCACCCCTTCCACCGTCATCCCCAGCCTCCACCACCGCTCTCACTCCCGCCACAACAATCCCAACTGGGCAGCTATAAAGGCCGTCACCACGTTATCCTCTGACGGAGCACTTCACCTTCGTCATCTTAAACTTCTCCGCCTTGTCGGCTCTGGTAACCTAGGCCGTGTCTTCCTCTGTCGTCTACGCGACTATGATCACGCAAACTTCGCCCTCAAGGTCGTTGACCGGGATTCCTTGACGTCCAAGAAACTAACTCACGTTCAAACTGAAGCTCAAATCCTCTCCTCGCTTGATCACCCTTTTCTACCTACACTCTATGCTCACTTGGAAGTTTCTCATTACACTTGCCTTCTCATGGATTACTGTCCCAATGGTGACTTACATTCCTTGCTCAGCAAGCAACCCGGAAACCGGTTATTGGTTCAAGCGGTCAGGTTCTACACGGCTGAAATTCTACTAGCACTTGAATATTTACATGCACAAGGCATCGTATACCGTGATCTCAAACCAGAAAACATATTGATCCGTGAAGATGGCCACATTATGTTATCAGATTTTGATTTGTGTTTCAATTCTGATGTCTCGCCAAAATTGGAAAATAGGACCGAGATTAAGTTGGGCTCGAGAAAAAGTTGTTATGGTGACTGGAAACAGGAGGAACGGGTCACTGAGTTTGTAGCCGAGCCAACGACAGCGTTTTCAAGATCGTGCGTCGGGACCCACGAGTACTTGGCGCCGGAGTTAGTTAACGGTAACGGCCATGGTAACGGAGTCGACTGGTGGGCATTTGGCATTTTAATATACGAGTTGTTGTATGGGACGACCCCGTTTAAGGGAGCGAGTAAAGAATCCACCCTGCGCAATATAGCATCTACTAAAGGGGTGAGATTCTACGTAGCAGAAGGAGAAAGGGAGGAACCCGGGATGGCCGAGGCTCGGGATTTGATAGAGAAGTTGTTGGTTAAGGACCCGAGGAGGAGGCTAGGGTGTACCAGGGGTGCAACCGATATTAAATGTCACCCATTTTTTAACGCAGTTAAGTGGCCGTTAATCCGTGCATACCGGCCGCCTGAAGTACGTGGGTTGGCCGTTAAGCGTAGCAAGATTAAGACGAACACGAGTCATGTGACCGGAGTTTTGACCCCTAGAAGGCGTTGCTTTTGGAAGAGATTAAGTTATTCGATGAGACTTAAGGGGTCTAAGTACAACTTAAACTCTAATCACAATTATTATTCTTACATTCATAACATGAACAAGAAATTTTCTTGAGATTCTTATTTGAATTTTTGATATTTTGATTTTGTTTTACACTTGTATGTATTGTAAAAGCTTCATAAATTAGGTCAGAAAATATATAAATTTGTGGTGGAGTTTTTCACTGAGAGATTTATAGATGTAAAGGAAATAATGTTTAGAAAGAATTCATAGTTGTATATTGATTTTCCATGTTGATTATCTCTTCTAAATATGTATTACTTTTTTCAATATTTCTCGATTGTAATTCAAATGATATGTTTGATAAGATCATTATAGTTACAATCGTCGTTCAGTGAGGTTTCGATTGTCGACTTGCTGTTATCTGGTCACCAATTTTCTTGATCTTCCTGTACTGGACGGGTGTCAATCTTTATACATGACCTTATGACTTTGTAGAAACCCGTGTTTTTGGTAAAGATTATTTTCAGAAATAATTATTTAAAAAATAAAGTTCAATCGAAAAATCAAGAAATGAATTTCAAAAGTCAAACCCACAAACAATTGTGCATGCCATAGGTGGTCCTTTAGGAGTAACATGAGTTTGCATTTCTTGTAAGCGTTATCATGTAATTGACATGTGAACATACTAACAACAGCATGTGGCTTCAACATGGATCCTGGTTTTGTGCAAGGTTGAATAGGAAAAGAGTTGACTTTTTACCAAGCCATAATATATGAAAAGATTAAAAAAAGGGTCTCGCTACAGCCATTCTTTGCATAAAATACGCGACAAGATATTACAAGTGGCGCAATTTTCTTTGCATACGATTTTATATCGAGACATTTTCGAGGAAAGCATAGCTTCTATTTTCAATCACAGCTCATGTGAGGAGAAAAGAATTGAAAGATTCTCCAACTTGCATAGTTAAATTTAAGTGTAACTAGTCATTGATTGTGTTTGTTGATCAATTAAGGGAACAAATTACCTAACAAGAACTCCTAACTACAAGTTAAACAATGCATTGCACCACAAAATGAGTTATGATTGTTCCATATATTTTGGCTTTGGCTCTACTGAACGTTCTGACGAAACTTCAACTAAGTTATGAGAGAGAGAGAGAGAGAGAGAGAGGAATCTTGCATTTTGCCTTCCTGGTCGATCCATATTTACATTTCTCAAAAGATTTCAGTTGATACGACCAAGAAATAGGCCAATTCGGCAGCTTTTTGTTCAATTGTTTGACAATTATATTAGGAGATGCAACTACTACTTACGCTAGTCGAATTCGAAGAAGTTTCAACAATTTACAAGTTATCGTGCTCGATTCAAACCTTCAAAGTACTAAAAATGGATCATAATGCAATTCAAACGATTAAATCAATGAAACGGTAACATTATCAAAGATCAAACACGAGAATAATAAAGTCATGGCTCTTATTGTTATTATCAATACTTCATATTTTTGATAGTGCAGTGATCACGAAATATAATATCAACCGTGTAAGACTATGGAGACAATGAGTGGCAAGTGGTGAGATTAGTGGTCAGAGTGGTTGAGCCAGAGCTCGAGCCTGAGTCAGCACTTGCATCGCAGAAGCCACGTAGAATGTCGCTTTCTTCAGTCGTGATGCCTAATGATCCAAGCATCGAAGGCCAGCATTGGTGCTCGATGATTCGTATAGCATCACAGCATCTCGGCCCGAGATGTGTCTCTCCATTGATAAAGAACAACACCACTTCTCCACTACAAGATTGGAGTTCAAACATTGCATCCCAACATGAAGATGACCCCTCTTCGTCCAATTTAAGACGCGCTAAAAGGGTCGATGTCGACTCAAGTTTACGTGCTGGTACCATGGTCGATACCAACAACAAAGTCAGCATAACTGCAAGGAGATTGGAAGTGTAAGCCATAGTCGATATTTTTTCGAGTTTGAAGTGAGATTTTTTGTGATTGTGAGATTGAACGAGACTAGGACACACATATATATAGGAGAGGAAGGCTTGTAAAATTTATGATCGTGGAAATTGAATGGACAAATGGAGTTAAAGGACGAAGAGAAACTGATAAGCTGGGATAATGAAGAGATGCTGAAAAATTTATATCAATTTTAACACAAAGTTGTTCAATTATAACAAATAAAATATTCAATTACTTCCAGCTTTTAATTAATTAAGTGTTTTTAGGTTCCTTTTTACGTAAAGCCATACTATGTGTCTAAGTCTTTTATGATGGAGTAATTGACTTTAAAAAAATGAATATGCTACATGTACATAATGCGATGTTCATAACAACTTCCACCCTCATGGAGGGGGACCCATTTCGGATATATTATATTTTATTCAAAGTGGGTCCCTCATCATGTGAGGGGGTGGACACCGTTATAAACACCGCATTATGTATGTGTAGCATCAACCTTAAAAAATTTCTTATATGGAAGTTCAAACTTTCGACAATGCGAGAAGAGTTAATCAATCACGTTGTTTGTAATGTTACGACACACGATGAAGTAATAACTTGTTAAATTTGATGAATTAGATAGCGCACTCGAACATATTTAATATCAGGTAACAAATGCTTAACGTTATTGGGATAAGGTCGCATAATTTGAGATATCCCGAGTCGACTAATCTAATGTGAACAAGTAATGATTTTAACGTTATTGCACAATGCAACATGTAGTGCAAGTGCAACGTTAGTAGCATACATCATAGGGTTGCCTTTTGTTCTCTTTTTCTTTGGACTTCCAGATGTGAAGTGGGATCAGACTCTTTGTCATTCTCGAGTTTTTGTTTATGAAAATATAAGGGTATAATTATCATTTTAAGAAAAAAATAACTTTTCATAGGCTGTGTCACCAAACGACACTCGAACCTTTTCATAAGTTGAAAGCATGGGCGCCACGTAGAAGGTTGAGACCCATGAGTTATGCTACATGTACAATTAGTTCGACGGATAATGACGTGTCATGCATTTTAACCCTTGATTTGTCAATAGAAGTGTAAACATCATCTGTACAAGTAGATTAATTGAAGATTGTAAACCCCAGCTAAGAATTTTCTTAAAAATTAACTTGAATTTATTTTATCGAACAAGTTTTGTTGCATCTCTCGTTTAAGCGTAGAATAATAAGATCTATTGACATCCCTTGACAACACAATTCGTACTCATAAGATCAAAGGGCCGTAGTGTACATATATGTTCGATGACATTCACGTTGAAATGCATATTGAGAAGTGTCAAGTTGAAGAGCATGGCCAATAAAGCCTAATTAAGAATGTGACCAAGACACCTAGGCTAGACAAAGGGGCTTCAAAACCTATTGTAACCAACATTTAAGAAAGCTTTAAACCTAAAACCTTTCATAGTTTCATGATTTTACTTTAATTGTATTACTTTTCAGTTTTATTTTGGTGGTCGATATAGCTCGAGTAGTAAAAATGAAGTCCTATCAGATTCATGACCTAGCTTCGATCGACCCTCCCCTTATAAAATAAAATAAATAAAAGGATGAAATCCTTCTTTCCCTTAAAAAAAATGTTTATGAGATTTGAGAGGCCGAGCGCATGAAATTTGGTTGTTTTCTAATGAAAAACGTGAATAAATAATCAATAAGAGATACCATTATAAGATCCTGTTTGAGCCATATTATTTTTTTTTATTTTCATTCTTCTACTCATTTTTAACCACACATTCTTTAATAAAATATTATTTTTCATTACATCAATAACTTTTCCTTTTTTTAACCACATATTCACCATCATATTAACAGTAAAAATGCATTCTTTTTTTAAAAATGTGCACCAAACGGGGGCTAAGTTCAAAAATATTTTGTGTAACGACCCGACATTACGCCGAAATCGTTATCATATCTTACGAACTATCCGTTTTGGGAAAGCCTAGGTCAATCTCACCCCTCACGGCTTTCGACGCGTCCCACATGATTCGAACCCAAGACATCCATCATATGGGAGACTTATGTTAAATCCTGGTACCAATTGGGCAAGTGCTCTCCCAAAACGGACAATATGTATGATATGATAACGGCTCTGGCGCGAGGTCAGATTGTTGCTCAATTGGTATCAGGATTCAACTTAAATCTCCCATATGATGGAGGTATTGGATTCGAATCCTGGGGACGCGTCGAAAGCTGTGAGGGGTAAGATGGGTCTAGGCTCTCCCAAAACGAATAGTACGTACAATATGATAACGACTCCGACGCAATGTTGGGTCGTTACATTTTGTCTTAAGATTCATATCGAGCTGTGAATTCTTACACGAAATGAGGTCATTACGATTTTAGAAAAACATTTATTGTGACTCTCTAAAAATCAACTGTTTCCATCTCTCTTATTCTTTTATTTAACATATCGTCTATTTATAATTATCTTTTTCTTATTTAAGGGTGTGTTTGAACCATATTATTTTGAAATAATGTATTTTAGAATAATAAATTGATGGATAATGTGTGGTTGAAAAAGAAGAAAAATTTATTGATGTGATGAAAAATATTATTTTATTGAAAAATATGTGATTAAAAATGAGTAGAAAAATGAGAATAAAAATTTTAATATGACTTAAATAGGGGCTAAATCTTATTTCATAAAACACATAATCAATACACAAATCACCGGTGAAAGTTACGTAGTTCGACCCTAACAATACGTAGAAGGGGGTGAATATGTTTATTATGCTGAATTAAAAATATTAAAACAAATTAGCAACAAGTCACAAATTGTTATCTCTAGATGGTTAAACAATCACGTCAGATTAATCTTATATTTGAATACCGCAAATTGCATAAATAATAAATAAAGCAGTAAACCAACACACTATATGATCACGGAGAAACCCAACTGGAAAAAATTTCGGGCACTTTGCTAGACAACAATCCACTATAAATGATTTGTAACTTACAGTCTACCAGCCTAGACGACGACATGTACTATTTGATCTACTGGCTGCAATTTCAACAGTTTTCTTGGATTCTGTGCTACTGCACCACTCCCAGCTGCAATTTTCAAAACTCTCAAGGATTCCGCTCTCTTGCAACAATTCCTAACTTTGTGAAATTGTTTATCTCATATGGATACACGAAGAACACTGCGTTCTTCAACGAATGGAACTTCTAGTCAACTTCACTCGATCTTCAATAACTCTAACAGATGTGAAGGAATGAACAGTCTTGTATTTGGATTATGAAATCGATGTTCTTCTCACCAAATTAATATCACAAGATAAAGGTTGAAAGTAGGTGTTAGCCCAAGAATAACTAATCAAGAGGAGGGTGAATTGGTTTTTAAATCTTTTTCGAATAATCACGTAAGTTAAAAAATAAGTTGATAAATTAATAATCGTAAACAAATAGATCAATCAAATAATAAGTGCAAATATGAAAGCGATAAGTAAAAGAGATAGAGAGTGCAAACGATATGTTATGGAGGTTCGATCCAATACAATGATCTACGTCCCCCGTTACCAAACTCTCCAGCACAAGTAAGATATTTTCACTATATTGATTGACTTATAATGCAATCCAACCCTTTGCAACGCTTCTAGTGACTTACAAACAATGAGCACTGATCCTTATATAATGTTGAGCTTTACAGGATCTCAATAATTTCACTTTAATGAACAATTTTGATGCAAACGAAGGCCACACGAACACTAAATTTTGATAAAAATGATTTTTTAGGAAAAAATTTCGTTTTTTTTATTTATTATTTTTAACTTTTTAGCAATGGAATTAAAATTTTATAACCAATTGTGGAAAAAAAAAATCATCATTTAATGGACAATTTTCATATAAAATAAAGCCAAACAAATACAAAATTTAAAAAATTTTCATGTGAAAAATTATACCAATCAAACACACTTAATTTCCAATTTCCTGCAAAACAATTTTTAGGCAATTACTTTCCCTAGAATTCATTTTCTTTCCACTTATTTTCCACCATTGCAATCAAACGGACCATAACCTAACTTTAAACGTATTAAGAGTATTGTCCGCATTGTACTTCCTCCTAAATATCCATTTGTAGCCTATAAGTTTTGATTCAGGTGGTAACTCAATTAATTTCCAAGTGTTGTTTGACATTATTGAATTAATTTCATCATTTACAACATCATTCCAAAAGGTGTTATTTTTAGATGACATTGCTTCTTGATAAGTTTTAGAATCGGTTTCCCCTAGAAGTATATATGGAGTAGTTCTTGTGGCACTTTTCTCATTTCCCTCAACTAAATAGAAAGAAATAAGTTGAGAGTCTAATTCATCTGGTCCTATCATTTTCTCCTTTCGAGCTATTTTGCTTCTCCAAAATTCACTT
Source organism: Fraxinus americana (assembly GCA_035079005.1). Classification (NCBI taxonomy): domain Eukaryota; kingdom Viridiplantae; phylum Streptophyta; class Magnoliopsida; order Lamiales; family Oleaceae; genus Fraxinus; species Fraxinus americana. The sequence continues at coordinate 2,432,098 of CM068707.1, read as the reverse complement.
ATTTCAACATCCTCGGAAGGTGTTTTTACTTGTGATCTTGTATAGTAAGGAATCTCCACTTGAGGTTCCCGTAGATAATTATTCTCTAAAGATAACATATTCTTAAAAAACTCTTCTTCACTTGATTCAATAATAACATTGGTTTCCAAATTTAATAAACGATATGCCTTGTTATTTTGGGCATGTCCTAAAAAAGCGCATTGATCCCTCTAGGACTTAACTTAATCCTATTAGGATCCGTGTTCTTACTAAAAGCAAGACACACCCATACTTTGAAATAACTGATGTTTGGTTTTCTCCATTTTTCACAATTCGTATGGAGAAAATTTTAATCTTTTAGAAGAAATCCTATTAATTATGTGACATGCACTTAATAAAACTTCACCCATAAACTAGATGGCAACTTAGCATTTAATTACATAATATTTATCATTTCAACTAGTTTCATATTCTCTCTTTTAGCCAAATCATTTTGTTCGGGTGTTCTCAGTGCACTAAATTGATATATTATGCCATGTTGTGCACAAAAAAAATTAAATTCATTAGAGAAGTATCACCTCCCCTATCACTTCTAAAAATTTTAATCTTTCTATTTAATTGATTTTCCACTTTGGCTTTGTATAGCTTAAACATGTTAAATGTGTCACCCTTATGTTTCATTAAGTAGATATAGCAAAATCTAGAATGATCACCTATGAATGTTATGAAATATCTATTACTTTATCTAGTTAACATTCCATTTAATTTACATATATTGGAATGAATTAAGTCTAAAAATTTAAATCTTTCAACACTACGAAAATGTTTCTTAATCATTGTAGACTTAACACATAATTCACATTTATTTTATTCTATGTTTTTACATGAAATCATTCCGATTTTAATCATTCTTTTTAAAGTAGAAAAATCAACGTATCCTAATCTATCATGCCATAAAAAAATAGACTCAACAACATAATTTAAATTTGTAGTTTTATTAATATTATTGTCAATAGTACAAAATTTGACCATTCCATCACTAGAATATCCATGTGCCCATGTCCAACAAATACTTCATTTCGGAAACATATAAGTTGGCCCAATTCATATGTGGACTTTATTCTCGATTTTCCCAACAAATCACCACTTACAAGATTTCTATTCACATTCGGTGTATGCAATACATTTATTAATGTGATCTTCTTGCTGGATGTAAATTGTAAGTTTATGCTTCCTTTGCCAACAACTTTTGATTGAACTTCATCCACTTCTTGATAGATTTTGAAAAGGATTCTATCATAGCACACATGTATGGTGGCACAAGTTTCATATCACCATCCTTGAACCTTTCCTTTGACCAAATTCACAATGCTCACAGTAGCAATGATATTGTCAATGGAGTTTACTTTGCCTCTTGCGTTGATTGTTTGCGATATCTACAATTTCGAGAATAACATCCGAGTGTGCCACACACATAACAAGAAACTTTGAATTTCTTCTTATTCTTTTTATCTTTGTTGGGGTTTGTGGATTTCCTCTTCTTGGAATCCTTATTGTATTTATTTGGTTTATCTACGGCATGAGGTTTGGAAGTACCCTCATGAGAATATTCATTCACATCTCGTGCCCTTAACTCTTCCTCAATTCGAAAATATTTATGAATTTCTTCCAAAGAATAATCTTGAGATCTGTGAAGAATTTTCTTCCTATAACTCTTCCATGAAAAGGGCAATTTCGCAATTATTGCTCCAACTTGAAAGGTTTCAGGAAGATCAATCTTTACAACCTTGATTTTATTGACAATGATTTGCATCTCTTGGACTTGTTTTAACAAAGGCAAGTTATCCAAAAATTTGAAATCAAAATACTTAGAAATAAGATACTTTTTGGTACCTTCCTCCTCGGCCTTGTATTTGGTTTCCAATGATTATCATATCTCATTTGCCGATGTGTTATTTATGTAGAGATTATAGAGGTGATCGGAGAAAGCATTCAAAATGTGTCCTCTACATATCAATTCATCTTCTTCTCTCTTCTTTATTTCCGCCCTTGTTTCGTCTGTGTCATTTGGGGTTGGTGCTGGCAATAGTGCCAAGTCCGAATCCAAAAATGTAGAAGATCTTCAAGGTTGTAAGAAGAAACTTCAATTTGTCCTTCTATCTTGTAAAGTTCAAACTGCCGAATCTATCAAGCCTCACAAGATCTTGATTCATCATCTTTATCATAGTCATGGTTGTCTCGTTCTCCATGTTGAATATCGTTTGAGATATTTGAAAAAAGTTGATAAAGAACATGAAAATAAAACCAGCAACAAGGAAATGCCAAAATGGAAGGTTTGAACACGATTATGAATAGTTGTCCTCAAACGATATTTGCCGCCACCGGGGTAAGTGCTTGAAGGCTTCAATGGCAAATAGTTTGGAGGAGTAAATAAACATTAATCTAAGTTTGAATTAAGCAAACAAAACTTGGAAAATGAATTTTGAAGAATAGTATAAAAAAAACTAGGTTTGATATTTGATTTTGGATGTTGATGAATGAATTTAATGTTTGTGATATGTTTTCAATACCATACACGAAAAGATGCAAAAAAACAAGCCAAAATGGTTTAAAGCCCTTTAAAACGACATTAAAATTCAAAACTCCAACTGTACTAGACGAAACCGGGCACCCACCCAGTTTAACAAAATGGCCACTATATTTGCTACACAAGGCCAGGTCTTCCTGGACTTGGCCGCGTAGGCCATTTTTCGGCCTTCACTATTTTTTATTCTCGTTTTGTTTTCACTTGTTTTTCTTATGGTTAATCACTCACATCATTTCCAAAATCACTCCTCATTGTGAATTTAAACAATGTCCAACATTTGATATCTAGTGGTGGCAACAGAGTCGAGTGACTCATCGACTCGACCGCTCGGCTCGTCAAAAATGAGCCACGAGCCGCTCGGGCTCGTCAAAAAGACGAGCCGAGCACGAGCCAAGCAGGCTGGCTCGTGGGCTCAGTTCGCCCATGGGTAAGCGGCTCGTGGGCTAGCCAACGATCTCGCCCACTAGTCGGCTCGTCCAAAATTGAAGGGTTATTTTTTTTTTTTTTCAGAAAAAAGGTATATCTTTAAAAAAAATTTAACTAGCCGCGAGCCTACCCACGAGCTCATGGGCCGAGCTCGTGAGTAACGAGCCACGAGCTCGGCTCGTTTTTATCCTTTCCAATGTTGAAACAAATTTATGGTTGTGATCATCTTCAAATGCTTTAACTATCCAATAGCCAACTTCAATATCATTTGAGATTCGCATGTTAGCTTTACATCCACCTCTAACCTTTGAACAACTTCTTCTTTTTGTAGAACTCTCTTTTTGACAGCTCTCTATTTCACTTGAACCTTCAACAATTTTCCTACTATTATATTTTCCTTCATATGAGCTCACAAATTTAACAAGGTAACTTCATTTATACGTGGGCGTGACTTAACTGTTGTTCGAGTATGAATCCAAAAACCATTTTGTCATCCAAAATCTTCATAGTATGCCCTTGCTTCCTCCGCTGTCTTAAATTTCATCCCAACGTAAGGTGCTTTGTCTTGTATTGATGATGGCCCAATCTCATCAGATTGAGAGACATGTATACAATTGCCACAATTGGATGCATCCATCAACAAAACAAATTTAAAAGAATCGGTCAATGATACTGATTGCATAGAACTACCAATAATTTGAATAATAGAGGAAAACCAGATTCAAGAACATGATATAATGCAATTTTAAAACCAAGCAGAAGGATCGAAATAGCAAAAATTGAAAACTCGTGTGAGATTTCTGCTGAAAAGCAGTTGTATGCGATATAATCATACCTGAAAAAATCAATTTAGATCCTATTATTCTCTCCTAAATAAATAAATTGATATCATAGTAGGACTCCTCCTAAAATTTAAACATGGGCAAATGAATTATTTCAAGGCAGTGATGATTTGGAGATTCTTGCTCGCCGGAGAGATGATGAATTTGGGTCGCCAGAGAGATGATGAATTCGGGTGGTGATTGAGAATAGAATAAGATGATAAATGATAGAAAATCACGGTGTTGTTGAGAGATTTTAGGGATTAATATAAGATAATTAAGGGTGTTTGGAAGTAAGTTTAAGAATTATATGGTATTTTAATTGATAAATGTTGAGTGTTTGATTGAATTAAATTAAACGTTACGATTATTTGTGAAAAATACTTGTCAAATTAATGGATAGGAGGAACGGTCCCGTGTATATATAGCTACAGTAATATGGTGAGATAGAAGTAAAGTGTATTATTGATTTGTTTAGACATCACTTGATTTCGACTCCTCTAATCAAATCAATAATACATTTTACTTCTATCTCACCAAATTATTGTAGCAGCGAGATAAAGTTATCATTCTATACATGCGACATCGTGAATTTGTAACTCCGTCCAGTTCTCCAAGAAAAAAAAAATCCAATTGAGTCAACTTTCCCTTTTACACCATAATTTTTATTTGGTCCACCGTCCACCACGCTGACAATCCACGACAATTAAAACACATTTGTAACATATACACCACCATTATTGTGAGATTAGGTAGCCCCTATTTGATTTGGTTAAAAATTAGATTTTTAGTAAATTTTGATAAAATTAATTAATGAAATGTGTGGTTAAAAATTGATAAAAAGTGTGGGTTCTATGAAATTTGTAGCTGTAATTGAAGTTTGACCAATTGAAAAATTAATAAATTTTTTTTATCGAACAAGCACTAAAAGTAATTACTTTACGGGTAAATTTTATTTTCAAACAAGTTCGAATAAATTGTGTATCATGTTGCTTTGGGTCAAGTGAGTTATTGCACTTATTTGTATTTTCTATTTCTATAATGAGAGTAGTACACCTAATTTTAGTTTTTTTTTTTAATATTTCATTATTATGGGAGTAGTACTTTCAATTTTAATTTTACCAAAATCATTCTTTCTTCCATTTTTATTTCTTGTAATAATTTTTTACTTAATCTCCGAATTAGGGTTAATTGGCAACCCCTACCTAGACATCATGTGGAATTTTGTTTAAATTTTTTTCAAATAAACTATATTTGTGTACCTCTTATTATAGTAGGTTCTTGGGGATGCATTTGCAAGAAGGAAAAATGAAATCATATTTTGTGATTTGAATACTATTTTTTTTTCATTATTCTTGATTTTTTTTAATATGTTGGTTCTTTGCCCCTAGTTTTGGTGTAGAAGCTATATTTTCGGATATTTGATTTACCATCTTAATTCTTGTCAAAACAATTTATAAATCACAAGCTAAACAAATGAAATCAAAGGACATTACTTGAATGCGATTGCAAGTTCATGTGAAGAAATCATAAAAATTGTGTCTCATGTCGAATTTCATAAGTACTCCCTCATCTGACGCTCTGCATAGGAAACTATAATTGAAATCCTTTACATAGCATTAAATTTGAAATACGTGCATCTAAAGCACATTTTATCAAGGTATGCGAGATCCTAAGTAGTGTCGAGCCACGAGTTTTATATTTGTGAATTTCTTCTAGTTTTCACCAATGCTTTAGCCCTAATTCAATTTAGCTAAAATTCAGATTTTTAATAGATGTCGATAGAAGTTGATTAAAGTACTTTTGAAAAATTGATAAAAGTTGTAGATCTCATCAAATGTGTGATTGAAAAAAGGGTTTAAAAAATGAGAATCAAATAGGAACTTAATTAACTGATTATATATTTAATGTCGTAATGAGAGTTATCGATCTTTAAATAAATAAATAAAATGGTTTCTTAGTTTGACAACGAAATAACTTTCCTTTGAAATAATTAATTTGCTTTTAACTTCTACCGACAAAAACATATTCACTTGTAAGTACATTTTTTGGCTTATCCAAGCATGCACCACCTCCAACCACCCAATTCTTTTTCCTAAAGACATTCATCATTTTCTTTAAAAAAAACATTCTTGAAACCTATACTAAATTCACTGTACACAACCTTTGCTGCCATTTAGGTTCTCTTGTTAGAATCAAGAAAATGAGTAATGATGAACTGATTTTGTTAAATTACTGGCCAAGCTTGTTTGGAGCCAGGGTTAGAATTGCACTGGAAGAGAAGGGACTCAAATACGAGTACAGAGAAGAGGATTTGCCAAACAAATCTCCTCTGCTGCTCGAAATGAACCCGGTTTACAAGAAAATTCCGGTTTTGATTCACAACGGGAAACCAATTTGTGAATCGAATATTATAGTTCAATACATTGATGAGGTTTGGAATGATAGAGCTCCACTTCTGCCCTCTGATCCTTATGAAAAAGCTCAAGCTAGGTTTTGGGCTAGTTACAGTGACAAGGTGAGTAATCTCTCCCACCGTTACTAAGGATTTTTTATTATTATTATTTTCTCTTTTCTGGGCAGCTTAAAAATCTTTGCTATTTAAACCATATTTGGTCTTCCTATAACTTTATCAAGCTGCAACCATTATTTTCAAACTCTTTTTTCTTCGTACTCATTTATCATCACACTTTGACTGAATAAAATATTTTTTTATGTAAACTTAAAATTTTTTCCCACTTTTTAACCACACATTCTCCTAAAAATCAATTCAAAACTCTATTTTCCCGAAATAATGATCGTCGACACGGGGGCTGAAGCTGAGTTGTGTAATAACTTGTTATTGTTAGCCTTGTCCTACCTAGGATTGGGGTCGGAAAAAAATGTTCCACCTCGCATTTAGGTAGGAAAACAAACAATTAACTCTACATTGACCGGCGAAGAAGTGTATGCGGAAAAAGGCGTACCATTAAATGTTACAAATGCGTACGCCTTTTTTCTTTTACAAATGGTATTTTCTTATTTTAAAGGTTAGCTAAATAAAATGTTTTAACCATAGCTTTGAATTATTAATTTGGGGTGTTTATTTAGAATATAGAATATTTGTTATTTATAGAATCCATCATACAAACATGTTTGTTATTTATAGAATATGTGGTTTTCTATAATAACTAATATACCGATTTCTCGATTTTCTAGATAGATATTAATTGACTCTTTAAAACTTTCTAAAGAACATAAAGCAAAGTATAATCATCTAATGGCATAAAACATACGAATTTAAAAACAATATGTTTGCAATGGCCTAGAGTAATTTACCGTTCAACAAATTAATTTCTTCAAATACTTTTTTTTTTTTAACTATGTTTCAGCTTTTTTCTTGACCTTCTAAAAATGTTTAAAATTGTGACCAAAAAATTCTTTCATCATATTTAAAAGGTTTGATCAAACTCACTTAATAAGTAAAATAGTTGACTTAACTCATGTGATTACTTTATCTTTTCAGCCATGAAATCTAGAATAAAAGGCTAAAAGCGTTAGAATTATATATCAAAATAAAATATTTTTTTTAAATAAATTAATTGCTCATTTGGTGTTTCCTCGTTTAGGCCTTGCCCGAAAAATAAATAAAGTAAACAAAAATTATAAACAATAGAAAGTATGAAAATGACTTACTTTATTTTTGAAATCTTTGAATCTACAAGGATTGAATTTAGTGGGATGTCTTTGAATTTTTTAGGGCAAATATTATAGTGTGCTAAGCTGCTTTTTTTCTCGATTTGTTCTTTCTGTAATTGGTGTTGGCATTTATAAACGTCGGTACATCACGCCTATCCTTTCTATACAATTCAACTTTACTGGTGTGTGATTTACAATTGAAAAAAAAGTAATTAGTACTATACAATTTTACAAGTGTATGACATATAATTAAAGAATTAAATGTTTCTTTACAACTGTGAGAATCTTTTTGAAATTTTTGTCTTCTTAACTCTTAACTTTTTGACTTTCTTAACTTGATAATTGTCCTTTGAACATTATTCATCTGTCTTTTGCTTTTCTTTTACATCTTTTTTCCTTTAATTGCATATCTATCCATTATATCTATATAGCCTTTTTCTAAGTCTGAATTCATTTCATTAGTTTGGCCATCTGATATGTATTCTTCTTCTTCTGATTGTCTTTCTATTGATTCATCATTTGTTTCTTGGAAGGTCATCAGATATAGTTCTTTTTGTTCAATATTTGGTGTTGAAATTTTTTCTGTTCTAACCTTTAAAGCAGAAAATAACTCCATTGTTCCATTGAGTTACGAGTCTCGAATTATTGTTTTGAACTTCCATCATTGCCACGGTCTTTGAGATTCGTCTTTCGTAGTTAATCTGTCTAATTTTTAATTTTGTACTGGTTTTAAAGGAAGGTCGAAATCTCTTGGCTCCTCAAAATATGGTGATAAACTGGAATTATTATACCATTATTTACAAGAGGTGGTCTAGAAATGAATTGAATCATCAAATGGTGATCTTTTAACTGACTAAGAATCTATTTAAGTTTAGGTGGAAAAATCTGAAGAATCTGTTTAAAATGTATATGGTGTCTATCATGCCGAACTTTAAGGTTGGATAAAAAAAGTCTTCTTCTTCAAAGATTGTATAGCCGAAAGAGATTGTAGGATAATTATGTCTAAAAAAGGCTGAGTTGGTGGCTGATTCATATTTGGGGCCATATTTAAGAAATTATCGATTTTTATTGTGATAATAATTTAGAATTTGAGAGAAATCGATAATTTCTTGTACTCCTGATTCATTTATAGCATTTTGAACAATACTGGCACAATCATCAATTTTCTGTTCTAATTCATATAAAGTCTTTTCTTGCCCTGCGTTGTAGAATCTGTTTATTCAATAAGTCTTTCTATTTTATCAGAATAATTTGTACTTGTAGACGCAATATCTTTAGAGATTTGTCTTTCAACAATATCTTCAGAACTTAATCTTTTTAAACTATCATGTAACTGGAGAATCTCATGTTGATATTTACAAATAGTTTGTTATGGGAATTAATAAAAGATGAATTTGTTATAGGAATAAAATTTTTACTAAGTATAAATGAAAGTTTAACAATCACCCCTTAATGTTATAATTTTTGGAAAAGACACTTCAATCATTAATCAGATAGACTCATCAAACTTACGAGTGAAGCGTGGTGGACCCTTACATTCACAAATAAAACTAGAAGATGAAAATTTAGATAATCTATAGATATTGGAATGTTTAAAGTATTTATCTTTAGATACCTTAAAAACTGATTTCATACCAAGAACCAAATAATTAATAATTTTCAATAAAACTTCATCTAAGGTAAATAGTATAGATATAGTTTTATAATTAGCTGAAAAATACAGATATAATAGGAAAAGATCCAATGTTATAGTGTGCTATGCTGCTATTTTTCTCGGTTTGTTCTTTCTATAAGTGGTGTTGGCATTTATAGAAGCTAGTACATCACGTCTATCCTTTCTATACATTCAACTTTACAGGTGTGTGATTTACAATTGAAGAAAAAGTAACTAGTATTGTACAACTTTACAAGTGTATGACATATAATTAAAGAATTAAATGTTTCTTTATAGCTGCGAGAATCTTTTTGAATTTTTTGTCTTTTTAAAACTTTTTGACTTTCTTGGCTTGATAATTGTCATTTGAACATTATTCATCTGTCTTTTGCTTTTCCTTTATGTATTTTCTCCTTTAATTGCCTCGATATCCATTATCTCTATGTAGGCTTCTTCTAGGTCTGCATCCATTTAATTAGTTTGGCCATCTGATATGTATTCTTCTTCTTCTTCTGTATCTGATTGTCTTTCTGTTGATTTATCATTTGTTTCTTGAAAGGTTATCAGATATAGCTCATTTTTTCAATATTTGGTGCTGAAATTTTTTCTGTTCTAACCTTTAAAGCAAGATGCTCTGACAGAAAATAACTCTGTTGTTCTATTGAGCTACAAGTCTGGAATTATTGTTTTGAACTTCCATCATTGCCATGGTCTTTGAGATCCCTCTTTCGTAGTCAATTTGTTTAATTTTTATTTTTGTATTGATTTTAGAGGAAGGTCGAAATCTTTTGGGTCCTTAAAATATGGCCCCAAATATGAATTAGCCACTAACTCCGCCTTTTTTTAAACATAATTATCATACAATATCTTTTGGCTATACAATTTTTGAAGAAGAAGACCTTTTTTATCCAACCTTAAAGTTCGGTTTAATAGACATCATATACATTCTAAACAGATTCTTCAAATTTTTTCAACCTAAAGTTAAACAAATTCTTAGTCAGTTAAAAGATCACCATCCGATGATTCAATTCATTTCTAGACCGCCTTTTGTAAATAATGGTATAATAATTCCAACTTATCACCATATTTTAAGGAGCCAAAAGATTACGACCTTCCTCTAAAACCAATACAAAATTAAAAATTAGACAGATTGACTACGAATGACGAATCTCAAAGACCGTGACAATGATGGAAGTTCAAAACAATAATTTCAGAATTGTAGCTCAATGGAACAATGAAGTTATTTTCTATCAAGAGCATCTTGCTTTAAAGGTTAAAACTAATAAAATTTCAGCACCAAATTTTGAACAAAAAGAGTTATATCTGATGACCTTCCAAGAAACAAATGATGAATCAACAAAAAGACAATCAGACACAGAAGAAGAATACATATCAGATGGCCAAACTAATGAAATGGATGCAAACCTAGAAGAAGCCTACATAGAGATAATGGATAGAGAGGCAATTAAAGGAGAAACGGTGTAAAAGAAAAGCAAAAGACGGATGAATAATGTTCAAAGGACAATTATCAAGTCAAGAAAGTGAAAACGTTGGAGCTAAGAAGACAAACATTTCAAAAAGATTCTCACAACTGTAAAGAAACAATTAATTATTTAATTATATGCCATACACTTGTAAAGTTGTACAGTACTTCAATTGTAAATCACACACCTGTAAAGTTGAATAGTATAAAAAGGATAGACGTGATGTACCAACTTCTATAAATGCCAACACCACTTACAAAAAGAACAAACCGAGAAAAATAGTAATATAGCACACTATAACATTAGGCTTTTTCCTATTATATCTGTATTTTTCAACTAATTATAAAATTCTATTTATACTATCTACATTAGATGATGTTTGATTGAAAGTTATTAATTATTTGGTTCTTGGTATGAAATCATTTTTAAGGTATCTAAAGATAAATACTTTAAACATTCCAATCTTTCTAGATTATCTAAATTTTCATCTTCTGCATCTGTTTGTGAATGTAAGGGTCCACCACGCCTCGCGCGTAACTCTGATGATCTATAGTATTAATGATAGAAATGTCTTTTCCAAAAATTATAACATCAAGGGGTGATTGTTAAACTTCCATTTCTACTTAGTAAGAATTTTATTCCTATAATAAATTCATCTTTTATTTATTCCTATAACAAACCATTAGTAAATTTCAACATGAAATTCTCCAGTTACATGATAGTTTAAAAAGATTAAGTTCTAAAGATGTTGTTGAAAGACATATCTCTAAAGATATTGCGTCTAAAAGTTCAAATTATTCTAATAAAATAGAAAGACTTATTGAATTAACAGATTCTACAGCTACATGACAAGAAAAGACTTTATATGAATTAGAACAGAAAATTGGCGATTGTGCCAGTATTGTCTGAAGTGCTATAAAGGAATCAGTAGTACAAGAAATTATCGATTACTCTCAATTTTAAACTATTATCACAATGAAAATCAATACTTTCTTAAACATGATCCAAAATATGAATCAGCTACTAACTCAGTCTTTCTTAGACATAATTATCCTACAATCTCTTTCGGCTATACAATTTGTGAAGAAGAAGAAATTTTTTATCCAACCTTAAAGTTGGCATGATAGACACCATATACATTCTAAACAGGTTCTTCAGATTTTTTCTACCTAAACTTAAAAAAATTCTTAGTCAGTTAAAAGATCACTCTCTGATGATTCAATACATTTCTACATCACCTCTTGTAAATAATTGTATAATAATTCCAGCTTATCACCATATTTTAAGGAGCCAAAGATTTCGACCTTCCTCTAAAATCAATACGAAAATAAAAATTAGACAAATTGACTACGAAAGAGGAATCTCAAAGACCGTGGCAATGATGGAAGTTCAAAACAATAATTCCAAACTTGTAGCTCAATGGAACAATGAAGTTTTTTTTTCTGTCAAGAGTATCTTGCTTTAAAGGTTAGAAGAGAAAAAATTTCAGCACCAAACATTGAACAAAATGAGCTATATTTGATGACCTTCCAATAAACAAATGATGAATCAACAGAAAGACAATTAGATACAGAAGAAGAATACATAATGAAATGGATGCAGACCTAGAAGAAGCCTACATAGAGATAATGGATAGAAGCAATTAAAGAAGAAAAGACGTAAAGGAAAATACAGATGAATAATGTTTAAAGGACAATTATCAAGCCAAGAAAGTCAAAAAGTTGGAGTTAGGAAGATAAAAATTTCAAAAAGATTCTTACAGTTGTAAAGAAACATTTAATTCTTTAATTATATGCAATACACTTGTAAAGTTGCAAAGTACTTCAATTGTAAATCACACACCTATAAAGTTAAATAGTATAAAAATGATAGACGTGATGTACCAGAGTCTATAAATGCCAACACCACTTACAGAAAGAACATACCGAGAAAAATAGTAGCATAGCACACTATAACATTTGCACTCAAAGATTCAAAGACATCCTTATAAATTCAATCCTTGTAGATTAAAAGATTTTAGAAATAAATTAAGTCATTTTCCTACTTTCTATTGTTTATAATTTATGTTTACTATATTTATTTTCCGGGTAAGGCCTAAAAGAGGAAACACCATGTGAGCAATTAATTTATTCAAAAAATATAGTTTATTTTGATATATAATCCTAACGCTCTTAGCCTCTTTATTCTAGATTCCAAGGCCAGAAAGATAAAGTAATCCTCTGAGTTAAGTCAACTATTTTACTTATTAAGTGAGTTTGATCAAACCTTTTAAATATGATGAAAATCCTTTTTGGTTATAGTCTTAAACATTTTTAGAAGGTCAAGAAAAAAGTTGAGAGAGAGTTAAAAAAAAGTATTTGAAGAAATTAATTTGATGAACGGTAAAGTACTCTAAGGCCATTACAAACATATTATTTTTAATTTCCTATATTTTATGCCATTAGACGATTATACTTTGTTGTATTGTTCTTTAGAATATTTTAAAGAGTCTATTAATATTTATCTAGAAAATCGAGAAATCTGTAGATTAGTTATTATAGAATGCCACATATTATCTGCATTAAATAGAAATAGCGGTGACTCATCTTTATAGTTCAAGTAGCAAATCACTAAGCTTTCTGCCGCTCACTGTCGGAGTTTTTTGATAAAAGATCCTAAAGATTATAAGGACAGACAAAAAACCATAAAAATTATAAGAGAAAATAATAGCAAGAGTCATAAAATTGGTAATTGTAAATAGGAAAATATTTAATTACATTCGTAAGGCTTGATACTCGACTTCAACAACTCATGCATTTTAAGAACGTTGGTTAAAAGAGATTAATGTATGAGTGGTTTAGAATATTTTGATAATACAGTCTTCCACACTCTCTCTTGCTACATTGGGAAGTGAAAGGTACAATACTCGCTAGCTCCAAACAAAATTAATTGCTCTTATGAATTTTAGTGTGTCGGACTTATGTTGTATTGATAATTCTTTAGACAAAAGGATTATTATAAAATAGTTGTAAAAGTTAAAAGAGTTTTTTGGGGTGTTGTATAGTTGAACTAGGAGTCTTTGGGTTCGAGTATGGAATATGAAGAAAGGGGAGCCGGATTAACTTTAGCCTATCGCCTAGCTGATGTTTGACCGAAAAAAAATAGAATCATTGTCGCTCGCCTGGCGCTCGAGCGACAGTGTTTTTCGAGAAACCCTAATTCGCGATTTTCAAGAGTTTTATCTATCATATACTATCTAAATACTTCATATTATAAATACCCAATGCTCATTAAGTTTTTGCATGTGGTTAATCATTATAATACATAATCATAATATCATTCCGAGATCCAATAACATATCCAAACATTGAGATTAAATATTTGATTCTTGAGATCAGTTAACCACGAGCTCGCTCGCTGGCTCGTGAACTCGTCCAAGGCGAAAGGGTTTTTTTTTTAAATAGGTTTATCTTAAAAAAAAAAATTTGACGAGCTCGCGAGCCGAAATTCAGCTCATCCTACGAGCTCACGGGCCGAGCTCGAGTAACGAGCCGAGCAGAAGCTCGACTCGGCCTACCTTTAAGCCAACTATTGACCTCCACTTAATGAATCTCCCAACATGAGAACAAGCTATAACTTTTATTATATTAAACCACCTGTAACTTGTTTTGTTATGCAGCACGAGAACCTGAAACCAGCTCGCCCTGGCCAACAAGATGGACCATAGCTATTGGTATAATCACAGGACTCTGCTATCACACCGAAGAATATATTGGAAGTGACAAAATTCGAAAAAGTGACAAGAAAAGTAACAAAAATAAAAAAAATGTGACAAAAAGTGATAAAAATTCAAAAAGTAATAAAACTCAAAAAGTGGCAAATAATATTTAACACAGTATAAACAACATTATTTGTATGTCTCGTATAAAATGACTTCAAATGACTATTACTCAACCGTTGAGACATGAAATATACAATTTGTTTGAGCTACGCTATAATTTGTCTCTTAAAGCCCTCGCCTTCACCATTCCCAAGAAATTGCTATCTTCCTTCCGAGTTCAATTCAGCTCAACAATTAAATTTCCTTTTTCAATTTGTTTCACACACACTTAAAATAATTGAGAGAGAGAAATAGGGCCCGGGATAAGGAAACATGCCCAGAACGTCAATTTAGGCTTGGAAGTATCAATTTCATCAAGAATCTGAAAAGTCTTATTATTCTCCCAGTATTGTTGCCACTAATGCTCTATTTCGTGGATATGATACGCTCTCCTCGCTTACTAGCATTTTTTTTTCTTCGTCCACCACTAAGCACTTCCAAGTTTATCATTTATTCTCAGATTTATACAATTGGTGAGTTGAACAGCACGCGAAGTCGTTGAGAACTTCTACTGATGATGAAGAAGAGGTAGGCGACTGTGGGTGGATGAGAAAAATGTAGCTACGCAACGGAGGAGGCAGTTGTGGTGGTGTTGGAAAGAAGTGGAGTTTTATGTTGGTTTGAATTTGGGTTAATATTGTTTGATTGTGCGACGACGAAGTGGTGGAGGTGGACGAAGGAAGAGTGAGTGATGGAGTTATAGTGGAGGATAGAGTGGAATGAACCATCATTATCTCCTTTGGAGCTTTGAACGTAATTACTACGGGATTTATAGTTTTAAAGCTGTTCTAAATCTTTATAGAACTATGCTATATGTACAACCTTTTTGTACATTCACTTTGACAACCCCTCACATAGGGGTGGGGCCCGCGATTGTGAGTCTAACCCCCATGTGAGGGGGCTGTCAAAAAGGCTGTACATTCAGCATTTTTGTTCTTTATAAATGATTATATTGGCATTCACTATTCATTAGAGATGCACAATCAGCAATTAATGATGGAAATAATCGAAATTTTCATTAAGCCCCTGTTTGGCCCCCATCAATTTTTATTTTTGCACATTATCACACATTTCAACAAACAAACCTGTCAATGGAGTCAGTTCCGGATCCGACTCATTTATTGCAAAGACAGCCGTTGGGAATTTAAAGGACGAAAACACCCTTCTCCTCATTTTGACATTTCCACAATAGTAGGGGCGTAATTGTCATTTTGGCAAGGAGTTGTTATATTAAAAAATAAGAAACTCATTTTCAATTCATTTCTGTTGCATCAAACCTGTCCGTGGGTCCCAGCCGCCTACTATAATTGACTGAAGAAAATGAAATGTAATGAGCCAAAATGAATTTTAATGGGGCGCAAACAAGGGCTAAAATTTTAATCTTTAATAGCAATTCGAATGGTTTTTGTCATTAACTACTCCACTTTAATTAGAGCTTGTTTGGTAGGAATTTTTTGGGGGAAGAATTGATTTTGAATAGTGATATGATGGGAAATGTGTGGTTAAAAAAGAAGAAAAAATTATTGATGTGATGGAAAATATTATTTTATTGAAGAATGTGTGGTTGAAAATGAGAATTGATTTACTGTAGAAAATTAGAATCCCTACCAAACAGGCCCTTAATGTTGAAGAGCGAAAGAGCTACTTGTTCTTTACTAACTGCTACTCAATTGGAGTAAGATGTGGAGGACTAATCGAGAAATTATCCTTGCAAGATAAGTTCTATTGTCTATGATATCTTTCAATATTTGACGTGACTCTTAGATGGATGACATTCGTAATGTGTTTGAAATCGTGACATTTTTACATTGTAATGTGATGTTGAACCTTTTTTATCGAGAAATTTATTTAAATTCATTGTAATAATTGTGGGGTTATGAAATTGCAGATACGCGATGTTGGGTGGAAGATTACATATCGCAAGAACAATGAAGAGGCAGAGGAAAGCAAGAACGAATTGCTCGAAATGTTGATGGCGTTGGAAGGAGCATTGGGAGATGAGCCTTATTTTGGAGGGGAAAACTTTGGATATGTTGATATTTCTCTTATTGGATGCTACATGATGTTTTATACCTATGAAACCTATGCCAATTTCAGCATAGAGGCTGAGTGCCCTAAGCTAATTGCATGGGTTAAGAGGTGCTTGGAGAGGAAGAGTGTTTCCAAGTCTCTTGGTGATCCCAAAATTGTCTATGAAATAGCAGTTGAGTGGGGAAAGAGGCTTGGTTTAGGGTAGTGAGGATTGTGTTATGTTTGAGAATAAACGCGAAAGCATTTGAAATAGCAGAGAATTTTATGTTGTCATCAATGACATAAATCTTGTGCATATGTTGAATGCGTTTGGACTAGCATCAACAGAAAGCATTGTGTTGTGTTATGTTATGCTCAAGGAGTTAATAGAGTCTGAGTTGTGTCGTGTTGTGTTGTATCTTGAGATGATTTGTAATAAAGAAAGCATTTAGAGCCTGTTTGTCATTCATTTTTGTTGTTAAAATGGTGTAATGAATAGTATTTTTTGGAGAATGTGTGGTTGAAATTTAAAGTTACTTTATTGGTTTATGTGTAGAATATTTTATTGGATAAATGTGTGGTGGAGAATCTTACTGTAGCAAACAATGTTTTGAAATAATGGATGACAAACAGGGGCTTACTTGTGTTTCGCTCTTACGTGAATGTCCTTTTGTTTGCCTTCGAACTTGGATGGTATTGACCTAGAATTAGTAAAGGAGCATCAAATTAGTCATTTAATTTTTCAATAATGTATTATTATTTAGCACCGTTTGGTAGAGATTTTTTAGAATATATTTGTGAAAAATGATTTTTTAGGAAAATGCGTGGTTAAAAAGTAGGTAAAAATTATGTGTTCACATGTAAATTTATTTATTGAAAAAATATGTGATTGAATGTGAGTTTGAGGAAAAATAAATTTGAGAAAATGGCCAAACAAGGACATAGAGCTTATGAAATAAAAATATTCTTTTATAAAAAACTGTAAAGTAAATATTAAAGAAATTCATTTTCTTACATAAATAGTATAATAATAAAAAAATTGCAGAAAAACGTGTTTCTTTTAAAATAATAAATAGCAATAAGACGAACATTGCAATGGATAATTCTAAACTATACATTTTGTGCAAATAAGTCCCAAATATTTAATTCTCGACAATTAAATCGTTAACTTTTCAATAGGACGTGTGTATGTCTAACACTAATTCTTATAGAAGGTTTCCTTCCTTTTAAAATTTCTCATGATAAATTTTCTTCCTTCAGTCAATTTTTTTATACTCCAAAATTGAACATCCTTATTTTTCAATGAAAAATAGAATAGACATTTGTTATCTTTTAAAATGAAAAATGCTATTTTGACAAAATTGAACGTCCTAACCTTTTGGTTGAGTTGTAAGTTGGTCCCCAATCTACAAAAAAGAGCATGTTAATTCCCAACTCCTTGAAATAGGTGCATAACCACTAACCAATCTCCATAGACAGTTTTTGTCTAATTTTTGTTACAGTGTGATGAAATGACAAATTTTATCCTTGTTTTCAATAACAAAGAGAAACAAAAGAAATTACTATTTATTTTTGTTCTTCTTTTCTCCTTTTTTGTTTTACATTTTTGTTAAAAGTAATTTTATCTATTTTAGACTAAAATAGTGCATTACATATGGCTTAATAGATTTTTGATTATATTAAGTAGGGGTGGAAGCGGTCCGGTTATTGACAAATTTTCAAACCAAACCGTTTTGATCGGTTTGAGAAAAACTCAAACCTAAACCAAACCGTTTTGACCGATTTGAAAAAAACTCAAATCTAAACCTAACGGTTTGGTCTGGTTTTAAACCGCCTGTTTCGCGTATTTTTTTTTCTGCCTAGTGTCTACTTTTATGCCATTAATTCAATATATATTTATATCTTACTCGTAATAAATCTAAAACAAACTAAATATATCTACTATAAATTTAAATACCAACAAAATAAAAGTAAAATCACAATAAACTAAAGTATAGTTTTTTGTTTGCCCTTTTGACGTTTTAGGATAATACTTTACGATAAAGATACAATACAAGTCCACTAAAATAAATATAAGGTCCAAAAAAACATAATAATGTCCCTTTTCAACTATCAAAATGAATAAACGAATTAATTTTGTCACAAAACTTAAGAAACATCAAATTTTGTCACAGAACTAGCAAAAGGAAGAAACATTCACATACTCAAGAAGCCACATAACTCATGATCAATTTTGTCTCAAGAAGCCACATAAATCATGATCAATTTTGTCTTTCATACAAATTTTTTTTTTTTTTAATTAGCAAATTGGAAAAAAAAAAGAATTAAGACACGTATCCATCTAATAATGGCTTCCAAAGGATAAGCTGCAAATATTTTTTCTCTCCCATTCCACTATATATATCCACCTTCATCTTCTGCAATTTAACACGGAATTATACATATTCTCTCATATGTAAACAAATGTCTTTTGCGCACCTGATAGTCCGAATTTCAACTTTAAGCCTTACTCACGATCAATAAATATGTAAACAAATTTCAACTAGCAAGTGACAAAATTTCAATTTTAAGCCTTACGATCAAATAAATATGTAAAAACCTGAAATAGTCTAATAATACCGGCGAACGTACACTACCGGCGACTGGAAGGTTCGAGATTTCGAGGGCGTTGACGATTGAGGGGAAACCAGGAGGTGCCGCGGGGAGCGAGACTGCGACCAGCGAGTTGCGAGTGAGAGAAATGGAAATTGGAAGATTAGGGTTGTGACTTGTGAGTATATGGACTTGGGTTGGGCTGTTTAGTGCTACTTCTTTCAAATTTGGGCCTTTTTTTATATATAATTAGGCTTGGGCGAGTTGTAAATCTTAATAATAAATAGAAAATTAAAAATTGACAAAAATACCTACAAAATGACAAAATTATTCAATTTTACAAAATTGAAATTTTGCATAAATTTTCAAAAAAAAATCAATTTTTTATTTTTTTATTTTATATATTTTTCGCCTGTCCGATTTGGTTTCAAACCATAATTAAAATTCTCAAACCTAAACCAAACCATTTTTGACCGGTTTGGTTTGGTTCAAAACCATTTCGTTGACGGGTCCACGTGGCACCAAACCGCGGTTTCGAAATTGCGGTTTCGGTTCGATTTTCCGGTTTGGCGGTTTTTGCTTACAGCCCTAATATTAAGGGGTATGTTTGACAAAGTTTTTGATAAAATTTATGAATTATGCATTTGAAAATTGATAAAAGTTGTGGATCCTATAAAATATGTAGGAAAAAATTTGATCAGTTGAAAAATTGGTAAATTTTATCAAACAAGCACCAAAAAATCTAGATCGACTATCTCCTTTTTTAAGGTTTGAGATCAACATCCTTTCAATTTTCGAGTAAAAAATTCCGATGATCACCATATTTTCAACCTTTGTTTCCCGACCGACACCGAACTTTCGAATTACCTAAATAGTCACCGTAATTTCAAAGTTTTTTTCCTTCCGTCACTTAAAATTCGTTTTAAAAATTCAAGATTAATTTCGTTTACCACAAAAAATAAACCATTAAAGGGCAGTGTTGAAATATACAAGACTTCAAGAGTGTCGATCTTTCCTGAAAGACAAGGACACTCAGACCCCTCACCACCCTTCTCTTTAAGTACCCTATTATCCAATTAAAAATCACAAGATAGAGACACATAGATGAAAATTACAAATAACGCAGTGCAAAATTCATGCAAATTTACATACAAATATATTTTGGAAAAATCTATGTACATAGGTATGATGATAATGAAGAATGACTTAGAAACACACAAGATTCATGAGGTAGAGATTAACCCAGTTTGGATATGGCTTTGATTTCTCACCTCCAATTACTCATCCTCAATTTTGTCGTCTTCTTCAAATCCATTCTAATAAACTTGTATTTTCCAATTTTCTTTTTTTCTATGGATCCATTTTCTTTCAAGTTTATCTACTAGTCTCTCTGCATGTACTGTTCTTTCAAGTCTTGAATCAGAAGGTCTGCTTTTACTTCTCTCTTTTTTCTGCACTTCTTTTCATTCAAAACTTCTATATCTAATGTGGGTTCTTAGCTAAGTTTTGATTCTTGAATTTCACTAGTTTAAGGAAGAATTTAATTCTTAATATGTGGCTCTATGTACTTCATTGTAATGCAATTAATGTTGTTAGGTCTTGCTTGACTCATGTAGTTATTGCCCAAGATTTGGTTGGGTTTTATCTGTGCTCACATCTTAATCCATAAAAATTTAAGAATTATCCAACAGGCTCGGGAAGGAATTCCGGGGGAAGGGCCTTTGAGAATTTAGAAATCCGATACATAGATAGAATAAAAGAAAATTAATGGAATAATTTTGAAAATTGATCATTAGTAAAAAAACCTGCTCCATCTTTTGAATTGTCCAAACAAGAAACTTTATGTAAGAGTGGAAGCACCAAAAGAAGAATTGAGAATTTTTCTGATAGGAGATTAGAGCGTTTTTATTTGTAAATGGAAAATTCGCCAGCCGGATATTTTCAACTTGCAAATATTATGATGATACTAGGTAGTATCGATATTGGTTGATCTTTGAAGTGATAACTAATACATCAGAGTCAAGTGATGTAATACCCCAGACCAAGAAAGTTTAAGAGATTTGATAGGTACTACTCATACCAATAAGATGCACCTTCTTTTCCGGAAGTCCATCGTTGGAAACTCCACAGTTAAGCGTGCTTGGCTTGGAGCAATTCTATGATGGGTGACCCCCTGGAAAGTTTTCTCGGGGAGCGTGCGAGTGAGGACAAAGCATGCTGAAAAGACCCATGTTGGTACAGTGAGGACAGTACGTCGTCGACCTAACGGCCGGACAGCCCGTTAAGTGGGACCCGGATCGTTACAAGTGACATGCTTGTTATATCTCTGTACGTAACTTTGAGTCGTGTTTCGATTCATTGCTTCCGTAGTACTACAGTGGTGTATTGTGCCATGGAGAAAATTTTGCATAACCAAAAAGATTTTGAACTAACAAAACATTATCAATGATCTAATTTGTTATGTCATTTGTTTGATCAAGACTTTTGGAGGGGGCGCGTGAAAATCAACAAGAGAGATGGAGGTCACTAATGTCACCGAGTATCAGGCAATCGCCAAAGAAAAGTTGCCAAAAATGGTGTATGACTACTATGCATCTGGTGCAGAGGACCAATGGACTCTGGCCGAGAATCGCAACGCTTTCTCAAGAATTCTGTAAGTTGCTAAAGTTACCTTTCTTAATGAAGATTTGGTTTACTCACCTTATTGATTTGGCTCGTTATGTATTAACTCTCCAATGAAAATAACAGGTTTAGGCCTCGGATTCTTATTGATGTCAGCAAGATTGACATGAGCACCACTGTCTTGGGCTTCAAGATTTCGATGCCTATCATGATCGCCCCAACGGCCATGCAGAAAATGGCTCACCCTGATGGTATGGAGTTTATTTTTCCCCAGAGTTATTACTATTACACTGTTTCAAGTAAATAAACCTCTTGCTTAGTATGGACGGTATTTCCCTTTTAGGATGTGAATATATCCCGTGAAGGAACGATTAGCTGTCTGATGGAATGGTTTCTGTATTGTGCAGGAGAGTATGCGACAGCTAGAGCCGCCTCAGCAGCTGGAACAATTATGGTTCGATTTCTCTTTATTTCAAGTTCTAAATCTATCTTATGAAGATTTGCTTAGGCATACCTCGCTTCATCTCCTCTTCTTTATTTCCTCCTTCAGTTTCTTTCGTTTGAATGTACAGTTCATAATGTTTTGATGTCAAGAATTCTTCTCTTTACTGATGAATCGCAAATTTATATGTCAGACATTGTCATCATGGGCTACTTCTAGTGTTGAAGAAGTCGCTTCAACAGGACCTGGCATTCGGTTTTTCCAGCTTTACGTAAGATTGAAATTGCAACTTACAATTTATGATTGAATAATCTTGCGCTTGAGATGCATATGGGAGTAATGAATCCATTGAATCTTGGTCAGGTCTACAAGGACCGAAATGTTGTGGCTCAACTAGTGAGGAGAGCTGAAAGGGCAGGTTTCAAGGCCATAGCACTCACAGTTGATACACCAAGGTTGGGTCGCAGAGAAGCTGATATCAAGAACAGGTGCAAACTTTTATTCAAATTATCATTTATGTGAAAATAAGTGGACAGTAAGTTGTGAGTCTTAAGAAATTCGTGGATAAAAAGTATATTTGGCTAAACTTTGCCAAACATGCTATGATGTGGTGTCTCGCAAGTTGATTGAGCCACTTCATCTTTAGATAGTGAACTGTTACAATTGGGAGTTATTGTCAAGAAAATCTCTGATTTTCTGTTGTACAGATTTGTTTTGCCACCATTTTTGACGTTGAAGAATTTTGAGGGTTTGGATCTTGGGAAGATGGATGAGGTAAACGGCAACCATAATGTTAAAGTTTTAACTTGTCTAGTATATCAGTCATGACATTTACACATTATGTTGACTTGTGTATTGGGTTCAGGCTAATGACTCTGGATTAGCTTCATATGTTTCTGGTCAAATCGATCGTACTCTGAGTTGGAAGGTACAATACTTTTAAGTTACCTTTAAGCACAACTATACATGCTCTAACTAGAAAAATATAGGTTTAATGTAGATTTAAACTACAATAACTTGGTTGCAAAGCAAACCGTGTTAATGCTTTCTTTGTGAACATGGACAGGATGTGAAGTGGCTCCAGTCGATTACTTCAATGCCGATCCTGGTAAAGGGTGTAATCACTGCCGAGGACAGTAAGAACTAGAGAAGTCCATATCATTTTCTCTAAACTTATTTTTTCTTTCGTATTTGATAAAATGGCTTTTTACGTGTAACGAAATACAGCAAGGATTGCTATTCAAAATGGAGCAGCCGGTATTATTGTATCCAATCATGGTGCTCGCCAGCTTGATTACGTCCCTTCCACTATCATGGCTCTGGAAGAGGTAACCTTCTCGTCCATGACTTGTAATAAGACTTGATATAACTAGAAATGCCAAGAAAATCTCATATTCGTAAAGAAACAACACGTGGATGCATTTTCATGAGTTGATCGTTTTGCTATTCGTGTTATCCCTACTGATCTGATGCAAGTTCAGGTTGTGAAAGCTGCACAAGGCCGAGTTCCAGTATTCTTGGACGGAGGTGTCCGACGTGGAACAGATGTTTTCAAGGCATTGGCACTAGGAGCCTCTGGTATCTTTGTAAGTACAACAACCCGAAAAAGATTTTGGTGAAATTTTATCATCTTTGAACAGCATAATTCAATTTGTTGCCTTGCTCTCAGATTGGTCGACCTGTGGTCTTCTCATTGGCTGCTGACGGAGAAGCCGGCGTGAGAAAAGTACTCCAGATGTTGCGTGATGAGTTTGAGCTGACAATGGCATTGAGTGGTTGCCGTAGTCTTAAAGAGATAACCCGTGACCACATTCAGACCGAGTGGGACGCTCCTCGCGCTCTTCCAGCTCCCAGATTATAGAAATGTGCATCAAATGTACGACAAGACTTCAAAATCATCAGATTTCATGTCTCCTTCTCATTTTTATTTGAGTCCACGTATATGTTGAACACGATTCTCTTTTGAATACCGATGGAACTATATAATTTCATAAATGGCCCAGAGTTGCCTTCGTTGTATATTCTTTCTTTCAAATATCAATTTCCAAACTCGTGAAAAGTATATGCATGTGTAAATGTGAGTGTGTTTGTGGGGTTGATTCATCTATAGAAATAGTTAGTACTTCAATGAGCCTCCGTCTGGCCCCCATTATTCCATGTTGAGAAAAATGATAATGATTTGAAAAATGTGTAATTAAAAAAGAAGAAATTTTTTTTTGGGTTTATGTGTTATATTATTTTATTAGAGAATATGTAGTTGATAAAAAAATAGAAAAAAATAAATTATGCCCCCGTTTGACACCGGTTAATTTCTCTTTCTCATTCTCATTCTCGTTCTTCATTTCAACCACACATTCTCCAAATAAAACAATATTACACACAAATCAAAAACTTTTTCTCACTTTTCCATCACACATTCTAACATCAATCACTATTCCAAAATTTCTATTCTCCTCAAAATTAAATTCAAACACAATAATTTAATGAGAAATTATGAGGATCAACTGAGGTGGATCCAGGAATTCATTTGAGTATGGGCGCAAACTCAATGACTACTACTAGAGAGGCTGCCCAATATATTCAAAAGAAAATTTTTCGATAGAGCCAACATGGGCGGCCGCTATTGCTTGTCGAGTGCTGACTCGGACACTAGATTCAATCTTAAGACTCTAGCCATCTGGAACACAAAGCATGGGCGCGAGTCCTTGTCTGATGTTGCTGAAACACAAACTTACATCCTTTTTCCAAATTTGAAATGATTCGTTAAAAGTTGGCACTTGACATATCTCTTTAAAAAAAAAGGTTTTTACATTGTCGAACGTTGATGTACAACTTCTTTGATATTTTCATTTTTACCCTTGCTAAACGCATTCAAAAGATGGAATTGCTCTCGTCATAATTTTTCGACGGCTGCATTACTGTTATTTTCAGTATTGCATAAAATTTGATGGCAAACACATGGAGAGGATGAATTTGTTTAATTTTATAAAAAATGGAGAAGAAGTTTAATAGACTCGAACATTTATGGTTAAGTATAAAAAATTTACTTAGGGCCTGTTTGATAACCCCTTATTTTTCATGAAAGTTGGAATTGAAATTCCATTTCATACTTTTGTCATGTTTGATGACACTTTTTTTCTATGGAATTGGTTTTCCACATTTGCTTGTTTTCTTTGTTTTAGGCTATGTTTGATAGCCAAGAAATTCCATGGAAGTAGGAAAACGTTTTCCATTTTCCCCAAGTTGTGGTGTTTGATAGCACAAATTTTCTTAGGAAAACATTTTCCACATTTTTCTAGGTACAATCATTTGATGCACAAAAACTTGATTTTGTTTTCCCACCTATTTGGTGGAAAAATATTTTCCACCTTTTTTTTTTTTTTTTTGTTTGCAATGGGAACAAATTCTAGATACAATGGTTAAAAAAATTTTCACTTTTATTGACAACTTCCATGCAAAACAAAGTCAAACGAAAAATATTCGGTATGGTAAAATTTTTTTTTTTTCAAATTTTTTTTTCAAAATTTTTTTTTTACAATTGGAACAAATTTTAAACCCAATGGTAGAAAAAATTATCACGTTAATGGACAAATTCCATAAAAAAAAGAAGCCAAATGGATACCAAACTTTCAACATTTTCCATGGAAAATTATACCAATCAAACACAATTAATTACAATTCCCAGTAAAACATTTTCTAGGAAAATCAATTCCCTGTAAAACATTTTCTTTCCACCCATTTTCCACCCTTACAATCAAACGGACCCTTAGTTGAATTGAAATTCCCACCTTTTAGTTGGGAATTGAAATTCCATCTTTTTTTTTGGCAATAAAAACAAATTTCATCCCCAATTGTACAAACAATTATCCATTTGATTGACAATTTTCATATAAAACAAAGTCAAACGAACGCCAAAAATTTTCCTTTTTTTTTTTTTACAATCCAAACAAATTATATCCCAAATTGTAAGAAATTATATCCCTTTAATTGACAATTTTCATGAAAAACAAAGTCAAACGAACACCAAAAGATAGAAAATTTTAATATTTTTCAGGTGAAAAATTATACCAATCAAACACAATTAATTGACAATTCCCAATAAAACAAATTCTAGATAATTCAATTCCCTGTAATTCTTTTTCTTTCCACCCAAATTCCATCTTTGAATCAAACGGACCCTTATCCACGCCTTTTTGCAAAAAAATAAAAAAAAAAAATAGTGGTAAATAAGCATTATAAGTTGCTTATAATTTTCAGTCCAAATTTTATTATTGGTGTATATTGTGGATTTCGTTGCTAATCGGAATTCTATTATAATCTCTTTATTTTTAATAGTACAGTATATAAGTTGTTTTTAACTTATTTAGGCACTGTTTGGAAGGGATTAGATTTTTCTACAGTAAATCAATTCTCATTTTCAACCACACATTCTTCAATAAAATAATATTTTCCATCACATCAATAATTTTTTCTTCTTTTTCAACCACATATTTCCCATCATATCACTATTCAAAATCAATTATTTCCCAAAAAATCTCTCCCAAACAAGCTCTTAAAAATTTCAACTTAATCAACGAAACTTACTTATTCACTTATAAGTAGAATTTTAAGTTTAGCAAATCATGCACTAGCCGTTAAAAAAAAAAAGGGGTGTAGAGCTCTATGCCCAGACATAAACCCTAGTTAGCAACTCACGTTCTGTGCGCCAAAACCCCACCGGCTAGGGTTTTACTCTCACGCGCCGCCGCGACCCCCACTGATGGCTAAGAAACGCGCGAGAATAACAAATCCGGAGCCTTTCTTAGCCGATGACTCCAAGTCATTCTCCGCCGCCGCCTCCTCCAAAAAACGCTCCAAGCCACCCAAGCCACACCAGCTTGAGGAGAAGCTAGTGCCCTCTGGCATGAGCTCGAAGATTTTGAAGGAAGCCTTGTCTCAGCAGAAGGAAATTCAAGAGGAAGAGGAGAAGAAGAACCCTACTGGTTTGGTATTTTCCGAAGAGCATGGAATTAAAGACAATGATTATGAAGAAGAAGATCTTGATGACTTCGGAGGATTTTCCGAGACGCAGAGTCAATATGGACAATGGGATTTTGAGGTTTTATCTTAACTTCTTTCTTTCTGTAAATATGATACTTATTCGGAGGGTTAATTGTTCTCCGGCAGGTATTGCTGAAATTGATGTGGAATTTCTGGTTTGTATTGGAGACGATTCTTAGTAAAGAGAAATTTGTTATGCATCGTTGTTAAATTTCTCTTTCGAATGGATGCTGGATAAAATAATTTGTTGAATTTGTTGTTTAAATATGTTTTATATGAAGAGTAAGATAAAGTACCCCTCAATTTGGAAACACAGCTTCATGGAACTGTTTTCGGTTCACTAAGGCTTTCATGTCCTACTTTTGTTTATAATAGTTGCGCCACTTTCGTTGGCAAGAGCCTTTTTAGGTCTGTGCTCAATTCCTTACCACATAAGTGGTCCTTTCATGGACTTTTATTTGCAGAAAATATATTTGTAATGTGTGGAAATATCTGTGGGGTAGTAGCTACGTTAATGATGATTTACTTCTTTCTTTTCAAAATGAATGTTGGAGCTAAATGCCAAGCTTAATTTATTGTTCTACTAAATGTCCCTACGTTCTTTGTAATTGAGCATACTTTATCGAGTTAGTTGTTTCTTGCATTTTCGTTTGCTGCTAATGCTTATGATTTTCAAATATACCATTTTAAATTATGAATATCCGATTTACATGTCCAATTCACACAAGCAATTTTGTCGTGGATGTAGATTTTGGTTCTTTTTCTGGGGTTTGGAAAAGTTGATAGGGGCTCTTGAAGTCTTAAACTTTGCATTGAGAAAAAATATTGACAATCAAGGATGTTCAGTTTGTATGTCTACTTATTATACCACCTTAACTGAGGAGTTTGGGTTTCTTTCTTTTTGACCAATTGATTGAAATTTATGCTCATACTTTGTAGTATGTATTTTCCTCTGGTTACCCTCAATTGAGGATGCTCAATATGAAATGCTACTAGGTTTTCAACAACATAATATTGGGATTTGGCCACTTATTGAGAGGCCAATGACATAAACTGCTGTGGATTTTTTTTTTCTCTCTCTCTTTATGGACTTGCTTTTTGTATCTTTTTTATTCACTTTTTCTTTTCCTTGGTAACAAAATAGGATCAAATTGACGAGGAGGATGAGAAGCTTCTGGAGGCCTTCTTGTCTAAGGACCATCGCCCTCAGCGCACGTTGGCTGACGTTATTCTTGAGAAGATCAAAGAAAAAGATTCCCAAGTTTCTACAGGTATTGTTTAAAGTGTTTTCATATTAAAATTTTTTATGGATCTAATGTTAATTTATAATTACTTTCCGATGATGCAACATCTACACCTAATGGCGCATTATCTTGTAACAATTCAAGATCTTCATGTTTTCTCGAAATGTTGCCTGCAAACAAGGCTTGACAGTTTAGTGATTTGACACTGTTCTGTACTTTACGGTTGTTTATGATGAGCAGAACTATGATATTATTTATAATTTTGATTTTTTTTTTATTGTATTTTAGGGCAGCAGCCTCTACCCAAATTGGATGACTCCATCATAGAGTTGTATAAGGGGTATGTTGGCTATCTTCTGCTTTGTGATTGTGATTTTGCTGGACCTGTCTTTTTTCTTCTGTGTGTAGTTGTCCTTATTTCTAAGGCGACTGATGTTGGGTGGCAATGACAAATACAGAGTTGGCAAGCTACTTAACAAATACACTTTTGGCAAGATGCCGAAAGCTTTCAAACACATATCTTCTCTACAACTCTGGGAGGAAGTCTTGTACCTGACTGAACCTGAGAAATGGTCTGCAAACGCAATGTATCAGGCCACAAGAATATTTGCTTCTAATTTGGGTGTCAAGAAGGTTGAACGCTTCTACAAACTTGTCTTACTACCACGTGTCAGAGAAGACATCCGGAAGAATAAGAGGCTGCATTTTGCCTTGTATCAATCTTTGAAAAAGGCTCTGTACAAACCAGCTGCCTTCAATAAGGGAATTTTATTTCCTTTGTGTGAGGTATAATACATTTTATTGAAACATATTTAGAAGAAAACTTCTGGCGTAGATCCCAAACTCTTTAGATCCCAAACTTGCTCTGCATCTCCTAACTTACATTGGTTCGTCCAATATTTGTGATAAGTTCCTCTTACAGGAAGGTATTTTAGATCGATTTGTTGCTTGGAATACATCATATTTTGCAGCAAGAACTAGTGCCCTGAGTATTTTAGATCTTCCACTTTAAGTGATACTGTTTGGTGGCTCCTGATGTAAGTTATGCTGATTTTCTGCAGCATTTAGGAAGGAAAGCTTGTGCAAGTTAGGGTGTCTTGCACTGATATAGTTGAACTAGTTCATTGGTCTGCATCATTGTGTTGGGATTTTCTTCTTGAGTCTGCTTGGATTTGCATCAGTACTTTCTATACAAGAAATAAATGCAAATTTCTGATCGACAACGTGATTAGAAATCATGACTAATGACTTTGAAATCTTTTTCAAGTTTCTATGGTTCCATCATTATTATGGCAAATGCGAGGAGTTTATATTTAGTGTCAAAATAAATTCTATTTCAAATACATTGCTTACTTCTTTTATTCTATTCCACAATTTGAATCTTACTACGTTTCTGATGGTCACATATTTTTTCCTCTGTTAAAGTCAAGAACTTGCAATTTGAGGGAGGCTGTCATTATTGGGAGCATTATTCAGAAGGTTTCCATTCCTCCTCTTCATTCCAGGTATCACGTTTTTACTACTAAGCCAATGTACAGACCAGCCTAGGAGAAAGTGTAAACACTATATACTTTTGTAGATACGTTTCTGCTGTTTCCTGTGTAAAGGACTGCCCTGCACTCCTGTCACCAAGAGCTAAGGGGCTTCAGAGTATAATCCAAGACATTCCACGTTAAGAGAAAAGATTCTACAAATTTATATGTTATTTGCTGTACGAAAACATTTCTGCTGTTTCCTGTGGTCTTTTTTCCCCCTACAGTTCTCTGTACGAAATGTATAAATACGAAGACCTCTCTCTATATAGGAAAAAAGAAACCATTGACCACTTAAGATTCTCTAAGAGGTGGCCTTTCCTGGGAAATGTGCAACTTACCTTCATTCTCCTGCTATCAAGGAGAACAGCTTCCTTAATATGGGTTTAGAATAACGATTCCACTTCCAATCTCCCTCTATTGGATTGTCCTAATCTAATTTTGGTCTTAAAAAATAAATCATGTTGCAAGTTAATTATTTGTTCTCTACCTTTCGCTGCAATAATCCTAGTGTGGTTTTCAGTAGTAGGAGTTTGCCTTGTCAGATATCCACTAGACATTTTCAGTCCAAGATTGTTTATTAGCATGCTTTGCTTTAATTGTTCTCTGCCTTGTAAACTTCGTTGCCATTACTCTTAACTTGCCTGGAAATCTGTAGATCGCTAATGCCCAACTCTCATTCAAAATTGAGGTGCAAAAATTTGTCTCATGAAGCATCATTTTGATCCTGATTTGAGACTTCAGTAACTGCTTAATCTTTTAGCAAGCGGCATTATTTTTGAATCTTTGTGCGTATGGAGTAACATTTATGAATTTAGCTAGCTTGAGATATCTCAAATAATTTCTAATGGGCATGCAGTGTTGCCCTACTGAAGCTTGCAGAGATGGAGTATTATGGCACTACAAGGTATACATTTTTTCCACATCTCACACTTGATTTTCTTCTCTCCACTCTGTTAAAACATCTTAACTTTCAGCTGAGAATAATGTACAATTACTTAGTTGACTCACCGACTCATCAAATTTACGCAGTTGTGTTAGGACTGTTAGTTCTTCAGATGATGGTTTCTAGTTAAGATTGCTGATGTAAATGTGCGTGAAAAATTGAATTTAGAAAATAATCATTTTAACATGGTTGGTGATTTTTTATTTTCCCTCTCTACTCACCTCCTCCTGGAGATATTTATTAATGCCTCCTCATGTATTGTGTTGCAGTTATTTTATAAAGTTACTGATTGAGAAGAAATATGCATTACCATATCGTGTATTGGATGCCCTGGTTGCTCATTTTATGAGATTCTACGAGGACTCCAGAATAATGCCTGTGATCTGGCATCAGTCACTTCTTGCATTTGCCCAAAGGTTAGTTTCCTTGTCGTCATTAATTTCTTTTTATTTCTAGTCGATTCTCTCTGCTGGTTTTGGATGTTGACATGCATGATTGATCTTTATTCCGTCAGTGAGATTATATGTGAGATCGATGATTGTGTACGCTATCTCCTGTTGCCTGACTTCATAAATTTTGTGCAGGTACAAAAACGAGTTGACAAAGGAGGATAAAGCTAATCTCAACACCCTAGTCGAAAGGCAAAGACATAAATTAGTAAGTCAATCAGCCCAATTATGGTTACCTACTGTTTCAGTTTGATGGGTACTTATGATCTTATAAATTGGTATTTCTTGTTTCAAATGCAGGTTACTCCTGAAATATTACGGGAATTAAATAACAGCCGCAACCGTGGAGAGAAGGATGATGACCTTATGTCGATGTATATCCTTTTCTTCCTTTGATGTGCAAGTTACATTTTTTATTGCTTTATCTATTTAAGCATGATTTTATTAGTTCCCCTTTCTACCCCCCAGTGTGATAGCTACTTTCGTTTTTACACGGATATACGTACCTGACAATTAGTTTTATAAATGTTTTGACTGATGGTTTGTTCTTTCACACATGAAGGGAAAGCTCATAAACTGCAATGTGGTCAACTGCATGATTGTGAGAGATAATGTACATGTTTTGCAATACTTAAAATATAATTTAAGCTGGTCAAACATTTTCTCCGCACATTTTGTAGGATCTACAACTATTACTCACGTATTATAACATTCAGTAGGACTGCACAACTTATAATAACTTGAAATTTCATTTGAGCCTCTCAAACATGCTCAATAACAATTTTCATGGTGTGTATCCAATTTCTCCTATCATGTAGATGTTGTGGTTTATATAAACACAACAATGAGCGCTCCGCAGGGAAAGTTCACCGTATTTCACATTGATCTCCAATTTACTTGTTTTTTGTAAAGATTTTAGTTATATCCACTTGCTCCCTCTGTTTAAACTTGTTTCCTTGACTCCCTAGTACCGATTCCAATTTCTGTGGTTAACAAAACAATACAAGAAGATAGGTTTGACATCCCGGATGTACCTATGGAGGAAGACTAAATATTTGTTGCAGCAGCTGTTTCATGGGTAAAAAATCCTTTCCTTTTCAAATTAAACTCATCCAGTGTGATGAAGTCACACTGCCATAAATCTTGTTTATTTGTTTTATCTAAGGCTTGACGTTGGCATTTGAGCTCCCAATGCAGGTATCATGTAGTACTTTGGTGAAAATGACTTATTGGTGCCCAAGATGCATTAAGCGTATTTAGCTGCTGTATTGGACCTGTGAGGAGCTTCCTAATATAGTCATGGGTTGATGATTTTGAAATTATGCCTGGAGCATTCTTTGTATTGAGGCCATTTATATTTCCTGTGTGGAAACATCTTTTGTTGGTTCTAGGTTATTGAAGTTTAGGCTGTCATAGTGTTCAATTTGTGAAGATACAAAGATTTTTGGTTCCAAGTATTCTGAAGTCAGTTTCCTTCTTTTTGAAATTTTGTAATAGAAATTTTTATAATATACTTAGTCTTAGTCTTTTCTTGTTTAAACGTATCATGATTATTTTCGTTTCACTGTAGAATGATTACTTGATCTTTTGTTGGCCTTCGTAGCATAATCCAAAACTGCCTTTTTAGGAAGTACGTAAGGTAGAAGTCAAGGGAATAATGTTATTCAGCACTAAATGTTCTAGAATGTCAGTTTAAGTGGTTACTCTTGATGGATTAAATTAAAATGAATCATTGACCTTGCATTTAAATGAATTTATTTTTTAATGTCATATAGTTGCTATTTATATCGGTGCTCACCATTAATGATGTTAAATAACATTATTCAAACATGTGACTAACAATTTGTTTATTTTAAGTCGCCGAAGTAGTAGTGTTCTATGCTTATGAGTACCTCGAAACATGAACCTAGATTGTTGTAGGGGAATAGGGGTAGGTTGTTGGAAGGAGTGGAGGTTTTTTGTTTTTCAATTTTTAAATGTATTTTTTCCTTCATTTTTTTAACTAATTTAATGAAAATACATGTTTATTAAAAAATTCTTTTTAAGTGTTCATATGGTGGGACTTTTGAAAAATCAAAAATTGTTTTTGAGATTAAAATTATTTTTGTACATGTTTGAATGATTTTTTAAAAGTATTTTGTTTGATTAGAACAACTTTTAGAGAAAGTTGACTTTAAGGTAATTTTTCAGATAGTTCTTTTGAAAAAAAAAAACAAAAGCATAGTTGAAAGTATGATCTTGGTAGATATAAAAGTAGTGAAATGATATAAATTACGGTAATTAGCACATAACGTTTCCACATTTCACTGTTATTGTGAAAAACTTTCATATCTTTCATTTTTTTGGTATTTTCACCTTTCATTGCTCAAAAAGTCATTTTCATATATTTTCTCAATTAAAATTTGTAAAATGACGAATATGCCATTCTCTTTAAATAAAACAAAAGGAAAAAGAAAAAAATTTTTTTTTTTTTTTGAAAGGTAATCGAATATTATATTAATCAAAGTTGATACACAGGATATGTATCATCAATACAAATCAGAAAGGAAACAACAAAAATTGGGCAGCCCATCTATATGCCTAATAGCCACAGCATTAAACCAAGTATACAATGTCAAATAAAACAACTCCTTAAAAGCTTGCTCTCTACTGTTCGTGTTTGGTCCTCAAAGCAACGTCCATTTCTTTCTCTCCATATACACCACACGATGCAACCCGGAATAAGGTCCCATACAACTTTGCTATCCTTATCGCGTAACTTTCTCCTCCATGTCTTTAACATGTCCTCCATACGCCTCGACATCACCCAAATCATACGTTGCGACATCAAAACATCGTTCCATAATAAACGAGCGACATCACAATGAAGAAATAAATGATCAATCGTCTCCCGTCCCTCTTACACATATAGCACCACTACGCAACATAAAAACCCCTTGTGCGAAGGTTATCCACCGTTAACACTGTCCTCTTACCACCGTCCATAATAAAAATGCCGCTCGTGGGGCGACTTACATTTCCAAACCCTCTTCCGGGGAAATGAGCTCTCTGCCGACTCTGACGAGAGATCTAAAATAGATGTACAGTCAGAAAAAATACCATCACGTGTCAATCTCCACTACTTACTATCATCATCTCCTGCACGATATGTATCTCATATAGTGATGTCAAAAACATCGCATAATCATCCAATTCCCGATCCTGTAGACCCCGGACAAAAACGGTGTTCCAGCGAGGTTCCCATTGTGAATATCTAAGATGTCATTCACCATGGCATTCGGCTCCAACGTAAGACGATACAAGAAGGAAATCTCACCTTAAGCGATTGATCTCACGCTGTGATCATCCCAAAAGCTTATAGTATTTCCATTCCCCACGGCAAATGTCAACCTTTATCCCTAAAATCATTCCACCCTGCGCGGATGTATCGCCACAAACTCACCCCATAAGGACCACGTCTCTCACAGAGCACCATCCCCGCCCGTAACGCCATATTTTGCCCACATGACGGACCTCCAAAAGCTCCCCCTCTCCACCCCAAATCGCCACAACCACTTACCCAACGGGGCCTTATTAAACACTACAAGACTTCTCAAACCAGAGACCACCTAGTCTAATTGGAGAACAAACCGCACGCAATTAACCAAATGCAACTTCCTCTCCTCTCCTAATCCTCCCCAAAGAAACTCTCTTTGGATCCTCTCCAAATCTTTTTGCCATTGCGACGGGGAATAGGGAACAATGATAGAAAGTAAGTAGGAAGATTCGACAAAGTGGACTTTATGAGAGTAAGACGCCCTCCCTTCGAAAAGGTACATGCGCTTCCACCCTGCTAACCTCCTCTCCATCCTTTCCACAATATCGTTCCAAATACGTGTACTTTTGAACCGTGCTCCTAGAGGAAGCCCGAGATAAGAAATAGGCAATTGTGCCACCTTGCAATCCAAAATATCGGCTAACTCCTCCACGTTATCAACCTCTCCCACTGTGATAGCCTCAGATTTTCCCCAAATTTATTTTCAATCCGAGAGACGACTTCAAAGCATAAGAGTAAACGACGCAAGTTCTGAATTGCTCGGCATCCGCGTCACGCAAAAAATTAGCGTATCATCCCAAATAGCAAGTGAGAGACTTGTAAATGCTGCTCTACGGCAAAACCTTTTATCAAACTTTGCCCCTCGACGCCTTCTCAAGCATCCTACTAAAAGCTTCCATAACAATGACAAAGCGGCGGTGGGGACGAGAGGGTCCCCTTGTCTCGATCCCTACTCTTTGCGAAAATAGCCCTGCAGGAGCCATTCACGAGCCCAGAATATGAAAGCTGTAGAAATACAAAAGCAGAATCCTTATGAGCACCATTTCTCCCCAAAACCACATCTCCTAAGCATGTACAAAACAAATCCCCAATTAACATGATCATATGTCTTACGAATATCGAGTTTACATAACATTCACCGGTACCCCAAGCGCAATCTTGTGTCGATGCATTCGTTTGCTATAAAACGGAATCCAAAATGCGGCGCCCTTTGGCAGAAAGCATTACGAAATTTAGACACATGACCTTTCCCAACACCTCCTTTAATACGGTTCGCCAAGATCTTCGCAATAATTTTGTAGATCCCACCAACTAAACTGATAGGACGGAAGTCCTTAATATCAGTCGCTCCCGGTTTCTTAGGAATGAGCACAATGAATGTAGCATTGGCGCTTCGTAAGAATCTTCCTATGAAAAAAAGTAGGTAAGGACGTCAACGATGTCTGATCGC
Source organism: Fraxinus americana (assembly GCA_035079005.1). Lineage (NCBI taxonomy): Eukaryota > Viridiplantae > Streptophyta > Magnoliopsida > Lamiales > Oleaceae > Fraxinus > Fraxinus americana. The sequence goes on along the minus strand of CM068707.1, from coordinate 2,395,967 downwards.
ACTACTTCCCAACAACCCTTATAGAATGAGAAAGAGAATCCATCGGGTCCTGGAGCCTTATCGTCGTTCATACTAAACACCACCTCCTTAATTTCATCCTCCCCAAATGGTCTTTCAAAAAAGAAAAAAATTAATTGTAATTATAATCCCTTTTTTTTTTTTCAAAAAAGCGCAAATGAGTCTCAAATAAAGTATTAAAAGGGTAATTAGCACATAATATCCATATATTTCACTATTATTGCAAAACAAGTTCATGCCTTTTATTTTTTTGATATTTTCACTAATTACACATTTGATTACGCAAACCATCATTTCTATCCATTTTCATACAATTTCTCAATAAAAAGCTATGAAATGACGAATATACCCTCATATTTAAATAAAAAAACAAAACAATTAATTGCAACCATAGTCCCAATTTTTTTAAATTTGCAAATGAGTCCCCAATAAATTATTAAAAATTTTTAATTTTTTAAAAAAGTTCAAACGAGCCCAATTAAATTTATTTAAAAATTTTAAAAAAATAAAAATAAAAAGTGCAAACGAGTCCCAAATAAATTATTAAAGAATTAGAAATTACAAAGAAATTATTTTTTTTATTTAAATAGGAGGATACATTTATTATTTTACAGTTCTTTATTGAAAAATTGGATGAAAATGATTGTTTGCGCAATCAAATGTGTAATTAAAGGTGAATGACAAAAAAAATGAAAGATATGAACGTTTTTCGCAATAAAGGTGAAAGGTAGGGACATTATATACTAATTACTATTTTAATAATTTATTTGTAACTCATTTGCGTTTTTTAAAAAAAATTGGACTATAGTTGCAATTAGTTTTTTTTCTTTTTCTTAAAGATATATTCGTCATTTCATAATTTTTAAATGAGAAAATAAATGAAAATAATATTTTGTGCAATGCAATGTGGAAATAAGGGTGAAAATGTCAAAAAATAAAATGTATGGATGTTTTCCACAATAACAATGAAAGGTGAGAACGTTATGTGCTAATTACCCTATAAATTATTGGAATTTGTATAGATGTCCGTACATTATCAATTGTCAAAAAAATGGTCACTTTCTTAAAAGGTGTTAAAAAAATATCATATTTTGGGGGTAAAATATCCACAATACCCTTGTTATTACCTTTTTTTTGGTGTATTTAATGTTAATTAATGCATAGTTAATGCCTTGATTTGATAGTTGACATTTGTAAGAAAATTCTATGTGTAATTGTAATATACATTATGTAATAGATTTGTTAACCATAAAAAATAAATATATAAATAAAATTATTTCATAAACATTTTACCATGTTGATGAGGGATTATTTATCTCAAAAAAATACTTTTTTTTTTTTTTAATATTTTCCATTGTATTCATCTTCAAGTTTGAGAGGTTAGAATTTATAGTGTTTAATATTTTTGTCTTGTAATTTACAATTATGGAATTGTTAAATATATCATATTCATATTTATTTGCAAATTTTTATTCATTAATTTGGATTATTTTTGCAAATTTTTTAGAATGACAATATCCTCCATAATATATTGTTGAGAATTCCCTGTTTAATGAAACATTGTGTAAGTTGTTTGTGAAAATTTTGTCAATTTATAGTTGGGTATTAATGAACACACTTAATACTATGAAGATTGTAGTCCAATCATACCCACTAATTGATTCTCTTCAATTGCCAACCGTTTAGTTCGACGATTCGATTGTCGAACTATACTGTGAAGACCAATAGTTAAAATGTCGATTTCGACAATTCATAAATTCTGGAAAGACAATTTGAACTGTTGAACTATACTGTGAAGACCAACAGTTAAAATGTCGATCTCAACAGTTCGTAAATGTCAGGAAAGACAATTCAATTATCGGTCTCACCAGTTTGCTACTGTTTTCTAATATCTATTTGTAGTTGCCACTTGCATACTATTAAAGTTCAATATAATAATGTACCGAATGCTTATAATTGATATATGAAATTTTCAAGTAAGAGTAGTAATCTCAGATTCATCATCTTGCATGTTGAATAATTTGTCCACGTAGATGATGAATAGAGGTGGCGATGAAACAAGACCAATTCAATCGTAGTTCCAAGTAATATCACCATATTAGGACTTATCGGATGATTGATGGAGAAACTTCATAGTCACGATCCATGCACTAAAATTATATTGTAGTTCCTTGATCATTTCGTCCAAAAAGTGATAATAGTCTCGAACATGAATATATCTCCAACCGAAATACGCGAATATGAAGACTCGGATGGGTACATATCTGTTCATAAGGAAATATTCCTTTGTGTTAGTTTTTCGGAAACTGAGAATCCAACATTTAACACAACGACATATGCTGGCTTCCAAGCACCTTCGTTTGTAGTGGAGATAAGATTATGGGAACTTAAAATGTCGTCGGGTCGAAGACATGCATAACGTGACAACCAATAATATTCTTGAAACTGTATTGTATAATAACGAGATGACACCCGTACATGAGAAAAACAACTCGATCTCTGGTTCAGGGGCTAGAAATATTGTCTACAGTGATGAGCAACTGTCACCACATTCCACGGCATTGGAAAGATACAAAGGAGTTAAAAGGGCGGATACGTCCTACATTGCTACATGCCAAATTTTCTTTTATAAGAAAGGGTTGTACACGAAGTTTCAAGTATTTACGTTGATAGATAAGTTCCAATTCGGGGTCATCAGTCGAGTTTCAAAAAGTTGAATGTTGTTTGCACAGATACTAATTGTCATTGGATGTTGCATGCGTCGACAGTGAAGCAGTCTGCAATCTTTAAGATTCAAAAATTTAATGATGCGCACACATGTTCTATCAACTTTCAGCGTAGCGCACATTGATACACAACAAGTTTTGTAGTGACCGAACACATAATGGGAAGACGAGACGATCCAAACTGCCAATATGATTCGACACAAATTATACGTGGCGTGGAACGTGAGCTAGGTGTCAAAATCAGTTATAGCAAAGTATGTAGGGGGAAGATAGATGTTTTGAAGATGCTACATGGTACGCCGATGGATAGTTTCCAAAAATTGTTTTTATACTATCACATTCTTGGAAAGATAAATTCGGGAACAATGACACACATCTAACTTGATTCCCACAACATGTTTCATTATTTCTTCCTTGCATTTGGTGCCAGCGTGCATGGTTATTTGCAATAACTAAGGCATGTTAAAACTTGAAATGTCCAAACAAAGGTACTCTTTTATTGGCAAGAGGGCAGGATGCAAACAAACAAATATATCCAATAGCTTGGGATGCCGAAACAAATAAATTGTGGATGTGGTATTTGTCCAAGTTGAAAGATCTTATAGGTGACTCCAACGAACTCATCTTTGTTTCCGATAGAACGAAGAGAATTAAGAAAGACATCTCTCACTATTTTCTCTATTTCATCATGGTTGTTGTATGTGTCATATGGAGGAGAACCTCATACAATGATACAATAGCACAAGTTTAGTATTCCTCTTCAAAAGAGTTGTTACAACATATCGTGTTAAAGAGTTCAAATGACTAATGAGACAGATTAGTACAGTAAGTACTCGATATGCTTCGTATTTGGAGAGAGCCGGTTTCGCCTATAGGTCAAGAGCACATTTCGTTGAAGACCGGTTCAACATTATGGCAAATAACATACACGTTGCTTACCGATCACATGTTTGGTCAAACATCACTAGACCTATCTTTGTAGGGTAGCATATAGTCGAACACACTATAATGTTCCTCATTGAGTAATGGAGAGGTTGGGCTCGATACATTGCTCAAGTTTGGAAAAGGAATTGGTGACACCACATCCTCATCGTCCGATTCTACAACGATGGGGAACAAGGGTGACAAACCAAGTGCAGGAGGAGATTTATTCGTGTCCAATTGCTCTATATTATCGTTTGATGGATCCATGAATTGAACACAAATTTTGAAGCTGAACAAAATGGAAGTATATGCAATCTACACTATCTTAATGATATTAGACTCTCTATGTGACGTTCCTCCTTAATGTAATTAATATTTATTATTATTTAAAAAAAATTTTCCTCTTATCCTCTTATCCTTTAATTCTATTATATTATTATTTCTGAATCATTTTAGGATTTAAAAGTTTATACTTAGACGTATCAAAATAAAACCAAAATATATCATAAAAATTAAATTAATAATATAAAGAGTTTTAAAAAAAAAAAAAATCGTCAAACTTATATTATAATCAAAAGAGGGCTTGCTTTACAAAATACAGTAAATAAATTAGCTATATGACCATTCAAAAATTTCAGTCAAAAGAAGTGCCTCCTAACTTTCAAAAACATTCCATATATCTAATCTACAGCAGGCTAATAGGGCAGTATACCCATGTTAGCTAACTCATGCTATATTTACTACATTCGTTTACCATTTTCCAATACCCTACTTTACATCACTATCTATTCTACAGAGAGCTTAGTATTTACATATCGTCCTGCGATCAGGTCATACACATCAACCATTATCAACACAAAATCCTTATACTCTTCAAAAGTTTCAATACCTCCATTCTCATCAACAACCATATAAAAGCGTGTGTAGTGAGTGCGCCTATATATAACATGTATAGCCGTTAGATCTTCAATAATTTCGGCATGTCTGGTAGTTCGGATAACCTCAGTTGTATGCAGAGCCATCTACAATACAAAATACAAAATGTGAACAATAAAGTTCAGTAAATATGATGGTGCAATGATGTCATTCAGACACACTTGGGCCTGAATCCTAATTATAGTGTACCGTGTGAGCTCACAATAATATAACATTTACTTGTGCACAAATCAATGCCAAGGCATCCGTCCTTGCCCATCGAGACTCAGGATACCCCATCAGAATATATATAATATGAATTAAAGCTTGGCCTCGTACCTATCCAAAGTCCCAAGGCCACCAAAGGACCTCCTGACACTGCCTGTATACAAGTGCCAAACTCCAAATATCCTATCCTTGGCTACCCTTAGTGACCGTCGGTGCCTCAAAGTAGTATATTTATTTGGACACCATAGTACGGTACATCTATAATGAGATTCACATTTAAAATTCTCAACCACACACTCCATGAAAATAATAACATAAATATGCATGGCCTTGAAAACGTACTATCCATACGTTTTCTAAATAAACCCAATAAACAATTGTCACATAAAGACAACAAACACATATAAACACATAACTTCACACATTTCATGTATTTTGTACTGTAGTTAAAGAACATCCATATTTACCTTTTTCGCGACTTTCTTGATCAATATCTGCATTAATAAAACAATCTCTACATTAACCCTAACTTATCATGTTATTTCCATGTTATAAATCTAAACTAAACCTATAATATATTTTACTTAGTAGAATACCACTTGCAGTAATACTAATAATGATCTTACTTTATCACCAATAACATAAATGAAATTTTCTTTATTGTCATAATAGAAATTCCATAACTTCTAAAATAAAATTAATACATATAGACATCATTCTAGCAATACACTACCATATTATTTTTCATTTCATGTTTGGTCCATTTTTCATTTCATCTATCACACAAGTGTGTGTGTGTGTGTGTTTATATACCCATACCTACTAATTAATTTCTTATCAAATTCATATATTACAACATTTTACTTCTCATCTTATCATGTTACCAAATCAAAATAATTTAAGTTTAAATCTCAAATGCTAAATGTTTTCTCTCCAATTGACCATGTACACCTATATACATATATCAGTAACCCAATTTCCATAACCAATATCATGATGATATTAACAATTTTTATAGAAAATCATTTTATATCCCTACTTTCTTTCTTCCTTAATTACTTCCCACCATTTTTCCTCAATTTCATCCTTTTATCATCTCTTCCCCAAATCTCTTTCACACAATCCTTGATTTAGTTAATTAAATTAAATTCCAATTTTATCTTCGTTCAATTATCAAGGAACCCTAAAACTATAAGGGTCTGTTTGATTGCAAAGGTGGAAAGAAAATGTTTTACTGAGAATTGAATTATTTAAAAATTGTTTTACTGCGAATTATAATTAATTGTATTTGATTGGTATAACTTTCCACAGGGAAAATGTTGAAAGTTTGTTATCCGTTTGACTTCATTTTTTATGGAAATTGTCCATTAAAGTGATAATTTTTTCTACCATTGCGTCTAGAATTTGTTCCAATTACCAAAAAGTAAAAAAAAAAAAATTAAACAATTAGAAAAAATTATCATATTTGTTTGACTTTGTTTTGTATAGAAATTGTCAACAAAAGTGAAAATTCTTTTTTCAATAGTTGATAGAATTTGTTGCCATTGCTAAAAAAAAAAAAAAAAGCAAAAAAAAAAAAGATGGAAATTGCTTTCCCACCTAATAGGTGGGAAAACAAATTTAAGAAAATGTGCATAAAATGGTTGTACCTAGAAAAGGTAGGAAAAACAAAAGCCAAAAAAACTTTTACAATCAAACACCATTAATTGGGTGAAGTTGGAAAACATTTTGTTTTTCCACCTAATTTTCTAGGCTATCAAACACAGCCTAATTTTTATTTCCCCACTCATAAATCAATTAGGTAGTTAAAACAAATAATTAGTTAAATTATTATCTAAATAGATAAGTAATTAACTTAAATAATTAACTAAATCATTCGAGACTTCAAGTGCCAAAAACAACCAAACATTTGATTAAATTATTATGTAACAAAATAAGTGATTAGCTAAACAATTAGCTAATTGATTAACTTATATAAACAGGAAACTGGAAATGCCAAACAATTAGTTAATTATATTATTAACTAAATAAATAAATAATTAACTCAATAATTAACTAACTAATTAAACTACACAAAGAAAGCAAAGTTAAAACATACCTTAAAAAGGAAAGAAAAGTGGACGTGCCCCACTTTCACAAATTCTACCATATTTATAGTGGGTTGTAGGGGTTGGTTGTGTAATTTATCAAATTGCACTTTTAAATCCTATAATAAAGATGTCAATTTCCTATTTGTTTATGAAATTACACCTTTAATCATTGGAAAAATATGTAATTATGCAAATTACACTTTTAGCCCCTCTGATAAATATGTCAATTTTCTATTTGTTTATTAAATTGCACATTTGATCCTTGAGTGGACATGCAATTACTCTACTTTTAATAAATTTGCACTTCCAATGCCTCTAATACTATTTTAATTATAATTCATATATAATTTATACTATCAATTTAATTAAGTTCCTAAAATTTTTAAATATATATATATTTTTTTTTACTCGAAAATTCCGGGATGTCACACTCTAGTTGAATGAAACAACCCATGTAAGGCTATTTATAAAAAAAAATAAAAAATAAAAAAACTTGGTGTGATGTGTGAAGATTTTTGATATTCATTTTAACAAATAAAGTAGCAGCTTCATTAAGAAAATGTTCATCTAACAGTCGTACTATTTTTTATTGCACTCATTGTTATCAGGTAGTTGGTTTACGTAATTAACGTGTTTGAAGAATTCAATTATATTGTCAAAATGCAACACCATCAATATAAATAAAAGACTTTTCCATTCGGGGTTATGAAGACGTGTTCGAGGTGTACTATAGCATTACATTTTTTGACGTTAAAACTAAATAGTTGTCGTTGATGAAAAAATAATTAACGACACAAAAAAATTAATTAAATATGCACAAAAAAGCTGTAATTTAAATTGGAATATATTAGCTTAATTTTAAGTAAGGTATATAACAGCATAATATCCTAGATTGACAATAGTGACTTATACATCAAAACAAGGTGACAAATTTTTTTTTCTCAAATAAAATAAAATAAAATAAACAGGCAACATTAATTAATGTTTTTAACCATTTTCCTACCACTCCTAGTGAACGGAGTCCGGGTCTTTGCACCTGGTATTCGAATGTGTAACGATCGACACTTTTTCGACTGCACCGCTTATTCGTTATCAGCTAGGACGATGTCAGAAGAAGAAACCCTCTTGACATACCTTTTATTGGGAGGAAACTCATCTACTCCCATTGTGCAATCCTCCAAATGCATCCCGACAAGTCATCCTAAGATAGTTTGGACTCAAGTATTATTGCGAATGACGATTTACACGTAGAAACAATTGTCATTAACTTTTCGAAATGGGCATTCGTAAGGATCGTACCTATGTATACGTCCATGAAGGTCGAGGTGGGAACATTAGACTTCTTTGTTCCAAACTGTAATGGATCCGTAGCAATTCCGCTACGTGATCCGAACGCACATAATGTTAGTTTTCGATACAAGATTGGATAGTAACGTGCATGAAACATTATTTGGAAAGTGTACTTTCTTGTAAAGGATGTACCTATCTCTTCCATTACTACGCTACTGGTTGGTATATCTATGTTTTCCAGGGGTATTCACCTCTACAGCTTTCATTAGAACCTGTCGATGAAGTGAAATGCAAGAAAATCACCATAAAACAATTGCCAAATACCATAGCAGTACAAGCATATGGGAGGAAGAGATAAATACCCCCGGTAGTGCAATCTTGCTTGCGCGAAGGGCCTGCGAACAATTCCTTCAAGCTGGCAAGTTCCGTTGAAACGTGCTGACAAGCCTCATTCTTAACAATTTTGGCATACACTTTAATGAGTGTGGCGTTACCATTGAATCCGGATCCCATTTCATTGAACTTGCTTTCAACCTTCTCAAAATTGAAGTCTATATGTTTTTCAACCCGTTGCATTCATCCTCAGCTATTTTTTCAAGCACTTTCAAACGACTTGTGATAATGTTCATCAACATGTCAAGTCATTATTTGAACAATGTTCGTTGTTATGTAAATAGTTTCTCAATGTCTTCTCTTATTATGGTACTATTTGAACTTGGGGGTTCAATTAGGGAGGTAGATGGAAAATGGAATTGGCCGTGATAAGTGAAATTGTGTGGTGTGTTAAAGACACCCATGTCAATACCAATGTAATCCCTTAACGGTGTAGCTTCGAGTTCGCCACTCATTCGCATTCCTCCGCTTTCATTACTAATGTTGTTGCCACTATCACTGTCATTGTCATCGGACTTTCCATTAGTTGTATCTCCACTACTTTAATCACCGAACCTATAATCACCGCTCTTGTCGTCACTTGACCTATCTTCGTCATAAGTACCTTTCGATGATCCACTGTTGTCATCACTGTCATCATTGTGTATTTGAACCCGTGCCTCGACATCATCTTCAAGAGGAACGAGTGTGGACACGTGCGACAAATTTTGCTCCTCATCTAAAGCTCGAAGCGTGGCGTAAACGTGGAGATGCAATACTTGTTTAGTTAGCAGGTGTAGGATTAGGTAAAGTAGATGTAGTATGAAAAAACTAACAAAGTCGAAGTATATAGGACCTCCATGTTCTTGAAAAATGTTTCGTACGTCTGATATTGTAGTTGTTTAGTGGTCATCCAGCTTAGGATCCTTGGAAAATTATATGTGTGTAGTAAAATAAACACAAATTGTGAAAATATAATATTAAACCTGAAGAGCGATTGGGTATCCATAAACAATGTACGTAATTTTCTTGTTATTCTTGGCTCTTGCATCCCCAACTTTTTCCAACCAACCTCGAAGAAAAGTCTTCATCACACGTTGAAATCCTACTTTACCGCATGGGTAATCAAAAAACATGTCCAGATTGTCAACTATCGACAATGTACTCATATAGATACCTACATTCTTATCGGGGGCAATGAAAACCCCTTCAACTATTAAAGCCAACCTAAGCTTGTAACGATAGACTCATGTAGTCAACTGATGAAGACGCTTTCTCAAGGTCAGAGCAGAAGACATGGTCACTAGATTTGAATTATTTGTCCTTCAATTTAGTTTTTCCAATGGCGTTGTCAAAATCTTTGCCAGTAGGCATACGTCCGCATTTCAATTCTGTCACTATAGTGTACTATTGCAATCCAAACAACGTGAAGTAGCCTTCTATGTTGAACCACAACTTATTATTCTTACCGCTTTGTATCATTCGAAATAAAAAGTTGTTGAATGAGCTGGGAGGAGAATTGCACCTCTGGCAAATTTGTCAGGAATCTTGATTACGCCCAAAGAATAACGCGATAGTTGTAGTGTAGTTTTGGGGTGTCGTATCCACAGGGAGATGAAAAAATGCTTAAAGGTTCCAAAAAGAATGAATTTGTCCTCTTAAATTTGTAGTAAATTCAATATTGAAGTAACAAAGTTAAAATCAATAATTTGAGGTAGTGAAGTGTCGGAATTCCCTCAACTGGATCGGATCATTCACATCAATTATTCAATTTTATAACTCAATTAGAGGTTTTCGTTACGACACTCTAATCGGAAGATATATCATTACAAATCAATTTAATTCATTCTAAAATCTAGACTTTCTATAACGCATTCGCACAATTTTAGTGAAATCAGATTCAAAAATCGGCAATATATTTCAAGCACAAAACAGTAATTACATCACACCAATAAAATAATTGAGATTACAATTCAACAATTAGCTCAATTAGTCGATAGAAAAAGCCTGACTGAATCTATGATTAATCTAGTAAAAATTAAATCAAACTCAACATAGGTTCATAAAATTGAGACTCAACAAATATTCCGATTAAACAATGGAAAAAGTATGATTGAATCCATGAAAAATCTAATAAGAATTAAACCAATTTCAATGTAAATTTATAAGAATGAAAGTCTAAATTTCAGAATTGTTTAGCAGTGAAAAGAGCATTTACATGAATAAATTGATGTAAAATCACCGAATCCAATGAGTTTCTTCCTTGCTTCACCAGGGTTTTAGTTCCTCATATGTTTCTTGAGCCAAATCAATGAATGAATGGTGTAGAATGAAGAGTCGTCCCGAATGGAATGTTTTTGGGGTCCTTTTCTAGGCTTCTCGCGGTCCAAAATATAAAAAGAACCCTAATTTGCGTAGCGCGGCACAGGGGCACCACTTTTGGGCGTGGGGGCGCCTCTAGTTTCGGGTGAAAATCAGTTTTGATGCTTCCAGTGGCGCGGGGGCGCCTCACCCCTGTAAGCAGCTGCACATGTTTTCAATATTGTCATCATAACTTCATCTTTCGATATTCGATTGAGGTGATTCATAATGCGTTGGAAAGCTAACTCAAAGGACTACAACTTTTCTTTAGATAACATCTTCAAATTCGATCATCTACCATGTCAAAAACTGGTCTCAATATGAGACTGAAAACCGGTGCAAAACTTTTCAACTTGAAAGTTGATACATGATAATGTTTTGGCTATGTTTCATCCCTTTGACTCATTTCTTCATCCAATTGACCTCTAACACTCTTAAATCTTCATCACAAGGCTAGAAATAAGTTTAGAATATTTACACTTTAGTCAATGAACTTTCACTTTCTTCTATTTTGGTCATTTCTCACTTGTTTCTCCTTATTTTCATATATTCATCACTTATCCTGCAAAACATAAATTACATAGAATTAAGTTATATTTCAACATATTAATCAACACTTTTCCATATTTTAATAGTAAGATAAGTGTGTAAAAACACACTTATCAAATCCTAGGTAGGAATTCTGAAAGTCATTTCTCTATACAACATCAAATTTGTTGATCACAGTTTTTATGTACTTCATGTTACTGTGCTAAGAGATGTGTGCATTCATTTGATCCTAAAACACATTCAAACTTCGTCTACATAACCCAGCAACATAGAAAAATAATAAAGGTCGGATGATGATATGTCGACAAAGTACTTCATAAAACATGTATAACATCAGCTGGACCAATTTTTTAATATGAAGAAAATCGTCGTTACAAATATACAATTGTCGAGAATTCCAGAACTCAACCGTCAAGAACAATAGTTAGTTTCATCAAGTCCGACGTTTTTTCTCGACAGATTCTTCCATAAGTGTCAGGGGATCACAAACTTGATGTATAACATGCTTCTACTTCCAAACATCCTACATTGCAGAATTCAAAAAAGGGAAATGTATACAACTTAGGCCCTGTTCGGGAGGGATTAAAAGCCAATTAAAATTGAAAATATGGCCGTTATTGGGTCCCACTCATCTAATAAAAGTCAACAATAACGGCTATATTTTCAATTTTAATCTGATTTTAATCCCTCCCATACAAGGCCTTAATCTAATATGTGGATACAAAAATCGACGAAAACAATAGGTGTATGTATGTGAATCAATGGACAGAGAACTCATCCGAGATTCTTCAAATTCGAAGAAATTTCACCCTTCTCATTTCCACAGGAAACCTCGTTCATGTAGTCTTACACATCAAACCTAAGTGCTTGTTTGAAAATTTGACAAAAAAATATTTTTTGAAAATAATGAAAATAAAGGCTGCTAAATAAAATCTAATAAAAAAGAGTTCACCTAGAAGTGAATCCTCTCTGGTTTCATCGCCACCTCCCTTTTCCCCTCTGAATCTCCGCCACCTCCATTTTCAAAATTTTCTCATTACCTTCCCTATTTAATCTCTCTCAGCGGAGCCCCTTGTTTTTTCTCATTATCTTTCTCTTTTACATATACACATTTTATAGAGAACTTTTTTTGTGTATTGTATAGAAAAATGGCTTCCATGCTTCAAGCAATCGGAGTAGCATCACCTTCAGTTTCCTTCTCGGATCACTACAATAAATTCTCTGTTTCGTCAATTCGATCTTTCCCAGGTTTCATTTTTCTCTTTTACTATGTTTTTTTTTTTTAAATAAATTTGTTTGTTTGTTTTGGATGTATTGTCATAAGTTATTGTGAAGATCCACTAGTTGTGGAAACAATGAAAAGATGAGATTTTGATTCATGGGTTAGGAAAGTGATGTTCTATTGAGCTTAGCTTTACAATCCACGTTAGATATATTTATTTCTCTGTTTAACTTTTGTTCTTTTATTCAGTCATCAGATCCGATTCGAGGTTGATTTCGGTTTCTGGTTCTGTTCATGGAAGCTTCAAGCCAAAAAAGGTCATCGCCAAAGCAACTGCGGTTAGTGCCTTCTATTTACCCTCTTAATGTTTTTCACTTTAATTTTTCATGTCTAAAATACTCTGTTCTATTTTGTTATATGTGGAATTCATCAGACGCAGACGGAGAGTTCTGCTTCAGCAGCTTCTAAACCTGGGTAAAATTCTTATTTTTTGAATATGCTTATTCCAGTGTATTTCCACGTGTGTTTCTGCTTATATGCTTGACATTTCGATTGCAATTTTGTGATTGTGGTGTCAGGTGTGCAAATTTCAAAACAAAAATTAGTATGCATAATTATACTTTACTACAATTTCAAATTTGATATTATAGTGAATCCTACCGCAACGTGTATGGATGCCTGATAAACCTTTGCCATGTGGTTTGAAGATACAACTTTTCAATCTGCATTATATTTAGATTAGCACAGCCCAAGATAAACATATGATGGATAAGTAGGCACATTCAACAAATGCATTCTAAACCTAAATGTAGTGTGTAAGTTCGTACTCATATCTCTATCAGCTTGTGATGTCTTGCACTAACACTTGTATTCGTGCATATGTGTAATGTTGATGCTGCTAAGTGCAAGAACCCGAACACGTAATTCTAGGGAAAAAAATTTATATCCTGCTCAGTAGAGTTATTTATTTAAGGTATGACGTACTGATACAATCCGACTCACCACCGTGGCACGAGAAGAGACAATGAGCTTGGAAATCCTGAAGGTAGGATGTAAGAGATGGAGATAGTGTGGTGATGAGGATTATACTCTATGTAGGTAAAAAGATATCAGAAAACATGAAATGCACTCTATTTATGAGATACCTATAACCACGAGTTTTAATGATTAGTAATTTCTTATGTTATAAAGACAGACTTGGAGATTGATATTCTGGTGTGAAGTATGGTTGTGTGTAACTACCTTTTGCCCTTTTATTGCATATTTGTAATATGAATGATTGTGTCTCCCTTTTGCATCCTTTGATCATTCTTCCCATATAATACTCATTTATTTAATATACTTTTGGTGCATAACTTGTATATAGAAAACTCACTCGTGTTATAAAACCTAAAATCATCTCTTAACAGTTAACAATGATTGTTGTAAGATACTGATAGACTATTAAGATGGCTGAGGCTACAATGGATCAAACTAAGTCTGTTATTCCATTTATATCAGTTAGTTAGTTATCAGGGGTAGTTTGGGGAATAAGGGGGGGAGCAGGAGTATAAATGTAATAGGAGAGGGAGCAGAATGGTTATGCAAATATTGAGTAGTTGGTTGAATTTAATAGGAGAAATCCAGCCTCTCGAATGCTTGAAATTGTTCATTCAATTTCTATTTCCAATTTCTATGAATTTCAATAAATCTGTTTACAATTCAGCAAATCAATACAGTAACAAGCCTCAATTATCAGCCAATTCAGTAGATCAAAATCCTGTTACAATATCTGTAGCCTAACATTTCTCCTAGATCAGCAGCAGCCGGCATCTGAGGCATCAGTATAATCCACATCAGCTGCGGGGGATCCTATCAGATACCAGAAATGGTGCATCTATACTGAAGTTCACTTCTTTTAACATCTGTTCGGTAATATAAAGAATCAATTGCAGCTGCTATAAGTTAGAAGCTATGACTAGTTAATGCTCATGAATTTGGGACACTAGGTTTCTTAGGTATATTTTACAATAAACCAATGAATGAAGTAGGGAATGAGATAACAAGTGGGATATTCTTTTGAAATAATTAAGTGTTAATGCAACCTTGAATGAAGGTTGTCTTCAATATCAAGGACATCTTGGAAAGTGGAAACATATTCAAAGCCTCGGATTTGCCAATGTCCAAACTAGATTTTAATTGGTCTGCATTGATATAGATCTAATTATTAACTTATTGAAGCAATTCGCTGTATTATTTTCTTCTGATCTATAGAGTATAAGTTCAGATATCTAGTTTGGATCCATTAGGAGGCTTCCAGAGAAAGCCTTCTGAGTTTCACATTTCTAGCTTCTAAAATTCACCTGAACACTTGACCTACCTTTCCCTTAGATGTTTTGGTATATTACTAAGGATTAGTACTTAACAATTTTCTATCCCCCAACCTTTTGGTCAACTGGTATATTATATAATGCACGGTCCCAAAAGGGTTACAATGCTGGTCCAGATATTTTTGTTAATAAATTCTAGACGGGAGGCTCTGCAGGCTCCTGCAAACTCAGGAATATCAAAGACTGTTATATAGAATATTTTTTTGTTCAAAATTCCAATAGCCATTTTCAAAATGCTGGTGCTTTTTAAGCTTACTCGCTCTAGATGGTTGGTGGAATTTGTCTCCATCAAATGTTCTAGATTGGTTGTGGAAGAGTCTAGATTGCACTAAGATCAGACGGGGTGTTTAAGTTTCATGGAGTACTGGTGGCTCAAATATGGTGGAAGTATAGTTCCATATTTCCTAATTCTTAAGTGAATTTGAGAAATTAATGCCCCAGTCTAAACTTGAAGGGCCTGATACCATTTTCAAGTGGTAGTCACAAGACTCACAGCTGATGGAGGACAAAATAGATAAAGGTTCTAAAATTAAATCTATAAACTTGGGATTTGAATTATCTGAATGTGCACAAAGAGTGAAGTCTGAGCAAAAGTAGAAGAAACTGAAGAAATCTGGATAGCCATTTCAAGAAGTTAGAGAACATGATAACCTAGTGGAGAAATGAGAAAATAGGTTATAAATGAAGTTGTAAAGTGTATTAACCAAGCTGAGAATTCGAAATCTTCCTAGTATTTATGGTAGTCCCGCCAAAAATTTATTTTGGTTATGGAGAGGATTAGTTGTTTGGGTTAACAAGATTAGTTGATTACTATTGCATTCTCTTTGAGCTTGGGAATGAAGAAAGTGAACTGAATAATTCTTTATGCTAGGCCAATTAAATATTTTACATAAGAATAAGGTACTATACTATTAATACTAATGTCAGTGTGTTATTTAGAGTTGATGGGCCAATATAATTTGTACCTTCAGGCTTCTTATCATCAGTGAATAACTTATTAAATATGGGAGCAAAGCAACAGTCTGAGAAGAATATGTTTGCTAATTTTTGTAAAGGAATCGATATAAACTCCCTTCTAATAAAGTCAAAACTGCAAGAAGTTTCTAAAGATATTTAAAGACATTCTTTTTCTTGTGAAACAAGTCAAAGCTTTGTAGTCAATGTGGGAAGTGTTTGTACCTAAAATGGTCGGAGATTGTTTGAACGGACTCATTTTCAAATTCAATAAATGTTGGTTGATCGTATATTTCATTATAGTTCTGTGATTCAGGGTATTCTTTCCTATTTGATCCCTTCTATTCCTTAGAAAGAATCAATGCAACACATAATATAGCAAGTTAACTTCATACTATTCCAAATTTGTTGGCTCTATTGTGTTATTCGAGAAGGCTGTAAAGATACTACGATGAGGTCAAAAACTTAAACGTTATTGTACAGTACTTGAAACTGCATTAATGCTTTATCAGGGTGCACTATGTATCTTAACTCATGTTGGTGCCCTCTACTTTGCAACCCATAACACTAACAGAGGTCCCAACTAGGTGGGTAGGGGGCAGATTTGTTCTGGTTGGAATTATTTTGTTATCTGTATAGTGGTCTAATCTCCATGTGTTATTTAATGCTATGTTTATACCATAGCAGAAGTAAGAAATGAACTTTACTAAGCTGACATGCAGATTCACGTTTATATGGTTTTTGGATATTATTTTCTAAAACCTGCAATGCCACTCATGTATTGAAACGTGTCTTTAGTCTGGATAATTGAATTCTTGGAAAAGTCTTGTATGATTATTTTACACGTGTAGGCATGAGCTCTTGCTGTTTGAAGCCCTTAGAGAAGGGCTAGAGGAAGAAATGGATAGAGATCCTCGGGTCTGTGTCTTTGGTGAAGATGTAGGGCATTATGGAGGTTCATACAAGGTCACCAAGGGACTTGCTGAGAAATATGGAGATCTCAGAGTGCTTGATACACCAATTGCTGAGAATTCTTTTACAGGCATGGGTGTTGGGGCAGCCATGACTGGTCTAAGACCAGTTATTGAGGGCATGAACATGGGATTTCTTCTATTGGCTTTCAACCAAATATCTGATAACTGTGGTATGTTACACTACACCTCAGGTGGACAGTTCACTATTCCAACAGTCATCCGAGGACCAGGAGGGGTTGGGCGCCAACTTGGGGCAGAGCATTCACAGAGACTGGAATCTTACTTTCAGTCAATTCCAGGGATCCAGTTGGTCGCCTGTTCAACTGTTTACAATGCCAAGGGTCTGATGAAGGCTGCCATCCGCAGTGAGAATCCTGTTGTCCTTTTTGAACATGTGCTTCTTTACAACCTCAAGGAGAGAATTCCTGATGAAGAATATGTATTGTCATTGGAAGAGGCAGAGATGGTGAGGCCTGGGGAGCACATTACAATCTTAACATATTCCCGGATGAGGTACCATGTCATGCAAGCTGCCAAGACTCTTGTCAACAAAGGTTATGATCCGGAGGTCATAGATATTAGATCTTTGAAACCATTTGATCTCTACACAATTGGAAATTCTGTTAAGAAAACTCACCGGGTGCTTATAGTTGAAGAGTGCATGCGAACAGGCGGCATTGGGGCCAGCCTTACAGCAGCAATAAATGAGAATTTCCATGATTATTTGGATGCACCAATTGTTTGTCTCTCCTCACAGGATGTGCCAACTCCTTATGCTGGGACATTGGAGGAATGGACCGTGGTTCAACCAGCACAGATTGTTGCTGCTGTCGAGCAGCTCTGTCAGTAACGCCTGCAGGAGTAGTGGTGAGATCTAGTCGATTCAGTCTTCGCCATAATTTTTGGCAACATTTCAGCCTTGTTCACTTTGTATGAGAATCTTCTTGTATTTTTGTTGCTATTTTTTTTTTCTTAGGAGACGTTGCGTTTTCGTTGGCTATTAAATTTGTCAGTAAGAAACTTAGTTCTATTTCAATCTGAAACTTTAATGTGATGCTTCATTATATTCCATGCTGTCGGTGACTCATAGAAACATGGTTAAAAGTCTCGGTATTTGGGCGATGTACAGGCCTTATCCATATTTCTAGTTATACTCATAGTTTGGCTTTTCCAACTATGACTAGCAGCAGCAACTGGAGAAGGAAGTTATTCGATCTGAGCATGAAGTGAGATGTTTTATGGTGTCAGTGTGTCTTTAAGACCATTATTTTCTCTCTCATACTTCCTATGACATTTAGTGAATGTGTGTAGCTGTTTAAGTAAGTGCCCTCTTTTTTAGCATCTAAATGACGGAAAAGGTTCATGTAGCCGACCCCAACTTGTAGTGTAACAAGGCTTAGTTTGTTGTTTGAGTTGTATCTTAGCATTTCCCTCAGATTTCTATTGTTATTCGGATGAAGCCAGATAGGTGTTAATGACTGAGGGAAATCTGTCAAATGGGCAAATACATGCCTCCATCAATTGATTTTTGAACATTATCTCTTGGAATTTTTTGTGATAATTCACATCCATTGCCCGTATAACCTTGGAATTGTTCCGTTCTTCATTGTCTCTGCATATGGATTTGATGTTATGTTTTGGCTCATTACAATGTTAATGTTAAACTAGAATATTTCTCATCTGTTATACATGGAACATTCATCTACTTCATCAATCTTTCTTTATGAATATAGGTTGATGTATTCAAATGTCTTATAGTTGTATCACTTGTCAGTTGTCTAATGTATTGAATGTAAAATGCTTCCTTCGGCCTGGTAACACGGATGTAAAAACTCTGTTGGACAGAATTGCATTATATGTTCTTTTCTTTTACTATCTTCAATTTTATTCGAGTTTCAGTATCACCTATATCAAGTGCATTTAAAAAAAAAAATCATCTACTTCATCAATCTTTCTTTATGAATATAGGTTTATGAATTCAAATGTCTTGTAGTTGTATCACTTGTCAGTTGTCTAGTTGTCTAATGTATTGAATGTAAAATGCTTCCTTCGGCCTGGTAACACGGATGTAAAAACTCTGTTGGACAGAATTGCATTATATGTTCTTTTCTTTTACTATCTCCAATTTTATTCGAGTTTATTTCAGTATCACCTATATCAAGTGCATTTAAAAAAAAAAAAATCATCTACTTCGTCAATCTTTCTTTATGAATATAGGTTGATGTATTCAAATGTCTTGTAGTTGTATCACTTGTCAGTTGTCTAGTTGTCTAATGTATTGAATGTAAAATGCTTCCTTCTGCCTGGTAACTTGGATGTAAAAACTCTGTTGGACAGAATTGCATTATATGTTCTTTTCTTTTACTATCTCCAATTTTATTCGAGTTTATTTCAGTATCACCTATATCAAATGCATTTAAAAAAAATAAAATCATCTACTTCATCAATCTTTCTTTATGAATATAGGTTGATGTATTCAAATGTCTTGTAGTTGTATCACTTGTCAGTTGTCTAGTTGTCTAACGTATTGAATGTAAAATGCTTCCTTCGGCCTGGTAACACGGATGTACAAACTCTGTTGGACAGAATTGCATTATATGTTCTTTTCTTTAACTATCTTCAATTTTATTCGAGTTTATTTCAGTATCACCTATATCAAGTGCATTTAAAAAAAAAAAAATCTGTGTACTGTTACATGCTTTATAAGAATTAATACCGGATCATTGGCTGTTTCTAGGTTTATTTTAGTGTAATCATCTTTTTTTTTCCCTGTTAATTGAAGTCCATGTCAGTAGGTATAGACTAAGCATTAAAGTCCACTTTTGCTTGGATCAATTATCCTTCAATAACATACATTGGATATGTTTATGGCGTTTCCCTCTTTCTGATGCTAGACATGATTAAATAAAAACATATGCATTTCTGGTCATCAAAATATATTTCTCGTGCCTGTATTCCTTATTAGGTTTCACACTGCAGGTTGAGATTTCTTTAAGATGTTGCTCATTTTTGATGCAGTCAATTTGTCTTTGCATTACCAAGTGGATTCTCAATTGTGAATGACGAATTTTGCATGGCTGGCTGATACTCTTCCAGATGTTCTGTTCAAACGAGGTTGTTAGTATTGAACTTTTATGTGAAGAAACGAAAGGTAGAATTGTCATTTTCTCCATTTTCATATCTTGTTTTGTGGTTCATCTTCTTTCTGATGTACAGGACTGGTTGTTTAATATTTATTCTTTCATCAAATTCCGAATCATAAATTATCATTTCTGGTTCTCTGATGTTCCACGTCGAACTCTTGGATGCTGAGTTTAACATATTATTTGATTAAATACATGTGGACGTGAATGCTGCACCTGGAGAGCCAATCTTGCTTTAGCTTCAGCATTTTTATATGTTTGTTAGTTAAGCTGTAAGTTAGGTGAAGAAAGAAATATTTTATATTCTTTTAATTCTTAATGGATTTTGAATGTTAGAAGTCATGTGGGTGACTTATGCAATGACGTCAAGCATCAGTTCATAAAGAATCAGCAAAATTTACATGAATTTTACCTAATAAATCCCGTATTATTTATTCATCATCATCCTTTTCAAATTTATGGGCTGTCAATTTTCCGTTGTTCTAGGTCTGACTTGTAACGAAAATCTCTTTTGGGGTCGTCAAATCATTGAGTCGACCTCTCACCAATTCGCATTAATGTGATCCAAAGAGTCAATGTCACCACTGATTTAGAATATCATTTGTCCTCGGGCGGGAAAGAATAAATAGTAGTCGCTCCTTTCCTGCAATGGGATAAAGAAGCTAAGCATCTGTGCTTGGCGATCACCAATAGGGTGATAGGGGATTTAGCCGACAATTAACTAGGTTAGCCACACAAATATTATATGATATGATGTACAGGTGTAAGAAAAGTAGGTGTCTGATACTATATTTAGTAATAGATGCTCGTTTCCATGCCCTTTCAAGTTTCTTGAAGGCCATGCAGATGCTGATGCTAGCTTCAGTTTCTTTAATGAAGTCAGTAAGATTTGCAGACAAAATCCCTGAGAATGTTGTCTGCCCTTTAAAACTGTCGCAAGCTGAGCTGTACTTTTGTGCAGAACTTTCTGGAAAACTCTCTATGCACATGTTTGCATGCTTTGCATCTTGACTAGTAAAACTTCAATTTCAATTTCAGAATTTGGGGTGGTTACGTGTTTCTGAAGCTGAAAATCTGGGAAGCTCCTGGAAAGTGGGCCATTACGAGAAATGTGTTGATGTCGGACGGGACCGGAGAATTAGTGACGAGTCGTGGTTAGAGGTAGAATGTTAATAACTAGCTATTGTTGAATGAGGCAGTGCCATTTTTCCCCAGCTAATAGGTGCTTAAGATTATGGAAAATCTAGTTCAAGTGAAAAAGGGTTTGTATATATTACACTGGAAAAGCCACTGGAAAAAGAAACATGATGTTGTTCCTGATTTATAGAATAATACAAACATCTTAACCTTTTTTTTCTATCATGTTTCGATTCGTATCTAAGACTGTGTCTTGTTTTATCCTATGCGAATTCCCTACGTCAATAGTATAGTGGATGGCTTATCTGCATAGCAATAACGAGTAAGTGTAGTGTACAAAATAAAGAGCAGGCCAGAAAGCGGACTATTCTGAATGTACGGTTCTATTTCGATAGAAATATTTCATTTTGATTGAAAAATACGAAACTATAACAATTTAGTGATATACATGAAAGGGGTACAAATTAATAAGTTTGGAGAGATTTGATAAGACAATATCCCTCATATGAAGCCATTATGATTGGTCATACTCAGGGGCGGAAGCAGAAGTTTATAATTAGGGGGACACAATCGAATTTGCAAAGAAATTTGGAAAAATTTTAGAATCAAAAATTTACGTCCCAAAAAATCATACCTCATGTCATTTTGCATCCGAAAATTTACATAAGATATGATTTTTTCAGATGTAAAATTTCAAAAAAAAAATTATATCATATTCCATATAAAATTTCCTAATAAAATTGTGAAAATTATATTGAGAAATTTGTATTGCAAAAATAATAAATGTTAATAAAATAATTGAATTTTTAAAAAGAAAATACGAGTTAAAACGCTTTTCTTTTAAAACTCATATTTAATGCATTTTTAACTATTTTCGATATCAGTTGGGATTTTTTGATATGCCTATAATGTAGTTCTCGGAATAGGTTTTGAGATGACATAAGCAATTTGTAGATTAGATTAATGTACGATCGTCGAAATTTTTTTAAAATTAGCATGTTATTGAAATTTTTGAAATACTAATTTTGAACGGCATACTTTGACAAGTCGTAGCATTTGATACAATTGATTGTTTCGTACGTCATTAAAGACAAAGAAAACTAGACCGTGAACACTACGAAATGGTATTAAGAATGCAATATTTCTCTCTTGTTTGATAGAGAGTTATGATTTTGTTAAAATGCGAGAGAAAAAGAGAAAAATTAAAATTAATTTGATTTTTTGTATGACTCATACTCCTTAGTCCTTAAGGAAAGGCATGGAATATGCTCTCTCCCTTTACGTTTTTTTGGTGTTATTACACTTTAAAATAAGAATTAAGCTGCAGATACAGGAAATTTTTTGTGTGTATCCTGTAGGTACAGGAACCCATAGCAAAGGTCCTTAAAATAATTATAAAGATGATGTTAAATGCTAGTGTTAGATGAACACCTGTTCACTTTATAGACATAATAAATAGTAAAGAGATTGGAGTGGTTGGGACCCACCTTATTAGTTATAATGCTTTATTATTTATTTTTGGATATTTTCTTGGAATTCTAGAGCATCATATAATTGCCCTTCAATTCTTATAATAAGTTCATGTAAACAATGAGAAATTGTGATGGTTGAAATACCTTTCCAATGGCTAATTATTGATTATTTTTTTTTGAAAAGTGAAACCACATTCCTTTCGGTATAGATTAAAATCTATTAAAAATTTCAAATCAAAATCAATAATGAATTTTAATCATATATTTTACTGGACCCATTATTTTATATCCACAAATTTCATCAACTTTTATCGAAATCTGCTAAAAATCTGATTTTAATCTCCATCAAACAATGACGTAATATTTTACTCGATTTAAAGACGATAATATCGTCTTTTATGAGAAACTCCTAATCATCTTAACGATACTTTTAAACACGAGGATTAGAGGAAACTAAGTTGCTTCAAATTTGAAAAGGTTTTCTTTTTAAATAAGCTTTGAACACATAATTCAAACTCGGAATCATCTTTTGCTACAAGAAATAAGGATGGCGTGGAAATTGAGATAAGGGTCGTCGAAGCTTTCTTGCTCCTACCACTCTCGGAAAAACCCCACCCGAAACCTTGTGTGCTTGTAGTCGTACTTCTCACATCGATACCCGAAGGGCTAAATTACTTATATGGACTTAGAGTAAGGACCATGCTAGTGGTACATCAAGAATTACATCAGGGTGTACACCCCTCTCACATGGGGGGTGGGGATCCACTCGAATAAAAAATTATTATTCGAGTGGACCCCACCCCCAATGTGAGAGGGGTGTAGACCTTGATGTATAGATCTTGATGTACAAGTAGAAATATCCTTAGAGTAAATACTGAAAATACAATTAAAAAAACTATTTAAAAGTAACTTTTATATTTAATCAATCAGAATAAAGAGTTTTATATTTTGCAAGAATGGAGAGGACAGTTATTATGAACACTTGGTTATAAATGTAACCTACGACTGAACTATCAATTATAAAATAATAAGAAAGAAAGAAAAACGAATTCACCACTGACATAATGGTTATGATGATGACGTAAAGTGACTTTTATTTTTTATTTATTTTTTATTCTTATCCTTGTGTCTCCTTAATGGAAGTCTATTTTCCCTTTAGCTAGACTTAAAATATTTATAATTAAAGTTATACTAACATGTTAATTGATTATAATTTTGTAAAGTTTCTTTATTATTATAGAGAAAGTGAGGATGATTGTAACTATTTTGCAATGAAACATGGATAGTCCATTCTTGCGCAGGTTCTTTAAATTCGTGTTATTTTCTCATACTAGTTTGTGAAAGGATAAGAAAAATAACCTCCTCGTAATTCCTCTACAAATTCAAAAGCTATACTTGATGATGGCGAGTCCAAAAATTCACCCCCGTCTCTCTCTCCTGTTTCAAGCATGTTCTAATATTATCCACCCTACTCAAAGGGAATGCCCCAAAATCGACTTCAACGTGAAAATTCGAGCTCTGGTGCCAATCCGATATATGGTATTGCCATCACTTTACCCAAAATCTGTAGCTGATGGTACAAAGACAATTCCTATATCATCCAGAATCAAATATATCACCATGTTTCAGGCATGCTCCTATTTTATCACCCATCCACGGGAATTCTCTAACATTGAACTCGAACATAGGAACTCCACCTTCGATAAGAACCTAATGTAGGGTATTTTCGTCTTTTTCTCTCAAAAGTTATAGTTGATGGTAGAAATGCAATCCATCCCATATCATCTAGAATCAAAGCTCGTGAATTCACCACAAGTTGGGCCCATCCCATATTATATATGCACGAGATCATTTTGGAGGTGAGTAAATATAAGAAACGAATTTATGTAAAATGGTTATTGATTTATGAATGTTTGTGTGTTTATATAGATAGAGGAAAGAAAGACAACGAAATAAATTCGGCAAACTTTGATTGTATGTCTAGGCCTATAAAAGAACTCTGTCACACAATAAGTGTTCGAATTAGAGTGTGATTCAAATTCTATTTTGAAGATAACTGGGAATTCTAATTAAGATCGACATAAAGAAGAATTCTATTTGTTGGAATGCTTTTGAAATCTTATTCGAAGTCCATGTGACAAATTCAAGTTGAAATTCTATTTGGAAGCTCTATTGGGAGTTAGAATTTGTATTGAATTTGAAGATATCGAGATATGGACAAAGAAATGATGAAAAACGTGTTGAAGAATTAATTTCAGCGACCTGGCGTCAGGGCGCCTACCCCAGTGTTGGAGCGCTGCTTGGGTAGCGCCTAGGATGCGACGTTTTGGCCTCCAAATCTGTTTTCAATATGTTTTTTGCATTCTATTTCATTTATAACTCTACTTTTAAGGTTTGACATATCCCCTATATATAGTTAGCTTTTCATTGTATTTTAGATTAAGTTAGACAAATAAAAAACATAAAATTATTGTAATTCTTTCTCCATATTTTAGTGAATCTTCATTCATCTACCAATTATTTTATTATTGAGTTTGTGATCAATTACTTTATATTGTGTTATATTATTTTCTCACCTATTATCACAACAAATTGTTATCAAAATTATTTGGTATTTTCTTCGTTATTTGTAACAAACTGGTATCAGAGCTAAGCCTTTATTCATAGGGAGATTTTTTGATTTTTGGGATAGCAACTATGAAATATGATATTCTGCTTTTGGATTACAGTACAAGATTTTCGTTGTGACATATAAAGATGTGAGCAATACTCGCTCAAATGAATTTGGACGATACGTTGTTGGGGTTTGACAAGATGCCTACAATTTGGAATTAGAAAAAGAAACAACGTAGGGGTCAAAACGTCCTATCATAAATTCTTCTTCATTTTTCGAATAACATTATTCATGACGTTTTGAAGGAGAAGTCCACCGCTGCATTATGGTTAAAATTGGAGCAATTTTGCATGACGAAGAGTCTTACTAACAAATTGCAGTTGAAGTAGCGCCTTTATCCTCATCGTAGACAGAAGATACATCTCTTGAAGATCTCTTGGCTGTGTTTAAGGAAATCGTTGTTGATCTTGAAACCCTGGAGGTTAAATATGATGAAGAAGATATGAGTTTGATTTTGTTGTGTTTGTTATCTGCTTCATATATGTCGTTTAGAGGAAAATCCTATATAGTCGTGATACTCTCACCATTGAAGATGTTTATTAAGCTCTTTATTCAAAAGAAAGGATGAAGCATCTCGTTTGAACTGAAGCTCATGGGGATGGCTTTATTGTGATGGTGGTTTTGGAATGAGCAAATTGAGGTCTAACTTCACAAATAAATTTTGTAATTATTGCAAGAGGAAAGGGCAATTGGTTAAGAATTACTATAAGTTGTAGAATAAAGAAAACTTGGCTGCAACTAATCATAAGGAAAATCAATTAGATACTTCAGGTGAAGCCAGTGTTGGAGAAACTGTTCACAACGATGGATATCTTTTGGTGATTTCTAACAGCGATTCCAAACTTGAAGAGGATTTGATTCTTGATACGACTTGCAATTTTCATATGTATCATAATTGGGATTCATTTACAACATATGAAGAAGTTCCAAAGGTGTTGTGACCAGTAATATTGCACATTGTCGACTGGTATAGGAAGGGTCAAAATTAAGTCAATTGATGGAAGTGTCAGAACACTTGATGCAATGCGGTATGTTCTTGATTTAAAGAAAAATATTATCTCCTTAAGTACTCTTGACTTGAAAAAGTACAAATTCACTGGTGACAGTGGAGTTTTAAAGGTTTGTAGAGGTGCTCATATTGTGCTGTAAGGACGGAAAAGGTCTCAATTATATGTCTTACAAGGTTCTATCGAATCTTTGACGGATCAACATAGTTTAAGGACTAATGTGGATTATGAGTTGGTTCAGTACATCAGAGTTTTGTTTGGGTCTACATTGATGAATACGTTTAAGTCAAGGTTGAAAGTTACGGATAATTTTGCCTTGCCACCATTATCAGGGTGCCATTGCATATTCTAGAAGTAGACCTTTTTTTTTTGAAAATATGCCTCCATATAGGTACAAAGATGCGGAATTAGTTAATTATGCTTCGTTCATGGTTGAAAGTGAAGATTCTAGTAAAGATTCTTCAGTTGAAGCATTTCGTGGTGATTCTTTTGCAGGTCTTGTTTCAACATTGTTTGGTGATTAGCACAATACTCCCCTAACCTTTGTTTGTTTTGTAAAATATCCCATAATCTTTCATTTTTGGTGCAAAATTCTCCTAAATCCTGCAAACGATACGAAAAACCCTTCGTCTCCACATCAGTCAATTTCTCTATTAAAATGAATTTTGAGGTCAAAATCAATAAAAACATCAAGGGTATTTTGGTCTCATCATCTCCACACTCAGAGTGTATCAGAAACAAAAATTTCTTGAGTGGCTTTCATTTTGAAATATGAAAATAAAAGAAATTTGAAGCTAATTCTTACAAAGAAATTGGATTTACTTGCAATAATGAAACTGAGTGAAGAAGAAATTGAATTTGATTTCAGAGATACAGAGAAATTGCTTGTTTTATTTTTCATTTCCCCATTTTAGATGAATGAGCTTCATTCTTCTAGTGCTTAATGATAGTGAAATTGGGTTTGAAATTGGTATGATTTCGAACTGGTACTAGATATGATTTCATTTTCCCATTTCCAATCTAGTTTTGCTGTTGGTTTGAAAATGGGATGTGTATTTGAATTGAAGAAGAAGACTTCTTCAAATGTTCATGTGCAAATCAACCTTGTAATTGGTAAACATTGCGGAATACAACCTTGGAAATGGTAAACTTTATGGAATACAACCTAAAATAGGTAAACTTTGCTCAAATCAACCCCAACTCAGAACAAAATACCAAAAACAAAAGAAACAATCAAAACACCAAATTTTTCATCTAAACCAGCGAACCCTTACTTCACCGGACAACAAAAATCAGCACCAAAAATAGCAAACTTTAACCAACAGCAACTGTATGGAGGGGAAAAAAATCAACATTATCAATAACCAAGTTATTTTACAAATCCACGTCATACGCCCACTTATTTGTCTAAATATCGACCACAAACTGTAAATATTCAACTTATCTATGCGAAATTTTCAATACAATGGCGTGTAGACTTTTCTTATATACAAATATGTGCAGTTTTTTTTTTAATGATTTTGGATTTCTTGGTGGATTATTAAGGTTTCATGTAGATTTCTCTATCTGGCTCCTCTCTCACTCTATCTTTTAAACAAACATGATCTTAAGTAAATATGTGGAGATGATGAGACAAAAATTTCCTTGATTTTTTAAAATTAATTTTGGCCTTCAAAATCCATTTTGACAGATAAATTGTTAGATCTGGAGGGGATTTTTTTGCAATGTTTGGGGATTTAGAAGGATTTTGCAATAGAATGAAAGGTTAATTAGGAGTGTGTTGCACAAAATAGGCAAAGCTTAGGGGTTATTGTGCCAATTACCCATCCAATACATTTAACATATGGTAACTATGGCTATGGTGACAAAACGTTCAAATATTCTCATATACTTATTATATAATACTAACTTACATTTTAACCATTTATTTAGCCCAATTTTAATTTTAATAGTTTTCCAACATTAACCTTGCATTACAGTCGCGATTAATGATAGCTAGCATCTACAACTATAAGTAGGGGTGTCAACGAGGCATGAGTCGAGCCCCAAACCGAAACTTTTGCTCGAACTTGGCTCAAGTAAAATACTTCGAGCTTTTTTTGGCCCGAGTCAAGCAAAAACTCGGCCAAAAAATTTAGGCTCGACTCGAGCTTTCGGCTCGGGCCTTAACGAGCCAAGTCGGGCCGTGCCCGAGCCGACTTGTTTTCTTTTTTTAAATTCATGACAAATCTAAATTTTTTTTAAAGAATTTAAAATTTGAACAATTTATACGTATTATATATAATAATTAATTATTAATATATAAAAAAATTACAGCTAAAATGAAAATAATTTTTTTTTTTTAAAAAAAAAAGAAGTGATAGGCAAGGTTTTTTTATTTTTTAGGCTCACAGGTCGGCTCGAATCGACAACTCAAAATGGGGCTCAGCCCCACCAGGCCACGAGCCGACTCGGGCTATTTTCGGGCCAAGCTGGAGCTGACGAGTCATTTTGACATTCCTAACTATAAGATTTAATGTCAATTAGATCTCATGTGTCAAACATGAAGATGTAGGCATATTCAAAAGAATAAAAAAAAATTCTTTTTAATTTTTGTGAATATTTTTAATATAACAAATACAATAGTGCAACAAAAACAAACATGATGTTGATATGTTGAGTGGCCATGTTCTCACCAAATTGAGCCCCTCACATGGTGTAAAGGACTGCAGTTTCAACTAAGTCCCTTGATCCGCACATTGTAAATATTTTATTTTAATTGTAAAATAGCTAGAAATTAGAAATTTTTAGTATGATTCTACGGACTTTAAACGTCTACTTCCTTCAGTTGGGTTTTTGTTGCTTTCTACGGACTTTAAACTTCTACTCCCTTCAGTTGGGTTTTTGTTGCTAAGTCTATTATAGGGGGTATTAGTTTTTCAAACAATCTTTCAAACTTTCTAGTGTTCGCCCCCTGCACTAGCCATTATAATTTCCTGCTTTTATTTATTGTAATTTCTAGTTTTCAAGAAATCAATGATCAATTTAGTTTCAATACATTTTAATTTCATGTTGCAAGCTTTCTACAAATTGCAATCAAATTTCCTTTTGTCCTGAAAGGATCGAGAGAAGGCGGAAGGTAGTCTAGCAAAGCAGACTACTACCGCACGGTGTCCCTTTCTGTGCTAAGAAGAAAGTTAACCCGTGAAAGTTGGTATCAGAGCTGGAGCTCAAGACCCTCAATAAAGAAAGCTATGGATCCAATTGAATCGAACACCACAAAGATTGTAGATCCTCAAAATAGGAACACAAAACAGCGCGTGGATGCGCTTGAGATGAAAACTGCTAGGTTGTTCTATGTCGCGGATAGTCTCAACGAAAGGGTCGAGGTGGCAGAGAGGGAAATTCGTAAACTAAACACCCAACTGGGTGAAAGCCGGATGGCTTGCACAGCGCTGACTGAAAGCTATTGCTATCATCCATGATTTGCAGGATGATATAAAAGCATTGAGAGTTCAATTACTAGTTCTTCAACAGGCGGTGGGCAATGGGCAAGCCCCCGTACGAAAGCATGTTCCTTGACTCAGAATTCCTGAACCGTGTACCTACGGAGGGGCACGCGATTCAAAAGAAGTCGAGAACTTTTTGTTCGATATGGAACAATACTTTCTTGCAACTTCGATCGAAGATGAAGCAAGAAAGGTGACAACAGCTACCATGTATCTTGGTAGAGATGCAAAACTATGGTGGCGGACAAAGTATGCTGATATTTAGGCCAACAGGGTCCGAATAGATTCTTGGGATCTCCTCAAGGAATCGATCATATCTAAGTTCTTCCCAGAAAATGTGAAATATCAGGCACTATGTGCACTACGAGAATTGAAACACACAAGTTCCATCAGGGAGTATGTGAAAGCCTTTTCAGGGTATATGCTGAATATTCGAGATATGTCAGAAAAGGACAAGCTATTCACCTTCATGGAAGGGTTGAAACCGTGGACACGCACGGAACTTCAGAGACAGAAGGTCACTGATTTGAGCGCGGTCATGGGAGCCGCTGAATGCTTAAGTAACTATCAGATCGAGTCGAGAAAAGATCAATGTCAATTTTGTCATCTCTAACTATAAGATTTGATGTCAATTAGATCTCGTGTGTCAAACACGAAGATGTAGGCATATTCAAAAGAATAAAAAATAAATTCTTTTTATTTTTTGTGAATATTTTTAAGATATCAAATACAATATCCTTAGTGCAACAAAAACAAGCATGATGTTGATATGTTGAGTGGCCATGTTCTCACCAAATTGAGCCCCTCACATGGTCTTTCATTTATTGGTGATGTATAGCCATGAATAGTATTAAATGATATTCAAAATATACAAGGTAGTCTACATGTGGGATGATAAAGATGTCCATAGATAGGACATAATACTAAGAACTCAAAATTACATTTTCCACCCTTATCTTTGTTTATTTTCCAATATATACCACCATTATTTATTTTATTCCAATAATGTATGACAAGTGCTTTGAATTAAATATAATGAAGCACTCTAGATAATGTATTTAGTGCCAATCTACATAACTAGCCAAAATTCATTGCATTACAAAGTGGGCATCTAACACATGGTTCATTCTAAGCATGCAAATGAGGAATGCAAAATGATGTCCTTCTTTCATTATGCAAATAACAAATGAAATTTATAGAAGGGACCATCATGGTTTATTTCTCATGTGCGAAGTCGAAATGAACAAATAGATTGCGAGATATCTCATTCTATTTTAAGTAAAGTCAAGCTTGAGCAGCTTTTTATTATACTTGTTCATTTCAATATGGAACAAACGAACTAAAATATTTAGGGTGCGAAACAAGTTACAACAAAACTAAAAACTCAAGTCTCCATCAAAGTAGCATCGGGTTTTGGTCTATCCATCTCAAGTATATAGTAAAAATAAATGAAATACATATAAAAATTGCAGTCGAAAATGTTACAAGTGTTTTAGACATCATAGAAAGTTTATATGTCAAGTTCAATTCGATTCAGCTAATCTATATGTTTTTCAATTTCTTATTCTTGCAACTTTCAAGAAGTTATTTAGTGATGTTTCCTTTAGATTTTATAACTAAAAAGCATGCAACATAAATAACATGGGTATAACTTGGAGTGCTTTTCTATATAAGCATTAACTCTAAAAAGGTGGATGCATTGGTGGACATTATGGACCGTGTAGGACAATAGAACGAACAAGATTAAAGAAGAAAGACGTATGAAATATTCATTCAATGACTAATCAAATATACAATATATCATTGGTTTGAGGACTTCATTTATTTTCCACATCTATCCCTAATATTCTATTATTGAGACCTCATACCAATAGAATTGAAAAAACCCTTGGACCACTCTCTATAGCTCCACGTATGTGATTTTGCAACATTATTGTTGCATTTTATATTTACTCGAGACCAACATGATTGATAAAAATAGTATAGATTCCATTTCAAAATGCTCTTCCACTTATAAAAAAATAAATAATAAGATAGTCGATATCTTTTGTAACACGTTTTTTTTTTTCCTTTTTTATGTAACTAAACTATTTCGTTTAAAAGTTTAATCTGACAAATCAACATTTTAGAACATCACTCTCAAGTGTCGTTTTTTGTTACGACTTTTTACGATTAAATCCAAAAAAAAAAAAAAATGTTTTGCCGATGTACCGATTTGTGATTCGCTAGTTAACAAATCCAAATATAGGGAAATAGCCAATGAAGTGGTGTACGAAAACTTTGTTGATTTGCATGAGAATTGACTAATGAAATTTACAATTTGATAATTTTCCATCACAATAATTGAAGGGAGTCATTCTTCCAATTTTGGTCAGTCATTATCATAGCGATTTATTAATATTTTTTACTCCAATGATCACAAACCTTAGAAATAGACTTTGTCTGAATCTCATGACTGCATCATCACACTTTTACCTTAGTATCACCAACCTATTGGCTCATTTATAATGTGACCCTTTGTCCAATAGATCCAAAAGTGAAGTTTCACCGAGATTATTAGACGAACCATCTTATCTAAATGTTTAAACATACCCAACAAACTCTATGCCATTGTATATGTACAAGAAACAGAGTAAAAACAGAGGACCTGTAAATACATACATTCTGATTCACATAATATGTGAAAGAATAAGCAAAAACCAGCTGAGCTTCTATTTCTATCTATATCCAAAAGCTACAAGCTGGTTTGCTAAAACCTCTCACATAAACTGGAAAAAAGGTAAAAAAATATATAGCACCTGGATCCATACGAAAGAGGGTTCTGAAACAGGAAGGAGATTCCGGGGTTGTATCTCAAACCAGCCCTCTGGTAAATCTCTCCTGAGAAAAAAAGAAAAAAAAAATACGAGCTTAAAACGCGATAGATTAGGCTTGACTTGCTAGGTTGTTAGCACTTATGAATGTGCCATGGAAACCATAAGGAACTCTTGATGGGAGCTTGACTGTGGCCTCTAATTTCATACTCATGGCATTAACAATTTGTAGCTCTGATTTCCATGCCTTTTCATCGTGCACGAAGGCTAGAATGTATCCATCATCTTCTGCTTCACAATTAGGATCTTGAGGGAGGAAAAAAGGCTCGCCACCATATTTTTCATTGCCGTAAAAATACTTGTTCACTTCCCCTGTGAAAAGATCGACTTTAGCAAAACCAGAAACTTTAGGCCACGGCTCTGCAATGGCAAGATATGCGTAGCGAGTTTTTCTACCGAGCTTGTTTCGATTAACCATTCCAGCCTCTAAATTCACTTGATCCTTCTCAGACATGATAGGCCTCCTAGTAGATTTTCCAGTCTTTAAATTTAGTCGAATTTCGGATAAAACACTCTTCAATTGCTCATCACATTCGTTGAAAATAGAGTCTGGTGGAGTCATACATGAACCAATGACCACAATTTCATCAGTTTCTGGCTCTTCCCATGCATTCCAGAGGTGAAAGCAAAAGCAATCAGGTACTTCAATCCACTTCATACTAGAAGCATCTTTCGCGTACTTATCCAATACTCCGAACCTCGATACTTTTTCCTTGTCATACATGACGGGCGAGCCGCCCCTTATCATTTCCGACATCTTGAACACCACTTGCTGATCAGGCACAATCACAAACTTCTCAGTGATAGCAAAATCATGCATCATTGTTGGCTTGGAAACTGGGATTTCGACATCCTCAGACTTGTGTCCATTTCTTGAAAATCTGAAGTACTTTAGATAAGGCTTCTGTATCACGTCGTAGCTTAAGGCAAAGAGTTCACCGGTAATCGGGTCGATCTTGGGGTGAGCAATCATGGTGGATTTTAGCTGGTCGTCGAAATTGTATCGTTCTACGCTTTCAAGATCACCGGATGCAGTCACGCGTACATGGTACGGCAAGTCATCTTCAGACATGGCTAATAACCGGTTGTTGAAATAGGCCAAACCGGCGTTAGCGACACCGCTGCCTCGACTATGATCAACAAGGCCAAACATTCCTCGGGCATAGAAAAGCATCAATCTTGCTATACCCGTGTGGCCATGTAGTTCACCAATGGCTTTAGGAAAAACAGGGCGGCCCAAAGACCGTTCTTGAACCAGCCTTTGAGTTTCAGTGAATCTGCAGGCATAACTCGCAGAACCACTCTTGAATTGCACGGCGTGGATCATTCCATCTCCATCAAAGAAATGATGACCCGCAATTGGCTCGAATAATGGATTAGCACCGTTCCTTACATACACTCCTTGAATGGATTCCGGGATTTTTCCAGTCACCGGAAGTCTCTGCCTGACGGGCTGTTCCTGCACCGGAGAGAAATTCCCGGCAATCTGAACTCCCGGGTCTGCTGTTTTCGGTAAAGGGCGTTCGAGTTCGTGCACATTCAATGCATTCTCCACAACGTCCAATGCTAGTGCAGCTGCTTTTTGAATAAAATTCCATTGCGGCTTTGAAGGGGAATTTGAATCTTCCTTTCTAACAGTAGGTACTGTAAAAGGAGGTGGATTTTGAATGGTAGATTGCTTTGGGAAATGGATAGTTTGTAGAGAGCAATTTGTTTGATGAGTATTTTTGTGCTTAATCCAAGAACTTGTTGTATTGGTTGAAGGTGTTATAGCAGCCATGGCTACCAATTTTGTTGCACTGAAAGTGAGGCTGAATTTGTGCGTGTTCTCAGTGTGTGTATAAGGTGTGCTATGTTTATGAGTTTGGAATCTTTGGATATAGAGAGAGAAATTGGAATGAGAGAAAGACGAGTATTTTGGTTGATGTGATAGAAAGGGGAGTATGTGGAGTATATATAGGGGAAATGTGGAGGAGGAGGAGGTCCACTTTAACATGTTAGAGAAGACCACGTAGTAGATTTGTTGAAAGAGAACTGAGTATTGGCAATGGAAGGGGAGGTGGCCCCGACAGGACCGGAACAGACTAGATTTATTTCTAAAATATATTTTTCACTCGTTTATTTTTCAATCACATACTTTTTAATAAAATAATATTATACGTAAGTTCAAAATTTTTTCTTATTTTTAATTACATATTCCCTATCAATCTACTGATTAAAAATGTATTACTAGAAAAAAAAAATGAGGCTCAAACAAACGCTGGATATTTCTCCTCAACCCCATAATTAGACTGAAACAGACAAGACATGACATTTCTTTTTCACCCAGAATCGGATCAAAACACACTAGACTGGTAAGTTTTAAATCATTGTGGATTACAATTAATAAGTCATTGTGATCAAATTGAGAAAGAGATAACATAAGAGGTCCTTTTGAATTCCTATTACTATAGTGACAAAAATCGCATCTCGATGATTTAATCGTGATCCACAACGATTAAGTCAACGCTAATCAAATCAAATAATGCTAGCAAATTCTCTTGGCCCTATTTACTTAAGCACATAATAGCGTACTCGTAGGTCGGCAATTGAATTAATAGAATTAGAAACATCATATTCATTTTCCCAGAAAGTTAAAAGGAATTATTACCTATCTACCGACTATTAACTATTTCGAGACAAATTTTAACACGCAATTAACGGACACCACCATAAGAAGAAAATTTCCAAGAGAAAAGGCAGGATTAGTGGAAAAAGTGAGATTAAGGTAGTTAAGTTTTGTTATCAAATTGAATAATTTTTAATTTTGTACAAAAATCTTTAGGCAACCAAGAAAGTTGGGTGGGATATTATTTTTATAATTGAGATAGGTCCATTTTTGTTTATTTGTCTACAACGCCGCGTTTTGGCCTCTAAAGAGTGACCTTCCCAATACGTGGCAGTCAAATTGAGGATCTTAACCTAAATGTCGGCATATCGAATGTCCAACACGCTTGTCCCTAAAAAACACTCACTTTTTTATCGTTTCCAGTTTGAAAACCATGTCACTTCAAGACCAATATGCTAATTTTTTAAGTTTTTTTTTTTAAAAAAAATTTAAAATAGGTTTTAGTTAGTTTACTTGCCTCCCTTTGTTTCTCATTTTTTATCCATAAAAATGAAAAATATGATCGCTATCCATTAGATCAAGCCATCAATTTTAAATTTTTATCTCTTATGTGGGGCCCAATAACGACTATATTTTCATTTTCATTCTACAATAATGAGAATCAAATGGGTCATTACATTTTTTTTAAAATTTGTCTAAATACATTAAAAAGACTATTTTGCTTTAATTAAAAATGTTATTTGAATGTTCAAACTTCTTGTCCCTATGAGGGCTAAGGAATTGTTCGATAATACGGAAGCTTTTTTCGTATTTATGAGAAAATTATTTGACGGAAAACTGAATTGTGGAAAGATATATAATATCGAGATCTTTCGAATCAAAAAGGGTTGGCTATCGATTTTAAATCATGGTTTTTTTATGCTAAAAATTCTAGAAAATAAGTTTTCAATTGAAAGATGCTCCTCTCTCCACTTATTCTTTAATAAATTATAGCATAAATTATTCATAACTCTTAAACTTACATGGCAGAGTCAAATAAATAAAAGGCCTAAATTTAAGTTTTGCCTACTACTTCTCCATGGAAAGTTCCTTTTCCACACTGAAGAGTGTGAAGACAAAATTTACAAGCGAACCCTTTCAAATAGTTTAACTTATTAGATGAAATAGTTTAACATGATAAACAAAAATCGTGATAAATCACGTCACCTTCTATTTACGTACAAATGTGCCTATATATCTTTAATTAAAAAAAATGAAGTAATTCTTGATGAAATCAGGGAACTTGTTAAATAAAAACAATATTTAAACTTTTATATAAGATAATTTACATTAATGAACATTTTTAGAGATGGCAAACTGGCCGAACGGCTAGTCGGCTAGTAAAAACACGAGCTGCGAGCCACTCGGGCTCGTCAAATGACTAGCCCAAGCCGTGAGCGGCTCGTGGGCTAGTGAAAAATTTTAAAAAAAAGTGAAAAGGGAAAAAAAAAAAAAAATTTCAAAAAGCTCCTGGGCTCGCAGCTCGACTCTTGTGCCCAGCCGAGCTCCCCCACGAGCTACAAGGCGGTTCGGCTCATTAGAAACGAACCACGAGCTTGAGCCGAGCTCATGGGTTTAAGGGCTCATTGCCATGACTAAACATTTCTTTGCTGGCTCGGCACATTGCCATTATTAAACATTTCCTTTTAGTTTTTATCAGCATCGTTGCAACTTGCGAGTTCATTAATAATAATAAAATAATATAATTAGTATCTCCTTCGAAATTTAACTTGTGCAATATTTAAACTTTTATATAAGATAATTTACAGTAATGAACATTTCCTTTTAGTTCTTATCAGCATCGTTGCAACTTGCGAGTTCAATAATAAAAAAAATAAATAATATAATTAGTATCTCCTTTGACATGGGAATTTTTCAAGCCACTGCCACTAATTCAAATGTTTTTTTATCCCTTTCTTGGCCATGGTCAAGTGCACCAAGATTGATACTTGGGCACTATAGTAACTATTTAATTAATTACCCATTAAAAAAGTAATTAATCTACCAAAAAAGATGGTTCATAGCCGCAATAACACATTAGAATTTTAATCACATTCAAACAAATTTCTTAACATTATTTCATTTTTAAATTACTATGCAGGAACAATGTTTGACCCTCGTTTGAGCCTCATTTTTTCCATCAAAATACATTCTTGAATAATGATTTGATTCTATTTCAATTACACATTCTTCAATAAAATAATATTACACGTAAATTTAAAATTTTTTTCTTATTTTTTAACCACACATTCTCCATCATCACACTATTGTAAATGCACTTTTTGGAAAAAAAAAAAAAAAAAAAGGGGACTCAAACAACCCCTTAATGTCACACTAACCTATCAATGATGTCCTTTTTCGACAACAATATCACATTTACTCAACTACATAATTTTGTAAATTCATTATTCCCAGAATATGTTAAATATGAATATGATAATTACTCGATCTCGATGAGCACTAGTATTTATATAAAATTTCTTATTTTTACTAGCTGGGTTGGTACGATAAATCGTACAATATGAAAGGAGCTATCGTTCCATCTCAAAGGATTCACCTATTAGGTGGAATAGTATATATCAACTACCCAATCTCTAACTAATGTGAGACTTTATTCCTACATTCCGAACAATCCCACCTTCGAAGAAAGTTCCGTATCATCTTGGCCCTCCAATGAACATGCCTTGATCACTTCCAACTTAGGACCCACCACCTTTGTTTGGCTGCAACACATGGCTAAGTTTGGGACAATTCTTTATAAGCGCATCATCTATCATATCCCATGATGTAAGACTTTGTTCTTGCATTTTAAAATACAAATAGTGCACAAAATTAAAATAATTCACCTTCTCACCTAATCACTTTCGGTATCGACATTTATTAGATTTTAGTTCAAATCATAGGCTATCTTGGCTCCTAATATAATTTAATGAATTGTTTAATATTGATCTAAGGTCTTCTTCATGTCACGGATGACTCTAACCAACAGAAAAAGGGACCATTTAATAATGTTTGGTAAAGCATACAAAAAATATTATTAATTTATTAAAGAAGGCCTGATTTGATAGAGATGATCTTTTTCATATCTGCTGCCTGCCATATCTAACTTTCGACATTCATAAACTATCTACCGACGTGTCACATATAATATATATATATATATATATATATATATATATATGTATATATATATATATATTAACAAAATATGATTATTTCAATGTGTTTTAAGAAGGAATCAACGAATACATGTACGTTTTTAAGATGACATTCTCATTAGATATAATTAAATACGGTAACTAAAAAAATTTCATTACATGCTTATATTATTCACCAAACATGTTCTGGATGATTACGATATGAGATTATATAAATCGAGTAGGTTTTAAAAAATGTTGGGTTATGGTTAGCAATAATAAGCCCCAACTTGTCTCTTAAAGATCTTCCTATATTCACTAGCATGTTATATATGCATGTTAGCACATGCCCAACCATCACATAATTGCTTATCTCAGCTATGTTCTTCAATATATTTTATAGTCAACCTAATTAATGGCAACAACTTGACATAATCTTTAGTAGGGTATAATTTAATTTGGGATTTAAACCAACTAAATAGAAGTCACTAATGATTATCCTAATTCCTAACTAATGCATATTGACCTCAGGATGCATGCCAAAACACGTTTTTCTTGAAGTCGCATTAATCTTGCATCAACTATTTGAACAATCGTATACAATTTTTCAAGTGTAAATGTATCGAGAATGAAACTCTATGCAAGAAAGAATTGGATTAGATACTAATGCACAAGCGAGTTTGAAATGGGGTGAGTCCAATGAACTTACGGTGGATTCTCGGATTGCGTTTTGGTGAATGTAGATGGCTTTAGTGATATGAGTAATAGTTTTTGAAGAAAGTAGTAGCAATATTCTACATGAATTGATATCAGGGTTAGAGCATTCTCATGGAGTGAGGGTGGATAATGTAAGAGCATGCTTGAAATATGAGTGAAACAAATGAAAGTGGACTTGTGTTGAATTTCTGGACTTAATTATAAGTGATATAAGGTGTATTGCACTAGTGCTTTTGGATAAACTTGTAGTAATACTTTACGTTACGTACTCTAGTAATCATAGTCGTAGACGATGACATTACTCATGCCTATCGACTGCCCGACATTGTAATGATAATTAATGAAGCCATTTTGAGAAAATATAAGATTTGATGAGATATATACTAATCTTTAAATTAGTATCTAATCTTTAAATGAGATATATACCTCCGTAAGATGGTGACTCGATTGAGTACATTAATCTTTAAATTTGTATACTCATTTGAGTTTTTAGTCTGCTGATCACTGAAATTAATGGACTCTGATAGACTGATGCTATATTAAAATTTCATGTTAAATCTTAAAAGACTAGTTTTATTAAGAGCAATAACCAAAATATATTTATTTGATGTGTTATTCTATCCTCTTAGCAGGTTTTTGATAAGAAATTGAATACGACTTTGACGTGACGACCCTCCAATAATGACAATTCTATTCAACTTTTATCTAGGTCATACTCTAGAGATGGGGCCATGCATATGGTAGAAGGTTTACATTAACAACAGGGAATCAGAATGTGAGAAAGTTAGATATTTAAGCATTTCCTTTTTCAAACAGTTGAAATGAAGGCAATGGCAAAAACAAAACCCTAATCGGGAAGCTCGTACCACGTGTGGCTCGATCTTTTCATGTTGAACCACTCGTTTCTATATATAATTTATTATTTTTCATTAAAAATGAAAAATTGACCATTATCACAAGAAAATACTATAAAATTGTTTATGATATAGCATGTTAAAAAAAACTATCGGGATTAAGTACTAGGTATAGTAACGAGTATATGTTGAAAAGTTTATAGAGCATGATTTATTTTGCCCTAAGGCCGGGTGTTCGATTAAAAGCTCACAACACTAAAACCAGTTGTTTGTGTTACAAGATTGCAATCAGAGCTTCATCAAGCCTCGACATCACTCAAATTTTATCCAAACCCTAATTTCTCACAAAAAGAAACTTCACTCAAGAACACGGTTTACAAAATCACACTCAGAATTAGTAAAGTATTCATCACATATTGAATATTAGGTGTTTATAGACAAAAATACACACACGAAAAATAAAATCAGAGAGAGAAGATGTACGATTGAAGAGAGATTTTAGAATGGTGTTTGGTAGAGATTCTTTAAAAAGCATACGTGTTTTGGCTACAACATTTTTTCTTGAAATGTTTGAAACACTATTAAGTTCAATATTAAACTTATTTTATAGAGTTATCGATGATTTTAGCTAAGTTTTAATAGTTAATATTTTTCATACATCGCGCACGTAATATGTGTATCAACATCACGAATCTAAACACTTTTGTTCATCGATTACATTATATCCAAGTTGGAGAACACCAATTTCTTTAAAAATCTCCAAATTCAATGCCAAAGACTTTTATGACCGTCGGTAGAATTTCTTTATGAACTTGGTTCATATCTATCTATTATAAATGGCGTTATCTTTTTTACTTTAATTTGACAATTTGACACCAATACAATTCATCACATGAATGCCGACTATAAGAATATCTAAAAATGTGACAAATAATGCAAAAATACAAAATAATTGGACTGGCGACTTTCTTTTAGGGAAATTATTGCCATTTTGGTCATGTCATAGCAAGTCCACAACACGATATTTGGAGTTCCAACATTATTGCTACTTGCACCCCCACATGCTTCTTTTTAGCTTTCAAATAGCAAATAAGAGAGCCAATTGTCATTTTACAAAAGTGCCTTTTTCTTCCACCATAAAAAATGGAAATTGAAAAAAATCACTCAATAATGTTTGTAGATAAAAGGTTGTTAAAAAGCTCGAGGATAAAAAT
Source organism: Fraxinus americana (assembly GCA_035079005.1). NCBI lineage: Eukaryota > Viridiplantae > Streptophyta > Magnoliopsida > Lamiales > Oleaceae > Fraxinus > Fraxinus americana. The sequence continues at coordinate 2,354,612 of CM068707.1, read as the reverse complement.
CGTTTTAAAATTTCAGATAGATTTTTATTTTGCGATATTAGATTAAAATGATATATTTAACTAAAAACTGCTGCTGATGATAGTCGTTTTTCAAACCTAAGATGACATTTTCTATAAGAGCTAAAAAATTTAGATTTGCACCTAACATGTTTCGATGTAGTTAACAAGTAAATTTTTGATAGAAAAGAAAGTGGTGAAAAAAGTAGATACACTTGAATAGGTCACCATAAATCAACATTGAAAATATCTTTAATAGTGCTATATATCATAACATTACCACCAAATTTAACAAGTCCATGCGTGTACGAGTGAAAATGTGAAAAAAATAATTAGAATCAATTTTCTATTTGTTCACATTTTTATTATTCGTTTTGAATAGATTTGAAAATAAAAGGTACTTTAAACGAAAGTTAGGTTTATCAAGTTGAAATTTCGAGAGATCGAGATTGTAGTATAAGTTGAAACTTCATTAGATTATTGATCTAGGTTCAAGCCTTATTTGAGGCGGAGCTCCAATCTAGAGACTGTCCTTAGGCTGGACAGAGATTTGACAAATGCCCGGAAAGGTTACTTTTAGCGCACACTCGATAAGGAGGGAAATATCTCTTTCCAAGGGGGGAGGGAGGGGGAGAGAGGTGGGGTGGGGTGGGGGGCGGCGGGCCAAATCAAACTTCTTTCGGCCCAAACTGGGCCCACGAACAAGTCTTCTGTTTGTCGGTAAATTTGCCCGGGAGTCCACTTACTTTTTGAGCCGCACTTGTCGGGTTGGAGCTGACTTTGGTCAAACACAATTTGACTAAAGTTTATCCTATTACTCGACTTTAATCAAGGAAAAAAAGACGAGGACACTTGTTAGTATCTGCTAGATTGCTTTTTATGGGGGACATAGTTTCTCGAAACATATTTTTATAATGCGCATCAATGTATATAATTCAAAATTCAATGTGAAATAATATGTATTTCTAGTGAATGTTGTACGAATGAATTAGTATTGACCATTTTAACATGAGTAGAGATATTAATCAATTATATAATTGTACAAATTTGTACATAAAACAACGATGTTAATGTCAAAATTTGTTGTACACGATCGAGTAAATATGAAATACTTTTATCTGTAGAAAAATATGTGAAATAGACCGTGGTGATAATAATGATTGATTTTATCATAAATTTGAATTCAACTACTAGACAAAAAAAACTTCGATAGAGGACTCGAGTGCAAGATAGTATAATATAGATGGAAAGATGGGTCTCTTCTACTGATTATGTATATTGTCTTATTCGAAGAATGACAAACTTACCAATTTAACTAGGGCCACTTTCATTTCTTCTATATTTTTTTTTATTTTTTTTTTGATGATTTATACTATTTTTACGTGCAAAATACATTTTATGTCAATCTTGACATTGTACCCTCGAAGCTTATGTATATGTAACTAGTTAATAGATGATTTATCCAACATTGTTAAGCATGAGTTTGGCCTTATGTGTACAGTTTATAAACATCAATTTAACGTTTGTTTAAATTTTTAAGGAAAAATTGCAGTTAAGTTACCAAATCTTTCATTTAGTCGCAGATTTTGTCCAAACTTTTCATTTGTACCACCATGAGTACTAAACCTTCAAAAAAATCGAAGTTCAAGTCCAAATGGATGGAAACCGTTAATTTGACTGTTAGTTGACTCCAAAAAATTATTTTGACCAAATCAACAAATGGAAAAATGGGGAAAATATCGAATAGATCCCAAATTGACGGGTTAGTGTGAGCTTATCCATGCTGGTTCACTTACTTACGGTTAACCGCCTGTCATCGGAATATGAATAAAGTGGTACAACGAATCCTACGAAAGATCTTTTTCTTTTTTTAGTATCAAGCAGTTGATACTAGATATATAAAACTAGATATATAAAAATGGTAACTCCATTCCATCCAGCCTTACTATTCTTTCAGGGAAATAGGAAAGTACGAGGGACATCGCAAGATGGCAAAGAGGTTCAGTTCTTTTTCGAGGCGAGGAACTTCTCTGATTCATCTTAACTTGCTCGGTTGATTGCTTTCGTCCTACCTTACATTTCAAAAAAAAGTAGCCGAGCCGAAGGAGCTCTCAAAAATAGGAAGTAGATTAAACAAATGGGAGAAGGCGTTGGTGACAAAGCTATCTCGTCCCCCTTGTTGGTCTCGAGGGACGGAGTAGGCTAGGTTAGCCGAAAGCTGGTTATCGGTTCAAGAACGTAAGGTGCCCCTGCTTTTTCAGGGTAATGCATATACAGGGATAGCTTGAGCTACAGCTTTCAAAAGCACTTCCTTACCTTGCAGTTGAGAGAAGTTGACTTGGCTTTCTGTGTGCAAGAAAAACCTTCAGACAAATTTGCCCCTTAGCTATAAACATTAAGCGCTTTAGTGCAGATGGGTCATGCACGTCGATATGCCCTTGCCATGATGAGTTGGTTGGACCGAACTATGTAACCTAAGGAAGGAGCCAAACCAAACCCGAAAAAGCACCTCCCTCCCGGCGTTCGAGCTTTTCCTGGGAGTATGGCGTGGGTTACGAAAAAGTCAAAGTACAAGTTGGAAGCAAGTGGCTTCGTGGCCCTGCTAAGAGCTCTTTGTCCGATTCTATTCATATTTCCTGATTCTATCTCCTTTCTTTCTTTTCCTGTAATAACTGACTCGCAGCTAGACTTTCAAGTATCAAGTAATAGATCCCCCCCTCCCCCGATCTCTGCTACAGTTGTCTTATGCGCTTGGAAAAGATGGGCTGGCAAGAGTTAAAAATAAAAAATGTAACAATATTCACCTTCTTCACAAATCTCATCCATCCCCACCCTGCGTCGCCTATTCCATGGCCAACAATTGAGTGCCTTTTCACCTTCAGAAATTCGTCAATGGAGGAAAAGCATAAACAAAGAGAATCCAATTTCTTTACCTTTCTTCAAGAAACACTCACCTTTCTTTGCTCAAACACTCTATTCTCCACCATCTTCACTTTCTACACTCTCATTCTATTGTACTTCCAAGTTTTTTTTCATGGACTCATTTTCTCCCATGTCCTAATTTCCACCTCAATCATCTTACTATACCTTCTCCGTCTCGGTGCAAGTCAAAAAACCCAGAAGGAAACTGGATCCCATTCCCTGGAATTCGATTCCACCCAGAAACAATTGCCGTAGAATGAAGAATTTTCTAGTCATGATCTCAACTAGGTTTTGTGTGAATCCCATAGCGACTTGAATTAGAATTTGAATTTGGGCCCCCAAGTTTTTTGGCTGACTATTTTGTGGAATAGGATATGAGGGCACCATTGGAGGTTATAAAGAAAGAATACGAAGGTAAAGAAGAAGGAAACTAGGGGTTTTGGGAGGAAAAGAGAGAGAGGCACAGATGGCTATAATTGAAAAATACGCATCTTCGTCAATGTATTACTCGGAAACTGACACAGACACTCCATCGGAAGGAGATTCCCCGACGATTGAAGATTGGGAGTCATCTAAGAATTTTTGCTTCCGGTGTCGTCGGTCCCGGAATAGGCGCGCGGGGGATTCGTGAACCAGACGAATAGTGTTACCTTTTTTTATTTTTCTTTTTTTATGTTAAAATTATGAAGTTACCATTTTGCCCTTTGTTGATTTGGTCAAAATAATTTTTTGGAGTCAACTAACGGTTTCCATCCATTTGAACTTGAGTTGTAAATGTTTTTGAAGGTTTGGTACTCACTGTGGTACAAATGAAATATTTGGGCAAAGTTTGCCACTAAATAAAATGTTTGGTACCGTAGTAGCAATTTTCCCAATTTTTAATTTGAAATATGGGCTCCAAATTTTGTTTAAACCGTAGCTTGAGCCTATTCAATGTACGCTAACATGTGATTATGGATAACTTAAAAAATACGTACAAAGTTATTATAAAATAAACATTATTAATTTAATAAGATGAAAAAGAAATTCCTTGACCTAAAGTTCTCGTAGGATAGCATTAAGCCATCAACTTCGGGACAAGCACAATTAAATAATGCCATATTTACCCAATAAGGATATAGTTTAAAGGTAGTTAGTTAAGTCATTTTTTCGAGCGACATAGTTTACTATTTTTGAAGAAAATAGATCATCAAAATTTACATATTTTCTACATATTTGGGTCGGTGAAAGAGTCGGACATTCTATATTTTGAGGTCAAAAATTAAATTATAAACCTAATATTAATGAAATAATTCAATGCATTACTATTTCAAAATAATTACATCATGATCAATATTATCAAATACTTCATCCACAATATACAAACTAGACGATCATTCAACCATCGAATCTCCAATATAATTGCGTTGTTCAAACCGTAGATTGAGAGACTTGAGGAGTCTGGTGTTGAGGTTGGGAAAAAAGTGATTTGTCGTCGACGATTGACATTGATACAGATAAACTGAGTAGAAAAATATAATTATTTGATAAAAATAGCAAACCTAGATATTGGGAGAAGAATGAGATTCAGGGCTCGAGAGAAGTTGGGAGGTAGAAAGTGAAAGGAAAAAAGTTGAGCGAATACAAATTTGAAATTTTAGAACAAAAATTTCGTGCACATAACCTTGCCCATGCAAAATTTGGATGTTCATCGTTTTCAAAGAATATTAGAATTATTAAAATAACGTGAAATTGTTTATATACTCCACAATCAACTCTTAAAATACTTCATCAAATCAAAGCAATGTTAAAATCAATTACCTAACATCTTTTCCTAGTCTTTATGGTCAGATGTTGTTTTAGAAATAGACTCATTGATGGTCTAATCTACACTTTTTTTCCAACGACGGATCCAAGATATTGAGTGAGTTAGGTCTTTAGGGTGATCATTGACCGTTGACACCGTAATATTACGATTGTTTATTAATAGTTAATTAAATAATATTAAAAAATTTTAATCTATATATAAATGCACTAAAATGTAAAACATGTAATCTAATACAATCCAAAATAATAAGAAAAAAGTATATTTTTCAATCAAATATGTATAACTAAGTTTCAAGTCTCTTACGAATTTAAGCGAGATAAGATGAAGTTTATATGTAAAACATGATTGAACGGTAAATACAAGTTCCAAGCGCAGGCGAAAGCTATGCAAAATTTTTAAAACTAGAACTATTTTTTACCCCCAAAAAGTATTTTTTGAACTTAAAAGAATAAGAGTTGTTCAATTTTGAATTTTATAAAATAAATTAATTAAACTTAATACTAAAAGTATCTATATTATGAAGTAATAATTTGAGTCGATACATTTTTTAAAGAAATTATTTCGAAAACGAAAACTAATAATATATAATTATTTAATTACTATCTATTGTATCAAAAAATTAAACAAAAAACTGGATAGACATGAAAATGAACCTCGTACCTTTTACATTTGAAGCGACTCCGCTACCATATGAGCTATCCTCCCTTTTGTTGAAGGTTATTACAATTATTTATTAATATTTAGTTATTATTTACTATGTTTAAAATTTAAAAGGAGAAATGTTGTTGAAGGGAATCGGACCTGTTTCTTGGATGCAAAAGCAAACACTTGACCAAACAATCTATAATAGTACAGAGAAAAATTATGTAACTTGATCCTAATCTATTTTGTTTTAGTAAAATTCGATATCAAATAAAATAGCTACAGCAAAATTCGAATTCAAAACTCCAACAGCGGATTCTTTAAATGTTCAAATTTTCACGAACTTAATTATATAAGAAAAGAAGGTTTTTGCTAGTCACGTTGCCAAAGTCCAAAAGTCAATTGATAATTCAAATTTTTGACCTGTATGACAATGAAAAAAAGAGAGAAAAATTCAATGCATTCAGATGACCTATTTCTTTTAAGAAAAAAAAAAAGAAAAAAGAAAAGAAATGTCAAATGTGAGACACACTTAATGAAAGTTGGCATAGTTCCCCTTGAAAATATTTAATGATATAGATAAAACACTTTTCTCCATTTTATTGTCGTAAACTTCATTTTTATTTTACTCAAGAGAAGATATTGGTCATGTGCATCTTCCAAGAAATAGGTTGTTTCAGGGACGTAATCAAGATTTCAATCTTGCGGGGACGAAAATACAGGGGGTGGGACCTCCGAAATTTTTTTTTAACTAAGAAGATTGAAAACGACGATTTTGAGTACCAAAATAGGCAAATTAGATTGACTGATAAAAAAGACAATCAGTTTATCGATACAAAAATAATATGTTCATCTATATGTCTAACTCTATACAAATTGAAAACATAAACGTTGGATGGACATAAAAAAGACAAAAAGTAAACTGTCTATCTATATAACAGATGGTAGAGATGACTTGGACATCTGAAATTGGTATCTCCTTATCCTCATCACTTCAAACCCGTCAATAAGATAATCTAATGAAAAAGTATCAACAATCTCCTTCTCTATATACACAAGCATGATACTGGATAAAAAATCATCTTCCATTCTATTACGCAACCTTATTTTCATGACACTCATAGCTGAAAATGCACTTTCTGTAGTTGCTTTTGGGTAATTGATTCATAAACGAGTTCTTTGTTTTTGGATTGGATTTGGGCTATTTATTTATTTAAGTAACTATTGAATTTTTTGTTTAGGTCTAAAAATTTTGTATGGTTGAATTTTAAAGTATAAGTTATTGGGTCAATATTTATTAATGGAAAAAAAAATTCAAAATTTTGCGGGGCGAGTCAAAATTTTTGTGGGAGCGAAACTGAAAAATACATTACAAATTAACTAGGAATAGTGGACCAACGATAATGTTGGGGGGACGGGGCCCCGCCGCACCCCGCCCCGCCCCATCTCCGTCTCTGGGTCGTTTGAATGCAGTGGATTTTTCTCCCTTTTTTCACTGTCATATACGTCAAAAATTTGAATTATCAATTGACTTTTGGACTTTGGCAACGTGACTAGCAAAAACCTTCTTTTCTTATATAATTAAGTTCGTAAAAATTTGAACTTTTAAAGAATCCGTCCATATTAGAGCATTTGGAGTATTGAATTCGAATGTTGTTGTAGCTATTTTATTTGTTATCGAATTTTACTAAAACAAAATAGATAAGGGATCAAGTTACATAATTTTTCTTGGTACTTTGATATGATTCGTTTAGACATATAATTGGGTATAAATAAAGCACTTTTTTTTTTTTAAAGAAATGTCAAATGTGAGACACACCTATTGAATTTTTATAGTTCAAATTAAAAAGAATCGTAACGCATTTTTTATCTGCCTTCATTAAAATAATTGAGTGATACTCAACAAATCGTTCCAAATTTCCACCGGATACATAAAAGAATGATCCAAAAAACAAACCTTAGGAAGCGTTTGATACACATTATGAAGAAGAAAATACATTTTATGATGTGATGTGATGAAAAATATGCGGTTAAAAAATAAGAAAATATTAATTTACTGAAAAATGTGTAGTTGAAAATGAATTTTGAAAAAATGAATTTTCACGAGAAAGTGTATCAAACCGGCCAAATTTGTTTTATTGTACTGTGTTTTTAATAGAATCCAATGTTCCAACGGTTCAACGGCTAAAAACTACCCAACTTTTAATCAGACCATAATTGTTTGCCACGTCAAGACTTTGAAACTTCAGAATCTTACCAATAAAACGACATCCCCACTAGAATAATACGTCTTCAAAAAATTGACATTTAAACCAATAAGTAAAGGACACGTCCATACGACCGAAAGCCAACGGTGTAACACGGCTTTTATAAAAAGTTAACAAACATACCGCACTAAAATTTGGCTTATGCTTTCAAAATTTGACAAATCACGTTTAAGAAAAGCCTATGGAATTTGTGTCAGCACTTATGAATCTGCTAAGTAATGACAATAAGAGGAAAACGGTTTTGTGGGACTACATGTTTAATGACTATGTACGTTGTCTCTCTATAATTGAGATATATGACTTTGACTCGAGAACGAGAATTTTTTTTTATTTTCGAGCGTGTTTTTGTAGAATTTAAACTTGAATACGTAATGATGGTTTGCGTAATAGAGTTGGTTTTTGTGCTCTGTAGATATTTAGGACCTGTTTGACATGATTTTTTTAAAATATAAAAATTACTTTTGAGATTAGTATCACAAATAGGTTGTAGATAGCATGTTTGATAAGTTGATATTCCTAGTAATTTTAGAGAAATAGTTTCACACCTACACCTTGACGGAAGTTCATCGGTTATGATTTTCTAGTACTCCGTTAGGAGCTAATTCTAGAGTAGGGATGCTAGCTTGCTTGAACAAAAATTTAAGCATTTTCATATATGTTTTTTTGCCCACACTTTACACTATCTCGTAAAATGAATCTTTCTATTTCATGTCACATACACGGTCGTTTATATAAATCACAACGACGAAACTCATGAGGTGTGTAAACAAAATAAAAGAAAAAAGAGAGAGAATATTAGGTAGGTATGTTAGGTATAAGCCATAGTGTGGGCCCATGGAATTTTGTGAAGAAGAAGCAAAAATTTTGTGTTTTGGATTGGCATTAAGAAAAAGTTGATGTTCATTCATGGGAAAATGAACTCAAATACGATTTATAGATTATAATATTAAATTTTAGTCATATAGGGTTCAATCCTCTATATAGTTTTTGATTCGGTCCCAAAATATGCATGGCAAGTAGATTGAAAGTAGGGTGGGAATGTTTGGAAAATGAATAATGTTATTTTGTCAGAAAGTAAGTGACATAATGATTGACATGATGGTGTTGATAAGATGTGATTGGATGAAAAAATTAACTATATTTAAACACTTCAATAATAGGTTGTTATGTGTCATCATGTCAACAATTATGTCAAATATTATGTCTATGTAGCATGATTAATTCTTATATTAGATACTAGAGTTACATATCCATAACCTCACGTATACATAATGAAATCTTTTTGTAGATTATATGATAATTTAAAAAGATTAAAGTAACGTAAAGTGTGTATTTTAGATACTAGAGTTACATATCCATAACCTCACGTATACAGAATGAAAACTTTATGTAGATTATATGAGAATTTAAAAAGACTAAAGTAACGTAAAGTATGTATTATTGATCAATCGTTTAGGGTTGTTGGATTTGAGTAGTGACTTCTTTTAAGTTGTTTACATCTTTTAACGCAGATTGATTTGAACTATCAAAGCACGTTTGGCTAATATATACAATTTGATAGATCAGATTGCATCCATCTATGAAGGTTCTTATTTCTATATATTTGACCATCTAATCGATCACTTTTACTCCCAACGTGACCTTCACGATCTAAGTGAATGAGAATAGTGTGTTTGGCCACCTTTGTAACTAGCCTAGGATATAGTTTTTTCCCAAGATGAAACACCTATAAGAAAATTAAAGTTTCCATGAATGTGTATCATAGAGAATATTTTAAAAACTTGTTTCATTTTACATTTACATGCTTTAATTTATTTGTAGCATAATCATCTTGTATATGGCCCATATCCATTGATTATTTAGCCCAAATCTCGATAATAAATGTCAGCATATAAGGTCAACGGTCTGACAGATAAATTATCAAAAATCATATGTGACCTTAATTCCAATCATTATGTGCTCCAGTTTTTTATTAAATTTAATTATTTGCTTTCCATTATGTGACATTAATTGAATTTGGAGGTAAACTTCTATTGGTTGCATGAATTTTGAATTGTTACAAATTTTTATTAGTTGTGAAGTTTTGATTAGTGTATCGTGTTTATTTTATTAATTGTAAACTTTAATTTTCTGTACGTGATTAGAGTCGTGCTCTCAACTATGCCCCGTTTGACACCCATTTCTTTCTCATTCTCATTTTTTTTCTCATTCTTCATTTCAACCACACATTCTATCAATAAAATAATACTACACATAAACTCAAAAATTATCATTACTTTTCAGCCACACATTCTTCCATCAATCACTATTCCAGAATTTATTTTTTCTCCAAAATGGATGTCAAACAAGGGCTATGATTCTAATTTTGACCTTCAAGGTTTTGTTTTAGGAATTGAAATTGTGAAGAATGCATTGTTAGTATATAACCTTATCAATTCAAATCATCAAAACACAAAATTCCTAAGAACCCATAATCAATCATTATCAAGAAAATTTGTAAAGCTTATCCAAACGTTGGCGCTCGCTCTCTCTCTCTCTCTCTTTTTTTTTTTTTTTTTTGTCTTAACAATAGAATTTGGAGGCCCAATTTTTAAATATGGGCTTTTGATTCTTCATACTCCATCTTAAAGTACTATTATGTGCTACATTTATATTATGAGAATTTTGAGGGATATTCTAAGACCCTGGCCTGATCTCCTTAACATAAAAGGATAAATCTTACATTGAATAAAGATAGAATATAAATTAACATATAATGGCTTGTTCTAATCCTGTTATCAAGGTTGACGTTTAAGAATGATCCCAAATATTAGTATGATATCAGAGCTCGTGAAGTTCTAAAAATGTATTTGATTTGATTAAGACCGAAAAATCAAATATATCCAAGTTTTTGGGTCAGATCTAAAATGTCGGTCCAGGTTCAATATTTATGCATTGAAAGTGATAGAGAAGAGTAAAAGGAGAGAGTATCGATCCATGATTTATTGGGAGATTCATTTTTTTTTTTCGAATCATCATAAATCACGTCCTATGGTTCCAAACTTGGATCAGTATACCCTAATATATCATTTTTAGGTTCATATATAGAGAAAAGTAAAATAAAGAAAAGTTTCATAAAGTTAATAAGCGACTAGTAACATTAAAGAATTAAATTTGTTGGACAATGACATTTTTAGCTGGTGTATTAAGAGCTAGTTTGATTTTAATTTTTTGAGACGTGATTATTTGAAAAGTGTATTTTACTGAATGTGTACTTAAAAAAAGTGATAAGTGTTAGGACAAAATCCACAAGCGTACAGTATCGTTGACAAATAATAGATTTAGTAAGTTAAAAGTATTGTCCCACGGGGAATAATTGTAATTATAATTTACTAGTTATAATCAAATTTGATTCATTGTAACACTAAAAATGTGTGTGTGTGTGTGTGTTTTTTTTTTTTTTTTTTTTTTGAATTATCCTAAATTATAATGGGATGAATGTATTGGATTTCAGAATCCACCTATTAATTCCCATTTCCAATTCTCGAATTATGTAAATTAGTATTCTTCAAGTGTTCATGACAATCAATAACCCATTAATATATAATATTTTTTCAAAATATATTAAACATGTCCTAAGCACGATCTCATCTTATTCCTAGTTCGATTTCATATGCAAAGAAATGATTTAATTACATGATTATTACTATAAATGTTATTCCTAACACATTTTGATATAGAACGAATGGTTGAATGTATTGAAAAAGAATTGGATTGAATGGGAAAAAATGTAATAATATAGGTGTGGCAGTTGAGCTTCTGTTTGGACCCATAATACCATTTCAAAAAGAGAACGACTAGATGAGTAATACGATGGATTTTGGCCATCCGAGTTCGTTTAGGACTCAAAAACTGCATTTCAAGTTTTAATGCTATTTTTGTCATTTAGTTTATTTTGAATTCTTTTCAATTTTAGTTTGTTTAAACTAATTTTTCATGTAAGCCCTTATAAATAAATGGTTAATTTATCGTTTTTCATCATCTTACATTAATAAAATTTCGTAAGTTTATTTCTTCATAATTTGGTGAATTCCAAAAAAATGCGTTTTTAAGGTTTTCATTAGATTTCCTTGTCTCACGTTGCGTTATTGTCCATGTGTCAAGTATGCAATATTCTAACCTATTGTGAGTCTTACAATATTACAATAAGTAATTAATTATTTAAACGGTGATCAAGCATTCAAATAATGAAATAAGCATGCATAAGTGATCAAGAACGCAAGAATTCAATAAAATACTTAATTTTGAATTAAAAATGACAATCAATAGGTTTCATCATTCATCCAATATAAAAGAAGTTTAGCCTACTATTATAATATTCATATTACAAAAAAGCATGAAAAAACATCACCCAATTTAAAGAAATAGATGAAAACTCAAAAACTTGATTTCTTGTATGAAAATCTTCAATTCGGGCCTTGAATCTTCAAATCTTGTTGTGGAGTTCTTCTTCACTGGTTGCTAGCCTATCTTCAATGATAAAATATTGGTTCTACATGTTCTGAACTTCTTTTAGGTTATAAAAGATGCATAAAATATTATACCAAAACTTGTCGAGTCAAGAAAAGGAGACATAATTTTTTCCTTCGGTATTCTTCAAGGCGCAAACTTAGTTATGCGTGAGGTGCGGGCCTAGAAGGGTAAGTTTGGCATCAGGGCCTAGGTTAGTGGTTTAGTCTCTGACCAGCTATCAGTAATTTTGTTATAACATTTTCTTCCAATATTCGATTGAGGCGATTCAAAGTTAATTGGAAAGTTAACTCAAATAGCTACAATTCTTCTAGAATGTATCATTTTTCCAATTCGAATCTTTACAATGCCAAAAATGGATCTAAATCTGAGGCTAAAATTCGGAACATAACTTTTTCTGCTGAAAATTGATGTGCATACTTAGACTATATTTTACCCCTTAACTTCTTTTCTTATCTAATTAAACCCTAGCACTCTCGAATCGTTATCGTAAGATCCGACACAAATTTTGAGTATTTGCACTTTAATCCCCAAACTTTTGGATATCTTACAATTGAACTCATTTTCACCGTCTTCTCCAATTCCACCATTTATATCAATTTTTATTTAACAAATACAATACACATAGAATTAAACCACAATTTAAAAAATAAAAAATAAAAAAAAACCAATAAATACTTTAACTTAAAGTCCAAATAACTGTATAAAATACACTTATCAATAACTTATAGGGAAACATGAAACCAACCACCGGATTGAGATGTTGAAATTATATGGCACAATAATGAAATATTTGATCACAAGTAAAAGAATAAAAGAAGACAAGAAATATGGTAAAGCAATTAGGAGATTTTATTGCACCACTAATAATGGAGAAAAATACAATTGATCCTAAATTTCTCGTAATCTCTTTTCTCACATTATAAAATTGTATTAAAGAGTCTAATATTTATAGGGAACATGTAGGAGTTAATAAAGTGGGATACCAAAAAATCGAGTCCAAAACAAATTTCAACTTTCAATGAGTTTCCAAAATAGAACTTTAACTTGGCATTGGACTCGAATAACATTTCAAACTGAATTCTTCTTGACGTGCACTTCAATTAGAATACTTCAATTAGAATTCTTCAACTGGTCATACCAAAATTCTAACACTTCATGCACTCTTTAGGGAGGTAAGATTATACAATATTTGTTGGTAATTATTTGTTTTAAATCAGTCTTTGAATGTGGAACAAATTATAGTTTACTTTGGTTACCCTGCTTGATATATTTGGCTAACTGAGATGTCTGCTTCTTTTTGCACGCCTTAACTTGATAAAGCCTATAGCATCTGTGAAGAAGTTGTCCATTACATTGAGTTTGTCTTCAGATTTGCCAGAGTATGTTATTGGTGATGAGAAGCGGCTAATGCAAGTTCTTTTAAATGTAATGGGTAATGCTGTGAAGTTCTCAGGACAGCATTTCCATATCTGATTTTGTTGCAAAATCAGAGTATCTTAACGATCCTCGAGCCCCTGATTTTTTCCCCGTACCAAGCGATAACAATCATTTCGATTTGCGTGTACATGTCTGCATCTTCATAACTAATTGATGTACTTTGCTAATACATGATTATGCTTATTTGTTTTGGTTTACTATGACTACTCTCTGTTATGTAGGTGAAAGACGTAGGATTGGGAATTAACCCCCAAGATATTCCTGTTGGAACTTTATTAAAAAACTTGAACTTTATGATCTTGCCAAGATCTTCATGTCAAATCATCAAGAAACTGAATTAACGCGGAACATACCTTAATCAATTGATTACTGACTTGATTAATGAATCTTGAATCTGGATCTGTAAATCTTCAGTTTGGTTGCTTCAAATCTCCATCTTAATTCCTGATTGTGGGTTTTATGGATCTTCCTCTTCATATGCTTTATCTTGTATTCTTGTGTTGATGGGATGCCACATAGAATGAGAAAATCACGCATGAATTGGGGACCATAACCCTTTATATATTTCCATATGTATTCGGCCCATCGTCAAATACAAACCCTAATGGATCCGGTCTCTACACATATAGTCCGGCCCACACTTTAATTAGATGCTTAAAGCCCAATTACTTAATTCTTTATTAGATCACTTTAATTTTGGGCTTAACTTTAAGATAGCGTTTATACACAATTAATTACATATGTCGGCCCATCACGGGAAATTAAATAATTTCCCAACAATCTCCCACTTGGGCCACATATGCTACCTTATAAATGTGTATAACCTTATGAGCTCAAAACTTTTGCTATCATAACCAAAAGCATCTCCAAACAATCTCGTCCATTGATTATATCAACATAGGATCAAAGCGGTCTTCGTTATAAGTAACATAACTAAACCCATCAATGGTCACGTATATCAATACAATCAAATGACATAGATCAAGTGTGGATGTGTAGCATGGAAATTACATGTAATGTGATCTAAACATGCCTATTTCCAACTGGTCCTGCCTTATTCCTTAATACCTTATGAGATCAACCATAAACTTTAATCAGAGTGGAACTGAACTGAATACTTTATTTCTGAAATGAAGTGAATGTGCACAACCGAAATTATGTGTCAAAAGACAACATCCAAAATACAAACTCCCACTAAACTGGCATATCATCAAAAGATGCAACACCCATGTGAGCACCATACTCATGAAAGACCTCGGTGGTAGCCATTTAGTAAATGGATCCATATTTATAGAGTTTGTCCTTATATGCTTTATAGAAACCTAACCACTCTGAATTCATTCCTTAACAATTAGGAACTCAATGTCTATAAACTTTGACATCATCATGTTCCTATTGGAATACAAGACTGTTATTGTCACAAAATAACTTAAGTGGTCTTTCATTTCTATCCAAAATATGCAGCCTAGTGACAATATTTTACAGTCAAATTCCATAATCAAAATCAGAATATCCAACGATCTCCAATTGGTCTGATTTTCCTGAATGTGATCATGTAATCCTTTGTTCTCTATAGATACCGAATAACCTGATGGCTGCTTTCCAAATTTCCATCGTAAGTTAATTAAATATCTGCCTAGTATTCCAACAAAGAATACTATATCCGGATGTGTGCTATCCTGAGTATACATTAAATTCTCAATTGCCAAAGTATAGAGAATCTGATGTATATCCTTTATCTTTAAATTTATCATTGGGGCATTACTTGAGACTAAAGTTGTCTCCCTTAATTGTAGGGGTATTACTTGATTTTCATATCTGCATTACAAATCTTTTAAGAACCTTATTGATACAACTCTTTTGTGATTACCCAAAAATACACCAAAAACAATTCTTGTGTATCTATATCCTTAATACAAAAGGTGCATCACAAAGATTTGCTTACTCCCACTGAACTTGTGATATCCACAATCATCAATTGAATGTATCTCGAAACCAAATGAGATAATTATTTGATAAAATTGTGATACCTATTCGGGAAACCAGTTTAAGCCCATAGATGGATTTCTTTAATTTGTAAACCATCTAATGCAACTTAAGACCAAAATATGTCACAGAAGCCATAATTGTCCTAAAAGAGTTTTCATAGAAACCGAAGAAAAATCTCTTTATGCATGGCATCAATCCACTCTTTAGAATTATTCCTTTGCATGGCTTGATGAAAGTTGATTGATAAGTCATTCTTTCGTCAATCCATGTCATCCTTATTTTCTTGGAGAAAGACTATAAAGTTATCCAAAATTGTCTTTCTTCTTTTATAGTGGATTTCCTTAATGACATTTGTTCTTGAGGTTGTTGAGTTTGTTTTTCTGGAACAATCTCTTGATTGTGTATGGGGGATTTTGTAATATTGTCTTGATCCGAAATTGCTTCTTGAACAAGATCTGGAGCAAGAATTTGTCCCTGAACCAAATCATTGTCAATTGCAACAGAAGGAATATATAAATATTCTTCATCTAAGACAAAATCATAACCTTATAACCTTATCTCCCCTCACAAACTCTACATCCTCAAGAAATCGAACATTTCCCGTTTCGAAAATTGACCTGGTAGTGGGACCTTTAAAAATTTGTAACCCCTTAACAATTACTTTACTTGGAACTTTGTTGAGACTTTAAGCTGCAGTTTTTAGTGCTTTAAACCTAGGAGGATCCTGATGTACTGTGGGTAAATTCCACATTCCTCTAGGAATATTGCAAAAGGTCCTGGACATTGTTCTCCTGATTCGTCATATCTTTCATAGTATTCACCACTATGGTAAGATTTGACTTATTAAATTCTTTTACCGAGTCGATTTTCGAACTCAGTCTTGTATGCCTTGAACATGTCCAGTGTTTGGGATTTCTCATAGATGAAATATAGGTAGCCATATTGAGAAAAAATCGTCTATGAACTAAATAAATGACTGTTGACCATTCCAAGAAGCAGAAGAGAATGATCCACAGATATCCGTATAAATTAGTTCTAAGACATCCGAAGTCCTATTGACACCTAATCTCCTTATGTTTGTTTGTTTTTCCCTTAATTTACTTAAGTCTGAAAATATCAAGGGAATCAAGAATTCTTTCTGACACAAATCTTTCCATTCTCTTTTGAGAGACGTGACATTATCGTTTGTGCCATAATAAAGCAGAATTCTCATTGGTTAATTTATTTTCAATACCACGTAAATCCAAATACAAGGTTTCTTTATAAGAGGCAACCGTATTAAGCAAACATAGGTTATCGTAACCGGATAAAGAACTGACACCCACAATATTTGAATTAAGAAAAAGATCAAAATGACTATTTCTAATTGAACAAGAGTAACCAAAGTTGTCCAATGTAGAAATAGAAGCCAAATTCCATCCAAAAGGACGGCACCGTAAATGTCTCTTTCAAATTCAAATAATAATCAGTCTTTAATGATAACCTTAATTCCGTAAAGCCTCAACCTTAACTGATTTGCCATCGCCCCAAATAGATGAATCTTTCAGCATCAATTGGCTTTGGCAGCTCAGACAACCCCGCATAAACACACTTATGTAAGTGGTGGTACCGAAATTTATCCACCAAGTGTGTCTTGATATTGACATTAAATTTACCTCAAAACAAACCAAAGTGAGAAATGTACTTTTCTTTACACGCCAAGTGTGGCATTTAGCACAATCTCTCTTTATATATCCCAAATTTTCACAAAATTTACAACTAAATTTATTTCGCTGTTAATTTTGAATCGAACCGAATGCAGCTTTCTTATTCTTTCTTTTCTTTAACTTGTCCTTAGAGGTACTAGCCAGGTGAGTACTTTTAGTACTTTCTTGCTTCAGCCTTTCTTCTTCTTGCACACAATATGAAATGAGCTCATAAAGAGTCCATTTATCCCTTTGACAGTTATAACTGACCTTGAATTGTGTAGGAATAGAAATTAAAACCAGATGCATGAGCAAATCATCAGATAGCTCAAGCTTTAGAGCCTTTAAGTTTGAAGCAATATGAGACATCTCCATAATGTATTCCCGAATATTTCCTTTGCTTTTATGCCTTAGTGAAACTAAGTATGCCAAAAGCGTACTAGTTTCAGCCTTATCACTCTTTGCAAAGCGTTTCTTCAATTTCAGCAAGAAATTTATTGGCAGTAGTTACCTTATTGGACACAGCGCCCCTGAATGATTCTGGAATTTGACGCTTCATGATCATAAGACTCATGCGGTTTGAACAATCCCACTTATTAAAGTCCTTGTTTTCATCAATAGAACTTTTATCCGTAAGTGCAGCGGGTTGTTCGGTCCTTAACGCAAGGTCTAAGTTCATGCAGCCAAGAACGATCAGAACGTTCTCTTTCCAGTCCTTAATAGTTGGTTCCATTTAGCATAGGAATGGAGTTGATGTTGGCAGATATTGTGGAAGTTGATGGATTAACTGAATAGAGAACTAATACTTAATCTACATGTTCACATAAGAATCCATATTAAACAATCAATCAATTCAAATAATGGTAAACCCCATCACAAGAGACTGAGCACAACATTGATATTTAGTCTTTGGACAGAAATATCAACTTGTAAGTGGTACTCTTGGTGTAGTAATCAAATATTGACAATAAACCATGTCAAACAATAAACCTATCTTTAGACCGATTTATTGTTCACATAAAATAACACCTTATAATTGTCACATATTTATTACCACAGGTATGTAAATAATTCGGCCAAATATTAACCTTCCTTTGGGCCGGTCAATACCCGCATGAATTACGTACACACAACCTTTCTAATATTCCAAATAAATTAATCTAGGCAAGAGAGGTCACTTTGGTGACATGTTGCTTCAATCAATTCATTTAGAAAAATTAGTAATCCAAAAGAAATACCAAAATTTGAATTATAATTTTTAATCCTTAATTCTTTTATTTTATTCTGAAACTTTAGGGGCCTAGGGTTAATAATTTAGAACTTTAGGGACCCAGAAATAATAATTCAGAACTTTAGGGCTCAATAATTAATTATGGAAAACTTTAGGAGTCAAAAATTAATTATTCAAACTTTAAGGATCCCAAAAATTAATTGTTGAAAAACTTTAGGAGTCAATAATTAATTATTGAAAACTTTAGGGATTCAAAAATTAATTATTTAAAACTTTTGGGGCCAATTTGGAACAAAATCAGAAACTTTGATGCTTTAATTATAAAATCAAAACTTTAAATGGCCCAAAAAATAATTAATTTTAAAACTCCAGGGGCTGAATTATTAAAATCCATAACCTTAAGGCCCAACTTGAATGAACTTTAAACTTTAGGGGCTAAATAACCAAAATTGCAAACTGTAGGGGCCTAAACATTAAAATTAAAACTTTAATGGTCCAAAAATAATTAATTTTGAAACTTAAGGGACTGAATTATTAAACCCGTAACTTTAAAGGCCCAATTGGATGAATTTATAACCTTAGGGGACTGAAACACCAAAACCTTAAACTTAAGGGGCTAAATCTTTAAAATGAAACCCTAATTTGAAATTGCAATCAAGGACCTCAAAACTTCAAATTTACAACCCAAGCCCCCGCTCCCAAAAATTCATCCAAATTTTAGGGTTAGAAAATGAAACCCTAAATTCCTCCTCCCTTTTATCCCTTGGCGGCGCCGACCGCCGCTAAGTTGTGGGAACGGGCTGCCGGACGGCAGCTCAGCCCTGCCAGCGTGGAACGCTGTTGGCTTTCCACGCCGCTGAACGTCATTGCTCGCCATTGGCCATGTCTTCGAACAAGACGTGTTCACATTGTTAAAGAATATGACACATTCTTCACAGAATATTAAAGAATGGAATCGTCAGAATAAAGACAGCCGCCGGCACGGCGGCGGCGGCAACCACCCCAGAATTTTTTTTTTTTAAACCGAAATTCTGAAAATCTTTAAAATTAACCGAATAATTTTCAAATTTAATAAATCTAAATCCGAAATTATTAAATTTGAAAACCAAAAAAAAAATATATATATATAAGAACCAAATTAAAAATACTTGATTCCCAATGATTTAACATGAATAGGCTCTGATACCACTTGTTGGAACTTTATTAAAAAACTTGAACTTTATGATCTTGCCAAGATCTTCATGTCAAATCATCAAGAAACTGAATTAACGCGGAACATACCTTAATCAATTGATTACTGACTTGATTAATGAATCTTGAATCTGGATCTGTAAATCTTCAGTTTGGTTGCTTCAAATCTCCATCTTAATTCCTGATTGTGGGTTTTATGGATCTTTCTCTTCATATGCTTTCTCTTGTATTATTGTGTTGATGGGATGCCACATAGAATGAGAAAATCACGCATGAATTGGGGACCATAACCCTTTATATATTTCCATATGTATTCGGCCCATCGTCAAATACAAACCCTAATGGATCCGGTCTCTACACATATAGTCCGGCCCACACTTTAATTAGATGCTTAAAGCCCAATTACTTAATTCTTTATTAGATCACTTTAATTTTGGGCTTAACTTTAAGATAGCGTTTATACACAATTAATTACATATGTCGGCCCATCACGGGAAATTAAATAATTTCCCAACAATTCCTAATCTATTCACAAAATTTGCTCAAAGTCAACATCTGGCTACCAAAAAACCCAGCGATAGCGAGCTTGGTCTAGCAATTTGTAAGAGGTACTTTCTTCACGATTTTATCTTCTGCAATATTCTTCATTCTTCTGAGCCATTTCTACATTATTTGGTAGTTTTTTTCAACTTTTTTGTTGTGAACCACCATTCCCTCCCTATCTCCCATTGGGTAATCTTTTGTCTGAACAGGTTTGTAAATCTCATGGAAGGGCAAATTTGGATTGAAAGCAAAAGTCTACACAAGGGAACTAATGCTATCTTTATCGTGAAACTTAGAATTCCTGGACACTCGAACGAGTTTAGGCTCCCATTTGTGCCCAAACTTCCACGAAATAATATGCTGACTAACTTTTCAGGGCTCAAAGTTGTTGTGATGGATTATAGGTGCGCTCATTTTACCCCTTGCATTTTAAATTTGTCCTTGCTGGTGTTGCCGCCATCCACGCGTTCCTTTTCATAGATATGAACTTCTATTTGGTTAATGGGATGGATGAACGTAAACAAGTTTCAACAATAGAACCAAATTAAAAGATCAGATGGGCTGGAAGTATCTTGTAGACAAAAAACGAATTTTATAGTGTTCAGTGGGGATTAGGGATGACAAAAAAAACCTGACAAACCTGATACCCCCGAGCCCCGCCCCAAACGGGACGTGAATAACCCGCTTAATCGGGTATTCAGGATGGAGAATTTTGCCTCGGGGTGGATTCGGGGCAGGGGACGGGTAACGGGGCCCCCGCCCCATTAAATTTTTTTTATTAAATTTTTTTTTTTTTAGATTTCAATACTTTAAATAAAAAATTTTACAAAATTTCATTAGTTCTATAGAAATAGCAACTAAAATTATTTGTCTAAATCTAATGAATATGGATAATAAAAATAAATTATCAAACACAAAAAAAAAAAAAAAAATTAAACCGGTAGTAAACGGGGCAAGGGCCCCTCCTCGGCCCCGCCCCGCCTTTAACGGAGGAGGGGAGGGGAGGGGGGGGGGGGGGGGGAATTTCTTAGAGGGGCTGGAGGGCCCCCCGCCCCGTCCCCTCCAGTCCCGTTGCCATCCCTAATGGGGACACAATTCAGGTGAATAGAAGAGAAGACTGTCTATTGCCGTTTGATGAATTTTCGACTGTATAGTACAGTTGTATCAAGAATTATGAAAGCCAAGGATCTTTGAAAATTTATGCTTTCTTTGCGCCCTCATCATTCCGCATCCAATATCAGGAGAACAACATAGAAGTGAAAATTTTGGTGTGAAAAAATTGTGGTTAGTTTTAAAAATGTGGTATTTGATATAACACCTTTTTGCGTTTTTTCTAAGTTTTATACTTGCATTGAAGTTTTTGGGAGTAAAATTCACTGAAAGTCGTCTAATCTAATATATTCTTTTTTTCCATGAAGTTAGTGCTATAGTTTACTGTTTACATGTAAGTTTGTATCTTTTCATTAGCATTTTCCTTTTTTGCGATGCAGCGTTGGCTGGATGGTAACCAAGGCCCGCCTTGTGCACCTAGAATGTGATGTATTGGCTGTTGGTTCAGCAGACAAGTGTGTGAGTTGTTACACCTGAACGCAAGGTGGTTTTTCTTGATGCAAGCGTGGCAGGTACGGACACCTACGAAGTTGTTGTACGCTTACATGAGAAATTTTCAAAACAAGTCGATAGGCCTTTTAATGTTGCTCTTACTGGGAACACTGATAGGATTAAGAATTGCTCGAGGGTTGGAATGGATGGAGTTGTTATGAAACCTATATCAATCCATAAAATGAGAAGTGTTTTATCTAAGCTTTTACAGCGAGATTTTCTATTCGAATCGCAATAAGCAGAAAGGCGAGTGCCGACTACCAAGTACCTATACTTGAAAGAGAATAACTGTGAAAGAATACAGTAACAAGGTGGAAGCTATTCTTCATAATGGAGTTCAATGTAGGGGTAGAGTTAGGAAATTGGTTTAGTTTGGACACAATTTAGTCGACCCCGAACTTTGAGTCTTTTTGTCATGAATTTAATGATGATAAAAATATAAAACAATATTACGACAATACTAAAAATGGCATAGTTCATAAATTATATTTGTTCCTTGATAAATGCATTTTTACACATCAACACATGGAAAATTGTTGATTAATATGTTGGAATATAGTTTAGTTCTATATAATTTATATTTTGCAGGACAAAGTGATGAATGTAGCGAAAATAAAGAGAAACAAGTGAAAAATGACCAAAATGGAGGAAAATGAAAGTTCAGGGACCAAGTTGCAAATAATCCATAGATGTGACGGGCGATGGAGTGAAGATTGAGGGTGCTAAAGATCAATCGGACGAGGAAAAAAGTCAAAGGAATGAAATACAATCATAGTATTATCACAGATTAATATCCAATCAAAAAGAGTTGTGCACCAATTTCAACCTCATATTGAGACTCATTTTTTACATGACAAACAATCAAATTAGACGATGATATCGAAGTAAATTTGTATCCCTTTGAGTCAGATTTCTAACGCATCTTGAATCACCTCAATCGGATATCGGGAGAGGAAGATACGACCAAAATACTAAAAACTGTTCGGCGGTAAAACGTTTTAACCATGCGGCCGCAATGATTTAACCATGAGACTGCATTGCCATTTTCAACAAATTAAAAATGTTGAGACATTTGTTCCTTGTGACTGCAAGGCTTTATACCATGCGGTCGCATAGTTATAAAGAAAGTCTGAATTTTCAAGTTTCTTTTTACGACTCAAACATTTACGGTAACTTATTGTGGCACGATTTCTCAACTCTAAAAGACCCCGGAACGCCTCAATCCTCATTATTCATCATTCTTTCATCTCTTTTTGGCTAAAAAAACTCATAAAGAACTAAATCTTTTGGTGAAGTTACGAAGGAACTCGATTGGAATTGGAGATTTCTACATCATATATTCATGTAATATGCTTTTTCATTGATTAAACAATTCTAGAGTTTATATTTTCTCTTTATGAATTAGTTTTGAGTTCGACTTAATTTTTATTAAGTTTTTCATGAAATTAATCATGTTTCCTCCATTGAAAAATTGGTTTGAGTTTCAATTTCAAATAAATTATTGGTGTGATTCAATTACTGCTATATGTTATAAATATATAGTTATTTTTTGAATCTGATTTTAATAAACAAAAGCGGAAATTTGATCTAGGAAATCTAAATTCTAGAATTACAAGTGGAATTAAATTGATTTGAATTGCTAAATCCTCCGATTAGAGAGTTTTGATAAAAACTTCTAATTAAGTAGAAAATGCATAAATTATTGATGTTGATTTATCCAACCCAATTGAGGGAATTCCAACGCTTCACTATTCTACATTTTGATTTTAATCCCATTATTTCATCCATTGATTTTTATATTTTAATTCAATAAGCAAATTCTTTTCGATCAATTTACTAGAATCCTAAATTATTGAATTCCTCGATTCATTCATCAATCTTCCCGTAGATACGACACCCTAAAACTGCACTACTATTACCGCATTATTCTTTGTGCGTAATCATTCCTTGCGAGTTTTCAACTTTGATATCATTTTACAATAATTTAATACTGAAAGCAAAAGCAAGTTAAGCCCAAATCAAGTATCAAGTAAAATCAAGTCAGTTACTCTCAATTAAGTTCACCAAGCTCTAATAATCTAATCTCATTCCCTGAGCAATTCAAAACTTCCAATTACTGGAAGCAATTCAGAATAATAGAATCACAAATATTGGAGCAAAAACAAAGTAATTCACATCACAATTCATACAACAATACTAGAATCAATTCACATCAAATCACTATGCAATTCACAGAATGCTTTTACAAATCACAGAGACAAAAATATTGGAACTAGAAGCTAAAGTAACTCAAGAGCAATGAGTAGGCTTCGGGCTCAAGTTAGTCTTCACTGGCTTCTAGGTCAAATTTCAAGAACAATTCAAAAGCGATTCAAGAGCAATTCAAAGAGCTGATTTCATACGATAAAAAGAAAAATTTCAAACATTACACAAACCAAAATAACAAATAAAAAGAAAAGAAAAACGAGTAGGCTTCGGGGGCTTCACCTTCGTCTTCTACTGTACTGTCGTCAAATCACAATGGAAATGTGGAATCAAAGGCGTCTACTATGTTTGCCTACTGTCGCCCAGGGCTTGAAAATAGGGGTGTAGCTGCAATAGATTCCGAGATTGGAGGAAGGAGGTGTCGGGTGAGACTTTGTGAGAGGTTGAAAAGTTGATTGGAGAAGCGAAATGGCGGAGATCGAGAAGTTCGACTATGCAATGTCATCCATCTGTGTCCAATCATCCTAGAGCTAGCTGTGTCCAATCATCCTAGGTGCGGAACATCATGGAGATGGTATAGGCATCTCTTTTCCATCACATTCTCATCAGAACCAATTTGTTTGCCATAGCAATCTTCATCCTTCCTTCTTCTGCCCCCTTTTTCAATTTTTCTCGATTTCTCGTTTCAGGCTTGTTTATCTCAAAATCCCAACAAATTCAATTCCACTGTGAATTGTGGAAATCTCGGGTATACAATTAATGATATCCCCCTTTTCTTCTTCTTCTCCAAGAAGGGGGTTTTCTGTAAATTCTGTTGATACCTCTTTCTGCTTTGGCTCCCGTATGGAAGGCTGGTACTATCGCTGCCAGATTTTAATCCCTGAATAAAAAAACCTTCAATTCAATTTTGCAATTCGGCTTCTTCTTTTTGTCTGTTTTATTTGAATTCATTAATCCCTCCTCTTTTTGGGTATTTATTTTTCGCTTTTCGAATAAAGGAAAAAAATAATTGGAGAAAAAAATCGAAATTTAAAAGATGTTGCTTTCCAAGCAGAAGAAGAATCAAGTCGGGAAGGGTAACCATTTTCCCATCAACATTATGGTGCTAGGGAGCGCTGGTCCGATTCGATTTGTGGTGAACGATGAGGAGCTTGTTACTGCTGTAATTGATACAGACTTGAATTCGTATGCCCGCGAGGGAAGGCTGCTCGTTCTGGGGTCGGATTTCAATAATTTAGTGCTCTATTGTCCTCTTGCCAAGATTGACGGTAAGGGCGAAGGCGACGAAGCAGAGGCTCGAGGAGAATGAATTGAAATGGAGGCTACAAGTTTGATGTTTTGAATTAAATGGATTGGGCTGGATAGTGGTCTTAGGCCATTTACATTAAGGTAGTGTGTATTGATAATAGTTTTAAGCTTTACTTTTAGGCTGGAAGTTGACATATTAATAAAAAAATAAATTACAGGCCATGAGGTTGGGCCCAGAAGCTGGACCTCATTGGGCTCCGCCCCCTGGTTCAATGTATATATGACATGATGGCATTGAAGCGTACGTCCTAAGACATGGTGGTTTGAATTATTGAACATATCAACCTACTTTCATGCGTATCTGTGGTTTCAGATATCACCAGGAACTCTGTAAAACTTATAGAGATGACTTTTTCTTAGGTAAAGTTATTTAGATATTCTATGTTGTCAGTGTGGGCATGTGCCCACACTGGTTCTCATTGGGCTCCGCCCCCTGGTTCAATGTATGCCCACACTGGACCTCATTGGGCTCCGCCCCCTGGTTCAATGTATATACGACATGATGGCATTGAAACGTACGTCCTAAGACATGGTGGTTTGAATTATTGAACATATCAACCTATTTTCATGTGTATCTGTGGTTTCAGATATCACTAGGAACTCTGTAAAACTTATAGAGATGACTTTTTCTTAGGTAAAGTTATTTAGATATTCTATGTTGAGTTGAAGTTTGGTTCAATTTTAGATTTTTGTGCATGAATTGTAATGGGATAGTGTTTCCTAATCATTTTCTCCACAAAAGTTTAGATAATGACATAAATTTGTTTGAATCTTTTTTTTTTCTTTTCGATTTAAGATCTCAAAATTCGTGACGAACGTGAAATTATGAGAAGAGGAAACATCAAAGACACGTAGGAGGTTTTTTTTGGTAAGTTGATTTGAATATTGTTAGATAGTATTAAAGAATAGACGACCGTGTCCACTAAATATAGAGAACATAAAAAAAAAAAAAAATGAAAAGATGCAAACAAAAAACACCGTGTGTATATGCAAAAGGTACAAAAAGTAGGAGGGCATGAAAATATATAATTATAAACTTTTCATTCTTTAGTGATAGAAAATTATTTTTGGAGCTGTGAAAAAGAAAGCAACATTCTTAAATATTTTTTTATTGACAAAATAAAATGACCCTACCCCACTTTCCACCAACTTTTATTCCATTTGATTTTTTCTTGCTTCCTTCACTTTCTAATTTGACCTTGTATTATAACCACTTCATTTAATAATCAATTAATCATACACCAAAACAAGGTCATTTTCAGGGAGAACCAGAAGGAATTTCACTTTTCATTCCTCAAACTGTTAAAAAAAAAAAAATCTTTTATTTTTATTTTTAGATTTTTATGAGAGAATTGGAGTTTAGATTTTAATTTTATATGCAAGCACAAATATATTTAATGCAATTTCAAAAAAAAAAAATTATAAAAGAAAAAAGAACACACGATGGATAGGGATCAAATATGAGCTTAATAACAAACGAAGTATATTCCAAGTTTATACTTTGCTATAAAAATTCAAGCTAAAATTTTAATTTTTTTCTCTAAGTACTAATACAAAAATGATATAACAATAAATAATTTTCAGCATTATATTACAAATAAATTTTTTTCCAGAAAAAAAACATTTTCTTTAGTCGAAAATAATTTTAGAATGAATAATATTATTCATAAGCACTAATGCTAAACAAATATTTAAGTGACCATTAATATTAAATCATAGATTCATTTAACTAAATAAAAAAAAAGACCATACAAAAAATTACAATTTTTACACACAAAATTTTTCATCTCTCTCTCTCTCTCTCCATCATCATCGTTATCAATATCGCTTCCATTTCTGCCCTTATTCGCCAAATGAGATTATGGTTACAGCTTTAATACACGCACATATAAAGAGAATCTGTTTAGATTACATTCAGAGATAGCCAAAATCTGGAATTTGAGAAAAAAAAACCCATTACTGATTGATCATTTGATCTATATATTTATATAAAGGTGCAAAGACTGTGGTTTTTAAAGAAGAGGCACATAGCTTTAATATATTTGAGGCAGAATTCTTGTGTCTTTTTATCGATAAATTTTGGTCTTTTTTTGGTGAGTAAAATTTGTAATTTTTTGTTAAGGGTTTTTGTGATTTTCCATGGCGGCTGGTGCAGAGGTGTCTGGTGAGACTGTAACAGTAGCAGTAGCAGTGGAAATGGTGCCTTCATCACCCAAAAACACTGAAACTGCAAGTGAAAAAATAAATGAAAAGAACGATAATTTTAACATTAAGGATTCAGGGGATAAGGATGTAGATTTTATTGTTAAGGACTCTGATTCGAAATCGGAAATGCAAATGAAGGAAATTGTTGATATGTTGAAGAAACTCAAGTTGAATCCTCTGGCCAAGGAGTTTTTTCCTTCCTCCTATAATCGCAGCCAAATGGTGGACAACAATTTTGTGCCAGCCAAGAAGCTTTCGGGCAATGATGGTTTTGCGAAAAACCCAAGGGTATAAATTTAGTTCTCCCTTTAATTGATTTTGTTATATTCATTGTTAAATTGATTCATAACATTGTGAAATTGTATGGTGCTTCATTATTTATTGACTTTATGTTCTATCTTGGCTTGCTTATTCGATTTATTAGTCTATTCTTTAGGTTTGTTCACATTACATCGATTTACATATTAGATACTTACCATATAAGAAAAGAATTTATGGATTTTGGAATCGTGAAAATTGGCTTGATACAGTTTTTGGTGGATTCTGTCCATTTCATGTGATTTAGTCCAAGGTTTGATATATTCACTTATTTGTTCAAACATTTGGAATTTGGACAATTCATTTGCATTTACAAAAGTTGCATAAGTCGTCGTTACGAAGGATTGCAATATTTAGACAACATAGATGAAATGTGATCATATCAAACACAGAACAAAGCAGGGCTGTTTCATCTAACCTTTAAATGTTATATCTGGATTTGCTTTCTAGGAAATGTTTGTTTAATAGTAAACTTATGGAGAGGAATTGGACATGAATTATCTAAATTTTTCCTTTTTTGCAAGTGTCACTTGAGATGGGTAGGATTGAATCTGGAAACTAAGTTGTGCTTTTATCATTTGAAAGTTTCAGTTTCTTGGCCATAGTTGCTGTGGTCAATCCATGCTCGAGGGTATGAATGCTAAAAGCTTTTCACCAATCAGTTTCCTTTTTTCAAATTGTTCCGTTGTTAGTATCATTTAAGATGGATTTAATTGAAACTGGAAATTAAAACATTGATCAAAAAATGGATTTTTGACTTTTATTTTATTAAAATGGATTGCCGATGCTTCATTTGTTGGTGATGGATCGTTCAAAAAATTGATCATTGACTTCCGTTTATCAGTTAAGAGTTAACTGGTGATAGTATGTTTGTTTGACTTGAATAATTCACATTCAGTTTGTTACCTTGATTGTTGATAATCTATTTCCAGGTTAAGTACATGTGGATGCACACGCTATATGCATATATCCACATGCACATCAATCTAATTAGTAACTATAGAAGTTCCGGACATTTAATTACCTGATGATTTGATTTCATATTCTGAAATCCATTGCTATTGTCAATTTTTAAAGGGATGCTTATTTATTACTATTAATCCTCATTTATTTATTTATTTATTTTTTTTTTTGACTTTTAAGAGTTGGATTGGAGCTGAATTGATGCAAATTGAATTATTTATTTATTGTGATTAGGAAATACCAAATTTTATTCCCCTAAAAAATTATAATTTAGATCCGTTGGGTGGACACTCTCTACATTTGCACGTTCTTTTTGCACTCATAAGATTTAAGTTTGTGTTTTCTCAGAGAAGAAATAACAGCAACCAAGGCAGGAGGAGAATGGGCGGTAGAACCTTTAGAGCTCAAAGAGAAGAAAATATTAGGCGAACAGTCTATGTTTCTGACATTGATCACAATGTAAGTAAAGATCACCGGACTTCATGTTATTCTATCGATATTGTATGATTCATATTAATACAGTTAACTCACCTCTTCATTTAAGATAACTGAAGAACAACTGGCTGGCTTATTCAGCAGCTATGGACAAGTAAGTTGCTGAACTTGTATAAATGTTAAATAAAAATATTGTATTGCATGCTTAGTAAATGATTTCCTCGTACCTCAGCATTTCAAATAGTTGTGTGAGACCATAATATGAAGGATGTTAACTTTTCGAATTTAATAAACATTTGTCAAATCATACATAAGCTGACTAAGCATTAAATTTAAGGGGTTGTTTGAGCCCCATTTTTTGGGAGAATAGATTTTGTAATAGTGGTTAAAGAGTGGGAATTTTTTTATTTTTTTTTAATTTTTGTGTAAAATTATTTTATTGGGAAAATATATAGTTGGAAATGAGTTTGGGAAAATGAGCTTTTAAAGAATGGGCTCAAAATGGGGCTAAATACATTTTCAAAAAATGTAATACTGTGGTGCTAAATACTTTAGCTCGTAATATTATTTAATATTGGTCAAGCGCGAGATATCAAAAATTTTTCGTTAGGCATTACCGTGGTGAAGGTCTAAAGAACGTAGCGGTGTAATGGTGGAACTTCAACATCCATGCTTCAGCTTTGGCTCATTTGTCTCAATTGATGAGCAAGGGAAGGACTTAGACGAGACAAGCTGAGCGGATTATGTAAGAAAACTTAGTTTATTTTCAAGTTAAGCCGTAAGGCATCTTTATGTTATTTAATGGTGGAAGGATCATATTACGAAATAGTGTGAAGGGGATTTAGTCCTTGTTATGCACCAGCACGAAACATGCCTCCATGATATATATGTGATATGTTGACACCTTCCATCTCTTAGTAACTCCAATAGAATGTTGCCAGCTAGCTTCGAGAAAAAAGATTACCCCTGATTTGCGTCTTCTTTGACCTGGAGAGAGCATTACTAGTGGACATCCCAAAAGGAAAATAGGAGCATTCGAACATGGACAGATAGAGTATGTTACTATGATGGATGAAAAATAAGTTGGTTGGTCATTGGTGGCACCTATAATGAGATCTGTTTGGATCCCATAAGCTGTTCTCTTCCTCTTTCTTTCTTTTTCCTTTTTACTTTTTCCTCAATCTACATACTTCTTTTATCTATAAGTGTAATAATCAATATAGTTTTGATTATTTCAATTTCGTTATCTATGAAGAAATTGTTGGTTTACGTATTAACTGTAGATTTGCTTATTCACCATGTTCCTCGCGGAGTACTATATGTGTGATTTTCCATGTCCTGCAACTATGGTTGTCCTTATTGGATTGGAGAAATATTAGTCATCTCTATTTGTTTTTGACTGGAATGAAAAGTTGATGTTGGATGTGTGGTGCATTTGATTTTTCAGTATGCTGATTTTATTAGTGACTAGTAGGCCCAACCACTGGAGTAAGTGTCTTTACTAAGCTCATAGAGATAATAATCAATATAGTTTTGATTATTTCAATTTCGTTATCTATGAAGAAATTGTTGGTTTACGTATTAACTGTAGATTTGCTTATTCACCATGTTCCTCGCGAAGTACTATATGTGTGATTTTCCATGTCCTGCAACTATGGTTGTCCTTATTGGATTGGAGAAATATTAGTCATCTCTATTTGTTTTTGACTGGAATGAAAAGTTGATGTTGGATGTGTGGTGCATTTGATTTTTCAGTATGCTGATTTTATTAGTCACTGTGGATAGTAGGCCCAACCACTGGAGTAAGTGTCTTTACTAAGCTCATAGAGACTCACCCATCTCCAAGCATAGTTCAATTACTTGCATTTCTAATTGATTTGTCTCCTGGATGAAACCTAGAGTATCTTAGTTTGATTATTCATTAAAGGTAACGACTCCCAAGAAAAATTTGGGTTTCCTAGTGCTTTTCACACTCTTCAAGATGAACAATCCTCAGGATTCTTTACTCCTTAAATTGGTCGTAAATAAAAAAAAAAATCATATGCTAGATGGATTAATCCATGTATACCTTTTCGTTTTGGAATCAGAGGAGAAGATTCTTGTAAGACTGTTACAAAAACCACTTTATGCAGATAATAAATAATGGCTAGTGACTTGAATGACATGCTCTATATTTCGTGAGGTATTGTAGGCATAGATTTTGTATTCTATTCCATA
Source organism: Fraxinus americana (assembly GCA_035079005.1). Classification (NCBI taxonomy): domain Eukaryota; kingdom Viridiplantae; phylum Streptophyta; class Magnoliopsida; order Lamiales; family Oleaceae; genus Fraxinus; species Fraxinus americana. The sequence goes on along the minus strand of CM068707.1, from coordinate 2,323,136 downwards.
GGTTGACATGTTTTCTCCCACCTGATGATGCACCAACCTTCTCAATCTCTTCTTGACCAAAATTTTGGTTTACTGGTTGGAACTACTAATCGTCATGGCATATCATAATGACATCTGACTATTTTTTTTCTCATTCTGTCTCCGCTTTGCAGGTTGTTGATTGTCGAGTTTGTGGTGATCCACACTCCCGTCTTCGCTTTGCTTTCGTAGAATTTGCTGACGAGTGTAAGGTTTTCTTCCTTCTTTCTTCTAGCATTGCGTAACTTTTCTGAGTTTCTCCATGTGGATATAACATTGACAGATTCTGCTAGAGCTTCTCTTAGCCTTTGTGGGACACTCTTGGGTTTCTCTCCTGTAAAGGTCTTGCCTTCGAAAACTGCCATTCTTCCTGTGAATCCTACATTCCTTCCCAGGGTACGAACATATCTCAAATGCTGTTAATACTGTCTAAGAGTACTATATTAATTTTTCTGAATTTGATTTCATTATCTATCAAATTCTTATCTGTAGTCCGAGGATGAGCGTGAAATGTGTGCCAGGACAGTCTACTGTACAAATATTGATAAGAAGGTGCTTTCCCTATCTTGCCACTGTGCTGAATACCGTAGTTTTTTACTTTATCTTCTTGACTGTTAATTATTCACATTTTTATGCATGAGTACTATTTGCTTGTTAAGCATGTATAGATGCAGAATAATAGTCTTCTTCTGCTCACATTAATGTTTTAAATCCACTCCACTCGTAATATGTTTTATGCCGAGTAGGTTTCTCAAGATGATGTCAAAAGCTTCTTTGAATCAAGATGTGGTGAGGTAAGCATAAAGTTTCAAACATCAGGATGGATTTATGAAGACATGTTTGGCAAATCTTAAATTATAATTTAAGCTGGTTAAACGTACTTTTTATCCACAAATTCGTAGAACTCATACCTTAATATTTGCTTATTATACACACATTTCGCAGAACCCAACACATTATAAGCACTACTAAACAAATATGAAGTTTTGGCTTGGAAGTCATGAATGACTGGATTTCTTAATTGTAGGTTTCCCGCCTAAGGCTCTTGGGGGATCACATGCACTCAATGCGAATTGCTTTTGTTGAATTTTCCATGGTATGTTTATTTACGTACATTGTACTTGTCCTTGTTTCTTGCTTCTAGTAATGCTTAATACGCCTTTTCTCTTCCTGGATTTCTTTATTATGATGTCATGCCGAAATGTGGCAGTAAACGTGCTTTGTTTTGTTCATCATCGAGTGCAATTAATGATCTATACTTTTTAATCAGTTGAATCATTTTACTTATTTTACACTCGTTGAACTTGTAAGAACTCAAGGAAGCTTATATTTTATCGCAATGTGTAGGCTGAGAGTGCACTTCTGGCTCTCAACTGTTGTGGCAAAGTTTTGGGATCTGAACGCATCAGGTATAATTCATCGAGTTGTAGATAAATTTTTGTGAAGTCTAATTTTCCATTTACTCTGATGAGTTTGATGGTATTGTAGGGTAAGTCCTTCGAAGACGCCCGTGAGGCCCCGAGTTCCTTACCTGGGGATGCAGTAAAATTGATGGCTTGAGACCAAAATCTGAAAGGAAGTTGGAGTGATTCCTCTTGGAAGATAATGAATTCAAGATGAAGTGATGGCAATCCTCAACTCTTTCACATTTTTTTCTTGATCTTTTTCCTGGCAACAGTAACTTTTTCTTTCAACTGAACAGAACTCTGACCTGTTAAAGTTTTATTGCGAGGTGCTCATCTTAGGGTACTTTTTACTATGATTAATCATCAATGCTAGCTCTAGTACATGAGATGTTAGGTTCTGCGCAATTTCTGGAGAATGCTGACACAGTCAGAGTGTGTGTGTGTATGTGACATAAGTGAGGTTTTAGTAATGTGCTTGACCAATTAGTGTGCAAAAGTGAGTGACAAAATGTGTGACTTTGTTTCATAACGACGGTCGGGATCCCTCGTCTTAAGATCTTGCTCCAGCCGTACTCATCTGCATCGTCCTCTTTCGAAAGCCTATGTTCATTTTTTCATTCTCGTTTCCTACTATTCAAATTCAAGACTTGGCTTATGAGTCACTTAAATTAAGTGCCCGTTTGGTACACATTAAAATGAGAGAATGCATTTTTTTGAAGTAATGTGATTGGGAAAATGTGGTTGAAAAAGAATAAAAAGTTATTGATGTGATAGAAAATATTTTTTTATTGAAGGATGTGTGATTGAAAATGAGTAGAAGAATGATAATGAAAAAATAATGTGGATCAAACATGGGCAAAATGCTGATGCTATAAGGTTCCCGTGTGGGACAAAAGCCTACTGAGTGGGTTATGTGATTGCGAATATTATTGCAAAGTACGCTTTACGAAACATATCTCATTAGATGGAGTGTAAGAGTCACTAATTCACCATATTAAACTTCTATTTACAACCACTACCCTATACCTACTACTACTCAACTCTCATTTTCATATTCAGATACTCAGGGCCGGTCCTGCATAGAGGTGGATGAGGCCAGCGACTCAGGCCCAAAACTAGAGGGGGCCTCATTTTTTGGGCCCCCTTTTTTTTGGGCAACTTACAAAAATACCCTTAAAATTATGGGTCTTTTGAAAAATCATATGAAAAGTTTTTTTAAAAGTAAAAAATACTGTATAAAATTAAAAAGTGGCACAATGCCACTTTTTAAAAAAAAATTGTCACTTTTTTTCTTTAAGTGACACAATATCACTTTTAAAAGATTAGTGTCACTTTTTTTTATAATCTCAATTTTATTAAAAAATGATGTTTGTCACTAAAAAAAGTGATAGAAATTTTTAAGGAGGCGATTGAAAAAAAATGGCACACACTGAAAAAATTAACAATAATTTAGAATAAATAAAGGGCAACTTACATAATCCCCCTAAAATAAGTAGTGTTTTGAAATCATACATAAAAGCATTTTGAAAATAAAAAAGACTCTGCGAATAAAATGTCATTTTTTAATACAATGTGACACGATGTCACTTTTTAAAGTTAAATCACTTTTTGTGTGACATTTTTATAAAAAAAGAAGTTATGCACCGTCAAAAGTCAAGCGTCATTTTTTTTATTAAAGAGTAATGTTTGTCACTCAAAAAAGTGACAAAAAATTTAAAAAGTGATAGAAAATAAATAAATAAAAGAAATAAAGAATGTCGTGTAAAATTAAGTGACGCAATGTCACATTTTTCAAGTTAGTCTTTTTTTATTAAAAATAAAAATATGTTGTTCATTACTCAAACAAGTGATAGAAATTTTAAAAAAATGACAAGAAAAAAAAGTGATAAGCACTAAAAAAAGTGACGAACACTAAAAAGTGACGGAAATTCAAAAAAGTGACAATCACTCAAAAAATATGATAGAAATTCAAAAAAGTGACACAACAATAATTAATATCCATCAAACACACTATTTAAAATACATTTTTTTTTTTGAATAATATCCATCAAACACACCATTAACGTTAGATGATAGAATATTTATTACAATCGATATGACCATAAAACACATTCAATATGTTAATAAAAAATATTCAAATACCTAATAAAGAAGAGGGTCCCATCATGTTAGATTAATAGAACAAAATTTTTATCATTCTTTTAAGTTATATTGTCATATTATATTTGCATGCGAGCATAACATTTATTTTATTTATCAATTATATTGGATTTTGAGGTACAAAAAATGGAAATAGCTTCGTTTTGCATGGAGAGAAAATGGCAGCACACGTGTTGGTGTGTAAAATTTTTCCTTTCTAGCCTAGAAAAACTCGAATATCACTCCACTCCAAATCCCATTATAAATAAAGATCGAACCTTTTGCTAATGCAGAGTCTCTTATGCCGAAGAGAGAGAATTGGCCGTTCAAATGTGTATATCAGGTACGTATTTAATTGCACAAGATACGTAGATTTGTTGGGAATTTGAAATTTTTTTCGCTAGGTTTTGGAATCTGTATTACCGGCAATGTACAATTTTTATGGCTTGATTTTTTTAATCCGTTCGCATTATGCATGGTTGCATGTTAAATTGATTCAATTTTGTTTTTGTTTTTCTGTTGGGTTTAATCAGATTTACGTGTCTCGTGAAAGATCTGCTTCTTCGGGAATTTGGTGTATGTAATTGGTATATCTCTTTTAGTATTGCAAGAAATTGAAATCTATTTGATTATTTCAGCTGGGTATGTTTACAATTTGATTATTAATGTAAACATGTGCTATGGTTGAGTATTGAGAACTTGAAAATCTGATTGTGTTGTCATCGTCATTTTTGTATGATGACAGGTGCTAACTTCAGAGTAGCCATAAGGGACCATCCTATGAAAACTATAAAGGACATATTGTAGAAATTTTCTCCCAACATCACATAAATTAGCTATCCTTCCTGTAGCTATCACGACAATACTTAGCATGAGCTTATTTGTTAAATTTTGTCTCCACTACGATTTGGTGGAGAAGTTGGCAATAAAACTAGACACCTTTTTGTACGAAACATGCTCAATCGGTTAAGACGTTTATGACTTAGCTTCAGCAACTACGAACATCATGTTCTATGATGTCCATCTTATTGTGAGCCTAGCTTGTAGGTTCTTTATCAATTTTTACATAGTTTTTATGAGTTTGACAGTGCAATCTGTGATTCTAATAACCCGTATTTGGGGGATAAAAAAACTGAGAGATTTGAATCTTTTCAGCATGAACCTAGTCTATTTCTGCACATTAGGTTAAAAATGTTCCGATGTTCTCTCTTTATCCATGGTCCTTCCCAAGACACCGTATGGGACTTTTCTACTCATTGCAGCAATCAAATGCCCTCTACTGACAAATAACTTATCACTGTTTTCTTTTTTAGGGGATGTTCATCCAGATATAACATCAGTTTGCATTTTTATTCTTTTTCCCCATTGCTTTCCTTCTTTATTTCGTTTTTCTTGATTCTTTTTCTACACATTTAGGAATATATTTTTCGTGGTTCCATTGAAACCTCCTTTTTGAAATCGACAATATGTCTATGTACATACTATTTGTCATGCCAAAAATAGATAGTTAAATTTCCTGCAAGTTGGTTTTAAAAGAAAAATGTCCTTTTATTCATTATTAGTGCCATTTACGTTATGCTATGAAATATTTCTTTTATAAATTATTGGCTCTGACGAGGCTGGAAGTCATCATGCAATAGTTTGTGTGCACAACATGGTCACTTATGAACTACTTTTCCTGTTATTTGATTGCCTACAAAATTTTGAGGATCAAGTCGATCTGATAGTTGTCAAGGGTAGTAAATGCACGTTGTTCACACTTCTACCAAATAAATAAAGTTCCTTCATCACAATCATTGAAGAAATTTATCAATTTTATAGAAGCCTTTTTTGTGGCAACTGTTGATTTCCTTAAAAAAAAGAATTATCCTCTTGATATTTTGAAATCCATTTACAGAATCATCCATTGATTTTTGTTGTATTGCAACTGAGGGGGAATTCGGTACTTATCTAACAGTTACATACCATCACAAACTCTCTCCATAATTTGTAATATTTTTTTAATATAGTCTTATGCCTACTTATAGATGATGGTGCAGGAATTGAAATATCTTTCATGATGGAGGAAACTATTCGGATTCGATTCCCCTTTTCAGGACTGGATATAATTTTACTGTCATATCTTTTATTGACATATATAATTATGATAATAGCTAACCATAACTGCTTTCCCCGCTTAATAATTTTCGAAAAAGTAACATTTTCAGGTTTGTCTATCATGATAATATAAATATGGCTGAAGTATTTGAGTTTTGCTTGATTAGATGGGTGAAAATAGTAGAAGCATGAAGTGTAGAAACAAGTTTAGGTCCCATTGGTTTTTCATATTCAGGTATTCCAAATAGATCCCATTAACATAGCCATGGCATCTGTAATGCCACATCTGCATGATTGTAGAAAGTTCTTTAAATAAAGCCCAAGTTCAATGGAATATATTCACATATCTGTGCTTTAAGACACACCTCTCCCCATCCCACAAAAATAGCACACCAAGCATACACCTGATGTAAAACAAGGGAAGGAAATTCTTCATTATCCATTTAGTGCCTGTCTGTTTTAGATTATTTTCTCAAGAAAATCAATTGTTTGCCCCTTTTTTTCCACAAAATGGGGCTCACTATCACACAAGTTCTTCAAATATGGCGGCTGCAACGGTCAGAATTATGATTTCTAGTGGAAACAAACAAGCCCTTAATCTAGTTGAAAATGTATTAATTTACAGTGTTTACTTGTATGACTTATTGCTTCCGAACACAACAATAAAAAACATGTACTACCAAAAAGATTATTTTGACTAAACGAACTGTAAAATGTTATTAATCGTATTCCATAATATGATATTTGCAGTAATGGATAGGGTGAGACCAGCTCATGTGAGGTAGAAGAGTTTGTCCAACACGAAGAATAGTGGTTCTCCATCAATGGCATCCCCAATGCATCGCCATTCACGCACAGTTTCATCTGGCATTACAAATATGAAGAGACCACAGAATACCAAAGCTGCTGCTCAGAGGCTTGCTCAGGTTATGGCACATCAGCCAGCTGATGATGATGAAGAGGAGGATGACCTTATGTATGACTATAGCCCTGCAATTCCATCAGCTGGAATAGGACTTGCAGGTGGACGGCCAACTAGAAACCGTTCGCCAATGGTAAGAAGCTTGTCATGCATGTCTTCATGCACAGCCTGATATCACATCTGTTCATCACTACATCTGCATTTCACCTGCTGTTGCATTTTTATGAGAAATCCTGATGTCAAGTGGATATTGACATTGGAAAATATTGTTCCTCCGTTCATATCCAATGCCATTTTTGCAAAAGTATGACTTCTGTTTAAAAGGTGTTGGTGTATCATTATCGCAGAATCCTTGTTTAAGACTTAGGTTACTCTAAATAGTTTCCATGTCGATTATAATAATTGATTGTTTCGGCGATCTGTTAGAGCATGTGTGCGGAGTTCACCATCCAGACTTCTTCACCAAAAGTAGAAAAAAATTATATTTGGCCGCATTGATATTTGAATAGTTTTGAATTTTTTGGGAACAAGTAAAATTTACCATGATTATTTACATTTTAAGTTCACTCTGTATTTTATAGGATTTGTTTCCGTCCCTTAAGTGTTACAGTTCCCTTTCAGTACTGATTTTGAAGCTGTTGTGTCATTTTTTAGTCAGTTCGTACATCCGTAGAACAACCACTATCTTCTCGTTCAACACCAGGTGCAAGAACATCTGCAACTATCTACTCTGTGGAACAGCAGCTTTCATCAGTTCGTACTTCAGTTGAACAACCACCATCTGCTCGTTCAACATCAGGTGCAAGAACATCTGCAACTATCAACTCTGTGGAACATCAACCTTCATCAGCTTGTTCACTCTCACTTCTTCGATCATCTCAAAACAAGTCTGCAGAACAACTTTCGTCTGCCTACTCTTCTGTGGCTGGTCATTCGTCTGAACCCACAGACTCAGTTGAAGAAGCACAACCACCATATGCTCGCTCTAATATTGGAAGATCATCTTCTACTGTCAACCTTGTGGAACAACCTCCATCTGCTCGTTCTGTGGCCAGTGTCCGTCCAAATTTAGGGGTCAAGACTGGTTTCATGGTACCTCCAAGTGTACCTCTGTCAGTCAAGCCAGCAGTATCTGGAATTCCAGCAGAGACTCAACCTGATAAAATTAGGGACAAAAGGTACATTGAAGCTTTAGACTCTGCAGTACTATCTCAGGGATCATTTTATCTCTCAATATGTAACCTATCATATGTACTCTCTTTTGCCTAAACCTTGGAAAAGTTTGATACGGTTTGTTATTCTATTCCTCCATCTTATAATGTCGAAATCCTTTTCTATTTGACCTTCTGCAAGAGCACATGGTAATACCTTTCTTTTTCTCTCAGTTGATTGACAATTGAAAGAACTATTAGTAATTCTGTTACTTTACAGGTTATCTTTAGATTTTGGGACTTTTAAATATAAAGAACCTGGTGACCAGCAGTTATCTTCTTCTGCTCTACAAGATGAGGTAGGATTGTGCATCAAACTAATTTTCTCCTACTCAACTTCATTCGCAGTTCCTCTTTTCTAATATAAAACTAATTTTTAGAGTACGTATTTGCCTATTCTTTATACTTTACATCAATTCTTTTTTTATAAAATTATTTTGTAGAGATGTGTACATAATTATGCTCGCACATAAAACTTTGCTCCATAAGTTACAGTCAGAGAGATTGTTCTATATCATATACGTTTTCCATTTCAGCAACACTAGCAAGAAATATTTTCACCTCATTTTATAATTATATTACTGACACAAGGTCCTTAAAATTACAGCTTGACATGCTTCAAGAAGAAAATGAAAGTTTACTGGAAAAGGTGATTCCATTTAGATGCTTACTTTCGAATGAATTATGTGTTTATTCTGTATTGCAACTTTTGTTTCATTAAAAAGATGATATGTTTTGATAATCAAATTGCTACACTGGTTAGCATCTCAAGATACACATGCTTTCAGCTTCGAATTGCGGAAGAAAGGTGTGAGGAGGCAGAAGCACGGACTCGGCAACTTGAGAAACAGGTAAGAATGCTAAATTCCTGATGTAGAAGTTGCAATATTTCTGATTTTCTTCGGAGCCTACACTTCCCAGATTTTAATTGACGTGAGACGTTAAGGTTTCTAATTTGCTATAACAAAAGAAATTAGTCTCTTAAAACTATGTGGTAACTATACTTTTTTCTTTCCATTTTGACATGTTCTTATTGGTTACATTTCTTTGACTATGATTTAACAAATGTTGCTTGGTCTTATTGTTAGATTGCAAGTCTAGGAGACGGTGTATCTTTGGAAGCTCGTCTTTTGAGCAGGCAAGGGATGAATTTTGAAATGCTTTTTCTAGATACAGTAGATTCTCTAGCTAATTTACTTTCATTTATCTTTAATTTTTATATTACAAACTCTGCAGGAAAGAAGCAGACCTTCAGAAAAGGGAGGTATGTATGAGAAGGAATGCTATTATTTTCCAGTGATTCAGGTTTTGTATGCATATAGGTTGAAAATTATTTTGATGAAGGTTAAAATTGTCATAAGGCAATCTGAAGTTACTTTTACAACTCTAGGAGTTGAAACTTGACAGTTTTTATGAACTTCAGTCATCTTATTTATTCTTTTATCTGAGCATGTTATTGTTTCACATATTTTTGTATTGACAAGTCAGTCTGTGTTTTTCTTCTATTAGGAAATACACTACTTTGTTAATCTAAAGGAAAGCAGTTTAAATCTGTAACTGGGGATGCCTTTGACATGGCAGGCTGCTCTTAAAATTGCGACAGAAACCTATGGTGGAGCAGGCGAGGAGCTTGCAGCCCTTCGAATGGAAGCCGAGGTAATCAGACTCCACCTTGCGTGTTTTGTAGTCGTCGTAATTTTTTTCTTTGGTCTTTACCTTCCATGTCATTATTTATTCTTAAATTTTTTTTGTTAGTTTTGAGATTCATAATCAATAACAAAATTTAGGTGCACTGTAATTTAATTACTCTAATTCTAATCAGACCGCCAGGGATGAAGCTATTTCAGCTTTGGAGCTGCTACATGATGTTGAGTGTGAAGTTAAATCACTTCGGACAGTGACTAAAAGAGTTATTTTGACTAAAGAAGAGCTGGTATGTACCAATTAAAATATTACATGGCTTGTACTCCTTACATTCTGTATGACATACTTATGTGATTCACAGTTTATAACTATAGGAAGAGGTTGATCTCAAGAGGTGTTGGCTTGCTCGATACTGGAGTTTATGTGTTCGCTATGGTAATTTTACTTAACCAGCTGAATTTAGAGCACAAATTATTAGCATTGATGTCCATTTTGTCATTTTTGTGTTCTCCTTAATGTGTGTAATGAGTTATGTGAATGAAAATTTTAGTAGAGCATAAGATGACATTAACATGAGAGAGAGAGATGAATATTGGTCAAAACGAGGACAGGGAAATGTAGATTGTGTAAAAGTTATCTAGAGGGAAGAACTGAATATATAACAAAAATTGGAATTTCTTGCTGGTTTTAAATCTGTTTAAAATTCATCTATTGATTTGCTTATAAAAATCAAGTTCCAAGGGCTTCTAAATATACTTAAAAGAGAATATTACTATCAAGCATGTACTAAGCTATTTTATGAAATGAGGAAGATGGAGAAGGGAAAACTCTAGTAATGGTTGGTCAGTATAAACATCCAATCTCGACTATCAAAGTCACCCCCTAAGTATTTCAGCAATTTCCATGTGGAACAGGAGCAGCAACTGCCCTTTTACTTGAAGGGTTTTATGTTATCATTTTTTTCTCTTTCAAACATCATATTTCTAAATGGGAAATTATAAAAAATCAGGGGTTTAAAGATAGCTTTTTAAAAATCAGGTCCAAAGTTTACTTATTCAAAAATTAGGTAATATATTAATACCTTAACTCTAATTTATCACTCTCAACTCCCTCACGTCTCTCTCTCTCTGCTTCCTTATACCGCCGGAACAATGAAAGAACCTATTCCCATGGAAATGTCGGAGCATTCGATAAACCTTCAAATTTAATTTCACCCCCTGGATTTACAGCCTCGGGATTTCTCCAGAGATGGTCAAAACAAGCATTAAGAAATGCCCTAGAACAGTAAAAGGCGACCCTGGGGATTCCAATTTTCTGGGCCAGATGATGAGTCCAACCAAGAAAGAAATCGGAGACGATTGCAACGGGAGGATTGCTATGAGATTCGAACCACTGAATTATTTGGCCCTGGAGTTTACTTAGTGCAAGGATCATAGGAACATTTCCATGATTTCCAATGTCCTTAACATTTTCTACACCTGGGGGGATCTTGGAGTGTTCTGGGAAAGGTAAAATTAGGGTTTGGATTGAATGATTAGCAGAGAGAAGTGGATCTGGAGGTGGGAGTGGTGTGGTGGTGGTGGTGGTGGCGGCCGTGGATGTGGTTACAGCGATGTGCGGTGTGTGGTGTTTTGTGTGGTGGCGACGCGGCGGCTGTGGATGTGATTTTGTAGTGAAAATGGTGATTTTGTTGGTGAGGATGAGGAGGAGGTGGTGTGTTGTTATTGTTGGTGGTGGTTAGTGGCAGTGGCGGTGGCGGTGGCGGTGGCGGTGGTGGAAGTGAGTGCTAGTTGTCTGTGACCAAGTATTTGGTTATCTGTGACCAAATGTTCGGTAATTTGTGATCAATTACTCAACTGTGACCTAAAAATTTAATAATATGTGACTCAAGTAGAGAAAAACCAGGTTCACCCAGCAAACCCCGCATCCATACAATCTCCAGACGGGCTGAGGACATAACACAATACTCAGATTCGATACAGGACTTCGAGACACAATTCTACTTGTTACTCTTCCAAGAAATAAGACCATCGCCAAAAACCATGCACCATTCAGTAACAAAACGTCGAGTATTTGCACAACTAGCCCAATCATCATCACTTTAACCTGTCAACCGTAAAGAATTCCTATTAGAAAATAATAACCGTATACCAAATGTACCATTGAGATAACGAAGAATCCATCGAACAATCGCTAAATGAGAATGGCGAGGGGCCTGCATAAACTGACTCACCTGCTGTACAACAAAGGAAATATATGGTCGGGTAATTGTCAAATAATTCAAATTCTTTACTAGTTGTCGATATAAAGATGGATCAGGTAATAATTCACCCCCTCCTTGTGAAGCTTCAAATTAACCTCCAAATGTGTAAGTATCGAGTTCCCGGACTCAAGACCAACTAAGATGAGAATCTCTTGAGTATACTTATGTTGATGCAAGATCATACCACTGGAACAAGAATGCAACTCAAGACCAAGAAAATACTGAAGTGGACCAAGATCTTTCATTTGAAAGATAGTTTAGAGATGGTGCTGGAGTTCGATTGACTGAGAATTAGACCTTATAATGACTATGTTATCTACATTTACCAAGAGCACAACAACTCAAATGATAGTCTTTTTAAGAAAGAGAGAACAATCAAACTGACTTTGAGTAAAATGAAAATCAAGAAGAGTGTTACGAAACTTTTCAAAATATGCTCGCGGTGCCTGCTTTAACCCATATAAAGACCTCTTCAATTGACAAACCTCAATGGAAGAGTGAGTGAAAAGACCAGGAGGAGGAGTCATATAGATATCTTCATTCAGATCCCCATGTAAGAATGCATTCTTCACATCCATTTGTCGGAGAGACCAACCTTTTGAAGCAGCAGTAGCCATGATAGTATATATAGTAGTCATCTTGGCTACGGATGCAAAAGTCTCCTCATAATAAAGACCATATTCCTGATAATTCCCAAGAGCCACCGAACGGGCTTTATACCTTTCTATAGTTCCATCAGACCGGTACCTGATGATATATAGCCATTTGCATCCAATGAGCTTCACCCCATTAGGACATTGATGTCCCACTTGTGATCATCCAGTGGAGCCTAAAGTTCTTCTTGCATAGCTTGCTGCTAACAAGCTTGAGTATAAAGTGTATCCTGCTTAGCAGTATAAGAATACACATACCTATCCGGAGGACGAGAATCTAGAGAAGATAGGAGGATCAGATGTTAGTTCAGGATCTAGAAGAGGCGTTGGAGATTATGGATAACGTATTTGGTAAACAAATTCTGGCTTAAAACGTTCAATAGGGAATGACACATCATAAAAAGTAGGAAGCGTAGTAGAAGTAGAATCATTAGGAATATAAGATTGGAAGAAATATTGATGTTCAAAGAAAATCACATTTCTAGATATACAGATCTTGTTAGCACTCGCATCATAACATACAAATCCTTTTATGTTCATTACTATACCCAAGTAATGCACATTGAGCAGCCTGAGCAGTAAGCTTATGACGTTCAGTGGAGGGCAAGTGAACAAAATAGACACGACCAAATATATGAAGAGAATTATACTTGGGAGCAACACCAAACAAACGGGAACACGAAGAGTCAAATTGTAAAATTTGAGAAGGTAAACAATTAATTAAATGAATAGTCGTAGATAAGGTTTCAACCTAAAAACGAGGAGGCACAAAAGATTCAATCAACAAAGTACGAACAACATCCAAGAGATGAAGATTCTTACGCTCAGTGATCCCATTTTGTTGAAGAGTGTAAGGACAAGAACATTGTGAGAGAATCCCCTTTATTTTGAGATAATGCTGAAACGCATTAGGCATATATTTCCCCAGAGTCAGAGCGTGAGACTTTAATTCAAGCAGAACGTGGGTCTCAATAAGAGCAACAAAAGCCTGAAAAGTGGAGAACACATCGACCTTAGAGCGAAGGAAATAGAACCAAGTAAAGCGACTATAGTCATCAATAAAGGTCACAAAATACTTGTATTGAGCATGAGAAAGTACATGACTCACACCCATCAGTATGAATAATCTCAAAAAAGGTGGAAGCTCGACTACCATGTGAAGGAAAATGTAAAGTTGTACTATTACTCAATTTACAAGAACTACGACCAGAAGATATACTAGAAAAGGAATCTTTATTGCCCAAATAACCATGTTTCATAAGATGAGACAAAACAGTACTATTGGGATATCCTAATTTCTATGCCAAACATTCCTATAATTAGTAACAGCAGTACAAGCAAAAGAATCAAAACTAGAAATAGAAAATTGAAGAGGAAATAAACGTCCCACTTTACGTCACTTCGCGATCACCTTCCCCAACACTTCATCCAGCACACAACAACCAGTACGATCAAAGTGAATATCACAATTATTATCAACCAGTTGTCCGACAGATATTAAATTCGTAGATAATTCTGGTGACACTAATACATTATTAAAAGAATATCCCAGTTTGCTAATTGCAATGATATGAATGGAGGCTGCAAAATCTACCAACCAAGGATAGGTTGGGATTTCGCTTACCTTAAAGGCCAAAAGCAGAGAAAGCAGAAACAATCATCAATTGGACCATCTCGGGTGTAAGAGTAGATGAAGAATCGATTGTAGGTGGTTGACTTTGAACATCAACTAAATTTGATTGGAAAGCTGTGAAAGGCTTGACCTCGTCTATTCTGAGGCTGCAGGCGACAATCTTTAATAATATACCCCTCTTTCTGCAATAATTGCAAAATTTCTTACTGTAATGCTTTACAATATGCCCAAACTCGTTAATACTATAGCACTGTATCTGTGACTTGAATTTTCCTTTCCCTTGAGCAACATATGCCATGTTAATCATCTTAATAGTTATTGATTCTTGACTGATAGCAAGTTGAGTAGAAAGATGTAGCTATTCACTTAATAATTCTCCCAAGCACACATCCAATTAGGGAACACGATTACGGTTTATCAAGCCAGCCTGTGCAATCTCAAATTCCAGTAGAAGCTTCATTAGAAATTGATCTCTTTAACTCTTAGTATAAACATCTTGGAGGGCTGTAAGGCTTCCTTGGAAACTTTAGAGTAAACTATCCCAATATATTCACTCCACAAATTTAGAAATTCAGCATAAAACTGCTCAATAGAAAGATTACATTGTCTAAGGTTGGAAATTTCTAATTCTAATTGAAACTTTCGTGCGGTGTTGTCTTGATAATAAATGTGCTTGAGATAATCCCACATCTCCTTAGCAGTGGTAAATGATCGAAGATTATTCAACATATGAGGTTCAATAGAACCTAGTAACCAAGAGACAATGAGTGCATCATTGCTTTCCCATTAACTAAACTGCTTTGAATCAGTGGGAGCGGTAGATGAGCCATCTATATTACCCTAAAATTCTTTTCCTTTTACGAACATCTTAATTGAAATTCCCAGGTGGAAAGATTCTTTCCACTAAATCGAACAATAAAATTTTCTCGAGACAAAATAAAATGGAACAAATGAAACTTGAGGCAAAAAAAAAAAAAAAAATTCAAGATCTATACCTGAAGGAAATAAAGCCCGGCCAACAGCTGAATAGACCCCATTCTAGACAAAAGAAACCAACTTGAAGCAGCCCAACTCTTCAAACACTCCAGTAGAATCCTACAAGTTGAAGCCCAATTCTTTAAACACTCCAGCCCAATAACACCACGGCAATGAAACGATTTACAGAACCTGCTGGCACCAAAAATTCTCCATTTACTTCCCTTCTATGCCATAGCAATCTGCCAACAAATCTTGACCAACCTAGAAAATATTCGACACAACCTTTCTTCAGATTTCTGGCAGCGAAAATTGAAGAATAACTTCAACCAAGAAACACAGGAGAAAAGAAAACCCTGAATCAAAATGATACCCAAAGGAACCGAAAAGAAATCTAAAATGAGGGCTCTGATACCATATCAAATGGTCTAAATGCCTCTCTATGGAGGTTCTTCTCATTATATAACAAGACATGTCCCTATTTACAGCTTATAATCATGTGGAAATTTGTTGGGAATATATAGCCTATTGCAGACACAATGCACATGATAAACAAGTTCTCTCAGCTCATTAACCAATAACAGATCAAATAATCAATCCCAGAAGTCAGAATTCAACAGAGTTTAATATATATCATCAGTTACCAAATTCACAGCCTAGCATTTATATATATATATATATATATATATATATATATATATATATATATATATATATATATATATATCAGAAACCAACATTAACAATAATGTAATCAACAGAATCTCAGCCATTAATCAGCAGTGCAGGCATTACAGGATATATCACAATGTAGGCAGAATATACACAAAACACATAGCTGAAATCAGAAGTTGAACAGGACGTGTAAATAGACAGAAAATAAAGGCTTAAATCTAGACAGAAAACTCCCCTATCAACAGTGTTGCTTCCCTTCCATCTTGGTCGAACCTGTGTGCGCCCTTTTTCTCTCCAATGGTTGAAGCTTTTAAGCTCAGGAACAGTTTCAACCCACGCTTGCAATCCGCCATCCAGAGAGAAGGAGAACTCTAGAGAATACCCAGTGAAGAATCGGTTTGGTCATTGATCGAGGAAGATCTCCCAAACGGCCACATATTCTACCAGACGACTTAGAGAAGGATGCCAATGTTCTAGCCACTATTTCAGGCCTAGAAACCCCAGGTATCAACCTCTAACTCACCGGATATCACCCACACACAGAACCCCCAAAAAGGAGAGAAACATAGAGCCCCAAAGTCGAGAGTAGTCAAGAGAGGAAGAAGAAGAGAGTGTCGTATGGAGGAAGCCAATGTTATATTCAAAGTATTGACCAAGAAAATGTCTAACCAAGAATAAAACCCAGCCATAGATTAAAATCCAAGGGCACAAATGGTTCCAATAAAACACACAATCCGGGTCATCTTAAAGTTACCAATAAGTGAGTGCCACTTAAGCAACAAGAAGAATGAGTAATAAACCGGCCCAACAAGTTAGGAGAACCACAAAAGAGGCCCAATAAAATCACATTCTTCACCTTGGTTCTCATAACTCCTTCTCTCGATTGCGAGATTGCACATGGATTGACTGTTCATCATCATCGCCCACTACCTGCAAGAAAAATTAACCAGTATCAATAGCGGCAAAGATAAGCATAATTTAAATTTTCCTACAGGTAGAATTTTAGTTCCCGCATCAGAGGGATTCCTATTAGTGTGAATCTTAACAAGTTCGACTTCACCTTGAGAAAGCTTCTCACGTATAAAATGATACTTCACCTCAATATGTTTGGATCTCTCATGATAAATAAGGTTCTTACCAAGTGACAACGCACTCTGACTATCCGTAAACATAATAGGTGTATCATGCATGAAGTTCAATTCTTATAAGATTTTCTTTAACCACATACATTCCTTAACCGCCTCGGTTATGGCAACGTATTCTGCTTCAGTACTAGACAGAGTCACTAAAGGTTGCAGCTAAGATTTCCATGTTATGCAGTTATCACCTAGGGTAAAGAAGTATGCGGTAGTTGATTTCCTACTGTCTTTATCACTAGCAAAGTCAGTATCAACGTA
Source organism: Fraxinus americana (assembly GCA_035079005.1). Classification (NCBI taxonomy): domain Eukaryota; kingdom Viridiplantae; phylum Streptophyta; class Magnoliopsida; order Lamiales; family Oleaceae; genus Fraxinus; species Fraxinus americana. The sequence continues at coordinate 2,306,103 of CM068707.1, read as the reverse complement.
GCCCTTAAGAGTCAACTCCTCAGATCTTTTCTCATACACTAAGTCTAGATTTAAAGTCCCAACCAAATACCTTAATAACCATTTCATACCCGCCCAATGCGGCTTACTAGGGTTGGACATAAATCTACTTAGGAGACTGATGGAAAATGTAAGATCAGGTCTGGTAGTAATCATAGAAAACATAACAGAACCTATGACATTAGCATACGAAATATTTTCCATCTCTTTTACTGTCTTTCATTCCAAATTTTGTTACAACTTTGTTTAAGTACGCTTCTTGTGAAATTGTTAACATATTCTTAGCCCTATCCCTTGTTATCACCATCCCTAGAATCTTTCTAACATTCTCTAAATCTTTCATATCAAATTTCGATTTTAAAAGATCTTTAAGTTCATTAATTTGAGTCTTGCTAGATCCAGCTAATAGCAGATCATCGATATAAAGCAAAAAGTAGACTTCACAACCGCTCCTTATGTCATCAAATTCACTTCTTTTAAGCCCTATCTTCAGTACAAAAGCATCAAACCTCTTGTACCATTGTCTTAGGCTCTGTTTCAGCCCGTACAAAGATTTCTCCAACTTGCACACATACTCAGACTTACCTCTAGCTACAAACCCTTGTGGTTGGCTCATGAAGATATCCTCTTCCAACTCTCCGTGTAAAAATGCAGTTTTTACATCGAGTTGTTCAAGTTCCCAATTGAATTGAATAACAAGAGCCAACATCAGTCTGATCGTCTTGTACTTAACCACAGGTGAAAATATCTCATTATAGTCCACACCATCACTTTGAGTATAACCCTTAGCCACTTACCTCGCCTTGAACCTCACAGGGCTACTAGTGCTTAAACCTTCCTTCAACTTGTAAATCCACTTACATGGAACTAATTTCTGATCTTTAGGTTTCTAAATAAGTTTCCTGGTTTTGTTATCACTCAAAGATTTCATTTTTGCCTGCATCGCTTTTGTCCAATTTTCAGCATATTTTCCATTAATAGCTTCTTCATAATTGGCAGGTTCTATCTGTTCAAGGGCTTCACCTAAAACTAATGCAAACTCAGTCAAACTTAGGGATTCATACCTAGGGTTCAGCCTAATCCGTCGTCTCGCCCTATCCCTAGTGAGTTGATAATCTTGCTTAGGTGGCTAATCATTAAAATGTTCAACTTCAATTGGTTCAGTGTTATCTTGAAGTTCAGTCACCTCTTCAGGTTCAGGTTCAAGTTCAGTTTCAGGTTCTTGATGTGTAGGGTCATTATCGTCATTCCCAGGTGTAGGTGAATCAAGCTTAGTAAGCTTCACCTCAGTCTGAACACTCCTCTCAGTTTCAGATTTGTTTGCTTCACCAGTTTTCTATTTTAGACATGGCATTTCAGATTCATTAAAGACTACATTCCTGCTGTTAATAATCTTAATGCCTTGAACCTCTAAAACCCACCACCTATAGCCCTTCACACCCTCGGGATACCCTAACATCACACACTTGACCGCCCTCGGCTCAAGTTTCCCTTCAGATTGATGTGCATATGCCGCACAACCAAACACTCTCAAGTGTTCCAGATTTGGAGGCTCCCCCGTCCACAACTCCACGGGGTCTTAAACCCTATACTGCTGGACGGTGACCTATGAATCAGATAAGCTGCAGTACTTGCAGCTTCAGCCTAAAACCCTTTGGCAAGGCCCGAGCTAATCAACATATACCTAACCTTGTTCATTATGGTCCTATTTATTCTCTCAGCGACCCCATTCTGTTCAGGTGTGTATTTAACCGTTCTGTGTCTTGTTATCCCTTTCTGTTTATAGAAATTGTCAAATTCGAAATTACAGAATTCAAACCTATTATCAGTTCTCAATGTTTTAAGTTTCTTTTCTAACTGATTCTCAACAGACTTCAACCAAATTCTAAATTTCCCAAAAGTTTCCGACTTAGCCTTCAAAGGATAAATCCAAACTTTTCTCGAGTAATCATCCACTAAGGACAAGAAGTACTTACTTTCACCAAATGTTGAATGTTTCTCCGGACCCCATAAATCCGCATGAATATAGTCCAATGGACTGGTGGTCCTATGAGAGCTAGCTTCAAAGCTCACATTATGTGACTTACCCAAAACACAAGTTTCACAGAAATCCATGGTTTCAATATCATCTTTTCCAAGCAATTTTTGATTACTTAAAGATTTTAGCCCCTTAAACCCAATGTGACCCATTCTGTTATGCCAAAGTTCCGTTTTGTCTTTACTCACTGTAAGAAGACTCGAATCAGGTGTAGTTTCAGTTTTACCCTCCAGATAGTACAGCACATTCCTCTTGAGTCCTTTCATAACTATCAGAGATCCCTTAAAGATTTTCAAAACATTATTCTCGGATTTAAAAGTAAATCCCTCATCTTCAAGAGTACCTAAGGAAATGAGATTCCTTTTCAAGTTAGGCGCATATCTAACCTCCCTGAGTTGCTGAAAACCCCATCGTAGATCCTGATGGCTATGTCACCAACTCCAACTACATCCTGAGAGTTGTTATCTCCTATGTAAACTTTCCTAGGCTCAACTTCTCTATAGTTATAGAACCAAGACCTTTCAGGGCACATGTGAAAGGTGCACCCCGTGTCTAGGATCCAATTATCATCAAATTCCCCCTCAAACACATTCAGGACGTGTAGACTATCAAATTCAGAAAAAACAGCAGCGTTGTTTTGATCAGTGTTATTTAAGTATTTTTGTTTCTTCTTCCAGTCAAAGCAATTTTTCTTAAAATGTCCTAACTTTCCACAATTATTACATTTTTTACCTCTTTTGTCTTTAGATTTTGATCTTATCTTAGACTTAGCCCTTCCCTTTTTGTTATGAAAGTTAAATTCTTTCTTTTCAATCCTTCCCCTAACAAACAAGTTTTCTTCCCTCACATTAGTTCTGTTATCTCTCTTTAGTTCAAGTTCTCTCGATTTCAGCGCATCTACAACAATAGCTTGCGTAAGAGTGTCCCTGCCATATTTTATTGCATTTCTGATTTTTTTATAAGATTTGGGCAATGAATTTAACAATATAACTGCTAAATCTTCATCATCGAACTTCTTATCATTATGAGCCAAACTCTTAACGATTATGCTATAATCGCTCAAATTCCCCTCTACATCCTTCTCCGGGTCCATCTTAAACTAAACAGTTTTTCTAACATATAGATCTTATTAGGCAAGGTCTTAGTCAAGAATAATGCATCTAAGGCAGTCCATAATGTTCTAGCATCTTTAGCATTATCAACTTGTCTAACAATGTTATCAGATAAATGCAAGTGTCAAGATTTGGGGGTCCATCTTAAAAGGTCAACCTTATTAAGAGGAGTAGCCCAAGATCTTTATTAATTGGTCTGTGTTTACATCATTATTCGATGTGGGATTTATATCCCTTAACACGCCCCCGCAAGATGGTGGCTCGTTTGAGCAGACCAATCTTGAAATCCACGTGCTCATTTTTTTTGGAGTCTTACCGGGATAGAATCGCTCGTTGGAGCATAATGGGCTCTGATACCATGTCAAGATTTGGGGGTCCATCTTAAAAGGTCAACCTTATTAAGAGGAGTAGCCCAGGATCTTTATTAATTGGTCTGTGTTTACATCATTATTCGATGTGGGATTTATATCCCTTAACAGCAAGATTATGGAACTATATGCAATTTCATTCATTTCTTCTATTTCATCAGGTTTAGCTTTTAACTCGTTAGAAAAAGTCAAAGGATCATCGAGAGCTTGAGCAACTCTCTGTTGGACCAAAATGACCCTCATTTTCTGTTTCCAAATTGAGTAGTCCCCCTTTCCATCGAATTGCGATAATTCGACCCTCGAACCTATTTTAGATTCTGTAAAAAGGTGGTTCATACTCATGGACAAAACAAAAAAGGTTTTGAAAAATCTTTTCCAGGTGATCAACACACAATATGAATGCAGAGTTAAAACCGATGTCCAGAAATGAATCACAACAACGAATCAATTCGATCACTTAAACTTCAGTGTGATGTGTGTGCCGGTGTGATTCAAACTTAGGAGATAATCAAGTATACAATGCAAGTATATGCTTTTAGATTTCAAACCATTCACAAGAATCCAATCACTAGAATTCACAAGCAGGTAACCTAAACAAGCATGCATAAACAGCTAAGAAAGCCAAACCTAACATGATTAGTTTGGAACGATCTTACCAAACCACTGTTGAAAAACAATAAGTATACCACCAAGTCCTTAGTCAGTCCAAGTTTCCAGAATCACCAGTCACCCAATCAGTCAACAACATGCACAACACAAAATCACAATAATCAGTATTGAATTAAAACCCTATAACAATCAACCCTAAATATTCTGAAGGATAATAAGCCCTAGACCTACAGCCTAAGCTCTGATACCAGATGTTGGGAATATATAGCCTATTGCAGACACAATGCACAGGATAAACAAGTTATCTCAGCTCATTAACCAATAACAGATCAAATAATCAATCCCATAATCAGAATTCAACAGAGTTTAATATATATCATCAGTCAACAAATTTACAGCCTAGCATATATATATATATATATATATATATATATATATATATATATATATATATATATATATATATCAGAAACCAACATTACCAATAATGTAATCAATAGAATCTCAGCCATTAATCAGCAGTGTAGGCATTACAGGATATATCACAATGTAGGCAGAATATACACAAGACACATAGCTGAAATTAGAAGTTGAACAGGACGTGTAAATAGACAGAAAATAAAGGCTTGAATCTGGACAGAAAACTCCCCTATCAACAGTGCTGCTTCCCTTCCATCTTGGTCGAACCCGTGTGCACCCTTTTTCTCTCCAATGGTTGAAGCTTTTAGGCTCAGGAACAGTTTCAACCCACGCTTGCAATCCGCCATCCAGAGAGAAGGAGAACTCCAGAGAATACCCAGTGAAAAATCGGTTTGGTCATTGATCGAGGAAGATCTCCCAAACGGCCACATATTCTACCTGACGACTTAGAGAAGGATGCCAATGTTCTAGCCACTATTTCAAGCCTAGAAACCCCACGGTATCACCCTCTAACTCACCGGATATCACCCATACACAGAACCCCCAAAAAGGAGAGAAACATAGAGCCCCAAAGTCGAGAGTAGTCAAGAGAGGAAGAAGAAGAGAGTGTCGTATGGAGGAAGCCAATGTTATATTCAAAGTATTGACCAAGAAAATGTCTAACCAAGAATAAAACCCAGCCATAGATTAAAATCCAAGGGTCACAAATGGTTCCAATAAAACACACAATCCGGGTCATCTTAAAGTTACCAATAAGTGAGTGCCACTTAAGCAACAAGAAGAATGGGTAATAAACCGGCCCAACAAGTTAGGAGAACCACAAAAGAGGCCCAATAAACTCACAAAATTAAATCAGAATCTCTCTGTACAAAGTAGCCTACAATCACTCGGAAATCATTTTATACAAGCGAAATACAATTATTGTCTATCATATTACAGTTGTATCTACAATATATGTTAACATTTGGGTTTTATTAAACGACATGGAAAAAGAGTTTTGTTGTCTGGAATATCCCTAACTTGGAGATAAAGCATTCTTGAGAGTGTCTAATGCTTCTTAAATATCGTACGGAACAACCTTTTGGTATCTTGACCAACAAAATTGTCAAATCTAGCTGTTTTATGCTATAAAGTTTGCTATATGAGCACCAAGCTTTCAAGTGATTCTCTTTTTATCGTTTTCCCTCCGATGTACTTCTGTTTCTCTCTCTTTTCATTTCCTTGGGCTTTGGCCTGGGGTGGCTGTAGTAGCAAACAATACAGGAAGAGGCACCTTGACTTTCACTTGGAGTTTTTACCAATTTCAATTTGCAATGCACTGCAGGTGTTCATGCAGATATAGCTGGTGCAAAATACGAATACTGGTCATCCTTTTGTCCCCTTCCTACTGAAGTTATATTGGCTGCTGGACAGAACGCAAAAGATGAAAACTCAATTGGTAAGATGCTGTCCGCTCTGTTTTGCCTGGATAGTAGTTCAATCTATTGAATGAGGTTTGACAAGAATTGGAAAAGATAAAGTGGAAACTCCAAATAGTAAAGCATAATTTTCTTCAGAATTTTTTTTTAGAATTGAGATTTTCTGAATTTATTCCTTTTTGCACCTTATCTGTGTTATCTTTGTTAACTTTTACATGGGTTTAATCCCTAAATGCATGGACTTAGTTACAAATTCGGTAAATATGTAAATTGAGTCCTAATAGAAACTCAAGTCTTCTGTCAAAGAGTCCAAGCTTAGACACCTTCCCTGAAATTTTTCCGCTCTTGCCCATTTTAGCTGCACACAAGTATAATTTACCCAAAAAATTTATTTGTGATTGCTGAAGTAACTTTTCCTTTGATTTTGTTAGTCAGATAATATTTGTATCATCTCTATTTGGCAGTTCACAATGATGCTGAAGAAAGGGAGAAAGGCACACGATATACAAATGATAATTCAGGAGATGCCAGCATTGAGAACATGCTTTTAGTGGAGCAAGGTCTTAGGGAACTGACGTCGCTCAAGGTTCTATTCCAAATTCATTCATTTACTATAGAATTCTTTCATAATTGAAATATAAAATTTTCCATTATTCTTCAAGGAGTAAGTGGACTAAAACTTAGACATTGTCATCTGCTTTTTGCTCATTAGCATTATATTCGGTAAAGGAAGATATACATACTGTAAGATTGAAATTTTCATATATCAGTTGCGTTGTCTGTCAGGAGATTGCACTATTTGTTAATCCAATGTTGTCTTCATCCATGTTGCATTTAGAACACTCTTCCACTACAGGATGCCGTTCTCTTGAAATCAATAATGGAACTCAATTTTATCCTTCTATAGATGCTTGATCTGTTGTATGCAACGTTCCAAACATGAAACTTGATCGTTTGTTATTTTTGGTCACCTTTTCCTTTTAAAGGTAGAGGAGGCAATAGCCATATCAATGGCCCAACAGCGACGCCCAAGTGCAGTAAAATCTAACGGTATGAAATGGAAAATGCTCATTTACTGAATTCTTCTTTCCTACTGGAAAAGTTAGTAACACGACAGCCTACATTACGTAAGAACTGCTCTTTTAGTTGACACTAGACCATTATATTTTTGGTTATGCATCTCGATTTTTTGAGATTGCAACGAAATGAAATAACAGTAATCTTCTAAAGCATTGCAATGTATATTTCCAATTTCTGAGAGCAAATCTTGAAGAATTATATGATACGACTAGATGGACTTGTCTTCACTGCAGTGATAACTAAAGTAGTGGATGCTTTTAGGAAGGTGCACTTGCAGACGCATTATTTTAATAGCCTGTGATAGCATTACTTGACAGCTTGTTCTTGTACCAAAAAGTACATAAGAAACATCAACCTACAGATAATCAAGCCTCTCATTTAAAATTCGACATAAACCTTCTCCTATCATTTAAGTAACAATTGTTTCTCTTATAATCTATAATGTTGCAGATGAAAAATTTATTAATTGTATGAGATGTTGATGACATGAAGAAATATCAACCTCAATAATTGCTGTTGCACTGAAATATTCATAACTTCGAAGTATATAAATTTTTTCTGTATTGCTCTAACCTTCCACTGATTTGCTAATGACTAAAGAGAATTACCTTCTTGGGAAAATGGACAAGGAGACCTCGTGCAGTTTGTAAGATTTAACAAAAAGAAATTCCAGTTATTGCTTAATGTATAGTTTAAATGATTTTAAGTTGTAATGGTGTGAAATGAAATGTAAACCTAGAGATACACTCGTGTACTTTCACAAATGCATAATAATAATAGTATTAGAAAATTTCTTTTGTAACTAATATAACAAGGAAGTTCTTCAAACACATTATGAATAATTAAAGTACAAAAATATTAGCTCAAAGAAGTGGAACGAATTAGTTCTCGTAAATCTAGTTTTAATTACAGTAGATTATTAGTTTTTAAATATTAACTAAACAAGGGCCATCTTTATGATTTCACAAGCCAAAGTGATCTTTTGTGATTCCTCTTCTTTCATTGGCTGTAGATGAATTGAAGCTACCGATTGAAGGGCAGGATTTTTCAGAAGCATTTGGTATGTTCAGGATTTTTCAGAAGCATTTGGTATGTTTATCTTATATTGAGACAGATTGTTAGTATCACACAATTTTTTCAAAATGAGTTACCAGATACAATGAGACCATTCTAAATGAAACTGTTTCTTGTAGTTTATAGACTGCTATCTTATTTCTTCTGTGACTTGTTTTTTTGTTTTTCTCAAGAACCCTAAGTGTAATTTTATCAGATTACTTGAACTCTAAATCTTCCGTCTACCCTTATCAGCTTTGCATTGTCAAAATCCATATTTTGACCATTGATGCCTTTTCTAACAAGATATATAACTCCAATCTCCATTGCCCCCGATCCCCAGCAGTACAGTACCTTCACTGTTTGTTCAATGAGCTTCCAGAAACTAGTTTAGTGCTCCGCCTCCAATACATTTTCTGTATTTTTGTTTATAATGTTTTGGATAAATGAGGATCTTAAAATTCCACATATGTTGTATGGAGTGGTTTTTCATTGCGCCTTGCTATGTATATTATAGTTTTGATGCCAAATTATAAACAGAAAAGCATACTTGTTTCAGAGTTAAGCAAAGAAGAGGCTGAAGATGTTTTCATCAAGCGGGTATGTTTGCAACTAGAACTATAGATTTCTTATCTTCGAGGAATGTTTAAAGAGCCGTGTATCCTACTTCTAGTAGTATTTTCTGTGTTTTCTATTCAGTGTTCTCTTTGGTTGCTTTGGCTCGGTGCGATGATTGTGAGATCCATTCCGCTTTCCACTTAATGCTTAACGTTCTTACATTTTATCTTAAGAACTAATGAACCTAATGGCTATTTTGAGTCTCATTGGATTACTCAATTCTTCTACAATGAAAATTAGTAGAAGTCCTTGAAATCAATCAGTAAATCCTACGAAGAACGATACTTTTCAAATAGCATACATGAGATCACATGGTCTATGTTGAATCGCCCGAAATTATTCTTATTATTGTATAGTGAATATTATTTCAAAAACTTTTTGAGTTCACCTATTTTAGCCTGTGATTTATAAATTGCTTCGGTACAAAATAAAAAACGATCTCTACAACGGATAAATGTCTAGGAGTTCTGAAAATGACTTGTAAACTTTATTATGACTATCCTTCATTGGTTGTCCATGGATTCCATTATCAAGAACGTAGTCAATGTCCTTGAATCTATTCTTAAAACCTTTTTTCACTCATTAGCTATGAGTCTAATATACTATAAACGTATTTTGGTGGGTTTGATGAAAATTTAATATTGATTACCACTTGACCTAGTTGAAATTTGTTTAAGAAAATTTGTTTAAGAAAATTCAAAACTAACTATAAGGCATTATCAGATGGTAAAAATAAAAGGCGGAAAACTGCTCTACTTTCAAGCTCGTGAATTTTTACCATACAATTTAATTTACTTCCTTGAAAAACTGAAGTGATGCCAATATGTTGAGCTCTGTTAGGCATGGTTGACATATTTTTGGAAAAGAGCGAAAAATCACGGCTTGGAACCAGATATAGCGGAGGAACGTGTACAGTTCTGGATCAACCAGGGAAGTAAGGCACTTACTTCACATGATGCGGTCGATGGTACTCTCTCTCCCTGCTGCTGTGCATGTTTCTGCAACATTACATCTTGTAATATTTGTCATAAATTCTAAGAATCAATGTATCTTTTATCTGGGAAGTATCAACTTGCGATGAATGATTATATATTTCTTTCTTCTCAAAAGATTTTTGATGAAAATTTGGGTTGGAGGGTTCTTTTCCTTATCTATACCACACATGTTTTTTCTCCTTTTCATTTTCCTCTCTTCATTCGTATATCCATTCACTTAGGGAGGGGCAAGCGTGCGTGTGAGAGAGAAAGAGAGAGATCCAATGACTTGTGGAATTCAAATAAGCTGAATAGCCACGTTAGTACTTCGAAATAATGATACAGGAATATTAGACTATAGATGTTGCAAGTAAGTATAACTCCAAGTAACTCTTGTGAATTTGCATCATTTTGCTTGCATTTTACAGTTGAACGTGGTCTAATGGAGCTTCGGAAGTTAGCAATCGAGACCAAATTGTGGGAAATATCTCGTAGAACGATCGATCCAGACTCCAAGCGCAAATCACAACTAGACGTTGAATTTTAATAATAAATTAGCTGAGATTTTCTTTAATCGTCTCTCATGACTATTTACTTTCCTTATTCTTCCTATAAATACTATTGATTTGTTCATCTGCTCATTCTTTCTGAGCTTATGAGTCTATGTTTACTCGATGATTATGTCGGCCTCTTGCTCGAAACTTGTAGAACCAAGATTTATTCAAGGTCCGTACGTGTATTTGAAGTTGAATGAACATTTTTTTTTTGTTTCCATCCCTTAACTTTGATGTTCTTATCACCTAGAATTAAAGAGTGCTACAAAGATTCAAATTTGACATATTTGTAAGAAGGAAATGATAAAAATTCCCAACGGCATATTTGACAATAAGATTGAATAATATTTGGAAACAAAAAAAAAAAAAAAAAATCTTGTTCTTTATAAGAGTACGACGTTCAAAACTTGCATCAATAGACATTGAACATCATAAACAAGCTTATTGCCTTTTAAAAATTTTGTTATATTTGAAAATACTTTCAAGGAAACTTTTACTTAATTAATATTTTTTTTATATTATGAAAATTAATAGAATTTTTAAGCCATATTACATAGGGATGTTTTCCCTTAGAATTTCCACCACAGAACTTGCCATTAAATTTTCTTTACTTTTGGAATAATCTTCTCATATTCTAAATCAAACAGTGAATTATTTGTTTGAGATACAGAAAATTTATTCTATTATATTTCACATTTTTTATTTTTTTTTAAATTTTATCTCAATTTTTATTCATTTCATTCAATTCATTATATTTTTAACGATAAACACCAGCATGACTATCAGATACTAACGATCATCCTACATTGCTGGTAAAAAATTATATAGACGAAGTAATAATTTTCATAAATGCATTTTGTAGATTAAACTTATGAACTTAAATAACCCAAAAAGTAGAATTTTCGGTTGTATCACTTCTTTCATGCCATTTTTACGGCTCCATAGGATGATCTTTTATATTTAATGATCATGTCTGTGCTTGATATCAAACAATGAGATGGAATTAATAGAAAAAACTTAAATTAAGACAAAATTATAGTAATCGTAACCCAATTGATACGTAATCAAAGTATAACGATCCAATCATAGAAGAAGATGACATTCGTTTTATAAGAAATAGAAGAAATATCGAAAATTTAAGTAGCTGAAGTTAAAGTGGCTAGGTAACAGATTAAAAGCAATAGTTAGAATATGAGAGTTAGAGTTGAAAATATGATTTCTCACTTCTTTCTCTCATTCAAAATTGTAAGAGCCTATTTGGTGCACATTAAAATGAGAGAATTCATTTTTTTGAAGTGATGTGATGGGGAATATGTGGTTGAAAATGAAGGAAAAGTTATTGATGTGATGAAAAATATTATTCTATTAAAAAATATGTGTTTGAAAATGAGTAGATGAATGAGAATGAAAAAATAAGGTGGGACAAACGGGGCAGACTTTCATCTGACACTTCTCGTAAAAAATAAAAGAAAGAACTTATCTTTGGCGACCGCCAATAAAATTACCCTATTCATGTCTTCACCAATGATCACAAATGATGAGGTAAAAAGTGGAAAAAATTAAAAAAAGCAAATAGTTTGTCCCAAAATGACAATAATAGTGTTGGGGAATCTCACTGTACGCATCATAATTGGAGGGTAATTTGCCCCACTTCAAAAAAAGCCAATCCACCCTCCTTTGGCGCCCCTACACGGAGGCAGATTCTTTCCGGTCCTGCCACTCCTCCCCTTTGCTTCTTTCCATTGGTTTCTTGATTGTAAAAGCTTCGTTTTATCTGCACAAAAAATTCTGTCTATTGAACTATATGAATATGTATAATTAGAAATCTAACTGTTCAGACTGTATGTTTTTGCAGGATTTCATTTCAAGGTTTGTTTTTCTTTTGTGGGCTTCACATTTTTTTGAGTAAATTTATTGGGTTTATCTTATTTTTCTCAAATGAAAAGTTGTTTTATTCATCATTTTGCATGACGTTTTTAATGAGTTTCTGTGGGGGAATTCCGGTAATTCTCGTTCTGGAACAGTGAAAGACATTCTGCTTTGAAGAAGGGAAATTTGTTATTATTGTGAAATATTTGATTTAACCTTGAGAAAAAAAGATTTGAAAATTGGTGGTGTTCTTTGGATATGGGGAATAAATTGGGGAAGAAGAGGCAATTGGTGGATGACAAGTACACGAAGCCTCAAGGATTATACCAAATCAAAGATGTGGACCAAAAGAAACTTAGGAAGCTTATTCTCGACTCGAAGTTAGCACCTTGCTACCCTGGTGACGAAGAATGTGGTTGTGACCTTGAGGAATGTCCCATTTGTTTCTTGGTACGATTCTCTATCTTCGTCGTCATTTTTCATTTTTCAATTTTTTTATGGTGTGATTGCATTTTCTTATTGCTTACAGTGAAATTTGGTTCATAGGATTTCTTGTAATTGTCTGCTTATGTATACATCTTTTTGGAGTAATTTTAGTGGTTATTTGATGGATATGAGAAGTTAGGGAATTGAAAAGGAAGTTGGTTTTGCCATTTAGGTAATTGGACTGGTTTTTGAATATTTTTTAGCCAATTAATGTTGCTCAAGGAGAAACTTGAGTTAAAGTATTTTACGGAGTCGTTGTTTTTTTAATTAAGAATGAGAGTTGATTGAATTATGTTAGTGCACTTTTTGATTGTTCAACAATTGAGACTTCTATTTGTTCATGTACTTTCCTTAGTAGAGCTATATAATTATATTCTTGATGTATGACAAATTACATTGTTCCGACATGTATGACATCTTTCCTTTTTAATGTAAATTGCCCTTCGTTTAATATTTTATTTTGTGCTTGTTGTTATCAGTACTATCCAAGTCTTAATCGGTCAAGATGCTGCACAAAAGGCATTTGTACAGGTATATCATATATGATTTGCATTTTATTTCCTAAATTTGCTTATCTTTGTAGTCACCGACTTGGTCGATTTTCTTTAATCTGATTCTAATCATTTTGATTATTTCCATGCATTAGAGTGTTTTTTGCAGTTGAGGACCCCTAATTCTACCCGGCCTACACAGTATCCTTGATTTCTATCGGTTGCAGTTATGTCTCATGAAACACTTTCATCGATGTTTTGTATTCACTATTACTTTAAATTGTCATTTTCTTAATGGTTACCTTAACCTTAAAAGGTGTCCTTTCTGTAAAATGTTAAATTATGCAGTGGAGTATCGAGGTATTAGGACAAAGGAGGAGAAAAGCTTTGAGCAAATTGTAAGACTGATGTTATCCTAATTCCCTGTTAGACTTTTCTCCTTTTTTTTTGGGGTGTATCAAACAACATTTTAGCTACACTATTGAACTTTGCTCATTTGTAGGAAGAACAGCAGGTTATAGAAGCCAAAATAAGAATTAGAAATCAAGAACTTCAGAATGAATACGAGAGGATGCTCAAACGAAGGGAAATTCGTTCTTCAAGCAGTAGAAGATCAAGTGAGGTTGACAATTGTTCAACAACAGGTATATGATATGAACCTGATTTAGTGGCTGTATTTCACTTTCTCTGTATAACTCACTTTTTCTGTCTTCAGAACTATTCGTTGCTTCGGCTGTGCAAGGCGAGGAAGTCGTTACATGTGAGGAGTCTCATGTTTCTTCTGCAGTAACGCCGCCTTCACGTCCAAGGCAAAATATATATGCAATTATATGCGTTATCAACTTACTATTGTCTTTTATGTTTTTACGTACTTCATTCTTAGTGGTCTGTGATCATGCATTCTAAAAATATGTGGATATTGATAAGTGGCTATGTATATAGATCGTAATTAGCTAAAAATAAAACAAAAACTAATTTTCCCTTTCTTATGAGTTTAGCCCCTGTTTATGACTCTTTTCTCTTTAAATTCATTTTCAAGCTCACATTCATAAGACCCACAAATTTTATCAACTTTTCAACCACGCATTTAACCAACTTTTATCAAAATCAACTAAAAATCTATTTTTTATCCAAACCAAACAGGGGGTTAAATGATTAGTGGATAGAAAAATATATGCTAGAAGGAGCTTGCTAGAGATTTAGCTGCAGCAAGTCCCATATTGTTATCTTTCATTTTGGTCAAATGCATCAGGATATCTCTAAACTTTTCTAAAAACAATTTGACAATTGAGTCACCTGACAACCTGATTTATGCCATTTCATGTTCTGCTATTGGATGGGATGGGGTTTTAATGTTCATTTTTCTGCAAGTTACCAGATTTGACTAGGGATTAACAAAAAGTTATTTATATAAATTATATAAAAAGGAAAAAGCACCATAACGTGATTGAATGGAAGCTAGGCAACTCTTTTTTATTATAAGATGAATGAAGCTGCATCACTCGGTGCAACAAACAAATAGCTTAGGTAGAAAAAAAAAAGCATTTATAGATAGATGGAAGCAAAATCTGCCCTGCCCTGTATGGATAGATGGATATGTCCATTTATCTTTATCTTCTAGTTGTGAGTCTATTATATCAATTTAAGCTTCCGAGTACTCAATAGAAATTCCAAAAGAACTAGGAAGCTAGCTTGTACAAAGGGGGAAGCTAAGCCGAGGTTGAGTGTTCGATCTAATAAGCTTGTTTTCAGTCTGCCTTTTTTTTTCCAGGAAAATTCTAGTACCTATTGTCATATTGTAACATCGAGTAGGCCTATGGGCTCTGGTTATGGTAATCTATTGACTTCTGAAAGGGAATATTTGTTTATGTTGCAATTTTAAATTACAAGGTAGGTCACTTCGATTTTAGAAATTGGATGATGTTTTCCTCCTTTCATCTCTCTCGAACTCTTTCAAAGACAAACCAAAAAACCCTGGAAATCTTTTCATGCTACATTTGCAATTCTTTGTTTTCTATATATTCTTTCCTTAGCACATAAAAAAAATGTTCATTACATGGATTTACAAATTCATATGGATAAAAGATTGTGGAGTTGGTTAATGTTTAGTATATTAAGAAACTATTCTATGATTATTAGATGATTTGCATGTCTCGTCCTTTCTCTATTGCTCTCTCACCCTGACTTCAAATTCAGGGAGGACGTGGTTGAAGTGGATCTTGAGGACATAATGGTTATGGAAGCCATTTGGCGGTCTATTCAGGTAATCATATGTACAATCAAGCATAATTTTCATGTTCAATCTGAGAAAATATGCAGCCTTTCACAAGCTATACTTATTTTGGAAGTTATATGAATATTTTAACATTGGACGTGGCTAATCCTCTACTAAAGTTTCTTAATTGCATATTTACGTGCTCTTTCTAGTCTTTAAAAATGGCATCATTCACACTGAGCATTATAATCTGTTTTTTCACATTGTTGCACATTTGTCTTTAATTTTGTGGCATAGTGACCTAGAATTGCTTCTTGTGCAATGTGATCATAATAGGAGAAAGGCAGGCAGCAAGAACCCTCGCCATATAATGATGCAGCTCTATCACAAGAATACACGGTGGAGAATCGTGTCTCGTCAAGGATGGCTCCAATGGTTGGATCATCATCGTCTTCTTCTGGAGGACTTGCTTGCGCAATTGCTGCCCTTGCTGAATGTCAACAAAAGGGCCGAGAGCCCTCCAATAACTATGGAGAGAACACATCTGCATATAACATGCCGGACTGTAGCCGGATTTCAAATTCTGTGGAACAAGAATCTGAACATACTTTTCTGGCCGAGTCCGCCATTGTGATGTCACCCAATAGCCAGTCAGCTGGTCATGCAGATTGTGATGAATTTGACGATAATGTTAGCCCTGCTGCACTGCCCGAATCAACAGAGAGTGAATGCAGCTTTCAACCTGCTGTAGGGACTATTGTTCCTGAGAGTTTTGAGGAGCAGATGGTGTTAGCCATGGCTGTTTCTCTGGTCGATGTTTAAGCCTCGACTAGTACACCAAGCATTGGGTAGCCCTAGTTATGGTACCAAGAGTTCCTTGAGATTCTCTCGTTTCTCTATTTACACCTAAAAAGAACGTAAAAATGGAAAAACAGTAAAAATGATTGATGTGAATGAAGGTGGTTTGCTGATTCTGTTTTTCTAAAATTTTACGTACCATCCTTGTTCATTTGTGTAAGAATATATATTTTTTAATTAATCTGCCTAAGAACATTCTACAGCCGTGCATTGTCTCGAATTTATTGTCGACAGACGGGAAATAATTCGAAGTACTTTAAGAAGAGAATCTTCATAGGTTTCTAAATTCTAGCTCAATGTTCGGGAACAAGGATTTGAGGCATTATCATAATGCACAGTTGGATTATAAATGTTCGGAGTTACTTCAAAATGAGTAACTTAGGGCATGTTCTCTTTGTCGTTTTCGAGCCGTTTTCTGTTTTCGATTTTCGAAAATGCCCAAAACGCGTTCTCTTTCCTATTTTTGAAAACAAGTTTTTGAAAACACAAAAAAAAATTGCACTGAAAACATAAAATGATATTTTTAACGTTTTGGATGTTTTCTGTGCAAAACTCGAAAAATTTTGAAAACGCGTAAAACATAGCCTACTGTTCCTAAATGACCCATTTCTTCCCCAACCCAAATCCGTTCGTCTCTTCCGTCTTCTCTCGTCTCTAGAAAAGAATAGCTGGTGATCTCCTATTCTTTGCAACCGGACGCTGTTGTTGGGTCGGTGCCGGCACCGGAGTGGGGACTAGGTAGGCAACGCTGCTGTGAACACAGCATCGCGAGCCATTCGTCGCGACCCATGGGAGGCGATGCTGCTGTGGACTTTCGTCTCTGTCACCTTTCTTTGACGCTGACGACGTTCATCTCAGCCTTCTCTCTTCTTTTTCTGTAGTATTTTTTGTTTGGGCGTTTTTTGGTTGTATTGATTTTGGTGGTGGTAGATGGTTGATTGAGGTCAATTTTGGAAGTGGTTGAAGGTGGTGGTAGTGTTGATTTTGGCAATGCAAAGAAGTGGTAGTGGTATTGATTTAGGTCGGGTAGGGCAATGGTTGAAGGTGGCGGAGGTGGTGTTGATCCTCTGTCGATTTTGGAAGTGGTTGAGGGTGGTAGTGGTGTTGATTTTGGCAGTGCAAAGAGGTGGAGGTGGTGGTATTGATTTCGGCAGTGGTTGAAGGTGGTGGTGGTGTTGATTTTGGCAGTGGTTGAAGGTGGTGGTGATGATTTTGGCAGTGGTTCATGGTGTTTGTGGCGGTGTTGTGGTGGTTTCTTTAAAAAATTATTATACACAAAACATTGATTTGAGTTTCAAAGTAAACGTATTTTCTAGTTTCATGTTTTCAGAAATAGTTTTTCAAAACAACAAACAGAACGCATTTTCAGCAATTTTAAAACAGACACACAAAACGAATTCAAAACTCAAAACAGAAAACTGAAATATAAAGAGAACGACACCTTAGGGGTTGTTCTTTTTGCAGTTTTCATTCTGTTTTTTTTTTTTTTCGATTTTCTAAAACAGTGAAAACACGTTTACTTACCTATTTTCAAAAATGAATTTTCAAAAACGAGTTTAAAATTTACAAAGAAAATCGAAAACGTCAAAAATGTCGTTTTGGATGTTTTCAGTTAAAATTAAGTAAAAATTTTCAAAACGCATTTTGGCTGTTTTCAGTTACGCCACCAACAAAAACTACTACCATCGCTGCCTGCACCACATCACCGTCGCTGTACGCCATAACCACCGTTGATGATGTTGCGACCTAAAACCACTACCACCGCCACAACAGCAGAAAAAGTCGACAACGTTGCGACCCAAAACCATCGCCACAAAAGCAGAAGAAGCCGGCGATGCCGCATCCAACCACCGCACACCACCATCACACTCACACCAACCACCACATAAAACAACAAAAAAAAAAAAGAGACAGAGAAGCTAGCGATCGCAGGGAGCGCCGCTCACTGCTCGTCGTGACAGCGCCGCTGTGGTCTTCGACGTCGACCTTGCGAGGGAGAGAGAGAGAGAGTTTTCCAATTTTTTTGTTTTTGAAAATAATTTTTCAAAATGACAAAAAGAATACATTTTCAACTATCTCAAAATGGACACTTAAAACACAAAATCCAAAATAAATACAAAACTCAAAACGAAAAAATTGAAATACAAAGAGAACATTCCCTTACCTATTCTTAACTGAAAAACATTCATTTTTCAAAAAAAAAATGACTTGCTTGTAAGTAAACTTTATAAGCGTTGCCAGGAATGAAACACGCCATTTTATAAATATTTGAAGAGTCATGGTTTGGCGTCTTCGATTTCTCGCTGTTAGTTGATTGGGGTTGAATCAATCATTCTCATCTTCCCATAATGTCTTGATTGTAATGACTGCTAGATGTTGAAATAGATCAGTATAGTTTGGCTGAATTTGAGACACATAATTAATTGAGCTTTGTCCTTTTAATATGTATATGAGGTCGCAATTCTTCTAATCACGTGAAAATAACAAAATTAATTGCATTTCATGAAAATGTTACACCTTAAAATTGTAGCAATGAGATACTTGAACGGGGCATTTGTTCGTTATCACGTTCGTGAATCGATTGGAATGGAATGATGAATCTATTTCTCCGCCTATTTGAGAATAAATTAGAATTATGGTGGAGAATGATTGGATATATGAGATTACAACGACCATTACATCCAATTCGGTTAATGTCCGAATAATCAGAAATAGTGAGACGGATAGTAGAATAGTCATATTGAGACAATAAATCTGAAAATATAATTGATCTAGATGTCAAAGTCTTACTTGCCATTCAAACAACGTATAAAATAATTTCTTTTCCAAAGAATAGGTCCAGAAGTTATCAAATAATGAGAATTAGGTCCTCAACTTTTTACAAGAAACCCGGAAAAAATACTGAGAAAAAACAAGACGAGTAATGCCATTTAACATTAAAGAGCCAATTTCATTCGTGGTAACTATACATTTACTCTAGTATCAGTTAAGTATCTGCACTTCAATTTTATTAAATCGAGTAACTACACTTTAATTTGATTTCTATCATGGTAACTTTATCCAATTCCTCATAAGAAATTTGATTAAACACCAATCTATAAATGATTGTCGTCACACATAATCGTTAGTTGCTGATGTGAAAGAAGTACAATTTATGTGAAGTAATGACGAACATCATTTATTAACTACAACTTAATCATTTTCACCCGTCCAAGTGATGAAATTGGATGGAGTTAACCAATTGAAATCAAATTGAAAGAGTACTTACCCGATTAAATAAAATTGAATTTACAATTTAATATTGATATCAAATTAAAGTATAATTACTGCGAAGGAATTTTACCATAAAATTAAATGAACGTTGCTATGCATACAGGGCCAAAAGGCCCTGTACGCTGTGAGGAGGACAGATGTCCCCCGGGTATAGGTGGGGGTACGTATGGTCTTTTTTCAAACTAAATTGAAAATCCGAAAAATAGATACCACATGGTACATTTTGCTCGAGTGATGATGAAGTAGCACGTGCCGAGACCTCCATAGGCTTAGTTGCCACCACCTAAAGCTAACATACTCGCTAATTCCCATTTTTTATTTTTTCATTTCTTTTCACACCAAATTGGTTATGTTACTCTATATTTGAAGCATGTGACTTTTGTGGGTTATTGTAACTCTTGGTAAGCATTGTTTCACATCTATATATATAAAGGGGTTGATGATTCTTATTTGACAGATACTTTTCATATACACATTGATATTATGCAGGAATAATGTCATTTATTCCTTTTGATTTTCCTACATTAAAAGTCAAATCACTTGCAACTTTTTTTCTTACAAAAGGAAATGTTTTCACTTCGAAAACAATAGTAGAATGAGAAAAAGTGATTGAGATTCAAATCAGATAAAGTTTGCAATGAAAATTATGTAATTATTCTGGAACCACGACGGACTATTTATAGACTTAGTTGTGGTCATCAAGCATCCTTCAAATCTTTTAAGAATAGTCGTCACTGTTCAAATAGCCTCCAAACTTGAACATACAGCATTGTTCAGTATGAAACACTTGTTACGTTACGTTGTTTAACGGACAATTCAGATCAGAAAATTACTTGGAATTAAGTCGATTAAAATTAATTTCATAAAGTACCCAATAATTTGATTAATTACAATTTGGTCCAAAAAATTAAATAAATTTTATCCAAAAAGTTCATATAATACAAGGACACACCTGGGCACGTGCCGTGCCGATCCGAGCCGTTGGACGATAGTGCGTGCGATGACATAAGACCGAACCCAATAGGATATTAGTCTCCCTCCTTTCAAAGACTATTGGTATCCTTTGAGGTCAAAACCCAATTTCCAAACTTCCACTATATAAACTATACTAAAGTTTCCTAACTTTCCTGTGTGGGATAAGTGATGACAATTTTCAATAAATCAAAATTTTCACTAGTTTATAGTTTCAAGTAGGTTACTTTGACATATAGAATCTGTCTGGGGCTGATTTTTGCCCCCCAAATAATTGCTTCTTTGCCCGTTACAGCCAACCTTTTTTGACTTTGTGTGAGATAGGTGGGACCCGCCAGCCTTCCCTAACGGTCAAAAAAACGCTGAGAAGTTGGAGTTTCAGCAGCACCAGACAGGTTCATAATATTTCATTCAATTCTAAATGGTTTTCGATAAATAAATATATCACGTTAACCACCTCGTAGAGTAAAACGTGAATATGTTTGGTCCCATTAAAATTGAAGCACGGGTCCCACTAAAATTGAGGCTCAAAGTTGACCCATTTCACTTTTTAATAAACCATTTCCGACTATCACTCCCCTATTCGCACCAGAATATATTTACTGTTCGTGCTAATTCCAAAATTTTCACTTCTTTTCACACAATTTGGTTACGTAACTGTAAATTTGAAGTGATGTGTGCCTCACTACAGTGAATTATTGTAACTCTTGGTAACCATTGTTTCACATCTATAAGGGATTTGTGATTCTTATTTGAGAGATACTTTTGATATAAATGTTGACATTATGCAAGAATAATGTCATTTGTTCCTCTTGATTTTCCTAGATTATAAATCAATCACTCGTCTCATTTCTTATAAAAACTTGTTTGTACTTTGTAACTTGTTGAAATAATCTCACATGCTCACCAGCAACATTGGCTTCATCAGCAGCCTCTTCACCAGCACGTTCAGCATGCTTATTGCCTTCTTCCAGATGCTTCTATTCTCCACTTTCACGTCCAAAGAAATGAGTTCACATGGCAGCACATGCAACTTATTCTAGAGCCTTCATTAGTTTGTTAGTTTGTTAGATTAAGTCTATAAATAGATCAATGTATTTCACTTTACATTTGAGCTTGATGAATGAATAAATAAATTCTCCTATCATCATCATCATCAGTTCCTTCAATATATTCTTATATTGAATTCTATCATTTTATTTTCTGCTGTTATTTTCTGCTATTAATCTCTGCTGGTTCACGTTTGTTGCTGGTTTAGTCCTTGCTGTTCTCGCTGATATCAAATTCTAAGATGCTGTTCCGTTCTTTTAATTTCCTCTGTTGATTTCATTTCTGCTAGTTCATGTTATTGCTGGTTCAGTCCTTGCTGGTTTCGTTTTCTCAACATGGTATCAGAGCGAAAATGATGCTTCCGCTTCAGCTCCTGAATCGATTAATTCCTAAACCTCCTATTTCAGTTCCTAGATCAGAATCTGCAGCAAGTACAGAGATCTGTATTTCGGACGTCTGCAAGGTATTTGATAAAAGTTCCCAATGGCGATATGGAGTTGCACTGGTGGTTTTCTTCCAGTCATTGCTGGAGTTTATTTTAGCATTTCCATTTCTTATTTCATTCATCAATGGTGATGAAGTTTTTCAGCAAATCCCCGGCAGAGCCATGGATGCTCCTTTTGTTCCGGTTGAATTTTTTGCTGTATTTTGGATCAGAAATCTGATCTGTTTCTACCTCTATCTGGAATGCTTCTCTTTGTCTTCAACCCCAGTTGCATCTCTGTTTTCTTTTCTCCAAGTTCAAGATATTACATCTTGAGGGGGAGTGTTGAAATAATCTCACATGCTCACCAGCAACATTGGCTTCATCAGCAGCCTCTTCACCAGCACGTTCAGCATGCTTATTGCCTTCTTCCAGATGCTTCTATTCTCCAGCTCACGTCCAGCAAATGAGTTCACATGGCAGCACATGCAACTTATTCTAGAGCCTTCATTAGTTTGTTAGTTTGTTAGATTAAGTCTATAAATAGATCAATGTATTTCACTTTACATTTGAGCTTGATGAATGAATAAATAAATTCTCCTATCATCATCATCATCAGTTCCTTCAATATATTCTTATATTGAATTCTATCATTTTATTTTCTGCTGTTATTTTCTGCTATTAATCTCTGCTGGTTCACGTTTGTTGCTGGTTTAGTCCTTGCTGTTCTCGCTGATATCAAATTCTAAGATGCTGTTCCGTTCTTTTAATTTCCTCTGTTGATTTCATTTCTGCTAGTTCATGTTATTGCTGGTTCAGTCCTTGCTGGTTTCGTTTTCTCAACATAACTCTCGAGAGAAAAAGTATATACCTCGAGTGTACACATATTTAACCATAGTGTTCGGGTTGTCTTTGTAAATGTAGAACTCAGACAACGTATATGATGGCTTCATTGTATTTTGGAGGCGTATTTGTATCTCGAGTGTATCGCTGGATTGTTAGGGACAAATACCATCTTTGAGTGTTTTGATATTGCATTCGATTCCAAAAACGTATAAAATATTCAAGGACAATTGATTAGTGTTAGTACTGAGTGGATAAGGTTTTTTTTTTCTTCTTAAAACAGTTTTTCATGTGTAAATTTTTTTTTTTCGCGTATTAGCCCAATTTGAAATTTTCTAACCCGATCTTGAATCCAATCCTTGCCTCCACACACTTAACTCTCAACTACAGTAACTTGGATTACAGTACTGTGTTGTTCTGTCTGCTTTTGCATGAGGCTGACTCGCTGCATCAAGGCCCCAACTTGTAAAAGTTGATGTGAAATATATCTATATCACACACATTGCACCATGGACTCTGTGAAAACTTTTGGCCATACGATTGGACTGCTTAGAGATAGAACTTTTTAGATAAGGGAAATTACACACGGGC
This sequence comes from Fraxinus americana, assembly GCA_035079005.1. Lineage (NCBI taxonomy): Eukaryota > Viridiplantae > Streptophyta > Magnoliopsida > Lamiales > Oleaceae > Fraxinus > Fraxinus americana. The sequence goes on along the minus strand of CM068707.1, from coordinate 2,282,769 downwards.
AATCTTCAAAGTTCAAACTGCACTATCGAGCAATTGGATCGTAAGTCTAAAACTGTGATATAAATCTTTGATCGAATCATGTCCTCTACACGACTATAAGGTGTGTATCTTATAGAAGGGCAAAAACAAAAGAAAAGAGAAGAAAAATAAATGAATAAAGAATTTAAAAATAAACAAAAAAAATTGATCTTGTTCCATCTACACCGAACACTAGTGTTGGAGTCCGCGGCTCTCCCAGTAGTTCCTCATCAGGTTAATGCACTATCCCCCTTCAACTTTTTTAGCGAATGCGGCAAAAGGAAGGAAGAAAGATTGGCGGCGATCGCGCTGGTTTTAGGGGGTCGTAGGAGGCATTTGTGTATGTCGAAGAAGACAATTTTTTAAATACTTTTTCCTTTCTTCTTCTCTTTTTTGTTTTTAAACCTAGTGCTTGCAGCGCTGCACCAAAAACTAGAATTTTAGAATCTACAAATTAAGAAAACCAACTGAAAACGTGAAGGAAAATGTAAAAGGACTACCTGGTCCTATAACTTGGATCAGCTCATCAGCAGCATCTGAGGAAATGGAAGAATATGGATCTGACGATAATGACAGTGAGTTGGTGACATTGGTCCCGAAGGGCAACGCCGCCACCATGGATGGTATCAAGATCGAGTCGAGTCGAGCTCCTTCAATTCATCTTTTGAAGTTGGAACCTTGATTTTGATACCAAAAATGGTGGTAGTGAAACCTTTACACATCGAGCCCAAAGTCACCAGCAGACTATGATCATCGACTATCTTTGTTGAATCTTGTGCTGATCGTGTACTGATGAGTGTACTCCTTGCAATAATTTCTTTATATAGAAGGCTGAAGCCCAATTTCTATTGCTTTGATAAAATCAAGGTTAACGGTCGGATAATTGTCTCTCCAAGTCTGGTACCAACTTGTAGTACTAAAAAGTAAAAACAATACATGTTCCTAGTAGAGTACAATTGTTTCTGCTCAGAAGATAACGATAAAAAGGGACTGATTGTGTGTTGTTTAACATTTGTACTTCGTACTACAATCCAAGTAGCAGTACAAGTTACTCTTTGGTAGAAAATAAAATTAAAATTGAGTCAAAGTCAATAATTAATTTTAATCATATATTTTATGGAAGTCATACATTTTCAACCACACATTTTATCAATTTTTATCAAAATCTACTAAAATTCTAATTTTAATCTCCACCAAACATGGGCGAAATGTTTGCACAACAGAGGATAAGGGCATGTTCTTTTTGCTGTTTTCAGATCATTTTCAGTTTTCAATTTTTGAAAACACTGAAAACACGTTTACTTACCTATTTTCATAAACGAATTTTCAAAAACCAGTTTAAAATTTACAAAGAAAACGGAAAACGCCAAAAAAAGTCATTTTAGCTTTTTTTTTTCAGTTAAAATTAAGTCAAATCTTTCATTTTTTTTATTTTTAAAAACATTTTTTTCAAAAAGACGAAAAGAACACATTTTCAGCAATCTCAAAATGGACACTCAAAACACAAAACTCAAAATAAATTCAAAACTCAAAAATAAAACTAAAATACGAAGAGAACGACCCCCTAAAGTTTTAGATTAATATAGCCATAAGTTTCATTGTATAGACATTTCCTAGTAAAATCGAGTAGTGGTTTAAACTTTTCTTTTCAAAATTACAAGTCACAAGATAACTGATTCCATAAGTTTCATTGTATAGACATTTCCTAGTAAAATCGAGTAGTGGTTTAAACTTTTCTTTTCAAAATTACAAGTCACAAGATAACTGATTCCATCAAATATTTCAGAACTTATTTTTATAAAGGGTAAAAAAGGAATAGTTGTCATTAGGGTCGTTAATCTTTTTCGAAATAGAATATCTCCTCCCGAGACGTTAACAATAGAAAGAGTTGGTATCGAGTTTTCAATAGACCGAATCCATTTGTTTAATCGTTAAAAAGTTATTTTTTATTAAAAAGATTATTCTAACTTCGGCGACATTAGATTGAAAAATAAAAAATAAAAATTAATGAATAGTTATTTTATCTGTTTTTTGTTAAATTGGGGAACGGTTGTTTTTTTTTTTTTTCCCCCATTAAATGGACAATTTTCAGTAAATTGGACTGAGCTATTACTGCAACAAAAGTGAAAAATTAAAGAGTAAATATTCCGAATGAAAGGTGTTGACCGGTTGAGACCCAACACGTCAATATATCGTGTTTGCGCTCCTCTCTAAGCATATGTTACTTGTGCATTTGGAAACATTCATTAGACGCAAAAGATCGTAACCTCTCCAGACACAAAGGAAATGGAACACGCTCTGATATTCAAATCAGTCACAAAAAGGACAATGAAGTGTATTGATTAGGGGAGTAAACCTTAGATAAGAGAATATATTTTGGAGTCGAGAGAATATTTATAGGAAAGAAAGAGCAACACTTAGGAAAGGGAAAGCACTAATTGTGAATATTTATAGGCGAGAGAAAGGAAATGAGGCTCCCTTGATGCACTTGACATGTGACATCATCCCAACGGCTCACTGGTGAACTTCCATCATGTTACAATATCGCCTCTTAGACATTAATAGATCAACGGTCCCATACTTTTATCCTTAGTGGATAGAAGAAAGTCTTCACTCAGTAGCCATTGGAGATAACATCATATCAGTCACTTCACACGTGGCTTCATAAGTCATAACTTCATTTAGATAAGGGGTGATGATTGGCCTCCACCACTTCGTAGAGACCCATGTTATATCTTTAAGCAAATTACGAATTCAGAGATTACCTCACAAAAGGAAAGAGACGATCTTGCACCAAATTACGTAACCTCAGAAGCTATGCCGACGAGGCGTTGGGATGTTGGGGACATCATCTCAAAAGATAGGTTATACCTTGGAGAGCACTCAGATAGTCAGATGGCATCCATGTTTAGCTAGTAGCCACTTGAAAGGATGGGCATGGGTCGGGTGGAATCCTACCAAACCACCGAAGCGATACTTTTTAAAAATCAAACCACTCTAGTTTAGTTAGGTTCTCACTAGCCACCATTGCACCCACGCATCACCAAATCTGATTTCGTGTGACTGTGTATGTATGTGTGTTTTTGTGTATTTGTATTGTGTCCTATGTTTGTGTGTTTGTACTGTGTCGCCTTGTATTGTGTTTTCAAAGGGTTCTGCTATGTGTATATCTGAGTGTACGGTGTACAGCCCCCTCACAATAGAAGTGCCCAACATTTTTTTTCTCGTGGACCCCCTATTGTGAGGGGGATGTACACTATTGGTGTACAATTAGCAAAACCCGTTTTTTAACCGTTCAAGATTAGACTCAACCTTATCACTAGAATCAAGTTTCTTGGGTTGGAGCCAAGCCCAACCAAAAATTGAATTGAATGACCACTGAATCAAGCTGAACAGACCTGAATTGGGTCCATTCGAGAAATTTTTTCGAGTATTTTTTCAATTCCCAACCATATGACTTGCCACATAAGCAGAAGCATAAGAGAAGGTAAAATAGGGAAGAAGTTTGACCCTCCAATCATGCTACACAAACATGTTCAAAAACAAGCTCAAAAATAGGGGAGACATGTGTTGATACATGATTGGACAGTTTAAAAAAAAAAGTCTTTTTTTTATATTTATTTTTTGAGCTTGTTCAATCATCATTACTGTTAACCCTCATTTCATAAATTTCTTCCTTCAAATTTATTTTCACCTACACCTTTTATGGTACCCGCAACTTTTATCATTTTTTCAAAAATCAAACTTGATGTACAACAAGTTTTGACACTTGAAGATGTGGCAAAATCTGGATCGTTGATTGTTTAAATTGTCGTTAAAATCAATGTATAAAAAGTTGTCACATCTCAATAATGTTAAATTTGACGTAAATGTAGTAAAATTATTTTTTTAATTACACATTTTATCAATTTTTATCAAAATTTACTAAAAAATTAATTTACATCCCACCCTGGGCTAAATTTCTGTATATGTCTAAGATAATGTAATCATAATTTTTAATAATATTATAAAAATTACAATCATGCTACATGTACATAATCATTCACACAATCTTTTACACTCCACTCACATAGAGGGGATCCCACACACAATAAAATATTCGCGCACACTATTCATGTGAGACAAGTGTACGTACACCTGGTGTACAAATAGTTTTATCCTAAAAATTATGGTAGACCTTGGACATTGATTACCTTTTGACTTTTTAAGCAGTATACGGTCCCAACTCACATAATGGCCATTGAGGTAGTATTATTATTATTATTATTATTATTATTATTATTATATTGTAATCATATGTTAAACATTGGTTACTTAACAATTTTGGGCCCAAATGATGTAGCCCAAACTGATAATTATTTTAAGCCATATGATGCAGTCAAATATCCTGTTGAGTCCACCCCAATTCTGAATGCAACCGACGACCCATTTCATTGTGTATAAGGCTGAGACAATGCCAAGTGTAATGACAGTGTCCATTGGATGCTTCTGACTGTTTGTATTATTGGCTTGGTTTTTCACTTTACTCGGTGGCTTCGACATTATTCCTAGGGTTTTCTTCTATTATGCTATCTCCGTATTCTCTTTGAAAACCTTTGTTTTTCACCGTGTAATCTTCTATTCTAGATATTCTTGGTGAGATCTAGTGTTAGTTAAAGTGTGGTTGTGGTGAATCTATTTTCTGTGTTGTGCGTAACCTTTGGTTACTTAGTGTAATCATTCGAGGGTTTCTCGAGAGAAAATTTAGGGTCTAGGAGCTTAATCATTTTGTGGATTTCTATATTGTGATACTTGTATTGATTATTGCTGATTTCTAATGGATTAGAGCGATAATCATTTTGGTGTATGCTCAACGGGTGATTAGCACTAATTTGGGTGAACATTCGGACCTTCGGGATGAAAAATCTCTTGTTTTCTTTTATTCTTGTAATTACTTGGTGTATTTGGGGCTTGTGTGATACCAACATCATATGTCCTAGTGAAGGAGGACTCCAATTTGGGCTCAGCACGAGCCTCGGCTCGGGCTTTTCCCTTTTTGCCATCCCTATCTATAGATGTTGAAGTCTAGAATGAATCAAATTAAATTTTAATTAGACCTTAAGAAAAAAAAAAAAAAAAAAAAGAAAAACATTAAAATGACTTTGTGATAGCTGTATGGCTCACTGAAGCCCACGTTCCCAATTTATCACACATATAACACCTTGGACTGGTGTGAGAGGTGTAGACGTGTAGTGTGCCCATCCAATCAGTTGGTCTTGCCTAGAGATAATTTTTTTTATATACCAATTTTCTATTAAATTTCAAATTCATCATTAAAATATTTTTCTTAATCCATTAGAACTCAATGCTTATAACAATCACAAATGGTGATTCGATGTAAAAAAAAAAGGTTATATGACCTGAAGCATCGTCGTCAATTATAACATGTTAAAATCAATAATAAAACTACTTTTTCAGAAGAATTTGACAGAAAGTTGAACATAATTACATGTGACAGTAAATGATTTGATGAAAAAACTGACTGTGTTTTAAAATGTTCATTGATAGAATGTCACGTAACATTATGTCAACATTGATGTTCCGTATCATGATTGTAAAATCAACTAACACAACTAATACAATGATTGTTGGAGAAAAATTCCAAATCCACCTTTCATCTAATCCTCTAATTAAATCCCAACTTAGGAAAAAAAAATGAAATTTAGGTCATGGGAATGAATCTTGCTCATATTTTATTTTAAGTGATCCCAAAAGGTTGACCATGCATTAAAACAGCGCCGTTTATATGGCAGATTCTACATTAATTTTTAATTAAATGACCGTTTATGAATTTTTTAAATTTCAGTGACTAATAGAGTGGGAAAAATACTTTAATGGCCAATTTAATTTTTCTTAACCTTCTTGTCGGCTTCGCCAGCCGGCATACCTGTGAAAATTAAAAATTGCAGAAAATTGTGAAAAGGATTACCTGGTTTAATAATTTGGATTTGCAACATGAGGAACTGGTGAAATTTGGAGCTAACTATAATGACAGGGTGTCAGCGAAATTCGGCCCCCGAAGGGCAGTGCCGCCACCATTGATGGTATCAAGATCGAGCCTAAACCCTTCAAACACCTCCAGCCGGAGAAATTATCGAGGAACCTCCATCACCATCTTTTGAAATTGGAAGCTTGATTTTGATACCATAAATGGTGGTAGCCCCGCCACCGATGTGCCTCCACACCAAAGTCACCAACAGACTATGATCATCTTTTCTCTTTGTCGAACAGGATATATTCTTATATAATCTAATCAATTCGATCAGACACTCGTCACTCTCATTTGCAGGGTCGGGATCGAAATTGATGAGTCTAGCTCTTGGAATCCTTTCTATTTATATAAAAGGTGGTTGTCCTATTGGTTTGGCACTCAAAATAAAATTAATATATGGGGGTTGTGTGATTGATTTTTCCCCAACCAAGTTTGGTACATTGTAGTACTAAAGCAATACATACTCCATTCGACAGTACAATGTTTCGCTAAGGCTATAAAAAGGAGTGGTTGGATTTTGTGCTTATTGGATTTTTTGTACTTCGTACTACAAAACTAAAATAGCAGTACAGATTTTTACATACCTGTAAAGGATTGGAGATTAATTATAGGAAGAAATTTCTAACATTAAATTTCTCAAAATGTTCATTTACTCTATTAGCTATCTAACTATCGCATTGCAAAGCGTGAAATATGGCTAACAAGGATCAAGATTCAACACTCTTTGTTTCAAAGGAGTAGAGCAAATCGACGGATCAATATTCGTCAATTCAACTGAATATTGAAAATTGATTTAAATTTAGTTTCTCGTTCATTGCATATGAGTACCAAATAATTGATGAGATTTGCGAGTATGAATACTATTTTAAATCAAGTAATTGGAAAAAATACAAACAATTAATTTAATTAAAAAGAAAAGTGAAGCACTAAAACTACCTTTTGACTAAGGAGGTCAAATTTTCTGTCCCAATCCCGTTCTAGATGATAAACACGACGGAGACGAGGAACATGGTCCCTACCTCGAATTTCTCGAATCTGCTGAGTCTTTTTATTTTATTTTAAATATGAATTTTTTAATCTCCACCCATCCCGTCTCGAAAATGTGGAATTTCTTCCATACTTCCGAAGCGTTTGTCAACAGCCAATTAGTGATCAGTCGAAGCAGCTACCCCAGTCAAGGGGCCACCAAACTGTATCCTCCTACATCTCAAAAACCCGTGATGGGGCGAGGATATTGGCAAATAAGATGATCTGTTTCGAGAGGTTGGCGGTGGTTCATGTCACTTCATTTCCCCAAGTCCAACACGGAAAATGGTGTCCCGTGAATTAATCTTCTTTGTCTATATCGCCTTTTCCCAATAGTCAATATCGACGATGTTTTATGATTGAAATTTCATAGCCCCCGTTTGGCACCCATTAATTTCTCATTCTAATTTTCATTCTCATTCTCATTCTTCATTTCAACCACACATTCTCCAAATAAAATAATATTACATACAAATCAAAAACTTTTCATCACTTTTTCACCACACATTCTCACATCAATCATTATTCTAAAATTTCTATTCTCCTCAAAATTAGATTCAAACACATAATAATAAACTGCCAAAACTCCCTTAGTTCGCTGTTGCATCATTAATGCTACTAACTGTATTGTTATAATTGATTTAGATATAAAATTTTGACTTCTAAGAATATCTTTAAAAGACTCTAAATACAAAGAAAAATGTTATTCATCCCCAGTGGGGATGCATCCTCAGTCTATGTGGAACATTAAATGATAGGTGAAATTAAATAAGTCATTTAATTTCACCTATCATTTAACCAATTATTTACATCCACATAGACTGGGGATGCATCCTCATTGGGGATGAATAGCATTTCTCAAATACAAAATACTCTTTCTTTTAGTGAGCCAATATTTAAAAATGAGTTTTAAAAAACTCTCTATTTTGACTTTTTTAAAATAGAAAGTGAATTTGATTATCTAAGTTTGGAGAGCCAAACTTATTCTATATTCTTAATGTACAATGATTGTATTTAATAAATCACATATCTCAATACTATATATACTTCTTAAACTGTTCAAATTACATTTAAATTAATTAGTCAACTGACATATAAAAAATTATGTTAAATAAAATATGAAGATAAATCAATAAGTACGGTGAGGAAGGAGGTAGATTTGAATGCGAGAGGTGCTTTACGGCAAGAGACAAAGATGTTCGAGTTCCGACAGATAAAACAACGATGATCACGCTAACCACGATCACCAATCAAGAACAAAAGCCACTAACCAAAGATCTCGCTAGAATATATAGAATGACAGAAAATGATATAAATGGAAAATGTAAGATTCTGTATTAAAATATTTTGCTACCAAAAGTGTATAATGGAAGATCAAAATGCTCAAAAAATGTCTATAAATATTTCTTGCTCATTCGACATTCAAGAGTTCAAGATGTGAGAATAAGAATCCAACATTCCAGTTTCCCCCCCTCTAAGTTACAAAGAGAACATATTTATACTATCTTGACTGACGTGGTGTCCGTTGGATCAGAACTACGTGACTTCATCTCCTTAGTTGAGACTTTACATAATTGTTTATTCATATTATTAATACATTGATAAGTAGTCAACCGCCTTATACAACAAGCTGACACGCTGACATTCTTTATTACAAGTGTTGCATCAATCACTTCTAAAATATACTCAAATATATTGTAAGAGACGACAACGACTTCATGAGCTTCGGATGAATTGAAAGCCTCGGAGCTGGCCCTCTGAGTGGAGAGCTTCAGCTCATTTATTTGTTTCTTTAAACAGTGTTTCAGCCTAAGTGTAGTGCTTCGTCCATAGAGACAGTGCCTCGATACGAGCTTTGGTAGTTTGCTTAATTTCTTTGTATTTGATCACTTGGGTTTTCATTAACTTTTTTGTTGACTGTCTGCCCACGTGGCACTTTGACTTTAAATCTTGTTGGTGAGGCGTAACACGTTCTATAATGTATAAGATGCTATTTATAAATAAAGAGTCACTTGAAAATGCTCCTATAAGACTCTTTGATGTTCATCGGTCATAAATAATTTTTTTTTTTATGTCACAACTTATTTTACGGTCACAAATCACAAATATTATACGTCACAATTTAGTAAACAATTACAAATTGTCAAATTATCGATCACAAATTAACAATTTTTTAGATCACACATTATTTTTTTTGTCACAATTTATATTTTTCATTGGTCATATATTGTTTATCAGTCAGAAATTAATGAATTTAATGGTCACAAATGACCAAATAATTTGTGACTACCACCAACACTTGTGATCATTACCTCACCACTGCCACCAGCAGCATGACAACCGAACCCATGTCGCCAGAACCACCACATCTCGGTAACAAATCATCATCTAAAAATACCGACATCACCACGACCACCACTACCCACTCACAACCACGCACCACCACCACCACCACCTACAGAAACACACCACCAACACCATCACCACAACCACCGTCATCACTGCCATCGCCACCAACAACCACCTACACAACTATCATCCAACCACTATTAAATAATCAAATTCAAAATTATTATAGCCACCGCCACACCACTACAACCACAGCCGCATCCGATCTACAACCATAGCGATCGCCATCAACACAACCACCAACACCACCATTGACACCACCACAACACCGACACCACCACCAAATTTCTCCACTCCAGCAAAGAAAATGCCTCTACCTTCATTTGCAACTCTAATCAACCACCACTACCACCGTATGCTAGGATCCAGCATCTCATATAACACTACGACACCATAGCCACCATTCCACCAACAAAACCCCCAAACCCACAACAATCACCAACAAAAAACACACCAAAACTTTGGTAAAGCAGCAAATTGGAGAAACCACCACAAAATATTGTGGTAATTGCTGCATAATGTCTCGACGGCGTAGCTTGTGAATGCCACACGCAGTGGCACAGAGCTGTAGCAGCGTGGTGCCTCTTCGAGCCACGTACACTGATTGTCAAAGGCCACTTCACACGACGGTGGCACGACATCTGTCTTCGCGAATGGAGAATGGAGGAGGGACAGGAGAGGAGAGAAAGAGAGAGCAAAGGTGGTGGCACACGACGGCGCTCTCAAAGGCCACTTCACATCGGTGGGACACGGCTATGCTTGGAGTAAGGGATGAGAAAGATGGGTGAGAGACGGAGAAGAGGGAAATTGCTAGATAGAGAGGAAAGTGTAGAGAGAGAGAGAGGCAGGGAAGAGAGAGAGGGAGGAGTGGAAGAAGAGGATAAAATTAGGGTTTTGGGTTTGGGTTAGATGAAATAGATGAATTAATATCTGATTTTTGTATAAATAAAGTTTATATTTGAAATTGAAATTTTAAAAGTCTGATTTTGTGTAATTTCCTCTATTAATATTGGGTTCGATAGGTACTTCATATTAAATGATGCACCATGGACGGGAGAAATAGTTATTTCGGATAAGTAAAATCCAAGTTATTTAGGTAGAAAGATATTATCTAAATTTGTAATTAGTTAAGTTAATTTAAAGATTTATGAATGATAGAGCAGTGTAGAAATATTAATTATATTTTAAATTTTGTTAAGATAAATTGTTAGGGGATTGTGATAAAATTTTCTAATTCATTCTTATCCAACCATTTTTCTTGTGTGGGCACCGTACTTCAAATCCCAAATACACTAGAAATTTAATTGTATACAATGTTATTATCTACCAATGAAGGCAAATATTTTACACCAAAGAAAAAAAAAAGACACCTCACGGCCAGGGAGAGTAAATAATTGATATGCTGTAGCAATTTCATTGTCTTTTGTCGAAAACAAAATTTGAAGCGTGGAATCCCTTGGTTTTCTTTCAAAAGTTTATTTGATCTAACAAGGTAGGATAACAATGTGCAGTTGACTTTATCCCGTTTAAATTATTTTTCCATGTTGTCGAATTATTATACTTATGAAAGTTAAAGATGATATGTATGATATGACCATCCAATATCAAAGATGTGAAATTTATTAAGCTCTTATCGATCTCTAAAGATATGACGACAGTATGTTATTTCTGATACATGATTTAAATATTTTTATTCGGGGTTGTAACATTTTTTTCGTGTCCTATTGAGTATTTCCATGTACTCATCATTTTCCCCTACTCCTCACAAATTAGAATGGGTCGTTAGTTGGCGGGCGATGAGATGCAGTCGTGGTGTCAGGATAGTTGGAATTAATAAATCAAATCTAGAGTAACGTGGCAGAATATTTTTAATTTCAGCATTATCTTTAGTTTATTTCATAAGAATTTTTATTTAGAAATTTAAGACATGATTTATTTGGTTATAAATTACAATATGTGTTAAGCTATATTAGTAGAATTAACATTTTATTATTTATCTAATAAATGTGACGCATGGTTCTTTTTTTTTTTTTTTAACTACATTATTTGAAATCTTCATGAACTGCAAATTAATGGCACATTTATATCAAATAAGGTCTGTTTGGTAAGCCCATATGTGAAATTGCTTAAATTGGCTTAATTAAGTAATTAATTGATTTATAAATTAATTATGAAAAAGTTGTGTCAAAATCAGTTTTTATAATTTTTCATTACACTTACCTTGCCATTTGCCCGTTACCGTAAAATTAAGGATGCTTAAAGATATATAGGTTGTTTTACATGTACATAACAATTTACATAATATATGATGTGGCGAGATTTAATTAGATCAAAATCTCATTAATCAAATAACTTCCTCAGTTACATTTTGACACTTCATCATTATGTAACTCAATATGTAAATAGTTATGCACAAGAAATATTTTCCAAAGATATATAGTCCTTGTTTGGTTTAATTAAAAAATTGATTAAAATCTAATTCCAAGTCACCAATTGACTTTACCTACACATTTCGTAGGATCTACAACGTTTTAACCACACGTTTCGTCAATTTTATCAAAATTTACTAAAAATCTGACTTTTATTAAAGTAAACATGACCCTAAAAGTTTTGCATAGAATTACTAATTATATATATATTTTTTTATATCATTAGTCTATCTATTTACTAGAATGATATATTTAGTAGACTTGTGACAATTTACTAGATATATTTAATGACAATAAGTTTTTCATTAGCTCTATATATTTACTAGATTTATCGACTAGTGACAATTTTTAAACCGAGAAACATATCTAATTGCAACATTCATAAAAATAATATAAAAAAAGTAGGTAAGCTTATTATGGTTGGAATTAATCTCACGCGAGGCCGTAACTTTTGAAAATTCATTTTTTAAAAATTTATTATCAACTGTATATTTCATTGTTTGTTTTTATCAAAATCTATTAAAATTTTGAGTTTTTGCGAAATCAAACGTAGACTAAATTATATATGCAAGTGTCTGAGATCGAAAAGTAGGTAAGCTTATATATTGAATGCGATTGATTTATCTTTTTCCAAAGAGGCCAATACTCTGGAAATAAATTAAAAAAAATGTGAGAGCTCATGCATGTTAAAACAGGATTTAATTGGAGTCTTTGATGTAAATGTCAATTTGAATTGGAATTGAGGTTTTTTTTTTAATCATTAAAAAAATTAAATTTGAGTTCCAAAATTTTTATTTGAGAAAAAGAATAGAGAAAAGGTATTTTCGTTTTTTGTGTTTTCACGTCGAAGAGCGTGACAGGAAGTTCTTGTTGGAATTAATTGATAAAGTCTTAAATAATTAAACGTGATATTTAATTATGTGGGTCATTGCAATTAATTTGGATAAATTGGAAAAGTCTCCAATATAGGCCCATAAGTTGATAAGCCCAACTTTAAGTGTCTTATATATGGTAAAAAATCTCACATCGAAAGTTTACAAGAAAAAAGACTTGTTTATATAGTGTGATGTGTGTACAAGTTATAATTTAATAAGTGGTCTATAACTTCGCTAACATGGTTAGCCAAAGGCTAGCAAACTAGCCACCATTAGAAAAAGCAACACTCGCGCCTCGCCCCATCCCTGCCTCGGCCCACGCACGTCGCAAAGTTCGCAAAGAGCTGTGGAGCCTTAAAATTTTCAGAAATGGACTCATAGTTCGATGAGTTGGCATCCTAAGTGGCACACACATAACATGTTATGTCATTTCGTCCTGCGTGGCAATTGGACGTACGCGTGGCATCTGCGGCTGGTGACTGTTCAGATATTGGTGAACAAGCATGATAAATGGACACTATACTTTATGGTTTAATCTGGGCCGTCAGATCATGAAACAGTGTTGATTTAATGTGGACAAATTGACAAGGAATCAGTATAACACCGCATTGAGGAAGTGTACGTCGTCATCAGTGACGGATCCAAGATTGGAGGTCAATTATGGCGGTCGTTGAATGTTGATTATTGACCGTCGATAATGAACGATCCTAATAATGAGATCGTTTATTAATATTTAGTTAAATAATATTAAAATCCTTCAATGTATATGTAAATGCACTAAAAGCAGTAATGTGACTAGATGCACCACGAGAAGAACTAGATTTTAACTTTCGTTTTGGTTAAAAAAAATCGTTTCATAATCTGTGTGAAAATTAAACATAACTCACAGATTAAATGTAAATTAAACTTAATTTTAAACTATCATCAATTTCCAATTTCCAACCAATTTATCATTTATCACATATAGTCACACATTCACAAATTTCCCAATTTATTATTTATCACATATTCGCAAAATCGCAAATTCTCCCATTTTCATAAATCATCACAATTCACCTAATAAATCTCCAACCAAGTGATCAATACATATAAAATTTCACTTCAACTTCAAGTATTAAAATTAAGATTACACTATTTAAAATTTATTGACAAAAAAAGAATAGTTATTATCAATATCCTTGAAGTCAGTGGTAATTTCTCGAACAAGCATTTGAATTCTGGAAAGGCAGTTTCCTAATTCTAATCAATACTTGCGAGTTGAGAATGTCACAGTATCATAACATTTTTATAATAAGAATAAACTAGCAGGAAGGCATCAACAAGAAGTAATTGAACTATTGAAGTAAAGAAATATTTATAGTTACCGTCTACCGAAGAGAAAGCGTGAAGTTGGACGTGTTAAACAATTCAAAGAAATAAAGAAAATGAAAAAGAGGCTAGAATTTCATTAATTCCACATGATGCAATTGAATACAAAAATAATTATTTAACCTAGAAACAAAGAGAATATTAAATAAAAGAAATTGAAAATACTATTCCACCCTTAATAAATAATAAAATAAAATAATAATATATTTCTTAACATCTCCTTTCAAACTCATGATGCTGCTGCAAGAAGTATCGAGAGTTTGCCAAGCAAGAAACGAAAACGATGAATCGGATGTGACTTCGTGAAGAAGTTAGCAAACAGCAACGATGAAGAGACAAAATGTAGGGAAATAGTGTCAGTCTACATAAATCAAATCTTTAAAATCGCTTGTATGTCAACCAAGCCGAACAAAGAATTCAAAGTTGATGATAATGAAAAATCATCATCCACCAATCTAACCAAGCTGATGCAAATTTCAAATCACAGCTCCACAAATACCAAATAAACTGGATGCAAATTTCAAATTTCGGATACACCGAACCAACACCAAATCAAATTCCAGATGAATTGGATATGTACTAAACCAAATTCCCAATCCCGTGAACCGGACATATACCAATCCAAATTCCCTATCCCGTGAACGGAGCATATACCAAACCAAATTTTCAATCCCATGAACTGGACATATACTAAACCAAATTCCAGATTACCTACTATAACCAAAAGCTTAAAGAAAAACTTCAAACAAGTCTAAGAGGAGAAAAGACCCAACTCCAAACAAAAGCCACCAGCAACTCTCGCGGCCCAAAAACAAAACACCGAATAGTCAACAAAACCCATGGCCCAAATCAAAATTTTCAGCCTACACAAGCTAACAATCCACAATAAAATCAAACCAATTAAATAATTGGCCCAATTACTCCAACACCCCAATAAACACAACCAACTCACTGTTAGGCAAATTGTTGTCAAACGACATCTCCCGGGCAATGATGAATTACGTTGTATTAATTCAGTCGGCATAATCCAAATGACTGAAAGTTAATCGAACACCACAATTGGTAAACCGACCCTAAACCGACCCAAACTTGGATGGCCCACCTATGTTTCTACTTGGGCCTTAGCTTGCTTATTGGGCCTAACCTAATTCTATACCTAATACTATATGTATGCTAACCCGTTTCTATTCATGCCTGTGTGAGAGACTTTGTGCCTTTGAGAGCAAACCGTGACCTTGGCTGTGTGCTACCTTCATCCCTTTGCTCTCCTTTGCCTTTGTGGCTAGCTTGAGGTTACACAACTCTCTTCACCATTCGACCGAACCTGTGGGCAGTAGAGAAACTGTGGAGCAACCGTTTGTGTGAGGTTGGGGTTGTGGTTTTCTCTTGTGGTGTTCGATTGGAGGTTTCTGAGCCCGGTTTCTTGGTGCAAATAGAGTGGTTTAACATTACACTCACAAAAGAAGTTAGATTGCAACCCAAACAAATTACCACTCAAAAGCAGTTCACATTAAATAGCAAACCTAATATTACAAGCCCAATTATTTTTATTTTTATCAAAACACAAGCCATAAACATAAGTCCAACATCAACACAAAACCAATAGCCCACTGTCAATACTAAAACTATTGGCCCAAATTAAACTCAAGCCCACAATACCAATTTTCACTCGTTCAGCTTCTTGATTATCAAACCCTAATTTCTGTTAAGAACCCATATTCTGAATTTCAGTCTCTAAAGCCCGAGCCCGGCAAATCGCTATTTGACGAAGAACAAAATCCAATTCAATTACTCTATCAAGAATATGCTCCAACCGAGCAAATGCAGCATTCAAAAGGGAACAATAAAAGGAACTGCCATTAACCACTTTCTTGAACCTCGAACCAAATAATAAGCTAGTGCTTGATATTATTTTAAGAGGCTGCTCTCTAGAAGCTGTAGTTTATATTTTATAATATATGCTGGCATTCTCTGGCTTGTGATGGTAAATCTAGAGAAGCTTTGTCTATGATGCAGAGTATGCGAGAGAAGGGTTTTAGACCATCCAATGTAACATACAACACGATTCTGAAAGGATTATGCAATTAAATAAATATTGATGAAGTTCTACAGTTCTTTGACTGCTTCGATTGGGCACAGGCTGGCCAGATTTGATTTCCATCAATACAATATTGTCCACGACATGTAAAGAGAGAAATTCTTCAATGATAAGGAGAATAAAAAAACGAAATCTAGAATTCAGATTCGAAAATAAAATAAAAACAAAAAGAAAACAAAATTGCTAGCCGGACGAGCGGCTCAAAGCCGCTCTCCGAGAACGAAAATCAAGATTAATGTGTTTAAGATCGCAACAGTTCTGATACCATGTTAAACAATTCAAAGAAATAAATAACAGGAAAAGGAGGATAGGGTTTCATTAATTCTGCATAATGCAACTGAATACAAAAAGAATGATTTAACCTAGAAACAAAGAGACTATATATAGACTAAATAAAGGAAATTGAAAAGACTATTCTACCCTTAATAAATAATAAACTAAAATAACCATATATTTCTTAGAGATAGGGTTGCGGCTACAGAAGAACGCGAGCCGAGAGGTAGAACTTAGATAATGGCTTCTATGTTTTTAGAAAATGTGAGAATTGAAATGAAATGTCGTAGGATAATTGATATGGTCAATGGACCATTGAATTTTGTTTCCTTTGCAATTCTTAATGAGTCGGTTTTTTTTTTTTTAGTCCAACTAAAGAAAAGACTCAAAATTTAAAAAAAAAAAAAGAAAAAGAAAAAGAAAAAATGGTCCCAATACATTCATATTCTTCTATGTGAAGTCGTAACTTCATTGTGTCTGGATTGTAACTGAGCACGGGTAGCCACACCTATTAATTCTGACGGATGCGATCGCGCACCTCGTCAAGTGTTGGATCTACCACTAATCGTCACTGTGTCCAGTACCCATGATGTTACATACCATTATTCATTTGACAATATGACTTCGTCTTCCAAAAAAGATTGAATCTTTTGTATGGATGAATTTAGAATTTTCAAATTAATTAATGATTTCGAAAATTCAGATTAAGATATAGAAAACGACTTTGACGATACGAGCACGAGTTTTTTATTTTTTTATTTTTCACGAGCCTACATTTGGCACATGAAATTAAGAAACGACTCGTGGGTCAGTGCCCATGAACTAGCTCGTCTTGAGCCACGAGCCACAAATTTTATTTTTGACCAATCGTTTGGCAATGATCGAATCATTTTTTTAAATACGGTCAATTTTTTTATTTTTTATTTTTGTCCATATAACCCTCCCCCACACCCATCCACTTCATTTTCCCACATGCTTCTACCTTCTCAATTTACAATTATTATAATCTTCATACAATAGAGCTACACACAAAGGAAACTGGTAATAGAGTCAATATAGGGGGACACCTTGTTGCCCATTCCCCTGTACATGTGGATTTTTTCATCTTGTATTAGCTCTTTTATTGTACAATTTAAAGTTTTATTCTCTCCACATTCACTTATTTGAGTTATTTTTTGTTCAAACTATAAATTTTATCATTTTATCCTTTTCTTCTGTATATTATTTCAAATGAAAGCTCAACTAATTCTACTTCTAAATATGAATACAGATTAAACTTTTTAGGTTGATTATTTACTTGAACAAATTGAATGCATTCATGGTCTGTCGAAAACAGTTCTCGTTGGAAATAATGTTCACAACAAATAAAATGAGATGTGAATAAAAAATGAAACCGAATGCCTTTATTTTGGCCTATGCGAACACATAGGTCAGAAAGGCTTGCGGTCGCCTAGGCCGTTGCAAGGATTAAATGACATGCAACTGGTTGTTCTATGCGACCGCATAAGTTTGTTATATGCGGTCGCATAGAACAACCAGTTAGCCGTTAGATGACCATTTATGGCTGTTGTCTTTTTGAATTTGGTGACTTTTTATATGAATTTGGCACCATTTTGTGGAGGACATTTGATGGCTATATATAGGTGATCATGTTCAAGGCAAGATGATGTATATCATTCTTAAAAACATATTTATTCCACACATCATTGAAATAAAAAAAAAAAAAATTTCCTTCTTACATATTCAAAAATTCATTTTTTGTATTCTTCAAGTTTTTAAGGATTTTCACTAGTGTTTAAGTGTTAAATCATTTACAATGTTTGATTAATCCTGCAAACCATTTAGGTCCAAGAGGCATCAAACATGCTTTTGTTGGATATGCTAGTAATCAAAAATCACATAGATTATTGAATTTGGAGTCCAATGTGAATATTGAATCCAATGACGTAGAGTTCTTCAAGAATTCACTATCTTCAGATAATGAATTAAGAGAAATTAATAAAGAAATCAAAAACTCTAGTGGAACACAAGATGAAACATCTTCTAAAGATGTTAATAAATCTAGTGAACCTCGAATGAGCAAAAGAACTCGAATTAAGAAGTCTTTAGGATCAGATGAAATTGACTCTCAACTTATTTCATTATGCTTAGTAGAAGGAAATGAGAAGAATGTTGTAAAAATAATTTCATTTATTCTACAAATGAAAATCGATCATAAAACTTATAGAGAAGCTATGATTCTCGAGATAGCATTTTTTGGAAAAATGCAATTAAGGATTAAATGGATTCAATTATGTCAAACAATACATTGAAAATTGTCGATCTACCACTTGGATCCAAACCTAATGGATGTAAATGAGTGTTTAGAAGTACAATGTTGATGTTTCTCTTAATAACTTTATGACTAGACTAGTAGCAAAAGGTTATCGATAAAAGGAAGGAATATACTATTTTGATACTTATGCACCGGTAGCTAAAATAACATCAATTGGGATATTAGTCGCATTAGCTTCTATACATGACTTGTATGTTCATCAAATGGATGTCAAGACGGCATTCTTTAATGGGAATCTCGATGAGAAGGTTTATATGGAACAACCTGAAGGATTTGCTCTACCCGAAAATGAATATAAGGTATGCAAATTAGTAAAGTCATTATACGGTTTGAAGCAAGCTCCTAAGAAATGGCATGAAAAATTTGATTTAGATATCATTTCATTTGGTTTTAAATATAATAGTGAAGATAAATGTTCGTATTCTAAAGTATGTAATGATTATGTGATATTTATTTGCTTATATGTTGATGACATGTTGATTTTGAGTAATCACATAGAGGGAATAAAAGAAATGAAGAGGTTTCTATCTTCCACATTCAAGATAAGGATATTGGACAAGTGGATACCATTTTGGGTATCAAAATTACTAAAACTAGTGGGGGTTATAATTTAAGTCAATCACATTATGTCGAGAATGTGATAAATAAGTTCAAACACTGGAATATAAAAGAATATAGTACCCCTTTTTATCTAAGTTCAAAACTAATAAAGAATGATAGAATGGCAGTTGTTCAATTGGAGTATGCAAGTGTTATAGGGAGTCTAATGTATGCAATTCAATGCACAAGACCGGACATAGAATTTACAATTAGTAAGCTTAGTAGGTTTACTAGTAATCCGATCAATGACCATTGGAATGCTATTGAAAGAGTTCTTGTATATTTAAAGAAATCGAGAACTTAGGTCTACGATACACTAAATTCCCTAATGTATTGGAAGGATTTACATATGCTAGTTGGATATCTAGCACGGGTGAAAGTAAATCTACCTCAGGTTGAGTGTTCACTCTTGGAGAAAGAGCTGTTTTTTGGAAATCAAAGAAACAAGCATGTATAACACACTTGACTATGAAATCTGAATTTGTAACACTATCAGAAATCGAGAAAGAAGGTGAGTGGTTTAAGGATCTACTATATGAGATACATTTGGGACTAAAGATTACATCATCAATATCTATCATGTGTGATAGTCAAGTCATGTTAGCAAAAACATACAATGATGTATACAATGAAAAGTCTAGACATGAGTCTTAGACGTGATTACGGCCCCGTTTGGGAGGGATTAAAAGCCAATTAAAATTGAAAATATGGCCGTTATTGGGTCCCACTCGTCTAATAAAAGTCAACAATAATGGCTATATTTTCAATTTTAATCCAATTTTAATCCCTCCCATACAAGGCCTACATAAGGAAATTAATCAAGGGTGGATGTCAAATTGTCAATTAAAAATTTAGAGGATTCTTGAACTAAATATCTAAATAGAGATTTAGTGACGTCTATTTTGAATATAATGGGATTGAAATTCTTGAACTAAAGGTCATCAATGATAGCAACCGTATCTGTCACTACTTATCAAGTAATCCACGGGTTAAAAGGGTAACAACATGTCATTCGATATATGGATAATTTCAACAGCATGTAATCATCAATAACCATATTCTAATTAAATAATGTTGGTTGTTACTGAAATGAGGGCTGAGTTTTAAAGCTCATAATTGAGTTCAGTACTAAGTACAAGTATATCTAAAAGTAACAAAGATACTAGAAGAATTTCATCTAGATGAACTTCGAGGCGGTGCCGCCTCAATAAAGAGTTAGAATTCTCTTTTAAAAGTTTGTTGAAAATGATGAGTGCAAAACTATATTAGCGCTAAGCAAGATTGAGGAACTTGATATCACATAATAATTGTGTTTGCGTTTTTATCGGTATTGTCATATGTAATAATTGGTTCAAAGCTTTCATGTTACCTTTAATTTCGACTTTACTTTATTTGAATTACACTATAGTTAGATTTAAATCGAAAGATATCTAATTTTTATGCATGAGTATTGTATATTTTGAATATGAGATTTTATTGAATTTTGAACAATTGAGGGATTGTTGAAAATATTGTTCAAAATAAATAAAATGATATGTGAATTAAAAATGGAACCGAGGCCTTTATTTTGGCATTAAATGCTCTGCAACTGGTTGTTCTATGTGATAGCATAGGTTTGTTCTTTGCGGTCGCATAAAACAACCAATTAGCCGTTAGATGGCCGTTTTATTGTCGTTTTTTTGAATTTGGTGGCTTTTCATTTGAATTTGGCACCATTTTCGTGAAAGACATTTGAGGGCTATATAGGTGATCATGTTCAAGGCAAGATAATGTATATCATTCTTAAAAACATATTTATTCCACACGTCATTAAAATAAAAAAAAAATCCGTTCATACATATTCAAAAATTTCATTTTTTGTGTTCTTCAAGTTTTGAAAGATTTTCACTAGTGTTTAAATGTTAAATCATTTATAAGACTTGATTAGTCCTGCAACCATTTGCCATAATACCTTTAAGCATCATTTCAATTTGAGAGGGGACAAATATGGTTTGAGGACAACGATTACGTATTCGGGCTTTCCTTTTCATCTTCCCATTGATCTTCTTTTGTTTTCTCTAATTTTTTGGTCTTTTGTTCTTTGCTTTCATATTCATACCTCTTTATGCACTTTATATATCTTCCAACAACAACAGTTCTACTTCCTAAAATCCACTCCTTCGACTTTTCTCTTTCAATGTCATGACTTACATTATGTGTTCTCGATCTTTAGTAAATAAAAAATCTTTTATTCTTGAAATAGTTTCTTATTTTTGGATTCTTGATCATATCATAGTGCCCACTCATCAAGTGCAATATGAAATTGGAGAATATTAAAGAAGATTCAAAGGTTGGTGGTAAATCAAGAAATTCAAGATTGTTGATCAAAGTTGGAGATTCATTGACTATATACAACGAGGAAATTAATCGTGCGGTAAGTATTCCGCTTCAAAACCCTAGTAATTCATTCTTTAGATCTATGAAATTAAATTTTTAGAAACAATCCTTTTCCCAAAGTTAATTTTTTTTTTCACGTTCTTCGAATCTAAATTTAAAATCATTGATCTCAATGCAATAAAACAAGTATCCTTTTCTAATGGTAAACAAGTGTGACAGTTGTTTGTGTTGCTGGAAATACGAGGTTTTCAAACGTAAAGTTGACCAAAATACCGCAAACAAATTCTTGGTTGTTACAAGGATGATTAATTAATTAATAACATTAATTGAAGAAATTCGTTCAGATTCAATCTAATGATAAAAATATGCCCAGTGCACTAAACAATTTCTCCTTAAGAGGTCATCAAAGTTGGAATCCATTATTAATTATTTGGAGGGGCAGATGAACTCCCAAGGTCAAGCTGGATTGATATTTTAAAATCTATTTTAATTGCATAATTTTCCATTTTTATTGGGAATTGTCAATTAATTGTGTTTAAATGGTATAGTTTTTCACCTGAAAAATATTGAAATTTTGGATCTTTTGGTGTTCGTTTGACTTTGTTTTCCATGAAAATTGTCTATTAAAGGAATAAAATTTGTTATAATTGGGGATATAATTTATTTCCATTGCAAGCAAAAAAAAAAAAAAAAGTCGCCTAGAAAAGCGTTTCCCACCAAACCCATGGGAAAACCTTTTCCTCAAAAATCAAGAAAATGTGAAAAATTAATTTCATGGAAAATTCAGTCAATCAAACGTGCAAAAATGTAGAAATGAAATTTAATTTATATCTTTCATGGAAAGAAAGCTAAATCAAACAGGTCCTATACTTAAAATTACTATTGGATTATCAATTGAGAATGATACCATCCAATTGGTAGCTCCAAATAACTATATAAAAATGAGTTTTGCTATTTGTACATCTGACCGTCCGTTTCAACCAGTTGTGCCAGAGATTTTTGGGTGAGTGACCGTTGAAAATTGGTTAGACTAATATACCCAATTTGTCATCTATTATTTACGAAAATACCTACTATTATTATCCACACTTTCAAATTTCCTTTACAATTAAAAAAGGGTAGATTTGGGATAAAAAAATTTGTCTGCCAAATTCTGAAAAACCGTATGAAGTCAGGCAAATAATCAGTCCAACCCAACTGTTGAAGCAGTCCAAAAATCGAGAAAAATGAGAAAAAAATGGGGAAAAAATGGGGCTCAAACGGGGGTTGAGTTTGACGTCCTGAATGAAGGCCCAAGTTTTTTTTTTTTATTAATTAATTTATAGGTCAAATTACAGATGTGATATTTTAATGTTACGCTAACTATATAGAATTTTTTTTCATTCTTTCTCATCCAGAAACTTGAAAAAAATAAAAATAAAAAAATCATGGAAGCTCTTAACATATAATTGAAAGTTTTAAATTGAAAAAAGAATGACACTCGCTATTCACCAATAGTGCTGGTCAACGTTCACATTTTCAAAAAAAAATTAAAATACATAACAATTTATAGAACAATGTGTCGCTCAGTGGTGCTTATAAATCATATGGGCTAAAGTACGAAATATGTAAAGTCAATTTTTTTTTTTTTAAGTTCAAATTTCATTCCTTTACACATTTATTTAATTGTACAAAAGATCTCCAATTTGATTTTATCCAAATTAAAAAAGGATCGAGAAAATGCACGTGTTTAACCATGTTATGTTAAGACAAAATCATGGTAGGTGGACAATTTAGAGAAGACGCAGACTCCGTTGATAAATTTATAATTAAGGGTGCGTTTGAGCCATATTATTTTGGAAGAATGTATTTTAGAATAATAGATTGATGAAAAATGTGTGATTGAAAAAGAAGAAAAAGTTATTAATGTGATCAAAAATATTATTTTATTGAAAAATGTATGGTCGAAAATGACTATAAGAATGCGAATGAAAATTTCGATGTGGCTCAAATAGGGGAATGAATTTTTAAAGAGTGAGACTACTTATGAGTTTTACGAAATATGTATACGTCTCCGATCTATATTTTTTTTTAAAAAAAAAAAATTCAGAATTCATTTTAACCACTCATTCTCTCATAAAATTATGTTACACAAATTCAAAATATTTTCTTATTTTTTAATCACACATTATCCAGATAATCACCATTTTGAAATATATTTTTCTCTAAAATCTCATTTTATTGGAGTTTGAGCCACATTATTTTGTAAGAATGTATTTTAGAATAATAGATTGATGGAAAATGTGTGGTTGAAAAAGAAGGAAAAATCATTAATGTGATGAAAAATATTATTTTATTGAAGAATGCGTGATTGAAAATGAATAGAAAAATGTAAATGAAAATTTTAATGTGGCTAATATTTTTATAATTCAACTAGCCCTAAAATAATAGTCAAACATTGGACCGTTATAATTAAAGTCTATATAAACAAGCATTGAGATCCCATGCAATTCACATCCAAAAGCTATTGCAAACCATGGCTTCTCTTCAAGCTTCATGCACTATTCTCTCCACCAATACCCGTTCCCATTCTTTCTCGACTCAGCCTCTCTCCGCCAAGCCATCATATTTGTTCACTCGTCCAAGGCGGAGCCACCGCTTTCAGGTGTCATGCGACGCCAAGAAAAATGTCGAAACTTCCCAAGGGAAGATCGATAGGAGAAATATGCTTCTTGGGCTAGGGGGAATGTATGGTGCAGCCAACATTGTGGGGAATCCTTCGGCCTATGCCGACCCTGTACAAGCTCCCGACTTCACCAAGTGCGGTGATGCACATGACGTTGCTTCTGGTGACGCTCTAGACGCTAAATGTTGCCCCCCTCTCCCCGATAAGATCACCGATTACAAGCTTCCACCAGTGCAAATTATGCGCATTAGGCCGGCTGCTCATAGGGCCAGCAGTGAACAAGTGGCCAAGTACGAAGAAGCCATTAGGCGCATGAGGGAGCTCGATACAACCGATCCACAAGATCCACGGGGTTTCACGCAGCAAGCCAATATTCATTGTGCCTATTGCAATGGAGCTCATGACCAAGTGGGATTCAACAATCTTGATTTTCAAGTTCACAACTCTTGGCTCTTCTTTCCTTTTCACAGGTGGTACCTGTATTTCTATGAAAGAATCTTGGGCAGTTTGATTGGTGACCCAACATTCGCTCTGCCATTCTGGAACTGGGACAATCCTAAGGGCATGACATTGCCTCCCATTTTCGATAACACCAACTCACCTCTATACGATGAAAAGCGGGATCCAAACAATAGAGGCTCTGCCGTTATCGACCTGACATTCTCCGGCAGCACAGACAATCTACAGTTGGTGGCGAACAATCTCACTTCAATTTACAGTGAAATGGTTCGCAGTGTCAGCACCACAAATGATTTCATGGGAAAACCTTACTGTGCTGGAACAAACCCAAGTCCAGGAGGGGGCTCTTCAGAAAATGGTTCTCACACTGGAGTACATTGGTGGGTTGGAACGAAGGATACAACAGGTCCCAACAAATATAATGAGGACATGGGCAACTTTTACTCCGCAGGCCGAGACCCAGTTTTCTATTGTCACCATTCGAATGTTGATCGGATGTGGACTATATGGCGAGATGTCCTGAAAACCGATGTCCCTAAGGACATCACTTCAGCAAATTACTTGAACGCCGAGTTCCTATTCTTCGATGAAAATAAGCAGCTTGTGCGTGTGAAAGCTGGCGACTGTTTGGACCAAAGAAGATTGGGATATGATTATGACAGAATTGATCTTCCATGGCTAAACTACAGGCCACCAAAGAAGGCAACCAAGGCTAAAGTTTCAAACATTTCTGATGCTAAGACTGCAGCAAGTGTGTTACCTATCAACCTGAAAAAGACTGTGAGAGTTATTGTTCCTAAATCTGCAAAGGGAAAAGTTGACGAGCAACTGATGCTTGAAAATATAGAGACAGACACTACAAAATTCATCAAGTTCGATGTGTTCATCAATGATGAAGATGACAAGATTGAAGAGTTGGACAGGGCTGAATATGCAGGATCTTTCGCGCAAGTGCCACACAAATCTAAAACCAAGAAGGGCACCGCTAATATTTCATTGAGATTGACATCCCTGTATGAAGAAATTGATGTTTCTGAGGATGACACCGTTGTGGTGACAATCGTACCAAGATCCAATGGCGAAGATGTCACCATTGGTGGTATCAAGATTGTCCCAGTGCCTGCACGATCTAGCTAAACGACTTCTTTCATTTAAATGAATAAGGTTAAGCACTTTCATTGCACGATTTTGTTTGTTTTAATCCACTGGTTTGTGTTTATGTATCAACAAGATTTTCTCCTTGTATTTCGTGGTGGATTTGCCAGTGAAGTTTGATTGCTTCCCTCTTTAATTTCAAGTGCAACCATTTCTTTGAACAGTAAATTTAATTATATTCGCTGGCAAAGTACTTTAATCGCTCTTTGTTATTTAAAAGTGTTAAGAGGAAAAATAGCCATCCAATCACAAACTTTAATCACTTTTTTAACTTATCACAGTTGTCGCACTAATTATTAAAGGATATATATTATACATCAATAAATGATGTTGACACAAATCAATTAATAAAGATTTTGGGCTACTCCTTTTAACAATGTTGACCTTTTAAGATGGAATCTCAATTTTTAATATGGTACAAGAGCCCATTATGCTTCAACGAGCGATTTGATCCCATTAAAACTCTAAAATGAGCACGTGGATTTCAAAATTGGTCTGCTCAAATGAGCCACCATCTTGCGGAGGCGTGTGAAGGGATATCTCTCTATATTATAAAGTGCCTATGTAACAGAGATTAACAGAATTTGTTGTGTTTAACAGAATTTCTTGTGTTCCTTAAGAGAATTTCATGTTCTCTGTTAAGTTTAAGTGAAATTAAGAATGTTAGCAATTAATCCACCCTTTGTACCCATTTCTGTCTGCTGGTATTCCATGATCATAGAAACTGAAAATTCAATACCCGAAAATATGAAGTAGAAATCTGCTGGAATTCCATGACACAAAGAAACTGAAAATTCACTACCCGAAAATAAGCAATTAAGGCTGAAACTGAATAATTTATTACCTGTCTGACCATATGGAGAAGAAGAAAGATTTACAATAGTCTACCTCGAATAGGGATGCCCAAATTCTTTGCCTTGCCTTGTCCCATGTCTGTCGAAGAATTCCAATCCCAACCAAACTAAGCAGAAATTACATAGGTAATGTCCTTGGTTCTGGAATTGCAACCACCACCAGCCTATTACGATACATTGCAACCTCTTGCTCGGTCATTGCTCTCACAGACGGCCTCTCTAAATAGATTTCTAAAATCATCATCAAACACAACAACCAACGGCACCACCACCACACCAAACCGTCAACATCATCACCAAAAAACACCACCACCATCACCACCCTAAAACTACTAAAACATAGAAACCACCAACACCCATCCGACAACCAAAAAAGATCTTCATCATCACCATGATCTGCACCATTGCAGTCATGATTTGCATTGCTGCAATCGTCATCTAGACCGCTGCAAGTGCAATTTGCATGCCAATCTCTCTACACAGCACCAATGTGTAGCAATATCGCCGCTACAGATCACCATCGCAAACGGTGGCTTTCTCATCCCAAAATCCACCCCAATCAGCTTCAATAAACAACAAAGAAGAGGACCCATGAGCTTACCCACCTTTCCCGACCGTTTTTCAACCGTAATACTACCTGAAAATCCGCAACCCTAACCCATTAACTCACGGAGATCGCCTTCCGCCTCTCCTCTCCTCTCTGGTTCGATTATTAGAGAGATAGTGGAGTATATTTCAATTTTGACCGAAAAATTGCCCATGAAGCCCAATTTTGAAAATTTGTTTGATTTCAGTCCCAAAAGTTTTTGTTTTACTTAAGTTAGTCCCCTAATTTAGAACAATATTACTTTTAGTCCTTGAATTTTTAATTTCAGTTTCATAAATTTTCAATTAAGCCCCTGAACTTTATTTTTATTATTTTAATTATTTATTTTAGTCCTAAAGTTTCTTTTATAGACAAACTATTTCTTGAAGTTCTTATTTCCCACATTTAGTCCACAAATTTTGAAAAAGTCTATTTCAGTCGTTAAACTTTTCAACTTCCATTTTCAATAAATTTTCAATTAAATCCCTAAACTTTATCTTATCATTTTAAAACTTTAAAATTTCGAAATACTAATTCAAACTTATTTTTTATTTTGGCTAGCCAAAACGTACGGAATAATAGGAGATTGAGGTTTTCAATCCCCTTCATTTTCACGGAACTCGAGAAAATTGAGGTAAACTCCCCACTATTAATTTGTTTAAATTATAATTGCATATTTTATGTGAATTTACGTAATTTATATACATTAATGCATGAGATGAGAATATGTCACACGAAAAATATGATATTGTTATGTTTGACATGACTTATATGCTTTAATGCATGAGATGCTACTGTTTGTATTTAATTTTTTGGATTGGGCTGGGTAGCGATCTAAGTGTTGGGCCGTGGGTATTGGTAATGGTTTTGAGTTTCACAATTGGCTGGAAGTTAGCATATTATTAAATAAAAAAATTTGGACAGTGTGGTTGAGGCCAGAATATCACCGGAAAACATGGAACCCGATGCAATTACCTCTCGGGCAGCACAATGAAACCCTCCAAGCCATCTCCACCCACTTGCACCGGCGCCACCATGCGACGGTGGTGCCGACTCCGCTGCTGACCGACGGTGGAGTCACCGTCGTTGGCTTCCCCCTTCCCCAATTTCCCCTCTCCTCCTCTCTCTGGTTCGAATATCGGACAGAGAGAGGGGGGTGTTATATATATATATTTTTAATTGTGAAATTGCCCCTGAAGCGCAAGTTTTTAATACACTCTGCATGGAAAGTATGCTTACAATTTGGCAAGGTCGTAGCCATTTCATCATCCTCTAACAAGCTCAAACAAACTGAACAGTCTATTGAACTTGACCCCGTTCCATTCAAATACAGTCAAACAGAATTAAAAAACGATCCATTCAACAAACATGATTCAAATAGATAGACAATTGTGTACTTTGTGTGTGCTAGAGAGAGAGAAACGGTTCAAAGGTTCAATTGAAACGCATATGAAATGCAAATGGAAAGGGAAATGGTGTTGAAACTTACGCGAAATGAAATGTAAATGTCAATGAGAATGGAGATATTATTATTAGGAAGTGGGGTTGACATATAGGATCTAGGGCACGTTTGGATGTCATTCTTTCTTCATGTAGCTACTTATTAATATTCATATTTATTAACCATTTCGATTTTTTAAAGCAATTCTGCGAAAATTAAATTTTGTTAAAAAAAAAAAAGATTAAGAATTTGGAAAAGTTATGAATCCACGCTTCTTAGCCTCAGGTCTTTTTCCTTCAGCCTCATTGGGAATGGATTCTCAACCAATGAATTATGAGTACACAAATCGATGAAGCTCCGTAGGGAATTTGATGTCCTGCCTAAAAATTAACAATAAAAAACCAAAAAAAAACATAATATCCAAATTAAAAATTAGTAGAGAAATATTTCGAAATAATTAGTAGAGAAATACTTGATGGTTGCTTGGAATATGGAATTAAGTTTGGCAAATAGTTGGTACACCATTTTTTGTATGTGAAATAGAAATATGCTTCTGTTAGTTTCCAATTTTATAGTATTTTATCATTTCATTATTCATTTAATTGAACGTATGAAATAATTGTGACTTATTCCTTTCATCTTTGCTTGTGTAGAACAGTATCCAACATTTGAAACAATTATTTCCTTCATTAACATAACGAATAGTGGTAAGATTCTATAAATAATTTTTTAAAAAAATTACGAACAGGAAATATGAAGTTATGTGAAATTTAAGTTTGTAAACTATTTCTTGAAGATCGTGAAAAACAACCTGCGAAGAGAATCTTGTATAGAGATTTACTAGAAGAGAAAAAGGAAGAGATCCGTAGAAAGCGAAGAGAAAGATATGCTGAACAAAAAGCATCCAAAAGGAACTCGATTCGTATAAATGATTTCGATACATCCGTTGGTCATCAAACGACTACGTCGATTGCTCGATATTCAAACAATGATGTCCAACACACATACAACATTGAAGACTTAAGTCTTGTTGAAAGAGCATCAAAGAGACAGCGGAATGATGTTATTCATATTGATATCGTAGAAGACGAATCGTCTCGTGAAGTATGTGTTCTTCCTGGTGTTGAATCATCCATAAACAATGTATCCGAATCTTCTAACCAACTTTTTATCGAGCAGGTTCTCCTCTAATCATTTTTCGATATTTCTTATTCAACCGTCATTCTATTCTTTTCCTCTGAGATTTCGGCATTTATTATACAAATAGGATCCATATGTCGTTCGAAAGGAGACGAGCTACGATACAAATATGCCAACACCTTGTAGTGGTAAGAAACAAATGTAAAATTAGAGGGTTCTTTGAATTCAGTCATCAAATCTTGCTACTGTACCGGTAATGTCCTTACTCAGATAATTCCATGATGAGCTTGCATATGTTCCCTTATTTTCATTCTTCAACTAAACAGGTGAGTCGCATCACGTTTCTATCAAATTTAGACAATTGATGAAGGAAGTGCCATTTGAACCATATTCTCTGCCATTAGTACCCAGCTGCATACATTGTAAAGCAAAGCGAGTCCACCATGAAACAACTGGCTTCTGCTGTGCTGATGGAACAATTTTGTTAGCCACAAATGATGTTCCCGAACAACTTTATGAGTTGTTGACCTGCAGCAAAGTTGAATCTACACATTTCAGGACATATATTCGAACTTATAACAACAAGTTCGCTTTTACATCATTTGGAGTGAAATTTGATAAAGATCTCTGCAGGAGAAATAGAGGAATCTATACTTTCAGAACTCAGGGACAAATCTATCACTATATAAATGATTTGATTCCTTCAAATGGTCGTCCTTCTTATCTCCAGTTGTATTTCTATGATACAGAACATGAATTAGAGAATCTTATTTCTGATTCAAACAGAATGGATCCATCAATTGTAACTCAACTGATCGATATCCTTCGCATGAATCCATATTCAATTTTTTTCCGCTCCCTTGGTGATTTTCCAGATTTGGAAAATAGAATAATTCATATAAGATCAGATGCTGGCTTAGATCAACGTGTATTCAATGCGCCCACATCTTCACAAGTTGCAGCAATATGGGTAGAAAATGATGGTGAAGATCGACTAAGAGGACGTGACATTTTTGTCTTTAACCATTCAGGTGGAAGTCATATAGTTCAGTACTATTTTGGGTGTTGTGATCCATTGCAATATCCGTTGTTATTTCCATGTGGCGACGTTGGTTGGCATCAAGAGATTAAAAGGGTTAGTAGAAGAAGCAGATCTACATATAACGAAACTAACCAATCAATAAATCCTCAACAGTCAATGACCCAGAAGAATTAATTGCAAGAGAACAACAAGGTCAGATTGTAGTATTAATATTCCAAAAACTCATTTACTACGTACGTCCAACACAATAATGTTTCATTCTCATTCAACTTTTGTAGCATTAAATAGAAGAAGGAAGGTCCCAGTTGTTTATGCTGTGAATATTATTGCTACAAATTGCAAATCAGAGAAAATGTTAGATCAATCCTGCTACTTTCTGGACGACTACTGCAACAATTTGTAGTAGATATGTATGTTAAGATTAAGACATCAAGATTGGATTATTTCAGGAGTAAACAACAACATATTCGATTTCTAACAATTTTTTACTGACCTTATATTTAATTTTTCATTATTTAGTAAATCACATTCTTAATGATGAATTCTCTCAATTTTTTCAGATTATGTGTAACAAATAGGGAACGGAACGCCACCAAACACAGTCGACGAAACCATAAAAATTCCAAACAGCATGCTTGTTCCCTATGATGATGACAGCACTTCTTTAGATCATTTGATAGAAAATGTTTTCCACAATGTTTATGAATATTCAAAAAATATTTCATCTATGATGAATCGGGCCATATTAACACCAAAGAACGGTTATGTTGACGAAATAAATGCATTGTTGATTCATAGGTTCCCAAGTGAAATTCATCGATATTACAGTTTCGATGAAACGATAGATGCATCTGAACAATCAGTTATGGAAGATTTCTTAAATACTCTAACCCCAAAGGGACTTCCGCCACATGAATTATTACTCAAGAAAGACTGTCCCATCTAGGGATGGCAAAAAAACTCGACGGCTCGGACGGCTCGGGCTCGGCTCGGAAAAAGCCCGAGCCGGGCCCGGCTCGGGCTCGATGGAACCGAGCCAAGGCTCGGGCCGAGCCTCATGTTGAGGAGTCGGCCGGCCTGTGTGGCTCGCAGGCCGGCCCGTAAAAAAAAAAAAAAAAAAAAAACTTGCCCAACACTTTTTATTTTACACCATAAATTATTGGGGATGAATGGCTTAAATTAAGACAAATGATCACACACGGGCCGACCCGTAAAAAAAAAAAAAAAAAAACTTGCCCAACACTTTTTATTTTACACCATAAATTATTGGGGATGAATGGCTTAAATTAAGACAAATGATCACAATTTACTTAATCAACTTATTCTTCTCATCATGAAACTAATAAACTAATTATAAGCTACAATTTTATCTCATAATTTATCAACTAAATTATTTTGGAAAATGTGTGATATTTGTTTGTTTAATATTTATTGTATTATTACTATTTCATTAATCTAAGTGCCTAAATATTTAAAGTAAGAATTTTTTTTCATTTACACACGTTTATTCTTCTATATTAATTATTAAGTGAAATTATTAGTGATCTATATTACTTGATTACATTTAAAAATTGAGCTAATTTCACCAATGGGCAATGCCGTAATGGCCACTAAAATTTGTAAGAAATTTCAAATCGGTTATTAAAAAAGATTTATCACTTTGTTATAATGGATAGTCACTCATTTAGTCATTTATAAATCTAACATGTTTTCCGATATTAGGCTATAAGGTGCCACCAAAAAAGTAGATTTTTTTAAAATGTAGATTTTTAAAACTTCATTATATATTATGTTCAAACTTCAAAGAATCGTTCCAATTAGATTTTTGTTTATAACTTTCTTATGTAAAGGTCATTGTCTAAAGGTGGAAAGAATGCAAATTGCAACGTTCACTGTCCATTTGAATAAGCAAATATCCATGTAATGAATTTTTACAAAAAAAAAAAAAAAAAAAAAAAACCCGAGCCGGCTCGGCCCGCTAAGGCTCGGGCCGAAAGCTCGGGCCGAGCCTCATTTTTTTTGGCCAGGCCCGGCTCGGCTCGGCTCGGGCCGAAAAAAGCTCGGTCCAAAAAAGCTCGGGCTCGGCTCGGCTCGGCTCGTTGCCACCGCTAGTCCCATCATACTCCTTAGAGACATTAATCATTCAGAAAGCCTATGCAATGGAACCCGTTTAATTTGCCGGGCTTTTGATCGAAATGTAATAGATGCAGAAATTGCAGTTGATCATCATATCGGAAAAAGAGTGTTCATTCCAAGGATACCATTTTTACCAAATGTCGATGAAAACACTGGTTTCCCATTCAAACGAACTCAGTTCCCTATAAGATTAAGTTTCGCAATGACTATAAATAAGTCACAAGGGCAGACATTAGATTACGTTGGGATTTATTTACCTCAACCAGTTTTTTCACATGGTCAATTATATGTGGCTTTATCGAGGGCAAAGACAGCATCTACAGTGAGGATTCTAATACGACCAGTATCCACTGAACAACGTGAAAAGAACTGCACAAAAAACATTGTGTTCACAGAATTACTTACATTATCATGTTTCAATTAATGTTATTCAGGTAACGACATTTAAGTGTACAATTCCAATTTATTGCACATTATAATATTCCCCTCGATACGTCTAATATTTGGTCATTCAATCAAATGTCTTCGCCAATTGTTTTAGTAGTTCACTTCCACATCTGATATTTCAGCATCTTAAAAGGCTAAAAATGTGGACCGTGTACACATCAATAAACGATATCACTCCAAACACAAAAAACTGGAAGATAAAGATGATCGTTGCGGAGAACTCACCTAAGCGAACAAGCCAACGTACAACAGTGAAGTACCAAAATCTGACATTAATTGATCAAGAGGTATGGTATTTATTAGCGTACATTCAGTTTCCAATTATCCATATCGTCTCAAATTAGAGGTTCTTAAATTACATCGTATTATATAAAAACATTAATTACGTTAAATTTATTTAGTTCTCTTCTTACAACATATCTTGTTTCAAAAGAATTAAAAACAAATAAATTATCTACAAATTTGGTGGTTGCAGAACAATACACATCATTTCATACAATACACTATTAATCACAATTACTTTTACTGCTGATACAGGGAAATCGAGTGCAGGCTGCAATGTTGGGCACTGATATTGACTCTCGGGACGACACTTTTTACACTCGTATTATATCATCAATGCATATGTCAAACCAGTTGATCCGAAGTACAAAATCGGATAATATAAATATCAATGGACTTTGAACTCCAAAACAATAATAGAAGATGTTCCACAGAACGAAAACCAAATAGATGCACTGACATATGATATCGTCTCATTCAATGGCTTAGAGACTTATAGAGGATCAATTGGAGGAATAGGTAGTTTGATTTAAATATTATGACAAATTAATTATCAATAAATCAACATCTCATATTTAAATTTTCAGGTATTTTAGCTGTTGCAATCAAAATGAAGCTAACTAAAGAGGTAACGACAGCATTTGGACCAGCAACAATCCAAGAGATATATGTTATCGACGAAAGGTAAAAAATCCTTCTAACCTCTCACTCCTTTCCAATTTCAAATCCAATATTAATGTAGGAATATTTTATTAATTCTTTCAACAATTTGAATTTTTCAGCTTGAACCCCATATGTTTGACTATGTGGGGTCGATTCGTCCAAGACGAATGTCAGAAAATATCAGATATTATTGAAGATAAGCCAATAATACTTGGAACAAAAATATTGGTTGGGTCATACAACGGTATTTTTAATAATAAAAATTGTTATATATTTTTCCATACTATATGTACTTGCACTAATATTGAACACAATTTCAACAAATGATTGTCTCTCTCATCACGTCCATCAAGTGCCTTTATAATCAATCCTCTTCTTCCTGAGGCAACTGCAATGAGGCAATGGTAATTCTCCACAATTACACATTACATATCAAGGCATCAATATTACACTCCATTACGTGATTCGTGTCATTTACTTGTATATTTCATTTCCTTACATTATTCTTCTTTTCTGAATTTCAAGGGCGGACAATAACGACTCCATAATCAAAACTATCATTGCAAGATCCTTGACATACATGCACCACTTCCATCCGTTGGTATTCGGGAAATTGTGAAAAATTGCGACATTGCAGATTTCATTAAGGGTTTACAACCCATGGCGGTAAATATTACTTCATTAGTAATTCATTATAAGATCGACACAAACATTCATTCTAAAAATTATTACGGTTCAATGTAGAAAGCAAAAATCTGGACAAAGGCGAAGATAAAGGTGATTGAGTTCACCCAGCTATTTTATTACATGTCATGTGTTGCCTGTAATAGAGGAACCGGATACAAATACAATGAAACCTTCGTTTGTATATATTGCAAAAACCAAAGGGTTAGCTAACCACGGTATGTATCTTACAATTTCAATTACAAATTTATGTCTCCTTCAATTCACAACTAAACACAACTCAAATTCAAATTATTACATTCAACGCATTTAAAGTGCTAGAGCATATGTTGAACTGGACGATAACACTGGAAGGCTAGCTGCTACTATGTTTGGTGAAGTAGCATAACAGGCACTTGGTTGTTCAGCACTTGAATTGATGGAACATGCTGGAGAGGTATCTCTTAAATTTTTCTTCAACACCCGACTTTCATTACAATGAGTTATTTCAAATATAATTCGGTTTTAGATTAATCATGCAAACCCATTCAAAATTTGTTTCGCAGGAAAATCAACCATATATTCAAAGCGTCGCGGAAAAATTATCAACACAAATCTGGATGATTCAGCTTTTTGTAGATTCAGAGAAGTTAAAGGAGAAAAAATATAGACTTTTCAATGTCCTCTCCATTGAAGCAATGTAAGATGAGGAAACTGTTGGATCGTCATCTTCGAATCAAAATTGTCTCAAACACCTTTCATAAAACTACAAGCTATGTTTATTTATACCAACATTCCATACATTCTATTAATGCTCTTTTCAAAATATATCGCACCGTGTGATTCTTTACCAATTACATAAACATTACATAATCACTTCTTCCATTACCCACAACATCTTCATTAATAACAAATTTAATTTTCACCATATAAATTAAATACGAACTAAGCAAACGTGCATTGCACGTTGTTTGCACCTAGTATATATATATCCCACATCGATAAATAATGTTGACACATATCAATTAATAAAGATTTTGAACTACTCCTTTTAACAATGTTGACCTTTTAAGATGGAACTCCAATTCTTAACATTAATCACTTTCCTCACTTCTTCTTGCCAAAATGGAATACCTACAAGCATGCACGTAAGCGATAACAAACTCTGAATTACAGACACATTCGCTCATGAATTAATGAATTGGTGTATAAGTGAAGAACAATCAAATGATTTTTAATAAAAAATTCTGTTTCAAACAACAGTAATAAAACTCCAACTAGAAATAAAGTAATAAAAGACTGACTAATTATTAATATTAAAAAATAAACAATAAAATATTAAATTAAGGTGTCCATTTGCGTCATACGGTTAGAACACCTAATTGAGAGATCCAATCTCAAGTGAAATAAATGCATTGACTTCATCTTTTTAATAAAACCATCGTGCAGAAAATCAACCAAGTCCAAAGTAATATCAAATTTTCCTTCAAGTTTACCTACTACGTACATACCGAGAATTAGGGACGGACCTAGGATAGAACTACACGAGGGGCTAATACGTAAAAAAAAAAAAAAAAAAAATTACACATGAATTTTTTTTTACATAAATTTTTTTTTTTCCTAAGTAAAAAAAAAATTTTTTTGGGGAGCCCCCCCCTAAATCCGTCCCTGCCGAGAACGAATATGATATCTCTATAAAAAATACTCAACGCTTTAGCTATTATACCGAAGAGTATATACCCTGATTCTTTTCTCTTTCTTTTTTTGCTCTTTTTCTATCCTTTACAATCGCGAGTCTTGATTCAATGTTGAGCTTTGTCCAAATCAATTCCTTTTAACTTGCATGGTCAGTTTCCTATTGTTAATAATTGATGTTCCATCTTAAAAGGTCAACCTTGTTAAGAGAAGTAATCCAATTTTTATAAAATGGTTTATGTTTACATCTTTATTCGATGTGTGATTCTATCCCTTAATATGCCATCGTAAAATGGTGGTTCGTTTGAACAGACCAATCTTGAAATCTATATGCTCACTTTTGAAGTTTTAATTAAAATGATCAAATTGCTCGTTAGATCTTAATGAGCTCTGATGTCATGTTAATAATTGGAGTTTCATTTTAAAAGGTCAACCTTGTTAAGAGGAGTAACTCAATTATTTATAAATTGATTTATTTTTACATCTTTATTTAATTTGGGATTCTATCCCTTAACACCTATTTCCTTTTATTTCTTTGTAGAGGATCTTTATTACTTTTCCTTTACCTTGTCGAAATTTTATTTTCTCAACTCTTTAAAATCAAAATTTCCTCTCTTTTTTTTTTTTTCCAAAATTAAAAAATGTAAGGCACTTTTGCCTTGGTCCCCCCCCCCCCCCCCCCCCCCCCCTCCTTTTTCCAGTTTTTTATGTAATTGTTTCTTCTCTAATTTCAAGTTCAACTGAACTTTTCCACTACTGTCTAACTAAATAATTAGTTTAACTTCCCTTAGATGTATTCATTAAAGACTTCACGTGTGTACGTCAATTTCAAAATTTGCACAAGTATTATAATAATCATAGTTGTTAGACAATTAAAAATAATAAAAATCGATGCACAGAAAAAACAAACATTTTGAGCACAACATTTCTTCATTTTTCATAATACCACCAAACATCCATTTGTCCCTCTTGATGTAGAACGTAAGACATAGTAAAATGACTAAAACATCTAAATCTCTCGATCTAGATTTTCTAAATTAATTCTTAGAAAATGAAATCAAGTTTTTTAATGAAGTGTACAAACAATTTCTTTTCGGCTACGCTTAATTGAGCCTATCAGTTTCACATATGAGTAATTTATATCGAATTCTTGACAACCTTCGGATTGATTAATTCATGTGACCTTATCACCGCAACGGGTGATAGATTAAATGTCACCTGCTTCTTGACTCGTTCTTTAATTGCAGAAAAAATTAAACTATTGGTACAGGATAATCCCCCCGCAAGTTACATATGTAGTGTTGGCAACACTACTGCATTCTTTGGGCAGTGTCCAATGACAGAATACCATGTGGAAGGCCAAGATCACAATGCTAAAAAAAATTGAAAGCGTAAGAGATATATAATTGGAGACGATTTTTTTGGTTAAACTAGATTTTCAAAACTTGTACATAATTCTGAGCAAGAGATATACAAGTAAAAACTAAAATTGTCAACGAATCGGTTCAACCGCTACTTTGGGCGGTTTAGTCAATCTAATTTTGTGCGAGTCAATGTCTTGTTTGGTTCAATTAGAGAAACGGCTCAACTAATTGACAAGTTCACAAGTTCTCTAGTAAATCAGACGGCGCAGATCGGATTTAACAACCCTATTCATTTTTGTTAATCTTCTTTCAATTCTGTATTATATTATGTTTCAAATAATTTGCATAACAGTACAATTTTCCAAGATAATAATACAAAATTACCTATTTGGAGCTTTTAAATCGAAATATTAGAATATATTTTCTGCCTATTTTTCGGCCTCAGCAGCCTTCTCTGTGTGGTCCAACTTTCTAAAATTATGGATCATGCTACTTGTACATTTTTTTTTACACTAAGTTTGACATTGTGACACATGTCGCATCATGATTAGCCAGTTTTTAAACATTACACACTTTCCCGCCAACAACACTTTGAATTTTCAAAGCATGTCAACAAAAGAATGTACAAATGGCTTAATCCTCTGTGAAGACTTGTAATTTTGGA
Organism: Fraxinus americana; assembly: GCA_035079005.1. Classification (NCBI taxonomy): domain Eukaryota; kingdom Viridiplantae; phylum Streptophyta; class Magnoliopsida; order Lamiales; family Oleaceae; genus Fraxinus; species Fraxinus americana. The sequence continues at coordinate 2,243,675 of CM068707.1, read as the reverse complement.
AAGTATGTAGCCGCCCTGATAAAGAATTTGTGAAGGGTGTTGGGCCAAGACAAATTGGATTTTATATGTGGAAAAATTTCTAGCCGCCCTAATGTTAGACCATAATCCAAGTCTATATATGTGGAATTTTCGAATCAAACGTATTATCTTTCCTAATCATGGCATCTCTTCCATATTCATGGTCCATCACCACCACCTCCTCCCCATTTGTAACGAGGCCGTCGCATATTTTGATCGATGCAAAGCGACGCAACCGCTTTCAGGTGTCCTGTGAGCAAAACCAGAAAGGTAGCACCAAGAGTGATGATACCTCCCACGGGAAGATTGACAGAAGAAATGTACTTCTAGGAATGGGAGGACTTTACAGTGCAGCCAATCTAGTTTCTGCTTCACCAGCAGTTGCAACTCCACTAGCAGCTCCTGATTTCACCAAATGCACTAAGGGCACAAATTTGAACACTAGCCAACCATTGGACGTGGACTGTTGCCCTCCAGTAGCAACAAAAATCATTGATTACAAGCTTCCTCCGGTGACCAAATTGCGATTCCGGCCAGCTGCGCATTTGGTCACGGAAGAGTATGTAGCTAAATACGAGAAAGCTGTCGAGCTTATGAAGGCTCTTCCGGCTGATGATCCGCGAAATTTCATGCAACAAGCCAATGTGCACTGTGCTTACTGTAACCTTACTTATGAACAAGTTGGTGACTCAGATTTGAAGATTCAAATTCACAATTCTTGGCACTTCTATCCATGGCATAGATGGTACTTGTATTTTTATGAAAGAATCTTGGGAAAATTGATTGATGATCCCACTTTTGGTTTGCCATTTTGGAACTGGGACAATCCTAAGGGTATGGCCATGCCAGCCATGTTCGTGAAACCTAGTTCGCCCCTATTTAATGCGAGACGTAACCAAAATCATCTGCCACCGGCTGTCACTGATCTTGCCTACTCCGGAACCACCCAATCGGTTGATACCACACAAATAATTTCTAACAACCTTACGGTGATGTACAATGAAATGGTACGTAATGTCCAGAACCTTGAGGACTTCTATGGAGCAAGATATAATACGGGGACGCAACCAGACCCCGGGCCAGGAACGGTGGAGCGTGGATCGCACGCAGTGCTTCACGTGTGGGTTGGTGAAGCCACAAGTTCTGGAGAGGACATGGGCAATTTTTACTCCTGTGGTCGAGAATCTTTGTTCTTTTGCCACCATACTAACGTTGATCGGCTTTGGACGATATGGAGGGATCTAAGGGGTTCGAAAACAAAGGACTTTGTCGACTCGGATTGGTTGAATGCCAGCTATTTATTCTACGATGAAAATGCCCAGCTTGTACGCGTGAAAGTGGCAGACACACTGGACCAACAAAAAATGGGGTACGAATTCCAAAAGGTCGATACTCCATGGCTGAAGAATAGGCCGGCCGCAAGTGCAAAGAAGTCCAAAATAGCCACCACCACGGCTGCTCCATCTGTCGACACTAGTACTTTCCCGGTGAAACTAGACAAAGTTGTCAAGGTTTTGGTTCCTAGGCCTCAAAAATCGAGGAGTAAGAAGGATAAGGAAAAAGAAGAGGAACTACTAGTGATTGAAGGGATTGAAGTGGACACTGCAAAATTTGTGAAGTTTGATGTATTTGTGAACGACGAAGATGATAATCCAAATGCATTAGACAAGGCAGAGTACGCCGGGTGCTTCTCGCAGGTGCCCCATAAGAATTCGTCCCTGTCGAAGACTAAAATTAGGTTGGGATTAAGTGAATTGTTAGAGGATTTGGATGTCGAAGATGATGAAAAACTATTGATTTCTTTGGTGCCGAAAGCTGGAGGAGATGACATTACCATTGGTGGTATCAAGATTATATATGCTTCTTGAGTGCACGTTTAATGATCAATTACAATATTGAGCTATTTTTGGATTTGATGTCGTGTGTATTGCTCATGTTTTACGCTTATAACAGCTTAATTTTAACAATAAATTTGCATTATTACCTATGAATTTGTTGCTTCTTGCAGCTTATTTCTTGTTATGTCCTTTAAACTATGTCGATTTATAAGTTTGCGAAATTAAGAGAGTTAAAACTGTTATCGTCTTGGTTGGACACTAAGACTAATATTAGTTCGAAATCAATATGGAGTACATACTATGGTCTTGTTCGTTTCGAATTAAAATCAAATTTTAATCTGAGTTAAAGTCAAAAAATATTAACCACATGTTTAATGGATCTCACAGCTTTTTAATCACATATTTCAAAAACTTCTATTACAATCAACTAAAAATCTAATTTTAATCCCCACCAAACACCTACTATATATTACATGTTCAAATAGTGGGATGTCTGAAGCAGAAACCAATCCCTTTATAGATGGTATGCACTATTGACAGACTTGACACATTTTACAAGGGCCAAAGTGATAGAAATGTTGTTTCAAGATCGAAATATGGGTGGCTGTTTTAGTTATATCTTTTGTCCAAAATTCAATCAAATGTTGCCATGTAGCATTCTGTAAACCACTCTGTGCATTTCTTTTTTTAATGAGGAAATTGCACTAAATGTCATTTTTTGGCTTTATATTTTCAAAAATGTCACTTTTTAAATGCCTTTGCAAGATTATCATTTTTGGATATTTTTGCCCCTTTAAAGAATTTAAATACCCAACACATTCTTGAGTTGACAACTCCAAAAAGTTGTATAAAAAGTGAAAAAAAAATTGAAAATCAATCACTTCACAATTGCAGGGAAGGACAAGGGCCTAGATTTTGAAAAAAAAAAAAAATTTAATATGAAATGAAATTCTAACCCTCATCCACATTAAGTCATTTCTCATCTCCTCTCCTCTCCTCTCCTCTCATCTCCTCTCTGTGCTCTCTCCCGTCTGGCTGTGAAATATTCGGTCTCTCTCTATCTCTTATTGTTACACATTCTACATAAGGATTATACACTGATAGATTGATAGATACATTGTTCCTGCTTCATAGCTGTAAAAAGGTAATTTTTCTTTTATTAGAATTTTTATAAATATGTTTGAATGCTCTTCAAGGTGTGTTTTTGTGTCTTAAACTTCTAGATTTGTTATTTAGCGAGAGTTTTTTTGAAATGAATTTGTGTGGAAATAATTTGATTTCATTAATATGAATTTTGATTTTCTACAGTAAATCAATTCTCATTTTCAACCACACATTCTTCAATAAAATAATATTTTTCATCACATCAATAATTTTTTCATCTTTTTCAACCACACATTTCCCATCATATCACTATTCAAAAATCAATTCTTCCCCCAAAAATTTCTACCAAACAGGCTCTATATTTTTTTTAACTATTTTGGTTTCTATTTTAGTCTTCTTTTGAAAGTTTTAATATTTATTTTATCATTTGCTTTTCTTTAATCTCTCCTTTTGGATGAGATGTCAATTGTTAAGGCAAAGAGAGATTGCTTGTTGGAAGGGGTTGAAGAAAATTAACCCATAAAATTCAATAAATTCACCAAAATTGACAAGTGTGGAAAATAGGTGGAAAGAAAATATTTTACTGGGAATTGAATTGCCTAAAATTTGTTTTACTGGAAATTGTAATTAATTGTTTTTTATTGGTATAATTTTCCACTTGAAAAATGTTGAAAGTTTGGAGTCCATTTGACTTCGTGTTTTATGGAAATTGTCCATTAAAGTGATAATTTTTTTCTACCATTACGTCTAAAATTTGTTCCAATTACCAAAATGTAAAAAAAAAAAAATTATTAGAAAAAATTACCATACAAAAGAATCATTCGTTTGACTTCATTTTGCATAGAATTTATCAACAAAAGTGATTTTTTTTTTTTACAATGGATGATAGAATTTGTCATTGCTAAAAAAATGGTGGAAATTGCTTTCCCACCGAATAGGTGGGAAAACAAAATCAAGCAAATGTGTATCAAATGGTTATACCTAAAAAAATGTAGGAAAAATAAAAGTCATGCAAATTTGTGCTATCAAACACCCTTATTTGACTACAGTTAGAAAACATTTTATTTTTCCACCATTTTCTAAGCTATCAAACAAGGCCTAAACTCTTTGCGCAATTTCATATAAGCAAATCTTGAAATCAAAAATATCAAATACTACATGTAAACCTTGAAATACTATAAATGATGTAATCTTCTCAGATTTCTAGAAGCAAGCTCATTAATTAAATTTTCGTAATCAACAAGTTCTAACAAATCTTGCTCAATAGATATCAAAGCTAAATCACTCAATTGCTCTTGTAACATGGTTGATTGTAAATAACATTAATAAATTTAATTTTGAAAAACTTCTTTCGATAGATGCAATCGTGATAAGAATTGTCAATAATATTCTATAAGCAATAAATGTATTCGAAAAACAATCCAATCTTTTCAAATAAGTCAATATATCAAAAACTGTCTTTATTTCTTTTGATAAAAGATTTCGCAAAATTTTTAACTCTTGAAACAAATCTTCGCCATTAATGTCAAGATGATTACAACATGCTTTCAAATTAGTATCATCTAATGAGTTTAACTTGTAAGAAGAAAATATAAATCCAATTTTTTTCTTCATATGAATTGAATTGATTGAACCTTCGTTCAAGTGATTCAATTGCTTGATCTACTATATAAATGAAATAATTGATTCTGAAAGAATCTTCAGGTGATTACGCGTCATCTACAGTAGCATTTCATCAAAATATTTCTTTCTACGAATTATATATATTTTTTCTCTTTTTCCTTTTCCCTCACATTATTTAAGGTATGATACTATTTAAGAAAATTATAACTAGTCGACACATATTTATTAGATTTAGTATCTTATGCAATTGTATATCATACCAAGTCAAACATTTACAATTAATAAAGAAATAATCCATAAATGAAAATAATTAAGTACAACACATTGAAATTAGCTATGAAAGAGCCTAAACCATTTGAATCATTTCCCTTGCTTTACTAAAAATGTCTTGGCATGATACACAATTAGGAATAAGAAATTCAATAATGATAAGTAAAAATCATTATTTGTCTATTTTCAACTCTTTTTTATAAACATTGTTTCCTTTATCTTAATATAATAATTAAAATTTTAAAAATACACAACAAAAAAAATTTGTTGCCTCAACAATATTGAGACCTCATGCGATCGCTCAACTCTCTCACCCTCAAAGTAGTCTCTGTCATCATTAATAATTCATGGTAAGAAATTAATGCCATTCTCATCATTTATGGAATTCAATTTACTTTGAGACTAAAAATCCAAATGAAACTGATCACTAGTTAGAGAAAAATAGATTGAATCTTTAAAAAAATCATTTCTTAAATCATTATCTCAACATTTTCTCTTCTGATTTCAAGAAAGTTTTTTAGCGGTGGAAAACTTAGATTTAAATTTTTTTTTTTCAAAGAGTTAGTATTCCTTCCTCATTATGTTGCAAAACATTTCGATTGTTGTGAGATGAAGTGATCGTGTAAAAGTGATTCTTTTGGAAAATATGCCGTTAAAAATATAGAAAAGTTATGGGAAAGCTTGATTTTTTATTTTTTATTTTTTAAAATATGATTGAAATTGAGTGTAGGGAAAAAGTTGTTTAAATAATAACTTTCAAACAAAGGCGAAAAACTAAAATGAGAAATTGCCAGCATATTCTATTCGATGACTAGCTAGAATTGGGATTTAATAATAAATGGAAGACCAATATTTGAGTCAATTAAAGTGAAAGGCACAAGTGACAAAAGGGTGAGGTAGGGCAATGAAATAATAAGATAGTCCCTTGGAGTAGTTGGATTTACAATCAAGCTTCACATGCTATGTCTTGTAAATTATATTTGAATCCATCTACTTTTTTTGGAATCATTTGCATATTCAAGAAATAACTTCTCCCACCACCATCTTTCATTCGACAAATTTATAAACGATTTAAATAGGAATAATAAAGATAACAGTAGTTGATCCCACGAAATATATGAATAATAATGAATATTAGTTATAAATATACAGTTGAAATTATGTCTAATTTTGATTGAATTCATAATCCAATTTATAAATTGTATCGAAATAGAAAGTCTACACATTCGTATTATAAATGATAATTATGGTCTAATAATTCATATCTTAAATTACTTTTGCTTAATCTTATTATAATTATATGGACAATCAAACTATCAAGAGACCAAGTTGTTTGCTTGTTAAATGAGTAGACCAATGATTGATAGTACGTATACGTTAAATAATACAACTATTATTCGATGAGTAACATGTAGAATCCCTTGATGGGTCCGAAAATCATAATTGATAATGACTACAAAATCTTGAGCTAATGTTATATATAAAATATTTGATTTCATTGCATCAATTATAGCATTTTAAATTATATATTTATAAAATTTTAACTTCTTGTAACGAGTTTGAAATTTATTGAACTAAACAAACTATTAAAATTGTCTCCTAGTGAAATTGACCTATAGAGTCAAAATTTTCATTGACTTAATTGAAATCAATGTCACATGGAAAATTATGAATTATTACAAACTTCAATGTTTTTTTTTTTTTTTGACTAGACGACAAGCAGAACCTAGCATGTTATGGAGGACAGTTATAAAATAGTGGATGGCCCCGCCAACTTCTAATAGTTATATCAAAGCTATAGAAGTGTCTAGAAAAATAATTATTACACTCTTGAATGAAGCAATTTTCGAATTGAAGAGAGTGACACTGGTTTTATACTACGCTCGACTTTGCTTAAAATCACCTTTAAACTACTTCAATTAACAATATGTAGTGTCCAAGAAATAGTTATATATATATATTTTTTTTTGTATATCAGAAATGATCTAATGAGCACCGGTGCTCATCTTATCCTAAGCACCGATGAGTTAGCACATTAATTCATTGGTGGATTGGAACTCACAAAATCTTTATCCACCAATGAATTAATGTGTCAACTCATCGGTGTTTAGGATAAGATGAGCACCGGTGCTCATTAGATCATTTCTGTGTGTGTGTGTATATATATATATATATATATATATATATATATATCGACATACTTGGTGGCTATTACGCAATTCAAGTCCCAGAAGATTCTATGGTGTTGGCGTATCGTTTGAGATATAAGTTTGAATTTGCTTTTGCAAATAAAGTTTGTTATTGCTCAAATCTATCGAGAGGGTATTAGAGTTATGGATTATCTAGCATTCAGAGCTCTATTGTTGTCTCGCTTGGTGGTGGACTACTTTTTTCTCTGTTTTAGCTATATATGATGTTTGTAACATGCATAACTATAAATTTTGTTAACTTATTATCGATCTCAATATTTACAAACGTTTTCATTAATTTTGAGAGTAATACGCAGGTGCCAACGTTGTTAAAATATGTATGTGCAACTATTTCTAAAAGCAACTAAGTTATAATAAAAAATAATAAACAAAAGGATTAAACTAGTTGTATGCACTTGGTGTACATAAAGTCTACTTGTATGCACTTGGTGTACATAAAGTTTAACATTTCAAGTGTTGTCAAAAGCTGTACAATTAATTATTTAAATTGTTCTAAAGGTTAACGTTTCAAAAATGTCATTTCACAAGAATGTCAAATTTAATAAAAAAATTAGTGTAAATGTAATTTGATTGTAAACAAGAAGATGACAACACGAATAGTCCATTTTGCTCCATAAAGTTCAAATAATTTTACAAAAATCTTTCCTTACAACAAAAATACAACCATCCTCAAACACCAAAAGAGACACTTTCTTCCTCTTATTTCCTAGATAGAAGTTTAAAGTAAATTGAAAGGTCAAATGCAAAAGAGAGAGTTGAAAAATACCTGTTTGGTACACATTAAAATTTTCATTTTCATTCTTCTACTCATTTTCAACCACATATTCTTCAATAAAATAATATTTTTCATCACATCAATAACTTTTTTTTTTTTCAACCACAAATTCTCCATCAAATTACTATTTCAGAATACATTCTTTTAAAATGATGTGGATCAAATACACCCTAAAGAACTTAAAGGACAAGAGTAAACAAAAGAAAGATACTGTCGTCCAAGTTGGCTTTCCAAGATTCACATGTCCACTCCCAAAAACTTTCTCAAAATTACTTTCTTGTCCTCTTCTTCTCACTCTATATTATTCTCCATCTTCCCAGTTCAAATTTTCAAATACCATTTCACTGCCCAGTCTCGTGTCCCAAGAAAAGCTGACAATATATATGTACACACGCGTGCTTTTATAATTGCCATTCAACGGCTTGAAAGCCAAAGCCTTTTTATTTCATTTTTACGCTCTTGATATGGTATGAACTTTCTCTCATTCAAATCTTGCAGCAGATTTTGACAGAAGAGAGCACATTCAAGGTAAGAATTTTCACTGTATTCTTTTTTCTGATGCAAGAGGAAAATTTTTGAAACTTGAAAAACAAATCTACTATTTCTAGATTTTCAGATGCATCTTTTAAATCATTTTGATCTGCTATTTGATTATGTTTTGATTATTTATTCTTTGTTCAAGACTTGGATTAATGGTTAAATCCACTGTTTTTATCAGTTATCTTCAGTTCAATGCATAGTCTCTGTGTCATTTTCTAGAATTTTGTTTTCTGGTTTTTTTTTTTTTTTTCAGTTTTAGTAAATGACTCATAAATTCTTAATTAATTATTTAGTTCTTGATTAGTGGAACAAATTACAGGTTAATGTTTGTGAAAATTAGATCAGTAAATTTTAAATCTCACAGATTTACACCAATGCGTGCACACATTTTCATAATATTGATTGGTGCTGCAATAAGTGGACTGAAAATTTACTTTTACTTTTTCTTTTTCTCAAGGAAACGTGTGTCTTTTCATTTTCTTACTGATATTTTTCTCTCAAAAGATGGAACACTATACATTATTCGGCTTAGGAATTGGCATGAATATTTGCACTATATGCTCTATTTACTGAGATCAATGAAACTTAAAAATAATATTGGCAGAACTAGAAGTAAAAATTTACTTTTTTTTTGTTGAAGATTCATTCATGATAGGAAACATGAGAAGTTTGAAATTGAGTCAATTTTGGAGACTGAGATTTGTGTTGAATCATGTTGTTAAGATTGGAAGGCATGTTACCATAGAAGTTTTAGCAAAAATGTGTAGCAGCCTCTCTCAAATATATTTGCTGGAACGAAATCGAGATTTTTTAAAAATTTGTCGCGTCGAAAATCAATCGAACTTCAAAATTTTATGTGTTATTAACAATTTTGATGCAGTGTTGCTGTTGAATTCATGATGTACGTGCTCTTTTCCCTGTTATATAGGAGGTGTAATTTAAGACACTAAGAGATGTCTTGATGATATTGTACATTAGATCGAAAAAGAACACATTGATAGAAGAATTTCCTTCTTCCTCAAATGTTATAGGATGAACCATTGTTCTAAAAGCAGCGCCTAGGCGGGAAGTGGATGCAAAACGGCCCGTCTCACGCTTATTATTATTATTATTATTATTATTATTATTATTATTATTATTTTCTAGTCGGGCCTAGGCACGCTTTTTTACTCCTAGGCCTGCCTAGACCGAAGCTTGGCCTTCACGACTCACCACGGTTTACACTTTTTAGAACACTAGGATAAACTAATCCGCTTATATTTTTGATTTGATATTCTATTTTAACTACGTTATCTGATATTTCTTTGTGTTTATGATTTGCAGATTAAAGGGTGAGTAACTTCGATCTTTCATCAGTGTTTCCATCGATTAGGTTTTCTGTAAGTCGATCAAATGCCAAGATCAAGGTAACCTTACAGTCTGGGAATGCTTTCTTGTGCAATAGTGCATGTTATTTTATTTGTTTTGATCAATTCATATTTCGTGGATCAGAGGAACAGAAATGCCGCAAAGGCAATCTCCCCGAGCAGTACCACTTCATCTGAGGACATCAAGCTCTGAATCTGATCCACCACATCATCGTTCAGCTGATCGGAGCACAAGATTGACAGATGGTCGATCCCCACGAGGTGCTTATTCTGATCCAATGAACCAAAAGAAACTTGGAACCCGCATTGCAGATTTGGAATCCCAGCTTGGCCAAGCACAGGACGAGCTTAAAAGCCTGAAAGACCAATTAGCCTCAGCTGAGGCTGCGAAGAAAGCCGCTCAAGAGCAACTCGAGAAGAAATCGAAGAAACAGAAAATGGTCTCTGAGCCAGTGGAAATCCAGGAAAAACACTCTACCCCGGCTCAAGAACAACTCGAGAAGAAATCTAAGAAACAGCAAATGGTCCCTGAGCCTGTTGAAGTCCAAGAAAAACACTCCACACCAACTGAAAATATAGCATCAAACAAAAAGGAAGGAACTGTTGCTGTTGTATTGTCTGAGGAAAACCAGCAGGAAACTGATGTCTTTGAAGTACCGGTCAAGAAAGTAAGTGTTGAATCCAAGACTGAACTGAGCCTACCTTCTGATCAAGATGAACTCAAACCGAAAGCTGTCAGCTTATCAATTGAATCAGTAACCATGACAGAGCCAGAAAAGCTATCATTTGACGAAGTGGCCTTGAAGAACGATGAGATAACCATATTAAAGGCCAAACTAGAGGAGAAGGAAAAAGAACTAGAAGTGTTTCGCCAAGAAAACGAAGGCTTAAAAATCGAGATAAATGAGAAGTTGTTGGAACTTTCCTCAGCTCAATCCAAGGGAGAGGAAATGACTTTCAGGTTGAATCAAGCTGAACAAGAGCTGGAAAAGAGCAAAACCAATGTTCTTCAGTTAAATGAGAAGCTAGAAACTACGGAAAGAGTGAAAGAAGAATTACAAGCTGAAATGAAGAAGCTTCATATTCACACCGAGCAATGGCGAAAAGCAGCTGATGCTGCAGCATCAGTTCTAGCTGGTGGTGTGGAAATGAATGGCAGAAGGCTCTCCGAGAGGTGTGGATCAATGGACAAAAACTATGGTAATGTGTTCGAACCTGTTGGCGGATATGCCGGTTATGTGGGTTCACCTGGGCTAATTGATGACCCGGACGATGTTTTTGGGAGCGGAAAGAGGAAAGGTTCTGGCATTAGAATGTTTGGAGACCTGTGGAAAAAGAAGGGCAACAAATAGAAATTTTAAACCTGTTTTTCATTTTATGTTTTGGCTAGGGAAAAAATGGTTGCTTACCATGTAGTACTTGTTTGTAATTGTTGTAGTACTTTAATTATCTTGACTTCGTTAGTATTTGATGCTGAGGACTTGAAACCATTCAGAATATCTTGTACTTGTTAAGCATCGATTCTCTAGTCTTTTACTGCATTCTCCATACTTCTTGTTGAGGTTGAACCTCTACCAATATCTCCTTAACACTATCCTGCTTGTTTTTTCAATTGTACTTCCTTGCGTTGTGATTACGTTATAAAGTACAAAACTGGAGAATTTTCAAGAGGGTTTGTCTCGGAAGACAAGTCACTTTCCGATCTACTATTGGGATGAATATTCAAGGTTGCACCTAATAGTGGAATATTTGGGATGAAGGAAGTGGCAAGTTCTTCCGTGCGGCAACTTGGAGGATGAGTGATGCAATGATTCTTGTACTGTGAACCAAACATGAATAGATCAGATCCCAGAGCATAAATTTGTATATAAAATCTGGTGAGGGAGCCATTATAAGGGGAAAAAATGTTCACACCACACCTTTGTTAAAGGTTGCTCAAAATAGGGACTGCAGACTGATTTTACTTGATATCAGCATTGGTGGCAAGAAATTGAAACTTTAACAAGGTACATTTACAATAGGCTACTTAATTGATTCAGGTTTGTCCAATAGTTTTATAGACAAAATGCTTATTCTCAAGTAATAAAATCATCTACAAAATATAGAAAGAGCCTATTTCATTTGTACACCGGCTCGGAGATGTGACAAAGCATCGTTTTTCATACTGTTTCCCAACGATGAATTCTCTTACCAAACATTCATTTATGAAATTTGGTCAACACACGTCTTTCTTGAACTTGGATCAAAATATGCATAATTTAATGAATTTATTCTTAATTATTATTATTACTTTTTTTTTTTGAACTGAGAATGGAGCAAAAACAGCACACCAGTTCAAAGCGCACTGAGCAACAACAAAATCCAGGGAAAAAGAGATTCCGTTGCCGGGACTTGAACCCGGGTCTCTCGGGTGAGAGCCGAGTATCCTAACCAACTAGACTACAACGGAATGCTGTTAGCGTTATTTATATACATCTTATCTAAAGAAACATTATAAATAACCCTCAAACTGAAGTTAAGACATTATTAGTCAATAATTCATAAACTAAGACAAGTTAACTTTAGGTTTTATTTTATATACCAATTCCTCCTATTTGAGTTAGAAAAATATTTTTTTAACTACACTTTTGGTCCGTCAATGATCCACTAGTCGAATCAGTGACTCACTAACCCAATACATCAAGTGGGTGCTAATCGTTCAGTTTCCAAAAATAATATTGCTACATGTACATCAAGTTTGACTGTTATGAAATGACAATTTTCAATACATTAATTTTAACAACATTCTAAATAACTAATGATTCAAATTTTGACAAATAGAGTGTCAAACTTGTTGTACAGCAAGCTTAATTCTTCCAAAAATTATATCTACTACGTAGAAGAGTTCAATCCTTTTGCCCTTGTTTGGTTCAGTTAAAAAATCTGATTAAAATTTAAATTAAAGTTAATAATTAATTTTAACAACATATTTCACGAGATCCACTGCTATTCAATCATATATTTTATCATTTTTTATTAAAATTTAGTAAAAATCTTATTTTTATCTAAATCAAAACAGAGCATATATGCTCATCATTTATTTTTTTATTTTAAAGAAATAATGGTATCTTATACTAGGTGTGCTGAATAAGAATGTGCTGAATAAGAACGATGCTAGAGGTACAGCCTTAGTTCACGGATTATTTACATATATAAATTTGGCGGCTTATCATTTGTTCACCACAATAGGCACACGAATCGAGCAAAGTAGATCAATGCGCCGTAAGAGGCTGATTGGTCCACGTGGTCAGTCCATGGTCGAGGTTTCAGTCGTTTGACTCGCTTTTTGAGCCTGCCAATGTAAAAGAGTTGTACTTTTCAATCTGTTTCACGTGCTTATTTTTCAGGTTTAGAAGCACACTGATTTCGTAAAACTTTAAGCTTACATTGTTAAAGAATTTGAAACCATGGGCCATGATATATCTTCAATTTATTTATGTAGAAAAATAAGGATAAGGATGACAATAGGTCGATCCCATCTCCCGTCCCACAAGGAAATTAAGGACATGTCTGGTGCTGATTCTTCATCAGCTTAAAATTGAAACATTGACCGTTGCTTTGCCAAGGTAGACCCCACATCTGAGATGGCTGGTCAAAAAAGATGGCCTGATTTTACACGTAACGACTATGAAATCCATTTTTCTGTTTCAAAAAGCAGGCCCAGAGAGTCCCTAAGTATCACATCATCTTTCATTCTCATTCCAATCCTCACGAGGAGGTAAAAGCGCCCTGGAAATCAAATTTGGGATCATGTTCACTATCCCAAAACTATCTCCAACCAAGGAGTAGTGATTTTGCCCTAAAGCCGCATCGACCTTGATAACACTACTGATTGGGAGTTCTCTTTATCTCATTTTGGATGAGGCACCGCAGGGATTGGAAAGGAGGGGTGGATTTTTTAACCAATAAATTAAATTAAGAAATTAATTTTCATAGAAATCTATTTTATTTGTCGATGGAGAAAATTTTAAACTTGTATTTATATGTAAAAAAAAGTTTAGATGTAACTTTCACTTTCCTTTTTTCTTTTTAACATGCTTAGCTATTGAAAAGTAGAAAACGTCCATGTTTTACCCGTTTTAAATGCTTATGCTTACAAATCCAAGTCAGTGACCACTCAACTTTAATTGTAGCAATTCAGGACATTTGATTAATGACTCTGAATTGTATTCTCAACAAATTTACACTAAGGCCTGTTTGATTTGTTAAATTTTTCATGGAAAATATTTTCCCACTTCCCACTTTTATGTTGTTTGATGGCACAAATTTTTCAAGGAAAAATTTTTCCCCCAACCCACCCACGCGCCATTTTTCCTTATTTTTGGTGGGAAAATGAATTCCGGTTTTCTGGCCATTTTTTTTTTCAATGAAAATAAATTTCATAATCAGTTGTAAAAAAAATTCACTTTAATGGACAAATTTCATGTAAAACGAAAACTAAACTCTGATAAAAAATAGTGCAAAAATAGTTTTCTAGCTAACTTTTTTTTTTTTTTTTTTACTTTTTGGCAATGGTAACAAATTTCATAACCAATTGTAAAAAAAAAAAAATCATTTTAATGAACATTTTCATGTAAAATAAAGTCAAATATGAACAAAAAGATCCAAAATTTTAAAAAAATTTCGGGTGAAAAGTTATACCAATTAAACATACTTAATTAACAATTCCATGGAAAACAAGTTCAAGGCAATTATTTTCCCTGAAATTCATTTCCTTTACACCTATTTTCCACCTTTGCATTCAAACGGATCCTAATTATTTCGATATAGACTTGTTATTACTTAATAACACGATCTTAGTTATTACGTAACTAGTATTGATTAATGACATATTAACTGGTAATATTTTAATTTTTTTTCTTTTGATGAGTATGTTTTCTTCGAATTTGGAGATTCGAGGACCAAATTGAGAGTTGCGAATAGTTCGCAACGAACATCAGCTCGTGTACAAATGCTTCAAATTTTCTAACGTTGTCATAGTATGAGAGAGAAAGAAAGAAAGACAAACAAAGCAAAAGAAAATACAAACTTTACCGTCTTTGGTAAACTCAATCAACTATATAGAAACCCCTATAAATGAGTATTTTGCATTTTGTTAACAAAATAACCCTACATCGAACCATTACGATGCTGCGATTTTCTCAAAAAGGCCCAACCTATTATCAGCCAATCTCGACTTGTATGCAGATTTTTTGTACTCGTACCACGTAAACTCCTTGTACAAACTGTCTTCTCCTTTCATCAATGAAGGCAACGGAGCTATTTTTTCGCTCAAAGGCGGTCCGCCAAAATAAATCATCGAAAGCCTCGATTTTGAGCTATTTGCCACGACCCTGTGTCGTACGCTCTTAAACCTTCCGTTAGTCATAACCTGTCGAAAACACACACACACACAAACATAAACACGAGATTTAGTGTAAAAAAATATCCATCGAAAACGTGTGAAGAAAGAGAGAGCAACGTGACCTATTGAGTGATCGGTAGAAGGGTCTTTTAAAACCCTCGTGTTCAAGGAATCTATCACGATTCGAGTAATCATTTCTCGACCAATAGGGGTCCATTATGAAAGAAACCAACAAAATAATTTGCAATTAATGTGAATAGTGCGCAAAAGAATCTATTTATTAGATGCATGTACGTCGATTTCTACTCGTGGGGCTAAAATATTCTTCAGGGTGGTCGTTGTACCTGTAACGAGTCACCAACATTGATGAAAAACGAACTCTGATCCGGTGGGATGGATATCCAATTCCCGTCTTTCAACGAGATTTGAAGGCCAGATATGTTGTTTGATCTCAAAACCGAAATGATTTGAGGATCAGTATGTTCTCCAAATCCAATCAAATTCATTTCTTGATGATGCTCAGGGCATGGAGGATAGTGATTGAGCCTAAAAACAGAGTCACTCTCTTCATCCATCAAAAGTTTACTAAAAACATTCCTTGGTTGAATTTTCAATCCATCAGCAAGCATTTCAAGAATCTCATAAGCCATTTTCTTGACTGCTGACACATAATCATTCACTGCGCAACTGCGAAAGACACAACAAAAATCAAGTAAGTAAAGAATATGGAGAGTATTTTTGCTCGACTCTGATTTATAACATACCGAAATTTCTCTGCAGCTTCACCGAAGATGGCTGAAAACTTCTGGTAATTTGCTTCATTACTCGTGGTTAAAAGTATGTACTCGACCCAACCCACATCGCTATTGGAGCCGATTTTCTTATTCCCATAGCCAAAAGGGTCAAGAGGGCCTGCTTTTTCTTTCTCAGAGAGTGGCAGGGAGAAAAACTCAATGGCTTCTGATTCTAATCTGGTTATGAATTCAGTTGGGACACCGTGATTGATTAGTTTGAAGAATCCGAATTCTTCGCAGGCTTTAACGATGAGAGTTTTGGAATCGGGCTTCGATAGGTCGATTAATGGGACTTCAGGGAACAATGTGGTGGCTGGACAGAGGTGCTCCATTGCTGGTTTGGACATAACCACCACTGGTTTCTTATATGAACAATATAGAGGAAATATTGTTATGAGCTGGAGGTTTGTACAAAAACTTGGCTTCAAAGTAACTGGTTGCCTATATTTATAGCATGTTAGAGAGAGAGAGAGAGAGAGAGAGAGAGAGAGAGAGAGCAAGATTAAGGTTGACTAAGAATATTAACTCACAGTAACCAAATTATGTCACTAATGCTACAGAGCTGCAGACATGAAATTTAAACGGGAGTTGAGGTGGATGCACCTCAACCCTTGATTTGAATGGCATCCAAGGTTGACTTGGTTGCGATGCAAATCTTAATCTTTAAGGAAATTGTCAGAAATGAAATTTATTGGCAAAGTGCATTAACACACGTGACAGTTGGTCCTTTCTTCATTCGCCGACGAAATTTGATAATTCAATGTTACATCCAGGGCGGCCTCGAAATTTTGCTTGCCTTGTGCAATATTTTAAAATGGTGTTTCTTTCATGAAAGTAAAAAATATATTTTGTTAATCTCGAAAAACGTAACGTAAACGTGGACAATAGATGCCGAACACACTCACCCCAACTCAAGCAAGTTCCGGCTCGTTTTAACCGGAGTACTGGTGAGAGAGGGATAACACGTGAACGCGACAATTATTTTACGGTACGAGACAAAGTGATTGGCACTGAAGGTAATTACTAGAATGATTGCGCTAACAAGCAATAATCAACGAAGTATAAATACCTTAGGATCAAACCAACAAATATAGAACAAGCCAGAAGTTTTCTTGAAAGTATTCCTCTTGAGTGTTTTCTCGTTTATTCGAATTGATATTCAAATGGCTATCAAAGATCCAAAAATAAAAAAGGTCCCAAAATCCCACTCTTCATTTACAAAGACCACCTATTTATAGTGTTCTGGCCGACGAGGCGTAACAGAGTGTAAAAACAAACCCTAACAAAAAAATTGTCATATAAGTTCATGCATTTCATAAATAATCATGCTTAGACTTGGAGGACTATTGTTACGCCTAGCCCCAAGGCTCCAGTCAAAGTGTCACGTCGCAGTTCACGTGGAATGGAAAGTCAACAAAGACCTAATTGGTAAAATGCAAAGAAGTCAAACAAATGTTGAAACTCATATATCGAAGCACTGCCTAAAGCGCTACATAAGAAATCTGTTGACCTCAAAAAATGCTGCCAACGGATGCCAGGCCCACTCGTGCATACGCAAGCTAGATCCAACACGTAAAGGCCGATCAAAGGTCAAGATTGCTCCAGAATTGGACGTGGGAGAAGCTCAACGACACGGGACGTTTCCGAAGCGCCCATGCTTCCCTTCATAGGGACGGATCATCTATGAAGAGGCTTCCCATTTGATCTTTGTCAAAAGGAGGTACTTTATAATTTTTGAACTTGTGCAAATTTGATTTTACAGATTGCAAACTTTGTTTTCTGAATGAGGACTCCAAGATAATGCAACCTCCTCCTTTATTCAAGGAATGATGACTGCCTCTTCCTTTATTCAAGGAACGAGTACTTCAAGATATCGCACCTCTTCCTTTATTCAAGGATGAGGCCCTTACATGTTGAAGTGCTGAATCATAGGCAAGGATGAGGCCTTCATGCTGAAGTGCTGAAGCATAGGCAAGGATGAGGCCCTTGTGCTGAATTGATGAAGCATAGGCAAGGATAAGGCTCTTGCATCTTGAAGTGCTAAAGTATAGGCAAGGAAGAGGTCCTCATGCTGAATTGTTGAAGCATAGGCAAGGATGCCTTGCATGCTAAAGTGCCTAAATATTTGTTATGACTTGCTACTAGCATTTGCTAGGTGGCCGACCTAGTGAAATTGTGGCCTCATTCCTGCCAAACCACCAGTAATTGAAGACGAGGCCCACTAGGTAATTTTCGAGGCACGTTATTAATTCGAGGTGGGCATGTTGAAGAGGCCTTAATCCGAGGCCCAATTGGTCCGAGGCTCCACCCCAAATTAGTGATGACCCACGTACAGAGATCTTGAATTTATTATAGAGATCTTATTTGAGTGATTGATGTGATATCTTTAAAAAAGTATATTTGTGTCCTGTCTTGTCTTGTCAATAGAATGTAAGAGCATTAAATGCTTTGTAATGCTAGGAAATCAAAATGATGGCTAGGATTTGATGCTTCGACCGAGGAGATGAGGCCACGTGTAATTTCATCCAAGGGTCACCATTCCATTTGTAACACTAGAAATGCCCCACCATGTAACAATTGAAGACTAATGCAAATATAGATACTTGGAGCAACTTGTTTGATTCTCTTACATTCATTTGTAATTTAAAATCTGAGTTTATTGTGATTGGTTATTATTATACAATCGCATCCCGGATATCTTGTCGGAACCCGAACGAAAACTTCTCATGTCGTTAAGATTCTCCCACGTCCAATTGTGGAGTGTTCCCAACCGTTGATCCTCCTTTACGTGTTGGATATAGCTTACACATGCACGAGTGAGTCCGACATCTGTTGGCAGCACTTTTTGAGGTCAACAGATTGACGCCATCTGTGGGAAACCACACTATAACAACGAGCAACCCACGTGGAAAAAGCTTTTGGAAAAGTTAGTTTGGACATCCCCCTTGAAAAATGATTTGTTCTTGAAAAAAGAACAAGAGAAAGCCCCAAAAGTTTTCGTTTGAAACTTAGGTCTGGAAAGAGATGAGCTCAGATGGGGAGGTCGTTGAAGAAGCGGATGACCCCCTGAAAAGGAGAGGCCGTTGAAGTGACTTTGAATAAGAAGACCCCTTGAAAGGGACACCTACAAAAAAGTGGTCACATGTAATGAATTAAGCGGCCTCATTTTTGAACCATGTGACTTCGCCTCTACACAAATATGTCATCTACTTTAAATGTAGGGGCTTCATCCCTTGTCTATACTTCAGCAATTCAGTATGCAAATGCTTCATCCTTACCTATGCTTCAGCACTTTAGCATGCAAGGACCTCATCCTTGCCTATGTTTCAACAATTCAACAATTTAGCAAGGGCCACATCCTTGTCTATACTTCAGCAATTCAGCATGAGGGCCTCATACTTGCCTATGCTTCAACAATTCAGCATAAGGGCCTCATCCTTACCTATGCTTCAGCACTTTAGCACGCAAGGACCTCATCCTTGCCTATATTTCAGCACTTCAGCATGCCCTCATCCTTGCATATGCTTTAACAATTCAGCATGAGAGCCTCATCCTTGCCTATACTTCAGCACGCAAAGGCCTCATCCTTGCCTATGCTTCAACAATTCAACATGAGGGCCTCATCCTTTCCTATGTTTCACTATTTCAGCATGTAAGGACCTCATCCTTAACTATGTTTCAATAATTCAGTATGAGGGTCTCATCATTGCCCATGCTTCAGCATGCGAGGGTCACATCCTTGCCTAAACTTGAACAATACAGCATGCAAGGGCCTTATCCTTACCTATGCTTAAGCACTTTAGTATGCAAGGGCATTATCCTTGCCTATACTTCAACAATTCAGCATGTAAAGACCTCATCCTTGCCTATGTTTCAACAATTCAGCATGAGGGTGTCATCATTGCCTATGCTTCAGCATCCAAGGGCCTCATCCTTGCCTATGCTACAATAATTTAGCATGCAAGGGCCTCATCTTTGCCTATGCTTTAGCAATGTAGCACGAGGGCCTCATCATTTAATAAAGGAAGATGCGCGATATCTTGAGGTACTCGTTCCTTGAATAAAGGAAGAGGTAGTCATCATTCCTTGAATAAAGGAGGAGGTTGCATTATCTTGGAGTCCTTATTCAGGAAACAAAGTTTGCAATCTGTAAAATCAAATTTGCATAAGTTCAAAAATTATAAAGTACCTCCTTTTGACAAAGATCAAAAGGGGAAGTCTCTTCATAGATGATCCGTCCCTATGAAGGAAAGCATGGGCGCTTCGGAGAAGTGGATTAGATCCCAAAAGGGATTGCCTCATTTGGCTCTCCGAGGCAGACATCACAAGCCTCCTTTGCCAAGGCTGAACATCATGGGAGAAGCCTCCACATGGATGAACCATCCACCATGTGAGGAAGCGTGGGTACCTCGGAGAAGTGGATCGGATCCCAAAAGGGATTAACTCATTGGCTCTATGAGGTGAACATCACAAGCCTCCCATGGTGAAGCTGAACGTCATGTGAGATGGCTCCACATGGATGCACTGTTCACCATGTGGGGAAGCGTGGGTGCCTCTGAGAAGATGATCAGATCCCAAAAGGAATTATCTCATTGGCTCTTCGAGGCGGACATCACAAGCCTCACATGACGATACTGAACGTCATGGGAGAAGTTATGCACTAGGGCATGAAAAGGAGCCTTGGTAGTTCACTGTCCCACTGCCTCAGTTCCAAAACAAATTCAACTATCTTCAAAGCAAATGAGCATCGGCATTTCAGCCTCCCACTGCCTCACCTCCAAAAACAAATTCAATTATCAACTCTACACACAATAAAAATATCTATGCCTGGACTTGGGGGACTAGCATGATGGATCAGAACTTTTAAAGCATTATTGTGATGCCCAAGGAGGCTACTTCGTTGACTACTAAAAGTCCATGCATAAAATAAATAATTATACATGGACTTTGGGGACTATTGTTATGACTTGCTACTAGCATTTGCCATGTGACCGACCTAGTGAAATTGTGGACTCATTTCTGCTAAGGTTAAAAATACAAGTAAATTGTGGACTCATTTTAATGACTTCTACTGGCATTTAAATGTTGTGAATAAGAAAAGTGCAAGTAAAGTTCAAAAGTGCATCCTAAATTTCATTAAAATTCATATGTTATCAACAAAGAATCATCTAAATCACTAAACTCTTCGTGCAATTCCATATGAGCAAATCTTGAAATTGAAAACATCAAATACCCCATGTAAACCTTGAATGCAATAAATCATGTAATCTTCTCAAATTTCTAGAAGCAAACTCATTAATTAAACTTTCGAAATCAACAAGTTCTAGCAAATCTTGTTTAACAGATATTAAAGCTAAGTCATTCAATCACTCTTGTAACATGATTGGTCGTAAATAAGATTCTAATAGCTTCAATTTTGAACAACTTCTTTTGGCAGATACAACGGTAACAAAAATTGTCAATAATATTCTATAAGCAATAAATGTATTTGGAAAGCAATCCAATCTTTTCAAATTAAGGCAATATATCAAAAGTTGTCTTTATTTCTTTTGGTAAAAAATTTCGCAAAATGTTTAACTCTTGAAACAAATCTTTACCATCAATGTCAAGATAATCACAACATGCTTTCAAATTAGCATCATCCAATGAGTTTAACTTGTCGGTAGAAAATATAAATCCATTTTTTTTCATATGAATTGAATTGATTGAACTTTCATTCAAGTGATCTAATTGCTTGATCTACTATATAAAGGAAATAATTGGTTCTGAAAGAATCTTCAGGTCATTGTGCGTCCTCTATAGTAGCATTTTTATCAAAATGTTTCTTCCTCCGAATTATACTTTTTCCCTTTTTCCTCACATTATTTAAGGCATGATACTATTCAAGAAAATTATAACTAGTTAGTCACATTATTCTTAGTTTTAGTATCTTATACAATTACATATCATACTAAGTCAAACACCTACAATTAATAAAAATAATAATTCATAAATGAATATAATTAAGCACAACACATCGAATTATCTAAAAAGGAACCTAAACCAAGTGAATCATTTCCCTTGCTTTAATGAAAATGTTTTGGCATGATACGCAAGTAGGAATAAAAAATACAATAATGTTAAATGAAAATCATTATTTGTCTATTTTCAACTCTTTTTTCATAAACGTTGTTTCCTTTAACTTAACATAATAAGTAAAAGTTTAAATTTTAAAAATATTTTAATTATATAATTACACACGCGCACGTGTGCGTGCACACACACACACATATATATAACAAAATTTTTTGGTGTCCCTACAATGTTGAGGTCTCGTACGGTTGCTCAACTCGCGCACTCTCAAGGCCGTCTTTGATTAAATCGAGTAAACAGATGCTTAATTATTGTCAATTTATAAAAAAAATATGCACGTTTTAGACATTGAGAAAAAAGGAAAAGAAAAGAGAGAATATGACTTGTACGTAAAAGAGCGTGATGTCCATGGTGATGTTAGATCCACGTTAGAATTTTTGGGTTCACCCATTAATGGATATACACATCTGATGTATGCACATATTCTATATTTATACAAAGACTACTATTTTTAGGCATTGTTTTGAAGACAAGGATTAGATTAGCCAAATTGTTAGTCACTTTGACCAAAATCTTTACATTTTTAGGTAGAGATGTCAATATAACTCATTGGCTCAGTCAGCTTGTGGCTCGATGTGATCGAGCCCCCATTTTGGGGCATCGGCTCGAGCCTGAATTAGCCCGTGACTCATTACTGGGCCGTGTCAAGGGCTATTTTCAGCCCGTGACGATCCAGCTCAAGTCTAAAAAAAAATTTGAAAAATAAAGCTGCCTGCATTTACAACCTACAAAGCTGGCAGTTTTTTTTTTTTCTAATTTTAGCTCTATTTTTTTATACGTTAATATTTAATTATTATTTATAATACGTATAAATTGCAAAAATTTTAAATTCATTTATTTTTTACTCGGCTCGGCTCGGATCAAAAAAAGCCTGAACTATTTTTACTCGAGCCAAGCCCGAATTTTGAGTTTCGGCTCGTGACATGACTCGTTGACACCCCTCTTTTTAGGCATTGTTTTGAAGACATGGATTAGGTTAGCTTAATATTATTAATACAAACCTTTGAATTTTTAACTAGTAACCAAGCAAGAGGGGTGGGTGCTTCTTTATATTGGGACAAAACATACTTGCATCTCAACAAACCTTAATTTCTCAACTAATTAAAAGAAGATTTCGTTTTTTTTTCAAACTAAGTTACACAAATGCAACCCACCTATGTAAATTTTTATTTTTTAGATAATCTTACCCGTATAAACTACAAATAAGATGATTTTAAACTAAATTGAGTTTTGAACATGACATGTGACACGAATTATTTATTTATTTTGTAAGTCATTTGTTCTCGTTCAATAATCTTAAAAAGAGTAATGTTATTCATCCCCAGTGGGGATGAAAATACAGTCTACGTGACCCTAAATGATAGGTTAAATGAAAGGTGAAATTAAATAAGTCATTTAATTTCACCTATCATTTAATGCCACATTAGTGCCACGTAGACTGTGTTTTCATTCCCAATAAGGATGAATAACATTACTCTCTTAAAAAATATATCATTTTCCTTTACCTTTGATGGTAACTGACACCAACGAATATGATATTTGTTCATGTTATAAATTGTTCGTTCTCGTTCGATAATCTTAAAATATCCTTTTCACTTTTTTCCTTGATGGGTACCACACACCGGTGGCAAATTAAGGGGGGTCAACCCATATAAATTTTTTCTTTATAATTTTTATAATTATTTTTTGTACCTATTTGTTCGACTTAATATTTTTTTTTCTTTTAATTCGATTCTGGATCCGTCCACGATAGATACCAACCAACCAAGATTTGAGTACCAAAGCATTAAACAGTGGACGCCTTCCTTGATGGGTACAACACACCGGTGGCGAATTTAAGGGGGCTCAGCCCATGTAATTTTTTGCTTTATAATTTATTTTTTTTGTACCTATTTGTTCGACTTAATATTTTTATTATTATTTTTTAATTCGATTCTCGATTCGTCCATGATAGACACCAACCAACCAAGATTTGAGCACCAAAGCATTAAACACTGGAAATCAATTGATGTGTCCATTAGAAAGTTACATCTTTCTTCAACAATACCATAACTAAAGTGAATTTTATTGCAGGGTATGACGCATTCATAAAATCTACCTTTATAATATGAGAATTTAAGTAATTTTTATTTATTTTTTGGAAATAATTGTTTGAGCTAGCCACGTACCACGTCTCACTTCCATATGTCTAAAAATACTTAGGGTCTGTTTGATACCTTTAATTTCCTTTAGAACTAGGAATTTTTTTTTTTCATTTTCTAGGTTTTGCCTTGTTTGATAGTAGAAATTTTTCATGGAAATTTTTTTCTCACTTTCTCTCACACGTGCACATTTTCCTTGATTTTGTTGAAATTGTTTTCCCACCTTATAGGTGGGTTTTCATTTTCCAACTTTTTTTTTTTGGTAATTGGGAAAAATTCTAGACCCAATGGTAAAAATTTCTTTCACTTTTATTGAAAAATTTCATGCAAAATAAAGCCAAATGAATGGTATTCGGTATGGTAATTTTTAATTTTTTTTTTTTTTTTGGGGCAAGTGAAACAAATTATAGACCAAATGGTAAAATAAATTATCACTTTAATGGACAATTTTCATGAAAAACAAAGCCAAACAGACACCGAACTTTCAACATTTTTCAGGTAAAAAATTATACAAATCAAACACAATTAATTACAATTCATAGTAAAACAATTTCTAAACAATTCAATTCCCTAAAATTTATTTTCTTTCCACTAATTTTCCACATTCGCAATCAAACGGACCCTTAGAAACTATTTCTGTTATCTTTTTGACTTGAAAATGTCCATAACGTTTGTCACTCACGACAAAGATGACGAGTTCTACTAGCTTGATCAAGTTCATTATTGTTCTTTCAAGATTTTATAGGATTTCTTTAATCTCTTGTACTTGGAATATTCGGACAGTTTGCTTAGGAGGCTAAAGATCAGTGTTCTGCACAAAATTGTGTTAGACGCACCTAACACGTCATGCATCTAACAAAATTTCCTCGCATCTTGAATTTTGAGTATGTGTCGCATCTAACACCATGTCTCATTTAACTAATGTCATTGACACTCAAAACTTCTTATGTAATCGTCAATTATCTCATTATCGATCTCCGTTTATATGAGTTGGCATAGACGTTGACATGAAGCTATCATCTCAAAGTTGGTCCCCGTTAGAATGGAGTGACTAATTAATGTACATGGTGTCAATTTTCCATAGTCCATATCCACCTTCACACCATTGAGTGTTGCCAATATTCGCCTTTGTTATTAATGTTCGCTATGTATTTGTTGCACTAGTACCTTAACTAAGTGAACTTATACAAACAAAGAACTCATCATATAACGAAACGAAATCAAAGTTACTTGAAATCTATTAAGATTATGACGATGTCACTATATTACGCACCCCCACTTTACAATGTCATTACCTTCTTCAAATCACCCAAAACTTGGTTAGAACTCTTGTATTATTGGAGATTTATTATATTAAGTTTTTAAACTCAAAATATCATAAATTTTGTAGATTTAAATTTCAGTCTGTTCAATTCGATTCCTCGGAGCGAACATCTGCGTAAATACCCCAAATCGAAAATATTTCTCAAAATTTCATCCATTCAAACATGGTTTTATCAAACATTTTATAGCACATAACACATGGGCACTAAAAGGACTACGAAATTACTATTATCGTGGTATCTATGTTCGCAATTTGCTTTGCTATTTATTGTGGTTGGCCATGCCAAATAATTAAGGAACAGTTGGGTTGGCCAAGCCCATCACATCCTATCACGATATTCAGTGTTTGGTATGTTGTATTGAATAATATTTATATCGAATAATCGATAAGATTTTAAGCTTTTATAGAAGTTGTTTAATATAATATCATGACATGTAGATATTGTAATTTAAGTCTTGACATTATTCAGTGAGATGGTCAATAATAGAATTTATTAATCTAATTTTTATTATTTAATTCTTATTTTGGCATCATATTTTCAGCTTATTTTTGGGGTACATTCTATACTTGTCAGGGTAGGTTTGTCATATCATTTTAAAGTGTTCAAGGTAAAATTCGCAACACATATTTTAGATTGAAAATTCGTGAAACGAGAAATTCAGTATAACGTGTCATAGAAGATTGTTAAAATTGAATTTAATAATTAGATTTCATTTTCTTTTTTAGACATTTGACTTGTCTCGCTTGTATGATTAAACGTATAAACATGACAAAATTTTTAAGCATTATCATTATGAAATATAAAAAAGCAAAAAAAAAAAAAAAAAAAAAAAAAAATCGAAAAACTTTGGAATTCTTTGCCCCCTCTTCCCTCAGTCACTGTCATCATATATTTATGAAAATTACAAATTTTTAATATAGAGAGAGAGAGAGAGAGAGATTTTGTAAGGTCATAATCCACCTCCATCATCTATGCAAGAGAGAGAGAGGGAGAGATTTTGTAAGGTCATAAATATATATATATATATATATATATATATATATATATATATATATATATATATAGAGAGAGAGAGAGAGAGAGAGAGAGAGAGAGAGAGAGAGAGAGAGAGAGAGAGAGAGATTGATTTTGTAAGGTCACAATCCACCTCCATCATCTATGCGAGAGAGAGAGAGAGAGAGAGAGAGAGAGATTTTGTAAGGTCATAAATCATAATCCACCTCCATCATCTATGCAAGTTGTACATGGATAGAATAAAATATAAATTTGGTAAGAGTGTGAGGTATGGATGGTTGGCAAGTGTTTACAATTTGTTTAAATTATAAATAGATTAAAACAAAGTAAATAAATGTATAGTTTAACATGGCTGAGTATTATATTTTTATTATAAAATTGAATTGAAAGGAAAGTTGATAGAAAAAAAAATGATTGATTGAAAAGTTGCTTCTGGTCCCAATTCATGAATGTTAACAATAATTGATTCCTTTGGTGTTTGCACAGAAAACTACTTGTCGAAGTGGCTAAAGATAAAGATAAAATGGCATCCCTTCTTTGCTACAATATGGGCAATGCATTTTTTTTTTTTTTTTTTTATGTAAGTGATGCGAACTCACGTAGCAATAGTAGTTTCGAAATCCACAAAAAGTAGAACAAATACAATAAAGTCAAGAATCAACATTTGAAAAGCTCGACCCAATAAATTATTGAACTAAATACAATTGCTAACAATATCTTGATCCCGTGATCACAAAATTTATGAACTTTACTTCAATTGTAGAACGTCACAAGAATTTAATTATTGATAAATTTAAAATTAATTCAATAAAGAACGGGAAGAAAGCAATATGTCTTGCAATAATATATCTTAACTTGTGTTTTTACAATGAATGGAATGAATCATATTTATATGGAACTCATAAAACCTACTTCAAAACGGAATTAAGCCTTAAAAATAACAAAATATATCACAAAATAAAGTTTTAACTAAAATATAAGATTGTACGAAATTTGAAAAATTCATGTCCAGAAATGTACTATGTGGCCTAGTAAATCCATACGATCGCTTAGACCAACTAAAGTCCTCCTTTGTGGTTTCGATAAAAGGGCATGCAACTGCATGCCCTGAACAACTATGCGGTTGTTCCTCTGCTTCTTTGTTCATTACTTGAATCAAGTTGTCCCAATTCGTTTCATCTCTCATGCCAAACATGTAACTTATCTATTTGCTTGCTGTGATCAATGTTTCGTCCATTGTGATTTGAGCAAGTAGTCTCATTTCTTCTTTAACCCACTTCACTCGTAACCTAGTCTTAGACCCTTCTTCAACTATCAATGGATCCTTACCGAATCTTCCCTCGTATCATAGATCACATCAGTAAGTATAATCATTATTCAACCTGTTATAATATCTTTTCTTTATATTTCTTCAATATCTTTGTTGCGAGTAGATTTAGCCGATTATTATTCACACCACATTCTAGAGTTTTCTTCGGAGCTCGAGACATGGAATAGTCAAGTTCTCTTAGAGCTCGAGATATAAAGAATAGTTAGGATCTTGTGACTTTTGAATTCTCCGAAAGTCTTATGAAGTTAAAAATCGAATTTGTGTATTATCGATCATATCTAAATCACGTTGAATTCATATTACTAGCGAATCGTCTAGTTATCATAGAGCTGTGAGATAAAACAACTTGTAGCTAATAATTTTCAACAATTTGTTGAATCAATTCTAAAATTTGAAATTTCCCATGAAAGAGTATCAAAATTTAATTGATGCCCACATGAGGTTTAGATTTAATAGTACTACCCTACTAGTTATAAATGCAATAGCAATATTTCAATCATTGGTTAGCTCAACTATTTAATAAAGTCCTTTTGGACCCAATTGAAAGAAAAATAAAGTAAAAAATAGGGTATTCTAGCTATTATTAAGTGTACTAGAAGAGAAGGTTCTTGAATAAGTGATCCAAAATAATTTGGGAGGTCCCTAGGACTTGTCTATAATAGTGAAATGACTTCGAACTGTCATAAAATTTTGATCCTATGTGAAGGAAAGGGTTATCCGTCTAATGTTTTTATATGACATGTGAGCTGTTATATATAGTACTAAAATATGGTCGATGAAGAAAATGAATAATATTTTATATATCTTGGTCCACATATGTAAAGACCACTTTTTCGTGTTCAAAGAATTAACATTATGTCCATAAAAAGGATGCCTCATGCTTTGCATATCTAGAAGTTGGGAAAATAATTTTGTAATAGATTTGCGAGGACGTTGAAGAAACGAATATAAATAAATAAAAATTATAATTTATACACAATATTTTGAGTTTTAAATGACGTAACTATATTTTTATAATATCAGAACTACTTATGGATATTATTTTTGACTAAAGTATACGAGTTCAATTACATTTAGGTTATGCTAAGAAGGCATACTTAAATACCCATCTTCACATGCTTGCATACTTTCTCCTAGCTCAAATGATGGGGAAGCCCGATTTAGGGAAGCTTGTTTACTTCTTATGGGGAAGCCCCTAGATAGAAAATATATATTTCAAGAAAATATAAAAGTCAAAGGCGGCTGACTTATTACAATTATTAAGTTGGAAGTTCATTTTAATGACCATATTAATCTCAATTTCTTCATTGTTAAGGTTTTATTAACATCATGAGAACGTGGTTAAGTTGGATTTTCTTTTCCAATTCCATTTAGGACCAATTCTTGACAAATCGAATCAATATTGTTATTAACACGAGAGTAGCCTTCAAATCGAGTTCAAAATTTTGCCGTTATTGTAATGCAAAGTCGTGTTGGAATTGTATTAGCAATCGATCTGGATGTGATAGATTTTATGTCTTGTTGTCACTGACTAGACTTATTGATTTATTACTCATAATAACATGCATTTATACCGATAACTTTAACCAATCTAAAAATGTCTTTAGATTTTACTTATTTCTATGCGAACTAGTGTTTTAAACTAGCAAAATCTCTAGTGTGACATTCTTTGAATCTAATTATAATCCTGACCTACTGTTGAATTTTATGTCCAAGGCTATCCAAAATCCAAATGGGTCAAAAAGGCTAGAGTTTGATCGGAAATCTAAGTTGAAAGTGTATATCAATTGGGTTTTTTTTTTCTTGTAGTAATAATGCACGTTCCACGTTTTTGTGAAACTAAAAAGAATCATGCTAGATAAACATCAATGTTGACATAAAGCTTGACTTAATGTCGTGTGGCAATTTATTATTGGACAATTTAAAATACAGTCTACTTTTCTACCTAATCATTTACGTCACATGCAATTATGTTAAATTTTCTGTCAAATCCTTTTAGTAAAGTAGCTTTATCCAACTAAAAAGGTTTGAGGATAGTATAATGCTACTCAGACAGGGCCAAAAATAGGTCCAGCCTCAGCCCCCTGTTTTTGAATCAGTTTCCCACCCTGTTTGAGTAGCAGGGTTCTTAAGGATAAGAATTTGTGTCAAATCTCTAGTCTTTCTGATTCAATCTCTTGAGGTGGCATGGATTTCATTCCCGTGTTCCTTTCTCATCCAATCTAACCTCACCTTAGCCCTCTGTTTTTGAATCAGTTTCCCACCCTATTTGAGTAGCAGGGTGCTTGAGGATAAGAATTTGTGTCAAATATCTAGTCTTTTTGATTCAATCTCTTGAGGTGACAGGGATTTCGTTCCCCTGTTCCTTTCCCATCCAATCTAACCTCACCTCAGCCCCTAGTTTTTGAATCAATTTCCCACCCTATTTGAGTAGCAGGGTAGGTTCTTGAGGATAAGAATTTGTGTCAAATCTCTAGTCTTTCTGATTCAATCTCTTGAGGTGGCAGGGATTTCATTCCCGTGTTCCTTTCTCATCCAATCTAACCTACCAAGAAAATGTGGCAAAGTTGTTCTTTACATTTTTGGACTAGAGAAAAAAAATAATCTAAGTATACTAGTTGGACCGAAATCTAAGAATACTAGTTGGACCAACTCATTTAGAAGTGATTAATGTTATATAACTCCACTGAGGTTATAACTCCACTGGGGTTGCAACCCCAGTTTAAGTGGCGCTACATGATAGGTTAAATAAAAAATGAAATTAAATAAATTATTTAATTTAACTTATCATTTAATGTCACAGTGATTGCAACCCCATTACAACTAAGTAACATCACCCTTTAAAAATTTACCTTTTGAAAATTATAAAGACCCAAAAGTTCAGTAGATAGTTAGCCATTCATTTATGAAAATCTTGGGGTCCTAAAAAATGAATTAAATCCATACTTGAAAGAACTGGCCAAGATATAATTATTTTCTCTGTTAATAGTGCTATTTGTAGCAATTTATGTGGCTGCGAAGTTACTCTAATATTATTCAATGCAGTTCAAATGCATTTTTATTCATTGTTACGACGATGTGATTGTAATTCCAAACAAAGCAATCCATTTTTAATGGTTCAATAAGATTGCAAACCAGGCTTTAGCGACATGGAAATAACATATTTCAAGCAAGTGAAAAAACAAAAATATGTTGATCTAAAATCTCAATATATAACTTTGAAACATAAATATTACAATACTAGTATATTTCCCTCCTTTCAAGCTTAAAACCAATAAAATAATGAAAAATTCAGCATAAAATTTAAGCTTCCAAATTCATTCTTTTGAAATATATATAAAAAATAATATCATAAATTATTATTTTTCTAAAGAGTCAAGTCGACAAGCAAGTAATTTGTCCAAGTTATAAATTAAACTAATAAATTATATATTTTTGGTAAACAGTATGTGTGTGTGTGTGTGTATATATATATATATATATATATATATATATATATATATTTTTTTTTTTTTTAAATAAATTAAGTAAATGGTTTGGCTTGATTTGGTGTGAAGGCGAAACTTAAATTGAATTGTTTTTTAAGCAAAATTTATTTCATTTTTGAGCTGAAACATTAAAGGATCCATGTGGACCCATCAATAAATTTATTCAAATAATTTAATCTCCAATGTGTTAGAGATGATCATTATTAAATGCTAATGATTAGTCCAAGGGCCCTGTTTGGTGCATACAGGGGCGCCAGCTCGACGCCCCTGTATACAGACCCCTGTAATTTGTTAGCCCCTCACCTATGATGGGACGCCAGCTCGACACCCCTGTATAAAGGCCCCTGTACAAGGGGCTTTTTCCTTAGTCAAATTAGTCCAACATTTGATTAAAATGAATTTTCATAGATGTCACTAAATTTGAAAATCCACAAAACTTTATCATTTTCACTTTTGGTGAACAACAATGTCACTTTTTTGTGCAAAAGGTCCAAATTATCCTTAATGACACATTTTTAGGAGCATTTAATTCTTGATTTGAATGTAATTAATATTATGATGTGATGATTTAATTTGTATATTATAAATATTGTATATATGTATATTATATCGAGTAATATGAATTTTTTTTTTAAAAGAATTTGAAATATTAACATAACCATACATCTTCTTCCCATTAACAAACCCTAACTTCTTCTTCATCTTCTCCATTCATTGATCAAGAATACATTACTATTGAATTCATCATCAATTTTAAGAGGTTTAGTCATTACAAATTATTTATAATTTTATCTTATAGATTACTATTTTTTAGATATTAAATACAACATGGTCAAATGCAATGAAAACTTTTTGAAACTTCCAACTATTATTCATTGAGTTGTTTGGTTTTTGAAATATTTTTTAAGAGTAAAAATATCAATATCCTTTACAAAAATGAAGGATTCCATATTTAATGAAATATCGAGTTATTTATTAATGGGAATGTTGTCATGTTGTAGTTGAGAAATGATTATCATCATTAATGTTTTGAATAATTTCTTCAAATGTACCAAATACATGTTTTCAAATTTCGTGACATTCTTACAGTTCAATTGTCGAATAGTTCATTTGAAACCGTCGAGTTAGACATGTGAACTATTAAACCCGACATTTATGAACTGTCGGGATAGATAATTTAACTATCGAATT
This sequence comes from Fraxinus americana, assembly GCA_035079005.1. Lineage (NCBI taxonomy): Eukaryota > Viridiplantae > Streptophyta > Magnoliopsida > Lamiales > Oleaceae > Fraxinus > Fraxinus americana. The sequence goes on along the minus strand of CM068707.1, from coordinate 2,211,132 downwards.
TGACACTTGAAAACTCTTAACACCCTTGATTTCACCTTCTGCTACTCCATGGATTTAAATATTCGAATGCTCCACTTTAATATTATTAATGTGAACATATTTATTGTGCGGAATTCTTACCATTGCAATTCCAACATTTTAGGTATGAGTAATCATTTAAAATTCATCGTGTCACAATTTTGAAATAGTTTGTTCATGTGGATGGTGAATGGGAGTGGAGATGGGACAAAACAGATTGAACGGTTCGGTGCTTCCCGTGGATAAGTCCATTGTGGAAAACGCAAACACAATGGACATAACACTGCATAACATCTCGACGGTTTATCGTCATTCTCAACAGTTGGCACAGACCTATTATGGAGAACGCAAACGTAATGGATGAAACTATTTTTGCATGTGAGTAATATATATTGTCACAAAACTTATGAAGTGTTCAGGTGTAAATCATAATGAAATGATGCCATGCTATTTATAATGAACTTCTTGGATGGAAGTAACTATGGTTATTTACTACCCAACTACCAAGTCACAGTTCAAACTTAATTTGATAGACAATTGGTGTGATGGTTTAGGGTCTAATTGTACCTTTATTACCCAAATTACTTCCTTGATTTATGACAATTGTAAATCTTGATGAGTGTGTACCATTTTCTCTTCAAAAATCCTGCATATAGTTGTTGGCAATCAATTTTCGTTAATACCTTTGTATCTTAATAGTTGTCAATCAATTTTCATTAGTACCTTCTTATTTTAAGATGTTGAATCACTGCATTATGACATTCGAACCACAAAACAATACCCAAACTTTAGACAACATCGATAATATTGGCAACATTTTACCGTAGCATAAAAACATTTGTTTATTCCATGGGCCCTAAATCTACATTCAATATTAGTATAACAATTTTCTTTCTACTCTTACAAAATTCCCAAGTGTTATATTGATAGAAATTGAAGCAACTAACGGAAATATTATACATTAATGTTTTCCAAAAAATATTGTTCCATGCGAAACCCTAATTGGAGATCTACCTTCGGTGTGGTCCCTATTGCATCTTGTAGATCCTCCTCCGCATAGATTTCATTCAGAACTTCATTCAAACAAAGTACGATGTTGCTCCTAATAAGACGTAGGTGGCTAGCCTAAACGAAAATTCATACACAAATTAGTGTCTCAATAAAGCATATAATTGACATTGAACATAGTTTCCACATACATCGAATCGTATGCACATCATCCACGAAAGATACAAAATCACATTACACAGTTTGAGTGGAAAAGGGCTAAAATGTATTACAGAAATTAACGCAAGTGCACTGTTAAATATAGACTCATTTATAGTATGTTAACACACAATCGACTCACTTATTTCTTTATTCTCTTCCCCCCTTCTAATTATAGAGTTCGGTAGATGCTAGAGGCAGTCGAAGGCGTGTCGATCGTCGTCTCTTTGTGTGAACGACATCATTTCCTTCTTCGAGAAAAACTAACCTCAACTGTCACGTCTCGACAGTTCATCTATCGATATTTTTCCATCTATCAAAAATTACTACGGTGAACTGTCTGGAACGACAGTTCACTGCTATGCCATTTCTCTACTGAAGTAAACCGTCGAGAAATCTACTTTTGACCTCTAAGTAAGTAGGTATTATTCAAGAGCTAATTTTATTCCTAAATGCAGAATAAACGTGACATTTTCCTCTTAAATATACTCGTCTTGTAAATACAGAAATTCTAATCCCTCCCAATACTTGTAATAATGCAAAGGCTAACTAATGTAATCAATTCAATAACACTTCCAAATTTAAATGGCGAGCATAATTCCTAATAATCTAGTCCAATTTCTTGCAATGCATGAATTTCAATTTATATTTGACTATAGGCACTTTACCTTGATTGTTTTTATGCTGCTTATTTATGTTTTGATCATTAGGAGATAAAATTTGGAATTACAGAGGGGTAGTAGAATCATCTTTACTCTGTGTATTCCTAATAACCAGTTACAAAAGAACAACCAACAAGAGGATGAAAAATCATAAGTATATCATTTAGCTCCCTCCCACTCAACACTCAGTTTTCGTATGCTATAATTTTTTTCTTTTCCTTCAATTTATATACCAAGTAAAGTATTAACAATTATTTGACCAAATTGGCTAGTCCTCTCCATATAGTAGGAGCCAAATAGACAACGAAAATATCAAGACAATATTATAAAGCAAATACAAGATAAGATAATCAATGAAACTTCTCCCACATTATATCATTGACTCTATAAAAACAAACAAATGTAAGGTACATTATTAATATAGCCAATCATGAAACTACCTTTACTTCTTCTTAATTAAAAAAATCATAAAGTAACACCCAATTTACCTATAAGATAAAAGACATTTTCACTTAGAAGGCTGAACATAATCATCATTAAGAAGGTAAAAATACATGATCCTGTAATACATAATCACCACCTCTATTTTGATTTTTGATGAAGTTCCCAAACTAAATCTCACATATCACAAACACAATTCACAAAACAAATATCCAAAGCAAATTTACTAATCACATATTGACAAAAACACAAATTCAAGAGAGAATCAAAATGACCAACATGTTACAAAAGCAGACGGATTCAACCATTTAAAAATCACAAATTCATCGATTCTAAGATTCATAAAATCATCTATTCACTGTTCACAGGCTTAAATATGAATTACTGGAAATGAGTCATCAGACGAGAAGAAAAATCACTAAATAAAAAATGTTTGTGTACTAACTTTATCACTCCGTTTAGGGTTTGAACGATTACTGGTGGACGACAGTAGCAAGCAACAACGATGAGAAGCGGGAGTAGGCTGATTCGTTTGCAATTTTTCCTTTCCGATTGAATAATTGCTAGCAAGAAGGAGTCAATGACAGGGTTTTTGAACACAATCCTAATCAATGAAAAAAAAAAGTATTTGAACTCTAAATCGTGGCTAAGATCCAAATAAATTAAACAAACATACGGAATATAGATATAACAAATCCACGCAAAAATGGCCCTCTTTCGATATGAAAGTGTTCGAAGGAGAGAGATTGAGGGAGACGTGGAAGGGCTTATCCGCTTACCAGGAAGTTGATAGAGATCTAAAGAAACCGGCGGGTTCTTGCTAGGGTTTGTTTTGGAACGAAGGTCCAAAGAAAATGAAATAGGCCAATGGATGGAAACATGGTTTGGTTTTGGGTTTCACAATCTTTTTATCCAAAATTTTCAAGTACAATAGTGAGATGATTGGTTTTCAATTTTTTCCACTTTTTGTACTACTTTATTAAGTTATCAATTCAAGAATGTGTTGAGTATTTAAATTCTTTATAGGAACAAAAATGTCCAAAAATGACAATCTTGCAGATGTTTTAAAAAAGTGACATTTTAAAAAAATGTAAAGCCAAAAAATGACATGTAGTGCAATTTTCTCAATATAAAAAATAAAGCACAAGTCACACATACATGAATATTCGACTAACTTGTGCATAATAATATAAGCCCCTTTCCATTGACAAAAAAAAAAAAAGAGTAGAAATATTGTCGGCCTATAAAAATTTACAGACTGCCATTGATGATATTTTTTGTACATTGGACTAGAAAATTAAACGACAAATTTTATTGCACCATTATCTTTCAGTTCTATTAAGTCTTGTCCCATCAAACATGCCAAATGAATCCTAAACTTTCATAAAGAGAGCCCTCGAATTCGAAGTAAATTCTTTTTGCTTGATTTTTGAAATAGAGAATACAAGATCAAAGGAGGAGAGGAAATGACATGAAAATTTTTTGAACTTCTTTAGAGTTGTGATCGATTTGGTCAAGCATTATTCATTAAGGCCAAATCAAAATTTAAGTTAATTTTGAAAAATAATAAAGAAAAGAAATGGGAAAATGAAAAAGCTCTCGTAGGCCGAACCACATTGCCTGACTAGCCCACTTGGCATAGCTTATGGGAAAATTGCATAAAATCAGGCATTTAGTTTGACGCTTTTAAAAATCTGGTTTACACTTTATTTAAATAATTTTCAGGTTTTTATCATTTTAATTAATAATGATATTATAAAATTAAAATAAACTTATCCCCCACCAAATATATGTTCAATATGCAACCCTAAATCAACTCTCGTGTCTCTCTCCATTTCTTTCAACTCTCTCATGGCCCGCTACTGTCCGTCTCTCCCCCTTCCTCCTCCCTGCTGTTCAGCAGCGTCTATATAGTATCGCGACACTACTGTGAATCGAAGTAGCGTCGCGACATTGTTGCCTTTCGTAGCAGGGTCACGACGCTGCTGTCGTTGGGTGGCTCCCAACAGCGTCCAAAAATCAGCTGGTGTAGTTTTCGGTTGGGATTGATGAGAGTATTCGTTTATTTAACCTTAGCAATGAGTTGTGTGTGTGTGTGTTGTGGCGGGGTCGACGATGGTGGATCCGTTGTGTGTCGCAGATCTGTTTATTGTTGTAGCGGGGTCGACGGTGGTGGGTTTTTTGGTGTTGTGGTGCATGTGGCGAGGGTGATGGATGTTTTTTGTTATTATTGTGGATGTGGTTGTGGTGGTATTGTGAATGGGGTGAAGATGTTGGTCATGCTGTGCAGGCGACGATAGTGGTTTGGGTGGTGGTTGTTGTTGGTGTTATTGTTGATGGGTGGTTGTGGCGGTAGAGGTGGCGGTGGCAGTGGAGGTGGCAGCGAAGAGTTTCTGTGACTAACTATTTGGTCGATCCGTGATCAAGTATTGGTGGCGGATTGGGATCGGGACAGGTGTTTGTGTGTATGTGACCAACCATATTAGCTCTTAAACTATGACCTTAAAATTCGATAATTTGTGACTAAAAATATAATATATGACTAACAAATTTGAAAATATGTGACCTCTGTTATCTATAAGTTTTTTAACTTGTGACCAGTCAAACATTTGTAACCTGTAATTTTTTTTATTAGTGACCAATGACGTCAACTGTGACCCGAATATTTTTTATTTGTGACCTCGAAATAATACCAATAATTTGATAAGTCGTGACTGAAAATTAATTTTTATCTAATTAATTAGACATTTGTGACCAAATTATATATAATTGTGACCTTAATATTTGCCGAAATCCGAGCATTCGTCGAAATTAAGAGGTGGTTGAACGATCACCAGAGTACTCTTTGAAATAGTCGTCGGAGTACTCGTCGATTGCCGAAACTGTCGTCGAAATAGAGTGGGCACCGGAATTGTTGCTGGAGCAATAGGGGTTGTTGAGATGGAGCGGGGTGGGGTGAGATTAATTATATTATATTACAATTAAATATTTAATTAATTAATAAAAACCTGATTTTTGCAAATTTGAAACTTAGCACCTAATTTTTGATTTTGGCAAAGATAATACCTGATCCATAAATTTTTTCCATGGCTTATCTATCCAAACTATTCAGTCCATGACACAATCAGTTTTAGGCCAAGTTCGATTGTCTTTAGATGGGCTCCAAAAGGACATCTAGGCCCAGTTTAGTTCAAGAATCCAGCCCCTTGTCTCAATTATAATGGGGAGAATGAGGGCCACCATTGTAACTGCCCTTCTAAAGAAAAACCCACTTTTCATGAAAATATTTTTATGATTGTGCTACATGTATATCACAGTTCACAAATTTATTTATCAAAGGAAGACTTGACGAGATTTCACTAAATCAAAATCTCACAAACCTAAAAAAAAAAATCCTCCAATTTCTTTTTTCCATTAACCCACATCACATAAGCGCACAACTATTTAAATGGTGAAAAGATTTTGATAATTTTAATTTTAATTTTAATTTATTGCCTCCTCATCAATCTATAAACAAATCTGTAAATGATAGTGTACAATGTTTGATAATAAGATTTATAAGTTAGTAGGTTTTTATTAAATTCGAAGTGTAGTAACATCAAAAGAGAATTATGTTTTGTTATTTAGGATCCGTTTGATTGCAGATGTGGAAAACTGGTGGAAATAAAATGTTTTATAAGGAATTGATTTGTTTAGAAATTATTTTATTGAGAATTGTAATTAATTGTGTTTGATTGGTATAATTTTTCATGGAAAATACCGAAAGCTTGATGTCTGTTTGGCTTCTTTTTTTGAAAATTGTCCATGAAAGTGATAATTTTTTTTACCATTGGGTATGAAATTTGTTCCAATTGCCAAAAAAATTGAAAAAACATTTATCATACCAAATATCATTTGTTTGGCTTTATTTTGTATGAAAATTATCAATAAAAGTGATAAATTTTTTTACCATTGTATCTAGACTTTTTTCCAAAAAAAAAAAAAAAAAAAATTGGAAAGTTTTTTTCCACCAAAACATCAAGAATTTATTTTCCTAAAAAAGGTGGAAGATGAGAAAATGTGAAAAAAATTTTCCCGGGAAAATTTCGCCAGTCAAACACCACAAAAGTTGGAAAATGGAAAAAATTTTCATGGAAAATAAGGCGAATCAAACGGAACCTTATAATAGTTTCTATTTCAAGAAAGCAAGTAAATATAAAGTTTTGTCTATGTGAATGTTTGCATTGGATTCATGTATTCCCTTATTTCCATTTATTTCAATTCTTAATAATTAATCTATTCAGTTCGTGCATTTTATACAACTGATAAAGTTAATATGTTAAATGTTCTTTTCCAAGATACACCAACTTATGACTAACACGAGACAGTCATATTCATATCTGAATTCATATAAAAGTTATGCATTTATTTTAGATTGTCAACAAGAATGCATATATGAAAGAGATTATTCCTAATTCTAATTATAAATGTTGATTTTACCACTTTTTAGACTTATAAGTATTCTTACACTACAACAAGCAACTATTCAGTTATGGCCAAACAATCAAATAGTACAATGAGTATTTAAAATCAATCAAACAACACAAGAACTTCCTAAATTAACTTCTTGAGTTGATATAAATGAAAATAGGGTTCAAACACTCATCCAATACAATTGAAAAATGAGTATAATGTGTTTGTAATTAAATTATAAAAGAACAATTAGAAAATCATCACGTCAAAAAGAAGAAATAATGAAGAATTAGAAATTTTCCACGTTCTTGATGTGAATTTTGAATCCTGATAAAGAATCTTCAATATCCTATACAATTCTCCTTGATTCTACGTTGTTAGACTTGTTCTTCGCCTCCAAAATTGATTAGAATCTATGATTTTTTTAGGTCTAAAAAGGTTCATAACATTTTTGACTACTTATTTAAGGATGTATAGATATTAAACCAAAATTTGTCAAAACAAGAAAAATGAAAGAAAATCTTTCCCAGTCGGAAAGCTATGCGTACGCATAGTATAAGTTGAGTGTACGCATAGTAGAATGACTTTAGCTTCAATCAACCTAAAATGGGATCTCGTGCACGCATCGATTGCAGACCAATGTGTACGCATAGCTTCATATTTTTGGGGCCAATTGTACAAATTGGTTCTTGAACTTTTTGCAATGCATTTTTTTTTTTTTTTTTTTATCATTTTCCACTTGTGATTTTGTCCATTTAGCTTCCCATTGCCTCCAATTGAGTTTGTAACATCTTCACTTCATGTTATGTTCCGATGCAACTATTGAAAAGTTGCAATTTAGTCCCCATATTTTAATTTCATCATTCTTCTCTATTTTTAGCTTGTTTTCTCTAATTTTTATCAAATCATGAGTCTTACTTATTAGACACAATATAACACAAATTATCTTATATTTCATCTAAAGAATTACATAATGTTATTATTTAAAATCCTGAATAAGTGTATAAAATATACTTATTATACGACAAACATTTAGGGCAAGCGTGTCTATTTTATCTCCATCCATTGTAACGGTCACCATGTTTCCATCTACCACCCCCAAAAAAGGGAACTTTGTTTTCAGTGTTTCTTATTTGATCTTTACTTTAAAATTGAAATATCCATGTAATTGTAGGCGAGGCTATGATCCTTGATGAACATTAATGTACTCTATAATTGCAAGAAAATAAAATTATGTTTTTATTTTTTAAAAATTACGTACGAGCGACAATAATTCACATAGTGCAATAGGATTTAACAAGGAGTATAAGTTACAATATGAATAAATTACATACCACTTTAACACGATTAACGCAATTCTGTGATTGAATAGGTTCTATCGACAACCAAATACTGTAAGAAAATATAAATATTATTGAATAACTCTATTCGACAAAACTTCTGAATCTAAACGAAACCCTTCGTAAGGTCTATTAGAACTCTTGGTAATGCATAATTTTTCTTCGATCGCGTCAACTTGACAGAATCAATATAGATTTGAAGAATGTGTAGTTAAACGTAGGCAATAGCGACTGACTTACGCTGCCAACAAATCGTGACACGAGTCATTTCATTTGGAAGAGAGCAAGAGAGAAAACAGATGACATTAGGGGTTACAAAAAAAAAATTGAATTTTTACTACGATAGAAAAATAGGCTAAAGATCTTTTAGAAGAAAGAAAAGAAGCAGATGCAGAAGCAGAAACAGAAACAAAAACAAAAACAAAAACAAGTCCGTAAGTCATGCTAAATGGCCTTACTACCTTTATTGGACAGCCATTAGTGGAAGTGAGTTCAAATTCTTCCTAGCTATGTAAAACTAGAGAGTAAAAAGGCATAAGCAAGCAATTGTCAATCTAGATGACTCCCAAACACCAAAAGACAATCAACCCTTGTGCTTAAATATCAAGATAATGCTCATGTATAGAAGGTTTCGATAGCATTCTTACTAGATTTTATAATTACACGAGTCATAAGAAAGCAAAGAATCAATAGGACCATTTATAAAATGATATTTGCAGCATAGATTTTTAAATGTCCGGCGCTAAACATCTAATCCCGAGACTAAAAAACAATAATTAGGTTCGTGTGAAATTCAAAAGCACTTTACCTACTATAAGGTCCCGCCACTGGAATCTCCTTTCCCCTGTTCAAGTATCAGTGCTTGCTCATCCATATGAGCCATATCGTAAGTCGCATGGACGCCAGCTAACACATAGTAAACTAGCATTACGGCACTACATATGATGAACCGCCAGATGGCTACAATACCAAGAGATCCTATGAGGAAAAGATTCATTGCTATTGACAGTGACGGCAACCATGGAACAAGTGGAACGCCCCATACTTTTGGAATCCTCTGCTTCGATGTCAAGGCCATTCCTAAAGTACCCAAAAACCATAAGCCTACTGTCACAACATACCCAATCCATCCTCGATATTTAGAACTCCAAAGAATCGTAATCCCAAGTGATGAACCAAATATTACAAACAACGAGATGACAAATTTGATAGCATCACACTTCGGAGTGACGTCCTTGACGTAGTAACGCCTGACGAGCAATGCCACAGCCATAAGCATGAAAATGAAAAGTGTACTAAATGATAACACACTCGACAAAACATCCAGACTCGAGAAGAAAGCAAGAATGCAACTACCGGTAGTTACCAAGAGGGTAGCATATATCGGTGTTCCAGTCTTTGGATGAACCAAAGAAAAATAAGGAGGTATCATATGAGATCTAGCAATCTGAGTCGTGTATCGTGCTTGTCCCATAGAACCAACAAGCAAACTTGTTGTCATCCCCTTAAGTGCAACAATGCTAACCAAATACTTAGCCCATTTCATCCCAATCCCCACAAAGGCAACTGAATAGGCTGCATTGACATCTATCTGAGTGTACTTCACCATCATGACCAAAGCCAACGACATCAAGCAGTACACCACAGTGATCATAGACATTGAACCAACCAACCCGATGGGTATGTCCCTCGAAGGGTTTTTAACCTCCTCAGCCATGTTAGCCACCATATCGAAACCTGTATAAGACCAATACACTACTGCCGCAGCTGTGAACACACCTTCGGCACCAAACGGGAAAAATGGCCCCAAATTCTCAGTCTTCCCATGCACAAACCCAACAACTATCACGAAAACGATCACAATAGCACTAAATATAGAACTAACATAGTTTAAAATTGAGGTCCTCTTTGTACCAGTCATGGCAATACCATTAGCAACTGCTAAAACAACCACAGCTAAAGGATCCAACAAATTGAACCCTTCTGCAAAGGAGTTGACCCTGATTCTCATGAAATCAGGGTTGTTACTGAAAATACTGGCAAAATATGATGTCCATGAACGGCCTAAACCCGCAGCCCCAACAAGGCCTTCCAAAAGAATATTTCCAGCAGCAATAAAAGCAACGAAATCTCCCAATTCAATTCGAAGAAAAGAGAATGAACCCCCGGCAATGGGAATCTCAACAGCAAATTCGGTGTAACAGAAAACCGATAGCAAAGCCGACAAACCTGATACCGCGTAAGAGAGCACAATAGCCGGGCCGGCATCGTTGTGCGCTTCCTGGCCGGTAATGCTGAAGATTCCGGAGCCAACCACCGAGCCGAAGCCAAGCCACATGAGGTCCCACCAAGTGAGACATTTCTTCATTTCATTTTCAGATTGTTTCTTGCATTCGATTAACTCACCGGCTTCGCTAGAGCGGCCAAGAAGCCGGTCCTTGAGGCGATACGGGGTTTTGGAGAGAGCTGAAAGGTAAGTTGACAAATTCTGGAAGGTGGGTTCGGGGTAGAAATCTTGTTTGCTGAACCGCCAGTATGATCTGCCGGAGGCGGTGGCAGACTGCGGCGAAGGGTCCATTCTGGCTGTGGCTGGGTTGAGGGGAGTTGTCAAATTTGAATCAAAATCTTGGGATTCCGATGAGATCTTAATACCCATCTCACGGTAGAATTTGGGTACAGCTGGGAAGTAGATTGATTGGTTGAGGCGGGTCACCGAGTGGAATCCCAATAATCAAGGAGGAGGATACATGAATTCGAATTGAACTAGGAATTTTGTTGTATAATGTATCTAAACAACTATCGTTCTCTATTCATGTGAGGTAAAATGTCCCGATTCCACTCTATCTCTATCCTTGTCCTGCACCTCTGAATTATTTCTTACTTTATTTTTATATTATTAAATTTGAATTTTATTTAGAAATAAAAATAAATAAACTTGTCAAGAATGTAGATATTTCCATTTTTACTCCGACGATTCCATGTTCATCATATTAAAATCTCTTACGAGGGCTACTCCGTCCCATCCCTTTACCATCCTTACTCTATTCTTTTATCAAACAATTTGCAAGTAATTCATAATTTATAATATTGAGGAACATAAACAAGATGCAATATTGGGTGAAATTTTATTTTAATTTCTTCATTTTAATGCCAACTTGGTGAAGAGCTCAAGTAAATTTACATTTCCTTAACGTCAATTACGTAGTGGAAAATAATTTTTTTCCCCTTGAGATTATTACTGTATGCAGTATATAATTTTAGGCCATGTTTGAGAGAAATTTTAATCAAAATTCTAGCCGTTAACTATCAAATCAGTCACCATTTTTGACTTTCCCTCTCACATGTGGGGCCCACAGGTTGACTATAACGGCTATAATTTTGATTAAAATCACACAAAAATTGCTCCCAAACACGCTCTTAATTGTCAACATAAAAATTGTAGCCCTAATAGTATGTTTCTTTTTGTTGACATAGGAACCCATAGCCACTACCTGCCTCCGGAGGCTCGACCACCGTGAGTGCGCACTAGATTAACCCCGCTCTAATTAGGTGATTTTTCAATATCCATTATATTTGTTTATAATACTTATCGTTAGCATGAACTTCTAACCAATTGAGTCAACGAAACACACTATGTCTCCTCTAATACCATATTTTTTTTCAAAGCTAAAATATAAATTTTTATTACTTGAGATTATGGGTTAGAAATGAGCTCGGAAAATAAAGCAAACAATTAATCCACTAATTAAATGATAAGCTAGAAAAAGAAACATAGGCCATAATGAGGGAGCCATATTTTTCACATCTCATGTAAACAGTGACGGAGTCAAGATTCGAATCTATTGAAGATTTAATGTAACTATAGAAAAAAAAAATTTAAACAAGGATTATAATTTTTTTTTCTTTTCAGGGAGTTCAAGGATCCCACTGGCCCCACATCCCTCAGGCCACTTCACTTTTCACACTTAATCATACTTGGTGTACATTATATTGTGTATTATTGGTAATACTTTGTCACGTGATATTATTCAATTGGACAATTTAAAAAATATATATATTTTTTCATCCAATTATTTATTGATAACAATGCAAATGTCAACAATAGTGTAAAAAAATTCAGTATACAATTAATTCTTTTATTAATTTGGGCTAAATTAATGCATTATTTTATTGCTGAAAAAGTGCAGAATATTGTATAAAATATATTGTAAATTAACACAGTACATGATAAAAATCAGTGCTCCTTCGTGCTAAGAAAAAAAAATACAAATGAACAAAATTAAATTTAAAGCATCCTTTTTCGTCATATTTGACTCTAATATTTTGTGCGAAGCAACTCAAGGGCTTCACCAATTGGTGATTTTGTGTTAGTTCGTAGCTTTCTGTAGTCTTCAAAATGGAAAGGAACATAGAGACGAGGTTGGTGGACGTCCACCAGCTGTGGCGGCGCCTCCACATTTACATCCCTTGGAGCCAATACAAAAAATGCAATTGAGGTGCGAATTTTCGGCTCGTAACACTGCACTCTGTGCTTCACATTGCAAAACCTCCCGTTGCTCCAAACCTATTACAATATTTTCTATGATGAGTTAATCTCCAAATATATTATTTTTTTCTAGACACGAAATTTTGTATAGGCTTATGTTGGACCGTCTGATGTATAAACCAGACTAATTTGTTTCATCGTGTGCACAACTTAAGATTAAACTCATGATTTCTATCTCATGTAATACCATGTGAATTCAACTCGTTTAAATTTGTTTATCTAAATTATGCCTTATAGCTCGTACCTTGGCCACATCTCCAACATTGACAACCAGGGTCCCTGGTATGGGATCAACTGAAACCAGTTCTCCAGTGTACTTGTCCACCGCCTCCAGGCCATTAACTGTCTCATCATCTTGCAGTATTGTGAGAAATCCAGGGTCTGTATGACTGTATGCATTACAGCACCTGTTAATCCTACAGTTTCATGGCTGTAATTATATTTGTTCATTTTCAGTTGGCATGGCCAATGCTTGAACAAATCATGACTGCCCAACCCTAAACCTTCCATCAATTTGCTGCCGAGGTTGTGTGCAAGATGTTGGGAGGAGACGACAGATTAGCTCACAAATAAACTCCAACTTATGTGTAAGAAATAAGAAACAAAATCACTGAAATATAAACTTCAAGAAACTATAAAACAAGAACTCAGAAATCTGAAATATGAACTACATAAAACTTATCTTTATGTTCAAAGCACCCAAGCCAAGTAATCAGTAAAACTCGTTCAGATTACATAAGAACAACCACTGATCTAGTGTAAATCACAGCCAAGATGAAGATACAAAAGATGGACACTCAGACTAGACCGGTTTATTACACAAAATAAGAGATCCCTCTTCACAGTACACAGTTCACTCAAGAACAAAGCCTCAAATAACTAAATCACTCAAGATTTACAGATTATTGAGGGTAACCAGAAATCAAAATAAGAGTATTTGATTTCTACAGTGAAGGAAGGAAATACGAAAGAAAACGGTGCAGTAGAGAGAGACGAAGAGTCCAGAAACCAGAAGCGATAGATGATCCTCAAACCCTAGAGACGCCACTTTAAGGAGTCTCCAGAAACGCCTTTCATCCAACGGCTGTGGAGATTGCATTTGGTGACATCCTGGCCGTCCATTCAAAAGGTAAGTAGAAAACACGACTTCAGTTTCACAAAACACGTTTTTTCTTTTGCACCGAGAACCAAACGGATTTAAGAGCTGGGCTTTCAATTTAAATACCAGCTGGGCCAACAATTTCAGCCCATTGGGTCATTGCATCATTGTGCCATATATTCCCTTCATACTCCACCTTGGTACAATGATTCTCACAAATCAGTGGTCATTCATTTATCACAGATATCATCAGTACACACTATAGTATCCACAGATCAGCAAGGTGCCACATTCAGCAAGGTCAAGCAATCCAGAAATTTGTTTAAAGGCAGTACTTTAGTACCTACATCAGCAGGGTTGTAATTAGTAGATATCTTTTCAAGTTTCACAACACCTTGTGAAATAACATCTCTAATAAAGTGAAATCTAACATCAACATGCTTTGATCTATTATGAAAAACAGGATTTCTACTTAAATGAATTGCAGATTGGCTATCAGAATAAAGAACAACTTCTTTAATAAAACCAAATTCATTAAGTAACCCTTTTAACCAAATTCCTTCTTTTATAGCATCGGTGGCAGCAATGTATTCAGCCTCAGTTGAAGACAAGGCCACAATCTTTTGGAGTTGTGATTTCCAGCTTATGCATGAATTACACAAAGTATACATGTATGAAGAAGTAGATTTTCTGTTGTCCCTATCACCTGCATAATCAGAATCCGTAAACCCTTTCAAAATAACACCCTCAGCCTGTTTTCTAAACTGAATCCCTAAGTTTGAGGTCCCCTTAATGTATCTAAGAAGCCACTTCATGGCTTCCCAATGTACTTCACCTGGATTTGACATATACCTACTTAAAACACTTATGGAATATGCCAAATCAGGTCTAGAACACACCATAAGGTACATTACAGATCCAGTTGCATTTGGATAAGGCACATTTGCCATTCTTTCAAACTCTTCTTTAGTTTTAGGACAAAAATCATTTGATAGTTTAAAATGATTAGCCAAGGGGACACTCACACTCTTGGATTCAGCCATAGAAAATTTGCTAAGTAATTTCAAAATGTATGATTTTTGACTAAGACTTAGTGTGCCTTCTCTTCTATCTCTCTTAACTTCCATACCTAAAATCTTTCTCACCGGACCTAAGTCTTTCATTTCAAATTCAGATTTTAGCTTTTCTTTAATATCTTCAATCTCTTTTATGTCATGACTAGCTAATATCATGTCATCCACATAAAGGAGTAGGTAAAGTGAATTAGCTCCACCTTGACCTTTACAATAAAGACAAGTATCGAAGTTACTCCTCTTAAACCCAAGTCCAAGAACAAAATTGTCAAATTTTTTATACCATTGTCTTGGAGCTTGTTTTAAGCCATAAAGAGATTTCTTAAGAAGGCATACTAAGTCGATTTGTTAGTCACTTCAAATCCTCTAGGTTGTTTCATGTAAATGGTTTCTTCTAAGTCTCCATTTAGAAAAGCAGTTTTTACATCTAATTGGTCTAATTCCCAATTAAATTGAGTGGCCAAGGCAAGAATGACTCTAACTGTAGTAAATTTTACTACAGGTGAAAAAATTTCATTGAAATCAACTCCTTCTTTTTGAGTAAAACCTTTTGCTACCAAACGGGCTTTGTATCTAATGTCATTCTCACTTTGTTCACCCCTCTTTATTTTAAAAATCCATTTACAATCCACAACCCTCTTACCCTCCGGTCTTTTTACCAAAATCCATGTCTTATTTTTATGAAGGGATTCCATCTCATCTTGCATGGCTACAAGCCATTGTTTGGAATCTTTGCTACTCAAAGCTCCTTCATACGATTCAGGTTCATCCTCAATCATATCATGATAAGAAAGCAAGGAAACATCATTTTCAAACCTAGAGGGAGGTCTAATGGTCCTTCTTTCTCTATCCCTAACAAGCTGATAATCAGCTAAAGGTCAGACAGTTCTAAATCGGCCTCGGGAACCTCACCAGGTTCGGTTTCACTCAGGTGGGTCAATGTTTAAGGGTTCAGAATGGTCAGAACACTCCTCAGATTGCTCCACCTCAATCTCAACCCTTTTTCCTACATTTTCAGATTGTTCAGAGGGCTCAAACAGGTCTGCAGGTTGCTGTTCAGACTTAAAACAGGGCAGGTCATTCTCATTAAATACCACATTTCTACTTATAATGACCTTATAGCCTCTAAGATCTCTCACCCACAGTCTATAGCCTTTAACCCCTTCCCCATAGCCTAGAAAAACACACTTAAGAGCTCTAGGTTCCAATTTACCTTCAGTTTGGTGTGCAAAAGCTGCACACCCAAAAACCCTTAGGTTACTAAAGTCAACAGGTGTACCCCTCCATTTTTCTTCGGGGATCATAAAGTCTATAGCACTTGCAGGACATCTATTTATCAGATAACTAGCAGTTTTAACTGCTTCACCCCAAAAAATTTTAGGCAGGCCAGAACACAACAACATGCATCTAACTTTATCAAGTATAGTACGATTCATTCTTTCAGCCAAACCATTTTGTTGTGGTGTGTGTGTGACTGTTCTATGCCTTAACATACCAGATAGTTTGCACATTTCATCAAACTCATAATTGCAGAATTCCAAACCATTATCAGTTCTTAAAACTTTAATTTTTTTGTCAGTTTGGTTCTCAATTAAAAGTTTCCACTCTTTGAAAACATTAAATGTGTCAGATTTTGATTTTAACAAAAAAGGTCCAATTTTTTCTTGAAAAATCATCAATGACTAGCAAATAATATTTAAAACCAGATTGAGTGCACACAGTTGCTGGTCCCCACAGATCAGCATGCAAATATTCAAGTATAGAGGCAGATTTATGCATTCCAGGTAAGAATGGAAGTCTATTATGCTTTCCTAAAATGCAGTAGTCACAAAAACTCAATTTTTCAATGTTATCTTTGCCAAAAGCACCCTGTTTTTTCAAAATCTGAAGTCCTTTATCACTAATATGGCCCAATCTCTTGTGCCATATTTGTGATTTATCATTTTGGACTGAGATTATCACAAGTGGATTCCAAAAAATTTTTAGTTTGCAAAATGTAAAGGCCATGTCTCTTGGGGACTTCTACAATCAGATTAGAGTCCTTCAAGATTTTAATGTAACCCTTATTGATAACAATGTCATAGTTAAGGTCATCTAAAACCCCTAAGGAGATCAGATTACGTTGCAAGTCAGGAACATATCTAGTCTTCTCTAGAATTAACTTATTATCTCCTTTTAAGTTCAAAGTGATAGTCCCCACACCTTTTACTTGACATGTCATGTGATTACCCATTAAAACCTTTCCACCAG
Organism: Fraxinus americana; assembly: GCA_035079005.1. NCBI lineage: Eukaryota > Viridiplantae > Streptophyta > Magnoliopsida > Lamiales > Oleaceae > Fraxinus > Fraxinus americana. The sequence continues at coordinate 2,194,045 of CM068707.1, read as the reverse complement.
TTACATTTTCAAAATCTGAAAATAACTCCTTATTAGGACTCATGTGATAAGTACAACCAGAGTCAAGAATCCACTCTTGGGAAGGGGAACTACTAACAGCAACATAAACTTCATCAACATTAGACTCATTATAAGCCAAAGCAGCCCCACCATCATTTTTAGACTTGTTTTTAGAGTCATAAAGCCTTTTAGGACAATCTTTAATAAAATGACCTTCCTCTAAACAATAAAAGCACTTTTTCCCTTTAGTCATCATTTTATTCTTGTCCTTAAAGTTGCTCTTTTTCTTATGAACAGGTCTCTTGTTATAATTACCATTTTTGGGATTAAACTTGGACTTCATCATCAAATTAATGCCACTAACAGATTCTCTCTTGTCAGATTTTAATTCTAACTCTTTAGACCTTAAGGCATTAATAATCACTTCAGTAGATAGAGTGTCCCTCCCATATTCAATTGCATTTTTAACATCTTTATATTTATCACCAATTGAATTCAATAAGACCACAGCCAACTGCCCATTTGAGAGTTTCTCGTCACAGTTGGCTAGGTCACGGGTCAATCTATTGAATCTATCAATATTAGACTCAAGGTCAAGAGAAGGATCAAGTTTAAAACCAAAAAACTGTTTTAGGAGATATACTTTATTTGGCATAGCTTTATTCAAATAAGTTTTCTCCAACTTATTCCACAATTCAGCAGTAGTCTTAGTCTCACCTATTTCTCTAATCACATTGTCAGACAAATGCAAGAAAACAGTACTCCATGCAGTTTCATCTTGTTCAGTTACTTTACTAGATTCAAGATCAGTAGGCCATGACTCATCAATGGCTTTAGCACATTTTTGTTGAAGTAAAAGAGCTCTCATTTTCTGACGCCAGAGACTAAAATCTCCTTTGCCATTAAAAACTTCCATTTCAAATTTTGAAGTCATTTTTGAAAAATATGAATGAAATGGATGTATGCAGGTCAATCAGATACTAAATCAGAACACTTGCAATACAAATCAGAGAAGTATCACCACACAAGGGACACAACAAGAAAATCAGATTGCAAGTACAGAGAGCATATACTTTCAGAGTTGAATCATACAGTACACAATCTTGCTAACTCAATACAAACACAATTGTACAGAGACAAGCAAATTATATCCAGAACATTCAATCAAGCTGTATAATACTGCAGGATAATTTTCAGAAACAATAAGATTATCAAGAATCTAGACTGTAGTCCAGGTAACCCTCAGATTCCAGACAACTCTTGGTTTCTGGACAAAGGAATTACAAGGAGTCTTGATTCAGGTTTTCAAAAAACACAGGTTTAGATAATCTACAGAATAAAGAAATCCAAACTAAGCAGAAAATCTAACCAAAGCAGAAAACCCTAACCAAACAGAAAATCAAACCAAAAAACAGTAAACAATTGATTCAGATCCCCCAAACTAGGTAGAGTACTCAAATCAATTTACAGTTTGATTTTACACGTGAATCACTCAAGAAATCAGAAAGATCTCACCAATGCCCTTTTAATTAGGGTTTGAAGAAATCGCAGTGCAGCTCAATGTACAGACAAAATTGAAGTCAAGATCGATCACAACAAGCATCAGTCACTCCTTCCAGTCGCTCTGATACCACTGTTGGGAGGAGACGACAGATTAGCTCACAAATAAACTCCAACTTATGTGTAAGAAATAAGAAACAAAATCACTGAAATATAAACTTCAAGAAACTATAAAACAAGAACTCAGAAATCTGAAATATGAACTACATAAAACTTATCTTTATGTTCAAAGCACCCAAGCCAAGTAATCAGTAAAACTCGTTCAGATTACATAAGAACAACCACTGATCTAGTGTAAATCACAGCCAAGATGAAGATACAAAAGATGGACACTCAGACTAGACCGGTTTATTACACAAAATAAGAGATTCCTCTTCACAGTACACAGTTTACTCAAGAACAAAGCCTCAAATAACTAAATCACTCAAGATTTACAGATTATTGAGGGTAACCAGAAATCAAAATAAGAGTATTTGATTTCTACAGTGAAGGAAGGAAATACGAAAGAAAACGGTGCAGTAGAGAGAGACGAAGAGTCCAGAAACCAGAAGCGATAGATGATCCTCAAACCCTAGAGACGCCACTTTAAGGAGTCTCCAGAAACGCCTTTCATCCAACGGCTGTGGAGATTGCATTTGGTGACATCCTGGCCGTCCATTCAAAAGGTAAGTAGAAAACACGACTTCAGTTTCACAAAACACGTTTTTTCTTTTGCACCGAGAACCAAACGGATTTAAGAGCTGGGCTTTCAATTTAAATACCAGCTGGGCCAACAATTTCAGCCCATTGGGTCATTGCATCATTGTGCCATATATTCCCTTCACAAGATCATACACAGCAAAAGCATACTTCTCTATTATCTCTCTGTTAAACAATAAAATAAGAAAAGTTCTTCAAACAGATAAGAAAACTAAAACCTTCAACAATGGTGACATATATACATTCAAGAACAGTACCTTTGATGAGGAGACGCACCGACTTGAGCACAGAAATTGTCGACAGCTCCAGGCAAGGCCATATCGTATAAACTCAAACCATCAAAATATGGGCTTGCCATATTAGGTGGGGTGTATCCTTTGCCATGCTCCGGATGAGAGTTTCTCAGTTTGATTTCCATGGGGAGGTCAAGGAGAGAACGTGACACGGTCTTCATTTCGGACATGAGTTCCTTTGGAACACCATGGTTAACAATCCTAAAGCATCCCCATTCTTCACAAGCCTTCACTAATTTTTCAGGCAGACCTGAGAAATCTTGCATGTCAATTACTGGTACAGCACTACCCTTAGAGGCCATATTTTATCTTCTATTTTTTGATCTGTCCAATTAGCTCTCAGCGTTTTGTTAATGCTACAAAGCTTTGCTTTTATAGTGAGGATTAATCTATGTGGGGTTGATGTGAGTGGGGTGGGGCCCATGCTACTCATATGTGTACTGGCATGTTCCTTCTCTGTTTATAAGTGAATTGTCAAAGTTGATCAACTACCATTTGATCCATGCCCTTCATGATATGATTTAAATTTATACAGTTAACCTTGTCTGGTTGAACTAGGATTTAGAAGAGATAATAATGCTAAAAAGCATTATTTAATTATCTATCGTTTATTATAATCATTTCAATTATGACTTCTAAACGGTGAGTCGTGATTTCATGAATTTAATATACTAAAGAGAGAAACACATTATTCATATTTTTTTAGGTACATTGGGAAACTAATATTGACACGTTGAATTAGAAGCGTACACTTTTATCTTTTTATCAAAGTTGATAACCTTCTAGATTGATAGTTTGTTGAAAAGTACAATTGAAAATTAATTCCACTAATGTAAAAATGAGCTTTCTTAGTTCACCAGCTAGAAACTTAGCTCCTGTTTGTACGTTTCCAATTTTAATACATTTGCCAACCTTTGTAAATGTGGCCGTCCTTTTTTTTTTTTTTTTTTTTGACTTTCTATCTCACAATGGGACCATGTATTGGAAAAAAAAAGGTCACAAAATTAATTCTTTTTATCAATGGCAGTTGAGGGTGAGCCTACCATTTCTTATGATGTACCTCTTTGGGAGTTTTAAGACAATATGTCTTGTAGAGGTGGATTGCATGTTGAGAGGGTAAATAACTCTTTTTTAGAATTATGCACTGTAAACTTGACCACTATATTACCTTTGATCTCATAAGATCTAAATGCACAAAATAATTTCACCCAAATCCTTCATTCGAAACTGTTATGGTAACCACGCTTTCAGCGAGGACAATGCCGTTACTTTATTTTCGATAAGCAGTACTTCATTGACATACAGTATAAGGAAAATTATGTTTGAAATTTGCAGACTTTACCTTCGTGGCAACTTTCTAGGAACCCATCTAGCTACATCATGTATACACATTCCTCAAGATGGTCATTCAAGTTAGCCGTCTTGACAATTGACATCCATATTTCAGATCTCATAATCACGACTTCAAGTGCTGAAAGATTATGCTCATGTATCGATTCTAGCAAGCAGATTCCCCTTCACTGAGCTTTTTGATTCCTGAAGAACCTGTTTAAAGATGCATATATGATTGGTGGCTCCACAATCTACAAGTCAGGTTCAATTTATGCAACCACCAAAAAATTATTTCCATAAGAAGCAAATACTTGGCCTCATCTGATATTATTTCCATAACAGTAACAACCCAGAGTAGCATCTTAATACGAAGACGAAGGTACTACACCTCTTTCACTAACTTACGCATTAACAAGTATCAGCTTTTATTTGCTATAAAATTTTGTACTCAACTATTATACAGATGATGTCATGGAGTTTCAGAATCAAACATAAAGGCGTACAACTATTGAGCTAAACTCTTCTCCTTCAACAGAATAAGGAAAATTCACTCGAGACACATATAATTAATTACTCCTCAAATTGCAAAACCATCTTCCAAGTCAAATGTCAACCAGATCTCGTTCACTCTGTTCCGAAACTCGAATGGAGAATTGTACTGTGCAACAATGTACTCTGTCGCATTCCCACCCGAATAGCTCTTGTCAATAGCATCTGACCAAATGGTTCCAGCAACACTAGCGTACAAGGCAGCAGCCTCCTCACCAACTTCATCGTCATCTACAAATCCTCCAAATTGCCTTACTGCAACATAAGTCGGTCCCCATTTCTGGACATGAAGGCCTTTAGCAGAAGGTGGATTTGGTTGGTTCTCTTTGGGAACATAGAAACTCACTGTGAAAGATGAAGCACAGAAGGGACCATCACTTGGTTTCACTTCAGTGATCACTGGAGCTGTCATTTCTATTTTTAGTTTATCACTATTATTGCCCTGGATATAGCCAAATAGCCTGCAAGGGTGAAAATAAATTAATTTGGTAGCACTTCTCATCACAAATTCATCTATCACCAACAAGTTACTGCGAAGAATTAATCCTTCATCTTAAGAATGCTGATAAGTTCCCAAAAAAGGTGTCAAAAATGACATGCTGATCAAATACACATTACAGATTTTAAAGCTCTATAAAGGCAAACCAATATAGAAGATTGATGTTTATTATGAAAATTGACTTCAGGAAGAATTCCCGCACATCATTAGAAACACAACATTTCATCCCGGCAGCAAAAACTTTACATTAGCAATCATGAGAAAAATAGACATTTTCATAACTATACAATCTGGGAAAGCATTTTCACACCTTTTTCTCAAGGGATATCTAACAGCTCCCTTAGCAAATTTTTACTACGAAGGCAAGGGACAACTTTCTGACTAATTGTGTGCTCACTTCATGTACATTGGATTAGCTAGGAATTAAAAGAGTTAAGGAACAGATACGGTTGAAAAAAATTCATCAACCGCCATCCTAGCTAGCGCACCAAACATGCCATAGGTGTGGAGTATGTGTAGCTAATTACCTAAGATAATTCACTGCATGTCAGCCAATTATAAATGTTCTTTTCAAGTAATGCAGTTCATATTGTTGCTTCTTTCAGTTCTTCGTGTAGAGTTCAATCGTGAAGTTATATTTATTCCAGCTGAATTCTCTACTAGCAAACTTTTACAATTATAAGTTTCGCCAAAAAAAATTAATTCCAATAATTCCGAGCCTAATCTTTTGAAAAAAAAAGCAATGTGTCGCCCACAACACAAGGGGCCTGATGACTAGAAGTCATCCTCTATCACGGGCAGTCCGTATAGGGTTCCAAACTCAACGTAAGTATTATTCTTTGGTGGTTCTTTTGGATTGAAGCACTAACAAAGAGGCAAAGCACAACCCAATCCCAAGTAATTCGACCCATTCACAAGACCACAGATTTTAGCATAATCTGATACCAATAGAATGAAAATGGGATCAAAACAGATAACTAGGATCATAAACAAGATGAAAAAAGCATAAAATTTTGAATGAACAGAACAACCATATCCTTACCGGAGAAAGCCAGCTCTGGTGGCACCGACCAAGGAAATATCATCAATAGGAGATGTAGAAATCCACATACTGGAATTATAACGGCGAATTTCAAAGCCATTCCCAGTATGAATCACGTCGTAGTTTGGGCACTCGATACGGTTGCACGTGGGCGGAAAAACCCAAACCTTTTCACCATGATTCCCAGGCCACAAGCTCGGGTTTGAGCTGGAGAGAAGACTGAGAAGAAACGATAGATTGAAGAGATTCAAAGCAGCCATTTTTATGGGATTTTTTTTTGTGAGAAATGGAGCGATTGAAGAAATTAAAAGCAGCTAATTTTATGGTAATATTGAATTTTATGGGACAAAATCTAATTCAGTGGCCTGCATCATGACACGAAGAGGATAAAATTATCAAGAAATACCCAGCATAATGCCAAGGAGCCATCAATAAAATCCTCAGTTCCACCACATATTTAACTATTTTTTATTTATTAAAATAGACATACTTAAAATAATAGGTAACTCCCTAATTATGCACGTCGCGTCTCTGCAGATTTTTAGCGAAAAAATGAGTTCTTCGATACTAAAGTGAGGTATAGTAAGAAATTATTCATATTGTGTTGACAAGGAAAATGTTGACTTCTACCTACAATCTAAGTGGTCGATTATTTTTAGAATGGCTTATATGTTTCTTCATTGTGATCATGTAAGGAAATAAATTGGATACGCCGTACGCTTAGAAAAAATGCAAAGAGCATAACGGTAATTTCGAATGCATATTCGGTAACAATGACAAGACAAATTTACTAATATATTTTTGAACAATGCTACAGTTATAGCCTTTTTTGACAGTCCCCTCACATGGGGGTGGGGCCCGCGATTGTGGGCCCGCCCCAATGTGAGGGGACTGTCAAAAAATCTAGTACATTCAGCTTTATTGTATATTTTTCTCCCTAAAATATTCACCTACCTTGATTTGCCATCACCAAGTGCCACCAATCACGGTAATTTCATGCCAAATGTTGCTCTGATATCTTCTTACTTGGTTTTTTTTAATTGAAAACATGATATTATCTCTTGACTTATTAGTAAACTGAAAAATTATATTTTCATTTTTCCAAATCATGTTGTAACGTTTTCCAATGCCTGGAAGTTTCATAAGCCTGCGTGAATGTTACTAAAATTTATTTTTTCCATGCAGTCAAACACATTTATCAAGACGTGCCAGCTTGACTCGTCCCACCAAGAGGCAAGTTGGTAAAATGAGCCGAGCTGAGCTATTTTGAAAAGAGACAATTCGCGCTTTGCTTACTCCATATGTGAATCGAGGTGGCTCGCATGGTTGATCTAGCGGGCCCAATGATGAGCATGCCGAGAGGTTCAACTCGCCCTATTTAACATTCTTAAATTAATACAAATTTGAGTGTTTTCATGTGGTGGCCACGTAACGTGAATTGTGAGGGGACCAATATAAACAATTTTGAGGTAATGACATTGTTTTTTATTGTTTTATAAATAATATATGTAACTTACATTACTTTTATAAAATCACACCTAATTTTATGGGTATTTGGCTAATTCTCCTTAATAATAATTAATCTCTTTGATAATATGAGAAACTAGGCCCTTGTTTGGTCCACATTATTTTAAAAATATTTTTTTTTCTCTTTTATTTTCAACCACACATTTTTTAATAAAATAATATTACACGCAAATTGAAAACTTTTCCTTATTTTTAATTACATATTTTCCATCAAATTACTATTCCAAAATGCATTTTTGACAAACAATGAGACTCAAACAAGTAGGAAACTCTCAAGAGTAATCAATATTTTTCTTCTTATAATTTATGGGTCTCTACTCTCATTATTTACTCTATACTACGTGCAGTAGATAGTGTTAGAAATCGAACGAGATTATACGACATGATATGAAGTCTTCATCACAACAACAATAACACAATAAACAAGAATTTAATTTGGTAGACAAATTGGATATTTCATTTAACTACAATTGAGAAAGAATTAAAACAATCGTGTTTCTCACAACTATTCTAACTTCAATAATAAATTAACTTGTAAAAAAGATTCCACTATTTATAGGGGTACATGTCAAACTCTAATAATAGCTCTAAAGATGAAAACTAGGTTAAAAAATGCTGGAATAAACAAAACAAGGAAAACTAGGATGACAGCGGTGCTCGAGCGCCAGGTGTCATATCGCCACTCGAACGTTCAGCTAGCGGTAGGCTAGTGCCGTCAATCCTTTATTCCTTCATGGAACCTATTTAGACATCTTCAAGGCAACAATCTCCACCTCGACACAAATTCCTCTACAAAAAATTATAATCCGAAACAGATAGCCAAAACTCTTGAAATATAATCTGAAACAGATTCAGAGTCCTTCATTTGTAGAGATTCAAATTCTCCTCTTAATGATTGGAGACGTACATTCTTCACTTTATCAACTCCTTTAAAAGAATCTTGAAGAATATTCCATGCCTCCTTGATGGGGTTTGCGCTAGCAACCTTATTAGACATCTTTTCATCTAAACTTTGATAGATGAGAGATAGTGCCTTTTGATCCTTCTTCATGGCAACTGCAATTGCATCTTCTGTTGCCAGACCTTGGGCCATAGGTTCCCAAATATCATGGGCTCAAGCAAATCCTTCATACGAATGCACCAATTATCATAATTTTCTTTGGTCTATTGTGGAACTTGAAATGAAGTTCCATTCATCATCTTTTCTTCAGTTATCTCCAAACACAAGAAGCTCCGATACCAATTTGTTAGAGATTGGAGAGCTTTAGTTCACTCAACATTCAAACCGCGAAAAAGTAGTGGAGAAAATATATGTGATTTTATTATCATTTTATACGAGAGTGCATATCCAAGAAAGAAGTGAAGCTTGAGTTTGTGAAGTCTCAAGACCAAATTGCAGATATTTTCACCAAACCCTTAAAGATTAACGTTTTTCAAAAGTTATGACACGAAGAGGATAAAATTATCAAGAAATGCCCAGCATAACGCCAAGGAGCCATCAAGAAGATCCTCAGTCCTACATTTTTAACTATTTTTTATTTGTTAAAATAGACATAAATAAAATGTAATAGGTAACTCCCTAATTATGCACGTCGCATCTGTGCAGATTTTTAGCAAAAAATGAATTCTTCGATACTAAATTGAGGTATAGTAGAAATTATTCATATTATGTTGACAAGCCAATAATGAAAATGTTGACTTCTACCTATCATCTCAGTTGTCAATTGTTTTTACAGTGGTCGATATGCTTCTTCATTATATAAATTGTTTATATGCTTCTTCGCATATTTTTCTCCTTCAAATATTCACCCACCTTAATTTGCCATCCCCAACTGCCACCAATCACAATAATTTCATGCCAAATGCTGCTCCAATATCTTCTAACTTCATTTTTTTTTAACTTTTAGGCCGTGTTTGATTGTGTTTTTTTTTCCATGGAATTTTCCTTTTTTCCACTTTTGTGCTATTTGACAGCACAAATTTTCTAAGGAAAATGTTTTCCCTCCCACCCCTCCACGCGCCCATTTTCCACTTTTTGGCTGAAAATGTTTTCCCACCATTTTGGTGGGAAAATGAATTCCAAGTCTGGCCACTTTTTTTTTTTTTGGTGTGTGGCAATGGTAATAAATTTTATAGCCAATTGTAAAAAAAAAAAATCACTTTAATGGATAATTGCCATGTAAAACGAAGTCAAACAAACACTAAATTTTGATAAAAAATGGTGAAAAAATAATTTTCGAGCAAACTTTTTTTTTTTTTTTTTTACTTTTTGACAATGGTAACAAATTTCATAACCAATTGTAAAAAAAACAAAAAAAAAATTATTTTAATGAATAATTTTCATGTAAAATAAAGTTAAACGTGAACAAAAAGATCCAAAATTTTAAAAAAAAATTCGGGTGGAAAATTATACAAATCAAACACACTTGAAATCATTTTCCCTACAAAATATTTTCTAGACAAATCTTTTTCCTGTAAAACATTTTCTTTCCACCAATTTTCCACCCTTGCAATCAAACGCACCCTTACTGAAAAAGTGATATTATCTCTTGACTTATTTGTAGACTGAAACAATTTTATTTTCATTTTTCTAGATCATGTTGTAACATGTTGTAATGCCTGGAAGTTTCTTAAGCTTTCACGAATGCTACTAAAATTCATTTCTTCAATGCAATTAAACACGTTTATCGAGATGAGCCGGCATGACTTGTCCAACCAATAGGCTAGTTGGTAAAATGAGCCGAGCTGAGCTATTTTGAAATGAGACAGCTCGTGTTTAGGTTACGCTATATGCGAAGTGAGTTGGCTCGCATGGTTGATCTAGCGAGGCCAATGATGGGTATGTCGAGAGGTTCAACTAGTCCTATTTAAACCTAAATGCAAAAAAAAATTTGAGTGTTTACCGCGTGGTGGCGACATAGCGTGAATTGTGAGGGACCACTATAAACAATTTTGAGGAAATGACTGCAATTTTTTATTGTTTTATAAACAGTATATGTAATTTACATTACTTTTATCAAATCACACCTAGTTTTATGGGTATTTGGCTACTTGTCCTTAATGCATTATTTTATTACTGAAAAAGTATAATTTGTACAAAATATAATGTAACATACAGTACTCCTTCGTGCTAAAGAACAAATACAATTGAACAAAATTAAATATAAAGCATCATTTTTCTCCATATTTGGCTCTAATTTTTTGTGCGAAACAACTCAAGGGCTGCACCGGTTAGTGATTTTGTGGAAATTCGTAGCTTTCTGTAGTCTTCAAAATGGAAAGGAACATAGAGACGAGGGTGGTGGACGTCCACCAGCTGGGGCAACGCCTCCACATTTTCATCCCTTGGAGCCAATACAAACAATGCAATTGAGGTGCGGATTTTTGGCTCGTAGCACTGCACTCTGTGCTTCACATTGCAAAACCTCCCATTGCTCCATACCTAATACAAAATTTTCAGGGTTGAGTTAATCTCCAAATATATTATTTTTCTCTAGACACAGAATATTGTGTAGGCTTCTTGTTGGAAAATAGGGATTGTGGTTCGCCCATGTGGGAAAGGTTGAAGAGAGTGGTTGAAGTTGGAATTCAAATCTATAACTTCCATAACCTCCCTTAATTCCCATACAACATCCAACTATTGTTAAGGACAAAAGTGAGAGAGAGAGAGAATTTCGTATGGAAAATATTGCCAAAAGTGAAACGTCAAACCACATATTTGACATGAAAACTCACAAAATTAGACATTTAGGTTGTGGATAATAATCTCATTCCACTGTGATCGAGATTAGAACCATTGAAGTGCAAGAAAATGCAGAATTTGACGCTTAAAAAGATAGGTGATTCAATCATATAAAAAGATCTTGGAATTCTTCTTACAGGAATCTTATTATTTATGTTTTGATAGTTATTTAAGCTTATTTAATTTCATCACATCCCAAAATGAAATCATAGAAATATGAGGCCTGGACATTTCAGGCGAAACTGAGCCGTAAAGAGCCAAGTTCAATACATTAAGCGAGGTTACTCTTCCTTGGAAGAATTTGATTCCAGCCTATGAACAGAATCAACAGATTGAATTTGGATTAGAAAAATTCCTAGTACTTATCACTGGATTAGATTCAAATTCAAACCATTGTTTACGGAAAATCAAGGCACGAAAATCAGAATCGAGTCCAATGATAGAGGAAGAAAAACAAGTACCCACAAGTAAGAAGAATGTTAGTGTTAAAACAAAGAAGGATACCATATTTTGTTGGAAATATTTCATCGAAAGCGAGCTTGGAAGTAGTGGAAGAACAAACAAATGCCAATAACAGAGACTGGTTGGTTTTGAATTTCCCAGAAAAGGACCGAAAAATTGAAGTGATCTGAGAAATTTCAATTGTTTATTGGCTTAGAGAATAAATCATCTTGTGATAAACTGATAGAATTCGTTTTTGAAAATCTGCTTTTATAATTTCGATTATTATTAGTTTAGTTTATCTTACAATATTTGCTATTTGTAATCTCAATTCTTGCTGTTCATTTCTTAACTTTCTATTTCACTGGTGGTATATTTATGCAAGCTTTGTTTGATTTGTAGAAAGAAATGTTGAGATATTTTAAAAGAATATCAAATTTCCATTGAAGGAAATGTTGAGGAAAAGAAATCATGCATTGAGGAAATTTCTTTTGAAGAAAATGTAGGCAAAGGAAGCAAGTGTTGAAGATGCTACTGCCGGAGAAAATGATGAAGCAAAGGAAGCAAATATTGATGAAACTGATGTTCAAATAAATGATGGGATAAAGAAAGCAAGTATTGAACATATTGATGTTGACAACTTCCTACGGATCCTGAATTAAGAACTCCAATAATGGATTACATTTTTATTTGAGATCAAATAAGAAGATTGTACTTGCAGAGAGGTCTGTGTCAGCCTCGGAGTCATATGTTTCCACGTAAAAAATCAAGGCGATTCATGTGGTGATTGGTTCAACGAATATGATGATTGAACATCACTCTGGAGCTGGTATCGTGGAAGACAGTTTCCAACGTCACAGATGACAATAAAGTTATTAAAAATACATTGAAAGAAGGGGAGGGATATGAGCACCCAAATGAAGGAGTTTTTATAAAACGCAGGCATCTTATGACATCTTAGTGAGTTTTGTTCCTTTTTTCTTGTAAACCACGTCTGTCTAATTATATCTTCTTATCTGGACCTGCTAGTGAAATTGGTTGGAAAGCTAGACGATGGTACTGTCTTCACTTATTACAATGAATTCGGTTGACTGATTATTTTGGCTACAATAGGCTCATAAATAAAACTGTAAGTAAATGCACGAACAAAGACAACTACAAGAGACATTTTTTAATTCATGCATTCAATTCTTTTCTTTTCTTTTTTCATTATGTTCAAGATGTTTTTATAATTGGCATTTGATTAGTTAGATGTGAGAAGTGGAGGAAAATTAGTTTTCACTGATTTCATTTTTCCCTTGCACCATCCTCCATGAAATCCTAGACCCAAACAGTGAAACAGAGCACAAAGCATGTGAAGGGCGATATAATTTCTGAAAGCATTTAACATGGTAGCCATGTTTGTGATTGCAAAATTCATTGGTCAATTACGGTTGTCTTTTTGAACCAAACAATGGGGAACGAGGAGGTGGTTATGCTTTTGTGAAAGAAGGGTTCCATAATAAATAAAAAGGATGGACTTGGAGTTTATGTTGAAGACGCCCATAGTGCACACAATCAAGCCCGAATCAATCGTGAAGCCTTGATGAATCAAGAGCAAAATAGTGAGACAGTTTTTTTCAAGTAGTCGAAACGAGCATGGAGTGCATAATGAATTCGTTTGAATGCATCAATTTATTGTGTTCGAATTCTTTTACGGCAATGATATGCTTTTCGTGGTTATGGTGTGTGTGAAGAGTCAAGTAATCAAGGTAACTTTATTGAATAATTGAAGTTTCTAGTTGATCATAATGAAGGGATTAAAGTTGTTACTTTGAAAAGTACTCCAAAAAATTACAAACTAACATCGCCAAAAATTCAGAAGGATATTGTAAGTGCTGCAACTGTTGAAACAATTGATGTTATATTCAAAGATATCGTTGATACATTTTTTTTCAATTCTAGTTGATGAATTTCAAGATATCTCACTGAAGGAGCAAATGACTATTATTTTATGTTATGTGGATAAGATGGTACATGTGGTTGAACATTTTATTGGGATTGAATATGTTTCTAGTACTACAGCTCTATCACCTAAGACAGCTATAGATGAATTATTTTCAAGATAAGGGTTGAGTATATCTAGATTGTGAGGTCATGATTATGATGGTGCGAGTAATATGCAAGGTGAGTTCAAAGGTCTCAAAGCAATTATTTTGAAAGAGAATACAAGTGCCTTTTATGTCGTTTTGCTCATCAACTTCAATGGGCTCTTGTAGCCATAACAAATAAGCACAAGAAAGTTCAGTCACTCTTTAACTTGGTTTCTCACTTTTTAACTTGGTTTCTAGTGTGGTGATATTGTTGGAACTTCTTCAAAATGTTGTGATATTTTTCGAGAGAAACAAGAAGCCATAATTTATGAAGCACTCATTGATGGTAAGATTTCAAGTGGACGGGGTCTTAATCAACAAAGTACTATTCCAAGTTTCGGTGATACACGTTGGAGATCGTATTATCGTACTTTGATTGGACATCACATATAATTGATGTCATTGAAATGATTTGTGTTGATGGATAATGATAAATGTAGTATTTATACTTATTCGAGACTCTAAATTATGATATTTTATTGTTTTTTGAATAAAATTCTATCTAATTTATGTTAAATTGTATTTTGTAGGTAAAACTTCATGTTTAATGAAGAATTGAAGAAAAAAAATGCAAAATACGGAAAAATGAAAAAAATTGTAGCACGAGGACTTGGGAGCAATGGAGCCGACAGTTGGAGAAAAAAGAAAAGAGGGGCTGAAAAGATTGTATAAATAAATACACATCTGGCAGCTTGAGCAGGAAGAAAACAAGGAAAAAAACAAAGAGAAAAAAGAAAAATAAAATAAAAAGGAGAAGAAAAGTCAACCATTGCTTCTTTGGAAGAAAACAGAAGCCGAATTATGTGGAGAGAAAAAGGGGCTGAAATCAATTATGCACAGAGAAGAAATTGACTGAAGTTGGAGTAATAAATTGGAATTAATTACGTTTCGTCAATTTTTTGTGATGTCTTTTAATTTTTGCGTATTTAAATTCAATGTTATAAATGACTAAATACTTTTATTATTAGGATTGATGATGTAATTTAAAGTTTTTATTATATGTTTAATTTCAAGATTTTCATGCCATTTTAATACTTGTTAATTAATTATTTTGTGTTTAATGCTATTATTTGTTTGCGCAACAATTAATTGATTTATGAATAATACTGATCTAGAGGTTACGTATAATTCTAACTCGTGTAATAATTAACATAGACATTGTAAGACATTGATAGATAATTATAAGTTATGCGATCTTTGTTGAATTCCTATAAATAAATACGTTCATATGTGTGTGAATTTACATAGATATATAGTAAGTTCGGACATATCAATAGAATTAGTGTTGCTCGAGAGAGATCACTAACTACATCATGTTAATCCGATCGTTGGCACGTATGAAAAAGGGTTGAATAAATTAGAATTAAATGTATGATAAATAACTTAAGTGAAATCGAAAATCCTAACTATCCAATCACATAATCTTTTCTCCAGTTTTAATTTGACTTTGTTATTTTATTTAATAGTTTGTTATTTTATTTATTAGAATTTCGCTTAAAAAATAAAATTTGATTTGATCGTTAGTTACTATATTAATTTAAATTGACATTAAGTTAATTTAAAAATTTATAGTAGATAGTAGTCACTGTAGAACAATATTCGGATTTAATAAATCCACATTATTTGTTACGATCTGTACACTTGCAAAATTTCACGAACAAATCAACACGTAAACAAAGATGTGAGGTTGATAATTTATTGGATTCGATGCAATCATTTGAGTTTGTATTTAATCTACATCTCATGAGAATCATCTTAGGGATTTCAAATGAATTATCTAAGACATTATAAAGAAAATAGCAGGATATTGTAAATACTTTGAGTTTAGTGGTAGTATGCAAACAAAGACTCCAAGAGATGAGGGACAGTGAGTGAGATTCTACTTCTTTTTTTAGCTTGTGTATGCCTGATGATTCATTATCTACTTTTGACAAGGAGAGATTAATTCGTCTTGTTAAGTATTATCCTAAAGATTTTTTAAAAGTACAGCTCATGACACTTGATGATCAGTTTCAAAATTATATTGTTGATATGCGCTCTAGCAAGGAGTTTGGAGAATTGCATGGACTTAGTAAACTAGCATTGAAGTTGGTTGTGACCAAAAAAAATAAAGTGTATTCGTTAGTTTATATACTTGTGACTTTAGGATTGACTCTTCCAGTTACTACTGCTACAGTTTAAAGAGTATTTTCTGGAACATTGGGAAGAATTGACTACATAATTAGATTAGAAACCAATGGATGAATGATAGCTTAGTTGTGTATGTTGAAAAATATGTATTTAATAAAATTTATCAATAAGACTATTATACGGCATTTTCAAAGTATGAGAAGTCGTAAGGAATAATTGTAAAAAAAGTACTATGTTTTTAATGTTATCGTCGTTGTCTAATTTGAAATTATTTTTTACGTAATTATGTCTCACCCCCTCTAAACCACAATCCCGAGTCCAATGTCATGAAATATGCAACATAAATTCATGAAATTTTTACAATATGTTTTCTATATGATTTAGATCATATCTGCAAATTTTCAAAATTTTTGGTTTTATAATTTTGGAGAAAAATTTTTAAAATTGCATAAATTTTAAAACTTCATTGTATTTTATCGTTGATTTTTTTACAGTAATATTGAAATGGTTAGAAAGGAATTTCAATGAGCATTTCAACCATATAATGAATTCAAATTTCAGACTAAACACGAAAAAATTATGAAGTTATTAAAATTTTAATCAAAATCTGAAAATTTAAGAAAAATAATGAAGAAAATGAAGAACGGGCTTTCCTCCCTAGCTCTCCATGCATTGCA
Source organism: Fraxinus americana (assembly GCA_035079005.1). NCBI lineage: Eukaryota > Viridiplantae > Streptophyta > Magnoliopsida > Lamiales > Oleaceae > Fraxinus > Fraxinus americana. The sequence goes on along the minus strand of CM068707.1, from coordinate 2,177,422 downwards.
TTTATGTCCCTAACACAATTTTAAGCATAGAATTTTTAAATTGTGACCACACGGATGAACTTAGAACATCGAAATTATTTGAACAGATGAAAAATAAAACGAACAAGAACATGGACGCAGAGCGTGCATTGCACACGCGGTTACGATAGTTCGGTGATTGAAAGATTTAGAGAAAATCTTACAAAGACCTACTTGATCCATCAACTGAGCAGGAGTTCTAAGGTTGAAAGAATTAAAATAATTATCGTTTAATACTTTTAGAATTTTGCGTTATGAAGTTAAATTTATGATAGTGAAGAATAGAATTGATGACTGCGAACATAGTGAACTTACTTGTGCCAATGTTGAACTATCGTATACGTCAATTTGCATTAATGCAAAATAATATATGTGCATAAATGGGCATTAATGAAGAATAATGTTTCTAAAATTTGATAGATGTCGACATCAAAAATCTATAGTTGTTAGCCTTTATAAATGTGATAAGCTAAATGCGACAACATTTGGCATGGTAAAATCTTGGTGCACTAGAAGAACATGAAAGGAGAGCTGATGTGGGTCGCACTACTCTAGAGAATTAGATATCAAGAACTTTGTCAAGTACGGAAAAAAATAGATTCTAGTACTTGAGGTATTGATTTGAAAAGTTCTGTTATAGATAATCTTATTCTCGAGGGCGACTGAGCTGAAGTGATTAACTTGGTGTTGACATTTTTAGTTGGTCACATTTTTTATTCAAATGAGTAGTAAGTTCAAACTAATCTCTTTTCAATAGCTATGAACTTTGAAGGTCAATGTGACTTACAAATTGAAGTGTCAATTTTCTTTATTGACACTATATTCTATGTTGAGTTAAAAGACGTGTAACTTGGTGTTACTAAATCTCGAAGACATGCTTGTTCTAGCTCATATAAGATTTCGAGTCTCAAGTATTAAATGAGCTAGAACAAATGTGGGATATAAGAGGAGATTGGAAAAGGGACCAAGAGATATATATCAGATAGTAAGTACATGAAGTGGTTTTGGTAGATGATTAATTATAGGGAAAATTGCAGCCAACATTTCGTTTTGTTGCAGACTTTGCCAAAATCATTCATTTGTGCCATCCACGGTATCAAACCTTTAAAAAATTCGCACCAAGAGTCCAAATTAATAGAAACCATTAGTTGACCAAAAAATAAAGATCTGACCAATTGTTGACTAATTTTAAAGGGCAAATGGATAACTATACATTTTTCATTTAAAAAATTAAATTAAAAAAATTAAAAAAACCCAATCATCTTCTCCACTCACCCAATTAAAATGGACAAATGGATTCATGGACGCAGACAATTTCCTGTTTACTTACAAAATCAATTCTAAGATAATAGCTGGTCTAATAGAGATTTTCTTGGTTCCTCCTCTCCATGCGTGGTTAATAGTCACGAAACTCTTGGAGCCCAAATTCAAGAAAGTAAAAGATATTTTCTTGGTTCCTCTTCTCCTCATGTTGATAATAATAAGAAAATTCTTGGAGGTCAATTCAAGAAAAAAGGAATGTTTCTTGATTATTCTTCTCCACCCAAGATCGCTTTGCTTTTGGCTAGGAACATATCTGCTCCCTACAACTCTTCATTATTGGCCAGCCGATTTGGGGTTCTCCCCCATTAGCCACAGCACAAACAAAGAATAAAACAGAGAGGGAAGCAAAAATAAAGAATGAATTTCAAGAATTAAAAAGCTCCTATTGTGAAAATGTGGCCGTTGAGTCAAGAAATAGCCATGAAGGTCAAGAATGTGAATGTTCGTTAAATAGTGTTCAAGAATGTGAAGTTTTGGAGAGGTGGCGCTGGAGTTGTGTTGGTGCGGTGGTGATATCATTTTGGGGGTTTGGTGGTGGCAATTGAGCCGAGCCAGTTCGTCGGCTCGACTCATTACCACCGAGCCACGAGCTGCTCGAACTCGTCCCCTCGACTCGTCCAAAGACGAGTTCGAGCACGAACCGAGCGGCGAGCTCGCTAGGCAAGCTGAGCTCGGCTCGACTCGTTTTTTCACGAGCAACTCGTGGGCTCGTTAAAAAACTCTAAAAAAATAAAATAAAAAAAGCTAAGAAAAGCTTAAATAAAAAATTGACGTGGGCCGAGCCGAGCTCTCCTAATAGAAAACGAGCCACGAGTCGGCTCGGCTCGTGGCTCGTTTCTCCACGAGCCACGAGCCGAGCTTGTGGGTTTAAGGGCCGAGCCGACTCGGCTAGACCTATTGACATCCATTTTGGTTTTGGGTGGGGTGGGGTGGGTCATTACTTATTTTTTTGGTTTTTTATTTTTATTTTAGTTTTTCTTATATGAAAAAATGTAAAGTTACAGTTTTGCCCTTTGAAAATTAGTCTACAATTGGTCAGGCTTTTAATATTTGGTCAGCTAACGTTTCTGTCAATTTGGACTTCGAGTGAGAGTTTTTTAAAGGTTTGGTACTGTGGGTGATACAAATAAAAGGTTTGGACAAAGCCTGCAACTAAATGAAATGTTTGGTACCGTGGTTGCAATTTTCCCTTAATAATATAAAAGCTCAAGTGCTTCAACTATACGGTTTTGAATTACTTAGCTCGAAAGTGTTTAAGCTCAAAGATATTGCATTTAAATATATCCCTCCTAATGTTGTTTACGTGTCGAACACTATATATTTGATCTTATCATGTGTGAATAGTGAACTCAAGAGTTAAAAACACATTTTATATGAGATCAAGATGTATCTTTAGTTTATTGTCAAGTCTTTAACTTGGTTCAAAATAAATATATACTAATATGAAGATATAGTAGAGGTTTATATGATTGGTACATGCAACTCATTGTTGCACGGTTGAGAAACTAACCTTCTATTTGATATTAAGATAGTATCCAAAGACTCCACTAAGATAGTATCCAAAGACCCCACCAACTTGATCTTAGTTGTTGTTCTTCTAAGAGTGGTCTTTAATTTGAATTTATACGTGATAGTTTTGTTCGTACTTACAGTGGTGATGTTTATTATGATTCTGGATATTTGTACATTGGTTTGAGGTTTTGGATTGTGAAAACCATTCAAAACTATAAGACCTAAACTTTTTTAAGTTAAAATTAATGTATAAAAAGTTGTCATCTTACAGTAATATTAAACTTGATGTCCAAAAAGATATACATGTAGTATGATTGTTTAAATTATGCCTCGTAACACGTACCTTAGCCACATCTCCAACATTGACAACGAGGGTCCCTGGTATGGGATCAACTGAAACCAGTTCTCCAGTGTACTTGTCCACTGCCTCCAGGCCATTAACTGTCTCATCATCCTGCAGTATTGTGAGAAATCCGGGGTCTGTATGCGTCACAGCACCGGTTAATCCAACAGTTTCATGACTGTAATTGTATTTGTTCATTTTGTGGGAGATATTACACCGATAATGTGCATATTGTATTAATCAAGAACATACCGTGAAATCGAAACATCATTCGATTTATCGAAATCTGATTTGAGAAGACAAAATAGTGATTACCAACTTCCAATATATGAATATGGATTCTTCACTTTCCAATCTTGAACGCGTGTCATTCTTTAATTCAAACCTTGCATGAAATCAAAAGAATATTAGTTACTTTCCGAAATCAAAATACTAAATTAGAATGAAATCGGAAAAGAAAGATGAGATGCAAGTTATGCGATCGGTCGAGGCAAGTGTTTGACACTTTGTCCTTAAGATGAATTTGCCCCGCATCGGTGCTAACGGTTTCTCGACAATCATCTCCCAAGATACAACGACCACGTCAAGCCATAGGAGCACTCCAAATGACTTAGACCCACGAACTCGAACGGAGTTCCCTCTCTACCATAACCATGATTTTGATGCAAGAAAAAATCACTTCTACAAAGTGTTTTATGCAAAACTAAAGTAACCATGGAATGGAATGATATGAAACTATCAAATGAATAGTTTGTTGTGTAGTTGTAGTGTTGTTGTGAATCAAAACACATAGGGAATCCATATATATAGTAGTTGGAACATCCATATCAAGAGACACATCTCTTGAATAATCATAATTATTGGAAGTTACTCATACCAAAAGTCATGCTCTTTAAGCATCTCTTGAATAATCATAAATATTGGAAGTTACTCATACCAAAAGTCATGCTCTTTAAGAGACATGATCCATATGAAAAGACACATCTTCTCATCTACATTCTCTAGAATATTCCACAATATTCTACACAATTCCAATAATTTCAAATATTAAGTGGTTTAAGTTTGGCTTAATTTCTCATTCACCAAACAAGAAATTTCCACTTAAATCATTTCAATTGGTCACAACCAATTTCCAACACAAAATTCCAACAATCCCCCACATGAATGAAAATTAATGCAAATGACTATGCAGACACTAGTAGAGAGAGGACGGAAAACACTGCATCAGAGAAGGTAGCTTTTGGCTTTGAACCTCCCTTAGTGAAATACTATCGGACTTACTGGCTAATTGGTGAACGTGATGTCTTGAACCATTCAGCCGTTGGTGTAAGCCAAGACAACAGTACTCACACAATGTCTTCCCTAAACCGTTCATGGTTCTCACGGTTGTGTCCATTTTGGCCCTGGACCACTCTTGGTTTCATAAGTGTTTAGAGAATTTTAGCCTCGAATAATTCTCATTGAAGCGGCCCCACTTCACACTTATATAGGTGATCTCCTATTAAGAGTATTCTCTCTTACTCTACTTGACTTAATCAAGATATAGGAATCATTAAAAGCATAGCTTAACCTCACACTTTGCAAAAAGCACTGTAATTATCATAGGAATGAGTATGAATAATTTCCTAAGTGCTTCATGGAATCTTCATAATTTAGTTGTCCCTTTGAACCAAGATCTTGGGATCTCCAGTCAACAAGGTAGGGTTACCATTACAAAGACTCTTACGTCGTAGGCTTTAATCTCATTCCCCTCGATATGCAGTATTCTTGATCTCTCGGTAAATCTCTAAAGGTACCACGAGTTTACACAATTGAGATCGACTGCTTAACGGTATTATGTCTACGTCTAGACTTATCATTACATGTGACTTAGTATCTCATCAAATATAGCAAACCAACGATCAATTGATTTAATAGATACAACATGTCACCACCAAGAAATCCTCTCATGAAGCTACATGCTTCTAACTAGCTTTATCTAAAGCTTTACAAATTCCAAACAGCAATGTTGGAGGATTTCTATCACACACTACACTAGTCAATCACTTTTACTAGTGGATTTCAGAAACATGGGTATTCAATTTCATTATTGAAATATTACAATGCATTTCAACTTTTTTTTTTGAATATTTTCCAAATATTCTAATTGATCTTGCATATCCAAACAAACGCCGTAATTGGATTTTATCCAATTTCATCCACTTTAGACTTAGTGTATATCATCCTTTTAATTAATATAAGGATTTTCTTCATAGACATATTTCTATGATTATAAAGTATAGAAAATTGTAACTTTTAAACATAAGTTACCCCCATAAGTCCTCAATTAGGAATGCATGTGCAACTAGTAATGTTGCATCCACAAATCTTGAATTTTTCATATAAGTTCGTAAGCATTGATGTTAACCCCCCACATTTTTGGGTTACACTTAGAGTTCATCAACTCTTTCGTAGTTCAACTCATTATCGAATAGATAATGTCCATATCGAATACTTCGTGAAAGTTTAAGTACTTTCAAAATAGTGGTCGTCAACCCACAATTTATTTCAATTGCGTACTTCAATCCAATTATCTTCAATTTGATCATCCAAATCAAATTTAAGGTCATCACATAGACCAACAATGCTCTCAAAGCATATACCAATTTAATTGGTTCCACGATTGAAATGAAATTTCAACAATGAAGAAGACTAAGTATCTTGATTGCAACTTCTCCAACATATCACATTTGTGACCTTTCACAAGATAGTATTATTCCATGTTAAATAATACTTATTCACCATATTCAAATTTAATGAACGAATCATCCATCGATTTGATAGTTGTGTTCTCAAAAGACACAACCCAACGAGAGGACACGCCTCTTCGAATCAATCTCTATGAAGAGATAATCATTTCCGAGAGTCTTGATTTTTCCACCACGTGATTAGGCGACTCTTAATATCCATTATGACAAGATCATATATTGTCATGCTAGAATGCAACAATAATTTGCATAAGCCATCTCAATTAATTTCATCAAATTATTGAGGCTTTCCATATTCCAATAAAATGAATAATCATGAAAGTTCATATACTTTCAATAACTAGTTGGCATTCTTCCAACATTTATACAATCATTGTATAAGTTTATTCCATTTTAGTCAACACATGTCGTGACTAGGAATATCAATATCTTGAGGAACTCCACACACTTCCTCATTTAGAAATATAGTCATTGATCTCAATCTCGATCAATTAAATTAACCAAGACCAAATGATCAACCATTGATATGGTACAAAAGACCAAAACGTATATTCATTATTTTATGTAATAAACATCAACAATAATGTTTCCATGACAGTTATGAAATGAATGGTCATCGAAATCATAAATTAAACAACTTCCCATACTCATCGAATACCAAGAGACTCACCACCTGCACAGATCTAAATTTGTATGTTACATGGCAGCACTTGAAAAATTAGACAACATCCTAATGGAAAAGTGGCCTCGTATTCCATAATTGGAAATCCACGTGTAAGAAATATTTTAATTCTCTTACCCATAAATCACTAATTATTTTAATCTCTCATCAGTGGACATCCTTTGCAATTATAAATATATTTAACAATAATCAGCACATGCATGATTCAGACAACATACATATGTAGAAATGCACCAAACTGCTCAAATGTCTCTTATCATTTCCGTGCGTATTCTTATTATTTTAATCACATACTTTATTGCACAAAAATCAGATTACTCAAAGCAAGTCAGATAAATCACCGAACAGTCATTATGGCCAAATAGATCTCGTTGTCACCATAATTAAACTAAAAGAAAATGGCCGAATCCTTCTCTTCATGTACACTTCACAGAAGCACATATTCACATGCTATTCATCATATTTTAAGGAAAGGAATAGACATAATGCTTAATTAAACTGCCTTGGGATGAAGACAAAGAATTGGTGCCCTTTCATGATTAAGTCTTTTAGACAAACTGAATTCTTGGAATTTAATCGACACGAGAACGAATAAGACTTAATTAAAATGGCACCCAATTGAGCATAACCGCTAAAGGGACATTTCTGAAATGTAATCCATATTTTTAATTCAATACAAGCAGTACCCCGAAATCAAATTAACAGAATGCACAACATTGAAAATTTGATTTTATATATGTACTTGAATGCCTATTCAAACTTCACGGATTCCAAATAATAGATGGATTAATCATTTGTATTAGACTACAAAATGCACAATGAACTGCAAAGATTCATCTTAAGATTGTGGGAGATATTACACCGATAATGTGCATATTGTATTAATCAAGAACATACCGTGAAATCGAAACATCATTCGATTTATCGAAATCTGATTTGAGAAGACAAAATAGTGATTACCAACTTCCAATATATGAATATGGATTCTTCACTTTCCAATCTTGAACGCGTGTCATTCTTTAATTCAAACCTTGCATGAAATCAAAAGAATATTAGTTACTTTCCGAAATCAAAATACTAAATTAGAATGAAATCGGAAAAGAAAGATGAGATGCAAGTTATGCGATCGGTCGAGGCAAGTGTTTGACACTTTGTCCTTAAGATGAATTTGCCCCGCATCGGTGCTAACGGTTTCTCGACAATCATCTCCCAAGATACAACGACCACGTCAAGCCATAGGAGCACTCCAAATGACTTAGACCCACGAACTCGAACGGAGTTCCCTCTCTACCATAACCATGATTTTGATGCAAGAAAAAATCACTTCTACAAAGTGTTTTATGCAAAACTAAAGTAACCATGGAATGGAATGATATGAAACTATCAAATGAATAGTTTGTTGTGTAGTTGTAGTGTTGTTGTGAATCAAAACACATAGGGAATCCATATATATAGTAGTTGGAACATCCATATCAAGAGACACATCTCTTGAATAATCATAATTATTGGAAGTTACTCATACCAAAAGTCATGCTCTTTAAGCATCTCTTGAATAATCATAAATATTGGAAGTTACTCATACCAAAAGTCATGCTCTTTAAGAGACATGATCCATATGAAAAGACACATCTTCTCATCTACATTCTCTAGAATATTCCACAATATTCTACACAATTCCAATAATTTCAAATATTAAGTGGTTTAAGTTTGGCTTAATTTCTCATTCACCAAACAAGAAATTTCCACTTAAATCATTTCAATTGGTCACAACCAATTTCCAACACAAAATTCCAACACATTTTCAGTTGGCATGGCCATTGCTTGAACAACTCATGACGACCCAACCCTAAACCTTCCATCAGTTTGCTGCCTAGGTTTTGTGCAAGATCATACACAGCAAAAGCATACTTCTCTATTATCTCTCTGCCAAAAAATAAAATAAGAAAAATTCTTCAAACAGATAAGAAAACTAAAACCTTCAACAATGGTGACATATATGCATTCAAGAGCAGTACCTTTGATGAGGGGACGCACCAACTTGAGCACAGAAATCATCGACTGCTCCAGGTGAGGCCATATCGTATAAATTCAAACCCTCAAGATATGGGCTTGGCATATTAGGTGGGGTGTATCCTTTGCCATGCTCAGGATGAGAGTTTCTCAGTTTGATTTCCACTGGGAGGTCAAGGAGTGAACGTGAAACGATCTTCATTTCGGTCATCAGTTCCATTGGAACACCATGGTTTACAATCCTTAAGCATCCCCATTCTTCACAAGCCCTCACTAATTTTTTAGGCAGCCCTGAGAAATCTTGCAAGTCAATTACTGGTACAGCACTACCCTTAGCGGCCATGTTTTATCTTCTATTTTTTTATCTTTCCAAGTTTTGTTAATGCTACAAATCATTGCTTTTATAGTAATTATCAGTAATTCATTTTTTCTTTTTTACTTCATTGTCTGCTTAGTCTCTGTTTATAAGTTACTTGTCAAAGTTGATCACTAAACCATTCAGTGCATGCCTCTCAGGTTTTATTCTATCTTATTTTGTACAATGTGATTTCACTCAAAGTTAGAACTAATTCTATATCAAATAGATCATATCTGGTTAATTTGAGTCAAAGTCAGCAATTAATTTTAATCACATATTTTATGAGATTCACAACTTCGATAGAAATTAAAATCCGGATAGTCGCGACTCTACGAGTTTAATATACTAAAGAAAGATACACATTATTCATATTTATAAATTCAAATTATTCCCTCTTTGACCATCTATTTAAATTATTTGACTGTGGCATCCTTCTTGGCACAACTAATCCTACCAAGTTTTATTTTTCTTAGGGGCATTGGTAGCCCAAAGTTGAGTCGTTGAATTAGAAGCGTAAACTTAGCTTTATTAAAATTAATCACCTTCTAGATTGATAGTTTGTTGAAAAGACAATTAAAAAATTAATTCCACTAATGTTAAAATGTGCTTTTCTTAGTTCAGTTTGAAACTTAAAATTTGAGATTCAACCACCTGCTTGACTAGAAGTATGACAAATAAAACGACTAAATACCTCACCTTCTAGATTGATAATATGTTGAAAATACATTTAGAAATTAATTTCACTTTAATATTAAAACCTGCTTTTAGTTCACCAAGTTGAAACTTAGCCCCCGTTTGGTGTATTTAAAAATCAAATTTTTAGTATATTTTGATTAAAAAATTGATAAAATATTGTGAATTCAATGAAATGTGAGGCAAAAATTAATTATTAATTTTGAATTAAATTTTTATCAACTTTTAAGCTACACCAAATAAGTGTTGAGAATTTACTTAATTATGCACAGCGAAAAATAAAACAGATTTCAATTCCCACCAAGGATTTGATTTGTGTTTAGATAGGAATTGTGATAGAAAGTTATATACTTGATGAATTTCTTGAAGAATAGTTCTGATCTGTAATCACAGCTATCTAATTGTCAGTCTCCAATGAAAATCTACACAGAGAAAAAGAATGAGAGAACTAGGATTTTTCTTATCTTGTGCTATAATTGTATTGTGTTATAAATTTTCAAACCCTAGCAGTTTATTAACAGATTAACAAATACGGAGAATTAAATTATGAATTATATGTTCAATTTTTTAAGAAATTTGGTTTTCTTAAGCATGTTTGCTAATATACAGTTAACTACCACTTTGTGGAGCTTAATCATAATATATAGTTATTTCTTCACCCTTTTTGCTTTCCCTGTTTTCTTAATGCACTACAGATGCCACCAAAAAGAAAGTCGAAGCACATGTTACCCATAACATATGCTGCTCCTCCAAACTCCAGCAATTGGAGCCCATCTCCTCGTGGACAAGGAGAGCACTCTAATCAATCACACATTCCTATTTCAACATCTTCTACAGCTCAATCAGGCGTAAACCCTGATAGCTTAATCTAGTGTAAATCCTACTGCTGCTGTAGATACTACTGAAAGACGCATTTAATGATTTTGAATATATTGTAGCTTGATTCTTCATATTAATTGACATTAATCTTCTTTAAATATCTTTTAGCTCCTTTTCAGAAAAAACGTGGAATTAGTCGTGGATTGGCTTCACAGAGAATAATTGATGCAAATAAGAAAAAAAACTTATTGTACAAGTCAGAGAGCGAGATATGCGCACATTTTGTGAAACGTCCTCTCCATTTGCCAATGAGATTGGTATCTTCATGCAAAATGTTATTTCGCAGCGCTTGACAGATTGGAATGTAGCAACTACTCATGACAGGGAACTAGCCTACAACTGTCGTCATGTCAGTTAAGTTTGAATTTTCGTTGAACATCTTGCTCTAATAGTTGCTCAGCTTGAGTGTTTATATGTTAAACTAGATGTTAGATCTCAATTTTGTGATTTTTAAAATGTTGTTTCTATTGTAAAATTAAGATGGATATCATGTTATCTAGATGGCATATACTTTATTGACCTAAAGCTCAGTCCATCCACCTGTTAGGGCTTTTTTTGATATTTTTTTTGCTGCATAGCTGCAAGTACCTTATGTTTAATAATATAATCACTTATTAGTTTTTCTTTTCTCCATGTTTTGGAAAAATTGATGTTGATTTAGCCCCTGTTTGGCTTCCATTAAATTAAAATTTATTTTTCTCCCTCTTATTTTTAATCACACATTTTCAATAAAATAATATTACATGTAAATCTAAAAAAAATTCCTAATCTTTTAACCACATATTCTCAAAAAAATTACTATTCCTCTCATTATAATGAGAAATAATGGAGATCAAACCGAGGCATAAATGATCGTCACATTGTTGAAATTGTTGCAAGGCATTTTCGTGAGAGGTATAAAGATCATAGAAGCGCATGTAATAAAAAATAAAAACAACTAAAGCTGTATGGAAATGATCCAATATAATGTAAACCAACAACTGTTAAATCACACTGGGAGTGGATGTGTGCGCACTTCGAAAGTGATAAGTTTCTGGTATGTGAAATTATTAAACTATTTCAATATCACTTTAAGACATTGTCTATTAAAGCGGGACGAATGAGTTGCCTAATTAATTACTCTACAATATTGTTATTGGTTTTTAAAAACGATCTGCTGCCAGGAAACTCAATCGAGCCAAGACTCCATATAATCACCATGGTGGGACTAGATCATTCACTGGGACTAGGGAAGCACTGGTAATCTAATTGACCTCTTCAACTCTGAATTTTAATAGTCCTTCATCAGTGTTTATTGTTTTCACTGCAAGTTATTTTCTAGTGATGGTTTGATTGAATACTTAGACAAGTGGAATCGACAAATAGAATTACTCAATTACATATGCTTTAACTGATATCAGCCTGTTGTTGCTGTAGTGTGTCTGCCTGTATAAATGATATGCGATTCATTGTTCAAATGTGCCCCTTTCCAGCAAGCTTAAGTGTTGGGTTTTGATATCCAACAAATCCTAGGCGATGATGTTAAACCGATGTTGAATAATTTATATCGACGCCTTAGTGATGGTTCCACCCGAAACAACTTGGGGCCACTAGAAGCAACCTAATTGAGTTAATGTTGCTCGTGGCCTACACTCATTGATGACCCATTTATTCTAAACATCACCCCTTTTGTTGGAAGCCCGATACTTTGGTTTGTCCACTTGACTTGGCCCATATTTTGTGACCCAATTTACCAATCTATATATATCTGTGCAGTAGCCGTGTGTATGTGTGTGCGCAATAGAGGAGAATTTGTGAGGTAGCCATTCTTGGTGGTTCGTTTGAGATTTCAACCATTGCACCTCCTTTCTTCCTCCCTTTGTGATATTGCTACCACCATCTTCCTCCTTTGTGGGGATGAAAACTAGTTGCAACCCCGAGTGTTAAAGTTGTGGGTCAGAGCATCCTCGGTTAGTGTTTGTTTGGTTAATTATGTTGGGATTGACCAAAATAATTATGGAATAAAGAATTCTTGTTTGACAAGAAAAGGAAAAAAAGTGGTCAAGTTAAATTAGGAGTATTTTTCTTTATGGAAATATTACCAAGTAGAAAAGGAAAAGGATAGTATTGGTATTATTAGATAAGGAAAATAATTAAGAGAGTTCAATTGTAATTAGGTAAGTTTCTGGCATAATTTTGGTTATATATACAATAGGCCTGTCAATTGAAAAGTAACGTGAAAAGTGAAAAGGTGAGAAAAGAAACAGAGAGATATAAGAATTGTGTGACGTGAAAAAGGTGAAGAAAGGAGAGGAGAGAGAAGTATTGTGTGCAAGGAAGAAAACACGTTTGTTGTTCTTTCTTTGTGTAGGGAGAAGTTGTGAGGGTGAGAAAAATATTGTAACGAGTGATTTATTTTTCTTATCAATAAAAGTGTTCTTCTCCCGTGTTGTCAGCAGTCAGCTGAGCCACGTTAAATTCTTTGTTTTCTCTTTTGTCCAATTATTTCGTGTTTTGTGTTTCCGCTGCGTTTGGTTGATTTGGGTGGGAAAGTTGATTTTTTCCCAACAAGTGGTATCAGAGCTAAATGTTCAAACTCTGGGATTATTGCGAAGATGATAACAGGTTCCAAGTTTGAGGTGGAGCGATTTGATGGGAAGAATAATTTCAATATTTGGAAAAGTACTGTTGAAGATATTCTTGTGCAACAAGGACTTTACAAAGCTTTGCAGGGTAAGAGACCAGAAGGGATGAAAGATGCAGATTGGGAAGAATTAGAAGCGAAGACAGTCAGTACAATCAGATTGGCTCTTGCACCTGAGGTAAAGTATAGTGTTTTGAACGAGAAATCCGCTTCTATATTATGGAAAACGTTAGAAGATTTATATATGTCTAAGTCCTTAACTAATAGGCTTTATTTGAAAAAACAATTATATGAGTTGAAGATGGATGATGATATTGATGTTAGGGACCACTTGAATAAGTTTAATAAGTGTGTGGTAGTTGTTGAATGTGGATGTGAAAATTGAGGACGAAGATAAGGCTATTATGTTATTGTCTTCCTTGCCTAAATCATATGAGACGTTGGTGACCACGCTGTTAGTTGGTAAATCTACTTTGACAGTGAACGAGGTTTCGACTGCTTTGTTAGAGACAGCCAACATGAAGAAGCCAAGTGGTAATGTGAATGGTGATCAGGTTCTGTTGACTACTTCTGGTAATAGATATGGTAGAGGTGAATCACGAGGAAGAAATTATGGTCAAAGGGATCGTTCTCAATCTCGTCCAAGGAGAGACGTGGAATGCTATTACTGTCACAAGAAGGGTCACGTTAGAAGAGATTGTGAAGAATTGACAAAACATCTTGACTCGAAAGGAAAAGTAAAGAAATCACAGAGAATTCGTACTCTACAAATTTGGTGGAGGAGAATTATGATCTTGAAGATGCTTTATGTGTTGCTAATGATGAGAGTCTAGTTAGTAACTGGTTTCTAGATTCTGGATGCTTTTATCACATGAGTCCAAACAGAGATTGGTTTGAGAACTATAAGCCATGTGATGAGCGTTATATTTTTATTGCTGATAATCAAAAACTTGAAGTCAAGGGTTCGGGTACTGTGAAGGTGAAAATGTTTGATGGAGTGGTGAGAAGAATAACAGGTGTTTTGCATGTCCTTAGATTGAAGTGAAATTTAATATCGTTGGGAGCATTGGACACATTGGGTTATGAATATTGTGCCAAATGTGGTGTGATGATTGTGAAGAAAAATTCTGTGCCAATAATTAGAGGTGAAAAGATTGGTAATTTGTACAAGTTAATAGGGAAGACAATTTTAGGTGGAGCTGCCAGATTGGAGTCGCACCGAGGGGAGTCTTCTACTATTACTAAAGTTTGTGAGGTAGCCGAGATGGGATCTGTGGCCAATGGCGTGAAGGTTGAAGAAAGCAGTTCAAAGATATCAAAACGAAAGGTGACGTTTGATGAATCTTTGAATACCGTTCATGTTTATTAAATTTTTGGTCAAGGTGGAGATTGTTGGGATTGACCAAAATAATTATGGAATAAGGAATTCTTGTTTGACAAGAAAAGGAAAAAAAAGTGGTCAAGTTAAATTAGGAGTATTTTTCTTTATGGAAATATTACCAAGTAGAAAAGGAAAATGATATTATTGGTATTATTAGATAAGGAAAATAATTAAGAGAGTTCAATTGTAATTAGGTAAGTTTCTGGCATAATTTTGGTTATATATACAATAGGCCTGTCAATTGAAAAGTAACGTGAAAAGTGAAAAGGTGAGAAAAGAAACAGAGAGAGATAAGAATTGTGTGACGTGAAAAAGGTGAAGAAAGGAGAGGAGAGAGAAGTATTGTGTGCAAGGAAGAAAACACGTTTGTTGTTCTTTCTTTGTGTAGGGAGAAGTTGTGAGGGTGAGAAAAATATTGTAACGAGTGATTTATTTTTCTTATCAATAAAAGTGTTCTTCTCCCATGTTGTCAGCAGTCAGCTGAGCCACGTTAAATTCTTTGTTTTCTCTTTTCTCCAATTATTTCGTGTTTTGTGTTTCCGCTGCGTTTGGTTGATTTGGGTGGGAAAGTTGATTTTTTCCCAACAAATTAGACTGAGCCCGGATCAAGATTTCTCTTGGATTTTAACAACATTAAGTATGTACACACGATTGCACTAGACGAGGGCTTAATGAGAAAGTTTGCTCATGTACATGTTACATTTCATGTAAATGCATGCTCTGGATCTGTGGAGTTTCAAGTTTATCAATTGTGTTTGGTGAATATTTCTTCTGCCTTGATCATATGGCTTGCTTGTGATTGCATCCTTGCATCTACCAATGTAAGTTTATCAGAATTACATCACTGCAAGTTGGTGTCATGCTTTAATTTGTGTGCACTTATGGTGATTGGCTGGAAATAATGTAAGCTACATATCATTTGTTTTCCCTCTTTATAGACCAATCTAAAAAATATTTTAGCTTTGGCCATTTTTGAGATCTCCAAGACTTGTCCAGTAGTGTCTACTTGTCCAAAAAAAATTCACCTCAGTAGGACAATTTATCGTATTAGCTTGCCATAGTATTGATACCAGGGACATTATTTTCTAGTATAGAGTATTGTCCCTTCTCATGTCATCAAGCAAATATTGACTTCCTATTTCTAGAATTAGCTCTTTCTCTATTATTAGAAAGCTGCCCAACCTAAAGCTTATATTAGTATGGAATTAAATCGTGGTATAAATAACATTTTCACTCCCAACCTAATTGGGATTTGCATGTATTGGAAAAATGAGTTATTAACTTATATTTTTAACAATTTTTATCAGCGTACACAAGAAGAATCAATTGGTCACATTGAATTATTTAGGAGGTATCATTCCACAACAAAAGGATGGGATAACCAACTTATTGAGTCGCGATATGTAATTAAGATATATCACTTATTACACAAATATTATAATGAATATAATTTAATTTAACAACCTTTTCATATTGTATGACGAAAATTGATGATGGAGTTGCAACAATCACAAACAGAGCTAGAAGATGAAGCATCTGTCATGGATGAAGCAACCATATGTGCTAAGAGTACTGAGACTATTTCTGGGATTGGACTTGCTCCGCGCAAGTCATACAGCAACACAGTCAAAGCTCATCCTAAATTTATGCAACAATTGAAAATTCTTACACAACAAGATAATGAGAAGGATAACTCTATTAGTGAACTTACATTACGTCTCAAACAACAAGAGCCTTGTTACACAAATGGACATGAGTCATCATCCTCCTACATGACCAACCAATGATTTGCCTCCACAGCTCTGCCGATGCAATCAGTTGGTGCTACAATACTATGATTATATCATTCAAATTACATAGAAAATATGAAAAGTTATTTTTTTGTGGTAAAATATTAAATATTTAGGGTTGGGTATCGACTATTAGTACATGTTATGTGCAGACAATTTTACTTTTATAGACATGTTTCTTATTAACTTTCTTATTGTTCTTGTTTTCGGCACTTTTTAATTTCAATTTTACATATTGGTAGTATATGTCTTTCTATGACCAAATTTTGGTCGCTGAAAAACAAGAATTTTGTTTTGTTGATATTCACCCACCAAGATTTTAGTTCCCGATGACTAATACTTCATTTTTGAAGATGTACATTCAGCCACCACGAATTGGTCCATGAAAGGTATCATTCTTCACCAACCAAAGATTGGTCCATGAAATGTAAAACTGTACATCGACCAAATGTTGAAACCGTTTTACCGACCATTTATTGGTTGCCGAATGCTATGTTTAACGACCAATAGTATGTTGGTCGCTAAACTTGTAGTATGTTCATGCAATCCATTTGGTTGTTGATGCTTAACTTTTACCAACCAATATTTGGTCCCCGAGTTGGTTGCTAATGACTTTCAGCGACTTTTGATCGGTGATGGTCTTCAACGACTAACATATATCTTCTAGCGACCAATATTGTGGGTCGTTGGATTGCTATTTTTTTTGTAGTGCCTATTTATTTTTACCATTGTATCATATGCAACCCTAATTCTTCACTATAAATATGAATATTTGGTTCTCAATAAAATATAAAAGTTGATTGACTTCTCCATTTTTTTAATCTCTATTTTGCCCCTGTTTGGCACTCATTCTCTTTCTCTTTCTCATTTTCTTTTTTCATTTCAACCATACAATCTCCAAATAAAATAATATTACACACAAATCTAAAATTTTTTTTATCACTTTTCCACCACACATTCTCTCATCAACCACTATTCCAAAAATTTTCAACCCATTAAAATGGGTGTCAAACACTCCCTTATAACAGTTGCCCATTTTTTAGCCTTGAGAATGTGGTTTTTTTTTTTTTCCTGAATTAAGAGGTCCTTTATGTGTAAAACGCTATAGGTCAAAAATTAATTTCAATTTTCAATTTATTGTTAAATTTTTTTAAATTCTGACTCTTGCAAAGTTTTGCAGTTTGATCCTATTGACAAAACATCATCTTCTTTCTATTGACCAACAAAGAGATTTTTTGATATAATATTTATTTACGCACAATAAGTGTCTCATTCACTCAAAAATGTTAAATATTTTTAATTTATTTACCTAACATAGTACTAAATGAGAATTTATTTCAAGATATACACATTATTGCACGACCATAAAGGTGAAAAAGAAAAAATATCTAACATTAAAGATAATAAAAAAACATGTTTCCTTTATTACAATTAGCATCTTTAGTGAAAAAAATGTTATTAATTGAATATAACATGCTACCAACAATAGTAAATTCAATAAAATTAGCAAAAAGATTTCAAGCATGTTTCCTAACTTTAATTTAGAATAATTACATTTATCCGGCATGATATGCATTCAAATTATATATATATATATATATATATATATATATATATATATATATATATATATATATATATATATATATATATATATATCAGTTTGACATTTTGAAATAGAATCCTAAATCTTAATATAATATATTTTGTCTAGCGCTCAATGAGCAATCAGATTTCAAGGTCGATGTTCTAAAATGAGACACTACATTACATGAGCACGTTAAGTGATTAATCTCAAACATATAAAATAAATAACTAACACAAAGGTTTGTACTACTCATTTTAGAAGTTTGATATTTTGAGATGAAACCTCGAGTTTTAAAATATACACGGTTACATTTCTTGTTTTCCGTTTTCGTTCAATGATAAACACTTCTATAATACAACTAACTTTTGTTGTTATCACTGCTCTAATTGTCAAACAACAATCACCTAGCTACCAATTATTGGAGTTTGATTTGATGTATAATTTTTCAGATTTTTAAGTAGAACGTTTGTTGGAAGACTTACTTTGAAAAGGAACTTGAGCAATTATGGGTGGAGGTAAGTATCAAAATTCAATTTATTTTTTATTTTAGTTTCTCTTAGTGCGACACACGGAAATCACAAATAGTAACAACTACGCCTCGTCCAAATGTCTCTCCGAGAGTAGGTAACGTTATTTACTTGCTTGATGATTGATTTGAGTACTTTCAGTTTGTATTTCATAAGTCGAATAAGAATAAGATATATATTGCCTTATAAACAATTAGAATAAGATAAAGCTTGAAGGTAAGTTTTCTATTGTGTCCTAATTGTTTATAGCTATGTTGCTGCAGGAATTTTAAGTTGTTTTGGGAACAAGGGCAGCAAGAAGAACATCAGTGGAAGAAAGCCTCCTGCGGTCGAAATGACTACAAAATCTCGATCATCTTCACCAATGCGCCATGATGTCAAGAAACAAGTAAATCCCAAAGGCAATGTAACAAATGATGATGGAATGATCAAAAAGACTCGATGTGATATCAAGAAACGTGTAAACCCTGAAAGCAGTGTAACAAATGATGGTGGAATGACCGAAAAGACTCGCCGTGATATCAAGAAACGTGTAAATCCCGAAAGCAGTGTAACAAATGATGGTGGAAGGGTCGAAAAAACTGTTAGCGATGTAAATCCTGAAAACAGTGTAACAAATGATGGTGGAAAGGTCGAAAAAACTGTTAGCACTAGTGGTGGACACAACGATGGGGGCAATGTTGGAGTAGTGAAGCATTTGATAGTTGGTTCAATTTTTTTATTGTTTCTTATTTTCGAATATAATTTATTTCACTAGGGGTGGTGGACACAAGGATGAGGGCAATGTTGGAGTGGTGAAGCATTTAATAGTTGATTCATTTTTTTATTTGTTTCTTATTTTCGAATATAATTTATATCACTTTACGATCCATCCAAGAGATATTTTGAATGAAAATTTCTTTACTAATAACTACCCAGAAGCAGAAACAAAAGCAAAAGCAGACCAGAAGCAATAGCTATTTGAAACATGCCCCAAATAAATCGGAGCAATTATCTCTTTTGCAAGTTAAGGATTTCTACCTATCTAGGTAGTTAGGTTTTCCTATTTAAACACTTTATACCTTGATCCTTTCTAGTTGTTTTTTATTTAATTATAAAGAATTCGGAAATTCTCCCCATTCGATCTTCTCTCATGTTCTAGGAAAATTAACTTAAATGTTATATTCTTCATTCTTGATGCTCATGGTGACATACGTGATGGCGTGGGTGGTAAAATAAATTACATTACCCCATTCTTCTATCTCTTCCGACTTTGTTAATTATTCATAAAAGAAATTACTAGTATTTTTAAGTGTATCGTATGAACATATGGGACATTATACCACGAACTAGTTCATCTTAGGGAATGCATGTATGAATATGACTTAATTCATTGTGAAATTCATCAAGAAATTATGAGGAAGGATCAGCATGACCTCTGTACATCACAAAAAATTAACCTGCCCTAATAGACAAAAGGACAAGTGTGACATGCATGAAGATAGCTTATAGCTAAAGAACAATATAAGAACACAATGAGTGCAATGAGCGGCCTCTCGACCAGCTCTTAGCCCTTGTTTAGTTTTTCTGTGAATTATATTTTTAGTAGATTTTGAAAAAATATATATATATAAGAAACCTGATGATACGGGCAGTTAGGAGTGGGAAAAAAAAATTGAAAAACCAACCAAACCGAGTCGGGTCGGTTTGGTACGATTTGAACAAAAAATCGGTCGCTAATTTTAAACATTAAAACCAACTATACACACGATATAACATAGTAAATCCTTTAGTGTAGATTACGATATAACATAGTAAATCCTTTAGTGAAAAATCTACGAGCTCCCATCCACAAACAAATAATCCACTATAAAAAATGATAAAATTGTATCCGTTGATCAATAAACTATAAAACCAAATATAAATAGCAGAATTAAAGGACAACTAATAAATTCCATGTTTTAGTTTTATTGGCCACTAAAGGAATGCAATCAGCCCCACCAGTCTTGGCCTTAAGCCTTTCCACGGAAGTAACCGAACTTCTTTCACAAATCGAAATAAGAACAACATTCTCCGCGAACAACTAGACCATGCGGCCTTAACATTTTGATAATCCTACACCTGCAAGGATATGTTAAGTCAGCTTGAAATGCACCATGAAATTTAACCTTTGAGGTTAAATTACTGCAACATAGAGAAAGATACTTAAAATAGGAAACAAGATCAAGAAGGACAAACAGCCAAGTTTAGGAAGAATCTGCCTATCTTATCAATGAGAAAGAAAAACCATTTTACAATCACTCAACATGAACCTTAATTCACTCTATGATTTTACAAATGAAACCATACATGTATTTATAGCCAAAATTGTACACAGGAATTGAAATGAAGGGTCAGGATTAATTTGATCCAATGGCCAGATTTAAATATTGCTGATCCCTGCATGCACTTCTCGTCTTTTGCAATAATTATGTTCAAGACTATTACAAAATTGCCCTTGCTGAACCCTAAATCAGAAACCAACTTTCTTTTAGCCTTCAAAAAGAGTGGTTTGGGGCTGGAAGATTTAGTATTTCGTGCCTGCACACCTTTCCCATGTTTTAAGCCTTCGTCCCCAGCTGAAGGCAATTCCGTACCGCCGAAGCGCTCTACCTGCACTAATTTTTCCAGTCGCTGCCTAGAAGGCTTTGCTGCGACTTGGGGACATAAGTCACTCCCCCACTGAATCAGGCGATGCCCTTGTCACTGTGTATTCTTGAAAGTATTAGACCTTATACAATTTTTTTCAAGTCTACAAATACAAGGTTTAGGAAGAACTATAGCCACAACATATTTATCCGTCCAATGAAAATTTTCAAACGGCTTCTCTCTCTTGGAAAATGGGAACATCACTCCTATGATTGTTGCTTGAAGAGTTATTTACAATCCTGCTTTATTTAAAGAACAAGAATCTTTAATAACATCAACTTTTTTCACAATAATAATCCTGTTTAAAGGAGGTAAGTTGATAAAAGTAAAGAGTCATCAACAAAATCAAAGACTTATTACTCAAGATAAGTCTTGTACATTTGTTCAATAAATCCACATTCCTAGATTTGTTACTGATTAAGGAGACATTGAGACGAGTGGTCGGTTGTAAGGCAAATATCATCCAAGTACAGCATTTATGAATGCAGATTGTAAAGATGGTTGCTCATACTTGTGGCGAAGTATAATCTGGGGGCTAGAGTTTCCTTCTAGAAATGGTTTCCGGTGTTGGGTGGGAAATGGGAGAAAGATTAGAGTCTTCAGCTGCCCTTGGCTGCCAAGGCCACACACTTTCCTTCTGATCACCCAGAGCCGCAGGGATTTCAAGCTTAGTGTCTCCCCCAAGATTTAAGCAAACACAGGAGATAAAACACGAAAATAAATAATAAAAAGTTTTCAGGATAACCATGAGGAAGTGACTAATTGGATCATGTGTTAACCAAGCCAGGTCAAGAATTAACCACCTAATTGAGTTCTAATGGTATTTTGATCATCCCATAACAGCACTGGTAGGCTTCATTCACAAGAGATCCAGTTTCACTTAACATCAAACAACACAATTTCGTAAAATGGAATGTATATACTCTTTAGAGAAATAAAAGTATGGAATTTACTGAACTGAGAGGGAAACTTTTGCATTATTCACCATAAAGGAGCTACAAAAACAAGCTCAAAAAGAATCCATACCATTTTTTTGAAACTCGAAATTTTGCCAGATTATACGACTGAACTACAAAAAAAGTGCTAAATTATTTAACCAACCAAAAATTATAATTACGTTTTACCTCCTGAATGTCATGTCCTTGACCCTTATACCTGATACTTGATTCTTGCAACCTTGTTGATCTCCAGATGTTCACATGGTACTGCATGTGCGCCATCAATTAAGACTTAAATCATTGTCAAGTTCACAGAAAGACAATAAATCAGGGAAATAATGAGGGTAAAACATTACCAGACCAACTCAAAATTCAGACAGTTAGCAACCACTGTAGTGACAATTTTCACCATCCAGTATCAAAAGAGCAAAGTTAAGGTACCATTTTATTTAGTAAAATGGCCTTATCCTCAATAATTAGATATATAAGCGCATGGAAGGCAAGACTCTGAAGTAGTTCTTTTCTCATAGAAGAGTAAGACCACATTCCAGATGTTTGATCAAACAATTGAACAAAACTACCAAGTAAACAACCACAAAATGCCTCAGGATGATACTAAAAACGATCTTGAAAATATCTATTCCGATAGAAGTCACTGTTTCTTAAGGTGGTAGCCAATCGGTGTCCATGCAATGAAACTGTTTCATTTCATAAAAAATTGCCGACAATGTGATCTTGATCTCTCCAAAATTTATATGAGTACGATCTCCAGAAAGGAACAAATTAACATTGTTCTTCACAGTAATCCAACTACAACCTGGACTCTTTTTTATCCTTTTTGTTCTCTTAGCCAATCTGAGTTGTTCTTCATCTCTCCTCTTCCCTAGAAAACTATATATATCTGATAACACCACGTATGTAGCAGCATTATTTGGTTCGAGTTCTAAAATATGTTTAGTAGCAAGCTTTGCAATATCAAGACGCACATGAGCTCGACTTGCACCAAGAAGAGCACCCCAAACACCAGAATGGGGTTCAAATGGCATTGACTCGATCAAATTTAATGCTTCATCAAGAAAGCCAGCTCTACCAAGGAGATCAACCATGCAAGCATAATGATCAGGCCCTGGTTCAACCTTGTAGAATGCTCTCATAGAACCGAAGTATTTCCATCCTTCTGCCACAAGTCCCACATGGGTACAAGCAGATAGGACGCCAAGAAAGGTAATTTCATTTGGTTCTAATCTTCTATTCTCCAAATGCCTGAATAACTCAACTGCCTCTTCTCCATATCCATTATAGGCAAACCCAGTAATCATAGAATTAAAGGAAACAATGTTGGGTGCACTGATGGATTTGAATATCCTATAGGCATCATCTAAACTTCCACACTTGGAATACATAGAGACAAGAGCATTTTGGACAGACAAATCAAGCTCCATCTTCATTTTAAAAACATGAGTATGCACTTGCAAACCATGATTTAAAATTGCCAAACCAGCTGAGGCACTAAGCACACCACTTAAAGTAAGAGGATTGGGTCTGACTGCACTCCGTAGCATCTGAATGAACCAATAGATAGCCTCTTCATGGTCTCCATTATACACAAATCCTGAAATAAGAGCAGTCCAAGCAACATCGTCTCTCTCAGGCATTCTGTTAAATAAATCAATGCAATTTTTTGTTAAACCTTTATTAGAGAATCCAGTGATCATTGTCGTCCAAGAAACTAAATCTTTGGCTTCCATCTTCTCAAAGAGCTGATAAGCCTCTTCAAGTTCGCCAGCTTGAACATAACCATTAATAAGAGAATTCCAGGAAACAAGATCTTTTGTATTCATCGTGTTAAACATATTTCTAGCTGCATTCATACAACCGAACCTCGAGTACATTGTAATAATAGAATTGCCTAAGAACACATCAAACTCAAATCCCATATGGGAAACCAAGCCATGCAGTTGAATACCTTCTTCAAACTTCCGATATCTCCCACAAGCCTCAAATATGGCAGTCATCAGTGTAGGTCCAAATCCTACCTCACCTCCTCTTCTCATTTGCAGAAATAAATTGAACCCATCTTTGAAACACCCCATTTTCAAATACCCGTTAATCATAGCACACCAAGTGACCTCATTTCTTTCCTCTTCCATCACATCGAAAAGCTCTCTAGCCTCACTGACTCTCCCATTCTTACAATAACCATCCACCATTGAGCTCCAAGATACCACATCTTTCTCCACCATTCCTTCAAAAATATGAAGTGCGTCCTCCAAATTCCCAATTTTCAAATACCCATTTAGCAGAATATTTGAACAAACCGGGTCCCTCCTATTCGAAGGTATCCCACTATACAATCTCTTGGCCTCGTCAAACCTGCCCACGTTAACAAACCCTGTGATCATCGCAGCATAAGACACTGCATTTCTCTCTGGCATTCTCAAAAACAATCTATAAGCCTCGTCAATTCCGTGGCATCTTTTTCCATTCCTCATATAAGCCGTGATCATCGCGTTCCACGAGGCAACATTTTGTTGGGGCATTTCGTCAAACATATCTCGGGCCTTCGAGATTTGACCATTCTGAGCATATGCAGAGAGCATCGCAGTATAAGAAACAATAGTTTTAAAAGGCATCCGATGGAAAATCGACTCAGCCTCCTTGATGTTTCCGTTCTTACCATGTTTCGTTATCTGGGTGTTGCAGTAAATTGCAAGCTTGTTAGTTTTCCCAGTGGATTTTGAGCAAGATTGACTTAAAGAAATGGAGTATCGATTTAGAAAAGTTTTTGTACTCCAAGTTTTTATGCAAGATATTAATTTGTGGAGATTAAGCAAATATATTGCATTCTTTGCAAGCATGGTTCAAAAGAGCCCTCATGCAGTTTACACAGGAAGAGATTTGATTTTCCCTCGGCAACAAAGCATTGAAATTAATGAAAATCGTACTTGCACTTCGACGGAAAACGTGTGTGCAAGACGCGACTTCTATGGAATGGGGGATATGGGATATCTTCCGTTGATCTAAGCGGGGGCGAACGCAGACAATTAAAGTTAGGGGGGCACAATAGAACTTGTAAAAAAGTTGGGAGAAATTTACAATCGAAAATGTATATCCAAAAAAAAATTATACCCCATGTAATTTTGCATCCGAAAATTTACATGGAATATGACTTTTTCGGATATAAAATTTTTAAAATTTTTGATGCCATATCCCATATAAATTTTCTAATAAAATAATGCAAATTACATTGAGAAATTTGTATCATAAAAATAATAAATATTAATGAAATAATTATTTTTTAAAAAAAATGCGAGTTAGATGCTTCTTTATAAAATGTACGCATCTTTAACTATTTTCGATATATGTTTGAACTATTCGATATGCCTATAATGAAGTCCTCGAAACGAGTTTTGAGATGCTATAAGTGAATTGTAGATTCGACTACCATACGATCGTCGAAGAATTTTTAAAATTAGTATGTTATCGAAATTCTCGAAATACTAATTTTAAACCGCCACTTTGACAAGTCGTAACATATGCTACGATTGATCGTTTTGCACGCCGTTAACTACATAAAAAACTACACTGTGAGCACTTCGAAATAGTATTAAGAATGCAATATTTTGGTTTTGTTTAACATCTTTTAATGATTTCAAAAATTGAAAAAAAAACATAGGAAAAAAAAAATTCAAAGTTGGGGGCACGTGCCCAGGCCCACCCCTGGGTCCGCTAATGATCCTAAGAGGGGTGAAGATCCAGCGGCCAAATTCGTACTTAATTGCTTATGAAGATGATTCCATACTATGATCCATGGAGGAACTTTAAAATACATTTGAGTAATCCACCAGTGTCATAGCTAATCGAGTAATTTTAAAAGTGTGTGTACAAAATATATTAAAGAGTGTGATCGTTCTTATTAATGTAACTACGAGTTTCTAAATAATCGAACTAAGAAGAGAAATGCATCCATAAGATTGCACTTAAGAACTATGACATGCAAGAAATGTGAAATATAGTAAGAAACATCTAGCTTTCATAAATAAACGAATCATTAAAGTTTCAATTTTGTAACAAGTGGATTGTCAATTGATAGACTTCGTCCCCTTTTGCTTGGAAATGTCAGTGAATATGATTTGGGTCCGTTTGATAGGCAAATGTGAAAAACAATTTCAATTCCATATTAGTTGGAAAATAAAAACTCACTAAGCTCATAGGAATTCCTTTTTTTATGAAAATAAAGAAAATACAGTTTAAAGTGATTGTATCTTGAAATTCAGTTTCCATTTCCAAGTTGCAATAAAACGGATAAAGTAGAATTCGTTTTCCTCGGATGTAATATTTTTCATGAAAAATGTGACAATCAAACAAGGCCTTATTGTTAAATAAAACAAGAAAATAACCTGCAAAAAAAAAAAAAAAAAAAAAGGACACGATTACATAGGAAGGATCTGCATTTCTAAAGAGGGCTAAAGTTTAAGCCTCTGTTTGAATCACATTAAAATTTTCATTTTCATTCTTCTACTCATTTTCAACCACATATTATTCAATAAAATAATATTTTCCATCACATTAATAACTTTTCCTTCTTTTTCAACCACACATTCTCCATCAATCTACTATTTCAAAATACATTCTTCCAAAATAATGTAGCTCAAATACACCCTAAATGTTATGTTCTTCTCTAATAATATCTAGAAAGCTAAAAATGGAACACAAGTTTATAAATTACGGGAATTAGTTTATCACAATTCTAGAATCAATGATTAAATTGAAACAAAATATAATTTTATAGATGATTAATTTGACATACCTACTTATCTTCACAAATATGTTTGGAAATTGAGAAACCTAGATTTGCTTTTCATAACAAGAAATTAAAATTTTAGTTTTTCTAATCTAGATTTTAATAAAGTGGTCCTCCAATTGGTGCTTCTACTATATTTGCAAAACATTAAGAATCTATCTTTAGTAATGAGATTACTTTCACCAAAATAAATAGAGCCAAAATAATAAGGGAACAGTACATAATTACCACATTATAAATACACATTTCAAAATTCACAAACTCCCTAAAAAATTTCAGAAATCAGGTGCTAATTCATAATATAAATGTATAATTATAATATAATATACGGTAAGTTTGAATTAAATATACTATACCAAATTAACTCTTACAAATCTTACTATGGCCTTGTCTGGAGCAGCTTGTTCAACACAAAAAATTGCTTTTCCACCCGTTGGAGCACTATTTTCCAAAATGCATGTGAGATGCAAGTCAACAATGGCTGCCGGTGGGACCCCTTCAACGGTTATAATTTTGCTCAAAATTGGATAAGAAGCTCCAGCAGACAAGCACTATACTATATTTAAAAGATTTCTTTCACAATCCTCCCACAACCATACGTCCCTTTCTCTCTCTACAAACCCATCGTGGCGAACATCTTCAAAATCAAAAAAAATTTACCGTTTATCTTCGATTTCAAGTCACAATCCCGTTGAAATACTTCTGATTTTTACTTCTTTGGAGAAGTTGAAGCTGGCTGTGGGAATTGGATTTTTTCAAAGCAAAAACTGAACTCATGTGGTCTGATTTCAAAGGTAAACGTATAATAACCGTTAATCCTCGATTTTAAGTCACAATCAAGGAATAATGTCACAATTCTATAGACATACTTCCGATTTTCATTTTTCAAGAGAAATTGAAGTTCGCCTGTAGAGGAATTGGATGTTCTGTGTATGATTAAGAATGCCAGTTTTACACGTTTGCTTGTTATACAGAGGTCACACGTCGCTTATACTAATAAATGATACATGCAAGTATGATGAATTGCTCAAGCTTGTTCTTTCAGAATTGGGGCTTAATGGTGCAAACTTAACTGTGACATTAACATATTCTTTAGATTCTAGTTTACCTCTAGTACGGATTTTGAGCAATAATAATGTCCTAACGTATTTGAGGTTAAAATCTTTGAATGGGGTTGTATCGAGTTATCCTATTATGGTTGATGTTATCTCTACAATTTCATGGCAGTCAAGATATACATTGCAATGCCCAGATTCGTCGACTACTTCCGAGTCATCAGCTAGTGTGTTTTCTTTAGAACAGATAGCTCAAGAAATTTGTGATTCAGTTGTGATCGTTGACAAATAAAACATTGAAGATGACGTGACATTGGTATCTGAAGCAGATGTTAGAGCAGTAGTGGAGAGAAATATTTTTCGCAACAATGACATATTAAAAATGAGTTTGAACTTTTATGCTATACAAAACAAGTTTGAATATAAGGTGTTCAGATCAGACAAGAAGGAGTACGTGGTAAAGTGTGTGCATAATCATTGCAAATGGATATTTAGATCTTCACACTTTGGAGAAACGAAAATGTTTAAGATCAGGGAAATGTCTAATAGTCACACATGCTCGATTAACACGATTTTAGGATCTCATCGGCAAGCATCTAGCTGACTAGCTCAATTGTGTCAAACTGCAATCAGGTACAAATACACATCTTCACGTACAGTATACACTCCTAATGATATCTCGAATGACATGTTACATGAATATGGAGTATCCGTGAATTATGTGAAAGCATGGAGGTCGCGTGAACACACATTAAAATTGATTAGAGGTGATCCAACGACATCGTTTCAGTTGCTGCCGTCTTATTTTTTTATGCTAGAACATATGAACATGAGAACAGTCACAAGAATAGAAACAAATCATTTAATTAGATTTAAATATTGTTTTATGGCTTTTGGTGCATCGATTGCTGGTTGGAAATATTGTAGGCCAATCATTGTAGTTGATGGCACATATTTAAATGGCCACTATGGGGGTACACTCTTCACTTATACAAGATACAAACAATAACATCTTCATACTAACTTTTGGTGTTGGAGATAATGAAAATAATAAGTCATGGAGATAGTTTCTTAAGATGTTGAAGAGGGCATATGGATCAAGAGACGGATTATATATAGTATTAGATAGACACAATAACATAAGAAATAACATTGAATTTGTATATCCAGAGGCAATGCATGGGATCTGTTCATACCATTTGCTTAAAAATTTGAAAACTCATTACGCAAAATCAGGTCACAATGTCACACATGCATTCAATTGAGCTGTCAGAGAATATACAATGGATGAATTTGAATACCAAATGTAGCAATTAGACTCAATTAATGAAGAGATCAAGGGATATTTGGTATGTGACTGTCTGTAATATATATTATGACTTCATGTGACTTGTTCTGTGATATTATGAGATGACTGTGAATATCTATGAACATGCATGTTTAATGTACTTCATTTATTGTTACATGATATTGAAACATGATTATGAATGAAAAATATCGGTGGATATTTAGTATGTGACCTCATTTACAATTGAAACATGATATATTTTATGAATATGCCCATCTGTGATCTGTTATAATACTGATTATCTGTAAACCTTTTAGAGTTAATTGTGACCGTATGTGACATGTTGTTACTTATACATGAATATATTATCTAATAACTAAAATTATTTTTTAGATGGACGTTGGATATGAAAAATGGTCAAGATTGCATATGCCAAACAAAAGATACTCTACTATGACATCAAACATAGTAGAATCTGTAAATGCAGTCACGAAGGTGACAAAGAATTACCCAATTCAAGCACTTTAAAATCATTGCGACAAACAATCCAATCTTAATTTTGTAAGAATAGGGATAATGTACATGACACTTTCACAAAACTTGTAACCAAATATGAGAAGCTTCTGAGGGAAACAAGCCAATGACGTGATAAATTTAAGGGTAAAAACAGCAAACTATGTATATTATATTGATCGCAGGTATAACTTTAAATATTTTTTATTTTCAAGTTTCACCTGCAAGTCACACTTTGTCAGAAGTGTGGGACAATTCTTCATCGTACATGACTGTTATAACTCAACATATATGTAGCTGTAAAATGTTTCAAGTGGATCAACTTCCCTGTCCACATGCACTGGCGGTGATAACAACATTAAAGCTGGATGTGTACGACTTTTGCTGGGTGTATTACACAAGAGATGCATATTTGAGTATTACACACTCAAATTGTTTCATTTTATTGTCAAATTATGTAT
Organism: Fraxinus americana; assembly: GCA_035079005.1. NCBI lineage: Eukaryota > Viridiplantae > Streptophyta > Magnoliopsida > Lamiales > Oleaceae > Fraxinus > Fraxinus americana. Next base: position 2,147,222 of record CM068707.1, on the reverse strand, counting down.
TGTTTGGATGTTAGATTACATTTCAGGATGTCACACATGTTTCTGGGAAGGGCAATGTAAACATACATTGATTGTGACTCTATTTATAATGATTGTGACCATCTGTGATCAATTCTAGCACAAAAGGTAGTAACAAGCTATGGGTTTTTTATTTGGTTGTGGTCGTCTGCGACAAACTATAAATAAAATTTGAAGTTAATTGATTTCTGTGTTTTAACTGAGTTTAGATGTCATTTTGGCCTAGATGAGACCAATTCTGTCTATACTATTTCTGACAAATGTATAAATCATACATGTTTAAGTATATGTGACCATTTGTGACAAACTGTTTCCATTTGTAACCATTTGTGACTTGCATTTATGTGAGACATTACCTATGTGTGACCATTTGTGATCATTTGTAACAAGTTCAGACTGCAAATATAAACATTTACCTCCATAACCGTACTTGAATGATATTAAAAAAAAAAACTACACATAAAAAAAAAATACTTTCACCTTCTTTGTCCAAACTACTTGACAAAAATAAATTTACATTCAATTCCAAAACATATTACAAAAGATAAAGATAACATCTAACTTTGAACACCTGTTTTGCCTAACTTTGAACAGCTATCAGCCTAATTTATCATGAAAACAATTCCATCAATAGTAGTTCAGTTATTTGACTTTGATTTTCCCCTTCCAACCTACGTCAATTGTCTGTTTTTGAACAACAATGCTGCAATTTCATGCCTGGCATTCACGGCATAAAATGATATTGGCATTTTAGCAAGATAATTGTGTAACAAATACTGTGCATACTTTATGATAAAAACACCATAGTCGTGCACATAATATTTAACATAGACAAACCATAAGTAACTACAAAATATTGATAAAAAATGACAAAACTTGAAATGCCCATAATAAACCTTACGCATTTTATTGTTGAGGTAAACCACTGACAATGTTAATATGTAGGTCACTGGATATGTCACCAATATCATCAGTAGTTTCCATCCACAGTCCGACCACTTTTAACTTTTAACAAATGTGTAAGAGTCTTCACAAGCGGTAAGACCCCTTCACGAACTTTATAATCCTTGTACGATTTGTTGCTTGAATTGAATATGTATAGGATGTGGTTATTAATGTCAAGCTGCCTCAACATCCAATGAGCTTGATTTGTAGGCATAATGGGCATCAAGACGGATTCAACTTCTCTCCAAGGAGTATTAAATGATAACCGTTCACCATTGATAGTTTTGATTAGGTTCTCATTCTCATTCACAATGTTTAAATCATCAACAAATTTGGAGTATAAAGTTCGGATGGTCAAATCGAACATACAGTATGTCGTTGTTGCTTTCATCTTCACACTGTCACCAAACTTGGCAAGTTGTCTTATGTAATGAAAGCATGATCCATGTGCTGTAATAACAAAGAGCATATATAAGTAATGTGAACTACTATGAATATGTGAAAAAGTGGCGGCAATATTATACCGTGCTGCTCAATGATGAATCAGAATTGATCAACGTATGCTATTAAGTTTTATGGTAAACGGGAACATTGCCACACACAAATTGAGGACTTATCACATTATTTGTATCTCTGAACTTTACCCTGTACAAACATGTATGCACTTATCAAACCAATAATAACAAGTCACACTTTGACACAGATATGACACAATAACAGGTCATCAAACAAATAATAACAGGTCACACTGAGACACAAAACACTTATAACCACATTTCATGTACCTGTTCTTCGGCTTGTATCCTCTGTTAAACTAATTCTGGAATGCACTCAGGTTTGCACTATCAACTCCCTTCGAATAATTTTGGAACACAACGTTTTCAGATGTAGATTTTGATCCAGTGGCAACATGACGTGGATCAACCTTAACAAAAGGTCTCTGCAGATTTTTTAATGACTTTTGTGCTCTCTTCACAGGTAGTCCAGAGGATGCAGGTGCAGGCGTATCTTCCTGATTCAAAAATATAAAAAGAAAAGTTATTGAATTAGTTAGTGTATTCTAATCTGATAGTCAGTCTGAATTTATAATATGAAATACTATGCTAAACTGACATCTTTGGTATGACATTGATTAGACTCCAACACCCGTGCAATAGCCTCATCAACATGCTCATGCACTTCTTTACTAGCAAAGAATGCATCATCAGAGCTTTTAGGACTCTACGAGTAGCCAACACCAAAATTAAATGAAAGAGAGTCGAGAACGTAACCATCATGAAATAAATGTGAAGACTCAGGTGCCATGTGCCCTTTGTTATCCACTTGAAACTTGGTTATTTCTTCATCCATCAACTGTTTTAATCGACCACATTCCTGAAAAAATTGTAGTTAGTAGAATTGTGACCGTATAATGGCTTCCATGTCTTATAAAAATTAAATTACTTACACTGACGGTTGAATAGGAGAGATAGAGCTAGCAGCCCTAGTCTATTTTTGCGGCGGTGGATCAACAAAATCATCATCTGAATCTCAAACATGTACCTTTGACACCGGGGTGAGTAGACTCACTTTTGCATACTGGAGCTTTAGATATTGTAATGTTCTGATTTGGTTGTCTAGGTTTTGAGTACTGCACATCTGTCGATTGTACCCAACATACAAAACAACAAAATCAATCAGCACAATGATACAAGTCTGGTCACAATAAATAACAAGTAATATATTTCAAGTCACGTGTCATAATATATTTAAAATTCAAATTCAGAACTTGTCATATATGGCATCGTGAGCTCTACTTCAGATGGATTAATGTCATTTATCACAACCTATTTGACATAAGATGGAAAAAGTTTAGCATATGTCGTTTTAAATATGTATAACAAATCAAATGAGTACATAACAATTCAAACGTATTTACGAACTTACATTATCATTTCCAAACACTCTGTCCTCCAACATTGCCACCGAAGGATGTTTGTACGCAGTCCAATTCATAATTCGTGGATGTTTCTTACAAATTATTGTGGCCACGTTCCCCTCAAGTGCAAGTATGCACTCATACAACCACACCTCGAAAACCAATAAAAAAAACCCATCAATCTGTAGTGACTTGTTTGTTTTGATAATCCATTCCTTAATGACGATAATGTGCTCTCAAACAAATATCTACCGCAAGGGAACATTCCAAGAGTGGCAAAATCGTCTGCAAGTACAAAAATGTATTGATCCACTACCTTTGGGGTAGGGTGTAGCAAATAGATACGAGGTGATAAGATAAATAATCCCAATCTTAACCATGTCAAGGTTTGGTGCATCATCTAGTAAAAGAAATACTCTTTTGACATCTTCACTTGTGACAACATTTAAGTCCCTGAAATAAGTATCCTTCACTGCAGACGGTTTATCATCCAACATCGGTCGACCATCTACCCCATCATACCGCAATCCAGAAACAGAATTCAATAATAGAGAACCGAATATATCTCCCATTTAAGTTGAACCACATCTCCTTCTTTTAGGTTGCTTCACCTCCCGTAGTAAAATATAGTGAATCAACTGTGGCTACACTACTATCTCCTTACAATGCATGTAGTAAGACAAACAGGTGTGTTCTCCAGAATGGTCCTCTGAGCAGTAGTGAATTTCATCACAAAGTGTGTGATGACACTCTGTATGGGTGTTATAGTAATCTTCTCAGGAAACCAATTCCTTGGTTTTATTAAATAGCTCAATTCCTGCACAATCGTAATATCAGACATATTACTATGACCTTCAACAAATAACCATTTGGTCACAAATTTTGAAAAAATTAGCAATACAATAACATTTTAAAACATGATAGAGATGATATTCTAATTCAACCAAAGGCACTTTAGAAAACATATTCAGTTCACATAAATAATAATCGATCGAACAGCACACCAAATAAGTCACAAACACTTCAAAATAACAAAATACTCAGAATATGTCACAAAATCATATTTCAGTCACAAAATACCCAAATTAGGTCACAAATTCGTAAAAAAATACACCACAAAACTCACAAATTAGTTCACAAAATCAGATTTCACCTTCTTAATGGATTTCCCGCCAGATGCCGACATTTTAATCCTCTTTGCTGAAGAAGAACATCCGACATATTTTTTTCCTCTTACCTTTATCATTCTCCTTCATATTCACATCAAGGCTACGAGTTCTAACCATTTCAACTACCACAATGCTTGAAACTAAAATGTAATATGGCTATTTCAATTGAATCTCCCACGATAATGCCAGCAATTGTGAGTTGTGGCGTTGAAAATGGTAGAAAAAGAGAGAAGCGTGAGTGCTGCTGTAGAGAGAAAGAGAGACGGACGTGGTAACGTGGGTTTCGTGTCGGACAGAGTGAGGAAGAGCGATTTTCTGAGAAAAAGAGAGACATGGGTTTGAATGATTGTACGTGGACGGTGTATATTAATTGAGCTAGAGTTTTTAGTTGATATAATAAATTTATTTTTATTAATTAAAAAAAAAGTAATTACCACCTGATTTTTGAATTATAAAATCCATCCCCTTATTTTTGAAATGTAAACTTGAAAACTAGGGTTTAAGGTAATTTTACCAAATAATAATTTATGTATTGATGTAATGTTAGTATGATATTTTGATATTCAATTTCAAAATATTTTAATAGATTAGTTTAGCGTAAATAGAATGTGTATTTAAAAACTCTATATTGTATTACGATATTAAAAACTCTATAAATTGTTCATTTACGAATGACATTTTTTTATTAGCAAATTATCTAAAATATTTGTGGAGACTTAATCGGGAGTTATTGTATGTGACTTTGTTCAATCTCGCTTAACAATCTTTATAGCGATTCTCTCTTAGGACCAAAGTTGACCCTTTATTAATTTATACATTATATTATAATTAATTATTTATTTTGAAAACATTTTTTTCTAGTCAAATAATTGAACGAGAGAATTGGATTTTAATGGGGACAGCCGACACTATTGGTGGATCACATCACATGGCTGTGGGCTTTCATTCATCTCTATAATAGCTCGTGAAATCAACTCATGTGCACCAAATACTTCGGTGGGTGCTAGCTAGTAAGTCTACTTTTTCATTGCTAAAAAATAAAAATAAAAAATAAAATCTAAAATGTTAATAGTACCAATTGACATGACCCGCTTTGTATTTTTAGTAGACTCCAGACGTGATATGAATAGATCATGAATGTCTACTAGGTGACAGATCAACCAAAAACGCTAAATAAAATTTTGTTGATCTTCTGCGGTAAAAAATAGGTCACGATTAGCCTTGATTACAGCAGTCATCTCCCTGACATCCATTTTCAGCGCACATTGTGTTGCACTAGAGTTCACAGGGCATGTCGTGCCAGTGAATATATGTCTGATATACACTAATAAACTATATTTTAACTTCTTATTTCTTATAATAGTTTATGTTCTCATTTGATCTATCGTAAGATAACTTAGCACTTTGGTTTTTACAGATAAAGTTTGCCGCATTCGTTCGAAAGTGCATGGATGAACTCAAAATTCTTTTCTTTTTACATTTATTAAACAATGTGTGTGGACCTTAAAGGAGGTTACCCCACTTGCAAGTTTATACAAACATGCTTTAACTATGATTTGATTCTTTTACTTTTTAAATAATTAGGTTCTTTTTTATCGTAGAGAATTGAAAAAGTCTATGATTCACGTAGAATCGAACTATATCAGACATGTAATCCCCCCTAACTTCGACTGTTAGTTTATCATAACTTGAAATTATACTAAAAAAAACTAATGATAAGTAGTGGAAGAAGTTTTCAATTATTCAAAAGGACCAACTTGGTTTGAAATTCCAGCCTTTAAGCATCTTAACTGGGCACCGAACAAATGTTAGGTCCAACATACACTATCAATTTCATGTGCAATCTATCCTATATATCCCACTTAACATTAAAAGATTAAATTATTATTTAGGTTCCACTAATAGTTGTTATTTGTTGACCTAAATCTTGCTTTATCCCTAGCTAATGTGGGATTAATTTCACTTTTTTCTAAATAAGTGATTATTTTATATAAAAGTAGACAAACTAAAGAAGCAATGGTGCCAATTCTACATGAATCCATAAGCTGCATGTTGAACACTAAATGGTTTTAAAGAAAAATAGTAAGAAAATAGTGTTGGATCTTATAGAATGTGTGGATGACAATAAATTGTAGGTACAAATGTCTGATTAAAATTAATATTTGATTTTAGGGTTTAGGGTTTTGATCGAATTTATAATAATTCGTATCCAAATGAAGGTGATTTTTAATATGAGAGCACAATATATGCTAACACGATATATTGAACACAATTCAATACTTTACATATTCGTTAATGATATGTCTGGTACCAATACTCAAAGCACACGAACTAAAGGAGGGATATTAATGCGTATTTTATGTTAATAGAATTCGTTGATTATAAGAGTACAATATTCTTTAACATGATGAGTTTGGCACAATTGGATACTTCACTATGCGTTAACAATATTTTTGATATAGGACTCAATAATGCTAAAAAATGTTAAAGAAAACTATTCACTTTATTTGGGGGGGTGACTAATGGGATAAGTTCCTTGTTCACTTAACTTTGCTTCTATTTGACCTAACATAATCTTAAAGATATTGCCTGTCCTTGATCCTACCTCGTTTAGATCATACATGGATGAGTTTTCTTGTTTTCCTCGAAAGTGTTTTGGTGGTAGACAAAGACATTTTATCTATGCTTATTGGCCTTCCTAAGTGGACGTGTCCCCTTATTTTTAATAGTATGTCACATGATTGGTTGTTTGAAATTTAATTAAAGGGGTGTTTGGTAGATTTTTAGTAAATCGTGATAGAAATTTTTGAAATGTGTGGTTGAAAAGTTGTGGGATAGGATCCATGAAAGATATTATTATTGATTGTTTGACTTTAACTTGGATTAAAATCAGATTTTAATCCGGACCAAACAGGAGCTAAATATTTCAATAGTACGTCACATGATGTGGCCCCTTATAACATGGAGACATCTTCTTTTATTCAAATTTGAGATTGATTGATAAAAAACTCGTGCAAAAATTATCGTATTTTCAAACAAAAAAACAAAAAAGGATATTTATGAGCTGGTTAGTGACCATACATTTTTTTTGGGCTTTTATCATTGATTGGAGGGTAAACATGGTTGATGGTGGGTATACGAAAATGAGAAGATGTCCACTAGCCACGTCCCTACTTCTTATGTTTGGTCTTTGGACTATGACATTGATTTTTCATCATTATAATTTGCCTATTTAAGGGCTTGAGCTTATTGAGGGGAGCCACCAATGTGTTGAGTGCACAAAACCTTTCAAATTTCTCTTTAATCAATTCTTCCTTAGTATCTACATTTCTTGAAGACTATGGCCTCTATGGTAGCTGATAATTGGGAATCCATCGTTGGTTATGATGATTTTATCGACATTGAAAGTTCACATATTGACCAGAGTGTTCTCATGTCTCTACTCGATGAATCACATATTGAAGACTGTGACGATGAAAGATTAACAAATGTGATCCGTTCTCTAGAGGCCGAAATCACACCCAACAATACAGATTGTCATTCATTTGATAATCTCGAATGGGAGAGTGATCCAATAGAGTGCCAATCATCGAGTGATGAGTCGATGAACAATCAGAATTTCTCGAAATTGCATGATCTCGACTTCCAATGGATGGATTTGGAGATGGTCCCTTCTTCACCCGCTGCTGGCATGGCAAGTTGGTACATGGGTCCCTATGAACAAGAGTTGGATGCAGTGACAGAATTTGGTGGGCTAAAAAATTATTCTCAGATTATTTATGAAACTCCATTAATGGAAGAGCATGATTTTGGTCTTTTATGGCCAGAAACAAATTACTCACAGATGAACAATTGAAGTTATGTACATAATTTACTATGAATTAGAGTGATCATCCAGTTATCAAACAATTATATGTTTAATTTTCGAATTTCTCTACTTTATAAGTTCATTATAATTTACATGTTCTCTTATGAGAATTGTTAATGAAAAATGAAGCTAGTTAAAATTATGAGTTAAATAAAAAAGTTTACCTAATCATCTAACTTTTCAAATACATGGTTTAATAATCGAAGAAAAAGTAAATTTAACTGTAAAAGATAGCTTTTCCTTTTTAATTTATATTTCATATCATTTTTTAAGTGACAAAATTTTCGAATTAAGTTTTTGTTCTAGAAAAAGGAAATTAATTTATAGAAGTATCCAATGATCTCACATTCCAAAAAGGAAATAGTTGAAAATAATAAACATTGAACAATTTCCTACATGCTATGATAATGAAACAAGCTCACTATCATTTCTTATTAAATACTTCCTCAGTCCCAATTATATAGGTTGAGTTTCCTTTTTCTCTTATCCCAAATATATATGCATGTTTCCTAATGTAGAATATTTTGTTGTGTTCATTTACAAATATACCCTTATTAAATTTATCTCATTTAATATGCCAACTTTTTGAAATCATCCAAATACACACTTCCCACTTCTTGGAAACATGAAACAACCCTCATTTCTTTTTCTTCTTCAAATTCTTTATTGAGAAATGCTATTCATCCCCACTGGGGATGTATCCCCAGTCTATGTGACGTTAATGTTGCATTAAATGATATGTGAAATTAAATAAGTCATTTAATTTCACGTATCATTTAACCAATCATTTACATCCACATAGACTGGGAATACATCCCTACTGGGGATGAATAGCATTTTTCTTCTTTATTAGTTTCAACAATAATTTAGTTTTACATACTGAAAATTAAATAGAGGTAAACTATGAAAGATTTTGACAAAAATTAATTTTTCAATAACATTAAAGAAATTTTTTTAATCCATGTGAAAAACGAAACAAGCCTATATAATTGGGACATGGGGAGTAAGTGTTTAATTAGCTCTTTGAATAAAGACCTGCCCCGCATTATTCTGATCTGAATGAGGTGGAGAATTGAATAGTTACGTTCCAATCCCAAATTTTTCGAAACTATCCTGAATTATTTTATTTTATTTTATTGTTATAAATAAAAATTAGTTAATTAAACTAAAGATAAGTGAAAAAAATAATAATTTAAATGAAAAGAATGATAAGGCGTCAATAGTACTTGACGAAAATAATATCTATTGGTGATTGAGATGAATTATTGATACTAGCGACATCAATGAACTGACGCATAAAAATGATCATCGATAGAGTCATAGATAATATCTAACTACAATACTAACGCGTGATTTGGATGGAAGTGATTGTCGATAGCAATGCCGATTGTGATGTTGTCGGCAAGTCAATAGTGCTGAGTCGATTATCACTGATCAAACTTCCTGATATTTTTTAGTTATATTATCACAAATGTTTGTTATGTGCCACTTTGACTTCTTCTATTGGACATTTTGACTTTTTTAATTGAAGCTTTTTTTTTTTAATTTCAAAAATCTCAAACTTACATGTGCTTTTATTTTCTATATTAATTTGATAGTTTTGGTTTGTATATCTAATAAAGCAACTTTTGCACTATAGACTTCTTGCTTTATTTTTAAGCCATTGCTACACCTACTTTTGTAACCATCAATAGTTGTGCATTATAAACTTTTTGCAGTATTGTTACACCTAGATATGCATAAGCCTTATCTTGAAGATCATCTTTTAGTGCTGTATTTTCAATTACTATATGCAATAAAGCATGATCTTGACCATCTGCCTCAATTGGAGAGTGATTTGCCAAAAAAGAAAAAAAAAAACAGAAAAAAAAAAGGTGATCTCTACTTCCATCCTTTAAATTTGAATTATTATTGTAATATTTGATCAAGTCCTACAATATTATGCCAAGGACATTAATAATCCTTCATTGGTAGGCCTTAATCATTTTAAATCTTGAGTAGTGTTTCATGTATAAGCAATTAATGCTCCAACCTTGAAACGAACCAAATACGTTAACAATAATGCTCCAAGTACAGGAGCATTATTGCCAGGGGCATCACAGGCACCTTACTGTGCCGATGCCCCACATTAATTGGCGTTTGAAAAACTAATTTTTCAAAGAGTTCTTTTTTCCAAAAGAACTTTTACAGGAAGCTAAATTTAGAACCGTTCCTAAACCAAAGCCAATGAGGCAATGACCTATGACGTCAAATCTTCAGGAGCCTTAAAATGAAAGAAAACTACATGGTAGATACTAAAGGATGGATTACCTTAAAATTCATTTAACTATAATTTTTTATTGATTCTAACTTAGTTCGAGCTTATTCAAAATAACTTTTGTTCGAGTTCAATAAATATGATTAATTATGAGCTACCAAATGAGCTCAATATTGTTATGGTAATATAGCTTAATTTGGAAACTAATATTACACAATATCAAGTTGTTTACTTTATTGAGTTATAACTTGAATTTTGTTTATTCAAATTAACTTTTTCTCGAGTTCATAAAATGTCATTTATCACGAGTATCGGAATGAGTTCAATATTGATAGGATAATTCTCAATCGTCCTGTAAATACTTCTTTGGTCCAAATACATTAACGTCCTTAAAACATATTTTCACTTTAGTTCCTCAAAGTCTCAAAATAATTTAGAGGTTCTCGAATCAAAGTTCTTAGAATCTAGTTATGTTTCTCATCACTAAATAATTTTACCTCGTCACATTATCGTCTAAACACATATATTTCTCACTACTTTGCAATCTAGTCTTTAAAATTTGCACCTTTTGTATTTAAGACCCCATCTGGAGTTTAAGCACTGAAAATCACTTTTTTTTTTCCTTACTAGTCATCTTTACATTATTCTCAGGACTTCAAATTATGATTCTAAAAAATTGTTCATGATTTTCATTTCTTAAACTTTTTAAAAATCACTAAATTGCACATTACTTGAGTTTTATCAATTAATAATTTCTGAAGATTATTATTTACTCAATATTTTCCATCAACGGATAATTCTTCTAAATATTATGTTACCCTGGTTTTTCGAGTCATTTGAGATTATTATTATTATTTATTTGTAGCAAGTCTTCATTTAAAATATAAATATATTATTTATTTAAATATTTTTACAATTGTAAAAAAATTTATGTTTAAAAGCCTCATAATAATAAGTCACTTAGAGCCTCAAAATTCTCAGGATCGGCCTTGACCACATTGGACGTCTTCATTAAAAAACTCTTCTAACAATAAGAAATGTTTTTATAAAATTAATCAAACAAGTTCAAAAACAACTTTTAGATTTCAAAAGCCAGACAAAATGAGCCCTACATCCTTGATTATAAAATAAGAAACTAACACATTTAATTATTAAACTATCCTAGATGCACATGAATATCATTTATAAAATAAATATAAGATTTCTTTGATCCAATGTAAGATCATCCATCAATTATATTCATAATTAGGTATATGTGCATGAACAGTGGGAACATCAGGGGACAATATCACATGGTAGTTGTGTAATATTTCTCTGCATATAAGTAAACTTCCCTGCATAATTTGTATCTTGTCTATACTTTTCATTTCATTTTCTCATATCTTGTTTTCTTTCTTGCAATATGGCTGGCAGTGTATTAGTTGGAACTTCTTTCTCCAACTTAAACAATATCAATTTCTCGGATAACGACAACGCCCTTCTTGAGTCATTACTCGAGGAGTCAGTGGGTGGGGACAACGCAATGTTAAGAATTGTAATGCAATCTCTGGAAGAAGAGATTTCGGATCATAATATGATACCCGAGACTTATGAAGGTAGCTATTTGGATAATTGTCCATTACTTGATTTGGATCTAATGGAAACTTGTTTAACATCATCTGATAGACTTGATTTTAGTTGGACAACAGATTATATGACAAATTCTTTGATAGAACATGGCGCAGAAGAATTTGTAGGGTTTGAGGATTTTTCACAACCCTTGGAGGAGATGAGATATGTTTCTTTGTGGCAAGAAAGTTATCAGTACACAATAAATGGCTAAAATCTAGGCACAGTTTCATTTTTGTGTCTGGATCAAAAAAATTGTTAAATTTAGAGCCCGTTTGGTAGAGATTAAAATTGAAAAACTAACCGTTATTGTTGACTTTTATTAGACGAGTGGGGTCCAATAACGACTATATTTTCAATTTTAATTGGATTTTAATCAGTATAGCATTCTTGCTATGGCAGTACTTGATATATGTGTACATTTTAATAGTAAACTACTGAACTTGTCCCCTGTAAATCTATCTTGATATGAGAGAAAACCTGCCATAATCTTACCATATAATAGCCCATCTAAAATTCGAGCATATAGAATAGAGGAAATTACACCCTCCCCTGTTATTAGATTTCAAATTTCATAATTCCTTGATATACTTTTGATTTTTCAATAATCAGGTTTTTAGGAATAAATAAAAGATTTTTTTATTTTTATTTTTACCCCAAACCCTAATCATTCAAACCAAATCCTCCCCCCCCCCCCCCCCTCTCTCCCTCCCCAAACCTTCTGCTCCCGTCTCTACTCCCTCTCTCGCCGCCGCCGCCGCCGAGGGTAACTCTTCTTCCACTCATATCCCTCACTCGTTTCACTCGGTCTTGCCTTCTTCCTCTCCTGGCCACGACGAGCTTCGAGCCGCGACTGCTGCGAAGTCGTCGCAGCGTCGATTTGAGTGCCAGCAGGTGGTGGAGCTTCGATTTGAGTGCTAGCACGTGGTGGAGCGTCGATTTGAGTGCCGGTAGGTGTGGGTGGAGGTATTGTGTGTGCAGACGGCGATATCGGTTGCGTGCAATCGGCGGATTTGTGTGTGGCGATCTCTGTGTGTGTGGGAGCTGTAGTGGATGGATCTGTCTCATGGCAGGTGGCAGACGTCGGCGGTTTGTGTTCAGTTTTCTATGGCTGGTGAGTTGTGTGTTGTTGGGTGAGGGTCCGTGAGGAGGCGGTGCGATGGTTGTGTGCGGTTGGTGCTGTTGGGTGTGATTAGGTGCGGTTGAATGCGGTTGGGGGGCTGCGATCTGTGTGCGGTTGGGGGTTGTTGGGTGTGGTTAGGTACGGTTGGGGCTGCGACCTGGGTACGGTTGGGTATGGTTAGGTGCGGTTGGTCTGTTGGGTGTTGGTTGCATGCAGACCTTTTATTTTTTTTTTTGGTTATGGTTGATCGGCGGCGGATCTGGTGGCAGGCGGTTTTGTTGTTGGCAGTGGTGGAGCCGCTGATGGGGGAAAGTGGCGAAGTTATGATCACAAATGATTTAGGGGTGGTTACAAATGATTAGGTTGTTTGTGACCAATGAATTAGATGAATTGTGACCAATAAATACTTTGTGACCTAAAAATAATTAAATTGTGACCAATAATTTGCTAAATTTGTGACCTAAAATATAAGGTATGTTCAATGTATGGGATGTTTGTGACCGTAAATAAGTATTGTGACTTACAAATTTTATGATTTGTGACCCATGAAAAAATTGTGACTTTTAAATTTTTAAGTTGTGACCGATGAACAAATTGTGACCTACGAAATTTTGAATTGTGACCTAAAAAATTTTGAACTGTGACCAAATTATACAGATTTGTGACCTTAACATATTCGTCGGAATCGAATCAGTTGCCGGAAAAGTCGTCGGAGAAGAGTGGTGGTCGGAATGGTCGTCGGAATACCCCCGGAGTTGTAGGGGTGGTGGAGGTGAAGGTGGGTTAATTATTTTATAGTAGAATTAAATATTAATAATAAATTAATTTAATAATTATTATTTTATAATTAAAAATTTAAAAGAAACCTGAATTTTGAAATTTGAAACATGTTTTGGTATTTTTGAAATGTGTATAAGTAAAAGTAGGATTTATGTATTCGTCCCTATAGAATAAGCCAATTCATTTAGGATGACGCAGATCCCTTTTTTTAATTATTTGTTTCAAATATCAGCCATATAGATATTTTCACATTTAGAATTATTTGCACATTGATTACTATACCAGTTTTTCATAATTTTCCATCAATTATTTGTTCAAGTTCTATCACTATGTTGCTTATTCAGGATCTCTTGATCATATATATGCCACAAATGTTTATATGGAAAAAAAATCATGTTATGACTCGTCACTAGGGACTGCCACGCGGACATCAAAATTAAGCTGTGGGACCTGATCTGACCCAACCACCTTAGTCGAGGCTCTGCTTCTATATAGACTGAGACCCCTTATCCGAGGCCCCTTATCCAAGGCCCTCTTATCAGCAGAGGCCCAATAACTCCTGAAGCACCTCCTGGATTTGAGGCCCCTCAGCTTGCGACGGCCCACGTGCAAGGATTTGCTCATGATGAAGATTTCAAATGATTGATGTGACATTTGTGAAAAGTGTATTTGTGTATTATCTTGTTAATATGGTGTAAGAACATTAAATACTTTGTAAAGTTAGGAAGTCAACTTGATGGATAAGACTTGATACTTTGGCCTAGGAAATGAGGTCACGTGTAAATTGATCCAAAGGTCAACATTTCATTTGTAATACTATAAATACCCCCACCATGTAGTAATTGAAGACTAATGAAACTTTGAATACTCGAAGCAATCTATCTTATTTATTCTCTTATCAGTTTATTACAACTACAAATCTTATTCTTATCGATTGATCATTATACAATCTTGTTTCGTAAGCCCCGTCGGAGCCTAAACGGAAATGTCTCGTGTCGTTGAGCTTCTCCCACGTCCAATCATTGGAGCGAGCCCGACCATTGATCTACCGTAATGTGCCGGATATGGCTTGCGCATACACAAGTGGGCCGAGCATCTGTTGAGTTCGTTTTTTGAGGTCAACAAATCCTATCTTGATATAGAATTCAAGATAGTAGTTTATTTTGTCACTATAGTTCACCATTGACATGTATTCAGTCCAGTGGACCGAAGAGAATATTGTATGATGTATCAAATATGTTGACCAAATATCAAAAAGTTTGATCCGTTGTAAAATAATGTAACTAACGTAATAAAATAATAGGAGAAGCTATAAAGAGACACGAAGAAATGGTAGAATGAATTCTCTTTTCATCACTTATAAATGGTATGTCATAGACGTGTATTTATTGACATGCAAAGAGCGTTCCAATAGACATAAGTTACAACACTCAACTTTGACTGTAATAGTTGTTTCATGAAAAAACATTTTCAAGAAAATTAACAAAATCTCAGTCAAGAAAAAGGAGTAAAACTCATTACTCCCAATAATAATAATATTTGAAATCTCTAAATTAGAGCTTTCTAATGTTATTAATCGACCTCTCAAATTTGTAGTCGGTAATGCTTTTGTGAACAAGCCCTGCTACATGAATCGATGATAATAAATTGTGAATAGATAAACTGGTTAAGATTGGACTTTATGTAAATCTTACATATCAATACTATGTATCATACTAACGAACTAGTTCTAAGTTTAAATAAAAACAAACCTTAAATAGTTGTTCCTCGAATATAACAAATTATATGTTTTACTATACATCTCTAACTATATCTTGTAAATGTCATGTTAGAGTCAAACCCTGGTTCTTTTGTTGTTGCTCCCAGATTTTTTGTTGGTAAAAACGTGTTTGGAGAAACACGCTTTTATAAGTGAAACATTTTCTCCTAATGACTGACACGTGCATTGCTTCTGACCGTTGGATGGTTGATGAGTTTTCATTTGGGCTCGATGGCTCTTACGTTACTTGGACGTTTTATTCATTCTAGAGACTTCTGGGGCTCCTGCGTGTTGAGATAAAAAGAGAGAAAGAGGAAGTGTTTTGATTCACTTAAAATCTCTAATTTTAAGTATTGTGTGTGATAGAGTAACCTTTATTGTGTAATATTCTGAGTGAATACTGTGAGAATCTGTATGATTTCTCTGTTGTGGATTTTGGTGTTGTTCAAAGGGTTATTTGAAGATATCTTGGTAAATCTTTGTAGATCTATCACTGTATTTGAAAGATAAGTCTCTTATTTCATCTCTCTGAATATTTGTAACTTTCGTTGCCATTTTGGACTGTTTTTAGTGCAACTAAACATAATTCCTTTCTTGGATGCTCAACAGAGGATGTAGATGTTAGAAACGGTCACCAAACCTCCGGGGCTACGGCCGAAATTATTCTTTGGTGTTAATCTTTAATTTGCTGCAGTTTACTTACAGTTTGATTCTATTATTCTTGTTTCTCGATTCTTATATTGTGTGTGGTCTTGGCTTTACATGTCATAACAGGTCATGCACCATAATATTCTTTAAGCAAACAAATATTCTTTTTCTTTAAGAGCTATACAAAATAGCGAGTATTTTTAAATTCAAAGAATACAATTTTTTTTTTATATACTCCAACAATGCTTTCTATTTTGTATCTTCATTTTTCTTTTTCCAAGAAATATGTAATGATTCCCCCATCATATTTTAATTTAACATATTTTTTATGTCAATGTTCAACCAATTCAAATATGGTTTGAATATTTTGAAAAGTGGAGTATTGAAATCCACAGCTTATAATTTACAATCATCATAAATTAAAAATAGAGAGTGATGCAGGAGGGTCCGAGTTAGATACTGAATTGTCGATAACACATTAATGGCTTTAAGGATCACGAGTTGGCAGATTGGCCTAAGGATGGCAAGTGATCGCATAATTTTGACAATTGAGTCGTGTTTCGGTAATTTGTCCACAACTTTGGCTACGGTTATCAGAA
The DNA here is from genome assembly GCA_035079005.1 of Fraxinus americana. NCBI lineage: Eukaryota > Viridiplantae > Streptophyta > Magnoliopsida > Lamiales > Oleaceae > Fraxinus > Fraxinus americana. The sequence continues at coordinate 2,130,530 of CM068707.1, read as the reverse complement.
TCGCGATTATGACCACAATCCGAAAAACTCGTTTCGGGGTGCACGTTGTGGCCACCAATCTTTGCTAGGTGTGTGCCGTTTTTCATCCTCAAATTTAGTTGTTTTCCCTTTCGAATTGCTATTTTTAATTAATTTTTGCTACTTTTGTAATATTTCAATTGCATGTTATGAGATGATTTTTAACCCGATTTAGGCTAGATTTTTTTTGCAGAATACTTATTTTATTCCGTATTTTCGTTTGGCGTGATTTTTGAAACTTTGCCATTTTTGGTAAAATTCGAATTTTGGCTATAAAGTCTAGATTGTGGACTTATTTTGATTATTGCGTGATATAATAAAATTCTCTAAACTTCAGAGACATTTTTTCTGTGTTTTTCAGCGTTAATTTTGTGTTCTTCCCTATGAAATTGCTGGTAAAACTAGTATGCAAAATAATCACTATTTTGTCCGGCGTCAGAGTGAGTTTAGAGAACAAAACTCATTCTCCATTTTAAAAAGTTAAATAGAGTCCTTGGAGATTGTTTCTATATATTGACTTTCTACAATATAGAGCATCTTATAATAAGAGAGTCTCTTAGAAATGTGGAACATTCTAAACTCTCAGAAGAATTTTTTATTTAATAGAATATGGCAGTAGGCAAAAGACTCTTGAAAATGCTGTAATATTCTAAACTTTCTGTGAAACGGATTAAACGGAAGTTAAAATTATTGTCAATTGTATTGTTTAGTTAAGTCTTGTAATATTGTGTCATGAACATGCCTAGAAGGTTCCCTATGAGTATAGTATTCATATTAATAATCAGCATCTTGTAGGGAAACCTTAGGATAGTAGTGTTTCACACAAACAATTAATGGTCCCACTGTGAAACAAACCAAATACTTAAATCCTTGATTAACAACTAAGAAACAATCACAAGTAATTATTAAAAAATCTTAGCTGCACATGAATGGTAGTTGTAATAAAATATATTATTATTTTGATCCAATGTTAGTTCATCTATCAATTATATTCATAATTAGGTATATGCGCATGAACAGTGGGAACATCATGGGACACAGTCACATGGTATTTGTGTAAAATCTTCCTATATAAACTAAACTTTCCTTCATAATTTGCATCCTGTCTATACATTGCATTTCATTTTCCGATCTTTATTCTTGTTTTCTTTCTTGTATTATGGCTAGCACTGTAGTAATTGAGACTTCTTTCTCTGACTTGAACGATATCGAGTTCTCGGATATCGACAGCGTCCTTCTCGAGTCATTACTTGAGGAGTCACCAATAGAGGGTGGAGACGGAGAAATGTCAAGATATGTTATCCAATCTCTAGAAGAAGAGATTTTGGAATATAATTCGATGCCCGGGACATATGAAGAGTGCTGTGTGGATGATTGCCCATCAATCTATTTTGATTTAATGGACAGTTGTTCAACAGCATCTGATAGTCTTGATTTTAGTTGGACAAGAGATTCTATGACAAATTATTTGATGGAGCATGGTGTAGAAGAATTTGTAGGGATTGAGGATTATTCACAAGATTATGGGCTACCCTTGGAGGAGATGGGATATATATCATTGTGGCAAGAAACTTATCAGTACACTACATATGGCTAAAATCTAGTAGTTTTTTCATTTTTGTTGTCTTTGAATCAAAAAAATGATTCAGTTTATTTCACTCTTGCTATGGCAATACTTGATATTTGTGTACCTTTTAATACTAAAGCATTGAACTTCATATGTCTAGATCTATCTTGATTTTCTAAAGTTCGAGCATATAGAATAAGCCAATTCATTTTGGATGCTGCATATCTGTTACATTTGTCTTTCAAACATCAGCCGCACCCCCTGTTTTTCACATCGAGAATTATTTGCACGCGAGGAGTCGCACGTCAATTACTATACCCAACTTTCTTAAAAGAAAAAAAATTCTGTAATGTTGGTTCAAGTTCTATCACCTTTTTCCTTTTGGAATCTTGACTAATTCCATTTGAGGGGCTAATAAATCTTAGAGATCTGATCCTTTATAGAATAAGCCAATTCATTTCGGACGCTGCATATCCATTATTTTTTATTTCAAATTTCTATCAAATGTTGGTTAAAGTTCAATCTCCATGTTGCCTTTTGGAATCTTGACTTCCACTCGAGCGACTAATATATCTTAGATATGATCGTAGAATAAATGAATCTGGGGGGCATATGCCAAAAAATGCTTACCTGGGGAAACCCTTTCTTATATAGAATTCAAGGTTGGATCTGTATCCTTTAAAAAATTTCTTTTTCCTCTACTTTTTTAAACCACTAGACAATAAAATATATTAAATATTACATATTTAATTTACGAAGGAGCTCTATGTAACCTTCAACTAAAGGTGCGGAAAAGAACTAAGAGCTTGTTTGAGAGAGCTTAAAATTCAATTAAAATTGAAAATATAGTCGTTATTGGGTCCCATCAATCTAATAAAAGTCAACAATAATGACTAGTTTTTCAATTTTATTCCGATTTTAATCTCTACTAAACACATTCTAAATTTCTCCATCCGCAAACGGGGAGTACAATGTAAGAGTTAAAGAAATGACATTTCGTTCGCCTTAACTATACTCTTTATCGTCATACTCTAGTGTAGTGTCTTTTCAGCTCAAGATCACATGTAGGGAGAATTTTTGGACATTACGGCTCTTAAATTTATAAACAATTTTTAAACTCTGAAATTTGACCAAGTTAATAATGTAGGCAGAAGCATGTAATGAAACTCAAGAATAAGCGATCCAAGCCTCGTTGATTTCAAACGAATATCGTAATATGATCGACCTTCCAATATTACATATATATAATTATGAAAATGAGGTAATTGCACAACAATAATAGTGTCATCTATGATCTAACATATCTTCATCATTTGTTAACATGTAACATTAGTACTTAGACAGTCGAGACTATGTATCTTTACCTTTAGTATTTGAGCATAGTATAGTAGTGTTTCAAATGAACAAACTCAATTAATGTCTCTGCCAAATTAGGCTCGAGATAGTTAAATCGATGATGAAGTTGGTGTGGAGGAACAGGCACTTGCGTATTTAGAATGTTTGGATAGTCGGCATTCGAAGAAAATTGCGTAACTTTTAAATACAGTGTCTATTTTGGGCTCATGACCCCATTTCGGAAAGCTCACGACGATTCCCATTAAACTCATTGCTTTGCCGTGACATATGAGGGATTTTGGACGTTTGAATTCGTTTGCTAAGTCAAAACCGCATTTAATGTTTCTTAATTCATTATTTTCAGTATTTATTTATTTTGCTTTGTAGCCCAACCCATTAAGGGACTGCTAGCCCAGTAGGTTATCTGTTCTTTTAGTATTTAAAACTCTAAAATGTCTTTAAGGATTTTGGTTGTTCATAAAATAAGAAAATTGTTTATTTTCTTAAGGTGCAACCCTTTTGTTAGTGTGTTTGTAGATTCGCTCTACATCAATCAAGTTAGAGCCAGTTTGTCACAAACAAATTATAATCTTTAAATAACTGATCGCGTGAAACCCTTAATTAATCCAAGCATTAGTCGAACCAAAAACTAGAAACTCAATATTTTTTTATGAAAAGACTTAAGAAATGCGTTATAACGATTTTTCAAAAAACGAAACATGTAAAGGTTATTTAAGATTTTATAATGAACTAGAAATAAAAATCTACTTAGCAGCATATCTGCACTGAGTTACTAGTCTTGTTTCTGACGCAAAACGGAAGTTCTAGGGTTTACCAGTGTAATCCCCAACAAAAGAAAATTGTAAATCTCAAGAAAATAACCTAAAAAAGACCTAAAAAATTGTATTATTCAGAAAAACAAAGAGTCTTTAAATAGTCTCTGAAAATCCAAATTTAAGCAAAAAGATCAAAATAGACATCCACTTAATTAAAACAATTAAAAGCGAAAAAAAGGAACAAAAACTTCAATTGCCCGGTAGACTACCTTAAACTGCAAATTTGAGGCTGAAAACGACGTCTAGGGATGTTGTAGAGCGCTGCGAAACGTTTCCGAAAACATATTATAATAGAAATTATGACACTGGTACAAAAAGTTTTGCCCGTTTCTTCGAAACAGCTCGTTTTGCCAATTTTTGGTCCAATTCTTCTTCAAACTCTAACGCCAATTGTCCTACATCAGTTTCTCGTGAATTTCAATTGCTTTCTTGCGAACAAATTATCAACAATGTCTCTTTTAATTTACAGCATGTTCCACAAAAGTCCAACAATAATATTAGAGCTTTTCGTGATTGGAAAATAAGAATTTAAGCAAAAGCTAAGTATAATTAAAAGGGGAGTGCTAAAAGATAAGATGACAAATTAAAACTTCTATTAAAGCTTTAATAATTTTGCATTAAATTATTTTACCGTCTCTACACGGACTTTAATATGCAGAGTCAGCTCGGCTTGATTCGTAAGGATCAAGGCTCAACTCAGTGCATTGGACGATCATGGCTCAACTCGTTCGACAAGGCCGATCTTCTATTAAAGCTTCAATAGTTTGGCATCAAATTACTTCACAGTTATTTCATGGACTTTAATATAGTCGGATCGACTTGATTCACCAGGATTAAGGCTCAGCTCATTTGACAAGGCCAGTCTTGGCTCTTCTCGATCTATGAGGCCAATATGTCACATGCTGAGTCGATTTGAGCCTAGTCTAGTCCACGAGTGTTCAATTTTTATGTTTAGTTCCAGTATTACAATGGCTTGTGGATGAGCTAGGTGTTATGTCAAGTTTGGGCCGCTAAGCTTGCAAACTTACCTAAAATTCAGATTTTAATTTAAATTAAAGTCAACAATTAATTTTAATCACATATTTCATGAGTTTCATAACTTTTCAATCACACATTTTGTCGATTTTATCAAAATCTACTACAAATCGAATTTCAATCGCCACCAAACAGAAGCCTAGTCTATTTCTCCCCTAGGCCTCGTAAAAATTTTGATTATGCTGGATAGAATTAATCATGACTTTTGAAGTCATTAATATATATTAATGAGTAAAGTCATTTGTGCCCGGGCGTGGACCCCACGGTCCCCCTCACAATGAAGGGAGCCCGAGGTGAATAAAATAATGGGTGGGTCTCCCATTGTGAGGTGTGGGGTCGAGTACACAGGTGTGTAAACGCCCGTGTACCTATAGCAAAATCCTATATTAATTTTTACTTATAATTGTACCAAAAATTTGTGAATATATCTTTCCTGTACTCTTAGGGTGGAAGGAAGAAAATTTGCTCAAAAGAGTGTGCCACTTGTCAATATTTGTACTCTTCTTTTTTAAGGGTCTACATACCAGTAAGTATATCTCTTTGATTCTTTATGGTATTAGGATGTCAATAATTTATGATGCACGAGCTTTTTCTAATAAAGTTGATGTCCCACACGCACTCTCTCGTAACACACATGAAGGCGTGGCGTGTTGTTCTTTTCCTTGAGAAAAAGGTGATTATTAAGGTAAAAAGTAATTATAAGTAGCTTTGTCTGATGTTGATTAGTAAAATTATGGTCTTAATCTACTTTTGGCAGGGTTTTTGGGCACTCGTAAGTTGTATCATATTGAATTTATATGAAATCTCGATAGAATTTGTCGGGTTCGAAGTAACTAATTGACACTTCGAAAGCGTCACAATCTGCGTTGTGGATGATCTGCTCCTTATAAAGTGTCGTTCTTTTCTAAACGATAGTTTAGCTTGACATGATATAAAAATATAAAGTGTATTAGGTCACCTCAAAGTTCGATTTAATCACTCTAAACCTACTTCTAGTCGAGCTATGTGAGGTACTATGGATTTGAGATGACCGAACAAGATAGAAATGCACGTTAAAATTTTGCGAAATGCTCCCGTACAATCAATTTAGTCAACAATCCCAAACATATATATCGTCTATCTTTAACTTAAAGTTGTATTTATTATTGTTTTGTGGGGTACTTTTTAAAAGGTATTGGTGAAACGTTGAATTTCAAAATTTTTTATTTACTATGATAATTATATTAAAAATTTAAGATTTTCTACTGAAACGACTTATTAATGAACTGAAATAAAGTAAATCCAAACAAATCTTGAATTATTGGAACACTTACAGACCACAATGAACATATTTAAAGCAGATTTCTTCTTTACAGCAGGCAATTAAAAGTAGCTTTCTGATAAATTACCACTGCCAGTGTGTAAAATTTGTGATCCTCATTAGAATAATTATTTGGGTATGGTATCTTATGTAGTCTATGACTATATCGAAGGGATGAAGTAAGTTTATTTTTACTATAATAAAATACAATTAATATATCGAAGGGATGAAGTAAGTTTATTTTTACTATAATAAAATACAATTAATATATTTTCTTCTTGCGCACGTAACACTGAAATGTTCAAGAAGGATAGTCAGCTTTCACTCTCCATCTCGAAGTATTAGAACTTTGGGGAAGGATTAGTGTTTGCGAAGGAGACGGGATTTCAACATTACATGGGGGAAAGCGATGCACTCCAACTCATTCAACGCATAAAACGTCCTCACTTGTTCGCTTAAAATGAATTATTAATTTTTGACTTTGTAGTTTTGCTTTGTGAATTATGGTGTGGTTCTTGTTATTTTGTATCATCCATTCACTTGCTTTTTTTGTTACTTATTTTTCGATTTGCTTGCAATTGGAACGATTGTACCCCTTATTTTATTTCGTCGAATGTTCAAAGCAATAAATTATAATAAAAGTTCTTTTTTGGTGCTTTCTGTTAAAAAAAGAGAAAAAGAAAAAAACTTTGCTAATTGTTCAATCTCATGGAACAAAAGGTGTTATAACTTATAATTGAAGGATAAAAAACAAGAAAAAAATATTAATTCATTGAATTATTAGTAATTTTAAAGTAAGAAGAAATAAAGTCAATGCCTTAATGTAGTGAACGACTTTGGTACCATTTTGGCTCTTTCCTTAGCAATTTTTTTGACACTGAGAAAGAACCCGCCTATTCCAATCACTCTTATCAAAAGAAGTTCATTCACTCATGCAAATCCCTTTTCATTTTCCTTCACTATGTCACAAATTGACCAATTCTTTCCTCAAATCAAAAGCAAAAGCGAAAAAGATTACATCCCATAAACAAAAAGCAATCAACGAAAAGCAAAAAAAAAAAACTCATTGAAAATTAGCAACAAGATCATGCATATACACCTAAGATCCCTTTCTGTAAATACTCCACTTTCCATGCATTCTCACTACTCTTCTTCACCACTAAGCTATTGCCTCTCCAAGCAATGGCGGAGATTGTTCTTGCAGAACCCACAAATGACATTGCTAGTACAAGCTATGGAAGAACGTATATTTCAAGTGATACAAGGCCATTTACAAGATCACTCACTTATGGGAGAGAACATGTGCCTGAACCATTTGATAGTGAGAAGTTGCCTGTTACTTTGGTTTCTCATATTCAAAAATTTCTTCGAGTGGCGAATCAGATTGAAAGTGAAGAGCCTCGTGTGGCTTATCTTTGTAAGTCTTCGTATAGTTAGTTAAAGATTGAAGCTTTTTACGTGTTGAGTTATTGTGAATTTTGGTGGAGATAATTTGGGCTACTTAGTCCAAGTTATAGCATGTATTAACTAGATTTTGATGTATTGGGGTTTAATCATTTGTGTAGCACTGAATTGATTCGTTTTTTATGCGTTTATTTCTTCTAAATTTGTTTATTTCAGCTTTTCATATAATGATTTTGGTGTATTTTGAAAATTGCTACTAGGTGGCAGTGCTATTGTACTCACTGTTGGTTCAAATTGTTATAAATGTCTCAGAATTTGATGGATTGAACTATAAATTATCAGTTTCTGTAGTGTTCTGCAAATTTGTTTATTTCAGCTTTTCATAGAATGATTTTGGTGTATTTTGAAAATTGCTACTAGGTGGCAGTGCTATTGTACTCACTGTTGGTTCAAATTGTTATAAATGTCTCAGAATTTGATGGATTGAACTATAAATTATCAGTTTCTGTAGTGTTCTGCAAATCCTTTTGATATCAGAGGATCCTGCAAGGTTCATGTAAAATCTTAGTTTGGGAACGATTTAGTTATCACTTGTGCATCCTAAGAAATGAAAGTCGATCCATGTTTTTCCAGGTTGATTAAATTTCTCAACGAAAATTTTGGAAATAGGAGTTCTTGATAAGTTTATTGAGTAGGAAATTAATTAAAGATTAGCCCCTTTTTCTCAATATTTGAGAACCTTTGTGAAAAGGAGAATTGATCAAGTTATCTGGCCAGGTCGTTTTCATGCTTTTGAAGTAGCACATAACTTGGACAGAAATTCAAGTGGTCGGGGGGTGCGACAATTCAAAACTGCTCTTCTCCAGCGGCTTGAACAGGTAATTTTAAACTTCAAGCCTCAGTTGTTGTTGTGTTGAGATATTTCTTTATTTCATCCTTGCTTTAAAATTCACATCTTATAAGCCACTTACGATCATGATAAAGGTAAAAGCATAGCATTATGATGCATAGTTGGAGTTTTTATCAAATTTCTTAATAAAGCATTGCCACACTGTGTTGTCATAATTGACGAAGCTTTACATTGGATTGTATCTTTAAGTAGTTGCCATTTTCACCTCCCCTCTGAAGACACAGCAGAATCGTTTCTGATCATGAAACTAAGGAGCAGTTTAGGCTCGACAAAATGGAAAGGCCTATTCACTTCTTATTTCTGTTATCACTAAAGATTTATGGCCTGTTCATTTATGTTTATTTCTTTATGCCTATCAATTAAGTCCAAACTGAGAACAGTAATGCAGAACAGTAATGCGGAAAACAAGATGTCTCCGAGATCTTTTCCATTTTTTGAAAGAGACTTTTAATTTGTAGCATATGTTACTAATTTCCAGTTTATACACTTCTTTTTTTCTGCAGGATGAAGAAGTTACAATTAACAAAAGAAAGGACAAGAGTGATTTGCGTGAACTAAGACGTGTATATCGTGAGTACAAATACTTCATCATCGAACATGGTGGAGAATGTACTTTGGAAAATAGGTGACTTGTTCTACTTTGCTAGGATATGCTGATGTTCATTTGCCCGAATGAACTATACAAAACAATTTTTTTTTTGCTGATGAAATAAATATGAATGTTTTCACAGAGATAAGTTGAACAAAGCACATGCCATTGCACAAGTTTTAGACGAAGTATTAACTACAGTTACCACCGCAGCGGGTTCCCAGGTTTTCTTTGTGCTCCTTTTCCTTTTTCCCCTTATTCTAGCATTCTCATATTTTGGTAGACTTAATAAAATCTCCAGGGAAAACTGACCATAAAACTCGTAACTATCTAGAAAATCACTCTTATATCAGATATTTTGTTTCGATGTTTTGCTTCTGACAGGCTCTTGCAGAGACTGACAGTATTAGTGCAAAGTCTGAATATTTTGTGCCATATAACATCCTCCCTCTTGATCGAGGAGGTGTCCATCAGGCAATAATGCAACTTCCTGAGGTCAGATGTTCTTTAATTAACTACTCACATTCCTTTAACACGGCTATTCTTGCAAAGCATAAATTTCTACATGTCATTAAGGATCTCACTGCTTTAACAGCCAAATGTTGTTTATTCAGACAGTTCTATAGGCAATCCATTTTTTTGATTAAATCAGCAAGTTAATTGCAGTGTGATTACACTGTCATATATGAAATGACCTTTGATAAAATATAGAAGTCTACAGATCAAAGCTTCAGTGGCTGCTGTTCGCAGTGTTCGTGGTTTACCCTTTGTGGAAGATTTGAAACGACGAGCAGCTTACATAGATCTGTTTGATTGGCTTCAGTTTTGCTTCGGATTTCAGGTATACCTGCTTTTCCCGGTTTTTCTCTCTTCTGACTTGTAATTTCTTTATTTAATTTTGCTTTCGCGTGCTCTATATTACTTTAGTCAAGCAAAACAGCTTAAAATATGATAGAGAATTGGTTAATGAGTTTCTATATCATTGATTTCTCACTTTCCAATTTTTGTATCTTCAAGTGAAAAGTATATCTGTGTTCTACTATTTACGCTGGCACTGTTTGTCTCTTGTCAGAAAGGAAATGTAGCCAACCAGAGGGAGCATTTAATCCTTCTCCTTGCTAATACCCATATTCGACAAACTCACAAGGAAGCATCACCGTTAAAGGTGTGCCAAGTACTGTAACATAATTTCAGTTCATATATTCCTTTTGTCCTTTTTCTCCATGAGAATTCCCTATGCTTTTGGATATTAGATCGGGGATGGAGTTGTGGATGGACTATTGAAAAAGTTCTTCAAAAATTATAAGGATTGGTGCAAATTTCTGGGCAAAAAAAGCAACATTGAGTAAGATTCTTTGAACTGAAACATGTCTTTTGCTACATGGAACTGTTCATGAAACTATATTCTTAATTTTCTTCTTTATCCAATTTCATTTACTATTTCATTTTCAGTAACACCAAATTGTAATTTATTTTCTTTTACAGGTTACCATTTATAAAACAGGAAGCACAACAATATAAACTTCTGTACATATCACTTTATCTTCTCATATGGGGTGAAGCTGCAAACTTAAGGTTTATGCCAGAGTGCCTCTGTTACATATTTCACCACGTAAGTTGAGATTTTGTTGCTATCAGTTTCTTCACTGATATATTTTCTATTTTCCAGTACTCAATTTTGAGAACATTGTTTCTAATATGTAGTTTATCACTAGTGTTTTCTTGATCAAACTTCAGAATTTCAAGACTCCATAATGCATGAAGCATTAAGGTTTACTACTTTTTGGCACTCTTTTAATATTTTAGGATGATGTCCTCTTTGTTCAGATTCTCTTCCCCCACACTCCACCATATTCAGAGGAGTAGACATCGCTTGCCAAATTTATAGGGATACAGATTCAGTGGTTGGCCTCTGAAACATTCATATTAGATTTCCCTTGAAACCTGTGAATAAATTATTTTCAAAGTTTGGTTGCTAAAATCAGTTAATAGAAAGAATACATCTTTTTTTGCTTTTTATGTACTTTTTCTTGTTTGCTTCTCATATTGTCATAGAGTTGTTGGTAAAGGTAGAGTCATATTCTGCAGTTATAGTTTGGTTAAAACTCCTTTAGTCTTGCTAGTAAGATGGAAAATAGGGACTGAACACGATATGTTTAGATGTGCAATGATTGATGCCATCCTCTAAGAGTTCAGGCTTATGGGGATTGACGAATTTCATTTTCTAACAAATTTAAAAAAAGTAGAAGGTAGTACTAGTTAGAGAACTTTTACCACATAGTCAATATGCTCTATCCTTCGTTCTCAACTAGATGAAATCTGCAGTTTGTTCTTTTTGGTTCACATAATGGTTAAAGACTATTTGAATATTAGGTTGTCTGTTAATATAATTTCTCTGATTTTAATTTAATTCAACAGGTTTAGGTTTAGAGCTCATGCATGTGATATTACTGTTAATTTAGTGGTGTTTTTTTACTTCTATTTCCCATTTGCATTCTCTTTCAGATGGCATATGAAATGCATAATGTATTGACTGGGGCTGTAAGCATGATTACTGGAGAAAGATTCATGCCAGCATATGGTGGAGGATCTGAGGCATTCCTTAATCTTGTAGTTTCTCCAATATATAAGGTTATAAGTCAGGTACTATGAAACAACAAGTGCATTTTCCTATGTCGTTTTTAACATGGTCTCTAATGTTTTTCACCAATCACTGAAGGAAGCTATGAAAAACAGAAATGGAACAACTGATCATTCAACATGGAGGAACTATGATGACTTAAATGAGTTTTTCTGGTAAGAACACTCAAACTATATTCTTAGGTTAACTTGAATATGTAGTTTTGCTGATTTTTCACCAGTGACAGTTGTTTTCATGTGCTTGTTGGTAAAATTTCAGGTCTCCAAATTGCTTTGAAATAGGCTGGCCCATGCGTTTAGACCATGATTTCTTTTGTGTACAGCCATTAAACGATGGTAAAAAGAAGAAATCCTGGATACCACTCAGGAAAAGTGAAGGAAAGAAAAGCAATATAAATGAAGATGAAGAAATGGGAGTAAGCCATACTTTTCGAACTACACATGCACATTATTATCGCAAGACAGATTCCATGTTGACTCCTTCCATTAGATGCCCATACATGCGAATTATCTCCTGATAGTTTGTTGTAATCAAATTTGCATTTGTGACTTTTTCATGCTCCATGGGAGAAAAAAAGTTATAAACTATTTTCACATTTTAGTGACCTTGTTCTAGAAAAAAAGGGTTTCAGAAATTGGTTTTCATAATTTTAAGTTACATTCTTTTTCTTCGTCTTTGTTTATCGAGCAGATAATCAGCCAGTACCAACATAAGAACCAGCATGGACTAATATTATAAAACCTTCACTCACCTTTACATCAATACATTTCAGACCCCACTGGATGAAACGCGGAAGCCAAAATGGCTAGGAAAGACAAATTTTGTAGAGATACGTTCATTTTGGCAGATTTTCAGAAGCTTTGATAGAATGTGGAGCTTTCTTATTTTATCCCTTCAGGTGATTTTCAAGAATCTACTATTTATACCTTATAAAGGATATTTGGATAACTCTTTTCTCTTGGTTTCTCTTAGGCATTGATAATTATGGCATCTCATGATTTAGAATCTCCATTACAAATATTTGATTCAACAATACTCGAGGATGTTATGAGCATCTTCATTACATCAGCGGTTCTCAAACTAATTCAAGGTACAGTACATGGTAGAGGCAATTCATTCCATTCGATATTTCCTCAAATGAAGTAAAATTCTTTATTATACTAATTTAGGGAAGTCATTTTATGGACGTCAATTGACAAGTTTTTTAGCTACTTATTTTGGTGTGCTGTGAGGCCCTGGGCGGCAAGGCTGTTTTAAAGGGAATGAGAAGAAATGAAGAGTCTGTGTGATTCAACAGATTCATAGAATGATGATTGCATTCTTTAACTTCAATATATTAACCCAAATAAAAGACATAACATTTCAATAAATTTTTATTCTCAATTTATATGGGCTTAGCTACATGGATGTACTACCTTAATTAACTCTGGCATGTGCTCATTCTTCATTTTAGAAAATCCAACATCACATTCTCATCTCGGTGCCACTTAGTTTAAGTAAATGTTGTTTCTTCTAGTCCCATATTTGGTCCCATAGAAATTGCAGTCTTAGAAACTCTTTCTTCAGTCTTCCAAATTTGATTGATTGTGCAAAACTCTGTATACATTTCTCAGCTTTTCCTAACCAATCTTAGTCCTTTGAATGGATTCATAAAATTCTTCACGATTAAAAACCAAAGGTGCATTCGTTGGATGTTTCCATCTTTTCCTAGGTGTTTCGGAGCCAATAAGACTCACACTGAAAAAATTTTAGGATAATATTTGGTCATATTTGTGGAATTTAATTTATTAATTCCCAAGTTAGCCTGCTATGATTATTTTGGAAGGTATTAATCTATTCTAGGACTCTTTCCAATGATTATAATATATACTTTAGGGTAAAGTTTCTTGTTTGCATAGCTGGTTTTTTTTTTTTTTTCGAACAACTATTTCCATATCTACAATGGAGTGTTCACAGTGGAAGCATAATTTGTGTGTTCTCTTCCTCTTTCTCTATGAAGTTATAGTGTTCAATTAGCATTACTATTTACCAGCCTCCTTTTCAGTGTACGTATTCAATCAATATGAAAACATTTCTCATATTGCAGCTATTCTTGACATTGCCTTCACATGGAAAGCAAGATACACAATGGACTCTGCTCAACGTATAAAAAATGTGGTTAAGGTGGTTCTGGCCATGATATGGACAATTGTTCTTCCTGTATTATACTCTAGATCTAGAAGAAAATACACTTGTTACTCCACGCAAAATGGTAGCTGGCTTGGAGAGTGGTGCTATTCTTCGTACATGGTTGCAGTTGCATTTTACTTAACTACTAATGCAGTCAGTATGGTCCTTTTTCTTGTGCCTGTGGTTGGAAAATACATTGAGACCTCCAACACTCGAATATGTACAATCTTTACTCTGTGGACACAAGTAAGAATTCAGTGTCCTTTTCATAACATTTTGAGATGTTTCTGGATTTGCTTCGATTGAAACTACAGTTGGAGTTTTGAGTCCACTACATATGAATATTGGACAATTTATTGGTGTCTGTTATACGACAGAGTTTTTTCAATATTCTTTCACCTGCTTCAGGTCCTGTTTCATATCAACAAATAGGTGGAGTATCCAAAAATAAAGATGGACAGATCATCATCAAATTTATATATTTGGATACATAGTTATCTGGTTTATAGTTCTGCATCATGAGAAACATGGCAAATACTTTGATTTGTCCATGGTCAAGAGTTTTTTTTTTTTTTCAATTTTATTTTCTATCTTAGTATACTTGCTATTGGATCATTGTTGTCATGTTGTACTCTATGATACTTATCTTTTAATAGCCTTCCAGCAATGGAATGTATTTACTTTGATTTTGTAATCTATTTATTCCTTCGGCTTTTGTATTTATAGTTATTAATCCAAGCTTTCATGACATTTAACGAATTTCTTCACATTTTATAGCCTAGGTTATACATTGGAAGAGGAATGCAAGAGAGCCAAGTATCCATCCTAAAGTATTCTTATAGTCTATACGCTCTAACGTTTTCTGCTCTATCTTTATTTTTACTCATTCTTGTTCATTAGTGTGTATTCTTGTTGCTTTTAGGTACTCATTATTCTGGGTGTTGTTATTCCTCAGCAAATTTTCATTTAGCTATACATTCGAGGTGAGGAATTTTACTTTGTTTTGCTTTTCTCAAGAACCTGGTATAATCAAGTACATTGTTCGTCAATCCTTATGCGGATGACTAAATTAGCCAAGACACAGTTTGAGTTGATCCATTTGCATGGTAAAGATTGTGGTCTTGTTGTGTTACCTTAGCAAGGCACTTTTTTTGTCAACATAATTTATGATTTTGCACATAATCTGAGTGTAATGATGTGAAGGAAAGATCATGCAGGCTTACAAATTTACTTGTCCTCCATTGTGCAGATTAAACCGCTCATATCCCCTACAAGGCAGATCATGAGAATTGGGGTTAAAAACTATGACTGGCATGAGCTTTTTCCTAAAGGTGACGACCCCCTATTTTCCGTAATGCAATTTAAACAGTTGAGATGATTTATAGAAATTTAACTTGCGAACATCAACTGATGTGAATTTTCTAAATCCAGTGAAGAACAATGCTGGAGCCATTGCTGCTATTTGGTCTCCCATTATACTTGTAAGAGTCTAAAGACCTACCTGAATAAATGCTTTTATCATAATTGATTTATACCACTCATCCAAGATGCTTTTCATCACAAGTGTTTAAGATCATATTCATTTTTCTTGTATTTAGGTGTATTTTATGGATGCACAAATATGGTATTCTGTTTACTGTGCTGTGTTTGGTGGTGTTTATGGAATTCTGCACCATCTTGGTGAAGTATACACAACTCCCATTTCTTTTATAGCCTTCTTTTTTCTTATAAATAGAATGATTGTATTCTTAATCCCCTTGTTTCAAACAGATTCGAACACAAGGAATGCTGCGAAGTAGATTTGACACTTTGCCATCTGCATTCAATGCGTGCCTTATTCCAAAACAGATAAAAGATAATAAAGACGGGATCAAAAAGTGGATCTTCCACCAGAAATTTCTAAAGGTTTGTTCAGTCTGAAATAGTACAACTACGACAAGTATATTGTTTCTGTCTGAATTGAGGTGAGTTTCAGGCTTCAGGAAATGAGAAGAATGGAGCTGTGAAGTTTGTTCTTGTATGGAACCAAATCATTAGCAGCTTCCGTGAAGAGGACCTGATAAGCAACAGGTTAATTATGTCTTATCGGATGTTTTTCTGATTTGTCTTTTGTTAGTCCAAACATGATATATAACATAACTGTGTTAATGGAATCAGGGAAATGGATTTGATGAAAATACCTGTCTCAACAGAGTTATTTTCTGGCCAGATCCGTTGGCCTGTATTCCTCTTAGCAAATAAGGTATTTGTGCACTTTCATAGTCATTTTTTAATGTGCTAGTTTATGCTTCTATGACTTACAAGGTTTCTTCTTTTCTTTATAGCTGTCAATAGCTCTAAGCATTGCAAGAGATTTTAAGGGAGAAGATCACAATCTTTTGAAAAGAATTAGAAAGGACAATTATGTGTACTTAGTTGTCATTGAGTGCTATGAATCTCTGAAGTGCATGTTGGACATCCTTGTGGTTGGTGACCTGGAAAGAAGGTACTGTAGGATTCAAGATTTCCCAAAACCAATTTCATGTTGTCATTAAAAATTTCCTCTATTTCACTTCCAATTCCTGACATATTACCTTCTCTTTGGTTTCTCTTGTATTTCAGTATCATTTTTGGTATATTGAATGAGATCGAGGAAAGCATTGGAAGATCATCACTTGTTGAGGACTTACGTATGAGTGAATTACCAGCTTTACATGCTAAATGTACTGAGTTGGTTGAGCTTCTGGTAAAACATCACTTGCCGAGTTTTAAGCTTACCTAAGTTTCCACAATTCCCCACTTCTCATGCCATAGTGATGTGATTCTTTGATTAAGGTTGAGGGGAATGAAAGCCATTACTATAAAGTTGTGAAGGCAATTCAAGATATTTTTGAGCTTGTAACAAATGATTTGTTGGTAAATGGTTCCAGGTTAGCATACTTCCTAAGCAATAGTTTCCAAGTCTATTGAGTACTATTTTTCTACATTCTAGTTCGTGATTGAGATACTGTCTCCTTTGTTAATGTAAAAGGACTTTGGATTTGCTTTACACACAGCAATTAGAGGGGGAAGATACAGAGTTTTTCAGTCAGCATGAACCAGAATTATTTGCTTCAAAGCATTCTATCCATTTTCCTCTGCCGGATTCTGGCCCTTTAATGGACAAGGTACCTTACTTCAAGTCCGTAATGACAAATTTTTGGTCCACAATTTGGGTTTAGTTCATTTTCTTCTTTCACGTGGTAGATTATACAGCTTACATTTTCACAGGCATGTACACATGTACACAAGTTCACATCAATATGAATCTAATGAATGAACCCCTTTTTTGAAATAGATTAACCGCTTTCATTTGTTGCTCACCGTCAAAGATAAAGCAATGTACATACCCTCAAACTTGGAAGCTCGGAGACGGATTTCGTATTTTTCTACTTCTCTCTTTATGGATATGCCTAAAGCTCCAAAAGTGCGCAATATGTTGTCATTCAGGTGCACACCAATAATATATTTTTATGTTCCTTTTTTGTTTTAGTTTATCTATGTTTGGCTACTGTCCCATCCATTTTAACTTTCTTCGTGACAAATTATAAATAAAGAAGAATAACAATCTAGTCAGTATAAAATTATGTTCTTCGTTAAGATATCAATTCATTTGCTAATATCTCAAAGTGATCTTCAATCAGATAATTATTCAACTAAATTTCTTCTCTGATTTATATTGGCATTGTAGCTATCAATTGCATGGATGACAACTCCCATAATTCTGTTTGAGCTTTGAATTTTATAATCATGGACCTTAGTCTGGATTCAGATAATCCATAAACATGGATTGTCCTCAAACTGTTGATCTTCTTTGTATTGCAGCATTTTGACTCCGCACTTCATGGAAGAAGTCAAGTTTTCAAAAAAGGAGCTTCACACAAGCAAGGAAGCGGTTCCTATTAGCTTTTATATGCAAAAGATATATCCAGGTTACTATATATGGATCTGCTTTAGTATTAAGGGCGGAACATATCTTTCTTTCATATAATGTTGTCTGACACTTCTCTTTTAACTGAATATTTCACTATGTGCTCTCAGATGAATGGAGAAATTTTCTGGAACGTATGCGATGTGAAGAACTAAATGAAATCAATGAGGACAAACTAAGAGATTGGGCTTCTTTTCGAGGGCAAACTTTAAGTAGGACAGGTAAGTTATAAAGATTAAAAATTTCCTGTAATTGATTTTGTATTGAATGACCACCTCATCTAAAACATGAAACTGTTAGATTGGAGTAATTTATTCACGTATATTGTATTTTCAAGACGCTCCTCATGTGTGGCACTTTCTATAAAAAATTCTGATGCATGAAATTTCATAGTTGAGTCGCGATTCAAATTCTAGATAATTTCCTGTTCTAATACCAAATTGAGGGACTACCTCTTCTAATAGTTTAAGTTGTTAGGGACAATACGAATTTATTAATTTATTTTTTATCTTGAACATTTTACTTTTAACTAAAAGTTTATACCGACATTATTTTCTTATGTTACAACAGTCAGAGGAATGATGTACTGCAGAAAAGCCCTAAAATTGCAAGCTTTTCTTGACATGGCCGAGGATGATGGTTTGTTGAATTAAATAATTATTTTTAATTTTTCCAGTTCAGTAATTGTTCTACAAATACTTCAGGAGCCAGCTTGAGACTTATTCACTGTGTCTGATCTGCTTACCAGATATTCTTCAAGGTTATGAATCCATTGATAGAGAAAATGGTACGTTATCAGCACAGCTTGATGCCATGGTAGATATGAAATTCACACATGTTGTTTCTTGCCAAATTTATGGATCACAAAAAGCTTCTGGAGATGCACAGGCTCAAGACACACTTGAATTGATGATAAGGTACTTATCTCTAGTCAAGACGGTTTCCTTGGAGTATGATTTCATCTAAACATCAACTGCTTACAGATATCCATCTTTGCGTCTTGCTTATGTTGAGGAGAAAGAAGAGATCGTGGCAGATGGGACTCCAAAAGTTTATTCATCAATATTAGTCAAAGCCGTCAACGGTTTTGACCAGGTAATAAGATATTTACATTGCTTATACCTTCATTAGAACAATTAGGATGAAAGAAAATACTATCACGTAATTGAGACCAAATTTCATGGAAAGTTTCGTATTTTGGAGGAATAATCATTGGACCAGAATTAAAAGTGAGGTTGTAGGAGTTAAACTGACACGAACAGGATTATAGTAGTTAGATTATCAATAGGAGGAGAGCATGTTAGTGTTATTAGTGGGTGTTCTGCAGAAATGGGATTAGATAAGGCGACAAAACAACAGTTTTGGGATGACATGGATGGTATGATTAAAAAACAATCACGGGTCAAGATAAGATCTTTGTTTGAGGAGATAGCATGTTTAGGAGTTGTTTATAATCGGTTTAAATTATAAATAGATAGAAATGAGTGGTGAATAAGTGTCTAACATTTGTGGGTCCCACAAATATGTAGATAAAAAGTAATTTTACCGATTATAAACAAGAGGCAAACAAGGGCTTAATGGTTATATGGGGAAATATAACTTATGCTGTGGAAGATTGCTTAAAACTTTTAGCTTTAGCTTCGAAAAGTAGATGATAATACCATTGTGGACTTTTGATATGGCTTAGCTAATACTTGCTTCAAAAAGAGAGAGACTTTCCATATAACTTCTAAAAATTGGCAAAAGTTCTGTTAAATTGATTTCATCCTAGTTTCTTTAGGTGGATAGGTGTTCGTGTACAGAATGTAAGGTAATTTTGGTGTTGACTACACAACATAGGTTGGTGAAAATGCTGTATGTGTTTGTAAATGGGAAGCCAAGAGTGTGATTTGAGAGTACTGAGCACATGTATATGAGAAGTTGTATTGTTTTCTTGGATAAAAGGATGGGAAGAAAGTTATTTACAAGATATCTCAAAAAGGGGAAAAGGAAAGTATATGTCTAAACCAAGTACAAATGGAAGAAATATTGCAATGAAATATATTAGGAAAGGAATAGTGTAAATATTGGGGATCTTTCAAATCTCCACTATAAATTGGTTAACTATACTCGAAGAGGTCAATTTTTTGAAGTGGGGGACACTACAAAGATAATGCAGATAAGAAAAGCATTTGGTCCAAATGGAATTCCTATTGAAGTATGGAAGTGTTTGGGCACGGTAGGTATATTTATTGAATGTTTATTTGGTTTTTCAATTTCTCCTTGTTAAATACTCAGCTTTTGTAGGAGATATATCGCATAAAGCTCCCTGGACCTCCAAATATTGGGGAAGGAAAACCAGAGAATCAAAACCATGCAATAATTTTCACACGTGGTGAAGCTCTCCAAGCAATTGATATGAACCAAGTATGCCCAACACAAAGTTTCAAATGATTAATATACAATGAACTTTGTCATAATGACAGTGTTATGACAGGATAATTATCTTGAGGAAGCTCTCAAGATGAGAAATCTCTTACAAGAATTTCTACGGGTACAAGGAAGGAGGCCTCCTACAATAATTGGCATGAGAGAGCACATATTCACAGGAAGGTTAGTCTAGGCTTCTTTACATAGTAGTTGCCTCATCATATACTTGGGATACAAATGGAAAGAAACTTCCTAAAGATTTTTATTTTCTCAAACAATAGTAAGTGTTTATGCTAATAGTTGAAGGTTGATGGGTATTATTCTCTCAGAATAATGCAAAATTTTAAAGAAACTTGCAGTACTACTGGCTCCCAGTTAAGGTGTTTGGGAGACCCCTTATCTCTTCGATACATTTTAAATAGGTTTATATTCAGTTTTATTTACTTGATGCTTAGATGATACATTTTAAATAGGTGTATATTCAGTTTTATTTACTTGATGCTTAGATGAATCGTTATTCTATCAACCAGAAATTTTTATATAAAATCTGGTTCTTGTTCTCTCCTCGAACCTCAGTATATGGTCTTAGTACTGTTCAATGTTTAAGATCATGACAAATATTTAATCAAGATGTTCAAAATGCTATCTCGGAAATATGTTCAACTATAAATTTTATTTTCATTTCTCTAATACTTATTGGGGAAGTGTGTTAATATCTGTTGCCATTTAATCTTGATAAGGAAGTTTATAACATTTGTTAGAGTTCTTGAGTATAGTTAGGTTATGAAGCATAAAAATCCTATAAATATATGATAAGGGAAATAGAATCACGTACATGAAACATAATGAAAAATGTTGTTTTTGACTATAGCTTGTATTCTACTGCAGTGTTTCTTCTTTGGCATGGTTCATGTCCTATCAGGAAACCAGCTTTGTCACCATTGGTCAAAGACTTCTGGCAAATCCTCTCAGGTAATTAATGCGTTAACTTGATGTCAAAAATCTTATAAAGGAATTAAAAAATAAAAGAATTGAGGCACACGAATCTTTTAACTTCTGAAGTTCAAGTCAAAAGTTCCTTTATCTCCAACTAAACGGTCTCTTTTCTGCCACTAGCATTGTTTAAGTTAAATATGGATATGATGGCTCAGGTTTTATTCATTGCTGATGGAATTATCTATATAGTTCAGCCGATATTAAAATATGTAACTATGATTACTTATTTTGACTTATTACAGGGTTAGATTCCATTATGGGCATCCAGATCTATTTGATAGAATATTTCACTTAACACGAGGTGGAATTAGCAAGGCATCAAAGACAATTAACTTGAGCGAGGATGTCTTTGCAGGTAAAGATTAATAAATTAAAGCAGTTGCTCTTTTTTTATATCTGTTATAATATTTTGTTACAAGATAAACTGGTGTGATTAGGATTCAATACTACACTACGACGGGGATATGTTACATTTCACGAGTATATGCAAGTTGGCAAAGGACGTGATGTTGGACTCAACCAGATATCGAAGTTTGAAGCCAAAGTAGCAAATGGCAACAGTGAGCAAACTCTCAGCCGTGATATATACCGACTTGGACGTCGATTTGACTTCTTTCGGATGCTTTCTTGTTATTTTACTACGATTGGCTTTTATTTTAACAGCTTGGTAAGAATTATGGAATTATACAGTTTTACACTCTACCTTCACTTCAAAGTTCAGACAGAGAATAAATGATCATTATTTAAGGTCATCCCCTTAATATTTGATGCACAGACTCAGTTAAAATTTTTGTTTTCTTGGATATGCTTGATGTTCTTCTGATTAATTTGTGAGATTATTTGTGTTTTCGATTTGCAGATTTCAGTTATTGGAGTATATGTATTCCTTTATGGACAGCTTTACCTTGTACTTAGTGGTCTACAAAGAGCACTGCTCCTCGAGGCCAGAGTGAAAAATATTGAATCTTTAGAAACAGCATTGGCTTCTCAGTCATTTATCCAGCTTGGGCTCTTAACGGGTTTACCGATGGTTGTAGAGATTGGACTGGAGAGAGGATTTCTTACTGCCCTTAAAGATTTTGTTCTCATGCAACTTCAGCTTGCTTCCGTTTTCTTTACTTTTTCTTATGGAACAAAATCTCATTATTATGGTCGAACAATTCTTCACGGGGGTGCCAAGTATATACCCACTGGACGTAAGGTGGTGGTCTTTCATGCAAGTTTTACTGAAAACTACAGACTGTATTCGCGAAGTCATTTTGTGAAAGGATTTGAGCTGCTGCTACTACTAATTGTTTATGATTTGTTTAGACGGTCCTACCAGAGTAGCATGGCATATGTGTTGATAACATATGCTATTTGGTTCATGTCGTTGACTTGGCTGTTTGCACCATTTTTGTTTAATCCTTCGGGATTCAACTGGGGCAAGATAGTCGATGACTGGAAAGATTGGAACAAATGGATCAAGCAGCAGGGTGGGATAGGAATCCAACAAGATAAAAGTTGGCAGTCTTGGTGGAATGATGAGCAAGCCCATCTTCTTCACTCTGGGCTGACTTCTCGGTTAATAGAGTTACTTCTTTCACTAAGATTTTTCCTTTACCAATATGGTTTGGTCTATCATCTAGATATATCTGGTCAGAACAAAAACTTTGTCGTTTATGTGCTCTCGTGGGTTGTCATCGTACTGATTTTCCTCCTGGTCAAGGTAAACTTCATAATGTGGATTTTTTTATTTGTGTAGCCATGTATAGTAGTAGCATAATACTTCATTGTTCAACATCATTAAGTTTCTCTTCGCATAAGTCAACTGTACGAACTTGTCATCAGGTTGTGAACGTAGGGAGGCAATATCTCAGTGCTAGTTATCACCTCGCGTTCAGGCTTTTTAAAGCCCTTCTTTTCCTTGGAGTCATGGCAACAATAGTGGCTCTATCAATCATATGCGATCTATCTGTGCGGGATCTGGTTGTTTGTTGTCTGGCCTTTCTGCCTACTGGTTGGGGCTTAATATTGGTAAGTTCAGAAAGACTTCTGTATATCCTTATAGTTTAAGCTTTCCCATTTCTTCATTTTTCTCATATTATATTTTGGACGAGGATGGGAGAGATTGGTCGGCCCATGTGTGTATATTATTTGGAGGATTTCTTACCTGACTCTTTTTCTACCCTTCTTAGTATTTACATTGATTTGTCGTTCAGGTTGCACAAACTCTGAGGCCTAAGATTGAGGGAATGGGATTGTGGCAATTTGCTCGGGTTTTTGCTCGAGCTTATGATTATGGGATGGGCATAGTTCTTTTCGCACCCATAGCGATTCTGGCATGGCTCCCTATTATTTCTGCTTTTCAGACGCGTTTCCTTTTCAACGAGGCTTTCAGCAGGAGATTGCAAATTCAACCAATTCTTGCTGGAAAGAAGAAGCATTGATTGATGACCATTATACTGTCAAACTTTGGGTGCACAGATCATTCGTGTACATATATAAAAGGAAAAGTAAATTCATGTATAGTCATGATCAATATCACAAACCACAGTATACATTGTGCACTTTTTGAATCTTGGTGTATGTGCTGAATTTTGGTGATTAACTATTCTGATTTGGTTATAATAAATAATGTTACAATTTAATGACTAAGATTGAGATTGCGAAATTATGTGCGTCTTCTACTAGTAGTAACATCTTGGGTCGCATTATTTGCAACGAGGGTCCTCAGAGAAAGGTGTTTGTTGCGATACCAATTATAACAATCACTTCGAATATAACTCGTCCTTAAAACTAACTTGTAAAGGAGAGTGCCCAAAATGCTTATTCACCAAGAAAATCATTCCACTAGCAGTGTTCAACACTATTAGATTACATATTTTCTTCTCAATTATCGTCCTAAAATGGAGATTTTTTTAGTACGGACAAATTAGTAAATTTTAAAATTTATTGAAAAGAAGTCTACATTCTTTGTAGTATTAGCTGAAAGTCTGAAACAAAGGGCTTGTTAACTGACCCCATGTTAAGACTCATTCTTAGAGGAGATTTTAATAGAATTAGGGAAAGTGCTTGGACAAGTTCTTTGGATTCCAAGCAATCCAGAGAAGGTCCCCTAAGGCACCTTGTAGGGCGTCGAGTTCCGTTAACCCGGATTGCCACGTCATCGTCTTCTGTAACTGATTTAACTAAAAAGTTTTGCGGAAAATAACTAAATTTCAAACTTCGCATTTATAACGGTAAAAATCTCATCGACAACAAAACTCATTTTAATAACTTAAGAAAATTGATTAAATTTCAAATCTCGAGTTTTTGAAATACTGAAATAACAAAGTACATTAATAGCGTTCAAATACGAAATTTTCAAATATAAATAACTGAATTCATTAAATTGTTGCCACACTGCCCATCAATCACGATCGCCTCCGAAGTCTACAAATATTGTTAAAATAACGGGGTGAGTATTTCAAAGAAATACTTAGTAGACTCATCGCCGATAATTAATTTACAGAATAATTGAACACATACTTATGCAAAATACAACGTGATATCATCATCATCTTTGGTTCATTTTCTTGAAAATCATAGGCTCTTTAAAAACATAGACTGAGGGTAGTCTCGTCTCGTGCATTTAAGCACATAAGTTATGCATAACATTCTCATCTTATCTCATAAGAGATTCTCTTCTTTCTCATGCAATTAAGCATATAAGTTATGGCAAGCATAACAATATCATATATCTCATATGACATATTCTCTTCTCATGCAATTAAGCATATAATTCACGTAAATTCACATAAGACATGCAATTATAATTTAAACTAATTAATGGTGGCGAGTCTACCTCAAATGTCTCGATTTGCGTGAAAAGTGGAGTGAGATGAAATCTCAATCTCCTAATTGTTCGCACGTATCGTCTAGCCAAAATAGAAAATAAGTTTGAATTAGTATTTCGAATATTTAAGGCTTTAAAGTGATAAAATAAAGTTTAGGGACCTAATTGGATATTTATAAAAATTGAATTTGATAAATTTAAGGGCTAAAAATACTATTTTCAAAGTATTGGGGCTAAATGTGAAAAATAGGAACTATAGGGACTTAATTGAAAACTATTGAAACTGAAAATAAAAGTTTAAGGGCTGAAATTGAACTTCTATAAGTTATGGACTAAACTGTAAAGCTGTTAAAACTGAAAAATAGAATTTTAGGGCTGAAATAGTAACTTTTACAAGTTAGGGACTGAACTGTAAATATATTAAAACTGAAATTAAAACTAAAGGGCTGAAATTAAACATTTTCAGAATTTAAGGACTTAATTGAAAATCTGTTTAAAACTGAAAATAAAATATTAAGGACTGGAATAAACTTTTACAGAAACTAGGGGCTAAATTGAAATTTCTTAAAACTGTAAATAAATTGTTAAGGACCGAAATAAAAATATTTAAAAACTTTGGGACTAAAATAATAACTATTAAAACTTTGGGGCTAAAGGGTAAGTTTTCTAAAATCAAAATTTAAATAAAAATCAACAAATTTCATTTCTCTCTCTCTCATTTACAGAGAGAGAGAGAGCGACGGGAGGGAAGGGCTTCGCCCCTTCCCGATTCCACCACCACCGACCGGCGGTCGGTGGCAGCGCCACCACGGTGGTGGCGCCGGTAACAGGCAGGTAAGTGGGGGGTTTCTTTTGGGGCTTTTGGCACACGATTTTCTTTCTTCTTGTTGGAATCGAGTTGGAAATAGGTGCAGGAGTTAGGTAAGTTCATGGGCTCGTGTTATCTTGATTTTTGGGGCTTTTGGGGGTTGGTTTTGGTGTTGATTTTGGGTGCTATAGGGGCTGTCGACTGGCGGCTTTGGTGCGTGTTCGTGGGTTGCAGGTGGCGGTTTGTTTGTTTTTCTTGGTTTTGTGATTGCTTGTAGCTTTTGGTCTCGGTTTGGAGGTGGTGATGTGTTGGTGATGTGAGCTTGGTGGTCTTGTGGTTTGAGCCATTGGCAGTGTGTAGTTGTTGGTGGTTTAGGCTTGGTGTTGGTGTTTTGATTTCTCAGCTCGTGTGTGTGTTGAACTGGGTTTGAGCTGCTGCTGAGTGGAATGGTGGTGTCTGCTGGTGAAGGTGGGGGTGTTGCAGTGGTGGTTCGTTGGTTTGCAGGCTGCTGGGTGAGGAAATGGTTTGGGCAGTGAACTTGGTGGTCTCGATTTTGATTGATGTTGGTGAATGGTGAACTGTTGAATGCTAGAAATTGATATTCTAGCATCAATGGTGAGTTTCCATTCACCTGGATGTTGTTGATGCTAGAAATTGATGTTCTAGCATCAATGGTGAGTTTCCAAATTGAGAGAGATGAATGTTTTCTTACCAATTTGAGTTGGCTGCGTGAATTTTTTGGAGGAGAGGGAGAATGAGGTGATGATGAATAAAATAGGAAATGTTAGGGCACAAATCCCTAGGTGCCACTTGGGCCAATTGGATTGCAGGGATTCTTTTAGTTTGGGCCTAAATGGATTGGGCCTAAACATCAATATTTGGGCCTGACATAGTTGGACTTAATTGTAATGGACTAAATAAATTGAATCCAAATAAAATAAATCGGAATTGAAATTAAAATGATTACTCGATATTGGATTCGATTCAAAACAATTTAAATTCATTTATAACGGCTAGACGAACGCGCTATTTCTTTAAAATTAGGGTTAGGGTTTAGCGACACGTTTTTCGAGAAATAATTTTATATCATTTAAAAGTTCTCGGTCGCTACACACCTTATCAGCGACTTCAGTTTTTCCCTCTGTTATCTTGAGCATCCAATTCGTCTTCTCGTCCAATACACTTGCCAATTCGAACACCCTCTCCTCCTTTGATATGTACACTTGCCTCGATTATTCACTCAAATGGCAATACATTGGACTCCAATTCACTAATATAGTACCTCGGACGCAGTGTGGGACCCACTCTGCTTATCTCTTATCTTAGTGTTTGAAGTGTCATGAACTCGAAAAGCAAATTAATTAAACGATGTAACTCATGTTTGAGCTACATTAAAATTCTCATTCACATTCTTCTACTTATTTTCAACCACATATTCTTTAATAAAATAATATTTTTCATCACATCAATAACTTTTCATTCTTCTTCAATCACGTAATCTCTATTAATTTACTATTTCAAAATGCGTTCTGTTCCCGCACTCGCAGAGGGGACAATAGTGGAAAACCAGCTGCCAATCACCTTGTCAATCTCTCTTGTGACGGACCAATCAACCAATGACATCGTACCAGAAAATCATCTTCGTTACCAAAGCAATCAATTTGGAATAAATTAGATTATATTCTTGGGCAGAATCTGCCCACATAAATCAATTCTAATTTTCACTTAAAATAATCCCAAAACCAGTTGACAAATAGATGTTGATATGATCGCCATACTCTATTAAATTCATCGTCGAAACTAAGAAATGCTTCTGAAATCCCGATTCTTGCATTTCCCTACTGCTTTTTCTCCCAATTTCCGTTCAGTTTCTGCTCCTGTAATTAGAATTACCAAGTTCCGATCGCAAATGGGATCATCGTCTGGTTCTTCGTCAAAATTGATTTTCCGCCAGCTCTTTGAGAAGGAATCTTCTACTTACACTTACCTTCTTGCTGATGCTTCTCATCCTGATAAACCAGCCCTGGTCAGTTTTTTTGTTAATTTATGTTTATTATACATGTTATTACGAAATTGGTTTGTTAAATTATTCTTCTTAGGAATTGAATCGTTTGTACTCGCTATTTGTTTATTGGGTATGAGTAAGACGGTTCTGCAAAATTGAGCTTAATTGTATTTTAGTATGTGTTGGCTTGTGATTGAAAAGTTTTCTTCTTTTATCACATTCAAATATGTTTCTAAATTTTAAAAACTTTTGATTGAATTTATTCTCTTCCTCGTTTAAGCTTGTTTCACTTGGACAGTGACAGATGAAGCAAAATTCAATAATGCAATCTTCCTCTTTTTTTGTTCTTTTGATTTCTCACAGTTATTACATTAGAATGTAATCGAAAATACAGATATCAAAGTTTAGGTAGGTAAAAAGAGAAGAAGAAAAGGCAGAAGAGGGGTTCTGTGCAGAAAAATCTGGACGATATCTTGTAGATTCTAATCTAAAAAATAACAAACTCCAAAAACGAGAAAGAAAATCTTAGGTAGTTGAAATATCAAATGTGTTTGGATGCCCTTTTCTGGTTACAGTTATTTTATTTTTTGCATTGTGCTTGTACATAAAAAGTCTACAAGAGCTAATCTGGTTTGATACACCTTTCAATCATCTGATTTATATTTTCTTTAGCTCTGGACTTGAGAGTATACTGATGCAGTTTATTCTGCATACAGTTGGTTGATCCTGTTGACAAGACAGTGGATAGGGATCTTTCTCTTGTGAAAGAATTGGGTTTGAAGCTTCTATACGCAATAAATACTCATGTACATGCTGATCATGTCACTGGAACTGGTTTGATTAAGGTATGTCTTAACATCCTATGTACTTTAAACAAACAGAACAGATTACTTCTTTTTTTTCCCCCTTTACTTTTGGAGGGGAGGAGGTTTTTGAGAACTGGTTTCTATTATTGTAATGCCTTTTTTTTTCGCTTAATAGTTTCACTTTCTCCACCAGCATTCTAACTCTTTCTTCTTTAACATGGCTGTGTCCTGCAGAGTAAGGCACCCGGAGTGAAATCTATTATTTCCAAAGCAAGTAATGCAAAAGCTGATCTTTTCGTTGAACCTGGTGATAAAATACGTTTCGGTGATCTCTTCCTGGAGGTATACAAGCTTCTGAATGTATATGTGAACATTCCCATATGGATTCAGTTTATAGGCCAAGTAAACGATACAGAGAATGTGTATTTCAGAAACTAATACCACGTCTGCGTTGTAAGGATTTGGGCCTTATATTAATGTTACTATTTCTATGAGGATCAAAGTATAAAAGAATAAATGTATCTCAATACCAATTAAAATCAGTGGATGATAGTCAACATTTTTGGTTAAATATGTAGAACATTCTGGTAAATGTTCTACAATTGTCCCTACACATGGCCAACATGCAATTGTCTGCTCATTCCACATCACTCGGCCACACCTCACCATAGTTGGGGGACATCGGAGCCTTCCCACAAAGTCAAGGAATTACCCTCTAACCACCCTACATATTGCCTTTATGGCCATGATGCCAATTTTGACTGGAATATATGGTATCTTATACCACTTCAATGAAAAAACTCCAGCTGTCATTTTCTCTTTCTTCACTTTTTCAAGCAAGATGACGACAAAGCCAACTAGATGCTTCCATAGATGAGGTTCATTCATAAATTGTCTATGTGACCTTGAAAACAATGGATTCAGTGTCAACTTTATGTAGATAGACCTATTTTAAGGATCTTCTTTGATTGTATTGTGTTGTGTTGTTTGCTGAAGCCCTTGCAAAAAATCAACTGAAAATTACAAGAATGATATTGACTCAGGGAAAACGATCTAGCTATTAAAATGAAACGTACATCAATCTATTATCATACAGTTTTATTTATATAGAGCTCTGCTTATGCATGCATGCTGTCATTCATTTCCTTATCTTTTGGGTTTTAACCATCACAGGTTCGTTCTACCCCTGGTCACACCCTAGGTTGTGTTACCTATGTCACTGGAGATGGACATAATCAGCCTCAACCAAGAATAGCTTTCACTGGCGATGCTTTGATGATACGTGGATGTGGCAGAACAGATTTTCAGGTATAATTCCTTAATGAGAGGCATTATGTTATGAATGTCCTTTTCATTACTTTTCTAACCCTAAACTCAAGTAATTTTGCATCTAACCTCCTTTTTCCACCTTCTCTCTCGATCCTTAGCAATTTTCTTTTATTTAAAAGTGTGATAATCAGAGTGAAAGGAGGGCACAATCAGGAGACAAATGAGATTATTCTGTATACATTGGCAATTCTTGCTTAACTGCTTTGTGGAACCTCAGAAAGTTTGTATTAAAAAAATCAGCTTATATTAGTACAATAATTTATTTTCTGAGGCATATTGGCATGGACATAAATGTAGCAACTTGGTCCTGACTGGAATATGTCAGTTCTTGGGTATTAGAAACATATGAGTTGAGTAATCAGAAAGACAAGGAAAATAGTAAATTAGTGGACACTGATAATTCATATTATTTTTGAACCTTAACGCGTCTAACTGGATTGATGCAGCTGTTGCCAAAATGGTTCAAAAGTAGGTGTATAAAGCAACAAATTGCAAAGCAATCACTAGTTAGTGTCTCACTCATGTCAGTTGTACCTTTGTCTGTGAGATTCGTTCAAGCCAAATGAGTTGATATATAGGAACTTCCTTTGTCAAAAATTGAAGTTGCAAAAATTACTGTAATCACGTCCGGAAGTTTTCTTTCCTTCACTTAATCCTAGTCTTGCATTTTATGTTTCACAGAGTAGTTACTAATTAGCTATATTTAACTCTGAATTTTATTACAGGGCGGAAGTTCTGAGCAGTTATACAAGTCTGTTCATTCACAGGCAAGGAAACTAATTAATTATCTACTATAAATTGAATGCAATTAAGAAAATTTTGCAGTTTCAACACTACCCAAATTTTTGCCTGCTAAGTACCCCCCTCAAATTATTTTCCGAAAACAGATCTTTTCTTTGCCTAAAGAAACATTGGTGTATCCTGCTCATGATTACAAGGGATTCTCTGTAAGTACCCTAAATTTTACAGTTTTTATAAACGCATAGTTTACGCGATTAAACCCAGTTCTTGTTGCTTATGCACATCGATTTCTTTTCAGGTTAGTACTGTGGGAGAGGAAATGCTGTATAATCCCCGTCTGACAAAAGATGAGGTGATAGAGATACAGGAAATTAGTTCTGATAATATCAATTCCATTTTTCTGCCAAAAAGCAACTTTATATTTTCAAATCTGTCAAACTAATTTCTCATGAAACGTCTTTTGCAGGAAACGTTTAAAAATATCATGGCAAGTAAGTAGTGATGCCCGGTTAATTCCTGAAGGGCAGAAATTGCTCGTTATGCTACCTCCACCATAATATGTTCTTACAATGTTTTTGGTTTTCTTAACAGATTTGAACTTGTCGTATCCAAAGATGATCGATGTAGCTGTCCCTGCTAACATGGTTTGTGGCTTGCAAGATATTGAGTCCAAAGCCAGCTAATATTTTCGTTACGTCTGGACTTCATTTTATGGTCATTTTTCACAGAGAGCATGAAGTTAAAAAAATTGAGTGCTAAAAGTATGAACTGATGAATGTTCCATTTGGTAGTGTAAATGTTGAATAAAATGGCTCTTCCAAAAGAGTTTATTCCGCAATATTGTATTTAAACAGAGCACAGAGGTTATTAACAAGAAGAGAAAGATTAATGCAAGGACTCAAAGAACTGTGGATTTTATATACTTCTCATGAGTCATGCCATCTTTTCATCCATGTATATTGCAAGTGAAGCAATTTGATTAATTTATAACATTTCTTTTAAGAAATGAGAAAAGGAGAAAGAAATAAGGTTTAAATATGTTTTAATAATACTTTTAAAGGTAATACATATATAGAAGGGTAAAATAAGAAATATAAATTTATTTTTGTTTTTGTGTGAAACGGGGAAATCCGTTAAGATAAAAAAAGCTGGAGAGGTTTATGTGATTTTTGAAAATACAAGGGTGTGTCTTTAATATCGTATTAACTTATTTCCAAAGCAATCTTTTATTTTTAAATATGTTAGGACTTGACCAGTTCTTGAAATCAACTAAGTGGACCGGGAATTGTGTCGATGATGGATGTCAAATTAACGTTAGATTCATCATCAAAAGTCACTATAATCTGTTTCTAAGAATGCAGGTGTAAAATAACATTTACATATTCACTCAAATTCTGTTTCTAAGAATGCACGTGTCCTGTTTGGTTCATATTATTTTTTTCATTCTCATTCTTCTACTCATTTTTAACCACACATTTTTCAATAAAATAATATTTTGCATCATATCAATAATTTTTCCTTCTTTTTCAACCACATATTCTCCATCACATCAACAGTAAAAATGCATTCTTACCTTCAAAATGTGCACCAAACGGGGGCTAAAATAACATTTACATATTCACTCAAATTAGTTATACAATTGAACATGTCATGTGGTTAAAATCACGAGGCTCTTCAAGCTGTCAAAACTCAATTACTACTTAGCTAACGGTAAACTAGTCCGATTGATATGCTTCTTAAATTTCTTTTTCTTATAAAAAAAATTACTCATTTGGGCAAGTAGTCAAAAAATACTTTCAAATAGGTAATTCTAACTTCAATAAATGAAGAAAATTATTTATTCTAAAGCCTACTTGTGTACTTGTCAGTTCCCTTGATACTGCCAGGACACCACACATTCCCTCGAGAAGAGGATAACAAAAACAGTTCTTCACTGGTACTTCACAGAAAGGAAAGAAAATATGCCATTGACGCTTCTCCGTTCTCCTAAGCTCCACCACCACCAACCAATACCAGCACTTTACACTCCTACCTGCAATTCCCTATCAAACTTTCTGGCTGTGAAGCAAAAAAATGCAGCAACAAAGTTAAGAATGACGCCAGTGCCACCGACATATCACAGGTGGAGATCATTTCCGGCAGTTCCCGCCACTCAGCACCACCGCGCAATTTCAGCCTCGATTTCGCCTCTCGATTTGACAGAGGATAACATTAAGCAGGTCTTAGACGATGCTCGAGTTGAGGCAAGTCTTTCCTTTGCTGCATTTGTGTAGATATTCACTTGGAAATGCTTTACAATTGTCCTAGAATATATTTTGTTTTGCAGTTAGCACAACTCTTTGATTCTTCAGTGGGCATAACAGGTGATTTCTCAAGGCAGAACTGATAATTCAACATTTCAGTTTAAATAGAAACTTGATAAATAATATGAAAATATTTAATTTGATATAGGAAAAGCAGAACTTGCTGATCTGGATGGACCCTATGTGAAGATCAGACTTGGGGGCAAATTTTGGCATAAACGTTCAACTGTGTTGGCCAGGCTTGGCAATTACTTGAAGCAGAGGATCCCTGTCAGTCATTCTATCCCTTTCAGATAATTTTCCACCGGTTAAAAACTGGGTTCGGCCTAAACTTATATGCGTGCTTGCAACCGTTGGTCACTGAAATCGATTTAAGTTCATAGGATTTAGCCAACAATATGGTTCTGTGGTGTGACCATGTACCATTTACATATATACTTGCAAATTCTTTACAGACTATGATTTACTAGAGATTGATATAACCTGGATACATTGATTATTTCAGGAAATCTTGGAGGTAGATATAGAAGATGAAAAGCAGTTGGATGATAGCCCTGAAAACTTTTGAGTACTATTTGCGAAATTTTTTGACCTCTAAACCAAATTATTGGAGTCCATTGAGCTTAAGAATGAATACTCTAACTTTCATTTCCAATAATGTGATTAAGTTTTCTTATTTCTTCTTTGCTAATGAGTGTGCTCAGTGTAATTATGTGCTAATTGGCAAACGACTGATGAACTAGATTTCTCAAGAGAAATAAGGTTAACTTGGAGCCAAACTCAACTTGGTCCCAAGTTAGTCGATGATGAGTTAAGATCTGTTGTCTTGGCTTCGGTGTCCCAATTTTACTGGACATAGTTCACTGATGATTTGTCACCCACAATGTTCTCTATACACTATTCAAGTGCTATTACTAAGGGTGCCATCA
Organism: Fraxinus americana; assembly: GCA_035079005.1. NCBI lineage: Eukaryota > Viridiplantae > Streptophyta > Magnoliopsida > Lamiales > Oleaceae > Fraxinus > Fraxinus americana. The sequence continues at coordinate 2,096,634 of CM068707.1, read as the reverse complement.
GCTTCACCTTTATTTATGAATTTATTCTCTCCTTATATGCAAACCTAGTCGGAAACAATCAAAAATATATAGGCAATAGGAAATATGTTCAGAAGTAAGACCTAATCTCAATTATGAGAACAATGATAATCAAAATGAAATCAGAAACATGCAAAGCTCAAAACATTGATGTATGTATAGTGGTTCACCATAAACGTAAATAAGAAAGTTATGAACATTTGCTGCCTCATGTTAACTATAATGAAAAAGAAGTGATAAAATGCATTGCACTCTCTTAAGACCAACAGCCTCCCCTTGAAATCCTTCATATATGGTTTGCGTGTTAAATGGGGCCAAGCTAAGCTGATAGGCTCGCCCAGTCATGCTCTTGGCTCACCATGTAAGCTGACTCTCGCTTGCATGTGGGAAGAGTCAACTCGCAGTTACTTGCAGCTTGTCAATTTTTTATTTTAATTTAAGCCCAAAACATGAGCAGCTCTCGAGCCAAATCAGAAACTAGAAGAGCTCATTCATTGATGTGAATGTTCAGCCTAAATGTAAATAAAAAAGTTATATCTATTTGTGCTCCGTGTTCTTAACTATAAGGAAAAAGAAGTGACAAAATGCATCTCACCCCTCTCTTATGACCAAAATGGCCTCCCATTCAAATCATTCAAGTATGGTATGGATATTAGGTTTACAGATATTAGATCGATCTGATACAATAAATGGAGACATAGTCCATTGACTACCCAATATTACTTTTACATAGTTGGCATAAAAAAGAACACACAAATGGCTACAAGAATCCTCGTCAGATTCTCTACTAAGCATGTTGGAATTTCTATGCCAGATTATGGGGAGGTTAATCAAGTGGTGTAGTTGAAACAATATACAAATTTCGAGTTTTCATGACAGGTAAAAGACGATGGTAAAAAAAAATAAAAACGTCGTAAAAACAATCAAAGTGCATTTATGTGGTTGCTAAATTTTAGACATTCAAATGGCAGAGTTTCAGATATTTGTTTCCTACAAGCCAATGAAATCTCTTATCCAAGCAAACCTTCCACTTGTGCAATTTCCATTAGATAACAAGATCCTAACTTAATCTTTTACTATAGCCCTCGTATGTCAGCCACAATTTCTGTACACTCATCTAGACCCACACAAATCGAGTGGCTTATGCTGGCCATTATTTCCTTCATGCCTTGTGCTTATTGTAGCAAATTGTCACTGTAACCGGTGTAATCCGCACTACGAAAATGGCAACTCAAGCACTGTTGTCTTCATCATCCATCAGCTTGTCCGCTGAGGTCGCCAGACAGATTCTTGGAAGAAGGCCGGTCCAATCTTCGAGGAAGGCTTCCTTCGTCGTGAAGGCTGCTTCTACTCCTCCCGTCAAGGTTAGTCTGTTACGGACTAAACTCTAATCCCTAGCTATTTACGAGAGCAATAATAAACAAAATAGAGATCGAAAACAAGTGTGTGTGCCCCACAAATCTACAGCGATTCAACCACTATAAGAGAGTTGCATCCACTTCTCTTTCACGTTTTCACTATACTGCACATATGCTAATAACCTCAATTGCTCATTGCCATTGATTATTTTGTCAGCAAGGAGCAGACAGGCAGCTCTGGTTTGCATCCAAGCAGAGTCTTTCCTACTTGGATGGCAGGTAAACTCGTGTGCTCTTGACAATTCTATTTTTCGCCAAAACTGAATACCAAATTATGATCCAACGACAAATAGTGGAGTCAAAAAGACGAAAATCAGTGCAAGTCCTCAAGTGTATTTTGAACTTTTTCAGCCTCCCTGGTGACTATGGATTCGATCCATTGGGACTCTCTGATCCTGAAGGTACTGGAGGATTCATTGAGCCCAGATGGCTAGCCTACGGAGAAATCTTCAATGGGCGTTGCGCAATGATGGGTGCAATAGGAGCCATTGCGCCCGAAATTCTTGGAAAGGCTGGCTTAATTCCAGAAGAAACAGCCCTCCCATGGTTCAAGACCGGAGTTATTCCTCCAGCTGGAACATACAACTACTGGGCCGATAACTATACCCTATTTGTTTTCGAAATGGCACTTGTGGGATTCGCAGAGCACCGGAGATTCCAGGACTGGGCCAATCCAGGGTCCATGGGCAAGCAATATTTTTTGGGTTTGGAGAAAGGATTGGGAGGGTCGGGTGACCCTGCATACCCAGGTGGCCCCTTTTTCAACCCGTTGGGGTTCGGTAAAGACGAGAAATCCATGTTCGAGTTGAAGGTGAAGGAAGTGAAGAATGGAAGATTGGCTATGTTGGCAATCTTGGGTTACTTTATACAAGCTTTGGTGACTGGGGTTGGTCCCTACCAAAACCTGCTGGACCATTTGGCGGATCCTGTGAACAACAATGTCTTAACCAGCCTCAAATTCCACTAAATTGTAGTCGTATGATATCTCTCTCTCAGATTTGTAATATCATGTGTGCAGATAATTCAGCATCTCATATGTAATCTACAAACTCCAGATATGTTCACGACTTGGAAACTTTGTTAGTACTTTAATGATGTTTCGTATTGTACGTGCTTTCGGAATGTTGTTGATGTCGTTTGTCTGCCTCTTACTAGTTCGATCTCCAATGTGCTTTGATCTAATAATCGACAACATCATCACACACGTTTAAGGAGACAATGGGAAATTCCCAGTAAAGGCTCTCCGAAGTGTGTTCTTGTTGTAGACAATTACAAAAGAGCTCCGAGATTATACTAGGAAGGGAAGGAAAGAAGACACCAACAAAAATGAAACAGAATATGTTCAACTTACAAAGAATGTAGAAGAATGAAGATTGAAACAAGAACCTTCAAAGAAAGGATGAAAGTAGATCGGAACACAAATAGCTTGAACACGTTAAGAAAATTTTGTCATGAAGTTATAAAAAAAACTAGCTTTTAGGGTTTAAGGATTTGGAAGATTAAAATTTCAATGAATATATGTTCTTGTTGTGTTAATCTTTTATAAAATACATCTTTTTATGGATGCAATTCCACATATACATGAAAGGACGTGTTTCCCCATAAAAAGAGCTGACGATTCTTGTCTAGAAATTAAAAATTTTGAAATTCAATGCAAGTTGCACTAAGCATATGCTCGAGCAAGAATATGCATTGCTCAACCTATAGTGTTATATTTCTCTCATTCCAACTTGCTACACACCTTAAAATGTCTCTTCCTTGTATGTTCGAAAAAGTTCAACTCTTCCATCACCAAAAGAACAATTTGACTTGTGATGAAGTCCGGTACGAAGTAGCAAATATTACAACATTTACCATTTTGGCATATTTTATAAAGTAGAAAAGATTACTCAACAATATTAAAAAAAAGGAAAATAACAAATATTTTATACTTTATTTTTTAATATTGACTTAGTTTCCTAATATAGACGTATACTCTTTCTGACAAATTTTTTTTTTTTTAAGTCCTTACAAAGAGATAATGAAGTTGAGGAGAGGCCATTGATAGCTAGCAGTTGGGGATTGAGTCTCATCGTAATGGAAAAGATTCATGTCAATAACCTTGGAGATCAATGTCTAGTCTGTCTCTTATTTTGGACATTCCCTTTTAGTTAGTATCGTTGGGTTGTGAAACTAAATCCCTTGTGCTGAGAATGTGAGACCCACTCCTTAGCTTCTTCTGTCATATATTAGAGTCCGTACTTTGTTTCTATCTTTTAGCGGTTGATCGATTTTAACTTTTGTTACATATCTTAGTTCGCGCTTTATTTTTACCCAACTGTTGATCAATTTTAGCATCTTTTGTTACACATTCTAAACCGCGCTTTATTTCTAAATAAATTTATAATGGTTCGTCGCAAGCCTTCTTTCTATACAAATTTGTAAGAATTATGCTACATTACCAAGGCCTCCGTGGCCATGGTAAAGGGGTTTAACCCAATTTGTAATGGTTCGTTGACTTTAGCTTCCTCAGTTGCACATTCTATACCGTACATTTCATTTCATTCAACTTACCTTTCTAATATATCTTTAATTGAATAAGCTACTCGAAAAAAGTACTTATTTACTTGTAATTAACGTGACTCTCCCTGGCTGCCTCATGAGTGATGAGTCACTCTCTCCGAGATTGATATCTAAAAATCTGAACTTCAAAAGCACATGCAAACGGATTTCACGAATCTTACAAAACTCTGATTTTCTCCTAATCTTAGTTATTTCTGAATCTAATCAGTTTCAGTCCCACCGCTGGTAAGTGTATAAATGCATATGTTAATTCACATTATGTATTTACAGTTATACGTTGATAAAAAAATCTGAAAAAATCGTACCTTTTTTTTTGTTTTATTTATCGTTCTTTACATACCTGTGATTTTTTATTTATCTTGTGTTCAATTGAAGATTTTACCCGTGTTCTATTGTTGTTTATTTAATATGTTTCCGTTAGATGTTGAAGAGTTTGGATTTTTGCTTCATTATTGTGGATCTATGTTACGGCTGACGGCTCCGATTTTAAAATTTCATTTTCTTGTTTAGATTTTGTCAAATTAGATTTCTGAATATTGATATGAGCAAAATTGGTTGTATTGACTGGATATTTGTGAACGCTCTTCTAAAATATGAGGAGTATAATTAGGATAATACATCGTAGAGTAATGTGATTATATTTGGGTGTTTGTGAATTTTTTAATACTCATATATGTTGCTGCACCATTAGGTTTAGGTGTAGAAATATTTGCTTGTGAAAGCTAGTGGCTAGATTTTAGTACATTTCATAGAAATTGGAAAAACAGTTGATAGCGATAGTTTGGACCGATGATTTATGGTATCTTTGTAATTTTGTGACGTTTGGCATTACGTAATGTCTGATTCATGCTGGTTTGCAATTGTTCCGGCTTTTCGTTTACTGACTTTATATTAATTATTTCACGTGTAGGACTGCGCAATGTGACATCTTATAGAAGGCCAGTTTACTCCCATTTATAGCACTGTTTAATAATTTTTCCTCAAAAGATAATTTAGATTATCATGTCCTTACAAAATCTTTTTCAAAGTATTTATTTCCCAAAGGAGTAATGAGGATGGATTCTTTGGAAGAAAACTTATCTAACCAGTATTAGTGATTAAATTAGGTTGAATTCTATATAAAACATAGATTGGATGCAGTTTCAAGGGATCTTCTTTGTGCTATTTTCATTTGAACAATGTTGTTTTCTATTTATGTAAAAATATATATGTATATATTCTTATGTATATACAATTTGCATATCTATAGAACTAAGTTTTTTGCTATGTACAATTATAATGGATAGGTTCCTTTATATTTATATCTGTCTAGATTGGAAGTTAAGTAAACTTCACCGCTTTTAAGTTATAACTATGTAGATGGTTGATAAATATGTAGTTTATCAGCTGAAAGCTTTCAATTTCATTGGGTTTTTAGATGAAGGCAGCTTTATTTTATTATTAACAAAATGAGAAATTGAAAAGCTCATAGGCATAATTTTTTCTTTCCTGTTTATGAAATCCAAGCAGAAAGAAACTAGTGTACTGATGCAAAAAATATTCCTTTCTCAGAGTTGATGCTGATTTTGTGTGCTCCGTCAATTGTGGCTTAGAGTGGGGGTTAGAGGATAGTTGCTTTGATATCCTTCTTCTGAACAATGGCGTTGCCTGTAATTTCAAGAAGGATACGATATGCTGCTGTCATGTACTTGACTTTCTTATTTCAAACATGTGATGGGTTTTATCTTCCCGGAAGCTACATGCATACATACTCAACAGGGGATGAAATATATGTCAAGGTGAATTCTTTGACCTCAATTGAAACTTAACTTCCCTTCAGCTATTACAGTCTTCCTTATTGCAAACCTCAAGGGGGAGTAAAGAAAAGTGCAGATAATCTTGGAGAACTGCTCATGGGAGATCAAATTGACAACTCTCCTTACCGTTTCCACATGAATGTGAATGAGTCTGTTTACCTCTGCATTACTCTTCCTTTGAGCGAGCATGAGTTAACACTTTTGAAGCAGAGAACAGATGATCTGTATATCAAGTGAATATGATACTTGACAATATCCCTGCCATGAGGTATACCGACCAAAATGGGGATAAAATTCAGTGGACTGGGTTTCAAATTGGCTACACTGCAGCCAACAGTAATGATGATTATATCATCAACCTCCTCATGTTTAGGGTTCTGATCATGAGTATGAAGGAGCTGCAGCGGAGGTAATTGGTACTGGGGAAGAAGGTATGGATCTTATTTCTCGAGCAGATAAAAACAGGACTTCAGGGTATGAGATTATAGTTTTTGAGGTGGTCTTTTGCAGTGTAAAATATGATCCTGAGAAGATGGCAAAACTCCACATTTATGACAATTTTACAACAGTAAGCTGTCCACAGGAGCTTGACAAGTCTCAAGTTAGAAGAGAGCGAGAGAGAGTTTCATTTACATATGGGTTGAGTTTGTGAAAAGCAATATTAGATAGCCATCTCGATGGGATGCTTATCTCAAAATGGAGGGAGCCCCGTGTTCAGAGAACCAAATCATTCGATGCTACTTTGTGTGATGATTGGGGATGGAGTTCAGATTACTGGGATGGCAGTTGTATCTATCTTTTGTGCAGCTCTTGGTTTCATGTCACCAGCTTCACGGGGTATGTTGTTGACGGGGATGATAATTCTTTACCTTTTCCTGGGAATTGCATCTGGTTATGTTGGTGTACGTATTTGAGAACTATCAAAGGGCATTCTGATGGGTGGAGTTCAGTTTTTTTGTCAATAGCATGCTTCTTTCCGGAAGTTGTATTTGTTATTCTCACAGCATTGAATTTCTTCCTTCGGGGAAATTTCCTTATATTTTATCCTTTTGTCTCTTTGGTTCTGCATTTCAGTGCCACTTACTCTCTCAGGAGGATTATTGGGCACCCGAGCTGAGCCTATTCAGTATCCAGTTCGAACTAATCAAATCCCTAGAGAGATTCCTGCACGCAAATATCCGTCATGGCTTCTCATTCTTGGTGCTGGAACTCTTCCATTTGGAACCCTCTTTATTGAACTTTTCTTCATCCTCTCTAGCATATGGCTTGGAAGGTTCTATTACGTCTTTGGATTCCTGCTTATTGTCCTTATTTTGTTGGTTATTGTCCGTGCTGAAGTTTCTGTTGCCTCACATACATGCATCTCTGTGATGAGGATTGGATGTGGTGGTGGAAAGTATTCTATGCATCAAGTTCAGTTTCCCTTTATGTGTTCTTGTACTCAATTAATCATCTGGTTTTTGAGCTTCAGAGCAATACTTTATGTTGGCTACTCCCTGATAATAGCCTTTTCAGTCATGCTTTCTACTGGCACAATTGGTTTCCTTGTATCATTCTACTTTGTCCATTACCTTTTCTCATCAGTGGATTGACTAAAGACTTGCTTCAGGTTATCATATTTGGTCAGTGGAAGAATTCTAGTTTGCAGGGTACAGAAAATTCCACAGCAGCATGAGAAGATAATCTCAGATTCATACTGAGCCATTTCAGTACTTCTATAACCTCCTCCAGTTTCTCTAGGCTAGAGATACCAGCAGTATTTAAATTGTGGTTTAGCTGTTTCATTCTTATTTTGTGCTACCTAGTCTTTTTTCTTTCGCCTCTTCAATTTCATTTTGTAATCTATCTAATAACCAATTTCTTCTCAGTGGAAGTACAGCGCTATTGAATGCGGACTCTGAGTCATCTCCATTTTCAGCTTATTATCTCCTAATTCTTGTCGGAGGGTGCAGGTGGAGAACTCGATTTGAGATGGAGATTGGAGGTAACATTACTAATTTTCCATATGAGCACTATTGTTGTTCCAATTAATTATTCTATCAACTGTTTTAGTTTATTCTGGATGGTCGATTATTACCATGTTTGAAACAAAATGGATTTACAAATAATGCTATATAGTACTAGTGGTGCTTGACACAAGTCCAAGTGGCAACACATGATAGTTTCTATTCAATGGGATATAATTCTTTACAATTAATTGAACACGTGATTTAATGCCGAAAGTGTTGCTACCTAGACCAATGTTAACACCACTGGTGCTAAATGGTACTACTCTGGATTTATCAAGGAAAGCTCTTTATACTGGACTCTTTCTTGGGTCATTTGTTACAGTCATTCATGATTTGATTTAGACTAAAATTAGGTATTCTAGTACTGATGGTATGAATTACTTGCGAAATATGTCTCATGTAAACTAAGGACATATTCGGTATGCAATATTGCATACACAAAATTTTTACCTTATTATACTACCCATTACACATTACCAAACATACCATAAGACAACAAGATCTAAATATTTGGTATACAGTATGTATACTAACATTACTCAAATAAAGCAGAAGCATAGAGAATAACAAAAACAAGGAAGTTATGTCCTTGTGTTAGTAAAAGCATTTCGAATTCTAGTTGCACACCCCAAAAACAAACTAAATGTTCAATTAAACAAACAACATTCACGGGGAGTTCCCAGTTTCTCCCCCAGACTTATCATTTGCCACCACATTGTCGAATGCTCTTTGACCAGCTTTATCCATGTCCTAGAAGTTTGCCAAATCATCCATAAAGCTCCCACAATTTGCACTTGCTCGACTGGTTTCTTGGGCATTATTCACGGCCAACTTGGACGAGCAGCCAAGAGCATTCAGGAATTCATCTACTGCCAATGAAGTATCGTTAGTAGGCTGATCAGGAGCAACTTGTTTAGCTGGTCCTTGCAACATGTTTAACCGCTGTGTTGGAAATAGTGGCAGTAAAGCAGGTGCTTGCTGATGGCCAGAATCACTTGCAAAATCTTTTCCCAAGTCTAAATTCTGTTGTGTGGAATGAGGCTTCTCATCAATATGCAGAATGATAGTCAATTAAGGTATGCAAAATTATATGAATATGTGCTATGCTGTGCTGTGTTGTTTGCATGTAGATGTGAATATAATCCCCACAAATTGTGATAGTTGTGAAAATATTACTTGCTGTTATACACGATATTCTGAAAATTTTACCTCAACTGGTGCAAGCTGCAGATTCCTATAAGCCTGTTCTCTAACTGTTTTCATTTGGCATTCATATGGAACTCTGAAATAGGAATAAGAATCAGAAACTAATTCTCCAGAAAATACTGTGTAAAGAGAAATAGAGATGCGCTGTGTAAAGAGAAATAGAGATGTTACAATTATAATAAAACACATGAAACGAAAAGGAGTTGTATATACCCAATATTATTATCAAGTGTCCTGGAGCTTGAAGATCCTTGACCTGCCAAGGTTACTGCAGGCAAAAAATTTAAGTTTCAATATGAACGGTGGAAAACTCAAAGAACGATTTTAATACTAGCAACTAGTTCTTTGCAGTATCATATGCAACCTTTTGATATTTTTTGATAGTTAAGATTCATGACTGTTAGAGAAATTGTGATAAAATTAGCTTCATTTTGAATATTGTGATAAAATCTTTTGAAAATACTCTCAAACAGTCTCTAAAAAATCTTCGTACCTTCATACATAGAAACATTTGTTGACAACAAAGTTGTCTACTGACTGATATAACTAGTAAAAGTTTCTACGCTAACCACTAGCTTTCAACTCTATTTAGTAGGACCAAAAACTTCTCTAAAACCTTTGAGATTATACTTGTGGATTTCTATCTGAATAAACTTAGTTTTCACATATATAAAGTATGCATTCACATAACAATCAAACATCTATTCTTGTTACTAAAGAAATGAACTTACAGTAGTCTCCAAGTATAAATGGCTTCTTATACATTCTTCTTGTCTTACCCAGTCTGAATTTCTGCAAAAATAAGTAAATTTATATTAAAAAAAAGCTTCATTTCGAATATTGTGACAAAATCTTATTAATTAGTTTAAGTATAAAATAACTTAAAAACCTGCAAGTGACTCTTCAAGTGGTTCATAGTTAGCCCTTCAACGTCCATCATCAACCTTAGAATTCCTCTAGGTGTTGCCCCTACAACAATTGGAGAGTTTTACTTTCCATATCGACTAATTTGTTACCATAATACAAGCTTTAATAGTTAGTAAAATCACTAAAACTAATTGAAATTTTAAGCCTTTTGGTGAAGCTTCTTATTTTCATCTTATTTGAATTCATATGTCATCTCATATGTGACACATAAAACATAATTAGTCTGTCAAGTCAACTTAAAATAAATTCAATGATAGTCGTTAAACTTTATTTTGTTTTGAAATGATTCATTGACATTTACGTTTTGTTTTTATTTGTTCTCATGGAATGGTCAACATTGAAAGGCCTTCACGATGATCTCATTTTGGATTTCATTTCTTAAGTTGAGCATTCTATTCGAAAAACTAACAAAATTTTAATCTTAAACAAATAAAGATAAAAATTAAATTTCACTGATCACTTCAAAACAAAACACAAAGGTTTGACGACTAATATAAAACTTCAAATAAAGTTGAGTAATATTCACACGTATGTGTTTCACTATAAACCCAATCAAAAAATCAAAAATTCTTTGCAAAGAAGACATTCGAAATAATAATGTGTTAATTTAAGTGATGCAATAAATTTCCTTTTTTATTATTTTTTATGATGAATAGACTATTAGATTGTATATCTAAGTAATGCAGAGACAACATAGTCAAAGGTTATGTTATGTAAGATTAAAGTGAAATTTAAGGTATAAAAAATGAAAAATAAAAAAAGGGGGAATGGTTATTAACTATTTGCTCCACCAAGCTCATTTACAGCCTTGACAAATTTTTCATGAAGCTCTTGTGTCCATTGAAGTCGAGATTTCAGATGATCCGAGGAGCTTTGGATGATGTTCGAAGAACCATCCATCTCTTGAACTTGAATTCGAGTATTAGTTATAACATCTCCATCACCAACCATCGCACCACCAACTATCGCAGGCTGAGGTTGCTCTATTTCTGTATAAACCACCTGTTGACTGTCGACATAGACTAGTTGATCATGAATTTCAGGTGATTGATTCTCCATTTTCTTCTCTTGTTTTTGTTCTGTTCCGTCGCTGCAGCTGCCAGCACAGCACCACCAACCACATGTAGGTGCCTTACTTGAATTCATTGTTTTTTTTATTCTTAATGAGTTTGTCTAGTTCTTATCTGGCATTTAAAGGTAAATTAAATATTTATTGCAAATGGAAAAAATTAATTATAATTTATGTTAGTCAAATGTAGGACCTACAGTTTATCATCACTAATTAAAAGCACTACCAAAAATATATGGATAGTGTTGTTAATATTTGTATCACAAGTATACGATATCGTGAACAAGTAATATAGTGGAACTAAGAGCCTAGATTATGATTTTCATCACGACTATTATTTAACTGTTGATTTATTATTCATAACTTCTAGTTGAATAAACCTTGAGGGGTTGCTCAATTGGTCAGGTCTTGGGATTGCTCCCCAATGGTCACCAGTTCGAGTCCCCTCAGGGCTATTGAGGTAAGTACCCGACCGTAAACTTCAGGGTCTCGTGGGATTAGTCGAGGTGCAGCAAGTTAGCTCAGACACCCACGCTTATAAAAAAAGAACTTTTAGTTGAATAAAAGCAAATAAGCGTGATTCAATTAATCTTCTACATACTTTAATTCTACTAAAGCGATTTAAAAATGCACAACTAACTCAAGTTATGGTTTTACGTATGAATGAGAATGTTAGAACTATCGATTTCACCACAACAACCATAAAAGCACATCTCTATCATTTGATCCAAATTTTTGAATTTAAATATGGGGTCTAAGTTTCTAAATTACCTCTTGATGCGTTACAATAGTCAATAATAAATCATTGGTTAAATAATAGTCTTTGTGAAAATGATAATTTGAATTAATTAAGTCCAATATATTACTTGTTCAAGATATCGATACAAATAATATCAAGACAATCCATATATGTTTGGTAGTACTTTTAATCAAAACTAATAAGTTGTGGGTCCTACATTTGACCCACATAAATTATAATTAAGTTTTGTCATGCAGTATATATTTAGAGCTTTTTTGTGCCCCATTTTTCTAAAAATTCATTTTTTCAAAACTCATTTTCAATCACAAATTTTTCAATTAAATAATATTACACTCAAACCCGAAATATTCCTTAATTTTTAACCACATATTCTCTATTAATCTACCACTTCAATATGCATTCTTTCCTTAAAATGGGGCTCAAACTAAAGCTTAATATTTTCCATTTTAAGTGCCAGATAAGAACTAGATAAAGTCATTAAAGAACCAAAAGTTTAGGAGGAAAAAGGCAATGAGGTCAAGTAGAGCATCTGTAAGTGGCAGAGCAGAACAAAAACAAGAGAAGAAAATAAAAAATCGATTACCTGTTCATGATCACCATAGTCAACAACCAGTCTACAGTGATGGTCAATAGGTGGTTCATGCAGAACTAGAGCAACATCAACATGCGATGGTTGTTAGCGAAAATGTTTTAACTGGTACTCGAATTCAAGTTCGAGAAAAGAATAATTTCTCGGACATCATCAGTGGCTCCTTGATCATTGGAAATTTCGGTTTCAATGGACACATGAGCTTCATGAAAGCTTGTTAAGGCTGTAAATGAGCTTGTTGAAGTAGATAGTTAAAAACCTTTCTCTCCTTATTAATTTTTCTTTTCATATACCTTAATTTTCACTTTAATTTTGTATAATCTTTGGCTATTTAATGTCTCTACTTTGCTTTCATTGTCTTCTCTGCAATGAATTTTTTATTGGGTTTATAGTGGCATACATGTGTGTGAAATTTTGCTCGACTTTCAAAGTTTCATATTAGTTGTCAAACCCTTTTTGTTAAAGTGATCGGTGATGTTTGCTTTTATATCTTTGTTTGTTTCGAATGGAATGCTCAACTTGGGAAATGAAATTCAATGTGACATCTCGAGGGTCTTTCAATGTCGAACATTCCCTAAGAAAGTCAAATAGATTTTCAATGGTTCTTCAAACATCAAATTAAAACAAAAAGTAAACGTTATTTATTCATTTCTAAATAAAGTTTAATAACTTCATTGTATTCATTATAAGTTGATTGACTAACAATGTTTGTTATATCATTTATGAGGCTATATAAGAATTCAAATAAGATGAAAATAAGAATCTACACAAAAGGGCTTAAATTTTAATTAATTTAGTGATTTTACTAACTATGAAATATTTTAATAAACTCTTCTATATATAGAGAAAAATGAATATATAGAAAGAAGAAGAAAAACTTGTATTATCGTAACAAATAAGTTGTTACGCAAAATAATACTATCTAATTATTGCAATTGTTGTACGGGCAACAATTAAAGTCATTCTAAAGTTGATGATAGACGTTAAAGGGCTAACTATAAGCAACTTGTAGGTTTTTTAAGTTTTTTATACTTAAATTAGTTAATGAGATTTTATCACAATATTCAAGATGAATTTAATTTTTTTTTACTAATATACTTATTTTTGCAGAAGTTTGGACTATTTAAGTCTTGAAGAAAATATAAGAAGCCATTTATACCCAAAGACTACTGTAAATTCATTTCTTTATTAACAAGAATAGATGCTTGGTTGTCATGTGAATGTATGTTTTATATATGTGAAAATAAAGCTTATTCAGATTGAAATCAATATGTATAATCGCAAAGGTTTTAAACTGTCAAGGATATTGAATAAGATTACAGAGATCGTCAAAGATTGCAATTATATTACTTTCCTTAGTGTAAGATTACTTTCCTTAGTAGTAGATTGCGTAATTTTTCCATTTATGTTTATTTCTTTTTACAGTTATTTGTAATCCTATAAATAGGGTCTTCTACATTATAATATTATCAAGTCAATATAATACAATTTATATTTCTTGACATGGTATCAGAGCTGTTACGATCATAAACATATTAATCTTGAATTTCGTTCCCGGCGAGCGGCCTTGAGCCGCTCCTCCGGCTATCAATTTTGTCCTTTTGATTTTCTTTTTCGATGTATCACGGGACGTTGGCCTATTGCTAATTATGTAGGAGTGTCATATTATTCTAGTTTTCTTCTTTTTTCATATTGGAAAACTCAACGCTTGGGTCTTTTACATCACAATCTTTATGATCCCCACAACATCCTCCATCAAGCTTCCCCCTGAGAATACCAACATCATTGATATCTTTCGAGGTATTTCCTATGTCTGAAACATCATATGGTTCATCCCAAGCGTCCATTACAATGTTTAGATCCCAATGCAGCCTATCCATCTTCGAAGAAACAGATCTCTGTACTGCTCCATCTTTCACACTTTCAAGCATAATCTGAGGAGCAGATTTATCTGGAACAACTGTGCACTGGAAACTATCTGCATGAACTGACTCTTTACTGAGAAAAGTTCCAGCATCTGTGCATTTTAACCCTACTTTGAATTCAGTGGGACAAGTAGATGCAACAGAACATTCTGGGATTGAAGAATCTTCTTCGGTATTAACATTAACAACATCATCATCCATGCTGTTAATACAGCAAATTACCGCTAGAAGTGCAATTCCGGAGAAGTCCTCTGACCTATTTAATACTGGCTCTGCTCCCTCTGGAAAAATTCTTCTTTTGATTTTCGGCCTCTTCTTCTCGTTTCTCTTTCTTTTTCTTCTTCTTCTTCTTTAGATTTTTCTTTGATTCCGTGAAGATCTCTGCTCCAGTTTCTTCAAGCTTTATATATGTATCTATATCTAGTGAAAGATGGGATTAATTAAGAAATTAGCGGGATTTCTAGGGTCTGCGAGGGATGAAGGGCAGATTGAAGTCGCTGAATCCGCTGATGCGAGTACATCTTCATCAGGTGTTGTTACTGTTGCTGTTGTAGTTCCAGCTCAGCATCTTCCCCGTAAAGGCTTCAGTGTACCGGTTCAAGTGGTAGTCGAGCGGGCCCAGTTGGGTCCCGTCATTGTTCCGTGTAATTCCAGGGAAGGCGGCATTCAGGGCCTGAGATGGTACGCGAGACGCCTTATGGAGATGTCGATGTTGAAGATGCACAGGAAATTGCTGAGGTTGAAGTTATTTGGGTTTAAGTTATTGGGCCAGCTTGTGGGTTGATGTTTGATGGATATGGGCCTGGGATTTATGGACTGTTGGATTAAGGTTATTGGATTCAATGTTGCTTGGGCTTTCTTATGTTGGGCTGGCTTAATATATTCTTCGGATTATTTCGTTGGGTTACTGTTGTTGGGCTATTATTTTGGTTTTTGAGGTTTGCTACAGTTTTAGGTTATGGAATTTTGGGCTTTATTATTTTTGCTGAATGGGTTACGTTTTGGAGCCTTTGCTGGTTGCTTATGGGCTTGGGCAATTATTTGAAATTGCATGTTGAAACAGGGAGGAGATGATCGGTGTTCTGGGTAACAGTTGGGCAATTATTTTGAGATAATGGGCCTGTGATTTTTGGCATTGGGTTGAAAATATTGTGTGATGGACTTGGGTTCTGATTTTGGATTGGTGTTTGGACTCCATTATTTGGTTTGGCCTTTATATTTGTGGTTTAGTATTTTGGGCTGATATTTATTGTTTGTTGGGTTTCTTTATGATGTGGGACTGGTGATGTGCCAGCAATAGTGTGGTTCCTCTTGTAATGGTAGTGAAATTTGGGCTCGATAATTGAAGAAAAAAAAAACAAAAATCGTTGTGTGGTTTTGGATTCTCATCGGAGGATCATCTTTGGGTTTCTTGGTGTAGGCTGTTTTGTGGGCTTTCTTGCACCTGCACCATCTGGAGTTGTGGTCGATGTTTTGGCATGTGTCAGCGCACGTCGTGAATTTCTTTTGGAAATTCTTCTTGGGGAGTGTGAGTTCTCGTCGTCTTCTCGTAGTTTCTCGTGGTTTCTCGTCGTTTCTTTGGAGTGTTCTTGAAGTGGTTTTGGAGTAGTTCTTTGTTGTTCTTAGTCTCTCGTCATCTGTAATTTTCATCGTTGGTTGCTTTGATTTGGAGTTCTTCTTCGTGGGCACAAGTATCGTCGTCGTCGTCAGTTCATGATTGCAAATTGATACTTTTACCAGCATCAATTTGAGGGGGGATGTCAAGGATATTGAATAAGATTACAGAGATCGTCAAAGATTGCAATTATATTACTTTCCTTAGTGTAGGATTACTTTCCTTAGTAGTAGATTGCGTAATCTTTCCATTTATGTTTATTTCCTTTTACAGTTATTTGTAACCCTATAAATAGGGTCTTCTACATTATAATATTATCAAGTCAATATAATACAATTTATATTTCTTGACATAAACAATTCCAAATCCTTCTAAAAACAGCTAGTGATCAGTGTAAAAACTTTTGACAAGTGTATTTTTCGGTACACGATTATGTTTTCAGCTATCTTTGGTTACATTTTGGAGACTGTTAGAGAATATTTTAGACACCCATTATGTTTTGTTTTTAACGATCTCTGTTTAATGGACCTACGTACGAAGATCTTTTATAGACTATTAGATAATATTTTCAAAAGAATGTCATTTAGGCATTGGGTCAAGGTTGGAACTATATGTCAAGAACCAAGGAACATCACACCGAGCAATCAGAAAACAAGCAGGCTGGCCAAAACACACTGGCGCGTGATTTTGTTGCCCAAGGCTTGGCCAACACACTGCTGCTTGGCAAGTGCGTACGACGCCTATAGACATCAATGGTGACTTTTCGTTCTTAAGCTCCTATTTGGTGTGAAT
The DNA here is from genome assembly GCA_035079005.1 of Fraxinus americana. NCBI lineage: Eukaryota > Viridiplantae > Streptophyta > Magnoliopsida > Lamiales > Oleaceae > Fraxinus > Fraxinus americana. The sequence continues at coordinate 2,079,948 of CM068707.1, read as the reverse complement.
TAAAATCAGATTTTGTTATCAAAGTTGATGAAATATGTGATTGAAATGTTGTGTGAGTCTCATGAAATATTTGGTTAAAATTAATTGTCGACTTTAGATTAGATTTTAATTCACACCAGACAGGGGCCAAGTGTATTTTTAGTGTTGTAAGTTGAAATTTTTAAAAGTTTGTATGATGTATTCAAAACTTAGAAGCTACCTATTAATATTTGTAACTTATTTGTAAGTGTGATAAGATTCTCTATATAGATAATAGATTCAACATTTAGTGATCTGGATACATGAAAAGTTGATAGAATTTCAAAATTATTCTCTTTCCTTTTCTATAATTTTCATAATGTATTCGAATCAAAGTTTATACTCTGTGATACTGCAGAAATAAAATATAAGCCTCTTTTATAAGTTTATTCTCTCTTTTTTTTGGGTTCGTAGTTGTTTTTGTTAAGTACATAAATGCCAACATCTAAAGGAGATTACATTGTATCTTGGGGCGTATTTGCTTCCCTTGTACACTCTATTGGGTGAGGGACAAATAATGGTTTGTGGAAAGCGATATAGTAAACATGTTTTGGAATCGAGTTAAGGTTTTCAAGAAGATATTGTAGAGTTGTTCCTACCAACATTCTTGAGACGCTAATCTGATTTCTGGAATAGCACCATTTGTGTCTTCACTATGCAATTTCTCGATAGATTGGGTGGAGCAAACTTCGAGGGTAGGCAAAATAAACTCTCTTTTTTGGTCACAACATTGAATGTTGTTTATGTTCTGACCATACCAAAATTCGAATGGACAGAAAATGAGACTTCGGAAATTAGGTGAAAAATGGATTGAATGTATGTTCGTAGGACATGCATAACATAGGAAAGGATATATGTTTCTAGTCAGAGCCTTACAACTCGAAGTCAATACAGTAATACAATCAAGAGATGCGCTGTTTTATGAACATAGATTCTGCACCATACCAAATTTAGTAAATTCGTATTCATCTCAGATAAAAGAAACTAACAAGAGAAGTGCCAATGATGATCCTCCTGAATTAAAGAGAAGTAAAAGGATTAGAAAGAAAAATCCTTGATAGAATTTCATCATGCATCTAGTAGAAGGTATCACAGTATATTGATTGAGTCGGATCCTCTAGTATATGAAGAGATTGTTGAATCAAGAAAAATATTCCACGAGCACAAGGGTAGTTAAAATGTAGAAGGCTCGCAGAAGGAAGTGGCAAATCATCTCCCTTTCAGGCTAGCAGAAACCGTTATTAAAACACAAGTGAATAAGTAGTTACAGCATGACTTCTAAATCAATGATTACAAGACACGTAAGATGATGAATAATACGTGAATGTGTAACAAAAAATTCTGGTCAAGTGAGAGGAATTTGTTGATTATAATTTTTGTAGTCAACAAAGACTACAATTAAATGATATTGCCTTTTGAAATGAAGTACGAGTTACAAAACTTGATTGTTCGGTTTGCTTCCTTCCAGTTGCATTACTCTGATTAAGTCCAACTCAAGTAGGTCGAGACTAATCTTACCTTTATTGACATAATAATTAAAATTAAAATTTCCAGCAACCTGATATAGATTATAATTTTTATATATCCCCGGGTTGAGCAGAATGTTTTCAATCATAAATTCCAAGTAATCAGTGCACCACCAAGCCACCTTCGTCGACAGTCGGCACGAACTACTTCAACTTGCAAAGGTGTAGTTTGAAACGCGATAGTAATCATAGGTGCATCCCGATCCTTAAACTTAGAAAACTTGAACTATAGCATTAATACTGTCGAATGTAGATGGATTTTCAACGAACTTTCTGAAAATGTAGAACCAGGAGATGGATTATTGAAATTAAATTTTTTTCCATAGTGCTGTGCCTCAGCACTATTCGACATACAATGTTAAAAAATAAAATTCAATAACGGGATAAAATACATGGACCTCAATCTACCTCAGTCCATTGATTTCGAAAGGATAAACTTCGACGATGAAAACAATTCTCAAATGCAACCAGGCCCCTTTAAGGTCTAATTTTGTTCTTTTGCTTTAAAATATTTTCTGTTTGAAGTGTGTGTGTGTGTGTTTCAGTGTGTCATAGCCGAGAATGACAGAAGAAATTGAAGTATGTTTTGCTGTGATTCTTTTATAGATAAGGGGAAAATAGACAAATTAGGAAATTGAGGAGTCGATTTTGAGGGTCATTTAATTTCACATATTATTTAATGTCATTGGAACTAGAGTTGTAACCCCAGGACTAAATGGCATTACTCATTCCAAAATGCGTTCTTAGCAAAACATGATCTAGTTCTATAATTTCTATAAATTACAATGAAATTAGTTTTTTTTTTTTTTTTTAGGTTTGTTCTAACACAATTTCAACGGGCCGGGCTTACATAATTTTATAATACAAATCATTTTAAACTGGGACCCGGCCCTCTGCAATCTCCTCAATTTTCAAACTAGCCGTTGTGACTTGTGATTTGTAAACCAAAGCTCGACGCTCTCTTTTTGTCTCTCACTTGTGTAAATCTTTCTCTAAGCTCACCTTCTTCATCACGCTTCTCTAAGCTTCGTGCTTTTGACCGTTTCATTGCGATTTGCAAGTACTAGAAAAATGTTTACAGAAGGTTTAGATGAAAAGGCTTTGAATTGGGTAAAGAAGGTAATGTTTTTTCGTTTATGCCATCTTAAGATTCTCTGTAAAGTGCTTATCAGTACGAAATTAGTCCTTTTTTCTTTCCAGATTCTTGAATATCATGAAAATATTTTGGTTGAATTCAATTTATTTTCAGGGATCAGATGGGGAACAAAGTGTACCATGGACTGAGAAGCTAGATAATAGATACCCACTACCAAAATCCCCATTAGCTTATAGTTCTAGTAGTTACACATCTGGCCATGTGTTGCCTCCATTGAAATTTCACGCTGGTCTTTTAGGACCCCGCAGCACCATTTCCTTAAGTGTAGGCAGCGATGAGGAGGACTCTGATGATTACAACGATAGCGGGAGTGAGAGCGTGGGATCCGGCCCGGATGAAATTTATGGAAATCATTCTGATGAAGAGATGGTTGAGAGGCCTGTGATTAAGGGTTTTGATGAAGGGATATTCAGTTTAAATTCGAACACATCTTTGAATCATAGATATGGATCTACGATAAATAGAGGGTCGACGAAAGAGGGTCTTAAAATTGAAGTTCCTGGGGATGTTAGAAGATTTACTGGCGGTGAATGGAATTTTGGAGGAGTTTCAGATGGAAGTTGCCGGTTGCAGGAAAAGATTCATCCTCGCAGTGCATATGTAAGTATTATCTAATCTTTTTCTCTAGCAAAGTCATTTTCGGGAAAAAAAAATTGTTATTATTGTGAAGACTATAGAGAACTGAATATTGTTTTTGAACCTTCCTAGTTAATGGAATTGACAGTTGTTAAATAATTTCAGGGTACACCTATAGGTAATATGGCAGAATTAGGAACTCCCAGTGCACCACCTGTTATGGATATTGGAAGAGAAATGCATGACTTTGAGGTTAAAAATGAGCAGATAAGTAATCATGTAAACATGGCAAAAGAATCAGAACGTGGTTTGCCCAGTGATGAAGTAATTTTCTCTGGTCAAAGAGGAGTATCTGTAAAACCTGAGGTGGATGAAAGGTATGAAAAATGGGCATGCCATTGGCCTTGTTGTACAATATTTGCATTGGTAGATTTATCACACTTTTTTCGTTTTATCTTATCTTGCTTTGCAGAGATGATGAAGAAACTCTTGGGGAAAAAGAAACACCCGCCTCTGTCTGGCACACAAATTCAATGAATCACTTGCCATATTATGATGCCAGGTGTTATTCTCGACTAATCTAATTCATAGTTTCTATGTTTTTACATAGATTTGTTCTCTCCCAATTTTACGATTTTGATTGTCATTAACAATTTTCTGAAATGTGACCTAACCAAATTGTTAAGGTTTTGTTGAATTCCATTAACATGCATTCAGTACACTATGACAGGTAACCTTAATGCCAATGCCAAAAGCTTTGGTTTGTTGCTAAACTAGAGTAGCACTCCCCTGCAAATGGCTAATCCTGTTCAATTATGGTCAATCTGCATTGTAGACGCACGTGTTGTTCTGAAATTAGGCTTATTTCTCTCAACATACTTCTTTTTCTGATAACAGTGGTCAAAATGCATGGCAAGTTCTTGTAGCTTATGATGCCTGCATTCGCTTATGCCTAAATGCTTGGGCAAGAGGATGTACAGAGGCACCAGAATTTCTCCGCGATGAGTGCCTTCTTCTTCGTAATGCCTTTGGGTATGTCTTCAGAGTTTTGATGTTATCATAAATACATGATTTTTTCCAGCATGAAATTTAGTTTGATCAAATGTATCTAAAAAGGTTTTCTCTTTGACTTCTTATTTTTCTAGACTGCACAAACTTTTGTTGCAACCTCGAGGTGTAAAACCAGCAGAAACCTCCACTAAGACCAGAGAACAGACGACAACCTTAAAAGTGAAAAGAATAGTTGGAAAGATTCGTGTAGAAGGTTTAACCTTTTCTCCTTGGATAATAACTGCATTTTATTTTTATATCTATTTGAAGCAATGAAAGAAAATGCTGCAGCTATCCTTCTCATCTGAAAGATTAAGTTGATAGAGACATGACAATTATTTTTAAATTTCATTAGCATGCATGATAGATTTTTTTTCCTTTATTCAAAGGACACATGCACAATTTTTATAAATGAGTAGTGGTGAGACGTAATCTCAATTCCTATCCATGCTCTTTTTTAAATATTGAACAGTCTCATCTAAAAGCTTAAACAGTTATAAGTGGGAAGAAAAATTTAACTATTAAAATTTCCTTTTCAGCAATATGTACTTATTTTTTTCTGAAAAAATAATTTGTCTTTATTTTTACTGCGCATGGAACATAGAAATTTTGACAGTCTGTTTAATTTTAATTTATTTAGTTTATTTTGTGAACATAATAATACAATAAGGGGGTTGTCAGTATGTTTTAGCAAACCTCACTGTTGGATAAAGCATAGGAGATTTTCTGTAAAAAGTTATATATTGGGTATAATAATGGAAAATTGTACTTTTGGCAGTTAAAAAGCTCCGGATAATACCAAGAAGAAAACTAAAGAACACAAATTCAATGCGAAGTGCAATCTACATTCAAGCAGGGGCTGACTATGTCCGACATGTTTCATCATTAGTGAAACATGGAATCAACTCTCTGAAACTCAGTCCATTTTCGTCAGCGTGTGAAGGTTTGTGCTTCTCAGTAATTTCTTTTTGAAGATTCTTACACAAGGAAATTAGTAGTAAACGAGACATGAAAACACCTTAAGCAAACTATGTGTTGGTTTTTATGTTCTATGACCGTCTATTGGCTTTTTCAAAGAAAAGCTGTGATGATTGTAAAATATATTAATAATTTTCTTAACTCTGTATTATTTGCAGAGTCACTGTCATGCTTGGTTCAGCTAAAAAGTTCAGCAGAAAATAATGAAGTGGAACCTGGTTCTACCATATCATTGCAGCCTGGAAGTGGAGAATACCATGACTTGTAAGTTGCTATTTAGTTCGCTTGTTGATAATAAAGGTTTTTTGTTTATGCATTTCTCTATACCACTCTTATATACTTGACAAAAGAATTTGTAGATGATCAGACTTATTTGTAAGATTTCTGCATAAGGTTCTCTTTTTATTTGATTTATACTTTTTTTCACAACCTATTAAACATAACTAATAGTCTCCCTGAAATTTTTGAATGGTTATCCCAAGCATGATTATCTCAGTGTTTAACTTTGCATGAATACATTATAATTAAAAAAAAAATAAGTTTTGTATTTAAGAACGATCTCAATATATGAACATTTGGTTTCAGTTTTCCTGAGAGCCAAGGAGATGTTCTATTTCTTGAAGTCCAGGACGTAAAGAAAAATGTTCAAGGTCAAGCTACAGTTCCAATTTCCTCCATGACTGATAACCCTGTAAGTATTATCTAATGATCCAAGATTTCTTTATTGTCATTATGTATTGTTGTCAACCAAAGGTACTTGCTCTTACGTAATGCAGAATGATAGAACTCGGTGGTGGCCCATCTATCAGAATGATCACGAATGCGTCGGGAAGGTCCTGCTCTTCACTGGTAGTACGTTTACAAGCGATGAAGCAGTACATAAGAAGGTTTAATATACCATTGCAAACCAAGATGATTCCTTTTATTTTTCTTCTTTTCAAGTCAAAGTAGTAGAGAAGAAACTTTTACCTAAACATAGCTCCCATGAATCGGACAGCAGAAGTAACATTTTGCCCCAGTAATCTATTTTTGCTTAACATTTTAATTCACCTCTCAGTTTTCAGTTGCCAAAATACATTCTAAATTGAACCTTTTTACACAATACATCAAATTCACTATACAACTGATAACTCCAGTAAATACAGGCATTTCAAAGACTATAATGGCCATGCAAAGTTAGAGAAGACAAAGCCTTGTGCCTTATTGAAAATTCACTACACAAATGGTTACTCCAGTCATGACAAGCATTTTAAACTCTTATTACCAGCATTTGTCAGGGTTTAGTTATATAGTATTAGATTACCTTTTGCCTTATTGGAAATTCTAAATCTCCTAAAACTTCTTAGTATGCACTAGGCAAACTTAGTCCATAATGAGGTAGTTATCATTTAATGCATAATACATACACATGCAAAACATATATGGACACTATAATAAACAGGCCTAAGGTTAAATTTGTAGGCCACTATTTCAGTCACAATTCTTGCACTGGTAACCAGTTATATTTACTTTTGCATGTAGCTTTAATTTTATTTCTGCAAGTACCATAAAGATTTGAGTAAGTTACCAATGGCTACTGGAGATATTCTCCTAGGAGATGCAATATATAATTATAATTTGACCTGACATGTACATGTCTATTGTATTGCACGTGATAGAGTGGACCTATTGTGGAGACTCTAGCATATGATCTACTGCTGGAAGCTGCCATGCGTGCTCATCAGTTTCGTGCACGAAATTTACGCGTAGTTGGGTCTTGGAAGTGGCTCCTAACAGAGTTCGCCGAGTACTATGGAGTTTCAGATTCGTATACTAAACTAAGGTATCTAAATATGATATGCCTAATCAATATAAGACAGTTCTATTCTTTTATTAGGATATGTCTGAATATGGATTTTTATGCAGATATCTCTCTTATGTCATGGATGTTGCCACTCCTACGAAAGATTGCTTAGAATTCGTGCATGAGTTGCTTGTGCCGATCATTAAGGCCAGGAATGAGAGAAGTTTAACAAGACAAGAAGTAAGCCTCCAAAGCACACTCAATAATCTCATTATGCATTATTGTGAGTTCTATTGAGAAGCTGGAACTCTCCACAGATTACCCCCTTTATGAAAAAAAAAGTACTTTAAACTATTCGCGAGGAAAAAATTGGACATGTTTACATTACAAATTGAATCAGATGGAATTATAATATAGTGCCTTTTGTTTTGATTTATTTTTCTATCTAGAACTGCCACTATTCGTTTCCCATCATGTTAGTCCTTACAGTAGATTTATGATTACAAATATCATGTTGCTGCTTGCTATCACAAACTTAAGGTGTCTTTTGCCAATGCACTTCATTGAAATGGAAAAAAATAAAAAGATATAACCATCTGCCACATGAATGTGAGCTACAACAACTCGCGTGTTCATGATTTGATTTGTGTCTTTGGGTGTTTTATAATTTTCCCTTCTTTTTTAGTTTTCTGATGTACTCCATATGTGTTACTAATTTGTACTTCCACAGAAAAGTATTTTGTTGGATTGCGAGACCCAAGTTGAGAGTCTTCTGGCAGATGTGTTTCAGAACTACAAGTCGCTAGATGAAAACTCTCCAACAGGTTTAACCGACATATGGGGCACAATACCAGAAATTGCAGCACCAGCCCTAGCTCCTGCCATACAAGTTTTTACGCTTCTTCATGATATACTTGCTCAAGATGCTCAAACCATGCTGAAAAACTATTTACAGGTACAAACCACTAAAACTTGCAGAAGTGCCTTTTCTTAACCACATTCTCTTATTTCTTTTTCCCTTCTTTGTGGATGGGCAAGTAATTAAATACATACTCCTGATTATTTTCTCTTGAATCATCTAGTCTAAAAGTTTAAGCTATTAAAGAAATTGAACATTTATTTATTTCAATTTAATCTTCAACATGCCTTCTCACATTTTATTTGACAATTTTTTGACTGAATGATCTTTTCTTGATGGATTCCTTGTATTATATAGGAAGAGTATTACCTTATACAACTATGGTATCAATCTAAATATAATAAATATAATCAACCTAAATAAGCTAAATACAATTATATAATATGCTAAATATAATTATGTACATAATTATGTTAAGTCATAATATTCGTCAATCACGATCTCTATCGATCTCATTGACATTATCCATCTCTATTACCATGATAAACCACCTCATCTAAAAGCTCGTGTAGTTAGAGAAAGGATACATTATAGTATTTAAATTTAGTCTTCAACATATTCCCACAAAAAAAATTCCAATAGTAATTATAGTAATATAAGAATCATTAAATCAAGTGATGCCATGGAGCTTAATTGAAGTCAAATTGTACTTACCATTACCCAAGAGATACAAGTGGCAGGGAAAAAAAGAAGAAAAAATATGGATTTGATCTACTTAATTAGGAGATCAAAGTAAGAATTCTAAAAGTCCTCTTTTACATATTGGTGTTGACGTTACTCGTTAGCACTTAGAAGTAGATTATCTGGTTTCTATTAATTATTGATATATTACAGAAATCAGAAGTCTAATTTTAAGGGCCATTTTAATAGATTGCAGCAACAAAAAGGTGTCGCAAGCACATGCTAGAGACCGATGAGTTTGTTTCAAGTAACTCAGAGGGTTTCATCATGGATTCAGTTACAATCTTCACGGCTTACTTGAAGATGAAGAATCTTTGTATTAACATAAGCAACGAAATTCATGCTGATATCAAGATCCATAATCAGCATATACTCCCCAGGTACAACAAATTTAGTGTTTGTTTAAGTGTTTATAAGCTATGGGTCCTGGAATCGTAATATGTAAGTCCTATGAAATGTGTTAATAAAAAATATGGTTGACCATCTTAAATTAAAAAGCTAAGCTTTTCCAAACATGTTGTCATTGATTAGATGAAATTATCAAATTACGCATTCAACTGATATCTGTTTTCTTGTTTTCAGTTCAATAGATTTATCAAGCATCACATCGGCAGTTTACAGCGTTGAGTTGAGCAAGAGGCTTAGAGATTTTCTTGCTGCATGGCCTCCATCAAGCCCCATGCCACATGTGAATGAACTGTTGGTAGCAGTTTCTGATTTCGAGAGGAGTCTTGAATCATGGAATATCAGGTTTATAAATTTAACATCCTAGAATATAGCCAATATAATCTTGCCAAATCAATTTGCCAGTAAAATTTTAAAGCTTCCAAACTGATAGTACGTAAATTACTGTACTTCAGGCCAGTGCAAGGTGGTGTAGACTCGAATGATTTGTACCATAATTACATAATGGTCTGGATAGAGGATTTACAACTTAACTTGCTTGATCTTTGCAAGTTAGAAAAGGTATCTCTTTCCAGGTTTTCTTTTCATTCATGTAGTGCAGCAACCTATTTCAATTATAGGAAGATGTAAATTCATTATGATTGTCAATTTCCTAATCCAAGACTTAGTCAGGAACCCATAACATTACAGAATTTATTTTATTGAAATATAGCCTCACAGCCTCCCTTGGATGTTCTCTTTGCAGGTACCTTGGTCAGGAGCAGTTACAAAATATTCTAGCTCTCCCTTCGCTGAAGAAATGTTTGAAAAAATGACAAGAATGCTTTTGGAGTACGAAGTTGTGATCAACAGATGGCCCCATTATACATTAATTCTAGAGAATGTGAGTTATATAGAATTCACTAATACAAGTGTGATGTGACATCATTTAATAAGTTAATATTTTTTAACATTCATGATATTTCAAAGGCTGCGGCAAATGTGGAAAGGGCAATAATTAAAGCACTGGAAAGGCAGTACAACGATATTTTGACTCCTCTGAGAGATAGCATACAAAAGAAAATCGGCATACAGGTTCAGAAATTGGCTAGGAGGCAGTCAACTACTCATTATTCCATCCCCAGCCAGGTGTGTGCTACTCATGCATATTATCTGATGTGGTGTCCTTAGAGTGATGTAAGTCCTAAGGGTACTAAGATATTGTAGCAATCATGTTTTATTTTCAAAGACCGAAAGCAGATGTCGACTTTTGTTAAAAATTTCCATTGGATGACTTATCCCCGCTCACATGGATTTCTTTTACGAACGACTCAGACTAATGTTGAGAAACGCTAAATAACAATCTTCTGGGTAAAACAAGAAGAAAAACAAGGATATTGTAGCAATCATGTTTTATTTTCAAAGACCGAAAGCAGATGTCGACTTTTGTTAAAAATTTACATTGGATGACTTATCCCATGCTTGCATGGATTTCTTTTACGAACGACTCAAACTAATGTTGACGTTTCCTAAATAACAATCTTCTAGATAAAACAAGAAGAAAAACAAGCTAAACTTTTGGTGCAGAAGCGTTAATGAAATTCTTATAATAAGAATTATATAATATTTAAGAACAATATTGGAATAACTTACTTGAATGTTATTGAATAATAATTGATATTATGAAAAAGTGTGCAATGCCGCTATATTTATAGGTAAACTAAAATAAGGAAACTAATAAAATCATAATCTAATCAAAAATCATATTCTAATCAATAATAATAATAATAATAATAATAATAATAATAATAATAATAATAATAATAAATCATATTCTAAACAAGAAATAAGAATAAAAAAATAAAACACAACTTTGTCCCTGAAAAACTCGAGATCGGTTAAGTAAATCGTTTTTTGTCATAGTTTTAGATCTGGAACTGTTGCTTTTGGAAGGTACTGATATTTCACCACTCTTGTGAACGAAGATTAAGTCTATGCAAAATGTCTATTCCCTTAAGAAGCCCTTGTTTGAGCCTCATTTTTATTTTTATTTTTTTGTCAAAATTCATTTTAGAACTGTGTTTTATTGGAAAATGTGTGGTTAAAAAGTAAAGAAAAGTTTTCTATTTATGTGTAAATTATTTTATAGGAGAATGTGTGGTTGAAAATGAATTTTGAAAAAATGAATTTTTGAGAAAATGGGGACCGAACATAGGCTAAGTATCCTCTATTGGTGCTACATCCACTTTTTAATGTCTAGTTTCATTCCCATTTTATCCATCTTAACATCTCATTTTTACTGCATATTTGTCATAATGGCCTACAGTGGTAACTATAGGTATCTTTGGTCTAAGATCCGCTCTACCAATCCTCCTGTTGACTTGGTGGATAAATTTTCTGATTTCATAGGATTCATATACCCTTTTTTTTCTTATGTCCAATCCTCTCTAACCAATGTTCTTCTCTTATTAAAAGAATTGAATGTAGCATGATCCTGTAATCTAAATCCACCACCATCTTCTTATTATGGCTAAAAGGGTTATCCATGTACTGTGTCTTAGTTTTGCTAAACCTGGAACTCTTAGACTCCAGTGTTCTATAAAAAATTATCAGCCAGATTTGGAATAATCAAACAAAGAGAACAAATTGGTCTCTTTTATTTGTCGCCTCATCAACTTAGAAAGTACTACAATTTCAAGATTTTATACTTTGACTAATTCACCGAAGATTTACCACAAGCTGTCAGATTTAGATGTATGTGTTGGTGTGACTACATTTTTTTAAAATTCTTAAACAGTTAAATGTTTCCTTAAATTCGAGAATTTTCCATTGGTCGAACAACTAAAAGGTTACATGCAGGGTTACATGCAGGTTATTATAGAACATACATATTGAGATTCCATGTTTTGGGCAATTTTCAATAAAATCTTCAGTCAAAGGGAATCAGCCTTCATGAATAAAATACTTTTATGTGTATTACATGTAACTCTGTATTAAACTAATTTTGTCACCTTTCTTATATTTGGCAGTTGGGAACTTTTCTAAACACTATGAAGAGAATTCTGGATGTTCTGCACTGTAGAGTTGAGGATAAGCTGAAGTCATGGAACTCCTATTTGCCTGTAAATGGAGATCATAAATCTACTTTTGGGGAGCAGATGAATGCTGTGACGGTCTTGCTGCGAACAAAGTACAAGAATTACATTCAAGCTATAGTGGTCAAGCTCTCTAGCAATGTAAGTTGCTTCCTATTGCTAGTTTAACTTTGGTTTTAATACAAGAGCAAATTTTTTATGCACTACTAAAGATGATTCAACAGCATAATGAATAAAAGTTAGCACTTTTTGATCAGTACTATCCAACCCTTCCTGCCAAAAATGCTATTAGGTCCTCTCTTAGTATGGGTTCGTTTAGGACGGAAGAACATTCAATGTAAATGGTTATGTACTTCTCTTCTCCTTAGAGCTTAAACTCTGTGCATTTACAATTTTTAAATGACTAATTTCAGATGCAAGCGAATAGAAGCACCCGGCTTCAAAGGATCTTGGAAGATACAAAAGAAGCAGATGGAGAAGCAGATATCCGTGAAAAGATGCAAATACTCAGTGCACAACTCTCTGACTCCATATCAAACGTACACGAGGTTTTTATGAGTCAAATATTTGTTGCAATCTGTCGTGCTTTTTGGGACAAAATGGGACAGGTAAAACTGAATAAACGTCTAATTTCCATTTATTCCAATTTTTTGGTTACTTCTGATTCATGTTGACTTGTTCATTCATCAGATTGTATTAAAATTTCTGGAGGGCAGAAAGGAGAATCGAGTTTGGTACAATGGATCATATCATGCTTTAGGGGTGAGCATTCTGTACTCAAATGCTAATTTTAATTTTAATGTTCACAATAAGTCATCTCCGATTTGATCTAAAAACATGTTCACTGATTTGGATTACTTATTGATTATCAGATTCTGGATGACATTTATGCATCGCAGATGCAGCGATTACTAGGAAATGCATTACAAGAGAAAGATGTAGATCCTCCTCGTTCCATAATTGAAGCTCGATCTATTTTGTCGAGAGACACAACAAATAGAATGGAATCATCAACATATTTGTATTTTTAGAGAACACTTCCCTTTTGGCCATGTCATGTAAATGCATACAGGATATTAATGGTGGTTGTATATCTTTCTTGTATTTAAAACAATAATTCCTTAATAAAATTCTTTGCACCATTTCATAAATCTGTTGTGAACTTGTCATTGACACAGCTTCAAAGCAGTCGACCTACTTTCAACCGAGATAACCGAATACCCAATTTTGTGAGCTTTTCAATTGGGTTGGGGAATAAAATAACACTTGTGTCCGTAATATTATCCTAAGCACCAGGTGACGTGACACACTACAATAGATATCACCCGAGTGCTTAGAAGATCAGTCATATAACTTGATCGGTAATTTACTAAAAAATAAAAAAAGTATAATTTGTCATCGTTGCTAATTGTTGATGTTCGCAACGACAATTTCATTGACGATTACAAAGGTGAGTAGGTAATCGCCGACGGTATCATTCTCAATAATTCTGTCAAAATCATGGACATTGATTTTTGCAAGAATAATATAGTTACAAAATTTGTGATAGTAATAGTTTGCTCTCTAAATTTTATCGTTCTTATTCTCGAAAAGACATTCACAGCACTGCCCAATTTTGCAATACTTTCAATTTGGACATGATTCATGAATAAACAACTGAATAATGACAATCTGGATATTAAAGCCTCATGATTACTATGGTCTTTCTCGCCATTTTCCAGGAAGTTTAGACGTAAATCAGCTGACATAAGTTTTGAAAACATGAGCTTATTTACGAGGATTTTATAGTCAATGCAATCAAGAATCATGGCGACGAGAAATATGAAAAGAACCGTCACATAAAATTTTAACGTTCTTAAATAAAATCCTTCAGATTGGTTGCCGAAGCTTAGATGCAAGCCTTCATCCTAGGTTTGTGTTTTTGTTTATCAGCATTAATGAAAGATGTACCCTAGAAATGGTTTGAAAAAAGAAACGCTGTCAACTTCTTTAAATTTTATGTTCCCTTCTTTTACTACTGAAATATATCAAAAAGTGCTATTCTATTTACATATACGCCTTCACCCCAAGGAAACAGAAGATCGAAGAATGGCAACTTTGGCAAAATCTCTTTTTTCTCATCTACAATCCGTTGAATCTTTCATGGACAAACCTTAACATACAAGACAAATAAGTCAAGTAAGTTACTGCTTGAAGATGGCAATACCAGTGTTGGAGAAATGTTCATCAGCCATAGCAAATAGCAAAATAAACAAATTCACTAAATATAATCCAACAGAACGGGACTAGAAAATAGTTCAAAGTTGCTAAATCAAGTAGCTACTAAGACTGGCTTCATTCGTTTTTCACTCTCCTTGCAACCTTATCAGAGAACATAAAAAAAGAAAAGCAGAAGTACAGAAGCAAAAGGCGACCAGAATGTGGATTCCCAAGCTGTAAAGAAGTATGCCCAACGACTGTTTCCCTTAATCAATTTAAGTCTTCAGGTCCCTTTCCCCTGCTGGATTTGATGAAGAAGAGCAGCTGCCAACTGCAGTGTTGCCTGCAATCGCTTCTGGGGGTCAGCGTCTGCATCCTCTTGGCCAGCATTTTGAAGCTGTTGGTTCATTTGAGGAGCAGCTACCGAATTTGGAGTCTGCTGTTGCAGCTGGAACTGTTGCACTTGACCAAATGGTGCTGACGAGAACTCCGAAGATACTTGGTCATTTGGTAACCCATAATTCTGTGAGGGTATGGATGAATATCCAGACTGATTTATGTTCTCTGCTTGTCTGTAGCCTTCGCCAGTTGACCCACCACTCAATTGCCCCTGTTGTCCAAAAAGGGTTGAAGCTAGCTGAGCTAGTTGTTCTGGTCGAAATCCTGCAGCAGGCAATGGTGAAGGGAGGGGAGCTTTTTCCTGAAGGGGCAACTTGCCATTCCCACTTGAAGGAGTACCCGACATTTCAGATGTGAAATTGTTTTGAGACGTCACCTGCACAGATCTAGGTAATGCAGAGTACCCCATGGGACCAATGAAACTATTGGATGCCTGTGATGAATTATTCAGTGTGTTGGAATTCAGGTTCTGTAAATCATGGGGAGGCCAGTTTGTTCCAGATGTAAGCTTTTGCTGATGGAGCAGATGATCATGTTGTTGAGTATTTAAGGGCTCGTGCAAATTACTTGTAGAATGACCAGATCCCGAAAATGGTGCAGGTAAACCACCTGAAGACAGAGCTCCCGAAATAGGTGGAGCACTTCTTACAGGTCTCTCGAAATTCTTAAAAGAATGATTGGACAAGTAGCGGTCTGAAGGTGAGTTTGACTTCTGGTAGGGGGAATTACCTTGGAAAGATGTAAAAGTAGTTTCTTTATTCTGATGTCGAGGAGGGGACCCATAGCTGGAGCCTTGAGGCTCTAATCTTAAAATAACACCAGAAATGCTCAGTTTCCCTGGTACTTTCAGTACTTTCTCTGAGAATTCTGAAGGAGGTACAAGAAACAAGGTTGTCCTTTCATCCAATTTAGCAACAGCTGCTCGCTGTTTCTCGCCCAGATAATTCCTGAACTCATTATAAAATGCCATGTCTGGATCAGTTGCCGGAACAAAGAAGACAACCCAAGCACTAGCTGCCTGATAGTAATGCTTTGCAAGCATATCTAAACTAGTCCTCGCTGTGCAATCTAAATATTCTGGCCTGCAGCATTATAACCTTTATTGAGTAATTTGATAGATTTAGTCCACAATAGGATGTCTAATCAATGTACATACAGCAGACCCTCGCATAACATTTCTACCACTGACTCTGATTTTCCTGCTTCTTACCTATTTTCATTTTTACTTTCAATTTAGTTTTTAATAAATTATTCACAAAGAAAGCATAAAAGAGACGTATACAAATTATTTTTTTAAAAATATTCTGAAATTTATTCAAGTAATCCTGATAGGCTTGGAGGTTTTCACTGCTTAAAATGTTTTAATAGAAGAATAGATGCTTCAGTCCATGGGACATACCAGTCATGAAGATGACAGAACTTGGCAGTTTTCAAGACCAATAAAGCAGGCTAACCTAAAAAACATTAAGATATGCAGACCTATTTCCTCAACGATTAGGAAGACAGTACTTACAGGGGCATGTCCAAAGGTTTTCCCACACGAAAGCACCGAGCACGACAAACAGGGGTCCCTCCCTTGGCTATTGTTCCCTCCCACTTCCATTCTTCATTCCGAGCCACATCATGTATTTCAGGGGTCAACCTTTTGCGGTCAGGGGGAGGCAATGGAACTGAATTGACCTGGAAATTATCATATGATGCATTCCAATTATCACTCCTCTCCCCATAATTTTGGGTTGAGTTCATTGCACGGTCGGGGATCTGTCTGTAATCGAATTTCTTATCAAGGACCTCAGCTGGAGGAAAATCAGGATATGTCTTAGAGACAACATGTTTTACTTTTTCCGATTCTGAGAAAGGATATTCTGGAAGCTCATTTTCAGGAGGAAATGCTGTGGTCTTCAGTTTCTTTGCACCCTGCAAATACGAGGAATCTTCTGGCAAATCCCATGGATCATCATAAAATGGACCTTGTCGAGGAAACTTCTGAGAGGTGAATTCACGAAAATGAGTCTCTCTGTCCCTTGAAGGACTATTGTGATGCTCATAGATATTTCCACGTAATCCCAGTTCGGACCTTCGTTCTGGATATCTCCTCTGCTCATTGGCAACATCTTCACTGGCCCATATATTAGCCTTTCTACCAAATCCCATGGCACCAGAATCGCCAGGCTCCATATTTGGGATAAAATGAGATCTAATGCTGCTGGGTTCTCCAGTCACACCACCAAAGTTCCTATCGGATCGGAAGTATTCAGGAGATCTTTGGCGTCCATATGACTCAAAATGTGGAGATGGTGGAGTATCTATTGAATTCTTCTCTCTGTTTGAAGTTCCAGATTCGCTCTTGGCAAAACAAATATGTACACGAGGATTCCCAAATAATTTCCCCTGAAGAGTGTTTTTAGCCCTGCAGGCCGCACTAATATTTCTAAAACGAACGAAGGCATAAGTACGCCCAGGAAATGCAGTTATCTTCTCTATCTCTCCAAATGGTGAAAATGCCTTCCTCAAAATGAATTCATCCACTTCCAACTGAGCAGGAAACCCAATCCATAAGACTTCACTGGGGTCTGCATCTTTATTATTTGTCTTGGGTTTGTCCAGATATGGTGGCTCAGGAGAGTGATATGATCTTGACTCCCTCTGTGTAAATGTAGACCCTCTTGCTGCGGGACGTGATTCATCCCGTCGTTGAGAATAGTCTGCCTCGCGTGGGGGCAATGTTGATTTTTCCTGTACATATGGAACCAAACTTAGAATGGCTATGTTGTTACATTGTCCGATGACTTGAGAGAGAATATTTCAATGTTTTCTGTTCCCAGAATATGCTGATGAATCCATCTAGTGTACAATCACAGCATGCTAAATTAAAGCTGCAACCACCTCAGTGTATCGACTACATACACACAAATAAATAAAAAATATATTCTTACATAAATCTATCTACACAATTATGTACTGTTTCATGAAATGCAGCTTTTCAGCAGTCCAACTCTCCCTCCAGCAAGAGTGCTAATTTATTGCACAAGAATATCAGTATTTAAATACACCCAATAGAATATTCGAGAACTGTAGATTATTTTGAATCCCCCAAAAATTGGAAACACGCAGAGCGAAAGGCGCAAAAGACTAGTTGGTTCTCAGTTCACATTTGCACTAAAAATAATGATATATTAATAACTTTCCCAAATAGAATGGGAGCTATTCAGGATATCTTCTACTTTTGTAGAAGGGATTCCTGAGGAAATCACATTGGTTAATTCCTCTAAAAGCTCATGCATGGAAGTGAGGCAAGCTATTTTAGCTTATTATCCAAGCAGGCCCAAAAGCACTTTCTTAGTTTCAAAAGCAGTTTTTGAGTTTTCAAGTCTGCGCCAAACATGCCCTAACTCGCCGTGATTCATTGGTTTCCTTCTGTTCCGTTCAAATTATTTTTCTCATGATTTCTCTAAAGGTTAATTATCTCAGGACAGTCCTTGGGCTTGGATTCAGTACTATGATGAAATGGGCTCCTAACGTCAACTCAAGGCTGTCAGTCTAAGCATTTTACTACCACGGTGACTCTTTCGGATATTTAAATCGACGTGAACATACATAGTCAAGATATTCTATCGTCAACGACTAAAGCTAACTCAAATAATTTGAATCATTCAGTCTTCAACTGTAACAGATACTGAGCTGATGAATCGGATGAACACTATAATAAATTTCCACTCAGAAAAAAATTGCTAATTATCTTCGATGTATTTAGTTCAGAAACTCGGAATTTAATTACTGGGAATCACCTCAACATTTGTCAAAGACCAGCACTAGATACAATACAAGTAAATAATTTTACATTTATACCCTGTTGCCTCGAACAACCAAAAAAAGTAGCTATTGGAAGTCTCACACAGCCAAAACAATGCAAGAAATTACGAGGGTGGCACTGCTCTGTGAGTTTCTATCAAATAAGATTATATTCTCTTTGAATGCCTATTGATAAAGAGTTTAAAGGAAGATAATGCCTATTGATAAAGAGTTTAAAGATGTCCATTACACATTTTTTAGGGAACTTCTATAATATTGTGTAGATTTCTGTATTCATTTCTGGTATTCAGGACATCTCGACCTTTTGCTGTAATTGTACTTTCAATAAAAATTATATGTTTCTTATCAAAAAAAAAAAAACAGAAACAGAAACAAAATATGTCGTGTAATAGTGACAGTATTATATAAACTACAGACATATTAAGCAGATAAGTAACTGCAAATTGTTGAAGGAATGAATATGAATTCCTTTTAAGGAAAAACATTCTCTTGCATTGAACCTCGTAGTAACAAGGGCAATAATAAATTATTTGTGTAAGCCAAGTGATGTAGAACAGAACGAACAAGAAGAAAACTTGAGAAGGGGAGAGAATCATGAGAGAAGATAGAGGGAGAAAATATGAGTTTATTCAATAACCAAGTCTAACTATTACAATGAACAATCCCTCTTTATATAAATTTCCAAGTAAACTAATTTAAGTAGGAACACAACTAAAGAAATAATATAAAATACTAGAAAACCTATAAAATAAAAACTTAATTCTAGTCAAACTAGAAAACTATAATAAACTAAAATAAGTTGAATCTAAATCAAACTATCTTCATTCCTAATCTACTAAGGATATCTATTATTCTTATATTCATTCCCCATTATTTCTTCCCAACTAAGAGAACTCAATTGAGACGAGGTAGATTCCCACTTTTTATCCAAGAAGTCCAATAAACAAAAAAGATACTGACCATATAATGACTAATATATATATATATATATATATATATATATATATATATATATATATCAAAAATATAATTTGACCAAGTGAACAATTTCTCAATCAAATCAAATATCAACAATGAAGTAACAACAATTTTGTGCGACTCATCCACAAAAATTGCAACGGAATCCACGAGGATCACGATACACTAGCATGGTAGACTGGTCTACAGAGCTTGAATGTGCCCCGATAAGCAAACAAATTATGAAAAATGAATATAAGAATAGTAGGTATCCTTAACCCCTATTTGGTGGAGATTAAAATTAGATTTTTAGTAGATTTTGATAAAAGTTAATAAAATGTGTGGTTAAAAAATTAAGAATACTATGAAATGTAATTAAAATTAATCGTTGACTTTAACTTGTATTAATATCTACCAAACAAGGACATAGTAGATTTAGAATAAAGATAATTTGATATAGTTTAGTTTATTGTAGTTTTCTAGTTTGACTAAGACTAGGGTTCTACTTTATAGTTTTTCTACTATTTTATATTATTTCGCTAGTTGTTTTCCTACTTAAATTAGGTTACTTGAAACCCTATATAAAGAGGATTAATTGTAATAGTTAGGCTTTATTATTAAATAAACTCATATTTTCTCTTGATTATCTCATCTTTCTTCTCAAATCTCATTCTTGTTCATTGCTTTCTACATCACCAAGCCTAAGGTTAGCTAGGTAGTAGGGTCATGTTTTACATTTGACTTAAAGAGGGCATGTATATAAAAGTGACGTGATTTCGGTAGAGTAGGTTTGAAGAGGAAGGAGTACAACAAAATTAAATTGGTCTGTCATAGTTTCTAAGGATCCTGTCCTGCAGATTTAGCAATGAATCCTATAGATTTCACAACGAGGAGAGCACAATGGCAAAAAAAGATTCACATAGCCAACCTCAAAGTTAATGAGCATAAGGCCTACGTTAGTTGTTGTTTCCAAGCCCAAGGTTACAGGGAACAAATCCCAGGTTGTTTTTGTAGCTGTTGCTTGTTATAAAGAACAAGCTAACTCGAACTCGGACAATCATTAGTCCAACCTCAATGTGAAATGAGAATTATACCTAATTTTATTTCCTATAAGGTCAATTATATCTTATCATACTCTAGCTACATAAATTTTGAAGACTTGATGAACTTGATTTGCAGATTTATATCGACATCTAAACTAAGAGAAATTAGGGTCATCACTATACATGTTCAGTAACATTTTTGAATTTTAAAATTGTAACAAGTATTATGACAATCTCGTGACAAGGAATTCGCAAGACGACACAAACAAAATGATTTTTCAAGTTAAAGGATGACAACTTAATGTACAAATAACAGAAAAAAAAAAAGTGATGCACCATTCGAAAACAACATATAAAGGAGAGGCAAATCAATGAGACATCTTTTGAGCACTTCCATAAACAAGATCTTAGAATGTAAATTATCAAGTAAAAGAACTTGATTCTAAAGCACAAACACATCTCAAAACCAAATTCTAGTTGAACGGTGTCTACAACAATCAAGAATGGACTAGATTGTATGCTTCAGATAAAAAAAAATGATAAAGAATTATTTAAAAAAGTAAGGTTTATGCCTTCAGTCCTGCCTTATACCAGGCATTCATTGAACTTGTCAATACGTATGCCCTAAGTGCCATTGTGAAGGCTTACTACACCTCAATTTACCAAGGCTAAGCCCCAGGGACGCTGAGGCATGCACTCATCTGTTCATGCCTTTTTTGGGCATTTTACCGTTAGTCTCATTTTTCAGACTATTCTAAACCCCTGTTTGGCCCCCATTAAATTAAATTACATTCCATTAAATTTTTTTCTCTCTTCGTTACAACCACACATTCATCAAATAAAATAATATTACACACAAATCTAAAACTTTTCATTATTTTTCCACCACATATTCTCCCATCAATCACTATTCCAAAAATTTTCAACTATCAAAAATGCCAAATAATGGGGGCCAAACAAGGGCTAATATAACCTAGAACATTTTACAGGTCAGTTGTTTTTTTATTAAGGCGCCATGCAAGTGTAGCATGATGATAAAGAGTCAAAAAAGTCGATAATGTTGATGAGAACTAGATATGTCGGAGATTTTGTTCAATACCCCATGGGAGAATTCTAGGTTGCTTTTCCAGTTTTCCTTTTGGCAGTGGATTACAACTTTGATTAGTATTTTGAGATATTATTATTTGCTAATTTATTTTTCACTTTTGTGTATAAGTAAAACTTAATATTGTTAATTTTTATTATTATGGATTTTGAAGATGGTTTATAGTATATTATAAGCATAACTTTATACTTCCATATTCTTGTGGATTATTTTATTGACTTTTCTAGATTCTTGTGGCATACCCCTAGAGGTGAACATCAAAACACCTCAAGGCTTACATCTCTCCTCGCATAAGTAAAATGCCTCAGTACCCAATTGGTTGAGCCTTTTTAAACAATGAAAGAATAGAGCCTCGAGATCTTCCATAAAAGTGAAAAGGCACAAGTCTCTCGAACATATAGAACCTGCAGTTTTGCCAATACTTGCAGTATCTCCATGTCAAATTGGAAAATAAGCAATATCTACCACGCCAACTTCATTTTATCACAACATTGAACTGGCATATTGAGAAGCAAATTGTACACGGGAATACTAATTAGTTATGTAAGAATTGCAGGCATTTTGAAGGTGACTGGTGCCCAAAAAAAATGAAACAATGAAGAACTCATCAAAGAGACAGCTACTACAATTTGCCAAGTGGGAGGCTTGTGTAGAAGTTACACAGAAAGAGAATTGTCAGTCTCCTAAATTATCTAAAATCTGCTTAGAAGTTTCAACAACACAGTTAATCATTAAGACAGCTTAACTGAGCAAGAACTTAATGTAATTTTTTTTAATGATCACAGGTCTAAGAATTTGCTGAGTTGAGTTGATCTTGATGGATCACCATAAATAGAATTAAGTTGCTTAACAAATCCAACAAATTTCATAACATTTCCACTTGAATTTGATGTTTATTTGACAATATATTAAGCATCTACTTTTGTACACTGCCAGATTTTTGTGTTCATGTGGTGTCATTAATGTAGAGATCCTTGAATTCTCACCTTTATAATGTCAGATTTCATGTCTGCATGCTGCCAAGATTTTGTGAGTGAATGGCTGCAATAGCCATTATATTAACAATTATAAGGACAGAGTGATCTAATATGCATCTTTTTTTTTTGGTCCACTGCCAGGTTTGTTTTGATGTGGCGTCATTAATGTGAGAGATCCTTGAATTCTCACCTGCTAGTTTATAATGTCAGATTTCATGTCTGCATGCCGCCAAGATTTAGTGAGTGAATTGGCTGCAATAGCCATTATATGAACAATTATAGGAACAGAAAGAACAAGACTTGGGGACTATTAGTTTGGGCTTTATTCTGTGATGGAAGTAGATCTGATTCCCAATCTCTCCATACCTTAATACCATACTGAGATTAATACAATGTGATATTTTTCCATTGTGGCACATATGCTGTTCATGCAATTGCAGAATTTTATCTCCTAGCAATAGAGACAACTCTGAATTATATAATTGTGCATTTGCACTAGTGGTTCAGTTAAACTGCTCACTAAAATGAAATCACATCAGTAACTTTACATGACAGTGCTAAATAGGTTCATATGTAAAACTAATCATGTAATGATGCCCTACTTGGTTGGAAATTGCATGTAAGCTTCATTATCCAAAAGATAAAACATCTCCAGGTCAAAAGGAGTGCAAGAAGTAATTGCAGAGAAAAAGAAAAGGAAAAACAATACATCCACGCAACAACATGGTTACATCCATCAATAAAGTGCCAGTGCTTATGGAAATAATACATTTCCACATCTATAATCAATTGACTATTTCACAATGAACAAAGAAATAAATCATATTTTCCCCCCTAAAAATCATAGTCTTCAAAATTCATGAATTGCATCATGACATAGAGATATCGAATTTCATAAATGCCGTTCTGCTCATAGCAACTAAAAACATCTCACATCACATTCCGAAATTCTCGTAACAAAATCACCTTAACCCTCATATTGTCTGCCTTGGAGAAATTAGAAATGCTATTTAGGGCTTGTTTGGTAAAGATTCTCCTTTTCTACAGTAAATCAATTCTCATTTTCAACCACACATTCTTCAATAAAATAATATTTTCCATCACATCAATACTTTTTTCTTCTTTTTCAACCACACATTTCCCATCAAATCACTATTCAAAAATCAATTCTTCCCCCAAAAATCCTTACCAAACACACTCTTAGACCCACTAATCCTAAGCACCAACCTAATTGTCCATTAAGTGTCCTTAAATGATGTGGACATCTTAATGAGTAATGTCATTCAGCCCTACTGGTGCCTACAAGAAGGTTTTGCACTCCTACAAAATATTTGTGCCTGAACCAAGAATCAACCAAATAAGCCGATAGAACGTAGTCTTGTTGAAATTCAAAACAAGAATGTGTTTTAAGGTTTGAATTGTTTTCAGTATCATAGTAAATTAATTTGGAGATGTTGTATCAGATAGTTCCCAATCAAGTTAACTCACTGCTTGCAGTGTTTTGGCTCAAGCTAAGACCATCTGGAGTTCTAGTCATGGAAAAAATATTGGGACCATTCTGGTGGAAACAAAGTTATGTTGCTGCCCCATTTGATATTAGTCAACATCCAAAGCGTCACTTTTGAACAAGTCTACTATATTTTATCTTTGATATTTGAATGTTTAACAGCATCAAGTATTAAAGCCATTGTCTCCTCAAACTGTTCTATCCTCAAATGACACCATCTCACCTGGTATTCCACATAAACTGTATGATTGTACATTGAATTTGCTTGAGTGTATCAATAACCCCACTTTTCTAGTTATTGAGGTTGAAAACTGGATATTATGCTTGGCAGTTGATAGCGATAAAGTTGCTATGCATGGATCTGGATATGGCTTAAAGAGCTTGGATTCTTTATCAGAGGAGCAATAAATGTATTGAATGGATATATTAGCAACGCAGTTGAAGTTGACAATCATATATTGACATCTCTTGAATTGGAACCATGTCTTGCTTGATATACAAGAGTATACCACCACCCAATTTAGGAATTTGAATAGACTTTAGCAATTGTATTGCTGATTGCAAAATTAGCACTCCCATTAAGTTGCAAGAGGATAGTCATAATTACTCTGATGGAAGTGGCAAAAAAGCAGATGGTCATTTTTTAATTACCTCCTTAAAAACATCAGCCACATTTCTCAAGTTCAAATGAAAGAAAAAATTGTGACCAGTGATTGATGAAGTTGGTTGTTCACAAAGTTTGCTTCGACCACCTTATACATGATTTGGAAATCCTGATCGAGGCCGTCTTGCAATATAACCTATAGGAGTACTTGTTGTGACACACTATGCTTGTTTGCATAACCCAAATTTGTAGGAGCTTCTTAAAAGTCTCCAATAATTATGCAAAGTACACGTCCATGACAATGCATTAAGAATCAAAATTTCCTGTCAAGTCAGTTTTATTGAAGCCAATTGTTTATTACAAAAATTAACCCTCTTCTCCTTAGTGAAGCAAAAGCCACTGCATAGTTGATTAGTTTCTCAAGTAATGTACTTCATCTGTGGGGGTTCACTTGTCGAAAGAATTCTAACCAATCTAACAGACAAGAAACATCCTCTCAACAAAGTTCGCGTCTAGGCTAACAGGTATCAACATTATCATGCATACAACCAAAAAGGAAGATGAGAACGGGGGAAAGAATGGGAGCGCAGCTAAAACACTTTCATTACATAGCACTCAAACTTGCATACCTCAACAACTTCAATTTAATATATTATCTCACTAGCATGTGATCATAAACATCAACTTCAATTTAATATATTATCTCACTAGCATGTGATCATAAACATAAGTATTTTATGTCACACAAAGGTCATCATGCTTTAAGAGCATATGAAGATCAAGATGACATTTGTAACCATAACTGCCAAGCAATGTTTAAAAGAATTAACACTAAAACATACACATATGTGTAGTCCAATGCCCTTATCCATTTCTCAGTACCACGGTATTTAGTGAATAAAGGAATACTTGGATAAAAATGTATACTACAGTACTCATTCTAGCTTTTCTTAAAAGCTTTCCTACAGTGGCAGAAACTTCAGATTTTTTCTAACCCATTCTTACTACCTTGTAACAGAATCTTTAGCAACAATCTTGCAAAACTCACGCTTACTACCATCATGAATGTATATCTACATCCATGCAGATATGAGAATTTTTCTATACAAGTTCACAATTGTGTATGGCTGGTGAAATGACATTCACTGTTAAATGAGTGGCCCATCTTTGTTAGTGACAAACATATCAATCCTCTTTCAGAAATAGTGCTGCTGAAGGCAGCACTATTCGTTGTGTTCAATTCATTAGCATTTCTTTCATCGAAAATTCTATTGAAATACAGAGCTTGTTTCGTGCTGGTAGAACCAAGGGTGTGACTTTCCCGAAGTGTTTAATTTTTACAGGTATCAAGCTCTCATTTCTCAAGATTGCAAACATAACAGAGCCTGTTTCATAGATGGTAAAAATGAGACATGACTTTTGGTACCTTTCAAAATTATTCATGCAACACCATTCCATAGTGGAGAAGTAACAGAGTATTATGAATGTAAAATCAATGCGTGCCTTTTAGGACCTTCCATACAATTCTGTGGTATAGCATTAAGAAATCTTTGCAGATCTAATCATTTTGTTCAAAACGGAAGTGAGAACTAATGCTAACGCTTATTGAGTGGAGAGTATATTATGCAGTGGAAAAATTGGATTATTGAGATAAAATTGAATGCCATGCCCCTAAAAAGACGGATTGCATTGGGAGAATAGGTAGGCCTTGTTAGTGGCACATCATCGGGAATGGATCCAATCAACGGATTCCCCTTGCCTCCTGGATTCACTGAGTGAGTGGAAGACATTGAGAAGGGTTTCACATCACTTTGAGGGCTTATGTTCATTGGATGAAGAGTTAAATATTACATGGTATCTTGCTTTGTCTTTTTTGGTTTTTCCTTTGGAGTGGAAGACTGATGTAATTGACTGATTTTTTATATTTTCTTAAATAAGTGACGGATGAGTTAGACTGAAGAAGGTATGATGTTGCTTCTTTGTATATGCTTCTAATATTCTGTATCACCAAGCTGTCTTGAATTGCAATAGATTCCATAGAACGATAAAAAAATGTACATATGCAAGAAATGGCATCAAAATGGTACCAAAAGGCAATTAGACAAAGATCAACAAAACTAACCGCCTTCGCAAACTCAATCTTAAGTGGATTGCCTGCAAGTTCAAAACCTTGGAGCTCTCTTACTGCGAGAAAAGCATCTTCATCATTTCTATAGTTAATGAAAGCATAACTACGACCCGGTTGAAATGCAAGACTCTCGAGATCCCCGAACTTGAGAAAGTGATGCGCCAAAGCATTCTCTGTTAAGTTGTGCGAAAGATTTCCAACCCAAAGGTGTCTCGATGGGGGATTGTTTCCCCGACCATGCTGAGATTTCTCTTCAGATTTTGCAGGGTAATCCCTACGAGACCTGCCTCTTCCTTCTCTACCACTCTGTAAAAGGAACACACAGAATCATGCACATTAAATGAACATATTTGCAATCTTACATACACAACCTCAGTAGTCCTGTTAGCCACTTAGCACAAAAGGTGAAGATATCAGAATGGCAGTAACATTTTACTTCAGTAAACATAAAAGTAAAAAGAAAAGGCACACAAAAAGGAATTTGAAGAAATACATTATCATGAATTGAAGAAGTATAAATAAAAATATAAAACAATTTCATGATTTTCAGACCGCGATAATACTGAAACTAACATCAAACAGCTAAGACTAGTCTTTACCTCTCCCCAAAAGAAAATCAACAAACAAAAAAATTAAAAAAACAAAAAAGTATTATTGGTTGCCCTGACGAATAATCCCAAGTAAAGTCAATTTCATCGAATTAATACACTTCATAAGAAATAAATTCCAGTACAGAGAATTCAACCACAAAAATTCAAAATCAGAAGATCATAAAAAGAACTGACCATTTAATCTCAAGTATAAATTCAGTTGAATAAGATAAAGAAAGGTCTTTGAACTCAGGACAAAAGCTTCCGCTCTACCTACATCTATAGAAAGAAATCCTGCCAATGTATATGATATATAATTATTCTGAAACAGAGGGAATTCAAATGCCAATCTGGCGTTGTGAACAGAGGGATTGGTGATTAGGGTTTGGGTTTTGGTGCAAGCGGTGGCAATTGAGTGACGAGACGACATATCAAAAGATGGCGTGGGTCCTACCCTAACCTTACGGCACACCTGTTATTCCAAAATTGCACCATCCGTCCCCACCTTTAAAACCAAGTAAGTTGGTTGGCCCCAAGCTTTGAGATGAAGCATGGCGATCCTTAAAATCCCTTTTTAGTGCTTCTATATTGATCCTTAGTGCATGCTTGGCAAAGTTTAATTATAATCTAAGCTGGTCAAATATATTTATTACATAACATGTTGTAGGACTCATAAGTCATATCTAACTATCCATGTATTATCTCCACATTATCCATAGTTTATAAACACTTAAAAACACTATCAAACGTATTATTACTTTTAAGTGATTATAAACCGAGTCCAACGTAATATATGAATAAGTGAGTAGTAAATTTGTAAGTTTTACAAAATGTGTAAATATAATATTATTTAGACTTTGCCCGGCGAATGCGGTCTCGGGTCAATTGCATTGCTCTTCCTATGACCACCCAGGGACCTTCCTCGACAAGACTTCAAATGTGCGGATTTGCTGATCCATGAGTGACTAAGGTGGTCATTGAAAAAGTGGTGCAAGAAGTCAATTGATTGGCCAATAAGGAGTTGTTAACTATAATGCACTTAATTTATTTTTAGCGCTTTCGTTGTTATAGTCAACACAAGTGGTAATGTTGGTATTAACAGAATACAAAAAGGACACGATATTAAGAAGGAACGAAAAGAATGGGAACATATTTGTCACTCGATGAGGTGAGAAAGATGAGGTACAAGCTAAATCCTAAGCTAAGTAATCTTTAGAGACATCCATTACGTGCTCGTGGCATCTAGACAACCATCTTATTTGATAATAGTTAGTGGAAATTAGGGGTGTCCAAAAGTCCCGAACCGAACCCGAACCGAACCGAGCGGTTCTTCATAAATTAAATACCCGAACGGGTACCCGAATCGAGAACCGATGGGTTTGGGTCGGGTCTCGGGTCTAGACCAAGAACCGAAGAACCGAATAAGAACCGAAACTAAATAATTTTTTTATATTGAATTAATTAAATTATTTTATTTTTTTTATACAAATTAGCAAATTAATTAAATGAATCAGATTATTTCATAATTTTAATTTTAAAGTTCAAATCATTTTTAAAATCCATTAACTCATTTTAATTTGAAGCAAATGAATATACTTTATGTAGTTTTGCTATAATATTAATATCTACTTTTTGGTATTTGTATACACTGAATTAATCTTATTGGACAGTTAGTTATTTATATGTTTTTGAATTGGGCTACGTTAATTTGTAAAAGTTACAAATGAAATATCATTAGTTGTATTTATGCAGTGTTGCTGTAAATATTAAAAAATTTGATTATAGTACGGAACCGAACCGACCCGAACCGAACCGAACGGAACCGAACCCGAACGGTTCCATAATTATATTTGGACCCGACGGGTCCATTTATTAAATACCCGAAAGTTTTGGGTCGGTTCGGGTATCTTCAGAACCGAACCGAACCGACCCACGGACAGCCCTAGTGGAAATGATCACCTAATTTCTATTGGGTAGTGCATTTGAAAAGGGAATTGAGGGTGAAAATAGTGATATTCAATGCATCGGGTAGACTTTGTAGGGCAAAGAGTGTACATGTAGATTTTGTTTTCATTTTTTACCTATTTACTCTTTAGAAATATTTTATAGATATTAAATACTTTTACTCATTTTTTTAATAAAATAAGCAGTCATGCTACATGTACATTATGGTTGACAACACATTTGACATTCTTCCATTTGACAGCAATTCATACTATTGATTTGAAACACATACATCGAATCATTGTTCAAATCCTTTTCACCTAGAGGGAATGTCATAATTGATATCAATCAAGGATGTACAGCTTAATTGTAAAATAAGACATGTTCAAGTACATGTTAGTATACTTTTTGGTGTTTGACTCTCCAATCAAGGATTGAAGACCAACTCATTCATTTCTAATAAAAATGGTGCCCAACTTGCGACTTGGACAATAAGTTGGGATTTATTGGAACAATTTCACCTTGCATTCGTCTATATATTATAAATTAATGGAAGTTTCAAAGATACCCTCTATTTCAACTTTAGACTAGGTATAATACAAATATTTTAATCTAACTAAAGTTAACAATTAATTTTAATCATATATTTAATCTGACACAATTTTTAAATCACATATTTTATCAATTTTTATCAAAATTTACTAAAAAATGAATTTTAATCTCTACCAAACATGATTAAGAAATTCTCTATTTGAATTTGCAAATGACAAATTCTTAGTAGTCATTAATCGTTAAAATCTTGCAAATATAAGGTATCGTAGTCAAGTAATAAAGTAGCGAGTAAAATATCGTTTGAAAACTATGTAATTAATATAGTTTTAATTACTACTAACTCCAATCAATAGCCAATTTATGAATTATAATTTTATAAATAATTATCTAACTAAACTAATGAGCATCTATAAAACATTAGTAAAATTAATTAAAACACACGTCAAGACTTTTGAATTACCTAAATTAATTCATATTATTATGACATCACATATTTATTCTTATCATGCATCAATTATTTGGTCTACTAATCCACTTGTGACTTATTTGGCAAAGTAGTTTACAATGTTAAATAATAATAAAAAAAAAAAACTAAAATTTCGTCAATTCTACTATTGAGAACGATTTAATACTCCTTAGAGAACACGGACTTAATATTTTCCGTCTCGCAAAAGCATTCAGCATATCAATAATTTCTAGCTTAGTTTGTTGCTGATGAGTCCCTCGAGTGAGCCGACTAAAGCCAAAATAGTGCATAGCAAGCAAAATATTTTGAAAGCTTGAAGAAGTGTCCACGTTCCTGTCCAAGCTCGAACGTTGTTCTGTGCAAGGTACATCTCGACTGGAAAATATATAGCCAAAGGCCAGAAATTTAAAGCACCAAGAACTCCTAAAACTTGGTTGAAGTAAGGAAAAAGAATAGCCAGCCCTGTTGTAGACGCAACATAAGCAGTTCTGAAGCACAGTCGAAGAAGATTCAACTTGAAATCCGGCAGTAGCGGGAGCTTAATTCTGCGTTCTTTATTTACGAATTCACTATCTGGATGCTTATTTGAAATCCATCTCTCAGCTACTGCAAATAATGGCTGACTGTAGATCTGCAAAAGCAAAAACATATGCAACAGAAATCATAATCTAAGGTGAAAGTAGAAAACAATAACCTATTAACTTATTTAGTACTGCTGTAAAGATTTAACTAAAGTAAAAGTTGGCGATACAAGAAAGACCAAACTTTTGGGATTAATACAACCATCGTGCATACTAATCATTTCTGATTCAAAAACATTGTAAGAAAACATAATATCTTCGCTACTGTTTTCGAAACACTGCAGGCCAGTTTGGCAAGATTTTTACTTCCGCTCTTTGTAGAAGAGCTTCCTAAGAAAGCCATCTCGGACAACTTCCTCTAAAACCTCTTTTAAATTATCCAAATAGGACTTAAGGGGGCTTCTTATTCTTAAAAGCATCTTTTAACTCCTCAAAAACCCGGCCAAACGAGCCCTACAACTATGCATAGCCTAAAAGAAGGAGATGCTTGCACAATCTCGTGAATAGGGCGTAGTACCTGATATCCTCCCACAAGATGAAGAACTATGCAAGCATTGGCAAAGTCCACAAGCCAGTAGGGCTCATAAAATCCAAAGCCCGTCAATAGATTTCCAGGTGCCTGGCTGCCAAAAGCAGCATATCCGAAACATCCACAGCAGAGAAAGAAGATTGTGGTAATAAGTATAGCTGTAGCTGATGCCTTCTTCATTGTCTTGTTCTCTGGTGGCGGTGCCTTTAGAGTATCCTACATTTGCACGTTCATTTTTCATTAATTTGCTCAAGTTTTTTTATTGCAAAATCAAGAACAGAAGATAGATATCAGAGCATGTCATATATGTATCAAGTACTATTTTCTCACCTGTATGTCCAGAAGAATTACGTTGTAGGTGAAAGCAAAAGCAATATCTCCAATTGCTTGTGAGGAGAGCCATACTTTCTGAACCGTTGTTGCTGTAGATACTCCAGTAATATCTCCCTTGATTTCTCCATTTTCTGCATTTTTCATCTCGAAATGCTAATTATAGGAGTAAATGTATATTGATCCAAGAACATCGTATGAAATACTTTGTCATACTGATTTCCACGGTGAGCATATAGAACTCAGATTTGCATTTTTTTTTCCCACTAAAGTTAATTATATCAATATGTAAGATATCAAATTATGATCACAGAGTGAACCCAAAGACAGAAATGTCGAATTAAGGTTACCTACTACTTTTGCGAAACCGAGTGCGAGTCCAATGAAGGTATAAGCAAAGGACATGATTGCTGCAACTATTGAGAGCAGCTCCATGTCGTGGAAGTCAGGTATCTGAGAGAATAGTACCTGTACAACTCCAAATAGCAACATAAACATATTTTGACCATATTCACATGGAGCGTTGTGTCCTTCCTTGTGGTAACAATTTGATTTCAGAATTGCCCTAAACCAAAAACAAATCTACAATTATTATGTGGAGAACCCGAAAATCCATACAGGTTGTGAGTTCTGTAGGTACATAGCCAAATATGCCAAGTAAAGAAAAATGTTGATACTGAGTAATAGGCAGAAACACCATGGAGTGCCTTGTCACTATAAGGACATCATGAATGCATTCAAGAGGAAAAAATACCACCGGTGAG
The DNA here is from genome assembly GCA_035079005.1 of Fraxinus americana. Classification (NCBI taxonomy): domain Eukaryota; kingdom Viridiplantae; phylum Streptophyta; class Magnoliopsida; order Lamiales; family Oleaceae; genus Fraxinus; species Fraxinus americana. The sequence goes on along the minus strand of CM068707.1, from coordinate 2,047,294 downwards.
CATTGCAACATATTTCGTAGATTAGATGGTAATGATAAACGCTAAAAATGTAGATTACTAATATACTTGTTCTTTATGGTTTTCACTGCAAAAGCAGCAAATTCTAATTTCTGAGAGTAAATTAAACTGAATTGGTAAGTTTTTCCATTTCAGTTGGGTGACAACAGCATTCAGAGCATAACCAATTAACAATTCGAGGATTATCTTAAGAATCTTACAAATTTGTTTATAGAACTTACTGTTGGGTTTTGATACCCAATAAATCTCGGGTAACGATGTTAAACAGTTTAGAATATATTTCATAAAGCCTTGGCTGATGAGTGAAATAATTATCAATACAATCAATTTATATGCTAGACCCGAAAGCAACGTGAGCTACTAGTAGCAACTTAATTTGTTAATGTTGCCTTGGCCCAAATTCACTTATAGGATGACATTCTTGTGTCTTGGCCCAATTGATGATATAACCTAACCTATATATGCTCATTATCATAGTGTTGGAAACGTGTGTGTGCTTTGTGTTGTGAAGAGAAAATTGCTTCCCATCTTCTTCTTCTTTGTGTCTTTTGCCTCTGTTGTTTCTCTTTGCCTTCGTGGCTTGCAAATCACCACATAACCTTGTCCCTTTGTGGGTGAGAAATGAAGAAAGCAACCATAAGTGAACACAAGTTGTGGGTCGGAGTTTTAATTGATTGTTTGATATCGATTGATAATGTTGGAGTAAAAGAGTAAGAAGGCTTCCCTATTGTGTTAGCCTCTCAAACTATTTATAATAAAAAACTTAGGAAACCTTAGGTATTACATAAAAGACTTAAATACCCTTTAACACTCCCCCTCAAGTTGGAGCATATATATTGTATGCTCCAAACTTGTTACAAATGTACTTTATCCTTGAGCCCCTCAACGGTTTAGTAAATATATCAGCTAACTGATCAACTGAGTTCACATATTTAGTCTCAATTTGCTTTTGCAGCAATTTTTCTCGAATAAAGTGACAGTCAACTTCAATGTGCTTCGTTCTCTCATGGAAGACTGGGTTGGAAGCAATGTGAAGTGCTGCTTGATTATCACATACCAGGTCCATCGGTGAAGTGTGTTCAAATCCAAGTTCTTCCAACAAATGTTTCAACCATGTTAACTCACAACTGGTATGCGCCATTGCCCTGTATTCCGACTCTGCACTCGATCGCGCCACTACCGTCTGCTTTTTACTCTTCCAAGAGACAAGATTACCACCAACAAACACATAATACCCAGTAGTAGATTTCCTATCTAAGGGTGATCCGGCCCAATCTGCATCTGTGTAACCCTTTATTTGAGTATGTCCAAAATTTTGATATAGCAAACCACAACCAGGAGCACCTTTCAGATATCGGAGAATACGAATCACTGCATCTCAGTGACAAATCATTGGACGATCCAAAAATTGACTGATAACACTAACAGCAAATGAGATATCTGGTCCGTAATCACAGTAGTTCAACTTCCCAACTAACCGTCTATATTGATAATCACGGTGGTACACCCTGATCTGGCAATAATTTGGTGTTTGGATCCATAGGCGAGTCAATAGGTTTTGCTCCTAGCATTCCTGTTTCGCTCAATAGATCAAGGACATATTTTCTCTGGGACAGGTAAATGCCTTGACTTATGGAATTAATCTCCCATAACCTTGCTCTGATATCATGTTGGAGTAAAAGAGTAAGAAGGCTTCCCTATTGTGTTAGCCTCTCAAACTATTTATAATAAAAAACTTAGGAAACCCTAGGTATTACATAAAAGACTTAAATACCCTTTAACAGATAAGTTGAAACTGAGCCCGGATTCCACAAATTGAAGGTCCATTCCGCCACAATTGGATCAAAGCATCAAGGAGGTGGATTGGGCTCCAAAATCTGACCAGAAAATGATCTGAAATGAAGCAGAAACAGAATAGAAAAAACTCTCCAAAAAATTTCCCAAAAATCGGACCTACAATCGACGATTCCAGCCAAACTAGAAGGCGGTTGAGGAAACGGAGGCCAGAACCTTGATCCGAAGGTGTTCTTGGGTCAACTGCGTGTAATGGTGACTGTCGGCGACGACGGCGGCGCATGGCAGTTCCGGCAGCAGTGCGTGGAGACGAGTCCGGCATCATTTGGGGATAATTTCTTCAAGCAGAATTTTTCTAAGGTGATTTCTAACGATTTGGTATAGTTAGTTTTTTGTTTCAGGTTATAAGGTGAAAACTCGACGATTTTGCCCCAGCGCGTTTGTGATTCAGTTTGGTGTTCGATTGGTTGCTGCAATTCCTGAAAGCTTTAGGGTGAATAGTGGTGGCCTTAAAGTGGTAAATTCACATCTCTCATAGACTCATATTGGTCCATTCTAGTATATTGGTTTATCCCAAATTTAAATTTCAGCATTAGTGCGTCATCGTGTGGGGTGACAATAGAATTTAGGTTACCGTGTGGAGTAACCATTGCTTGTGCTAAAAATTTAGGAATTATTTGCCATATTTGAAGTGTTAGATTTAACTGCAAGTTGACAATTGCTTCTATATTGCGTGCGAATTTGAACTTTTTATTGACATACCTTTGTGTTGCATTGATTATTCCGTTAGAACTCCTAGACTTGACCCGTTCGAACATTCCCTTGATCTAAGATCGAGAATCTTACGAAACTCTGGGAATCCAGAACGGTGTCTATTGTTGCCTTAGAATTACTTTGTGTGACCTATTTATGCATTTTGGTTGTTCTGTTTTTCAAAATTTCTTCACATTTCAAAGTTAGAATTTTCAATGGGAAATGAAAATTTTCAATTTGACAACAAAAGATGAAGGGGATTTTGGTCCAACAAAAAGTTTCAAAAACCATAGATAGCATTTCCTGCAAATTTGACAGAAGCACAAAAAGAAGAATATGATGAATTTGCTTACACTTCAATTATTTTACACCCATCTAACATTGTTTTGAGAAAAGTTGGAAAATTTGATTGTACAAAAAAAATTTGGTAAAAGTTGAAGGACTTATATTTGCTTAAGTCTATTCCTAATAAGTTGTACTTTCTTGAAAGATTTTTCAGTTTGAAAATAGATCCTTCAAATGATCTTAATGACAATTTGGATATTTTCAACAAACTTGTTCAAGATATCGTTAATTGTGATGAAAATGTGTCTGATACGTATAAGGCCATTATTTTGTTGAATTCTATGCATGATTCATATAGAAGGTTAAGAATGCAATTAAATATGGTAGGGACACTTTAACACCCGAAATTGTCATAGATTCTCTTAGGAGTAGGGAGTAAGAGATTAATACTGAAAAATAGGATAAGAAAAGCGGTCAGTTGCATATGATGATGAGTAGAATGAAGTTTAAGTAGATGAATTTGGATAGTGCTCAAGACAATAGTGATTCGAGTAGTGACTTGAGTGATGAAGGTGGTAAGAAGAAGAGCAAGGGATGAAACAAGTCTAATGGTAGACAGTGTTACTGTTTTGGTAATGCCGAGCACTTTATTAAAGACTGTTCCAAGAAGAAAGATAAGCAGAAAGGTAAGATGAGAGGCGATGGCTATAGGGTCGAGTGATGACCCTAGCGAAGTTTATTGAGAGTAAACATATTTACTGCATGTGCATCCGTGTATAATCTTTTCTGCATGTGTGCGATTGCTTAATTCTATTGCATGGTTATATGTGCATTTCAGTGTGTTTGATATGTGCATTTGCATGAATTTGCGAGCAATTTAATTACTTGGTGTGATTGTTTGTATGCATAGTGGGTTAAGATACATTAGCAGTGTGTTGTATGTCTATTGGTGAGATGGAGTATAAATGTCTAGGGGTACACTGGTGGTTTGTACCTAGGATGTGGAGTGTGACATTTGGATCACGAGTGAAAATGTGATTAAATGTTAGAATCATTTATCTGTGAAGAAACCCTGATCAGGTGGAGTGAGAGAGATGCACTTCTTTCACTTCTGTTACGTGGAGACCCATTATCCACTTAGGTTAGGAGAAGTGATGTGGTGATAGAAGATTATCCCAATGACTTAGAATCTATAGAGGTCTACCGGTTATACATGAGTTGAGTGATTAGTCTAGTAAGTACGGTGGGCGATAAGGTGAGATATGTGTTCTCGAGATGTGAGCAACACGGAATGAGATAGGATAAGTGAAGTGAGATCTTTTCGTTGGGTCATTCATGCATTTGTTGCATATGTATTGGCCATGTACTTATTAACTTAGTGTTCATCTGTTGTTTTGTGTGAACATGTCTTTTTGAAAAGATTTGTGTTATCCTCTATGATATTTTCATTGCATGTTTATTTGCTCTTGATTGATTACTGTGATTATCTGCTTTTACTTGAGTATTTGTTCGTGACCTTAGCCCTGGTGAGTACGTGAAGCAGGCATGGTATGTGTTTCGGGTTCGAAACACAAGGTAAGGTCTGTGATCCCAATTTTATTGGTTACCTTGATTATGCAAGTATAAACTTTATGTTTTGGTTTCTTACAGATTGATATGGTATTAAAGTGGAGATTTGTTGAGTTTTGATACCCAATAAATCTTCGACAATGATATTAAATAGTTTATAATATATTTTATAGGCATCGGCCGATGAGCGAAATAATTATCAATGCAATCAATTTATATGCTCGATCTGAAAGCAACGTGGGCTACTAGTCGCAACTTAATTTGTTAATTTGCATTGGCCCAAATTCACTTATATGATGGCTTTCTTGTGTCTTGGCCCATTACCTTGTGTTTTGGCCGAATGGATGATATAACTTAACCTATATATACCCATTAATATCATATGTTGGAAGCGTGTGTGCGCTTTGTGTTGTGAAGAGAAAATCATGGCTACTTCCCATCTTCTTCTTCTTCGTGCCTTTAGCATCTGTTGTTTCTCTTTGCCTTTGTGGCTTGCAAATCACCATCATAACCTTGTTTCTTTGTGGGTGAGAAATGAAGAAAGCAATTATAAGTGAATACAAGTTGTGGGTCGGAATTTTAATTGATTGTTTGATATCGATTGGTAAGTTGAAACTGAGCCGGGATTCCACAAACTGAAGGTCCATTCCGCGACACTTGCAAAATACAATTTCCTTATTTCCCTTCATTTTTAAAGGAGCTATCATCCTATGAGTAACAGCCAACATTTTTGGGCGGACCAAGTATGGAACAGATCGTCCATCCATTCCTATTCAATATGTTGCAATGTTCTCAAGAGCCTTGACTTCACGAAAGACTCTCGGACCAAGAGTGTAATTAGAAGGCCAAGCTATTTCAAGATTTCACACAACCAAAGAGAAGAAAGAACACCAAGGGATGTCACATACAAAATAAATTAGCGAAATCATCGAAGGTCTACATTCAGAATTTCTTCATTGGCATCTAAGTTACTAGTAGCTTTTCCCAAAGTGCTTGAGCATATAACTTGCAAATAATGACTGAATTCAACATAGCAATGTTCTCAAGAGCCTTGACTTCACGAAAGACTCTCGGACCAAGAGTGTAATTAGAAGGCCAAGCTATTTCAAGATTTCACACAACCAAAGAGAAGAAAGAACACCAAGGGATGTCACATACAAAATAAATTAGCGAAATCATCGAAGGTCTACATTCAGAATTTCTTCATTGGCATCTAAGTTACTAGTAGCTTTTCCCAAAGTGCTTGAGCATATAACTTGCAAATAATGACTGAATTCAACATAGCAACAGAATGTAGTTGATCGAGTACATTTAAAGCAGAACAGTAAGCATTGATACCCGATAAACTACCTCATACTGATGGCTGATGTTATTGTATAAGCAATCCCATAACCGAAATAGCTTTCTTGAAGAAACGATCCTGCCACCCACATGCTCTTCTTTCCTGAAATTTACATAGTTCTTATAATGATTTTTTTAGAATCTCTAGAAATACTATTTCCACATCAAACTACATATCACTAAACAGTCTCCTCAAATTTTATCAGTTCTGAATATAATACCATATAAAATGAGCGTGTCAAAGGCTATGTAATGGGGTTGTTTGTTATATCTTAGAAACTCTCTCCTATTGGTCCTTAACTCAAAGATGGGCCACCAGTTTACCCTCCCCAAACGGAGGCTGGAACCCAGACTCATTTACTTGAAAAGGTTTCGCTTGGACCACTTGAGCTAGGCATTGGCTATCGGTGCAATTAATCCTTCCCAACTTTAGAAACGAAAACAAACAAATATCAAATTCTCAGGCAGAACTATTAAATGCAATATGACGGTGACCTAACAAACATTTACCTAAATAGGACCTCACAGCTTCAGCATAAGACCTATTTCTGATGTGCCCAACTTCAGGATCAGGATATCTGTAACAATTACACAGCAAATTTGATGAGATTATAGTGATTATTCCAAACATCACCATAGATATTGGGCCTGCAATCCACCCCAGCTGAGCTACACTCCATGCCAGTGACAACACTCCAGACCCGATAACTCCAGTTATTATATGGGCAATTGCTGTCCACACAGTTCCTTCACATCCAAACCAGAAGAAAAACACAACCAAAAATTCAGTGTCTCTAGAAAATCATTTTATTCATAAAGTGAAAGTGAAACAGAAAAAAGCTTCAATTGAAATTCAAGAAAACAAAATCATTCTTTGAAGACCAAAAAGTTACCAAAAAATAAATCTTTTTTCCCATCTATTATAGAAGAAACTGAATATAATGTTAAGATGGCTGACTACTGTAATCAAAATATTGAAGAAAACCTGTTCTTTTTATGGAGTTATTATGAGAATTTGCTGATGAAGAGACAGAATCTGTGAGCAGAGGAGAGGTGTGTCCATCTCTTTCTTCAACTTCAACCATTTTTTTCAGGTGGTTATTGGATTTGAGTGTAGCAAAGCAAGTTCAGAATGCCACTACCAACCAGAAAATATTGTGTTTGCTCCAATTATTAAGCTGTCAAGCTGGTAATGGTTTTGTGAATTAATCTAGATGTAGAACTAGTTTGATAATTAGCGAGTTTTCAAGATTCAGTGCCGTTTATTTAAAAAATAATTCTTAAAATTGATGGATGTATTGTTTGTCAAATGCTTAAGTAGTAAAGAAAATGATGCTAGTTGTACAATTGAAATGACAATCAGGGATCCGCTTTTTTTTGAATTGTTTAAACATGCGGACCCCACATACATGTGAGAGATTATCAACTTCGATTATACAAATAACATTTTCCTAAAGAAAATTTTAAAGAAGGTTAATACATGTAGCAAAGATTGTCGATTTTGTATTGCGCTGCATTTCTTACAAATAACTTTGAGATAAAATTATAGCCATATATCTTTAATATTTAGCATTTATTTGGCACGATGTATTAAAAAATTAATTTTTTTAAATTCATTTTCAAGTACGTCCTTCTTGTAAAAAAAATTCATACGTCAATTTATAATTTTTACTTACCAATCAATCGCACATTTTAAAAAAATATTATTTTTCGCTTTAAATAATCTCTCTGAGTATAAATTTGAAGTGGGTGGGTCCCCATTTTACAGCTAGTAGGGGCAATGGTACGTATATAAAGGTGAATTCCAAGATTATCAACCTTTCATTTGTTGAAGTCATGTCCTCACCCTTTCATTTGAAAAGCACAATAACCAACTCAACGACAAATCTTTATTTACGTTAAATTTTCACACACATATGATGTCTGACTGAAAATGTAAAATAGTCGAAGAAAGATTTTCTTTATTCCAAATTGAAAGTATGTATCCTAGATTTCATGAATTAAAAGTTGAAAATCTACTTGCTATATTGTGCACAGATAGGAACCTCGATTCTCATTTTTCATAGTTTACGTCCCTATTTGACCTCCATTTCTTAAAAAGTTCATTTTTCTTAAATTTGGTTTCAACTACATATTTCATGAAATTCATAATTTTATCAATTTCTCAATCATATATTTTTTTCTAACTTTTATCAAAATCTACTAAAAATTTTAAAAAATGATGAGCCGTATCCTTGACGGCCCCCACCTGCCTTGAGACTCGGTGAATGAGGTAAATCGCAGGTTATGCTTCCAATGGTACAGGGTAGAAAACTGTTTGTACACTTGCACTTACCCAATGGCCAAATCCATATTTCAGGATTCGAACCTTTGACGCAGCAGCTTCAAGGAAAGTTGAAATTTTTCCACATTTCCCTTTTAGCATTTGGAGATGTGCCCTGGGGGCTCCTTTAAAAAAAAAAGATCGTTATCTATCACATCAACATTTAAATTCAAATTTTATATCTCTTATGTGAACCCTAATAACGATTATATTTTTCATTCTCATTCTACAATAATTTGACTCAAACATGGACGGCCATGTAAAAGAAAGAGTTGAAGACTCACTTGCATAAATTCTAATAAGTTAGAGATCTTTGCTGCAGTTTTTCCAACAGAGACAATTCATTGAAGCGAGAGGTCACGAGATCTATTGATATAAGTCAAAGAGAAAGGACAACACGGAAAACTTCTTCTAATTTTGGCCATTGAACTTTCAACTTGATTAAAAAAATTGATAAAATAATGCAAAGAATCTAGTTTACACGAAAACATTAAAAATATACGTATTTTTTGTTGGAATTTTGTATTGAAAATTCGTTGTGATCAATTAAAATGATTTAAGTGGAAATTCCTTGTTTGGTGAATGAGAAATTAAGCCAAACTTAAACCACTTAATACTTGAAATTATTGAAATTATGTAGAATATTCTAGAGAATGTATATGAAAAGATGTGTCTTTTTATATGGATCATGACTCTTAGAGAGCATGACTTTTGGTATGAGTAATTTCCAATAATTATGATTATTCAAGAGATGTGTATCTTGGTATGGATGTTCCAACTACTATATATATGGATTCCCTATGTGTTTGGATTAACTACACAACAAACAATTCATTTGATAGTTTCATATCATGGTTACTTTAGTTTTACATAAAACACTTTATAGAAATGATTTTCTCTTGCATCAAAATCATGGTTATGGTAGAGAGAGAACTCCGTTCGAGTTCGTTGGTCAAGTCATTTGGAGTGCTCATATGGCTTGACGTGGTCGTTGTATCTTGGGAGATGATTGCCGAGAAACCGTTAGCACCGATACGGGGCAAATTCATTTTAAGAAAAAAGTGTCAAACACTTGCCTCGACCGATCGCATCACTTGCATTTCATCTTTCTCATTTCTGATTTTATTTATGCTTGATTTCAAAATATGGTTAATTTATTTATGTGTTTTATTGAAGGGTTTGAATTGAAGAACAACATGCGTTCACTCATATTGGGAAGTGAAGAATTCCTATTATTATATTCGAAGTCGGTAAATCGCTATTTTATCTTCTCAAATCAGATTCCGGTAAGTCGAATGATATTTCGATTTCACTGTATGTTCTTGATGAATATAATATGCACATTATCGGTGTAATATCTCCTACATTTTTTATTCTCAATATGTTTTAAATAATAAAAACGCTTTAAAAATTCTAGAATACGTTTCAAAATCTTTAAAAATAGTTTTACATTTAATTTTTTAATAAAATTCAGGAAACTTGAAGAAACTTCACGAAATTCTTCGAAAAATTTTAACTAACGCATTTGATAACTTGAATTAAGTATTGTACATTAACTTTAATTTCGAACTCAAAATTTTATATAATTTCAAACTTTAATTTTTTAATTGATCTTGGCTATATTACGATTTATTTAGTATAAATTCTAACCCTTAGAAAAAATGACAGCAATTTATCATCGAGAAATATAATAAATTTATGAGTATTGAAATATTTATAATTTCATAAATCTTCAAATAACAAAGAAAAAAAACTTCTAGAAAACTTTGAAAGAATTATATGGTAATGTGCATAGCACGTTGGTTTTGACTAATTACTTGCGTCCAAGAAAATGAAAGCTAAGTGTAGAAAAAAATTTATAGTTCATGGAATCAATCATTCAAGTCGAAGAAGAAAGGTCTATACAAAATGTTGACATAATTTTGGTCATTGAACTTTCTTTTTTGACAAAAATTGCCTATATTTATTTTAGCAGACCCAAATTGACAAATTAGTGAAGTTGGATAAATTACTGCAAAGAATTTATTGGCTAATGGATCTATAAGATAGATAAGAAAAAACTTCTACGACGCTAGCGTTTCTGCTTCACATATATTTCAAACGTCGAAATTTTAAAAATTGTTTCGAAAACTTTGAACAAGGTTCGAATTATAACTTTAACACAACAATTTCAAAGAGTTTCATGTCTCTTTTTTCAAATATAATTTTTCTCAGTGTCACGTTGTGTTATGACCTATCTCGAGATGAGTATGTTAGGTTACGAATGAAGAAAATTTTGTCGAATGAGATGAATCAAGTTGGATATTCCATTTTCTTTATATATATAACAATCACAATATTATGGCGAAACACCTTATTCATCCTAATCAAATCTCCCCTAATAGAACGGTATGCAAAACCGAACATTTGTGTCAAGTCTGGACTCATTGCTGGTAACAACGTTTCATTTGTAACTTATTGCACCATGCAACCAACAAAACGTCAAAAAACCATCCATACGTAACGCAGCATACTTATTTCTCGTGATTATTATGTTTATCTAGATTATTTTCATTAATATGATATTTATTTTGTAATTAATATAATTATCATCCTCGTGGCTAACTGTGTTTTTACAGTGAAATGTACCTTGACGCCCTGAATGAATCACATGTCCATTAATTCAATTATAATGTTTATATTTTGTTTAAAACATATTAAATTACATTATGTACTTTGGCAAAACCAAGTGCTCCAAGTTGGCAAAGGAGGGGCATTGTTGGGCTTGCAACCTCAGGATGGGGAGTTCGATTCTTGGATGGAGCAGCTGAGTGTTGTAATACTCAATTTGGGTGGAGCAGTTTGGTGATGTAATATCCATGAAGGAAGGCTCCCTTGGGGCCAGGAGTATAAATGGTGCACGGACCCTGGTCAACTTGGGCATATCCCGCGGTTAACCTTCATCCATCACTGAGGGGCCGAGAAAAAGTTGTCCAGGACATAGTCTGGTGTAAGTTAGGATACTTGGATATCAAAACAAACAAAAAAAAAAAAAATGAAGGTATATGCAAAGGACATGATCCATGTTGTGAAAGTCAGGTGTCTGAGAGAATTTCCAAGAGACTCTCTATTTTTAAAGAGCACATTCTATTATTTGGAAAATATCTATAAATTTATAGAGTTAAAATTTGAAATACTCTACAAATCTCTTTATATTTAACACTTAATTTTATTACTCTAAAAACAGATTTATTATTTTTCTTTATTTTTTATTTTAATAAACTTTTATTTTAATTATTTTTTTCCCTATATTGAAAATTGAAACACTTTAAATGCATTTAATTATAGAAAGTGAGTTTGGCTCTTCAAAATAGAGCGTGAGTTTGGCTCTAAATTAAAATGTTAATTTAATAAATCTTTTGGAGTATGATTTTAAATGTTGACTATTTAACATAGAGATCATTTTGTGTTTAAAGAGTCTCTTCGAGATGCTCTGAAAAAATAGTACTTGAACAACTCCAAATGGCAACATAACAAACTATCGTCGTATTTTCATTGAGCACTGTGTCCTTCCTTGAGGTAACAAGTTGATTTCAGACTTGCCCTTAACCAACAAGCATAACACCACAATCGCACTTATAACAAGAACCAACAGCCCAATTAGTTGCTATCTGCTGCTAGCAAATAACCAAACGTGACAAACAAATTAACAAATGTGGATATCTATAGGTATTGAGAACATAGGTGGGCAAGCAATGGAATATTATTTCTTCGTAAAATCAAGATATTCAAGAAACCTGCTCTTATTGTGGCCTGTGGGGTTACTATGAGACTAATCTGCAGATGAAGATGCAGAATCTGTGAGCAGAGAGCAAAGCAAGTTCACAGTGCCACTCACCAATAGGAAATATCATATTTGTGTTTGCATTAACTATTAATCTACCAAACTGAGAATTGACATCATAATATTTTATTGGGATGGCTTGTTTGGCTGTGCTACCTTACTTATTTTCAATCAATGTTATTTTAAGTAGTTTTTTTTTTCAATAAAATAATTGTTTATAAGTAGCGCCTCGAGGAGAAGTTGTGTGACCTGCATAACCAAATGTTAACACTAACGAAAAAGACCAGTAAACTCTGTTAGTAAAGACTTTTTGAGGGTTCATCTCTCAACCAAGACATCCAAGGAACGAACCCTCAACCAGGTTCATGTACAAGGAATGTTGATCGAGGGATCCAGACTTTAGATCGAGGCAGTAATGGAATTTTTGGAGGCATTTCAGACGAGGACCGAGATGAATTATACATGTTGTCATATTATTGACATCATAAGACTATTTGTTTGGTTTTAATTATTTATTGTATCCATGAAAATTGACGAGTAAATGTAATGAATGCTCATCGAACTTTAATGTATATTATTATTTGCTCACTGAATAATAAAATATAGCTCGTTGATCACCCATATATCCAATATCTCACTTATTCATCACTTGTCTTATCTTCGTTATCCTCAACTAACGGAATGTGTCACATTGCAGACAGAAATCCGACATGACACATAAAAGCAGTGAAATCTGTTGAGATTAAAGTTTCAAGTTCCTAAGATTTAAAGTTTCATAAAATTTTAACATGTGGTGTTAGAGTCAATTCTATGTTAAATCATTGAGATTAACAAAAAAAAAAAAATTAGGGTTAAAATTCATGCTTTGAATTTTTCAATTTTGGGATGTAAATTTTAATCCTAAATATTAAATTTTGGATTTTGGGAAGTTTTGAATAAAATTGATCGTTGATATCAAGTTTTTTTTTTTTTTTTTTGGAATTATGTGTATTTGATGCAGCAGGTGGGCAGGAGAACACTCTACCCACCGCTGATGTGGCACCGCCACATCAGCGGTGGAATGAATTTTTTTTCCTGAATCCTGTGGCGCATGATTTTTTCCCTGACATCCCCCCCGCCCCTTTTTAACGCACCAAACACCCACCCCGCCCAAGTTATCACCTCACCCCACCCCTATATATATAAATAATGTTTTATTGTTTTTTTCTCAATTTTTGAAATTATTATGGGGATATCAAATGAAGTCGAAATATTATATTTTTAATATTATATCAAAGTGCTCACGACCTAGTTTCCCCCATCTCTAACGGCGTACGAAACGGCCAACCGTAACAAAAGTAGGCACTCGTCGAAGTAAGGCGTTCCAAAATATATAAATGATTTTTCTTATTTTTGTCTCAATTTTCGAGGTCATTACGGGATGTCAAACGAAATCAAAATATAACATTTTTAATATTATATCGAAGTGTTCACGACCTAATTTCTCTCATCTCTAACGGCGTGCGAAACGACCAACCGTAGCAAAAGTTAGCACTCGTCGAAGGAAGGCGTTCCAAAATATATAAATGATTTTTCTTATTTTTGTCTCAATTTTCGAGGTTATTACGGGAAACGAAGTCGAAATATTGTATTTTTAATATTATATCGAAGTGCTCACGACCTAGTTTCATCCATCTCTAATGGCGTGCAAAAATACCAACCGTAGCAAAAGTTAGCACTCGTCGAAGTAAGACGTTTCAAAAAGTTACGACTCGTCAAAATTGAGATGAAAATAAGAAAAATCATTTATATATTTTGGAATACCTTAATTCGACGAGTGCCTACTTTTGTTACAGTTGGCCGTTTCGTACGCCGTTAGAGATGGGAGAAACTAGGTCGTGAGCACTTTGATATAATATCATTTATATATTTTGGAACACCTTAATTCGACGAGTGCCTACTTTTGTTACAGTTGGCCGTTTCGTACGCCGTTAGAGATGGGAGAAACTAGGTCGTGAGCACTTTGATATAATATTAAAAATATAATATTTCGACTTCATTTGATATCCCCATAATAATTTCAAAAATTGAGAAAAAAACAATAAAATGTTATTTATATATAGGGGTGGGGTGAGGTGATAACTTGGGCGGGGCCACATCAGCGGTGGGTAAAGTGAGAACACGAACCTTGCTACTTGTACAAAAGAATTTGTACAAAAATATTGACAAATCCTCACATGTGGGGGGGTCCACTTTTTATTTTCAATTTTTTATTCATGTGGGACCGACAATCATGTGAGTGTTTGTCAACATTTTTGTCAAATTCTTTTTGTACAAATAGCTTTAATCGGAGAACACTCCTGTTTGATACAGTGGTGTGATTGAATAAATTAAGAAACGTATTTAATGGGTTTCCTTCTGACACATTAATTAGCTGTACCCACTTTTACCAAATTCTGAATAATGTTCATTATTTATAATTGTATCCATCCTTGAATCAAATGTATTGGTTGGCGTGAGTTATTGGTTGAAGCATTGGGTGGTGTGAATAAAAATCAAGATTGCATGCGTGAATAATTAAAAGATGAGCAATGATACTTATACACATTTGGTACACAATCTCGTACACAATCTTCTTATATGTGTGTGGACCCCACAATGTAGGCCCCATTGTGGACCTCAGACACATGTGAGAAGGTTGTGTAGGAGATTGTGTATCAAGTGTGTACAAGTAGCAAATTTCTTAAAAAATTTGAGGCTGCACAATTTGGGTAATAAAGGTCGCGTCGATGCTGCCTAATTCGACGTTGCAGCACCCGGAATAAAGGTCGCGTCGATGCCAAAGTTCTGTTCAATTTTTTTTTTTTTTTGGAAACAAAAAAATAAAAATAAAAGGAAGGGCAATAAAATTCAAATCATGGTAGGTAAAGTTTATTTCGGATTTCTAAAATAGATTAATTGAAACAACATGTTATCATAGTAACATATCTTGTCTAAATTAATTTATTTGGATTATTAGGAAGGTTGTGTGTACGTAATTTATGCGGATATTCACCGGCCCAAAGGAATGTCAATATTTGACAGAATTATTTACATACACGTGGTAATAAATATGTGACAATTATAAAGTTTCGTTTATGTGAACATTGTATCAGTCCAAAGATAAACTTAATGTTCGACATTATTTATTGTCGATATTTGATTACTACATCAAAAGTATCACTTACAAGTTGATATTTCTGTCCAGTGACTAAATGTCAATGTCGTGCCCGGTCTCTTGTGATAGGGTCTACCATTATTTGAATTTAAATTCTCTATTCAGTTAATTCATCAACTTCTGCAATATCTGCCAACATCAATTCAATTCTTATTCTTGAACCAAAATTTAAAGGCTAGAAAGAGAACGTTTATATTGTTTTTAACGGCATAGATCTAGACATTACGTTAAAAATTAAACTACCCACCACTTTTACAGATAAGAGTTTCGCTAATAAAAAATGGACTGGATAAGTGAGATCGTTCAAACCGCATAAGTCTTATGGTCATGAAGCGTAGAATTCTTGCAACATTTAGGGGGGTTGTATCCGATAAAGTAACTACTGCCAAATAATTTTTTAAAGACAACATTTAGAGAGTTTATATTTGGTGGTTGTTTGATTCGGACACATCTTATGATTGTAGATAGTCAAGTTATTCTGCAAAAATAAAATATTCATTTCAATTTCACTTTGATTAAAATTTTTAGTTTGATATTATTAAAGAATAAGGTAAGACCAATTGGAAGTATGTATGTTTGGATCACATTACATGTCATTTTCATACTGCACATCCACATTTGATCTATGTTATTTGATTTTGTTGGTATACGTGATCATTGAAGGTTTAGTTATGATACTTGTAACGAAGACCGCTTTAATCCTGCATTAGCATAATTAATGGACGAGATTGTTCAGAGATGCTTTTAGTTATGATAACAAAAATTTTGAGCTCGTAAAATTATACATATTTACAAGATAACATATGTAATCCAAGTGGGAGATTGATGGGTGAAATACATATGAAAATGATATATAGTGTTATGTTTTTCAATTTATATATGATTCTCATTCTTTGTATCATCACATCAACACAAGAGTACAAGAGAAAAAAAATATTGAACAGTGAGATCCAAAACTCACATTCAAGAACATGCAATCTACAATTAAGAAACAAGAAGAGGGATTGAGACAATCAATATTATGAAGCAAGAAGCTGAAATCAAGATAAAAAAATCCAAGAACCCAAACAGCCAACAATTAATATTCAAGATTCGAAATCAAGATAAAGTAATAAAGAATTATTCCTAATAAATTAAGGTATGTTCCGCATTTATAATTCTCTTTGTAATTTGACATAGATGCTCCCGTTCCAAATTGAAACCCAAATTCACCCCCCAAATCCATGGAGAACCCTAAAATTCGCCACCAAAATCCCGACTGAAATCTTGATGTTCAGAAACTATACACACACCCGATTGACTCCAAAGAGAGGCGGTCAATTGGTAGTATGGTTTCTTTACTCCACTCGGCATTTTAACTCCAAAGAGAGGCTGATTAGTTGGTGATTTTTTTAATTTTTTTTTTGCATGTTTTCATAACAATAATCTGGTATCCTGTCAAAGGCTAATAATTTTTTTGGTTGGGTGACTGGTTTATTGTGAGAACCTCTTATTTTCACTTTCATGCTGCATCCATGAGTCTGGAATAATTTATTGAACTTTATAAGCGTAAGAAAACTGCTTGGTATCAAATTGTGGTCCTCTCCAATTCGAGATTGATAATCAGCAATACCAGCATAAGCTCTATCAGATCATTCACTCAGGTTGTTTTCCTTTCCTTTTCTTTTTTCGCAAAGAGGAAGCAATGTAGGAGATGCTGGGGTTGCTACTGGCAGGGAATTAATCAATTTCTTAAATAAATGGATAGAATGAACGCAAAGAAAAGTGTCTTCATTATTGATGCCACTAACAGGCTTGATATAATCGATCATGCGCATCTTCGTCATGGACGTCTTGATCAATTAATTTACATTCTCGTAGTAGGAAAATTGTCTTCATGATTAGAGCCCCCATATTAACATTTTTCTCTGTATTGTAGTAGGAAACTCCACCTAATGAGACCAGCTTATTAGGGGAGGATTGTCCTCACCTTATTAAGTGGATTATTTATATTTTCCCAAGCAATGTGGGATTCTAATACGCCCCCTCACGCACAACGTAGACCAGGCCAAATAACTGTGAACAAATCGATATTGGGTGGCACCCAATATTGCATAATTGGGCATAGCTCTGATACCATGTAGAAATTTATGGGCCTAACTCATCTCACAAACCGGTTCAGCAAGAGAGGTTTGTCACATTGTTTATAAACTGGCTCAAGATATTGTCCACAGGCGATGTGAGATTTATTTTCCAACACCCTCCCTCACGTGCAGGCCAGTAATTTTTCCGGTCCTTTGTCACGGGGTAAGTAGTGTGGGCCCACATCAATCCTGTGGTAGGCTCTGATACCATGTAGAAATTCATGGGCCTAACTTATCTCACAAAATCGATTCCGCAAGAGAGGTTAAGGGATATATATCTCACATCGATAAATGATGTTGACACAGACCAATTAATAAAGATCTTAAGCTACTCCTCTTAACAAGGTTGACCTTTTAAGATGGAACCCCAGATCTTAACATGGTATCAGAGCCTACCACAAGATTGATGTGGGCCCACACTACTTACCCCGTGACAAGGACCAGAAAAATTACTGGCATGCAAGTGAGGGAGGGTCTTGGAAATAAATCTCATATCGCTTGTGGACAGTATCTTGGGCCAGCTTATAAATAATGTGGCAAACCTCTCTTGCTGAACCGGTTTTTTTAGAACCTGTTTTGTGAGATGAGTTAGGCCCATGAATTTCTACATCAGAGTCCATTATGCTCCAACGAGCGATTCGATCCCGTTAAGACTCTAAAATGAGCACGTTGATTTCAAGATTGGTCTGCTCAAATGAGCCACCATCTTGCAGGGACGTGTTAAGGGATATATATCTCACATCGATAAATGATGTTGACACAGACCAATTAATAAAGATCTTGGGCTACTCCTCTTAACAAGGTTGACCTTTTAAGATGGAACCCAAAATCTTAACAAATCGGTGGCTTGTGTTCTATGTGTATTGAAGTTATAAATGAATGGAATGGAATTTATCCTTCACGTGTTTAAGGATTTAATTTTAAATGTTAATCTTTTATTGTGTTTTGTATATGACAATTGCTGGTTGATGAGTTGATGCAATCTGGAGCATCAACTATCATGATGAACCTGATGCATGCATTATAACTCTGATGCATCAGATTGCACAGGTTAAATGCAATCTGATGCAAAGTTTTGATGCATCACA
Source organism: Fraxinus americana (assembly GCA_035079005.1). Lineage (NCBI taxonomy): Eukaryota > Viridiplantae > Streptophyta > Magnoliopsida > Lamiales > Oleaceae > Fraxinus > Fraxinus americana. The sequence continues at coordinate 2,028,981 of CM068707.1, read as the reverse complement.
TTGTATGTAACTTTTGCAATCTGATGCAAATTACAACATAAACTAGTTTGTTGCAAATAACATCAAAAAAGCTTCCATTAATTCCATTAAGAAAGCACAGTAAAGTAATTTAAATAGCTCATTACAACACCAACTAGTTTCTTGCAAAATATGGCATAACTTTTAAAGTAAAGAACTAAAAACAAATTGGTGTTCTACTGAGTAGCTACAGGGGTCTTTTTCCTTGGAAGTGCAAATGGCATCGAGCCTCTTACCACTCTTATGTTCTTTTCTCTAGCTGCCCTATTCCGTGCATTTTCTTGAATTTCAATATGTTGCAAATCTTCCACCATAATTAGGAGTGGGATATTTTCAATTGGGATTTGCACAAATGCTTCAGTTGCCATGCCTTTCTCAGTCCTCGAAGAACCTGGCTCAATGAGTGAAGGAGCACTACAGTCATATTGTACAAGTCGAATCTAATCCAGGCGTTGGCATGAACTGGAACTCAGATGGTGGAGGTGGTTGAACTTCATTTCTTGAACTCTTGTTTGATCTCCTAGGTACTAGCTTTGCCTATGATAAAATGTAAAAACCAAGAAACAAACAATAATCAGTTTGGATACATATTAAACACAAGCCAATACTATAGCAAAATACGAAACATGTTAGGTTACCTTAGCTATGTCAATAAGCCGAGCCGAGCCCAAAAAAAAAAAGCTCGGGCTCGGCTCGAGCTTTTTCGGCCGAGCTTTTTTCGGCCCGACCTTAGCGGGCCGAGTCGGCTCGATTTTTTTTTTTTTTTTTCTACAGGCAGCTTTTAATTTTTTTTATTAATTACGGGCCGGCCGGGCTCAGGCCGACCCCCCAAAATGGGGCTCGGCCCGAGCCTAGGCTAGGTTCCACCAAGACCGAGCCGGGCCCGACTCGAGCTTTTTTCAGGTCGAGTTAGAGCCGCCCGAACTTTTTTGCCATCCCTAGGTTACCCTTAAGCCATTGTTTGAGCCCCATTTTTTGGTATAATAGATTTTGAAATAGTGATTTTTTAAAGAATATGTGGTTAAAAAGTAGAAAAAAAATTTGGATTTACGTGCAGAATATTTTATTTTGTGATTGAAAATGAGTTTTAAAAAAAAATGAAATTTGGGAAAATGGAGATCAAACAAGGGCTAAATTGTGGTCATTAATCTGACTAGACCTTTCTTCAATTGTACGCTCCACATCATAAGCAAGCAAATCTTAAAATAAGTAAACACGTGAAATAATTATAATCATTGTAAGCAAATTAATCATTGTAAAAAAAAATACGAAATCTTTAAAATTAAAACTATTTAAAAGAAAACGAACCTCATTTGGTGCATCAAGCCTCTGATGATATCGTTTGTTGTTCCCCGTTCCTCCACAGATACTACAAGTCATAAGTACAGTTCCCCATTTTTTCTTTTTTGCTTTTGAGCCTGAACGGGTGACGACATCTTCTGCATATTGCCTCATTCTCTTTTATTATGTAGATTGAATATGCTTCTAGAGAAAAAACATAAAAAGATGCAAATAAACAAAGATACTACTACTTAATTGTTGTCCCATACGTATTCAAAATCCATTGAAGAGTAAAATAAATTTACCACATGGTTGCCCATCCTCATTTATCACCAATCTTGTTTCTTCCACGGTAACATTGTATTCCATTCCCAAGGATGGTGGGTTTTTTTTTTAGTTCAAAAGATTTTGGTTTTGTTCAAGATTAGGTAGACTGTAATTATTCAACATAGAATTTCGATCTTTGAATTTGTATTTGTAAGAAAATTGATGAAGATGAAGCACAAATGAGGGCTCATGTTGCCTGTAGAGAGAGATGTTACGAGAGTGTTTGGTGGAGATTAAAATTAGATTTTTAGCCCATGTTTGGTACCCATTAAAATTTTCATTCTCATTCTTCTACTCATTTTCAACGATACATTTTTCATCACATCAATAACTTTTCCTTCTTTTTCAACCACACATTCTCCATCAATCTACTATTCCAGAATACATTCTTTCAAAATAATGTGGCTCAAACACACTCTTAGTAAATTATGATAGAAATATTTGAAATGTGTGGTCGAAAAGTTGTGGGACCCATGAAAGATGTGGTTAATATTGATTATTTGACTTTGATTTAGATTAAAATCATATTTTAATCCGGACCAAACAATGGCTTTTTAGAGAAAACGTGTCTTCAAATGTTGAATTAAGAAATGAAATTGTCATGGGCTTTTTGCACTTTTGGCCCATTTGGCCAGATTTCACTTCTGTTATCTGTCACATCGGATTTCTATCTGTCACGTCGGATTTCCATCCGTCATGTGGCACACTCCGTTAGTTGAGGATAACGGAGATCACACGGGTGATGGATGGGTAAGATAATATATTAATGGGTGAGCAATTGGTTATATTTTATTATTCAGTCAGCAAGTAGTAAGTAATATCGATAAACATTCATTAAATGTACTCGAAAATTGACATATGTTCATAAATTTGTTCTGCATATCTTTGCACCGTGAAACTAACAAATCCAATCAATGTATTCACAACAATCAGTAGCACTTTGCTACAAATCGATATTTTTAGCTCAATCTGTTGCTTATGAGTCCCTCCAATGACCCTACTAAAGCAAAAAATGTGCAAAGCAAGCAAAGTATTTTGAAAGTCTGAAGAACTATCCATGCTCCTGTCCAAACCCGTATCTTATTCTGCGCAATGTACATCTCCACAGGGAAATATATAGCTATAGGCCAAAAATTCACAGCGCCCAAAATTCCTAAAACTTGGTTGAAATAAGGAAAAAGAATAGCCAGTCCTGTTGTAGATGCAACGTATGCGGTTCTGAAGCAGAGACGAAGAAGATTCAACTTGAAATTAGGCAGCAGTGGGAGCTTAATTCTGTATTCTTTATTCACAAATCTGCTATTAGGATGCTTCTTCGAAATCCATCTCTCAACTATGGCAAATAATGGCTGAGTGTTGATCTGCAATGGCCAAACATAGCTACAGTCATAATTCATAACTCAAGAAGATGAATATAGAAAGGATATGAAACTAGTTTGTAATCTCCAGCCTCCGTAAGCATATGAAACTAGTTTTTCCGGAAAAAAATTATTATTGTAGTAAAACAGTTAAAGCTTTGTAAAAAAGATCAAGATTTTGAGACGGATTTAAAAAATCCTTGTGCATTCTAATCAATTATGATTAAAGAATTCATAAGCATACATAAATTCTTTGCTTTTGTTTTCAAAATATCATGCCTCGTGCGTGCATCCACACTTAATCAACAAGAGAATTCCGATTGAAGAGCACAGAAGCAAACAAAAAGTCTCTGCCATTGTTCAAAATATCATTTCATTGACTACTAGAAAATGTGATCATACAATGTGTTTATACTTCATACATGCATTATTTTGTACATAATTTCATCTTTTCCAATTTTGAAAATTTGTTTATGAGTCTGCTTTTCGTATATGGCTTCAAGAACCAGGGAAGTGGGGGGAGTGAGAATTTTCTACTCCACTAGGTAAAATCAGGTAGTCAGTAGCAAGAGAGTTTACAGTGCATTCCTCAATCTTTTAACGACTATAATCAAAGTGGATTTGGATGTAATTTTATAAATGCCCAGTCTGTCCAAATGATTTGTACCCTTATCTTTCGAGTAACAAGATGCTCATACTTCGCAAATAGGATGCAGTACCTGATATGCTCCCAAAAGATGCAGAACTATACACAGATTGGCAATGTCAACAAGCCAATAGGGTTCATAAAATCCTGTCAATAGATTTCCAGGTGACTGGTTGCCAAAAGCAGCATATCCAAAACATCCACAGCAAATAAATAAGGTGGTGGTAATAAGTAGAGCTGTAATTGACGCCTTCTTCATTGTTCTGTTTTCAGGTGGCGGCGCCTTTAGAGTATCCTACATTTGCATGTTACTTGTTCATTAACTAGCTTTGGTGTCACATTGCAAGATTCAAAATGATCGATAAATCGATTAAAAGATCATCTCAGAAAACATCATAATATATAGCAAGTACTATCTTCTCACCTGTATGTCCAGAAGGACAGCGTTGTATGTGAAAGCAAAAGCAATATCCCCAATTGCTTGTGACGACAGCAATAGTTTTTGAGCCAAAGTAGCTGTAGATACTCCACTAATACCTCCCTTGATTTCTCCATCTTCTGCATTTACCAACTCAAAAGGCTTGGAGAAATAATACATTGATCTAAACTTGTCTATAAATATCTCTACGACTAAAACTTCAATACTGAGTCAACAGTTGATCAATGACCTCCCAGAATTGTTATGATATAGATAAGTGGTCTAAGGGTGGGACTCAATGTAAGTATAATATCAGTGCCATTTTTTTCTCAGAACATCTTCTCACTCCAGCACCACACACGCTTGTTAGGCTAAGTATATTTTTGTCACGTTTATTTCCATGATTAAGTCAAAATACGGTTGAACTGGTGGACAGAAAAAAGGAACCGGGGTGTACAGATTTAAACCATGACAATCTCATAACATTTTAAACAAAAAAGAACACAGTGCTGAGTAGAAACAAATTCCAATACCTGTAATCGTGAAAACTTTAATCAAGACAGTGACCATTCACAACGAAATATCAAGAAACAAATTGAGCATTGATGTGCACTGACACATTATTTTGAAGTTATCCTTCAACAGCTCCTCTCATGGCTTCGAGGATTGCTTTTATGATTTTCATACAAATCAATTACTATACATCATGTATGTTTCCATCTGTAAAATTAAATCTTCCATTTGGAATTTTTTTTCTCAATTTCGCATACAAAACACAAGCAGATCAGCATCTTGTTCATCTAATAGGACATATGGATACTGAAACAATGGAGCTTTCTTAGGCAGTGACGAAAAAAAATAGTGATCAACCAAGTAAAACAAGGTCCAGTTCAGCTAGTTCATGGTTGAACTAGCTGATTGACCACGTTTACCCCTGGTTTTAAATAAATGGTTTCTAGCATTAACGGACCATTTTTTGTCATGTTCTTGATTTCCAGTTGAACAGCCAATCCGGTCCGGTTTTAACAACACTGATCATTCCCATACCCATGAGGTGCAAAGGTCCATACCTTGACCAAGTTAATGGTTCACTGTACTGTTGAAATTCCACGAACTCATTGAACATTGCACAGATTAGGAAGAAAGTGGGCAAATGACCAATAACTTGAGGTACCTATGTATTAAGAAGCCTAAACAGAAATAAAGCATGAAAGAAAAACTATTTCTACGAGATTTGGTTATCAATTCATATCATTTTCATTCCTTCCGCTAGCTTGAGCAACAGTATCCTTGGAGGAATTCCCCATCCATTTGCAGGTGCAATTCAGTAATCAGGAGCATCGAACAAGACTTGGCGAAATTGACACCAAAAATATCCATTTAGGCAAAGCATATTAATTTATGCTCCCCTGATGCACTTGTTTAAGAATGAATCCAAACTAAAATGATAGACTAATGAAGAGTAATGTTGAATGAACGTACGTACTACTTTCGCAAAAGCGAGTATTGGTCCAATGAGGGTATATCCAAAGGACATGATTGCAGCAACTATCGAGAGCAACTCCATGTTGTGTAAGTCAGGTATCTGCGAGAAAAATACCTGAACAACTCCAAATAGTAACATAAAAAAACCATCGGAATATTCACATGGAGCATTGGGTCCTTCCTTGTGGTAACAATTTGATTTTAGAATTGCCCTAAAAAACAAACATATCACCATAAATCACTCTCATAAGGAGATCCAGCAAGAAAATTAGGTGCTATCTTCTATGAGTAAACACTAAACAACCAAACATGACAAACAAATAGAGAAATGTTGATCTTCATAGATACTGATTAAAAAGGTGGGAGCACCATATAATGCTCTACACTTCAAGGACGATACCATTCTTCAATATAGTTATTAGACCTATTAGATGATAATAGTATATGATAAAATTGAAGGTGACAAAAAATATGAAAATATCGGCCATAAAGGATATTCATTTAATGGCAAACTAAATTGGGGTGGTTAACATTCTTTTTTATGTTGTTGACTAAAACATTGGTTATATAATTTTTGTGGGTAAATGAACCACATCAAGCAAGTTTTCTGATTCAGATAGGTCACAATAGCATCCACTGGAAAACCAATTGACCCTTAGTAGAGTAGATTGAGGATCTTATAAGTTTATGATAGATTGGCCATCACACACTTCTTCATTTTCCCTAGAATTTTTAAATGATCAAACAGCCAGTGAGCTATTCCCGATGTTTTTGGGTGAACCAAAATGCCATTTCAGACTGTTGCAATGTTTTTTCAAGAGCCTTGACTTTGAAAAACACTCTCGGACAAAGAGCATATCAACAAAGCCTAGCCATTTTACAAATCCGCACACCCAAAGAAAGAAAGGATCACATGGAAGATAACCAGTCCCTCGGTATCTGACCAACTAATGATGGACCAAACCCTTATACCAAGCCACCTTTTATAAATCAATAAAAAGATAGTTCAAAAGCTATTGTACTCTTCCTGAAACAGAACTCAACAAATACCAGGATGTGAGATGCAAGATATTAGCAAAAGAGTTGAAGGTCAATGTCCACGGAGTCATTATTGACACCTCAATGGTATTAGTAGTTTTCTAAGATAATTTTTGTTCAGAATTCTCAAGTGATTCTTGAGAATATCACTGCTCAAGTAATAATGACTGAATTGGTTTTAGAATCCTGAAGTTACAAGCAAATAGCGATCCAATATGAGTGTCAAAACACAAAGTATATGAAATATAATTTCCTTTAAAGTATTCCTTAGCATTAGGATGAAGCACATCAAGCATAGTCAAAGCAGAACAGAAAGCATAATTAGATGAAAACCTCACGCTGATGGCCGATGTTATGGTAAAAGCAATCCCGCAACCATAATAGATTTCTTGAACGAATATTGCTGCCACCCGCGAGCTCCTCTTTCCTTCAAAATGAAATTTTGATATTATTTACTGTATTTTCCTTTGAAGCATGGAAACTTCTCTTAGGGTGGACACTCCAGGACACATTTCTGACACAATATGCGGTGTGTCCTATTTTTATATAATTTCTGATATGTGAGAGACACTTCCTTGACATGCCTGGGCTACATCCAATAATTTTTGTACATTTTTATTTATTACGTATGTTGGAACATTCCACGACAAATAAAGGACACAACAAACACCATTTTTTAATGTCAAGATAATTTATGAAAAATTCCACGAACATTATGTCCAATTTGTTCATATCTACTATAGCCATATGACAGACAACCATTCCTCTAATTCAAAAGAGTTCACTAGCAAAATAAAAAATCAAAGCTAAAAATGTATTATTCCTATTGCAAAATGAAAAAAATAATCTAAAAAATGTATAAATGAATAATTTTGAAGAATTCTAATTGGCACGTTCATGTTCATGTCCCAGTTCTACTTTTTGGGAAATTACATGTCGTGTTTGTGTTCCACATCAAAATCTTTAATAACCATATATGTGTTTGATAGATGCATTCTTTAGAAGCTTTTGAAACCTGATATTCTATATCAAACTATAAATAATTGATTTGCACCCTGAAGTGCAATTAGTTCTACTCTGGTTTTCTCTTCTGCTTCTTGTCGAGGTTCCTCACGAAGCTGCGTTAGACCAGCTTCCTTATAAAGATCTTGGCACTTCCATCCAAACATATTCAAAAACAACTTCTTAGTATCAGATGCAGGTTGTGACTTTTTCAAAAGCCTGCAAATTGGGCCATAATATCATAGAAACAGAACAAATCAAAGACACAACAAATAGAACTACCAAACGCAATTCACCTAAGTAACACCTCACAGCCTCAGCATAAGACCTATTTCTGATATGCCCAACTTCAGGATGAGGATATCTGTAACAATCACAAAGGAGATTTGAAGAAATTACAGCGATTACTCCAAACACCAACATGAATATCGGGCCTGCAATCCACCCCAGCTGAGCTACACTCCATGCCAGAGATAGCACCGCAGTTCCTATCACTCCATTTATTATATGGGCAATTGCTGTCCATAGAGTTCCTTCACAACCAAAGCAAATAAAAAGAGCTGTTATCCCCCATTCTTAAATCATTCTTCGAAGAACAAAAAATTTCTGAAAAAGAATCATTTTTCCCCATCCATTATCCAAGAAAGTGAATTTAAGTTGACTTTATTACATCAGCTTCAGTTATAAAAGTAATAAATTATTGAAGAAACCTGTTCTCATTAAAGGTCTATCATGAGAGGAATCTGCAAATGAAGATGAAGAATCTGTGATCAAAGAAGAGGTGTCTTCATCTCTTCTTTCAACTTCAACCATTTTCTGATGGCTATTGACTGAGGCAAAGCAATTTCACAGTACAAACTACCAACAAAAAATATGACATGACTGAATGATTGACATTTTGTTTGGATTAATTATTATGGAAATTGTCCCAAAGGTCCTTAGTGTATGGTCCTAATTTGTAAAAGTGCTCCATTGAGCCTTATATCAGTAAGTTCCTATAATTACGAAACCCAGATGAGATACAAAGAAATAGGCTATACAAATAACCATTCATTCCACGACGGCACGACCCCCCAATATTCCGGAGGCTTCACTTCGAATTGTGCCACCACAACCATCACCTCTGACTCTCTCTCCACAACCATAGCCATCGGTTTGCCGCCTTGCGTCCTGAACCATCAAATGTTGATGACGAAGGTCTCCATTCTTTGAAAATGGAACTCACCCTTTCGGACACTAACATCTGACACCTATTGTGGAAAGAAGTCACGTGACACAGTTTGATTCAAAATCAATGTCAGTTTGATTGCGACAATGAAATTTAGGTAAAAAAAAAAAAAAAATTTAAGAAATTGAATTGCCTAAAACTTGTTTTTATTGAGAATTGTCAGTTAATTGTGTTTGATTAGTATAGTTTTTCACTTCGAAAATATTGAAATTTTGAATCTTTTGGTATTCGTTTGACTTTATTTTTCATTAAAATTGTCCATTAAAGAGATATATTTTTTTACAATTAGAAATAGAATTTGTTTAAATTGCCAAAATAAAAAAAAAAAAAAATGCCTAAACTTGGAAAAAACGTTTCCTTAAAAATCAAGAAAATGGAAAATTTAGTCAATCAAACATGCAAAAAAAAACTTCCGCACTCTTATTATTTTTCTCTCGACTCTTTTGCATATCTCACAATGGATCACACGGAATCACAGTTTTCCTTTCAACTTCTTGTTAAAACATCACCTTGAAAGGTAACAAGGTTCTAATGGCTTTTTCTAACAACGCCTCAAATGTCAACACACGGTTAAACGGCAACAAGATACTTGCACAACCCTCAAGGTTCTCACCGTTGGAGTATAAGTAAGATAAGAGTTTTTAAGAAAACAACAAGAATAGAAAGACAGTATTTTCAAACAACTTGGATTTCATAAATACATCACACTAATATCTCTTACATAAGAGTATATATACATATTTCGGCTACACTCTTGGTACTTTCTCTAAAGAGATTAGAACTCCATAGAGATTACCTTATTACAAGCTTCAAATGAAAGAGAGAAACTGAAATGGTTACAAGATTCGAAAAACTAGAGAGAAAGATAGTTTTTTGCTTAAGGATGGGATGCCTTCTTCTGAGAATTAGTCTTCAATTTATAAACTCAAAAAGTTCTCCAACAGTCCTTCATTATTGTGGTGTTACTGTGTAAGATAATGAGAATCTTACTGTGGCTTAAAGTTCTTTGTCTTAACATGGAAAATTATTGAGGTGAAACCCCACAGTTTTTCTTTATCAAAGTAAGTCTGATAAAGTAGTGATAAAGGGGGTCCTCTACTTTTCCATATGAGACTCAAACCACTCATCCGGAAATTCCTCTGAATCTAGTGAGATTGGTGATCCATCTTCTTCATTGCTACAGCACTCGCACTTATGGTTTGGATAACGCCAAAACTGTTTACACAGCTCATTTTTTGTCTTCTGTGTTCCACTAGCGTCTCTTCCAAAAATATGATCACACCATATATCAAGATAGTGCCAATCTTCTTGTTTAGTGGGTGTCACAGCCTTACTGTAAATCAAGTGGTCTTGTGATTCATACACCAAAATATTCTGATTTTCTTCAATAACTTTCTGGATATGCTCAAATTGCTCCTTATATCTCTGGCTCTTCAGAAGGTTGTCATCTTGATAACATCTTCTGGTGTAGTTTCATGGATTTCACTCTTCTCAGGCTGAAGATGCTTGGAAGTAGTGGCAATCCTTATGACATGACTAACTGGTAGTAGTCTATCATCTTCATTATCCCATTTGGGACAGGCAGAGAAAAACCTGATATATATGTTTGTCAAGGAAGATTGAATAAGATTCCGGAGATCAAGGAAAATTGAATAAGATTTCGAAGATCGTCGAAGATTGCGATTATAATATTTACTTTCCTTAGTAGTTGATTGTGTAATCTTTCCATTTATATTTATTTCTTTTTACAGTTATTTGTAACCCTATAAATATGGCATTCTACATTGTAATATTCACAAGTTTATTATATACAATTAATATTCTTGACATAGTATCAGAGCTGTTACGATCCTAAACACTTTAATCTTGAATTTCGTTCCCGGCGAGCGGCCTTAAGCCGCTCGTCCGGCTAGCAATTTTGTTTTCCTTCTTTTTTATTATTTTCTTTTCGGATCTGACTTCGTTTCAATTTTCTCTCTTCAATAACCGTATGTTCATAGTTCGTTGCTTGGACTCCTCTCCAATAATTGCAGTGGGTTTGATTTCAGTTCGGAACCGTTGTTTAAAAGTTTGGATGCACAAAAGGGGACTCGATCACGAGCAACTTTGCAGACAACGGAGAACAGAACGGCAATACCAGTCCCAGAAATGCTCGCAGACAATTGGGTTAGAAGCTGGGGTAGTTCAGGACCCGATTTCTTCAATAAAAAAAAATTCGCAGTTTTTCCGTTGTGCTTCCTATCGGCCATTATGGACAGAAGACTTTCAAATGCAAAAAGGACTGTCAAGAGGTGCAGTTTTTTTTACAGTTTCAAGCACTGACTTCGCACTTGCTCCTCTTCTCCTTCTCTTGAAGAAAGGGACCATCATTGATTGCTTACTCGACTTGCTTGTGCTCTGACAAGTACAACCCAGTTTTAGTTCTGACCTTTCCTTCTAAAGAGGGGCCCTAATTTTCGATTAAAAATCTGGGGGTTTTAAAAAAAAAAAAATTTTTTTAAGGGTTTTTTGAATCTGAGTTTCGGAAATGGTTGAGATTTGCTTGATGGCTTCACATGGCTACCCTCCTGGCCTTATCTTCCATCACGAACAAGTGGACATCGACTACGGCCAAGATCTGTTCGGGTCCTTCCAAAAGCGGGATATGCTAGATCTGTGAAGCCGTGTATGTGCTAAGATTTATGGTTTGGGTTGATTTATGTGGTTGGGCCTCGATTAATAGTTTGAATATTTACATTAATGGCCAGCTTATGGGTTGTTTTGGCATTAGGTTTGGGCTAATCAGGTATTTTGCGATATTGGGCCTGTGCATTGGTTTGTTAATTAAAAGTGGGCTGTGGTGTTTTAATTGTCTTTTGAAGTGGGCCTGCTGGAATTATTGGAGCATGTTAGTAAGCTGGGGTGCGTTACCATTTGAGTTGGGTCTCCGTTTATTACCTCCACTGTTGGGCTTTGTTTAGGCCATTATTTTGGTTTTTGAGACTTGTTATAGTTTTTCGGTTATGGAATTTTGGGCTTTTTATTTTGGGTTTGCAAGGACTGCTTCAAAAAAAAAATCATTGGGTTTTTTGGTGTAGGCTGTTTTGTAGGCTTTCTTCCACATGCACCATCTGGAGTTTTGGCCGATGTTTTAGCGTGTGTCGGCGCACGTCGTGAATTTCTTTTGGAAATTCTTCTTGGGGAGTGTGAGTTCTCGTCATTTCTCGTAGTTTTTGGCCAGTGTTTTGGCGTGTGTCAGTGCACGTCGTTTTGGTGTGGTTGAATCTTCGATTTCTTTCGTCATAACTCAACCTTTCAGGTGTGGCTTTCTTCTGGTCGTCCACGGTTGACTAAATTTTTGTCAACGTGTGACTCTTCTTCGGTGCATCCAGTGTGGTGCGAGCATTCGGTGTTTCTCGTCGTTTCTCGTTGTTTCTTTGGAGTATTCTTGGAGTGATTTTGGAGTAGTTCTTTATTGTTCTTGGTTTCTCGTCGTCAGCAGTTTTCGTCGTCGGTTGCTTTGATTTGGATTTCTTCTTGGGCACAAGTATTGTCATTGTAGTCAGTTCATAGTTGCAAATTGATACTTTTACCAGCATCAATTTGAGGAGGGATGTCAAGGAAGATTGAATAAGATTCCGGAGATCAAGGAAGATTGAATAAGATTCCGAAGATTGTCGAAGATTGCGATTATAATATTTACTTTCCTTAGTAGTTGATTGTGTAATCTTTCCCTTTATATTTATTTTCTTTTACAGTTATTTGTAACCTTATAAATAGGGCCTTCTACATTGTAATATTCACAAATTTATTATATACAATTAATATTCTTAACAATGTTCTTATGTTTAAGAACTTGGCAATACCTTTCAATAGCTCGGACTACTTCTTTTGGTAACAAAGAAATTTCTTTTAAAGATTCCGATGGATAAATACAAATTATATTTCCCATTTCGTAAAGAGCACGAACCCAATAAGCTGGAGCTCCTGGATAAAGGTTAACTTTGTTGTAGGTTCCATATGTTAGCGTTTTCATCCATCCTCCTAGACTGGTGAACCAGCAGCAGGCTAGATTGAACAATACATATGCAAGCATAAAACCGTCTTTATTTTTGATGTCCATAACACCATGTGTGTTACAGGCTTTGATGATATTTGAGCTATTAAGCTCTGGTATGGAGATACTATCCTTTGTAAACATTTTCTCCTGTGAGGGAGACAAAGTAGTATTCTTTCTAACTGAAAGTTTATGAAGCTTCAATGTTTCTGGTTCAATATTGGCACAAAGGCCTTCAGAATTATTGGCACTAGGGCGTTCAGATAATATAGTCTTTTTGGCTTTCTCAGATATTGGCTTTATAGCAGCCATTTCTATCAAGGTTATCTTGGACTCTATCGCAGCAATCTTTATGTTCGTCTCGAACTTTAATGTTTTGAGCTCCTTCTTGATTTGCTTCATTCCTGGTTAAGAAATCTGGAATAAAGTTGTCTTTTCCTTTAATATGGATAATATCAAATTTAAATGGTGCAAACCACATTTGCATTCTAATAAGCGGTCTTTCAGCTGCACTCGTTCCAAGTTTATTTGTTAATAATGATTTTACCTGAGTATTATCTGTTCTAATAAGAAATTTTCTAGGTAGTAAGTATGGTTCAAATTTTGTTACTCCTTTCTTAACTGCTAAACATTCTTTACGATTAATATCATACTTGGTTTCGGCATCTTTGAATGTGCCTGAAGTATAAGCAACAAGCTCTTTTGGGCATTTACACAATAGATTACAAAGAAACTCTTTATGGTTCTCTTTTCTTTTAAATATTGCTCCCCAGTGTAATAGAGAGGCATCAGTTTCTAAAATAAAGAAATCTTCTTCATTTGCAATATTTAATTCAGGTAGATTTTCACAAATTTTCTTAATTTTGTTTACCATTTCTACATCTTCTTGTGTCCATTCCCATACAACTCCTTTTTAAAGTTTTTTGGTAATGTGGACTTTATATTTAGCACAATTTTTTATAAATTTTTCGGAATAATTTAATAATCCGATAAAGCTTTGCAGTTCTTTTTTGTCTTTAATCACTTCTGAAAATTCTATAATCTTCTTACCAATATGAGGTTGTTGAAATATTTTTTCTTCTGTAAAAATATATCCTAAGAATTCAATTTCAGTTTTAACTATTTCTGCTTTTCTTTCTGATAAGGCTAATCCATACTTATTAGCAATATAGTTAAACTTTTTAAGACGTTCAATATGTTCTTTTAAATTTTTACTATGAATAAGAATATCATCTACATAAACAATGCAAAAATTCTTTATTGGTCTGATAATCTTATCCATTCTTTGTTGGAATATTGCAGGTGCATTCATTAATCCAAATGGCATAACATTCCATTCGAATTGTCCTAATGGATTAGGGGTGGTAAAACTAGTTAAAGACTTTGAGGCTTCATCTAATTTTATTTGCCAATATCCTGATTTACAATCAAATTTAGAATATATTTTACTTCTTTGTATTTGTTTTATTAACAAATCTTTTATTGGTAGCTTATAACTATTTGGTATTGTTTTAGAATTTAATTCTCTATAATCAATTACCATTCTAGCTTTTCCTCTTTTGATTTCACTATGATTTCTAACCATAAATGATGGACTATTATATGGACTAGTTGATTCTCTTATCACTCCTAATTGTAAGAGTTCTTTAATTTGTATTTCAAATTCTTTTTTATCTTCTTCGCTATAAGGAAATTGTTTTCCTGATATCTTAGCATCTGGGATTTTTAGTTCAATGGTTGCCATAGGTTTATATTTATCCCATTTAGCTAGAGGATGTTCATGATAACATTCTTTTAGTTCTATTTTAACATTTTCTAATTCTTCTTCTAAATTTTCAATTCTTAATACGGAATTTTTTGTTTTTAATTAATTTCTGTATAACATCCTCCACGATTACCAGCAGAACTCTGATGTCTAGGTTTATGGTGAATTGGTTGATGTGCAATTCCAATAGCTTTATAGATTTTTGATGTTTTTATTTTGTGATTATAAGGTGTAGTGAATTCAAAACTATCTTTATACTGCATAAAGGGGCTATATGTATAGATAAAAATTTCTCCTAAAAGAATATCACATCCAATTTTATCTGTTGCATAAATTCGTGGAATAAAACATTCTCTATTTCCTATAATGATAGGAATATTTTCTACAAAATCTCTATAGATTTCAACAATATCACTGGTTGTTTGACCATAAGTTGTTTTCTTATAATCTCTTTTATAATAATGTTCTGGGAACACATTTCTTTTACATAGACAAATACCTGATTCGGTATCAATTATGGCATGGAATTTTATCATACAATAATCTGGTAAATTGAGAGTTATCCCAATATATGGATTAAGTATACTAGTTTTGATTGATCTGATTCCTTATATCATATAAATTGGTTCTTTGTTTTTAGTAATTCTAGGAATTATTTTTTGTTTGTCTTCTATAGTTATTTGTAGAGTATTCTTTTGTATATGAAATGGTGAGACTTTCTTAAGAAAGTTCATTCCAAGTAATATTGGACTAGTATATTTTCCTTTTCTATAATCTTTATGGATTTTAAGATTTAATTTAAATTGTTCTCCTTCTATATCTGTGAAACTTAGTTCGAGATTAACAAATATTTTAATTTCGTATTTAATTCCGTGATAATCGGTAAGAGTTATTCCTTGTGGTAAATTCTCTTCTGTTAAATATTCTACTAAGTCTGCTCTTATGTGGCTAGTACTAGCTCTTGTATTAACAAGGGCTATAATTTCTTCGTATTTATTTTGATTATTGATATATTCTGTTAGGATAAGGAAATTATCTTCCTCACACCTTCTAAGGTCAATATCAATACTATTTCTAGGCATTATTGGATAATTTCTACTTGTAGATGGTCTACTAGAGCTTAAGAGTTCTCTAGTACTGATACTTCTTTCTATTCTTCTACTAGGCATTCTAACAAGAAGTTGTCCGGAGGTATTTAAGGTGACTAATCCTTGATTTCTTACATTATTGTTTATTCTTCTAGATTGCTGATGAAAATCAAGCAATATGTCTTGTGGTAATGAAATGTTATTATTACTTAACATTCTTGGCGGTGTAAATTGCACTAGATCTTTAAAGTTTTCATGGATTTGTATGAAGTCTCCTGAGACTTTATTGATTTCCTTTAGGTGTGTAGTAGTAAAAGCATATAAAGCTTTACAATGTAAAGTTACTGCTTTACTTCTTTGTGGCATAATTAATCTATCTATTTTATGATATAGATTTAATCCTAGACTTAACTTTTCATCTAATAAAAACATGGCAAATCCAGGTCTTATAGTAAATATAATTTTCTTATATACTAGATTTCCAGATACAACTCCTAATAAAGCATCCATAGGATCATGAAGTATTCTGTTATCCATCAAGTACATTTGTATAGGAATATCCATTCCTTCTCTAAAGTATCCTTTAACCATGATTTGTACTCCTCCAATTACAATATTTTTTAATCTTTCTCTAGTTGAGAGTTTTATCTTAACTAATTCTTTATTAACCCATTCTCTAGTTATTAGAGGTATAGTAGTGTTACCTTTAACATTTTCGATGTTAATAGGTACTTCATCATATTTGGCAATATATATGGTTTTGTTAAACCAAGGTAATATTGGTCTTACAAAAACATCTTTATCTTTTAAAGATATTTGTTTTTTCTTTTATGGCTCCATATCTTTCTTCATCAAACATAATTGTTTGTGAAGTTTCTTCTTCATTATCTAAAGTATTCTCAATGGTTTCCATAATTTCTTGATTCATGTAAATTTGTTCAAACTCTGGTTCTTCAATTTCTTCTATATCAAGCTCATAGATTGAGTCTGTTTCAGATAATTCGTCTAAGTCTTCGATTATTTCATAATCTGAGTCAGATTCTATTTCTTCCATTAATCTAATGGCTTTAACATTTTCTCTTTTATTTATATTAGGACAGTTGGGAGATACATGCCCTATTTCATTACATGTAAAACATTTACATTTTTTATAAAATTCTTCTTTAGATTTCTTTTGAGGTTTCTTATGTTGGTTATATTCATTTTTCCAAGGCTTTTTCTTCTTGAAATATTTCTTGTGGCTCTTAAATCCTTTATTTCTCTTCTAAGGTTTAAGATATTTCTTAAATTCCTTTTTATAGTATGGTTTTCTAGATGATTTGTGACAACCAAATTGTGGTACTGCTGCTATCTCTCCATAGCAACATAAACTTGCTTTCTTACCATGTTTTCTAAATAGAGGTTGATACATAGATTTTCTACACTATTCTGATATTTTTCTTTTAGCAAATGAAGTTCTCATTCCTAAGGTATCAGCTCTATGATTAGGATCTTTCCATTCTATTTTATTCCAATAAGTTTAGTAATCTTCAAATAATTTCTGACCCCATGGCCAAGGTAGTTTAAGAAAATATCTATGAAGTAGTTTTTTATCTTCTTCTGATAGATTCCATTCTTTTATGGATTTAGATGCTTTAATGTACATCTTCTCCAATTTCTTAGTATATTCGTTTAATTCATACATATCACAGATTTTTAATAATTTCATTTCTCTTTCTGCTTGTAAGGCTTCTTGAGTGATCATATCTATTTTAGTTTCTGGTATAACTTCTTCTAAGAGTAAGTGTCTAAAGAAATTTTCCATTCGTTTTAAAATTTCCTTAAAGTTTTCAGCATCAAATGTAATGCCCCGAATATTTTCATAGAATAGAATTTAATGTTCGTATGCTATATTTTAATGTTTGAAAGTTATGGACTAAGATGATACATTTATTAAATTATGTTTTATTTGGGTCATATATCTAGATTTTCGATCGAGCATGATAAGTATATGAATATTAGGCCCGTTGGATAGGTCGTATTTAATTATGCATTTTAGGCTCAAGAAAAAGTTAATTCGGATAAACGAGTCCAAGTTATTGAGGTCGAAAGACTTTGTTTTGTATTGCATTTTGGTTAAATTATTTAATGCATTCCATGGTGTGTACACGTGTAACTAAAAATGAGAAAGAGTAGATTTGTTTTAATATTATTTATTGGCCTTGGTTTTGGGAATTGATAGGAAAGAAAGTATATATATATATATATATATATAAAATTAAGAATAATAATAAAGAAGAGAGAGTGTGTGTTAAAAGAAGCCACATGATGGGAAGGAAGAATTGTTGTTGAATGAGTCAAATGGTCATCCATATATTTTGGTGTAAGTTTTCTCAGCATGCCAAGTGTCCCACTAAGTGGGTTGTTGAGATATCTCTTTTCACATGGAATTAGGGATAGAGACGTGTGCTTTTTTTAACCTCCCCACGAATTTCAACACTCTTATATGATTCTATTATAAGTTTTCTACACACAAAAAAGAGAGGCAAACAACCGAGGCGAGCTACAGAATCTCTGCTCTTGGATGTTGCTAAGTTTTTGGGCTTCTCTTCACTCACAACCTCTCTTCCTCTGTAAATAAGACCACTTGGACTTCTTTTAATTCATCCCAATCATATGTAGTCATAGCATATCATAAGAATCATATTTTCTTAGCCGAACTCCATAGCTGAGTTCGTCTTGAGTATGCTGGCTAAACTAATACTTAACCCCTTGTTTGGCAACCATACTTTTGGGAAAATAGAGTTTTGAACAGTGATTTTTAAGAGAATGTGTGTTTAAAAAGTAGGGAAAAATTTTGAATTTACATGTAGAATATTTTATCATGTGAATGTATGGTTGAAAAAAAAAGTTTTACAAGTTTGGTTGTCAAACATGGGCTTATGAGGTGGATCATGTTCAAGTGGGGCCCTTAAACCGACGTGGGAGGTTGGTTCAGCCCGAAACACGTTTCAACTTTTTCATTCACATAACTAACATTCTTTACTAAAAGAAACGAAAATTGAAGCTTTTCTCTACGTTCTCCAGTATAAAATCCTTTCCATATGTTAAGGCTGGTTGGAGAATTTTATATACACAGAATCATTTTGTTTCCACAACTCTAACCGTGTCTAATGAAACACAATCATTGATTCCTTAACTTGATCAAAACTATTGTTTCTTAATCCAATACGGTGATGTTACTGTGTGTTTAAGAGAGACAAAGTTGGTTTGAAGTTTGATTATAAAGTGAAAAACCCAACCAGCAATTGCCAAAAAATTTCTGCTGTTAGAATTTGATCAGCAATGGAAACAGATGCCAACATGCCTCAGCAAACAATCCCAAAAGCTAATCATGTAAACTTTACTCAGAAACAGTATTTTTCTATTTATGTGGAGGAGAAACAGCTTCTTTTATAAAGAGGAAGTGATGGCAAAGTACTTTCCACGCTTTGAGAGATTTCAAGGAATCTGAGTTTCTGCATCTTAGATAGGGAAACATGTCACTTACTAATTATGAGAGGCAGTTTGAGCAGCTCTCAAGATATGCCCCGCACTTGGTAGAAACAGAAGTTAAGAAGATCAGGAGGTTCGAAAATGGACTATGCCCGGAGATCGGCATGATCATTATGTCTCACCATTTCACCTCATATCGTGAAATGTTGGAGAGAGCTCATGCTATTTCCTATCAGAGGACTACAATTGAGCAGTATAACCAACAGAACAAGGAGTCATTGGGAAAGAGGAAGTGGAACGATCAAAGTAAGGACCGACGTAATTGGCAGAATAAGAGACCAAGCACTGGTATTCGTATAGGTGGGACGAGTGGGAGTGTTACCCCTTGTCCTAAACGTGATAAACTCCACAGAGGTGAATGCTTACTGGGAAGGAACGTGTGCTTTCGATGTGGTAAGCCAGGACATATTGCTTTTAACTGTACAGAGCCTCCAAAGAAGAAAGATGATGATCAAGACAAGAACAAAAATGGGAAGGCCCGAGTTTTTGCACTGAATCAGTATGAGGCAGATCAGAATCCGAATGTGATGGCAGGTATTTTGTTATCATGTTTCATACCTGCTTATATGCTTTTTAACTAATACCACACATTGCATTAACACTGCCCCATGGACTCTACATCTAATACTATAAACTCAAAAACAGGTATTATGTTATTATCTGATGTACCTCTTATGTACTTTTTGACTCTGGAGCTACAAACTCTTTTATCTCTGCATCCTTCGTAGCTAAGTCAAGCCTTGCATGTGTGAAAACGAATATTGAATTAGAGGTTAGCATCCCTTCGGGAAGAACTCTTTGCACAAATCAGATGACTAAAGCTGTAAAGTTAGAGATTGACGGGAAAGTACTGAAGGCGGACTTATACATTTTAGAGATGAAAGATTTCGATGTTATCTTAGGCATGGATTGGTTGGGACTTAATCATGCGACCATTCGGTGTCACGAGAAAGAAGTATTGTTTAACAGACCAGGAGAGGAAGAGTTCCGATTCCTTGGAGCAAAGATTAAGCCTCTACCTCGACTTGTATCAGCCATTCAAGCGGAGAAGATGTTGAGAAATGAGTCATGTCAAGGATTCCTAATTAATATCACTAGTTCCCAACATACAGAATTGACTATTAATGATATTAACATTGTGCGAGACTTTGTAGACGTGTTTCCAGAAGATCTACTAGGTATTCCACAAGACAGGCAAGTTGAATTCACAATTGACTTGGTTCCCGGAGCTGCACCAGTATCTAAGGCCCCGTACCGAATGGCACCGAAAGAACTCCAAGAATTGAAGTTACAGTTGGAAGAATTATTGGAGAAAGGTTTCATTCGACCGAGTGTATCTCCATGGGTCACTCCAGTACTTTTCGTGAAGAAGAAGGATGGGGGTATGCGGATGTGTATTGACTATAGGGAGTTGAATCATCTGACTGTCAAAAATAGATACCCACTGCCAATAATAGAAGATTTATTCGACCAGTTAAAGGGTGCAGCGGTGTTTTCAAAAATTGACTTGAGGTTGGGGTATCATCAACTAAAAGTTAAGGCAAGCGATATATCAGAAACTGCTTTCAGGACTCGTTAAGGACATTATGAATTCATTGTCATGCCTTTCGGTTTAACCAATGCTCCAGCTGTATTTATGGATCTAATGAATCGAGTGTTCCATCAATACTTAGACCAATTCGTCATTGTATTTATTGACGACATACTTGTGTACTCCAAAGATAAGAAGCAGCATGAAGAACAACTCCGAGTGGTACTTGAAACCTTGAGGAATGAGAAATTATATGCCAAATTCAAGAAGTGTGAATTTTGGCTTGATCGAGTGGGTTTCTTTGGTCACGTGGTTACCGCCCAGGGAATTGAGGTAGACCCAGTTAAAGTGGAAGCAGTAACTAACTGGCCTAGTCCAACCAGTGTTCGGAGAAGTTCGTAGTTTCTTAGGGTTGGCTGGCTATTATCCGAGATTTATTGAGGGTTTCTCAAAGATAGCAGGTCCAATGACTCAATTGACTAGAAAGGGTGTGAAGTTTCAGTGGACAGAAAAATGTGAAGGATGTTTTCAAGAACTCAAGCGGAGATTAACTTCGGTCCCTATATTGACAATACCCGATAGCTCTAATGGATTTGTGATTTACACCGACGCCTCCAAACAGGGTTTGGGCTGCGTTTTGATGCAACATGGGAAAGTAGTTGCTTATGCCTCGAGACAGTTGAAGCAGTATGAACAGAACTATCCAACACATGACATGGAACTTGCAGCGGTAGTTCACGCCCTAAAGATATGGCGTCATTATCTATATGGTGGGAAGTGTGAAATCTATACAGACCACAAGAGCCTTAAATATTTCTTCACACAGAAGGAACTAAATATGAGACAGAGGAGATGGTTGGAACTCATGAAAGATTATGAGGAGATGGCCAACGTAGTTACAGATGCCTTAAGCAGGAAGATGGGATCCCAGTTAGCCGTTTTACCCACGGTGCAGGAACATTTGATAAACGACTTTGAAAAATTGAGATTAGAAGTCATCACTCCGCCAACCCAGACTACAGCAATAATAAAAGCGTTCATGATTAAACCTACTCTTCGGGATCGAATCAAGGATGCACAGGATAAGGACCCATTTTTGCAGAAGATTAAGGCTGAAGTTGGTACAAACAAATATAAAGGATTTGAAGTATCTGCAGATAACGCACTGACTTTTAAAGGAAGGTTATGTGTACCTAAGGATGAGAGCATAAGGAACGAGATATTGGAAGAGGCCCACTCCACCCCTTATGCTGCACATCCAGGTGGCACCAAAATATATCGAGACCTTCGAGATACGTTTTGGTGGAGAAACATGAAGAGAGGAATTGGCCTATTCGTAGAGAAATGTATTGTCTGTCAGCAGGTCAAGGCAGAACATCAAAGTCCATCAGGACTACTGAAATCGTTGGATATTCCAGAATGGAAATGGGAACACATAGCAATGGATTTCGTGGTAGGCCTTCCGAGGTCGGCAAGGGGTCATAATGCTATTTGGGTGGTAGTTGATCGTCTGACAAAGTCAGCTCATTTTCTACCAATCAAAGTAAATTTCAACATGGAACAGTTCGCACAATTATACATCAGAGAGATAGTCAGATTGCATGGAGTACCAGTCACCATTGTTTCAGATAGAGACCCGAGGTTCACATCTAAATTTTGGAAAAGTTTGCAGGAAGCCATGGGGACGAAGCTGAAATTTAGTACTACTTATCATCCTCAGACAGATGGATAGTCAGAAAGAACCATTCAAACTCTTGAAGATATGTTGAGGGCATGTGTCTTGGATCTTAGCAGTAATTGGGAAACACACCTGCCGTTAGTGGAGTTTGCTTACAACAATATCTTCCAGGCTACTATAGGTATGGCCCCATATGAAGCTCTTTATGGTAGGAAATGCAGATCTCCTATCAATTGGGACGAAGTCGGTGAGAAAAGAATTTTGGGTCCTGAAATCATTGAACGAACAGTTGAAGCAGTTGACAAGATTAGAGCCAGAATCAAGACAGCACAAGACCGACAGAAAAGTTATGCCGATGGTAGAAGAAAAGATTTGGAATTTGTTGTGGGCGACAAAGTTTTTCTGAAGGTAGCACCAATGAAGGGTGTTCTGAGATTTGGTAAGAAGGGGAAGTTGAGACCACGATTCGTTGGACCTTTCGAAATTCTCGAAAAGATTGGTAGTGTGGCTTACAGACTTGCCTTACCACCTGAACTCGCAACAGTGCATAATGTGTTCCATGTTTCGATGCTCAGAAAATATGTTCATGATCCCAATCATGTGGTAAATTATCAGACATTGGAGATACAAAAAGACTTATCACATGAAGAAGTTCCGACAATGATTTTAGACAGAAAAGTGCACCAACTTAGAAACAAAATAGTTCCCTTAGTCAAGGTCCAATGGCGAAATCATGGACTTGATGAGACAACTTGGGAGAAAGAAGAAGAGCTTAAAATCAAGTATCCAGAACTCTTCGATTAGCCAAGGTTAATTTTCGAGGACGAAAATATTTTATGGGGGGAAGATTGTAATGCCCCAAATATTTTCATAGAATAGAATTTAATATTCATATGCTATATTTTAATGTTTGAAAGTTATGGACTAAGATGATACATTTATTAAATTATGTTTTATTTGGGTCATATATCTAGATCTTCGACTGAGCATGATAAGTATATGAATATTAGGCTCGTTGGATAGGTCGTATTTAATTTTGCATTTTAGGCTCAAGAAAAAGTTAATTCGGATAAACGAGTCCAAGTTATTGAGGTCGAAAGACTTTGTTTTGTATTGCATTTTGGTTAAATTATTTAATGCATTCCATGGTGTGTACACGTGTAACTAAAAATGAGAAAGAGTAGATTTGTTTTAATATTATTTATTGGCCTTGGTTTTGGGAATTGATAGGAAAGAAAGTATATATATATATATATATAAAATTAAGAATAATAATAAAGAAGAGAGAGAGTGTGTTAAAAGAAGCCACATGATGGGAAGGAAGAATTGTTGTTGAATGAGTCAAATGGTCATCCATATATTTTGGTGTAAGTTTTCTCAGCATGCCAAGTGTCCCACTAAGTGGGTTGTTGAGATATCTCTTTTCACATGGAATTAGGGATAGAGACGTGTGCTTTTTTTAACCTCCCCACGAATTTCAACACTCTTATATGATTCTATTATAAGTTTTCTACACACAAAAAAGAGAGGCAAACAACCGAGGCGAGCTACAGAATCTCTGCTCTTGGATGTTGCTAAGTTTTTGGGCTTCTCTTCACTCACAACCTCTCTTCCTCTGTAAATAAGACCACTTGGACTTCTTTTAATTCATCCCAATCATATGTAGTCATAGCATATCATAAGAATCATATTTTCTTAGCCGAACTCCATAGCTGAGTTCGTCTTGAGTATGCTGGCTAAACTAATACTTAACCCCTTGTTTGGCAACCATACTTTTGGGAAAATAGAGTTTTGAACAGTGATTTTTAAGAGAATGTGTGTTTAAAAAGTAGGGAAAAATTTTGAATTTACATGTAGAATATTTTATCATGTGAATGTATGGTTGAAAAAAAAAAGTTTTACAAGTTTGGTTGTCAAACATGGGCTTATGAGGTGGATCATGTTCAAGTGGGGCCCTTAAACCGACGTGGGAGGTTGGTTCAGCCCGAAACACGTTTCAACTTTTTCATTCACATAACTAACATTCTTTACTAAAAGAAACGAAAATTGAAGCTTTTCTCTACGTTCTCCAGTATAAAATCCTTTCCATATGTTAAGGCTGGTTGGAGAATTTTATATACACAGAATCATTTTGTTTCCACAACTCTAACCGTGTCTAATGAAACACAATCATTGATTCCTTAACTTGATCAAAACTATTGTTTCTTAATCCAATACGGTGATGTTACTGTGTGTTTAAGAGAGACAAAGTTGGTTTGAAGTTTGATTATAAAGTGAAAAACCCAACCAGCAATTGCCAAAAAATTTCTGCTGTTAGAATTTGATCAGCAATGGAAACAAGATGCCAACATGCCTCAGCAAACAATCCCAAAAGCTAATCATGTAAACTTTACTCAGAAACAGTATTTTTCTATTTTTGTGGAGGAGAAACAGCTTCTTTTAGGCATGATCTTCCCCAGTTTCGAACAAGCATTCCCTCGGCTGGATAGCTTTCTTCTTCCGATACCGGATCAATGACAAGGTTCTTCTCGAGACAAGACTGGTAACGTATAGAGACATTGTAAGACGGCATCGAATTCAATAAAAGGATAATATACGAAGTGAATTTATTTAGTCGTGAAAGAACCACGTTTCTTATTATAGTGAAATTTCAAACCAATATACATATCTCTTTCTATATAAAAAGTGTCTATCTAACGGAATTTGTTGGTTTAACGGAAAAACTAACGGAATTTCTTGGTTTAACGGAAAAACTAACGGAATTTCTTGTTTTAAACAAGCAGTTGCACCTTCTTTCAGTATTTTTATCATAACTCTGTATTCCGATATCCGATTGAGGCGATTCAAAATGCTTTGGAAAGCTAACTCATCTGGCTACAACTTTGATTCAGACATCATTCTCCAATTCGATCACTTTTTATGTCAAAAATAGGTCTCAATATGAGACTAAAACATCGGAGCATAACTTTTCGGTTGGAAATTGATTTGTGATCATCTTATGACTAAATTTGATTCCATTGACGTCTTTCTTTATCCAATTGACTCCGACCACTCTCAAATCTTCATCGTGAGGTTCGGCACAATTTTTAAGTATTTACATTTTAGCCCCCGAACTTTGGATCCCTTACAATTTAGCATTTTTCTATAAATTTGTCAACTTTTACTTATTTTCTTCGATCTCACCAACTTACATCACAACATCAAAATCACACATCTAATTATTTATCAATTACATAAACATTACATCATTAATTATTTAATTAACCAAAAAAATTATATCTTTATTAATAACAAATTAATTCTTAAACAAAACTATTAAATATAAATTAGGCAAACGTGCATTGCACATTGCTTGCACACACACACACACACATATATATATATATATTAAAAGGCATAGCTTGGTGCCCACGACGTGCGCGCCGAAACAAGCTTTCCGAATTGGGGTTACGGGCGTGATTCTGACAACTGTAGCCAAAGTTATGGTCAAAATACCAAAACGTGTTCAAAATTGACCCCAATTAGGAAATGTAGTCGATTACTTTCTATTCTTACGCCGATCCACCAACTCATGGTACGTTAGCGCCATCAACGAGTTATCTGACAACTCAATTTCGTCTGACTCGGACCCTCCTGCATCAAGATTGGAAGATTTGGTGCCCAAGTATGGAATATGGCTGCAACTCATGGTTAAAAAGATGGAGGCTTCCATTTCTGATTCTTCTTGACATATATCTTACACGAATCATTTTTTTTCATCGTCCTAATTTCATTCTTTACATTTTGAAAATCGAGTGAAGGCTTGTCGAAAATGATTGGTTAGAAATCAAGAATGGCTTATATTTTTCATGAAATTAATATTTTCTGTATCTTAGTTAGCAATCAAGAAATGTTAGTATTTTACATATTTTTCAAGTTCAAGAATCATGATAATATGAAAAATTCATGTTGAAAAAAAAAAGGTTTTTGGATTTCCCGATTGAATTTGAATATAGATTTTACATTTTAAATATTAATTTTTTATTATTTTTCTTCACGTTTGTGAAACATGACGTATGATCTGTAGTCGGGGAGGCATTATAGTAATTTGGATATGAATAAGATTTTTTATTCTCAAAATGAACAATATAAATAAAAGATTCTACAACGTTTTTTACATTTTCATCACTTTGATAAAAAAAATTAAAAAATAATCAAAATCAAGTTAAATTTATTTCGATTATAAAAAAAGGCAATATTCTAAGATAGATGTGCATGGTGATACGATAAGGTCTTTGAAAAAGAGGATAGCATGAAAATAAAAAATGCATTTTGTAAGACCAAACACCATTTTCGAAAGCCTTTGCCCTCCTATTCAACGAGGCTAATTTACATTTATTTCGCTGATAAAAAATCAATATAATACTAAGCTCATGTTTTATTGAGATTAAGATCGAAATTTTAGTGAATTCACTAAAATTCTGACAAAAGTTGATAAAATGTATCGTTGAAAAGTTGTAGATTTCATAAAATATGTTGTTAAAATTAATTGTTAATTTTGATTTAAATTTTACTGCTATAGGTTTGGTGAAATAGCAAAACATGCACTTGGTGTTCAACAGTTGAATTGATGGGACATACTGGAGAGGTACCTCTTAAATTTTTCTTCAAACTTGATTTTTATTATAATAAGTTATTTAAAAAATAATTGTATTTTTTATTAATTGTGTAAACCTATTCAATATTTATTTTGTAGAAAAATCGACCATATGTTAAAAGCGTTGCAGAGAAATTATCAAAAAAAATTTGGAAGATTCAAGTTTATGTAGATCCGGAGAAACTAAATGAGAAAAAATATAGACAGTTTAATGTCCTCTCTATTGAAGCAGTGCAAGATGATGAAAACACTGAATCGTCATCTTAGAATCAAAATTATCTCAAACGGCTTTCATAAAACTATGAGCGATGTTTATTTATAGGACAATGCTATAGATTCTATTAATACTCTTTTTTTAATATATCGCAATGTGTAATTATTTATCAATTACATAAACATTATATCATCAGTTATTTAATTAACCAAAAAAATTACATCTTTATTAATAAAAATGTAATTCTTAACCAAAAAAATTATATATAAACTAAGCAAACGTGCATTGCACGTTGCTTAAACCTAGTTTTCTCAATAAACAACTATAGATGGCAGTTGTATTAATCACAAGATCAGTTACATCTTTTTCTTTATTCTAGGTTAGGGTTCTAATTTTTACTATTTAAACTAATGTTAAGACTACGTTGTCTTTGGGTTGTTATTGAATAAAAAATTATAGACTTGGGAGTTCTTCAAATTCTTTTTCGATCCAATATCTCGGTATTCAATTTTAAGAACATCTTATGGGTAAATAAACTATGATTTTATTTAATATGAATAAAAGCTTTTCGTTTATTCAAAATATTGTACATATCACTTTAACAAACTTTATCCCGATTCATAAAGCATTCCTTTACAAGACTATCTAAGCAGCACCGCCGCCGCCGTCATGCCCATGATGCCCATGGCCATGGCCATGGCCATGCCCACCGTCATGGCCACCGTCACAGTCACCGCCACCGTCACCGCCACCGCCATGGCCTACTGCTGGAAATCCTCCATATCCAAACAATCCACCTCCCTTCTTATGCTTATGATTAGGGGAACCAGTGCCACGCGCACAAGAAAAAACAAACATGGACATAATCGACAAAGACATAACAATCATACCAAGCATTAACAAGAACTCAATAAGGTCTCCTTCACTAGCAGCACTGCCATCATTTGCAACAGGAAAATACCGAGCCATGTTGATCTAACAATTTTGGGAGGATTGGACACTGGTATAACATGGATATATAGCATGTATAGAACCATGAGGTCATCTACAATAATTCACTTGTATGACCCACAACATTATTTGTGGCTATTAATTCCCCTCAACCAACTTGGAAAAATTTATAGAAAATACTAGTATTTTAAAGGGAAACTTCTATAAGTGGTACTGGTACCCAATGTGATGGTAACATGTTACTCTCATTTATTCATGCGAGTGGGGGACACAATTTATCTGTAAAATTTTAGTATTTCATGTTATCATTATCAATCATGTTAATTTGTCTCGTCTAATTTCTAACACCTGTTTTGTCTCATTTAAGCATACCAATCAAGGTCGAAAGCTTGATTAGCTAACACATAACCATAATACAATTCAATTATTTTAATAATATCTTATTTTTCATTTTACAATATGTATTTAATTTACAAAATGTAATAGATGCTATAATTAATTCTAAATTAATTAATATTCACATTCATTTAATTAAATATTAATTAGAATTTCACATTCATATTCACGTCTATTCCCCTGTTATTAATTAAAATTTCAAATTCAATGATGCAGCTTATTATTCACGTCTATGTATGCTAATTAGCATCCGTTTCACTTAATTAGAAATTAAATTAAATTATATTCATTTAATATAAATGATTTAATATTCATTGTGAGGTATATATTCATTTGTATTAATTCTAAATTAATTAACGTTCAAATTAATTCATGTATCGTATTTGCCATTCATCTTCATTTCATTGTTTTGTTGTTTATGTAGATTGCTCGGTTACATGAAAGGGCAGGTGGTGTGCATTGAAAGTCAAATAGTTTTTATTGTAGCTCTAATTTGTGAAGACGAAATTCATGAGACAGCTCGAATATTCCACTTTATAGGTTAACATTTTGGGATGAAACTTCAATTTTATTATAGTACTAGAGTTAGACCTCAAACTCGGCCATGCAACTCACAAAGATAGATTCTCAATTGCAGCCAAACGAAGGTGGTGGGTACTAAGTATAGGCAGAATAATCTAAAGTTGGCTCGTAAAGCCATTGTAACCATGTAAAGAAGAGGCCCAAATGCTTGTAACACTTCCAAGTTCGAGGGAGAGATGGATAGACTATCCTTGAAAGAAGTCGAGATGACATGGTACTCCGTTTGAAGAGAGACTTGTTGGGATAGTATGAACAAAGTCCCACATCAACACCTGGAGTAGTTGATGGGCTTACAAGATAATCAACCACTTCACCTGATATGTTAACCTTTTAAGATGAAACTTTTAATTCTCTTATAGAAACTCCATCGTTGGAGTATTTTAGTTTAAATTCGATTTTGGAATTTTCATTCACACTATTATTTTCCTTTTCTTATTCAGAGTCCAAAGACCTCAGTTTCCAACCCAAAAATAATCATTCATTCTCAAGTATAGGGGCGCAAAATGAGGTCGCGGACACTTCTAGTCACGCAATCTAATTTCATCCGCTTTCTTAGTAATTAAGTGGCAAGTAGCCAAACAGATATCACAGAACTCATTTATGATGAATGCAAACTTCCTTACAAGGAATGCTGTTACTCCTCCTGGTGGAAGTCCAACCAAAATCCCGCTATAGGATAAAGAGAGAGAATCTACTTGGCGTCGCTTGTTATCTGGGTCGTGAGTGGGAGCTTAGTTTCCTTCTCCATCACAAATAGTGTTTTTCGTGTCCAAAAATGTTAGACCCTGTTCTCTTTACCGTTTTCAAATCGTTTTCTGTTTTTAATTTTCAAAAATGGTGAAAACGCGTTCTCTTCCCTATTTTTGAAAACAAGTTTTTGAAAATGGCCAAAAAATTTACACACAAAATAGAAAACGTGGTTTTCCACGTTTTGTGAGTTTTCAAGCCAAAATCCCCAAAACGCGGCACTGTTCCAAAAACACGGAAATGGCCTCTTTCCCCTCTCTTCTTCTCTCAGAAAACTGAAAATCAAGCTGTTCCCCTTTCTTTCTTCTTCCCCCTCACTTCCCTCACTCCCTGCATCCACGCCCGCCACTTCATCCACCGTCCGTGCACCGTCGCAAACTCGCACGTTCCGTGAACTACAGAACTAGCAGACAGTAAGTGTTGTTTTCATATATCTCAGTTTGTCCACAATTGCTATTTTCTTTTCCTTTTTTAATGAATGATTATTGTTTCCTTTGTATTTTTTATCAACTAGGTTTTGACATTTGGGCTAAATTTCTGCTTTTGTAGGGTTTGGTTGACTTGGAGAATTTTGTTAATGTTTTTGGGATTTTCTATAATTTTTCTTTGAGCTTTCAGATTAATTCATCGGATATTGTACGTAAATTTTATCACATCCAGTGGGTTTTGTGTTTTGAAGGGTTGAATTTTTCATCTAGATAGACAAGTAATTTTATGGCATTTGAATGCCAAAGATCTGTAAGAATTGGCTCGAAGAACACCTCAATAGATTGCTTAGATAATCCTCGCATAGAAGAAGTTGACAAGCCTCAAGTCATATTGATTAACAATATAAAATCTCGTACTTTTGAGTCTGAAAATCCAAAATCCATATCGAAATTAAATGCCAAAATAGCCCTTTCTCGGCAATGAAAGTTTACTCAATAATAGTCAGTCCATCACCGACCTTCCCCGGCATTGATATCCGAAATCCTCAACCTGTCTCGATCCAAAAGAGTCGGGCATTTTGTCCCGTGTCAACACTTATTTGTATAGGCTTGCATCGGAACACCATGTTTGGAAAGAATTTTACCGTGAGAGGTGGGGCCATCCAATAACACCACCAACTTTGGGGCCAGGGAATTCGGATGAGAAGTCATGGAAGGAGTCGTTTGTGGAGAGGGAGTTCCATAGCAATACTTTTATGGGACGTTTTAGTATTGATACTGTATGGCCATACCGAAGCAATTAGGGCGCTTTTATGTTGGCTTCTAAGAAGATTGTTTTTACTTCGGGTTATGATCAGATTGTGAGAATGTGGGACATGGAGGAAGGGTTGTTAATCGCATCATCCAGGCCTCTTGGGTGTACTATTCGTGCATTGGCGGCCGATACAAGGCTTTTGGTTTCTGGGGGTACAGATGGGTTCATACATGGTTGGAAGGCAGAGGATGGGAATGCTCACTTATTTGACCTCTGTGTACCTCAAAATCAGAATATGGAATTTCGAGTTTGGGAACATGAAGGCCCCATAACTTGTCTTGCATTGGATTTTGGTAAGATTTATAGTGGTTCTTGGGACATGACTATATGTATTTGGGATCGTTCTACTTTGAAATGTTTGAAGGTGTTGGTGCATAATGATTGGGTTTGGAGTCTTTTACCACATGATACAATCCTAATGAGCACAGCAGGTTCTGATGTACACCTCTGGGACATCTTTAGTGGAAGCTTACTGTTCATCTGTTGCTTATCAGTTTAAATAGTGAAATTTTGAGTTCCACTTGCATATTGTTGCTGTATAATGTGTGAAATGCTAGTGTACAAGTAAGGCAAATTATACATTCTACAGATTATTAGGATGTAGATGGTATCTTTGATGCTAGTGTACAAGTAAGGCAAATTTTTGTACCAAGTTCTTTTCCATTGTTTTTTAAAATAATCCTTGCCTATTTACATTTTCACATTGTGTTCCCAGTATGATGACACTGAGAGGAGGAGAGAGATGGCGAAGAACTCCTTGGAAAGATACACTCATTATTATTATGAGCGGTGGGCTTCCAACCAACTGGTATGCCAATTGATAGCCTTGTCTAATTATTGATCAGTTTTCTGCTCGTTGAGACAATTCTATTTCCACTTGCACCTGTCCACAGGCTTTCTAAATACTACCATAATCTTAATAAATTTTTTATTGTAATGTACTGGGAAATCATGAGACTGGGCTTTTCATGTGCACTTATGATGATCGACACATTTTGACACTTCTAACTCAACTCCGTCCATCCCCCCTCTTCTAAATGACCCTTATGCTCCATGTTTTTTAGGTCCATGTGAATCCAAGAAAGCTACTAAAGGTTGATGCCACATTAGATTATGACTATGCAGGACCCAATCCCAAGCATGATTCAAGAGGAAGAAGCGATGGCAATGGGGGCAAGAATCCTTGACTCTTCTATCAGATAAATAAAAGAATTTTGGTCATGTACTATGAGGAAAATCTATCTTAAATATGAGTTTTCTTTTGTAATAGATATAAAAGCTCTCTTGTTGGGCTGATGAAAAATGTCATAAGCATGAATTTAAGATGTTTTGACTATGTGATATGAGAATGATGAATACTATTGTTGTTTCTGTAAACAAACAAACCGCTGAATTAGTTTGGTATTTGTTAGTTTGATTCATTTGAAGAACTTCTAATTTCCTTGATTGCAATTTGTGAACTAAGGATTTGAAAGGTTCTGATTGCTGCATTATTACATGTAGATATTGCAAACATGGATGTCAATGAAGTATATGGATATTATACCTTATCCTCTTGAAGGATGCCATTCTTTTTATTAATGATACATTACTCTTTTTGATTAAAAAAGATTAAGATGGACAAGAGAATAGAAATATGAATAAAATAACATTGGTAACGTTAGAAGTGCGCTTGACCCAATCATGACGAAGTTCTCTTCATGTGCGTCACTGTATTTTATGCTTAACGTGGCTCCCAAAACATGAGATAATGATTTTTCAAAACTTAGGTCAGACCATTGTTATTTTAGCTCATTACTAAAGCAAGGAAGCATTGGTTGTTATTTGATGCTAGTTAATTATTGTCACAAGTTACGTATAAGGACAAAAATAAGGATTTGTCCAATTTAATTTAATGTGTTTTTTATATCTAGAAACAAATATTTTAAGATTCACCAACTGACAATTTTAGATGTTATTTAATATTATATTAATATTAAACTATTAAAATTTATTGAATAATCATATTTATTGAATAAAATATTATTACAAAAATATTCTCAAAATTTCAAAGTAAACGCGTTTTCCATTTTCATGTTTCTCGAAACAGTTTTTCAAAATGACAAAAAGAACGCATTTTCAGAAACATTAAAACAAACACTCAAAACACAAAACACAAAATGAATTCAAAACTCAAAACACAAAACTGAAACACAAAGAGAACGGCCCCTAATGTTTCTTTCACCTAACCCAGATTACTGTCTCAAGTTTAGTTGTGTTGGACATCGAGGTCAATATTAAAAAAGTCACTTTATGCTAAATTTAAGGAATAGAAATTGATGTCAACAGACTCAATGTCATGTTAAATAGACACCTTTATTAGATATTATACATGCAATTTTTTCTATTCCTTCAGTTGTCACTTGTTAGGCCATGAGGTAGGGAGAAAGACCCAAACTAGTGTTGCAAGAGTATAGGATTTTTAGATGACGCTACCACTTGGAATGAAAGCATCCTTGATGACTGTAACAATACCGCTCTTGATGAAGTATCCCTCCGTCTCTCTTGCAGCTTCTTGAACGTTGTCGCCATTAAGGATCTGAAAAATAAAAAATATTGCTTCAAAGGTATGGCACTTCAATCAATGAATAATCATGAAGAACTAGTTCCATGGTATAATACAGAACAAAAATCATTATGTAACTCTACGAGAAGATTTAGAAACAAAAATCATTCAATACCTTTACATTGTCTCCTATTCGAGCATTCTTGTCAATTATTGCTCTCTTTATGTGGGTGCTCTTGCCAATACCAATTGGGATACCACCTTTTGCTGCAAGAAATGTCCTGTCGGCATCCGTCTGAAGAAAGCACAGAGAAGATAAAATGAGAGGTCATTATTCTCATGAATTACAAAAGGAATGATGTAAAATGGATAAAGCAGGCTAATTTTATTATTAATCAGACCATGCAGAGTGCACAACTTCAAGTACAATTGGTCATCTTTAAACCAAGAAAGTCTAGTTTTCAGAGAAAAGTGTTACCTCATAATAATCTGCACCCATCAGCAATGAGTCCTCTATGATTGCACCCTCTGATATGCAAGATCTAAGTCCAACCACAGAATGGTGGATTTTACAGTTCTGCACAGTGAACAAAGGGGATAGTAACATTTACTGCACCAAGTAACATCACAAACTTCATCACAACCAAGATCACTTACCTTAATCACACAGCCCTCGCCAATGACGCTGTCTGTAACATCAGCATCCAGCATCTTGGAAGGAGGCAGATATCGAGGTTGGGTGTAAATTGGAGCTGATCGATCATAGAAGCTGCAGAAGATAATGGAAGTCATAATGTAATTTCATAAATAGAGAAAATGTGTTCTGAAACAATAGAAGGCAACTCAATAAATTGAGAACAATAAGACTACCTAAAATCTGGGATAGGCTTTTTTGTGATCCCCAAATTGGCATTATAGAAAGCTTCGATTGTACCAATATCTTCCCAGTAGCCATCAAACAAGTATGCTTGCACCTATATTAGTGATGTAACAATTAGCTCTGGCACTAAAAGACCACTGAAATAATACTTTCGCGGGAATAGTTTTCCAATTATATATGACCAACCATAAGTATATGCTAAACAATTGAGAAAATGTAAATCAATTTAACTAGGTATATAACAGTTGCTAAACCAAAAGAAAAGAAACAGAATTTTGTGCAATTCACATGAACAAAAACAAGGATTAGTGGAAGAAATTTAGGATAAGGTACATGCCCTCAATCCAATGGACGTTGCTCCAGGAATAACTTCACTTCCAAAATCATTGGCACCAGGAAATTGATCTCTAAGAAGATTTATCATCACATCTTTACTGACAACATATATTCCCATACTTGCAATGTAAGGCATATCTTTCGCTCTCTCGTCATCAAGACCCAATATGGTCGTATCAACCTATAAAATGTACCAAAAGGACAAGAAAAATCACTTCCCGATCTCATCAAACAATGTAAGACTCACAATGTACTCAATACCACCTTCATAGCTTTTAATTGCTCTCCCTTTGGTTTCTCAGCAAATTCAACGATGCGACCTTCTTCATCTATTTTCATCAAACCAAACGCCGTTGCACGTTTTTCATCCATTGGCAGTGCAGCAACAGTAATATCAGCATCTGTTTCCCTGTGGGCTTGAATAAATCTCTCATAATCCATTCGATACAAATGATCTCCAGCAAGAATCAAGAACTCAAGCACATTGTGCTCTTCAAACAGCCATAGATATTGCCTTACAGCATCAGCTGTACCCTGAAAACAAATCCAATTGAATGTCAGTATGTTTGAGTTCCCACAATTTTAAATTGTAATTAAAGATGCTAAGAATCCAAGATGTCAAGAAGAGAATAACATCTTGGGAAAACAAATGCAGCTTAAGAGCTCATAGAAATAAGTTGTGATGCATGAGTGATTATCTATATATGCTGTACATTAAACTTTCTAATGAAAATTAAGGTATATTACTATCGCATGATTTATGGTACAGGTTTCATTGAGATAAGTACCTGGAACCAATTGGGATTCTCAGGACTTTGCTGAGCTGCAAGAACTTCAACAAAACCTTCATTCTTGTAACCACCCATGTTGCTTGCATATGCCCTTGAAAGGTGACGATTGAGGGATGCAGAATTGAATTGTGTAAGAACATATATCTTCGATATGTTACTGTTCAAGCAATTGCTGACAGGAATGTCAATCAGCCTATAATTTGCTCCAAGTGGAACAGCTGGCTTCGCCCTTTTCTTTGTAAGAGGATAAAGTCTGGTCCCAGCTCCTCCTCCGAGAATAACTCCCAAGACACTCTATGAATGACCACATATGTAACAAAAATGGTGTTACTTGATTGCAATGTTGAATGAAGTTAATCCAGAAAAGTAGAGAACCTATATATTCCAAGGCCACGGTAAAAAAAACTAATGTTACTTCAAATCAATGGCGCACCACCTATACATAGAAATATAGGAATCGTTTTCAAAAAAGTTGATTATTTGTTAAATATTCACTTATTTGTCTCGATACTATTGAAGAACAAATAATGAATTTTGAAATCTAATCCTGCCTCTCTCTCCAATATTTCTATTAATTTCTACTCCAAGAAGATATCTGCATGTAGATAAATGCGTCAATTTCTAGAGTTGTCTGCAAGCACATAATTCACTTTTAAATATACATTGATGCAACTACAAGTAGAAAAATAACTCATCTTGGAAATGTTAATTATCATCTGAATATAAATTCCTTATTTGTCTTAATATTTTCTCTAGCATTGACTACAAACACATAATTCAGATACAAGTACGAATCAGAAAGCAGATATATTATCCCTTATGCTCACGGGAACATCCACTTTTTCTTTTATTACTTCTTAAGAGGCGTTGTCTGTAACATCACTTGGCAATAAAAAAAGCCTTTTTCTATAGGGCAACCTGATAATACCTCACCAAAATGCAAAAGGATATTAGCCCGACTCGCTTGGCTCAACCAAATAAAAAATGAAGTTGCAAAACACAACTCTATTCAGCCACTAATTATAAACATATAAACTAGAATCTACGGAAGTCTCCATTTATTTGGGCATATATACTGCCAGTTTACACTTTATTCTTTTTTTAACCTGAAAGGATACTTTATCTAGAGGGAACAAAATATGGATCTGGAGCCACTCTTCGAAGTAACTTCGAATTGAAACAAAGATTTTAAGACCTACACAAAGCTGTTCTCTCCAGGTCCCCAAAACTCAAACATTGACTTCAATTGCTTAGCAAAATTACGCACTTTCAAACACTAGTACCTATAAATGAACACAAGCTTAACACATAAATACATCTTTATGAACACATATCAATAAACATTGTATGAACTGACAAAAGAAGAGGATGTGAATGTGATCGATTACTCGGCTAGCGTCTGGGTCGAGACAAGTCTGCGAATTTTGCGAGTCAGAAACCGCCTTTGGAGAAACGATCAGTGGACTCCGGTTGTCGAATTCAGTTGCGGAACGACGCCGTTGCAGTTGTACTCCGGTTAATGACATCAGCTTCTCCCCAGCGACATTGGACGCCGCGAAAGACAGCCGCGTGAACGACTTTACATCCTCCACATGTTTGAAACTAGTAGCAGCAGTAGAAGTAGAACTAGGAGAGAGCTTCACTACTCCAGTGGCTGCCATTGTTGATCAAAAATACTCTCTAGTTCTCTATACAGAGGGAGAGAGCAAGAGAGAGAGATTTCCACATATACAGCTTATAAGAGTATTTATATAGTGAAGATATGTTTGGCAAGCCTTAAAAAGTTGCTCATAATTAAATTTACTTATGAGTAATCAGAATTATAGCATTAGTACTCCAACTTTTAGCTCTTATAACAACTTTGCCTCGAACCTTGATAAAGGAGCAAATTGGTCCTAATTTAAATTAAATAATTTATTGTAGAATGTGACTGTGCTGATTGTAAGCATTATATTACTTGTTTAAATTTCATTACTCGATTAGTCCAACTTTGATGATATTTATTCAAAATGCAAGGCATGTAAAGCACAAATGTGAGGATAAATTGCAAATAAAATGCTAGTCGAATTTTGTCCTACATTCGTCTCTTGAATAGCTAGGATAGATAATTACGTCTATCTCTAATAAAATCATTGATATAGAATCAATGTCGGTCCACCAATTCTAGCCTATCGTCTAGTATATTTGAGGTATATATGCTTACATAGACATATACGATACTTTCGATTTTATATGTACACGTGGTATCACTGCTCACTTAAATCATGATATTTCGGAATGCTAATTACTCAAGTCATGACATCTCATATGACAAGCGAGTCTGTCAATCCACTCCATTATTCTTTATAGTCCACTCAGTGTGCGAAATGTTGTAACTTGAGAGGTTCAAAATTTAAATTGTTGTGAATTAAGTAAACAGTTCTATCACTTGTTCATATAAGACTATCTGAATGAAGTTTTGGCCGTCAATTGATCCGTTGCCATTGGCAATGGATTGCATTAGTTGCCAAATAAAATCAATTTAGCCCATGTTTAGTTTTGATAAAAATCAGATTTTTATTGTATCTCGATGAAAATGAATGAAATTCGTGATGGAAAGTTATTAATTTCATAAAATATGTGATTAAAATTAATTGTTCATTTTAGTTTAAATTTTTATCATCGTTTTTACTTAAACCAAAAATGACTTAATACTTTTCAAATTCTCAATTTATGCATAATTGAATGAAATTAACCTGAAATAAAAACTTGTTCAAATAAATAGACTTTGAGATTGGATTTGGCAGAAAAAATCTAGGCGTTTCTTTTTGGACGTTTGCTAGTGGACACGATTTTGTGGGCAGGAGGGATGATAAGGTCACAGATGACACGTGAAGATATCTGTGAAGGTGTAATTCTGCACCGTGGGTTTTTTTATTTTTAACTTTTCATGATTTGATTTGATTATTTATAGAAATTGCGGTGTGTTTGGTGACAAGACAAGAAAGGGAAAGGCCACGTCAATGTCAGTACATTAACAAATGAATGGCTATCAAGTTTCACAAGTGACAACAATTTTCATTTTAGTCATCATTTAGTTAAAATAAAGTATTAATTTTAATCATACGTTCGTAATTACTATTCATACTGTCCAACGAAATGAATCCGGATCTTTGCTTCGAATATTCCAAAGTTGAGTATCGAGCTTTCGTGTACATAGAGGCAAGATTAGTCTGGCCTTAATTCATACAGTTAGTCATTTTCGTCGACTCTTTTGAATGTTCACTTGAGGTTTCGAGAAAAGATGTGAATTATTCACACATTTACTAGAATTCACTAGTGTTTTTTTTTATCAATTTGTATGATGAAAAATAAGTAAAAAAAATAAGTGCATTGTCCCATCATTCCATGTGCTTGATTGAAATATTTGTCCTTAATAGTTATGTACCTATATATATTTTTTAAAAATTATTGGCGTGCTAAATCTGTAAGAAAAAAGTGAAACATGAACTTAAGTGATTGGTGAAAAGATTTGAGTTTAATATTTTATGTTGACCTCAAAGTCAAGTCGATGTTATTGTTTACGAACCTATATTACTTGTGTATTCACTCGTAGATTGTTTGTACACTAAAAAATACGGTAGAATGTTAGATAATTGACGGTGGAGCAACGATAATTTTGCAATTTTCCTTTTTTTCTACGGAAAAGTGGTGAAGCAATGATAATTTGCAATTTCTCTTTTTTTTACGGAAAAGTGAGAGATCAAGAGTTGAAATAATATTCAATCAAAGGTACAAAAATTATAATATCAAGTAAATTAGTTGATTTTGCATTATGAAGATAGTTTGCAATTTCTTGTTGCATCCGAACCGAACCCGTTGTCATCTTTAGATTTAATATTAATATTAAATTTAAATCTTTCTTAGGTATTTAGAATTTCATTTATTTATTTAGAAGCTATTCAGAGTATTTGTTTATTTACGTGCGTACACATTTTATAATTTAAATCGTTTATAAATTTGTCCCAAACACGCTTTAACCACTGACATAGGAACACCATTCTCCATAGAGTCACACGTCAGTTTTACATAAAAAAAAAAAAAAAAGAGCTGCTTAATTACAAGTTCAACTGACTTATAAGCTAAGCCAAACATGCTCTTATCACTAATATAATATGATTAAGAAAGAGACATAACAGTCAAATTTAAATGAACGATGTCTATTAATTTTCCTCTGTTTCTGCAGTCCCATCTTTTGT
Source organism: Fraxinus americana (assembly GCA_035079005.1). Lineage (NCBI taxonomy): Eukaryota > Viridiplantae > Streptophyta > Magnoliopsida > Lamiales > Oleaceae > Fraxinus > Fraxinus americana. The sequence continues at coordinate 1,988,990 of CM068707.1, read as the reverse complement.
CAAGATCACAAAAAACAAAGAAAAAAATGACTATTGGAAAAGGCAGACAAAACCCTGTAATATGTAACAAGTTCACATCATTGAGCGTAGTAATTCCTATATTTTTTTTACCACAATTGGACTTCTTACATAGTGTTTACCATCAGACCATGTCAACTGGCCAAATTCATAGTCCAAAGCTGCATTGGATTGCCTAGCCTTGAGAGTAAGTTTGAATGTTTTCTCTTCACCAATTTCATTGAACTTCAAAGTACCCGGCTTGACACGAACCGATATTCCGGCTGGGCTGCGAACACTAGCTTTATACGTACCTGGCGAACCAACATTCTTAACTGTTCGAGACACAGTTGTCGAGCCCTTGAGGTTCGGGACTGTGATCGAGGGGTAGTTTAAGTTGATGAGACTAATGGGCTTGGAACATGTATATGGTTTGTCTGAGACCAACTTGATTTGAGTTCGATTATAGCCGAGGGAGCATAGAAAGTTCAAGTAATCGTTAACTCCTAAATCGTAAACCAACCCGGGATCCATTGCACGGTTTGGTTGTACGTGTCCTCCTCCATAGCAAAATGGTGTAGCTTTTGAGTGAGACGCGTTTGTCAATGGCTCTAAAGCATTATCGCGCGTTCTTGCTGCAATATAAGATGAATATAAGAATACAAGGTTAGTGAGAAATGGAAATTCGGGGGAATAACTGAATGATTTGTGACCGCTACGAAATTCTCACCTGTGGTCATGATAGCGGATTTAATAGCTGACGGGCTCCAAGTTGGATGAAGGGTTTTCAAAAGGCCGACAACACCAGAAATGTGAGGACATGACATTGAAGTTCCTGATACTGAATTGAATAGGACACGACGTGAATCAAAATCTTGATTTGTAGGTCCTTGGGCCTCTGTATAGGCTGCTATGACACTCACTCCTGGTGCAGTGATATCAGGCTGAACAGAAGATACAATTGATTATCAATCTTCTGACAAGAAAAGAAACAGCAGAAATGACTGAGTCGAAATGAAACCTTGAGAATCTCTGGGGTAATGGTGTTTGGCCCCTTGGATGAAAATGCTGCCATGAACGGAGCTGGTTTCGTGCCTAATTGTGTTGTTGCAGGAGTGATATAAGCCATTGGAGACCTGATAAAAACATTTCCAAATCCACACATTTCAATTGGTCTGGCAGATTTTCATTAGCACAATAAGAAGATGCTATATAATTGTCATGTTTTCTAACCTCGTTGAATTGATATACAAGAAAAGAGCAAGTCCATCCGTGTAATTGATATGTGAAGCCGGTAGTACATGAGGATCAGCAAGAATTTCATTCCCAGATAGATCATTGTTGGCTAGAACCATTCCGACCGCTCCAGCTAAAGCAGCTTGTCGGCCCTTGTCAACTCGTGCATTATCTCCTCGTAAACAGACTAAAATTTTCCCCTTCACCTTCTTGGGGTCCAGTGTTCCAGCTTTACAGAGAATACTGCATGAATATGCACAATGACTTACTATCACTACATAATAAACACAGAATAGACTATTTTTATGAAGTTAAAGCACGTTGAATGAGATGTTCAAATTTTAATCCTTACGCTTTGTCAACTGATGCATTGGCGGCATTAGCATATTGAGCAGAAACAATTGGAAATGACTTCTTATTTGGTAATGCTTTGTTAGAAAGGCTTTCCCCCTGTAGAGCAGAAATAGTTAGCTGTTAATTTCTCTACATTAAGAAAACCAATGCCTCTAACAAGACCAAAAGGATGCTGAATACTTTTTAAGGCATCTGCATCGTATTTCAAATGTTCGATATCTTCTCTAGAATTCAGATAGCAGAGCTAGGGGGGGACAAAAAAATAGAAAAAAATTCTATGGAAATTTATTTTACCCTTAAAAAATAAATGGGCTTGGGGGCAGGCATGGTCTAAATTAAAGCCCAGGCCTGTCCCCCTCCCTTCGCCCTTGCTAATATTAATTTTCGACTGAAATTAAAGCCTTGATTCAAAAGACATGATGGAAAAGGGAGTCAAGAAGAAGAAAGACTTACTTGGAAGCTCATTTGGTTCCCCAGGATGACGTAACTAGGAAACTGGCGGTCCATGGTGCTTGCTCCAACCGTAATCTGCCAAGGTGCAATATTGGAAACTGTAGCAGCACCTGGTCCAGAATTACCAGCCGAGCAAACCACAACAATGCCATTCATAACAGCATGAAAGGATCCAATGGCAACACTGTCATTATAAAAGGGGGCAGGATCTCCACCAAGAGATACAGATAACACGTCAACTCCATCGTGAATGGCCATATCAAAGGCAGCCAAAATATCAGCATCAAAGCACTCGTTGCCTCCCACCGGAGGCCAGCAAACCTTGTAAGCAGCCACCCGAGCTTTGGGCGATCCGCCTTTTGCTGTTCCATTTCCAAATCCAAAAACGTTTGCTCCAGCAACGAAATTGCCACCTGCTGTTGATAAGGTATGTGATCCATGACCTTCATTGTCTCGTGGTGTGTTGAAGGTGGAATTGAGAGGTCCCACAGTTGCAGCATATCCTTTGTTGAAGTATCTTGCTCCAATGAGCTTCCTTTAACATAAATATGTGCAAAAGGATGATCAAACAACACTGTCAGGAGTTTATTTTTATTTGCAATCAATCTGATGACAATATTCAAGAGTTCTTTGAGAATTTAAAGCAGATGGCATATTCTAGAATATATGAAGTGTGTTCACAAAACTCATTTACATTATACTCTTTTTGAAATTTGATGTGTAGTCATGCAAAGATGTTGGCCGGTGTTTTTACAAGAAAATCAACCGAATGAAAGAACACAAGGCAAAGAGAAGTCTTATCTTTCAAAACTTAGATAGAAATGTAAAAAATCATATAGAAAATGTTTAGGCCTTCAAATTTAGCTGCAATCCTAATACTATTTGTTATTTGAAGAAATTTCATATATCCTTGCATGATAGTTCTTGCTCTCACTACATCAACTCGGGAACTAAAGAGTTCTCAATCACATGGAATCACTTATAATTTTCCATGCTGAGTCTTAAAGATATGAGTGATTCAAAAACATCCTATCCAGATTAAATTCGACTAATTGGTTCCTATTACACAATGTCCTGGATAATGGCGTGTCAGTTTAACGCTATCCCAACACTTCATCCTGTCTATACACGCCCTTGCTGCCAGAATAATATGTTTTAAGGCAATCTTATTCACACCATTCCTTTTCTTCAACCAGAGAAATGGGGGGAAAAAACTAGATCCATATTACATTTCTTCAAAAAGGGGATAATATTCGAACTTTCAAAAACTTCTTCCCTCAATAGATTCGAAGATGAGAATGGATTGTGAATACTGAAAAGTTCAATACTCTCTTTGGCTCTATGTTCACACGAAAAAGAATATAGTTATGGTCCGTTCCTGTTGATTCTAATGTCTCATAGAATTATCTATACATCTTTTAAACTAGAACTTAAGAACGAAATAATAATGTCAAGTTTTATTGATTTAGCCTCCATTTGGCAAAATATATAAAAAATCATTTATAAATTGTCAAACTTCATCTCAACCACACATTCCAATGGATCCACAAGTACTATTCACTTATCCATCACTGAATTCTAACTATTTATAAATTAAACCATTTTCAAATTCTTCCAAAACGGGGGTATACTTATATCATGACTTCTATAGTACCAGTTATCTCTTAAAGTGTAGGATCCAGGGAAAAAGAATCCTGTGAAGAGCCATTTAGATAAGACGCACACAGTTGATAGAGAAATTTGACCTGTTGCAATGGAAGCTGGAATCTATATCATTTTGGCAAATTCCCTTCCACTTTGATGGAACTGGTCCAAATTCTTCATCGCTAAAGCTCTTCGAATCTGGCCATGCACCTGGTTCAATTCCATAGAAGTTAAGACGGAAAAGCGTTTTAGCGATGGGACAATAATGAAACAAAAACAAAGAAGAAAAAATAGTATACAATGGGAAAAAATTTGTATAGATTTCTGGTATCTTATTCATTTGCAAATGCATTAGCAGTAATATAACATGAAGGACTACATAACATGGTCTTCAAACTCAGCTGTATTGCAGAGACGTGACTCTGAACTATTTTATCAGTACACTTTCTTTTTCTAACAAAGTTATATTGTTCTACAATCGATCTGCTTGAATTCCACTCTGAAAATAGTCTCAATCCTCTACACTTCTACTGATATCTGGCATACAAGTGACTTCACAACCAGAGAGTAGTATAGTCTGGAAGAATTAGTAAAAAAAATAAAATTGTGCACGGGTTACAAGACCAGATAGAGTGCCCAATTTAATTTTCATCGTGATTCATTTAGAAAATTATAAACATGTCGGGTTTTCGTTAAAAAAAAAATGGCATGTCCCATCGTTAAGTGGCTGAGTAAGATACAATATTAAGTTGAAATGACTTAAATGATGAAACATATTACACCCATCGTGCATAGCCATTATGCAGTGCGAGAAAAAAAAATCCATGAGCACTTGATTTTATCGAGTACATGAACTTAGTTGAAAAGGCAAAGGTCAATTGAGAACTTCTAATCAAGAAAGCCTTGATTAAATAAATTATTGTAACATTTGGAAGTGGTTGGTCATGTATAGTTTATAGATAATTATAATTATACACAAAGCACTAGATTCCATGTTGTCATTATTCTGATTATGGTGCAAATAAACAATAATTTATCTTACATCAGTAAATCAATTGTCCAGATGCAAATTATTGGTTGCCAACTGTCTTGCCTCAAAAAGTTCCAAGAAAAGATTGGCAAAAATAATAGAGTTTTAAAACCAAGACAAAATTTCATCAGTTAGTTTCTAAATAATTGGAGATTAAGACTACTAAACAATTGCAAAAACAGTGATATGAAATAGAGTGCATCAGTGTCTACAAATGAAGGGACAAGAGACAGCTAACCAGTGTCAAGGTTCCCAATAATGGTATCTTCGCCGTATCTAGCCTTCTTCCATATTGTGCTGCCAGTGATTTTTCCATTATCCTCTAGCCCGAGGAAATCCCACGACCGAGTCGTGTGCAATTTTCGTCCCTGGTTCAAGAATACCGATGCAACCTCAGGATGCTCTGCGCTTCAGGTTGTTAGTTACCAAATCCTAATCTCAATTATGATAGCAATATTAACAACTTACTAGATATTTCAATTGCTTCTTTCTCTTCAATTGTTGCAGCAAAACCATTGATGTGTCTTGTGTAAGAATAGAAGATTGCATCTTTGGCCTTATCAGAACTGTAGTTGAAAAAGATATAGACAATTCGTTGAATCCAAACTGTCAAGTAAACTAAAACTTCATGTGTAGAAACTTCATTTACCTTCCCAAGAATGATCCAAGAAACTGATTATGAGACTCTGTTACTCTAACAAAATCAGTGGATGTGACTTCAGTTCCGTGTGAATGAGCTCCCAAGTACACCACATAAGACTAAACAAAGAAAAATTACATGGAAATATTTAAGCTTTTACTCTATTATTAACCACTAATAATGGAAGTGTACCATAGGCAGTCAAGACTAAAAATGCTTACCTTTTTGGTGGCAAATGTGGGTCTAAGTAATAGTAATATAACAAGTGAGAGGAGGTAAAGGAAGGAAGCATGGCTACTCGCTTTCATTGCTCCTCCTTTTGGTAGCTTCAACACCCCTCTTGCACACTACATAAATAGTATGGAAGTCCCAAGGCCCCCATCCCCACCCCACCCACCCCTCATTGTAAAAAGTTCAGCTTACAGTGTAGTTGACTTTCAACTATAAAAAAGTAGTGAATCTCACTCATCATTGTTTGACTTAAAATGTAAATAATCACCACTAGAAGGCTAGCACTTATTGCATGGAACTGGTCCTTGCTCATCTGTTTTATCTCTTGGGGTTTGTGTAGGATGACCAAGAATATACCAAATGTGGAAGAGGCATTTCAACAAACATGAAGAAGATCACAAGAAAAAGTGACCCAACACTTTGAGTGGGATAAAAAGTTGATCCAAGCCATGAATTTCATACGGTCCATAGTGATGACAAAATTTGATGTAAGGAAGACAATAATTTACTTATGATATGCTTAAAGGAAACATTAATAACACACTGATGATTAAAAGATTGTGATTTCTAATTGCCATGATAAAGCATGAACACAGAAGTGAAAAACTCTGAATCTAAGAACATCTAGAAGCTAAGATACTATGAATGCCCATCAAATTAGACTAACTTTTATGGTACTTTGAAAATTTGTATCTGCATATGTCAGTAATCAACTTAATGTAATTTAATACTAATCAAACATTGTGGTGCGTGCACCAAAGAAATGGACCTAAAGGTCCTCTCTTACTATAATGCTTCCTCATAGTGCTAAAGGACCACTAAAGGCACTTCATTTAACTGTTAAAACAAAAAAAAAAAAAAAAAATTTAGCTCCTTTTTACGCAAAGCGTGAAAGGTCTGAACGCTTCTAATCATGATCTCGTTCACAACAAATTATCGAAAGTACTAGTATATTTAACGAGCTTAACCGAGTCTTGCAACACAACGTTTTGTGGGCTTAGAGTTAGAGCTATTTGATCACTCTCTTCACACAAGTGAGTTTCTCTCAGTATAGTTGGAACAATTGGTCGCCAAACAAACACCCTTCTTGGCTCCATTGCCACATATTCTAACTTGATAAGATTTAGGGGTCTATTGATGGATAGTATGGGACCGGTCATTAGGAATGTGGGGCCCTTTTGAAATTACCAATGGCTTTAGGGGTCTATTTGAATGGGACCTGGTGGGACACACAAACCTTAGGCTTTTGTGGGCAGATGATAAGATAAAATTGGACTAGGGTTCAGCCAATGGCATGGAGTTGACCCAATATTTTGCTTCAAGCTTCTAGTTGCTTTCTGATACTGTAAGCCGCACTAAAATTGTCCCGATGTTAATGTATGAATTAATTAAATGAATAATCATTAATATTAATCTTTAGTTACTATTTATTCACTTAAAAATAAAATATTATTGGTTATTCACTCATTTTTACACAACGTTACCCATTCATTATTCATCTCAGTTCTATTCGTCTACTTGTACAAAAAGTTCAAGTGACGGATGAAAATCTTACATGGCAATAAATAGAGTTAAAACTTGAGAGTTAATTAAATGAGTGATAACCAACATTTACGTTTGGATACTACCTACTCATTCATACTTGAGATTTAACACTGTTTATTGTCCCGTATGTATTCCGTCCGCCACATGGATTTTTTGTCCATGTGGACAAACGAATTCGAGATGAATGATGGATGGTAACATTGTATGAAACAAAGTGAACAATAAGTAACTTTTTATTTTTTAGTGAGTAAATAGTAATCAAAAGTAAATGTTATTTATTATTTATTACACATTTAATTAACCCCAAAACGTATATTCAGCTTCATTATTAGGTAAGATTAATTGATATAATAAATAGTATTTTAAATTATTTTTCTTTCCCAATATAATTCGTGCTATTAAAAAGTGAAACCATACCTAACACGGGTAAGAAATTGTTCTCATATTCACGGCGGATAAGATAAAATTGTTCACTTGTTGATGTGATAGGAGAATATCACTTAAGGTTCTCTCCAAAATAGGCAAAATAGGACTTCTCACCATGAACAAGAGAACATGAGTGAACATTGGTCGCCAAAATTCAAAAAGATACCATACATATATTTTAAACAAATACTTATTGAGATTTATACTGCATTTTCGGTATCATTTCCGATGAAAAAAATAAATAGAAAAATTTAATTCACTTTCGTCATTTTTTATACGCAACACTCGTCTATTTTCATAACTCATAGCCATCCGTTTACATTAAAAATGATTTTTAAGCTTCGAGATTAGACTAAAATGTATCTCACCAACATCGAGTCGAAGAATTATTTTTTAAAAATTTTACAACACATTTACCAATTTTCAGAAAAAAAAAACATAAATAGGATAATTTGTTAAATGTTTTAGGAAGCAAATGCGCCTATGATTAAGGAGACTATTAATGCTTGAAGGCAGGCACCGGTCTCTCATTTATTCACACTAACGTGTTCAAAGGATTATATTAGTCAATGTTTCGGTGTTCTTCTATGTCATTGTCATATTAAATAATTAATCATTGCAAATTCGTAGAAAATTATCTTTATTATTCCATTCACACACGTAGTTTATATATTCCATTACAAATATGGGGTTTAAGTAAAATTCTATGTGATTCGGTAAGTAAATAGAAATTCAGCATTAAGATACCAATGCTTCTTATTCCACAACAACAAAAACACTTTTTACTCTTTCACGGGATTTTGTTTTTGAGAACTCTATCTATCATATCAACGAAGAGTTATGAGTTTATTCTATTTTGAATTAAGCTGCAGGTACAGGGAATTTTTACCAGAATTTTCACAGATTTTTGAATCCCTCCTCACATGATGTGGACCCCGCATGTAAAATATTGAAAAAAAAAAAAATGTTTCCCTCCAAGTGTTGTGTACATGTATCCTGTAGTTCCTGTACCTATAACAAGGTCCTTCTATTTTTATAGGATATGTACAAAACCCTAGAACGGAACAAAAAAAAGTTGGGTGGAATGAATAATGTTCATTTCATCAACTTTTATTAAAACCTAGTAAAAATCTAATTTTTAGTAAAACCAAATAGGAGCTAAGTAATATTTAGACTATATAGCTCATATTCGACTAGCTTAATGATTTACTAATAATAAATAAATAAGTACAAATTTACTTGGCCAATTCAAATCGTTTTATTGCCCTTATGGATGGCAATGGAGTTTCGGAGAGGCAAAATGAATATTAAAATATTCTCATGTATCGTCGTCAATTACTTATTTATTTGTTATTTTGGGCCCCAAATTCCGAACAAAGCTAATTGACTAGATAGAGTTAGTTCGGAGTGGGGACGAGATATTTTTCCCTTCCACATCTTCTTGAAAGTGTAACCCATAGAAGAAGATTGGGATTTGAGTGGAAGAAGAAGAAGAAGAAAAGGATGTTATAGTCGAACTTTATCTTGTATTTAGAATTTTAGAATCTTCAGCCACTTTTCAGTATTTGGCTTTACTGCATTCATCAGTCAATTCTCGATCGTTTTGGAATTGCTTTTTCAGAAAAGTAAAAGAATAAAAAGAATGTCAAACCTGGAAATCAGTTAATTAATCAACTTGTTTTGTTATTGAACTTCTAGTACACCTTGTCGACTAGTTATCGAAAAAGAAATCTCTATGCTAGTCCAAAAAGCATACTCAAGTGCACAATATTTCGAGACTACACAACTTAAATTTTTGTTAATTTATGAAACAATTTAAATAGTCAGGTTTTATTTTGAAGACCTCCAAGAAGAATAACACAAAAACAAAACCGTGATCGATCATGTTTACCCGACCAAAGTTGAAGTACAAGTGTTGGACAACTAGTGACCGTCAAGGTAAGCCAAAAATCTGCACATGGGACCATATGAAAACAAAGATGAGAAAACAGTTTTTGCCGGCTAATTATATAATTTATGTCTAAATTTTTTTTTATCAAAGATGGTATGCATAATTATTATTTCCAATCGACAATTATGAGTTATGTATTATCTAATAGGATTAAGTTCATTTTTAGCCACTGAACTTTCAATTAGGTCTGTACAAAAAAATTGCGAAACCACAAATCGAGCCAAAATCGTTGGTTCGGGTCCGTGTGGACCCCCGATTTTTCCGTCAAATCGAACCAAACTGTTTCAAAATGGTTGGATTTATGTTTCAATTTTCAAAAATCACATAAAACCGAACCGAACCGTTTTTAATTTTTAATTAAAAAAATAATTTTATTAACTTACAAATTTTAAAGTTTATGCTTTTTAGAAAAAATACCAATTTAGCTATACAAATTACAACCAACCTATTAAAATAATCGTATAACGTAAATTAAGTTCATCATTATTGATTGATGATTTTATAAGTCCACAACACCTGTTGTGACCTGATATCTAATCTAAACTAAAATTAATCCCCATTCATATGCAAAAAAAAAAAAAAAAAATTATTTTCAACAATCCAAATCTTAATATAACAAAACTACGACAGCAAATCACGCCCACAACTTTAGAAGCCCTAACCTAAACTTTCATTTCTCAAACATTTAACGCTTGCCTCCCATTGTTGAACAAAATGTGATTCCCAATCGCAAATCGCTAGTCGTCTTTTGCTTGTTAGTCTGTTAATTTCTACCCGAACCACCTATTTCTCTATTTTCTCTTGATAAGTCTTAGATTCTCATTCAAATCATTTTTTTTTCATTATTCTTTCCTTTATTTGTTGTTTTTTTTTAACTTATTATACACTTGTGAGTTGTGATTTGGATAAGGATAAAAAAAAATTACTGTTTGTGTGCCTAGGTGATTAATAAACTTGTTTGTCGTTTAAAAAGAACGAATAATAGAACGTATTGATCGTATAAAATTGTTAAAGTTCCCTAACTAGTACTACTACATTCTACTTTCGTCAAGTCGTTAGAGAATAAAATTTGTCAATTTTCAATAAACTTAAACTCTATCATTCTTTGTACATTTAAACACATAATGTTTGGTCCTTATTTTTCATCTCACTAGTAGGATGAAAGAGTTTTAACCAAACTATTATAGCAGAATGCGACTCTATTTTTATCAATCACTATATGATAATATGAAAGGCAACCAAGAAAAGGTAAATAAAAAGGAAAACAAATATATTCGTTCTATTAACATCTTTTAGCAACCAATTTTGAAAATAATTTATTCACGGGTTTCGTGGGAAAGATGAATGTAATTTAATATTTAATATTATTAGTTCTCGTTTTAAATATATTATTATAATGTTGATAGAAAAATCGCGATTAAAACCGAACTAACCCGCAAATTATGGTTTGGTTCGAAAAATAAAATGGGTTGATTTGGTTTGAAAAAATTTCAAACCACATGAAATGATTTGAATTGAAAATATGATATAAACCCTACTTTCAATTAAGTCTCAATCGTATCATCCAACTTCAAAGTCACTTAAATTTATATTCCTCTAACCGAACATCTAGAATCTATGTAGATGGTAAAAATCGAAGGTAACAAGAGCGGTCTTACCTTTCTAAGTACATGTGCTGCACAATCAATTTGCGATCGCAAATCTCGGGAATACATGTCATCTAATTATGACGGGGTAGAATATTCAACCCCACTACTTGTATTATCAAACACCACACATTAGGATTAAATAGTGGGTCACATCCTAATGTGTGGTGTTGTAACTAATGATTGTACAAGTGGATTTTTTCTAGAATTAATCTATTTGTACAATGATGGTTGACAAAGTTTGTTGACAACGTTAGATGTAGCAAAATTTGGACAATTGATTTAAAAACAGTTTTTGAAATTTTTTGAAATGGGTGAATGTGATGATGCCAAATCAAGATTGTCAACTATCATTGTACATATAGCATGATTGTTTTTTTAATTAAATTTTGCTGCAACAACTTGATAGGTGGCATATGTACTTGGAAACATAATACATGTTAGATTTTTGTCAATTTTTAACGTACACGTAAGATTGGGACCTTAATTTAGTAACAAGGGCAAAACCCAACCCAAATTAAACCGTTCAACCCAATTCAAATCAATCAAATTGGGTTGATTTTTAAGTTCAATAGGGTTGGGTCCAGTTGCAAATTTGGCATTTTATGGCAAAAGCAAGTATCCACTCATATTAAAGTGAGGTACATGAGTCGACCCAAACTTGCTTCTTCTATTATTCATCAAATATTAGGGTTTTGATATGAGTGGGTTGATGAAATTTGAGCATTTCCTTGCAAAAGCAATCCTCCACTCCATTTAAATGAGGTACAAGATTTTGAACCAAACTTGCTTCAACTCATAAGGACTAATACCAAAATCTGTCAGCACCAAATTTGATCAAAATGGGGGAATGGGACGGTACGGGATAGTTCACGAAATCCATGAGACTTAACGTATGGCAATGGGATGGTTCGGCATGGAGCTATGTATTAATCACCGAACCCCGAATTGCTTTGGATCCACCCGCCCGGTCTTAAGCAAGACATGCAATGATCGTCTTGTCCCGTCCTATGTCATCCTCCTACTATTACACATCCATATAAACTTTGTCACGCATCAAATTTGTGTGCTATTTTGGCATGATTGTTCTATCAATATCCTTGGTTGAAAAGATTAAATGCATCGATTCGTCTCGTCAAAAAAAAATTATGCCTCATTTGATACGACATTAAAAGATTCGAAAATGTATTATAAAGTTCTAAATTCATGTCTCATTACAAGAGCGAGATTTATTTATTGTTTGTAGTACATCTCATTTCAATTTTTACTTAAAAAAATGTGTCTGTTTAATTTCTTTTTTCAGAAAAAAATTGTCCTCTTCTCTAAGTTTTTCACGATAAATATTATTTTAACCGCTCGTGGAATATTTTTCCCGTCGTGATTACTTAAAAATCGGACTGATTATTGTTAAGATGTAAGAACTTGGCTAATCGTCATGTCTTTCATAACTTTTTTTTAGCTGCCATAAAAAGAAGATACATATAGCAAAGTGGTACTTATTCCAAATGATTTATTACACATCTAACGATTCTAACGTTACCAAACAACTGGGTAGATAGGCGCGTTCTGAGGGAAGTAGGACCAAACCACGGGTGATGGCAGTGCTGGTGTCTCGGCCTTTTTCTCCTCCGGTTTCTTGACTTCCCCGACGCTTACCAATTCTGCCGGCGCCACGTTTTTCCGTAGTGCCCTTGTGAGCACCACCGCGTCGATACCATCTCCGACCACCTCCACTTGGTTCTTTTCCGCCCCAGTTAAAGCAACCGATTCAACAACTTAAAAAAAAATTATATAGCACTTGATCAGTACGAAAACTTAAACCCGAGAAGTCGAGAAAATTTGGAGCTATAGAAAGTCAGTAAAACCTGATGCACCGACAACAGTCTTCAAGGCCTTGGAGCGAGATTTATCATCATTCATTGACACCCTAATCACAATCTTTTGCTGCAAAAAAAGAAGAAACAACAACAATTTAGTACTGAAATTGGGTCGAATTCTTAAAGAAAATTAAAGAAAAACTCTATGCTTATGCAAATTATTATAGGATTAAATGAACTATACCTTCATTTTCTTGATTAGATAATGGAGTAATGGACAGAGCAGATAAAGACAGAACACTTTCTTCTCTATTTCTTGGTGATGAGAGAAGAATTTGAAAGGTTTGAGGAGTTAAGAACTGAGTTGTTCTATTTATAGAGGATTTTATCTTCTTGTACACTTCAAAAGGGCCTTCGAAGAAAATGCAGAGCCCCCGCCCGCCCGACCCGACCCCATTAATCGTCTTCCGTGTAATTGCCCGGAAAAGTAATATGACTTTTCAGTGTTTTCCCATTCAAACAGTGTGTACATATCTTTAATATAATGAGACCCCATAGGTAACATGAATTTTTCAGTGATGGAGTCGAAAACGTGTATAAAACTAGAATAACGTTACGATATGCTTCTGTTTTTTATGTGTAAATCGTCATATTAGTCGAATCACAAACGATTCAGCACCACTATAAATGTCTTAGTAAGTACAATATATAATGATTCAAGTCGCACATATATTACGACATATAGATTATCGAGGTTTAATCTCAAAACTAACACATGATGAAGTAATCGCGTGATTCTTACCTAATGGATTGTGCCACTTTGACAAAAAAATGGTTGATAGATGGAATGACATATATAATATTAGTCGATAAGATATGATTAAATGAAAAAACTGACTACCTTCAAAACAATTCAATGATAAAATGTCATGTGATATTATGTCAACCATTGTGTCAAAGATTATGACACTGTAGCATGATTCAAAATGAAAAGTTATGTTTGAGTCCCATTATTTGTGCAGAATGCATTTTAGAAAAGTAGATTGATGGAAAATGTGTGGTTAAAAATGAAGTAAATTTTTTTTGGTTGTGTATAATATTATTTAATTGAAAAATGTGTGGTCGAAAAGAAGAGAGTGAAAAATGTATTTTTAAAAAAATAGGGATCTAACCAGGTCCTAATTAATAAAACACTCAATTTTGAAAGAATCGTGCTATAATGACATAATCCTCGACACTTCATCATTGGATTATTTTGAACACAATTAACTTTTTAATCAATCACATATTGCCAACTAACATTATCTCATTCCATCTGTCAAATCACTCCATATCAGAGGAATAACCCTTTCCTTTCAGACTCCATGAAATATTTTGAGTAATTGACTCGATATTTAGACGCAGTCAACTCCTATTTGGTAACAAACAAAATTAATTAATTAAATTTTAGGCACAATTGACCATTAAGTCTACATGACCCATTCTAATTAATTAAATTTTAGGCACAGTTGACCAGTAAGTCTACATGACCCATTCTAAGTCTACTCGGGCCATACAGTTAGAATTATTTATTATTGTTAGAAAAATGTTAATATCAAGGGACCACGTCCATAAGAAATTGAATTATTTTAGGATTTTGATTATTTTTACTCCTTCGAGAAGGAACATACAAGAGATTAAACCCATGTTTAGCATAGATTCTTTAATGACCTGACATGAATCGAGTCCTTGTAATAAGAGATTTACGCTATAAGAGTGTGTTTGATGCACATTAAAATGGAAATAATGCATTTTTTTTGTGATATGATGGTGAATATGTGATTGAAAAAGAAGGAAAAGTTATTAACGTGATATAAAATAATATTTTATTAAAAAATGTGTGGATAAAAATAAGTAGAAGAATGAGAATGAAAATAAGAATGTGACTCATAACATAACTGGCATTACCTTGTCGTATTTATTAGTCAAAGTCTTAACTTTGTACTCTACGGGATCTATTAAATTTCTAGAATTATTAGATTTTTTAAGAATAAAATTTGTGTGAATATATTTTGGAAGGATATGGTTAAAAAGTAAGAAAAAATTATGAATATGCGTGCAAAATTGTTTGATTGAAATTGTGATATTGAAAATGAGTTGGCAGAAAGATATATTATAAAAAATCAGGATCAAATTGAATAATTTTCACGTAAACCCAAATTTTTTTTTTCTATTTTTTAGCAATAAATTCTCTAAAAAAATCACATTACAATTTTTTTCTCGAAAAAAATGAGGCTCGAAAAGACCCTGAACAAGCCGTATATACACGCATGGAATGCATAAACCTTGAAAGAAAAACTTAGAGCGTGTTCGGTAAAGATTAAAATTGAAAAATTAGCTGTTATTGTTGATTTTTATTAGACGAGTGGGACCCAATAACGACCATATTTTCAATTAAAATTGAATTTTAATCATGGACAAACATGCTCTTAATAATAATAAATCGAGTTCAAAACGTACCAAGTCATTATGGGCTTAAAGTGGAGAAGAACGGCAGCGTCTTCAATTCCAACTGGTAGAGAATTAAATTGTCTACACAAGATTGAAGCATCCTCAACCCATTTAAATGTGCAACTCATCTGTAAAATTCGAGGAAATTAAAACTAATTACATTATTCTTTTTTGTTTTTTGATAGTTACGTTAATTATTTTAAAAAGCATCAAACCGTGTCTGGGAAATTGTATGTAAAATTCTGGAAATCTTGATACATATGTAATAATAACAAATTGTAGAGGAAATTCTTAAGAAAGTTCATTCAAGTTTTTTCCTTAGCTCTATTTGATTTAGATAAAAATCATATTATTTTGATCAAAAAATGGTTAAATATTGGCGGAAAAGTTTATAAATGAAATATACAGTTGAAAATGAGTTTTAAAAAATGAGGATGAAACATGAATTTAATAAGATGAACATTACGCGAGCGCGTTAAACTCATATAAAAAAATGTATTCGTACTTCAGTATATGAAGTGAACATAACACAAGGTCTCACACACGTGTACATGCAAAACACTTATAAGTGAATCGATAACTCGACCACTTAGCAAACGTGTCAAGACCGCTATAAGGAGACGTCGACTCCATCGATCAATGGATTAGGTTTCATATATCCCGTCTATAAAGTGGGCATAGAAAAACAAAGCTTTATTGTGGAAAATAAAGTGAGAAAGGTACCTGTGAACTTCCACGAGCCATTTAACAATACATGTTTTACGAAACTTATGGCAGCATATCAGTGTCCGTACAATATCTCCTTCCTTGTACAGTTTGTACTCAACAAGGCATATATAAAGCTTGGTGATGTAAATCCGGCGCAGGAGGACTTCCTTGGGGCCAGGAGTATAAAGATTGCATGGATACTGGCTTGATTGGACATAACCCGCGATTTACCTCCGCCCAGAGTTGAGGCACCGGTTCTGGATGGTCCAGGATATAGTCTGATATAAGCTGGAAAATCTGGGTATCAAAAATAAAAATAAAAATAAAACAAAGGATAAGGTAAAGAACTTGTTACTACGTTTTCAAATATATTTTTAGGATTGTTTTGCGGAACGACAAAATATCTTGACCCTGTGTTGTCTCTTCCTGTTAGAGAATCGGGAGGGGACGGGAGACATAGTCCATGTCCCCGACTATTTTTTTAATTTTTAATTTTAAAATTCAAATTGTATTTGAAAAAGAAATTGATATGAATTAATTATAAATAAGGTAATAGATAAATGGGCGGAAAATGAAGATATCTTAATTTCGATCATACTCGTCCGCTCGTCTGTTGTGCCCCTTCCAGCTCCATTGTCATCTCTATATAGAAATTCTAATGGACCCATAGGCACCAATCCTAACGTGGTAGGAATCTCGCCCCTTGGCATGTACATGTATTTATCACCCCATCATGAACCCGTTCTTAAGCGATGCAAGTGGTGAAAAATCTCCATCGAGGTGGGACATGGAATGACCGTCTCGTCTTGCCCTGTTCCATTACCATCCTACTATTCCATATCCATGTAAACTTTATCATGCATAATATCTTTGTGCATGATTGTTCCTTCTTAGTTCATCACAAGTGTGAAATTTATTTTTTCCCAAACTCGTGGTCACTTAAAAATCTTCATATTTCTCGTTACGATATGTAGTCGATGTAGTCGGCTCATCGCCATTTTTTTTTTATAAAATTTCAACCGTCATAAATAGAAGACACATAGCATATTTATACTTATGCCTAATGAATTATTCAACACTAAAATTAGTTAAAATAAAATATAAAGAGGAAATAGAACTGTATCACACGTTGTAACGCTTATAATAATTAATTACATATTCATCAAGCCGTGAAATTTGTGTGTCACATGACTCAAAAGACTGGTATTAATTCTAGCCCATGAACCAATAATTTTGATGCAAATTTGATTAGCTCATCACATTATGGTGCAGGGGGGGTCAGGCCTGACTTCATAAATTGGGTGGTAAGGTTGAGGGAAGGACCAAACCACCGGTGTCTCGTCCTTTTTCTCCTCGGTTTTTTTCTTGTGTTCCTCGACACTGATCAAATCAGCTGGCGCGACGTGTTTCCTTAGCGCCCTCGTGAGTACCACCGAGTCGACATCTCCGACCACCTCCACTTGGTCCCCCTTTACAGCAGCCGATTCAACACCTTAAAAAAAACAAATTATAACACGTTTTCAGCACGCGAACTAGTGAAGGCGTTACATAGTAGAAAACTCAAAACCGAGAAAATTTGAAGGAAGTTAGTAAACCTGTTAAACCAACAACAGTCTTCAAGGTCTTGCAGCGAGATTTCTCATCATTCATTGACATTACCCTAATCACGATCTTTTGCTGCAAAAAAAGCAACAATTTAGTATTGAAATTCTGTCGAATTCTTAGAGAAAATAAAAGAAAAACTCTTCGCTGACGCAGTTTACTATAGGATTAAATGAACTATATATACCTTCATTTTCTTGATTAGGTAATGGAGTAATGGACAAAATGGATTCTAACGAGAGTTCACGAAGATGGAACTCTTTCTTCTCTTTTTCTTGATGAAGAGAGAAGAATTTGAAAGGTGTGAGGAGTGTAAGAAATGAGCTGTTCTATTTATAGAGGATGATATCTTCATGCACACTGCAAAAACGGCCTTTGAAGAAAATTCAAACAAAACCCACCCCACCCTACCCCTCCCCTCGTTCAATATTAATACATCTTTATTATGACGTGATAAGTGCAAACTAATGAGAACCCACAAGTCATCTTCCACGTAATTGCCTCGAAAAAAATAATATGAATTTTCAATGACTTGTTGAGGGATGATGAACACCACAAAAATAAAGACCATACAATCCGACCCTCAAGTCACATGGAGCCAAAAACCATCGACCCTTAGTTTAAAGAAGAATGTTTTTTAAATCTCCAAGAATGTTACGATATGTTTCTATATTTTATGTAAAAATGTTCATACTAGTCGTGTCATAAAAGATTCAATATCACTATAATGTTTTAAACAAGTATAATTTATTTTAATTCAAGTCGCACTTATATTACGGTATATAAATCATCGAGTCTTAATCTCGTAATTAGTACACGATGAATAATCACATCTTCTTGATTTTATTTATTTATTTTTTTTAAATACGAACTTTTTCCTTTTAGTCTCCATGAAATATTTTGAGTAATTGACTTAAATTTGAGACGAAGTCAGCTCCCATTTGTTACAGACAAAATTAATTAATTGGGTGCAACTTACCAATAAGTTGGCACGGCTCGTTCCAAGTCTACTTCGGCATACAAATAAATTTCAGCATAAAATCAAAGGGACCATGTCCATAAAAAAAACTTAATTTTTTTAGGATTTTGATTATTTCTTATATACGTATTCTTCTTTGTGAAGGAACATGAAGTGATTATTCCAAAAAAAGATCAAACTTATTTTTCACCAAACATTCTTCTAATAAAATAATTTTCACGTAAATCCGAAAAACTTCTCTACTTTTTAACCATACATTATTTTAAAAATCGCTATTATAAAACTCTTTTTTTTTTAATTAAAAATGGGGCTCAAACGGGCTAAATAAATTGTCACTCGTTTTTACTGGAAAAATACAAAAGAATTCGTTCATTAAATATAATATTCTTGTGATCAAATATATTATAGAGCTTGTTTGGGAGGAATTTTTGGGAGAAGAATTGATTTTGAATAGTGATATGATGGGAAATGTGTGGTTGAAAAAGAAGAAAAAATTATTAATGTGATGGAAAATATTATTTTATTGAAGAATGTGTGATTGAAAATGAGAATTGATTTACTGTAGAAAAATCAAAATCTCTCCCAAATAGGGCCATAATATTTTTCTCTTTTGGGATCTATTTTAAATAACTTGTTTGAATTTCTCATTGAATTAATTTTTGCACAATTTCTTGGCAAATTTTCTAAAGTATCTAGAATGAGTTGGTTAGACTTTAGGGTTGTAGAGTCTTATGTTTGGCAGTACATAGTTTTTCCAATACACAAAAATTAATAATAATTGTGTTGAAGAAACTGATAGAGACTACGCGTCTAGAATATTTAGCACAATTAAACGTGTTTTAGTGATCTAATCGTCTAAACTAGCATACGATACGAATATTGGATGTGCTATATCACGAACACGTGGGCCATGTCGATCACTTTTATAAAAAATAATAAATTATAGCAAATACGAATTGATGTTGAACAAAAATATTCGATATGATCTTTCAGTCTGAGTTGATCTAACATGACTTGACGTGGACCGAATCTTCAGTATGTCGACCCGCGAATTATTTATAAAAGTGAATCAAGCTAATCAAGCCTATCCCAGTTGACACGGCAAGCATGAATGATTCTTTTTTTTTTTTTTTTTTTGGGGCCCTGAAATGAATCTTAATCTAACAAACCCTAGGGCATACAAAAATGTCATTTTTATTATACGATAATCAATATATTATTTACATAACTAGATTGGTATCTATTATTTTTTATTCACGACTGGTAGGTTCGTTCAAACCCTATTCTTATAGGCACCTATAAAAATTAATTATAAATGTTTTATTATGAATTTTTTTTGGACGTGTGGTGAACTTTATACGAATAATTACACTTTCTTTGGGATTTTTCCTAAATTTCTACTTAGCCATATCTATGCGAAATAATTGAATTTTTTTTGCAACCTATCGACTATTTAAAAATGGAATACAATAAATTCAATTATTCTTTCCACTTAACGTAACGACAGAGAAAAATTCATGGGTAGACCTTCAAGAAAATATGGTAGATATAGGGTTGAGATATGTTGATTTTGCATAGAATACTAGGGGTTAGTTTGGCAAGGCTTCTGATTCTTATAGAAGAGTTTTCTGAGAAAATTACTTATTACCTCATATTTTATGACTAAGAATTTACTTTTGTCTGGCCAGAAGAGCTTTTAGAGGAAGCTGGCATAAGATAATTTACTCGAGGAAGCTATTCTACAAAAAGTAGAAGTAAACGCAATAGCCATGTCAAATGATACTTATGTCAGTTTTCTCTAAAAACTCTTTTTAATTAAACAAACTACATTTAGAAATAATCCAAACATGTTCAAAAATAATTTCTTAATCTCAGAACCAGCTTTTGACTTTTCAAAAACTCTGTAAAATGAGCCCTAGCAACCCTACGTACATATGCGGTGCATAAACCTTGAAAGAAAAACTTAAAATAATAGAATTGAGTAAGATTATTGGAGTTTCAAACGTACCACGGTACCAGATCATTTGAGGCTTAAAGTTGACAATGGCAGTGTCTTCTCCAGAAATGAATAGTGTACACAAGATTGAAGCATCTTCAACCCGTTTAAATGTGCTACTCCTCTGTAAAATTCGAGGAAATTAAAACTAATTTATTGTTAATTTTTGCCTTTTGATAGTTACATTAATTATTTTAAAAAGCATAAAACCGTGTCTGGGAAATTGTCTGAATAATTCTGGGAATCATAATAAAATTTTCAGAGGAAATTCTTAAGAAAGTGTTCAACTTTTTGTTTAATAAGATAAACATTAAACTCGAAAAAGAACCGATTAGCAAAAATATATATAATTTTTATTTTTTTAATATTACGTCCTAAACATATCACATATATTTATAAACAAAATTTTGTTTTCACACAGGACCTTCCTCGAATTCATGTGGACTAGAAGGCTCGCGAGCTATAATTCACAATTGAAAGGAAAATGCAAAATTAATATTTGTGGGATATTTTGATTTGATACTACTAACAAGATGTCTCTTTTGGTCTTCGATAATTCACGTGAGGGCACATCGGATAAACACAACTTTGAATGTTTCTTTGCCTCCTATGAGTCTCCGTGTTCATGACTTGTATGTGTGATCTCATCGTCACTTCACATAAAATAAGGTTAGAAAAAATACTCATAAACTTAAAAAATCAAGTATTTATTGATTTACAATGAAATATGTGTTAAGGGTATATGTATATTACATAATAAAATATATTTTACCGAATATAGTTTATTTGTGGGAATAAACGACAAGTCCCTCAAGGTTTAAATAAGAGAGTAACACAAGATTTACGAGCTCTTATCACACTCTAGAAAATATTTATAGCCTGTTTGGTAGAGATTAAAATCAGGTTAAAATTGAAAAATTAGTCTTTATTGTTGACTTTTATTAAACGAGTGAGATCCAATAACGATTATATTTTCAATTTTAATTGGATTTTAATAGGTACCAAACGGGCCCTTAATATGTTAAACTAAATTCGAATTAATTATAATATAAATTTTTTTTTTTTTTATTCTCTCTTGTCACATTTATTATTAGTGGCGTGCGTGGCGTGGCAATGATAGAATTCACAAAAGACGTGTGAACGTAAGACTTTTAAGACACCTTTTCCCAACCATGACGTGACCTGGCTTAGACAAGTCTTCAACGTAGAGTCTATGAGTAGTTAATCTAACTACTCATAGTTTGGAGGCAATTAAAGAAAAAATAATGCTATTCATACTCATTAGAGTTATAAACACAGTTTAAATGGCGTTAATATGATATTAAATGATAGGTGAAATCTTTTCATTTAACCTATCATATAGAGTCATCTAAACTGTGTTCGTAACCCCACTGCGGATGAATAACATTACCCTGAAAGGAGAAACTATTAACAATTTGTCATTGCTAATCAAATCATAAGAAGAATGAAGATTTAATTGGGACGATAAAGGTTTTGATAAAAGTTTTAACAGATTTTGATAGAAATTAATGAAATGCTTGATTGAAAATTTTATAAAAATTACCTATTCCAAACAAGTACTCAAATTCTTTATCATCCATAACTTCAAATAATTAAGACATAGTCTAAACATGTAATTATTTCTTTTTCACGCAATTGTCATTACCTTAAAATCCAAGCGGTCCACTATAGTTGCAAGAATTAATCTATTTGTACCAAGTTTGTTGACAAAGATAGTTGACAAAATTAGGTGTACGGTTTGGATGAATTGTAATTGACGGATGAGATTGAATTGTCCATTATCTAATTATTTATTTCTTTATATGTTTTAGTTATTGTCTATTTTACCTTTACCTTTATATTTTAATTGTTTTGCCGCATTTTCCGCATTTTACCTCTATAATTGGTATCAGAGCCTAGTAACGAAACTAAAGAAATTTTTTAAAATGAATAGAAAAGATAAAATGATTTTAGAAGAATTACAAAATATTAATATTTTAACTAATACTAATCGAATTAAATTGCAAGAATTAGCAACAAATTTAAGTATTAAATATAAATCTCTAAGTGAAGAGATAAAACAAGTAAATAGTCCCCAACATTTAGTAGAAATAAAAAATAAAGGATTACAAATATTAGTAGATGAATTTTCTGAACATGAAGAAGAAGATATTATTATAAATCAATTTTTAGAACAATATAATAATTTTGCTCAATCTTTAGGAGAAACGGATATTTTAAACCAAGATGTTTTAACTCATATAAGAAATATCGAGTCTAATTTGGAAATTGTGAATGACAATATTAAAATAGGACCAAAAATCCTATATAAACAAATTGAATCTAAATTTAAAGAATCAAAATTTAAGGATTCTTACACTTTAATTGAACCACCTTTACCGGCATATGTTATAGAAGAATTAGAAACTAAATTCTATGAAACCACAAGAATTAGAAGCTTATAAACAGAGTCTAGAACAATTAGCCATTCAAATTGAGAATATTTATATGAATGATCCACCTAAAGAAGAAACAACTGAAATTAATACTCCACCTTTAAATCAACAAGTTGAAACACAAACTTTAGTTGGAGAAACAAGTAATGATTGGACTCAAGTCGAGTCTGATGACTGGAATTTTGAATGGATGAAAGAACATGGAATAATAGAAGAACGAGAAAATTACAATCTTAGAACAGGAGTTAGAACTACATCAACCAAGCCTATACACTTTAGGGATAAAAATCCAGTTAAATTATTTACTGAACAAATTCCTACAACAGGAATATGGCTAGATGTTGATGATAGCAATAATAAAAGTGAAATTATTGACTCATGGGCAAAAGCTACTGATTTAGCGGTTGCTTTTCATAAATGGAATACCACTCAAGCATACAACTTTATAATCCACACCTTTAGAGGAATCACTTCAGATATTTGGAGAAGAACTTCTGAAGAAACTAAAAATCAAATTAAATATGGAGAAAAATCTACAACTACTATAGATAGCAATGAAAGCTTAGATGCTTAAGGAAATTTTAAAACGAATGGAAAATTTCTTTAGACACTTACTCTTAGGAGAAGTTATACCAGAAACTAAAATAGATATGATCACTCAAGAAGCCTTACAAGCAAAAAGAGAAATGGAATTATTAAAAATCTGTGATATGTGTGAATTAAACGAATATACTAAGAAATTCGAAAAGATATACATCAAAGCATCTAAATCCATAAAAGAATGGAATCTATCAGAAGAAGATAAAAAACTACTTAATAGATATTTTCTTAAACTACCTTGGCCATGGGGTCAGAAATTATTTGAAGATTACCAAACTTATTGGAATAAAATAGAATGGAAAAATCCTAATCATAGAGCTGATACCTTAGGAATGAGAACTTCATTCGCTAAAAGAAAAATATCAGAATGGTGTAGAAAGTCTATGTATCAACACCTATTTAGGAAACATGGTAAGAAAGCAAGTTTATGTTGCTATGGAGAGATAGCAGCAGTACCACAATTTGGTTATCACAAACCATCTAAGAAACCATACCATAAAAGGAAATTTAAGAAATATCTTAAACCTTGGAAGAGAAATAAAGGATTTAAGAGCCACAAAAAATACTTCAAGAAGAAAAAGCCTTGGAAAAAGGAATATAACCAACATAAGAAACCTCAAAAGAAATCTAAAGAAGAATTTTATAAAAAATGTAAATGTTTTACATGTAACGAAATAGGGCATTTATCTCCCAACTGTCCTAATAAAAATAAAAGAGAAAATGTCAAAGCCATTAGATTAATGGAAGAAATAGAATCTGACTCAGATTATGAAATAATCGAAGATTTAGACGAATTATCTGAAACAGACTCAATCTATGAGCTTGATATAGAAGAAACTGAAGAACCAGCGTTTGAACAAATTTACATGAATCAAGAAATTATGGAAACCATTGAGAATACTTTAGATAATGAAGAAGAAATTTCACAAACAGTTATGTTTGATGAAGAAAGATATGGAGCCATAAAAGAAAAACAAATATCTTTAAGAGATAAAGACGTTTTTGTAAGACCAATATTACCTTGGTTTAACAAAACCATATATATTGCTAAATATGATGAAGTACCTATTAACATCGAAAATGTTAAAGGTAACACTACTATACCTCTAATAACCAGAGAATGGGTTAATAAAGAATTAACTAAGATAAAACCCTCAACTAGAGAAAGATTAAAAAATATTGTGATTGGAGGAGTACAAATCATGGTTAAAGGATACTTTAGAGAAGGAATGGATATTCCTATACAAATGTATTTGATGGATAACAGAATACTTCATGATCCTATGGATGCTTTATTAGGAGTTGTATCTGGAAATCTAGTATATAAGAAAATTATATTTACTATAAGACCTGGATTTGCTATGTCTTTATTAGATGAAAACTTAAGTCTAGGATTAAATCTATATCATAAAATTGATAGATTAATTATGCCACCAAGAAGTAAAGCAGTAACTTTACATTGTAAAGCTTTATATGCTTTTACTACTACGCACCAAAAAGAAATCAATAAAGTCTCAGGAGACTTCATACAAATCCATGAAGACTTTAAAGATCTAGCGCAATTCACACCACCAAGAATGTTAAGTAATAATAATATTTCATTACCACAAGACATATTGCTTGATTTTCATCAGCAATCTAGAAGAATAGACAATAATGTAGGAAATCAAGGATTAGTCACCTTAAATGCCTCTGGGCAACTTCTTGTTAGAATGCCTAGCAGAAGAATAGAAAGAAGTATCAGTACTAGAGAACTCTCAAGCTCTTGTAGACCATCTATAAGTAGAAATTATCCAATAATGCCTAGAAATAGTATTGATATTGACCTTAGGAGGTGTGAGGAAGATAATTTCCTTATCCTAACAGAATATATCAATAATCAAAATAAATACGAAGAAATTATAGCCCTTGTTAATACAGGAGCTAGTACTAGTCACATAAGAGCAGACTTAATAGAACATTTAACAGAAGAGAATTTACCACAAGGAATAACTCTTACCGATTATCACGGAATTAAATACGAAATTAAAACATTTGTTAATCTAGAACTAAGTTTTACAGATATTGAAGGAGAACAATTTAAATTAAATCTTAAAATTCATAAAGACTATAAAAAAGGAAAGGATTCTAGTCCAATATTATTTGGAATGAACTTTCTTGAGAAAGTCTCACCATTTCATATACAAAAGAATACTCTACAAATAACTATAGAAGGCAAACAAAAAATGATTCCTAGAATTACTAAAACCAAAGAACCAATTTATATGATACAAGGAATCAGATCAATCAAAACTAGTATACTTAGTCCATATATTGAGATAATTCTCAATTTACCAGACTATTGTATGATAAAATTTCATGCCATAATTGATACTGGATCAGGTATTTGCTTATGTAAAAGAAATGTGTTCCCAGAACATTATTATAAAAGAGATTACAAGAAAACAACTTATGGTCAAACAGCAAGCGATATTGTAGAAATCTATAGAGATTTTGTAGAAAATGTTCCTATAATTATAGGTAATAGAGAATGTTTTATTCCTCGAATATATGCAACAGATAAAATTGGATGTGATATCCTTTTAGGAGAAAATTTTATCTATACATATAGCCCTTTTACACAATATAAAGATAGTTTTGAATTTACTACACCTTGTAATCACAAAATTAAAACACCAAAAATCTATAAAGCTATTGGAATTGCACATCAACCTATTCACTATAGACCTAGACATCAAAGTTCTGCAGGTAATCGTGGTGGATGTTATACAGAAATTAATCAAAAACAAAAAATTCCAGTATTAAGAATTGAAAATTTAGAAGAAGAATTAGAAAATATTAAATCAGAACTAAAAGAATGTTATCATGAACATCCCTTAGCCAAATGGGACAAAGATAAACCTATGGCAACCATTGAGTTAAAAGATCCAAATGCTAAGATATCAGGAAAACAATTTCCGTATAGTGAAGAAGATAAGAAAGAATTTTAAATACAAATTAAAGAACTCTTACAATTAGGAGTAATAAGAGAATCAACTAGTCCATATAATAGTCCAGCGTTTATGGTTAGAAACCATAGTGAAATTAAAAGAGGAAAAACTAGAATGGTAATTGATTATAGAGATCTAAACTCTAAAACTATACCAAATAGCTATAAATTACCCATAAAAGATTTGTTAATAAAACAAATACAAGGAAGTAAAATATATTCTAAATTTGATTGTAAATCAGGATATTGGCAAATAAAACTAGATGAGGAATCAAAACCTTTAACTAGTTTTACTACCCCTAATCCATTATGACAATTCGAATGGAATGTTATGCCATTTGGATTAATGAATGCACCAGCAATATTTCAACAAAGAATGTATAAGATTATTAGACCAATAAAGAACTTCTGCATTGTTTATGTAGACGATATTCTTATTCATAGTAATAATTTAAAAGAACATATTGAACATCTTAAAAAGTTCAACTATATTGCAAGAAAGTATGGATTAGCCTTATCAGAAAGAAAAACAGAAATAGCTAAAACCGAAATTGAATTCTTAGGATATATTTTTACTGAAAAAAAAATACTTCAACAACCTCATATTGGAAAAAAGATTATCGAATTTCCAGAAGAAATTAGAGATAAGATAGAACTGCAAAGCTTTATTGGATTATTGAATTATTCTGAAAAATTTATCAAAAATTGTGCTAAATACAAAGTCCACTTTACCAAAAAACTCAAAAAAGGAGTTGTATGGGAATGGATACAAGAAGATATAGAAATGGTAAACAAAATTAAGAAAATATGTGAAAATCTATCAGAATTAAATATTCATAATGATGATGATTTCTTTATTTTAGAAACTGATGCATCCTTATTGCACTGGGGAGCAATCCTCAAGAGAAAAGAAAATCATAAAGAATTTCTTTGTAATCCATTATGTAAATGTATAGAAGAGCTTGTTGCTTATACTTTAGGGACATTTAAAGATGCCGAAACAAGGTATGACATTAACCGTAAAGAAATGTTAGCGGTAAAAAAAGGAGTAGCAAAATTTGAACCTTATTTGCTACCTAAAAAATTTCTTATTAGAACAGATAATACTCAGGTAAAACCATTATTAACAAATAAACTTGGAACAAGTGCAGCTGAAAGGTCACTTATTAGAATGCAAATGTGGTTTGCACCATTTAAATTTGATATTGTCCATATTAAATGAAAAGACAATTTTATTCCAGATTTCTTAACCAGGAATGGAGTCAATCAGGAAGGAGCTAGAAGCATTGAAGTTCGAAATGAACATAAAGAGTGCTGCGATAGAATCCAAGATAACTCTAATGGAGATGGCTGCTGTCAAGCCAATATCTGAGAAGGCCAACATGACTATATTATCTGAAGGCCCTAGTGCCAATAAATCTGAAGGCCTCGGTGCTAATAGTGAACCAGAAGCCTTGAAGCTTCATAAACTTTCAGTTAGAGAAAATACTACTTTGTCTCCCTCACAGGAGAAAATATTTACAAAGGATAGTATCTCCATACCAGAGCTTAATAGCTCAAATATCATCAAAGCCTGTAACACTCATGGTGTTATGGACATCAAAAATAAAGACGATTTTATGCTAGCATATGTATTGTTCAATCTAGCCTGCTGCTGGTTCACCAGTCTAGGAGGATGGATGAAAACGCTAACATATGGAACCTACAACAAAGTTAACCTTTATCCAGGAGCCCCAGCTTACTGGGTTCGTGCTCTTTACGAAATGGGAAATATAATTTGTATTTACCCATCGGAATCTTTAAAAGAAATTTCTTTGTTACCAAAAGAAGTAGTCCGAGCTATTGAAAGGTATTGCCAAGTTCTTAAACATAAGAACATATATATCAGGTTTTTCTCTGCCTGTCCCGAATGGGATAATGAAGAAGATAAGCTACTGCCAATTAGCCATGTCATAAGGATTGCCACTACTTCCAAGCAACTTCAGCCTGAGAAGAGCGAAGTCCATGAAACTACACCAGAAGATGTTATCAAGATGACGACATTCCGCAGAGCCAAGGGATATAAGGAGCAATTCGAGCATATCCAGAAAGTTATTGAAGAAAATCAGAATATTTGGGTGTATGAATCACAAGACCACTTGATTTACAGTAAGGCTGTGGCACCCACTAAACAAGGAGATTGGCACTATCTTGATTTATGGTGTGATCATATCTTTGGAGGTGACGCTAGTGGAACACAGAAGACAAAAAATGAGCTGTGTAAACAGTTTTGGCGTTATCCAAACCATAAGTGCGAGTTCTGTAGCAATGAAGAAGATGGCTCACCAATCTCACTGGATCCAGAGAAATTTCCGGATGAATGGTTTGAATCTCATATGGAAAAGTAATGGACCTCCTTTATCATTACTTTATCAAAGTTACTTTGATAAAGAAAAATTGTGGGGTTTCAACTACATTATTTTCCATGTTAAGACAAAGAACTTTAGGCCACAGTAAGATTCTCATTATCTTACACAGTAACACAACAATAATGAAGACCAGCTGTAGAGCTTTTTCGAGTCTATAAAAGGAAGACTAATTCTCAGAAGAAGGCATCTCATCCTTAAGCAAAAAACTATCTTTCTCTCTAGTTTTTCGAATCTTGTAACCATTTCAGTTTCTCTCTGAAGCTCGTAATAAGGTAATCTCTATGGAGTTCTAATCTTTTTAGAGAAAGTACCAAGAGTGTAGCCGAAATATGTATGTATACTCTTATGTAAGAGATATTAGTGTGATGTGTTTATGAAATCCAAGTTGTTTGAAAATACTGTCTTTCTATTCTTGTTGTTTTCTCAAAAACTCTTATCTTACTTATACTCCAACGGTGAGAACCTTGAGGGTTGTGTTAGTATCTTGTTGCCGTTTAGCCTTGTGTTGGCGTTTGAGGCGTTGTTAGAGAAAGCCATTAGAACCCTATTACCTTTCAAGGTGATGTTTTAACAAAGAGTTGAAAGGAAAACTGTGATTCCGTGTGATCTATTGTGAGATATGCAAAAAGAGTCGAGAGAAAAATAATAAGAGTGCGGAAGTCGTGTTGGACCATAACCCACTTTCTTAAACTCAAATAACATCGATCACTTATATCTGAGTATACAAACATATGGGAGCAAGCTCGAGGGAAATCCCGTTGATATTATTCTGTCTGTACCTTCTGCTTCAATACTGTAAGATCTTTCTTATTTATATTGAATACTTGCATTAATATTTGCACTTATGATATTTATGAAGTTTTAGTTACTATCATTCAGTATTTAGAAATTAATTGCGAAAGGAAAAAAGAAGAAATTAAATCATTTTATACTGTGCTCGATTATTTTCTGAAAAATAGTAGAAATATACCTGTGCCTTTATATTTTACAGAAAATATAGACAGAATTAATAAAGAAATTAATAAATTAGAAAAGAAAATTAGAATATTAAACGATTGTTTTGATAAAAAATATATTGATAAATACGAGCATAATTGGCTTTTCTATTTATTAGGAGAAATACATCAAACTTATTCTATATTGGGAATAGAAAACCTTGATTTAACTAAAGAATAGAGGAAGGACCTTTTAGTCTTTTAATTCTTGCCACCTCACTTTGTAAACCAAGTTTGTCAAGCCACTTTGTACAAGTAGCATGATCGATAGTTGCAAGGA
This sequence comes from Fraxinus americana, assembly GCA_035079005.1. NCBI lineage: Eukaryota > Viridiplantae > Streptophyta > Magnoliopsida > Lamiales > Oleaceae > Fraxinus > Fraxinus americana. The sequence continues at coordinate 1,958,517 of CM068707.1, read as the reverse complement.
TCTGATTGAATACATTGTATTTGTCTCTGTCCCATTAGCAAAGTGACATGACGTCGCTTGTGTTTTTTGTTAAAAACTAAAAACTAGTTAATTCGGTTGCCGGGGATCTACCCGGGTCGTCCACCTGACAGGTGGATATACTCACCACCATACTACGACGACTTGATGTTAACATGTTCAAATATTTTTTTCTTATAGATATCCACAATCTGGCTTTGGTATCAATAGCAAAAATTATATAGCCCTTGTTTAGTAGGGATTAAAGTCTATATTTTTAATCTAAATCAAAATTAACAATTATTTTTGATCACGTATTTAATGAGACTCACAACTTTTTAGTCACACGTTTAATCAATTGTTATCAAAATTTACTAAAAATTTGATTACCGAACATGGGCATAGCTTGGCGAATTAGTTATATACTATTTGAGAGTTGTGGATGATATTCGTAAATTTAATATATGTTTATAACACAGTAAAATATAAGCCATGTGATTCCCTCGAGCCATTCGGAGTGGGATATGATGAATAAAACGATCAAATATCCCGAACACAAGATTCGGTATATCAAGTCAAGAAACTCAGACAACTACTTCCCTACATGCCAATCTAATTCCACCAGTCCTTCACAGGAAGTATCAACCAATGATGCCATATATTTCAATTAAATCTTGGGGAGAGAGACAGAGAGAGAGAGAGGAAAAGCGAGTTTGAATGTTTTGCTAAGCAGAAAAAGTTCACTTATAAGTGAATAAGTAAAATTTAACATAATTAATGGAAATAAATAATTACTCTATCAAAAGTAACTTTTACTTTTTTATAAACTTAGCCAAACATGCCCATAATGATGTAGCATCCTGAAAGTATAACCTATCCATGATCAAACATCAACACAATCTCTCCTGGCTATTGTCAACAATTCCTATTGGATGCCCTTGATGCATTGATGTACAAGCAAATTTACATATATTTGATAATCTACTCTATTAAAAAGGATAATTTTATTAATTAAAGTGTAGATTTCAATTTAATGAGATGAGATTTTGCAGGAATATTAAATAGAAGTCAATAACGAACATCACATTTTAGGAGAAAAAAATAGACCAGAATTGAATTTACTACTAATTTTTCTTAGTTTATCGAGTAATGTTATACCTTTCAAGAAAATATGATTGATAAAGGAATAGGGTTTCGAGATATTGATTTGCGTTCGTACGATAGTGCTTAGAATACTAGTTGAAATAGTCTATTCTACCACTATTTGAATGTTAGTTTGTTTGATAAGGTGAACCGTTTAGCGTTAAATAGTGTTGAGGGTTAGTTTGGTAGGGTTTTTGGTTCTTATAGAAGATTTTTCTTAAAAATGTTATTTATGGCTTGTTTGACAGAGTCTTTGAAAAGTCAAAAAACTACTTTAATGATTAAAAAGCTGATTTTGAATTTATTTTTTTTAAAAATTTTCTGAAAGTAATTTATCTGATTAAAAGAACTTTTAGAAAATCTATCATAAGATAGTTATTCAAGAACCTTTTTTATAAGGAGCATAATCAAAAACAAAAGCCGTGTCCAACTGATACTTAGATCTGCATCCTCTAAATTACCCAAATATGTGCAGAACAATTTCCAGTTTCAGAAACAGTTTTTAACTTTTCAAAAACTCTGTCAAACGAGCCCTAACAAGCCTAAATACATATGGAATGCATAAACTTTAAAGGAAAAACTTAGAATAATAAATTGAGTAAGATTATTGGTGCTTAAAACTTAGAAGCTTAGAGTTGATAATAATGGCAACTGGTAGAGAATTGAATTGTGTAAACAAGATTGATCATTGAAGCGTCTTCCATCCATTTAAATGTGCTACTCTGCCATAAAATTCGAGGAAATTAAAACTAATTTATTGTTAATTTTTTGCTTTTTGATAGTTGCATTAATTATTTTAAAAAGCATTAAACCGTGCCTGGGAAATTGTCTGAATAATTCTGGGAATATAGTAACAAATAGTAGAGGAAATTCTTAAGAAAGTTCAATTCAATTATTTTTAATAAGATAAACATTAAATGTTACATGAGCACGTCAAACTCATACTGCGAGAGAGAATTGAGTAGCAAAATTGTCATTCGTATTTGTGGCTTTAAATTTTAATACAATCAAAAAATGTCATTTTTTTAAATATTACGTCCTAAACATATCATATACAAAATTGTGTTTTCAAGTAGGACCTGCCACGTATTCATGAGGATTAGAAGGCACGTAAGCGATAATTTGTAATTGAAAGGAAAATGCTAGGGATGGCAAACAAAACTCGTCCAATCCAATACATGTGGGGCCCAGCCCCGAATGATGAGAGATTACCCGCCTAACTTGGTAAACGGGGCAGGGGCAGGGACAAAAAGATGATTATTCGACAGTGCTACATATATATGATGTGGTGAAATATGATTGTATCATCATTTTTTCAACCAAATAAAAAAAGATCTTTTCTATTCTCTTTTTGTCACTTTATCTGTATATAAATTATTATATAACTTCTTATATACAAGTAGTATTATTCATGATTATTTTATAATTATATATAAGTAAATTGAAATTCAAAAAATATGAGTAAACAGTTGTGCCACGAGTTTAATTTCAGGCCGCAAAATAAAAGCATGACTTTGACAAAATTACGATTATGTACCACGTGTTGTCTTGGCTAATTCTATCTAATATCACGTGTTGAAATAATAAATCTAATTCGGGTTTCAATGAATCTGATGCAATATTTTCAAAATGAATTAGTGCAGGATGATTAATTTTGGAGTAATGAAGAGATTTATTACTTATAATTTTTTTCATGCATAATTGTTCGTGAAATTTCGCAAGTGTACGGATCATGACAAATAATAAAGTGAATTTATCAAGTCCGAATATCGTCTCACAAAGACTAGAATTTACTATAAAGTTCTAAACTAATCTAGTTTAAATTTAAATTAAAATGGTAACTAATGATCAAATCAAGTTAATTATTGCACAAGCTAGAATTATACATCACCCCTCGATTTTAGCATTATCCCTAAATCGAATAATTGTTCCGCAGATAATTCATGTGAGGGCATGAAATAAACACGACTTTAGATGTCTCTTTTGCCATGAATTGTACGAGTGAATCTCATTGTCACTTCACATGTAATAAATTGGACCTTTCTATTTTTTGTGGGGATTGCCGTGTAAGTTGGGAGGTGTATTAAAATTTGAGCGTAAACAAATTTTTTATGTATTTTTATATGTATCACAATTCACAAATCACATCTCCTTAGATATTGAGAAAGAAAATTTACATAGTTGTTGATGTAGAGAGAAGGGAAAATTTAATTTGAAAGAAATAAGGTTTAAAAAATACTCAAAAACTTTAAAAAATCAAGTATTTATTGATTTAAAGCGAAATTCAATTTGTTTAAAGTTAAAAATAAAAAAAAATAAAAAATGAGTATTCAGATTTCAAAACGATCATTTTGAAAGATGAATCGAACATTATTTTTAACTTATATAAAAATAAATGAAAATAAAAAACACTTGCACTCTCCATTTATCCTTAGTGGAAATTGCAAGAAATGTCCACTTTCTTCTAGGCTTCTAACCACTTGCAAAAATGGCAACTTTCAAAAATCCTTGCAAAAATGGCCATTTTGGTATATTTTAGACCAAAATACCCATAGTCAACAATTTATGATTCCATTCAAGGACAATAAAATGGACATTTTTGCAAAAAAAATATGGGCTAATGAAATCTTGACACATAACATGCTCCATTTATTGCAAATGACAAGATGTCAAATCACAATTAATGCTATTTTTTGCATTAACACAGAAATGTCGAGAACGACATTTCAAGTGTAGAGAAATGTCATGTTTGAAATAAAATGTTCTTCTAGACATTTAATATATCGAGAATGACGTTTTGAAATGTCGAGAACATTTAATATTGTGATTTGACGTATGTACTATTGAAATATAAAACGAGATTCAAATGTCGAGAATGACATTTTAAATGTCGAGAATACGTAGAGATTCAAATGTCCTTTTTTTTTTCATTAAGGGCATAATAGACACTTTAGTATTAAGCCCCTGTTTGGTACCCATTTTTTTCTCATTCTCATTCTCATTTTTTTTCTCTTTCTTCATTTCAACCACACATTCTATCAATAAAATAATATTACACATACACCTAAAAATTCTCCTTACTTTTTAACCACACATTCTTCCATCAATCATCATTTAAAAACTCATTTTTCTACTAAAATGGGTGTCAAACACCCCCTAAATTTAAAAATTGGACACTTTTCAACTCACACCCTTAGTTGTGGACATTCTTGAAAATATCCCTTATCCTTATTAGAATTAGACATGATTTTGTCGCTTCAAATCAAATCACATATATTTGTTACATTGAATCAAACAAAATTAAATTAGTCATATCTTCTCGCGTGTATCCCAAAGCAATACCATGGACATAGTAACCCAAAGCATACTAAATTACAAATAGTAATACTCATTCCTTCTCTACAGTTTCGAGATTTTTGAACCCTTTAGCTATGTTATCAGATCTCGCAAAGTAATCCGCAAACTAGCTAATTAACAGCAAAGCATAAAGCGATATGCGAGTGGAACAAAGAAACAAAAGGCTCGCATAAAGATCGTGAGATTATTTGTTGATTGTATTTACATTGATATTTGATTGTAATTGTTTCACCAATAAACTCGTTTAATTCAATTTGTACTGTCATCATTTAAGTATTCCTTTGGCTCTCTCTAACTTCAATTCATGTCATGTCCAAAAATCGTAACCTCAGCAAAACCCACATTTTTCTTTAGCACCGTGGCAATGTTAATAATAAGTAAGTTTTACACACTTATTTTGGGCCACTGACATGGGTAATTGTTAATAAACATGTGAAATCTAGCTTAATTCGATGTAATTTGTGTTTTGCATGACAATAATAATGAATATGGCGAAAATTAGAAAAAACAAGCGAAAATGGGCTAAAATGAAGTAAAATCAAAGTCTGAAAACTCAAGTGCAAATATTGAATTATTGTGCCAATCTCAAGATGAAGATTTGAGAGTGTTGGGCATCAATTAGATGAGAAAAGAATCCAAATGGATGAAATATAGTCGAAATACTATCACATATCAACTTCCAACTGAAAAAGTTATGCTTCGAATTTTCAGTTTCAGTTTGAGATCCATTTTTTTGCATAGAAAACGTTCGAATTTGAAAACTTGTATTTCTGGAAGATTTGTATCCCTTTGAGTTAGCTTTCCAACGCATTTGAATCGCCTTAATTGGATATCGGGAGAGAAATATACGACTAAAATATTGAAAACTGTTTGACGAAAAAATTTATAAATATGCGGTCGCATAGTTCAAAATCCATGCGACCGCATAGAAGGTTTCAAAGAATTTCAGGGGCAGATTTATTGTTCTATGCGACTGCATTCAACATAACTATGCGGTCGCATAGTGGTTTTTTGGGCGCGAATTTCCGGTTTCCTATTTTGATTGAAATACCTATGGAAACAAATCTTGTGATGCATATATAAACCGTAGGGCCGTCCAGAACGTAAGAAGGAGATGGGAGAAGACTTTTGAGAGAAGAACAGAGGAAAGAACGCGAAGATCAACTCCAAGAACACGAAAATCCAATTTAAGAATCGAATTGGTGATGTCGTTCTTTATTTAATTTTCTGATTTTCTTCTTCCCACCATGGTAGACTAGATTAATTCTGTACTAGGGTTAGATGAATTATGTAATATGATTTTTATTTCTTAATTTTACATTCTTGACAATCAAAAACACGTTTTGAGATATTTGAATGATTTATATTAATATATTTTTCTTCACAATTATATGCGCGAATGATTGTGTGAGGTTGGTGGCTTATTTCATGCATTTGAAAGAAGGGGAATAAGTTCAACATATATAAATCATCATAAGGTCCGATAGGGAATATAAATATACTGTTATGCCTTATATGAATCATTAAGTGTTCATAAAAACTCATGCATTCTTGTATATTTGCATCCGTCATAGAGATACAGTCGGGTCGCATATTTCAATAGGTTTAACTCTACTCGAGAGAGATTGTTAAATAATTTATGAGCATTGATTCTTCAATATTTCAACTATATGTCAAGGAGTAGAACTAGGTTTAAAAGGAATATTACATAGGGATTCATAATCCTAGTACATTCACCATACGTTAGAAAACACTTCGATTTACCTTCATCGTCAATTTGCATTTAGTTAGTTAATTCATTCATACTTGCATGTTGATCATTAATTTAGTTATAATTTCATCAAAATAAACATTCTCATTTTCATAGTTTCGGTTAAGGTCAAGGTAATTAGAATTAGAACTAATCAATCTTCGTGGGAACGATATTTGGACTCAAAATTCATTTTACTACTTGTTAACGAACCGTACACTTGCGGTGATTTTAATTCACCATATTTTGTGAACAGTTAACTACGCCAAATCCTTCTCCGGTCACCATTAGCTGTTTCTTCTCCTCTCCGGTCACCATTAACTTTTCTTCTTTTCGAATGTATGTTAAATTTTTTAATATGATAAATACACTCATGGAGAAGTTGCTGCAATCTTCATAGCCTTTATTCTTCTCTTGCTGGTAGACTCGTTCCCTATTTTCCATATGACTTCATAGGACACCATTAACTTTAAAACATGAATTAGAAACTTTAGAATCTTGGGACAAAAAAAATATGAAAATTTTTAGTTACCATGTTAGAAAATATTCATGTTTGTGTGTAGCGATACGCGTACATAATTGCGAATGTTGAGACTCACCATATACTTAAAAACATGATTGTCGATACACGTACATCAATCAAATAATAGATAATGAATTTAATTAAAATATTGAGATTCACCGTAAATTTATAGACCAATAAATTGACGAGTCATGTCATTGATATTTGAGCATTGATGTTTAATAAATCATTTCCTCAATTTATTTTCATTGTTAATTAAACAGTCCTTAATTTATTTTTTAATATTAACTCTAAAGAAAAAATTGCACTGTTAGGTCCACAAATTATGACCTTTACAGTAACATTGTCCTTAATATATCACTTTCAGCGCCATTAATTTCCAACTTTTCTAGATGGCAACTTCGAAAATTAAGACTCGATTCAATAATACGATAAAATTTCATTGAATAATAACAACCATAATCCAAAAAATAAATTTCTAGACAAAGTTGACTTGTCAAACATGAGATGTGAGGTGTGACCAGTCTACGTCTTTCAAAATCCATGTCAAAACGTGGTTTGAACACGGAAAATAAGAGATTTGTATAAGAATTTTCAACTGAATTCTTCTGTAGCTTTCAGAATAGAAATATTGCCAAGAGAGATTTTCAGCTTTGTAGTGGAATTATTAATCATGTAAAAAGTAGACCACAAGAGTGCTTATTCATGGAAAATTCAACTTTATTTATTTCTCTTTTTGAATGAGCAAATAATTTAGAGAAACCGTTCTACTGTTATGTATCTGTCATTGGTATTAAGTAACAAGAATTAGACATGTTTCTGGAGTCGGTCTACAGGCATTGCCTGCCGGACAACCTTTAGCAAGTGTGAACAATTGTCGAAAATCAAATCCACTGGTCTGCAATGTTCATCCCAGCCCACAAGCACAAATCCATGGAGTAGAATATAATCGGACAGTATTCGAAAAACTCAAATATAGTCAATCAAGAAGGTTAGAGCTCGGATCCAATCAAGATCCATGAGGACTAGTCATCAGACACAAGTCACACTCTCGTTTTCATGACTAAAATGTAGTTTGACATGGTTGATACAATTGACTTCACCTTATTAAATACGAATAAAAAATAAAGATGTGAAATATTTAGTGCCCGTTTAACACCCATTAATTTATTTTATAATTTGTTGTACGATTATTTTCTACCACACATTTAGAGATGTCAAAAAAATCAAACAAACCCGATACCCGTAGGGTTCCGGCCAAAACCGGGTGGGGATAACTCGCTTAATTGGGTATTCGGGACTGGACCGGGTGGAGAATTTTGCCCCTGGACGGGGACAGGTAAAGGAAGCCCCCGCCCCGTTTAATTTTTTTTTTTTTAGAATTCAATACTTTAAATGAAAATTTTCCCAAAATTTCATTAGTTTCAATAGAAAATAGAAACTAAAATTATTTGTTTAAATCTAATGAACGGAGTCAATAAAAATAAATAATCAAAAACTTTTAAAAAAATTAAATGGGGTAGTAAACGGGGCAATTCCCTCACCCTGCCCCACCCCGCCTTAAACGGGTAATGTGGCCCGCCCCAACAAGAGGAAGTTGGAGGATTATGAGATTATGATGCTAACTGAAGAGTGCAATGCACGTCTACAGAATAAATTGACTCCTAAGCTCAAGGATCCATGGAGTTTCACTATACCTTGTACCATAGGAAATAAGTATTTTGAACATGCTTTATGCGATCTTGACGCAAGTATAAATTTAATATCGTTGTCTTTGTACAAGAAACTAGGGATTGGAAAGACCAAACCAACCACAATATCATTGCAATTGGCTGATCACTCCATAAAGCATCCAAGGGGGATTATTGAAGATGTCTTGGTAAAGGTGGACAAGTTCATTTACCCAGTAGATTTCATCGTATTAGATATGGAAAAAGATCGGGATATTCCAATTATTTTAGGCAGATCTTTCCTGGCTACTGTAAGATTATTGATTGACGTACACAAAGGAACGTTGACACTGCGGGTTAATGACGAGAACGTAAATTTCAACATCTATCAAGCGAAGAAACCTCCAAAAAAAGCTGACACTTGCGATATGATCCAATCAGTCGAAGCAGTTGTAGGTAACATAGAAAAAATGGATTTATTCTATGACCCTCTAGTGCAGCACATGACTACCAGTTATTCAGCAAGGGATACATCTATTACTGGTAAATACTCAGGAACCAATAAAGTAGTTGACTTCTTATTGGCTCATGAAACCTATCCACCTGACAAAAATGGAAGCTATGTGGAAAAGCCTTGAAAACCTCCAAATAATGTCAAACCAAAAAAGGTTTTGAAGGCCCTAGAGGAGTTAAAGCTGTCCAATTCTATATGCCATTCTAAGTGAAAAAGAATACAAAGCCAAAGATAAAGTTTAGAAACATGAGAAACGTGCCACCTCAAGATCCAACGTAGGCAATTTGGTTAAATTAAGCTAATGTTGTTAAAGAAGCGCTTATTGGGAGGTAACCCAAGCATTTTTCCTTTTTATTTATTCTGTTTTTGCGTTTTAGGATAGTCTAATTTATTTTAAGTTTATTTAGGATTCATCATCCCTAACTAGTTTCTCATTAGGTCTTCGTTTTGTTGGTTTATTAGATGTTAGAATTAAGTAACATTTGTTCCAATTATTTAATCTTAATAGTTTATTTGAGTTTTCATAAACATGAAGTCGCGAAACATTTAAACTAATTTCGACCAAGGAGATAACAAAAGTGATATGAAAGTTAGCCGTTGAATTACACGCCATATTAGAGGAGTCTTTTCTTCACTTTCTTCCCCACCCCTTTATATGAAATTTAGAATTTAAGACATTGAGGACAATGTCTGGTTTAAATTTGAGAGTGGAAAACATTAGTTTTCATTTTTTATGTGTTTTTGTGTGCTTTGATTTTAAAAAAACATTTGAAAATTTTCAAAAATATTTTCTTCATGTGTGCTTGTGTGAGTTAGTTGACCGGCCGACAATGAGGAATGTATTGAATCATAAATTGATCTATGAATGGTGAATAAGTTACATGGTTAGATTAATTTTTACCTTTTCATGTGAAATTTGAAATATATTGAACACGTGAATTAAGCTAAACATTGTGTACGAATGAGTTGAATTCATAATTGGATATGTTGAAATAGTGGACCATAAATGCTAAACTCAAAATCACAAAATTTTACATCATTAGACCAAATTTAGAATAGTTTGAGAGATTTCACTGTTGTAGGAAGATATTGAGATAAATGGGGATACCGTATGTGAAAAAAATCTTGTATGGATTGTCTAAGGTAGCGGTGTCAACGAGCCGAGCCGGGTCCGGCCAAAAAAAAATGAGGCTCTGCCCTGAGCCTTAGCGGGCCGAGCCGGCTCGATTTTTTTGATTTTTTTTTTCTTTTCTTAGTCGCTCGCAAAAATAGTCGTCGCAACACGACTACTGCAATGCCGCTGTGTAGCACAATGCCTTGTGCTGCGCAGCAAAGAAGGCAGTACTGCCTTTGTCGTCGCAGTTAGCAAGAGCAAGCTGCCTTCAAAATTTTTTTTTTTTTTAATATTGGCTCGCTCGGGCCACGGGCCGGCCCGGGCTAGAGGCGACTCGCCAAAGTGGGGCTCGGCCCGAGCCTGGCTCGGTTCCACCGAGCCCGGCTCAGGCTTTTTTTGAGCCAGCCCGAGCCGTCCGAGCTTTTTTGCCATCGCTAGTCTAAGGTCAACAGGATAAAATTGGGTGAAAATATCAAGTTAGAGTTGTTTTTCTTAAATTGATGTTTGATGAGGGACATTACACTAATCAAGCCATAAAAAATATATTTTATTTGAAAATTTCTTTTCGTAGTTTTTATGACTCGAGCAATTAAGCCTGCAAGAATTTTTAAAATCTGGTGCCCTATGGTCATTTGACTTGGGAGTCATCGACCGTAAGTTTGTTACATGGTTCATTTAGAAAGTTTAAGAGTAAGAATGTTTCAAATAAAAAAAATTGAGAATTTTTTTTATAGAAAATCTTAAAAAAGTAGGTGTATGAAATAAAAGATGCACAAAATGCCTTGATACGTCCCAAACACTTAATTTGGGAAAATTTGACTTTTGATAAAAGAATATTAGCTTAGTTAAGTATTAGAGATTGAAGCAATCAAATTTTGGTGAATCCTTATTTATTGACATATTGATTAGCATTTAGTGAGATTTGCATAAACTAGATAAGTGATGATAGTATAAAATTCAATCTTAGTTCAAATACTTGAAAAGAGCGAAAAGAATAAGTTTGGGGTGTGTGAATCTTACGAGTGATGATAGAATATATTTGACCACTGAGTGTCGGGAATTAAAACGACTTATAAATTCATAATGCGATGCTTAATTCTTCAACACACGTCGATTTTATATTGGAAAAGTAGATTTTAATTTTTATATTGTGATTTTGAAACTGTGATTAGATTTAATATTATGATTTCAATTCTGAGATAAAAAGCCAAGTTAGCTAGTTAAATCTTTATGCATTGTTTGATTGACTGGCCACCAATAATGTAATTAGTATTGCATGTTTGTGTGTTTGTTAGGTTTTAGTTTTGTTTGAGAACAAACAAAAAGTCAAGTTTGGGGGTGTGATAAGTGTAGTTTTTATACTTATTCGTGGTGCTAAATCATGATATTTTATTATCTTTTGAATTAAATTCTAGCTAATTTATATCAAATTGTATTTTGTAGGTAAAACTTTATGTGTAACGAAGAATTAAAGAAAACAATGCAAAATAGCAGAAAAATGGAAAAATCCAAAGTACCAACTTATAAATTCATAATGCGATGCTTAATTCTTCACACACACGTCGATTTTACATTGAAAAAGTAGATTTTAATTTTTGTATTGTGATTTTGAAACTGTGATTAGATTTAATATTATGATTTCAATTCTGAGATAAAAAGTCAGGATAACTAGCTAAATCTTTATGCATTGCTTGATTGACTGGCCATCAATTATGTAATTAGTATTGTATGTTTGTTAGGTTTTAGTTTTGTTTGAAGACAAACAAAAAGTCAAGTTTGGGAGGTGTGATAAATGTAGTTTTTATACTTATTCGTGGCGGTAAATCATGATATTTTATTATCTTTTGAATTAAATTCTACCTAATTTATGTCAAATTGTATTTTGTAGGTAAAACTTTATATTTAATGAAGAATTGAAAAAAAGAATGAAAAATAGCAGAAAAATTTCAAAATCCAAATTATAAGGACTAAACTGACATTGGCTGCACAAATAAAGTTGTTTTTAAGGATCGAGGACTTAGAAAGAAGAATTAATTTAATTTGGTATTGGAATTTACTAGGCTTCAACTTGGGCTTTTATTGATTGCAATATATATGATACAAGGCCAAAAATCATAGGAGAATTCACGCACTGAGAGAAAAAAAATAAAAGAGAAGGTCACAGAAGAAAAAGAGGATTGATGGCGACCTGATATAATATATATACATTGGGGTTGCTGGGATATAGAAGGGAATCACCACTACAAGGAAAGCCGGTTGCCGAAGAATTTGGTGAAAGACATATAAATTACACACAGCCACATGAAGAAACAGGAAGAGAAAAGAAAGATAAAAGAAAAAAGAGAAGAAAAGTCAAGAATTGCAGCAGTTTGGAAAAATAAACAAAGGCAGCAATTAATTTTATAATTTCACAGCTGGCTTTTGTTTCTGCACAGGAAGTGTGGAGAATTAGGCCATATTTGATAGCATGGAAAATGGGTAGGAAAAGAAAATATTTTTCAAGATTCCATATTTAGTGGTGTTTAATGGCAAAAAGTTGGCATGGAAAATCTGACTTTCCTTTTCCCTCTACGCGCCTCATTCCTTGCGTGGGATGAAAGGAAATTCTTACCTTTTTTATGGGAAAATTAATTCCCAGTTTTGTCCCATTTTTTTTTTTTTTGGCAATGAAAACAAATTTCATAACCAAGTGTAAAAAAAAATTTCACTTTCATGGATAATTTTAATGTAAACGAAGGCCAAACGAACACTAAACTTTGATAAAAAAATGATTTTTTAGGAAACAATTTTTTTTTTCGTTTTTTTTTAAATTTTTAGCAATGGAAACAAATTTTATAACCAATTGTGGAAAAAATTATCACTTTAATGGATAATTTCCATGTAAAACAAAGCTAAACGAACACAAAATTTAAAAATTTTCCGGGTGGAAAATTATACCAATCAAACACACTTAATTAACAATTCCCTGAAAAACAATTTCTAGGAAAATATTTCCCCTGTAAAACATTTTCTTTCCACCCATTTTCCACCCTTACTATCAAACGGACCCTTAGATTAATATATATATTCACGCAGTGGTCGGCGAAAGCAAAAGGAGGCAGCTTCAACTAGAATCAATCAAGTTTCGCCAATTTTTGATGATATCGTTCTATTTTTACGTGTTTAAATTCAATATTATGAGTGGCTAAATACTTTTATTGTTAGGATTGATGATGTAATTTAAGATTTTTATTATATATTTAATTTCAAGATTTTCATGTCATTTTAATACTTGTTAATTAATGATTGTGTGTTTAATCCTATTTTTTGTTTGCGCAACAATTAATTGATTTAGGAATAATACTGAGACTGAGAAGTGATGTATAATTCTAACTCGTGCAATAATTAACATGGACATTATAATATATCGAAAGATAATTATAAGCTATATGATATTTGTTGAATTCCTATAGTTAAATGCATTCATATGTGTGTGGATTTATATAGAGATGTAGTTAGTTCGGGCATATGAATAAAATCAGTGTTGCTCGAGAGAGATCACTAAATACAATAGGTTAATTCGATTGTTGGCTAGTATGAAGAGATAGCAGAATAAATTGGAATTAAATGTATGATAAATAACCTAAGTGAAATCGAAAATCCTAACTATCCAATCACATAATAGTTTCTACAGTTTTAATTTGAGTTTGCTATTTTTAATTAATCGTTTATTATTTTATTTATTAGAACTTCATTTAGAAAACAAAACTTGATTTGATCATTAGTTACCCATTTAATTTAAATTGAAGTTACATTAGTTCAAAACTTTATAGTAGATAGTAGTTTATATGGGACGATATTCGGACTTGATAAATTCACTTTATTACTTGTCACAATCTGTACATTTGTGGAATTTCATGAACACACATACATGAAAAACGTTTCCCCATTTTCTAACCACACATTATACTAAACAATACTATTCAAAACTCTTTTTTCTATAATAATGATTGTCAAACAAGCTCTTAATTAACTCTACAATATCCGTGTTAGGTTTTTAGTGTGGCAATTATGTGGACAAAATGACTAATTTATAACATGTTGTAAAAGTCAAGGGCCTAGTGTGCAATTTGTACAACTTGGGCTATGAGGTCTAGAGTTCGAGCATGAAAAGAGGAGAAACACGATGCCTCATTTTCGCTAGCTTCTCGTCCAGTTGGCGCTCGAGTGATAGTGAGTCGCTCGCCTGTCGCGAGCCCTCACTCAAGCGACATGTCGATCCGAAAAACCCTAATTTGAAGTTTTTTTTCCGGCTCATTCAACCTAATTACTCTCTCCTATAAATACCCAAGCCTATGCACGAAAATTTGTATGGCTGTTTATTGGTCCTCTTTGTTATAATTTATTTTCTCTTAATTTTATACAACCATGGAATTGGTGAAAACATCAAATCCATTGCATCCATAACACCTACTTTCTAAACACTTTTGGGAAGGCACTTTCTCAGTTGAAATTCAGAGGATATTGGAGGTTGAGAGAGGTTAAACTACAGGCGTAGGAAGAGGACAAGGCATTGGAGTAGGTTCTTAGAATTCCACTTGGAAGAGATAATTGTAGAAGATCTTGGAGCAGGTCTTGGAGCAGACCTTGGAATTAATAGGAAATAGATCGGTAAGTCTAGTGGGGTTGACTAGATAGCATCTGACTGTAACTCACTCCGTATTGTCTATAGTGGAGGAATCTGGCTTGATCCTGGAGTTTTTACCCAGCTGGAATTTCTCAATCATCATATCGATGTTTATTATTGCTTTCCTTATTACTGTGGTATTCAAATATAGGATAATTGAACTTGTATGCTTAATCATTTAGAAACAATTAAAAATGATTTGTTGCTTTTGATTGATTAATTCCGCACGTAGGTTCAAAACTAAAAAGGATAAGTAACAACCATTCGATAACTTAAAAGTCGTTAAATTGGTAATCTGTGAACAGTTAAGTGGTATCTAGTGCGACACTCAAGACTTTTTAATTGGTATCAGAGCCCAAATTCATTCCTCGACCCATATTATGTAGATGAGTAATTCATTATCCGTCCCGCCATATTTTGATGATAGTAATTATGCCCACTGGAAGGTTAGGATGAGGGCTTTTTTAAAATCTATGGATGAGTGTATCTGGCTTAGTGTTGTGAATGGTTGGGTTGCACCTAGTTCTACGGTTAATAATGAATTAATCCTCACTCTCATTGCTAATTGGACAAGAGCAAACGTAGATGAATGTAACTGGGACAGTAAAGTCTTACATGTCCTATTCATGGCAGTATCCCCGGAAGAGTTTAGGCGAGTGTCTATGTGTTAGGTAGCCAAAGAGGTTTGGGATATCCTACAAATCATACATGAGGGAACTGAGGCGATTAAGAACTCTAAATTGCAGATGTTAACCACTATGTTTGAAGAAAATCGAATGAAGGAAAATGAGACTTTTGATGATTTTTATGGGAGCTTAAATGACATAGTGAATTCTGGAGCCTAAGATAGTCAGAAAAAATCTTAGATCCATATCAGAAAGGTTTAGACCTAAGTCACGGCAATATAGGAGAGTAAGGCCTTAGATTCCATTAAGATTGAAGAGTTGGTCAGATCTCTCTACACTTATGAACTTACATTAGCTAAACCCACAAATGATAAGTCATTGGCCTTAAATACGGTAAGGAATAGTCATAGAGAGTCCTTGGATTCATATTCTCCTAATTTAGAGGAGTTATCTTACTTTGCTAAGAAATTATGAAAAATGCTTACGAACAAAAAGAAACTTAAATAGAGACAGCGATGTGATTCCAGTGAGTCTAGAAGGCGATTTCAATCTGTGAGATGTAATAACTGTCGAGGTTTCGGCCACGTTGGGAGTGAGTTCCCTAGTAGTAGGAGAAATTTGAATAAGGCAATGAATACTACTCTCACTGATGACGAGTCTAACTCGGACAATCAGAGTGAGAAATCTACTCATGAGGAAAGTGGAAAATATATTGTCTTTCCTATGAGAATTAAGAATGGATCTGATAAAGGAAGTGAGAAGGCCGAAAGCATAAGTAGTGTTGAGAATTTAAAAGAAGATTCTGATAGTAGGAGAGATATTCATAAGGCTTATGATAGAATCTATGAGGATAGCATTAAAATTATAACAAAAAATAAAGCCTTAAATACGAAAGTTACGGAACTTGAGTCGGAAAATGAAAAACTCGTAGCGTACATTTAGGAATCTACCTCAACCCTGAGTGAGTTGAAATCCATGAATGAATATTTACATAATCAGGTTAGGAATCTCACTAGTGAACTTGAGATGACCTCTAGAAAAGCTAATGAGTTGACAGTTGAAAAGGAAACCTTTGAAATCCAGGTTAAAAATCTTCTGAGTGACCAGAGCATTCCAATTCTCAACTTCTTGCAATTTCTAGTGGTTCTATAAAGCTAGATAATATTCTAGGAATATGTAAGTCTACTGATAATAAGGGAGGTCTATGATATAATAAAAATGATTATAATGTTGCTAGTACGTCCAAAACCACATTTGTCCCTGGTACTTACTAACTTAAACACGTGTCTAACCCTGAACCTAAAAATAAGGAATATGTAGGATGGAGGCCTACTAAACAGCGTAGGACCTCCCAACTAAGGAATAGATATCAATGATCTCATAACTTTGGTCCTAGTTTTATCCCTGTATGTTTTCACTATGGTGAGTTAGGACACATAAGGCACATGTATCGTTATTTCCTAAACAGAAATAAAAATCAAGAGTTTGTTGGTCATATTGACTTTCTTACTAATCAGGCGAGTCAATTGACCAAGATAATGACACGGATGACTAGGAATATTCCTATCACTAAGCAAGTTTGAGTGAAGAAAAAAGATCTGAAAAATTTTGAAATAGATCATGGTGCTCTTAAAGGTAAAAGTATTTGCATACCTAACTGATTAAGTATTTTTGGTGCATACGCGTGCTTTATCATTGAGTAACATTGATTTATGTATGCATCATATTTGTTTATTTATTTTCTAAGAAGAAATCTCATGCATATTTATTTTATTTTATTTATTATTTTTTGTGTGTTTGACTTTTTTATCATTTTAAAAAATGTGTGAAATTATTTTTACAACATAATGTATAATATACTTGATTTTGTTTGTTGTAATTAAGCATGCGTATAATCGATGAGTTGTAACATAATTTTCATTATTGGTTTAGGTTATTATGGAGTACTTAGTATAAGTGTCTTCATGTACCATCTGTATTACACACACTATGATATTGTTAGTGGGACTCTATAGTGTGTGTGAGATTTGATATGGCAATCATATGTTAGTAATGTGACTTTGAACATGAATTGACCTTATTTATTAGATATAAACTCAAGTCTATCAATGGTAATAAAAGCGCCATATCTTATGTTCTTTTTCGGAGCTTATTTGACTCGAGCAATTAAGCTTGTCCAGTTTCTCATATCCTGGTGCCTATGCTCAACTGACTTGGGTTAACCAACCTAAAACTTGCTATAAGGGTCATTTTAGTTGCTTAATGGAGAAGAGCCTGAACTTAAAATGTGAAAAATAATAACGAGTTTAAAATATTGAAAGATGTGAAAATAAAATATGTTCAAAGTTAAGAAGAGAAAAGAAAATATCAATACAAAATGAGCTATTATTTAAATGTCTTAATGTATTTTAAATGGTTTGACATTTATAAGTGGATGAACACAATTATTGACAGTGATGTTTAACATATCATTTCTCACAAAATTAAGATTTGAAGTCCTACTTACAAATGATTAATAACACTTTACACACATGGATCACTTATACAATTTATTCTATGTTAACTTGAACTAAATATGTGGGAAGATTTACTGTACACTGCTTATACTTGTGCATGCTAACAACAACATTTTTGAGTTATTATATGTTAATGTTAAATGTTTTTAATCATCGGTCCATTTGTCATTTATGACAAAAAGAGAGAGAGTTAAGTAAATGTTGTGAATGGGAGAATTTTAAATTTTTTGAAGGTGGAGTATATTGATATGGGGAGATTTATTGATTGCATTGTATTCCATACCATATCTACCTAATTGTTTGAGTTTTTTATGTTTGTGTGATGCTAATATTTTTGTTGGTGTTTGGATTAACATTAGTGTTACGTCTCATTCTAGCTAGTATTGATATCATGTGTTTAATGATTTTATTATTTTTTGTATTACGTGCTTTTACAATGGGTAGTTGAGTTGTGAATTTCAAGAAACATGTTTAATAAGGAATGCAAAAAACGCCAATTTGATGAAACTCGGGTAGTTTAGATTTTGTATTTAGTTTTCCTTGATTTATTGTATAGTTTTGTCATAGAATGTCAAATGGAAGTTTGTTAGGTTTTTAGTGTTGGCGATTCTGTGGACAAAATAACTAATTTGTAACGTGTTTTAAAAGTCAAGGACCTAGGGTGAAATTTCTACAAATTGTGTTATGAGATCTAGGGTTCAAGCATGAAAAGAGGAGAAATACGATACAACATTTTTGCTAGCTTCTTGCCCAATTGGCGCTCAAGCGACAGTGCATCGCTCGCTTGTTGTTAAGCCCTCGCTGTTGCTATAGGTCGATCCGGAAAACCCCAGTTTGCTATTTTGAAGTATTTTTTCTGGCCCATTCAACCTAATTACCCTCTCCTATAAATACCCAAGCCTATGCACTAAAATTTGTGTGGTTGTTCATTGTAACTCTTTGCTATAATATATTTTCTTTTAAATTTTATACAACCATAGAATTGGAGATGACATCAAATCCATTGAATCCATAACACCTACTTCCTTAACACTTTTGGTAATGCACTTTCTCAGTTGAACTTCATATGCTGTTGGAGGTTGAGAGATGTTGGACTACAAGCGCAGGAAGAGTACAAGACCTTGGAGCAGGTTCTTGGAATTCCACTTGAAATAGACAATTGTAGAAGATCTTGGAGTAGATTTTGAAGCAGGTCTTGGAGCAAACCTTGGAGTTAGCAGCAAATAGATCGGAAGTCTAGTGGAGTTGACTAGAGAGTATCTGACTGTAACTCACTCCGTATTGTCTATAGTGAAGGTAACGACTTGGTCCCGGAGTTTTTATCCAATTGGGGTTTCTCCGTCATCATATTGGTGCATATCAGTGTTTATTATTCATTTCCTTATTACCGTGGTATTCAAACATAGGATAATTGGACTTGTATGCTTAAAAGTGACTTTTGCTTTTGATTAATTAATTCCGCACGTAGGGTCAAAACTAAAAACGGATAAGTAACAACCATTTGATAACTTAAAAGTCGTTAAATTGGTAATCCTTGAACTGTTAAGTGGTATCCAGTGCGACACACAAGATTTTTCAATCCGCGACCATGTCCAATGCTTTATACTATTGTCTGTCAAAGGACATGTCTAATGCCATGCAAATGCAACTCTGTTTCTATGAATTCACAATGTAGAAAATTAAACATAGTTCCCGTCCCTCTACTTGAATGAGGCAGGGACATTGTCACGAAGTGGGTACGAGAAATATAGTTCCCGTCTCTTTACCTACCCCATTTAAAGTTAATTATATAAGTTTTTTTATCAAACAAAAATAATAAATTTATCATCATTTTTAAAGAGAATATAAGTTGTTTTTAACAAATTGAAAAAAAAAAAATAATATCATATATGGCCGACCTATCCCGTTATCATTCCCAAGAAATGCGAAATTATTATTTGTGGAAATATTTTGATTTGACGCTATTAATAGAATGTCTCTTTCGTTCTTAGATAATTCATGTAAGTGCACATCGAATAAACACCACTTTAGATGACTTTTTTGCCTCCGACCAATCTCCTTGTTCATGAATTCTACGGGTGATCTCATTGTCACTTCGCATATGATAAATTGGACCTTTCTACTTTTGTGGGGATTGCCGTGTAAGTTGGGAGGTGCGATAAAATTTGAGCATAAACAAAAAAAATGATGTGCTTTTATATGTATCACAATTCACAAATCACATCTCCTTAGACATTGAGAAAGAAAATTTACATATTTGTTGATGTAGTGAGAAGGGAAAATTTAATTTGAAAGAAATAAGGTTTAAAAAATACTCAAAAACTTTAAAAATCAAGTATTTATAGCAAAATAAACAAAATATAAGTACTTGCCTACTTCTCTGGAAATTTATTATTTTAAACTATTAATTCAATTTGTTTAAAGCTAAAAAAAATAAAAATAAGTATTCAGATTTCAAAACGAATTATTTTATAAGATGAATCAAGCATTATTTTTAACTAATATAAAAATAAATGAAAATAGAAATATGATTTTGTCACTTCAAATCAAATCATTGGAATTAGACATTTTGATCCTATGTTGATTGCCGTGTCCATTGGGGTGCAATAAAATTTGTGTAAAAACAAATATTTTATGCATTTTTCAGATTAATCACAAGTCCTCCGTCATTAAGAAAGGAAAAGCTTGCCTTCATTAAGCTGCAATTAAATCCCCGTTTGGTTTTGCCAAAAAAGAGATTTTTAGTAAATTTTGATAAAAATCGATGAAATGTGCGGTTGAAAATTGATGAAAATTATGAGTTCCATAAAATGTGTAATTAAAACTAACTGTTGACTTTAATTTAAATTTTATCAATTTTTTTTTTAACTAAATCAAATTGGGGCTAAATTTGAGTGAAAACCTTCACATACTTTCGAATATATCACAAGTTTTTAGCCAATTAAGAAATGACTTGATATGAACTTTCTTTTCGTTATAACAAAATTAAGTTTCGCTCTAAATAATGTTTTTTTATCCATCTATTGTCACATATATTTGTTATGTTGAATCAAACAAAAATTAATCGGTCATCTCTTCTTGCGTGTATCATTAGCAATACCTTATACATAGTAAAACAAAGCACATTAAATTACAAATAGAAATACTCATTCCTTCTCTACAATTTTGAGATTTTTGAACCCTTTAGCTATGTTATTAGATCTCGCAAAGAAATCCGCAAACTAGCTAACTATCAAGTTAGTATAAAACGATGTGCGAGTGGAACAAAGAAACAAAAGGCTCGCATAAAGATCATGAACCACTCACCATATATCGACTGGCTACAAATATCAATAAAGAGCACATGGATAAATGAATAAAGCGTGATTCATAATCTAATCAGTTAAAAGAAATCCAACAATGAGCCGCCATCTGACACAATGTAGAAATGATCAAACTATCTCAACGCTTGGAGGGAAATCTATAAACACCCCCACATTTGAATAAAGAAACATGCAATTCAAACCCTCTCAAATAGCTATTTCTCCTCTTGTTTTAGTTGAAACATTAAACTATTGAATTTAGGAAGTGAAGATCATAGTTATGTGAGATGATTTGTTCATTGTATTTACATTGATATTCGATTGTAATTGTTTCATCAATAAACTCGTTTAATTTAATTTGTACTATCAACATATGTTATTGACATCTATTCGTCTACATTCTTGAATCTGCATCCTATTGATCATTCCAGTATTCCTCTGGCTCTCTCTAACTTCAATTCATGTAATGTCCATAACTCGTAATCTCAGCAAAACCCATATTTTTCTTTAGCACCGTGGCGAGGTCAACGGCGTCAAATCCTTCTCCAGTCACCACTAGCTGTTTCTTCTCCTCCCCCTCTATTGCTACAGATATCGTCCCTACATTATATACCCATAAATTAACTTTTCGTCTTTTCGAATGTACTTTAAATTTTTTGATATGATAAACACCCTCATGGAGAATTAGCTGCAATCTTCATAGTCTTCATTCTTCTCTTGCTGGTAGACTTGTTCCCTATCTCCATATGACTTCATAGGACACCATAACTTTAAAACAAGAATTAGAAACTTTAGAATCTGATATTCATGAAAATTTTTAGTTACCATGTTGTAAGATATTCATG
The DNA here is from genome assembly GCA_035079005.1 of Fraxinus americana. Classification (NCBI taxonomy): domain Eukaryota; kingdom Viridiplantae; phylum Streptophyta; class Magnoliopsida; order Lamiales; family Oleaceae; genus Fraxinus; species Fraxinus americana. Next base: position 1,936,494 of record CM068707.1, on the reverse strand, counting down.
TTTGTGCGTGTCGATCCACGTACATGATTGCGAATGTTGAGACTCACCATAAACTTAAAAACATGATTGTCGATGCACGTACATCAATCAAATAATGGATAATGAATTTCATTCTAATATTGAGATTCACCGTAAATTTATAGACCAATAAATTGACGAGTCATGTCATTGATATTTAAGCATTGATGTTTAATAAATCATTTCCTTAATTTATTTTCATTGCTAATTAAACATAGTCCTTAATTTATTTTTTAATATTAACTCTTGAATTTTCATTGAATACGATAAATTTTCATTGAATAATAACATACATAATCCGAACAAGTAATTTTCTAGACAAAGTTTACATGTCAAACATGAGATGTGAGGTGTAACCGGTCTAAGTCTTTCGAAATCCATGTCAAAACGTGGTTTGAACACAAAAGATAGGAGATTTGTATTAAGAATTTTCAACTGAAATTCTTCTGTAGCTTTCAGAGTAGAAAAATTGCCAAGAGAGATTTTCAGCTTTGTAGTGGAATTATTAATCATGTAAAAAGTGGACCACAAGAGTGCTTATTCATGGAAAATTCAACTTTATTTATTTCTCTTTTTGAATGAGCAAATAATTTAGAGAAACCGTTCTACTTTTATGTATCTGTCAATCGTATTAAGTAACAAGAATTAGACATGTTTCTGGAGTCCGTCTACGGACGGGTATTGCCTGCCGGACAACCTTTACCAAGTGTGAACGAGTGTCGAAAATCAAATCCACTGGTCTGCAATATTCATCCCAGCACACAAGCACAATTCCATGGCATAGAATATAATCTAGCATTACTCGAAAGACTCAAATATAGTCAATCAAGAAGGTTAGAGCTCGGATCCAATCAAGATCCATGAAGACTAGCCGTCAGACACAGGTCGTACTCTCGTTTTCATGACTAAACATGTAGTTTGACATGTTTAATACAAGAAAAATGATATTCATCCCCCGCATCCCCAATCTATGTGGATGTAAATGATTGGTTAAATGATATGTGAAATTAAATGACTTATTTAATTTCACATTAGTGCCCGTTTGACACTCATTAATTTATTTTATAATTTATTATAGGACTATTTTCAACCACACATTCACACAATAAAATATTATACACGTACACCAAAAATTTTTCCCCATTTTCTAACCACACGTTCTCCTAAAAATTACTATTCAAAACTCTTTTTTTCTACAATAATGATTGTCAAACAGGCTCTTAATTAACTCTACAATATCCGCAACCATGTCCAATGCTTTATATTACTGTCTGTCAAAGGACGTGTCGTGTCATGCCATGCAAGTGCAACTCTGTTTCGATGAATTCACAATGTAGAACATTTCACTGCAATGGAAAAAAATGTTCAAATTGCTACGTTACATTGCATTATTTGAGCATTAAACAGAAAATTAAAGCAAAAGGTCATATGTAAAACAAAGCATTCATCTTTATAACATCAAAAAGTCACTATCAATTGCACAACACAGTAATGTATGAATCATAACGGTCAACAATCAAAATTACATATCAAAGTAACAAGCAGTAATAATTAGAATAAGAAAATACTGCTCTCAGGAACATAATTGCTCAAATTTACATAGAAGAAACTAAAAGTGAAAGTGCAAAAGGGGCTTACACGTGTTGCAAGATGGGGGGTTCAATGCAAAAAAAAAAGTCACGAGGCCTAGGCAGAATCGAACAGCAGCTTCACAGCTTCAACCAGATGAAAGGCCAAATGAGACCTACCACCGTCTTCAAGCAATGTTTAGTCCACAAGCAAAAGGCAAACATGCTCAACAGCGAACAATGTAAATATGATGTGAGCAAGAACTAAGAGACGCCTTGAAAGGACAATCGGTCCCTTAGTGTATCAAAAATTGAAGAAGCTGCTGCATTTTGTGCAAAAGTTAATTTCAGTCGGCCAAGCAGTTCACCATCCTTCGCTTGAGATGCAGCATCTGCAGCTTCCTTGGCCATACCAATTCTAGCATATGCCTGTTCGTGAATTACAATGCGGACAGTCAGCAATTTGCATAAAAAAATGCCTATTTTGCTTGTGAAAGAAAATACTATCTGAAACTTGCACGCAGATTCAACAATCAATTCTACCTCGGCTCTCTCTCTGGGGTCAGTGAGTTTTGTTATATATTTAAGGGCTTCAGCTTTCTCATCTGCATCAACACATGCCTCCACAAATGGCCGGTAACCTACAAATGACAGCACTTAAAAGTGAAAAGGTGAAAGGGAAAAAGTTTTAACCTCACCAATTCTGCATCCCATTGGCGACATTCAAATGTTTCTAGGAAATATGCCCAAGGAATGGATCATTTCTCACCAAAAAAATATACCATGGTGTCTAGGTTGGACTTCATCTCTTTTTATTTGGTTTTTTTTTTCCCTTTCCCTTTGGGTAGAAAACTAACTGATAAACATAATAACTTTAAATAGACTTTGGAGGAGGATGAAGAACTAAACCCTTGTTTGAGCCCAATTTTTACAAAACTCTTTTTCAATCACACATTCTTCAATAAAATAATTTTACACGTAAATCGAAAACTCTCTTATTTCTTAACCACACATTCTCCAAAAAATCACTATTCAAAAATACATTTTTTTCTCAAAATGGGGCTCAAACAAGGGCTAAATGCGTAACCATCCCTAGCAAACTTGTAACCCATGCTTGCAAGGGACAGTCATTCATTTACAGCAAAAAATACTCATGTAGAGAGAACAAAAAGATACAAGCATACTAAAGTACTATATGGAGACAAATTACTTTATATAACTTAATCAATTCAAAAGGCTGACCTATTGGTGGTCTTTTCTCTTTTGAAAATTTTTCGAGGGCATCCCAGTCCCTGATTGTTGCCAAAGCGAAAACTTTAAGCCAATACCATCGCTTCTCCGAAACCTGAATCATGTCAACATTGACAAAAATGTTTGTGCTTAGAATAAATTGCACATAAAAACCTAAGCAGAGAGAAGAAAAGAATGCTGAAAATCATTTCTTAATCTTGCATATAATTGTTAATCCATACTGTTCAGTAGTAGTAAAATGTGGAAACAAACCTTAAATTCTGTTTTAACTTTCATTGCAGTCCGGTGATTTCCCAGTACAATACATGTACGAATAGTGTCGCTGATACTAGAGTCCACAAAAATAGCCTGCTTGGTAGTCACCTCCAAGTCATGCTGAATTCTGAATTTCATTGCAAATAATCCATAAAGAGTTTAACCAGAAATGAAAATCTACGCTAAACTAGCTCATATTTCAAACTCAAAATAATAGAAGGGGAGAGAACAGAGTAAGAAGAGATGCTTCATATATAAATAATTTCTTAGTCTGATTCGCCAATAAAAGTTAAAATGAAATTATTACCTAGATTGGTGTTGAATAACTTTTTATGTCCCACCCAATATGGACTAAAGTTTCAAATCTAGCAGAAAAGACACTGTTAAGGATTTAACTGATCCTGCTTGGATTCTGAAAAGATCAAGTCCTTACGCAATTAATTGATACAAAAATTTATGGTTCACTCGAGTAGATAGAATTGATTCCATGACTGGTAAAATAATTAAGAATCTTGAAAATATTTTAGAAAAACAGTACGTGTCATGAGATTTTGGTAAAGGGTACACAAGGGGCACTGATCCAAAAGCAGTTTAATGACCAATGGAAATTCATAGTTTTTATATTTGCTCATACAGTATTAAAAAGTAGAGATGTGTAAATCAAAAGTACAAATAGCATGATGCAAAAGATTGGTAGTCATATAGAAGTTAATTGAGAGTCAAATGATCCTTGAGTTGAAAAAAAATGAGAATCATTAATGAAAGTTCACTTGCTAATAAACACAATATACAGAGGTCACCTTAACAATTTTGCATGCTCCTCAGCTGCCTTTGACTCAAATATGTGTTCCTTCGTTTCTGAAAAGAGCTGCTGTGCCTTTTCAATGAGTTTTATGCGTGGACCATGAAGTGGGGATCCTTTGCTAGCCATTGGATTTTTTGCCAGTTCCCAGGACTCTTTCCACAAGAGAAAAGCAACATCCTACAAAATTTAAAACCTTCTACAGTAAGAACAGTATTAGACAAGATCAAACAAGCTCTATAATCTCAACTTAATAATATCGAGTACATTTAGAGGGCATAGGTTTTTCAAAAATCATTTTTCCTCGGAACTCTTGTTCAACCACACATTCCCCAATAATATAATTTTGTACGTGGACCTATAACTTTTCCCTACTTTTTAACCACACATTCTCCAAAAGAATAATTCACTTCAAATAATCTCTCACAAACAAACACTTACTTATATCTGATGATAAATTCATGAGCTCCATAGTATAAGATATCCACTCATACTTAGATTTGAAACAAACAAAAAACTTGACATCAGTTAAATTATCTTATTGTAATATACTTGAACAGATCCCTTAGATTTCTACTTGAACTCAAGCAACTATACAAGCATTACCATTAAATTGAAAAAGAACATGGGAATACCACAATAAATGGAAAAAGGCAGAAAACCACAGCCCCCTGAAGAACAAAAGAAAGGAAAGGAAAATATGCTTCGTCCGAGAGTTCAATTTGTTGTAGATATGCATTTGGTAGATGACCAGGCACTTCTACTAATTCAGGAATAGACACTCACACAATTATTACAGTCTTATCCCTTCATATAAGTTCATATTTGATTTGAGAAGGGAAAAGACCCAATGAAACAAGTGAAACTTGAACCTACCTGAAGTTGACCAGTGGATAGGAAAAAGTCCTTCAAGAATTCATGCTTATAGCATCTGGAAAAAGATAAAAAGATTAGAAACAAATTACATTAGGAGAGAAGGATTTCTACAGAAGAAGACATTACTCTACAGTATTTTTATAGGACATAGTGCCTACTGTGCATAAGTTACGAATAAATCGCGTGCCAGTGGTCTGGCCTGTATAGTTCCAAAAAACTCCAACGATGGTCTCTGCAATAATAAATATCATTATTGAAACCACAATAAAAGATTCTCAAAAAGGGTAGATGGTATTAGTCACGGATAAAAAGCTATTCAATCTAGTATTCATGTAAGCACATTTCAGTAAAAAATTTGCACACCTTCTGCCAGATATGAAACAGGACAAGATAGACAAGATCAGTATCACCACTTTCTATACCCTTCACGAGTGCAGTATCTTCTTCTCCAATGCTTAGTAAGAGAGGGATCTGATATAATAACAAACTCATTAGTGCAATAAGATAATCAAAAGATATCCTCTAGTTTTTTTTTGGCAACACTAAAGCCACTGGTTGAGAACTACGAAAGTTAATCAGGTAACATGCTCACATAAAATATTAATGAAGAACAAACAACTCTTTTTGAATAGAAAACGAACCAAACAAACAGATAGAAAGCAATGAGAAAACCCAAGACCTGTTTCGAGGAGTGAGGCTCATGTTCAACTAGCATCGCAGCTAATTTCCTGCGCCCATTCTTATCTGCAAGAGAAGCAACTGCAGCATAAGATATGCCTTTACATATCTTCAGCTACAATTCAAGAATCATTATTCAGACATGGGATTTCATGCAAAACTGATAAAAAAATAAAAAAATAATAGGAAAGTTGTTTTCGTGACAGGTTAAGGTACTATAACATAGACACTGACCTTATCAAGTAAGATTTCTAGGAGACTGGCATCAGGAATCCCCAAGGATGCTGTTATCTTAGTACAAGCCCAGTGCATTATTACAACTTCCTACTCAAAAAAACAACAAATAGAATGATATTATTAGATGCACTGCTGATACAGAATTACTCCATTACCAAACAATAGATACTTCATCCTTTTTATATTTTGTTATATAGAAGTAACAGTAGGACCTGCATTTGACTATTTAGCAAGAATTCCTTTTTGATATCTAGTTGCCAGAAGCCCAGACATCTCTCTTCTTTACTTTTTGGTTTACTGTGGTGGCGGTGGGTTTTTGCCCGTCAAGGGGGATTCTAAGCATCACAAATTAGTTCCCAGTTGAAAAAGGTTCTTACCAGAATCTTACACTAAGCTTGATAAATGAAAAAAAATTGTATAGAAAGCTGGACAACAGCAATATAATTATTTTAATAATGTTTACAATCATCTATTTGATAACTGCTAATTTTTTAACTGTTGAATGTCAAAGCAGTTTCAGTTAATACCTTCACAAAAAAATAAATAAATAATTGCTACATAGATGCTCTAAAAATTCAAGACAAGTTGTTTTATCAACTTAAAAGCATGACATGATTTTAATAAATATTGTACTACCAAGCTGTGAAGGAACATAGACTTCAAATTTGGGAATATTGGCATTGAAAATAAGCATACTAAGATGTGTTTAACAGCATGTTTGGAAGTTGTTTATAATCGATTTAACTTATAAATATATAGAAATGAGTGGTGGATAAATGAGTAATACTTGTGGTCCCATAAAATGCGTAGATAAGCAGCAGTTAGGCCATTTATAAACATGGGGGCAAACATGGGCTAAATGAAAATTAAAGAAAACATAACCTGCAATATCAGTGCTCTAAATATCCCCTACCACAGTGAAAGCAGAAACTGTTCATACGGACTAACAGTACAGGAAGTAAGAAAAAGACGAATCATAGACTTTGTTGTGTAATAAACGATTCTAGTTGAACCCTACTCAATTCAAATTCTCCTTTCCAGTTTTCTTTGCATAGAGATGCTGGAATGACATATTTTCACATCAAATTTCATGTCAAATAAATTCTCTAAAAATTATAATTCTATGATGCTGAAGAATTGCAGAAAAGAGAGCTATAGATAAACCAAAATGTTCTTTTTACAATTAGAACAGTGTCAAGTCATTTACTCTACAAGAATTTTAATTAACTGATTTTACTTTTATTTTTATAATAGAATTATCATATTTTTTTAATCTCCCAAAGGAAGTTGAGAAATAAAAGAGCTACCAATTGGAGTTAAATATCATTTAATATTAATTACTATGATTATCTGAACATCATACATCCAACTGTTAATAGAAAGCAGTTTATCACAACAAGCATTTAGCTCAATTTGACACTGCAGTGAACAATTCCAAAAATCATTTGTGTTTTAATTTCAAATGTAACGTAAATAGTTAGAATTCCAGTAGAACTTTACTGCTCGTCTTGACTTACAGAAGCAAATATGAGCATCCATCATAAGGAACAGAAATGGTATGGTGGTACTTGAAAATTTACATAGCAGTGAGTAACAACACAAAAGGGTATGAAAAGTACCTAGATGAACCATTGTTAGGCAACCAAAGGCTACCAAAAGAGAAGGAAGGGATGGGAAGAGATCAAAATGTATGATACAGTAAATAAGAAATGAAATTTTGTAAACTTACTTGATTCATTCCAAGGTATTCTGTTATCCGAAGAGCTAGTAGGTATTTATGAGCATTAATCAGACGATTAATCAGCACGGATGGTGTAAGCAACTGCAAGGAGACAATAAGAAAATATAATTGTAAGTTGCTTTCATTAAAGAGGCAACATGGAATTGCAACTTCAGACATAAAGTAGTGAGCACTAAGACCTTGTACTGCTGAATGCTTAGAGGGATACCAATCTCATGGTGGCGTACAGCATTTAGTACCCGTAATGTTTTACACATTTCTTGAATGAAGTCACGTTGAAATTGGCTGCCAAAGCGAACTGGAAATCATTATCAAGACGAAAAATCAGAAAAAAATGTTCTTTCTAGAGCATGAACAAATGCACAATAGTAAATTTATGCAAGGAGCAATCTGTACCAAGCAAAGTTCATGCAAGAATCAGAAAATATCATGTCATGGAGCAACTCTAAACCAAACAAAAGTTCCTTGACAAAATCAGGCAATAATTTAAAGAATCCTATTATTCCAAATACTAAGAAAGTATTATTCATTTCAAACTCACAAGAAAAGGTGACGACTAGAAACATAAGATAATTGTAAGTACCAGGAAACATCATAAGCAGTAGAAAAGTCAAAATCTTACAACTTTGGTATAAATCAGAGATGTATTTGTTGATTATTGCATTGTCTAACAGCATTGATCTCTCTCTCTTGTGAGATTAGATTAAAAACAGTAGGAACAGCCGCTGTTTTGACGACAAGATTAGAACAAAAGAGCAGTTCAGAGAATTATTTTATCTAATCTTGTTTAATTGGTTTAATACTGTAGCTCCTAATCATGTAGATGGGTTGCCTAATTTCATGTCGTTTATGTGTTGTCTAAATTGATAATACATTCCCCTTGTATTATCCTATGATGAATAAAATTTTCTGATTACTTATAAAAAAAAAAAAAAAAGATTAAAAACAGTATGGTGTATAAAATAATTCTTTCACTGCACATCAACAGATATTCTAGCAATGAGTTGATCAAAATTCCACTCAACGAGCAAAAGTATATTTGATGAACCTCAAAGAAAAATGCTCCCACAGAGATTATGAAAACTCGAAATACTTTTCAAATCTTTTTCCAATTGAGACCCAATTCAACCTGGTACAGTAGAATCAAAAGTTAATGTTTCAAACTCGTAAAATATATTTTATATCCAGCAGCTTAGAAAGAAAGTACAGAAACTTAATCCAGAGCACAGGACACAGAGTTTCATTTGAATACATAAAAATTTAAACACCAGTAAGACTCCAACAAACCTACCTGCAAAAGGCTTGTCCATAGCTCGCAGCTCTCAGTAGTGTCCGCTGCTGTGAAATATCAAATTCATAACCAGCAGCATCAATACAAGCCTCAACAGCCTCGGATAGCGAAGAGCGAATCAATCTCAAATTTTCATCTGCCTGGTGCACAATAGATTTCCTCAATTCCTCAATGATGATAAAAAAAGAAAAATAATAATAATAATAATAATTACACCTATTAAGGTAAGTTCACAATCCATATTTAATGCGATTACTGTAATTTATTTTCCCTACTAAAATTTAGGCTGATTATTCTAATGCAGTCCACCATAACTAAGAACATTTGAAGCGAGTAATGGGAGGTTCATCCTTATTATTCCACGAGTCCAGTCACATGTAGCTACTGGAAATCTTAAGGCCAACACTTCCTAAGGAAAATGATACAGCTTGACATGCCTCCTCCTTACATAATGAAGAAAACTTATTTTGAATGCCCAATGCTGGAATTTGGAAATACCACCATTAATGGCTGGAGGTAAAAACAGCATTCCCAGATAAATGGCGAAGGTGCGGTAAGGGGAGCAGCTAGTGATCATGGTGGTGAAGTCAACAACACAGAAGTCATATCAAAACATTTCTCAGTGCAAAAAATTGGTAGCAAAGGTTACTTCAAAACTTTCATGAAATTTTAGCAGCCCGCCAACAATGAGGAATAGTATACTGCAAGGTGTATGCATGAAGAAGACATTAAGGTGAACATAGAAAGTAGAGTGTACTCTTGAAGTCTATTAACAAATGTTGAAATATTTACATCCTAAAGGCAAGTACGAGGATGAGAAAGACTTCATCAGGATATAATTCTGAGATGCATTAAGATAATAGAGGTAGACTACCTTGGCACTCCGCCGGTCAAAGTGATCCAGGGCATCATATAACAAAGCAGCAGGAAGGGTGCTCCCAATCTGAAAGATAGATACTGTGGAGTCTGGGACTCGATGTAGAAATTCCATGCTTGTGTTAGACAGTATCCTTACTCCATCACACTCAGGGATAAGAATGATGGGCTCATCGTATATGTAGCGCACAGGATCACCATAAGGACCTACCATCAATAGCATATCATCCCAGTATAGTAAGACACTGTCCATTCCACACCAAGCCAGCTGGTCAGGTGGAAGAGCTGACTATACGCATAAAGATAATGGAGAACATCAGAAAGATTGAAATGTACATGCCAGCTTCATTTTATAAATTGGGACTTTGAGGAGTACTACAATATATAATTAGACACTAGATGTAGTACGTAGTTAATAACTTTCTTATTTGCCATATACACTCATCATCCCTCCATGAAAAAATGTGAAGCGTGTTTATCTAACGAAGACAAAAAAGCTTTAATATTTCATAATCCAGAGGCAGTCAATTTTTCATTCTGGAGTTCAATATTCAGTTGATAGGCTGATTAAATAGAAAATAATATGATCTCATTGATGTCGTTACTAAGTACTCAGCAAGACAATATTTATGTATCCAAATCATCAATACTCCCCATCTATGTATTTTAAATAAGACTTAATTCTAGGGTCAGCTGATAATAAACTCAAGAAGATAACAGAATAAAGAATTCTAAAACTAGGCAATTTTTCGGCGTGTGCCTTCTGATTTATTAGAGGTACTACTGACGCGATGTCCACAGAAAACTCAGAAGTCATATTGCTGCAAAGAAGACTCCAAAAAATACTATTTTCTAACTCTTACTATTCACCCTGAATTACTAAGACTGTTATTTCCAGATTCTGATGTGGGAAAGCATTGCAGAATCACCTCATGCATTTTGAGCACTTCTATAACAAAAGGTGATGGTTGGCATTACAAAGAAAAATCAAATAAAAGGTAACCCATAATGCTAGAGATACAGGTTCTACCTAGGATACCCCATTCTCAACCAGCTCATCCAGTTTAACCATTACAGAGTCGCACTTTTGACTTTATATAGTATGCATTCAATCCATAAAGACAATTTTTTTTCCCAAACAAATCAACCACTGCAATGTAGTACCACTTCATTTATCCATATAATTTTGAGTTGAAATTCACAAATCCTTAAGATGAAATTAATTATACCTCACAAGTGTACTCAAAGATAATATTTGAAAAATCCGTTGACATAACCAGAAGCCTCCCGTCGTGCGTGAATGATGCCAGAAGCTTCCCAGTCCTCGAAACTACCATCTTCTGCAAAGGCCCTATACCTACACCAAGCTGCTGCACCCCATCCTCTTCCACTAACAAGACATGATCCCCGACCCCCAACAAAACCTCCACATTCCCCGACATAGTGTACTGCGGCTCTATCACAGCTATACAATGCGGCAAATCCTCCAAATTACAATCCGACATTTTAATCGCCCTGGGATTCTTCAAATCCGGCACCGCAAAAATCCCAAACAACTCATTGATACAAACGACACCGTTTCCCCAGAACACACACTCCACAACGCTACTTTCGAAACACTCTTTGCCCAAAGAAAAATTATTGATTAACTCGGCGTGGATATTGTAAAAATAAACAGTGCCGTCTTGGGTGATGCAGATTAGAATTTGATCGTCGGACCATGACATACCGATGAGGCGACCACCGGGATTCTTCCAGACGGTCTCAGAGATCAATCGGCCGGAGGATGTGAAGATGCGGAGCTTGCGAAGGGCCGATTCGGCGAAGAGCTGGACGATCTTGGCGTCGTCGCGGATGGCGGCAATGGGACCTCCGAACGGTGCACACGCTACCTTGTTCCGCGTGAGGTCAACGTGCTTCCACTGCATCTGGTACAGCTCCGGCTTCCGGTAGTACCGGTTGTAGAGAAGCTGCCACTCTGCCGCCACTGAAACTCCGGCCATTATTGGTAAAGCTTAAAGCTATCACCTTTTGTACTAATTTAGAACTTCTGTTAACAATTTGGGTTCATTTGATCTGCAGAATTGATGGAGAAAACTCAGGGAAGAAGGTTGAATGATTGCAAAAGTTTCCGGTGGGGTGGGGGGGGGAAGCGAGTTGTAATTCATGAAGATGCGACTTCTGATGGTGGAGATTGCGCTTCTGAAATTGGGCCAGCATTCTATTGGGCAAAGTCCGGCCCACCATTGGCCCATGAAGTTTCTAGAGCACGTCTAGGCTTATTAGAGTAGTGGAAATTGCATGAAACCAGGCCTATCTATTAGGTTTTAAAAAATCAGTTTTTCACTATTTTTTTTTTCAGTTATCAGGTTTTTCTTTTCTTTTTAATTAGACAATTAATATTTTAATTAAACGGTTAATATTTTAATTATCAATTACGCGCGTATCCCGTTAAAGGTGGGTTTCAAATGGTGAATATCTTAACTTCCCATATTTTCAAATCCCTAATTTCTCTCGACCACCATCCCGTCTCCCCATTCTTGGCTCCCCCTCTCAACCACGTTCATCCCCGTTTGTGATAAGTATCCACGCTATCTCGAGTGGAGTAAATATTCAGTAGGCGGTGAAGAAACATGGCTAAGAAGGGCGATGAGATGAAGGGCAAGAAGTGGGCGCAAAAGCTGGTGCGTACGGAGAAGAGGAAGACAATGGTCAGCCATTCCAAAATGCCGAAAGCAAGGGAAAAATCGCATGGGTCAAGTGGTAGTCAGTTAAGGAAGAAGGTAATGGCATGGGTCAAATGGAAATCGCCAGTTAAATCAAACTTTTCGATTTTCTCATCATTTTGGCATTTCATTTTGTGTCATGTTTGTTGTTGATTGAGGACTAGGGTTGAATTTGGGATTTTTTTTACTGTGGATGTTTAATTTTTGATTGGTAATATATGCCTGTGACCTTGATCGACCGTTAAGTATTTTTTTTTATTTTCTGTGACCTGGTGTCTTTATCCTGTGACCTGATCTCTTGGTGTTTTCCCTTTTCCTGTGACCTGATATCTGGTTTTTTTTAGAACTAGTTTTGAGGGTTGGGGTTGTTTACGTTGGCAGATCAAATTTGGATGTCAATGTACACATGTGACCCTGCACATATATGGGTGCTATGAACTCAGCCTGTGTCCTCAATTCAATGGTGCCATAGTGAAATTGCAGTTTAGACATGTCCTGTAACTTCTGTATGTGCTTAGTTCTGTATGTGCCTGTGACCTCAATTCTTCACATCATGTTTACATAATTTGTGATCTGTTTTACGATTGTGAAGTAGCATTGAATGTTGCCATAGTGAAATTACAGTTTGGACATATCCTGTGACTTCTGTATGTGCTTTGGATGTTTTCTCATCTATGACTAATGTTAATTTCCATATGTGAGATTGAGAACCATGCATTGCTGCAGGTTTGGGAATACATGTTACCTGAAGAAAAATGGTTTTTTGGCAAGATTACAACGTCCATGTTAAAAGGTGTTCTGACTAACATTAAGAGACATCTAAGTGAAGCCCAACAAACAATACTCAGGGGTACATGCTTTGGACATTTTATGGATTGCCCCGACATAGCCCTACAGTCACAGTTGATCCACTACTTCCTGCTCAGACAGGTTCATACGCCAAACGAAGATGAACTGTGGTTTCGTGTCTCAGGAAGATATGTTAGATTCTCCATGGTCGAACTATGTGTAATTACTGGTCTCCGATGCATAGGGGACAGTGATGTGGAGAATCTTGAGGACGTCCCTTCAGTTTTGAAGGAAAAATTCTTCAGCCAGCTTAACTCAGTGACTCATGAAGATGTTAGGGACACATTCCTATCAGCTTGCCAACTACCAGAACAGGATGTTGTTGAGGTCCTGTTGGATGAAGATGTAGCCAAACTAGGAGCCCTTTATTTTATTACATCATACCTGTTCCCCAGGGATTATAAAAAGGTGGTTGATCACTACTTATTTGTGTTGGTTGAAGATTTTGCATTGATGAACAAATTTCCATGGGGGAAGCTACTATTTGAATTAACTTTAAATGATTTGAGAGAAGGGTTGAGCAAGAGGACAAGACATTACAGGCTAAGAGGCCTGTTGATACCCTTTCAAGTGTGGATATATGAGACTATTCCCAGTCTTGATGGATCAATTGTCAAACGGATGTCTGACACACTTCCTCGGATCATGAATTGGGTGGCAGATGAGCCCCCATCTGCCGCTAAGCTGGAAGGAGAAGAATGCTTCTCCAACCCCGATGTAATAATTTTAAATGTGTGGAATTTATTTTGTAGTAAGTTGTGTATTGTTAACAATATTTTTTTTTGTTTTTGGCATTGCAGATTGTAATACGTGACCTCGACCCCTCGGACACCGAGATGGATATGCCGTACATGAATGGGTTGCAGTACAGTCAACCGGTTCAGCCAGTTGCTAAACGCCGTGCTATGCGAAAGAAGAGAAGGACTGAACGTTCAGCTCGCGGTGTAGGAACAAGTGGTGACGCTGCTTCTCATGGGGTACACATGACTACATCCGTTTGCAGGATAACGGATGGTAGCACTGGACACGGTGACGTTGAAGAAGATGATGATGACTTTCAAGATCCTCCACCAAGGTGGGAGGATACAACAGAACATGCAAAGTCTCCAAGGACCTCCTGTCCGTCGTCTGGACACTTCTCTGCACAGGAACCCCACCCAAGTATCCCACTGTCAGATAATGTAAGTTGTTAGTGAGGGTAATAACTTTAAAGTGCAGTCACAGATCCTTATGCTAAGTCACAGATCTTTATACACAGGTCACAGATCCTTATACACAGGTCACAGATCATTATGCACAGGTCACAGACAAATTTAAATTCATTTATTTCTGTGACTCATTTATATTCACGTTTTGCAGGCTGTTGAGGATTTAAGAAATGAGCTGACGGGGCAAATAGCTGAATTGAGGTCACGGTTGTCACATTCACAAGGTGAACAACTACGAAGGATGGACGATATTGTCCAGATGCAGTCTGGGATTAGGCATGACATGTTAGAAATTAGGACCAACATGCAGTTCTTGTCTGAGTCTGTATCTGCGTTGATCTCAAGTACGATGGAAGAGATTTTGAAGAGACTCAGTGAAAGTTCCAAGGACGTGCATGAAGGGCATGCGGCTGAAGTTTCTGAGAAGCCTGGTGAAGTAAGTAAGAATGAAGTCATGTTGTTTTTGAATTATCCCAGATTTAATTTTAAATTATGTTTTGGTCTAATCTTCAAGCATCTCATGTGGGATCGAGTTTGGACACTAAAGGTAAGGGTAAGATGGTTCCGGACGAAGGTCATGATATACAACTCAGTCTTCAACCGCCTTCGTTCGACTTGGGTCTTGATTTCACTCAACTTGTAACACAAACTCCGACTGAAGCAAAAACAATTCAGCAGAAGGTTGACTGCATCATTTCTGATGTTGTCCAGGACACTAAGA
Source organism: Fraxinus americana (assembly GCA_035079005.1). Classification (NCBI taxonomy): domain Eukaryota; kingdom Viridiplantae; phylum Streptophyta; class Magnoliopsida; order Lamiales; family Oleaceae; genus Fraxinus; species Fraxinus americana. Next base: position 1,921,397 of record CM068707.1, on the reverse strand, counting down.
TGACAGAGCCAGATGTACATTACAGATTTTGGAAATTTACATAATTCTCTTTCGGCACAGCGAGGTCACAGACACATTTGTTGGTATTAGGTCACACAACACACAGGTCACAGGTCACAGATATAATGGTAGTCCTGTAGAACGAGATACATGACAGTTACCACTAAATGCAGGTATCCCCGGTGTCTGAACCAAGCTCAGGACTGCCAATGAAGAGGGTTTCCAGACCAGCGAGGATACTTCAATCTTCCTTTGTAGCTGATGAAGGGAAAGTACTCAAGCACGCTGACAACGTTCTGGTTTTTGAACATTACAACTGCGAAGCAAATGAGGCTGACATTTCATCATTCCAGAGTTGGTTCCAGCGGGGATACAAACCAAGAAACAAGTAAATTCATATTTCATCCCTGAAAGTTGTGTAATAGCTTATCAGTACAAATTTTTATAGTTCATATTATGCTTGCATGAAGAAATTCAATGATGCTGATGACATCATCAGCCCCCCATTTCTGCTGGGTGGGTTCAAGGTTGGAAGTAAAACTTGGTTTCATGAACTGGTGAATTCTGAGTGCTCCTTAAGCAGCATGGTAAGATACCCCTACTGAAATATTCATTTACAGAAAATGAGGTCACAGTTTGTCGACATAGGTCAAAGCTTCTGTCAATAGGTCACAGCTGCTGTGAACATATCAATATGTGATTGTTTATTTCTCGCTGATGATTTTGTGAACATGTTCTGTTTCCTACGACAGCACATGGATGTGTGCTTCTATTACATCCGCCAGTTGACACGTTATGGGAAGAATGCAAAGTTGAAAGCTACTACCACGGACTCCTGGTTCCAAATGAAGCTGAAAAACATATACTCCAAGTTCAAGCAAGACCCAACCATTATAATGTCAGAATCCAGCTTGATAGATGTTGTGACGAAAGGAATATTGCCTTTAAGCCATCCATGGAGCAATGTGGACCATGTATTCATGCCCATTATTCCAACAAACAAGGCACACTGGATGTTGGCAGTCCTTGAATTCAGGACACACATTCTCCATGTTTTCAACTCTGCTGGAAAGACATACCACGACTTCCTCCTTCATATAGGTATTGAACCTTTTGTGAAGATCATTCCCTATCTTCTGAACTATGTTGGTCTTTGGAAAAGACATATTGACTATGATGGTGAAGATCGTATGGACCTGAGGCTAATGGTTGACAGCAGTCTTCCTCAACAGAGCAATGGGTAAGCCTTTGACCTCATATGGCATTTTACAATGTTTTGGCATGTGATCTAATACATTATGGTTCTTTTTTTCAGACATGATTGCGGCATCTTCACCATCAAGTATGCTGAGTACTTGCTACATGATGATAAGGATTCGATGCCGATCAAATTCGATGCGAGGAGAGCAAGGCTGGACATTGCCACAAGACTTTATAAATATCGGAGCATATACAAGAGGAGATGAGATTGTCATGGAGTCATGGAGTGATGGATGTCCTTATTTGTTTTTGAAAAATTTAAAACAATTATCAAGCTCTATAAAGTCTCTTATTGTCATTTTTTATGATGGCATCGTCTATTTTGATGTGCAGTTTTTGTTTTTATTGGGACAAAATGTACATTGATTTTTTTTAATGGTAATGGGCAAAATTTTCATTATGAGCAGGCATGAGTTTGAATTAGAAGTTGTCTTTTGCATATGTTTACATTACAATATGATGAAGACAGGGCATGGATACAGGTTTATGATGGTCCAGTTTTGTGGATATTTAGAGAGGTCACAGCTTGTAGTATTATTTTTCTACAGGGTCACATGTGATATTATGGTTGGAGTATGAAGGTCACAGGAATACTAGCAGTTACATAATATTGCATGAAGTCACAGAATCGGTTTATTGAAGTCACAGACCACTATATTCGTTTCACAGGGTCACAGATTATAGCAGAATGTTAACATAAGCTTTGCTGGAGGTCACAGTTGGATTGTATATATAAGAAACTTCCAACACGCAATAATTTGAACAAGTATTGCTCATTTCAATTATTTTCAAATCACATTAAAATGTTGGATGGCTACAACGTGTTAAACAAAAGATAATGAATTTGTGAAATTGTAATGAATATGGTGCAAATGTCATCGACTGATTTGCTTGTTCTGAATCTTTGTCCCTTCTTGACTGTAGCTCAATGGAATCAAGTTAGTACATCTCCTTCGATTGTGACCATGTCTCCTACAGCGACCACATTTCACAATCTGTTTCCCTTCAATGGCTGATCTTATCCTCTTTTCGGCAGGTCTACCAGAACTCCTTTTCTGAAAAGGAGCTAATACAGTTTTGTGATGCAATTCTACAGGGACGGTCCATTCAGATGGATCTCCAACTGGTAACACGAACTCTTGGTATGTCTTCATGTATGCATCTTTTGTGTAGTAATAAGAACAATAGTCGTAGGGATCCCCTTTAGTATGTGCAATCACAGCCAGTGCATGCGGACATGGAAATAGATCAACTTGAAACATCCTGCATGTGCATGTACGTTGGTCTATATCTACAACGAAAGACGAATGGTCATCATTGACTGCAAACAGTGTCTGGCTCACAGGTAACACCTGCAAGGAACAGTAAAAACCATACATATATGAAGTCCAGCAAAGTAAATCTCAGGTCACAGAAAATCGTTTGAGTCACAGAATATGTTTTTCAGGTCACAGTTACATAATGGAGAAGAAAAACATAAATGTGACCTTTAGTTTCTTCAAATCTGTGCTCATTTTCCTCATAAGTTTCTCATACGTAGTTGTCAACCTTGTGAACGTGCTATGTGCATCCTCACTATGTTTACATAACCACATTTGTATAGTCTGTCTCAAAGAATCTAACAATGACACAATAGGGTAATTTTTTGATGCTTTCGTGACTGCGTTGACTGATTCTACTATATTTGAGGTCATTGTAGAATGGCGTTTTTCTGACATGTGGAATCGTGACCACTTTTCAAGTCCAACAGCCTCCTAAAAACGTCAACCATGTACATGAGGGTCACAGAACATAAACTTTGGGATTATTTTAAAACAAACTGGAAAGAATAGAAAAAGTAGGAATATACCAGGTAACTCCTAATATGTGCATTCATCATGTCAAGCTGTTGCATGTGATACTCGAACTCTGATAATGTGTATGATCGAACAGCCGCATTGAACGCTTGTGTTATGTTGTGACCTGTTTTACCATAGTATGACTTCAAATTTTGTAACAAATGATAGGAACAAATACCATGACAGGTACCCGGATAGACACGTTCTATAGCATTCTTGATACTAACATGGCGATCTGATACAAAACATAATCCATCTTTAACACCATAAGCCTTCTTTAAGTTATCCAAGACCCATGTCCATGCTCTATCGTTCTCACTATCTCCAATCCCAAAAGCAAGAATAAAAATGCTATTGTTCGCATCCTGCGTACAAGCTGTGAATAGAGTACCACCGTAGTGTCCATTCAAGTAGGTTCCATCCACAACAACTACAGGTCTGCAATGCTTCCATCCTTGAATTGATGCACCGAAGGCCATGAAGCAATATTTGAACTTACTGTGACCATCAAGCTCCAATCCTGTAACCGTTCCAGGATTTTTCTGTTCAAGCATGTGGAAGTAGGCAGGTATCTTACTGAATGACTCTGTTGGATCACCCCTAATTATTCTTAATGTTTGCTCACGACATCTCCAAGCCTTAGAATAGTTCAATGACACACCATACATGTGAAACATATCTCTACATATATCCTTTGGAGTGTATATAGTATTGGATGACGATGTGTACTTTTATTTTATACTAGATGAAATAACCGTACTGGATAGTTGCCTGTGACTTCCCAAAATTATGTTTGACCCACACATGTGACCATTTGCGAACTTCCTAATCTTAAAAAGTTCTGATTTTCCCCACTTCGAAGATCTGCAAATCCAAGTACACACCTCATGTAAACACTTTACTACGTACTCCTTCTTGTCCGATCGAACTACTACAAATTCAAACATGTTCTGAATCGCGTACAGAGAAAGGCTCAATTTGAGAACTTCCTTATCACGGAATACATTTCCTTCCTCAACTTCGTTATGATCAGCGATAGTTACAATTGTGACCTCATCTTCACCAATGTGACCTGCAGGTTCCACAGTTGCAGAGCATATGTCTGAAACCACCCTCTATAAAGGAAGCTCTATGGTTGTATGTGCAGCAGCTGGAATTGTAATGTACTGTTGCTCGATCAGGGTAACATCAATGTGTAATGGATATCTAGAAGGGTCACGATCTATAACCTTTAGAGTAATATATGATAGCACATTACTGTCACTTCTTATTCTTACTGCCGGCAATTCATTATTCAGTAGATACTGTATTGTGACCACGACCTTTGTAGGATCCAAACTGAACTCTTTCATTACAGTATCCACAAGCTTCGTATATGTGCAATTCCGAGCTAGTAAAACCACTGATATCTGGGATCCATTCAGCAAACATACGTGGACATCCATTAATCTGCAAAATAAAATGCATGTTGTCTGTATTTAAATTGATTCATGCAGGTCACAGATAGGAGACCACATAGGGTCATAAATTCAGGCAGGTCACAGATAACAGTAATAACTCAAATTGATTCCATATAGGGCATATATGTGTTTGGGTCACAGGTAGTAGAACATGCAGGTCACATACAGATTTCGGGACACAGATAGTAGAACATGCAGGTTACAGAATTCAATCGAAATTAAATGCAGGCCACATAGGTCTTTCGGGTCACAGGTAGTAGAACATGTAGGTCACATACAAATTTCGGGACACAGATAGTATAACATGCAGGTCACAGAATTCAATTGTAGGAAGACAGTATTATTAATCGAAATTAAATGCAGGCGACATAGGTGTTCCGGGTCACAGATTTTTTGAACATGCAAAATTCAGAATAGAGGCAACAGAAGTTGCATTGAATTCATGCACGTCGCAGATGTCAAATGCAGGAAGCCACAGATTTCGAAAATATCATTCTCACAGATATTCATTTCGAAAATATCATTGCATATATATTATTGATTGTGCGTTGTTATTTCATCAATTGGAGTCACAAGTTTATGTAAACTATAAAACATACCGATGGGCAATGGGTAAATCGGTGGCGGCAATGGCAGCGTTTTTCCTCCAGTCGGTGCTATCAATTGGACCTTCTACGCAGCCGTGACCTGCCAATTGGATTTTCAGTAGCAGAGATTCGAATGTCGATTACGATCTGTGACCGAATTTCCACCGTTGGAGCTCCGTTACCGGCGAGGATAGTTCTCTTTCGGCCGATTTCTCCTTTAATCTTCTGTCAAATTTGTTCCGAGGATGAAGCAGAAAGAGAGTAAATAGGGAGATGATCTGTTATATTAGGAAGCAGAATCTTAACTGTATCAGTAAATTAAGGACGGAATAATATTAGATTTGCATTTAAATATATTTAATGAAATCGACTGAAAACCTGATTTTTGAAAGATTAAACGTTGGGGCCTGATTCGTGATTTGGTGAAAGTAAACACCTGACCCATAAATTTTTCCCTATTAGAGTATGGTTGGTCAGGGTTGGGCCAGAACATGAGTTTTGTTTAAGAATCGTGCTACTTGAACATGGCCACCTCGACCGTATTCAAACAGGGGCACAACTCTTTTTAAAATCACACATTCTCCCATAAAATAATATTACACGTGAATTCAAAACATTTTCTTCTTTTTTAACAACATATTCTTAAAAATAACCACTATTCCAAAATACATTTTCCCCCAAAATTTGATTTTAATGAAGACCAAACAAGGACTTAGTTTCCATACTAAGTTTCAATTTCATAAATTAGAAACTAAGGAGCCATTCTCTTTACCGTTTTCAAATCGTTTTCTGTTTTCGATTTTTCAAAACGGTGAAAAAGCGTTCTCTTACTCTTTTTCGAAAACATAAAAAAAAAAAAAAAAATTTGTGAAGAAAACAGAAAACGGCCAAAAAGCCGTTTTGGGCGTTTTCTTCACAAAACATGGGAAACGGCCAAAACACTTCTTCCTCTACCCAAAACATTTCCTCCTCTCTACTGCCAAACCACACTCCACCGCCACTTTCCAAGCCCCCAAACTCCGGCCAACCTCCTCAAAAAGCAGCCGGATTAATATATTATTGTGAAGCCCTCAATCCCCTCTTCAATTACCACACAAACAACAATTCAATCATAATGAAAAATATGAAGCCAAACTCACTGAATTTTTTGCAGGTTGCCCCACAAATTCAGCAACTTCTGGACGAAATTGACCAAGACCCATACCGGGGCTGGGTACGCCAGGTGAAGAAGGACCTAGCCCAGGTGGTCCACGATCGTGGGTGTCCCTGCCGTCGTCGAAATTTAGTTTATTCGCTGCCATGTCGCAATGTTTGCGACTGGCGATTTTTCCAGATTGCAAATGAAGTTTTCTGTTGTTGTTTGCTGTGAATTAGTGGAATGGTTGTGGTCATCTGGTGTTGGGGAGTTGTCTAGAGGTGTATTCCGACCATGGGATGGTCGGAATCTTGATTTTCGACAATTTTCAGTTGAGAATGCAGCGAATTTTGAACACGAATTTCGGCCTCTGTAGTTATTGGAATTGGGTTCAGTTTAGTGGTATGTGAAGCTTGAAGTGAGGGCTGTCGACTGATGGTAATGTCCGACGGCTTTGGTAGTCGGAGCTCACCGGAGTTTAGCTTCATTTTATGGTGGGTGGTGGTCAGTTTGTGAGAATGGAAAATAATGAAAACGATGTAAACACCTTTTCGGAAAATGTTTTGAGAAATATTTTTACAAAATGACAAAAAGAACATGTTTTCAATAATCTCAAAATGGACACTCAAAACACAAAATGAATTCGAAACTCAAAACTCAAAATAGAAACATAAAGAAAACGACCCCTAATATTTTCCGTAGAAAATGTGTTTTTCCATTTAAATTCCTACTTTGTGCTGTTTGATTGACATTTTTTTCTATGGAAAATATTTTCCTACTTTTAGTCACATGAACATATTGTAGGAAAATTGTTTCAATATCAAATATCGGATTTACACACTGGATACCGTATATGCAGATTGGATACCGAATTTGCAGTATAGGTACTGTATATGCAGTGGTAGATACACCGATTTTGCATATCACAACATATTAAATTGTACATATAACAAATCCAATGATTCGTTGATTGTAGTAAGAAATAACAGGTAATTTAAATAATTACAAAACATTAAAATGCAACACCAATATGCAGATCGAGCAAGAACAAGTAATTAAAACTGTATAAAACTTTTAACCAGAGGCCTGTGTTACACACAGTTTCCTTAAAATAGATTCGTCCCCTCACCGTACGTGCTTGAGGTAGTTCCCAGGATACAACGGAGAAACCAGTAAAATTCGAGTACAGCAGATTCTACTCCGGCGAACTGAACAAGTGTCTGAAAAATATCACCACAGACTCGAACAGAAACAGAAAATGCAGAAAAACAGAAACTGTATACAGATGAATTTGCAGATGAAAATTCGTGTCCTGAACTGTGGAAAACCGAGACACATATAAAGATTGGCTTGTAACCTGCTCATTCAATTCATAACAATTACAACAGGAGTTTTGGAGTTTCAACAGTTTTGGAAAATCAAAAGTCTATTGAAAAAGTTTAAAAATGTAGCAAAACGTGGACACTCCTAAGGGGCCAATTTTGCTCCTTTCGGTCCGACATTCTTATACGCAGGTCGCGCTCGCACACAAGTTCAAGGTCCAAAGCCAATTTCGGTCCAAGATTTGCACCCCCCTGCGCGCGCACGTGGAGAGAGTCTCTATGCTACACATGATTACACCATTCTAAAGTGCAATTCTTTATAAAGTGGTATTTCCTCCACTTCCTATGTGGGATAAAGCTTAAATATTTATTTTTCCCACCAACAAACTCCTTTCACATGGCATACTTTGAACTTCAATTTCTCATTCACCCGAGTATCATTTTTGACAAATAAGTATATGATTTCGATATACTCACGAAGGAGAACACAAATCAACTTTCATCTTTCAAAATAGCCAAGCGTGCCTCGCTCAAAATTAGTGCCAAAGTCAGCCCACAACTCAATTTTTCCTAGTTTTCCAAAACATATTTTCCTCAAAATCAAGGAAAATATTTTATTTAAAGGAAGTAGAATTTTATTTTACAGGGAACTCACTCTCTCTTTCTCTCTCTTATCTATCCCTCTTTCTTCTTTACCTCTCAAAAAGTCTATTTCACTTGCCGCACATTTTGGCTATCATCTTCCCAATCGAGCAGAAGGGAGAGCCGCAATATTGAGAGTCACATGTTCGTTATAAAGGGATATATCTAAGATCGAATTTGAGCTTTCGTCCATTTGCAAAGGGATTTTGTTGGCAGCAATAGTTGCTAAGGTTGGGTTAGTGGTGCCAAGGATGTTTGATTGGTGGTTGATCTAGAAACATCACCATTGTGGTCGTTGGACAACTATAGATTAGAAGGTTGCTGCGACAGAAAGGATGAAGTGAGATGAGAAGAATATGACAAGGTTACTAGGCCCAGTCATAAAATTAGTGGTCGTGACAAGTAAATTGTGTGATTTATGACAAATAAATCATTTGTGACCTATTATTTACGTGATTTGTAACTTAATAAGTGACCGTTACGTGATTTGTGATTTAGTATGTAATTCTGACCCATAAAATTATGTGGTATTTGATTGTGACCCCATTTTTAATTTCAATTTATAGGTCACAACATTTGTCAGTGTTAGAGATTACAGGAATATATCACCACATTTTTGAAATTTTTTTTTTTACAGCTTTGTTAAATTTGAAATTATATTCATAAAGTTATAAACTACTGTAGTTATGAAATTTTACCTCTATTATTCATATGTTTTTGAATGTTAAAAGAATATAGGAACATAACTATCAGTGTTTAAGATTACGTTTGCAAAATAATTAAATTTTGAGAAAGCTTTCACAAAAAATAAATAAATCATATTTTACGATTTTTTGAAAAAGGCAAAAAAGAAATTGATATTAATTGATTTATATAAGATTAATGAGTATGACCTTGGTGGATATACAATGACAATGGGATAGATTTTCTCTTTAACCATATTTTAACATAAAATTCTGCAAGACAATTATTTTATCTCCATATTCATCCATGTGACCTTTTGTGAAATGAACGCAGTGTAATTGTGGCTCCATTTGTTACGATTTCCTTGACCTTTTCTATCACAAGATTCACAAAAATCGATTTGCATCAAAATGTGGAATGTCTCAACGAACAAACAACATGAAAAATTTGAAATTATTTTTATGCGACATCACTTTCTATCTGACTTCATATTCTCTAGAAAGTTGTGACAAATATTAATAAAGTTGATATAGTTTGTTGTGAGTTAGTTCCTAAAATGATGTCAAATGTATAAAAATTGTGACCTCGAACACATTGGGCCAAGATATCCCCGTTAGCTTAATTTGTGACCTCAGTTGTATATAGCATTATGAACTGTGACATTCTTGTCTTTGTGATTTTTTCACTTGAAAGTTGTGAGAAATATGTGGAAGATTGTCTTTGTGATTTTCTTTCAAGATACAGAAAGATTTTAGCATATATTTCGAAATGAAGAAGAAGAATATGGATGAAATTCTTAAACATAAGTATGAAATTATTCTCATCAAACTAGAGCAAATATGGTAAAGATGGAATGTTTCTCTTTCCACCCGAATATAAAGAAAGAAATGCATGAAATTAGTAATATTCAAATTTTGAATGATAAACATAAGATTATAGAGATTCGTAAAAATGGAAAATAAAATTCCAAAATATATTTAAATTGGTTTTTATAATAATACTTGACTTGTGAATAAAAAAAAGTATTACCTAATTTATATATATATACACTTGAAAGTTATGACAAATATGTGGAGGATTGTCTTCGTGACTTTCTTTCAAGATACAAAAAGATCTTATCATATGTTTCGAATGTTGAGAAATTATATAATTTGTCATGATGTGCCGACATATGTAATTAACCGTGGATAAATGCTATCTTAAAGTTAAGCCCAAAATTAAAGTGATCTAATGAGGAATTAAGTAATTGAGCTTTAAGCATCTAATTAAAGTGTGAGCCGGATTATATGTGTAGAGATTGGATCCATTAGGGTTTGTATTTGACGATGAACCGAATACATATGGAAATATATAAAGGGTTATGGTCCCCAATTCATGTGTAATTTTCTCATTTTTTGTGTCATCCCATCAACACAAGAATACAAAAGAAAGCATATGAAGAGGAATGTCCATAAACCCACAATCAGGAATTAAGATGGAGGTTTGAAACAACTAAATTGAAAATTTACAGATCAAGATTCATTATTCAAGTCAGAAATCAACGGATTAAAGTATGTTCTGCATTAATTCAGCTTCTTGATGGTTTGACATGAAGATCATGGCAAGTTCATAAATTTTAAATTTTAATAAAGTTCCAACAAGTGGTATCAGAGCCTATTCATGTTAAATCACTGGGAATCAAGAATTTTTAATTTGGTTCTTGTATATTTTCATGTAGTCAAATTTAATAGTTTCAAATTCGTATTTATTAAATTTGAAAATAATTCGGTTGATTTTAAAAATTTCCAGAATTTCAGTTTTAAAAAAAAAAAAAAATTTTGGAGTCGCCGTGACGTCTTTGCGAACGTCTTATTCTTCTTTGTAATAATAGCGGCGTGGGCTGCGTAAGCTCTTGTTGTACTTATTTGCAGATTTTCGGAATTTCTTTGTGTGGAGCACGTCGTAGCCCGAATTTTGAGAGGTGGCGCCGGCGAGCCCGCCCCCCAAGTTCTTAAATTAGGGTTTTAAGGGTTTGGAAGAATTTTGGAAGCGGGGGTTTGAGTTGAAAATTTGAAGTTTTGATGTCTTTGATTACAATTTCAAATTAGGGTTTAATTTTAATATTTAAGCCCCCACAGTTTACAACCTTGGTTAATCAGTCCCTTAAGTTTAAGGTTTTGGTATTTCAGCCACCTAAGGTTCCAATTGGGCCTTTAAAGTTTCGGGTTTAATAATTCAGTCCATCAAGTCTCAAAATTAATTATTTTTGGACCATCAAAGTTTTAATTTTAATATTTAAGCCCCTGCAGTTTGCAACTTTGGTAATTCAACTACTAAAGTTTAAAATTCATTCAAGTTGGACATTAAGATTATGAGTTTTGATAATTCAACCCCTGGAGTTTTAAAATTAATTATTTTTGGGTCATTTGAAGTTCTGATTTTACATTTAAAGCCTCCAAGTTTCTGATTTTGTTCTAATTGGCCCCAAAGGTTTTAAATTTTTTAAATTTTGGCCCCTAAAGTTTGGAATAATTAATTTTTGACTCCTACAGTTTTTCAATAATTAATTTTTGGATCATTAAAGTTTTGAACAATTAATTTTTGACTCATAAAGTTTTTAATAATTAATTATTGACCCCTAAAGTTCTAGTTAATTATTTTTGGGTCCATAAAGTTCTGAATTATTAACCTTAGACCCCTAAAGTTTCAAAATAAAATAAAAGAATTAAGGATTAACAATTATAATTCAAATTTTGGTATTTCTTTTGGATTACTAATTTTTCTAAATGAATTGATTGAAACAACATGTCATCAAAGTGACATCTCTTGTCTAAATTAATTTATTTGGAATATTAGAAAGGTTGTGTGTACGTGATTCATGCAGGTATTGACCGATCCAAATGAAGGTTAATATTTGGCCGAATTCTTTACATACTTGTGGTAATAAATATGTGACAATTATAAGGTTTTATTTTATGTGAACAATAAATCGGTCCAAAGATAGGTTTATTGTTTGACATGGTCTATTGTCAATATTTGATTACTACACCAAGAGTACCACTTACAAGTTGATATTTGTGTCCAAAAACTAAATATCAACGTTGTGCTCGATCTCTTGTGATGGGGTTTACCATCAAATCCATTTCTGTGCTAAATGGAACCAACTTTAAGGATGGAAAGAGAACGTTCTAATCGTTCTTGGCTGCATGAACTTAGATCTTGCGTTAAGGACTGAACAACCTGTTGCACTTACGGATAAAAGTTCTGTTTGATGAAAACAGGGACTTTGATAAGTGGAATTGTTCAAACCGCATGAGTCTTATGATCATGAAGCGTGGTATTCCAGAATCATTCAGGGGGTGCTGTGTCCGATAAGGTAATTACTGCCAAGAAATTTCTTGCTGAAATTAAAAACGCTTTACAACGAGCGATAAAGCTGAAACTAGTACGCTTTTGGCATACTTAGTTTCACTAAGGTATAAAAGTAAAGGAAATATTCGGGAGTACATTATGGAGATGTCATATATTGTTTCAAACTTAAAGGCTCTAAAACTTGAGCTATCTGATGATTTGCTCATGATCTGGTTTTAATTTATCTTCCTACACAATTCAAGGTCAGTTATAACTGTCAAAGGGAGAAATGGACTTTAAATGAGTTCATTTCATACTTTGTGCAAGAAGAAGAAAGGCTGAAGCAAGATAGGACTGAAAGTGCTCACTTGACTAGTACCTCTAAGGACACGTTCAAGAAAAGAAAGAATAAGAAAACTACATCCGGTTTGGTTCAAAATTAACAGCGAAATAAATTTAGCTGTAAATTTTGTGAAAATCTGGGATATATAAAGAAATATTGTACTAAATACCATGTTTAGCATGTAAAGAAAAGTACATTTCTCACATTGCTTTATTTTGAGGTAAATTTAATGTCAATACCTAGACACACTTGGTGGATAAATGTCGGTACCACCACTAATATAAGTGTGTCTATGCGGGGTTGTCTGAGCTGCCAAAACCAATTGATACTGAAAGATTCATCTATCTGGGGCAATGGCAAATCAGTTAAGGTTGAGGCTATAGGGAATTTAGGTTATTATTAAAAATTGATTATTATTTGAATTTGAAATAGATATTTGCGGTACCGTCCTTTTGGATGAAATTTGGTTTCTATTTCTACATTGGACAACCTTGGTTATTCTTGTTCAATTAGAAATAGTCAATTTGAACTTTTTCTTAATTCAAATATTGTGGGTGTCAGTTCTTTATCCGGTTACGATAACCTATATTTTTTTAATACGGTTGCCTTTTATAAAAAAATCTTGTATGTGGATTCACGTGGTATTGAACATAAATTAACCAATGAGAATTCTGCTTTGTTATGGCACAAGCGATAAGATCACATCTCTCAAAGGAGAATAGAAAGATTTGTGTCAGAAAGAATTCTTGATTCCCTTGATATTTTTAGACTTAAGTAAATTATATTAAGGGAAAACAAACAAATATAAAGAGATTAGGTGCCAATAGGATTTCGGACGTCTTAGAACTAATTCATACGGAATTATGTGGATCATTCCCTTCGGTTTCTTGGAATGGTCAACAGTCATTTATTATGTTCATAGACGAATTGTTCTCAATATGGCTACCAATATTTCATCTATGAGAAATCCCAAAAACTGGACATATTCAAGGCATACAAGACTGAGTTCGAACATCGACTCAATAAAAGAATTTGACAAATCAAGTCTTACCATAGTGGTAAATACTATAACAGATATGACGAAGCAGGAGAACAACGTCCAGGGCCTTTAGGAATATTCCTAGAGGAATGTGGAATCTACCCACAGTACATCAGGATCCTCCTAGGTATAAGCACTAAAGACTGCAGCTTAAAATCTTAACAAAATTCCAAGTAAAGTAATTGTTAAGGGGTTACAAATTTTTAAAGGTCCTACTATCAGGTCAATTTTCGAAACTGGAAATGTTCAATTTCTTGAGGATGTAGAGTTTGTGAGGGGAGATAAGGTTATGATTTTGTCTTGGATGAAGAATATTTATATATTCCTTCTATTGTAATTGACAATGATTTGGTTCAGGGACAAATTCTTGCTCCGAATCTTGTTCAAGAAGCAATTTTGGATCAAGACAATATTACAAATCCCCCATACACAATCAAGAGATTGTTCCAGAAAAACAAACTCAACAACCTCACAAACAAATGTTATTAAGGAAATCCACTATAAAAGAAGAAAGACAATTTTGGATAACTTTATAATCTTTCTCCAAGAAAATAAGGATGACATGGATTGACGAAAGAAGAACTTATCAATCAACTTTCATCAAGCCATGCAAAGGAATAATTCTAAAGAGTTGATTGATGTCATGCATAAAGAGATTTTTCTTCGATTTCTATGAAAACGCTTTTAGGACAAGTATGTCATTTGTGATATATTTTGATCTTAAGTTACATTAGATGGTTTACAAATTAAAAAAATACATCTATGAGTTTAAGTTGATTTCTCGAAATGGTATCACAATTTTATCAAATAATTATCTCATTTGATTTTTCGAGATGCATTCAGTTGATAATTGTGGATATCACAAGTTCAGTGGGAGTAAGCAAATCTTGGTGATACCTCTTTTGTATTAAGGATATAGATACGCAAGACTTGTTCTTGGTGTATTTTTGGATTATCACAAAAGGGTTGTATCGATAAGGTTCTTAAAAGATTTGAAATGCAGATATGAAAATCAAGTGATACCCCTACAATTAAGAGAAACAACTCTAGTCTCAATTGGTGCCCCAATGATAAATTTAAAGGAAAATGATATACATCAAAATCTCTGTACTTTAGCAACTGAGAATTTAATGTATACTCGAGTTTGCACACATCCGGATATAACATTCATTATTGGAATGTTATGCAGATATTTAATTAACTTTACGATGGAAATTTGGAAAGCATCCATTAGGTTATTTGGTATCTATAGAGAATAAAGGATTACATGATCACATTCAAGAAAATCAGAACAATTGGAGATCGTTGGATATTCTGATATTTATTATGGAATTTGATTGTAAAATATTGTCACTAGACTACATATTTTGGATGGAAATGAAAGACCATTTAAGTTATTTTGCGACAATAACGGTCTTGTATTCCAACAGGAACATAGCAATGTCAAAGTTTATAGATATTGAGTTCCTAGTGTCAAGGAAAGAATTCAGAGTGATTAGGTATCTATAAAGCATATAAGGACAAACTCTATAATCATATATCCATTTACTAAATGGCTACCAGCCAAGGTCTTTCGTGAGCATGATGCTCACATGGGTGTTGTATCTTTTGATGATATGCCAGCTTAGTGGGAGTTTGTATTTTGGATGTTGTCTTTTTTGACACATAATTTTGGTTGTGCACATCCAGTTCATTTCAGAAATAAAGTATTCAATTCAGTTTTACTCTGATTAAAGTTTATGGTTGATCTCATAAGGTATTAATAAATAAGGTAGGACCAGTTGGAAATATGCATGTTTAGATCACATTACATGTAATTTCTATGCTACACATCCACACTTGATCTATGTCATTTGATTGTATTGATGTACGTGATCATTGATGGGTTTAGTTATGTTACTTATAATGAATACCGCTTTGATCCTATGTTGATATAATCAATGGATGAGATTGTTTGGAGATGCTTTTGGTTATGATAGCAAAAGTTTTAAACTCATAAAGTTATACACATTTATAAGGTAACATATGTGGCCAAAGTGGGAGATTGTTGGGAAATTATTTAATTTGTCATGATGAGCCGACATATATAATTAACTGTGTATAAATGTTATCTTAAAGTTAAGCCCAAAATTAAAGTGATCTAATAAGGAATTAAGTAATTGTGCTTTAAGCATCTAATTAAAGTGTGGGCCGGACTATATGTGTAGAGATCGGATCCATTAGGATTTGTATTTGACGATGAGCCGAATACATATGGAAATATATAAAGGGTTATGGTCCCCAATTCATGTGTGATTTTCTCATTCTTTGTAACATTCCACCAACACAAGAATACAAGAGAAAGTATATGAAGAGAATGATCCATAAACCCACGATCAGGAATTTAGATGGAGGTTTAAAACAACCAAATTGAAGATTTACAGATTAAGATTCATTATTCAAGTTAGAAATCAATGAATTAAGGTATGTTTCGCATTAATTCAGTTTTTTGATGGTTTGACATGAAGATCTTGGCAAGTTCATAAAGTTTAAGTTTTAATAAAGTTCCAATATCGAAATGAAGAAGAAGACGTTTGAAATAGTCTGCCTGCAGAGCATATGAGTTCTCACATGGGGGCAGTCACGTGACTCACGTCCAAGCCATCCTATCATCGAGCTTGATATAAATTAACACAATCATTTAGGTAAGATACAACGATAATATTTGTATGTGATTTATCATTAGCTTACATTCTGTAGTTTAGCAACTCATAACTCAAGGAAAATCCTATTGTGCTACATGGGTATAAGAAATTCACTAAGTTCTCACTCGAAGTGCTAGAAATAATACAATTTTAGCTCGAGTGTACAAGCGATAAATCGTGGGACCAAATATTTGGTTACATATAACATGAGAATGCAGACACCTCAACAAGTGGTGTCATTAGTGATTGTTGTAAGAGCATCTCATCAACAAAACTTGATTATGCAACAACTTGATTATTAATATTATTATTATAAACACTTTATTAAAGAGAAACTTTACCGATAGAAAAGACTAATCAATTTGCTATTAGCGCAATTTTATGATTTAATCATATGTTTGATAAGGATTAAAATCAAATTTTTAGTAGATTTTGATAAAAATTAATGAAATGTATGGTTGAAAAGTTGTAAATTCCATGAAATGTGTATCTAAAATTAATTATTGACTTTGATTTAAATTAAAATCTTGATTTTAATCTCCACTAAACAGGAACTAAATTTGATTTTGCCGTAACGACCATAGTCTTGGATTAGTATTGTTTTCAAGCTTATCGGTGACAAGTTACCAACTTGAATTAAACGCAATGATTGGTAATTATAACTTGCATAGAATTAATTTAGAAATTGGTTGCCAAATCTAATTATAAGCTGGCCCAATTTTTGACTCAAAGTCACAAAAGGAAAAAATAAAATAAAAAAAGATTATGTCGAATTTCTTCAATATTTGTATTTCAAACTTTAGAATCTTATTGAACTGAAATTCTGCAATTAAATCACACACGTGATTAGCTAATTTTTTAAAGATGATCCAATACACTTTCTATCCATACATGTCGTAGAAATTACTATTCGCTTATTCTGACCTATTACTTATAAGTATTTGTAAACACTACAAAACTAGTACTTAGTGAGACCAAGATCTTGCTTTGTGTATAATGGTATAGTCATAGCCACATATTGACCTAATATCCCTGTAAGCCTCTGTTTGAGCAGCATTCTCATTTTCAACCACAGGTTTTTCAATAAAATAATATTTTCCATCAAATCAATAACTTTTCCTTCTTTTTCAACCACATATTCACCATCACATCACAAAAAGAAATATATTCTTTCCTAAAAAATGCGCATTAAACATACTCTAAAATGGATTTTAGAAGGTCGTATTTCTTTTCTAATTTTGAGCAAGATTGAGATCGACTTGTACAGTGACAAAGTGGACATTCCTCTTGCGTCGAACTGAGGTCACCGTAAATTTATATATATTCTTTGTTTCTTTATGATTTACTTTTGTAAGGATTGTGACTTAACACGTAAAAATACGAGATTCCAAAAAGGGGAAGAAATCATGAATGTAGGATCCAACTTATCATCATGATACTATAGACTCAAATGCATTATTTAAAAATGGAGGGACCATTTACATACCTTTTTTTTTTTCAATCACTACAAGATTTCTCACAACTAAAAGTGGCATAACATGTTAAACATACTGCCATGTCTCCTCTGTCTTCTACTCCATTCTCAGATTCTCTCCTTATTGTGCTTTCTGATATGTATTCCTCAGCAAAGCTTGAAGAAGTGGGACATCACAAGAAGCACAGCATAACTTAGTAATGTATGCATATGGAAGACATATAATAATATGACGCGATTTTATCATCCCAAAATGATACTGCTTGTTCGTGCATCAAAAGAGAACATCCATTTTCGACGAATATTTTCAATAAATTCATTACAAGTTTGTCCTTTCCTCCATTACATTTTGACTATACATCCACTCTGAAATTCTACTTTCTATCCACTAAAATCAGAAGTCTGTCAAAATGACCCTACGTTGTTGACATTTAAACCATATCCCAAACTTCTTGTCTTGAATAATCAATGAAATATGCTCATCAAACAACATAATTCAATTGATCCTACTTTGCCTTTATAATCGAGAAAAAAGATGTTGATGAGAAAAGTGTAATGTGCAACTTTTTATACGAGAAAGCAAAAAAAATAGAAACTTAGAGAAGAGGGGATTTCTATGGTAGAAAACACCGTTTAGAGCCAATATACAGGAAGTTACGTGATAAGTTTGTATATATTTTCTCGCGCGTTCCCTTATAACAATTTTCACGTAGTAGATAATCTCCAATGTAAAGATCATTCTCTATATCTATTTATATATGCATCTTAATCTTTTCTTTTCACAATCCCAACTCATAAACTAAAACCAAACTTTTGCAGTTGCTTCTCTCTATCTACATTACTCTTATATTCAGCTTCTTTATTCTTACCAGAGATTGAAAAATGCTGTCCACATGAAAGTTTATGCCCTTTGCTATTCCTGCAGGCATTGCATTGCTTAACCTTCTACCATCAGTCTGTTCATCTCAAGATCGTGCAGAAATATATAACAAACACGCGAGCAACAAACACAAGATTCACGAGGTATTTTTTTTTATTGGAAGAAATCTTTTTTCTATCAGTTTTTGATGAATCTAAGTAGTGTGTGTATTCAATTGAAGATGAATCCTCAACTGTTATTCGAGATTAAACTCCATGGATTCCTCTTCTGGGCTTCTTTTGGGTTTTTAACGCCGATCGGTATACTTGTAATGAGGAAGTCAAATGGAGAGGAATCTGTAAGAAGGCAAAGGATCATATTCTACATTCATGTTATGGCACAGGCAAGTCCATGTTTTCCATTTTTGCTACCTTTTTTCATCAAATTTGCGAAAGTTAAAATCATAAATGGAAGTCACTGTCTCCCCAATTCCCCAATGATGTCATACGTCTTTTGAACACATGATAAACAAAGTCAAGATAACGTTATAGTGGTTTAGTCTCAACGTGAGAGTTGCGCCTAGGTTTTTGTGATCGATGTGAAAATAAACCACCTCCACTAAAAATCGTTATTAAAGCGATCCACGATCGATGAGATAAATCTAGTTTTAAATGGTCCAACAAACTCTACAGTATAGAAAAGGTATCATTAGAACTTGAAACTTTGTTAATTAATTAGATGGAAATGACCCAATATCAACTTTTAATGACACTCAATAAATTGAAAAATAACTATCCTTGATTCTACTAATTATTATCATTACTTGGAAGGAAAAGTAATGGCATTATGCTTAATTTTAACTTTACTTATTTTCTATTGCTATGGTCCCAATATGAATTATAATATGATCTGCAGATTCTAGCAGTCCTCCTTGCAACTGTAGGAGCAGTATTGTCAATGAAATACTTGGACAACTCTTTCAATAATCTTCACCAGAGGATAGGCATAGCCCTATATGGTGGCATATGGCTGCAAGCCTTGATTGGTATTTTAAGGCCACATAGGTGAAGTATCTATATTTTTGAAAACACAGAAACTTCTTGCCTGTTTGGGATTGCTTCTGCTTTTCGTAGAAGAACTTTCAAAGAAAGTCACATTTAGCTAGCTTCCTCCAAATCTAGCGTGGAAAAATATTTCTAGAAATTTTTTCAAACAGGACTAGAATCAACTTTTGACTTTTCAAAAGTTTTGCCAAACAAGCTCTTCTGAAATGCTAGATTTCAGTAAGGAGCACGTTCTGAAAAAAGGTTTTCTGTGCAGGGAAAGGAAAGGAAGAAGCACATGGTATATTTTTCACTGGTTACTAGGGATTACAGTCTCTTTTCTGGGATTAATCAATATATACACAGGTTTACAAGCTTACCATGAAAAAACATCGAAAAGTGCAAGGATTTGGACCATAATTTTTACTGCTCAAATATCTGTCATGATCTTCTTGTACCTTCTCCAAGAAAAGAAGAATTACATACAGAAACATGGGGTGATTTTAGCTGTACAGTCAAATGATCAAGATCTGGCTCCAAGAAATAAGCAAAAAGAAACACCAGCACAGAATTGTTGAGGACTTGGATCAAATTTCTTTTCATTATTTGTCCACATTGACATTGGATTCTTCCTAACCTTTTTGTGCTTTTGCACCATCTCAGTATAATGAGATGAGACCCCTTTTTCCACTTCTAATATGTATGAAATGAAAATTGAGTAGGAAGTTGATAAATTTTCTTAAAATCAAGATGCAATTTCTGCTGAATTTGCATTTGATTTAAGTTAAATTTCAATATACTAAGTTTTTCTGTTGATTTTGTATTTGCCTTAAATGAAATACAAATATATTATTTAAAAGTTTTTCCATTTAACTATCCTTTTTATTGTACCTATAAATGACATCATATTTAAAATAACATCTTGCTATTTGCTAATAATATATGATCGAGTAAGACATCAAGATTTGAGTGAGCGACAAGATCTTAAGTTTTCTAAAATAGAAAATAATAGCCCGAAATTACCTTGAAACTCATTTTTTAAGGGATTGGGAGGGGTAAGGCATTCTACTCATTCGACAAAAGCTCTCATTTTAAGAAAGTAGTCCTTTTGACTTTACAATTCTATTATCCTTTCTCTATGCAACTCAAGGCTAAAGGTGTCAAGACGGATGGGCCGGCCAGACCTGTAAAAAGAGAAATTATAATAATTCAGGTGTTTAAAGATTGGAATTTAAAATTCAGGGACCAGATTTTATTATTCAAAAATCAGGTGGTATAAAAGCTGTTTAACCCTAATTCCTTCCCTTCCCCTTCCCCTTCCCACTTCCCCTTCCCCTCTTCCCCTCTCTTTCTCCCTCCCCTCGCCTCCCCCTCTTCCCCTCTCTCTTCCCTCCCCCTCCACGGCTCTACCTCCCCCTCCCCACCCCCTCTTTGCTGCGAATCGCAGTGCTGCAGCGCCGCTACGATTCGCAGCAGTGGTCGCTGCTAGCAGCGACGTGCTGCTGCGCAGCAGCACTTCGCTGCTGCGACCCCACAGCAGCGTCGGCGTCGCGATGCTGCTGTGGGTGGTGGTTTGCAGTGGAGCAGCTGGGGTTGGTCTATTGTTGTTGGGGTTGGTGGATCTATTGTTGTTGGCCGGCGGTGGTGGTTGTGGTTGGCCGTTGGTGGTGGTGGATCTATTGTTGGCTGGTGGTGGTGGTTGGCTGTTGGTCTATTTTTGTTGGGGTTGGTGGATCTATTGTTGTTGGCTGGCGGTGGTGGTTGTGGTTGGCTTTTGGTGGTGGTGGATCAATCGATGTTGGGGTTCAGTCGTGTGTTTTGTGACTGGGTAGTCTGTGTTGGTCGATCTGTGACCTGTGACCAAGTATCGGCAATCTGTGACCAAATTTTTGTCAATCTGTGACCAAAATTTTGTCAATCTGTGACCAATTACTCAAATGTGACCTAAAATTTTAATAATCTGTGACCTCGAAATAATATGTGACCAACTAATTTAAAAATCTGTGATCTCGAAATAATTTGTGACCTACAAATTTTTTGATATGTGACCTCGAAATAATTTGCGATCAAAAAATTTGACGATATGTGACCAGTAAATAAATCTGTAACTTAAAATTATGAATATGTGACCATTAATCACAAAATGTGATTTTATTATCTTTATTTAATAAATATTTTTAATTAATTAAATAAATACCTGATTTTTGAATTTTTAAACTATTTACCTTATTTTTGAATTGAGGTAAAGAAAACACCTTAAATATGATTTTTTCCCCTGTAAAAATCGGTCCAGATCGATTCGGGACCGCGGGCCGACCCGTGACCCGAGCGGGAGGTTCACGGATCAAGGAGGTGTGACCCGCGGGCTTCGCGGGTTGCACCCTCACGGGCCGCGGTTAACCCGCTGGCCCGTGAAAAAAAAATTTGAAAATTTGAAAAAAAAAAAAAAAAAACGGAGAGAGTCAACTTAGTTGGGATGTACTTATACTATAAATATTTGATAATAATAATTAGAAATATATTTAGTTGTTATTTGTTTAAATTAAATTTAACTTTGCAAAATTATAAATAATTCATGTAACATTAAATTTGAATTTTATATAAACATTTCTTGGTATAAATATGAATTTATCATTTTGTTCATCTTAATTTACATTTAACAAAAAAAATATTTTTTGCTATAAATATGAAAAATTCTATATTTTTATAATTTTATTTATAAAATAATACGGGCCAAATCAAAACAAACCGCGACCCATAACCCACATGGGCTCGACCCGGATGGATCAGCGGGCGGGCTTGGGTTGTAGTCCAAAATTTGTGGGCCGACTCGGAACCCGTAGCGGGCTTTTTTTCACGCGAGCCGTTACCAGGCTCATATGTTGGCGGGCCGACTCGGCCCGGACCACCCGGATTGACACCTCTACCCAAGGCTCTCACCTACCCCCAAACACGGAATCAAACATTCACGGCCTTTCCTCAGTTCACTTCCCTTAGAATGGGCAATGCAGAAAAAGGACTAAGACTTGGTCTATCGCTATTTACGGTGATAAAGAACGAGAAAGAAATAAGTGTATTCAACTAACAATAAGATATGACTCTTGAAATTCAACTACTCTAACCAATATAAAAATCATTTATATTGGTGGTAATTACATAAAACCAAACTTTAAGTTTTTAAACTTCTAAAATCAGATTGGATATTTTATATTTCCAAAATCAGATGTTTTATAATTAAATATACAATATTTCAAACCCTTTTCGTATTTCTCTCCATTTCACAGATCTACCTCTCTCTCTCTATGCAAACCCTACACCAGCCCGTAGTCAGCGACACAGCTCCGGAGTTGAGGCACTGGAGTTGGCGTCGCTCGATGCTACAGCAGGTGGCGCGACCTCGTTGAGGCGCTGCAGTCGGCATCGCTCGATGCTGCAGCCGTGACAGCGTCGAGGCGCCGCAGTCGACGTCGCTCGATGCCGATGGTGCGATTGCGTTGAGGTGCTGCAGTGAGTGCCGCTGTTGCGTCGTCGCCAATCAAATGGGTACAATGTCGCCGTCGCGACCCTCTCCTCTGCTGTATCTATTTTTTGGGGCGTTTGTGGTAGCGGCGGTGGTATTACAGGAGTTTGCTGGTAATTTTGTGAACTGTACTGAGGGCTGCAGTTTTGTGAACTGCACTGATGCTGAAATTGATGAAGCAGTACATTTAGCAAAAGAGGTAGATTATGTTGTGCCGTGGGTGGTACTATGGTGGTGTTGCATGGAGTTGAAGATGGCGACTTCGATTAGCGGCGCCAGTTAATGTTGGGTATGGGTTTTGGGAGACGGCGGTCGATTGTTGGTGTGATATTCTGCCATTTGAAGCTGATGATGGGTGGTTGTTGAGATGGAGGTGGCTCGAAAAGGCAGGGTGTGGTGAGGTTTGGAGTTCTCGTCGAAGTGGGTTGAATTTTGTGGTTGGCAGGTGCGTGTGGGTGGACAACGCTTGGTGGAACGATTTGTGGAATTCGTCAGTGGATGTAGTGGTTGAGTAGGGTACCGGTGGTTGGCTACGCAATTGTAGATGGTGGCGGTATCTAATTTGGATTTGATTTGTTGCTGAAAATAGTGGTGGTGGAGGCGGTGACTGGTGGCAGTGAAGATAGAGGTGTTGTACCGTGGCGATGGTTGTGGTGTATGTGACCAACTATTTGGATTAACTATGACCTTAAAATTTGACAATTTGTGATTAAAAATTAACATGTGACTAATAAATTTGAAAATATGTGTTTTATAGATAAAAATTATCATGTTATCAGTCATTATAAACAAACAATCATGCGTTGTGACCTGGCCTGTGACTTGATTTGTGACTTGTGACCTGGCCTGTGACTTGATTTGTGACTTGCGACCTGAGTTGCGACTTGTGATATGGGGTGTGACTCTTGACTTGTAATTTGAGCTGTGACTTGTGACCGTAAAAAAAACATGTCAACCGTACAAAAAAATATAGCGAAGTAGTCGCCGAAAAAATCGACGTTGGAATGGTCGTCGGAAAGTTCACCGGAGTAGGACGGCGAACGAAATGGTCGCCGGATCGGTAGGGGGATGAAGGTGGAATGAATTAATTATATTATATTAGAATTAAATATTTAATAATAAATTAATTTAATAATTTATTATTTCATAAATAAAAATTTAAAATTTTTTAATAAAAATCTGATTTTGAAAATTTCAAACTTGTTTTCTTATTTTTGAAATAGACTAAACTTATTCTCTTGAATAGATAATGTGGAAATTACACCTATCCCTACATTTGGAGATCCAATTTCTAAAACCAGATTTATCTTTTTTTTTTTTCAAAGATCAGAACTTTTTAAAATAGATACAAGTTTATTATATTTAATTAAATATTATAAAAAATAAATTATATAGGATTTGAAACCCTAAATCCCTAATTCATTTTCTCACCCTCTCCTCTCTCTCTCTCCACCCTCTCCTCTTTCTCCACTATCGCCGGCCGTCCTTTCCCTCCACCACCCCAGTCTCTCCCTCACCGGCAAGGCACTCTCCCTGTGGTCATGCACTCTCTCCACTCAAAACCGTCGCCGCCACCGCGGCTGCAGGAACCCCCATCTTCTCCACCGTCGCAGCCACCGCGGCTGATGCGATTTGACGCGGAGCCGCCCGCGATTTGAAGCTCGCGATCTGCTCAGCTCGCAAAAACCGTCATCACCACCGTGGCTGCAGCAACCCCCCGTCTTTAAACCGCCGCTGATGCGATTTGAACTTCGCGAAGCCGCCCGCGATCTGCTCCGTCTTCCTTTTTTTTGCGTGGGTTGTTGCGGTGATTATTGGTGCAATGTGGGTGTTGGTGTGGAGATGAGGTGGTGGCGGAGATGGTGGATCTGGTTGCGATTTTTGTGTAGTGGTGCAGGTGGATGTGTTGATGATGGTGGCGGCATCACTGGTTGTGGTTGGCGGTGGTGGGGTGCTTTGGAGTAGCAAGATGAGGCTGCAGTTGTTTGTCGTCGCTCTGTCATCGTCCACCAGTGGTGGGTGCAGTTTGGTGATGATGGTGGCTAGGAGGCTTTACTGGGGGTGAAATGGGAGGTTTAACTGGAGGGTGGCGTGGGGTGGTGGTGGTGATGGTGTGTAGTCGGTAGTGGTGATTAGGTGCTGCGGTGGTGAGATGCCGGTGATGGTGGACTATCTGTGACCTTTAAATTCTACAATTTGTGACTAAAAATTAATCTGTGACTTGTAATTTTTTGATCCGTGACCAATAAAATAATCTGTGACCTGTAAAATTGTTGATTTGTGACTACGAAATAATCTGTAACCTCCACAATAAAAATGTGAGACGTGAGCCTTATTGTGTTATCAATTATTATAAACAAAAAATCATGTGTTGTGACCTGTGACCTTGGCTGTGACTTGTGACCTGGGCTGTGACCGTACAAAAAATTCATGTCATCGGAATAGTCGTCGAAATCGGAGACGTCGCCTGAGTGGCCGCCGGAGCAGTCGCCGGCGTGAGTTAATTTTATATATATATTATATATGTATTTATTTATTTATATCTTTTTATATATTTAAATAAATAAATAAATATTTATAAATATATGTATATATAGATCAAAAAATCTGATTTTTGAAATATAAAAGTTATTTTGTTATTTTTGAAATAAAGTATAGATAAAGTAGAGAAAATAAATTTTTTCCATAGATAATCTTTCCTTTATATTGTGCCAGAAGTCACACAAGCCCAATTACTAAAATCAGACTTTCTACTGAGAAATTATTGAACTTGTTTTGGTGGGATGCGCCAGGCCCATACTGTAGTGCAACGCATGGGCAACGCTCGAAGGCCCGAGTAGCAAGCTACACGTTGGACCTTCCCCCTTAAAAAATAAATTTAATATCGTGTGAGCCGATGGCCCACATATCAGATATTAAACTGATAAGAACAGATACTACACTTGATCTTAGCCAAAAGGCCGAGAAAGGTATGCTTAATAACGTTCAAGCCTGTTTAATTTATAGCTCCTTTCTCTGCTGTTTGTTTACTCTACCAACGATGTGGGACATAAGAAACAGCCTTTGCTGAACACTTCAATTTTGAACTACTTCTTCTTCTTTTCTCTTCTTTGGGAATGGGACATAAATATGGAAGCAGCAACGTCTGTATTGCAGGCCATTCTTTGGGAGCCGGCTTGTCTCTACAAGTCGGAAAAGCATTAGCCAAAGAAGGAATCGACGTGGAAGCGCATTTGTTCAATCCACCCTCAGTTTCATTAGCCATGAGTTTACGTAACATTGGGGAAAAATCCGCGGTCGTTTTGGAAGAGGCTCAAGTCAATGATTACTTCAACTACTGAAACAAACGAAGAGGAAGCTAAATCTCTTACTCTAGGATCGAAGCAATGGATACCCCACGTAAACAATTCTTGTTTCATCTGTTGTTCAATGAATTGCGTTTACTTTAGCCATGGCCCATGGTCCTTTATCCTATATGATAAAAATATTAACTAAGGCCCTGTTTTATAGGACAAATTTTTCATGGAAGATGGAAATATTTTTGCTATTTTCCGCTTTTTAGAGTGTTTGATGGGAAACATTTTTCAAATAATTGATTTTCCACATTTTCTTGATTTGCCACATTTTCTTACTTTTTGAGGTAAATCAATTCTCATCACTTTGGTGGGAATTGGTTTTCTAGACAGTTTTTTTTTATTATTATTTTTTGGCAATGAAAACAAATTATATCCCCAATTGTAATAAATTATATCATTTTAATTGATAATTTTCATGGAAAATAAAGTCAAACGAATATCAAAAGATCCAAAATTTAATATTTTTCAGGTGGAAAATTATATCAATCAAACACAATTAATTGACAATTATCAGTAAAACAAGTGCTAGGCAATTCAATTTCATAGAATGTATTTTCTTTCCACCTTAATTCCATTTTTGCAATCAAACGGACCCTAAGATATAAAAGCTTAAACTACTTCTCTGATTAAAGTTGAGTTTTAATATTTAGCCCTAGTGTGTTTCTCATTTTTCATCTACAAAAATGAAAAATATGACCGTTATCCATCACATCAAGCCATTAATTTTGAATTTCTACATCTTGTGTGGGGTCCAATAACGACTATATTTTTCATTCTCAGTCTACAATAATGAGAATCAAATGGGCTCATAACCTCGTATCTTTAAAAAATCATTTTCCAATGCTAAAATCTGTAGTAAAAATTTTTCCGTCACAAAATCTTAAAAACGTTTTAAAAATTACTCACATTAAATTATAAATTTTAATATCAAGAAATAACACACAAAACATTATACAGAGATAACTAAAGAGGAGATTATAGTTTTCTCAATTTGTACAGAAATGTACATCATTCTAAACCTATACACAACATAGCCAATGATTTTTACTATAAAATATATCATATCAAGCCAGAGAACTCGTAATCAAAGGCGCGAACCTCTTGCGGAATCATTGCATAGCATGGATCATCAGTAGTGTAATTAGAAATTTGATCCATCTCAAATAGCAGTGATTCTATATCCCCATACTGTGATGAAAAATCGATATTCTGTGAATATTCTAATAAATAATTCATATGTTCTGTTGGCCGGTATTGTAGATCTGGACTTTCTGATGGTGTACTGAAACATGTTGATGAATCAGATGAAAAGTCGAGGCTATTTTCTTGATATGAATGATCTTCTGTATCTATAATTGTCCTAACTTCCTCTACGGGAGGGGATATAGATGCATAAGGAGGAGGCGGAGATGAGACCATGACCGGAGAATTTCCATGTCCAGTGAGTTCTTGAACAAGATTCTTGAAATTTGAAGAATCTATGATGTAAACTTTGGGACGTAAGTTCTTGATCAAATTGTTGATGGGATGTTGCTGTTTCTTGTCGTTCTTCGATATTTTCATGGAAGATTGAATCGATTTCTTCCCCATCTTATAAGGAAGAATAGGGAAATTTGGTTACTACTTGGCCTTGTTGCCTATATCTGAGGATACTAAGAGGTATTAATATATATATACGAGGAGGTTTTTACAATTGAAGGTGGAAGACAGGATATTTGACTTTATTCTATTTCTAAGTAAGGTGTGAAAATTACAGTATACACCCACCAGTCGTGTTCGTTACGAATGTAAAACACAAAGAATATGCTAAGTTTTGAAATTGCATGGACGTGGTTGGTTTACTTCATGAGGTTGAGTTAAGGGGAAAATGACATAAAAAACTAATAAAATGATTTTGTAAACAACAGTGAAGGCACGTAGCTAACTATTCACCATTTTGTCTTCATCTTGACAACCAAGTTACACATCAAATTTCAGACAAGGAGAGAGAGAGAGAGAGAGAGAGAGAGAGAGGAAATAATTTTCAAAAGAACAAATCAAGGACTAATAAGAAACAAAAACACAAAAGGATGCCCTAATCTTTTAACAATAATAAGAAAGTATGTTTAATTTACTAACAAAAATTAGGATTGTGCTTCTTAATCTTTTAATAGTTTGGTTTCGTGTCTCTATCATTCAAATGTAAGGTTTCAAGTCTCCGACCAAATAAAATATATGAATATATGTCCTCACATAATGGAAACTATCAATTTTGATATTAAAACTGCATAAAATTTTCACGTGACTTAAAATTGGGGAGTAAAATCTGCTTAATATCAGCTATCTTTCTGTCACATAAAAGATGTATTCATTTAAACGACATTTTTCGATGTGTATGAATCAATGTTTACATATTTAAATAGCTTTAGGATTGAAAATTTCACTTTTAAAGATTAGAAATCCAAAATAAATACCATCTGAGAGGTGCGATCGTCTGGCACGGCTACATTATTCACTGCTTTTGCCAAACATGTCCTTGCAATCGCATGGGCTGTTGTCCTACGAACGCATGGATCAACTATCGACTATATGCAGTTTGGTATTTATTTTTAATTCTCTGGTCAGCTCAAGTTTGTTGTAATTGCAATTCAAATCCTTGATCTTTCAATTCATATCAAGTTGGTCATCATGTTCAAATTAAGCACAAAACTCATCCTTTTGCTCAATTTTCATTTTTTTTTCTCAAAATCTCGTCCAACATCGAGTTTTACCTTAATATGAGATTAAGAAACGATACCTTAAAAGTAAGGATGGTAATTCGAACTGTTAAAATCGAAAATCGCGGTTAACCGAACCGAATGGGACGAAAAAAACCGAACCGATGGGGGCGATGGGGCAGTTATGATTTTGATTTTAACGAACCGCTTCATTTAGGGGCGGGTATGGTATTTAGCGATGGTGCCCCACCCCCGAACCGATTACCCGTTAAAAAAAATTAATTGGACTATTAGGCATTCTATTATTCTTTCTCAAAATTAATTGGACAATTTTAATAATTGAGCTTCCTAGAATTCTGGCCAAATTAACATTAAGTAAGTCTTAACCCAATAATCTAGTCCAATGCCTAGGTAGCCCAATTTCAATATACCATACATGTTAAATTAAAACTTAGGTTTACAGTCTCCAGACTACACTTCTCCTCCACTCAACTCCGTCGTCGCCCTCGCCAGTTCATGATCCATAGCTACTAATAAAAGAGAAAGATTTTTTGAAGATATGTAGTGGATTTAAAGACTTAGATTTCTTTGCTCTCAAGAACTGGACGCTTATTGTTTACATTAATACATCATGTTCAATAATGATGAAGTATTGATTTATATAGTTTTTTAGTTTATTCTGCTTCTAGGATTATGATAATGTTGAATAAATCATTTTAATAAAAATATATTGATTGGTGACCTAGATGTCTTGCCATGGGTCGGCGTCTTTTGTTCCGACTCCTCCTGCTTCAGTTGGAAGTGCTTCAGTTGAAGTTGGAGATACTACTACTGGCATTCAAGATGATACATCAAGTACACCGGGTACTTCACAAAATTCAAGTGAGGTAAATGCAAATCCTACTCATATAGATTTAGGTGATGATGAGGAGCCGACTGAGGAAATTAGAAAAAGAAAATTGACCTCTACAGTGTGGCAGCATTTCAAGCTACAGAGAATTAATAATGTGTCCAAAGCAATTTGTAAATAATGCAAGAAATATATGTTTTTGAATCAATTTAAAGAACCAGTGGTAGGATTACAATGGGGCCATTTAATTTTGATCAAGAGAAAGGTAGGAACGAACTTGAAAAATATGATCATCCTACATGAATATCATATTTCAATGGTTGAGCATTTTGGGTTTAGAAATTTTTGTAATACAATTCAACCATTATTTAAAGTTGTTTCTCATAATACCATCAAGGCTGATATCTTGAAAATTTATGATTACAAGAGAACGGAAGAAAAGGACTTGTTAGATGGGACCAATAGTAGATAGCAGTCACTACTGATATGTGGACATCCAATCAAAAGAAGGGATTTATGGCTATCATAATTTTTTTTCACTTTGACGTTTGGAGTTTGGACGCGAACCTAAACGAACTGAGATGCGAACCGAACCGAACTGAACTGACTTACGTGGTTAGGTACGGTTATGATATGTCCAAAAAGTTGATGGTATAATTTTGGCCGAATCGACCCCGAACCGAACTGTTGCCATGTCCACTTAAAAGTACTCCCAAATATTCGTGTTTAATGACATAGATAGTGCATAAATGATAAAATCCACTTATCAAGAGATTTAAAAGTCAAACTCTAATTTTCACTTTAATTTCCACATTTTGACCCCAACAAATGATGTACTTTGCTATCGATTTTCTGAGGTTAATTTTCATTAGTAATTGATGTCGACTTTTTATTTTCACGTTTTCATTGGATCAATATCATACCATTCGGATGAATTTTTTCTTCGCTTGGATTTTCAATTGAAAATTCTATAAGATATACGAAATGAACCATCCGAATATCTTATAACATGTACCATCATACATTGTTATAATAATTAAATAGATATTAACTCATAATAATAAAATAGGATGGACAAAAAATGAAGTCACTTTTAGTATATCATTATCAGTATAGAATGTGAAGGGGATGAAGACAGCCTCCGTGCCTCATCTCAACACCATCTATACAAATCTACAATTTTGGCTATGGCTGTCGTTCTTGTATTAATTTTCACATTTTCAGAATCACAATAAATTCCACGTTATTGGCACTTAATTATTTATCAAGTTTACTAATTAATTATTTATTGCACCAATAATTTGTTATGTATAGGCTTTTGGCCTACTATGAAAGTTGCAAGAGAACAAGAATACGAGAAAATATTGGGGGTTGTTATCTTTGTGTTTCAGTTTTGTGTTTTGAGTTTTGAATTCATTTTGTATTTTGTGTTTTAAGTGTCCATTTTGAGATTGTTGAAAATGTGTTTTTTTGGCATTTTGAAAAATTGTTTTAAAAACACCCAATGTTTTTTGAAAATTGACTTGATTATAACTGAAAACACCCAAAACGACACAAATTTGTCGTTTTGGGTTTTCTTTGTAAATTTTTAACTTATTTTCAAAAACGCATTCTCAAACATAGGAAAGAGAACGTGTTTTCATTGCTTTAGAAAATCGAAAATAGAAAACGACTTGAAAATGATAAAGAGAATAGATTCTTGGTGTTCCATTTTCAGCTTTGACAGTCAAGAATAATTTCTCAAGAAGAAAAGTCAATGGATAAATCTATTCGGCAGCAAAATCTAGTTAAATTATGCATCTAAGGAAAAAAGACTTATAAATAAAGTTTATCCTGCATGTTGGAGTTACATACAAGGGGTGAACGATTGACCAAATCTTGAACTTAAGTTTGACACATCTCAAAAAAGGTGCCTTGACCTATATTGATTTACTGTGAAACTATTTGGTTAAGGAAATTCTTATAGCGTCTAAGAGTCTTTAGTATCACGGCAGAGCCAAATACATTAATATAAAATATTATTTTGTAATAGACATCATAAGAAAGAAGGAAGTGAGTTTGCAGTATACTTATACGCACCAAATGGTAGCAGATCAATTTACAAAATCTATCCCTACAGATATATTTATGACTTAGGTTAAATCTCTGCGATAGCGTAGAATTTGAAATATGTACTATATAAACTTTTCATGTAACTTCATTAATTAACAATGTTTTGAGTTCATATGTTACGGGTAATATTTTGTTGTGATTTTTAGATTACCATTTAATATGCACACATAAAATATATCAAACAGGTTGAGACACAGTGATCATATTGTGTACATATCAAGTCGCCTTGACGAGATATCAAGATGATATTACAACAGGTAATCGGTATAGATTTTTGCTATCCATAAAACCTGTTTTATGACCAGATCAAGCTCTCGATTGGGAAATTGTCAAGATGAATAAATATAAGGAGAACTCATTTTAGATATCGAGAAATATTTGAACTATGATTTGTACGGTGTATTTTATTTGTAAAATTAGACACACACCCTAAGAAAGGAAGAAAGCATCGTGACACATATTTCATACCACGTGTGCTTTAATGACCCATGAGAAATGAAAGAATTGATCCATACTTCTTCATTATGTGAGTCTCTGAGGCACATACGTCATCACTTATATACCTTCATGACTTTTTGACTATTTCTCAAAATTTTATTACAGTGTTTGCTATTTTAGCATTTTGTCAATAACTATGGTTGATTCAATTTGATGAGATATGTCTAGAAAAACAGTTGGCTTGAAATTAAGGGATTCAAGTAGGAAAAGAAGACTATTTTATCTAACACCTCAACTTGTATTCACAAGCCAAACAATTGTGTTAACTTTTTAAGATTTAAGACACAATTGTGAATACAATATAAACGAGAAAGTTGAGTATGTCTTTGATTTATTGAGTGATTAGAAATACTCGAACTGATGTTACAAAATATATCTGGGATAAAGCGAGATATATATATCCTTTTGTAAAGCTGCTATATATCCCTAAAAGGTGTATATTGTTGTGTGTTCTTAACTTAACTTGCTGGTCGTACGATCCATTTACCTATATGAATTTGGAGATGTTGAAATAAATATAATTGAGCTTATATTAGAATCGGTCAAGTCCACCATGTGAGAGTGGGGGATGTTGAAAGAAAATTGGTCATCCATGTGGATTCACCCGCCCTAATTTGTGTAGGATGATATTTTGGATGGAGAAGTTAAATTTTGAGTTTAAAATTTAATCTCCCACCACCCTCAACTAAATATAACTTCAATTATACAGTAAACAATAAAGATATATGCAAAAATTCGGATTTCTTCAAAGGGTGAAAATTGATGAGGGTGGAGGCTTGATTTTTGGAAATATAACATCTCAAATTGGGTTCTTGAATTGTGAACATCAAACTCCTTCCTTAGTGATCGAGTTTTTGACCAAGAAACGGCTAGTAGACGGTGTGGAAATCAAATAATCAAAAGGCAAGTGATTCAACCTCCTTTTGGGATTTTCAAATAAGTTTTACAACTTAGAATTCGGTTAATGTTTTACGTATATGCATACATAATTATAAGTGCAGCTAATGATGTGACTAATTCTAGCATACATAATTACAGAATCATGAGTGCAGCTTGTTAAACAATCCAAAGAAATAAAGAAAAAAAAAAAAAGGCTAGGGTTTCATTGATTATGCATAATGCAATTGAATAAGAAAAAGATTAATTTAATCTAGATATAAAGAGACTATATATAGGCTAAACAAAGGAAACTGAAAAGACTATCCTTAATAAATAATAAAATAAAATAACCATATATTTCTTAACACAGCTAATGTGCAGATTATGCGACACCAATTCTGTGCAGCTAATCATGTTACACCGATTCCAAGGTGTTGAAAACCCTAAATTGAATTTGCATTTCTACAAAACAATTCATACATATGTATAAAAAAATTATGTGACACCAATTCATCCATATGTATAAAAACATTCGCATGTCACCAAATTATTTTCAATACACATGACAGATAATTATGCTTATAAAGATTATTATCTTTTAACTAATTCACTTTGATTTTAGAGAGAACCTTATTGATAACGTCTTATAAAGTAGATAGAAAAATAGAAGAAATTAAAGAAATCAATAGGGTTGTGTGTGTTTTATTGAGAACCAAAACTCCATAGGGAAGAAGCAGATCTGCAAGCGATACAATTGTAATAATAACTAGGGGTGCAGCCTACCGGATGGGCAGGGGGGGGGGGGATATTATTTATTATTTTGCAACATAAAATTATTTTCTTTTTATTTTGAGTTAAGGTTATTAGCTTTACTATTTTTTATTTAATTCTTTTGGGAAATTAAATTATATATACTTTTTTTTTTGTTTTTACGTTCTTTCAGATTTGTTTATGAGAGCATTTCAAGAAGAGAAGATAAATATACATATTGTTGATAAAAGTATACAATTTATGTAAAAAAATAAAATAAAAATCATGTTTAATTTAGAAAAAATACTTGACTCCACTAAAACTTAATTTATGGAAAATATAGATGTAAGAAAGTGCGAGAAAATTCTTATATTTGAGGAAAAATAAAATGACATGTAACGTTTTACTTAATGTAATAAATATGTGTCATTTATTATTTTCAAGGGAAAATTAGTAACTCCCTAACAATAAACATTTTGAGAAATAACAATTCTTTTGCAAACATTTCTAAAAATCAGTTGACTTTTATTAGACGAGTGGGACTCAATAACGGCTATATTTTCAATTTTAATTGGATTTTAATCCTTCCCAAACAAGCTCTTAATATGTTACCATGCTAAATCGAAACTTGAGAGTTCATTACTCTTTCCATGTAGTTGATGTGGATCACAGTGACGGTGTCAAATGGCGTCATGTGGGGCCCATTACATTTTTTTTTTCCCACTTTTCTTTGATATTTTAGTGATTTACACTACTACCACCTACACACTAGGAATTTAGTGATTTACTACCACCATCGCCTTTCATCACCACCGGCAACCAACTCAACTATCACGCCATTCCACACAACATTTTCTTCCGACACGAAGTTTGATCTCACCACCATCACCTATGTAAAGACCAATGAAATGTCATCTAGAATGTGCTAACCATTTTATTTAAAAATTTGAACTGTTAAGTATAAAGACACCTGTACTAGTTTTAAATACCCTCACGTCTAGACCGAATATTTTTTTTTAATCGAAAGTACACAATTGTCATGAATGAATGACCACGAGAATTAAACCAATAGCATTTACCTACTATGATATCATTTAGAACTATTTCATCTAAAAATTTAATCCATCAACGAAAATATGCATTAGCCTTGAACAAAACGAATAGAAAATCTTACTTTAAGAATCTCAAAAATAAATAAATAAATGGTACACTTCAAGAATTCAACTCTTTTTACATATTACAATTACTTGTTTCTTCTCAGGCTCAAACCAGATGATAACAAAAGATCACAAAATTCATTAGGAAAAAAAAAATTACAATTGATTATATATGTAATAATAAAGACTAACGGTTGAAAAATTCTATTAACAAAGTGGGTAGAATTTGCTCAAAAAATTCGAAAAATCCATAAATTTAGAAATGAAAACCACAGCAGAGGTAGAAGAAGCACAAAGTAGAAACAAGAACAATGGCCTCTACCACATATACAATCTTGAAAATAACATCATCAACTAGCCATATCTGAAAACTAACACCCTTCCATTTCATTGAAGAGGTGAATCTCCATGGCAGCCAGCCTCTGCTCAGTTTCTTAATTGACCAAATCCTCTTCATCTCTCTCTCTCTCTCTGCTAGTTTTCAGAGGGTTACTGTGTTTTATATATGCTGCACAATGCTAATAGGGCATAGATTACGCCACTTGTGAAAAAGGGTATTGCTGGCCGAAGCTCGAGATTTTGGTACACAGTGAATAAGATTTGACAGTATTATAAATAAGATTGGAGATTTTTCCTTTTTCATAATTAACAACGGTCTGATTATCATCTTTCATCTTTCTGACCGTTAGTGCTTAAATTGTAGCAAAGATTTCTCAACGGCTAGTGGCCGGACAATTTAATTGGTGCACCACTGGCTCATTCACACAAGAAAATTGATTTTTTTTTTTTTTTCAAATATCCTTTAGCCAATTGTCTGAATTTGCTATGGCTAAATTTGTTAAAGTTAGAATCTCATATACTACATGATAAAAATATTAACTAACATATAAAGAATAATATAAAAAAACATTATGAGCTTGTGTGGGAGAGATTAAAATCAGATTAAAATTGAAAATATAGCCGTTATTGTTGACTTTTATTAGACGAGTGGAGCCCAATAACGGCCATATTTTCAATTTTAATTGGCTTTTAATCCCTCCCGAACGGGGCCTATAAGAGAATGTTCGACAAATTGTTGTCAAACGAACTCCTCGAACAATGATATTAAATCATTGTACTTAGTCGACATTGACCAAATAACGGAAGTGAAATATCAACCCACAAATGAAACAACACGAACCTATAACAAGTGTGGAACATTGAAAGTGGCCTGATTCATTTAGAGTTGCTCGTGACCCGACCCCTAACTTCTTGGACGGCTTTTGTACTTAGCCCACTTATTAACTACCTATTGATCTTTGTGGAAATTACACTAAACCAGCTATTTAGTTTTGATTTTTAAAAAATCAGGTTTTTACTTTATTTAATCAAAAATTAGGTTTTAATTTCACAATTAATATTAATAATAATATTTTTAAATTAAATTAAATATATACCCACCCTACTACCCACCCCACCAACTTTATTTAAATATAAAACCCAACCAAAACCTAATTCATTCAATTTCATCTCTCCCATCTCCGCCCGCTCCGGCCACCGCCCCTCCCCCTCCTCCTCCTCTGCTGCTGAACGGCAGCAACGTCGCTGCTGTTCAACAGCGTCGCGCAGGCAGGCAGCGACGCTGCTGCCGTGCAACAGCAGCGACCGCCCGCCGCCCCTCCCCCTCCTCTGTTGCTGAACGGCAGCAACGTCGCTGCCATTCAGCAGCGTCGCAGGTTCTTCATTCAACAGAGGCACTTCTCTCCCAACTATTAGTTTTGATTTTTAAAAAATCAGGTTTTTACTTTATTTAATCAAAAATCAGGTTTTAATTTCACAATTAATATTAATAATAATATTTTTAAATTAAATTAAATATATACCCACCCTACTACCTACCCCACCAGCTTTATTTAAATATAAAACCCAGCCAAAACCTAATTCATTCAATTTCATCTCTCCCATCTCTATCGTCGCCTTCGCCTCCGC
This sequence comes from Fraxinus americana, assembly GCA_035079005.1. Lineage (NCBI taxonomy): Eukaryota > Viridiplantae > Streptophyta > Magnoliopsida > Lamiales > Oleaceae > Fraxinus > Fraxinus americana. The sequence goes on along the minus strand of CM068707.1, from coordinate 1,883,911 downwards.
CCGCTCCGGCCACCGCCCCTCCCCCTCCTCTGCTGCTGAATGGCAGCAACATCGCTGCTGTTCAGCAGTGTCGCGCAGGCAGGCAGCAACGCTGCTGCCGTGCAACAGCAGCGACCGCCCACCGCCCCTCCCCTTCCCCTCCTCTGCTGCTGAACGGCAGCAACGTCGCTGCCGTTCAACAGCGTCGCAGGTTCTTCATTCAACAGAGGCACTTCTCCCCCATTTTCCGAATTAATGCACAGATTTCTACTTAGAACTTCTGATTCAATTTTCCAATAACAAATCCCAGATTTGCAGGTTTTGAAGGTGGACCACGCAAGAAAAATTGCCAATGATTTTTACTAATATATATATATATTGATAGGTGTATTTTATACACTTATTCGGTGTCTAAAATGATAATAATTGATAGTTTTTTTCACAAAATATATCCTAAATTATTGTATTTTAATTTATATAGGTAAAACTCAATGGTTGGACGAGAAATGGAAAGAAAGAAGCGAAAAATGTGAAAAATGGCACAATTCAAAGTTTGAGGATCAAATTACAAATTCAATAGTTGATTTAGACCACAAGATGATATTTTGAAGATGTCTAGAAGGCAATTGAGAGGAATTAGAACTCAAAAAGGAATGGAATTTATCACAACAATATCCAATTGCACAAGTTACATTTTAGATTTTTAGTCGAAAATTGAGACCCATTTTTGGTATCGTAAATGTCCGAGTTGAGAAATTTATACTACCAAAGTTGTAGCCTTTTAAGTTATCTTTCCATAGAACTTTGAATCGCTTCAATCGGATATCAGACGAGAAAGTTATGGCCAAAATACTGACTACTGTGCAGAGACAAAAAAATCTGCGCGCGAATGCAACTTTCCTTATCCGATTAGAACTCTTTTGGAAGTCAATTTGATCGTGATTTTCTACTAATTTTTGACTGTTACAAATAGAGGACAGTAGAATATATATTGGGAACTCTCATGTACATAATAAACGCCATTATTCATTAATTATTATAAGCAAATGAGGAGAATTCATAGTTTTTGTGAGAGAATTGATGGAGATTTGCAAGAATTCATTCAAGTGAAGGTTCAAACCTAATTTTTGAGCTAAGAAGAGAAGGCGCAACTGGAGATTCATCAAGAAACCATTGAAGAGATTTAAGATTTCAAGATTCATCTTCATATTCTCAATTTATCAATAATCCGGGTTATATCTTTTCACTTATATATGATTTCTTGTAATTTCAATATCATGTTAGGCTAGATTTTTATATTGCTAAAGATATAAATGAACCCTTGTTTTGAAATTTTTAGTATTAGTTAATTATTGACGTTAATTTATTAGAATGCGTTGATATTTATTATGATTTAGTTTGCTTTTCAATTAATTGGCCACTAGTTGAATTGTTTGTGAATTTTATTATCATCGAGATAGGTAATAAAATCGTTAGCACATAATAATAAATATTGTGAGGTTCGATAGAGAATAGAGATATACCTCTATGATTTGCATGGTTCATAATGATTTTCTAGTTCGTTAATGCATTTATCATGTTCGTATTTTTCATCGAGAGATAGGAAGGTCGCATGAAGGGAATAGATTTAATTGCTATCGAGAGAGGTTTTTAAATAAATTTGGAATTTCGACCAACTCGCATGATAACAAATTGTCAATTTAATTGTTAAACTAAAAATGAATGAATAAGGAGGATTCTAGATCTTAGCAATACATCTCATAAATTTGATAAACTCTTACTTTAATTTCTTGTGCGTGATAGTTTAGATATAGATTTATTATAAACTGTTATTGCTATTCGATTAAGGATATTATTAACTTTAACTCAATCAAACACGTAGTCCTCGTGGGTTCGACACTTTACACACTACTATATTACTTGATCACGACCTCGTTCACTTGCGGGAAATCAAACGATCATATATCATATCAAGCCAGAGAAATTGTAATCAAAGATGTGAACCTCTTGCTGAATCATTGCATAGCATGGATCATCAGTAGTGTAATTAGAAATTTGATCCATCTCAAATAGCAGTGATTCTATAGCCCCATACTGTGATGGGAAATCGATGTTCTGTGAATTTTCTAATAAATAATTCATAGGTTCTGGCACGCGGTATTGTGGATCAGGGCTTTCTGATGGCGTACTAAAACATGTTGATGAATCAAATGAAAAGTCGAGGCTATTTTCTTGATATGCATGATCTTCGATATCTATAATTGCCCTAACTTCCTCTACTGGCGGGGAAGTAGATGCATGAGGAGGAGGTGGAGATGAGCCCATGATCGGAGAATTTCCATTTCCATTTCCATTCCCATTCCCGGTGAGTTCTTGAACAAGATTCTTGAAGTTTGAAGAATCTATGATGTAAACTTTGGGACGTAAATTCTTGATCAAATTGTTGATAATACTTTGTCGTTTCTTGTCGTTTTTGGATATTTTCATGGAAGATTGACTCGATTTCTTCCCCATCTTGCAAGGAAGAATAGGTAAATTTGGTTACTGTTAGACCTTGTTGCCTATATCCGAGGATCCTAAGAGGTATATATATATATAATATATATATATACACACACACACGAGGAGGTTTTTACAATTCAAGGTGGAACACAGGAAGATACCGAGAATGATGTTTACATTGTTGACTTCATTCTATTTCTACACGAGGTATGTAAATTATAGTATATACCCACCAGTCGTGTTCGTTACGACTGTAGAACACGCAAGGAATATGCTGAGTTTTGAAATTGCATGGACGTGGTTGGTTTCTTGATGAGGTTGAGTTAAGGGGAAAATGACATTAAAAAAAAAAAAAAAAAACTAATAAAATGATTTTGTAAACAACAGTGAAGGCACGTAGCTAACTATTCACCAGTTTGTCTTCATATTGACAACCAAGTTACACATCAAATTTCAGACAAGGAGACGGAGAGGGAGATGGAAAAGAAATAATTAAAAAAAAAAAAAATACAAATTAAAGACTTATAAGAAGGAAAAAGACAAAAGGGTGCCCTAATAATTTACACTAAACAAAAATTAGGGTTCAGATTGTGCTTCCTAATCTTTTAACGTGTTATATGTACATATCAACTTACATAATAGTTTACTAACAAATGATGTAACGAAATTTAATTAGATCAAAATCTCGTCAATTAAATAACTTCCCTACTTACATTTTGACACATCATCACTACGTGAAACATTATGTAAATAGTTATGTACCAAAAGCATTTTCCATCATTAATATTGTGGTTTTGTATCTCTATCATTCAAATTTGAGGTTCTGAGTATCCGACCTAATAATATATATGAACATAGGTCCTCGTATAATGGAAACTGTGAGTGTGGACATTATAACTGCTTGAAATTTTCACATGACTTAAAATTAGAGGACGAAATTTGCTTAATATCTACCTTTCAGTCACACGAAAGAAGTAAAAGACTAGAGATCCAAAATATACACTATATTAGAGGTGCGATCGCATGACAGTATTGCTACATTGTTCACTGTTTTTGCCAAACATGCCCTTGCAATCGCATGGGCTGTTGTCCTACGAACGCATGAATCAGCTATCGACTATATGCAATTTGGTCGTTATGTTCAATTCTTTGGTCCGCTCAAGCTTGTTGTAACTGCAATTCAATTCCGTGATCTTTCAATTCATATCAAGTTGGTCCTCATTCTCTAAATTAAGCACAAAACTCATCATTTTTGCTCAGTTTTCATTCCTCCTCTCCAAAATCTCGTCTAGCATCGAGTTTTATTTAAATAAACAATACTTACATGAGATTAAACAACGATGTTCTAAAAGTACTCCCAAATATCCATGTTTAACAGTCTAGATAGTGCATAAAATACACTTAATTATCACTTCAATTTACACATTTCGACCCCAGTAAATGATGTACTTAATTTGCGAAAGATTTTTCCGGGGTTATTTTTCAATATCGGTGGAAATAATTGATGTCGACGTTTTGTTCTCACATTTTCATTGGATCAATATGATACCGCTCGGATGAAATTTTTCTTCGCTTGGATTTTCAATTGAAAAACTTACAAGATACGAAATGAACTATCTGAATATCTTATAACATGTACCATCATGCATTGTTATAATAATTAAAAGGGTATTAATCTCATAATAATTAAATAGGATGGGAATTTTTTTTCCTACCTAACAAAGACAAAAAATGAAGTCGTATTTAGTATATCATTATCAGTATAGAATATGAAGGAGATGCTCCGTGCCTCATTTCAACATCATCTATACAAATCTACAATTTTGGCTTCGGCTGTCTTTCTTGTATTAATTTTCACATTTTCAGGACCACAACAAATTCCACATTATTGGGCCCTCAATTATTTGTACTAATTAATTATTTATTGCACCAATAATTTGGTATGTATACGTTTTTTGTTGAAATTTTGTATCGAAAATTAAATGATTATTTAAGTGAAATTCATTATTTGATGAATAAGAAATTAAGCCAAATTTTAGTTTCTTAAATACGTGAATTGTTGGAAAATCGTATAGAATATTATGAAATATTCTAGAAAATATTTGAATGGGAACGTGTGTCTTTCCATATAAAAGATCATGACTTTTAATATGATTATTTTCCATTGGGTGTGTCTCTTCATATAGAGAGATAAATTTCAAGAGGTGTGTCATTTTGTATGGTTGTGTCCTTTAAGACAAACATTTTCAGCTACTATGTATAAATCTCATGTGTTTGGATTTTATTAATTCAATTCATAATTTCATATCATTTCTTTTGGTTAAACACTTTGTAAAAGTTGTCTTTTCTTGCATAAAAACACGGTTAGGTAGAGAGAGAATTCCTAAGTTCGTTGATCTACGTAACTTGGAGTGCTCCTATTACAGGTCGTGGTCATTGTATCTTGGAAGATAATTGACAAAAAGTCGTTAGCACTGATGCGGGGCAAATTCATCTTAAAGAGAGAGTTTCAAAAACTTGCATCGACCAATCCAATCACTTGCATTTCCTATTTTATTTTCTGATTTATTTGAACTTAAGATTTGATTTCTGAAAAAACTGATTATTCTTTTTATTATAGGAAATTTTTTCATCAAAGAATGAATGATTAAATCCGTTGTCACGTATTCAGCTTCAATAATTATCATTTCGTTTTCTCAAATCCTATTTTAGTAAGTCGAAACTATATTCGATTTTGCACACATAAAATGTACATTTTGAGAATATAAATCACGTACGTTATCAGTGTAATATCCTCAACACTTTTGGCCCAGAATGAAAATTGCAAGAGAACAAGAATAAGAGGAAACGATTACAAAATAGTGTTTTATTTTTATTTTTTGGGAACGAATGCGTTTGTGAATCATCAATTTTGGAGGGTTAAAATCGAGTACTTTGGCTGTTTGGCGTGTCCTCCGAGCACTTGCAGAAAATTAAGCTGGAGTCTTCAATGTATTTGTATCAATTATAGGCCTCTAACCATACAATTTTGTAGCACGTTAATGGCAAGTCAATTTTTTTAGAAAAAAGCTATTTGTACAAAAAGAATTTGACAAAAATGTTGACAAACACTCACATGATTGCCGGCCCCACATGAATAAAAAATTGAAAATAAAAAGTGGGCCCCCCACATGTGAGGGTTTGTCAACATTTTTGTACAAATTTTTTTGTACAAGTAGCAAGGTCCATTTTTTTAATAGTAGGGAGGAAGGCTGCGGTGTGAATGGTTGGGTATTATTCTCCTTTTTCCCTTCCCCTCTCCTTTTTCATTTTCTTAAAAAATTAAAATTTTACCAATTTTTTCCCTCTAAAAATCGTACATGCATGTGGCTGTCACGTGGAATTATAATAAAAAATTTCTATTACATATTTATGCTACAAGATTGAAAGATTAAAACCTACTTTCTCAAAGGGTTGAACCCCAATCTTGAGGGTCTTCCACCGCCCCACTCCTAGAGCATTGTAGAAGAGGTAAATCGCGGGATGTACCTCAACAGGCTAAAGTACAAGAGTTATCATACTGGTGCTCACAAAGAGTTAAATTTCATCCTTTGTAAGAGGCAGAAATCGAATCGTCACACTGCGACTGCCAACTCAGTTGAGATTACCTCACTCATCTCCTTTGCACCACTGAACTATGTCCCGAGGGAGATTAAAACCTACTTTCTCTGTTTCAAAGTAGGTTGAAAACTCCCACTGCTATTATTTTCGATGAAATTGAAAATGATTTAGCGATGTGATCCTAAAAATTCTTTTATAAGTCTCAAATACCATGCTCACGAGCACGGTATTAAAGAATGAAAAGAATTTTTTTTTTTTTTTTCAATCTTAAATGGATTTGTATATCCAAGCAACAAGATAAAATTGTGTTCCATTTTCAGCTTGACCGTAAAGAATAAATTCTCAAGAAGAAAAATCAATGGATAAAACTCCTTGGCAACAAAATCTAGTCAAATTATGCAACTAAGGAATAAAGTCAGCAACAAAATTCTCAGCTTTGAGTCTAATAGATTGACATGCCTTTTGGAGTTGCATGCTAGGGGGTGAATGATTAACTAAATCTTGAACTTAAGTTTGACACATCTCAAAAAAGGTGCCTTGACCTAGAAGAGCTTCTCTCTCAATTTTCATTTGATGAAATTGTCAAGAAGACCAAAATGAAACAAGACATCACTTTCTAATTTGAAGTAAAATAAAATTTGTTGTACTACGATCTGAAATTACCTTAGTCATGTTCATTACTCTTGATGATTAAGCTATTTCTTGATGGTGGTCGATTAGGAGAACCACAATGAAAATGATACTTTCGGCGAAGGTTTGTGACTCAGATTAAGATTTTTGAGTGATGTTGTCACTTTTCCTTGATACAGAAAGTAGTGTGTTTGTTATGTGATTATTATTTATTATTTTGGAGGGAAAGACTTTTATTTACACGATTATGCAAGGGTCGTGCTCATGTGGCTCATTGCGCCTGCTGACACCAATTGGACTTTGTTATGCTGTACAAAACTCCTTGTAGAGCGATCAGACCCACCATGGCGATGGTGGTCACTTAACTCGAACGAGTAGACCACATGTGTCACCCAATTCTTCGATCGGTTACTGCAGTGCGTGCTTATTGAGTCATCATCAACTCTCTCTTGCTTTCTTTCTTTCTCCTACCTACCCATCACATTGTGGTGTCTGGTGATCCATCGATTTGTAATAAATTCTTACTGTGGTAATCATGCAGCATACAATTTTGGCATCCTAAACAAAATCTTTAATGAAAAATATTCATGAATAATACTTACAAGAATTTAAGAAAAATTACATCGTAATGGCCTATATTTGGTATATTTACACATTGCATACAATATTTTTCAAATTTATATTTTACCTATTACATAGTGCCTAATGGTACCAAAAATTAACTATTCCAAAAAAAAATATATATATTATATCCATATCACGATTTTCCTTATATTACACCGAATTATAATTGTAATGAAGCTCATTTACTTTTGCTCATTACCACACCCACGCTTATCTCGTCAACATGTTTTTTCTCTCATCATCAACCTTTTGATTAGTTATCACGTCTTATCCCTAGTTACGATTTTCATTCAAAACATCTACTAGGAGGGCATAAAAATTCCTCATTTTTAATTAAGCAAATAATAATAATAATAATAATAATAATAATAATAATAATAATAATAATAATAAGCAAATACATAAGTTAGATAAAATATGTGCCCCTCATTTCAATTATGGTAGAAATTTTCAACACTACACCTCCTACACACTCGGAGTAGAGTGATTTACTACTACCATCACCTTCCATCACCACCTCTACCAACACAAATATCAATGCCATCCACCACCACCACCCCATTTCTTTCCAAGTCCAAATTCGATCTCACTACCATCTCCGATGTAAATACCAATGATATATCATCTTGAATGTACGAACCATTTCATCTAAAAAATTGAACGGTTAGGAATAAAGACACTGGTGCCAAATATTCCTAGTTTTCAACACTCTGGTGTCTAGATCGAAAAAGATTTTTTTATGGAAAGTACACAATTGTTATAAATGAATGACTACAAGAATTCAACTAATGACAGTTACCAACTATGATATTCCTTTGAACTATTTTATCTAAAAATTTAATACGCATTAGCATTGAACAAAATGAATAGAAAATCTTACTTTTAAGAATCTAAAAACAAAAATGGTACACTTTAAGAATTCAACTCCTATACAGATTTGTTTCTTCTCAGGCTCAAATCAGATGATAACAAAAGATCACAAAATTCACTAGAAAAAAATACAATTGATTATATACATAAGAATGAAGAATAATTAATTAAGTGGGCAGAATTTGGTCTAAAAAATTTCAAAAGAATAATCCAGTAAAACTAGAAATGACAACCACAGCAGAGGTAGAAGAAGCACAAAGTAGAAACAAGAAAAATGGCCTCTACCACATATACAATCTTGAAAATAACATCATCAACTAGCCATATTTGAAAACTAACACCCTTCCATTTCATTGAAGAGGGGAACCTCCATTGCAGCCAGCCTCTGCTCAGTTTCTTCATTGACCAAATCTTCTTCATCTCTCTGTGCTAGATTTTGTGTTTATTTTATATATGCTGCACAATGCTGATGGGGCATAGGTTACATCACTGGTATATTGCTGGCCGAAGCTCGAGATTTTGGTACACAATACTGAATAAGATTTGACAATATTATAAATAAGATTCAAGAAAATTTTCTCATAATTAACGGTCTGATTACCATCTTTTTGTCCGTCAATGCTTAACTTGTAGTAAAGATTTCTCAACAGCTAGTGGCCGGACAATTTAATTATTGATAATAATTAGTCGTCTTAATTAAAAAGTTGAGATTGGAGGAGAAACTCTGGTGCACCACTGCCTCATTCACACAAGAAAATTGATTTTTTCCCCTCTTTAGCCCGTGACAACCATTAAAAAGGTTTTTTTTTTTTTTAGGAAAAATGAGTTTTAGAATAATAGTTTTTTGAGAATGTATAATTAAAACGTAGAAAAAATTTTGAATTTACATACAAAATATTTTATGGTGAAAATGTATGGTTCTTCGTTGTGCTTACTAGCTTTCAATCCAGTTCAATTTATCAATGTGTTTCCATATTAACTTTGAAAAGTAAAATAATTGAATGGGAAAATAAAAAGACATGAGCTTTTTTACTCATAAGCACGCATTTCGATGCTTAGGTTCAACTTCTCATGCTTATGCCGCAGTCAAAAATAGAATTGACCGCCTTTTCAACATCTTGAGACTTTTCATTCATGCCTCTTCCCTCACGTCTAGGCCCATCTAGACTCCCCGCAATTTTTCGCCTTTTAAAACACTGGTTTTACTGATGTGCATACTCCCAACTGGATATGGATGAATGTGCAGTGCACAGAAAATGTCCATATTTAAAACAGTATCATAAGAATTTTTCAGTAGCTCCAAACTGTGAACCTTTCATCCTCATTTCTAACTATACCTGGGCACTATACAACATCACACGATGAATCTTTGCAAACAAATTTACCTAATACCAGTCTGGTGGTAAATAATTGAGACATGAATTTTAAAAGGGAAAACAAGAATAATCAACTAGAGAATGTTTTATCGTTTTTCCCGGCAAGAATCATCCAAATCAGGAGGCCCAGACAGAATGCTTGGTTGAAGAGAAGTCGCGTCAGGAATTCTGATATAATGGGAATAAAGACAGTACTACAATGGGCATGAATATAATTATTTCCATTATGCATTTTTATTTTTTATCCAGGCCAGAATCATCGAAATCTGTAGGCCCCAACTGAATGCTTGGTTGAAGAGAAGTTTTGTCTGGAATTTTGATACGACTAGGAACCAAGAAAGAACAACAATGGGAATGAATATAAGGAGCCCCATTCTGCATCCGTACGCTCTTGACAACTCCATCATTGAATCCCAAATTTTAGCTTTCTTCAGGCAATCCACATGCTTGAGCAACATGAGGTTTGTAGGAAAATGTAGAGTAATAACATTAATAAGATCACCATAATGTAACAGAACAAGAAGAAACTAGCCTTTTAACCAATAAATTTGGAGTCGATTATCATGAACAGATATTTACTTACTAGGATAAGTGCCCATCCAGTAGGCATGAAGGCGATGATAGCTGCAAATATATCAGTTAAAACAAGGCCGGCAACCATAAATAATACAGTCATGACTGATAAAAAAACCAAGGAACAACAGTCCTTTCAGAATCCTGAACATGAGCTGAAAATCCATACCAAATTTTCATCTGTCCATGGACACCACCTGTTGTATACAAAGACATAAGACCAACATCAGAGTAAAATTCTGAACAAGCGAAGTAAGTTAACAGGATTAAGTGATGCCTCTTAGACGATACTCCTAGGATTACTCCCAGGGCTCTGTCTTACAATCAAGGCACTCCTCAGGATTGAAGCTCCCTTTATATCGTTAGAATATAAACTTCTTTTATTATTAGTAAGTTCATCGAAGGCCTTTTCAAATTATTAGTACCCATCAGTTCACAAGGTGTATCGCCCTCCCAATTTGAAGTTTTTAATTGGAAGTTTTAACCTTGTTGACTATGACAAGAATTGCTAATATAAAGAGACTCCTGACCAATATGTACACCTTCATTGAAACTCAATATGCACACCTTTAAGACCATGAGAGCAACTACCATGACAAACCAAGAAAGGCCGTAAACCTGTAGAAATGATTTTAAGCAAGAAAAATGAGCATATCAATGAAGAAGACAAAAAACAAAAACAAAAAGAACCTAAACAGAGATGAAGTAATCTATACCACAATACTCTTGCTTTGATTAGCGATCTTAAGCTGATAGACAATCCCATATTGGTTGATGAAAAAGCGAAATATAAGGATAACCTCAAGAACCCTACCCCTTATATTAGTGTTTTTCAAGTGTTCCAATTCTTCGCTCCACCAAGATTCCCAATTTTTATCTTATGAAATCCCAATGCCTCCACGGTTACCCATGTACCTCTTCCAATCTGTCCAATCATTAACTGTTTTTTGCCAGTGGAGTCCACATGGAAGGAGCAAATAACTAGGAAGCAACAAGGAACCAAATTGAAGATGTAATGAAGAAGTATAATGACGATCTGCGATATGAATGGCCATAGGTCTAATAAACAATTAACCGAATTAAAAGCTCTAAAGCTTTTACAAAGTGAGTGCGAGAGTACAATCTGTAATTTTCAGAAAATTTGGCATGACAAACAACAAAACCCCAACCAGTGTCTCGGTATTTAGAGCCTCCATGCAGAATTGTCCTTTCATAATAATGTGCTTTGGTTCCAAGCTGAAATGTAAAGAACACAGATGCCAGCAGCTGCTGGTGCATAATTATGAAGTCACCAATAGCAGAAACAAATCCTCTTTCTATTCCGATTTCCATCACCATAACACAAGCAACAACCCTAGCTGAAAGAAAGACTGGGTAGCCAAAGCTTCCTCAAGAGCCTTGCTCTGAAGAGTTGGTTCTCCCAAAATTCTCTTTTCCAATCCACTCAGGAATCAGGACTATATACAATCGTCCATATAAGAAGACATATACAGTAAGCACCGAAACTTGGAGAATAGTTCTAAATTGAAATCAAATTGCAAAGATTAACTTTTAAGAAGAACTAGTGGGGTGAACGTTTGTTGCACGTTAATTGGTTAATGCTAATAATAAGTGCACGTAAATTTTAGAGAAACTCATTTGTAAACGTGAAGAATATTCTTAAGCTAAGGATTGAGATAACAACTAAAAGAAATCAACAAACAAAAAATTGATTACCACGTAATAAGAAGCACTATATTAAATTCAATAAGAAATATAGCCAATACCAAGTTTGTTGTTATTTACCTGCTTAGCATCCTCTTTGAAGTTCTCCTTTCCAACCATCCTAATGCACTGGGGTTGACATGAAGCATGCAGTTAGATTTGTCGATAGCATTAATCAAAACAGCTTTTCAAGTACAGCATAACTGCATCATAGTATTTCTATAAGTGCTTCTATAAATACAGTTTAACAGACTCAGTATACAAACAAAGCAAAATAAAAATTAAACTTAATAATTACATAATGGTGTACATGTGGTGAATCGGCAACTGAAGCTAAAGCATTTAGCGCACCCTCTTGCACCATTTGTTTGGTGTTCTGAAATTTATTTAAAAAATTTGTTTATTGGAAAAACATGGTTGTGCGTTCAACATATAGGCATAAACTTCCATGTACATTTTTACAAAAATATTTTATTTTCTTCCTTAGTCGGACCTATAGAAGTAGAAGTAATTTGTGTACTATTATATCTAAGTAAGGTGTTAAAGTTTCCGGGGTATAATTTTCACTGAAACTAAGAACGGCTGAGGCTGCACGTGCTTGCAAAATAACAATAACTCAAAAACGAACCAAAATTTTAGAAACAATGATTACCTCAATAAATCTATTATACTCAGTGTGTTAATAACTATATGTTGAAACAGAGTTCAAACCACAGGTTACCTCAATGGCCCAAAAGGAAGCCACAAGATATCCCACTTAAAATTTGCCAATCTGCAGCATAGATCAATCAGAGTCGATATGAATAATGAGGTATTTAATGGAATGTGTTCTTGATAATTGATGGAAGCTATTGAATTAGAGAAGGCGGGATTAGCATAAAAAGAAAAATGAAAATGAACTCGTGTTTGAAAGCAAACGACGAACTAAAAATGTAATATGATCAATTCTTCACTCAGGAAATAATTTCTCTGTAAATTTTCATCATGTACTATTAAATCTTATTATAATCCCTAACATGAGCTGTGATAATTTGAATATGGATTGTGTGCAAGGAATTAACCAGTTACCTCAGCATGTGTGTGGTGTAACCATAGGACTGCCAATAATGTACCAGGGAAGCAGGAATACGAAAACCATCCCCGTTGGTACTTTGAATTGTGCAGTAATCCAGTGATTACCATGAAGCACACCAAAACAGCAGCCCACCCTGTGATACGCTACGAATTAGCAATGAATTAACAGGAAAGATCATCTTGTAAGACATAATTTTAAAACTAAAGTATAAGACATGTCAATACGTGAAAGATTTCTGCTATTGGGGCAACATACAGAACTTCATTGATTTATAAATTAGCACCATGTCGAATTTTTTCTCAACATCCACCAACTTCTCAACATCATTCCCAGTATGTTACATGGAATCCAAAATTTAACAAATGCTATGCACTGTGTAAATTATGTAATATCACAAAAATCAATCCTTTCCATCTAATCATCCTCATTTGAAATCGGAATAGCTCCATATATGATCGAGAAGTAGAATCCCTATAGTTTTACTGCCCATTAAAAACAAGAAGCACAAACGGATCTACAATTTCTAATTGAATTTCCAAGTTCCAACGTTACACTAAAACGTTAAACAAATAAACAATTTAGAAGGCAGCACTAATCTAAAGATTTGGCAACATTAAAGTAAACAAATTTGCAGGTGTTGGGTAGAATAAATGCACACATTATTCAAATAATTCCACAATTTCATCATTTAAGGTTCACAAAAATCAATCTTTAACTATTTAACAACAAAATTTAATCATGTTCACTCTAAAAATCCCACATAAAAATAACTAAATTTGGGGAAATGTGCAGAATTCCACAATTTCATTGTTAAGGTTCTCAAAAATAAATCTTAACAATAATTAACAGCAAATTACTCAACAAAATCATAAATGAACGAAATTTGGGAAAAGAGTACCAGGATGTGGATATAATCCTTAAAAGCGCTTTGTTAAGAAGGGGAAAAATAAATCTGGATCGGATAAACAGTAACTCCTATTTCATTACAGATCGATATTTATTTCAGTTGCCTCATTTCAAAGTAAAGCAATTAAGTACTGATGCTTAAAATCGACAAGGTATGAGCAAAATGAAAATGGTGGGACTTTCGTTTTTCTTCTATTTCTTTTTTAGGGATTTTTTCATTAGTGTCAACCCCTTGAACCTCTTGAGCCCCAACTGCCACCGCCACAAGACCCTCAAGTAGGAGATCTGTAAACACTACCAGTTGGAAAAGAAGGGAAAGAGTTAAGTAAAGCTCCAGAAGGTGTATTAATCGAGAGATGCTACAAGAGACATAAGAAACAGATACAACAAGATCCATAGATTTGACATGAACAAAATCGTGATGAATTCAGCTCGCTTAGAAAAAGAGAAATGCCCATGAAAACACTTAACAATCAATAAAAATGAATGAATTTATGATGATAATGATGATAGAATTGAGATTAAGCACAATTCATAAGAAATAAAAGTAACAGTCTTTCAACTCACAGCATAGTTTTTGAAACTGGGAAACTTTGAATTAGAACGGAAATGCCACACAAATTCATGAATAACAATCAAAATTAGAAAAAGAACAAAAAATAACAAATAAAATCGAACAACAGAAAAATTCAATTCTAGAATAAATAAAAAATTATGCATCATAAAAACATAAAGAAGCCCATGAAAATCAAACCAACCAAAATTCTAATGAAGCTGGCACACAAATTAATTGACACCAATTAGATTACTGAAAGAAAATCAAAAATATCAAAAATCCAATTCACGCAAACAAGATTCAGATCACCATAACAAATCAACCGAACTGAATTAAACCTACATCAAAAACTCTAAAGGGCTTCCAAAAATTAAACTGAAAAAGAAAATTACGGGCTGCAGCATTCTTCCTCTTCGTCGTCGTTATCCACTTGTGGTTCCTCATCAAAGAAGTTCGACAGCCCTTGATTCTTCTGCCGCTTACCATTGTGACCACCGCCTCCTCCATACTTTTTCATCATCATCTTCCTCCTCCAACACCCCCCCCCCCCCCACACCACACACACACACACACACAAAAAGGCTAGGCATTGTTTTTACCTAACAAAAGTGCAGACATTGTTTTGTCTCTACAATCAAACAAAGACCATAAACTAAAGCGTTTCAGCCAAAAAATAAAAATAAAAATTTATAACCCAACTTAAATGTTGTGACATATGTTTGAGCTTCAAAACATTTCCGAGTTGATGCATTTTTCCTTGTCCTTGGTTGTACAAATGGAACTAACCCGGTTACTACTCTTCATTCTTTGTCGTAGCAGCCTTCTTTCTGGCATTTCTAGGCGTCAACCTCTTGCAAATCTTCAACCATCATTTCCAGTGCCAAAATTTCTACTTGGATTTGCACAGAAGCTTTACTTGCCTTGTCCTTCCCCATCCTCAAACAGTCCAGCTCAGAAAATAAAGGACCAATCCTTGTGTATTAGCATCGCTGGTCAAACCAATTCCAGTGTTGGCATGAACTGGAATTCAAAAGGTGGTGGTGGATGCACTTCGTTTCTTGGATGCCTCTTTCTCTCCTTGGCACAAGCTTCGCCTATGAATTTAATAAAACAAACAACATTAGCAATCAGTTCGAGCATTTATGAATTATGAGAACAAAAAAATTTGGATACCCTTGAGATTTCGTTCTATGGCCAGACCATCTTGTATTATGGGGTCATCTGCACTTGCAAACCAACACGGAAAATAGGTACAAATGAATTAAGTTCGGTCATATTAGGGTACTGTTTGTTTCTGATTTTGAGAATTGATCAATTCTCATTTTCAACCATACATTATTCAATAAAATAATATTTTCCATCACATCAATAATTTTTTCTTCTTTTTAACCGCATATTTTCCATCATATCACTATTCAAAATCAATTTTCCCCCAAAAATTCCTAACAAACAAGCACTAAATAACATTCACAAAAAACAGTGCTTGAGCTTCAAATCAAAACATACCTAATTGGGTGCATTTGGCCTATCACGATACCTTTTGCTGTGTCCTCTTGAGCTATGAACACTACAAGTCATGAGCAAGGTGCCCTTCCTCATTCTTGAAGTGAAGCTTGATTGAGTGATGACATCTTTGATTGAAAACATAAAGGGATTATAGATTCTTTAATCAAATCATTTTCTCATATAACGCCTGTTTGTTGGGCATTTTGCTGCCATTTTTAGAAAAAATAGGACCGCTGGGAGCCTGCAATTTTTTACTTTTGTCACATAATGGCCTCGAAAATTGGTGCTCCAACGGCTACATTTTTTATACTTTTGGATGAAAAATATGGCTCAAACAGGCGCATAAACTCTAAAATTCATACTCCATGTTGAATCTGAGAAAATAACAAATTCACAAACTTGCTGGATCCATGGATGTCATATTATTTGGCTGGATAGGATATGATCTCCAAATTGATTTGTGATCTTCTCTTGATTTTCACTCTCTTGTTGACGGGGATGCAGAGAATCTCAAGAAAACCATCAAATAAGGACCATAACCATTTAAAATAATAATAATTGAATAGTCACTATCTTTCGGTTGTTATAAATTGGCCCCTCATCAGTTTAAAACAACATTTCAGTCTCTACACTATATTTCCATGAAATCTAATATCCATTAGTCAAAATATATTTCTAACGGATCACTTTAATTGATTAATATTCTTTAAATAATAGCATCATATATTTTAATATACAACGTGTAGCCCCAAATATGTTGAAATTATCCAACAATCTCCCATTGAGCCATACGCGTAATCTTACAAATGTGCACAACCTTATGAGCTTCAAATTTTGCTATCATTATTATGGGTATTACCAAACAATCTCGTCCATTAGTCATATTGATATAGGATCAAAGCAATTTTCGTCATATTTAACATAACTAAATCCATCAATGGTCACATACACCTATACAACCAAATGACATAGATAATCATGGGAGCGTAGCATAAAAATTACATGTTATGTAATCCAAACATATCTATTTCCAACTGGTCCAACCTTATTTCTTAAGTGAAATCAATACTGAGCATAATAACAGAGTGAAATGAACTGAATACTTTATTTTTATACAGAATAATATCCAAATACACAAATGTGTCCATAAAACATAAAGCAATGAAAATACAAACTCCCACTAAAACATGATATTATCATGAATAACACCCATATGAGCAGTGTGTTCATGAAAGACTTTGTGTGTTAATCCCTTGGTATGTAAATCCGCAATCATGGAGTTCGTCCCAATCTGCTATACGGAAATCTGTTAACTCTGTACTCTTTCCTTCACAACCGAGAACTTAATTTCAATGTGTTTTGACTTAGATGAACTCATGTTGTTATTGGAATATAGAACTGTTGAGTTATGTCACAATATAACTTTAGTGGTCTTTCCATGTCATTCAGAATGCACAACCCAATTACAAAATTTCGTAGCCATATTCCATAATTAGGCGTCTCATAGCATGCTACAAATTCTCCTGCCATGGTAGAAGAAGCTATGAGTGTCTGCTGGCACTCTTCCAGGAAATAGCTCTTCCAGCTAGCAGATAGCTATAGCCTGATATGGATCTCTTACTATCTGGCATCCAGCAAAATCAGAATTTATGTACCCTATGATCTCTAATTGATCCGATCTGACATATGTGAGCATGTAGTCCTTTGTTCTCTTCAAATATTTTATAACCCTTTTGGCTGCTTTCCAATGATTCATTCCAGTGTTGCTCAAATATCTGCCTAGCATTCCAATAATGAATGCTATGTCTGGACATGTACAACTTGAGCATACATAAGATTCCAACAGCTGATGCATAGGGAATCTTCTGCATTTTCTTAACTTCAAGGTTATTTTGCGGGTATTGTTTGAAATTAAATTTGTCTCCCTTAGCGACAGGGATGTCACCTGATTTACAGTTTTGCATGTCAAACCTCTTAAGTACTTTATCGATATAGTTCTTTTGTGACAAACCAAGAATACCCCGAGAGCGATCTCGATGTACCTGAATTCCTAATACAAAAAAGGCGTCATCAAGATCTTTCATCTCAAAATTTCTTGATAAACATCTCTTGGTTTCATGGAACATGCATATGTCATTAGTGGCAAGCAGTATGTCATCAACATACAAAATCAGGAAAATATGCTTACTCCCACTGAACTTGTGATACATACAGTCATCAACAACATTCATCTCAAAACCAAACGAAATAATCACTTGATGAAATTTGTAGTACCATTGACGGGAAGTTTGCTTGAGCCTATAGATGGATTTCTTTAATTTGCAAACCATATTTTTCGGGTCACCTGACACAAAGTCTTCTGGTTGCACCATATAGATTGTCTCATTAATGTCGTCATTGAGAAATGTCGTCTTAACATCTATCTGATATAGCTCAAGGTCAAAGTGTGCAATAAGTGTCATAATTATCCTGAAAGAGCTTTCGTTGAAACTAGAGAAAAAATCTCTTTGAAGTCAATGCCTTCCTTTTGGGTAAAGTCTTTAGCTATAAGACGAGCCTTATATCTTTCCGCATCACCTTTCGAATCCTTCTTGCTTTTAAAAATCCATTTGCAACTAATGGGTTTTGTACCTTCGGTAACGTGACAAAATCCCAAATTTTATTGTTTTGTAACCTTGCAGGCCTGACGGAAATTGATTGGATCATCTTCCACCAATCCATTATTTTCCCCATGTTCTTGAAGAAATACTATAAAATCATCTGAAATAGTATTTTTCCTTTCTCTCGTGGATCTCCTTAAAAGCATTGGTTATTGGGGTTGTTGAGTTTGTACATCTGGAATAATTAACTTATTTTGGATGGGAGGTTCAACATTGTCTTGTTGAGGTTTTGGATATACTTCTTGATTAATGACAGGTATAGGAACATGTACATTGTCAAAAGCAATAGTAGGAATCGAAACTCATCCCTACTCGAAGACAATGTCAAAATTAATTAATTCAAAACTTTAAGGGTCAATAATTAATTATTGGAGAGTCTAGGAATCAAAATTAATTATTCAAAACTATTGGGGCCAATTTAAACCAATTATGAACATATAGGGATTTAATTATAAAATTCAGAACTTAAATGACGCAAATTAATTAATTTCAGAATTTCATGGACTGAATTATTAAAACCCATAACATTAAAACCCAATTAGGATTAAATTTAAATTTTAGAGGCTGAAATATAAATAACTCAACCCTAACCCTAATATTAAATTGCAATCATGGCCTAAAAATACCAAAATTGCAGCCCAAGTCCCCGCCCCCAAAAATTCCAAAAATTAGGGTTAGTAAATGGAACCCCTCTTTTCCTTTCATCCTTGGCGGCGCCGCTAAGGCCCAAGTGATCGAGGGAGATGCCGGACGACATCCCCCCACACCCCGCCACAACTGTTGTAACAGCAACGTGAGGCGTTGCTGTAACAACAACCACGTCGCCGACACTTCAAATATATATATTATAAATAGATATGAAAATCCTCATGTTAAAAAATCGAATTTGATGATGAAAAACTTTAATTATGGATGAAAAAACATGATCATTATACCAAATCCATATAATAACATTCCAAATTCCACAAAAATAATAGGAAAATCATTTAACCCAAAAATTTAGAATTAGTAAAACTTTAATTTCTCAATAATCAACCATAGAGAGACTCTGATACCACTTGATAGAAAACATAAAGGGATTATAGATTCTTTAATCAAATCATTTTTTCATATAAACCCTAAAATTCATACTCCATGTTGAATTTGAGAAAATAAAAAAACCACAAACATACTTGGATCTATGGACGTCAGATTATTTGCCTGGATGGGTTATGATCTTCCAATTGATTGATGATCTTCTCTTGATTTTCACTCTTTTGTTGATGGGGACGTAGAGAATCTCAAGAACATCATCAAATAGAGATCATAACCATATAAAATAATAGTAACTGAATAGTCATTATCTTTCAGTTGTTTCAAATTGACCCTTTATTAATTTAAAACAACATTCCAGTCTCTATACTATATTTTCATGAAACCTAATACCTATTAGTCAAAATACATCTCTAACAGATCACTTTAATTGACTAATATTCTTTAAATAATAGCAATACACGATTTAATATACAACGTGTGACCTCAAATATGCTGAAATTACCCAACAATCTTTGTTATGTCTCCTTCTCTTCTTCTGTTTTCTCCCCTTTTTGGAACCAAATCAACCTTGTGGTTTAATAGGAGGGCAACAACTGGAGGCCACAACTTTTTCCTATTGATAGAATTCATAATATTCTCGTAACAATTAAGATATGTAATCACTCTATATGCAAACATATCATTCAAAACGGATGGATAAAACTTAACTCTATATCTCGATAAGATTGTAATTTTTATTTGGATTTGCTTGGATTCGAGAAACAAGAACAATGATGTGTTTTAGAACATATCGAATAGGGCCTTGTAGATGACTTATTCGTGTCTGCTGTGATTAAGACCCTGCGTAATCATCGAACGAGTGACCTCAATTTCGAGCGAGCACTGTACCATTAGTTGCTATTCAAATTCTTTGAGGTGCCAATGGATGAGATCTGATTTGGAATATCGATCTCAGTATTTTGGATATTGGGATGGAACAATTTCAGATCATATACTTGTAAGATGGAATTTTTTAATGATTTGGTTGAGACGATCGTCAATTCGAGAGATTTCTAGTAATCGGACCTGATCTCAATTGGAATCGTTGGACTAGATTTTGCGACCTGTGTAGAATGAATTTCTCTTATGAAAGTAGAATTTGAGGGACTATACATATTGGTGGGAAAAATTTGCTAGCTCTAATATATTAATAGTCAAACTATGATGGTCAAAGGACATTATTACTGAAGAACCTTGCTACACTACTTGCTGGCTTACACTCTGGATTACACTTCCTAATAGAAAGACCTAAATATCATTCTTCTATATTTTAGTCAAGTCAATATTCTCTATTCCTAATATATGATAAGTTTGGTTTATTTCTCCTAATAAATGGAAAAGTCAATTATACTCATATTTATCAATATATTTTTTATTAAAACAATCATTTAATATTCTAATTTTATTTTCTAATTTATTAATTTCTTTATTAGTTCTGACTATATTTTCTGTAAAATATAAAGGCACAGGTATATTTCTACCATTTTGCAGAAAATAATCAAGTACAGTATAAAATGATTTAATTTCTTTTCTTTTCATTTCGCAATTAATTTCTAAATATTGAATGATAGTAACTAAAACTTCATAAATATCATAAGTGCAAATATTAATGCAAGTATTCAACATAAATAAGAAAGATCTTAGAGTATTGAAGTAGAAGGTAAAGACAGAATAATATCAACGAGATTTCCCTCGAGCTTGCTCCCGTTTGTTTGTATACTCAAATATAAGTGATCGATGATATTTGAGTTTAAGAAAGTGGGTTATGGTCCAACACGACTTCCGCACTCTTATTATTTTTCTCTCGACTCTTTTGCATATCTCACAATGGATCACACGAAATTATAGTTTTCCTTTCAACTCCTTGTTAAAACATCACCTTGAAAGGTAATAGGGTTCTCATGACTTTCTCTAACAACGCCTCAAACGCCTACACACGGCTATATGGCAACAAGATACTTGCACTAACACTCAAGGTTCTCACCGTTGGAGTATAAGTAAGATAAGCGAATAGAAAGACGGTATTTTCAAACAATTTTGATTTCATAAACACATCACACTAATATCTCTTACATAAGAGTATACATTCATATTTCAGCTACACTCTTGGTACTTTCTCTAAAGAGATTAGAACTCCATAGAGATTATCTTATTACAAGCTTCAAGTGAAAAAGAGAAACTGCAATGGTTATAAGATTCGAAAAACTAGAGAGAAAGATAGTTTTTTGCTTAAGGATGGGCTCTCTTCTTCTGAGAATTAGTCTTTCTTTTATAGACTCAAAAAGTTCTCCAACTGTCCTTCATTATTGTGGTGTTACTATGAAAGATGATGAGAATCTTATTGTGGCCTAAAGTTCTTTGTCTTAACATGAAAAATTATTGAGGTGAAACCCTACAGTTTTTCTTTATCAAAGTAAATCTGATAAAGTAGTGATAAAGGGGGTCCTCTACTTTTCCATATGAGACTCAAACCACTCATCCGGAAATTTCTCTGGATCAAGTGAGATTGGTGAGTCATCTTCTTCATTGCTACAGAACTCATACTTATGGTTTGGATAACACCAAAACTGTTTACACGGCTCATTTTTTGTCTTCTGTGTCCTACAAGCTTCACCTCCAAAAATATGACCACACCATAAATCAAGATAGTGTCAATCTTCTTGTTTAGTGGGTGCCACAACCTTACTGTAAATCAAGTGGTCTTGTGATTCATACACTCAAATATTCTGATTTTCTTCAATAACTTTCGGATATGCTCAAATTGCTCCTTATATCCCTGGGCTCTACGGAAGGTTGTCATCTTGATAACTTCTTCTGGTGTAGTTTTATGGATTTCACTCTTCTCAGGCTGAAGATGCTTGGAAGTAACGGCAATCCTTATGATATGGATAACTGATAGTAGCCTATCTTCTTCATTATCCCATTCGGGACAGGCAGAGAAAAACCTGATATATATGTTTTTATGTTTAAGAACTTGGCAATACCTTTCAATAGCTCGGACTACTTATTTTGGTAACAAAGAAATTTCTTTTAAAGATTCCGATGGGTAAATACAAATTATATTTTCCATTTCGTAAAGAGCCTGAACCCAATAAGTTGGGGCTCCTGGATAAAGGTTAACGTTGTTGTAAGTTCCATATATTAGCGTTTTCATCCACCCTCCTAGACTGGTGAACCAGCAGCAGGCTAGATTGAACAATACATATGCAAGCATAAAATCGTCTTTATTTTTAATGTTCATAACACCATGAGTGTTACGGCTTTGATGATATTTGAGCTACTAAGCTCTGGTATGGAGATACTATCCTTTGTAAATATTTTTTCCTGTGAGGGAGACAAAGTAGTATTCTCTCTAACTGAAAGTTTATGAAACTTCAATGCTTCTGGTTCAATATTGGCACAAAGGTCTTCAGAATTATTGGCACTAGGGCCTTCAAATAATATAGCCTTGTTGGCTTTCTCAGATATCGGCTTTACATCAGCCATTTCCATCAAAGTTATCTTGGACTCTATCGCAGCAATCTTTATGTTCACCTCAAACTTCAATGCTTCTATCTCCTTCTTGATTTGCTCCATTTCTGGTTAAGAACTCTAGAATAAAATTATCATTTCCTTTAATATGGATAATATTAAATTTAAATGGTGCAAACCACATTTGCATTCTAATAAGTGGTCTTTCAGCTGCACTTGTTCCGAGTTTATTTGTTAATAATGGTTTTACCTGAGTATTATCTGTTCTAATAAGAAATTTTCTAGGTAACAAGTATGGTTCAAATTTTGCTACTAATTTCTTAACCGCTAAACATTCTTTACGATTAATATCATACCTGGTGTCGACATCTTTGAATGTGCCTGAAGTATAAGCAACAAACTCTTCTGGGCATTTACACAATGGATTACAAAGAAACTCTTTATGGTTTTCTTTTCTTTTAAGTATTGCTCCCCAGTGCAATAGAGAGGCATCAGTTTCTAAAATAAAGAAATCTTCTTCATTTGGAATATTTAATTCATGTAGATTTTCACAAATTTTCTTAATTTTGTTTACCATTTCTACATCTTCTTGTATCCATTCCCATACAACTCCTTTTTTAAGTTTTTTGATAAAGTGGACTTTATATTTAGCACAATTTTTTATAAATTTTTCAGAATAATTTAATAATCCGATAAAACTTTGCAGTTCTTTCTTGTCTCTAATCACTTCTGGAAATTCTATAATTTTCTTACCAATATGAGATTGTTGAAATATTTTTTCTTCTATAAAAATATATCTTAAGAATTCAACTTCAAATTTAGCTATTTCTGTCTTTCTTTCTGATAAGGCTAATCCATACTTTTTAGCAATATAGTTGAACTTCTTAAGATGTTCAATATGTTCTTTTAAATTTTTACTATGAATAAGAATATCATCCACATAAACAATGCAGAAATCTTTTATTGATCTAATAATCTTATTCATTCTTTGTTGGAATATTTTAGGTGCATTCATTAATCCAAATGGCATAACATTCCATTCGAATTGTCCTAATCGATTAGGAATGGTAAACTAGTTAAAGGCTTTGAGGTTTCATCTAATTTTATTTGCCAGTATCATGATTTACAATCAAATTTAGAATATATTTTACTTCCTTATATTTGTTTTATTAACAAATCTTTTATTGGTAGTTTATAACTATTTGGTATTGTTTTAGAATTTAATTCTCTATAATCAATTACCATTCTAGCTTTTCCTCTTTTAATTTCACTATGTTTTCTAACCATAAATGCTTGACTATTATATGGACTTGTTGATTCTCTTATCACTCCTAATTGTAAGAGTTCTTTAATTTGTATATCAAATTCTTTTTTATCTTCTTCGCTATAAGGAAATTGTTTTCCTGATATCTTAGCATCTAGGTTTTTTAGTTCAATGGTTGTCATAGGTTTATCTTTATCCCATTTAGCTAGAGGATGTTCATGATAACATTATTTTAGTTCTAATTTAATCTTTTCTAATTCTTCTTCTAAATTTTCAATTCTTAATACTGGAATTTTTTGTTTTTGATTAATTTATGTATAACATCCACCACGATTACCTGCAGAACTCTGATATCTAGGTCTATGGTGAATTGGTTGATGTCCAATTCCAATAACTTTATAGATTTTTGGTGTTTTAATTTTGTGATTACAAGGTGTAGTAAATTCAAAACTATCTTTATATTGTGTAAAGGGGCTATATGTATAGACAAAATTTTCTCCTAGAAGGATATCACATCCAATTTTATCTATTGCATATATTCGTGTAATAAAACATTCTCTATTTCCAATAATAATAGGAACATTTTCTACAAAATTTCTATAAATTTCAACCATATCATTGGCTGTTTGACTATAAGTTGTTTTCTTATAATATCTTTTATAATAATGTTCTGGGAATATATTTCTTTTACCTAGACAAACACCTGATCCAATATCAATTATGGCATGAAACTTTATCATACAATAGTCTGGTAAATTGAGAGTTATCTCAATATATGGACTAAGTATACTAGTTTTGATTGATCTGATTCCTTGTATCATATAAATTGGTTCTTTGTTTTTAGTAATTCTAGGAATCATTTTTTGTTTGCATTCTATAATTATTTGTAGAGTATTCTTTTGGATATGAAATGAGACTTTCTCAAGAAAGTTCATTCCAAGTGATATTGGACTAGTATCTTTTCCTTTTCTATAATCTTTATATATTTTAAGATTTAATTTAAATTGTTCTCCTTCTATATCTGTGAAACTGAGTTTTAGATTAACAAATGTTTTAATTTCGTATTTAATTCTGTAATAATCGGTAAGAGTTATTTCTTGTGATAAATTTTCTTATGTTAAATGTTCTACTAAATCTGCTTTGATGTGACTAGTACAAGCTCCTGTATTAACAAGGGCTATAATTTCTTCGTGTTTATTTTGATTATTGATATATTTTGTTAGGATAAGGAAATTATCTTCATCACACCTTCTAAGATCAATATCAATACTATTTCTAGGCATTATTGGATAATTTCTACTTGTAGATGGTCTACTAGAGCTTGAGAGTTCTCTAGTACTAATTCTTCTTTCTATTCTTCTGCTAGGCATTCTAATAAGAAGTTGTCCAGAGGTATTTAAGGTGACTAATCCTTGATTTCCTACATTATTATCTATTCTTCTGGATTGCTGATGAAAATCAAGCAATATGTCTTGTGGTAATGAAATGTTATTATTACTTAACATTTTTTGTGGTGTAAATTGCGCTAAATCTTTAACGTCTTCATAGATTTATATGAAGTCTCCTGAGACTTTATTAATTTCTTTTTGGTGCGTAGTAAAAGCATATAAAGCTTTACAATGTAAAGTTACTGCTTTACTTCTTAGTGGCATAATTAATCTATCAATTTTGTGATATAGATTTAATCCTAGACTTAAATTTTCATCTAATAAAGACATGGCAAATCTAGCTCTTATAGTAAATATAATTTTCTTATATACTAAATTTCCATATACAACTCCTAATAAAGCATCCATAAGATCATGAAGTATTCTGTTATTCCATGTTCTTTCATCCATTCAAAATTCCAGTCATCAGACTCGACTTGAGTCCAATCATTAGTTTTACTTGTTTCTCCAACTAATGTTGGTGTTTCAACTTATGATTTAAAGGTAGAGTATAATTTTCAGTGGTTTCTTCTTTGGGTGGATCATTCATATAAATATTCTTAGTTTGAATAGTTAATTGTTTTAGACTTTGTTTATAAGCTTCTAATTCTTCTCCGTGACTTCATAGAATTTAGTTTCTAATTCTTCTATAACATATGCCGGTAAAAGTGATTCAATTGATGTATAAGAATCCTTAAATTTAGATTCTTTAAATTTAGATTCAATTTGTTTATATAGGATTTTTGGTCCTATTTTAATATTGTCATTCACAATTTCCAAATTAGACTCGATATTTTTTATATGAGTTAAAAATATCTTGGTTTAAAATATCCGTTTCTCCTAAAGGTTAAGCAAAATTATCATGCTGTTCTAAAAATTGATTTATAATAATATCTTCTTCTTTATTTTCAGAAAATTCATCTACTAATATTTGTAATCATTTATTTTTTATTTCTGCTAAATGTTGAGAACTATTTACTTGTTTTATTTCTTCACTTAAAGATTTATATTTAATACTTAAATTTGTTGCTAATTCTTGTAATTTAATTCGATTAGTATTAGTTAAAATATTAATATTTTGTAATTCTTCTAAAATCATTTTATCTTTTCTATTCATTTTAAAAATTTTCTTTAGTTTCGTTACTAGAGTCTAATACTAGTTATAGTTATAGGGTTAAAAAACGGAAAACAATTAAAATATAGAGATAAGGGTAAAATAGACAAAAAGTTTACAAAATGACAATAAAGAGTAAACTAAAGGGTAAGGGAAAAAGTACAAGTAGCATTCTCCATTACTGAATCCCCTTTTCCTTTCGAAATAGTCACTTCGACACGAGAGTGCAACTTCCATTTTTTAGTGAAATGAACTAGGATTAATAAATAATTCGCTATTGGTCAAGTTTTGATCAAATTTAGAGATAGAACTAGGATTAATAGATAATCTCGAGTTTTGTGAAACGAACTAGGTTTAATAGATAATCTCTAATTTGATCCCCCTCTTAGCTCTAATATAAATGGTGGAAAATAAGGAAAAGTGATGCAAATAACTAAGTATTATTGTACTTGACCCTTCATATTGTTTCCTTAGTTTTGGCCTACATATAGGTCACTTGGGAACCCTGTAAGTCCAAAATCTTTAATTCTTGAATTTTCAAGATCAATCATGTTAAATCATCAAAATAAATAAAATGAAAATTACCTGAATTCATTGGCATTGTCTGAAACACGGTTTGTCTTCCACAGCCAAATGTCCTTAGCGTTCAATTGATTTCTCTCTGAAATGAATACAGTAGAGAATCCTGAAACAATATTATGATTTGGCTTGTGGACCATAACCACATAACATGTCCTTAAATACTAGTTATAAATATATTTTAACCATGTAGCCCACGTAAGAAATTAAATCCAACAGATCCACCTTTTAAGGATCTATGATTTTTACTGAAAATGGAAAGGATGTTAGGCTCCTTGGAGAATATTCTCCAATATATGGCATTTTTTCAAAACTAGTAAGAAATAAAAGAGAAGTTTTGCACAAAGGAGGATACTTCCAAGGAAGAAGGCTAAAAGCCTAAAAGGAAGGAAGAAGGATTACTAGCTTGGTGAGGACGGTCATTGGAGTTGCTACAAGGGTAAATCTTAAATTATTATTATTATTAATATTATTTTATTTTATTTTTATTTTTTGTGGAGATTCAACAATGAAATTCTATTGTCTTTTGGGAATTTAAAGATCTAATCTGTAAATAGTATTTAGTCTCAAAGAATAGCATTTAGACTAGAAGAATTTTTATTTTATTTTTTATTTTTTTGAAACTTAACTTTTACAATTTGTATATTGATGCTTTGTAGCTTTTCGCGTTGTGGTAATTGATTTTTTTACTTATTTTTTCTATTCAAGATCTCAACCATCGGTCAATTAATTTATTCTTTGAGTGAAAATTATATTTGAATAAGATTGTAATCGAACTCAATTACTCTGTTATTCTCTCGAATCAACTTCAAAGTGAAGCTTACAATTCCATTGGATATTGGATACTAAATTAATTATTAATGTCAAAGAATATGATATTTAAATATTATAAAGTTGTTGGATATTTCATGCTTTAATTGTTGGGTATTGTTTCTCACGAATGTGTTGATCACAATCAATCAAGAATGCTAAAGTCTTACAAAAGTCCTAAAAAATATTTGGTGAAACGATAAATCAAATATGAACGATAATTTACTCGGTTATTTTACTTATAAAATATAATCGAGTTTTGGTCCGTTTACTCTTTTGCTGAATAAATAAGAGATAACAAATATGTTTATTTATTTTTTTTGTTTTTGTGACTCGGGTGTTCGAACTCGCTTGAGGAATGGTTGCCCTACCTCCTGGTTGGCCGCCCGGATACATTCGGATACAATTACAACTCATACACATTTGAGTTAGACATTTGGAGTGCGATTCTCTTCTCTGTGAATTGTCATTTACGACGTGCAGACATGATCTTGAATGGACAAAGTGGCATCCCCATGTAATTTTCTATAATCGGTGTGATTAATCCTTGAATCTTGACAAAATAATTATATTTTCGTTCTTGGAATAAAAAATAATAATAATTCTTAAAAGCCTCGCGCAAGCCCCTTTAAAAAGAAGCATCCAATTGGAGACACAATGAAACCAACAAATTGTGGAATTCTAAAAAATTGTCACGACTCTACACTGAAATTTCAGCAACTAGGAATGTGATAGCTATTAATTTATTGTCAAGTTGAACATTTACAATTATCACATGTAAAAAAAATCTTTTAAATAAGGATGGTTATAATGACGTCACAATTTTTATTTAATATATCATACTTTAATCGCAGTTGAACTCCTTAATATTTGCTCAATGTAGCAATTATTTCCTTCAATTTTTTTAGTTGAATTCTTGTCTTCTACCTTCCACGAATTAGTATATCTCGTCCTTGATGATAATTTGTATCAAAATATTTTGTTTTCATACTTTGAAATGGTCGAAAAATATTTTTCGCACGTTTTATTTAATTATGTTTTTAAAATATGATTGGAAAATAAGTTGTTTTGCACTATTTCAACGTAATTTTGAATATAAAACTGTTATCAAGTATAAAACGTGTCAACTAATAGAAAGTTTAAGAATAAGAATGACATGAAAAAATTTTAGAAACGTAAGTGCTATAATGAGTAAATATTAAGAACTTTAAGCGCAATTAAAATGTAATGCAAGAAATAAAAGTTGTAGTTGTGAATATAATTACCTTTTAAATAATTATAATGTACACTTTATTATTGACATTATGCCTCCGTTAGGTGAGGATTAAAATCAGATTTTAATAAAAAAAAATTGATGAAATGTGTGGTTGAAAAATTATATGTCCCATAAAATATGTTATTAAAATTAATTATTAATTTTGACTAAAATTAAAATCTGATTTTTAATTTTTATTGGGCTATATCTTCTATGGAAATATGAATGACAATTTCATTGAATTGATTCGGATGTGAAAAAGGTCGGTTATGTTTATTAAAGTAAGTGCCAATCTAAATCATTTATTATTGCACAATTATCTTTTATACATTATTAAGAAGATTACATGAACATAAAATTGTTCAAAATAACTTATCCTTTTCACATCCGAATTTGCTCACTTCAAAATTGATCATTTAATTTTTTAACCTTTGGGTCAACTCTTTAGTCCTCGATCTTTTACATGTTTCTACTCGCACGGATATTTTTCACCATTGCTCAATTTTTCTTAAATCGAATGACTTATCAATACTTAAAGGCTCGTTTGGTGTGATTTTTGAAAAGTTCATTTCTGGTTCTGAATCAAAGGGTA
Source organism: Fraxinus americana (assembly GCA_035079005.1). Taxonomy (NCBI): domain Eukaryota; kingdom Viridiplantae; phylum Streptophyta; class Magnoliopsida; order Lamiales; family Oleaceae; genus Fraxinus; species Fraxinus americana. Next base: position 1,853,764 of record CM068707.1, on the reverse strand, counting down.
TCTCCAATGGAGACACCAAAACACCAAAATGGTGCAAACACCAAATTTTGCACCACTCACTATTTGGTGCGACACTATTCACTTTGCACCAAAACACTACTCACTATTTGGTGTAACACTATTCACTTGCACCAAAACACCAAAATGGTGCAAAGTCCAATTTGCCAATTTTTTCATTTTGTCAAAAGAATTGTTGGGGGGTATTTGTGTCATTTGTGTTATATAATTTTTAATACAATTATTATTGTATTATTATTATTATTAAGGATATTATTATTATTATTATTATTATTATTATTATTATTATTATTATTATTATTATTATTTGCATAAATTTTGAAAATAATAATTACTGAATTAATTACTAAATTTTATGTATTTCTAAAATAAAAAAATAAATAATATTTCGAATAAATAAATTATTAAGAATAGAAAAAGACACGAAAATGATTAAACACTATTCATTTAATGTAATGGTTGGAGATAAATTTTAGAATGGTGCAAAATTTGGTGTAGTACTGACGATGACCTAAGAAGCTATTTTTTTAATATGTTTATATAATTTTTTGAAAGTGATTTGTCAAGCTAAAAGTTTTTGGAGAAGGATTGCATAAAGTGTTAATATTTTGTAATTTATCCATATTTTAGTAAATAAATTTCTACTGACATTTTTAAAAGCAAAGAGCCGTTCCACATGCCACACATGCGATATAACAACTAGATTGTAACCCTCTTAATCCACAAAAGATTTGTAACGAGATCAACGGCTCTGATTATTCTTTGAAGTCAAAAATTCTGTAGATTTAGATTACTAATTGTGGGCCCTCACAAGTGGGCCACATTGCTTAGATTTATTTACCTAATTAATCCTGATAAAGCATGTAAAGATTTGAAAGGGATTTGTTGAGTCATACTTTAATGAAAAGTTTATGCTTCAAATCAAAGACTTTGTTCCTCCCTTTAATTTTTAATAATGACTATTAAGAAAGGCACATTTATTTACAATCATGAATTGACTCAATTGCCCTTGATAACCGTTGGAGAAAATAATTTAAATTTATTGGCTTTAGTCAAAAAGTCAACAATTGAATCTGCACAATTTTTTCAGTGGATCGACAATCGATTTGATTCAGTTATGGTTCTTAAGAGCCTGTTTGGTAAAACTTCTCATTTTCTACAGTAAATCAATTCTCATTTTCAACCACACATTCTTCAATAAAATAATATTTTCCATCACATCAATACTTTTTTCTTCTTTTTCAACCACACATTTCCCATCATATCACTATTCAAAAATCAATTCTTCCCCCAAAAATCCCTACCAAGCACACTCTAAATTTGAGGACCTAACAATTTTGTTCGATTCTCTTTGGTCGATACATAACAAAATTTAATTTGCTACCAACATTATTTTCTTATAATCTTGAGAGTCAAATTAACGTTGAACTAATTCACATTTATATTAATTAATAGCTATTCAATAAATAACAAATTTGCCGCCTGAAATAGAAGTATGAAAGTGAAATGTGTGGTTGAAAAATTGTAAATTTTATAAAATATGTTGATAAAATTAATTGTTAACATTGAATTCGACAAAAATTTAAAGTACATGTAAAAAAAGAGCGATATTGAAAGTGCCAAAACCATGTACTACCATGGTTCTTAAACTATGTATGGAATGTTCTTGTTTTGTTTTTTTTATTTTTTTTGATATCCAGGTATTACAGCTTACACCAGACTTGTCCTGAACCACCAATCCCCGGCCCCTCAGTGATGGGTGGAGGTTAACCGCGGGATATGCCCAAGTTGATCAGGGTCCGTGCACCCTTTATACTCCTGACCTCAAGGGAGATTTTTTTTTTTTTTTTAATTAATTATGCTTGGTGTACATCATGATTTAAACTATTGTTTACACCCTGCCACGTGACATTACACCACCGAACAGTTTAAAAAGAACACATTTTTTCATCCACTTATTTGTCGACAACAATGGTAGTATGAACAATAATGTAAACATAATCCATTTATTTATTAGTATATTTGGTTTGATTTAATTCTGATTGGAACTTGAGTGAACAGGATGGTGCTAACCTCACCTTACAAGTTTTATTTAAAAAGAATTGATTGGACCATGCTCGCCCCTAATAGATAATGAAAGAGACCTAAGACATTTGATTATTGGTAGCAAAAAATGTCTCTAAATTTGAAAATATGAGCATTTAAGATGTTTGGAAAATAAGTTCATAAATTTAGAAGCTGGGATCACCTAATTAATTGATTTTTCAAACAAATTTGCTTATTTTTGAAAACATTAATGGCATAAATGCTTTTGACTATCATCTCGATTTGTGAGTGTCTAATTAATGAAAAATCTAAGTACAAAAAATATTCTCATAATTCTTAATAAATATCGAAATAATAGATGTATGTACAAAACTCTATGTTTTAGTCTTCTCGACTGTGTTGTAATTAAAATTCGAGATAATTTTTACGTTACGAGCAAAAATGGTGATTAATCACTATCTCAATTTTTATTTTATTTGCCATGCAATTGAAGTTTAACGATAAAAAATGAACACAGTGAAAGAGCTTGTTTTATAGGACATTTGAAAAGTTAAAAGCTATTTTTGAAACTAAAGAACATTTCTTCAAATATTTTTGGATAATTTTCTGAAAATGTTTTGTCTGACTAAAAAGTGTTTCAGAGAATGTTGATTTAAGTTAGCTTTTCCAAGAAGCCCTTCTACAAAAAAATTGAAGCAAAAACAAAAGTAAAAGTCCACCAAACAGAGCCTAACAAAAATTTTCAACTGTACTATTGACACGAAGATCAAAATGATTGAGTCACGTACAAGCATTCATTGAGTTTTTTTTTTTTTTTGATTAAAAAAAATAATTAAAAAATAGAAAAATGATATATTTCCATATATTTAGGATAGTGAGAAAATTACTTATTTACCTCCCATTGTAAAATGTAAATATAAAATTTATTACATAGCGATCAACTCAAAAATAACAACATTGTGTCATCTTTGAACCTTTTTCCTGATAATTTATACTCGGTTTCTTTATTGATAAATTTAAGAATGCGTAACGTTTTTCCACCACAAATGCAGGAAAAGATGTAGATATTTGGTAAGAACTCGGCTTTACTATGAATTTCTGTAATCTCACTATCATATTGCATAAATTTTCCATCAAAAATTTCAATTACGGTAATATAATAACAAAAATTTCATTAACACGATATCTTATTTCGCGATATAGACAATCTCAAAACAAAACAACCCTATTGTTTTCTAATGCACATTCAATGCCAACCGCATTGAGTGTCAAACAGTGCATATCTTGAAGGCTCAATGGTCAAAATTCATACATTTGCTTTCACAAATACAAATTCTCAATTTTAGATTCCCTCTTGAGACCTATCTCTATGATAAATATTTTAGGCTTTTCAATTTCTCCATAAATATTTTTTTCGCAGGCAGCTATAAATGGTGTATGTATCTATGTATCCGTACATCTTATATTTGCATTCACTTTACTGCTATTTTTCTCTCTCTAAATTGCAAGCCAAGTCTTCTTTCCAGCTTTTTCGAGGTCCCTCTTTCACGTTCACAGAACCCCACAAAAACAATTAACCCACCAAAGCTTTTCTGAAGGAAAAAAAAAACCAGCTTTCAAAAAATAAAAATAGGTATTTGTTCTTGAGAAGATTAGATTTTTGTCTGGCTTTGTTTGAGTAAATTGTTTAAATATTAGCACTAAATTTATTATTATTTTCTTGAGTTCTTTTGGCCCACTGCAGGCCACACCTTCTACTTGTAAATTACTCCTCTTGAGCTGCTTAACTTTTTGTTGGCTATTTTTTTCCCTGGCTTTTGTGGGATTCTTGTATCTCTTCTTGGCATTGGGACCATATCTATGCTCATTTAGGCTCTGAATACACAGAAGACCCTTTCTTTGCTTGATTGATTATCAGGAAAGAAGATCGAGGGGGTTAAGTTCAGATCATTTGCAAAGGTAAAAGCTTTCTTTTGGATTTTGAATCTAGCTCTTTATCTTTCTTTTGCTTGGATCATAAGTCTTGCATTTCTTGATTTTGTTGCATTTTTCCGTATGATTTATGTTAGGGATTGGATTTTATGATGTAAATTAATGGGTATGTATTTTTCTATTTGATTTATGATTAAATGCTGTAATACATGTCATGGTTCTTGCATCTACAGGGTTTTTCTTGAAATAGGATTTTACTTATTCGTTAAATGTCCAGAAAAATAGGCGCATACGGTCACGGATTTTCTCTAACCTACTAATTGAATGTGTTTTAATGTTTTGTTTTAGTACCCTGTGATTTTGTCTGTTGAGCTAAGTTTGCTTCAAAATAGTGAAATTTGGTTTTTCTTGGGTAAAATCTATTGGATACAATGGAGAACTCATAATCAGAGTTGGTGAAACTTTTATGTATAGCTTGCCATTTGAATTTTTTAAAGGTCGTACTCACATGTGTTTGGAATCCAGGAGTATATGGATTAAATTCGAGTTGGGATCTTTGGGAACAAAACAGAATTATTTCTTCACATCCAATTTGGGGAAGATGTCTTCCGGAAATTTAAATACTGAATTATCGAAGAAGTATGGGAATGTGAAACTGTGGGTTTTGATCTGTATATGTATGGGTGCATTTATAGTTTTGATTCTTGGTATCTTATCAATGTGGGTCATTTTTTGGAGAAAATCTCGGAGAACTTTCAACAAGTACTCCCTTTGCCAAATCCCTAACGTTTCAAAGGACATCCGGGTTGACAGCGTTGGGGAAAAAAGTATGCATGATCGCCCTGAAAGTTTAATTTTGAATGTCAATGATAAATCAAGTGATAAGAATTCAGAGAAGATGTTAGTTCATTTGGGTAGGAGCAAATCAAGTGATGTTGATAATAGCAGCCAGTGCAGTTCAATGTATCATCATGAAAGGGCGTGTAGTTCTCAGTCAGGAGAAGAAGGAAGTTCTGGGGCTGCCCGAAAACAATCTTCAATGTCATATGGGCTCGTAATGGCATCTCCTTTAATTGGTTTGCCCGAAACATCTCATCTTGGGTGGGGTCATTGGTTCACACTTAGAGATCTTGAAATTGCAACAAATCGGTTCTCAGCAGACAACATTCTAGGGGAAGGTGGTTATGGGGTTGTGTACCAGGGCAGACTGGTTAATGGAACAGATGTGGCAGTTAAGAAGCTTCTTAATAATCTGTGAGTATTGTTCCAACTTTACTTAAATTTTTCTCTACCATTCTATAGAGCTTGTATGACTGATGTTTATGATCGAATTATGAATTGCCTTGCAGTGGCCAAGCAGAGAAAGAATTTAGGGTTGAAGTAGAGGCAATTGGCCATGTTAGACATAAGAATCTTGTGCGGCTTCTTGGCTATTGCATAGAAGGAGTTCACAGGTTAGTTTAGCATAGATTTGAAGCTTCTTTTCAGGTTACTATTATGACTTCTTGTAGTTGAATGCTCCATTTGTTTTTCTGAGCTGGGTTTCTACTTGCATTTCTGTTAGCTGAGATTTTATTTTTTTTTTTGCTCGAAGGATGTTGGTATATGAGTATGTCAACAACGGCAACCTGGAGCAGTGGCTTCATGGGGCTATGAGACAGCATGGCACCCTTACATGGGAAGCCCGCATGAAAGTTCTGCTTGGAACAGCAAAAGCGTAAGTACATCATTTACCACAAACTATTTGAACATGCATTTGTCTTTCAAATCAGCCATTAGATTTACTGCAATAATTTATCAAGGCTTTTAACATTCTGTATCAGCCATGTCGAAGTTTACCATCTTTATATAGTATACTACTTTTATTTTGTATTGAACTAAACTGAAAATGAACAATTTGACAAACTGTTCAACCACTATTAAGAATTTAACTTCTGTCGTTGGCTTCAATCATTGCGTTATCTCATGTTGGGTTTGCAGGCTTGCTTATCTGCACGAAGCTATTGAACCAAAAGTTGTTCACCGAGACATCAAATCAAGTAATATCTTAATTGATGACGAGTTCAATGCTAAAGTTTCTGATTTTGGATTGGCGAAGCTCTTGGGATCTGGGGAAAGCCATATAACAACAAGAGTGATGGGAACATTTGGGTATGAGTTCTTTTCTGAGTCCATTCTTACTATTCTCTGTGGTTGTTATCTGATGCATAAACTGGTGTCTTCCTTAAATTTCAGTTATGTGGCTCCCGAATATGCAAATACTGGCTTGTTGAATGAAAAGAGTGACGTTTACAGTTTTGGTGTTCTGCTGCTTGAAGCTGTTACTGGTAGAGATCCGGTGGACTATGGACGTCCAGCTGTCGAGGTAGTAAATCCTCAGTATATAAGATATATGCCTCTGAAGTGAGTGTTCGGTAATTATAGTAATGATCCATACTTTTGTTATGGCAGGTAAATCTTGTTGAGTGGCTCAAAATGATGGTAGGGAACAGAAGAGCAGAGGAAGTTGTGGACCCTAACCTTGAAGTTAGGCCCACGACGCGTGCATTGAAACGTGCGCTTCTGGTTGCACTTAGGTGCGTTGATCCTGATTCACAGAAACGACCCAAAATGAGTCAGGTGGTTCGAATGCTCGAAGCTGATGAATTCCCGTATCGCGAGGTTCAGTTTCATATCTATCTTTGAAATTCTTTTGAGTTGCTAAGTTGCTTTTTTTTAAATAAGTTTTTTCTGGCCTATATTTTTGATTACTGCTTTCTGACAATTTAAAAAGTTTTAGCCGAACCTCCGCCTAAAGCACATGAAAAGACTAATAGCAAGTTTGGTAATTATTTTTCAAGCTTATAAGCTTGTCAAACATCATTTTATTCCACGCATTTCTAAGGGCCCACAATTTTTATCCACAAATTCCTAGGACTCGAAACTTATAATTTTACTAAAAGCTTTACCTAACACACTATAACGCTAGTACATAAATGCGCAAAGGATTTATTGTGCTTGGTTCACCAGTGAATTCTCAGTGTAGAAAGTAGTCATTTAACGAGAATGATTATACAATGTAACCCTAATCCCAAATTCCAAACATTTTGTCTCTGTAAATTGTTCGTAGCCACTTTAAAAATTTCATTTAGTCTTGATATTTTTGTATCTACAAAGGAAAATTTCCTGCTTTATTATGTCTCAGCGCTTGTGAATCACCTTGGATGGAACGCTCGTGCAACTGATAAACATACAATAAATTTGTTATGAATATTCCTGTCTATATGTAGTTGAAGCAAATGATAATCTATTTCAATCCGTAGATCAAGGCTGCTGTTTCTGGTCTTTCAAAGGTTCTCTCTTGTTGTGCATAGGCAAATATGAAAATTCATCGTTTTTGAAAAACAATGGTGCATCACGGACTAGTTGGACACGTAGATCAAAATTAACCTAGTGTAACTATAATAGATATGATTTCATAGATCTTTTTTTGTCCCCTGTAAATTTTATGTAACTCAGGACTTCATCAAAAAGTTTGAGGTAATAACTAGACTATAAGATTAACCCCTCAAAACTTTGAATTTTTCATTGCTGCAGGATCGGAGGATGAGAAAAAGCAGAACAACTAGCATGGAAATCGAATCAATGGAGGGGGGCTGTGGTTCTTCAGCTGACCAAGAAAGCAGCGGGGTAGGACAATCAGAGAGCCATACATCTGAACCAAAGCATGGATAGGACTGACAGACTAATACCTTGGGTTAATAATTGCTTCTCACTCTCCTATTGCTATTCACATTTTCAAAATTTGTTTCTCCTATATGATAGTCAAGTAATTGCTTAAAGGAATAGTCAGTTCTAAATTCTTGAATCATTGGCAGCTCTTTCAGTGTGTTTGCTGTCGTCTGGGTGTAGTAGGATGAGGTATGGTGCCATGGATATAAACAAGGCGAGGAACCAGAGAGTGTTGTCAGTACAGATTTCATTTGTGGATTAATGGCTCGTCTCGAAAACTTTTATGATCATAAGTTTTTTCCATCTTTTTCGTACCTCTCACTCGATTATGATCATCATTCCATGATGCTTGCTGATTTGTTATGTTTCTTTCGTTTTTCGTGACATATCTTGCAACCCCTGACCCAACTGGACCCCACCCCACTCCACCCGACCCCTTCTCTTTCTGACTTTCTCCCTCTAGTGGATAAAGTAGGCAAGCATGAACCAGGGCCAGGATGTGTGCTTGTGATGACAAGGACCTGTGTGGGGAATGCTTTTTCTGGCTGCTCCTTGTGGCACTCTCAGGCAATTTCTGCAAACATGGAGAGTGATAGACAACGTAGTAGTCCCTACATTTTTAAATTTAATGTCATTCACCTCTTAATAGTACTATTTTTTGTCGAGTTCTGCCAGGATTCAACAGTCATATGATCATCAATTCTGACAGTAGGATAGGATAAGATTCTTAATTTAACATCCTATCAGAGGTCTTACATTCAATGCTCCCATCGCCTCCTTGCTCGCACAATGTGGGAGAGAACTGTGAAATGACACCACATTTTTGGCCCATTCACTAAAATAAAAAACTTTTAAATGAGAGTTTAACACAGGGACTAATGGACATGGGGTGGCGACCGCCTCCACAACACTCAAAAAATCTAAAGCTATGTATATTTTGCACCCTCAAAAATTTTCGCCCTCAAACGTGAAAAGTCTAGCTTCGTCATTGGTTTAAATATCATAGCAAATATATATTATGTGTGGTTGAAAATAAAATTTAATCATTTATAAATGATTTATAATATGGCCAAATGGAGGATTCTTACTTGTTAAAACTTTTGATTAAAAAAATGGATCCAGTCTTCTCATGAGAAGACGAGTTGATATAAATAAATTCGTTCTTTTTTGAACGTCTTAACCTTTTAGACAATTTGATTTTGTATATAAATGTGCTGCATATGAGCGTAAATTCGTTTAATCCGTCAGTAATAATCTTGATCAAAGAAAATTCGTTTAGAACCGATAAGTTCCATATGTTGAATACCATGGCCATCACCCACTTATTATTATTATTATTATTATTATTATTTTTTTTTTTTTTGTCAATGATGATTATTTGAATTTACAGACATTTTCTTGGATAAAGTCAAAGTACTATCGATTACTAATGCTTCGTTACATACTGTCACCTATAAAGCCTACAAATTATCAGTCGGTATAGGCTAATATGTTTTCTTTATAATAAAGATGAATGAGGTGTTCTCAACTGAGATTTTTTGTTTCCCTATAAAGCCTACAAATTATCAGTCGGTATAGGCTAATATGTTTTCTTTATAATAAAGATGAATGAGGTGTTGAAATTTTTTGTTTCCTTTTCAAGTAAAGGTTTTGGATCAAAGTTATTCATCCTTTAAAATATAATTCTTTATAAGTTATTACTTCAAAATTTTAAATAGAAAATTATTATTTAATCTTAATAAAATTGGTCCAAATTGGGTTGTAGTCCAGTGTGAAACATGGGTCAAAAGTTTTTTGTTCTACTACATAAAATCTTGATTTGTTCTCGATATATTTAGCCCAATGTACTAGTCCAGTCCAAAAGTCTTCGTCCAACCGAAGTCTAAATTTTTGCCACCTGAAATCTAATCCTCAAGTCGGTCTTCGACTCTGTTTGAGCCTCATTTTATGTTAAAATTAGTTTTGTAATAAACAATTTTCTTGTCAATCGATCGAGACTCACATTTCCTCGATCGCTACCAAATTTTCGAGATCTTTCCACATGGCTGTAAATGATCAAGATCGTTGCCATTCTAGGATTTTAAAACAATTGATAGCACCAACGTCATTAGTTTCCCTACTCGCGAGCGATGGTCAATCACTTCCGAGTACCACACGTGTAAGCTTCCGATGGGGCAAGTCAAACTGTATGTAGGCCATGTGTTTCTAGCGGGATATATCTTTTTGCTCGTCTCCAACCCTTTTTAATTTCGATTGTGTTACAAGTACAAAATGATTCACATACACTAATGTGGTGAAATATGAGTGGTTCAAAATTTCTTTAACAAAAAAATAATGTAAAATTCTCTCCTACTCCATGGTTAGGAGTATTTTGCAACGACGTTAGTATTAATGCCAAATGATTTTGGAGCGCCTTGACTGTTTTGAAGTCACATAATGGTGAGGTTATGCTTCCCACGGTGGAGATTGCAATGGATTCATCATTGATCTACCTCTACCTCTTCTAGACATGGCGTCTCACTCAAATTTTCGAAGACATCAAATTATATGAATCAAATTTTGAGGTTGTTTAATGGTGGTTTAGGTGTGTATTGAGTGGAGAATTTATGGAGGAATGGAAAGAGAGAAGGAAGAGAGTTTTCATTTGGTGATTAGTGGTCAAGAAAATCATTCTCCTAAAACAGATCGATATTTACAAATGTTAGGTTGCTACTGCGGATGTGGAGGTCAATGTTGACATGACTGGCTATTTTATTATAAATGTTTTTCTTGACTGTGAATCGAGTCTCGTATTTCCTTGATTGGCCACCGAAATTTCGAGATCTTTTCACACGACTGTAATCAATCAGGATCTTCTCCGTTTCCGGCGTTTAGGACAATCAAATGCATTGGCATCATTAGTCCACTTACAGTGATGGTCAATCACTTTTTTAGTACAACATGCTTCAGCTCCCTACAGGGCAAGTCAAATGGCATTTTTAGGCCACATGTCAAGCTCTGCAAGCGTTGCAGAAGACGTCTTGCATGCAACTTCTGGAGGCACGATGCTTCAATCAAGGGATATATCAATAATTTTAACAGTGTGGTTTCTCATCACAAAGTGCCATGCACACCTCACGGGCCTCTTTGCCTTCTAGCAGGAAAGGTTATGATTTTTCTCTTGTTCGCAATCCTTTTTAAATTGGAACAAAGTTTACTTTCCTGTTGTTTAGGGAAAATTATACTATCGGAACCAAATCTTTCATTAAATAGCAGATTTTGTTCAAACTTTTTATTTGTGTCACACACGGTACCAAATCTTTCAAAGTGTTGTAGCTGGAGTCCAAATAGATGAAAACTGTTAGTTTGACCATAGTTAACCAAAAATCAAAAGTTTGACTAATTTTAAAAGGGTAAAAAAGTAATTTTATATTTTACATATAAAATAACTAAAACAAAAAAAAAATTAAGTCAAAAGAAGAAGAAGAAGAAGAAAACACTGTTCATGTTCTTCCCACACACCACTCACCCCAAAACCAAAAATTAAAAAACCACCACCTTCGTCGTTCCCCCGCCACACACCCACCTCCACCTCCACCTCCACCTCCACCTCCTCTGAGTTCCTCTACTACCCGAACATCAAAGATATATATATATATATATATATATATATATATATATATATATATATATATATATACAGAAATGATCTAATGAGCACCGGTGCTCATCTTATCCTAAGCACCGATGAGTTGGCACATTAATTTATTGGTGTATAAAGATTTTGTGAGTTCCAATCCACCAATGAATTAATGTGCCAACTCATCGGTGCTTAGGATAAGATGAGCACCGGTGCTCATTAGATCATTTCTCTATATATATATATATAATAGCTTTTGTAATTTAGTTCTACAGTATTCCGAAAACAAAGTACGTCTTTAAAGTAACTAAGAACTTTAAATAGAAAGAAGTAGAAAATAGAATAGTAATGTTAGATTTTTCATTTATGTCAAACAAAAAATCATCGTTCTTATTTATAGATTGTAAAACATTCCTTTACAAGAGTTACAACTTCACATTAGAGTCACAAGCATTCGAAAATTTAGTTACATAACCGAATTTGGGGTGGAAATGGGCCAAAATAACCCCGTTCTGATTTCAACAAGGGGCGGCTACCAGAGGCTGGCCTCTGGGCAAACAGGTTTACCCTACTAGTGTACCCAAGTAAAGGAACTCGGAGGAGGTGGTTTTTTATTTTTGGTTTTGGGGTGTGGGAAGAAGATGAACATTATTTTCTACTTCTTCTTCTTTTTTGACTTAATTCTTTTGTTTTAGTTATTTTATATGTAAAATATAAAATTACATTTTTACCCTTATAAACTTAGTCAATATTTGGTCAAACTTTTGATTTTCGGTCAACTAACGGTCAAACTAATAGTTTTCATCCACTTGGACTCCAGGTGCGATATTTTGAAAGATTTGGTACTGTGGGTGGCACAAATGAAATGTTTAAACAAAGTTTACTACTTAATGAAATATTTGGTACTGCTACTGTAACTTTTCCTTGTTCTTATGAACCCCCCTCCTCCCCATTTTGGTTTAGTTGATTCAAACTATGAAGCCAGTAGTTGATTCATCATTTGAGGAGCGCTAAGAAGTGGTTGTGCATTCGTTGATGAAGAAGTGTTGCCACCTACCGGGCATCCACGAGCTCTCATGTCGGATTCTTTACAACTCCATGATTAGGAGTATTTCTACAACGTGTTGCCACTTGATTTTTGAGTGCAATGCCTATTCTTTAGTCACAAACTATTGAGATTGTGGTTTCAACGCATTGGCTAGTCATAATCGATAGGCAATATCAACATATCATAATTTTTTTAATAAATGTAGGAATATTGAAATTGTTTTTCAAAATGATAGTTCTAAAACTTATTCCAAACAAGTTGTGGTGTGTTTGTACTGTTACAAGAAGGGACATATTAGAAGAAATTGCCAAAAACTGAAGAAGCATCTTAAAATGATAAGGGATGAAGAGTTTAGGGAGGCTTCAGATTTAACAAATGTGGTTGATGATGACTATAGTCGTATAGACAAGGTTATGGCAATTCGCTAATATGTAAATGTTTATATCGGCTTTCTTGATAGGAGGAACACCCAGCCCTCGCACTAGAACGGGCAATCACGATCTGCTTCTTACTTCTCCATGATTATTGATGATTATGGAAGCCTAGTAATTTCTTGTATTTTCAATTTGTACCATATGCGTATGTACAAGGAGTGGTTTGAAGATTATAAATGATGTGATGCATGCAAAGTAATGATAGATGACTATGAGAAACTTGAGGTTAGTTTCAGAGTCGATAGAAGCGGCTGGAAGCTTTACTTTAGGCGCCAAAGTTTGTTAAGTATGCTGAGTTGTCATAACAGAAGTTCCCGCCTAAATTTGTATTGATTCATTTTCTATTTATACTGTAATGAGTTCTTCATTTTCATATAATAAGAAATAGATATTTTCAGATCTTCAATTCTCTCTTATTCCTCAATATGGTATCAGAGCAATTCGCTTCTTCTTTGCTATTGAGTTCTGATTAATCATGGCAAACTTTACTATCCAAAATCAAAATTCATCTTCATCAATGAATCAATCCGCCATTGACGATGTTTCAAGTCCTTTCTATCTTCATCATTCAGATTGTCCAGGTTTAGTTCTGCCATTAACTGGGGAGAATTACTCTTCATGGAGTCGCGCCATGACAATAGCTCTTTCCGTGAAAAATAAGCTTTGTTTTATTGATGGATCTGTTGTTAAGCCTACAGAAAACGAAGATCTACTCAGGTCTTGGAGTCGGAACAATAATGTTGTTATCTCATGGATACTCAATTCCGTTTCAAAGGAAATATCGGCTAGCATTATTTACTCTGAATTCGCTCATGAGATCTGGCTTGATTTCAGGGAATGCTTCCAGCAAAGGAACGGTCCTCGAATTTTCCAGTTGAGAAGAAATTTAATGCACCACACACAGGGTCAATTGTCTGTTGGTACTTTACCAAGCTCAAAAGTATCTGGGAAGAGCTAAGCAATTATCGCCCCTCTTGTTCATGTGGTCAGTGTAATTGTGGAGAAAACAAGAAATTGGCTGATCACTATCACATGGAATATGTGATGTCGTTTTTAATGGGTTTAAATTATTCATATGCCCAAGTTAGAGGACAGTTGTTACTCATGGATCCTATTCCACCAATTAACAAAGTATTTTCACTTATTAGTCAGGAAGAGCATCAGAGGTCGATCAATGTTACTGCTGGTGCTACTGATTCTCTAGCATTTTTTGCTAAAAATAATGTTAAAAGAGTTAATCCAGGGCAAAGTTATAGTAGGTTCCAAAAACGGGAGAGGCCTATTTGTACCTATTGTGGATGTGTAGGTCACGTGGTTGATAGATGCTATAAGTTACATGGGTACCCTCCTGGATTCAAATCAAGTCAAAGGCCTAATTTTGCTAATATGATAGATTCTACTGGAAGCAATCAAACAGGTTATAATGTTCAATCTACTAAAGCTATTGCTAATCAAAATTCTGGATCTATTTCAGATAGGCACGATGGCAATGTTGGGAGTTTCGTGCAGAATTTGAATTCAGATCAGTATCAACATCTAATGAATTCGTTGAGTACACACCTCTCAGATACTAAAGTTGAAAATGAGGGGGTTAAATCTGGCCATGAATCAGGTACATGTTTTTCCATTTCTATTACTCAAATTAGTTCTCCTACGCATTGGGTACTTGACTCAGGTGTTACCAGCTATGTTTGTTTCAATCGAGACTCATTTCAAAGGTTGGAGGCTGTGCAGAATATTTACATCACTTTGCCTAATCATATCAGAATTGAAGTTAAATTTGCTGGAACTGTTAGACTAACACCTGAATTAATTCTTAAAGACGTGTTATTTGTTCCTCAGTTCAAATTTAATTTGTTATCTATCAGTTGCATGACAAGGAATTCAAATATCAGTGTCAATTTTTTTTACTGATCATTGTAATATTCAGGATGTGTGCAACTTGAGGATGATTGGCAGGGCTAAGAAGGTTGCTGGCCTTTATATCATTGATGCAGTTGAAGTGAAGGATAAATGTAGTGCATCTAATGATGATTGTAAACCCATTTTTTCTGTATTGAATAATGTACCTTCACTTGTTTGGCATAATCGACTTGGCCATTTATCGTTTAAGAGACTGGACAATTTAAGAGATCAGCTCAATTTTAAGAGTGATAAATGTTTTACACCATGTTATATTTGTCCCCTAGCTAAACAGAGAAGTTTATCGTTTATATCAAATAACCATTTATCTGCTAATGCATTTGACCTCATCCATTGTAATACATGGGGCCCGTATAAATCTCCAACACGTGAAGGATACCGATATTTTCTCACTCTCGTTGATGATTCTACCAGGTTTACTTGGGTGTATTTATTGAAACAAAAATCTGATGTTCACCAGATAATTCCCAAGTTTTTCAGTCTTGTTGAAATTCAGTTTAACAAGGTTATTAAGGCCTTCAGATCAGATAATGCCCCTGAGTTACAATTCAAAGAGTATTTCAGTTCCAAGGGTGTTCTCCATCAGTTTTCATGTGTTGAAAGACTTGAGCAGAACTCGGTTGTCGAAAGAAAACACCATCATTTGCTTAATGTAGCCAGGGCACTATTTTTCCAAGCTCAAGTTCCTGTATCTTTCTGGGGAGATTGTATTCTTACAACAACTTTTTTAATTAATAGGACTCCTTCTCCTATTTTACAATAAAACACCATATATCCTGCTTTACAAATCTCCTGTGGATTACAACTTTCTTAAAGTCTTTGGGTGTTTATGTTTTGCATCCACTCTTCCCTCTTCTCGCCTAAAATTCCAACCTCGTGTAAAGGTCTGTGTCTTTATTGGGTATCATCCTGGTATTAAGGGTTATCGATTGTATGATATCAAATCCAAAAATTTCTTCATTTCTAGAGATGTAATATTTCATGAGAACATTTTTCCCTTTCATTCCATTACCAAATCTGCTGATTTAATTGATGATTTTCCTCAACTGGTACTTCCTATTGCTCATCTTGAACATTCTTCTTCATTTGATCCACATATCAATATTTCCAGCCCTAATTCCCCTATTCCTTTTGATCATCTTACCCATGCTCCACATGAAATTCTAGATTCCCTTCCTCTTGATCAACATATTTCACCTTCTTCTGATATTGTTAATGTTCCTTCTATCCGGAGGTCCTTTCGACATAACACACCTCCATCGTACTTAAAAGATTTTCACTGCAACCTTCTATCTCACAGTGCTTCTTCTACTAAACATCATTCTCTTCCTTATCCTTTAAGTGATTATATCACTTATGAAAAATTTTCTTCTCCTCATCATCATCTTCTCCTTAACATTTCAGTCCACATTGAGCCTCAATATTATCACCAAGCTGTGCAACACCCTCATTGGCAAGATGCCATGTCTGCTGAGTTATCAGCCATGGAACAAAATAAAACCTGGTCTATCATCAACTTACCTACAGGAAAGCATTCTATAGGATGCAAATAGGTTTACAAGGTTAAATATAAATCTGATGGGACTGTTGATCGCTTCAAAGCACGATTGGTTGCAAAGGGTTATACTCAACATGAGGGACTTGATTTTCTGGAGACTTATTCTCCAGTGGCCAAGGTGGTAACTGTGAAGCTTTTATTAGCAGTTGCAGCCATAAACCATTGGCACATTATTCAGTTCGATGTCAACAACACGTTTCTTCATGGTGATTTGTTTGAGGAGATTTATATGGACTTACCATTGGGTTATGTTCCTCCCACTTCTTCCAAACAGGGGGAGCAACTGGTTTGTAAACTACATAAGTCCATCTATGGACTAAAACAAGCATCACGGCAGTGGTTTTCCAAATTTTCCAACGCCCTATTACTTCAAGGTTTTCACCAGTCCAAGTCTGACTATTCCTTGTTCACTAGAGGTACTGGAACCAGCTTTATTGCTCTTCTTGTTTATGTGGACGATATAGTTTTGGTTCTGACTTGGGAGTCATTCATGATTTGAAATCTGCCTTGCATCGACAATTTAAGCTAAAGGATCTGGGGAAGCTCAAATATTTTCTTGGTTTAGAGATTGCTCGATCTCATAACGGTATTATCTTGTCTAAAAGACATTATGCTCTTCAGTTGCTAGAAGATACCGATTTTCTTGCCTGCAAACCTATTGCAATACCTATGGATCCCAAAGTTCGTTTGAACTCCTTTGAGGGGGAGTTGTTGAAAGATGGTTCCATGTATGGGAGATTGGTTGGAAGATTGTTATATCTCACCATATCTAGGCCTGATATTACGTTTGTAGTACATAAACTTAGTCAATTTGTTTCACAGCCTAGAAAACCTCACTTAACGGCAGTTCATCATCTGCTACAATACATCAAGGGTACTCCAGGTCAAGGTCTTTTATTTTCTGCTAGATCTTTGCTTCAGTTGCGAGCGTTTGCTGATGCAGATTGGGGGTCTTGCTTAGATTCAAGAAAATCCATCACAGGTTTTTGTATTTTTCTTGGGGATTCCATGGTGTCCTGCAAAGCCAAGAAACAGAACACTGTATCCAGGTCTTCTGCCGAAGCTGACTATCAAGCGTTGGCTTCTACCTATAGTGAACTGATATGGATTCATCAGTTGCTTATTGATCAGCACATAAAATCTGAAGTTCCTGCACTTATTTTCTGTGACAACCAGGCAGCAGTCCTCATTGCCACAAATCCTATTTTCCATGAGAAGACCAAACATATTGAAATAGATTGCCATTTTGTGAGAGATAGAATTACTGATGGTTTTATCAAATTGTTACCGGTTCGCACTAATCACCAGTTATCTTCACAAAGCCTTTGCCTGCATCAATTTTGTTTCCATTACTTTCCAAGATGGCTGTTATCGATTTACATCGTCCATCTTGAGGGGGAGTTTTAGAGTCGATAGAAGCTGCTGGAAGCTTTACTTTAGGTGCCAAAGTTTGTTAAGTATGCTGAGCTCTCATAACAGAAGTTCCTGCCTAAATTTGTATTGATTCATTTTCTATTTATACTGTAATGAGTTCTTCATTTTCATATAATAAGAAATAGATATTTTCAGATCTTCAATTCTCTCTTATTCCTCAATAGTTAGGGTATAGTTATTGTGAGGGTGAAGATGTTTGATAGAATAATGGCAAATATTGAGAGGTGTTAAGCACGTTGCATGATTGAGGTAAAGTTTTATGTCACTAGGAGTGCTCGACACGTTGGGTCATGAATATTTTTGTACACGTTGATATAAGGAATGTGAAGAAAAATCAGTGACAAATGAAAGCTAAAATTTTTGGCAATTTGTACATGCTAATAGAAAGATAGTTTCAAGTGGAGCTGAAGCGTTAAAGTCTTACCGAGGTGGAGTTATGATGATCGAACTGCACAAAAAGGGTCTTCCAATATTGTCAACTTTATATTCTAGATGTCTACACATTATTCATGTCACAATAGTAAAAACATATAAATGGGGTGGGGTGGAGATGGATGGGTCCATTTTGAGATTTTAAAGAGTTAAAAAGTAAGATCTACATCGTTGGATTACTTTAAAAATTAATGGCTCGTATTCTTTGTCAACAATTTTGGTAGGAGGAACTTTCTCATATTAGTTATAGAATTATACTAAGCGTTCATTTCATGGGTTACATTATGGTGTACATTATGTGCAAATTCAAAAGTGCGGGAAAGTGTGTTGTTTTTAAAATTTGTCCAATCATATGTCGACATGTGAAACAATATAAAAAACGATGTAAAATAAGATGTATATATATAACATGATTGTTAATTATATTATGCTTGTGTGGGAATGTTCAAACCAATGCTTTGAAAATCGGAACAGATTGGGTGGTTCAACCAGAAAAAATAGAAACCGATCTCAAATTTGGTCCAATCATAATATATTATCTGGAAAAGAAAAAATCGAAAGAAGAAAAAAAATTATAAATAACCCGCTAAACCAGCCATTTTAACCGTTTAATAAGATTTTTTAAAACAAAATATCTCAACTCTGTAGATGGGCTCAATTACATTGGCGGCCCAATTTTGAATTTTCTTCGAAGGGAAAATTACACAAATCAGGTATTTAAAAATTGATTTTCAAGAATAAGGTGTAAAGTTTATTTATTCAAAAATCAAGTAATATATATTAAATCCGCAATTAATAACCCTAATTTTAACACACACTACTCCCTCCCCTCCATATCTTGCCTCTCATCTTCCTCCCCTCCTCCCTCTCTCCCTCGTCTCTCTTCCTGTACCGTTTACAGCGTCACGACACTGTGAACACGACAGGTTTACGAAGCTGTCGTTCACAGCGTCGCGACTCTTCTGTGAACGGTAGCGTCGTGACACTGTTGTGAACAGCAGCGTGCGAGGCTGCCGTTCATAACAGCGTTGCAACGGGTGGTGTGTGTGCTCTGTGGGTGTGTAGTGGCGTTGTGGAGTTGTGGTGATGGTGTTGCGTCGGGGTGTGGTGGTGGTATTGATGCTGATTATAGTGGATTCAGATTTGGTTGGTGGTGGTTGTAATAGTGTGTGGTTGGATGCGGTGGTGGTGGTGGGTGTGTGTGCTGTGGGTGCGGTGGTATTGGAGACGTGGTGGCGGCACTGCCGCTGTGTGGTGTTTGACTAGTTGTAGAGTAGATGTGGTGTGTGGTGGGTTGGAGGCTTCAGATTTGGTTTGATGGTGGTGGTGATAGTGGTGATGTTGTGGTCATGGTGTTGTGTTGTTATTGTTGGTAGTGGTGGTTGTGGCAGATGCGACAAGATGAAGAGTGTTTGTGACAACTATTTAGTTGATTTGTGACCAAGTATTGATGGCGGATTGGGATCGGAAGTTGGTTTTTTGGTGTATGTGACCAACTATTTGGTTCTCTGTGACTAACCGTGGCTTTAAAATTTGATGATTTGTGATCAAATATTTGAAAATATGTGACGGATAGATAAACCATGACCTATAATTTTTTTGATTTGTGACCAACGAAATAAATTGTGACCTATAAAATTTTTGATTTGTGATATCAAAATAATCTGTGACCAATTAATTTGATAATATGTGACCAATAAAAGTTGTGACATATAATTATGTATTTGTGACCATTAATTATATATTTGATTAAAGTTTACTTTGAATTAGCAGTAGTAAAATTGAAAAAAATTTTGTTATTATAATATTTTATAGTTTGTGGGAGTATTTATTTATTTAATTTTGACATTTGTTGGACCTCAGGTTGACCCCGATTCGATCATTTGACCCTTGACCTTTTTTTTCCAGGTCGATGTTCGAGTTGATTTTTCAAACATTGGTTTAAACTAAAACTTAAAGTAGTGGGTCTCACATAAAAAAATGTGAAAAAAGTAGTAGATAGTAATTGTTGATCCTACAAAATGTGTAGATGAAAAATAAGTTAGATGAAAAGTAATTATAATTGAACTTAGCCAAAGTCAACAGTAGTATAAGATATGTGGATAAAAAAAGTATGCTTAACTAAAATTGGTTATAACTTAAACTTCGCCAAATATGCTCCACCGAAATTCTATCCTTATTTTAGTATAGTACGGGCATTCTATTTGTTAGGGTCATTTTGATTGTAAGAGTGGAAAATGAGTGGAAATAAAATGAATTCTACAGAAAATAATTGTCTAGCACTTATTTTTTAGGAAATTGTTAATTAAGTGTATTTGATGGTGGTGCAAAAAAATACACTCTTCCTTTGGCAAATGCCAAGAAAAGATTTTCCCACCTCACCCAAGAGAATTTGAATTCCCCATTTACAAAGAAAAATGGGTCACATAAGGAAAAGAAAGAAAACAAATTCCCAAGAAAACTTTTGCTATCAAACAGCCAAAATCGGTGGAAATGGAAATTGATTTCCATTTTTCAAGGAAAACTTGTGTAATCAAAAGGGGCCTTAGTGAATTAGGTTTGTCCTATAAAAAAATCATTTCTCAATCAACAAAATTTTAAGATAGGATATTGTCATCAGAATTTATAATATAAGGCCTCATTTGATTGACAAAATTTTCTAAGGAACTAGGAATTTTTTTTCCGTTTTCTATCTTTTGCGCTGTTTGATAGTTTAAATTTTTCACGAAAAATATTCCCCCCCCCCACCCCACGTCAGCATTTTTCATGTTTTTAGTGAAAATATTTTCCCACCTCTTTGGTGGGGAAATTTTTTCCAGCCGGCTGCTCAAATTTTTTTTTTTTTTTTTGCAATGAAAATAAATATCATAACCAATTGTAAAAAAAAAAAAAAAAAAAATTTACTTTAATGGACAATTTCCATGTAAAATAAAGTCAAACGAAACTAAACTTTGATTAAAAAAATAATTTTTTATGAAACAAATTTTTTTTGTTTTTTTTTTTTTTACTTTTTGGCAATGGAAACAAATTTTATAACCAATTGTGGAAAAAAAATATCACTTTCATGGACAATTTCCATATAAAACAAAGCCAAACGAATAGAAAATTTTAAAAAATTTCGAGTGAAAAATTATATCAATCAAACACACTTGAAATCCCCTACAAAACATTTTCTAGGTAAATCTTTTCCTTGTAAAACATTTTCTTTCCACCCATTTTTCACTATTGTAATCAAACGCACCCTAAGTGTAGGGGTTCAAAGACCTTGGCAAAAAAGTTAAATAATTTTATGAACATGTCATTTTAGTCTATCACTATATTAAGACGAAATCGTCAATTTTACTCGAACTTATCTGATCTTGATCATTTTCTGTGCAAACTTGTCAAGTAAACTCAATCATGTCATACGTTTTAGAAATCAGACTGGCTAGATGTTATTTGACGTACAAAAATTTCTATATACCTATTATGAATATGCACCCTTGGGATTGATAAACCTTTTGGATTCCCGCTAGGGTTTGGCTTTGAAAGTTCTATTATATACGACTACCTTCGCTTAAGTAAATTTTAGTGTTTGTTTGGGAAATCATAAAAGGTTGAGCTCAAAATTAATAATTAATTTTAACCATATATTTTATGAAATCTACAACTTTTAACAATGTTTTCATTCCTATAATTTATCGACTTTTATCAAAATATACTTTTTTTTTTTTTTCAAAATCTTTGTCAAGTGATGTCCTACAAATGTAGTTCGAAAAATTAAAGGCATTTAAAATGATTTTGAATATAATTTTGCTCTAATCTTGTCTATTGATTTATGATTGATTTTATCCGACCAAGACTATCGATGACCGTTTTAGAAGGAAAATGAATAAGTCTGTATAATATATATCAATTGATATCTACAAATGATTTTATATTTAATTAATTAACAATAATTGATATTTAATTTTTAGTCAATCAAAATGGGGGTAAGGGTAACATTAACAAAGCAATTCCCACCTAACAAAACGTTTTACATTTAATTTATATTTGAGTGGGCATTCAATTTGGTAAGTGCAGCAACGGCGATTTAACGATGGAAATTAAAGAAAAGTCTAAAATTTATATTAAGAAAGAATTGATTGTGGCCTTGTGTGGGGAAAGAATTAATTGTGGGCATATATTTCTTAAATTATGCTTATCACCATTTCATATATATAGTTAATGCATATTTTATACACATTTGCCAAGCAAAATAAACTAAAGAATCAAGAGAAGAAATGGGATTGAAATCTTCTTTTGGAATTATTCTTGTACCATTCTTGTTCTTGTTTTTTATTGATGCCAGCCATGGTTTACCACCAAAATTATTCGACGTGAGAAATTATGGTGCAATTGCAGACGGAAAAACCTACAACACTGAAGTAAGTTCGAGCACGAAAATTCTTGTAATTTTTGTCAATGCATTTTCTATATACATATGCAGATTTTCTGTGTGTTTGGCAATTTTAGGCATTTCTCAAGGCATGGAACGATGCATGTGCACATCAAGGAAGGAGTAGGTTTTATATCGCACCAGGAACATTTCTGTTGGAGTCAGTGAGCTTCGAAGGACCGTGCAAGGGCTCAATAACATTTCTTCTTAAAGGGACTTTAAAGGCTCCAACTGAAAAAAGCAAGTTCTCCACAGATACTTGGATCGGTTTTCGGTATCTCGATGATTTGACAGTGAAAGGTGGTGGATATTTGGACGGCCAAGGTAAATTTGCGTGGCCCTATAATGACTGCTCCAAGAATTCATACTGCGGGCCGCTTCCAGTTGTAAGTTCATTATTTCTAGTATTTTCTGAGTTGTTTTTTAATGGGATTGGAGAAAAATGTTTACGGTTCAGGCTTAAGTTTATAAAATTATGTTTTGATCTTCAAAATAATTTCTTTCCACGAATTATTGAAGATTTAAAGGAAACTGGAAGAAATGAATTTTGGATAATATTCTTTTAGTGATTCTCCATACGCAAGACAAAATCTTAAAATGACAGCACAAAATCTATTGAATGGTATAATTTAATTTGTTTCTTTAATCTATGGGAATTTTTCTGTCAATGAACGGATCTACAATCCGTCATTTGCATTCAATCAACAGCAAAAAACTAATTTCAGTTTAATTTTTAATTCAGTCAATGAGGTTCGACTTTGTGAACAATTCAAGAATCCATCATTTGAAATCAATCGACAGCAAAAACACTCATTTTAGCATCTTTGCATGCTCCAACATGAATATCAGCAAGGTTAGAATTACGGCCCCCGAAGATAGTCCCAACACAGATGGTTTACGCATTGGCTACTCAAGAAAAATTAAGATTTCGGATTCTGTCATTGGCACCGGTGATGATTGTATATCCATGCTTTACGGTAGTCAAGATATTGACATATACGACGTTTCTTGTGGCCCCGGTCATGGGATAAGTGTTGGAAGTCTTGGAAGAAGTCACGAGGATCAATATGTCTCCAGGATAAGTGTAAAAAACAGCAGCTTTGTCGGTACTCAGAATGGTTTGAGGATCAAAACATGGTCTCCTTCCTTGTACAGTTTGGCTTCAGATATGAATTTTGAGTACATATCTATGACCAATGTTAGAAATCCTATTGTTATTGATCAACAATATTGCCCATTCCCACCTTGCAGCTCCTGGGTAAGAAACATTAATTTGCTAGTTTTAACGTAAATGTGGTCTTTTTGATCAACAAGTTTGTGTTTGTTAATCACAATACTGTTCTTGATTCTAGGGTCATTCAACGAGTTCGGCTGTTCAGATAAAAAATGTCAAGTTCAGAAACATTTGGGGCACTTCAAATTCAGAAGTTGCCGTCAACTTAAAATGCAGCGGATTGATACCTTGTCAGAATATCGAGCTTAGAGATATTAACTTGGTTTACAATGGTCCCGGAGGTCGAGCCACTTCTCTGTGTTCTAATGTTAAAGGTTCTGCGTATGGGAAACAACAACCTCTTCCTTGTTTCTAGGTGTCTGTTCTCGATAACATTAGGCTTTAGTACATCTCTTTGCATTAGATATTATGTCTTTGTGATTTCAGACGTAGCACAATGTAACAATTTCGGTATTAGCTTTTTTGGTAATAAGGGATTGATTTGCATGGAGCTCCTTGTGAATTTTAAAGATGCTTCTCTTGGATTCTTAGTACTAAATTTATCTTGAGAATAAGTGTTGATTACTGTGGTTACTACATGTATTATAAGAGAGCCCTTTTATTAATTCACCATTCAAAAACTCATAAAACAGCACCGTGTAATATAAAGTACAAACAATGAGCTTATTATACTTGCAGAACCTCAGGTTATCTAGTTAAACAAGGTTTCACTTACACAAGGGCCTTGAGACTTGATTGATTTCCATATGGATTCATCTATTACGCCACTCAGCAAATTCGACAGAAAATTGAGTTGCAACTAGTGTATTACAGTAAAATTTTGTCAAAAGGAGAGCCACGAAAAGTGTATTAATATTGTACCTGTTACAGTCTGTATTTCTAGTGATGCTGAAGGGCAGTGTAACACCACATTTCTGAGGGAGGGCAAGAAGCAAAGAGTCCTTTGCACTTGGATATTGAGGAGCAATTTGCTTCAAGCAGTTGCACGCTTGTCGCCTATCTGCAGTTGTTCTGGTCATTCCCAGAAGGCGGCCCAGCTCGTTACAGCAGCCACCAGATGGTTGAGCCACCTGGCCGGTGGCAAAAGAGGCACACTGTGCCACGGCTGGCATGATCAGGCACAGCTAAATGCCTATGCTGGTTCCAGTGGGAAAAGAGCTGCACTGAGTGTAAAAAGAACTAACAATGAAACCTTCAACATTTTTGGTCTTTTAGGACAAGATTCTGAAATTAAACAAAATCACAAACATATATATAGACTCACGCAGATATAGAAAAAGGTGAATCCATATCTATTGGCTATAATGAAGTGAGTGGCTATCATTGACCTGTATTCTGGATTTTTTTCCACTTCATTAATGTTTATATGAATGCAGCCAAGGATCAGTTGAGCAGCTAAAATTTGTAACTTCTCTAACACATTGCATTATCCTTGCATTGATGAGGCTGATGATTTGGTTAGCAGTGAAGTGGATTACTCTTGCCTAGAATAGGAGACATTGGTGTCAGTCTTGTTTTGTACTGACAGTTTACTCTTCTTATACATCACCTGTATCAAAAAGAGGAAATTTTTCACTTAGATCAATCTGTTAAGAGTGAATTGAAGTTAATTATTAGTTTCTCAAATTACCCTTTTGGCACTTATAGTAGAAGGAAATTGGAGGCAAACCTGAAACTTCATCCTATCACTTTTTTGAGAAAATCTTCTTGCAGGCATAATCAAACACTTTGAAGCAGATAGAGAAGTCCATGAACCGAGTCATTTAGAGCATGTTTGAGCATGCGAAACACGCTTTTAATAGTTTACATGGTTCCCATTTTGTATGGGCTATTTACAAAAAATGTGCAGCGCATCTTCTTTCAAAAAAGTATATATGGACTATTTTTAAATGGATGATGCATGATGAATGATATTGAAGGCTAAAATATTTATATAAATGATTTCACCTAATGTCAAATAACTTGAACAATTCATGTTCATACACATTTAAATCTTAACCACAGTGGGCTCATTTAATGAGAAGTACATGTCTTGGAATTGAGAATGTAGCATCCCACCAGCTGCAAACTCATGAACTTCGCCATTCACTTCAATTAAACTACATCCTGGTTGTTTCTCTATCTGCTTATTCTTCATTTCAATTCTTTGCTGCATTGCTTTTTCGAAAAGTCCCGAGGCTGCATAAACATTAGACATCAAGACATAGCCGCTTGTCTCATTTTCATCTAGCTCGACTAAATTGTCTGCTGCCCATTTGGCGATATCAATGTTTCGGTGATTCCTACAAGCTGCCAATAGTGAACCCCATATCATAGCATCGGGACTCATTGGCATACTTCTTATAAGCTCGGCTGCTTCTTCCACACGTCCTGCTCGACCTAACACATCAACCATACAACCATAGTGTTCAACTGATGGCTGAATTTTATACGTTTCTTTCATCGATGAGAAGTACTCTCTTGCCTTATCGACCTGTCCTGAGTGATTGCAGGCAGTTAGAACGCCAATAAAACTCACGGAATCTGGTTCAAGGTGAGAAGATTCAAGCCTGGAGAAAAGTTCAATCACTTCATCTTCCAAGCCATTGAGTGCTAATCCCAACATCATTGAATTCCAACACGATACTCCTTTCCTTGGGACAGCCTCAAAAACTTGGCACGCCATTTCAACTTCTCCACACTTGCAATACATGTCTACGAGTGCTGTAATTATAATCACATTCAAGTCAACTTTATGCTTCGTTATATAATCATGAATCCATTCCCCTTGTTCAAGAGCTCCTAATTTCGCGCAGGCATTCAACAAGCTCACCAGTGTAAACTCACTTGGCATAATTTTCTCCTCTTGCATTTTACCAAAAAGATCCAATGCCTCCATCCATTTCCCATTTCTAACATAACCACTCATCATACCGTTCCAAGAAACCTCGTTTCTCAATGGCATTTTACCGAACAACCTACTAGATTCATCGACTTCCCCACATTTAGCAAGTCCCATAATCATAGAATTCCATGCAACAACATCTAAATCCTTATCTTCGTCGAACAATTTTCTCGCATCCCGCAAAAGTCTACAATTTGCATACATATGTATAACAGAATTTCGTATGAACGGATCAAATTCCAGGCCTAGTTTAACGATTCTTCCATGAAGTTGAGCTCCATCTCTTGCCAGTCCAAGTTGAGTATAAGCCTTAAAAACCGAAGGATAAGTAAGCCTTTCGGGGCTAATACTCGAATTCACCAACATGTCAACAAACAAAGAAATTGCCTTTTCCGGGGCTGAGCTTTGAGAGAAACCTCTTATTATAGTGTTCCAAGTGAAAAGATTTGGTTTCTCAATATTAGAAAACACTAAGTACGCATAGTTGATGTCACCACCACCGCCCCGGCTGGTGGCGCAAAAGGCCAATACACGGCTAGCTACTATAATGTCTTTGGCTAGGCCTGTTTTGATGAGATGGGCATGAATTTTTTTGAGGTCTTTCATTGTTTTGCATTTGGTTTCTAGCATTGAGAGGAATGGCTGGTCTGAGATAAACTTTGTAATAGAGGTTGATGGTGGATTGCAAGAGCAAAAACATGGTGGCATTAAATTCAACAAGAATATAGCTAAAATAATGTAGCAAAACTATCAAAACTTAGATAGAATTCTTACCAAAGCCTAGCATTGTGTGGACAGATGGAGCAATTTACAGAAATAATAATGGAGGTAGAGTGAGAGCAGTCAGCAGCCTCATCTGCTATAATGGATAAGGCGATTCGAGCCACTAATTGAAATCACAAGTCATGACAAAACCAAGTGCATTAAAAAATGAGGACTTGTTTTGTATGTCACAATACTTAAAACGAGATACAACTAGCTATCTTTAACTCTCATTCTTTAAAACTTATTTTTCTTCAAATTTATTATCAACCAAGCTTTCTTACAATAAAAGCACATAATTCAAAACTGTTCCTACTTTTTAACTACCCATTCTAGCTAGTGGCAATGGCCTTCTCTTGCCCCATCTTTACATCCTCACATTAGTTTGCAAATCTCACTCTAATTAGATTCTCTCTCTCTCCCTCTATTCATTAAATCGAGAATATAAGTATAATCATCTTCATTAAAAATATTAAGGAGATAGATACCACGTACTATAATATTAACACTCACCAACCACTATTACGGGTCATGGTCTCTTTCGAATACATTCTCTATTTAACTAGTTTAACAACAATCAAATGGGAGCAACAATAGAAAAAGGAAACTTCATATTATCCCAAAAAGAATCTTAAAACCATAAAATATATTGTAGGTTGTAGAATTTTCTACATCGATTGGTCAAAAGTTCATATTGAGGCTAAGATTTTGGAAGATTATCTGTCGCTTTATTGAATATTTTCACTCTAGAATACTTACTATAGGGTCCATTCACTGACAAAAATCAACCCCAAATGGCACAAAAGGTAGCCGCAATTAATGTGAACATATTTTGTTGTCATCCATTATCTATAATCTCTCTTTTACACAAAGTACAATTACTTTTGAAATTTGATACATGATTGGCGGGTTGATTCAGAAGAATATATTTACAACTTCTTGTTGAATTTAATTGTTCACTTTCAGTTGCGAGGTGAGTAATTTGAGTCGGATTGAGATACTTTCGAAAAAAGTGAACTCTGCTTCATTTAGTAAAAAGAATGTCTTGTACTAAACATTCATGTCTCTTTACCATGAGTGTCAATGCACAAGAACTAGTAGCACTTTGGCCCAAGACTTATCATCTAATATTACATATATTGATAGAAGAAATCAATTATAAACGTTAATATAGTAAGAGTATCTTTTTGCGGACAAACTTGAGATCTGTCATCCCATGCGAGATATGTTTAGGATCACCAAATTTTTTGTTATATATCTTGTTATATGAAGAGTGAAAACTAACATCCTTATTAGATACTATAACTCGTAAGAAAGAAAATAAGCCCATGTTTGGTATCAATTAAAATCTAAATTTAATTTTAAGTCAAAATTAACGATTAATTTTAACTACACATTTTATGGGTCCTACAACTTTTTAACCACACATTTCAGCAACTTCTATCAGAACCTACAAAAAATCTGATTTTAATCCTCACCAAACAGATGCTGAATTTATAAATGGTATTTTTTTTAATATGCAGTATTTATAGACAAAGTATACGATTATTAGAGAAAAACCATAATTCTAATATCAAATCAAAATCAACTAGGATAAAACATAACATTGTGTTAAGCTTTTTGTTTGGTAAGGTAATAATTATCATTAGTCACAGCTTTCGAAAAGTAGAGTGGCTATATGGGGCA
Source organism: Fraxinus americana (assembly GCA_035079005.1). NCBI lineage: Eukaryota > Viridiplantae > Streptophyta > Magnoliopsida > Lamiales > Oleaceae > Fraxinus > Fraxinus americana. Next base: position 1,824,626 of record CM068707.1, on the reverse strand, counting down.
TATGTACTTGGTTTAATAGGCACAATTCCAATCGAGTACAAAAACCAATTAGTCAAAATTTATTTCTTACATTCATTTTCCCTTCAAATTTGTCATAGTAATAGTACACACTAAAAAGAAGGAAAAAGAATCCTAGTGAACCTGGCTCTACCCAACTTTCGATTTTAGGAAGAATCAAGGTGTGACTTTTGCTTGACAAAGGATGAATTGGTGGGGGTATAATCTATCTTGAGAGTTTTTAAATTCACCTAGAGGAGTCTACTCAGTCATTGCAAACAAATCAAGAAAAAGTATTGCTTGGGTTGCATGAATATAATTTTATCCATTTCTGAATCGATCAAACTTCAATTTAACCACACGTTTATCGAGAGTATTAGTTCTATCAACTTTTCAACTACACATTTCATTAACTTTTATTAAAATATGCTAAAACTTTATCAAAAGCATTGTCATACAGGCCCTAAGGAAATTACTGGCTTCCTCACCGTAAGAAACATTCACCATCAAGCATACTACCACTACCTAGTCCAATCTTAAAGGAAGAAAAAACTTGACAATATAGTTTCAACCAAAAAGAGAAAAAAAATAAAAAGGTGAATAGATGTCTTTCCAAGAACCATTATGTAGTTGATGGTGAAGGTTGCACAACTACCCAACTAGAATAGCAAAAAGAAACAAATAAGTAAATCTGATCTGTCTCAATTTTTGATAATGTATGTCTACCTAATAGTATTTTAGTTAGTATAAATCGAGGATTGGAGTAAGAATCACAAAATGTATAATAGATAGTAATATACACGTGTGAAAAGAAGAAAATTGAAGGTACTCATACACTTCAAGTGAACTACTTTTCGAATGAAATTCGACTCCACCACCCAAATAATATAAAATTGAAGCTTGAGATTTTAGTAACCATTTGTTGCACCAGTTAGCTGCCTAACTATGGTAGCAAGCTCTCTCTTAGTTTGTCAATAATAGTAGTTCGTACTCAAACAAAACAAGCGCACTAAGTTAGTGTGATAAATTGGCATCGTGCCACTTTCTTAAAAACAAGGATCACTACAACATTCAATAAAGAATATATAAAAGTCCTAGGTCCCTTGTGACTTTTTCCTCCTAACATGCTCGTACTGCAAATTAATCCCTTGATGCGTTCAAACCCAAATGAATAGAGTCGACAAGAGGTTATGTTGAAATTTGAATGAGATCAAAGGGTCATCAAGTACAAAATGAAGTCTTTCTATAAGTTTTTCCTAATTCTATATAATGGTACAAGAAAACTTCCTGAAGTTTCCTGATTTCCTCCACTTTGGGTGGCTTCTGAGTAGTCCTATGAAAAAAAAATGTTTTGAAACACAAAAGGTTGAAAAAGAGAAATTGCACATATCATCACCATCATTACTATCATCACTAATTCAACCCCACATGACCAAACTTATATTCCAAACTACTCCCTCTTTCACTGTCTTTTGGGTAAATTATGGAAAAGGTCCACACACTTTAGTTTCTTTTGCACTTTCATCAGCAACGTTTTTTTCTAGTTACTCTGTCCCCAAGATCTAGAAAATAGGCGCCATTCAATTCATCCAAATGGATAGTTTCAACCCATTTGACCAACATATCCAAATATTAAAAAGGACAAAATTGTTATTCATTATTTATAATTAGATTATTAAAAAAAAAAAGAAAATAGAAGAAAAGAATTTAAAAAAAAACACACAAAAAAATAATAATCATCTTCCTCTCACCCCATCACCCCCACCGCAATGGCCACCTCCACAAAAACGCCCCCCACCATAGACAAAATGAGGGGGAAATTCTCCCTCTTGGATTGTTGCCATTTTTTATAGCGTTTAGAAGGATGGGAGAGAAATCCCACTTATGTTATAGCAAGAGGGATTTCTCCTCATTTAGTGGTGGTGGTGGTGTCATGGCCATATAATGGTAAAGGTGTGGTGATGTCCGCGGGTGGTGATAATGTCTATGGGTAAGGTGATGGTTTTTAAAAATTTTCATTTATGAAATTCTTGGCTTTTCTTATTGGTTACTTGAAGATATGATCAAAAGAATCAGCAAATGATCCTTAGGGGCACTAAATACTTTTCGAGAGAATTTTGTTATTTAATATTTGAACATGAATTTTCAATGGGTCGACTAATGAAAAAAAGGGATGAAAATCATCTATTGGACAACTGAGGCCTATTTTCCAAAGGTTGAGAACAAAATAACTAAACAAAAAGGCTGGGGATAAAAATGTAAATAAAATTGAAGGTTGGAGACCTTTGCCTTAATTTAACCCTTCCTTTTCTCCTTCTCTCAACTTTTTTCACCACCTTTTTTCTTGCTCCCCCATACACCACCCCCATTTCATTTTAATGTCTCAAGTTTCCACACACACTCACACGCACACGCACACACACACACACGTCAGAACACAGATTTTTTCATAGTCATCAAGATATGCATTTTATACATTTATATCATATGATGATAGACACAAATTCCTTCCCTTTCCAAAGAATGATCATGTTTTGACTTGGTTTAGCTTTTTTTTTTTTTTTTTTTTTTCCTTGGTGTTTCAAACTAAGCTGAAGCTGACTGGAAAACAGCTGAAGAAGAAAGAAATAAAGAAAGTATGCATAGAATGGTATTTATTAGCTGTCTGAAATTCATGAATCTGGCTTTTCTTATAATTTGTTCAGGTAAGTTAATTTTTCTTGGTTTTTTTTTTTTTTTCATTAATTATTGATAGTTCCACATCTGTATTGATTCTTGATTGTTTGCTTTAACATGGGAATCTTACTCTCTGATTTACAAGCTAGGAATTCCCTTTTTCTTTATTCTTTTTTTCTTCAATTAATATTTTTGAACTGCACTTTAAATCAAACATATATATTCTGTCATTAGTTTTGTTCCATGAATTCCAAATTTAGGAAATTTAAATTTAAATTCCTGAGAAATGAATGTTTTCTAAAGATGAATTCAGTGTTCAGATCATCAAAATTCTATTGGTAATCAACTGTTTTCAAAATTTTAATCTGTTGGTTTGATTCTTTTAAAATTTAACTTTGTTTTGTCATCATTATATTATTTTCAGTCATTAAATTTGGATTCTTTTTGCTTTTTGGAGTACTCTCATCATTGAATAGGACAGTGATTCTTATTCATGAATACAAATGTCAAGCACAGTTGACAATATTGTACATGATAATAGACTAAATTTTGAACTTTTCCTTTTAATTCTGTTCAGCATTGTCCGAGACTGCGTTAGGGACAAAAAAATTGCACACCTCTACCTCAATTTCTACGAGAATGATGGACATTACAACTCCACTAACAACAGTTCCAACAGCCAATCCCAATACTCCCATCACCACCAGTCCAGTGCTAAATCCAACAGTTTTTGGCCCCAACTCGCCTAGTGTCATCAATCCAGCCAATCCCATAATGCCACCAACGACCCCGGCCGGTGGAAGCTGGTGTGTTGCTAGCCAATCCGTGTCACAAACTGCATTACAAGTTGCATTAGACTATGCTTGTGGCTATAGTGGCGCTGATTGTTCTGCAATTCAGCCCGGTGGCGGCTGCTACAATCCGATCACAGTGCGCGATCATGCCTCGTACGCTTTCAATAGCTATTATCAGAAGAATCCAATCCCCACTAGCTGCAATTTTGGTGGCACTGCTGTAACCACTAGCACTGACCCAAGTAAGCTACTTTTTTTTAAGCTAGAAGTAATCACTTTTTATGATGCTAGTTACATATTATTAGTGAGATAATCAAATGTCTCGCTTATTTTTTTAAAAAGAATGAAGTTTAGTGATCGTTGATTGCATATGGATAACAAATTTAATGAACTTTAGAATCTTTTACCCCATTAGCTCGTAATTCGAGGCTAATTTTCGACTAAAGAATTGGAGAAAAAATTTAGCACTTTATTTTCTTTAGGTAATCTTTTTCCTTATTTATGTACTTTGTTCTTATGCAGGTTATGATACATGTCAATATCCATCAACTAGGTGAACTCTACTACTAATATTTCTATTAGTCCATCTTCTGTTATGTTCTCTATCAATCAAGAAAACATTACCTTATCAGCATTTAAATTTGCAGCACGAGTTCATCGGTATTGAACACAACCAATTCAAGTGGATCACGAGTTTTTGGCGCGGGACCAATCACCCCCTTTAGCTCAGCACCTGAAATTCCAAGAAGCTTCCATGATTTTCACTATATCTTGTTATTAATCATTCATTTTCTGGTTCTAAATCAGATGCAAAGACTAATTTAGCTTGATCCAACAGTGCTTCACGACTTCTATCTGGGAAAAACGAAGAATATCCGAATCAAGGACAGACTTTTAGTTTGGTCACAAGAATATAGAAAATTCACATTTGTTTAGCAGGCAAGTGATATACCTAGAGGCCTTGATGTCAAATTGTTGCTGTTTTTAATCACTTGCCAAAGAGACATCTTTGTGGTGAAAATCACACGAAAGAATATGTACAGAGGAAGAATTTTGCGGGTTTTGTGGTGCTGAACGATTTTGTTGTTCTTTGTTTTACAATTTTTTTTTCTTGAAAGGTGAATATGAGAATCTTGATTGGGAACAGTATAAAAGGAAGTGTTCTATGGATGAACTTTGGAAGGGTCCCCAGGCCTTTAAATTTGCTCAGACTTTTGAACAAAAATGGTGAATTATTGGGTCATCGTGTCTATCTTTTACCGTGTGTTAGTTTTATGTAGTACTGAAGTCTGTTTATATCTCTTTTTCTTGCAACAACTCTTGTACATGTTCAGATTTTACCTTAGGCAACAATGGAAAAGATGTGAATAGAGGTGTAAAGTGTCAGCCTAGTTCTCATTTCACTGGGGCATCACATGGCCGTGTCGAGTCAAGCATCTTCGACATGTGGCTATCGAAAGCCTTTTTATCATTAAAATGGTGAACCATAGCAAATGTTTTGATTTGTTAGGAGGATATGAATTGCTTACGAAAATTTATTGGTCAACATGAGTCGGCTCTTCAAACACGTGTTTGGGGCTGTGAGTATTATAGTTTGTGAGTATTATAGTCCATTAAAATTTGATTTCACTAGGAGCAAAATAGGCCTTTCCAACCAAGTACTCCAGAATGACGTGCCATTTTCGAATCACGCAAGTTGATGTGACAATAAAAATTATAATTGACAAGTGAATAAAGCTACGAGTAATCGAGCTCATCCAACAAGGACGGGTCAAGCTCATGGCTTAGGCAATGATTGATTTTAGAAGACCAATCTCATAATTAAGAAGCGTGTGAGACAAGTTAGAAATTAAGTTTGAATCTAGATAACATCACAGAGTATTCTATTTTATTTTTTGGCCGACCTAGACCTCCTGTTACTATTCAGTGTAAAACATCTATAAATTTTGTACGATAAATCGTCTCAAAGAGAAAAAATAAAAAAGACAATACTTAAAAGGGAACCTTACTCCCATCGAACTTGAAAATACAAAATACTCAAAAGACTTCTAGTGAACAATCACCAATGTCAAATTTTGTCATTAGTTCCTTTTCTAAAAAGTTGGTTGACTAAAGTATTGGAGTCTTTTTAACTAAGAGTCATATCAAACACATTCTATCATATTGCTTAGTATTAGAGATATTAAAAGATAGTTTCCTTATTTAGATTATTGCACAAATGTAATTAGATTTGTATAGCTAAAAGTTTGAATTTCCATAGATTAGAATATTGTCTTTGATTCTGTTTGTAACCTATTTATACTCTTCTTCAATCAATGAAAAGGTATGCCATTATTTCCTCAATTCTAAATCTCATATGGTATCAGAGCCAGCACGTCCTCCTTCCTCTTAAAATTCGGCCATCAATACTCTAACCTGCCAGATTTTTTTTTCTTTTCTACAACCCACCATGGCAGACAACCAACCTCAGCTTCCCCTACCAACTGACTCCCACACAGTCGCCCTTCCATCTTCCAGCAACCTGCCACAAGCCCTGCAACTAATCAATATTGCTCATCACAATATTGTCAAACTCACCTCCACCACTTATTTGTCCTGGAAGCTTCAGATGGAAGCCATTCTTGTCCGCTATGACCTTTACAAATACATCGATGGCTCTCATCCTTGTCCTCCATCTACAGTCCACACCAACAATGTGGACACACCCAACCCAGATTATCTCCCATGGGTTCGACAAGAAAAACTGCTGTTTGGCGCGCTTGTCGGATCCATCTCCTTTCCCTTGGTTCCGCTCCTCCAACGTGTTACCACCTCCCGCGAAGCATGGCTCACTCTTGCCAACACTTATGCTCGCCCGTCTCGTGGACATATCAAGCAAATCAAGGACCAAATCAAGCGCTCGGTCAAGGGTTCTCAATCTATCTCAGAATATATGCAATTTCTCAAGTGCCGCTCCGATGAACTTGTGATGCAGGAGGGTCCGAGTCAGATACTGAGTTGTCAGATAACACGTTAATGGCCCTAAGGTATCACGTGTTGGCAGATCGAGGCAAGGATGGCAAGTGATCGCGTAACTTTGGCAATTAAGTCGTGTTTCGGTAATTTGGCCATAACTTTGGCTACGGTTATCAGAATCGCGATCATGACCACAATCCGGAAAGCTCGTTTCGACGCGCACGTCGTGGTCACCCAGCTATGCTCAGTGTGTGCCGTTTTCATCCTCAAATTCAGCTGTTTTCCCTTCCGAATTGCTATTTTAAGTTATTTTTTGCTATTTTTGGTAATATTTCAATTGCACGTTAGGAGATGATTTTTAATCCGATTTGGGCTAGATTTTTTGCAGAATACTTATTTTATTCCATATTTTCGTTTGGCGTGATTTTTGGAATTTTGTCATTTTTGGTAAAATTCGGATTTCGGCTATAAAGTCCGGCTTGTGGACTTATTTTCATTCATTGCGTGATATAATAAAATTCTCTAAACTTCAGAGACGTTTTCTCTGTGTTTTTTTGGCGTTAATCTTGTGTTCTTCCTTGTGAATTTGCTGGTAGAACTAGCCTGCAGAATAATCACTATTCTGCCCGGCGTCAACTTGCCGCACTTGGCAAACCGATGGATCATGAAGATCTTATTGAGACGATTCTCAATGGTCTTGATGATGACTACAAGGCTCTTGTTGATGCTATTGAGGGCTGCAATGAACCCATCTCCTTTGATGAACTTCATGAGAAACTGATCAATCGGGAACTGTCCTTCAAACAAAATCAGTCAACTCTCTCCTCCGCACCGGTCACGGCTAACGTTGCTTCCAACCGCCACAACGGAGGCTCACGGCCTCCCCCTTCTCGGCCTACCTGGACACCCAACATGCCATCCACCGGCTTCTTTCAGCAGCATACGGCTGGACATAGGTCTTCTCAGCGCCGTCCTCCGCGCCGGTACCTCGGCAAGTGCCAGGGCTGTCGTGCTCAGGGCCACACTGTCGCCCATTATCCTCTGTTTCAGTTGGTCCCGGCTACCACTGCTTCCTTGTCTACACCTCGTTCTTCAGCTCCTAACTCTGGCCGCTCTCCTTCTCCTCCATGGCAACCGAAGGCGCACATGGCCACTGCGTCCACCTTGGACAACTCCCCGTGGCTCCTTGACTCCGGTGCCTCTCATCACGTTACTGCTGATTTGAACAATTTGTCCCTTCACGCACCGTATGATGTGCCCGATGACATTGTTATTGGTGATGGTACTGGGTTACACATTTCACACATTGGTTCTACCTCCTTGCAAACCCCCTCTCATTCTTTTAAATTACATGATGTTTTATGTGTGCCCCATATGAAACGGAATCTACTTTCTATATCTCAATTTTGCAACATAAATAATACATCCATTGAATTCTTACCCACTTCTTTTCTTGTGAAGGATTTAATGACGGGGACAACACTGCTACAAGGTCGAACAAGAGATGGTGTGTATGAATGGCCGACGTCGTTACCTTCTACCAATTCCAAACTTGCCTGTTCCAGTGTCAAGGCTTCTCCTACTGATTGGCACCACCGCTTAGGTCATCCATCAGAGTCTATCCTTAGACATATTGCGTCTACCTTTTCTTTAGCTTTTTCTACGTCTGTCTTTAAGAATTTTCATTGTAATGACTGTTATTGCAATAAAAGTCATAAACTACCTTTTTCCCAATCCACTATTGTTTCTCATGCTCCGCTTCAAATAATTTTCTCTGATGTGTGGACTTCTCCTATTCATTCTGTTGATAATTTCAAATATTATGTCATCTTTGTCGATCACTACACTCATTACATCTGGTTTTATCCCCTCATGCGTAAATCCGATGTTTTCGTTGTCTTTCCTCGTTTCAAAGCTTTGGTTGAAAACTTCTTTCAATCCAAAATTGTCACATTCTACTCCGACAATGGGGGTGAATACACGGGTCTAAGATCTTTCTTGTTCGCAGCTGGCATCTCTCACCTCACCACCCCTCCACACACACCCAAACATAATGGTTTCTCTGAACGTCGCCACCGCCACATTGTTGAAACTGGTCTCGCTCTCTTATCTCGGGCTTCCTTACCTCTCACCTTCTGGTCCTATGCTTTCCTCACTGCCACCTACCTCATCAATCGTCTCCCTACTCCTACCTTAACCATGACCTCTCCCTATCATAAGCTTTTTGCTTCTCCTCCAAATTACCACAAACTGCGAGTCTTTGGTTGTCTTTGCTACCCGTGGCTTCGCCCTTACTCTCCTCATAAATTAGCCCCCCGCTCTACTCCTTGTGTTTTTCTCGGCTACTCCCAGACCCAAAGTGCCTATCTGTGCTATGAACCCACCTCCAAGAAGATATATACTTCCCGTCATGTCCGTTTTGTTGAAGCTGAATTTCCCATGTTTGGTCTCTTTCCCCATTTATTGCGTCTGAACGACTCTACATGTTCCACATGGCTCTCTATTCCTCTTCTTGCTCCGGTTCCTCACACACCATCTCCGGCTCAACCTCACAGGACACCCTTGTCAGGTAATCTCTCTACTCCCAGCTTAGCCACTTCTTCATTGCCGTCTACCCAGCGCGGTGAAACTCCCAGTTCACCACGGCGACACTTCGAACAACCACCGAATCCGTCTCCGCCTAGTCCTACCACTCAACCACACCCCAACCCAACCACTGCCCCTCCCTCCCGGACATCTCCCATTATTACCCTCTCCCACAACCACATTCACAAGCTCATCACCAAACTTAACCTCTCTGCCCTTCTTGCCCAAGAGGTGGAACCCACATGTGTGACTCAGGCTATCAAGGATGACAAATGGTGTCAGGCCATGTCTGCGGAGTTTGATGCCCTTGTTCAAAAGGGCACTTGGGAGTTGGTTCCTCCGGATATGGCTTAGAACATTGTAGGTTGCAAGTGGATTTTTCATATTAAACGTTGGCCTAATGGTTCTGTTGACAGGTACAAAGCTCGTTTGGTTGCCAAGGGCTTTCATCAGCGCCCAAGTGTTGACTACCATGAGACATTCAGCCCTGTTGTCAAACCCACAACTGTTCGTCTGGTGCTTTCTATTGCGGTCAGTCGTGGTTGGTCTCTTCGCCAACTTGACATCAATAATGCTTTTCTTCAGGGCACTCTCACTGAAGATGTCTACATGACACAACCACAGGGTTTCATTGATACTGACCACCCACAGCATGTCTGCAAGTTGAGAAAAGCTATCTATGGCCTCAAACAGGCACCTCGTGCTTGGTACAATGAGCTTCGACAGTTCCTTCTTCACTCCGGCTTTGTCAACTCCACTGGAGACACCTCTCTGTTTATCTTCAACACTAACACCGTCACTCTTTATCTACTTGTTTATGTTGATGATATTATTATTACAGGGAGTGACTCTACTGCCATTCAGGGATTCATTACTCTCCTCGCCAATCGTTTCTCACTAAAAGATCTTGGTCCATTAACCTACTTTCTTGGTGTAGAAGTTGTCCCTCACTCACAGGGCATCATTCTTTCCCAACGGAGATGTATTGCTGATCTCCTTGCCCGTACCAAGATGACCGATGCATGCCCAGTCGCCACACCTCTTGCCACGTCGCCCACTCTTTTTCTCCACACGGGCTCTGCGTTATCGGATCCCACTGAATATCGTACCATTGCGGGAGGTCTTCAGTACCTCTCTCTAACTCGCCCGGACATTGCTTATGTGGTCAACAAACTTTCTCAGTTCATGCATCGCCCAACCACTGATCACTGGAATGCCGCAAAACGCCTTCTTCGGTATCTTTGTGGGACCATCGATCAGGGTATTCTTCTCCATTGCCACTCAACTCTTGATCTTCATGCTTTCTCCGACGCTGACTGGGCTGGTAACAAAGATGACTTCACCTCCACTACCGCATACATTGTTTATCTTGGACGCAACCCCATATCATGGAGTTCCAAGAAACAACGCACGGTTGCTCGATCATCAACTGAAGTTGAATATCGGTCTGTTGCTGCTACAGCTGCAGAGTTGTGCTAGATAACGTCTCTTCTTGGTGAGCTTGGTATCTCTTCTCCTCAGACACCGGTCATCTACTGTGATAATGTGGGAGCCACAAATTTATGTTCTAATCCGGTGTTTCATTCCCGTATGAAACATGTGGCACTCGACTACCATTTCATTCGTGAACAAGTTCAGGATGGGGTTCTTCGGGTTACGCATGTATCTTCTACGAATCAGTTGGCGGATGCTCTCACTAAGTCTCTACCCCGCACACGCTTTCATCTGTTACTACTCAAGATTGGACTCTTCTCTCGGCGTTCCAACTTGCAGGGGGCATATTAGAGATATTAAAAGATGGTTTCCTTATTTAGATTATTGTACAACTGTAATTAGATTTGTATAGCTAAAAGTTTGAATTTCCCTAGATTAGAATATTGTCTTTGATTCTGTTTGTAACCCATTTATACTCTTCTTCAATCAATGAAAAGGTATGCCATTATTTCCTCAATTCTAAATCTCATACTTAGGTCATATGTACCAAGGTTATAATTAAAATACTGTCACCATACCACATGTGAATTATACGGGACCCATTCAGATTAGATGAACTTGGGCTTTATCCTTGTTTGGGAAGGATTTTGTTATTTGTACATAAAAAAATGTATATAATAAAAATGTATATAATGAAACATATAATATGATGTGAAGGGAAAAAATTGGATGAAAAAGTTAACTGTATTTTAAATTGACAAATGGTAAAATTTCATGTGACATTGTATAATCCATTATGTAAATCTTGATGTACACGTACCAAGCTCCATTTGGGATTACTTGCTTGCTAATTGAGCATCAAGGGAAAAAATGGTTTTCTTTCCTTAGATGATTACTTTGTGTTAAATTACATACTAACTAAGGATTCGTATGGTAGATTTTTTTGTTTCCTTCATTTTTTTAAAAGAAGAGTTTCTTAAAGAAATCACTTTTGACTAACTTTTTTTAAAAACTCTTTTAATCGACTAAATATTTTTGAAAAATTATCCAAATAGGTCTAAGTTTAAACTATATTTTTAGTCTACGTAATTGAGAAGGGAATTGTTTTATAGTGAAAAAAAAAGAGTAAACCACATTGAATTGAAGAAGAGAGAAAATGGCGGGAAATGAATTCATTCAATCTTATTTCACGGCTGATGTTTACAAATATGCAACATATAAATAAACAAAGTTAACAGAATGCTTAGCTTGGAAACTTAATAGAATTAACAGAATATTAGCTGATAATGAACTAGCTGGCAATGAGTTAAGGGAACAAAAAATATCTAACTAAAATATCTAATACTCCCCCTCAAGATGGCCTGTGAATGTCCCGAACTGCCATCTTGGAAAGCAGAGGGAATAGAGAGGATGAGGGAAGCGATTTTGTGAACATATCAGCCAATTAATGCTGAGTCCGAACCGGAAGAAGCTTGAGAAAGCCATCTGTAACTTTATCCCTAACAAAGTGGCAATCGATCTCAATGTGTTTTGTCTTTTCATGGAATGTAGGATTAGTAACAATATGAATCACCACCTGGTTATCACAAAAGAGAGCCAAAGGAGCAAGGTGTGGGATATGAAAATCAGTCAGCAATTGATGAAGCCAAATAACTTCACTAGCCTTTGATGCAAGAGCCATATATTCAGCTCCTGCAGAAGAACGCGAAATAGTCTTTTGTTTCTTGGCTTTCCAAGAGATCAAAGATTCACTAAGAAAAATACAAAAATCAATAACAGATTTTTGAGAATCCAAACAAGAGCCCCAATCAACATTCGCAAAAGCTTTAAGTTGGAAATCAGACAAAGAAGAGAAGAATAATCCTTGTCCAGGAGAGTTTTTCAAGTATTTTAAAAGATGATGGACATCATCCATGTGTGGCTGTCTAGGAGATGGTGAGATATAGGAGACGACCAACTAGGTGCCTGTAGGAAGAAGCATCAGTAAGAAGATCATCTTCTAAGGAACTAAGTTTAGCTTTAGGATCCATAGGTAAGGAAGTTGGCTTGCAAGCAAGAAAACCAAGATCTTCAAGCAACTGCAAAGTGTAATGCCGTTGGGAAAGAAATAATTCAGTAGTGGACCGGGCAATCTCCAAGCCAAGAAAATATGGAGAAACTTCTTTAACCCCTCAATAATAACCAAATTAGGACCTATAATAATGATGTCATCGACATACACCAACAGAGCCATAAATGAAGAACCAGCTCCTTTAGTGAAAAGAAAATAATTTGACTTAGATTGTGTAAATCCATGTAGAACAGGAGCTTGTGAAAATTTCGAGAACCATTATCGTGAGGCTTGTTTCAAACCATATATTGACTTGTGCAAACGACAAACCAATTTCTCCTCCTTTCTATCAACCTTCCTGTGTGAAGTATAACCTAAAGGAAGATCCATGTAGATGCCATCTTTTAATGACAGCTTGCTTTGGCAAGTAACATTTTAATAGTAACAAGTTTTGCAATCGGTGAAAATGTCTCAATAAATCCAAGCATTATTGTTGCGTGTAGCCCTTTGCCACCAACCGGGCTTTGTAACGTTCAATGCTACCATCAAACCTGTGTTTAATTTTATAAATCCATTTACATCCAATGGAATGTTTGCCTTTAGGGAGAGTCTGAACAGACCAGGTATGGTATGGTTAGCCTCCATAGCTTCTAATTCATTAGCTATAACCTCTCTCCAATGTGGAGAATGGATAGCTTGATGATAGAATTGGGGTTCATAGGTGGAAGATATATGCAGAAGATAAGCACAATGAGAAGATGAAAGGGATTTATAAGAGATGTAATTATGTAAAGGATATATAATATTTGAGGCTGGCATGGATTTGTGCTGAAGCAAATTGCAATGATAGTCTTGCAAATAAAAAGGAGGTTTGATGATTCTGGTAGTCCTTAGAACAATAGGATCATGTATGAGTGAATATTATCATGATGTGCAGTCAATTTAGATGTAGGCACAGTGGAGATAGGCAAATCAGAAGTTGGTATAGGTAAAACTAAGTCAGGAAAAGGGTCAATGACTTCAATATGATGAAATATTGATTGAAAACGAAATAATGTTTCATGAAATATCACATCACGGGATACAAAGAAATTTTTGGATTCTATATTGTAAAGTTTGTATCCTTTGATGTCGGCAAATATCCAACAAATATAGAAGGCACAGCGCGAGGGTGGAATTTGTTTCTGGTGGAAGGCAAAGTGGATGCATAACATAGGAAACCAAAAACCTTGAGGAGAGTGTAATCAACTGGGTTATTGTAAAGGAGTTGGAAAGGAGATTCACCACGCAATAAAGGCGATAGAGTTCGATTGATTAAGTATGTAGCAGTGAGGACAAATTCTCCCCAAAACTTTATAGGGACATGAGATTGGATGAAAAGAGCTCTAGCTACATTAAGGAGGTGTTGATGTTTTCTTTTCACTACAGAGTTTTGTTCAGGTCGTTCAACACAAGAAAACTGATGTAGAACTCCTTTGGAATTGAAATCGTCTGTGAATTTTAGCTCAGGAGCATTGTCAGATCTAAACTTCTTGATGACTTTGCCAAATTGTGTTTCAATAAGAGAGAAAAATTTGGGAATAATGAATTTAGCATCAGACTTTTGTTTCATGAAGAACAACCATGTAAATCTAGGTACAATCATCTACCAAGGTAATGAAATATCGATAACCAGCATGTGTTGGGGTATGATATGGACCCCATGAGCCACTGAACCAGATGAAATGGATTTGCAGACAGATTATTGTTAGAAACAAATGAGAGTCGCCTTTGTTTTGCTAAAGGATAAATGGAACAATGAATGTCTTTATGAACATTACAATTGAATGTCAGCTTGTCTTTCAGCATTTCTAAGCATTTAAATGACAAATGTCCAGGTCTATTATGCCAAATATGTCATGACACGTTATTTACTTTTGAAATGGAGGAATTACAGATGGTATCAGCAGGAATAGAATTGTAAGAATTGGAAAAAGTGGTGGTAGTGTCAATAATGTACAGATCAGCTACTTTACTACCCTTGCCAATCATCTTCAAAGTTGGTATTTCCTGAATGACACAAGAATCCATAAGAAAACTGACATGAAATGAAGAATTCTTTGTTAATGAGCTAACAGACAGTAAGTTAAATTGGAATTGAGGAACATAAAGAACATCATGAATTATTAATGATGGACTGAGTTAAATTGAGCCAGAGAATTTAACATGTATGCGAGTGTTATTTGGAAGAGTGACAAATGAATTTGGAACGGAAAACAAGGTATGAAATAAGGACTAATCAAAACAAACATGGTTTGTAGCTCCAGAGTCAACTATCTAATATCTAGGAGAGTGAAGGCCAGCATGATTAGAAACAAAGAGGCAGGTACCTGATGTGTGTTCTATATTAGTATCAGCTCATGCGTTGGATTTAGCTAATAAGAGATGGGAGCTCAACATGGCTAACAAGTGCTGGTATTGATTTGGATTCAAAGTTTGAACAAATCCATCAATGTTCCCTTGATGAGCAGAGGATTCTGAGACTTGATTCTGCAGTAACAACTTGATTAGGAGGAGCAATATTCTTCTATCTCATTTTGTAGCCAAGAGGATAACCATGAAATTTATAACATTTGTCAACAGAGTGACCAAAAAATCCACAATATGTGCAAATTGGTCAATCCTTCTTCCGAGGTTTTCCAAACTGTTGGCTATTATGAGATCGACTACCTTCATTTTTTATGGCAAATACCATTGGATTATTCCCAGCAAATGATCATGTCACATTGCTCAAATTCCTCTGATTTTTTCTTAGGATACAAGGGCAAAAACTTTATTGATGGGTGGTATTGGATCCATAAGCAATATTTGGCTCCTAGTTTGGGCAAACGAGTCATGAAGCCCCATAAAAAAATGACATTACATATTCAGTCTAATAGTGATCTACCGAAGCCGTATTTCCCCCAAGTGCACTTTCCACACGAACAAGTCGGTTTGTAATTACTCAATTCCTCCCAAATAGTCTTTCGTTTGGTGAAGTAAGCTCCTACAGTTAATCGAGATTGAGTGTGATTCATCAATTCACGTCTCAACTAGAAAATGTGTGGTCCATTTTTCTGTTGAAATCTCTCATTAAGATCCTTCCATATCTCATAAGCGGACACCAAATATATAATACTAGCTAATATATCCTTAGACACAACATTAAGAATCCAAGATATGACTATATTATTGTTGCGAATCCAAGAATTAATGAGACTGTCATTACCTCCAGGTTTCGAAATGGAACCATCAATGAAACTGAGTTTGTTCTTTACAGACAAAGCGATCATCATGCTTCTGCTCCAGGAGGTGTAATTTTCACCCGTAAGTGGTTGAGAAACCAGAATAAGTCCTGGACTGTCCGAATGATGAAGATAATAGGGATTCAACCCATCCTCGATGAAAGGATTGCTTCCTGTCGTGTCTGATAATATTGTAGCATCAATCACCATGGAGATGCTTGATCAATGAATGAAGGGACTGTAATTATCAAGTTCTGATTCAATTTATGGAGGAATAAAGAAGACGAATCAGAAATTCAATCAATGCTCTGATACCATATTGAATTGAAGATGATAGAAAATGGCGAGAAATGAATTCATTCGATCTTATCTCACGGTTGATGTTTACAAATGTGCACCATATAAATAAACAAAGTTAACAGAATGCTTAGCTGGCAACTTAACAGAATTAACAGAATATTAGCTGGTAATGAACTAGATGGCAATGAGTTAAAGGAACTAAAAATGTCTAACTAAAATATCTAATACCACAAAACCATGATTTAATGGAATTAGTTAAAATTTTCAAGAACTAATTTACAATAACTATGTTTAGGATTCCTCTATTTTGATTAGATCCAGAAAAAATAATTAACTATTAAAGTAAGTATGTAATGTTCGACATGAACATGGCATGTGAAATGGCTCATTCAATTTATAAAAGGCTGCTAATTGTTATCAATTTGTCTGCCATGCCATTATGCCTTTTTTAACATCTATTCACCATTGAATTTTGTACAATACAAATAATTCTCTCTAAATTCTGTATGGAGGAGAATCAACATCTCCTCCAACCACTTGTATATCCACCACCAAGCGCCACCGCTACCTCCTCCGTGGTGGTTGCCGCCACCACCACAACTACGCCACAAAGTCATCATGACATCGAGGACGATGAAACGAATTCGAGCATCCTTTTCCGGTTTGTTTTTATGGCTTTCATTGGCTTAGTCTCAATATGGGCAAACCATGAAGCCTCTAAAGGTTTTGCCATAACTATTGTTAATGACGCCGAAGCCGACAGTATTCCGGCGAAGCGTTTCTCTCTCTTCTACATGTCAAACGACGAAGCCACGCGTATAATCATCAAGGCAAGCGAAATTGCAGAAAATTTTCTTTATCCCAATGATATGCAGGATAAGAAGAAAGTCAACCGTGTTACACTTAAGCTCACCGGCCGGGATCTTTCCTTCCCCGTGGTGGTTAACTCCAGCAAGGAACATGAGTTCGTACTTCACTTGAGTCCTTCGACTATGGAAGGGCAAAATTTCAAACATGCCATGTTATTAGCATTGCATCAAGGTGTGGCACGTATTTGGTTATGGGACGGTCAAGGTAACTCTCCACACAATCTTATAAATGGTGTTGTAGAGTACATTACTAGCAACTTGAGTGCTTCCAGCACAAAGTCAAACCCCAGCAAGGTCGAACCATCAGCTTCCACCACTGCGTGTTGGAAGCACGATGACGTTAAAGTGGTGGCGGAATTCTTGAATTACTGTGAACGCAGCCGGACGGGGTTTATTAGAAGATTAAACCAAGCAATGAAAGAGGGCTGGCATGAGGGAAAATTGGACACTGCATTGGGCATGCCAGCTCAGAATCTCTGTGCAAGACACAATTATTCAAAGTAATTTTTCCAACACATTGGATTATTAGATATTTCTTCAATCAATATCTTGCAACAATTTTTTATTTAGATATTTCTGATCCAACATGATCACATGTGAGTGGATGATTGATGGTCCTGATGTGATTTTTGTGGGTCAGAGGATTTCATTGATGTGGAGAACATGATAATAAATGAAAAGAAAACAAGAGGCCACGTCTATCCTCGCCCTCCAGTGAAGGTTTATTTTTATTTTAGTTCATTTTCGTCCAACAAATTTGTAAATATGACATATTATAACTTTTGTTAACAGTGTATTTCATCAAAATGTTGCGTGGCAACACCATTATTATCCTCATGGCTCACATGTACCAACTCTCATCTCCCAATATTGAATGCCCACTAGCACTAGAAAGTTTTGTCTAAAAAAATTATAAATGTTCTGTCACATTCATTTCATCAATAACTTTGAATATCTTATACTCTTATAAAACAAAGAATGATGAGTTGTATTTGTATCAACTTAGTCGAAAAATACTAAATTGTCAAAACACTTCTCAATACAGAACAAAAAGTAAATTTTCTTAAATTTTAAATTTGAAATTTAAAAGTTTTAAATTATCTCAATTTAATTCAGCTTCACTTCTTCTTAATGAAAAGAAATAAGACAAAAATAAAATAGTAGTATAAAAATTGAGGAAATTACATAAATCTAGGGGTTTGAAAATTGGAATTCAAAAATCAGGGACCAATTTTTATTATTCAAAAATCAGGTAGTATAAAAAAGCCCTAACCCTAATTTTTCACTTACTCCCTGCCCGCCCCCCCCCCCTCACCCTCTCTCTCCCCTCCACCCCCTCTCTCTTCTCTCGCCTCTCCCTTCCCTCTCCCTCCCCTCCTCTCCTCTCCTCTATGGACTGTGATGCTGCTGTAATGGAAGGAGACCGGAGCCTCTTCACATGGAGACTGAGCAGCTGGGCTTTGCAGCGGTAGCGGCGGAGCTTGAATCGTCTCGAGTTGGGGGCGGCAGTGAATCTGGTAGTAGCAGTGGTGGTTTGTAGTTGCAAATGGTGATTTGTTGGTGGTGGCAACAGTGGCGGGGATGGTGGTGGATCTCGTGGCTACGAAGACGAGTGGCGGCGGTGGTGGTGTGTGACCACTTGACTAATTACTTATTTTTGTTGGTGGTGCGGTGTAGGCGATGGTGTGGTGGTCGTGTGGTGCAGGTAGCGGTTGTTGGTAGTTTTGGTAGTGTTGTGCAAGAGGCAGTTGTTGGTGGTCGGCGGTGGTTGTGGTCATTTTCATTGGGTGGTGGTGGTGGTTGTTGGGGGATGGTGTTGGTGGTGTCGAGGTCTTTTTCTGGTGGTGGTGGTGGTGAGGTCGTTTTCATTGGGTGGGCAGCAGTGGTGGTTGCTGGGGTGTTTGTGGTGGCGGCGACGGTGGTTTATGTGGTGGCGGTGGTGTGTTTCTATGGTGTTGGCGGTGGAGACGACGGTGGTGTTGTGTTGGAGGTGGTCACAGATGGTTTGTTGATTGTGACCAATAAAGAATAAATTGTGATCAATAAATATTGTGTGACCTACAAATTTATTAATTTGTGACCAATAAAAGTAATTTGTGACCTATAATTTATGTTTTGTGACCATAAAATAAGTTGTGTGACTTATAAATTTTGTGATTTGTGACCGATGAACAATTTGTGACTTTTAAATTTTTTATTTGTGACTGATGAACGATCTGTGACCTATAAAATTTTTGAATCGTGACCTTAAATTTTTGAAATCTGTGACCAACTAATTTGAAAATCTGTGACCGTGTGACCTATAAATTTTGATATGTGACTAACTAATTTTGAAATCTGTGACCAACGAATTAAATGTGACCTATAAAATTTTTGAACATGACCATTAAATAATCTGTAACGTATAAAAATTAGTATTTGTGACTGAAAAATAATATGTGACTAATTCAATTATAAATCTGTGACCGGAATGATTGTCGGAATAGTCGTCGGAATAGTCGCCGGAATTGGAGCAGTCGCCGGAATAGTCGCCGGAAAAGAGTGGTGGTCGGAATGGTCGACGGAATAGTCCCCGAAGCGGTAGGGGTGGTGCATGTGGGGTGGGTTTATTATATTATAATATATTAGAATTTAAAAAAAAAACCCCTGATTTTTGAATTTTCAAACTATAAACATGATTTTTGAATTGGTGTAAACTAAACACCTTATTTATGAATTTTCCCCTAAAAATTTTGAAAGAAAATTGTTTGCAAACTATAGGCCCGAATAATGGCCCTAGGCCCATTCTAACTTATTTTTCATCAATTTCATTTTGAACGACATTATTTCACAATAAATTATTTTGCACATTGACCAATAATAACTACATTTCAATCATACATTCTTTAAAAATATCACATTTTTGTAAAATATATTCTCGAAAAATCTACGTTGTACTTGTCTAGCTCACTCTGCAAGTATGTCAGGCCAAATTCCGTAAATTACCGTTCTTGGGCTGGGCCTAATATAAGTTGGGAAAAAATAGCATTTGCATTAAAAATATAAACTATTTCGTTCGATACCATAAATATCTTAAATTTCAAAATATAATACACATTCCATAAAATATCATCAAATCTGCAGCGATCTGAACTTTTGATTCACCAGATTGCATATGCTATAATGTCTTACAATAGATCTTCATCACCATTGATAATGCACTATTAAACCCATTAAAAGAAAAGATAATTCAAAAAATTCAATAATCGCAACCTTGGGAAGGGAAGAAATCCTCATGGTGTTTCTACTTCGTCTTGAAGAATTAGGACTTGATTTTTACGAAATCGTTCAACCAAAAATAATCTCAGCATTTGGTAAACGACAATTTCATACTATTCTACATGAAGATGAAATGAAAGGTTCATTGTTGGTTTGTTAAATGAAAATGCAACAAAACAACTTAGAGATGTATTAGAACTTACAAAAACTATAGTTTTTCAACCTCATGGACGAGGCAACACAGTTCTTGATATGAATCATTCGAATGGGTTATTTCCAACCATCAAGAAATGTAGGTGTAATGCTGATGATATTTTTTCGTCCTTGACAATATATGATTCCACACTCGCTTTTGCAATCTTTCAAATTTAGGAGGAAAAATGTATTGTTGAAACTAACAGAAGAAACTAATGTGGAAGTGAGCTGTAGAAGTTAGTTAGATCAGCTGATTTTAGTTAGTGTACAGCTATAAACAACTGTATTTTTTTTCCATTTCTATTTAAGGACCACCTGATGTACAATTCATGTATATAATTTCAATAATACACAGAATCTTTTCTATTCATTTTTCCTTTCTGTATTCTCTCAGAGTTAGACTCTTGCACTTGCTAGCTTAATCTCAAGATGGTATCAGAGAATAATGATGTTTCCATTTCAACTCCTGAGTCATTAATTCATGAGCCTCATGTTTCGATTCCTACATTTGAATCTGTAGTAAGAATTGAGGTTCTTAGTCCATTTTTTTACATCATGGAGATAGTCCTAGTGCCTTGATTGTCTCTTAGCAGCTGAACGAAGACAACTATGCCTCATGGAGTAGATCTATTGAAATGGCTCTATGTGCCAAAAACAAGTTGTGTTTCATCGACGGATCTCTGAGCGAACCTGATGAAGGTGATTCTGTCTATCCAACTTGGAAGAGGTGGAATCATATGGTTATTTCATGACTTTTAAACTCAATTTCTAAAAAAATTGCTGCCAGTGTCCTTTATATTGATACTGCTGCTCATATTTGGTCTGATCTTAAAGAGAGGTTTTCACAAAATAATGGACCTCGTATCTTTCAATTGAGGAAGGCAAACGCCTCTTTAACACAAGATCAGTGTTCAGTGAGTGCCTATTTCACTAAACTGAAGATACATTGGGATGAACTTGGGTGTTATAGACCCTTAGCTTCCTTGGTGAAATTTCAACAACGGAAATATGTCATGCAGTTCCTGATGGGGCTAAATGAGAGTTACTCTCAGATTCAAGGTCAGATACTATTGATTGATCCATTACCAACAATTAACAAAGTCTTCTCTCTAGTTGTACAAGAGGATAAGCAAAGAGAAATCGTTGCTGGAATCACACATAATCTAGATTCTGTTGCTATGGTTGCTAAGAATTTCAATAGAAATCAAACTGCTATTGGAAGAAGGAACAACTACACTGGACAGAACAATAATAATGAGCGTCTTCAGTGTAGCCAATGTGGTCTTCTTGCCCTCAAAATTGTTTCAGTTAGTTACTTGTTTAAAACAGATGTATTCTCATCTTATTGTCTGGTGTGTGCTATTTATAGGAACTATGCTCATGGACGATGATTGGTCTGGCTAAAGAGAGAAATGGCATGTTCTATATGCTAAATATCACCTCCACACAACCCAAACACTTTGTTAATTCCGTAACATCCACAGTTTCTGATTTGTGGCATTCTAGGTTAGGTCATCCATCTTTGTAGAGCCTACAAATGCTGCAACCTATCATTTCAGATTTGAATGTAAATAATATACATTAGTGTGAAGTTTTCCCTATGGCCAAATTGCACAGATTACCCTATGTTTCTATGGGGTCCTTTCTCTACTACTGCTATTGATGGTTCAAAATATTTTCTAACTCTTTTTGATGAATTTACTCAATGTACATGGACTTGGTTGCTAAATTCTAAGAGTCAAACATAATTTGTCATTCCGGCTTTCTTCACTTTAATTGGGGCACAATTTAACCTCAAGATAAAGTGTATTCATTCAGATAATGGTTCAGAATTTCACCTGAGAGATTTTTTTCATCAAAAGGTGTTATACATGAAAAGACTTGTGTTGAATCACCTCAACAAAATCGATGAGTCAAAAGAAAGCATCAACATCTATTAAATGTTGCTCGAGCCATTCGTTTTCAAGCTAATTTACCTTTTACTTTCTAAGGTGAATGTATACAAACTACCACTTACATAATCAATAGACTTCCCACTTCTTTACTTCATGGAAAATCCCCCTTTCTCTCAAAAACTAGATTACACTCATTTAAGATTTTTGGCTGCTTATGTTTTGCTTACACACTCACTAGAAATCGATCAAAATTTGGTTCTAGAGCAACTAAGTGTATCTCTCTTAACTATCCATATTCTATCAAAGGCTATAAACTCCCAGATCTTCAAATTCAGACTATCTTCATTTCAAGAAATGTTATATTCTATGAAAACATCTTTCCATATAAATAACTTCATTTGAATCATAATGATCCATTTGTCTAATCATAATGATCCATTTGTCTTATCTAATCCAATTCCAGAGTCTTCCTTTCCCATTTCCTTCCCATATTTGAAAGTGTTTAACCAAATACTTTACTAGATCACCAAAATACCCCCATCCTTCCACCATAAAACCATACGCCTTTACATGACATATATCCTCTTCTCAGAAGATCCACAAGAATTAAACAGACTCATTCCTATCTTTAGTACCAGATCTGATCAGTCCACGAGCAAGTTCCCTTCAAGCTTGAGCTCCAATTGTGATATCCAGAATTATCTTGCTTATGATAAGCTTTCATCTTCCCATCGAGCATATGCTCTTAATACCGCAAATATGATTGAACCTTAGTCCTTTAATCAAGCTATCAAGGATCCTAACTGGTGTGATGCAATGACTACGGAAATTAAGGCACTTGAGGATAAATAACACATGGACAATCACCTGTTTAACTCAAGGCAAGATTTTCATTGACTGTAAATGGGTGTTTAAAGTGAAATTAAAAGCTAATGGGTCTTTGGAAATGTATAAAGCCAGATTAGAGGTTGCGGGCTATACTCAAAAAGAAGGTTTTAATTATCTCGAAACTTTTTCTCCTGTGGCAAAACTTACTTCTGTGAGAGTTCTTTTGGCTGTAGCTGCTGCTAAGGATTGGAATCTCTTACAATTGGATGTCAACGCCTTTTTACATGGTGATCTGAATGAGGAAATATACATGAGAATTCCTCCTGGTCTTGATAGCAAAGGGGACAATATGGTATGCAGGCTCAACAAGTCTTTATAAGGCTTAAAACATGCCTCTAGACAATGGTTCACTAAGTTCTCAAATTTTCCATTACAAGAAGGTTTTGCACAATCCAAATCTAATTATACACTTTTTACCAGAAATAGGAATGGTTCATTTGTTGTTCTTCTAGTACATGTGGATGATATTGTCTTGACAAGAAATGATTTACAAGGCATGGATGATTTGAAGGCTTCTCTTGATAGACAATTCAAGATAAAGGATCTAAGAGCATTAAAATATTTCCTAGGACTGGAGGTGGCTCGGTCTAAGAAATGAATTTCTTTGTGTCAAAAAATTTGCCATAGACATTTTAGAAGATGCTGGTTTTAGTGGTGCCAAACCAGTAAACACGCCAATGGAGAAGAATGTTAAATTGGACAGAGAGAGTGGATAATTATTGGAGGGTGCATCACTCTATAGGAGGCTGGTGGGACGGTTACTATACTTAACCATTACTAGGCCTGATTTGAGTTCTGTGGTTTAAGTGTTGAGTCAGTTTATGAACCAACCAAGGGAACCTCATTTGGATGCAGCTTATAGGACACTAAGATATATCAGGAGCACGCCAGGACAAGGGATTTTCTTCCTTAAACATAATGACTTACGGTTGAAGATTTTTTCAGATTCAGATTGGGCCAATTGCCCTAACTCAAGGAGGTCTATAACTAGATATTGCATTTTTTTTTTTATAGAAAATGCTTTAATATCCTAGAAATCTAAGAAGCAAAGTACAATATCTAGATCTTCAGCAGAAGCTGAATACCGTACAATGGCATCTGCTACATGCAAAGTACAATGGTTCTTATACCTACTAGTTGACTTGGGGATCAAACATGAGAAGCCTGCATTATTATACTGTGATAATTAAGATGCGTTACACAATGTTGTCAATCCTGTATTTTACGAGAGAACAAAACATATCGAACTAGATTATCACGTAGTAAGGGACAATTCATGTATATAATTTCAATAATACATAGAATCTTTTCTATTCATTTTTCCTTTCTGTATTCTCTCAAAGTTAGACTCTTGCACTTGCTAGCTTAATCTCAAGACAAATTAAGTTAAATAGCTGATGAAGTTTTCATGCACTTAAATCCGTAATAAGTGGTTAATTTTTTCATATTCTTGTTCCTTGGGTATGTCTGTTCAACACATTCAGTGTTCAAACAAAACAATTACGTATACGTAGCTAGGATTAGTAATTTAGAATCTCCTTACTGTTCAGATATTCCTCCCAAATTTCTGAATAGGATATGAAATTGGGTAAACACAATCTATATTTCATATAAAGCACAAGTTGAAATAAACCTTCATTCATATAAGTTGAGTGATTTCTCTATAGTTAAAAAAAAAAAAAAAATCCATCTGACCACATACATCATGAACTGAAATGGGAGAATCAATTTGTTCAAAAAATTCTCCAACCATAAAGTCACTAATAGAGTAATACTGGTAACATAACTTAATAAAAAATAATAAAATAATAATAATAATAATAATAATAATAATAATAATAATAATAATAATAATAATTGGTAAATCGCATTTTACATCCTAAAAGACAAGACATAAATCTCCATGTTTTGATTGTATTTGATTCATTAACGGTACTCTTTTCCTTCATCGCCTTCCGAACACTTCTAAACGAAATCGTTCTTGATTTCCGTACTTTAATAGTTGTTGAAATATTCCTCTCAATAAATCAGTTCAGCAAAATAGATCACAAAAGCATCAGCCTCCTCCAGCTCGCCAGCACATGAACATCCTTCCAAATCCTTCTATTCTCCAGCTCACGTCCAGCACATGAGTTCACACGGCCTGTACATCCAGTTTCATCTAGATCCTTCTTTAGTTTGTTATGTAGTTAGGAATTTAGTCTATAAATAGGGCAATGTAATTCCATTATCAATTGAGCTTTGATGATTAATAAATATCATTCATATGGTTCTATCATCATGTTTCTTCAATGTGAATTTCATATTGAATTCTATCTTTCATTTTCTCTGTATCTATGTTTTAGTTTCTGCTGCTGATTGCTTCCTGGTTAAATTCGTTTCTGCTGATGTGCTCTTTCTGGTTCATGATTTGGTTTATTCTTTTCGCTGTGCTGCTGCAGGTCTCATCTGTTTCTGCTGATTTCGATTTCTAAGATGGTATCAGAGCAAAATGATGCTTCCGCTTCAGCTCCTGAATCGATTAATTCTTGAACCTCCTATTTCAGTTCTTGCATCTGAATCTGCAGCAAGAACAGAAATCTGTTTTTCGGTTGTCTTCAAGGTGTTTGACAAAAGTTCTCAATGGCGAGATGGAGTTGCACTGGTGGTTTTCTTCCAGTCATTGCTGGACTTTTATTTAGCATTTCCAGTTCTTCTTTCACTCATCAATGGTGATGATGTATGTCTTCTGCAAATCCTCGGTTGAGAGTCATAGATGCTCCATTTATTCCGGTTTTTCATGTTGCTGATTTTTTTTCTTTCTGGAATGCTTCTTTTTCAACCCCAGGCTTTTGCTGCATCTCTGTCTTCCTCTCCAGTTCAAGATGTTTCATCTTGAGGGGGATTGTTGAAATATTCCTCCCAATAAATCAGTCCAGCACAGATCAGTTCAGCAAAACAGATCACACGAGCATCAACGTCCTCCAGCTCACCAGCACATGAACATCCTTCTAGATCGTTCTATTCTCCAGCTCACGTCCAACACATGAGTTCACACAGCCTGCACATGCAGCTTCATCTAGATCCTTCTTTAGTTTGTTATGTTGTTAGGAATTTAGTCTATAAATAGGGAAATATAATTCTATTATCAATTGAGCTTTGATGATTAATAAATATCCTTCATATGGTTCTATCATCAAGTTCATTCAATGTGAATTTCATATTGAATTCTATCTTTCATTTTCTCTGCATATATGTTTTAGTTTCTGCTGCTGATTGCTTGCTAGTTAAATTCCTTTCTGCTGATGTGCTCTTTCTGGTTCATGATTTGGTTTATTCTTTTCGCTGTGCTGCTGCTGGTCTCATCTGTTTCTGCTGATTTCGATTTCTAAGAATAGTTGACATGTCAGGTTGGTTGGAGCACTAATCAGGTCAAATAGCTTCTACGTTTCATGTATCCTACCATGGATTATGAATTCTGCATAATTCGTAATGAACAGAAAATAGTCGTACCTACATCAAAATGATTTATTATATTTCGTGGTTGTAACAATACAAATAACATATGCACAGGTGGAATCCTACGCGACTAGACAATCAAAGTGTTACTAACCCAAACTCATTCTATGGAATATCATTATCAATCTTTAACTCTTTCAATTCCTCCTATCGTGCTTACTTGCTATGCATTTATATTAATCATCAGCATGGGAAGGATATAAGCAAATTCAAAAGCAAATGCGGATAATATATTGTCCAAGTATGAGGAAATATCATCAACATTACATCTACGCAAGTTACTGTGCTGAAATTTCATCAGCATTACGGTTTCTTGATCATGTATGTGAATGACTTAATATCTGTAGAATATGTTGATACTAGCACCGAACATTTGTTGGGGTACACATAGAATTCACCTTCATACTCAATAATGCATTCAATACGTTAGGCATGTGAAAACGACATTGTTCCATTCTTTTAACAAAGTTGTGTAGAGCAACATCAAGAACCATCAATTGGTGATGCAATTACAATAAGCTAAAATCCAAGAATTGGAAAAGATTGATCTGTGGGATGATTTGTGATTTTGGGGATTATGAAATTTGGAGATTTTGATTTGGTTTGAATACCATCTATGTCAATTTGGGGTTTCCTGATCTATGGGCATGAAATTGGGGATTTTCCTCAATGTACATGTTCATGAGATGTGTTTGTAGGAGAGAATTGAGCTGTCTAAACAAGTCACTCCATTGAAGCACGATTGTTTTGTTTTAGTTTTTACTTCAAAAAGTACAGTAAAATTTAAATTTAAAAAAAAGAAGATATAATGTATAATATGAATTGTTTTATTAATAGTGGTATTACATGTCATTTCCTCTTATAGGTTCATAGTACAATTGATAACCCTTTGCCATTTTTCTGACCTACCCAGCTTCCACCGTTTCTGAAATATTGGATATTCTTCATTTCTCAGGAGATTAATGTTGACTAAAGAATGGTGTTTTATACTTTTATAGTGAAGCTTCGAGCTCAATATGTAGAGTAGATTAGTTTGAGTTACACAAAAGTTCTAGTTGGGTGTAGTTTGGAATGGAAAAGTTATGTGTGTTTTATCCTTTTCTTCATTTTTGATGCACCATTTTCATTTTTTAACGGCACTTTGTAACGTATTTTATTGACATCAAATGATAAAAGTACAAACTTATGAGGGACTAGACCTGGTATCTAGTAAATGTAACAAAAGAACATAACTCATCAATAAACAAAGAATACAAGATAATTCACAAAAGTAATTAGAACAATCCAAACTCATGTGACTTCATTTTAATATGGGATTTTGTACGTATAATGAATTATTTACAAGAGTCTTAGTTTGCATAAAATTCACTTGTAGCGAGAAAGTTGAAACTCTCCTTAGAAGAACGAGATGAAGACCTTAACCTAATTGTGTACTTCTTAATTGTTAATCTTTTTATGTAACAAAAAGTTCTCAATTTTGCATATTATGTCATGTTTTAATCAGTGTTTTAAAATTTGGATCGAGCATTGAGCTAGAAAAGCGAAAGGGTCAATTGTTAAAGGGTTGAACCAGTTAATTACATAAAGATAAATAAATATATTTTCAAATAATAAACAATATTAGATAATAGTATAATATTATTGATTGAGATATTTGGATGGTTTTTAATTTTTTTTTATTAATTAAAATAAGATAGAAAAATAATTAATTTATTTAATAAAGTAAATGTAATGAATCAAAGGATGAAGGAATTTCGATTTGTCTGAGCCAAAGGAGTCCTTTTCTAGTTTTCTTTTGTCCCACATCGGATTCTTACCAAACAATATGGAAAATTTAGTGTATAAATAAGTAGGCCATTAGCAACAGGGTATTTCAAGCACTTAAACTGTTTAATGGTGTGTTGTCACGGCATGATATAAATAATGATGTAAATGTAACATGATTGTACTATTTAAGCTCAAGGTGGATATAAAGTATGTGTTTAAAAATGTTTTAGAAGTGAAAATGATGCTAATTTACTAGGATAAATTATACTTAGGAAGAGTGGCAATGGACAAGGAAGTTAGTCTATGTTTGGTAAGGTTCATAATTACTTATGAGCTAGTGAAATTCTAATTTCTACATTCCATAAAATCATAGTTTTTACATATTTTTATTCATTTTTTATCCATACATTTCAAATGATCATAGCTCATAATTTAGTAAAAGTTTTGCTAAACATGCTTCAAGAGCATCATCAAGAGACTTTTTATTTAGAGATCATTTTTTAAATTTAGATAGTATTTTTTTTACGGGATAATGCTATTTATTCTTTTTTCACACTCCAATATTTTATTTTATTTTTTGTCCAAGAAATATTTATTGATTTCTCATATTTATTGTAACAGAATTTTTTAATATGTCAAAATCAATCAACTTAAACATGATTTGAATAATTTAAAAAATATAATATTAAAATTTGTAACTTATTAAATACTATCATTATAAAGTAGTAATAGAGAGACATTTTAGCTTTCCAAATTTAGATAGCCAAATCCACTATCTTTAAAAAAAAAAATTAGAGTAGAGTTTTTTGGAACTTATTTTTATGCATTGATTCTCTAAAATAAAGAGCATCTTGTATTTCAAGAATTATAAAGATAAAGTTTCATACCTCGAACTGAAAATTAAACTATTTTCACTTACTATTCAAATTATTTTATTTCTCAAAATATTGTTGTACACATTTTTTAGCGATGATGGTGGTATGAGGTGACTATGATGATGGTGGTCAACGACACCATCAACAATGGCGCGTGTGGGAAAGTATTGTTAGGGTTTTATTATGAAAGGGTGTTATGGTTTGGGATAAAGATGATTTTAAAAACTATTGTACTCACAACTTATATATTTATTTACCGATAAATAATGTGGCGAGAGTTGACTTAGTCCCTATTTGGTAGCTATTTTTTTTATTTTCTATTTTTTTGAAAAAACATTGTTTTGAATATAGAATTCACTCATGGGGGAAGAAGTCCTTGGCCATTTTTTTTCATGAGATGTAGTGGATTTTTGGAGAATGTACGATTAAAAAGTAGGAAAATATTTTGGGTTTACATATAGAATATTTTAAAGGAAGAATAAATACAAACAATATTATAAGAATACAAATTCAAATTTAACCGACTTGTAAAAAAATAAAATTCAAATCAGCTGTTAAATTATAATAACAAAATATATTATACCTCTCTCTCCATTACATCCGTGTATCCATCACACACCTATCCATTTTTCTTCCATTCCAAATCTGTCATCACCAAAGCTACCTTATTTTTTCATTTCTCCATCCGTCGCTGCCACCACAATTGCCTTCTCCAGTTGCTTCGATATGCACCTCCGTCACGAATCTTCGCCCTATCTCTCCCAAAATCCTCATAGCAGTCATATTATCAAATGTAATTCACAAAAAACTTCCCCATCTCTTTTTAAACAATAATTAGTCGATTTTGTTCACATCCAAAGGCCGGATGCAAGGTGGGCACCTATGCTGGCCAGTGCTTCCGCTATCAGAGTGGATGCGATCAAGTCTTTCTTAGATATGACTATTTGTGATCAATTGTAATCAAGTTTGACTTCATTGTGACTTTTGTGACCAAATTAGTTTGGTCACATACAGTCACAGTTCAGATAGATATGATCACAAACAGTCACAATGACGATAATATTAGTTACAATTTAACATAATCTTGAACATAGAGGGGTTACAGTTAACATACAATGAAGATAACGCCCAACTCATCCCTTTTCTAATTTCCTTGCTAGCGTTGACACTAAAAATCGAGCCTCCTTGACGCATCCTTTACCTTGTGTTGGAGTTTTTCTATCTAAATCTCCCATCATCCTTCTTTGAATGGATGTCGAGCTTCATCTTGTTCTCTACAGTTTCAATTGATCGTTATGTGGTCGTCATATACGAATTGACGGTAGTGCTCCTTGTGCCTCCGGCATCTTAACTTTAATTTCAAATAACCCACATGAGACTAATTTCTCAATTTCTAATTGGAACTAGTACCAATTTGATGCTATATAATTGTATGTATGTATACATAGCCGTCTTGCCTCTAATTTTGGAGATTGAATCAACAAAGGTTATCTTGGTTGGGATGGTATGCAGAGAAGTTGTGTGTATGTAGGGATAGCAAAATGATTCGCCGGCTTGAGCTGCCCGTGGCTCGGCTCGGCTCGAAAAAGCCCGAACTGAGCTGGCTCGAGGCTCGGAACCATCGAGCCCCATTTTGGGGCAAAGGCTTGAGCCCAAGCCAAGCCCGTTTAAAAAAAAATTGAAAATAACAACCGTAGCCTGTAGGAAGAAAAATAAATAAATAAATGAAACAAGCGTGCACTTGCAAGCAGCTTTGACAAGAAGGAAAAAAAATCCGAGCCAACTCGGCCCACTAAGACTCGAGCCAAAAGCTCGGATCGACCCTCAATTGTTTGGGCCAAAAATCGGGCCAAAAAAAGTTTTAACCTTTTTTGCTCAAACCGAGCCCGAACTTCGAGTTTCGGCTCGTGGTTCGACTCTTTGACATAGCTATGTGTATGTATTGAGAGAGAGTTTTTTGTATATTGAGAGAGAAAAATTCGTTTTTAATGTATTAAGATAAATAAAATATTTTCAATATGTGAAGTGGGTGTGTGGGGATAGGGTGATAAATGCAGTTGGGGTGGATGGTTGTAGTATATATATGTGTTTATATTAAAAAGTTATAACTAGATTTTTTTTATAAAAAATTGTTAATACCTTATTATTGAAATTGAAACCTTAAGTGTAGCGATTTGGGTAATTTTCCCATATTTTAATGTGTGATTCAAACAGGTGCTTAAGTCCAAATCTTACCAATCAAATGAAAAGGATACGGAGGTTAAATTCCAAGTTAACAAGGTCCAGGTTTGACTAGGGCCTAGCTTCTACGTTCATGGGTAGTGCTGGATCTAGAGTTAAAGCCCATCGGGCCTTCTTGCCCAAAATCATTTTGAGAAAAAAAAATGATAAATGGCAACAATTTACAACCTTTAACATGCTAGTTTCAGCAAGAATTAACCTATTTGTACAATTGTTATTGACATTGTGGTTGATAACATTGATATTGTCAAAATTTGGATCATTGATTTAAAAAACAGTTTTGAAATAGATAAATGTGATGATGTTATGTGTGAGTTGTCAACCAAGATTGTACAAGTAGCATGATTATTTCTAGTGTTCTAAAAGGCGGCAGCAAGGCCAAAACGCCAAGCCTAATGGGTTAGCATCTTATTTGGCGGTCAACAACAGTTGTTGGTCAACGACAATTGTTGACCGCTAATGCGCGCCTAGGCGCAATTATGCGAGCCTAGGCGCGCCTTTTTTTTTTAACAATTTTTTTGAAGTTAAAAATTATTAAATGCTAATTTCTTCAGTTTGCCCTAATTTAAAATTAAAACAATCGTTTGAACCTAAAAGTCAAGTGATCAACGAATCTTATTTACGGTAGATAATTTCTTAAGACATCCAAGTTATTAAAAGAACAATGGTTGTTTAAATTTGAATCTTATATTTTTGTTGGAAACTTTAAAAAAATGTATAAAGTTCCTATGAATCTGTTTTAAATGTTTAATAAGTATTATTTTTAATTGATTAAAAATTAGAATAATATTAAAATAAGAAAACGTCTTTTTACCTTTTTTTACGCATATGTCTCGCCTAATCTCGCCTAGCCCTGAGCTTGGCCTCCACGCATCGCCACACATTACGCCTTTTAGAACACTGATTATTTCAGCAATTGCGGACTAAGGCCCTAGGCTAGGTTTCAAACTTTCAATTGCAACTAAGGCCCTAGTATTTCAAATTTTGAAATGCAAGTATTGGCATTTCAATTTTTTTTTAATCACTCCGCATGCATTTAATCGTGGAGGGTCCTAACGATACCCATTATTAATAATCTTTTAAATTGTTATAAAAAATTTGTGTAAAAATAAATTAATTAAAATAGGGCCAAATGGCTGGCACGTTCATTATAGGGCCTCATTGTCAACTAAGGCCTTACTATTTAAAATAAGAGGACCCGATACATGAATCAGTATTGACCTCACTTTTGAAGGGCACGCTTCGTTGCAACCCCTAACTTTTAGTCACTCAACTTTCATCGCGATCACTCAACTTCAATTTTATCGCACAAATCACCATTCCATCTTGCATGTGGTATATAAAAGTAGCAATAAATGAGAAGAACATGGTATCACCCAAATTATCTTGTCTACCTAACTCCACAACTAGACCAAGTAAATAAAACACTCATGGGGCCCCCCGGGGCACATCCAAGTTGGCAAAGGATGGGCACTACTGGGCTTGCAACCTCAGGGTGGGGAGTTCGATTCCTGGATGGAGCAGTTGAGTGTTGTAATACTCAATTTGGGTGGAGCAACTTGGTGATGTAATATCCATGGAGGAAGGCTCCCAAGTAGGGAGTATAAAGGGTGCACAGACCCTGATCAATTTGGGCATATCCCGCGATTAACCTCCACCCATCACTGAGGGGCCGGGGATGAGTGGTCCAGGACATAGTCTAGTGTAAGTTAGGATACCTGGATATCATAAAAAAAAAAATAATAATAATACACTCATGGGTTGTCCGTTTCAGACATTATAAATTGACTTGGTTACATAATAATGCTCTGTGCCATTTAGGAAATGTGTGTTTGACTTTACTACCCTTTTAAATGCTTCCATAAATGACAAATCAAATGTTCTAAAATTGGTCCCCAAAAAGGATTGAGATTCAAAGGGTTGGACACGAGTCGATCATATGGGGAAAAAATTAGGCGGTGAACTGTTTGGTTTTGTTCCGACCAATTTGATAATTATTTTAACCCTTTTTAAAATTCTATTGGATAATTATATTCACACCATAATTTTTATTGTTTGCAGTACATTTTAATTGCACTTCAGATTTTTAATCTTTACTCATTATATTACTTACGTTCATAACGATTTTTATGTCATTCTTATCTTCAAATTTTTCATTAGTTAACACATGTTGTATTTGATAATAGTTTTATATCCAAAAGTTCGTTGAAATGAAGTAAAATAATATATTTTTACATCATATTTTTAGAAAGTAAAAAAACAAAAAGTGCGAAAAAGTATTTTTCCTTCATTTTAAAGCATGAAAACAAAATATTTTTATATAAATCATTGTCAAGAACGAGACATACTATTAATAAAAGATTAAAGATATGAATTCGACGAAAAAAGTTGATGAAATAATTGTTACAATTAGCAAAGATTGAGGAACTTAATTACAATTAAAATGTGATTTCCTTGATCTGCAAATTATTTTTCTTCGTTTATTTTATCAATAAATATTTTCCTTCGTTTTTTTACGAATTGGAGGTTGCCTATTGAGTTATTCGTACTTTTCATTGCAGTATTATTGGTTTTCCTCATATAAAAATAGGAGGAAAGGAACTAAGATGGTTTTTTTTTTTTTGGGTGACAAACATAAAACAAACAAAAGAAAATGATTAAGGCATCTTCAATAATATCATTTGAACACATCCCCCATACATAAGTAGGATCCAGCATAAATTACTTGTTAGAATTAGGCCTGACCATGGTTCGAGTTAGTTTGGTTTTTGAGTCCAACCCATAATCAAAATTGACTTAGTCGGTTTGGATAAATTCTAAACCAAACTGACTCAATCCAATCTTTGAAATCGAACCAAACCAACCCAAATCGGTTTGAGTCGGTTTGGTTTCTTTAATCGATTTGGACATTGGTGTGAGTTAAAAAAGATTACGTATCTATTTTAGGTTAAAAAATTTGTCTTTCAATATATATATATTTACTTGAGTATCACTATCAATACTATATATAAATGGTAGTGAGTTGATTTTTCCAAAATTATGGTATATACAAACAAACAATTATACCAAAAATGAAAAGCAATGATGCAATCTAAATTTGGAATTCATAATAAACACTTCTTCTTACTTTCTTTTCTTTCGAAATTTGGAGTTTTGGTAGAAAAAACGTAGACGGTAAATAAATTATTAAAGAAAGAATTATATTTGTGTTTTTTTATAAAGTTTAAGAAGATGAAATTTAAAATGAAGAAAATAAATAAATAAATAAATAAAATATATATATATATATATATATATATATATATATATATATATATATATATATATATATATTTATTTATTTATTTATTTATTTATCTATTTATTTATTTATATTTATTTATTTGCGGGTTGAATCGGTTAATTGACGGCTTGGTTAAGCAACCAACCCAACCCAACCCGACTTTATAATGGTTAAAACTAACCGAACCAAACCGATTTTTTGGTTTAAACCAATTTAAACCGACCCGACCCAATTTCTTTCGATCGGTTTAATCAACGAGTCTTGGAGATGGTAGAAATTAGATCAACGAGTCTAATAAGTTTTCTAAGTGGATCATACTGTAAGTTCTTATATATTGTCTATATGGAAAACTACTGGCTTGATCCCGAAATTTTTAGACAGTTAAGGATTCTCTCCGTCATCAATTATTACGTTATTTATTGCTTTAATTATTATTGTGACAATGTAACATTAAATAAAATTGACTTTATTGACTAAACATATAGAACAATTAAAAAGTAACTTCTTGTTTTTAATTGAAAATTTTAATTCCATCTTATTCGCCTATTAGGTGATTTTAGGGTCGAATTAGTAACTTTCATTACCAATCTATATGGATAAAGAAATCATATTTTTCACAAAAAAAAAAAAATTATAAAATCACTAAATTAAGAATACAATAGATAGAACATGCTAAAACAGTATTGCAAATCTAAGGGTTTTTTCTATTATCTGGGACTACGCCTTCATTCCCTGCTAGCATCATGTACTTGTCCCTTCTTGTGAGAGTAGTGCATTCAAAACCCAATGCATGAGCCAGTTGTCTCTGTATATAATTAGCCACCTCATGGCTAGATTTACCACCAGCACATGTTAGCGCTTTGGGTACCTTCCCAAGAATCTGAACACTGTAACTTGGTCTAGGGTTCATCAAGAAGAAAATCGGGTCCAAACACTTGAGCCCACTTGCAGTAGTCCCATAAAACATGGTCACGTTTGTGTTAATGGCAACAGGCACAATTTCATCAGCTAATTCAGCAAAAAGTGAGCTAAATCTCAACAAATATGGCTCTCTGCACGTTGTACCTTCTGGACAGACTACTAAATCACCTTCTTTTAGTAATTTCTGCATAGTTTCACCATCTTGTTTTCTATCTCTTGTTAATCTCACTGTTTTTATAGGTGCTATGATTTCAGACATTTTACTTAGGCTGTATGTTAGTGCAGTTAGGGGTTTTCCAAGGGATGTGCTGAGGAAAACTGGGTCCAAAAGGGTTCTGTGGGTACAAACATAGAGTACACCTTTACCATTTTGGGATTTTAAGGGCGCACAGCCTTTGATTCTGAAGTTTACACCACTTGAAGTGCCTAAGAAAATGGCCATTTTGTAAGGTAAACAGATGCCCACAAAAAGTCTAAAGATTGCCAGCACAAATCCCACAGGAATCCACATGAACATAGCCAAAGTTGCAAATGGAGTGGGCAAAAATGCTAGCCTCCCATCATGAAATACTAAGGGCTTTGGATATTTCTCTCTTGGAAGTACTGAATTTGCACTGGATTTGCTGTCTTCTTTGTTGATCACATATGCTTCCTGTGGAAATTATGAATGGATAAAAATTGTTAAGTACTAGAAAGGGGATGCTAGAAAATTATTAGGGGAAGCTGATGCATACCTTGCAAAGAGAGTTTAATAAGTGGTCATTAAGACTTGAAGTTCCAATGCCAATGTCAGGTCTTTTTTCCCCAAACAAGTCCTTGAGAGCTCTATGTTTAATAAGAAGCCCTGTATTGGATACTAAACCAGTGAAATGGTTCCCTATTGTATGCAACTCAGTCCCTTTAACAGAATCAACACTTAAATACTCCTTTAGAAACCTTTCCACCATTACTCTAGGCACACTTGTTAAGACAACCTTAGATCCTACTGAATCAAGAACCTCGAAAGCATGAAAATTGAGATTTTCAAGGTAAAATTTAGGTAAAACGGCTCTTGATACACTATCCATGTCCTCCAACCTAAGCCCACAAAATGTAATAAAAATCATGACCCTCAGTTTAAGCTCATAGTCCAAAACCAACAAAAGAGGACTTGATAAGAGTAGCAAAAAGGCTCTTAAAATGCTGCCACCTTCAAATGCAACCAGCATGAAGTAAGGGAAGAAAGACTGAGATCTTAACAAGCAGCCATGAATATCACACACAAGTGTTTGTGATTTTCTTCCATGCAAATGGCATTTGGTAACACTAGGGTATAAAGGAATCTGATGTGAAGATGAAGATGATGATTTGAAGGAAGTATTTTTCAAAAAGAATCCATGGTCTATAACCTTCATTGCAGCCCTATAACATGAGTTTCCTAAGAACTGGAACAAAAGCCAGTCCACTAATTTCAGCAACACCATTGGAAACTCCATGGTTTTCACTGTTGCTGTCATTTCTCTGATAGATATGCTTCAAAGGGATGACAACGGCAAAATAATAGGGAGGGAAGCAGTGAAGAGAAATGGAACAGACGCAGAGGGAATTTATAGGAGTAATTATAAGGGAGAGTGGGGAAGTTGACCACACCGCTGGCATTAATTACCGCCCAAGATTTTCTTTTGAATTTTCTTCATTTCAAAGAGTGAATACTATTTTTCTTCCCTCTGAAAAAAAAAGGTACATGTTTTTCCCTTCCTAGGTGAGCAATATTGGTAGGTTATATGTTGTTGAACGCCTTCATCATGTTACAAAAAACCCTTTGAAAAATTTGCCCGGGGCTTCTGGCTTTAAGCTAAATTTTTTTACTTATAATTAACTTGTATACCTTCAATTTTACTTGGAGGTTGTTATGGACATGCGAGTTTCATGGATCCCATTAAATATCTTTAGACAAATTTGACTCCACATTGTTCACAAAATTCACAAGCACAAATTCCACATTTTCCCGATTTATTGATATCTATATTTTTTCGAGTTATTGATTTTGTATTGAAACATATCGAGTTATGTCCCCTCTCCAACAATTTCTCCATTAGTCGGTGTTCTAGTAGAACAAGTTTTTTGTTTTTTGGTTTAATTGAGGATGAACTAATCCAATTCGTAGTTGTTGATGTTTATACCAATCAATCATCGCAGAAAATTTCTAATTCATTCCGATTGAACTTCCTAAATTTTTTCAATATAAGGAATTAATTTACTAGGGGATTTCACAAAATCATCCATCTTTTCCCGATTTATTGATATGTATCTTTTCCAGATTTATTGATTTTGTATTGAAAAGTATCGGATTTTTTGACGTCTTCAACAATCTCTCCATTACTCAATGTGTTTGGCAGTCCAGCACTTTTTGTAGAGTAGAAACTAATCCAATTTACTATGCTTTCACAAAATAATCCATCTTTTGCCAATTTATTGATATCTATCTTTTACCGATTTATTGGTCGTCTTGAAAAATATCGAATTTTGTGATATTTCCAATAATATTTCCATTATGCATTATTTAAGTAGTCCAAGCACCTTTTTATTGAGAAGAAAATAATTCAATTCGTAGTTATTGATGTATATACCGATTGATCATCGAAGAAAAATTCTGATTAATTACTTCAAAACTTCCTAAAAATTTTCAGATACGAGGAATTCATTTACTATGAAGTTCAGCCAAAACTGTTCATGTCTTGGACTGTGTGCGCATGTCCAAGCATACCGTGTTCATCATCACTCTTGAGATAAAGACCACTGAAGGCCATCAATGAGTTTTCACTAGAAATTTCTCATGAATTGACTTTTTTAAGCAATAACCTATTTTTTTAAATTTTGATTGGGCTCAAGAATTTCTGCAGTTAATTACAACCACCAAGAGTTGACTTTATTTTATTTATGTTTAAAAAATGTTAACCTAATCGTCTCGTTATCGTATGGATGAAGTAAGTGTTGTGTTTTATCTTGATATAATTTAGACACTTCATGTGTTGTTTTATCCTATTTTAATTGGTTATTTGAATTTATTTATTCTTGGACCTTGTTTACGCGCTCGACCACCCATCACATTACGAGAGTTGGTCATGTTCAAAGTCTTATATTAACATGAGGGAAACATTGAAGGCGGGACTAGTGACAGGAGTGAAGTCGTAACAAAATAGTTGTACTACAGATCAGAAAATGACTCGAAATTTGAGCTTAATTCATACAAGAACACACTCGCTCCAATGGTCGAAACAAATATCAAAATGTATTCTTGATTGTTTATTCAAATTGTTACTATTTTTTTTTTTTAATTTTGTTTCTTACACCGTGTCTCGGATCCCGGGTTTCTAAACACTAATTGTTAATAGTAAGTAGTTGATCGTTCCATTTTAAGTGAGGGTTCCAATCCCTATCACAAATCTATCAGGGAAACAACGAGGTTGTTGAGAATTAAACAAAAATTTTAAGACATTTTTGCTATTTACCAATGTCCTTAATTAATTGGTTCAAAGTTCAAACCAAGAACATGGAAGACCAGATCTCATAATAAAAAAAGGGAATCTTTTGATAAGTTCATTCACATTGAAAACTAGGGTGTCATTTCCTCATTCAAAATTTTGAGATCATGCAATTCTTGTTAATGAGTTGGTGAGTCTTGTAACATAAGATCTTCATGCAACTTTTCAAGTTTGAATAGTCCATTCATATCTAATTTGTTGTCCTTTTTGTGTTCTCGACTTCTATCTACTCGCAATAAATCTTTTTTCCTTTATCCATTTTCCTTTCAGAAACGTAAATCACTGAAATTTATTAACTCGGATCGATGTGAATTGCATGTGAAGTAAAAAGAAGAATATTGAATATCCAAGAAAAAACACATCCTAAATTAGTTAAGGACTCAATCTCATGACCACTTTATTTCCCTAAAGGAAAATAAAATAGCAAGAACCAGTGTGCAGACCTTTGCATGGCAACAATATTTTTGATGTGTTCAATATATTGCTTACAAAATAATCATTTACAAGATGGATGGTTCATAATAGTCTTTCACAAGATTGTGATGATAATTTGAATTTTTATGAACAATTCAAACTCTATGTGTAATGCAAATCGAATGTTTGTGCATTTGAAGGTTCTCTCATGCCATATATGTGTAGAAGAATAGGTATTACATGGTCTAAGGAAATAAGACTAGGTCTAGACTTCCCAACTTCTTTATTAGGTCTTGTTTGTTTCTGATTAAAATTTGATTTTAATCTAAGTCAAAGTCAAACAATCAATATTAACCACATTGTTCATGGGTCCTACAGTTTTTCAATTACACATTCAAAAACTTCTATCACAATCAATTAAAAATCTAATTTTAATTCTCACCAAACACTCACTTAATGTGGTTTTGACTTTCTATTTTTTAAATGCCATGTTCG
Organism: Fraxinus americana; assembly: GCA_035079005.1. Taxonomy (NCBI): domain Eukaryota; kingdom Viridiplantae; phylum Streptophyta; class Magnoliopsida; order Lamiales; family Oleaceae; genus Fraxinus; species Fraxinus americana. Next base: position 1,784,448 of record CM068707.1, on the reverse strand, counting down.
TTTTGAGCTTTTGAGAGTTCAAGCGAGACTAGGCAAATTTTAGGGTACACAAGCCTAAAAAAACATAAAATGTGACTTGACAGCAAGATTTAAGTTTGTACATAGGCATAGTCTAGACGAATGTTTTAGAACAATGTTTAAAAAATGAAGTTATGAATTACTAAAACTATTTAAATCTGAAAATGAGTTATAACCGTTATCGTAGATGCTAAAATCACACGTAAAGGTCACTAGGTCTGTAGATTAAATCTTCTAAGGTTGTCAGCATTTTATTTTAAGAATTCAAGAAACACACTTCTCGTGTTTTCACGTAGAGTTAAATTGTTTTGTACATTACAACCAACATGATTTTAACTTCCTAAGTAACTTTTTTTTTTTTTATCTTATTTCAGGTTGGATGCTTACTGTTGAAACCAGCTGCTTATAAGCTTAGCCAAACATATTGTCCAATATAATTAAATCTCTCTTACCAAACATACCAAAATGTGCAACCAATAACTGGTGCAACAGACATTAACATAGGAAGAGAAAGGAAGGTAATAAAGAAATATTTTACATTCATGTCTCAAGTACACAGTTTCAGAATTACAAAAGACCACAGGACATACAGGGCCTGTTTGCAGTCGATTCTATACACTTCAAAAACAGCAACCCTGTCGCGAGCACGACCAACTCAATAGACTACTCACTATTCATTGAATCCAACTTGGCAGTCACAAGAAATTGAAGAAAATGAGAGAATGCAGAAATGGTCGAACATAGCATATAGCAGCGATAAGAGATTTCAAGTATATATGTGAATATACGCTCCTTCCTCTGTTTCTTCGAAAACTTCCTCCTACACGCGGAGCATCCATAACAAAAGATGGATACTACCTGGTAGATGATAGTAATATATGCACATTCGAGTTTCATAATTAGGACGACAAATTTATATATGTAAAACCTAAACAGATGTTAGTAGTTATTGCTGACCAATTCTTATTCAGAATCAGCCGCTTTAGGTATGTGTTCAAATTTTCTCTGGTGTCTCATCAGGATCATTCTTTGGGCTGTCGAGAGAATCTCCAATGTATGATCCATCAGGCTGACAGATAAAGATGTTCAGATTGCTGGACGGTAAAGATTCCTGAGTGATCCAAAAAAATGCATTCAGATCGGGTTATCTGATTGTGGTTTACTGATAGATATAATGTACGGTTCTGAAAAATGACAGAAATTTATGCAATCAGTGTTCGTCTAGAAGTTCATGCATCACAAGAAATTCTGAATGTGAAGTGATGAGAAACAGGGATATTGACGCACAAAAGGACAAACCATTTCCTTCATATACATCTCAGAGGAACCAATTGATGAATAAAATTTTGTAACTAGAAAGCATATGACTATTCATCACAAATTCGTATTGCATTTATAACAAAGACTGCGCGAACAAATCTGTAACTTACCAAATCACATGACCCTTGACCCTCCGGCTGGAACAGAATAGGTCGGCATCGCTTGTCTTCATTCATCAAACTTGAATTCTGAAAGTGTGAGATAAGAGCTATCTTTCCCTGGATTCTCGCATATGCCAAAGAAGCAACCTTTTCACTATTAAACTTTTCCCATCTCTTCCCATTAAATGTCTGCACGGATTTGCATGTGACGAAGTCAATTTGTCCCCAAGAAGATTCATAAATAAAATATATAATTATGTAGCTTGCCATGGTGATTATGAAACATCAAAAGAACAATTGCCAAATGTTCCAAACTTTTTAGGGAAGTGAAGAAAAAATGAACAAAAACCTCATAGAAGGTGATGATGTGTGAAGGAGACACCATGTTGATGAAGGCATACCCAACGTTGCACTTATTCTGGACGAAAGAATTTAACATTAATAATCTATGGATTGACCTTAGCAAAAATTAAATAAATATAACTCAACAGAGAATTTACCTTAAAATCAATTGGCAAATAGAGGAAATCGTATGTACCCTTGTGAGTTTCATCAATAGCCACCAGCAGCATCTTTGAAGTGTACCTTCAGAGAAGGAAAGTAAGAAAAATACCTCAAGAATCAGTAATTAGAGAATGAAAAAGGATATTAAAATTATTGTAATCGTTTCTTACTTGTTTGGGATATTTTTAATCATCAAAGTAGTCCTAGTATCTTCCCCATTGATGATCTTTTCCAAATCTAGTTGATATTGCTTTTTGTTATCCATGTGGCTTCCACTATCAGCCCTTCTACGACCACGGTCACCAATTAATGCATCATTGGCGGCTGCTCCAATGCCACCATAAGAGCCATTCCCAAAATATGTAGGACCATTTATTGACATTGACATCATTCGGGAACTAGGAGAACCAGTTTCGGTAAAGTTTCCAGCAAAAGCAGCACCCATGTTCATGGGCCCAGGAACCCCCATATTCATTGCATGGTTCCCATTGGTATGACCAAAATTTGTGGCTCCAAATGCTGCAGGGTTCATATAGGATGTTTCTGGCGACTCGGGGAAAAAACCAAAATGCCTTTCTAGTTGAATACCAGATGGAGCAGATCCAACATGATGGTGTGAACCGTGAAATGAGCCAGGCCGAGTGGGGTATGGATAACAAATTCCCTGTCCAGAGGAAGAAAATTGACGTCCCTTCAATGATGTTGACCAGGCAGAAGAATTTATGCTCTCTGAGTGAATAGTGGGACTACCCCAAAGAAACTGAGGACCAGAAAGTGTTCCAATGCTAGATGACTTGGAATCACCAAATGACGACACGGGTCCAGGACTTGAACTTAAACTGGGATCAAGAACAGGATGATGATGCTGATAAGCTGTTCCTGGTGCTGTATTAGCCTTGGTAATAACCTGTTTCACATGGCTTATTCTTCCAGGATCTTTACCAATAGGAGCAATCTTCACAGGATTTGAAACCTGGGAAGGAAGAATGGAGGCCAAACCAGGCAAGTGGTTGCTCCCCACCGGGCTGAGATTTCCCAAACCAGGTGACCGACTATAACCATGCAATGGATTGAGCTCAACCGGACTGCCAAAATTTGACCAGCTACCTGTGAAAATCGTGCAACTCGTTTTAATTTAAAATAAGTTGCAATTATGAATATTGAATACAAATAGGATATATTCAATATCTTTCACAAAGATCATCTGTCAACATGCCTGTAGGGGAGTTGGCTATAGGTGAACCAACTTGATGAAGGAAGCTTCGTGTGTCATCTTGTTCATGCTCCAAACTCAGTTGCTGCATTAAGCTAGGCAACAAAAAATAAAAACATGTAATTACTGTCAGCAAAAAAATGGAAATAGTAATGGTAAATAAAAATAAGAACCAACACAATATTAGAATATAAAAGCTGAGATATAAACATACCTCCGGCGGGCTCCACCAGGCCTGCTAGGTTCAAGCTTAATTCGCTTCCCAGCTATGTCACTTCTATTTAAAGCCTTGAGAGCTGCTTCTGCAGCTCTAACATCATAAAACTCAATGAACTTATGGTGTCGTTTATGTGGTGTTTCCCTGATCTGCATTTCATAAAAAGACAACTAACGCAGCAAAAGAGGAACTCCAACCGGAACCACTATAAATAACAGCAGAAGATAAAACAAGGACAAGAAGTTAACAACTAGATGTATGGGCAAAATTATACCTCCTTGACTTCACCATAAGCCCCAAATATTTGGCGAAGGTCATCATTGGTTACTGAGGCATCTAAGTTGAACACCACGAGTGTTCCCTGGTTAATATCTTTCTCTGATGGGTTATCCTGAATGTTGCAAGAAAAAAACCAATACGTGATCATCTATTCAATGATGTCGAAAAAAAAGGAGACATTTTGGTACATCGAAAAAAAAGGTGACATTTTGGTACATACCTTGGGAATCGAAAAATGAATATCAAGTTTTCTTCGTCTTAAGGGCTTGTTTTGTAACGTGCGCATTGCAGTTCGAGCAGCTCTTATGTCATAGTAAGATATCATAACAAATCCCCTGTGCTTACATGCAGTATAGAGAGTTCTGACATCTCCATATTGCTATTAGAAGGAAAAAAAAAAGCAAATATAAGTTTTGTAATAAATTAGTTTCACTCAAACTTAAATATACAATTAGGAGAACAAAATTTGACTAGAGGGAACAAATGACAAAGTTTTAAAAAATTCACAAAGCAAAAGTTTGATTAACAAAACAAAAACACCATAGCTATAGTCAGTACATAAGTTCATCGAAGGTCCTAATTTAAAGCATATTCAGCTTGTCACCATCTTAGACAATAGCACATAACTATCGTCTCTTTTATTCAAACTGGAGATATTTGGGTGATTAGATCCAAATAGAGACAACTCCGATTTGAATGAAACTGGCATCAGGCTATAAATTAAAATACTTATATGGTTTGTGAATAGAATTTTATAGAAGGAAAAATATTTTTCCATATGGAAATCAAATCATGACTTCAATACCTGTGAAACATCCTAAGAATTCTCAAATTAAAGATCTATTTCAGGAATGTGATAAATATCATGTCTTTCTAGTTCTTTTTCATTTTAGATTTTATTTTCATGTATTTAATTTTACGAAGCCGCCATTTTATCTATCAATCAACATTTTGCAACAAATTGAAGTTTAAACTAAATAAATAAGGAAAACAATTACCATCCTGGGAGTAACAAAGTGGACTTGCACTCACATACAGACAAATAAAATAAAATTCAACACTTTCCACCCTCTATGTCAATCTTAAAAAGCAGATTATGAAGTTCCCCAAATTACAAAAATATACGACTGGAATACCACCTCCATTCAATAGATGATCCATGCTCTTTATTTTCTCAAACTTTAGAAGTTTCCTTGGCAGCAAAAATCAACAGTAAGTTAAGTAACTATAGGCCAACACATGGCCACACCCACTCCAAAACAATATATGAATAAAAGAATTAAAAAAATTGAATGAGTAAATAGCAGATTTCTTCAGGTTTCTGAAATTATCAAAATGATCAGTAGGAAGCAAAAGAAACGAAGAAAAAATTGCATCAAAAGACTAATTTAGCAAGCAAAATAAAAGAGGGTGAAAATATTGACAAGAGAAGGATGCAAAAATTTAGGAATCCAGCTAATAAATTATACCTCAAAAAGACTTTTCAGTTCTGAGTCCTCTACGTTACTGTTTATGTTCCGTACAAATAATGTTCTTGAAGGATGCTCTCCATAGGGGTGTTCACCGCTAACATTAGCAAAGCCATTTTGGAAACCATAATTGGCAATGATGTTTCCATTAATACCATCGGACATACTTAACCTCGAGATTCCATTCACTAGATTCTCTTGAGGCTCGGATTCTAATTCTATTCCCCCTCCACTGCCAAAGAAATCATCTTCCAATTCCTCAAGTTGAGTCGGCAAGTCACTAAGATCAAAATCGTCCATGAGACCAGCTAGGAGCTCCTCTTCATCACCAGGGAGAAAGCCTATAGCATTCGGTTCAATATCTTCGAGCGGATCCTTAACTTCGTCTTCTAGACAAAGTTTACCTAGGCTTGGTAAAGTATCATCAACTGATTGAACGCTTTGCTCAGATTCATTAAAAGTTACTGCAAGTGATAAGAACCAACTCTAAGAAATAATTCAATGTAATAGGAAGACACAGAGAAGCTCAATCAATTGTGCTTACACTTCTCGTGCGGAAGGAGAGGCAATGAGCTGGAGAAGAGGCTAGCATCAATTGAAGAATGATATACATCAGTTCCAGACGGGTTTCTCCATTCACTTTTCTCTTTACCCGGGATGTTTGTGAATGGAGTTTTAGATAGACCTACAAAAAAATGTAAAATAATCAGGCGATGAGAATCTATTTCTGAAAGTGTATCTCAAATCTCTGACTTATCATAGCTGCAAAAGAGCAGGAACCTTCAAAGTTACCTGACGTAGAATTATTTGAAGGTTGCTCCATTAGATCACTTCCTGCAAAGATAAAACGATATCTAAGTATCATAATAGCCCTCTAGAGAAATTAGTACGTTCATCAATAAAAATAGAAAGACACATATGCATGCATGCGCGACAAACTTGATTGCCTATTTCAATAATTACATTGGCCACCAACTACTCATGTGCATTTCAAATTAAGAAATGAGCAATGAATTAAAAAATGAATACTTTTATCAAGAAATTGAGAAACTTCCATTGAATATTTAACAACTACAACCAAAAATAGGCAAATACCAGTATAAAATAAATAGTATATTCACTTAAAAAACATAATAATAAAAACAGAGGAAATTCTGGAACAAAAATTGCTCAGCTGATTAAAACAACTAAAAGTTCAATTCATGAAAAACTCCTCAGAATTTGGATTAATTGTAAGAAAACATTACAGATCAACTCATATTTCAATTTGGGATTTGGTCAACCTGACCTCTAAATAGATTAAAACAACTAAAATTAACAAAATTCCCTAATCACAGAAGCATAAAAAAACCCATAAAACCTACTTCAAAATTCAATTCAAAAAAACAAAAATCCAAGAAAAGATCACACCTTTAGTTCTTCATCGTAAATAAAGACCACAATTTTACCCTAAAAATCAAACTTAATTAGAATCTTGAGCACAAATCATATATCAAAACCTCTAATAAAAAAATTATTAAAACCTCAAATCAGTTCTACAGAGAGAGAGAGAGAGAGAGAGAGAGAGAGAGACCTCATGAGACAGATGAAGACGATGATAACTGCTCAAAAAGTTCGTATTGAAAATTAAAAATTAAAAACAGTTTCGTAGAAGCAGAAGAATTTTGATCTTCTACTCCTCCACTTCCACCTCTTCCGCCGGAATCCCAGTCAATATTTTCGGAGAGAGAGAGAGAGAGAGAGAGAGAGAGGAAAATGTTTTAGAGAGAGAGGGATGAAACCCAAAAGTTAAATAAAATGGTCCAAGAAACACTGTGGAATATGATTGGAGGGAAAGGGGTATCTGAATATATCTTTATCTATTATATTATTGCAAACTGCAAATAATTATTGGATTGTTTGAACGGCAATCTTCAATTGAAGAGCAATTGAGCAAAGAAGGGAAAAATGTGATGGAGATAGGTTTATAATTAATTATAGAGTTTGACCCAAAAAAATATAGAAGGAAATAATAATATATAAAAGGAAAAGAATTTAATGATGTTTTTTTAGTTTCAAAATCTCAAGAAAATATTTGTAATCATATGCATCAAATAAGAAAGGGAATTAGTTTTATCACATTTTCCTTTTCATCCCTTTTTCAGGGATAAACTAGAATACAATCACATTACACTTGAGCTCGCAACACAAATAGAGATACGCTCGATATTCGACAAGTGTCCTTGAAAAAGATAGTCGTTATTTGACTATCATAAATGATGATTATATTTGCTATGTGTTCACCTACAAATTTATGCCATATTTGATTCCCATTTTTTTTTTTTAAATATAGTTTTCTATCTTTAATTTTCAACCACACATTCTTCATTAAAATAATACTATACGCAAATCAAAAAAATTTCCTTCTTTTTTAACTACACTATCTCCATCAATTTACTATTCCAAAATACATTTTTTTTTAAAAAAAATAATGGGGTTCAAACACCCCCCCCCCCCCCCCTTTATAATCTTCTTGTTAAATGGCCTATAAATCGGAAGTAAATGCATGTTTTTGCATCTTCCAACATGTATGCAAATCAAATCAGTTATGCTATAGGTACAAAAAATGTTTTACATAATTTTTGCAGAAGAATATTTGATAATTTTTCACTGATTTTTGAAACAAGGCACAAAATGCACCATGTATGATTTCTCATATCAAATATACATTGTTATTATCCTAGCATACTTTTTTTTTTTTTTGACGTAGGAACTCGCAACCGCTACCAGCCAGCGGAACCCTGACAACCCCGAAGGGGCGGAGGCCCGACCACTGTGAATGTGCACTAAGTAAACCCTACTCTATATGCAGTAGCCCACAAGTCACACAGGAGAGGTAAATCGCACTGGCAAGCCTGGTGCGACGGGATCGATCGAGGAAGTGTTGATAGGGGATTCGAACTCGTGACATTTAGTCTCCACTTTCACATGCTCCACCAACTCGACCACCCCCAAAGGGGTTATCCTAGCATACATATTTGCATGTAGGATTGCTGGTTATCAGAGAGACAGTGGGATATAATCCTCACCCTTTTTAGGTCATGAATAGTAGTTGAGCTCATTTAGGTAACTCCTGATTTTTTTTTTCGATAACATCATTTCTAATGTATTGTATATCGAATTTAGATCGTTCTACGTAGAATTAGAAAAGATAAAGAAATTATGTTTTCTATTATATTGAACGATAAATAGATAGTTATATTAAGGGGAACATTGCAGCAGCGATTCCTAACCTTTTAATTTTTTGCAAATTTTATTCTAACATTCGATTTGTGTCAACAAATATCTCTAACCTTTGAAACATGGGTCCAAATTGATAAATTTGACGATTAGTTGATCAAGAAAAATGAACTTTAACCAATTTAATCAAATTAAAAAGGTAAAATGATAATTTAGAATTACCCATTTAAATAAATTTTTATAAAAAATCTGAAAAAAAGGGTTGTCTCCTTCGAACCACCCACGCCCACCAACCACCAGCAACGCCGGCACCACCAACAAAAACCCTTTCACCCATATCAGACATGACCGCCACCACCATCTTTTACCACCACCACCCGTTTTTTATTCAAAACTTATTGAATTTTCCCTCTCTCCACTTCAAATCGAACCAGACACCCTTCTTCCCTATCTTTCAACTTTGATCTGATGCCCCTCCGCATCGCATCCTCTGACCACCATAACCACTCGTTCTTTCTAAGCCACCGTTGCACACCCCTTGACCACTATGCAGATTTGGATCTTGACCCAACTACAATCATCTCTGCCAACAAAATCGAAACCTCGACCACCACCTCCTACTACGCCTTTGCTGCCATAGTCGTCCAATCACGATTTTCATCATTTGAAGCTTGGATTTCTGCTTTTATCTTCATCTTTGATCTAATTTTTCTCAGATAGTGATGGTGATTTTTAATGGTAGTGAAATAGGTGGTGATGTTGTGTCTATTTGGTTGTTTGGTCGTAGTTGTTGAAGTTTTGTTTCAATGAAAGATTGTGTGTGGTGCTTGTGCCAGTTAATAATGACGGTGAAGACAGTTTTGTTAGCCATTTTCAAGAACGGAGTGGTGGCGGCGGCTTTGCTGGTGGCTGTGGGAAAGGAGTGGAGGTTTGAAGGAGACAAAACACTTTTTTTTAATTATTTTTTAAAAAGTTTTTTGTTTATTATTTAATGTGGTAACACCCTTTTTAAAATTAATCAAAATTAGTCAAATTTCACTTTTTTTTTTTTATTATCAATTACAGGAAACTTGAAGTCCGTATTTGGGTCATATTATTTTTTTCATTCTCATTTTCAACCACACATTTTTCAATGAAATAATATTTTTCATCACATCAATAACTTTTTATTCTTTTTCAACCACATTTTTCCAATCACATAAAAAAAAATGCATTTTCGAGTTGATAATGTACACCAAACAGAGGCTAAAATTGGGATTGTCTTTTTCTGGCAATTACAGGTAGTGCCACTGATTGGTATGATTGGTGGACATTGACATGGAAGAGGGAAAGACGGAAAGTATTTTGACCTTTTTAATATACCTACTTTAAAAATTGGAAAAAGAATATACCCATCTCATGATTTTGTTTTTTATTGGTGAAAAAGTCAATAAAAGAGTAAAAGTGAGATTATTAATTTAGTAAAGGAAGTGAAAGAGTTGAATATACCTTAATAATGCTTCAAGCTATTTTAAACACTGCATCTCAAGGTTAAGTTTGATTTTGTTTCTAGTTACGTCTTTCGTAGTTTCTAGTTCAGCTTAGACTCGTAAAATTTGAAAATTGACATTATAGAAAAATAATGTTTCAAATATAAATCAATCTTTAAGTTTTAAATTAAAAGAATTGTAAAAATTTTTTTAAAAAATAATAATAATGTACGTCTAAGCACACATTAACAGCTGACTTGACACTTTTGCGGCACATCTCGTTTAGATAGCATCTTGGCAACGTCTAGACGCATCTTTTAAAATAATAAAGAATAAAATTATGTAAAAAGAGTAAACGTAAAAAGGACTATAAAAAGTAAAGATTCTTTGCCACTATGATTGGTGGTAAGTAATCATCATCTTTTAATTGGTTTAGAATAATCAAAAATCCCATGATGATGATGATGATTTAAGGACTTTCAGTCGTGATAGCAACACGTAGGCCCACTGACCATGTGCTCTACGCATGCCCCCGGGCCCGCATTAGCCTTTGTTTGTTTTTGGTGGTGGACAAAATTAAGGCCATGTTTGGTCCACATTATTTTTTTCATTCTCATTCTTCTACTCATTTTCTACCCCACATTCTTCAATAAAATAATATTTTTCATCACATCAAAAAAATTTTCTTTTTTTTCAACCACATATTCTCCATCACATCAACAGTAAAAATGCATTCTTACCTTCAAAATGTGAACCAAACAGGGGCTAAATTCTAAATTTAGCCCATGTTTGGGCCACATTATTTTTTTCATTCTCATTTTTCTACTCATTTTCAACAACACATTCTTCAATAAAATAATATTTTGTATCACATCAATAACTTTTCCTTATTTTTCAACCATATATATATATATATATATATATATATATATATATATATATATATATACAGAAATGATCTAATGAACACCGGTGCTCATCTTATCCTAAACACCGATGAGTTGGCACATTAATTCATTGGTGGATAAAGATTTTGTGAGTTCCAATCCACCAATGAATTAATGTGCCAACTCATCGGTGCTTAGGATAAGATGAGCACCGGTGCTCATTAGATCATTTCTGTATATATATATTGTTTTTTATTATTTAAGTCCCATATTTGGTGCACATTTTAAAGGTAAAAATACATTTTTACTGTCGATGTGATGGGGAATATATGGTTGAAAAGAATGAAAAGTTATTGATGGGATGGAAAATATTATTTTATTGAAAAAATATGTAATTGAAAATGAGTAGAAGAATGAGAATTAAAAAAATAATGTGAACCAAACATGAAGTGTCTAGTATATTGAATTTGTTATCAGAGAAAACTTGTTATAAACTTAATTGTTGGTTGGCAGTGTTTACGTGTTTATAAAATGTAGCTCTTATCAAAAGTATGGATAATATGAATATATTAAGTGAAGCATTCTGAAAATGAGTACAAGACAAGTTTGTTAAATCATATAAAATAGAAGAATACCTTCACAAGAGATACCCCACCCACCATTTAAATTCAAACTAAGTTACGGCACTCCAATACCCCTTTAAAAATTGTCAAGAAAGCTACATTTTGTTAACATTATAGATATAAGTCGTGTACTTGTACGTAAAATCCACAGTTTCGTACGTAAATGTAAGTATTCATTTATCCATATTTTGACCTATCGAGCTTATAAACATGTAATACAATTTGTGGGATACACTACTTACGATTTGCAAAGAGCTTCGGTCTTCTTTGTATGGATTCTCGACCATTTTACTTTAGATGAGACAAGACACTACCGACAGAACAATAAATTGATACTTGTATCGAACCTCTCGTCTACTGTACAAGTTTTAGGTTGATGGACCACATTTTTTTTTTTTTTTTGGGAAAGAGTGAGGATTAGGACAAATTCTAAACTATATTTAGTGATATATATTTTTAAAGTTCCAAGTAAAATGTGACACTGTGGTGTTGATTGTATTGTCCATATTTATGAATTGAATAATGCAACAAAAGATATTTTAAAGCAACCCTTGCCATACTTTAAATTTCATGATTTTTTATTTGTGAGTTTGTTTTGATTAGATTTAAAGAAAAAAAATCATAAATCTCGCATTTTTATCATATATGACATAGATTGACGATAATGATGTTAGTACTTGAGATATTAATTGCATAAATCTAAAGATTTTTTGGCCTATTAATGTGATACGATCTCTTTAGAGCATGTGGAAAAGTGAAGAGGGTGAAAAATAAGAAGTCAGCAATTGTAATAATTTTAAATATTTCAATTATAATTGATGGAACGATATTAAAAAATTAATATACCTAACTCCGAAGTAATAGAAAAAAGGTTCTTTAAGTCATTCATGTTGTGATGTATCCACATAGTGAGGACAAATAGAATAGCGTGTGCTCATTGCAAGAAAAATATAAAATAAAAAATCGTTATTGTTTTGTAAATCTCACATATCTAACATGAATTTTTATATCATGTCGACAGGAAGGTTTAGCTCCTCAAAGTTGAGATATGTGTTCTTGAGAAGTGAGCAACACGGAATGAGATATGATAAGTGTGGTGAGATCTTTGTGAAGTCATTTATGCATTTGTTGCGTATGTGTTGGCATGTTAATTGATTTGGTGTTAATCTGTTGTTCTGTATGAACATGGTTGAAAAGATCTGTGTTATCCTATATATGGTATCTCCATCGCATGTTTTATTTGCTTTTGATTGATTGTTGTGATTACTTGCTTCTACTTGGGTGTTCTTGATCTTAGCCCTGGTGAGTATATGGAGCAGGTATGGTATGTGTTTTTGGTGCGAAACACGAGGTAAGGTCTGTGATGCCAATTTTATTGGTTACCTTGATTGTGCTAGTATGAACTACGTGTTTTGTTTGTTTTCAAATTTATTGAGAATCAAGGTGGATATTTGTTGGGTTTTGATACCCAATAAATCCGAACAATGATGGTAAACCGATTTTATAGTTTGGATTGGACTTCATAGGCCTCGACTAATGATTGAAGTGAAAAGTTGACACCACAATGAACGGACCACTCCGACAACCTAAGTGGGCCATTGGAAGTAGCTTAATTAATTAGAATTGTTCATGGCCCAACTCAAATACCTTGGACGGCTTTTTTGGTTGGAGGCCCATTTAGTGTTAGTTATTGGGCCACTTATGTTTGACCTAGAAAACCACTTATTTGGTTTATAAGTGGGTCGGTTTTCTTTGTCCAGTCCTAGTGTGAATTGGTTATTGGAGCCGTGAGTGTAAAATTGAGAGAGAATGGAGTTTTGCTTTGTGCTTCCTCTTACTTTGTGCTAACTTATCCTCCTTCTCTTAGCCTTAGCAGCTAGTTAAGGTTGCCAAATATCATTCACCTCACTCCTTTGTGGAACTTGAAGCAACCGATTTGGTGGTTGTAGCTTTGGAGTTCGGTTGTTCATTGTGGTGTTGATTGGGTGGTATATCTGAGCTCGGTCTGGTGTAATTGGAGGCCAATAATCCTCCGCGTTTTTGAAAACAAGTTAAAAATTTATAAAGAAAACTCAAAACGACAATTGTCGTTTTGGGTGTTTTCAAAACAATTTTTCAAAATGTCAAAAAGAATACATTTTCAACAATCTCAAAATGAATACTAAAAACAAAAAATTCAAAATGAATTCAAAACTCAAAACACAAAATTGAAATATAAAGAGAACAACCCCTGAACTTTTTATCTTAATTTTGAAATGAGTTATAGTTAAACTCTTATAAATTTTGTCACCAAAACTAATCCAATAATTTCTCATTAACAGATCTGAATTTTGGAATTGGGTCTGTGTTACTCCTGACTCAACTTGAAAAGATTTTTATATTGGGCCAGAGTAATTCAGGCTATGCAAACAATCACAACATGTATGAATATCACATGCCGAGCATTGCTCGAGCCATATGTCCTCGTCCGTGTACAACTAATCCAATTCATGCCCACACGGTCACCCTTCTCTGCCTTGCATCGGAAATTCGTGATTTGTACTTGCCGAAAGCTCATTTACAAAAAAGTCGTGGCATGGAAGCATGCCTATGCCTTAGCCAAAATAATGATTTACTGCACGTGACTTTTCATCGTGCACACTATGCCATTCCCAACACTATGTTGCCATCAATTAAACCCGTTTAGTCTCACTGCCATCCCCCAACGAAATGCTTCATCTGAGACATCAATCATCCAATTCCCAAGGCTAGGCATGAGGCAAGGCAATGCCCATGCCTTAATCAACAAATCAGCAGTATCGGGTTGATTCGTCAAATCAGTTATCTAAGGACATTTCAAGTGTCTCTCATTTTTGTTCGGTGGCATGCTAGAGACTTGAGAATTCGTTAATAAGTGGATCATATTTATGAGTTCGATAAAATATGTGGATAAAAAGTGGTTTGACTTTTAACATGTTTATAAAAGCTTGCTAGAAGTATGCTTAATTTTTAAATATCCAATCTAAATGCCTCATTTCTATGTTGACATATTGTATATGCTTTCTATGCTTAATCGACGCTAGTAAAGCCATTGTCTATGGTATGGGGAAAGAAGTGGAAATCTCCATTTGAATAAAGGGAGAAGGTTGAAGAGGGTGTTAACGTTGAGTGACCTATCAGGTATTTAGATTACTTAAAGATCATACTAAAGCTCTTTTTTCTAAATGGATAAAAATGGATAAGGTCTCTTCATTGGAAATTGAAATCTTTTAGCAGCTTGCTGAGAGCTTTCTAACTCTGTGGCAAAACCAGATAAGCAAGGGTTGGGTTAGAACGGGGTGGAGTGGACGGGGTAGGAGGCAATAATTCCAAAGAGCAGTCTGGCTAGCATGAACAGGTGCTCCACTAATTGATTCGACCAATCTTATCCGATATATGGAGTTTGGTAGCTTTCTCTAATCTTCCCTCAACTTAAAAGCGAGTTTCATTCTTTTGTAGTTCAATTGATGGCTTCTATCTGCCGTTCATTCTTCTGAGCTTTGATCTTTGAATGTGTACAGTTCAAGCAAGCAAATGAATAGCAAGGCCGAGGAACCACAATGAAGGGGAAGACAGAAGTTCCACAAGAATATGACCAAAAGTCAAATTACCACAAGTTAGCATAGACAATGTTGCAACAAACATACAGTATGAAATTAAATCCGCATTTTCTATTTTAGACATCGAATCAATTTCTACCCAAATCTTCTTATACTCGAACTTGAACCAACATTCAGAGCTGTGCATATTTCTCTCAGTTTCCGCCTCTAGGCTTGAGCATGGACCAGCTGCGGAGTTAGTAGATTGCTTCATTTATCCATTTGAGTTCAACTTCACCTACCTTGTTTTTATTTTTTTCCAGTATAGTAGTGAGGGAACTGTGCTTAATTATGCTCATCTTTTGCTCTACCGGGCAAGTAGAAGTCCAAGGATTTTTTTTTCCAAATGGCAACTATCACTAACTTGAATTCGAACACTTTTGTCAAATCAAAGTACATTATCAGTTAAAGGGATTGCAAATCAAACGGGCCTAAACGAGAATAAGCATACCTTTCTCGGCCTTTTCGCTAAAATCAAGTATAGTATTTGTTCCTATCAGTATACCATTTTTTGGAAGAAATGTATTTTGAAATAGTGATTTTTGAAATATGTGTGATTAAAGGACAAGTTTTGAATTTACGTGTAACATTATTTTATAGGAGAATGTGTAATTGAAAATGAGTTTTGAAAAATAAATTTTGAAAAAAATGGGACTCAAATTGAGGCTAAATTTATTTTTTAAAGGCAAGGTACAATGGGTAGCTTGCTACTCGGAACTTCGAGCGTTGCTCATGCATTGCACTACTACATGGGCCTGGCGCAACCCATCAAAAGTAGTCCAATATATTTAGCTAACTAGCCCTGTGACGACTAAATTGAATTTGGGCTAGTCAATAAATGGTCCCATACGGAAAAAATTAATTTAGGTAGTTTTAGAAAATATAAAAATTAAAGTATAATTGATTGTAATATTTAAGTATTGTCAATTGTGTGAGACAACATGAGTGGGTTATGTTAAATTAAATTAAAACGTAACAAAATTATAAATTGAAATCTTGTCTAGTTTTCACTTTTCAGTGTAATATAAAGTAAAAATATGCTGCGTACATGGTTTGGTCCAACTTGTGTCATTTTTCAAGTGATAATAAAGTAATGTTATTCATTTATATTTGAAATGATTGTCTTTATGTATAGATGACAATTCGAACTCTGAAAATCGAAAATCGCGGTTAACCGAATCGATGGTGCAATGGGGGTGGTTATGGTTTTGATTTTAATGACCCGATTCATGGTGGAGCGGGTATGATATTTAACAACAGTGCCCCGTCCCGAACCGATTAATTGCTAAAAAAAATAAATTTAATTGAACAATTTTAGTTTTTTTTTTTTTTGACAAACCCAATTAAAAAATTGAGCCCATTACCCACAAGCCCAACCCAATTCATTTATACCCTATAACCCACATATCAATAATCAAATCATTCACTAGTCACCACGTTAAAACTGACTTTGGAAATCCTCATTTCAAAGCAGCTAACTGCCGATTCTTGATTCCATCGTGTCTCTGTATGAATTTCAAATCGGTGCTAACAGATTTTCGCCTCTAAACCCAAAATCCTCATTTAGATTTTTGCCTCCAAACCACCGGAAAACCATTTTCCTTACATGTTGTGTTCTCACCGGAGGTAAAAACTAATTACCTAACATTTTTTTTCTGTTAGATTTTGGAGATTTCTCATTCGAAATGCGCCAATATGTTGATATATGTTATGTTTACTGAAGATTGTAGGCTTAACATGAAGATCGGAGTTTCTAAAATCTGTTTATGATTTTCGGTTTACTTTTGTGTTAGGGGGGTTTTTTTTGTGTTTAATTAGAGACATGGCCGCCTTTTTACATTTTCCTCAGTGATGAGAAGTGTCGATTAACTATGAGTTGTATTGAGCATATGTTAAGCTATACCCTATATGTTTCGTGTTGATAGATTTTATTGCACTGGTCATTGGATTTTTGAGGTGTGTTGCAAGCTATTTAAACTTGGATTTGGAGATGAAGTTGAGGTAGAGGTTGAAAATGTGAAAGCATTTTGTCATAAGTTGCTCAAAGAATACAAGAGACCAAGTCATTCGACAGAAAATACATCTCACTCTTCATTATCTTCACAATCAAAGTCGTCTACTACTGTTGAAAAGTATTCTTGCATGGCTGGTTTTGATAAATTGTTAGCCATTCTGCTACTGCTGATCATGTTTAAAAATAGAGTTTGATGTTTTTCTAGATGAGCCGTATTGCCAGGGCGGATGATTTTGATTTATTGACATGATGAAAAGCAAGTTCAATAAAATATCCAACTTTACAGAAGGTTGATAGAGATTTATTAGCCATTCCAGTATCTACTGTGGTATCTGAGTCGGTGTTTAGTACAAGTGGTAGATTTGTGAGTCCACATAGAAATAGGCTTCACCCGAAGACTCTAGAAGCTTTAATGTGTTCTCGGGATTGGCTTTGAACTGATATTCATGGTAGGATTTATTGTTTTATATTTATTATTCATGCACTTTCTTTTATTGCTAATTTTTTCTCTATTGTGTGTAAAAAATTCTGCTCCTTCATCATACTCTTGAACTTGTGCAAGGTTTAATGAGGAGCATTGTTGAAGATGTACTTTTTTTGTTTAAATTTTCAGTTAAGATCATTCTTGATTAGGTAGTATAATTATATTATTACTCTAATTATATTTCTTATTTATCATATAGGAATCAACTTTGAGCATTGACTCTTGACCATGCTAGTAAGAGTTGTAGGGAAGAATGAAGATTGACCTATGCTAGTAAGAGTCTTGACCTATGTTGATAACGTTGTTTGTTAAATTCGAATTTTGCATTTGAAAGTTAAAATATTGTTTGCATTTTCATTTGTGATATTGTTTGTTAAATTGGCTTAGTATTGTTTTTTGATTTTATTGACTTTTCTTCATAAATTTTTTTTCACATAGACGTTTGGAGTTTGGATTTATAAAAAATAATTTATTTTCGTGTTTATTAACCGAACCAAACCGAACCGACTTACGTGGTTATGGTGCGATTATGGTATGACTAAAAATTTGGTGGTGCGGTTACGATTTTGGCTGAACCGATCCCGAATCGAATCGAACTGTTGTCATCCCTACTTTATGGTAATGGGTCACATTATCTTATCATCTAATGTCTAAAAAATGCATTTAAAGTTCATTACACAAATGGCAGCGATCCACTGACCGACTATCATCTAGACACCAAGCCCCCGTTTGATAGTCATTATTGAAAAAATGATCATGTTACATGTACCGAATCTTTTACTTACTACTTACAGTGGGGTGTAGACCACATTGTCGAAATTTTTAAATACACAAGAGTCCCGTGCGTTATGTTAGAGGGGTAATCTATTATGTACAAACTATTATGTACAAATGGATTAACCTTTGAAAAAATGATAGTTTGAATAGTGATTTTTATTTGGAAATATGTAATTAAAAAGTTGGAAAAAGTTTTGAGTTTGCATGTAAAATATTTTATTTTATGAATTTGTGGTTAAAAATGAGTATGAGAATATATATATATATATATATATATATATATATATATATATATATATATATATATATATATATATATATATATATATGCTAAACGAGTAGAATTATTCTTATATTCTACCACTATTTAGCGTAGTTAAAAAAAAAAAAATTTTAATGTTTAGTAGATTTTTATAATAGTTGATGAAATGCATGGTTAAAAAATTCTGAATTTCATAAAACGAGTGGTTAAAATTAATTATTAACCCTCACTTAAATTTTTATCAAAATTTTAATCAACACTTGGACTTGTTATATCCTAGTGTTTTGACATTGCATGCATGTGTTTTTCTGCACTATCTTTATTGAATTCAACAAGCCACTTTTTTCACCCTTTTCAGACCTACATACATGGGTTCATAATGAATGTGTTCCTTGTCCCAACATTGACCCACGAAACTGAGTCCATTGCCCACTTGGCATGTGCAATTTTTTACTTTAGCTCCATCATAATCATCCAAGGAGTTCTTGGATAAATAAATCTCTCTCAAATCTTGAAAGAATCAGAATTAGAATCCCTTGATTGGTGGAATTAAACTATTTAGTATTTTCCTTGAATGAATTAAGATTAAATTTTTTTATCGACCTATAATAAGATGGGAGATATCAATTTTGGTGCATATATAGTCATATTTAGTATACACTATCGGACGATAAAATATTAATAAAAAATACCGTCAAAATAAAATAACGTATATACGCATAAATAATTTGTTGGTAACTAATGAGCTCGTGATTGTTCTGTGGTGACTCATTTCCTCGTCTATTAAAGATTCGAATTTCATGTGCCTCCATAACAACACGAAATTCAATTCAGATGAAAGAACTAATAAAACATCCGTACATTCTCAAATTACCGTGCAAGATTGAAGATTTTTAACTTCGACGCTAACGACATATCGAATGTAGTGATATTGCCCATCTCGTGAGTATGTAACACACAAAAATGTCTGATATGTCCATGTGCACCAATTTTGTGAAATTATGGTGTCCCTAAGTACACGTTAGCTTGTCCTAATTGGAGGAAGATATCTTTCGAAAATCTAATGAATTGCAAATTTCGAATTGACTAAATTAAATGGACCAAATGATCCACAACACAATATGTTTCAAACCAACATCGTCGTGTTTTGATTTTTCAACATATGTAAAATACAATGTCCACGTCCAAGCTCATGATTGTTCAAACGAACGGAACATGAGTAACGTGAAGGTGCATTCTAGAATTGAGCAAAAAGTAAAGTTAGATGCACAGAGAAATGTAGCACTATAATTTGATGAAAATGATGATTAATAGGAATTTGTACTAGAATACTTAATTTGAATATTTGTCACTCATTAATGAATGGTTAGCAATATTTAAAAGAAAATTAGCAGGTGTAATCACATGGAGTCCCAAATGGCCTACACCTAGGACTACCCTCCAAACAAGTCTATCCCCACCCCCCGCCGACTGTTGTCCCCTTTCTTGTAACATCGCCGCCCATCACTCAGATTACTATAGATTTGGAATCCGTAGTACCCCAGCCAATTGAATTTGGACTATCCTATGGAGTTTACATGGGTAAGCATTTGACTTAAGGTAATTGATTAGCACTAGTTCAAGACTTGTGATTTCCATAGTGTGTATATCACTATTTATGCAAGGCAATAGTAGAGTCTATGATCATCGCAAGAGACTGGGTTCGTCATTCATTTTTTTGGTTATTAGTGAGCCGAGGATTAGTAGGGGGTTCCTGCCGACCTGGTTGAATTAATGGGGAATCCACGAGTCTGGTTGTGCCATCACACATTGTTCTAAGTTGATAAGGATGGGTCAATTGTGAGTAGTTGTTCGAGCAATCCCTTCAGTATATCTGACAATGAGATGATCCTGCGAAGGCATGTTCAGTGGTGATTCCACGTGGCATTAATGTGGTCTCATGTGGGGTTTGTGCGTAAAATAATTATCAAAGAAAACTGATTGATTTTTACATAATAGGCTAAATGGAGGAATCTTGATTGAAGCAAAGTCCTTGATCTCGATGATTGCCATCAAAATTCTAATTCTAAAAATATAATTGGAAAGCATGGACAGAAATGAATCAAGTTTGGACGTTTCTTGATTGCTTTGATAACACTACATCAATAAACAATTATTTTTATTACTATATATCACATCGAAATCCAAATAATGTGAATGAATTATCTAGTAATCACATTACAACGAAAGCAAGCATGAGTGATTGAATTCACATGATCAACACGACTTTAACCATTAATATTCATCACCCGTCTATATGGCATCGACTTATCTGCCGTCTAATCAGATCTCGAACACCCGTAATGATAAATAACACTCGTCATCCTTAAAATGTCACCACAACCCTTGCCGTCCTCCGCCCCACCACCCACAAAGCAACAGAGAAAAGGCTGTGTGTGGATGGAGCCCATGTGTAAAAAGGAACACGTGTTCCAAACAGAGAAGGGAGGAGGAGGATGAAAGCACATGGGAGGTGGTAGGTTCAAGAAATCCATGTGATCACATGTGCTGTCTTTGTTTTTTTGACAGTGGGACCCTTATTACAACCTGCGACCCTATCCGGTTTTCCCTCCACTCGATCGACAAATCTCCGTTCCGTTTCCACTCTCATTTGCCCACACGTGTAACCAACGCTCTTTGCTCATGGCTAAAGAATTTAAAAATTTTTTTTTAAAAAAAAAACCTATTTTCATAATAATTAGTTTTTGATAAGATTAAGAAAACATCACATGACCCAATAGGCTTTTGGCGTCGATTAGGCAACAAAATATATTTATAATTTTGTAACGATGTTAAATTTTCACGACTAGCTTGTACTTCCATCATATTGACTAATTTTACATTTCGATGATAAGTGCATTTTTATAATTTTACAAAAAATCCTTGTGTGATTTTTTCAGCGTTAGCTCTATTCACAGACTTTGTACTTTGATTCAATATTCAATTGAGTTGCTATACTTTAATTTTGTGCCTATATTCAAATTATCTAATGCTAGATACAATTTTGCCGTTAAAAACTAACGATCATTCTAAACGTTCGTAAAAAAATAACAAGAAAACAATGATACATACGAAAATGTACGATTTGAATTATTTTCAATCCCTAAGTTCTATATATATATATATATATATATATATATATATATATATATATATATATATATATCAGAAATGATCTAATGAAAGACTTGCTCATCTTATCCTAAGCACCGATGAGTTGACACATTAATTCATTGGTGGATAAAGATTTTGTGAGTTCCAATCCACCAATGAATTAATGTGCCAACTCATCGGTGTTTAGGATAAGATGAGCACCGGTGCTCATTAGATCATTTCTGATATATATATATATATATATATATATATATATATATATATATATAATTATGCTTAAATTTGGTGGAGATTATAATAAATTTTTTAGCATATTTTGATAAAAGTTGATGAAATGTGGGATTAAAAAGTTGTAAATTCCATGAAAAATATAATTAAAATTAATTATTGAATTTGACTTAATTGAAATTAAGATTTTAATCCTCATCAAGGGCTAATTAAATGATAAATTAAGCTCCCATTTGATCCCCGTTATTTGAGATTATAATTTTTAGAATAATATTTTTTTTAAAGATGTGTGGTTAAAAAAGAAGATTTTTTTTTAAATTTAGTGTAATATTATTTTATTGAAAAATATGTGAATAATAAGAATAGAGAAAAATAAATTATAATTTTAAAGGGACAAACAAACATGGCATAATCACGTTTATGTGATCCCCACATAAATCCGTAATCAAGGCGTTGGGAAACCAAATCCCCAAACTAGGTGGGCCCAGCTGTGTTGGGCATTGACATTTATAAGATACAATTTCATTAATTTAACACCTCGCTAACACTGCACCTCTCTTCCATTCATCGTCACCTACCCTTTAGCCGCCGCGTCCGCCACCGCCGCCACCACCACCACCACCTCCTCCATGGAAAGTTCTAACAGTAGCAATTGTGCAGCAGAACTAGAAACCATAGCCACATTATCAAGAAAAGAACTGACAGTTCCCGAAATGGGTCAAGAATCTAACAAAGCCACCATTCGCCTCGTTCGGCACCCGGAGAGCCACAGAAGAAGCATAAAAACCAGAACCCATGTGAAAAACATCTGCGGCGGAGGCGACGGAAGTAGTGGTGGCGGAGAAGACTCCGATGAGAAAGCTGAGGTTGAGGAAAAGATAGTGGCATTGCAGAAAATAGTCCCGGGAGGCGGGTCTCTTTGTGCAGAAAAACTTTTTGAAGAAACTGCTGAATACATATTGACATTGCAATGCCAAATTAAAGTCTTGAGATTTCTTGCTTCTTTTGTTGAAGTTCCTGAGATAGAGAGGAGAAAGCTCGGTGGTTAGCAAAGGTATTAGCCGCATCTCAAAAACGTCCTATCGAAATATATGACTTTCAAATTAAGTTTCGAATTAGTCGATGTTGTCAAGCAGAGTGACCATGCCATAGGCAAAAAGGAGGACACTCATGAAACGGCTCTTGATGTTTTCAAGTTCATTTCTTTTTCTATCTTTAATTTTTGTTTTTGGGTTTTTAATAAGGACCATTTTTTTTCCTTTGTTGATGGGGGTTTTATGGTAAAGATTTAGCCTTTTTTTGATAATTTTTTTTTTTTTTGTTAAATTAAGTGTTTAATTTCAATATTTCCCAGAAGAGGATAGAATGTGATTAGTTGCTTAGTTCATGATAATGGAGTAATGGTAACGCTTTGAAGAAAATCAAATTTTTCTTTGATGCATCTAGCTTATTTGTGTTATGGAAAATTAATTTCAATAATTTGGATGAATTTCATGAGAAATTCTAGGTTGTTATATAATGAGATATTCCAAAGTGACACAAAAATCTTGTGACATCAATTGACAATATCCTCTGGAGTTTTGTTACCACTAGTACAATGTATGGAATTATTCCATCTTTGTGGTCTTCATAAAAAAAAAAAAAAAAATTTATTTCAATTTTATCGTTTATTTGTGTCAAGTTTGATCCTCATGTCACTGTTAATAACAAAACTTCAATATATTTGGTAAACGTGTTTGTTTTTAGTATCACGATACTTCGAATACTAATCAATTTTCTTCATTTGATGTGCATGGGAAATAAGCAATAAAAGTCAAAATGTTCTAATCTTCAATATCATGAAGGTTGTGACATTGTCAAGACTATTTCGAAATCGGAAAAAGTAATATCTTGTGCATATTTATGTGGAAAAATGCTATTCATCCTCAGTGGGGATGCATCCCCAGTCTATGTGGATGTAAATAATTGGTTAAATGATAGGTGAAATTAAATGACTTATTTAATTTCACCTATCATTTAATGCCACATTAACGCCACGTAGACTGGGGATGCATCCCCAGTGGGGATGAATAGCATTTCTCATGTGGAAAAATGATGTGTCGTATACTCATTTAATTAAGTGACAATTAAATGATATATTCATTTAAATACAAAATTACGTAACTCATTTAATTAAACATATAAAATATAATCACATAAAATGATTCTCTAACACTACTCATACTAAATAGCATTATTAATACAAACATTAAACTAGAGGGTAAGAACTACAAATATTTGAGCCAATTCTTAAGTCACGTTTTAAACTCAGTAGTGGGCTTGACAGCCTTTCGGTGGGATAAATCAAAGAGGCTTGACAAGGGTCACATGTTCTACTTTTCAATTAGGGGTTAAGCTCGACCTACAAGAAAAAAAAAAGGTTTACACTTTACTATTCAAACACTTTTCCAAAATCGACGTCTATATAATAATTTTTCACTCGAATAACGTCAATTATCTTGTATTTGTTTATTCATACTATGAGAGAGTAGATGATAAATAAATCACATGTTTTAATGTGTAGTTAAATAGACGAATCTTATTGTCATTCTAAAACTTATGCTCAATGTGTTTTGAAAGTGCGTAGCTCGACCCTAACAACACCCAGATGAGATGTGAATATGTGATTATGTGAAATTAAAAATAATTTAATAATTAACTAGCAACAAGTCACTATTAATTATTTTTTCTAGATGATTAAACATGTAATTCAATTAATCCTATGTTAAAATACCACAATTATGTAAGCAATAAATGAACACAAGAATTGATTACGGAGAAACCCAACTGGGTGAAAACTTCGGACACTTGTCAGTCAACAATCTACTATAAATGATTTTTAACTCACAGTCTACCATACTAGATGACGACAAGTACTAACTGATCTCCTGATTGCAATTCCAACAACTCTTCTGGATTTCGTGCTCTTGCACCAACTCCCAACTATAGTTTCCAAAACTCTCCTGATTTGCACTCTCCTGTAGCAACTCTCAACTTTGTGAAATCGTCTATCTCTTGTGGATTCAAGAAGAACACCGTGTTCTTTAAAGATTGGAACTCCAGTCACCTTCCCTTGATCTTCAAAAACTTTGACAAATATGTAGAAAACAACAGTCTTGTATTTGGATTGTGAAACTGATGTTTTTCACCGCCAACAACAAATCAATGAAGGTTGAATGCTTCAGACGTTGATAAAAATATGAAAGCAGTGATTTTTCTCAATAATCAACCTTAGAAAAACGTTCAGAGGCGTTCAAGTATTTATATGTAGGTTATGGAATGGAATGGATGGGTCGAAAAAAAAAACCTTTAAAAAATGAAATACAAATTTCCTTAATAATAGAGTCGATCGATGAAGCTTCTGTTTCTGATGCTTGAGTCAAACCTTGACAAAAAGCTAGCAAAATTCCGCGCCGTTTTTCCTTCTTTCCCATTTTCGAACCATAGATCTAAAATATCATAACTTTCACTAATTTACACACTACTTCTTGACTTTTTACATCATATCAACTCTAGTTCTTTTTATTCACAGAATAGTCAATTACATTAAATACCTAACATGTTTACTTATCAATATATGAACGACTATTATTCAATGCAGGGATATATTAGAAAAAATGTAAGTAAAATTTATAGTTCCAATTATGTTAATTTAAGTTTTCTTAATCTACGTGTCAAAATGAAAGCAAACATATCTTTATAGGATGAAGGGAGTATATGATATATATCTAACACTAATAGCATTGATTGAGTGATAGAGCAAAGAGTTGGACATACATGATGACTCGATGGTTCAAATGATGGAGTTCTCGTGGAAGGCGATTGTTGGGTCGAATCACAGACGAAATTGTTGTTCTCTGTTCCCTTTAGTGCGTGCACATCAGCGCATCTATGTTACTGAATAAATGATATCAAGTTTTGAGTATCGTACGCGTCATGTAGTTACACTGCAAGCTGAATTTCCAGGTACAAGTTTGATAAGTTGCATGTCTACCCCGCCAAATAAATAATGATCTTCGACTGAAGTAAAAAGTTGGCCATGATCAAGTATCTTAGCTCGTTGATCGACCCAAGTGAAGCCTATATGTTGGTAGAATTTCTCGGCCGAAGCAATCATAAGATAGGCTACGACTACAGGAAATAGAAACATATTCGCGATCATTTGAAAAGAAGATGACATTTTCTTTAGGTATGATGCATTTCAATTGCTACAAAACTAGGAAATATGTTGAGAATGCGAGAGGGTATTGTGAGATCATTAGAAGAGACATGTATTCATTTATTTTTTTTCTTCAATACGCTTTCTCACATGCATATTGAATTCATTTGAGACATACAATGTTACAAACCCATTTTCTTTTGGTCAAAGTTAAGTGTTGAATTGTCAAAGTCAAGGTCAAATAAAGACTTTAATGAAGTAAATTATTGTCTTGAGGTTTATTTTGTAATGGAATATATATGAGAGTTTATGGTGGATGAGATTTATAGTTAATGATTTACTTATGCATCAAATGATAGGTGGGGGACTTCCTTTGCAATTATCACATAATGCCCCCTTAATTAGCAAACTCTAGACCATTCCAATTGGATTTTTTTCACACATAACCGGCAGAGAAGAATTGAGAGACCGAAACCGAGAGGAGAAATTGGAAAAGAAAGGGAAAAAGAGGAAGAAAAAGAGAAAGGAAGGAGAAGAAAGTAAAGTGGTTGTCAAAGCTCGATTTTGAATTTTCATTCTCGCTATTTTCTTAGAAGTAGAGATATATTATGTTAATTTCTAGAGTTTTTATTTGGTTCGAAAATTTCAATTTTAGGGGACATATTATGATTTATAGTTTAAGCACCTTGATTAGTTAGCTCCCAAGTGAACCAAGGTAAGAAATCCTATTTTTGGGCAAACCCTATATTTTTATTGAATGCTTGAATAAGTATTGTTAGTGGGAATTATAGCGTTGATGAAATACTTACAAAAAAACATGATATTATGGAACAAGACGGTGATTTAATTGGTTGAATGCTAGTTATTAGTTGTCACTAGATTGAATTGGATATTTGTATTTATTCTTGGATTGAAGGTTATGTTGATTTATTGGGTAATAGTAAATGGACTAGGAAGTGTAATTTGTCCCATTTGATTAAAGGAATAACTTGGGATATTTATTCAAATATCGAGAAATTTAGTTGTAGTATTATAACATTGCATATTAGAGGTTTATTGACTTGATAGTGGTTGAATTAGTTATCTTGTATGGTTTTTCAGGTGGTGACACAGAGATTGGAAAAGTCTATCGATCTTCATAGACTGTAGCTTGTTTTGAGTGAGTGGAGAACATATTTTTTTCAAAAGAAAGATTTCTTTTAAATTTATAAGTTTATAATTATATTTATTTAATATTAATGTTGAAATGATTCCCAATTTTTAGAGAAGCATATTAGTTGCATGAAATGTCTTAATTTCAAGAAATTAGTAAATGAGCATGATTATCTTGAGACCATCAGAAAATATCCGATGTAATCATCTTACTCTAGTGCATCGAGGGGCTACGGCCGTGTACTAAAGTCGTGTATTTAACTCCTATACACTGAGGGGTTACAGCCGTGCATAAAGGTGACTCTTATCCATTGAGGGGCTACGACCATGTGTAAGGGTACCTATTATGCACTGAGGGGCTACAGTCATGTATAAGGATGATTATGATATTTCTACTTTATGCACTGAGGGGCTACAACAGTGTATAAATGTGACTCTTATCCACTGAGGGGCTACAACCGTGTGTAAACGTACCTACTATGCACTGAGGGGCTACAACCGTGCATACAGATGATTATGTCTATTCCCACTTCGTGCACTGAGGGGCTACGACCGTGTACATAAGTGTTGATCAGACAGTTATGTGCATCTGACTTTATAGCTTTCAGATCATCAGCAAATGATTACATGGGGTATATTTATATTATGATGTGATTATCCAATATATGGTGGATTCTTTCCAACTTACGGTTCAGCTTATGGATTTCAAATTATGATTTTAGTTTAATGAATTAGACTAGTGTACTTACTCATCTTGATGTTTCAATTATTATCATTTTTAGATATAAGTTTCAGTATAATTTATGATTTAGCACCAGCATTATGAATTTATATGGTGTTATGCTACAGATTTCAAGATGTATGAGTACATCGAGATAAGTGATATAACAACTTCATTTTCATATAAATGCAGATATATATATAAAGGACAGAATAACCATTTTTTGTAACATTCCACTAATTGGGATTATCATCTCATATATTTTCTTAATATCTTTCTTATAGGATGCAGTTAGCTGAGCAGTGGTGAAGATTATTTTGATAGTTTTGCAGCCACTACCACCACCAATTATAGGTTCTGTCGCTTAGAACAGTGTAACCATCAAGTAAATCATTTACATCATATTTGGGGGATTTTTGTATTTAAATGTACCATTTGTTACGATGAAAATTGTAAACTAAGTTGTGTCACTATTATCTTTTTGAGAAGCAGTTATGCTGTTTAGTAATATAGATATTTTGGGTGGATGTGTGACTGATATTATGGTGTTTATGTATTGGTGTTTGGGAAATTTTTATGGTTACAGGATTGAGTATGGTTCCATTTTTAAAGGAGATTGTGTTAAAATTTTCAAAAAAGAAAAATGGGTTTTTATTGGTCATAGGAGGCAATTCAATCGAAGTATAGTTATAGTTGCCTTGGTGATGGATCCAGTGCCAAGCTGACATTTATCATCAGCGCACGTCACGTCTTGAGTCTAGTAAGGAGCTTGGGACGGGGTGTGACATACAATTTATAAATAGATGACGATAAGATACCTAGAACATGTAATGAGAACCAGGTAATGTAAAACTGGCAAATTTATTTGCCTTGGTTCGAATATGAGAATAACAATTGATTTGTATGTGGCACTTCCCCTTTAAAGCCTCCCCTAGTACAATTTGACAAGGCAGACGTTAACTTATGTAATATTACATAGACTTTTTCGAAGTCTTAGCTGCTTCGTGGTCACGTGAAATCGTAGTTTTTCTTTTTTCTTTACTCAAAATTTGAGGATGTAGTTAACGTTAGATCAGACCATCCTGTCACAGGCTTCCCACACCGTCAAAACCTTTGAAGTTCGGTCTTATTATCCTATAGTAAGGGATTTCATAAGTGCATTAAAAGAGAAAGAAAGTTTTATCTGAAGTAGAGAGTTTTAAAATAGTCACGTAAAGATTGTTTATAGAGTAAAAGTGACGTTCTTGTCAATTAATTAGAGTTGAAAATCCGAAACTTGGAAGCTAATGTCGATGAATGGAGAGGGCTTAAAACTAACATAACTTAGTAGATGTCACGATAGATTGACCAAAGTGAAAAATAAAATTTATGGTCTTGAGTTTCGACTTTAAATTTATTACGAATGTTGGGAGCTAACGTTGCACGCGATCAGAAATAAAGTGAAAATCGATCTTTATTTCTTCCGGAATGGAAAGACTAGATTTGAGCATAGGTAATAAGTGGTACCCACAGTATCACAGTAAACAACTATATAGAAGAAAGTTGGACTCCAAGTAGAGCAGCAGAGACAAAATCTAAAAGACCTCGTAGAGTCGTAGATGCGCTTGCGATAGCTCTATGCTCTGCTTCGTTAGATTAGCGGGCGACATAACTCTATTTATGCGAGCTCCAAAGAATTGGATTATGACCAAGAAAAACCAAACGAGCACTTGCTAAGGTGCGATCATCTTCGTCGCTGGGCGCTGGCCCAATCTGGATCAAAGGAAGCATGAGATAACGGAGATTGGCGATGAATAAATAATCAATAAGAGTAAGTGCGACAAAGATTGCATACGAGACCTTTAACCACAGCCAAGTGTTGTATAGTCGGCCGATGCATAAATTGAGATAATTTATTGACTATAAATGCAATATCAGGGAGGATAAGCAGGCTATACACGAGACTGCCCACGAATTGACAGTACTCTGGCATTGGTAAAATATGTCATCATTGAGGGGAAAAATGGTAGAAGTGGACATACGAGTCTTAAGAATCTTGGCATTGAGCATAGCAGTGTGGTGAAATAAATCCTGAATATATTGATTTTGAGATAGAAATATGCCTGACGTAGTAGTGATAACCTCATTGCAAAGGAAGGATGGTGAGCCAGGATCTATGATAGAAAATTGAAAATCAAGCCGTGAAACAAAGTTACCAATATATGTAGTTCATAGTTATAAAGAAAGGAAAGTATCTGATTTTTAGTTAACATATCCCATAATAATTAGAAAATTGTGTAGTTTAGTGTATTTCGATCGTGGGGCTTGCTTGAGACCATATAAAGCTTTTCGTAAGAGGCAAACACAATGAGAATGAGCATAATCAACAAAACCCAGACCATATAATCATTCTCTGCTGGTGTGCCATCTAAGGTGTTATTGGAGTTAAGTTGACAGAGAGACCTCTCATACGCTAAGGAAAGACTGTGTATGAGACAAATAGTTGCTGGTTTGACAACTGGGTTAAATGTCTCATGGTAGCTCAAGTTCTTATATACTTTATACGTTCCATAAAGATAATTTTTTTTTTTTTCACACTGATTAAGAAAATTTAATTAACATAGTTGAAATAATAAATTTTACTATCATTTTTCCTAACATATCCCTACATTAATGTAATCAATATTCAAAGTAATTAAATTATGTATGCAATATTCAACGCAATTAAATTATTCTTGATACTAGCCATTGTTTAATGTATGAATCAAGGTAATTAACATTTCAAAGTCATCCAATACAAATACAAATGAATGAATGTTATGGAAGATGAAATTATTATTATTTGCTTTTGATTTATTGTTCAAACTACAATTGAATAATGAAGTGGTTTATATTTGTGATAATAAATCACATTAATAGGGGCATATTAGAAAATTATATTAACTACACTCTTAAATAAGAAATGTTATAAACTAACCGTATACTAGAATCGCACTGATACCACTTTATTGAGATTTCGGTCAATTAATTAAAGACGAGAATAATATGAGTAACATGAAAAAATAATGAATCACACAACTACCAAAATTTTGTGGAAGAAGAGAATTTACTATACTAAGAAACTAAAATTGTCTTTAAAAGATTTGATTTTCTTAAACTAAATCTAAACAAATCTCTTAAATTTCTAATGTATACAGTAATGATTTAATTGTTATCTTGAGTCCTTCTCAAGTCTATGAAGAGCCTACACCTTGTGGAGTACTTATAATAGCCAAATTTCGGAGTTATGGATGAAGTAGAATACAAAACCATGTAAGAAACCAAACATGATTAAAATTCTATTCAGCGCCGCCTGCCCTACTCCGCGACGCTGGTGCGCTGGCCATTTTGTTCTTACTCACGCTACCGACGTCGTGGCGCCGCGTCCTAGTGCCCCCGTTTTGTCTCAATGAGTCCAAAACACATTTTTATCCATTTCAAAAAAAAATTTCACAATCAAACTCTCAATCCATGATGAAATTTGATTCCTTATCAAATTGGACTTCTGAACCAAAATTATTTAAGGTTCATCCATGAATCAAACTTTTAAATCACTTGAAATTTGAGTCACAAAACATAACAAGAAACATGACTATAATTTGGAATAGGCAAAAAAAGGAAAATGTGATTATCTTTATGGGAAGGAAGGAGTATTAGTTAATATTTTGGTATTTAACCAACGTAGGATATATCTTTTAACATGCCTTGTAAGTTGGTGACTTATTTGAAAAAATCAATTTTGAAATCCATTTGCTCATTTAAGTCCTAGTCTAATTGTTTATTAGAGTTTAATGTATTCTGGCGAATTCGTAGGATCAATTCCTATTGGATGCACGCCAATGGGACCCCCTTAGTGCCCAAGGACGGGAGTGGAGGGCGGCCCTAGGACAGGCAACACCAACACCGACTCTAGGAAACAAGAATGTATGGAGCTTCTCGGTGCACTGTTTGAACCCGCAAGCACATTTCATCTACCCTACGTAGGACATGGCCTTTAGGAAAGGGCACGAGAAGAGGAAAAGAAAATTTGTAAGGCTCTGTAAACACTTGGGTCCGTTTGATTGCAAATGTGGAAAGAAAATGTTTTACTGGGAATTGAATTGCCTAGAAATTGTTTTACTGGGAATTGTAATTAATTGTGTTTGATTGGTATAATTTTCCACCTGAAAAATGTTGAAAGTTTGGTATCCGTTTGACTTCATTTTTTATGAAAATTGTCCATTAAAGTGATAATTTTTTCTACTATTGCGTCTAGAATTTGTTCCAATTACCAAAAAGTAAAAAAAAAAAAAAATTTAAACAATTAGAAAAAATTACCATATTCGTTTGACTTTGTTTTGTAAAGAAATTGTCAACAAAAGTGAAAATTCTTTTTGCAATAGTTGATAGAATTTGTTGCCATTGCTAAAAAAAAAAAAAAAAAAAAAAAAAAGATGGAAATTGCTTTCCCACCTAATAGGTGGGAAAACAAATTCAAGAAAATGTGCATAAAATGGTTGTACCTAGAAAATGTAGGAAAAACAAAAGCCAAGAAAACTTTTGCAGTCAAACACCATTAATTGGGTGAAGTTGGAAAACATTTTCTTTTTCCACCTAATTTTCTAGGCTATCAAACACACCCTTACAATGTAATGAAATGGAAGGAGGCTACATACTTTTGTTATAATCACATAGCAAGCAATTTCTAAGAGATTACAAGAGTTTCAATCTTTAACCAACTAGGATACAAAAAATTTGCAATTAATAAAATCATTACTAGATATTTTAAAACAAAGAGGCAATATTAGAAACATCCTTGAACTTCATGAAAATATTAGACACACTCAGCATTTAAAAATGGTACATGTTTCATCTCTCCCCACAAGCGGAGCATGTAGTTCGGTTTGAACATCAAAACTATTTAACATTTTCAATTATCATGCATTTGACGCCAAGATAAACTGAACATTTGATCAATTGATTGTACAGTACCATTTAATCTTATAATTCCAATCAATACGTTCACATTCGACTCAAAAGAGTAAGAAATGACGAGTTCACACGAACATAAAATTAATCACACAACATTGATGAAACAACGAATCATTCCTCCGCAAATTTCCTAGAATCTTGAACGCTTGCATTCTTCAGAGAATCCTTGAGGAAACCTTTGAACATCGGCACAGTAGTTATAGACCATGTGGTGTTGCTGTACCCAACGGAGCCTATTTCTTCCCTTTGCATCAAGTTCTTGAGTTTGCCACGCTCCGGAGTTGGCACAAGATCCACCAGATTTTCCGGTTACACAGCCATTGGCATTGAAATTCCTGTAGTAGGCAGTGAAAGGCGCTTTTGTCCAGTCTGTCTTCACTTGCCCGCCTTGTGTTGCCCAATCGTCTGCATTCCATAAGCTGCAGTGCACTCTCATGGGTTGGCTCTTAGGAAATGGAATGCCAATTGCTTCGTGATTGTTGAATACTCTCATAGGACTATTGTCCACCAAGAAACTGAATTTCACCAATCAGAATTAGTATTGATTTGCAGATAAGTAACGATAATTAACAAAAATAAGATTCCAGGGAATTTTATATACATGATGCGCCGAGGATTCCACACAATTGAGTAGGTGTGGAAAGCTGCTGCCGGATCAAACCAGAGATGGAATTGTTGTTCCTTATTTCCTTTCCCTTGGGAATACACATTGGTATGAACAGTGTATGGCTGTCCTGATGCATTGCCAAGAAACTCGAAGTCAATTTCATCATGACCAGCTCCTTGAGACGATAACTGCAGACAGAACAAAACAATCCAATGATCAATTACGACAAACAAACCAAGCATTATTTAAATAAGTTTGGGGTTAGCCCCAAATTGAAGGACAACTGGAGACTTACGAAAAAAGTGGTTACGGTTCCAGCAGAGTTTTCAGGAACAAGTTTGAGTTGCATGTCGAATCTTCCAAACAAGTACTCATTCTTGGACTGAAATCCAGAACCAGAATACTGGTCAAGTGACAACGTCAACATTCTTCCACCTTCGACTATCTTTCCACGCCCGTCA
This sequence comes from Fraxinus americana, assembly GCA_035079005.1. Classification (NCBI taxonomy): domain Eukaryota; kingdom Viridiplantae; phylum Streptophyta; class Magnoliopsida; order Lamiales; family Oleaceae; genus Fraxinus; species Fraxinus americana. Next base: position 1,750,466 of record CM068707.1, on the reverse strand, counting down.
CCCCAAGTAACATCAGCATCTCGGTAGAAGTTACCAGCTGTAGGGATCGTGAAACAGGCCAAGACCACAGACAGTGAAAGCATCAGTAAATTTGGTAAAGCTTTCGAATTAGTAAAGACTGCCATTTTTGAGAAGAAGTTTGATGAGTAAAAGTTGGGTTCTGAAAGCCCTTTTTATACAGATTTTGCACTCCTCTTTTGGAAGCTGTCAACTAAGCTGGACGCCATGGATTGAGAGTTGGCCAAGATTAATTGAACAAACTCGAGACATAATTATTTTTCCGCGTAATGTATGAGCGTTTATTATCTCTGGCATGGGTCCAACCTGAGAGGTTCTTTTTAGGCGGTGCAAAATATATGCAATTTAACCGAAAATTATGATACAAAATTAAACCTCATATTTGATTCTTAAATCTCATTATGCAACATAATAATTTGTAGGCATCATATATCGTATTTTCCGCGAACCTTCTCGTTTACATAATTATAATACAGGCAAGAATTATACATTTACGTATCCAAATGATCAGGCCGTCTTTCCGAGTCGTGGTCTTTTATTGTGTTTTTTTTTTTTTTTTTTTTCCTGAAAATTTCGTACGACTTAAAAATTAAGACATAAAATCAAAGTCTTACCAAGTCAGTGACTACGTTCGCGTCTCATTTACGGGGAGAAAGAGTGAATTTTTTTTTAAAAAAATCTTGTTGCCATTGAATTTCTTAAGCCATTGTTTGACAACCATTATTTTAAAATTCTTTAATTCTCATATTCATTTTCAATCACGCATTTACATAATAACGTAAACCAAAAACTTTTTCCTACCTTTTAACGATATATTTTCCAAAAAAATCACAATTAAAAACTTTATTTTCTCAAAATAATGACCCCTAAACAGGGGCTAAATTATAAAGATTTTATTGTGTGAACGTGATTGCAAAACTTGACATAATAAGCTATTACTAATGTAATAGCTGTAATGAAAGTATTCCTTGTGGCTAGAAGATTAGTTGTTGTACAATTTAGCAATTGTTTATTTCCATTAAATTAGGAAAATGATCAGTTTTGAAATAGTGAATTTTTGGATAATGTCGATTATGAATTCTTGTGCAAAATATTTTATTGTGAGAATGTGTGGTTAAAATGAGTTTGAGAAAAATATAGTTTTGAAATAATGGTAGACAAGGGCTTAATTTATAACGGCAATTTGATAAGTGTATTAATTTTACATGCTTACAGCATTTCCAAGAATCTCTCTATTTTTAAAGAGCATATTTTATCATTTGGAGAGCATCTATAAATTTAGAGCGTTAAAATTTTGAAGTACTCCAACAAACTCTTTATATTCAATACTTAATTTTACTACCAAAAAATATTTTTGATTTTTGTTTATCTTTTATTTTAACTAGCTTTTCCTTAGATTATTTTATTGTTTTCCTACGTTGAAAATTGAAACACTTTGAATTCATTTAATTATACAAAGTGAGTTTGGCTCTCCAAAAGCCAAACACACTCTCTAAATTAAAATGTTAATTTAAAAAGTCTCTTGGAGCATGATTTTAAATATTGATTCTTTAAAATAGAGAGTATCTCATGTTTAAAGAGTTTTTTTGGAGATGCTCTTATATGTCTTATAAACTTGATATATATTTGCAAATTGAGCCGATTTCTACTTAATTTATTATAAATCTTTTTATCGTAGGTAAAATCCAAATTTGGAAGCCCTTGGCTTTAAATTGTTAGAAATTAATTTAAAAATATAATTTATTAGTAGCAATAGATGTATGACAATCGTTAGAATTTACAATGAAAACCAAGAAACTCCTTTTTCATTTTGCAATTGTTCATACGAAGGTCTAGCTCAAGTATAAAATCGAAGTCTTACCAAGTCAGTGATTAGGGTTGCCTCTCATTTACGGGGAGAAAGGGTGACATTTAAAAAAAAAAAAAAAGTGTCTTGTTGCCATTGAATTTCTTAAATGTTTCTAAGAATCAAGTAAATTAGCTTGCAATAGTTTGTACCGTGAAATTCTAGCAAATATTGAAGGAATCACTGTTAATTTGTCTCCTCAAAATTCACATTACGCGTGACAAAGCTATAAAACTATTGAATTTTTTTATATGTGTGATAATTAATTCTATTATTGAAGATGAAAGATAATAATAGAAATATATAGTTGGTGTACTCGCAATAATTGATAGTATCCACACAAGGAGCCTTGTTGTGTGTTGTATTATTTCAATAGGAGATAGCTACGAGGAATAGCAAATTATAACGAGAATTAGGAGTAAAATGTTTCGTCGTTGAATTTATACATTTGTCATGTTTTATTCACTGAACTTTAAAAATATTTTTAACTAATCCTTGAACTTTAATGAACACATTGAACTCCATCTCTCACTCATTATGTTATATAAGTCACCGAATTTTAAAATGTTTTATATTAGTCATTGAACTCTTGTACATTGCACTTCATCACACTCTTACCATCTTTCATTGGTCACTGAACTTATACCTCCACCATACTTACAAGCCGAACTTTACAATGCTTTCGAGTGGTAACTGAATTTCATAAAGTTTTCGAGTAAAGTTGATTTTCTATGAAATTCAACCTAGATCACAAAATAAAATAAGATAGATATGACTAGATAGTGAGTTCTCAATCTAAGATAAGAATATTGATATTGATCAAGAAGGCATAATTTCTCTAATCGTCAAAAGCTATGTTCAAAAGGAAAGAAGAATACTTGCTTCAAATTGTCATAAATCGAAATTAAGATCGTACTTTTCTTTTACATTGAGAAAATAAAATAGATAAATTATTCTTTTTCTTGACTGAGATAGTATGCTCAAACCAAGAAAATAAAAAAAATTATATTTCAAACAGACAATGAAATTTTCGATTTAGAGTTAATAATATTAATCAAGACTAACAATTATAATTTTTAGAACTATCACAAGGTAATTCAAGAGGAAAGAAGGGCGCTGTCTTCGTGAATGTAATTTTATACTTCAAAATATTTAATTTTTGAATAAGTGTTGAGTAAAGTTCAATGATCATTCGAGAGTATTTGAAAGTTTAATGCATAAAACATGACACATGTATAAGTTCAGTAAGTAATGAAAGATGGTAAGTAAGTGAGTGATGGAGTGCAACAAGTTAAATTTTAGAAATCACGCGAAAGTATTTTTAAAGTTCAATGGCTAATGAAACATAATGAGTGAGTGATTAATTGCAATATGTTAAATTTCAGTAACCATTGTGATACATTTTGAAGTTTAGTAAGTAAAGCGTGACAAATGTACAAGTTCAGTGATTAATGAAACATTTAATTCCAAGAACTAGTGATTGAATTGAATATGTTCAAAATGAATGGAGATGGTGAAAGTTACAACTTACATGCATGTTCCTGAATTTTTGCAAAACATGGCACTTCAGTCCTCATTCTCATTTTCGTGGCACATCCATCCCCAAACTTTTAGAAGTGGTGCAAGTTGCTCTCAATTGGATGGAAACCATTCATTTTGTCCTTGAGTCCTTTCATGCCTTCCATGTGGGTTACATACCGATCGACAAATTAGGCATTTAGTAGTCCATGTCTTATTGCCCATTATCCGACAATTGGTTAAAATTGAAGTTGTCACTGCAACAATTTTGGCTTTATGTGACATTGAAGAACGACGAATACTCCAAGAAGCATTACAAAAATGAGCATAGTGCTCTTTTTAGTAATACATGATTGCTAAAATTGGCATAATCAGCAAGGACTAATGTTAGCTGTCATGCAAGTATTCCTTGATGGCTAGAAGATTAGTTGTCTTAGATTTTTTTATATTTTTTATAACGGTTATTTGATATGTGTGTTTTACGTGTTTAATTTGATATATTTGCGAATTAAGTTAATTTCTACTCAATTTAATGTAAATCTTGTCATCGTAAATAAAATCCAAATTTGGAAGTACTTGGAGTAAAAAAGAATATTTTGAGATAAATTGGAGTTGATTTGAAGCAATTAATATTAAGAAAGAAATTGGAGGAAATTCACTAATTTCAGGAGTGAAATTCAAATTACAAGAAGTCTGGGACTAATTGCACACCTCTGGAACTTAAGGAAGACCAATTTTGGATGACTATGGAGATTCACGGACCAACGTGGAAGGTTTTGGAGTTGTGAGATTAATATTAAAGATTTGGATTGAAAAGGACCAAAATTCGTTCAAAAAAACTTGAAGCAGAAATCAAAATGGAAAACAAAGAAAATTAGAGGATAGTGATTGCAATTTACCCGTGGTCACATTAAAGGGGTTAGTGTCACGCGTTTTATGCAACATGAAATTTTCGTAAGTTTACGGTGTCAAGTTTTGTAATATAGTGAAATGTCGAACTCACAGGGATTGATACTTGAGTTCTACCGAATATTATAATTGTTTAGTTTCTACTTTGTTCAAATGTTTAAAATTGAATCAATGTTGTGATTGTGATCTAATGTATTAGACTAAAATTGGCAAGTCACAGAAGTAAATCTTAAAAACGTTATTAGATTATAAAAGCTTAGGCAATGATTTCATCATACTATCAACAATACTAAGGGTGTCCAAAAGTTCCAAACCGAACCGAATCGAATCGAACCGAACCGATCAGTTCTCCATAAGTTAAATACCCGAATCAAGAACCGATGGATTTGAGTCGAGTCTCGGATCTAGACCAAGAACCGAAAAATCGAATAAGAACCGAAACTAAATAATTTTTTTATTTTTTATATTGAATTAATTAAATTATTGTATTTTTTTAAACAAATTAGCAAATTAATTGAATAAATCAGATTATTTAATAATTTTAATTTTAAAGCCCAAATCATTTTGAAAGCCAATTAGCCCATTTTAATTTGCTCATGACTATATGACTATTCGAATTTGCTCATTAAATTTTAAGCTTTCAAATGAGATAAAATTCAAATAGTTGGTAAGTATTACCAATACTTAAAAATATTTTATTTTTATAACTTTTAATTTATATTTCATTTTCTTTACAGGAGACTGCTTGAAACAAATGAATTTACTTTATATAGTGTTTCTGTAATATTAATATCTATTTTTTTGATATTTGTATGCATTGAATTAATATTATTGGACGGCTAGTTATTTATATATTTTTGAATTGTGATACGTTAATTTGTAAAAGTTACGAATGAAATGTCATTAGGTGTATTTATGTAGTATTGCTGTAAATATTAAAAAATTTAATTATGGTACGGAACCGAACAGAAACAAGTCGAATCGAACTGAACCGAACCCGAACGGTTCCATAATTATATTTGGACCCGACGGTTCCATTTATTAAATACTCGAAAGTTATGGGTCGGTTCGATTCGATTCGGTTCTGAAGAGAATCGAACCGAACCGAATCGACTCACGGACAGCCCTAAACAATACTTTTCTTCCAATATAATTTTGACTCAATCAGATTTTTCTTAAATTACAGGCGAGAACCTAAATAAAATTATATTCCCTCTCTCGAGTGCCGAATAAAACTAATATCTATAATTTAATTCCAATATTTCTATTCTGAATTAAGTGCTTGTTTGGTAGAGATTTTTGGGGAAAGAATTGATTTTGGAATAGTGGTATGATGAAAAATGTGTGGTTGAAAAAGAAGAAAAAATTATCGATGTGATTGAAAATATTATTTTATTGAAGGATGTGTGATTGAAAATGATAATTGATTTACTGTAGAATTTGAGAATAAAAAACAAACAGACCCTAAATGTATAGAGATTTCAATGTACGTTGTTCTTGATTCAAACAAGCCTTCAAGATTCGTACTTTCTCTCGAAATCTACGAAACACAGGTTATGTTGTTTCTTGATTACGTCTAAATTTCACTCTCTCGAATGCCGAAAATTATGCAACAAATCATTCAACTAGTGGTCAATTAATTGAACGTATTAAACACAAACAACATAAATAAATTAACAGCCAAAAGAGCTAAATATGTAGGAATCAAACATGTCCCAAGTTGATTACATCAAACCCTAGATCTAAATGTTTAGTTCATAATGAAGAAAGGATTTAAAAAAATTATTCATTGCCTCTTGATTTCGTCTTCCAATTGTTAATCTCCTTTTTTTCAATTGATTTCTTATCAATTTTGTCTTCAATCTTCTTGCCTTCCTCTAGCCGTCAACACCCCTTTAGGTCTTCAAAAAATGTGTATTTATGTTCCCCCAAGGTTGCAAGGCGAATTGGATGTGAGCTGGACTGAGAATCTTTTAAAAATTTCGTCTTTTCCTTTACTCAGAAGGTTGCGCCTGGCACCCAAGGCTAGCGCCTTAGCGCCGCCTATTCTGTTGTATTCTTAATGGTTGGCGCCCAAGCGTCAGCCATTCTGAATCTCTTTTTGTTTTCTTTGCATTTTTAGGCCCCAAGTGGTGCCTTGGCGCTCAACATTCTGCCTCGTCCTTTATTGTTCTTCTCCTCTATTTGTTTTGCTTTTTTGGTCTTCTCTTCACTTCACTTCATTCTTCTCTTTCCTCATCTCCATGTCATATCTCCTTCCATGATCATTATCATAGCTCCATCTCAAGTTCCAAACCACTCCATTTTAATCCAATTTGTCCAACTACAAAATAACACAAACACACACATCAAAACGCTCAAAAGTGCTCAAAAACAAACTAAAAACTACGATTTAAAGGAACTTGTTTAATGAGATAATTTCACTTATCAAGCATCCCCAAACTTAGTTCTTTGCTTGTCCTCGAGCAAACATAAAACAACACCAAACATAGTTAACTAAGCACAAATAACACATATCAACACACAACTCAAATAAACTATTTAGTTGGATAAATTGTTCTTATGGCTCGGCATTGAGAACATGATATCGAATTCATGAACTATTTACAAGTTATAGTACCAAAGTTAAATTTAACATTTCCAATGCAAAACATGTGCATGAGAGAAACCAAATAAAACGTTGTACATTCATAAGTTTATTCATTTCCCGACCTTAAAAGTCTCTTATCTCCTTACTCCACTCGTGATACTCATATACCCCCAAACTTATTTTCTTTTCACTTTTTTTGTTTTAAAATCTAAATAACCTGGCGCTGCAGTGCCCAACATGGGTGCCTCGGCGCCGGTAGTTCTACAAATAACGGCAATTTGTTTTTTACTTATCTCCGACGTAACCCATTCCCACTTACAATCTAGGATCAATGCATTCATTCTTGGAATTGTACCTAAAAGCAAAAATAAACAACATTAGTAAAGTCACTAAAAACCATTTAGATAATGAATTAAAATATAAAGAGCAGAACTTGACTTGCCTCCCAAGAAACGCTTCTTTTACGTCATTAGCTAGACGGAGATGTGGATTTAGGTTGATTCTTTGAGAGCAATGTCGTCCACATTTCGATCTTCCATTCCACAGTAATGTTTTAGGCGTTGTCCATTTGCTTGGAATGTGGATCCATCCTTGCTTACGAACTCTAATGCACTATAAGGAAATATTTTTTGAATTACAAATGGTCCCGACCACCGCTATTTAAGCTTTTCAGGGAAGAGTTTCAAACGAGAATTGAATAAAAGGACTTGTTCTCCTTGTTTGAATTCCCTCATTAGGATCATCTTGTCATGCCACAACTTTGTTCATTCTTTGTATATCTTTGCATTCTCATAGGCATCATTTCGGAATTTCTCTAACTCGTCAAGTTGCAACAAGTGCTGTGGACCTCTAATTTCATGTCCAAATTTAACTTTTTCACAGCCCAGTAAGCTTGATGCTCAAGTTCAACTGGTAGATTGTCGCCTTTGCAAATACCAAGTAGTATGGTGACATTCAATTGGTGTTTTGAATGCCGTTCGATATGCCCAAGGAGCATCATCTAGCTTGTGTGACCAGTCCTTGTGATTGGTGTTCACTGTCTTCTCCAGAATTTGTTTGATCTCTCCATTGGATATTTCTGCTTGTCTATTTGCTTGGGGTGATAGCCAAGTGCCAATTTGTGCCTGACATTATATTTAGCCAAAAGGGAATTGAAAAGTTTATTACAAAAATGTGTACCTTCATCGCTTACTATTGCCCTAGGCGTGCCAAAACGAGTGAAGATATTTTTCCTTAGAAACCTCAAAACTACCTTTGCATCATTAGTTGGTGTAGCAATAGCTCCCATTTGAATACATAATCTACTGTAAGGAGAATATACACCTGGCCGAAAGAAGGTGGAAAAGGACCCATGAAATCGATGCCCCATACATCAAACAGTTCTACCTCAGGTATATTAGTTAACAGTAGTTCGTGATGCCTCGAAATGTTCCCCGTGCGTTGACAACGGTCACAAGTTTTCACAAAGGCATAACAGTCCTTGAACAAAGTTGGCTAGTAAAATCCGAATTGTAGTACCTTGGAAGCGGTATGTATAGGACCGAAATGACCTCCATAGGGCGATGAATGACAATGCTTCATGATATATTTTGTTTCTTCCATAGGAACACACATCCTGATTATTCTATCAGCTCATCTTTTGAAAAGTAATGGATCGTCCCACAAATATGACTTGACATCATGAAGGAATTTATTTTTTTGATGGTGAGTCAAATCAGGTGGCAATTCCACGCATGCTATATAGTTAACAAAATCTGCATACCATGGTGTCTTTGGAAAAACTACCAAAAGAAGCTCATCAGGAAAAGTCTCTATAATTTGACTATTATTCGCCACATTTTCATTCTCCAACCTTGAGAGATGATCTGCAACGACGTTCTCATTGCCCTTCTTATCCCCCACCCCCACCCCCAATCTGCAAATCTGGGTTTGGAATTTTGAGAACGCTTCAACAAGTTCGGGAATGGGGTTCCATTTCTGATTGGTTGTTAAGTCCAAATCTCTAATTTGGCCTACGTAGATCTACATAGTTGGGCAACAAGTTTCTGACGCTATGGATTCGAGGATTCGAAAATGTTGATTTTCCAGATTTGTAGATTGGAGGTGGAGGTGGAGGTGGAGGTGGAGTGGAGAAGAAGAAGGTGAAATGAATTTTTAATTTTAATTATTTGATTTTGGTTATTTTATTATTAAAAAATGTAAAATTACAATTTTAACATTTTAAAATCAGTCAATATTATTGTCAAAGTTTATTATTTAGTCAACTAACGGTCAAACTAAAAAAAATAACCAATTTGGACTTCAACTGTGGACATTTTAAAAGGTTTGGTACTGTTGGAGGCAAAAATGAAAAGTTTGATATTGTGAGTAGTACAAATTAAAGGTTTGGACAAATTCTACTACCAAATGAAAAGTTTGGTACCGCTACTGCAATTATCCCTTAATTTTATGTGCTGATTTTACTGTTACTGAACTTCGTTAATTTATGAATATAACTAACCGAGAGGTGGTTATAAATTTAGATAATATGGTAAAATTCGATAATTGAGTAAAGGCAATTGTGTGCGAGATAGATATACACATTTATTATTTTTGCGATCTTTAGTTGAAATCCAAGACTGATTTAATGAGTTTATTTAAGACTTAATTGAATTTACATACATATATACCTCTGTTTGGTAATCATTTTTCTACAAAAAAATGCATTTTTTGTGTCAAATCACACATTTTTTGTGTCTTTTTCCTGTCATGGACCCCACTTGATGTGCAAGAAAAAATGTATTATTTGAAGAAAGAATGGCTCTCAAACGCAGCCATAGTGAGTTGACCCAATTAGATCAGATTGATTTCAATGGGAGATATTGATTTAATTAGTGAATTCAATTAAGTACGACTATAAGAACTGAACTAGAGAAACGAGATTAAAAATGATAATGATAATGATAAATGGTGAAATCATGAATCACAAACTTCAAAAATTATATTTAATAGCCCAATCAAAGTTATCCATAATTTATTAAAAAAACAATTATGTTTAAGTGCTTTTATTTTTCTTAATTAAAATTGGTTCAATCAAAACTTTCCCTGAAAAACTTTTGGATAAATTTTCATTAGACAAAAAATGTTTGCCGTTAAATAAATTAATAAAATTATGAAAAATCGAATATTACTTACAAAACAATCACAAAAAAATACGAACGATCTTTTAGTTAGTAGTATTAAAATATAAATAATTTTATAAATTTGATTTGCCAATGAAAATATTCAATAAATAAATTAATTAAAATACAGAATGACAATATTATTGTGACACGAACAATGTATTGTAGCATTTATTCTTATTATTCCAATAATTACATTCACATTTGACTAAAACGAATAAGAAATGATGAATTCACACAAACATAAAATTAATCACACAACATTGATGAAACAACAAACCATTCCTTCACAAATTTCCTAGAATCTTGAACGCTTGCATTCTTCTGAGAAACCTTGAGGAAACCTTTGAACATCGGCACAGTAGTTATAGACCATGTGGTGCTGCTGTACCCAACGGAGCCTATTTCTTCCCTTTGCATCAAGTTCTTGAGTTTGCCACGCTCCGGAGTTGGCACAAGATCCGCCAGATTTTCCGGTTACACAGCCATTGGCATTGAAGTTCCTGTAGTAGGCAGTGAAAGGCGCTTTTGTCCAGTCTGTCTTCACTCGCCCGCCTTGTGTTGCCCAATCGTCTGCATTCCACAAGCTGCAGTGCAATCTCATGGGTTGGCTCTTAGGAAATGGGATGCCAATTGCTTCGTGATTGTTGAATACTCTAATAGGACTATTGTCCACCAAGAAACTGAATTTCACCAATCAGAATTAGTATTGATTAAGTAACAATAATTAATAAAAATAAGATTCGAGGGAATTTTATATACATGATGCGCCGAGGATTCCACACAATTGAGTAGGTGTGGAAAGCTGCTGCCGGATCAAACCAGAGATGGAATTGTTGTTCCTTATTTCCTTTCCCTTGAGAATACACATTGGTATGAACAGTGTATGGCTGTCCTGATGCATTGCCAAGAAACTCGAAGTCAATTTCATCATGACCAGCTCCTTGAGACGATAGCTGCAGATGGAACAAAACAATTCAATGATCAATTATACGACAAACAAACTAAGCATTATTTAAATAAGTTTGGGGTTAGCCCCCAAATTGAAGGACAACTGTAGACTTACGAAAAAAGTGGTTACGGTTCCAGCAGAGTTCCCAGGAACAAGTTTGAGTTGCATGTCAAATCTTCCAAACAAGTACTCATTCTTGGACTGAAATCCAGAACCAGAATACTGGTCAAGTGACAACGTCAACATTCTTCCACCTTCGACTATCTTTCCACGCCCGTCACCCCAAGTAATATCAGCATCTCGGTAGAAGTTACCAGCTGTAGGGACTGTGAAACAGGCCAAGACCACAGCAAGTGAAAGCATCACTAAATTTGCTATATCGACTACCATTTTGAGAAGAAGAGCTAGAATGTGTTTGTTTTTGATGAGTAAAAGTTGGGTTCTGAAAGCCCTTTTTATACAGATTTTGCACTCCTCTTTTGGAGTGGAGTAGGGCTGGGGGCTATTTACTAAGCTGGACACCATAGACTAAAAGTTGGCAAAGATTAATTGAACAAACATAACAGAATAATTTTTACGCGTAAGGTATGAGTATTATCTCTGGCATGGGTCCATTCTGCGGGGTTCTTTAATGGCGGTGCATGGATCAAATTGTACCAACCAAATCATTAATATTTCTAAATTAATTTAGAAAGTGAGTTTATATGAATGCAGCTTAACTAAAAATTAAAATACCAAATTAATTCTCGCATTTGATTCTTAAAAATATAATTATGCAGCTTAATTATCATTTTTTAAAGATAATCATTTGTTGGGGCTCATTTTTTATTATTTGCATGAGATTCCATGCACCTTCTCGTCTAGAGAATTGTAAAATTAGAAATAGTAATTTTCTTAATACCCCATGTAATTTTTCATCCGAAAATTTAGATGATGGTGGCAAAATAATCAAGTCTTAAAATTGAGAACCTATCATGCAAATAAAAAGGACTTGGGATTAACAGTCAACTAGTATGGAGGACCAAAGTACACAATACTAGAAGAGATTTTAACTTTTGTAGTTCCCTACTTGTACTCAAAATTTAGATAGAAGATGTTTTAGGAATCTTTTAGAGTCAAATAAAATTTAGCACATGTTTAAGTCACATTAAAATTTTTAATTTCATTTTTCTATTCATTTTTCAAATATAGAATTTTCAACAAAATAATAGTTTTCATCACATCAATAATTTTTCCTTCTTTTTTAACCACACATTCTCCATCAATCTATTATTCCAAAATACATTCTTCCAAAATAATATAACTCAAACCCACCTTTAATATAAAAGAGCAAAAACCTAGGGTTTACAAAATTTTGAAATTGAAGAAGAAGATACTTGGTGCAAAATCCTATTTTTTTCCTTCATCAAGATTTCAAAATCCATTGATAAATTTTATTACTCTTTTCTTTCGTTATTATGAGTAGCTAAATCATTTGTTAGGACAAATAATGTAATATATGTGTGAGCCTTTATTTCAATTTTCAAGATTTTAGTAATTTAATTTAATGTGTTGATTTTATGTATTGATTTTTATGCTTTGGATTAATTGGTCATTAATTCAATTATTTGTGAATTTATAACTAATCGATAAGTAAGTTATAAATGTAGATCACATAGTAAAATTCGATAATTCGAAAAAAGGGTGTAGAGATATATTTTTGTCGTTATCACGATCGTTATATGAATTCTTAGAAATTGAATGCATTTATTTAAAACATATTCGAATTCATATAGAAATATGGTGAATTAACTTGGTTAAATAAGAACTCGAGAGTCGTAAATTAATTAATTAAAAAGAATTCGACAGAATATTACAATATGTAATTAATCTTGATTTGAGAATTAAAAGTGATCACCATATTAAATTGTGAGTCCTAACATCCAAGTCCTTTCTTTAAAACCTAATTTAATCGACTTTGTGTTTAGATAAAATTAGTATATTATAGAATTTGGATAATTAATTACAAATTATTCTTTGTTTTTAATTATTTAGGACTTAGAAATAGTAATTAAGAATTAAATAATAGTCTTAATGAGAACAATCATCCGGACTCCTAGGTCAACTATATTATTTGATATGATACAGAACCCTTGTGATGAAAAACACGAAACAAGTTAATTTAGTCACGTACTCTACTTGAAATCGTTTGATCTTTTTTCTAATAAAAATCGTGCTCAAAATCAAATAAAAATGATTTAAGTATGTGTTTTTCTAGTCCAAGTGTATCTTATTTTTACCACGAATTATTTTCCTTGATACAATAATGGTTATTTTCCTAATATATGTAGGTTCCTTAGTGATGGGTGGGTTTTGGAGTTTTTGAGGGATTTGAATATACTTGAGGTATGATGATGGTGGTGGACAGGTGGCAATGCATGGGCTGGGTTGAGTTCTTTTATAGCAATGAATAAATCAAATAGTACCAATATAATTATCCTTTTTCAAAGATAATCATTTGGTAGGGCTCATATTTAATATTTTCATCAGATTCCATGCACCTTCTCGTCGAGGCAATTGAGAAAACAGCAAGAATTGTATATTTATGTATTTCGATTCAGGCTAAAATGATAATATTCTTAACTAAAATTTTACAGAAAAACTGTTTGGTGTAAAATGAAGCAGAGATATTACAAAGAACTCAAAGAATTACTTTGAATGTTTTAGCTCTCACACCAAACCCTTTGTGTCATTTTCTTTATACAGACATGCATTGAAACCAATCTCAGAGCAGGGACGGACGCAGAAGTTTAAAGTTAGGGGGCTCAATTGAACTTGTAAAGAAATTGAGAGAAATTTTACAATCGAAAATTTATGTTCAAAAAAATCATATCCTATTTAAATTTGCATCCGAAAATTTACACGAGATATGATTTTTTCAATTGTAAAATTTCAAAAAAAATTATGTTATATTCCATATAAATTTTCCTAATAAAAATGATAAAAATTACATTGAGAAATTTGTATTACAAAAATAATAATTATTAATAACATAATTAAATTTTTTTAAAGAAAATGCGAGTTAAACGTCTTTCTTTAAAACTCACGTTCAATGCATTTTTAACCATTTTCGATATCTATTTGAATTATTTGATATGCATCGTAGTTCTCGAATAAGGTTTGAGATGATATAAAAAATTTGTAAATTCGATTAGCGTAGAATTTTTAAAGTTATCATGTTATCGAAATTTTCGAAATATTAATTTTGAACGGTTTACTTTGATAAGTCGTAACATTTGCTACAATTGATTATTTCGTACACTATTAACGACATAGAAAACTAGACCATGAACACTTCGAAATGATATTAAGAATACAATATTTCGCCCTTGTTCGATAGAGAGTTAAGATTTTGTTAAAATGTGAGAGAAAAAGAGAAAAATTAAAATTTATTGTGATTTAATTTGCCCCTGATTGGTGGAGATTAATATCACATTTTTAGTAAATTTTGATAAAAGTTAAATAGTTATGAATTCTATGAAATATATTATTAAAATTAATTGTTAACTTTGATTTAGATTAAAATTTATATTTCAATCGATACCAAACATGACTTTATATATATATAAAACTCAAAAGTTGGGGGGGGGGGGGGGGCCGTGCCCCCAAGACCCCCCCTCAATCCGCCCTTGTCTCAGAGTATCAAGGAATCCGTTAGCAAAAATCAATCTATACATGATTAAGTTTAAACAATTGAATTCAAAAAATAACTATACTCATAAAATGCAAGAGTAATCATAGTTATGAATAACTATGAATAACATAGAAATTATGAATAACACTCCAAGGCACTCGTTTAGAATACCAAGTTTTTGGAAATCAAAAGTTCGTTGATTCCAAAGAATGCCGAAAATTTGATAAAACTGAGACTTGTAGGGAGGACTTCAGCATGGCTCTCGATCAAAAGCTCACAATTGCAATTGTATAATAAACATTGATTTGGAGGAATGAAAGGAAGTGTAGCAGAAGATTTGATTACCAATGTCTTTTTCTGGGCTCAGTATAATATAATTGATATCGACCCCAACAATTCACGACCCAAACCTACTATTCTTCCCAACTTTGGTTGCTCTTTGATGTACCCACAAAGGACAAGAAATGAAGGTATTATTTGCATCCTAGCAGTCGGCCACGAAGATAGTGAAGAAGAAAAGAAGAAAATGTTAGAGGCAGAATCATAGAGAAAAATGAGGCAGTCGCTTTTTATCTCAATGGAGGAGCAAAATAATACGCATACATAACCAAGCAAAGGGGCTCATATATGTAAGTTGATATTAGGTATAGTAAGCCCAAAACTAATAAGTGGGTCAACAATAATAAGCCATCCAACCAGCGAGGAAATGAGCCATGATTAGCTCTAATTAATTAGAGTGCTTCCATTGGCCCCAAATAGTTTTAGGGTCGGGTCATTTCATTGAGGGGTCGATACTCAAGTTCAGTCAATTACTCGATATTGATTGATAAAATTATATCGATTTAACATTATCGTTTAGAAGGTCGTTTGACAACAATTTACCCAACAAACCTCCATATTAGTGTTAAAGGACATATAAGAAAACATTATCACTCATTAATGACAACTCCAAAAGGAGAACCAATATAATTTCAAATTATTTACCTCCATCGATATTTAGAAGATCCTTGCAACTTTTAAACTTCACAAATGGCAACACATTATTTCTCATGTCTGATGGTTTATATTGTGTATGTTCGCGTGAAACCCTCAAGCGTATGGGATTGTTGTACAAGTAATAAGATTTGTGAGTTAAGAGTATCGTTCCCACAAGGAATAATGTCTAATTTATAGTTTAATAGCTACTATTAAATTCGAAGTGTGGTAATATCAAAATAGATGGTTTATATGTTTTCTATATTAATCCTAAAATAACAAAACAAATAAAGTATTTATTTGATATGTAAATATTTGTATTGGAATAGTGAATCCCCATATTGCCATTTAATTCAATTTTTAATTCGTAATCTAGTAAATTCATGCATTCTAGACAATCGATAATTCACTTTTATTCAATATTCTTTTCCAAGATATATTAAACATATGTTTAACACGATCCGATCCTATTCTTATTTCGAATTCATATGAAAAACATGTATTGAATCACATGATTTATTACACATGATTGCACATGCCATAGATATTATTCATAATATCTATTATCCATGTGTTGATTTGGCTGCGTTCTAAACTTATTGTGAGTATTCATACACTACAAAAAATAACCTACTATCTAATTGGTGATCAAGCAATCAAATAGTTCAATGAGAATGCAAAACCAATCAAGAAAAATTAAGAAATACTAAACTAATTGTCTTAAATTAAAATAAATAAATAATATGGTTCATCATTCATCCAATACAATGAAAAACTTAGCCTAACATTCTTATAATCAAATTACACAAGAGTAATTGAAAAAATATCACACAAAAATAAGAAAGATGGAAGAAGTAGGAGAAATGCATGTTTTTTGCTCAAATTTTCAAACCGAGCTATGAATCTTCAATATAGTCGAACGTAAGAATTAAAAAGATTTTGACTTAAAGGCAAATTCATGATGTAAAATTTCCATGTTTTTATAGTTTTACTTTATCTTGGTGATTTATTCCAATCCATTTTTGTGTTTTCCTTCTTATATAATGAGTAACTAAATGTTAGTAAGGATGAATGATGTAGTATAGATTTGAATCTTTAATTTCAATTTTCAAGCTTAGTTAATTTTAGGGATAATTATAGCAGCGGTACCAAACCTTTCAATTGGTAATAGATTTTTCCAAACCTTTTATTTTTGCTACAAACGGTACCAAACCTTTCATTTTTACCAAAAAGGGTACCAAATGTCCGCAGTTGAAGTCCAAATGAATGTTTTCTGTTAGTTTGACCGTTAGTTGCCCAAATAATTGACTTTGACAGTAATATTGACTGATTTTAAAAAGTTAAAATGGTAATTTTACATTTTTAAATAATAAAATAACCAAAATCAAATAATTAAAATTATAAACCAATTCCACCTTCTTCTTCTCCCCCATCCCTACCCCAAATCTGCAATTCTAGGTTTGGAACTTCGAGAACGCTTCAACTAGGGGTGAACAAGATTCGATTTGGACGGTTTGTGTTACATTTTCATCTCAAACCATTTCACGCGATTTGAAAATTTTCCAAACCAAACCAAACCATTTTATTTTTCAAACCAAACCATTTGCAATTTGGTTCGGTTTTAATCTGCGATTTACCTATCGACATTATAGTTATATGTTTAAAACAAGTTAACATATACATTTAAATAAGAACTAATAATGTTAAATTACATTCACATTTGTCTAAAATTCGATATATAAACAAAAAGATAAAAAAAATAGTATCAAGTTAGCATCTAGCAACAAACACTCCAGATTTTACAAGCAATAATATAAGAATAAGTATAAGAGTACTAACCTCTCATTTGATAAAAATTGGATCAATATCCCTTGTTGTAACACATGATTCGGCCTCTATATGATATGCAAATATCAAAATATTTATTAGTCCTTATTAATGATATTAACAAGCAAATAAGAAACAATATGCATAAAATATCAAAATTGATAATAGAAAATAAATGTCACATTCCAAAGCTTTCTCAGAGTCATCCAATGCTTCTATCTCATCCAAATATTGATGAAGCATTATAGGTTTGTTGCTTCTATGCAACAAATTTTTCGTTCATATTAAAGCCTCAATCATATTTCTACTCAATGAACTCCTAAAGCGATCAAGAATCCGACCACTCGTGGAAAATGCCAACTCTGAAGCGACCGTAGATATTTGAATTGCTAATATATCTTTGGCAATTTTAAAGATAATTTTGTACTTGTGCGTATTCAATTTCCAACAAACTAATACGTCGAACTTGGGATCGGTCAAATCTTCACAACGATCAGACAAATAATCAATCAAATCATTTTTCTGAGATTGCATGTTTTGCATAAGTTTAGCTTTAAAAATAGAAAAAATCTGTTTAGAAGGACCGAAAGCAGGTTGTGAAGGACCTGGACTACTATTTTTGGTAGTAGCCTCATTTGATGAAGCTATTGGTCAAGTGATTGGAGTCGCGTTTCTTCATAGCATGCAAACAACCTGTAGAGTCTCTTCAACTCTTTTTAACAACATTTTTGCAATTTCTACATCATAAATTTGTTCAAACCCGACTTTAAGAAGTTCCAACTTGCATCTTGGATAAAAAATTGTTGCAATGAACAAAAAATGATTAAACTTTTCAACATGTCCCCAAAACTTATCATATTTTTTCCGCATACTAATTGCCGTGGTTCCCATCAAAATGTTAGGCTCTTTAGCTAATTCATTCAACTCTACATAAATTTCACATATGTCTTGAAAGAAAGAGTTAGAAGTCACATAATTCGAGCCACTAAATTTTGAAGTCATTTCATAGAAAGTCCTCAAGAACCTAACAAATAGTTCAGCTTGATCCCAATCGACATGTGTTGGTGGTCCATTTATATTTCTTCCATCGGTTTTAAACATGCTATAACCAGTCATTCTCTTTTGTTTTTTTGTTTTGAACTCTAAATGAATACTTCTTGCACAAATGCGTGAGATGATTCACAATGTACTAGTTCCGCAGTTTTTTGTATGATGCATATATGTTTGTTCACAATAATTACATTCTGCATTTTCATCTCTTGGCATTTTAAAATGATCCTACACCTTGGACCTTTTGTTTCCTTTTTTGCCTTTTCCATCTATTTTCATATCTTCGGGGTCATCCTCTAATGGAATCGCATCATCCTCTTTTTCTGAAATCGGATCTACATTTGAAAAAAGAAAAAGTAACAATTTCACGTTCAATTCATTTTGTAATTATGGGTCTAATTTTTTTATTTTTTTTAACGAAGGCCAAACTAAATAATAATGACAATGACTTACTGACTTGTTTGTTATGCATGAGTTATGTTAATTAAATTTTTACCCTCCAAGAAAGTATACTTTAAATTCTAAAAACTATACCTTAAAAAAAATTTATATATGAGAATTTGTAATTTAATAAATTTTTTTTAATTTAAAAAAGTGCGGTTCGGTTTGATTTTTTTTGGCGGTTTTTAAAATTTGAAACCCAAACCATTTTCGTTTGAAAGAAAAAAAAATCGCTGGTCCACGTGGACCCAAACCAACGATTTCGGTTTGGTTTGCGGTTTCACGATTTTTTTGTACAGCCCTAGTTTTGGGAATGGAGTTCCATTTCTGATAGGTTGTTAAGTCCAAATCTCTAATTTGGCCTACGTAGATCTACATAGTTGGGCAACAGGTTTCTGACGCTATGGATTCGAGGATTCAAAGATGTTGATTTTCCAGATTTGCAGATTTGGAGTGGAGGTGGAGGTGGAGGTGGAGGTGGGGGTGGGTGGAGAAGAAGAAGGTGGAATGAGTTTTTAATTTTAATTATCTGATTTTGGTTATTTTATTATTAAAAAATGTAAAATTACAATCTTAACATTTTAAAATCAGTCAACATTATTGTCAAAATCAATTATTTGGTCAACTAATGGTCAAATTAAAAGAAATCATCAATTTGGACTTCAACTGCGAACATTTTGAAATGTTTGGTACTGTAAGAAGTACAAATTAAAGGTTTGGACAAAGTCTGCTACCAAATGAAAGATTTGGTACCGCTGCTGCAATTATCCCTTAATTTTACATGCTGATTTTACTGTTACTGAACTTGGTTAATTTATGAATATAACTAACCGATAGGTGGTTATAAATTTAGACCATATGATAAAATTTGATAATTGAGTAAAAGCAATTGTGTGCAAGATAGATATACACATTTATTATTTTTGTGATCTTTAGTTGAACACCTAGATTGATTTAATGAGTTTATTTAAGACTTAATTGAATTTACATACATATATAGTGAGTTGATTCAATTAGATAAGATTGATTTCAATTTTCAACTGGAGATATTGATTTAATTAGTGAATTCAATTAAGTACGACTATAAGAACTGAACTCGAGAAACGAGATCAAAAATGATAATTATAAATGGTGAAATCATGAATCACCAACTTCAAAAATCATATTTAATAGCCCAATCAAAGTTATCCATAATTTATTAAAAAAAACAATTATGTTTAATTGCTTTTATTTTTCTTAATTAAAATTAGTTCAATCAAAACTTTCCCTGAAATTTTCACCGTATTGGATAAATCAATAAAATTATGAAAAAATTTTGGATAAATTTTCAATAGACAAAAAATGTTTTTCGTTAAATAAATTAAAATTATGAAAAAGTCGAATATTACTTACAAAACAATCACAAAAAAATACGAACGATCTTTTAGTTAGTAGTATTAAAATATAAATAATTTTATAAATTTGATTTGCCAAAGAAAATATTCAATAAAATTAACTAAGAGCCCGTTTGGTGCACATTAAAATGAGAGAATGCATTTTTTTTAAAGTGATGTGATGGGGAATATGTGGTTGAAAAATGATATTGGTATTCACGATTTTCCTCGAAGACTGCTACTCAATGCCCCCCCCCCCCCCATGGTAACATCGACCCCCCGAAGGTCCTCTACGCTCACATGGGCCGTCTACCATTAAGAGGTTAGCGATGTCGACACCCACTATACTTAGCCAAATAAATGGCCATGAGATAGACAAAAAACCACCCAACATCAAACGTGACCATGACCAACCGCAATGCGAGTGGCTGTTAACGCTATAGAACGTGGGGGAGTGGGAAGGCATACGTGGGACACGTGGCACCGTAAATCGCGGAGCAGGGGGCGTGCCATCAGGTGCCTATAAATACCCCAATGTGAGAAAATGTATGACTTCTTGAAACCCGAACTATTTGCATTCCATATATACATCTCAAAACTTGTTACTGATTCTCACGCCGGAGGTACAACGGGGGAGAAAGCCCCAACCTCATTTTGCAGGTAGCAACCACCAACTAGAGCAACCGGACCGCCGCACTCATCAAGGCGAACACGGAGGACTACCTTGCTACTATTTCATTGGCGCCGTCTGTGGGAAACCACTGAACAAAAAAGCTATGTCAAGGAGACGAACTAGGAGTGTAACACGCATGGTCGGAAACACAGCAGACACAGAGTCAGAGTCCATCGCTCGAGGTCATGACCCGCCACCGCCACCGCAATATGTAACACAGGGCCAATTCAATGCCTTGGAGACACAATTGGCGGCAGATGATGAGGGTGCTACGGAAGGGCCAGCCTAGCTGGGACGTCCTGGTGCGCCTACTGAGTCCCCAAATCTTGGCAAGCTAAATTCTGCTAGAAATGCTGATTCATAATCAATTGAAGCAAAAACGCATAGCGGTGAGCAAAAAAGCCTAAAAATTGGCTAGCTCAAAATCGTTAGGCGCTGGTGATGAGTTCCTCAAAACCAAAAATGGTTAAGGTTCAAAACCACCTGACCTCGACCTCGACTATCCAAAGAAGCACAACGCATAGCGGTGAGCAAAAAAGCCTAAAAATTGGCTAACTCAAAATCGCTAGGCGCTAGTGGTGAATAGCGGTGAGCAAAAAAACCTAAAAATTGGCTAGCTCAAAATTGCTAGGCGATGGTGGTGAGTTCCTCAAAACCAAAAATGGTTAAGGCTCAAAACCACCTGACCTCGACCTCGACGATCCAAAGAAGCACAACGCATAGCGGTGAGCAAAAAAACCTAAAAAATTGGCTAGATCAAAATCGGTAGAGACTGGTGGTGAACTTTCAAAACCGAAAATGGTTAAAACTCAAAATCACCCAATCCCCCCCTCGACGATGCAAGATAGCTCGATGTATAGCGGTGAGCAAAACAGTCGAGAAATTGGCTAGCTCGAAATTGCTAGGGGCTAGGATCGACTTTTCGAAACTCGAAAATTGCTAAGACACAAAATCACCTAGCCCGTTAATCAATGCCCCTTACCGCATAGCAACTAGCATAAAACATCATATATACATCAGAAGAAGAAGGCAAACCAAAAATAATAATCGATAATCAAGTTCTCATACTTAGAATGTAACAAAAGAGTCTGTCCATATCCCGGACCAGGAGAATTTGCAAAATAACCAAGATACTCCAGCGCAGACCGGAAGAATGTGCAAAATAACTAACTGGTAAAAACATAACGGAAAGTGCTCAAAAGCCTACAACTAAAGATTATGTCGGCTTGAGCGAAAGGTCTCCTCACTCCCAGCCCGTGTTGTATGCCCAAATGTCTTAGGCTGAGGGGCTCCGCCCTCCTTGCCCTTATGCCTCGCCAAGAACTTATCAAAACCTGTGGGATCGATGGACTGATGCTCAGTAGATATCCACTCCTTGGTCAATTTGATGGACGCTGCCATCACCTTCCCCCCATAAGAGTTCAGTTCCTTAGCAAAGTCAGTAGACGACTTGTATCGCCCAACTGAGGTCTCAACATCCTTAGCATACTCTGTAGAGGACCTATACTTCGCCACCGCCTCGTCAGGAGCCCGAGCTAAAGCAAAGCGCAAGTTGTTTATTTCAGTCTCCTGCTCCATAAATCGAGACTCCAAATCCTCGACCGACTTCCTAGATGAAGAAAGTTTCTTCTTGTAATGGTGAGCCTCCTTCTCCTTCTCTTCTGCAAAGATCTTTAACTCCTTCAACTCCGTCGCTAAACGACGACAGGACTCGGCGAGCCCGACTTGAAGAGCCACCATCTGAAAGGGAGAAAGAGTCACGCAACGGTATAAAAAAAATATAATAATAGAAAAGAGTAAATATTACCCTCTGTGTGTGAATCGACATAACCCTCTCGATGTAGTCCGCACTCCGGCAAGCAATCGAATCGACACGCCAGGGTGCAACCAAGGATCTAACTGCCCTCATCTCTGAATAGCCCCGAGAAGGAGAAAATCTGAAATCCGGTAGAGGGGAACCCTCGCGCTCGAGCGCGACACGACCTGGGTTGTCCTCAACGTCCACTAGCGGTGGGACTACTTCGACGGTATCCTCCGAAGTTGAGAAGCCTCTTCGGCCGTAGGCTGCTGTGCTCCCCCATCGCTGGCCTTCTTTCTTTTCAACGCGGCGGGAGATGAATCATTGTCACTCCCGTGACCACACACCACCAAGGGGTCCATGGTCTCCTCAAAGTTGAAGTCCACGCCTGCATCAACAGAACAAAGACTATCATGTGTACGAAATAACAAGTCAAGAGGTACAAAAAGAATGAGACACGCATGTAAAATTTTTACCATCAATAGGTGCAAACCCCTCATCACTCCTCGGTGCGGGCAGAGACCTCAACACCTCGTCCAAGTCAAAGTCCATATCTGTACACAAGCATTCGAGTTAATCAAGTTCAGTAAATAGAAGAAACCACAAGAAGTACTCTCAGAAATAATATATACAGAAAACCTACCAGTAGGGCGACCGATCCCAACTAGCAACATGTTCCTCATTGTCAGAACTGACCCCAAGTCAGGCGCGAGGGGTGGAATTTTGATCAACCTTTCGATTTGTGCTTTTAGAGGGGGGGTGATCTCGACCTCACCATTGAAATGACGGATTAGAGGATGCCTCCAATAGGTATTAAAAGGAAACTGGCCCTCACGAGGGCGAACAAAGAAAAACCGGGACTTCCACCCGCTATTGGAATTCCTAAACTTGGGGAACTGCATCCGGACCCGAGCGGTGAGATAAACAAAGGCGTTGGATTGGGCTAACTCGTGCATCTCGAAAGTGCACTTGAAGAGATCGATTGAAAGGGGAATTTTCTTGCTAAGGCAAACATAAAGAAAATAGAGTGCCTTCCTCCACGCATTGGGATTTATTTGGCTAGGAGTAAGGTGGAACTCGTTAAGTAATGAGACAAAGAAAGGATGAAGGGGAAAACGAAAACCACAGTCCATAGTGTCTTTATAAACGGCGACCTCGCGGGGGTCCGTTCCGGGGAGCACTTCATCGGGCTTAGGGGCTCTATAAATGTAGTTATCTACCCGCTCATACTTCTTAAGTGATTTTTCTAACTTCAAGGGGGAATTGTATAAACTATGAGCCTTAGGAATCTCAAGAAACACCTCCTCACCCCCGGCATCTCGCCCGATTTCTACATTTTGGCTTAAGGATTTGGTCGACTTTATATGGCATTTTGGAGAAACGGGTCGAAAAACTTGACACACGGCTGTTTGAAAATCATTAAACTCGACGGAAGACCCCCCACGGCCGACCGTGGGGCTGACCGACCGCCGACCAGCCGCTCGGCTGGTCGGTAGTCGACCAGCACCGCTGGTCGATCCCTTTCCTCCCCCGTCCGGCCCATCCAAACATGGGTCGGACATTTCTCTAGCCCCCTCATCGTCACTCTCGCCGGAGGATGAAGAAATAAAAGTTTTGTACATGATAAAAAATTACAAGATGAAAGGAGAGGGAAGAATGAGGTTACTTGTGAAGAAGTGGAGGAATTGAAGATTCTAGCTAAGGAGTGAAGATGTTGAATGAAAGCCCCACAAACATTTAAATAGTAGAGGGTTTTGAACATTTTGAAATGTTTGGGGGGAAGTTTTCCCCCCAAAGCCAAGGACCAATGGTGGAGCGCCACACGGACGATTGACATTGGAAGTATAGGAAGAGACTACCTAAAAAAAAAAAGGTCGCCACAAAGAAATGGTCATAACTTTTTGCACCATTGTCAGATTTTCTATTATAATATGTTTTCGGAAACTTCTCTCGGTAGAGGACGTTTCCAACCCCAAATTCGCACTTTAAAGCCTTCTACCGGACAGTTGAAGTTTTAGCGATACTTTCGTTTTTCCATTTCCAGTTGGTTTGAACCCAAAACTTCCGTTCGGCGTCATAAAATACTACCTCTTGTCGATAAGTATCAACAAGAGGCAGAGGGGCTAGTGATATAGGATGGTATTAACGATTTTCCTCGAAGACCGCTACTCAATGCACCCCCCCATGGTGACATCGACCCCCCGGACGTCCTCTACGCTCACATGGGCCGTCTACCATTAAGAGGCCAGCGACGTCGACCCCCACTATACTTAGCCAAATAAATGGCCATGAGATAGACAAAAATCACCCAACATCAAACGTGACCATGACCAACCGCAATGCGAGTGGCTGTTAACGCTATAGAACGTGGGGGAGTGGGAAGGCATACGTGGGACACGTGGCACCGTAAATCGCGGAGCAGGGGGCGTGCCATCAGGTGCCTATAAATACCCCAATGTGAGAAAAGGTATGGCTTCTTGAAACCCGAACTATTTGCATTCCATATATACATCTCAAAACTTGTTACTGATTCTCACGCCGGAGGTACAACGGGGGAGAAAGCCCCAACCTCATTTTGCAAGTAGCAACCACCAACTAGAGCAACCGGACCGCCGCACTCATCAAGGCGAACACGGAGGACTACCTTGCTACTATTTCAAAAAAGAAGGTAAAGTTATTGATATGATAGAAAATATTATTTTATTGAAAAATGTGTTGTTGAAAATAAGTAGAAGAATGAGAATGAAAAAAATAATGTGGCCCAAACAAATGCTAAAATACAGAATGACAATATTATTGTGACACGAACAATGTATTGTAGTTGTTATTATTCCAATAATTACATTCACATTTGACTAAAACGAATAAGAAATGATGAATTCACACAAACATAAAATTAATCACATAATATTGATGAAACAACAAATCATTCCTTCACAAATTTCCTAGAATCTTGAACGCTTGCATTCTTCTGAGAAGCCTTGAGGAAACCTTTGAACATCGGCACAGTAGTTGTAGACCATGTGGTGCTGCTGTACCCAACGGAGCCTATTTCTTCCCTTTGCATCAAGTTCTTGAGTTTGCCACGCTCCGGAGTTGGCACAAGATCCACCAGATTTTCCGGTTACACAGCCATTGGCATTGAAGTTCCTGTAGTAGGCAGTGAAAGGCGCTTTTGTCCAGTCTGTCTTCACTCGCCCGCCTTGTGTTGCCCAATCGTCTGCATTCCACAAGCTGCAGTGCAATCTCATGGGTTGGCTCTTAGGAAATGGAATGCCAATTGCTTCGTGATTGTTGAATACTCTAATAGGACTATTGTCCACCAAGAAACTGAATTTCACCAGCAGAATTAGTATTGATTTGCAGAAGTAACGATAATTAATAAAAATAAGATTCGAGGGAATTTTATATACATGATGCGCCGAGGATTCCACACAATTGAGTAGATGTGGAAAGCTGCTGCCGGATCAAACCAGAGATGGAATTGTTGTTCCTTATTTCCTTTCCCTTGGGAATACACATTGGTATGAACAGTGTATGGCTGTCCTGATGCATTGCCAAGAAACTCGAAGTCAATTTCATCATGACCAGCTCCTTGAGACGATAGCTGCAGATGGAACAAAACAATTCAATGATCAATTATACGACAAACAAACTAAGCATTATTTAAATAAGTTTGGGGTTAGCCCCCGCATTGAAGGATGTTAAGGGATAAAATCCTACATCGAATAAAGATGAAAATGTAGACCAATTTATAAAGGGTTGGGCTACTCCTCTTTGTAAAGTTGATCTTTTAAAATGGAACCTCAAACCTTAACAAAGGACAACTGAAAGACTTACGAAAAAAGTGGTTACAGTTCCAGCAGAGTTTCCAGGAACAAGTTTGAGTTGCATGTCGAATCTTCCAAACAAGTACTCATTCTTGGACTGAAATCCAGAACCAGAATACTGGTCAAGTGACAACGTCAACATTCTTCCACCTTCGACTATCTTTCCACGCCCGTCACCCCAAGTAATATCAGCATCTCGGTAGAAGTTACCAGCTGTGGGGACTGTGAAACAGGCCAAGACCACAGCAAGTGAAAGCATCACTAAATTTGCTAAATCGACTGCCATTTTGAGAAGAAGAGCTAGAATGTGTTTGTTTTTGATGAGTAAAAGTTGGGTTCTGAAAGCCCTTTTTATACAGATTTTGCACTCCTCTTTTGGAGTGGAGTAGGGCTGGGGGCTATTTACTAAGCTGGACACCATAGACTAAAAGTTGGCAAAGATTAATTGAACAAACAGAACAGAATAATTTTTACGCGTAAGGTATGAGTATTATCTCTGGCATGGGTCCATTCTGCGGGGTTCTTTAATGGCGGTGCATGGATCAAATTGTACCAACCAAATCATTAATATTTCTAAATTAATTTAGAAAGTGAGTTTATATGAATGCAGCTTAACTGAAAATTAAAATACCAAATTAATTCTCGCATTTCATTCTTAAAAATATAATTATGCAGCTTAATTATCATTTTTTAAAGATAATCATTTGTTGGGGCTCATTTTTTATTATTTGCATGAGATTCCATGCACCTTCTCGTCGAGAGAATCGTAAAATTAGAAATAGTAATTTTCTTAGGTAAAAAATGTAAAAAATAGCTGATTGGTACCACCATCACATTGAAGTTGGTGAAAAAGTAGTTTTTGTGACATGTTTTATTTCTTTAATTACGCTCGATATTATTTTGTATATTGTATCTTCACTATGAGTGAGGAGGCTTGAATTCGTAGTCTTGAGATTGGCACAACTAGAGACGTAAAACTGGACAGGATGTCTCATGCCCCCCACACAAGTAACATAGCTTGACTAGGTTCAGACCTCAAGCCGAACCAAAGGCCGACCCACCACTAGAACTAGCTAGGCCGTTGATCTTGAAAAGTGCTTTTAGGGTATGTTTGGTAAAAATTCTCATTTTCAACAGTAAATCAATTCTCATTTTCAACCACACATTCTTCAATAAAATAATATTTTCTATCACATCAATAATCTTATCTTCTTTTTCAACCACACATTTTCCATCATATCACTATTCAAAATCAATTCTTCCCCCAAAAAATCCCTACCAAACACACACTTAATATCTTATTCTCTATTCTTTAAATGCATCGTTGCTTGTCCATTTTCGTGTTTCTTACTGATCATTTGAAAAACCATGTGATTTTTTATTCTAATTTGTGACGATATAAAATAAATATTTGCTTGGATAATTGGATATTATATAAACCACGTATTCAAGTTTCAGCTAGTACACAAACACTAAGAGCTTTTGACTCAAAATACCTATTGCAATTGAATTCTTTAATTGTTTTGGAAAATTTAGTTAAAAGTCTAACCACTTGATTTTAAAAAGTAAATTGTTAGATGAGACCAAATGTATATTATTTAGTAATACTTTAACAAGCTCCTTTACGTGCAGGCATGTTTTATATTTTTTCATCAAATCCTAACACGTGCCAATTCATTTAAAATGGGTGCCTATCGAAACTTATCTTCTTTCCATTGAATCATAACACGTGCACAATTCATTTAAATGGAGGCAGGGAGACTCGAATTCTTTGCATGTTCTAATACAAAATTGAACTACTTGATCTAAAAGTTCAAATTGTTACATAGAACCCCACATATGTTATTCAAAATTATCTTCAAAGTTAATTAGTTTTAAATGGATGGACCCCAAAAAAGCTATATTTGTAGCTTCAAATTCTAGCAAATATTGAAGAAATCGCCGTCCAATCTCGTTAAAGTATTCGGGACAAAGTTAAAAAGACTTTACAATTTTTTTATATTTTTTAAATCGATATGGGTGCAATTAATTCTGTCTTTCTATATGAAAAATGATTTTAGAAAGAAATAGTCGGTGTAGCAGCAATGATTTTAGAAAGAAATAGTTTGGTCATAGACGAGGGTAATTTTAGAAGGCAATGTCCACAACTTTACTATGACAGCTCTATAACATCATACACACAATCACAGAATTTTTTCTTCAGCAAAGTCCTTTTATTTAATAAAGGTGGGAGAATCTAGTTAATTGCTGGCGATGTGATGTAGGTAGAAGCAGAGAAATTATGAATAACACTCCAAGGCACTCGTTTATTCGTTAGAATACCAAGTGTTTGGACATCAAAAGCTCGTTGATTTCAAAGAATACTGAAAATTTGATAAAACTGAGAGTTGTAGGCAGGGACGAACCCAGCCCGCCATCCCAGCCCGGGCGGACGTTGATCGGTCAACGCCAATCGGTCAACGTCGACAATCAGCGATCATAACAGTGAAATCGTTTATTAATATTTAATTTTTTTTTGCACCGTAAAAAAAAATGCAAGAGAAAAAAAAAGGATTACAGAAATAGCTAGTAGCTCTATATGTTGTCCAAAAGTAACACAAAATCTTCAAACCACATAAATGATGGTTTTGTTCTCAAAAATGATATTATGATGAACTGTAAAAACCAATGGTCTGAGCTAATTCCTTTCACTTCAAATTTTTTTAGAATGCTTTCTATCGGCAACTCACAAACTTGAAAGGACTTGCTCCAGGAAATAAAGCTAGTGACATACCTCATGTAACTGAGTTCCATCTATTGTGTTGAAGTTTTTGAACACACACAACTAATTAAAATAATACCCACTCAATGGACTTTAATGGACTAGCACCTCACACACGTCAGTCTCTCTCTCCTGCACTATATTCCTCACTTTTCAATTCTCTGTCTCTCTCTCCTCACCTTTCTTCTTCTCTCTGCTTTCACATTCTCTCTTCTCTCTACTGACCATTTTCACGCCTCTCTTCTTCTCACTATGCACTTTCACATGCACAGAAATATACCGTCTCTCTCTCTTGCACACTTTCTCTAACCACATCACAAAATGCTATACTAAGCTATTGTCGGTGGAGGAGCCTTCAACAAGATTCTAGACAAATCCTTCAATGGCATTGGCGGTGGAGGCTGGAAACTGGAAAGCTGAAGTTGGTTCCTGCTGATTCTTGATTCTTCTAATATGGCGGTGGATATCACAATTTCTATAGCTAGAGAAATCTGGTGATTTCCATAAAGTCGGTGCTGCATCTTCACTTTCCTCTTCTTCCCGGCGGACTCGGAAATTACCTGAAGTCTGAAGAAGCTCTAGCGGACCTAGCACTGGCGACCGCGAGGGCTGGCCAGGTGTTGGGTCCACCCCTGGTTGTAGGGAGGACTTTAGCATGGATCTTGATCAGAAGCTCACAATTGCAATTGTATAATAAACTTTGATTTGGATGAATGAAAGGAAGTGTAGTGGAAAATTTGATCACCAATGTCTTTTTCCGAGCTCAGTATAAATCCAATTGAAATCGACCCCAACAACTCACGACCCAAACCTACTATTCTTCCCCACTTTGGTTGCTCTTTGTTGTACCCATATGAAGGACATGAAATGAAGGTATTATTTGCAGCCAAGCAGCCAGCCATGAAGATAACGAAGAATAAGAGAAGAAAACGACAGAGGCAGAATCATAGAGAAAAATGAGACAGTCGATTTTTTTATCTCAAGGGAGGAGCAAAATAATACACATACATAACCAAGCAAAGGGGATCATATACATATAGGTTGATATTAGGTATAGTAATGGTCAAGCCCAAAACTAATAAGGTCAACAATAATAAGCCATCCAACAAGCGAAGAAATTGGCCATGAGCAACTAATTAATTAGAATGCTTCCAATGCCCCCAAATAGTTTTAGGGTCGAGTCATTTCATTGAGGGGTCGATATTTTAGTTCAGTCAATTGGTCGATGTCGACTGATAACCGATTTATCATCACCACTCATAAGGTCATTTGATAACAATTTGCCCAACAAACTCCCACATTGGTGTTAAAGGACCTGTAAGAAAACATTATCACTCATTAGTGACAACTCCAAAAGGAGAGCCAATAAAATTTGAAGTTATTTACCTCCATCGATATTTAGAAGATCCTTATGATTTCTAAACTTCACAAATGGAAACACCTTATTGCTCATGTCACAGGGGTTATATTGTGTATTTACCTTTGTAATAAAATATCTCTAATGAAATGTCATATAAAATCAACTTGCTTGGTGCGTTCGTGAAAAACAAGATTTTTGCATGAATATACTACCACATAATCATTCAAGACACAAAGTTCATGAAGCAAATCTCTAAACCACAAAACATTTTTAATTTCTTCAGTGGTAGCAATATATTCTAATTCTGTCGCGGATAGTGAAACTACGTGTTGTTGATTTTTTATTATCCCTATCCCCCGCATAGTCCACATTGACAAAACCTAACGGCAAAAGCTAAATCGTTATAGTGCAAACCATCAAATGGATAATAGATCCAATCACATTAGAATATGGAATCTTATTCATGTGTTCTATTTCTTTTTTCATTATATGGAGCCTAATCTTTAGATAACACAAAGTGATGTGCTAAAGGTAATGCAACAGGTTTGCAATCATGCATGCCAAATCTTTTCAACACCTTTGAAACATAAGGAGGCTGATGGAAAAACAATGCGGAATTTGACATATCTCTTTCAATTTCCATACCTAGAATTCTTTTAACTTTACCTAGATCTTTCATGTCAAATTTGCCATTCAAATTTTTTTTAATCTTATTTGTCCACTTAGGTGATGAACCAACTAAGAGCATATAATCAACATAAAGCAATAGAAACACATATTCATTATTAGCATCATCATGTTGAAAATACATGCAATGATCAAACTTACTTCTTTGAAACCCTATAGTGAATATAAAAGAGTTGAATATTTTATACAACCGTCGAGGTGATTGTTTTAATTCATATAAAGAACTTATAAGGAAACACACATGATTAGTTTTTAATTTGTCTTTAAAACATCTTGGTTGATTCATAAAAAATTGCTCATCAAGTTAACCATTTAAAAAAGCAGTTTTTACATCAAATTGTTCAAGTTCTTAGTCAAAATGTGCAACTAATGCTAGCACGACCCTAATAGTAGTGTACTTAACAACTGGTGATAAAATTTCGTTATAAAATCAATATTCTCCTTTTGTGTGTATCTCTTAATTATTAGCCTAACTTTAAACCTTAAAGGTTAGATGCACTAACTCATTCCTTAACTTTAAAAACTTACAATCAACGGTAGATTTATTCTTAGGTTTAGATATTAGTTCCCAAGTTTGATTTTTCTAAGAAACTCATTTCCTCTCTCATTGCTTTAAACCACTTTTCAAATTGTTCACTCTTCATCGCTTCTTCAAAGGTTTTTGGCTCTTTATTAGCTAGCGTGAGCAAAAGCTAACTCAGATTCGTATTCGAATCTTTTAGGCTCCCTCGTTTGTCTTCTCTCTCTTTTCCTAGCTAAATTATAGTTTGCTAAGAAATTTTCTATTTCGGGATACTCTTCTATCACTATTTCCTCTCCAATCTCCATCTCAGGTTGTTGAACTTGAGTCTCCACCTCATTAGGGGTGGCAAGGATTGATGTGCTAAGTTTTCCTAACTCTACCTTCAATTGATCTTTATGTTCACCTTGCTCTAATTTACTCACAGGTTAAGATTCAATCTTATGGTACAACAGTTCACTTTCATTAAAAGTAACATTTTTACTCACAATGATCTTAACACCCTTTTAGTTTCTATCCCATAAACTGTACCTTGACACCTTCAGGGTAACCTAGAAAACCACATTTTCTAACTCTACGTTCAAGTTTTTCCTTACTCTGATGAGAAAATGCAACACATTCAAAAGTTCTAAGTACAGAATAATCACTTAACTTATCAGACCATTGTTCATGATGAGTATCACCATTTAATGCAACATATGAAATCAAATTAATCAAATAACAAGCAGTCATAACAACTTCGCCCCGAAATGATTTTCGAACATCGGAACTTAACATCATGCATCACACTTTATCAAATATAGTTTTATTAATTACTTCCATTACCCCCATTTTGCTGGGGTGTGTAAGGAACAGTCTTATGCCATGTCATTCCATTATCTTTGCACATATTGTCAAACTTAGTGTTACAAAACTCTAGGTCATTTTAGTTTCCAAGAACTTAATCCTTTTCCTAGTTCGATTCTCAACTTGTTTTTTCCAATTATTAAAATTATAAAAAGTATCAGACTTATCTTTTAAAAGATAACCCCACACATTCTCGTGTAATCATCAATAATAGACAAACAACACATATTTCCACCCGAAGTGTGATTACTAGCAGGACCTCATAAGTCTGAATGCACATATTTGAGCATATCTTTAGTTTTGTGAATACCTTTTGAAAAAGAAGTCTTATGATGGTTACCAATCATACAGTGATCACAAAATGAGAAATCAGACACACAATCATTACCAAATACACATTTTTCATTAAGAAACTTAAGCCCCCTAAATATGCAATGTGCAAGTCTATTGTACCATCTTTGTATATGATTAGCCTAGGCAGAAGAGATAGAGGTATCTAAATCTCTTATCACTTCTCCAATAGTGATATAAATATTATTTTCCTGGTTCCATTAATGGAAACAAGTACACACTTAATTATTTTCAAAACTCCATTTCCAATTTTACCTGTGAAGTCAATTTTCTCAAGTCTCCCTACTAAAATTACATTCTTAGACAATTCAAAATTAAATCTAACATCATTTAAAGTATACACAAAATTAGTGTTAAACTTCAAAGTAATATCACCAATTCCAGCAACAGTATAAGTAAATTTGTCACATAGCACAACATGTCCATCATTAGATTCATGCAAGTTTTCAAACTAATCATTTTCAGATATCACATGAAAGATGCATCAGAATCAAGTATCCATTTATGCAAACGAGAATTAACAGTTAGATTCAATTCAACAGTATAGGTAACATGACTTTTAATCATATAAACTTCATCATCATCAACATTGGAATCAGAAGACAACATATTTACTTCAACTCTCTTTTTACCATTTATCTTACCCTTCTCCTTATAATAATCTTTTATAAAATGTCCCGTATTCTCTCAACCATAACATTTCTTAATCTTGGTCCCGGATTTCGATCTAGACCTACCATTGCCCTTCTTTTTACCACCATTATTACTGACTTGCCACTACTTTGGAGTCCATCATGACTATTTTGCTTTAACTGAGTTCTACCCTTCACCGTGTAAATCTCACCACATTTCTTATCATTTTTTCAGCTTTAATCTCAATCTCTTTATTTCTAAGAGAATTAATGACAATTTCAGGCGTCAATGTGTCCCTACCATACTTAATTGTATTTTTAACTTCCTTATAAGTGTCAGGTATGGAATTAAGCAAAATTATAGCTTTTTAAGTTTCAGACACCGTCTCTTCAAAATTAACAATATCTTGAACAAGTTTGTTAAATACGTCTAAATTATTTTCAAGATCTTTTGGATGGTCAATTTTAAAACTGAAAAAAAAAAGTTCAAGTAAGTAAAGCATGTTTAGAGTAAATTTGAGCACATACAAGTCCTCTAATTTTTTTCGAAGTTCTTTAGTGGTTTTAAGTTTTCCCACTTTTCTCAAAATTGCGTCGGATGAGTGTAAAACGATTGAAATGTAGGCAAGTTTATCAGCCTCTTCTTTTTTGTTTTTTTGAAAAATCATCAGAAAGTTTGTCTTCAATAGCTTTTGAAACATTTTGTTGAACCAAAATACTTCTCAATTTTTGTTGCCAAAGATTGGAAAATAACATTTTCCATTAAAAATTTCAAATCAAAGTTGTGAGTTATCATTTTAATGAATCAATCAAAAAAATGCATAGAATCACAATTAAGCTACACAAAGTAGTCTTAGGATCGCAGACAATACACACTGTTCTAGATTTCCAACGTTTCGTGAGATTCGTGATCTCATTATCAAGAGAATGTTCAAACCGGTAAGATGGAATTTAACAATGCAACAATCAAGTATGCCAAGCAAACAGTTTTACACGCAATGCAAGTATTACACTATGACATAAACGACAATTATATCACGAAGACAATATATTGATTTTATCAAATTAAACACTTTAACCACATAAGAGAAAGTAGTTCCTAATTTCTAGCACAAGCAATGGTTACCCCACACAGTAATCCAATCATGTTGTCATACCACACGATGATGAGCTAATGCAAAAATTTAAACATGATAAACCAATTTACCATAGCGGAACACGTCTGGAAGTCCGTAAATATCGTAAGATGTGAATTTACTACTTTTGAGTCACCACTATTCGCCATAAAGTTTTAGCAAATGTAACAACACGATCAATAATCGCAAATCGAGCGTCTAAGGCAAAAACGTCTAGATTCGCCGTATAACCTAAAACAGAAAACTAACAACATCAAATCATTAGCAATCACATTGGAAAAATTTTGCTTGTAGAAAGCTCCTCCAGAAACTTTAGACAAGCCGCCACGTGCCACCATCAGAATTCCCACGTGCCGCTGCCGTTGCCGTCACGCGCCACCCACCCAACGGGTTCTCCACCTGCACAGCATGGTTCTGGCTTCCGTTTCACCAAAAGCTTCTTAGTTTGGCTAGAAATCAAGATTGCGGGTTCGGCCCCTTTTGAAATTTCTCGATTTGGACGAATTTTGGCCGGGAAAATCACACCAAGACTCTGATACCAGATTGTAGTGGAAGATTTGACCACCAATGGCTTTTTCGGGGTTCAATATAAATCCAATTGAAATTGACCCCAACAAATCACGACCCAAACCTACTATTCTTCCCAACATCGGTTACTCTTTGATGTACCCACGAAGGACACGAGATGAAGGTATTATTTACAGCCAAACAATCTGCCACAATGTGTGCACATATTTAGGCATGATATTAGTGAACATAACCGAGAGATTCAAGGCCATTGTCATGTCTTACATTTTGTGTTATTCCATCTGCAATGAATTCATATCCTTGGAATTTATTTGCATCAAAATGGACGGACCCAAAAAATCTACTTTTGTAGCTTCAAATTCTAGCAAATATTGAAGGAATCACCGTCCAATGTGCTTAAATTTTTTGTGGAAAGGCCTAAACTAACAACTTTTTATATTGTTTAATCAGAAATGGGTAAATGTTAATTCTGTCGTTGAAGATGAAAATAAATTTAGAAAGAAATAGTTTTGTGTGCTTGCAATTATTTCTAGTAGGAGATGGCTACAAGAGAGAATGAATTATCATGAGAACTAGTGATAGAATATGTTCAAAATGAACAAAGATGGAGAAAGTTAATATCAGGAAGAACTACGTATTACTTTTACTTTAGCCGTAGTGATGGATCTTATGATTAAATTAGTGGGCGTTAAAAATATTTTAAAAGAAATTTCTCATAAATTAACTTTTAGAGTTGCAGTTAAAATTGATGATTTAGCTATAGTTTTATGTGAAATTGTATGACTATTATACTTCAAAATAGGTAACAACGACAATCGCCCTCCTTTGAGGACATTGTCAAAGTTTTAAAATGTATTATTTTGTTTCTTAGTTGACAAGGCAGGCATTAGACAGGAACTGCTTGTCTACATCTCCAACCACCGAAAGATGCTTGTCTTCACTATCTTCTTTGTTCAGTATTATTAAAAGGGTACAATTCCCTGCAACACACTCAAAATACATTATTTTGACCCTCTATTTAGTATCTCACTGAAGAGAACTTAAATCGAACTTTTGGGAAACATATAACACCCAAGAATCACCTCACATTCACAAAAGAAAGAGGATTTACGACTCCCACGGGCATGACGCAGTGATAAAGCAGCAGGGTTCTTTACGGAGTATCGAAAGTTCGAATTTTCGGAACAGTTGAAAGGTAGATGTCTCTGAAAACAAAGTTATGGTACACTCTGTTACCCCTCCGAGAGTTATTGTAAACATAAAATAAATAAATAAATAAAATAACAAATAATGAGTTGTGTTAATTTAAATAACTAGCACAATTAAGTTTACTAATTTAAAGCCTACTAAGGCCCATAAAATTTTAAAGGTTCATACCACTCTTTCAAAATCACAATTATTTGAGTATAATCATTCTAATTGAAGTAATTGAGTGGTTACCAAAGTTGGTCACGAATTTTTCCTATAAATATGACCAAATGCTCATAATAAAAAAAGAAGAAAAAAGGTGAAAGTGTAGAAGAAAATCACGAAATGCTGAAGAAATCTCAAACCAGAAGAAAGAGAAAAAATACTCTCAACTCAAAGTCCGGTGAACACGAAGAAAATCAAAATCTTCTTCAAATCAAGCAAACCTAAAAAGATCAAGTCTTTTTCAAATTAAATCAAGATCGAGTCCAAGTTTCAAAGTGCAAATCCAAGCTCCGAAATTCAAGTGTCGAACAAGTCAAGTTCTCGGTAAATCAAATTCTCAACAAATCTCGAAGCATAGGATTCAAGTCACATGGCCATTCATCTTCAAACATTCAGATAATTAATTAGAGGATTTTGCAATTACAAGAAAATTCATATCCATTTGTATTTCTCAAAAATACAATTTGTAACGATTTCTGTATTTTAATACGCGAAATTCGTCGTACAGTTATGTCTGCAAATCTAGAGGGTAACATCCGTTGTACAGTTTTTCTAATGCAACTATTTTCAATGGCAAAGAGGGTAACATCCGTCGTACAGTTTTTCTAATGCAACTTCAAGCTTGGTTATGTTTTCCTTATCTATTTCCTTTCGTATCAACTCTAATTATGACAACAAGAAATCATAAAACAATAGGTATAAGTTCAGGTTGTTGACGACTTTTCTCGACTTGTGGAAGTCCTAGAACATACCTCCGGTCTTTACCCACGACCAAGCTTTATGTGGCGAGCCGAGAGTGTTCCTGACTATGCCTCACCACCCAGATATAAAGTATGATGGGAAAAACATAGGCAAATTGTGTATATTATGTATGAGAATTGAATATCTTCACGAGTCTTTATATGGACTTCTCTCAATATCTATGTTTTGGTAATGTGAGTGAAACATAGAGATATATCAAAACTTTGTGTTAGGCGTGTTAACGAGACGAAACTTGAAGCTCGGGCTCAGCTCGAGCAAAAATGGTTTGAACTTTTTTTGGCCTGAGCCGAGCAAAAGCTCGACAAAAAAATTGAGGCTCGACCCGAACTTTCTGCTCGGGCCTTAACGAGCTGAGCCTGAGCTCGAGTCGGCTCGTTCTTTTTGTGTGTTTTTTTTTAATTATTATTATTATTATGGTATACAGGCATATACCTATGTTTGCAGGCAGCTGTGATTGCTGTCTGCAGCAGGCAGCTATTTTTAATTTTTTTTTTGAAATTCGGCTTGTCCGGGCCTAAATTGGCCCGTGACATGGGCTTGTTTGGCTCGAGCCAATGCCCCCAAAATGGGGCTCGGGCCCAAGCACCGGCTCGTCCCAAGCCCGAGCCAGCTCGGCTCGGCTCGGGCCGAACCACGGGCCGCCCGAACTGTCGAGCTTTTTTGACATTCCTACTTTGTGTCGCTTAGAGTTTGCTTGTCCTAATTAGTCAGCTCTAATTTTGGTCATTGACTTTAGGACCTATTGGACCTAGAAATAAGAGTAATATTAAACTAAAAAATGTATAAATAACACAATTGATGGAAGAACCACTACAAAACATAATCCATGTAATTGAGGGAAACAGGAAAAACAGCAAGATTGTTCTCTTTATTACAATCAATAGTTAAATACACCATTACATTTTGAATAAAAAATATAAGAATCAAATAAATTCTAAAAACATTTAGCACCTATTTGGTTCAGATAAAAATCAAATTATTAGGAGATTTTGATAAAAGTTGGTAAAATGTGTGGTAGAAAAGTTGTGGGCTCTATAAAATGTGTGGTTAAAATTAATTATTGACTTTGACTAAGATTTTAATCAAAAATTATTTTTGAACCAAATGGGGGTTTAAATAAGAAAATAAGAGAAGATATGAAACAAAGCATAATGTTGTTAGAATCTCGAACACTTGCATTTTGCAGAGAAGCCTTGAGGAGACCTTGGAATATCAGCACAATAGTTATAAATCATGTGTTTTTGTTGTACGCAACGAAGTGTATTTCTTTACTTTGCGTCCAATCCTTGAGTTTGGCATGTCTTGGATTTAAAGGAATCGAGCGAATTTGGTAGCAAAAAGATCCAACATTTGATCCGATGCGCAGATATTGCCATTGCCATTGAAATTCTGCTTTCACACACACTTAGAGAGAAAAAGAGAGAGATCATAGGACATTTTCGGAAGTTTCAAGAATCGAGAATTTCTCCTACTAG
This sequence comes from Fraxinus americana, assembly GCA_035079005.1. Taxonomy (NCBI): domain Eukaryota; kingdom Viridiplantae; phylum Streptophyta; class Magnoliopsida; order Lamiales; family Oleaceae; genus Fraxinus; species Fraxinus americana. The sequence goes on along the minus strand of CM068707.1, from coordinate 1,711,361 downwards.
CTTCATATATACTGAAAAAATTCAGATGTCGCACTGGATACCACTTAAGAGTTCATAGATTACCAATTTAACAGCTTTTAAGTTATCGAATGGTGGTTACTTATCCGTTTTTATTTTTGACCCTATGTGCAGAATCAATCAATCAAAAGCAACAAGTTACTTTTAATTGTTTCTAGATGATTAAACATACAAGTCCAATTATCCTATATTGAATTACGGCAGTAATAAGGAAAACAGTAAATAACACAATATTGATGACGGAGAAACCCAACTAGGTAAAACTTCGGCTTCAAGACAATACGGAGTTAGTTACAGTCAGATGCTATCTAGCCAACTCTACTAGACTTTCCGATCTATTTCCTACTAACTTCAAGGTCTGCTCGAAGACCTGATCCAAGATCTTCTACAATTGTCTCTTCCAAGTGAAATTCCAAGATCCTGCTCCAAGACTATGTGCTCTTCCTGCGCTTGTAGTCCAATCTCTCTCAACTTCAGCAGCTTCTAAAATTCAACTGAGAAAGTGTCATCCTAAAAGTGTTTAGGAAGTAGGTGTTATGAATTCAATGGATTTGATGTTTTTCCCAATTCAATGGTTGTATAAAATTAAGAAAAAATAGTTTATAGAAAAGAGGCACAATGAACAACCACACTAATTTTCGTGCATGGTTTGGATATTTATAGGAGAGGCTAATTAGGTCGATGGGCCGAAAAAATACTTCAAAGCAGCAAATTATGGTTTTTCGGATCGACCTACCGCTCGAGCATGAAGCTGGCGACCGGCGAGTGACGCATTGTCGCTCGAGCGAGAGTTCGGCAACAGACATCTGATTTTTGTCGCTCGAGCACCAACTGGGCGGGAAGCTAGAAAAAATGCGGCACCATGTTTCTCTTCTTTTCATGCTCAAACCCTAGACCTCATAACTCAATTTGTACAAATTGCACCCTAGGTCCTTGACTTTTACAATACGTTACAAATTAGTCCTTTTGTCCACAGAATCGTCACCACTAAAAACTTGAGATAGGATATTCCCTAACGGATATGTTGAGATATGAAAGGTCCTAATGAAAAATGAGATGGACTAAGCACGTAGTACTACACAAAATAAAATGCCTATATAATTAAGAGATCGCGATGGCATATGCAGTTTCGCTCAATTATGTAAAAGAAAATGTAGATGTATTAAATTGTTTGTCACATTTCTTGTAGTTATGAAACTTGTTGCATTTTATTTTATTGAGTTCTGCAACTCACATGTTATTTTCCTAACATAATTTTCAAGTATTTAATGGATTGATGTTCGTGGCGTCATGTGGATCAAGATCGAAGAAGAGTGGGCTTGATAAGAAAAGAGGAAAAGGGAAATAAATGAGTTGTTAAGCAAAACATTAACTACCACACCATAGAAAATGACTCCCAGTGGACTTGTGGTTGGTAGCAACTAGGCCACTAGGATGCGAAGAAGCATCACACTTTTCAACTTTCAGGCCATTGGGGAAATTGAGAGATAGTGGCACAAGGAGCTTCATGAATATTAAAACTAATTAGATCCTCAAAGCGAGACACAAGTTGTGGCACTCCAACTACAAAGGTTGGCACCTAGTTTTTTCAGGTTTAATTTCATATTTTTGTAATTTTTCGAAACATTCTCTAGGTTGTTTCATCAACAGAGGATTTCACACTATGATGTTTTCATTGCCAAATGCGTACTGGCTAAGTTGTTTTCATGCTTCTGGATGTGCAGATTCTAACAATTAAAAATAACAAAAATCTTGGACTTTCTGAGTGTCCTATCTCTATTTTTTTGTCCTATTGCTCATAAAAAATTATCTCCCCGCACATATTACCTCGCATATATTACACAGACAATCTTTTAGAAGACAACGAACAATAGTAGACAGACAATAATAAAGAAGATAAAGAATAATTTATGTTCATGTAAATTTCCATTTTCTTTCTGTCTCGCGTGATTACTCGCTAACAATTAAAAAGGGATCAGACGATTGTGTAAGGGACAAACCTTTTGGAACAAAGTCCCAAAAAGGGGTGTTTATCGAATATGAAGATTACAGTTTGGATGCGAACAAGATGCCTCCAAGGGGCGCAAGCACACAAGTATAAGGAGATTGAAGTAATTAAAGTTAATCTAAAAAAAAGTAAATTACATATTCTCTATTTGAGAGTGAATTTTGTCGGGGGTTTCTTCATTACTTTCCTCTTCCTTTTATACTCCTTGGGCGGTTCTCAACCGTTTGGACTCTACTCGTAACTACCAATTTCTTTCATAGTGGCTGACTGGCCAATAACTACCATTTGTAACTCCTACCACCACGTTTTCTTCATAACCGCTTGTCACTAATTTTCTCAAATCGTGGGATGTAATCGTGATGTGTTCAAACCGCCTCAAATCGTGACTTTTAGATAACAACAGGGTTTAGTCATCGGTAGGATTCTGGGCGATCCAGCAATTCGGGCGACGACTCCTTCGCTCGTGCGTCCATAGGGTATTTTATTCGCTCAACATCTGGGCGTTCTGCAAGCTTGGGCGACGGCATTCCTTTGTTTGTGGGCTTTTTACCCTTTGCTTGGGCTTTCATCTTGGATTCTCAACTGGGTTTCGCTCTTTGGGTCATTTAATTTGGGCTGCACTTTTAGTGTGTCAACACTTTCTTTAAATATAATGCTCTGTTTGATAAACCACAATTTCCAAAGAAAATGGAAAGTATTTTCCTTTTCCCCACAAAGCAGCCGTTTGATTGTCAAAATTAACCCTGGAAAATATTTTATTAGCCGCCACTTCACGCGCTGATTTTCCTCCAATTGCTAGAAATTGTTTTCCTTCTATTTTGCTAGATTTTGATTTTCCAGCTTTGCTCTTTTTTTTTTAGCAATTGGGAAATTCTAGATACAAGGGTAAAAAAAAATTATCACTTTTGTTGACAATTTTCATACAAAACAAAGCCAAACTAATGGTATTCGGTATGGTATTTTTTTTAAAAAAAAATTAATTTTTATTTTTATTTTTTGGCAATTGGAACAAATGCTAGACCCAATGGTAAAAAAATTATCACTTTAATTGACAATTTTCATGAAAAACAATTAAACAAAGTCAAATGGATACCAAACTTTGAACAATTTTCAGGTGGAAAATTATATAAATTAAACACAATTAATTACAATTTCCAGTAAAATAATTTTTGGGCAATTCAATTCCTTGAAATTCATTTTCTTTCTACCCATTTTCCACATTTGCAATCGAACGGACCCTTAAATGATTGAGACTCGTTCTTGAGAAAAAAATGAGTTTCGTAATAGTGAGAATGTGTTGTTAAAGAGTTGATTTTTTTTTTTTTTTGGTTTACGCCTTTACGGTAAAATTATTTTATTAAAAAAATACGTGGTTAAAAATAAATTTGAAAAAAAAATGATTTTTTAGATAATGGGATTCAAAAATGGGTATTTCAAGAAAGTCCTCTTATATTTATAGTGTAGAGGGGGATTGAACTATACATTTTTTTTTTTTTTGGCTATATTCAATGAACATTTATCCTGCATAAATCAACTCTTAAAATACAAAATCCCATATTAACCTTTTCCCTGTGTCCAGGGGCGGATCCAGGACTTCCGCTCAGCTAGGGCGGTCGTTGACCTTCGACAGTTAACGATCATGCAATTTCGTTTATTAATATTCCATTAAATAATATAAAATTTTTTTTAATCTATATATAAATGCACTAAAATGAAAAAATTATATAGTTATATGAAAATATAATTCAGTACAATCCGAAATAATAATATAAAATACACGATACAACCTCACTCTGTAACTATAAGTTTAGACAAATGCATTCTTTGAAGTCTCATATTTTGAAATCGCTACAAGATTGTCTCATTCTCGACTTTTTGAAAAATCTATTTCTCCACGTAAATTTAAAATTTCGATTCAAATTTCAATTTCCAACCCAATTTTATCAAAAATCATAAATTCCCCAATTTAACATTTTCCATTTTCAAAAATCGCAGTACACACTCCTATTAATTTTTAACATCACATATTCTCAAATTTTCAAATAACTTATAATTCATAAATCATAACTCATAAATCAATAAATCATAAAATACCTAAAAACCATTTAAACAACAAAAACGAAAAAAAAATTTATAAAGAACCGAAGAAGAGACTGACCAGAGCAAGCCAGTCGTGGCAATGACAATTGGCTAGAGGGAGAATACCGGAGGCCGCGACCGGCATCTGGAGGTAGGCTGCAGCTGGAGCTTGGAGCAGGAATTTGGTTTGGAGAAGAGGGGAGGATTAGATTTACGGTTGAAATTATTTCCAATTGTTTTAAATGTATATTTGTTTTATATAATATTTCTATTCAGCCATTAAAAAAAAAACAATCAGCCCAACATGAAAAGCCTACTATTAAAAAATAAAATGGCCCAAACATTCAAAAATGGCCCAACACTTACACATGTCTTCTTCCTTCATCCATGGCGGCAGCTGCTTCCACTTTCCTCTTGAAGAACCAGACTGCCTCTATAAAATTCACTCCAGCAATGCCAGCACGGCCGACCGTGCCCCCTCGCCGGGTGCTGGATCCGCCACAACCTATATCATAGCATGTGTAACCTCTTTTGGATGTGTTTTTTTAAAAGCATAGGAAGTCTATTCCCATGGGCTTTCGGAATAAAGAAATTCAAATAAACAACCTACAAAGGTTTTAGGCTTTTAGGAGTTAACAACATACAACTGTCACTGAACTTTATAAAGTGTCACGAATCACTAACTGAACTTTAAGTTGCATCCCATCACTCACTGAACTTAGTAAAGTTGCACTCCATCCATCATCGGGCTGATTCCGTCAAAATCGGTTGCCTACGTGGATGACGGTTTGCACACGTGGCCGTTAAATTAATCCAGCTGGCCGAGTTAATTGTTTCAACGATCACCGAACTTTATAAAGTGTCACGTTTCACTAATTGAACTTTAAGTTGCATCACATCACTCACCGAACTTAGTAAAGTTGCACTACATCCATCACCGGGCTAATTCCGTCAAAACTGGTTGCCTACGTAGATGACGGTTTGCACACGTGGCCGTTAAATTACTCCAGCTGGCCATTAATCAGCCATGTCATAAATTTCCAACACCCAAACACGTCTCACCCAATTTGATCTCCGAAATCAGCCTTCTCGGTCGCTGCCTCCGTCGCATGTGGAGCGGAGCCGACATCATGGATTCGACATCATGGACCATGAATTCAAGTTTCTAGTTCCATTGAGGGTTGAGATCCTAAAAAGTGGTCTTGGTACGTTTCCGTGGGCCGTCGAAATCCACAATCACATATGCACTAGCCGTGCCTTGGCCGTCTTTAGGCATGAGATCAAATTGGGTGAGACGTGTTTGGGTGTTGGGAATTTATGACATGACTGATTAATGGCTAGTTGGAGTAATTTAACGGCCATGTGTGCAAATCGTCATCCACATAGGCAACCGATTTTGACGGAATTAGCCCGGTGATGGATGTAGTGCAACTTTACTAAATTCAGTGAGTGATATGATGCAACTTAAAGTTCAGTTAGTGAAACGTGACACTTTGTAAAGTTCAGTAACCGTTGAAACAATTAACTCGGCTTTTAGCTATCTCTTTTAATAAGATTGATCTTCTAATTAAATGGATCAATAACATATCACAGACTATTAAGTTTCAACAAATAATTTAATCCAATTAAAATTCAAAACGATCAAACGAATTTCGAGATTGACCTACTCAAACATGTTAAGGAATAAATCTCGCATTGAATAAATATAAAAATAATAAACAATTTATAAGGACTTGAACTACTGTGATTATAACAAAAATATTTTAAGATGGACTGAAAATCTCACTATCTTATTTTTTTGCCCTATTGTTTGTAGAATTATCTTCTTCTGCTAATCACCTCACAGTTTATTATACAAACAATCTTCTAGAAGTCAACAAACAATAGTAGACACACACTCATCTAGAAGATAACAAATAATTGAATTGAAAAGAAAGAAAACTTCATTAGAAGACAAATCTTCTTATATTCATATACAGAAGTTTAGAGGTAGACTTGGGCAGTGATCGTAGGTGTGGAGATGGAGATTATCAACTACATAATTGGTGTGTCTTGTGCTTTTGTGTTACTGATATACACATGGAGGGTGCTGAATTGGGTTTGGTTTAAGCCCAAGAAGATGGAAAAAAGTCTGAGACAGCAAGGTCTCAATGGAAACTCGTATCGATTCCTTTACGGTGATCTGAAAGAGTTGATAAGTATGATCCAAAAGGCCAAATCGAAGCCAATCAATATCTCAGATGATATCAAGCCAAGAGTAATACCCTTCTTCATCAAAACACTTCAGGAATACGGTATGGCTTATCTGCACTGTTTTCTTTGCTTATTTAACAGTACTGTCTCATAGAGTCTAATCCGCCTCACTGAAAGTGCCGTAACTTGCAGGTACTGATTCCTTTATATGGCTTGGGCCAAAACCATCAGTTATAATCACTGACCCGGAACTTGTAAAGGAGGTCCTGACTAAGATTTATATCTACCAGAAGCCACAAAACATGAATCCATTGACCAAGTTGCTTGCACAAGGTGTAGTGAGCTATGAAGAAGATAAATGGGCCAAACACAGAAAAATCATCAACCCTGCTTTCCATCTTGAGAAGTTGAAGGTTTTTTTCTACCTTAGACTGCTTACTTGAAAGTATTCAAATGTCTAAATTACTTAAATTTCAAGATATGGTACTTTCTTGAGAAAAAAAGGATTTAACACCTGAAGAGCACTTAATCCTGACTAGATTGCTTTTCACCCCTGCTTCTTACAGCTTATGATGCCAGCTTTTTATTTGAGTTGTGATGAGATTTTGGGCAAATGGGAACAGAGTCTCTCTCCAGGAGGATCGTGTGACTTGGATGTGTGGCCTTACCTACAAAATCTATCTAGTGATGCAATTTCAAGAACGTCATTCGGTAGTAGCTACCAAGAAGGAAGAAGGATATTCGAATTACAGAGAGAACAGGCTGAACACATCATCAAGGCTTCCCAGTCGATCTATATTCCTGGATTGAGGTAAGAAAATACATTTTTGACTAGTATTGAAGAAATTTCTACCTTACAAATTTAGTACTTCCAATCTTAATTTTTTCATGAAGTCATTAGTAAAAAAAATCAATTTTTTCACCGAAGTGATCCATTTCTTGCCTATAGGTTTGTGCCGACTGAGAGAAACAAAAGAATGAAATTTATTGAGAAGCAAGTTCAAGCATCTTTTAGAGATATTATCGATAGAAGGGTGAAGGCAATGAAGGCCGGGGAAGCAAGTAATGATGACTTATTGGGCATATTGTTGGAATCAAATTTCCAAGAAATCGAACAACATGGTAACAAGAGTTTTGGAATGAACATTGATGAGGTCGTGGAAGAATGCAAGCTGTTCTATTTTGCTGGACAGGAGACCACTTCTGTTTTGCTCGTCTGGACATTGATTCTATTGAGTACACATTCAGAGTGGCAGACTCGTGCTAGAAAAGAAGTCTTGCAAGTATTTGGTAGTAAAAAACCAGATTTTGATGGGTTAAATCACCTCAAAATTGTAAGTATTTTCCATTAACTAAACGTGCAATATGATCGAAACACATCTGATAGACGAATCTTAGTAGTACTTCCCCTGCTTACAACTCTTATGGCATGTTTTGGAAGGTGGATTAGATAGTATTGGGCAATATTAAATAAGAAAAATAAGTTAAAAACATTTTGTATATTTCTCTCTTGAATGATTTAGTACTACATCAAATATACACTCAACAGATTTTCATTGCAGGTTACCATGATTTTATACGAGGTCTTGAGACTATATCCACCTGTTGTTGCTCTTGGTCGAAAAGTTAATAACGAAACGAGATTGGGGAAATTATTGCTCCCAGCTGGGACGCTGCTTACATTACCAACGGTCTTATTACATCATAACCGCGAAATTTGGGGAGAGGATGCAATGGAGTTCAAACCAGAGAGATTTAGTGAAGGAGTGGCTAATGCACAGAAGAAACAAGGATTATATTTCCCATTTGGGTGGGGACCTAGGATATGTATCGGACAAACTTTCGCCATGATAGAGGCAAAAATGGCGATGGCCATGATCCTACAACGTTTCACTTTTGAGCTCTCACCATCCTATACGCATGCTCCTAACTCGGTTATAACTCTTCAACCTCAGCACGGGGCTCACCTAATTCTGCACAGGATATAGCCCGATTACGTAGTGTATCAATCTTATAATACAGTCATTTGCATAGCCCCCTACTTCTCATGATCTCGAAGCTTGTAATATGAATTTCGATTGCAATATTATAATGCAATTATTTGCATAGCCCCTTGTAATATGAATTTCAATTGCATCAAATAAGACTGATCTTTTTACTTGTAGAATATACAAGTTGGGGTTTGGCCGCCGTGTTATTTTATATTCACATAAGCACAATGCATGTTTGGTATGCATCCTAAACCGCATTGGACAATACAATGAACATGAATTTTTCTTTATCAATACTGTCAAATGCTATCTAATTTACTATCTTTTTAAGTCACACATTTCAAAAAATTATTATTCTTCTTATTATTATGAGGGTGTTTGGTAGAAATTAAAATCGGATTAAAATTGAAAAATTAATCGTTACTATTGACTTTTATTAGATGAGTGAGACCCAATAACGACTATGTTTTCCATTTTAATTGGATTTTGAGTCGTACCAAACAGGCCCCATAGCGTGAAATAAGGGGCCGGTCGTATAATTCTTACCTAAATTAAGTACCAAGATAAAATTATACTCGAGCATATCACACGAAGACAAAAAGAAAAGGAAAAATCAAAGATGTGATCGAGGACGGATACAACACGTTTCAAAGGAAAAAGATATACATACAGGGACAGGGGACAAGCTGGTCCCTTGTGATAGGTTGAGGGGGTGGAAGATAAGATATTCATCTCCCCACCCCAGCGTCACGCGGCAAGAAAAACTGTTTCAAAAGCCAAAAAAGAAAGGAGAAACAAAAAAATAAGAGTGATGCTATAAGTACAGAAATTTGAACATACTACACACAGTAGGGGTGGGTGGAGGGGAGTTTTGCCAATTTTTTATTCACATGGGGCCCATCCCCATGTGAGAGAAATTTAAAATCTTGTGAAAATTTCTGTTAAATATCTTCTGTACTCACAGTTTTATTCAAAAAATATTGTCAAACTTTAGCATTGAAAACTCAATATTATTGACAATGGTACGTGGCAAAAAAATATTGGTTGAAAAGATAAATTATTTTTTAAACTATCAAATTACAATATGTCGTGTAGCATGTTGTCAACAAAAAATATTGTATACCAAGCATGATTTATTAAAATAATGACAATTCTCGAAAAAGATTGGTTTGACAATTCGATTGCATCACTGAAGAAAAAGTTTGCATTTATAGGCTAGGAGTCATCGATTCCATTCGAGTACAAGTGATAATTGAGATTCAAGTTTCTAACATTTGGTACCTCGTGTTACAGTTGCCTTTTTTTTTTTTCCTCGCAAATGTACGATATCGTAACAAGCAGTATAACAGATCATTGAGTCCAAACTTCGTTCCCACGAAAACTATACTTTATGACTTAATCTAATTTTTTTTACTCATATTTGACAAAAGCAAGTAAATAATTATGATGATTCTGATTATTTTTTCTTAACTATTTTTAACAAAATGAAAATATAAAATGATTGAAAACAATGGATAACTCAGTCACACACTTATTAAACTTATTCAAGTGGTCCCTAACATCATCATCATCCATCTTCAACTCATATAATTGTTTTTTCAAATAAAGCCTATTAGTTAAGGACTTAGACATATATAAATCTTCTAACGTTTTCCATAACTTAGAAGCGGGTTTCTCGTTCAAAACACTATGCTTTACCTCAGGTGCAAGAGCCAATCTGATTGTACTGACTGTCTTCGCTTCTAATTCTTCCCAATCTGCATCTTTCATCCCTTCTGGTCTCTTACCCTGCAAAGCTTTGTAAAGTCCTTGTTGCACAAGAATATCTTCAACAGTACTTTTCCAAATATTGAAATTATTCTTCCCATCAAATCGCTCCACCTCAAACTTGGAACATGTCATCATCTTCGCAATAATCCCAGAGTTTGAACCTTTAGCTCTGATACCAGTTGTTGGGAAAAAATCAACTTTCCCACCCAAATCAACCAAACGCAGCGGAAACACAAAACACGAAATAATTGGACAAAAGAGAAAACAAAGAATTTAACGTGGCTCAGCTGACTGCTGACAACCACAGGAGAAGAACACTTTTATTGATAAGAAAAATAAATCACTCGTTACAATATTTTTCTCACCCTCACAACTTCTCCCTACACAAAGAAAGAACAACAAACGTGTTTTCTTCCTTTGTATACTCTCTCTCACATGCACACAATATTTCTCTCTATTTCTCCTCACTTTTTCACGTCTCAGAATTCTTCTCTCTCTCTGTTTCTTTTTCTCCTCTTTTCACGTCAACTTCAATTGTATATATAGCCATAAATTATGCCAAAAAGTTACTTAATTACAATTGAACCCTCTTAATTATTTTCCTTATATAATAATACCAAAAATATCATTTTCCTTTTCTACTTGGTAATATTTCCATAAAGAAAAATACTCCTAATTTAACTTGACCACTTTTTTTTCCTTTTCTTGTCAAACAAGAATTCTTTATTCCATAATTATTTTGGTCAATCCCAACAATATATATATATATATATATATATATATATATATATATATATATATATATATAGAATAATTCATAAATAAGATGTTTAGCTTTATCAATTTCAAATTTAAGAAATTAAGTTTAAAATTTCAAATTTCAGAGTTTTTTAAATTTTATTTATAAATAAATAAATTAAATATATATTTTATTAATTAAATATATTAAGGTCACAATTTCATATCACAAATTTCATATAATGGGTCACAAAATAATAAATTTTATGTCACAAATTATTTTATGATCACAATTCAAAAATTTTATAGGTCACAATTCGTTTATCGGCCACAAATAAAAAATTGAAACGTCACAAATTAGAAATTTTATAGGTCACAAATTATTTTACGGTTACAGTTCCAAAATTTTATAGGTCACAATTTATTCATCGGTTACAAATCAAAAATTGAAATGTCACAAATTATTTTACGGTCACAAATCAGAAATTTTATAGGTCATAAATTATTTTACGGTCACAATTCCAAAATTTATTGGTCACAATTTATTCATCGGTTACAAATCAAAAATTGAAACGTTGCAAATTATTTTACGATCACAAATCAGAAATTTTATAGTTCACAAATTAAAACATTTATATGTCACAATTTAATTCATTGGTCAAGGATCAAAAAATTATAGATCACAGTTTATCGATAGGTCACATATTTCCAAATTTCTTGGTCACAAATTATCGAAATTTAAGGTCATGGATTAATAATGAGTCACAATGAACCAAAATGTCGGACACATACACCAAACACCCAACCCCCGTCTCGATCCTTCACCAATATTTGGTCACAAATCAACCAAATAATTGGTTACAAATACTATCGCACCTCGCCCTCGCCACAACACCACCCAAATCACCACCGTCGCCCCGTCACAACACCAACACAACCACTGCCACAATAACAAAAAAAAAAAAAAAAAAAACCACAACCATCTCCACCACCACCCGTAACCGCCGCACCACCACCACCACCAACTACCTCCACCACCAACAATAGAAACGTATCACCAACGCGATCGCCACAACCATCGTCATCACCGCCACAGCCACCGTCACTGCCATCACCGCCACAACCCAAGATCAACTAATCGAGAAACCTAAGCACCCCCAAATCTGGCTTAACCGCCATCCTTCACGTCCAAAAATCACCCCCAAAAATCGTCTCAAAACCACGACGACATCGTTTATGCTAGCAATCAAAATAAACCACAAACAAGAAGTTACAGACCATCGTGGTTGATATTAATCATAAACTATGGCGGCACAACCACTGCAAGCTACTCGCAACGAGGATGCTGCGAGCGACGGCATAGCACCTTCTGCACTGGTTTTGAGCGATAGCCCTCGCGTCGTCACGAATGACGAGATATCTACGCTTGGTTGCAGTGCCTCTTCGAGGGAGGAAAGGGACGCGTCGGTAGAGATGGGTGAGTGGGTGGGTTTTCCTTGCAAATACCGAGAAAACTCGCTTCGTTTCGGGTTCTTTCTGGCCGACGAAATGGATTGAGGGTGGTGCCGACGGTGTGGTGCTGGTGTGGTGCCGGTGGTGGTGCCGACTGTGTGGTGCCGGCAGTGATAGAGATGGAGAGGAGAGAAAATGGGGGCGACGAGGAAAGAGAGAGAGAGAGAGAGAGAGAGAGAGAGAGAGAGAGAGAGAGAGAGAGAGAGAGAGAGAGAGATGAAATAATTAGGATTTTGGTAAATGAAATAGATATACTAATATCTAATATTTGAAATAAAAAGTATAAAATTTGAAATTGATTCTTGAAAACACTGTTTGTGTGTAATTTCCTCTATATATAATTAATTTGGGTCTCCAATTAGATTTTCAATACAAATCTACTGATACCCATTTAATTTGAACACATTTAATGTAATATTTCTTTCCAATGTTTCATCTTTGAATTTTGTCATTTTTCGCCACTTTTGTATTTTTTTCCTCAAACTCTTCATTAAACATAATGTTTTACCTACAAAACACAATATAACATAGATTATGTAGAATTTAATCCAAAAGACAATAAAATATCATCATTTAGGGCCACGAATAAGTGTATAAACTACACTTATTAGTTACAATTAAGGATAGTTGGAAATAAAGATTTGTACCATTTTTAAATTCCAAATGTCGGTAAAAATTACTACAGATAATCAGTCATTTAGCAACTTCAATCAAAGTTTGTGTGTTAATATTTGGAGGTCAGCAATCTATATTTTTCCAAATTGAGTTTTTATTTTTCAAGCAAATCCTAAATTCTTTATCTTTTATTCTGTTAATAATGGCTTTATTCTGCAACTTAATATGTTTACACATGAAAACAAAAAGGAAAATTTTCTAATTCTTTGTGGATTCAATTTATGAATACTAGAAGAAAGAAATCAAGCATTTTTTTATTAGTAAAAAAAAAATGTTCATTTGAAACTTAATACTGAGAAATTTACCATATACTTCACAACTTTCAAGGGTTTTGTACTAATGTCTACTCGGAAGGCCAGTTTTCTATGCAAAGTCTTGCTAAATCCGACTATGTTGTTAAAAATTCAGTCTTTGATTTGGTTCTTGGAATGATTGTCAAGGGTCGTGTGTAGAGTCTTTGTGAGGTAGGACAAGCTATAACACTTTGCATTTTTAAAATTGGAAAATTAAATACATCAAGAAAATGTGTTTTGAGTTATGGTCATAAATGGAAATAAGGTCCAAAATGAAGTAAATTATGGGGAAATCAACAATAAACTTGCAAGAAATGTATGACTTTTTATTTTTATTTTTTTTAATGTAGCAATCATTGGAGTAGTATTATATATGTTCAAAAAATACAAGAATAAAAGAATTTCTATAAACGGGTTAATCAAAGGAGGATGTTGCTAGAGTCTTGATCGCTTGCATTCTGCAGAGAAGCCTTAGGAAATCTTGGAACATCAGCACAGTAGTTATAGACCATGTGTTTTTGTTGAACCCAACGGAGCCTATTTCTTCCCTTTGCATCCAGTTCTTGAGTTTGCCATGTTGAGGAATTGGAGGAATCAATTGATTTCGAAGAAAGATCCAGCATTTGATCCAGATGCACAGACATTTCCATTGGCGTTGAAATTCCTGTAAGAGGAGACAAAAGGAGCTTTTGTCCAATCAGTCTTGATTCTCCCACCTTATGTCGCCCAATCATCCTCATTCCATAAGCTGCAGTATACTCCCATTGGTTGATTCGTAGGGAATGGAATGCCGATTGCTTGGTGGTTGGTGAATACTCTAATTGGAATGTTGTCCACCAAGAAGCTGAAATTCATCACAAAGAGAATTAATATTAATATTAACATTTTTATAGTTTGTGGATTAATGAAAATGAGACTGAAGACTTTGCATATTGACTACATGATGCGTTGAGAATTCCACACAATTGAATAGGTGTGGAAAGCTGCAGTTGGATCAAACCAAAGATGGAATTGTTGTTCCTTGTTTCCTTTTCCTTAGGAATACACATTGGTGTGAACTGTGTATGGCTGTCCAGATGCATTGTCCAGATGCATTGCCTAGAAACTCGAAATCAATTTCATCGTGACCAGTTCCTTGAGATGCTAACTGCACAACCAAATAAAAAATTCAACAACTGATTCAAAACATGTAACTCAAGAAAAGACGGAGTGGAGCCGTATAAAGATTGGGGGTGCTGAGTGAAAAATAAATTGAGTACTTACGAAAAATGTGGTTACAGTTCCAGCAGAGTCTCCAGGAACAAGTTTGAGTTGCATGTCAAATCTTCCAAACAGGTACTCATTCTTGGACTGAAATCCAGAACCCGAATATTTGTCTAAGGAGAGCGTTAGAAGCCTGCCACCCTCTGTCATGAGGGAGCTCAATGTGGAAGAAAGGGGCTCAAGGAAAAACAGATCCAGACGGCAGGTGAAGAAGGAAGAAGGCAGCCAACAGAATTACCAGAAGTTGAATGAAGAAGCTGTCAAAGTTTGGGCCTTTTATTTTATGTATTTGGATTTGTATTATTAGTGGGCTAGCCCAAAGCCCATTAATTCTAGGGTGTTGATTTGTTATATATATCTGTGACCCATGTGCAAAGAGAGGTCTGTGATTTGTGTAATCTGATATTTTCAGTGAATTGTTGAAATCGTTCAACAGATTCTCTCATCTCCTTCTTCTTTATTTTACATCATTTAATCCCTTCCCATTCTATTTTTCTTCCTTTATTTGGTTACAATCCAGCTGGAAATCACCATTTTCTGAGCTGAAGTTCCGACCGTGACACCCTCCAGTATCTTACCGCGGCCATCACCCCAGTTTATATCAACGTCCCTGTAGAAACTACCAGCTGAAGGGATCACCAAAGATGTCATGATAATGGAAACTAAAACAACTGCCAGATTCGATAGAGCTCTGGAATTAGAAACAGTAGCCATTTTTGTTGCTGAAAGAGAAGTGTAGCTAGAGAGAGATGGAGGGAGAGAGGATGTGAGAAGTTGGAAATAAAGTCTACATTTATATATATTAGTTTCTAGGGTGAGAGGGATGGGGTGGGGGGTTTGGCTTTGAACAGAATGAAGATTCTGTGTGCGACATGACAGTGTAATTGAGCTGGACAAAAATGATAAATTAGAAAATTTAACAAATAGAAGACAGGTAAAGTTTACGCGTACGTATGGCTTTCGGACACTTCCCAGGTTGAGCCTAAAGTGATACCTGGAATTTGTGTATTATTGAAA
Organism: Fraxinus americana; assembly: GCA_035079005.1. Lineage (NCBI taxonomy): Eukaryota > Viridiplantae > Streptophyta > Magnoliopsida > Lamiales > Oleaceae > Fraxinus > Fraxinus americana. The sequence continues at coordinate 1,695,804 of CM068707.1, read as the reverse complement.
GGGATATTTTTTCTAGGTTGCTTCTCACAATGACAATCATTGAAGGAGCAAATGCTTTTACACTCTGCTTGTCATATGGTCTTGTGTCAAATAAGATAGTTGATGTAAATTTAAAAAATAAAGAACATTCAACTTCGCCGCAACATAAATTTGGCAGTGCTGTTGGGACTTGCAAGAAAGACATTCGTTGTCTCCTAGAGTCTTTTCTAATACTCATTCAAGAAGTGTGTGCGTGCGCCTGCGATGGAGAGAATGGGTTCAAATAAAAACTGTTGGAATATAGAACGCTAAAAATGGACATTTAAACATAGAAATTAGAAATATTTTATTTTAAGCTTTGTTTGGTGCTTTCTTTTTACTGTTATCCGTGATTATTATAACGATAAATTGGACATCTTTGGTCCACACACTCATTTCCACTTTTATCTTCTTCCATTTTTTCGGTGTTAAAATCATAAATATTTTACTTTTCTGTGTAATTTGTCTCTAGTAACCATTTATAAGAACCGTTAAATTTATAATATATTAAATATCACATCAAGTGACAATTATTTTTTGGACGATATCAACACTACTATTATTTAATTATTTCAATAATACCCTACTTTTCATTTTTCAATGTGTTTAATTTATTTAACAATTTAGTTACCATCAATGTACATGTACATTTGACGTAGTCATTTCACCTGTGTGCTTTCATTAATATATGAATTTTCTATTATTAATTCTCAATTAATTAATATTCATATTCATTTATCCATTTCATTGTTATTAATTCTAATTATAAGTTAATTAGAATTTTGCATTCAACAATGCATTTCATTAATAATAACATTCATGGATGCTAATTAACATCTAATTTTACTTAATTAGAAATTAAATAAATTATTTAACATTAATTGTCACGTATATATTCCCCTGTATTAATTATAAATTAATTAATATTCACGCATATTTAAATAATACTTTTATAACATTTATAAAGTATTTTATAATAACGTACAACATACATTCAACATTAACTAGTTCATACAAAAGACAAAATCCTCAATTTTCGAAAGGAAAAATAAATAGAGGGAGAGAACTTTTCTACAAAAGTTGGACTAGTAATGAATTTCATGATTGTAAAAAATATGTGGCTATCCTTCTTTTTAATGTTTGTGTAGCGCTCAAGCCTAGATCATCTATTAAGAAATAATTGCACATCAAATAAAGATAAAGATAAATTAATTTATAAGGATGTTGGATATATTTTTCTAAATAAGATTAATCTTTTAAAACAAAATCTAAACTATTAACATGGTATCAACGCACATTAAACTCAAACAAGCAATTTGATCTAAAACTTAAAAAAAAAAAAAAATGTGTACGCAAATTTCAAGATTGGTTTGTTCAAACAAGCCACCGTTTTGTATAGACATATTAATGGATAATTCCACATCAAATAAAGATGAAAATATAGACAAACTTATAAGAATTTGGACTACTTTTAATAAGGTTGACATTTTAAGATAAATAACATGTGTTAAACAACATTGACAGCTTATTAGTCCAATGTCACTATGCTGGAGCAATTGGGGGTAGGCAACTTCTTCTTGTGCTGCCGCCTGGGCCTCCCTACTATTTGCTCTCTAAGACACTTGAATAAGGAAAAATAAAAGAAATGATACAGCTCCCTAGACAGCGAAATAGGGGTGACTTCATATTGTTTCCTACTTTCGTTGCATCCATATTTCATCATAGACTAGACTACTTTGGAAATGTGCCTAATTTGTACAGGAAGGCAATGAGAAATGGATTCAGTCCCCAGCTTTCAGCCTTATGGAAAACAGTCACAATCTCAGCCTGCTCGATTATTTGGACAACTAGAAACAAAGTTTACTATTAAGGACGTGGTCACTCTTATTTGGCAATCATTAGTTTTTGTTTAATGGGGTTGTAAAAGAGGCCGGCTACATTTGCAGAGCTAACAGCGTTAAAGAAGTTTCGCACGACAGGAAATCCATCCAGCACCAAGGATAATCCCAGTACATGTGTGGCATTCTCTATCTAGCTGGATTAAAGTAACAATCTTGCTACACATGCATTCTAGTTGATATTCTGTTTTACATTGTACTATGTGGTACACAATTTTATCATTAGTTTTTTCAACACTTAAAATAATCAATGATCTAGATTTTGCCACCTATCAAATGTCGTCCAAGTTGTCACTAAATAATATACAAGTGTCATAATTGTTAAAAGTAAATACTGATGGAGTGGCTATGGGAGGTCACGGATCTGCCGGATGTGGAGGGGTTTTTCGTACGAGTCAGGGTTTTGTCAAGGGGTTTTCCTGGTTTCCATAGGTATACATTGGACATTTGATTCTCATAAGGTAGTCCATGTTTATTCAAAAACATTAAGATAAATGTATAAGATATCTTGTATTTCATGCAATCTCAAAATGTTATACTTCAATATTTATTCATTCAAACAAATATAACATATTGAAACAATAACCAAAATTGAATACAACTTAAAAAAACTAATCCGACAATAATCCAAGCCTATTTAATTCCCAATCTTCATAAGACAATTTTGTTCCCTCTATATTACTCAATGTTACGAGCAATTATCTTTTATAATAGAATGAATTTTCATTTATATGGATGCAGCACCTCAATCACATAGAAACAAGACAACAAAACTTATTTCTTATCATCGAAACTTCGACTTTAACGTTTCAAATTTTACACAAAAGAAGGGTTTATTTCTAAAGAAAGTAGAGGGAATAGAATAAGATTATTCATCTCTATAACCTTTGAATGTGGTCTTTCATTCAAGGGCCACAACAATTCCTAAGGGCTGCTTGAGAGTTTTTTTTTCACCGATTTTAAATGGCATCGTTTATGAAGTGTTACAAATATCGGTGCTAACTAGTATTTTTGGGCACCTATTTTAAATGGTTTAAAAACTACCCAAAATCGGTGTAGTGTAATTTTGATCGGTTCTCCCCTTCCATTAAATCAGCAGTTTTTTGTCGTTTCTCATATTCTCTTCTAATTTTTGCTTGGTTGAAAATAATTATTTTATAAATAGTAAAATTATTTATAAGCAAAAAAATTATATTATAATAAAAAGAATACGTATAATTAAAATATTACTTATAAGATAAGAAAAGTTATATTACAATTAAAAATCACTCATAAATAAAAAAAATACATTTATGTAAAAAAATTTGTTTATGAAATAAAAGTACAACTAATGAGACAAAAATTCACTTATAAAATATAAAAAGTTATTAGTAAAAAAATCACTTAAGATTATTTAAAGTATAATATTAAATTATAATTTTAAGTAAATATTAAACTTTATTTAATTTTTAAGTTAAATATAGACTTGTATGTAAATAAATTATCTATACGTAAAATATCATGTATGAGAACAAAAATTTTATATAAGAAACTATAAACCGAAAATTTTGCTAATGATAAATATATAATTATATTCTTTTAAAAAAACTTCAGGACCGGTGGATAATAAAATTCTAAGTACAAATTGGACAATTTTAAAATCTCCACTAAAGTCACTCAAAATCAATACTTTAAAAAATCATAACTGGTACTCCGAAACTCCCAGGTAGGCCATAAAGGTCACAAATTTTGAAAATCGTTACTAAAATCATTCAAAATTGATTCGATCATAAACGTTCAAAATCGATACTTTAAAAAAATGCTCATAACAGGTTCTCCGAAACTCCCAAGCATGCCCTAAAGATCACAACTTTTGAAATTTTGGTTGAATTTGTACTTTGAAAAGATACAAAATAAGAAAGGACACAACTATGGTAGAAGGAATACTATGTATCAGTGTTCTAAATAGCGGGAAATAGCGCCGCTATAGCGCGTAGCAAGGCGAAAACGCTCCGCTTCGAGATAATCGCTCAAAAAAGCGGTCAACCTTTTTTGTTGACCACTATAGCGCGCTTAAGCGTCGAGTAAGCAAGCTTTAGCGCGCCTTATCTCGCTATAGCGCGCTTAATCGTGCCTTATCCCCCCTTTTTTTCCCCTTAAAAAAAATCTATTTTTTATATAAAAATATATTTAATGTCTTAAAAATAATTAAAATAATATTAAAAATACGAAACGCATTATAACACTAATTTTTCGCATTGACACGCTTAAACTTGTGATTCTTGATTTTTGGCCTTGACGCTACGCTTTACACTATTTAGAACATTGCTATATATTAGAGAAAATTTCACAAAATATCCACTTTTTTGTGTTCATTTGCAAAAATGTTCACCATTGCAAAAATTTTCATTTTGAAAGAATTTAGATCAAAATACCATTGTTAACAATTTATAAATCCACATAAACACAAAAATGTCCAATTTATTAAAAATTTTATTAGTCAATTGTCAAGTCGCCATAAATGCAATTTTTCTCATTGACACGGAAATGTCGAGAACGACATTTCAAATGTAGAGAAATGTCATGTTCAAAATGAAATGTCATTCTAGACATTTAATATGTCGAGAACATTTAATATTATAGTTTGACGTGTACTTTTAAAATATAAATAGAGTATAAATGTCAAGAACGACATTTGAAATGTCGAGAATATCATTTGAATGTAGCTTCTCATAAAAGATACTTCTCGGAATTTGTGAAAAATTGGAAAAAAACGAATTGCTTCATTTTTCCATTAAGGGCATAATGGGCAATTTGGTACAAAATAGTGGACATTTTTCAAATGACACCAAAAAAAGTGGACATTTTTTAAAATGCCCCGTAACATAGCCCTAACTTATTTATTTCAAAAGTACAATTATCAAATCGCAATAAATGCAATTTTTCTCATTGACACGGAAATGTCGAGAACGACATTTCAAATGTAGAGAAATGTCATGTTCAGAATGAAATGTCATTCTAGACATTTAATATGTCGAGAACATTTAATATTATAGTTTGACATGTGTACTTTTAAAATATAAATAGAGTATAAATGTCAAGAACGACATTTGAAATGTCGAGAATATTATTTGAATGTAGCTTCTCATAAAAGATACTTCTCGAAATTTGTGAAAAATTGGAAAAAAACAAATTGCTTCATTTTTCCATTAAGGGCATAATGGGCAATTTGGTACAAAATAGTGGACATTTTTCAAATGACACCAAAAAATGTGGACATTTTTTAAAATGCCCCGTAATATTATTGGTGTTTAAAATTTAAATAATTGGGCCTGATTCATTTCATTTCTAACATGTACATGAGACCAAACCCATTTTTCAAATATGGTTTAAAACTTGAAAACTCATAACCCGCACAGTCCTGCTTCCGTCATTCCTTCCTTCATACTTTAATAAGGGAAATTACAAAAAATCAGGCATTTAATTTTTCAAATTCAAAATTCAAGTTTGAATTTTATTTAATCAAAAATCAGGTATTGAATTAATAATTAAATATTATACCCACATATCTCATCCCAAACAAACTCTAAATCATTTTTCTTCTATCCTCATTCCTCTCCTTCTCTTCATATTCTCTCTCTCTCTCTACCCTCACCCTCAACGGAAGACACCGCTTGATGTTTCCCCCTCACAGCCGGTGTTGTGAGAGTCAGCAGAGGCTACGTTGCTGTGTTTCTCCCTCACAGCCCGCGTTGTGAAAGCCGGCAAAGGCATTGCAGTTGCTGCTGCTACAGTAGGTAAGAGCTCCCGTCGCTACAAGGCTACTGTTGAACTATTTTGGGTGATTTTAGGGTGGTTGGGGATTTGAGATAGTGGCAGATATGGTAGTGCTGCAGTGTTGGTGCAGGTGGTGGTGAGGTGGTAATGGTGTTGGTGGTGCGATGGTAGTGATGCAAGTTGTTATTGGTGGGTTGCAAAATGGTGGCGACGGTGACAATGGCAGTGGTGGTTGTGATGATTTTTGTTGGCTGTATATTAGATCTAGTGGTGGTGGTGGTGTTGTGGTGCTGTCATTGCTTCGTTTTTGGAGGTGGTGCATTTTTTGAGGTGATGGTACGTTTCTTTGGCGTACGTGGTGGCGGCGGCGTTGGTTAATTTGTGACCAACTATTTTGTTATTTGTGACCTAAAAATTATATAATCTGTGATCGTGAAAGAATATGTGACTAACTAGTTTGGAAATCGTTGACTGCGTGGCGTATAAATTTTGAAATCTGTGACCGACGAATTAACTGTGACCTACAAATTTTTTCATATGTGACCATTAAAAAATATGTGACAAACTAATTTGGAAATCTTTGACATGCAAATAAACTATGAACAATCTGTGACCATTAATTCTATAATTGTGATCTTAATATATTTAATTAATAAATATATATTTAATTAATTAACTAATACGTGATTTATGAATTTTGAAACTTAAAATCTGAATATTGATTTGCATCATTCCAAACACCTGATTTTTGAACTTTTCCCCTTTAATAAACGAGGGCAATTTCTTGATTCACGCTTAACCATTTCCAACAATCTAGCTCGAGATTTAAATTAAGTCCTCTAACAACTATGAATGTTAATTTTGCACATAAAATGTCAAACTTTGGGGTTCCTGCAAGATGGTGGCTCGTTTCAAGTAAGTCAATTTTGAAATTCGTATGCTCAATTTCTTTGAATCTTAATCGGATCGAATTGCTCGTTAGAGCCTAACGAGCTCTGATATCATGTCAAGATTTGAGGTTCTATCTTAAAGGTCAATCTTATTAAGAGGAGTAACAGACTCCTTTATAAGCTAGTTTATATTTTTATTTTTATTCGATGTGGGATTTTTATCTCTTAACAGAAAATTTGAGTTCCATCTGTTATGGGGACCTAATGTGAAGTGAAAAACATAAAGTTTTTTATTCAGATCTTTTACAGCGTAGAATCAAAGAATTTGACAAAACTGCAGTTTACAAACAAAGAAAATATATAGACGCCAAGAAAATTAATCCTAGAACCTTGAACGCTTGCATTCAGGTGGAAGTCCTTGAGGAAACCTTTGAATATCAGTACAATAATTATATATCATGTAGTTTTGTTGTACCCATCGCAGCCTATTCCGGCCATTGGCATCAAGTGCCTGAGTTTTCCATGCCTCATTGTTTAAAGATTCACCAGTTTCCGAAACACAAGATGTGCCGGGTGATCCAGATACGCAGCCATTTGCATTAAAATTCCTGTAGGAGGCAATAAATGGAGCTTTTGTCCAATCAGTCTTGACTCTCCCACCTTGTGTTGCCCAATCGTCTGCATTCCATAAACTGCAATATACCCTCATGGGTTGGCTGTTGGGATATGGAACCCCAATGGCTTCATGGTTGGTAAATACTCTTATAGGGATATTATCCACCAAGAAACTGGAAACTCACACAGATAAAACATTTATCAGTGGAGAAATCCCATTTATGTTCTTCCTACTTTCTTATTGCCTAATAAATCCCATTTACGTTGAGTTTCCATGAGGTTATTTATTACTCTCTTTCTCTGTTCCATAAAGATAGTCATATTCATTTTTTTCACACATGTTAAGAAATGTAATTAATATAGTTGAAATAATAAATTTTACTACTATTTTTCCTAATATACCCCTACATTAATGCAATTAATATTCAGGGCAATTAAATTATGCATGCTCAAGGTAATTAAACTATTCTTGTTACCGGTCATTATTTTAAGCAAGAATCAAGATAATTAACATTCCAAAGTTATCCAATACAAATACAAACAAATAAATATCATGGAAGATGAAATGGTTTTTTGATTTTTAATTTATTGTTCCAACTACAATTGAATAATGAAGTGATTTATATTTGTAATAAAAATTACATTAAATATTGGCATATTAGGAAACTAATATATTAACTAATTCTCAAATAAGAAATAAGATTATAATTTGGGACAGATGTAAAAGGAAAATAGGAATATTTTTATGGGATGGAGGGAGTATAAAGTTTGTGTTAAAACGTTCTCCTTACGTGTTAGTGATCATATATTTTTTTTTTCACCGAAATTCCATCTTGTGCACAGTTTTATGTATTGGTCAGGTTATTCGAATATTGTAATACAATTCTTTTTGCGTAAAAAATAAGAATTGTAGAAGCTTACATGATGCGTTGTGTGTTCCAAACAACAGAATAGGTGTGGAAAGATGTAGAGGGATCGAACCAAAGGCGAAACTGTTGTTCTTTATTGCCGTTTCCCTTAGAATAAACATTGGTATGAACGGTATATGGCTGGCCAGAAACATTTCCAAGAAACTCAAAATCAATCTCATCGTGTTCAGTTCCTTGAGAAGATAACTGCAAATTAATGGAACAAATAAATTAGCTCTTCATAAACGATATATATCACAATAAAAATCCAACAGAAATGAAATTCTGAAAGCATGTAAGACTCACATAAAATGTTGTAACAGTTCCAGCTGAATTTCCAGGTACGAGCTTCAGTTGCATGTCAAATCTTCCAAAAACAAACTGATTTTTGGATTGAAAACCCGAACCAGATAATTTGTCAAGGGATAAGTTAAGATCTTGGCCGCCATTGAGTATCTTAGCTCGTTGATCGCCCCAAGTAATGTCAACATCTTGGTAGAAGTTAGCAGCCGAGGCCGCCATTAGAAAAGTCATAAATAATACTATTGAGAGATGGATCATTGCAGATAACATTTTTTTCCCTCAATTTTACAGTGAGAAAGCCATATAAATAGAGGGGGAGGGAGAGAAAGAATTTAGATTTTTGTGTTGTGAAGTGGTTGATCAAAGACTGCTTTATATAGAGGGAAAATTTGCATTAATCATAATTAATTTTTGACAAATGCTGCAAGAAAATTCATTTCCAGGGCCAGCTGTGTGATACAGTGGAAGAGAATTCAATGGTTTATTTAAGAACTTTAAAGCAAAGCCGAGTAGGACGGTTTCATACGAAGCCAATGGTTGTTGAATATATAAATATTAGGCAGGAACCTGGGTACAGAGACAGCTTTCATGCCTAAAATATTATGGTACCACCTGACCTCACACACATATCATTTGAAATGACCTTTTTGTTCCAGTTTATTCAAATGATAGGACAAAAGTGAAATATGCCATACTAGATTTTCTCTCGATTAATTTCAAGAGTCCTTGATCGTGTAAACAAAATTTCCTCAAGGACCACGACAACAATTAACTAAGCTTTGGAGCCAATAACAATACCAAAGTGAGATATAGCTTCGATTTTGTGCTTGTTTAATAAAACTTTGCTAAAAGTTTATCAACTAGTTAAACTTTAATTTTAATAATACATTTCATCATTTTTTAGCAGAATATACTACAAATCATTTATCGAAAGATTTGACTTACAACCCTTTGTCTCGATTCATTTCAAGAGTCCTTTATCGACTTTGTACCTGTTTAATAAAACTCCGCTAAAAGTTTACCAATTAGCTAGTTAAATTTTAATTTTATTAACACATTTCATCAATTTTTAGCAAAATCTACTAAAAATCTTTTCTCGAAAGATTTGTCTTACAACCCTTTGTCTCGATTCATTTCAAGATTCCTTTATCTTTCATTTAAAAATTTCTATATGGGCAATGACAACGACCAATTAAGCTTTGGGGACAGTTAGATGATTCATTTTTCGTCGTCGCTGACATCATTTTTAAGATAAAATGTTCATAATGACCCTTGTATGATTATATCTGTTCTTGTTAGACCATGGTAATGAAAAATTTGAAACTCTAAGAGAGTAAGATAATTCATTTATTTATAAAGTCAATTCTATGTCATCATCAAAAGTTGCAATTTATTGAAAATGGCATCTAGATAAACTGATGAAGCTTTGAAAATGTCAATACGTTAGGTTGTTAATGGCGTGTTTCATAGGGAGGGTAATTTCCTTTGGTTGACTATTCAGTTTTATGGTAGTTTGAATAATTTCCTTTTCATTTTCTCTATTAATCAATTCACTGAAGCAGAGGAGAATAAATCCCCATACGTACGACTTAGGAGGGACAGATGAAACCTAACTGTCGAACAATGTAAGTTTAATAGATACAACTACTGAACTGAATTATTGATGATGTGATATCTCTAAAAATCACGTGACATAATTATCGTAACAATAGTTTGTGGAACAAAAATATAAATAATTCTAGAAGCTACGACAAAATCGTAGTATTTTGTTGTATATTAATTATTATATATGAATGACCATTGCACCCTTCAATTCTAATTCTTACGTACAAATATATGACTTTGATTCTCAATAATATACACATAGGTTTATTGTCTCTATCTATTTTCTTCTATTTCTCTCTAATTTATAATATGTTATCATCATAGGTATCTAGCAAGTTGAGATAGAAAAGAAAATTATTCTTCTTTCGATCAAAGAGAGATAAGAAGTTTCAACCAATTGAATTAGTAAGATGATTCCTCTTTTCTATCCAAAAGAAAATGATGGTATTCTTGATTTTATACCATTAGTATTTGTTATTTACTTTATTATAATTCTATCGTTATAATGATTACCTATAAAAATATACTATTCGACTACTAATTTATTTCAAATTTTGCCCAATATTTTCAACTTTTGCCCCTGAAAAGGCCCAAGCCACACACAATATTAGAACAAAATACAAAGATTCAAGAAAATACTGAAAGTAATAAGTTGCAGAAAATCAAAATGAACACAGGATATGTTTTTGGCCTAAGCCCCGGAGGTTCGGCGACCAGATCTAACGCCTACATCCCCCGTTGAGCATCCAAATAATGGATATTGCTCGGTTGCACTAACAAGCCAAAAATATGGCAACAACAGTTACAAGATTTGTACAAGGCTGAAAGCAAACAGACACTTATCTTTTCAGCCTTCGATCGATCTTCCCTTACAGCACAAAATAAGACCAGATCACACAAGATCAGTCAAAACCACTCATTCACAGCCCGAATCACAGAAGACTCAGCACAACAATCACTCAAAGACTCAAGACTTCCTCCTAAACAGAAGATCTACTTTGAGAGTAAACAGTTTACAAGAATCAGAAGTAAACCCTAAAGAATGAGTTGATTCTCTCTACACAGACGAAGACCTAACCCTAGAAATTGAGAGAGAATGAAAGACCAACTGAATCGATCGAATGAATGAGGCGTCTCTCAGAAGATAAGTAGTCGAAGTCTCTAGAATATTATCCAACGGCCAAGTGAGGTGCCAAGTGTCAACAATCCAGCCATAGCACCTTAATAATAAAAGTGTCATTCCAAGTAACACGTTTTTAGCCAATTGTTGGAAGCACACTTTCAGCCAGCATTTGGTCATAGGTTCGAATCTCAACAATCTCCACCTTGCTTTCAACAATTAGGTTAGTGCAGCCAGGAGCAACTTCACTGATTATTTTTCATTTGCTCTAAGTACCTGTTAAACATTACATAGCATCAATAGATAATAACTTCAAACAGTTAAGAAACTTATTCAAAGGTATTATCTTTGTCCCTATATCAGAAGGGTTAACCTGAGTAGGAATTTTACCAATTTTCATAACTCCTTTTGATATAACATCTCTAATAAAGTGGTATTTGATGTCAATATGCTTAGTTCTATCATGGAACATGGGATTTTTGCTTAAGTGTATTGCACTTTGATTATCAGAATACAGAATTGGATTCTCATCAACAAAACCAAGTTCATTTAACAATCTACTAAGCCATATTCCTTCTTTAACGACATCAAGCAGCTATGTATTCTGCTTCAGTAGAAGATAGGGCAACAATCTTTTGCAATTGGGATTTCCAGCTTATGGCAGTATTACACAAAGTAAAGAAATAAGCAGAAGTGGACTTTCTATTGTCCCTATCCCCAGCAAAATCAGAATCTGTAAAACCCTTTAGCATAATTCCCCTTATATCAAATTTAAACACAAGTCCTAAATTTAAAGTACCTCTGAGGTATCTTAAAAGCCATTTCAAAGCATTCCAGTATTCTTCACCAGGATTACCCATAAACCTACTAAGTATACTAATACTATGTGCAAGGTCAGGTCTGGTGCAAACCATAAGATACATGACTGAGCCAATAACATTTGCATATGGGACTTTTGACATTCTATCATAATCCTCATCAGTTTTAGGACAGAAATCAGATGACAGTTTAAAATGATTAGAAAGAGGTAGTGTTACAGGTTTACATTCAAACATGTTAAATCTTTTCAGAAGTTTAACAATATAGTCATGTTGATGCAAAAATAACATGTCCTTATTTCTATCTCTCAAGATTTGCATGCCAAGGATCTTTTTTGCTTGACCAAGATCCTTCATATCAAATTCAGATTTTAACATACATTTGATATCATCAATTTCAGTCTTATTGCAGCTAGCAAGTAACATGTCATCAACATATAGTACAAAGTATAGGGAATTCTTACCTCCATTACCTTTATAGTACAGACAGACATCATAATTGCTTCTTTGAAAACCATGTTTCAATACAAAGGTGTCAAACCTTTTATACCATTGCCTAGGGGCTTGTTTTAGCCCATAGAGAGATTTTTTCAATAGGCAAACAACATTTTCAGGGTTTCCATTAACAAAACCAACAGGCTGTCTCATATATATCTTTTCATCTAAATCACCATAGAGAAAAGCAGTTTTAACATCTAATTGATCAAGTTCCTATTTAAATTGAACAACAAGAGCAAGTATACATCTAATGGTGGTATATTTAACAACAGGAGAGAATATTTCAGTGTAATCAACACCTTCTTTCTGTGTAAAACCTTTTGCTACTAATCTAGCTTTATATCTTACACTGTCATTATGTCCTTCACCTTCTTTTATTTTGAAAATCCACTTGCAGTCAATCAGTTTTTGACCTTTAGGTCTTTTAACCAATTCCCAGGTTTTATTTTTAAGTAGAGAATTCATCTCATCATCCATAGCAGCCTTCCAACACACAGAATCTTTACAGTTTATAGCATCATCATAAGAGTCAGGTTTATCTTGATAAGTAAATAATGAAACAAACTCATCATTATCAAATCTAACAGGTGGTCTAATCTGCCTTCTTTCTCTATCTCTTGTGAGTTGATAGTCATCAAGAGGTGTGTCAGGTAAATCATATTGTTCTTCAGATTCAGAATGATTATCAATTTCAACAGGCAAATCATTATTATTAGAAACAGAGTCATCATCATCAGCAAATGCAGGTGGAACATTATTAGCAACAGAGGACTCCACCTCAATTTGAACATCATTATCATCTAGGATATTTTCTTTACCTTCTAAGCATGGCATAATAGATTCATTGAAGACAACATCTCTTCTTACAATTACCCTATAGCCTTTTTCATTTTTAACCCACAGTCTGTAACCCTTAACATTCTCTCCATACCCTAAGAAGACACATTTAAGTGATCTAGGTTCTAACTTTCCAATATTTTGATGAGCATATGCAGTACAGCCAAATATTTTTAAATGAGAGTAGTTAACAGGATTTTTAGACCATACAGTTTCAGGGACATCAAAATTCAAAGCACTAGAAGGTGTTCTATTCACAAGATATGCAGCAGTTTTTACAGCCTCCCCCCAAAACAATTTAGGCAGACCAGAACTCAGGAGCATGCATCTGACTTTATTTAATAAAGTCCTATTCATTCTTTCAGCTATGCCATTTTGTTGTGGAGTGTAAACTACTGTTTTATGTCTAAGAATGCCATTTTCTTTACAGAAATTATCAAACTCATAGTTGCAAAATTCCAAACCATTATCTGTTCTTAGAGTTTTTATCTTATGATCAGTTTGGTTTTCTATTTGTGTTTTCCAATCTTTGAAAACAGAAAAAGTTTCATCTTTAGATTTTAATAAGAAAACCCAGATTTTTCTAGAAAAATCATCAATGATCAAGAGATAATATCTAAAACCAGATAATGTACACACAGAGGCAGGACCCCAAAGATCAGAATGCAAATATTCAAGTATTTGTTTGGACTTATGAGTTCCAGGTAAGAAAGGTAACTTAACTTGCTTTCCAATAATACATTGTTCACATGCACCAAGATCACCAATGTTTTGTTTACCAAAAACTCCTTTATTTTGTAAAGATTTCAGACTTTTCTTGCCAATATGGCCAAGTCTTTCATGCCACAGTTTTGCCAAAATGAAATTGTCAGATAGGGCAGCTGCAGTTAAACCAAATAAAGGCTTTGCATTTAAGAAATAAAGACCATGTCTCTTAGGGGCATTTATTACCAAGTCAGATCCCCTAAGAATTTCAATATGTCCTTGACCCAATTTTATGTTAAACTCCATGTCATCCAACATTCCTAGAGACACCAAGTTTCTCTCTAATTCAGGTACATATCTAGTTTCCTTTAAGAACAGAACTTTCCCAGTTTCAAGAAGCAACTTAATAGTACCAATTCCTTTTACTTTACAGGTCATATTATTTCCCATAATAACTTGCCCCCCAGAGGTGGCTTCAAAATCAAGAAAATAGTTTTTATATGGGCACATATGGAAAGAACATCCAGAGTCCAAGATCCACTCATCACTCAGCCTCTTCTCATTATGGACAAGGACTAAACCATCTTCAGAATCAATCTTATTATAGGCTAAGGCAGCATTTCCATCAGTGAAGCTTTTATCTTTTGCTTCATTCTTTTTCTTGTAACAGTCTTTGATAAAATGACCTATCTTACCACAATGAAAACATTTCTTGCCCTTTGCCTTATTCTGGGACTTGTTTCTATCATTCCATTTGGTTCTGTTTTCATTTGAGAACTTAGAGTGAAAATTAGGTCTACTAAACCCTTTACCCCTAGCAAGAAGGTTTTCTCCATTATGACTCCTATTTTCAGATTTAATCTCTAGGGCCTTATTTCTTAAGGTACTAATGATATCATCAGTAGTGATCTTAGCCCTACCATATTCAAGAGCAACCTTGATGTCTCTATATTTGTCACTAATGGAGTTTAACAAAACTACAGCCAACTGATCTTTTGAAAGTTTTTCATCACAGTTGGCTAAGTCAATGGTCAGTTTAGTAAACCTATTCAAGTTTTCATCCAAGTCAACAGAGGGATCCATTTTAAAAGAAAACAATTGTTTTAACAGAAAACATTTGTTGGGGATAGTCTTTGTTGCATATTTGGATTGAAGTTTAGTCCACAGTTCAGAGGCAGTATTGGTTTCACCTATTTCTCTAACTACATTGTCAGATAAGTACAAGAAAATAGTACTCCATGCAACCTCTTCAAGTTCAATTTTCTTAGCAGGTGGTAAGTCTGCAGGCCAACTATCATCAAGTGCTCTAGCTACTCTCATTTGCATTAAAATAGCTTTCATCTTTTGACACCACATATTAAAATCACATTTGCCATCAAATTGTGGTACATCAAACTTAGCAGTAGCCATGTGTAAGACACGTATGATGCACAAATAGGAAGTTCAAGATAGTAAAGAACACTTAGACAGTTTGCAACAATTTCAGCAACCCAAGAAATCACAGTATCACACGTGGTAATACAAGATATCAGGCATCAATCAGATATATCACAGGAACACACAGAACAAGCTCAATTAAAAGAACACAATAGAGATCATATTCTATGTTTCACAGATCACTCCAGCAAGATTCCCCAGAAAAACACACCCGTACTTGATTTATCTCAGATTCCAGAAGCCTCGCAGGAGCTTCGGGACAAAGATTAGTCTCAAGGGGGTTTCAACGGTGTTTTTGGGTAAATCAAGGGTATGATCAAGAAACCCCTAAAAAATTTTAAAAAAAAAATTTACAGAGATAAAAGAAAAGATCTCACCCAACGAGTTAGCAAGAACTCGATTTCTTTTACTGGCTTTTAGCAGTTCCAAAAATTTTTGATCTATAACAGATCAGGCCTTTCTTCGAAGATCCAGGTATCTTGTCCTTTCAGTTCCAGGCTCTGATACCACTGTTAGGAAATTATTGAGAACAATTACCCAAGGCCCAACCCACATCACCAGGCCCAAGTGAGGTTCCATCCCAAAACCAATTGGTAATGGGTGGAGTAGCTCACTTGGGTTAGATGGTGGATTTATTTTCTTCTCACAACCGATGTGGGACTTTTTTGCCCCAACAATCCCTCCCTCAAACAAGGCTCACGAGGTAAATCACCACTCATCGAGATAATCCATCGTAGCCTGCACTCACTACGTTACCATGGATCTACCATCTCATGAGAATTTTTCACCACCTCGATTTATCTAGCTACACAACCTGGCTCTGATACCACTGAAAAGGCCCAAGCCACACACAATATTAGAACAAAATACAAAGATTCAAGAAAATACTGAAAGTAATAAGTTGCAGAAAATCAAAATGAACACAGGATATGTTTTTGGCCTAAGCCCCGGAGGTTCGGCGACCAGATCTAACGCCTACATCCCCCGTTGAGCATCCAAATAATGGATATTGCTCGGTTGCACTAACAAGCCAAAAATACGGCAACAACAGTTACAAGATTTGTACAAGGCTGAAAGCAAACAGACACTTATCTTTTCAGCCTTCGATCGATCTTCGCTTACAGCACAAAATAAGACCAGATCACACAAGATCCGTCAAAACCACTCATTCACAGCCCGAACCACAGAAGACTCAGCACAACAATCACTCAAAGACTCAAGACTTCCTCCTAAACAGAAGATCTACTTTGAGAGTAAACAGTTTACAAGAATCAGAAGTAAACCCTAAAGAATGAGTTGATTCTCTCTACACAGACGAAGACCTAACCCTAGAAATTGAGAGAGAATGAAAGACCAACTGAATCGATCGAATGAATGAGGCGTCTCTCAGAAGATAAGTAGTCGAAGTCTCTAGAATATCATCCAACGGCCAAGTGAGGTGTCAAGTGTCAACAATCCAGCCATAGCACCTTAATAATAAAAGTGTCATTCCAAGTAACACGTTTTTAGCCAATTGTTGGAAGCACACTTTCAGCCAGCCTTTGGTCATAGGTTCGAATCTCAACAGCCCCCATAATTAAAATTTTGTGAAAATTTCCCTTACAATTCTTTTATTTCAACTCCATCCCTAGTTACACTATTGCTCAAGAATAAGCACAAATATTTATATATCAATATTTTTGAGAAATATTATTTTGTGTTATTGAATAATCACAATCTTATACAAATCAGTATTCCAGAAGAATATTGTTGCTCTTGTAGAGTAGAAATTTGTACATATAAAAATTATAGACAAATATCGCGTCGTTGCTCTTAAAGAAGCACAACTTTGTTTATATAGAGTATTCCACTTCTCATAAAGATATGCTTTCTTCCATTTCCACACTAAGAAAATTTAATTAATATAATTGAAATAATAAATTTTACTTATATTTTTCCTAATATACCCCTACCTTGAATAATTGTTTAAATAGCATTAGTTCATATTTGTTGATAATAAGACATATTAAATATGAGTATATTAGAAATTAAGAAATCAACTATAACTTCAAAAGGAAAGTGGACTGTAATTTGCGATAAATTAATAAAGAAATCAAATATAACTTTATAGGACAGAAGGGGTGTAAAATTTAAACATATAAATATTATAGAAAATAGTGTGTTGTTCTTGAATGAGAACAACTTTATTACTTCATATATATTTTAGGAAAAAAAGAATTATATGTGTAATACGGAAGAAGTATAATTATATTTTTTAGAGTATGGTTTTGTTCTTGAAGAAACACAATATAAGAATATAACATCCTAGAAGGATAAATATCTATTTGCATATACAATTATTTTTATTTGCACGTCAATTAGGTGCCTAAATATATATTTTTATTATGATATTTTAGTTCAAAGCTAAAAAGGGATGAATTTGATGTTTGTAATATATTGATGGTACATAATGTTGTTATGGACTAAAATTTATAAACATAATTTCATATTATGTATCATATACTATATTTTCCTTTTCTATCATGATGAAAAATATTTTAACCAATGTTTTAAAAACTGATCTGGATATCGACCCGAAAAAGGAAGAGAGTCAAGAGTTAAATGGTCGAACTGGATGACAAATTAAATAAATAAATACACAAATAAACTATAAAATATCATAAATGTAAGAGATTTTTTAATTTTAGTTTACTATTTCAAAATAAATATAATCCATGTTTATTAATTAGATTTATGATAGTAATTTATTTTATAACCCAAAAGACTAACAATTAATATTTCCAAAATAATTTGCTTTATTCAAATTGAAATTATTTGTGACTATAATCTTATTGGGGGTTATGATTTGTTAAGGAAAATAATGGAGTAAACTAGTTAACACTTAGAATTGACAGTTGGCTAGTATCTCATAATGAAAGATTACTAAAATATTGGAAGGAGAGTCTCCTTTAAAAAAGAACTAGTATCCCACATTGGAAGATTACTATAATCCCTATACAATAAAAGAGCCACTTTTCATTTTACTGTTCACAATTTCGTCCTCCGAAACGACGTCGTTTTGGCACATGGTTTTCCCCTTTTTCTTCTTCGTCCTGAGAATCAGCTCGCTAAGCCCTATCTACCTCGCTAAGCCCTATCTACCGAAATCGTCTTCTCACGATAGCAATCGCCACCTTCACGCACAGCCTCTCCGCCGGTAGCAAGCTTCGAGCTCTCGACCTCAGCTCCGGCCTCGGGCTCTTCAATTTGCAGATTTTCGAAGTGGGTATGGTCTTTTTCAGTCTCGAAGTCATCATTTTCGTGGGTTGTCGGTAATTTTCTAATTCTTTTGTAATTGAAGGCCTAAACAGAGGCAGCACCGCATCTGCTGCTGCTACCGATGCGGTGACTCCACAGGTGACGACGGGCAAGGCCGCGAGGACGAGGAGAAAGTCGCCAGCGCTCAGTTTAGTACTCTTTTTCTTCATACTCATTTATATACAATCATTTGTGTGCGCGATATGAATTTGGGGAACGTAAAAAATGCTGTTAAATTTTTGAAGTTTTTTGGGTAAAGGTTGAATTTCTGTTTTTGTATAAACTATATGTTATCAATTACTTCACGTTTCTTCCCTTTTGGGTGTTTTCTGAACCTAATTTCTCTTTAATTTCCGTGGGTTTATAATTTTAATTTCAGTTGACGTGCCTTGGTCTCCTTCTGTAAATAACTGAGGATTTAGTCCATTTCACAAAAATGGCGCAGTGTGTACGAAGCCTTCTCTGTCGCCTTCTCATTTTCTTGGCTGTTTAAATTCACATTTTGTTGAATTTTCTCGTGTGTACCGATACATATGACTGCATGAAAATTATTGTACATCTATATTAGGAATAAAGCATTTACAACCTCCCCAATTTGGTTTCTTGGTAGTTTTATTATTTGGGCTAATGTTTGACTTGATCTGAGAGAAGATTGTTCTCGAAGACCTTGGATTTATTATTCGATTCTTGTGAAATTAGTTTGAGGGTTTGTTTGATTCCCTGCCTTTTGATCTGTAGGTTGGTAGTTGGAATGGGTTGTGTGTGTTGGATTCTGGGTAATTTATTCTGAAGAGCTTTTTGGATTCCCTGGTTTTTGTTAGATATTCGGGGTAATTGATTTTGACAATTGTTTGATTCTCAGATTAAGAATTTTGATTATTTTGTAGGTAAATTGAATTGATGGGAAATAAAAGTTCAAGTCCTAGGGATGGGGGGAGTTGGAGGCAATCTTCATCATTCTCATCCAGTTCGTCAAATTCGTGGCAACACGAACATCCTCAATCAACAAATAATAACATCATGCTCAAACGCCGTTATTTTTGGGTATGTTACGAGACTGTAGTGCGTCCCATTAGTGATACATTGAAGTTTAATTTTTTGCTGATTCTTTGCTGTTTCGTAATTGCAGCCCTGATGACACTCCTTGCGACGGAGGTGAGACAAATTCGTTCACAAAAAATTTAGTTTTGTGTTGATTTCAATGATAATTGGTGCATTATTTGATTGTTTCAGTTTCACCTCAGGTGGCTCTAACTTTTAACCCTGCATTTGTCAGAAGTAATTTTTATTAGGTTAGGGTTCATAATAGATTTAGACTTCTGTACTAGATTTATGGGTAAGAAGTTTTTTTGGTGCTTTTGTGATATTGACACGGCCTCGTATAAGAGAGACATGCACTTAAATGAATTAGGATTTACATTCCACATGATCTACATTGCGATTTTATCTACCATTTTTAGTAAGAATAAAGGTTTTTATATTGGATGTATTGCTGTTCGTGGCAGTGGTTAAATCACTGTTGGTTATTTTTACTTAGCAGCTGATGATTTTCTTTTATTATCTATTCTATGTTGGAGTATTGAATTTTCTACTTTGCATTTTCTTTAGTTATTTCTCTTATGGATGGTGGCAGCAATAGTGCTGGAAGTCATGATCTGGAAAAGGAGCATTGCCAAGAGATCTATGCTAGATCAAAAGAAATGGTAAACTATTAGTGGCAATACCCTTGGATATCACAAGTTTTCCCAATGTTAACTACTTTCTGCAATTTACTGTACATAACATGTATGTTAGTTTTAATCTATCTTTATTTAATCACTCTTTACTTTTTGCCTTATTTTTTTTACCTAGATTAAGGTGAAAGTGTGCAGTGATTTTTGACTGTTTTGCTTGTTATTAGCAGTGGAGTTTCAGCAGCAGATCAGAGTTTTGATGTGGGCTTTTTAAGAAACAATGGAACCACAAATGAGTTTGAATCAGATTACTCGACCAAAATCATCAGTTTCTTGAAGCAAAACTATATTTTGCTTGCTAATCATGTTTGGCCTGTGAGTTCATTCTCATATTTCTCGAGTCAATTTGAGGTTTGAATTGTCTATCATTCATTTCTACGTGGGCAAGCCTCCAATTATAGATAATATAAAGTTGTTGAATTTCCTATTTATTTGGATAGTTCTCTGCAATTATCAATGTAGAGCATGTTTTACTTACTTTTTGAGGAAATTTTCATGCACCACGTTGAAATAGTGAAATTTGGAACCTCAAAGTCGATGTAACTCTAGCAATCACTTAAAATGGCTTGTTGTGTTTCTGATTTAATCTTTGTTTATTATTGCTCTTGTAAGAAGGGAATATAGCTTAATCCATGGAAGAAAATATTATTCTGAAATGCTATTCACAGGAAATGGAGTTTGATTGGAGAATTATTGTGGGTACTGTTATTGGATTCCTTGCTGCTGCTCAGGTGGCATTTTTGTTCCTATGCTCACTCTAATCATTGGATTTGATCCGAAAACATCGACTGCAGTCTCAAAGTGTAAGGGTTTAGGCTCAAATCATTGTAGATATCATGAATTGTTCTTTTGTTGCTTTCAACTGATTATTGTATCTGAATAGCTTTGAAATTATGAAGAATCACTCCTTGCAAATCCTCCGCCTCGACTCATTAGTTCATCATAGAGGGTATGCTTATGAAGTCGTCATTTTGATCATTTGACTGCGTTTAAGGTCTTTTTGTTTTCTTCATCAGGCATGATTACTGGTGCAGCAATTCAAGATTACACATAATGTTTTCCATCAGAATTGTTTCAAATATGAAACAAGTAAGTTTACAACTTGTTGGCTTTTAGTTATCTATATATTTAATAAAGTATGAAATT
The DNA here is from genome assembly GCA_035079005.1 of Fraxinus americana. Taxonomy (NCBI): domain Eukaryota; kingdom Viridiplantae; phylum Streptophyta; class Magnoliopsida; order Lamiales; family Oleaceae; genus Fraxinus; species Fraxinus americana. Next base: position 1,674,220 of record CM068707.1, on the reverse strand, counting down.
TATATTTACCATCCCTTACAAATCAATAGTATTTGTATCTAAAACATTAAATTCGCATAATAGATACAAATCAATAATTATGCAATCACGGTTATATTTCATTGCTTTACTGTGATTTATGTTTTAATGAATATTTCCAATTCAAGCAGCTTCTGAAAATCCTTCCAAGGGAATTTTTACTACTCTTCCCAAGTCAGGAGGAGGCGAGTTTGCAAAGTTTTACAGCCTCCCTGCTTTAAATGATCCTAGAATTGGTATGTGACTAATGTTTGCACCACTCGAATACTACTGTCCTTTTTTCGTTTGTACATATATAAATGTAGACCAATTACACTTTATGTTAACATTTCTCAGAGGAGTTTATTATGTCCAAGTTTTCAGTCTGTCTATTTCATCTCCTCTTCTAATTGATATCATGTGGTTTTGGCGTTCTTGGAGACATTTCAGGCCATTCATATTTCTAGGTAATTTTTATCATAGAGTCTTGATGTTTATGTTTATATATTAATTCTACTCCAGAATGAATCTTCCATTCCTTATCTGTAATACCCATTCTTTATACCTGGAGGCCTGACATATTTTCTGTTGTAATCTTGAAGTTCCTTCTGAAGCTTTGCCTTAGCATTTTACATTATATTTAGTCTCATTTCAGTTTCATTTGCTGCATTATATTTAGTAAGATCAAATTTGGAACAATGATTGGTATCTTGACGATTTTCGATTAATGCTAGATTAAATACGTATGTCTACTTTTCCCTCACAAGGACATTCTTGCAGGACTTGGATGACATGAATATTGAAATTATGAGGAATACTCTCTATAAAGCATACCTTGAGGATTTCTATAGATTCTGTCAGGTAAAGGGTTTATTTTCGAATTTTCAAAGTTCCTTTTCTTTTGCCTTGGAAGTGTGAATTCCTCGGTGGGACTCAACTGTAATTTGAAAGTTTTAAAATAGAAACTTGGTTGCGCAACTACAGAGATAATGTCTGACATCCTAGCTTATGAGGCTGACAGAAGGGCAGCTAATATCACCATTGACAGGTTCTTTAGTCTGAAATTTTTCTTTTCGTGTGTGTACAATGTATTGTCACATGATGTGCAATTTTTTTTTTTTGGAAGTTAGATGTACTCTGAATTGAATGCGGTAGAAAAGAAATAGGAACCATAAACAATTTGCAAATGTTTATGACGTGAGCTCATCTTCTTGTGTCAAAACTCTGATTTCCCTGCATTTTAATAGTCTAGAGCCAAACAGTTCTTTTGTCTTTCCACTTAGGTTCCAGTTCTTATGTAATATGAATTATTTTTCTTCTTACACTGGGAAGATGTCCATTGTCTAGGAGAGAGACAGTTCTTTTGTCTTTCCACTTAGGCTTGTATACAGTTTTGTTGCTTTGATGCTTTCAGAATCTGTAGCCTTGTAGAATGTTTAATTATATGCCTTCAGTTGCCTGATAAGAATTTCATGATCCTTTTGAATCCTTCATTAGGAATCATTTTTCTAATACTATAACATACATACATTATACATTGTAAAAAAAAAATTAAAAAAAATAAACTAACAAAAGAATCAATTTTTACAGTTATACAAACATTAGACTAAAAAAAATAATTTAAAATCACTCAACGCTATTAAATACACAATTAAACTGTAGCACGTGCATCGCACGTGCGCACACTAGTATTGAAAGAAGAGTCTCATTTATTTGGGTCTTCTATTGCAATAGTTTGCCCGTCAAGATAGTTAATTGCTTTTGTGAAAAAAAAAATATTAACTAGATTAATTGGAAAATCGCAGCCGGGTTGATGGTTTATTAGCCGGTTCTTTATTTTCTGGCTAATGTATAGTACCGGATGGGATTAGAGGCCGATTCACGGATTTTCCGATTGAATCGGTCGGTCTAATATGATTTTTATAACATTGATTTTAACACATCCTATGAATGTCGATAAATTGCTTTTGTCTGCTTTTTTATATCATGTTGTTTGCTCCTGAAGATCATAATTTTATAAGATCTAACATTTTTACAAAAATATATAATTCATTTGCTCCCTGAAGAGCAAATTCTTATATAATGCAATACTTCAAATAATAATTTATTGTTGCTCATTAAGAAATACAATTTATGCTAATATCTTGAAAGAATATTGCTTGCTCTTAGAGATTGAAAAATATTTATATGCTAACTTTCTATTAAAATTCTATCAGGTTAATAGTTATTATTGTATGGTAATATGATGTAAAATAGTTGTTGGGTGAATTGATCCATACTCATTGTGATTGAAAATAATAATTAGTTTTTTGACAAAATATGTGAATCGCGTTCTATTTGTGTTGAACATTGAGTGCCAAAGAGCCCTGGCGCAATTAGACAACGACATTTTTGTGGCTTTCGAGGGAGTTAAAGAAAAGAAGGTAGGGCGGGGTCCTTGTCCCGTTTAATATATATATATATATATATATATATATATATATATATATATATATATATATATATATAGATATATATATAAAATTTATTTTTATTGTTCATATTTATTAGATTTAACAAATAACTTTAGTTGTCATTTTCTATTAAAACTAATGAAATTTCATAAAATTTTTTATTTAAACTATTGAATTCTAAAAAAAAAAAATGAAACGGGGCGGATCTAGCGGGGTGCCCGTTCCCGGCACAAATACTCAATTAAGCGGGTTATCCCAACCCTTTTTGGGGCGGGGCCCCGCGGGTATCGGATTTGTCGAATTTTTTTGTCATCCCTAAGTCAAAAATGGTGACTAAGCCGAATCCCCGGAATATTTTGTGATCAAAGTTTAATATAGAAGAAAAAAAATAGCTAGACAAAGTTAACATGTTCCAAAGGAGTTTCCTAGGAAGGGAGAGAAACTATTGCATACAGCTACGTTTAATGTTGATTTTATTGAGATTAGGAGGTAGCATGCCTTTTTGGTTGCCCGTTGGACGATGTCTATCCTAACAGAAATGGTTGACATCCTCTTTAACGCGTTCCTGCTTTTTATTTCAAAATATTGGTGATAACCTTATGATGAATTAATTGTTCATTGACTGACATTTTTTAAGTTTTTTAGAGGGAGGGAGAAAACTACTGATGACTACAAAACAAAAGATGATATTATCCATTCGTGTTTAATATGTACCAAAGATGATATTGCATATCAAACATGCACAGTAACCTCTGATGGCATGTTGATACGTACATTAATTTTGTCTAATATCCAATATACGAACAATATGGCCTTAGCACTCGTTAATAATAACTCTTAAAAGTCACAGGTTTGATTGTTGGAAGTTTCATAAGCAAAGTCTATATATTGATCATCATAAGTTCATTTTGTTGAAAATTGGAAATTCTAATTTTATACCATCGAGGAAAATAAAATCAATAAAATAAAATAAACATTCAAGATGAAAGGTTCACATGAACGTGATAGTACTATCTCTTCCGTCGCTACAATAATTCAATGAAGTTTCCAAAAGAAAATTGGGCACGTCATTTTATTTGCTTGTGGAAATTTGATGAAGCTTTGATGACATTAGCCAATTTAAAAACTTTATAAACTTAAGGGTTAGCTACAACAATGTAGAATATACTTTGAATGAGCATGGGATATGACTAGATGATGGTGATTGTGGTCCGATTGTGTGGTGAATGGTGATGGTGGTGCAATGGTGACGGTGATGGAGATGGTGTATTGTCAAAATTTGACGATTTCTATTTATTTCTTTTTGGTGGGGTTGGTGGCAGCGACAATACTAGAGATGATGGTACAATGATGAAGAAGGTTAGGGCTTTGCACGTCGTGGTCTATGGTGGCGTGGAGGCAGGCAGCTCTAGTCTTGTGAAATTTGCAGTGCTTAATATAAAATGTCGTCTTTTAATAAATTTCGAGTTCTATAATTTCATCTTCCTAGCTATTTTTTCAGTTTCAATAGCACTAATTTTTTTACACGGATTCGTTAGTTATCACTTTCGTCAATTCTATTAACGTTATGATATACATTATCGGAGTTCTTAACTAAACAGAAACGATCACGTAAATATATAATTAACAAAATAAAAAACTAGGGTTATAATAACATGGTTATTCATGTAAATTTACAATTGAAAAATTAAACAATGCAAGGATACAATATGATAATTATACAGTGTGTAATAATAATAATAATAATAATAATAATAATAAATCGATCATTGTATCACAATTGGTAACTAAATAACTCAACTAGCACTTCCGAATTCAAATTATCAAAAAAGTTATATACACGTTAATAGAATTTACAAAGAGCGTATGTTACACTAATTGTAACTTATTAAAAGAAAGAATTCTCAAAATTCATCGTATTTTCCTTTAAACTGGATTTATGTTTTAATTTTGCAATATAGCCAAAAAAAAATTAAAAAAATCAGTATTTATTAGATCACAATGAACTTAATTGGGCTCCATTGAGAGGTATATTTTCTTATTGGGCTGGGCATATGCCATCAGAACCATAAACAAAAATTGACATAATTAGCATCCATATGAATAGTACAAGAAACGTGGCATTTAGCGTGAAGCCCAACTTGCCAATTGAAAATCCTCAAAAACCAAACCCCATCTTCATTAATTTTTCCAAAAAATAAATTATTACAAAAATCTATGTTCAACTGATTATGTTGTCCACTTCAATTGCTCCATGGCATACTTGCTGCTATTATCCTGTACCTAAATATTTGTTCTCCCCAAATCTCCACCTCCAAAACAAGAAGAAAATCTCTTTAAGACCATCAATAAAACTCTGCATAAATAACAGTTTCTTCACTTTTACCGCAACAAAAAGTTGTAGCGAAGATCAGGAAAAGAATCAGAAGCGTTATCCGAAAAACGACCCAGATCAAGAAAATCCCAAATTATGCCAAGATTTTTACTCTTCAATTGAAAACCCAAAGGCCCAATTTAGGGAGAGTGAAAGGGAACCAGAAAGTGATATAGATAGCCTTTTGAGCATTTCATCAAAGATGTGGTGGACAGATTTCAAAGCTTTCTTGGGTCAAAGAATTAATTTGAAAGGTGTTGCTTCTTCTGTGGGAATTTTGTCCAAAGACAAGCACTTGGCAATCCCACATGTTTCTGTGCCTGATATACGGTATGTTGATTGGGGTGAATTGAAGAAAAGAGGGTTTAAAGGTGTGGTCTTTGATAAGGATAATACTATTACTCTTCCTTACTCTTTGAGCTTGTGGGCTCCCCTTGGATCATCCATAGAGCAGTGTAAATCATTGTTTGGTAATGATATTGCAGTGTTCAGTAACTCTGCAGGTAATTTTGATGAAACCTATTTAGAATTTTTGGCTAATTTTATTGTTTTGAAGGGTTGTTAGTGTTGTTTAATCAATTGTCTGATTTTTTTATTACATTGTGAACTTTTAGGATTATATGAGTATGACCCTGATGGTGCAAAAGCTAAAGCTCTTGAGGATGCAATCGGGATAAAAGTGATTAGGCATAGTAAGTTTTGTTTCGATTCATCAGCTAGAAAGCTGTCATTTAACTTGTCTTATTTCCCGAATTTCTTGTGTTTTGGGTATGCATTTGATTTGGTGGACTCTGTTAAATATATCAATCAAGATTAGGGTAATGCTCACATTTAGACACTGGAATAGTATTGATTAAGTGTTTTCTTTGATTATTTGTCCAATCTAGGTGTTAAGAAGCCAGCTGGAACTGCTGAAGAAATTGAAAAGCACTTTGGTTCTGAGTGTTCAAGAATTATCATGGTAATGAGATTTGTATAGATGATCAATCTATGCTCTTGTTACTTTTTCTGTTTTGTCTGTTTTAGTTTAATCATTTTATTGGACAATAAACTTGTTATGTAAATGATAGGTGGGTGATCGGCCCTTCACGGATATTGTTTATGGAAATAGAAATGGTTTTTTCACTATATTGACTGAACCACTTAGTCTTGAGGGGGAGCCGATGATCGTACAGCAGGTTGGTTTTTCTCAGCTTTTTCTTTCTGTGCTGCCTGAGCAACCCTTTTCACCTTTAATATAGTACCATTGAACCTGAAAAATTCTTTTGTAAGTGTGAATTGCCGATTGCTGAGACACCGTGTTATCATCTTCGTGTTACAAAGTCTTTTAGTCACTCATCTCATGATGATCATCTCATGATGATCGCAAAGTAATTATGAACTCATTTACATTGCATAACTACAGAAGATATGCATATTGTAAACTCCAACATTTATAAGTTCTGCTAAATTAAAGATGTTAGAATCGACATTTCCAGACACAAGCTCTGGCTAGAGCTTCCATGCTTTTCGTGGGAAACCACAATATCTCCTTCACAAAATGACATATAATGTTGGAGATTGGTTTTGATGTGAAGAATGTATATTGTTTCTTGAAACTAATAAAGGAAAGAGCACCAAAAATTTGATAAGTGATTATTGCACAATGCAAATGCATGAAAAAAACTTTTTGAAGCTTGCATATAACCCCCTTATGCTCCATCTTACCAAAATCTCTTAGGTTTACCCTAAGTAATTCTAAATCAATTTATTTGTAGAATCATCTGAGTTGGCTTTGAAAGGCTGTTCTGCAAGTTTTTACTTTCTCCCAAATACTAGTGAAATTGTAACCGCAGTCTGCGGATAGGAACGGCCTCAGAATGATGGTTTTTCTCAGTAGACATTTTAACTCTTCATTCGATATTTTATTACTTCAGAGCTCTTGGGAGAGCAGCAAAGTCCCATGTCATGACTCACCTATCATTTACAGGATTACCATTTTGGAGAGGTCCATCTCATTGAACCTCTTCTACTACTAGCTAATATTTGCAGAGAAAGTTACATAATTCTAAGAATTTTCAAACTGCCACCTGGCTTACACAATAGACTTTCAGAGTTGGTTTAGTTTTCTAATTGCTAAATGTGCTGTTTATAGGTCTGATTCCTCCATACATACTATAACTACACGAAGAGATTACATGCTTACATATGTTGCTAAAATTATTACATATTCCAATATGTATATAATGAATCAATTGGATGGGAGACTAGTTGCATCAAAATTAAAATGGAATATCAACAAAGAATAGGTGCCTGGAAAAAATTAATAAATTAAATAAACTGAAAAAAAATAGGTATTTGAACATGGGTATTATTTTATTCTTTTTACCTGAACTTATGCTCTGTCTTTATCTAGATTCATTCACAGTTTAACCGACAAGTGAAAAATGAACAATGAGAACTGAAATACAGTTATAATGAGAAACAGATTGTAGATAAAATGGCGACTTGTGTAGCTGGAGCATGTCTTGCATAGGTTAAAGAAACTCGTATAAACAAGTTACAAGATGGTTTCCTAATAGGACAAGTTAAAAGATGGTGAGATGAAGAAGTGAGCACGGTTTATTGTGGTTACAAAGAATTTATTCATAGGATATTTTGATAGATGTGGCAATGGATCGAACGAAGTGATGGATAGTGATTCATGTAGCCGACTTCAAATCCACTAGGAATATGTCTGTTAGTATTTTGTTGTAGACCACACTTTTCGTAAGATCCATTATTATTTCTCCTAAAAAGTTACTAATAATTTTACACAAACAGACCCTAAAGATTTGTTTGTCCTGGGAACTTTTGCATTTGGCGAATCAAGTCATTGAAGTAGAGCTTAAATTCTGCTTATTACGGAATATATTTTGATATGTCAAAGCAAAATCTTTTCAGGTGAGGTCTCTTGAAGTGGCTCTTGTGAATCGATGGTCCGGAAAAGGGTTGAAGGCAATCAATCACAGGCTTCTTCCTGATCCTGAGAAATGTGTAAAAGATGTAACACTCTAACAAATGTCATTTATACTTAAGAAAAGTCAATTCTTTTGTAGTTAATTGTTTATTATATTTTTTGCGTGAAAGATTGATTGACTACATTTTTTTCATTCATGTTACAGTTGAAATCATTGTAGAACTTACTTAAGTGGTGCATAAGCACTCTTCTTTATTGTTTATTCTAAAGTTCCACAATCCATGTTCATCTGTGCATTAGTGTTATGAAAAATAACAAGTACTGTCTTAGAATTCATGGATGATCTGATCTCACTTACTAATGATAAATAATTTACTTTGTTGAAAACTTGATATGGAGATAATCTTTTATCTCCAACTGATGATGTCTTTCTTGGACGAGTAATTACTCATTACCTCTATGCTAAGGTAATGCTTTGATTCCCAAATTTAATTGTATACTTAGATTTCTCACATTCTTTGCTGAATGCAAGTCAAGGCATGTTTAATCAAATTGGTGTTATGGTTTTGGCTGTTCCTAAGGATATACTGTTATTATCTGTTTGTTTTAAGTGGTTTGACTACCCTCTTCATAATTGGTGTTATTTAAGAATAATGCTGGCTGTTCCCCATTGGTGTTGAGTAGCATTACTCGTTGTTTAATGAAACATTGAGTGATCCAATGACATCAACCGGCTCCTTTTCTATCTACTCTTGCACTCTTGGCCCTCAAAAACTCGAACCAGAACTAATCGGGGGAACAAAAATCCCTTGTAACACCACCCTCTTAAATGTTACCGACATTATATCACTTCAATTCTGAACAAGTATTCCAGCACACCATGGGAAATGCCACAACCTTCATTTATTGCTTGACAAATAAAGAACAACGTTCTTTTATCCTTTTGATTTTTCTTTAATTCCGTGAATGAGTAAGGCTCATACTAGCTCCTGTTTGACACCCATTTTGAAGAAAAAATAAATTTTGGAATAGTGATTGATAGAAGAATGTGTGGTTGAAAAGTATTGAGAATTTTAGTGATTGATAGAAGAATAGTTAAATGCATGTTTAATTGCCTGGTATATCTCATACATGTGCACCCCTATTCGTTTTGCACGTTTGGTATGGTAGTTTAGAAATTACCGAGCAATATTGAGGAAGATTTTATTACCTTCTCATGTACCATCAATCGTATCCCGGGTGTTCAATCTTGAAGCACTCACTACACACTAGAAAAAAATTGGGAATCGACCATCAAGTATAAGCTACAATATAGAAGTCATATGGTATTTGGAAGAACTATTGGAATAACTAGTCTAATCCAATTTCGGGCCATTCCCTAAATGGTTTTGTGTCATGATATTTATTTATTTATTTATTTTTAAATTGATAGTTTATAAGTGGAGTTGAAACATATGACATTTAAAAAAAAAAAAAATTATCTCCTAATTACAATTCTAACTCCAATGTCAATCCAATCGAATATTACCTAAAAGTAATCTGGAAATTGGTTCTCCTTTAATTTGAAAAATAAATAATATTTAAAATAAATAGTACATGAATTTTAATTATGACATTAGGAGTATGTTTGGCTTTGGTAGTTTTTTGTTTCCAAACGTGCACTAAATATAGAGATGTCAAGACAGACGGATCGGTCAGACTCGTGAAAATTGGCCCGGATCGACCCGAGACCGCGGGCCGACCCTTGATCCGAGTGGCCGGTTCACTGGTCAAGGAGGTGTGACCCACGGACTTCACGGGTTGCACTTTCACAGGCCGCGGTTAACCCGCTAGTCCGTGAAAAAAAATTTTAAAAATTTGAAAAAAAAAAGGAGGGGAGGTGGGGGGGGGGGGGGGGGGGGATGAAACCTAATTGATATGAAATATAAATTATAATAAAAGTAGGTGGCAACCTAGTTGGGATGTACTTATACTATAAATATTTGATAATAGTAATTAGAAATACATTTAGTTGTTATTTGTTTAAGTTAAATTTAATTTTGTAAAGTTATAAATAATTCATGTAATATTAAATTTGAATTCTATATAAACATTTCTTGGTATAAATATGAATTTATCATTTTGTTCAATTTTTAGTTTACATTTAACAATATTTTTTGCTATAAATATGAAAAATTCTATATTTTTATAATTTTATTTATATAATAATACGAGCCAAATCGAAACAAATCACGACCCGTGAGCCGCATGGGCTTGACCCAGATGGGTCAACGGGCGGGCCTAAGCTGTAGTTCAAAATTTGTGGGCCAACCCGGAACCAGTTCGGAAACTGTAGTGGGCGGATTTTTTTTCACGTGGGTCGTTACCGGACTCATATGTTAACGGGCCGACCCGGACCACCTGAATTGACATCTCTAACTAGATATAATGCCCACTCAATACCTTAAAAAATAAAAACAAAAATTAAAATCTTATTTATTATATCGTTCCATGTTGTTTAACAATAATGCTGAACAAACAAGGGAAAAAAAAGGGAAAAAAAAAACATACTGATGTGTCAGCCTAAAATTGAGTGTTTTTATGATTTTTTTCCCATTTTCAAATGAAAAATTGCCACATCAGCGTGTATTTTTGCTTTTCTGTCATTAACCTTGGCCATGTAGCATGGTTGGTTGAAATTATAAATTTTATTTACATTTTTTCTAATATTCCTCTACATTGAATAATAATAATTCACATTGTTGAAAACAAGACATATTAAATATGAGCATATTAAAAAATTAAGACATTAATTATACTCTCAACAATGAATATACTCTATAATTTGGAACGAGTAAAAAATAAAAAACAAATCAAATCTATCGTTATAGAACGAAGGAAGTAATACGTTTTGAACGCGTTCCGCGTGTCGACACGTTTCCGTATGTTAAATGAATAGACAACTCAATACAATTAAGTTAATGTTCTATATATCGATCCACAAAATGTAGTACAGCTAGCTGTCTCTCTGACAGACAATAAGAGTAGGAACCTTTTTTTTTTCTTTGAAAAATTACAGGAAAAAAAAAAAAATAGTCAAAAGGGAGGTTTTGTAGAGGATGAAGAAGCCAAGAATCCAAAGGACATGCATAATAGAATTGCTGTTGGCTCATTTACTATTAGAATTTATTGGGACACTCTCTTCACCTACTTCTCTGCCATTCCCATTAGTGAAATTAAAGGTCGCCTACAGCTTACTCTGTAATTTCCTGGATTGCAATTCCAACATTATTAAACTGATTACTATTTTGTATGTTGTGAATGTTAACTAAGCGGAACTCGACAAGATAAGTGACAAATTTGATTCAGGGCAGCTCCCTTCGTATCGAGATTATCAGCTTTATACGGCTTCAAGATAAAATTTCTTTTAAGATTACGAAGATATCACGATTACATAGGTTGATAACAAAAGATATAGTAATTGACACAATCCATCGTAATACAACCTAGCAATATTTATTATAATTTATATAAATTTCTTGGATGATTAATATGAAAATGTGATTAGCTAAGAATAAGGTTGTCCCGAATTCAATTAGATTTTGAAAGCTGAAACAACTATGTAAAATTCGACAAGTTGCAGTGGAGGTCCTCAATCTATTTAATTTGTGCAAACGAGCCACCTACCTTTTTACGACGAATTGATCCTAGATTTTTTCAAGTTTGTTGCGATTAGTTCCCCGTTGACAGTTCTCATTCATTCAACCATTCAAAAATGAGATATTTATCAAACTGCCTATAAGTTACTAAAAACAAAAACTAAAAAATCACGAACAACTTCTCCACTCTCAAAGTGCCCATCACAAGTGGAAAACGGGGAGGGTTTCTAGGGTTTTGTGTAGGAGGTAATGGAAAGTGAACCCTAGACACGTATTGGGTTGGGTAGTTCGTAGATATTACTACTCATCAATACTTCGAGTACAAATGGTACAATTTTTCCTAACCATGGCAATGGATCGAGCCAACCCACGAGCTCGGCTCAAGCTCGTGAGAAATGAGCCACGAGCTCACAGTCGAGCCGGCTCGTGGCTCATTTGCTCGTGGGCGAGCTCGGCTTGGCCCACGAGCTCGTGAGCTCAAGAGCCAAGCCGTGAGCCCACGAACTTTTTGAATTTTTTTTTTTTTTTACTTTTTCACTTTTTTTTAAAAAAAATTCTTTAATTTTTCATGAGCCCACGAGCTGCTCGCTTGCTCGGCTCGTGGAGCTCACTTGCGGCTCGGCTCGTGAAAACACGAGCCGACGAGCCGCTCATCCCGTTTGCCATCTCTAATTTTTCCACTAGTTCTTGCTCGTTAATATTGTTTCTTTTCCGAGTTTATGCATCTAAATATTTATTAGGTCCGCCCACTTCAGATCCAAGCTTAGCTCCCGAGTCAGATTTTTTTTTTTCCTAAACCTGAAGTGAGGACTTTGCCTGTATAGTACACAGAAGCTCCATATTTAGCATGTGACACGCCTCTCAAAATTTGTAGAAAATTGGTTAAATTTTTTAGGCAAATCCAATTCCTCCCATGCCTTCAAAATCGTGTAAAGATTCAAATTTTACATTGTGAGATATAAATGAGAGTTTAAATGCAGCTGCAACAATTTCAACTAACCACACGCTTCTTCACCTGTTTATATTTACTTCTTCTGATAACTCTTTATATACACATTTCCACCCCTTTGGATAATTCTCATCACTCAACACTCTTTCTTCTCCAAGTCTTCTCTCTTGAAATGAAGATGGAGCGGAAAAACAGTAAACATGCTTCGGTGCTCCTTTCGGCTACCATAGCTGCATTGCTTACTCAACATTTGGTCATTCCTGTCATGTCTTCAGCTACCTTTGAGGATCAAAAGACCTATTACTCCCCGGACCCAAGTACGGGAACTCCACCTTCAAGTCCGTTAATATTTTATTTATTTTTAATCAGTAGGTGCACCTGAACGTCCTAGCTAAGTGGAGAAACTAACATCTTCATTTTGTAACACAGGTTCTCACACGCCTCCATCGCATGGCTCTGGTGGCGGCCATGGAACGCCGACACCCTCTCACGGAACGCCTTCACATGGAGGAGGAAGCTATGGCCGCACGCCACCATCTGGAAACTGTGGGAACCCCCCAAGTGGAGGGCACCATCCTACTCCTCCCACTGGAGGTGGTGGTGGTTACTATAACCCTCCTCCAAGCTATACCCCAACTACACCCACCATTGTGAGTCCACCCACCATTTTAAGTCCTCCAACCACTCCTATCGACCCCGGAACTCCAGTTACTCCAATCGACCCTGGAACTCCATCAATACCATCACCTCCATTTGCATTTGATCCAAACTCACCTCCTTTTACTTGCAAGTAAGTACTACTATTCAACTTTTTTTTCTTGAGAAAAACCACATTAGCAGGCATGTTTTATTAATAATAAAAATAAACATAGTACAGACTTTGGATGGGTCTCAGACTGACCTACTACGATTCATGTTACAACACACTATTAGCTTATTTGTTTTGTCTTGTAAACTGTAGTTACTGGAGGACTCATCCGGGACTGATCTGGAGGTTGTTCGGCTGGTGGGGAACCGTTGGTGGAGCATTCGGTGTGGCTAGCCTACCTGGGCTTGGATCGAGCACGAACCTGCTACAAGCTCTTTCAAATACCCGACCTGACGGGCTCGGAGCCCTCTACAGGGAAGGCACAGCTGCATTACTCAACTCCATGGTGCACAGGGGTTTCCCTTACACAACAAGGCAAGTTAGGGATAGATTTGCAGCTGCACTTAGCTCAAACAAAGCTGCAGCAGCTCAAGCTAAGCTCTTCAAGCAAGCTAATGAGGGAAGAACCAAGCCTAGAGCTTGAATTATCAGTGAATTTTATTTTTAAATTTGAGTGACAGACTGTGTTTTCTCATATTTAGTTTCATGTCCATGCTGTATTACCTCAAATTGTGCGTCTTTGGAATGATATTTTATGTTTATTCGTAGTCTAATGAAATGTTACATACTTCATTTAAGATGGATACCAACTTTATGGTTTGTTATGATATTAGTGTTCTGTTTGTATTCAAACTAATATGCCATAATTAGTGTCCCTCCCCATGTTTGGTTTTTCATCTTATTTGCTATGTTCGTAAACCCATCTCGGCTGTTGACCCAAGAAAGATAAAAGGGTCAAGGTCGAACTGTTTTCGAAACATTGCCTTTTTTCTTTGTTCACTTACGAAATCACAATAGTGTTGGAGATAGATTCAAGGAAAAAGTAACGTTTGCAAGTAAGAATTAACATCTCTATGTTTGTTTTGTTGTTGTCTTTTTCAATTTAACGTAATAAGAACGACTAACGGTCTGTCTTTTGACCACTCTCTCCACTTCGTGAGCCGGGGTCGCACTTTCTAGTTGCTTTGAAACAATTTGGAGATTCTCTAAAAAAAAAATACGACACTGCCAAAAAATTAGAATCATTACCAGAAACAATAAAGAATGTACCTTCTTCAAACACTCGTTACATATTTAAAAAAAAATACATACGTGTGTGTCACTACACACATATCATCAGTATCCTATCCTTTTGACCTTCCCTCGTACTAACATGTAAATACAAGATGTTTTATTCTTCGAAACAATTAAAATGAATTTCCAATTGATACAATAAATATATCTATAAAAAAATTAGGCCATGTTTGATAGGACATTATTTTCCATGGAAAATGGAAAACAAATTCTAACTTCCACTTTTGCTTTATTTGATACACTTTATTTTCCACGGAAAAAATTTTCCACATTTGACTCACATGCTCACTAACTCCTTGGTTTTGTGGAAAACCAAATCCCACCATTCATTTTTTTTTTTAAAGCAATTGGAAAATTTTTTAGGTACGATGTTAAAAAAAAATTATCACTTTTATTGACAATTTTCATACAAAACAAAGACAAACGAATGATATTCGGTATGGTAATTTTTTTTTAAAAAAATATTTTTTTAATTTTTTTTGGCAAGTGAAACAAATTCTAGACCCAATGGTAAAGGAAATTATTACTTTAATGGACAATTTTCATGAAAAAGAAAGCCAAACAGACACCAAACTTTCAACATTTTTCAGGTGAAAAATTATACCAATCAAATACAATTAATTACAATTTTCAGTAAAACAATTTCTAAATAATTCAATTCCCTAAAATTCATATTCTTTCCACCCATTTTTCATATTTGCAATCAAACGGACCCTTAGGGTCTGTTTGATCCCCATTTTTTTTATAGAATACATTTTGAAATAGTAGATTGATAGAGAATATGTGCTTAAAAATGAAGGAAAAGTTTTGGGGTGACGTGTAATATTATTTATTGAGGATTGTGTAGTTGAAAAGAAGATAGAAAAATGTATTTAAAAATAAAATAAAAAGATCAAACAATGGCTTAGTAATTATTAATTACTAAAAATCAATTTTTAGGCATAAAAAAGGTGATTTTTCAAATGGAAAGAGTAATTGTAAAGACACGAGTCTCTATACTCAAGTTGTTAGCTTACGTCTTATCCATTTGGGGTGAGCTTATGTCCACTTACCCTCTCACGACTTTCTATCACGCCTCTAGGATTCGAATCCAAGATCTCGGTCTAATAAGAGACTATCTTGGGTTCGAATCCTGAAGGACGCGATAGAAATTCATAATGGGGATAAGTGAGCATAGACCCATCCAAATCGAACAGTACGTAAGTTAATGGGCTGGGTATAGAAATTCAGGTCGGTACAGTTATTATCTATCAATTCCAAAAATCGTATTGAAGGTTACGTTCTGTTTTATTCTATATTTTAATAAATTGGTAGGATTGTAGCCTAACTCATCACGTAAGTGGCTTAATATATAAATGTTGAATAACTATTAAATTGCATTGCACGTCATTCCAAAATACTTTATAAATATAGTGAATATAATATTTGATCATTTATTTACCATTTTGATCTAAATATAAAAGAAATGAAAGTCTCTGAAAAGATATGTTAATTATTATATATGATTGTAAATAGTGAAATGCATACTTGAATATAAGTATTAGAATTATAATTAAATGCATAAATGAAGATGAATGGCAAATACGATACATGAATTAATGTGAATGTTAATTAATCTAGAATTAACACCAAAAAATATATACCTCACAATCAATATTAAATCATTTATATTAAATGAATATAATTTAATTTCCAATTAAGTGAAAATGATACTAATTAGCATACATGGACGTGAATAATAAACTGCATAATTGAATTTGAAATTTTAGTTAATATTAAGCCTCTGTGTTGTCTCCCATTATTTTAAGAAGAAAATGCATTTTTGACCCTTTTTTCAAAAAATGTGAGTTCCACTAGAGATGACAATTCGAATTATTAAAATCGAAAACCACGATTAACCGAACCGCATGAGGCGAAAAAAATCGAACCGATGGTGCAATGGGGTGGTTATGATTTTGATTTTAATGACCCGGTTTGAGGTGGGATGAGTATGGTATTTAGCGACGGTGCCCCGCCTCGAACCGATTACCCGTTAAAAAAATTAATTAGGCAATTAACTTTCCATTATTCTTTCCCAAAACTAATTGGACAATTTTGACAATTAGATTTCCCAAAATTTTGGCCCAATTAACATTACTAATAAACTCTTAACTCAGTAACCTAACTCTAACCCTACACGTTAAAATTGAAAATTGAAAATCAAACTTACAAAACACTCGTCTACTCAACCAATGATGCATGGCCCGAAAAATGTGATTTTTAGTCTGTTTTGCTTGCTAGTTTATGCGTTCTTCAGTTTCTCTATGTTCATAAAAAATAGAGAGTCAAATTATTAATTTGGTTATAGAATTAATGTGGTTTTTTGCTGATATTATTAATGAAATTCCAAAATTCAACATATATTTTAGGTTATATTGTTTGCGAGAGTTTGGTAATTTACCAATCCAGTAGGAAAGAATTTTTTTTTTTTTTTAATTTCTGGTTTCGTTTTGCATATATCTGTCAATCAATTTTTATTTTTATAGTTATTATCATTTGCATTTCTCTATTTGGTAGGTACAAGGGATGGTTTCTTTATCCCTTTTTAGTGGGTCAGAATAAAGAATTTTGATATTCTACAAATACACTTTCTTTTATTACTAATATTTGTTATTCATGCACTTTCTTTTATTGATAATTTTTCTCTATTGTGTGTAGAAAATTTTGCTCCTTCATCATACTTCATAGCTTGTGCAATGTTTAGTCATGAGCACATTGACGAAGATGTACTTTTTTTCTTTAAATCTTCCGTTAAGACCATTCTTGATTAGGTAGTATGGTTGTATTATTATTCTAATTACATTTCTTATTTACTATATATGAATCAACTTTGAGTCTTGACTTATGCTAGTAAGAGTTGTGGGGAAGAATGAAGATTGACTTATACTAGTAAGAGTCTTGACCTATGTTGATAATATTGTTTGTTAAATTCATCTTGCATTTGGAAGTTTGGATATTGTTTGCATTTTCATTTGAGATATTATTTGCTAAATTAACTTAGTATTGTGTTTTTGTTTTTATTGATTTTTATTCATAATTTTTTTTTCAAGTTAATGGTTGGAGTTTGGATTTATAAAAAATAATTTATTTTCGTGGTTATTAACCGAACCGAACCGAGATACGAGTCGAACCGACTTACGTGGTTATGGGCATGGTTATGTTATTGTCAAAAATTTGGTGGTGTGGTTATGGTTTTGACAGAATAGACCACGAACCAAACCGTTGTCATCCCTAAGTCCCACACAGAGACAAAATTGTCCAAAATTGCGGATGATGAATTGTTGCAACGGTGCAAAATTGTATTTTTATGGGAAACAAAATTAAATGAATGTTAATGTTAATGTTAATATTAATATTAATTGATTGAGAATTAATAACGGGGCATAATATTAATTAGTGAATGTGAATGCTAATTAATTGAAAATTAATTATAATATTAATTATAGTTTGTAAATTAAATATATATTGAAAAACAAAAAACAAAATATTTTTGAAATAATTGAATTGTATTAGGGTTATAATTGTCCAAAAAATAATTCTCACTTGATGTGCTATTTAATATATTATAGATAACTGAGCATGGAAGGTAGCGGGGTTGCAGAGTTGGATGAAAATCGTAATCATAACTATTTGTGCCACAAAATGAAAGTTAAAGATTAAATTGTTAAGAAACACACAGGAAAAAGTGCACAAAAAGAAGCATGGAACAATAATAATACAAAAAGAGTTAAGGTGAAAGATATAGCCAACGCAATTTAGTTTACACAGCAAGTTCAAAAAGCTTAAGACAATCTTTCCTTGCGCGCGGGCAAGGATGATAATGGAGAGACCCAATTTCATGGACGTTCTCTCACTCTTCTCCAAAAGATTTTATTATAGAACATATTTTATCTCTGTGTCATTCACCAGAACTTGCAAATGCCAACAAACAGTCTCATGAGCTTAAAATCAAATGCATACAGTAGAAACAACACATACCTTTTATGAATTTGACTATCTTCTGTTTTTCCAAAAACACAATGCTCACACAAATTTATTTTGCTGATCTTCTATCCATCAAGAAGTTCCCTTCTATTTTGTTCTACCATATCATTCCCACCCATATGCCCGAACCGAATATGTCAAATTTTGGAACTTCATCAGCTGTCAAATAAGAAGTTGAAACTGCTACATCCCCTGCTACTGTGGAACCATGCAATATGTACAATTGTATAGAGTTTTTATGTCACTTCATGACAACAAGAGTTTATTGGCACACCTTCAAAACTTCACCTTCATCAATGTTTCTATAACCCTTTGAGTCAAGTGTACTCAAATATATGAGATTACGCTTCAGTTCTGGAACATGGCTTACATCTGTAAGTGTCCGAAATAGCCTCATCGAACATTCTAATTCTGACCGTACTAACTTCGACAATTTTACAAGGTGTGTTGTTTCCCATAATCACTGCACCTTTCGAAACTCCTTTATATGTTGAAAAATAGTCCTATTGGGACACATATGAAAAGTACAAGCCGAGTCAAGAACCTATTCCTCACAAGGTTTGTCATCCATGTCAGAAATCATAAGAAACTCCCTTTCACTTTGCCCATTTTCCACAAAATCAACTTCTGTTGTATTAAAAGGGTTGCTTCCCTTTCTCAGTAGCACCAACAACTTTATTTCTATTTTTCAAAGCATAGCAATCAGCTCTAATATTCGAGAGATATAGATGAATTTGAGATTGACCTTTTCGATCCCTACGTCGCTTTTCATCATGAGCTCAGGTAGCAGACATCATATCAAAGCCAAGTAAGACTTCCTCCAAATCCATCTGCGCCAATACCGCTCACATCTTCACTTGTCATAATGTAAATCTCGTGTTTCTATCCAATAACGGAATGTTATACTTCATTGTCGCCATGCGGAACAATCAACATCGCTCTCTGATACCATTTGTTATGAAATAGATCACAAGATAATAACAATAATAAAATAATGAAGAAGAAAATAAGAATATAAGAATTTATGTAGAAACTCAATTCATGAAAAAACAATAGACAGAGGATAACAATCCAATGTAATCAATAGTTTTGTATTTATAATATCAAAATTTCAATGTTCTCAATTGAAATCTAAACTCTCTTGAATGTTGTATGAATGTTTCTCTCTCTTAATGCATACATTACAAGTCGTGACACACACACACACACACACACACATTCAAAAAAGGGAACGGGTCTGGGCCGGATAAACCTGTCGCTCGAGCAATAGGCGAGTAACGAACTCTTGGGTTGTTTTCCACCGGGATCCCAAGAGCGGTCAGCTAGCGCTAGACTAGTGAAAATGACGCGACTTTTTCCACCGGTCCATAATTTTGGTCTCTTTAAGATCACTCCAATTTAGACTCCCGCTAGAATTTGAGTCAAACCACAACAAAATAAATAGATTTTAGACCGAATGTAAATGCAGTGACGTTACTTGAATTCTAGCGAAACTTGAGAAATTAAAAATGGAATAAAAGAATTTGTGTGACAAAATGCAATTTTATTGACATTCGAAGTGACCATTAGTACTTTGAAAATTGCTACTTGTACATCACAAGATGTACATCGGGGTGTACACCTCCCTCACATGGGGGTGAGACCCACTTGTGTAAAATATTTTTTTATTAAAGTGGGTCTCACCCCCATGTGAGTAGGGCTGTACAAAAAAATCGCGGAACTGCAAACTGAATCAAAGTCGTTGGTTTGGGTCCACCGCGATTTTTTTCCTCAAACCGAACCAAATCGTTTCAAAATGATTTGGTTTAGGTTTCAAATTTTAAAAATCGCGAAAAACAAAATCGAACTGCACTTTTTTTAATTAAAAAAGTATTTTTACTAAATTATAAATTCTCAAACCATTTTTTTTTTTTTTTTTTTTTTTTTTTTTTTATAGAGTAATATCAAATATGGCTGCACTGAACTTGGGCCCAACCCAAATCATTTTAATTTTTTGTCTTTTTGGATTATTGGGCTTTTGAATTCAGAATACTTATCCATCCAAACCATAGCTTCTCTCTCAAATCTCATCCCTCAACATGTCGATTGGGATCGAGCAGAAGTATTTGTTAGGTTCTTGAAGATTTTCTATGAAATGACTTCAAAATTTTGTGGCTCGAAGTATGTGACTTCTAACTCTTTCTTTCAAGAAATATGTCATGTAGAGTTGAATGAATTAGCTAAAGAGTCTAACACTTTGATGGGAACCATGGCAATTAGTATGCGGAAAAAATATGATAAGTATTGGGGCCATGTTGAAAAGTTTAATCAGTTGTTATTCATTACAACAGTTCTTGACCCAAGATGCAAGTTGGAACTTCTTAAAGTCGGGTTTGAACTTATTTATGATGTAGAAATTGCAAAAATGCTGTTAAAAAGAGTTGAAGAGACACTCCACAAATTGTATGCATGCTATGAAAAAATGGCGACTCCAATCACTTCACCATCAGATTCGTCAAAATGAGGCTACCAAAAATAGTAGTCCAAGTCCTTCACAATCTGCTTTCGATCTTTCTAAACAGATTCCTTCTATTTTCAAAGCCAAACTTATGCAAAACATGCAATCTAAGAAGAATGATTTAGTTGACCGATCCCAAGTTTAACGTATTAGTTTGGTGGAAATTGAATGCGCACAAATACAAAATTGTCTCTAAAATTGCCCAAGATGTATTAGCAATTCAAATATCTACGGTCGCTTCAGAGTTTGCATTTTCCATGAGTGGTAGGATTCTTGACTCCTTTAGGAGTTTATTGAGTGGAAAAATGGTTGAGGCCTTAATATGCACGAAGAACTGGTTGCATAGCAGCAATGAACCTATAGTCACTACGCCAAAAAAGGCATTTTGCAACAGCCAAAAAATGCTGCAAATGGCCTTTAGCAACGTTTCAGCATGTGTTGCAAAGTTTAGTGTTGCCAAAGAGGGAAGAGATACTGCAACGTTTAAAAAACGTTGCGAAAGAGGTCTTTCGCAACGTTTAAAAAACGCTGCCTTTTTTTTATAGAGCAATTTATGTAAATTGAATAGTAAAATTGAAAATGAATATTTGTAAACAAATTTTGAAATTGCATAAAAATTGATAATTTCATTATAAATTTTTGAATCCACACACTTTAACGTTACAATGTGATACAACACCACCTAAATAAAAAGAAGTTTCAAAATGAAATAAAAAGAACTACTGGCTCTTGAGCTAGATGTTTCGTTCCATCTAGACTGTCGACTCCGGCGAAGAGAAGGAATGTGCAAACCAGATGATATCTGAAAACTTTCATTTTCTTTTGTAGATACTGGCCTTGACTCAAAGAAATGATTACGAAGACGTATTCTTGATGAATGTTGGGAAGATGGAAAACTTGTGTTCCCAACATTAGCCTCCGTTGAAAACAGATTACCGGGTATAGAATCTTGTTGGTTTGAATCATTTATCTGCAAGCAGAAATTTTGTTTGGAACTTTCGGCAGTCCTAGAAGCATTCAGAGTCAGAGGACTTGTAGAAGCAGATCCTCTAATATGAAGCCCCAGTCTTGAGTTTGTGGACAATTCTTGATCTCTCTCAATTAGAAAATCCTGATCCGACACATCAATGGCAATAATATCATCAATTGGTGCTGACATACTTATGCTGCTCATGGCAGCCTGTGTAGCCGGCACAGCATGCCATAGACTTCTTTCAGCATGCTGAAAATACATTGAACTTCCAGTTCCTGAAGACTGTCCCACATTTCCTTCAAAGGCTTTTCTTTTGCATGATAAGCGTCGACCATCCAAAGAACAACCTGGCCTGCCATCGCTTTCCTCCATGAAATATTTACCACTACCAGAGGAAGCCCTAAAAGGATCAGAGGAACTACTGGCAAAGGGCATCTGCCCATTTGAAGATCCATCGGATTTAAATGTATTCGGACGCTCCACTACCTGGCAGTCATCATCTTTCTCGTCCGCGAACCCAGAACCCATGTTAAGATCACTATTACGAATGTCATAACTAGAATTCTGCAACAGAAGTGACCCATCTGTCGTCTGATTGTTATTTGAGTTTACGTCAACAATATCCAATAAGAGAATATCAAACATTTCAGTGACAAATTTTATTTAATCTATGAATTCAAGTTTTCTTCACTCACAATGGAAAGAAAGTTAAGGAAACACAATCGTTTTAGACAAGATGAAAATCAAGATCATGAATAATGGACAGCTCTATACCTGCCAGTTCCATCAGTAAAATCTCGAATACCTCCTCCAACAGTCAATGGTACAAAAACATTCTCAGATGTATACCTCAGTGCCTACAAAGGTACACAAATAGAGGTTGTATTTAATGCGTTTTTACAAGCAGAAGTTCTAATGATTGGTTTCAAGGGGGCAAAATCCATGTACATAGTTAAAAATTCAAGTGAAACCAACCAATAATGATTATTCCCAAAATTATAATAATTTGATTGCAATACTATATTTTTCTACAAGTGCTAAAGCAAGAAACGGAACAAAGAGAAAATGTAAACTAGAACAAACATGGGATGCCAAAACAGATATGATTTATTTTATCATGGGATTTATGAATCTGAATGACCATAAAGGGAAAGTAACGAGCAGCACACGAGAATACATCTATTGAAAAAACAAACCTTCAACATTGGCAAATCTCCTAGAGAGAAGTCTCGGAAGCCGGTAATATTCAAAAAACTAACCTGAAACGCAATGAGTAATTAATTTGAGTTTCTGTATTAGACAACATTTCTGTGTGCTCTGTGAGTGATTAAGTAATGAAGTCTCTTTGTATGCTCTGCGTGCTCTCTTAGTAATGAAAAAACCAACAAATATGGAAAAATTAACAAATTTAGAAAGAAATCTAACCAAAATAATTAACTGAATATACAACCAACGAGTGTAGAAATTGAAGAAATCAGGATCCAAATTATTCAATTAATTCAATAAGGTTAGGGTTTTACCTTTGGCTAGGCCCATGCAGTCAGGTTGACATCGCGGGTGCAACGGGGCGAGCCAACTGGCGGTGGTGAGGACTGACGGTTTGGCGGTGGAGGACTAGCTGTGACGGTGAGCCAGGCGGAGTCATGCGTCGCAGAGAGGCGAGTGAGAGGTGATTCAGACAGCAGACGCGCAGTGGTCCCTGGCTCCCTAGACGTGAAGGCTGAACAGGGCGGACCTAGCGGTGGCTGTGAGGACGCGAATCGATGGAGGACGCGGTGGTTCTATGGCGATTGCACCGTGAAAATGAGAGTTAGAGAGAGTGAGAGGCTTAGGAGAGCAGAGACGAGAGGTGAAGAAAAAGTTAGGGCTAATATCTTGAACTGATTTGATTTTAAGGTGGGTCAGTTGTTGAGACTTTTTGCAATGTTCAAAGACGTTACAAAAGGGTAGACCTTTAGCAACGTTCAACAAACGTTGCTAAAAGTGACCTTTTCGCAACGTTTGGTGAACGTTGCCAAATGTGACCTTTAGCAACATTTTTCAAACGTTACAAAAAGTTGGACTTTTCGCAACATTCGCAACAGTCAGCGAACGTTGCGAAAAGTCAGTTGAAAAATGTTGCAAAATCTCACTTTTCGCAACATTCACTCACACGAACGTTGCATTTGACCCTTTTAGCAACATTTTTTCAATGAATGTTGCCGTTTAAATGTTGCAAAAGCCCATTTTTGTTGTAGTGAGTGCTTCGTCAAAATTTGGATGAGGCAAAAGTATTGGATGACTCTGAGAAAGCTGTGGAAGGTGACATTTATTTTCTATTATCAAGTTTGATATTTTATGCATATTGTTTTTCAGTTGCTTGTTAATATTATTAATAAGGACTAATAAATATTTTGATATTTGTATATCATACAGAGGCTGAACCATGTGTTACAACAAGGGATATTGATCTAATTTTTATCAAATGAGAGGTTAGTACTCTTATACTTATTTTGATATTATTGCTTGTAAAATTTGGTGTGCTTTTTGATAGATGCTAACTTGATACTATTTTTTTGTCTTTTTGTTTATATATCGAATTTTAAAAAAATATGAATGTAATTTAACATTTAACATTATCAGTTCTTATTTAAATGTATATGATAACTTGTTTTAAACATATATCTATAATGTCGATAGGTAAACCGTGAATTGAAAACCGAACCAAACCAAACCGCAAATAAGGGTTTGGTTTGAAAAATAAAATGGTTTGGTTTGGTTTGAAAAAATTCCAAACCGCATGAAATGGTTTGAGTTGAAAATATAACACAAACCGCCCAAACCAAACCGTGTTCACCCCTACATGTGAGGGGGGTGTACACCCCGATGTACATTGTGATGTACGTATAGCAAAATCGTAGTACTTTTTACCCAATGAAAAAATCAGCATTGCATTGGAATATATAATTCTTTATACTCCAAAAACTCACGCATAATTAAATGCTTATTGACTTTATAATTAACACTCGTAGGGTTCTACGGGATTTAATCAGTCAATCAATGGGCACACAAGAAGGTAGGCCGAACCTAACAACCAAGAGACGATAATTGGCATGTTTTGTATGTTAAAACAGACATTATTGAACATCACGAAGCCAAAGAGGTTAAAACATATCACACTGTTGTAAAAAGTCATGTCTAGTGCGACACACGTACCGTGAGCTAGGTTGCCCAAAGACATCCTCTTGTACGATACAAATGTAGGTGAAGGTCTGGATGCCATGAATCGAAACCGCCTTATTCAGGTTTGGGACAAGTAACCGTGTAAGGTCTAGGTCAAGTCCAAGAACAAAAGTAGGGTTGAATTAATGTGCATTTTCGAAACAAGATTCGTCACAAATTTAAAATAGTTCTTACACTGAAAATTCTTAACACCAGAAAGGAGATAAAATTCAGATAACTAGAGATCATCTTCTGAATCTCATGTTACAATAAACAAGAACGAAGCCAACTAGTTTTGAAGGCTTGCTTCAAGAGCTCTCCACATATTAGCTGCAAGAATAGCATTGCATAATAAATATGGTTAGTTTTTGGTGGAATATACCGTACACGGAAAAAAAATACAAAACTTTGAAGGCCTAAACTCCAATCAAATGAAAGAATATTAGCCTTTGCTTGTTGCAGCCTGCATTTGTATCACGGTACAGTACCTTTGTTAGAATGGCTGTTCTCACGGTCCTAACGAGAGTAGTCAGGATTACGCTCCATGAGGTTTACCGGGAGAAAATTCCGAATGTCGTAAGGTTGTGAAGTCATAGGCTGGTATTCGGATGATGGCATCATGTCCATTTGCTGTTGTGCTCTCTCGGTCTCAGCTATCTGCACCATTTCATCAAAATTTAACGATCTGATTACATAAATTGCTAAACTGCGGCATATATCAGCCTTTCTTAAGCCCTTTTTCTTTTTCTTTTTTTTGGTTTCTTGTGAGGTCTCGGAGAGAAAGAGGTATATCTTAGTACCTTTGCTCGTAGATACATGTTGGCGTTATGCAGCTCTAACTCCTGGCACATCAAGTCACCATTGAAACCAGATTTTAGCTTCAAATATTAATTCTTGCAACAAATTAATTAATACATTGAATAAAGTAGATTCTATCGTGGATCAACGTAAGAAAAATATGCAATATGATTGTGCTTATTGAGATAACATTTCAGAAAATAAGCAAATTTATCAGGAACAAGACGACGGCTTTTGTTTTCTAAGATGTACTTTACCTTTTGTGATTTGCTAAAAACAATCAATAAGATATTGCAAGTTTTTATTTTTTTTCAAAACTATAAAAGTATACAAACTTACCCTCTTCTGCATGAACTCAATTTCAGCAAACAGTAGTTCATTCTGGAAAATTTCTCAAGCGTTAGTCTCACAAAATCAACAATGATCTCACCATATTTAACAAGAAATTACGAACCAAAAATTAGAAAAAACTTAACCACCTTTTTCAAACGAATTCTTCCAATGGCCTTCTCCACTTTCATCTCTAAGTTCTTGAGTTCCTTGTACTTCAAAGTGCCAACACCCTCGCCAAGAATTTGTCTGCACATGATGCAATGTGAATAATATTTGCAACAAATTAAGTAATAGCATTTAATTATTAACTATATTTAACCTGTTTGTATTCTGTATATCTCGAATTTGTTTTCGCAGCTTGGTGGCTTCTTGCTCATAGAACTGAGACATTAAATTACATAAGAAATTATAACGTAATTGTAACAACATAAGTTCGATCAAATGGTTCACTAAAATCGAAGTCATAGAGTGAAATTCCTCGGTGGAAGTAAGGTGGTTGTGTCCCTTCCAAAATTATTTCATCAATATAATACTAGGGTATGAACAGTATGTACTAATCATACTTAACAGTTTAGATTACCTGTGTGTTAGTCACAGAAACAGATCCTAAATTCGAGGAATTGACACAATCTTTCTTGTATCTGTCAATAGTTGCCCGAACACTGCATTTACATAAGATCATATCAATCTCCATGTCCAAAAATGTGGCTTAACATGTCAAATATAAAGAAATACGTCACATTATATTAAATTTTGTGTATTAATTAGTAATAAAAAGATATTGAAAATTCACTTAAAACTTTCTTGTACTTGTCACAAGGAAGGGTTACTAATAGTACATTATTTATCGTTTAACTGATATATTAGGGCTTCATTTAGTTCGCCGTACGTGGAAAATTGAAAAAAACTTAAAAAGGACTTCAAAACAGCTTCTCTAAGAGATCTGTCTAAACAAGGTTTGGGTTGCATAAGAACATCAAATATAGCCTAGACCATAGACGTAAATGTAACATATATCACGTCACTTGAAATTGAATGACTATATCGTGTTACAGAATGTCAAGAAAACGCGTTTTATAATTCAAATAACAAGTGCAACACTCTACTGAGTATTCTTTTAATTAGAAGTTTCATTCCTAAGACGAAATTATGAATTTCATGTTGTCCAATTCCTTCATTTGACTGGAAGCCCTTGTTTGATCCCTATTTTTTTCAAAATATGCTTTTATCTCTTTATTTTTAAACACGCATTATTCAATAAAAATAATATTACACGCAAACTCAAAAATTTTCTTTATTTTTTAACTGCACATTCTCCATCAATCTATTATTTCAAAATACATTCTACTCCAAAAATGTGGGCTCAAACAAACTCTCAAATTGACACACAGAAATGTAGTGATTCGACGACTAGCCTCGATATACCGAGGAAAAAAAAGAGAGCCACCAAATCAACAGGGGACACACTATCTACGTATATCCGGATGGCCAACACTTCTTCATAGATCGTGCTGATCGGTCGGTCATAAAGTTTGATTAACATAATTTAATGTCAATAATTTCTTCTACTAATTCTTCTTCTATTTCTTGTACGTTCACTCATCAATTCACTGTGTGATTCATTTATTTTCTTTTACCGGTCAAAAAAGTAAAAATTTACTTTTAACTTTTAAGCATGCACGTTACATATTATACATCAGCATTCAATACCACAGAACGTCACAGTGAAAACACATACAGGCACTTTCAGACTGGATAACCTTAATTTTCTCGAGCTACTGATTGGTTGTCCTCTGCCATGCTGGCACAAGATCCCACGATATGATTGGCTCAAGCATCTTTGTTCTCTGATCTTGCCACGTGTCCAAACACTCTTTTGTACCAAGTGTAATACCCCCACTAAATCACCCTATTACCCCCCTCGATTCTTTCAAAATCCCGATATTGCTTTCATGGATTCAGTTCTAGCAGTGATGTTTGAGTATTTTTATGCTTTTAAACTCATAAAAATAAAAATAAAAACTTTACACACACACACACACACATGTATATGAAAATTTGTATGTATATATGGTTAGTCGTGTTTGTCTGTGAACTCTTCTTCTGTATGTTTGTTCAGAGCAGCCATTTTTAGGCACTCTTTCCCATGCAATGGAAGGAGCTGAGTAGAATTAAAGAAACCCCATTGGCTGTTTCATTTTCTTTAGTTTTACTCTCATATCTTGGAGAAATTTTGTAGTGGGACGGTTCAGTAAAACCATCCACTCAATTCACAACACTTCAAATTTCAAACCATTCAAGTCACGACAGCTCGGACGCTGACTGATAACTTGAGGTGCTATGATTTGAATAGACGGTCCTAGCACTCGTACTGGTAGAATCTCCCTACCAAAGTTTGTCTCCATATCTTGAACTTGAGGAAGAAAAACAGATAGGAAAACTGTCTTCCCTCTCGAAATTCACTTTTCAGAAGTGTGAAATGGTGGAAGAGTTTAAAGAAAATGGTTACCCACTTTAGCTATGTAATTCTTCATGCTTCTGTTGTCTTTTTATATCTCCAGAAGCTTTTTTTAGCTTCAAAAAGTGGACTTTGAGAGGGAAGATGCAGAAAGGGTAACTTTTTCACCTTTTGAGATAAAAATTTTAGACCAAAGAGAAATGGAATAAGTTTAGAATTGAAAAATCATGTCTGACATGACCAAAGATTCGTTCGCTAAGAGACATAAACTTTGTACACATCTTATTTCAAACCCTGACCATGGTAGCCATGCTTTAGAGCCTGTTTGGTAGGGATTTTTGGGGGAAGAATTGATTTTGAATAGTGATATGATAGGAAATGTGTGGTTGAAAAAGAAGAAAAAAGTATTGATGTGATGGAAAATATTATTTTATTGAAGAATGTGTGGTTGAAAATGAGAATTGATTTGAGAATTGATTTGAGAATCAGAAACAAACAGGGCCTTAATGTTCCATGAACAGACTGTGCTCTACCAAGGGGGGTAAAATGGTAAAAACAGGAAGATTGAAAAGTGGTCCTCTTGTAAAATTGATGTAATTTGTCATTTGACTAACTGATATGGAAATCTAATTAGTTTTTGTTCATACCCTTTTGAGCTTTGGATTTGAAACCCTAATTTGCAAAATTTTAGGTTAATTTTCTCTTTGATTTGTTGAACCTGGCATGAATTAGGGAAGTGTCAATGAGATGAAGTGATTGGACAAATGAGAACTTGAGAAAGTATGGCACACAGTGGACACACAGTAGAGGTGATTTTTCATTACTTTCATGTATTCTTTAACCCTACAAAATCTTTAAACTCCTACTGTTTATTACATCACTTCTATGCCCATCAATTGCAGCAGATCTTAGAGGTATATACAAGATCTGAGAAGAAGCCCATGAATGAAACAGAAAAAAACTCACAAAGCTCATAAACGAAATAAGCAAGAAAGGCATGTGAATCTTTGTATATGTTTCCTAAGAAACCCATGACTGGAGATGAAATCTCAACACTTTTGTGATCATCAGTAAAAGCTTCCAAGTAAAAAAAAAAAAATCATCATGAAAAATGCAGAAGAAGATCGGTGGGAAATGAAAAATATTTGAACTTTCCATACAATTTAAGCTAGATCATGTAAAAGGGTACTTGAAAATGAAAAATTAAAGCTTGAAATTATGTAAAACGGATCTTGAAAAGGAAGCAATGAAAACTTAACCTGTTATTTGCATATTCATAGAGCCTTCCACGGCTCGAGAAGACGATAAGAGCAACTTCAGCATCACACAACACAGACAATTCATAAGCCTTCTTAAGTAGGCCATTTCGCCGTTTACAGAAGGTGACTTGTCGATTTGTCGTGTTTTCGATCCTCTTGATTTCAATTTTTCCTCTTCCAGTTTTCTTAAGTTGTGAAGATAACTCGGATCCTTGATTAGGAAACTCCATTGAACCTAAGCTGAAACAAGCAAAGCAAATTTTTTTATTGTGTT
Organism: Fraxinus americana; assembly: GCA_035079005.1. Lineage (NCBI taxonomy): Eukaryota > Viridiplantae > Streptophyta > Magnoliopsida > Lamiales > Oleaceae > Fraxinus > Fraxinus americana. The sequence goes on along the minus strand of CM068707.1, from coordinate 1,644,113 downwards.
TAGAAGTTGAATTAGTGTATAGCCTGATTTGGGGAATGCTAGAAGATGGAAAGTTTTGTATGTTTATAGTTAACAGTCACTGACCTGTAAGGAAAAGTATCGAAGAAGGTAATGAAAGAGAAGCAGATAATTGTATTGTATTTCTCTCTTCTTGTTGAAATATTCACTATATGCTATATACCATAGCTGGGAACAGGAAGTTGCAAGAAATGGAAGTAAGTTGTTCTTGTTGGAGGAAAGAGGGGTTTACTAACTCGATTTGGCTAAGACTTATAGGAAGGACAATACTAATAGGAAGAGGTAAATAAAATGTAACTTATATTTCTCAACTTCAATACTTACAACACTTGACTTGACTTGTTGTTACAAAATGGAGGGACTCTACCCCTTTATATAGGGCTTACATGAGACTTCTAGACCACACATTAATCTAGAGAATTTTAGTCCATAAATTTTCATGAGAATTCTAGATTTCATATTTGGACTAGATATTTTCCTAGATTATTCTAGGTACAATGCATATTTATCTATTACTTAGATATTTACATGGGACTTTCTAGAATATAATTCTAGAAAATGCTAGACTTTGTTGGGCCTTTGAATTGGGCCTATGAGCAAAATTCTTAAACTCATATTACTTACTCCAAAATCAAGTTTACTTTCCAACAGTTCTAGCTGGGAGGTATTTGTAGATTAAAAATAGAATAATGCTTGATGTACATTATCCTCTAACACCTTAATTGACATCACCCTATGTGGAAGAGATTTGAGAGGTTGTGGTCAAAATCAATGGTATAGATGTAGCCATGTGGAAGAGTGTAAACTTTGATGTTAATCACAATGTATAGATAATATGATGGTTAAAAATAGCAAAACACCCCCATCTCTCTCTTTATCTCTCTCCCTCTCTCCACACACACACACCTACAACATTATTATTGTTGTTGAAAAAATTATTTTCTTATATATAGTCGAGACTTCTCATTTAACTTTACAAGATGGCCTACAAATAGACAAGTGTAAAAGGATGTGTTTGGTATTGTTTTCGAGTTGAAATATCGGAGAGCCTATGTCCTGACAACATGATAAGTACTTAGACATTAGTCTAATCTTACGATGCTCTTGTGGAAATAATGATGGATGTATATAGGTGTTGTCCATTCCATGGATGAGAGACCCTTTGAATACAATACTTAAAAATGTATCTTCCCTTTCTCGGTGCTTAAGCTTTAAAATAAAATAGTTCAAAACGGGATCAAAGCCAAAACAACAAATCTAAATTCAAGTTTCGCTATTATCCATCTATGAAAATGACACATGTTAAGCTTTAAAGAATCTTAATGTCATATTGAAGATAACACTCAAGAAATACATATATATATGAACACACCTTTCAAAAATTTAACTTGAACAAGTATAATTTGGTTAAGTAGCTTTCACATGTACTACACACACATGTACATTGAGAAAGAAGAAAAGCAGGGTATTGAAAGTATACTTGCAGAATCCATTAACCATTCTTTTTCTCAAGTATGGGAAAAAGGAGAGAATTGATGACAAGTTCTTTTGGAAAGTGACCATTAATGGACTTCAACCATACTTTGGTGTATGTAATGGAGCCAAAGAGACAAAATGAGAGAATTTGCCTGCACGTGCTTCTGACCTTACCCCCATAGTAAAAAAAAAATTTACTACTTCTATTTTTATGATATATATTTAGCTGTGTAAATGGGTCAAGGGGTAAATAATTTCCAAGATTTTACTTAAAATCCAAGTTGTTGAGTTTAAATTTAAATTTATTCGACGAGCAAAATAGGTACAAGTTTTAGATGAGTCATATATGGATTAATTTACAGTGTATTTAACATATTAACGAGGTTCATTGATTGTTTTGTTGTTCAATAATTAAATATTTTTACTTGTAAAGGTCGTAATTACAATAACGCATCATTTTGTTTAAAATCATATTTCAATGTCACGACTTCCATGTTAAAAGTGCAAATTACATTTTTCTAAAGAAATTATTGAATTTTAAATTTTCATTTTAGATTGATTATCGATAATAATTTATCACAAAAATTATCATCGTTTCCCACGCGATAGATATGTGTACAATATGAACATTATGAGGTTCTTTAATGTTCAATCGTACAATAACAATATTTTAAACTTTTAAAGATAGTGTTTATCATAAAATCACATTTTAAATGCCATGAATTTCATGTTAAAGGAACAAGTTTACATGGTTGTCTAACCCACGCAAAAAACGAACGCTGAAAAGGTTTACTAAGAAAATGTCTACCATATAAGAGAACACGTAAGTTTTGTAATCTTTATCGATAATCAAAACTCAATAAAATTAAATCTTCTCAACAATAAATAATGGAGTTTGGTTAAAGGGTTGTATTTTTACCCAACTTTAATTAGTTGATTTTAGTGTATTGAAGTTGTGATAAAATTGAAGGCGACTAGCATGTGGCATCTAGTGACCATAGAGTACATTTATGGAAAGAAAAAAGAAACATCATGATACATTTATCTGAAATTATTGACCTTCTATTCATGTGCGATCCACAAATAATGTCACATCCATTGTCTTTATGTGGCACTTTTTGTTACAAAATTTACAACCAATATCTAAGGGGAAAGACAATTTGCACAATTTTTTTTTAATCTTTTTCAAATACCCTTTTTGACCTTTATTAAAATCATCATTCTAGTCAAAGAGTTGTTCATATTCATGATCGTTGCACAAATTAGGGTTCACACACTAATCAATCGAATTATCGAATTTACGTGAATTTGCTCGTGTGTAGTTCTCTAAGTTTTCTCTTCTCTTTCTTCATTGCCTTCGTTCACACGAAAAAGACTTATAATGTGAACTTCATACTCTCTACAAAATGCATCTTGTATACAGAGTGTAATTACTATTTACAATCGTATTTTGCAAGCTTCCATTTTATACATTGTATTTTATATAATAACAATCTCACTTTGTATATTAATTTATGTAACGTTTTGCATACAATTTTTTTAGTTATTGATTTTTCATTAAATAATTTTTATTTATTAAAAAAATTTGTGTGAGAATTATAAATTTATCATCTTTTTTCCTAAACTTTAAAATCAATCATTGTAAATTAGTTTTAGAAAGTTTAATAACATACTTAAAAATATATAAAATTCTTCATTTGACTATTCAGCATTGTAAAAACAAATAAATATTCTTAGTTGCTATCTTCTAATTAATCATTTTTGTTTAATGAATAAAAATCAATTTTGTGGCTAAAAATCAATTTCTCATTCATTTTAAGTTGAGGTAATTTTGAAACTTATAAATGTCAAGAATGCATAAGCAATTTATAGGTATTGATTGCGGGTAATTTTTCTTTCATGAGAGAAAACTTCATTGAAGAAAGAATATAAAAATATATAATTTTGTAAAATATTATTTTACTATATTAATTGTACCAAAACAACCATAATAAGGATTAATTAAAATAAACATAATGAATGATAACCAAAACCAAAGAAAGAAATTCTCAAATTATTATTTTTATGTCATAAATACATGTTGAGTACAAAAGTCCAAAAAATTGCCAAAAGTGATTATGTCCACTTCCTCCTATAAGAATCAAAAATTAAATCTTGGATCCCTAGCCTCACTTTCCTTTTATATTTTGACACTTCAAAAATTAAATCTTGGATCCCTAGCTCAAAATATAAAATAATAAATTGTCATATAAATACCATATACTACGTACAAGCAACTCACCTTTGTAATGATGTTCGGATGACATGTAGTGAGGTATCAAAATATAAGTAAGAGGATAATAATCTCAAATCAAGGCAATATGATACAGTCGTCAATAGGGCATCACAAGAAGTTTCATACCTTATTTTCGTCAACACTGCTGCAAAATCCACAAACTTAATTGCAACATAACAAGTTAGTCTCCAAACTATTTTCGATGGTCATCGCCGAGGGGAGGTTTTCACCCCTCGGGGCATGGCACCACGGGACTCTTGAGTTTTTTGGGTTAAATTACTATCCTTACCTTCAAGGGAGTGGCTTTCTAAAACTTTTTGGACTTTTGACACAAATAATAGCTAGTTGGATTTAGGGCTAAGAAATTATTTGAGCAATCCATTTTTTTGTTTACACATCAGTCTAATTTGACAGAAAGAGCACTATTTGAAATTATGGAGCAATAAGTTAGTGCCATCTGCATAAATTTCCCTCCTGACAGCTCCATCTGCATGTGTTTAAGAGGATTGGTAGAGAACAATTCTACCCAATATTTATACTCTATTAGATTGTACTAAATAGTGTAATTTCGACAAGATTTACATGTAGTTGGTTTGACCTGAAGCCGTGCGCCTATGACTTCATCTCTCAAGAAATTCGCATAGCAAAGATCTTGAATATGAGACTTTCTAACCAAAAAATATTCCATTAAACTAAGATATTTGTGCTTGGATGGCAGCTCAAGATCAACCTCGTGAAAATCTCATACTCCATGAAGAGGTTTTACCATATGAAAATGCTCTTTAATGGGACTTCCAAGTTAATATTGTACTGTCATCGTATACCAAAACATGTCGATGGTGCCACAGAGTGGGGGCGTAGTTGTTAATCCAACTCATACTTCTCTAGAAGACCGTATAAATGGTGATAGATGGGATTATAGGTACACTGCATTGAATTGTCTACAACTCACTTGGATGTTAATGTTCCAATGTGAATTATCAGGGTTAAAACTCATGGTCCTCCAACCCCCCCCCCCCCCCCCACCCTAACCCCATTCATGTCTGTGCAACGTTACTTTCGTCAAATTATAGCATGTTCTTGCATTTCTTCTTCTTTGGAATATGAACGAGTAAAAGGGCATTCCATTCAACATATTATCTTCTTTAAACAATCACTAAAACTGACTGGTGGGGCATGTTCGTCCCATTTTGGGCAAAATGATAACCAATGCTTTTGTTTTCATGTGTACAAGAAAATGATAATGGAAAGTAGTCACTCAAATAATATATATGTCAAAGTCACAGGGCATCTCATCATTTATTATATGCATACCGCGATGTACATACTTCCATAATTATTTGCCACTCGTTTTAAGAAATTGACACATCATACACCCCTTCATGCTAGTGCTATAACACCAATCACAGTTTTGCCTTTGTCAAGTACAAAGTTAATAGAATAGAATCCAACTTAAAGAGATGCAAAAACTCCTCCATTGAACAAAAAGTAAAGGATAAAGCACTAGGGATCCTCAAAAGATTTATGAATGGTGACTGTAATCTCTTAAAAGGGATGAGTGTTGACATGAACCAAGTAACATATGCTATGAATTCGTCATGGATGCAATTAATAATTTGTTTTGATCATCAAATGTTCAAAAACTTATCCATGAATGACTGTTGAGTACAATAAACTAATATGATAGATGAAACAATAACTAAGATACAACGACTAAACAACAAAAAGATGGTAAGATCTGATTATGAGCCTTTGCTTGAAACTATATCATGTTGGTCAAAACTATCTTTCCTCGACTCCTTAAAGAGAAAATAACCATTATAAAGTTATGAATTTCAAGCGAGTGAATGATGTAAAACGACTAAAAGTCCATAAGTAACAGATAATATGTATTGTCTACAAGCGTTAGTGAACTCAGATGAAGCTGTAGCATATTATAACACCTAGCAATCTTCGTCCCAATAGAATAAATGATCTTTGTTCCTTTAGTCTCGAATTGTAACTAGAGCTTCTACCTAGTTTAATGTCTGAAGGAGTAGGATAGGAATGCAATGGAAAAGACACCATTGCTTAGAATGAGGTACAAGCTCGTATTATTGACAGCCCAATTAACAGTAATGACTAAGGATTTATGCATCACAGTGCATCGAAAATGACAGATCCTATGGTAATGTGACCCTACAAGGTAGAGAATATTACCACCTGATTCATGCATATGGTGTTTAAGAGCAGTGGACCATCCAATAAAGTGTAGCATCACCACAAAGATGATTATAACATATATGGAAACAATAATTGGGGTCCCTATAGAAGAATCTTATTATTAAGGACGACGGTCCCACCTATGTTGTACCAAGATTACACCTAATGCCCGATTCCAGTACAGGCAGAGTATTTAGAAGGACGGTCCCACTTATATCGTACCAAGATTTCATCTAATGCTCGATTCTAACAGAGTATTTACTTATTGGACTCTGAAGGACTCTCGAGAAGGGGGTGGAGGGTTAGGTTCAAAATTTTTTTACAAGAATGAAATCATAGAGTAGCACTATGCACAATGCAAAAATTAAAATAAATTTAGTAAGGTTGGACATGGACTTCGATAGGACAATCAAATATTTTTTTTCAACCTTAAGGTCATCGAATTTTAAAAACAAGCATGTCAATTTTAATTCAGTTTTATTACAGTTTTACTCATTCCCAACATCTTCACTTGTTTCTCTTGAACTTCCACTCTAATTCAATCCATTTCATCTATCAGCCTTACAAGCTCAATCATCAATTCACAAGAAGGTATCACACTATGATACATTCCAGCACCAACTAAATTTCAAAATTGTCAAGAGCTTCGCACATCAGATTCACGCATGCAGATTTAAAAGATCTTTTAACTGGTTTTCCATTTTCCTGTTCACTGTTTCCAGACAGCCATATTAACGGATCAAAGCATCAATGTTTGTCTAACCCCATGATCACCAGCTCATGCCTCCAAACTTGTCGCAGCGTCTGGTGCACTTGATTTCCCTAAATTTTAGCTATCTCTAGTTAATATTTCCGCTCATTTATATCACTGTAAATACTAACAGTGTACCTCAAATAGAAGGGGATCCTATTTTCTCCCCCATAAGGACAGAATATTTAGAAGTCAAATCAAGCTTGGTCCATATAAAATATAACCAAGCCCGTCCAAGAGTTCATACCTAGCAAATTAATGTGAATACATCAGCCAAGCAACAGATGCCCAAGTAACTTCAACTTGACTCATCTTGCATATTTATAGCGTGTAAACTAACATGTCAGGTACTGGTGCAAATGTGCCTCTCTGTGGCTGTAGATCACTAAATGCAATAACCCACACACTACACTATTCCCAGCCACAGCATATTTTCAAATGTCAATCAGTTGGATGTTTGTAGAACATTAAGCGGCTTGTTTTAAGGGCATTAGCAAAATGACTCAAGGATTCAACCTTGAGGTCCTTTTTTTCCCCCAATTCCCATCCTCCACAAATGACACTAGAAAGAAATATTAAAAAGCCTATGGCAATGCCACCAATTACATCAGAACCCCTTAAATCAGAATGAAATCTCTTCCAAATTCATGACTGTTCCAGAAACATGGGAAAGGTATATTTATACAAATTATAACAAAACTTGACATATAAAAGAAAGAAACAAGTATAATTGAGATTCCTGAAACAAATATAGACAGAACTTCTAAGTGATGGGCTAATAGCTATAGGAACCAGAAATCCATGAGCAACTTGCTAAGTTGCATCATAGCACAAGGCAAAAGTGGTAGCTGAGGAAGCTTAGGGGTCTGTTACAGCAGTAAGCAGAATATCTATTCGCATAACTATAAAATATTCAAAATTAGAAATATCACAAAAGGAATCTACCTCCTAATTCATTGCTCATCCAATCCTGAGAACACATGTAAGCTTGCAAAGTATCAGATTTCAATAAGCACCAACGATGATTCACCATTCTATCACCATTATCGAATAGAGACTCCAGTGCAACTCTCGAAATTGGAATCCCCAATATATTACGGACCATCATAGATAGGATAGGATACCTTGGTGAATGAACTTTCCAACAATTTAAGATGTTGAAATCAACATGACATGGGAACAGGGGTTCCTCCAAATACATGTCCAGGTCCGAAATAATATTTAGGGTAGGCAAAGTTTCTCGCAGGAATCTGTCAAATCCAGCTAATTTATCCTTTAACATCACTACCACCATTTTCAGAAGCTGAACCTTGTCCATGAGAAGCTAATGGTGAATAGATTGCATGCCCATTGTAAAGAGCTTCCATACAATTTGAAACAATATCTATGCAATCCGGAGCACTATCTTCATAAATTGAGGATAGTAATACTCCACCAGTTTCATCTTGAATCGTGGATCTAAGATGGCTCAAATAGCCACGATTAAGCTGCACTTCTTCTAATATTCATCAAATTTAGATTTCAATTTTAAAGCAAAAGAGCTAAAGAAATCATCCGACGTCTGGCACAATTCAATCAATTGCAAATGAAAATCACAAATCTCCGAGAAATGGGTATTGACAGTAGAATGCTTGCTTCCCACGAAGACATTAGAAGCTTCATGAAAAAAATTCAAGATGCTAGTAATAGCTCACACTCTGTCCCAATCCAAACCCGATGGGCACGTTGAGTGGATAGGTCACGTTCTTGCAAAAGGGGAAATGGTTCTTTATACTGTAAAGCAGCTTCAAGCATTATGTATGTCGAGTCCCATTGAAATGGATTGTCAAGGGGTAAACATTTCTGACTATTAATAACAACGAGTTGAAACATCTCATCGAACTTTTCTTGTCTTCCCGAGAATTTTAACATATCAAATGCTTTCCTGAACTTTATGAGTTATCTCACAAGACAACTTGGACCAAAAACTTGACAGTGTTTGCTGCACGGCGTACATCAAAAAATTGACCTTCACACATGAGGAACCTGTGCTGGCATAGTTTGTCTCTGATTATACAGACAATCTTGTCATAAGAGGATTGGTTATCAATGGTCAATGAAAACAACTTCCCATGAATATCCCAATCCCTAAGGCTATTCATGATTACGTCTGAAAGTCAGTCTTCTGCTTGAGAAGGATTGATCTTTAAAAAGTTCAAAATCTTCTTCTTTAATGCCCAAGAATCATCAATGTAGTGTGCTATCAAACACGGATATTGCGTATCTCCATTAGTGACCCATCTATCTGCCCTAAGGCTGACTTTTCCAGGCAACTTATCTAACTCCTCGTACACTTTCTGTTTCTCTTTTTTATAGATCTCCAGACAGTCAGCCTCAACTTTGTCAATTGTCGCAAGGTGGCTGAGATTTCGAACAAACATCTTGAAGCCAACATCTTCAACCATACTCAGAGGATACCCATGTAACATAATCATGCATGCAAGATCTAGTTGACTACACCTATGATCAGAACGGAAACTGCCCGTGTTAACTGTTCCAACTTTTACATGCCCTTGTTCAAAATTAGTACTTACAACAGTGACTCTCTCATTTCTTTGAGCTTGATTTTAACCGACATTGGTAAGGGCAAGGGTGCTTCCTTTTCTTTCCCCTTGTTAGCAACTGACTTACATCATGATTTGATCTTCTACAGCATCTGATCAAGTGATTTCTCAAATGTGATGTTCCACTGGTACTTGGAAGTCTTGACCCAACTAATTATTCTTTTACAGTACCGGCAATTAGCCACCAATGTATAACCTTTTTTAAGCCTCTGCTTAATGACCATTACTTGAATACTCTTTTTTCTATATACTCAATTTCAACCACACATTCGTGCAATAAAATATTCTGCACGTAAACCAAAAAACTTTTTCCTACATTTTAAATCACACATTATCCTCAAAATCACTATTCAAGACATTGTTTTTTTCCCAAATAATGGCGATCAAACTGGGCCTAACTCTATCAAAATCTTTCCACGCAGCAGATTTTAATATTCTAGAATGGACATAGACTGCTTCTTCTGGTACTTCCATCAGCGTTCAAAGATATATAACCAAAATCATTTAAACATCCCCAAAAAATAACTTCACAAAAGAATAATATACTTATTCCAGAACAAACTTGAGACAAACCCAAACAAATGCTAAACCCACAAGGGCCACAACTTTTATAAGCCCCATAATTTTTCGAAAAACACGACAATGAAGAACCATACAACTTGACAACAACCTAAGCCCAATTGTTTGTATGCTATCAAACTGTATTCCTTGCGCACAATCCAAGACCACATTTTTCTCTATTTTACAAGCCTATATTGTTTTGAACCTCAGGAAGGAATTCAAACACGCATGATGTGAAAAACACGGTAACAATGCATTTCAAAGAACAACTGATCACATGAGAGAGTAAAAGAAATGCAGTCCCAAACTTCCAATCCCTGCGAAACAAACAAAAGTTCAAAAATGTAATTAAAAAAAAAAAAAATCAGCCACATTCAAAAGGTTGCAAGAGCAATCTAAAGACCAAAATATACCAACCCAATAACAACTTCCCTTCCTGCTTAACCTTAAAATAAACAATAAATAAATAAAGCACAACAAGCCCAGACTAATGCCACCTTTTTGCTAACATATAAAAATACATGAGACCAATTCAATTTCAAGTTCTTGGAGGAAAATACAAAACATTTGATCAATTCATTAGCTGATAAAAAATCCGAAAGACAACGCAGACGGTAATAGTTATGAAGAATCGGGTCAAGCTGGCAATTTTTAAAAGAAATACATACCTGACTCGTGATTCACGTATCTCATTTCAAACAAAAATAAAAAATAATAAGACTTCGGGTTTAAACAGAATACCCAATTCAAGAATCTGTTTTTCACACAAAGTTCGCCAAATTACTATCGCAAAATTGAGACGAAACGTACAGAGAAATGGTAAATGCAGGGTTTGCGTATCAGAGCTCTGGGCATATGCATGGGGCGCAAGGCCACTTCCAGTAGGTATGGATGATGGAGGTGGAGTGGCCATGGGCGAGTGGGTAAGTGGGGTGTCGAGTTTCGAGAGCGATTACGATCTGAAAATTTTGGTTGGCGCCAACCCGATCGACATTTGTCAGAGAGAACAATGGGTTTACTCTATGGGCTTGAATCCTCGTATCATTTGGGCCATTTGTAGGAAGCGGGAAAATTGGGAGGAAGAGAGTTCACAAATTAGGAGTGTGTTTGGTAGGGATTTTTAGGGAAAAAATTGATTTTTGAATAGTGATATGATGGGAAATGTGTGGTTGAAAAAGAAGAAAAAATATTGATGTGATGCAAAATATTATTTTATTGAAGAATGTGTGGTTGAAAATGAGAATTGATTTACTGTAGAAAATGAAAATTTGTACCAAACAGACCCTAGGTCTTAAGTTTCCCAAATTCAAAATTGGAAAAATTACAAGGAAGCCGGTAGTTAAAGTTTCAAATTAAAAAATCAGGTGGGGAAGTCTTTTAATCAAAACTCAGGTGGAGAAGTTTTTTAATCAAAACTCAAGTATTTGACATTTTAAATATTAAATAAATATTATATATACAAATTTCACATAAAAACCCTAGAAATCAAATGCAACTCTCATCTCTCTCTTCCAGTCTCTTCCCGTCGCCTCTCTCCTTCCCGGCTCTTCCCGCCGTCGACGAAACCACAGCGGAGGGCGACGGTTCTCACTGCGACACCTTCGAGCATCGCTTGCAGCACCGGTCTGTGCGGTGGTCGAATCGGCGGTGGCGCTCGTAACAGCTCTCATCGGACTGGAACCTGCGACGGCAGCAGTGAGCGTGACACCAGCAGACGCAGTGGTGCTCACTGCTCGAAGCGGTGCAGCAATATTAAATCACACAATATCTTGATTTTGCCAGAAATATGCTATATAGTTTTGCACAAGTACAATCTGGGTTTTCCCCCCTTTGATCCAGATTTCTTGAAATTGCTCCGTCATGAAGGTTCATCCGGTCTCGATCACTCTGCATTACGACATAGCATCGGCTATCTCTCAGGCGAACGTCTGCGGGCAAAGGAAGCTCCGGCGACTGCCCCACATCTTCGCCAAGGTGCTGTATAGTTTTGTGTGTTGGTCGACGTGGGTGCGGCGCAGCAGTAGCGTCGCCTCACTTTTCGTTTTTGATTCATCTATTGTGCGGTGGGTGCGGTGGTCAACCGTGTGGCGAGTTTTTGTGTGTGAGATGGCACAGGTGATGTGATATGGTTGTGGTTGTTACAGATCAGATTCGAAAAAATTAATTGACGGTTGTGGTTGTTGGCTGCGGCCGCGGTGGTGGAGTGGGACGAACCATGTAGCGGCTGCGGTAGTGGTGGATCTTGATGATGGTGGTGTTTTCTGCGGCGAGTATAAAACTGTGGTGGTGGATCTGGTGGTTTTGGAAATGATGGTGTTACTACTGGTTGTCGTGGCGTTTAGGTGATGACTGTTTTGTTGGTGGAGGCTCCGTGGAGTGGCGGCTTTCATGGGTGTTGTTGTGGTGGTGGTGTGGCGTTGGTGCTGTTATATAATCTGTGACCTTGAAAAAAATCTGTGGCCAATTAATTTTGAAATATGTGACCGTGTGACCTATAAGATTTGATCTGTGACTAATTAATTTTGAAATATGTGATCGTGTGACCCATAAGATTTGATCTGTAACCAATTAATTTTGAAATATGTGACCAACGAAATAATTGTGACCTACAAAATTTTTGATCTGTGACCATAAAATAATCTGTGACGTATAAAAATTATTATCCGTGACTGAAAAATGATATGTGACTAACTTTATAAATCTGTGACCGGAATGGTCGCCGAAATAATTGTCAGAATCGGAACAGTCGCCGGAACGATCGTCGGAAAAGTCGCCGGAGAAGAGTGGTGATCGGAATAATTGCCGGAATAGTCCCCGGAGCGGTATGGGTGGGTGGTGCAGGTGGAGGTGGGTTAATTATATTATATTATATTATATTATATTTATAAAAAAAAAAGCCTGATTTTTGAATTTTCAAACTATATATCTGATTTTTGAATTGGTGTAAAGTATACACCTTATTTTTTATTTTTTCCCTTCAAAATTCAGGCCTTAAGTTTAAAAATGCAAAAATCAAGTATTTGTTAATTAATTAAATGTATTTTTGTTAATTAAATATATTAAACTCACAATTGTATAATTCATGGTCACAGATGCAAGTTCATGAGTCACAACTTTTTTTTGATCACATATTATCAAATTAATTGTCACAAATCAAAAAATTTATATATCACAATTTATTTCATTGGTCACAGATCAAAAAAATTATAGGTCACGCTTTCTTTTTCGATCAAATGTTTTCAAATTTATTGGTCACAAATTATTTTTTAATCACAAATTATCGAATTTTAAAGTCACATTTTAATAGTTAATCACAATCAACCAAATAGTTGGTCACATACACCAAAAAAACCTACCTTCGATCCTGATACACCACCAATACTTGGTCACAGACCAATCAAATAGTTGGTCACAAACAGTATCCTACCACCACCATCGTCGCCACCACCACAACAGCACCATAACGCCACCACCAACAAAGCCGCCGCCTCCACTAAATCCAATACACTACCAACAAAAATATTACAACCACCACTGTTATCGCCACCACTAGCTGTTCGCGATCTGTTCGCACTGCCCCCATCGTTTATTGCTATCGCAAGGCCAAATTGGGGGAGACCCATGTGCTCAACGGATGCACCAAGAGAAGTAGGTACCCGAGGTGGTAGTCCGAGATCATGGGTCCCACCATCGACGCTGGAATTATCAACGGAAAATTGCATAGTTACTGGTTGCGTAAACATGGCTTGCAGATTTTGATGGGGACGGTTATTTTTTGATTGGTGACCATTGTTAGGGTGGGCTTGAGGAGAGGAATTGGCCAGCATATTGGGCATGCCGTGAAGAGTCACCAGCATCAGTCGGCACTTACTGCAGCGCGTAATGCTGCCGTTCAAAGCAGCGTCTACGGACGACGCTGCTGAGAACTCTCAGCAATCCTCGATGCCGCAGCATCGTTGGCTGACGCAATACCTTCATTGTCGGTCAATGACGTTCAAAGAGAGAGAGGGAGAGAAAAGAAAAGAGAGAAGAGAGAGATGTAAAGAGAAGAGTGAAAAGCGGCTGAAGAAGAGATAAGGAAGAGTGAAAAATAATTAGAGTTTGGGTGGGTGGAGTTAATTTAATTTAAGATATTAAAAAGTTTAAATTAATATCTGATCTTTAAATTTTTTTTTTTTTTTATCAAATCTGATTTTTGAAATGTGATATTTAAACAACTGGATTTGTGTAATTTCCACAAAAGTAGGCCTATTCAATAATCATTGCTAAAATTAAAATATCTTGTAATAATTAGCAAATAAAAAAAGCAAATGTAATATGATTATTAAAAAATTTGTAATATGGATTATATATATAAACAACACGAGATGTAATATGATTATTACTCAGTTTTTAAGTTTTAAAAAAACCTGTATTTGATTTGAAATTTTTAATAAGAAAATATATTCGTAAAGTTGAAACTAAATTAATTTCAATACATGAATTAACAAATTAATTGGAAAGATCTTTATCATTTCAACATTTTATAATGAAAAACTAAGATTATAAAATTTAGTTCAAGCATCGACTCCAAAAAAAAAAATGATAAAATATAAAGTTCAAGAATTGAATTGAAAATAGACCTCGAGATTAACTGGTACAAAAGTTGTACACGATCGACACTCGTGATCAAAAGTCATATAATCTATGACTACATACACCCTAGTCTCTATATGTCCACTGGTCACATGAACAGTGATCTTAAGACAAGATTAGCAGAATATCTACTTTTTCTGAATAATTAAGGTTTCTATGTAATTACTAACTAGGACCACAGAAGCTAGGTTTGGTCCACCTGCCTTATTCAAGGAAACATTGACTTGATGATGGTAACATCACCCTGCCTTTCAAAATCATGTAAATACACTTAGGGTTTTATTGGGTTACTATCAACTTTTTAATTATTTGCTACCAAATTTCAGTTAGCTTTATTTCTTACTTTTTTTAAACCACCTAGGGAAAAATGTATATATTTTTTATTAACTTTTCATCTATCACACTATTATTCGAGATATTTCATGCAGTTCTAGAACTATTTCTTTTTGTTTTTGGGCCTTTCGGATTATAATAAGGAATACAAAATATTAAAATTATTTATACAATGTATGCATGGAAAACATATATAGTCTATGTTCTTATTTCTTAAAAAGTTGCTTATAAATTCATTTTTGTATCGAGTCAAAGTTCAACGATACGTTCGTAATTATTATCCATACATCTCGTGAGAACCACTAATATATTACTCATGAAAAGTTACTAAATTGAAACGAGCATGCACGCCTTTGTATCTTGTATTGCATCAAATACCAAAGCCATAAATTAGCTTCATCTTTTTAAACCAACAACAGCTTATACAAATTATTTTCATGCCTTCAAATCTTCAGTATCAAATAAGAACACCAGGAGAAATGAGTATCATTATTCCTATAATTTTCTTCGAAAATTTCGACTGGAATTTGTTTCTTTTCAGCTGGATGTGAGATACCATTACATCGTTACACATTACTAAAGTTTTCTTAATATGTATGTATCACTTACTCTAGATTTTGTACAAGCATTATTTTGAATTTTCGACACAGTTTTAACATAAACATATGTATCAGAAACTTCAATTCTTTGATGCACAGAATATTAAAATTCATTTAAACAGGTTAATTTTCCAAAAAGAGGCAGATAATCTCTTTTTTATTTTTAAACAGGCCAACAGCAATCCTTCTATACCCTCTGTAAGTTCAATATTCATGCTTCCTTTTGTTTTTTTTGCATAAAAAATTCATCAAATTGATACAGAATTTCACTGTAAACATTTTGTTTTTCTGAATGAATGAACATATATGCAACCCTGCAAACAATTAACACATTGGATGAACAACAAGGGTTAAAATATTGGATTCTATACTCGTTTATAGCGCTATCCGAGCACATTTTTGAGTGGTAATTCGTATACTGTACGTACTTTTTTCTTTCTCAATCCGAAAAGAAAGATTGATTTCGACTTTCTTTTCTTTTTCCACTAACACAGTTATATACAGGTTCCCTTTGTGGCCATATGGATTTCCATCAATGTCACACACATAACTCACAGTAATTTCTTCTGTTTGCAAATTAACGTATTACGACAAACTTGAAGATGAAAGGATAATTTATAAGAATACAAAATGACACGGCCAACACACAAATAGCCAGAGTTAAAGATTGCACCATTTCGTTCTCAATATTGATGCGTGTTTATCTTCTCGTCTACTCGTTGAAAGATAGTACGTAAATGTCATTTAAACATAACTCGCATAATAAACAAACAACTAGCAACATTGTTCCACACTTTTCAGCTTATTTGACAGCACAACAAGCCACATTTGAGAATTTGTGCTATTCAAGCTGGATTCAGTGTAGGCAGAAACAAAATTGAGTATTGGAGCGATCCTCCTGCATTAAAAGAAGCATTAGGAGAAACTGTATATGTGGAACAATCTCAAATTTTGACCATGATGAGCAGCAGGCTTACTCCTAGAACCTGTAGATTGGAGCTGATTTCTCAGATTCTAAAAGCCTGAAACCTGTAGTTGTTGCCGCAAAAGGGACGGTCGAATGGGTTGATTTGGAACTACTCTGATCCATTTTTTGACAGGCCTTGAGTATGTGCTTTGCTCCAGCAGTCAGCTTAACGGGACCTGATTTTGCTGTGCCACTGAAAGAATCCTTCCCTGTTAAAATTGTGTATTCATCCTTATCATTCCCATGTTCTCCACAAGACATGATTTTTGCTTTGTTTTTGGCAAAATTTGATTGAAATGGTTGCCCAATATTTTCAGCATCACCTTCAAAATTAATGCAGGTCATCGATTTTGTCATAGAAAAATTAGATGCTTCTTGACTTCCCAACTTAGGCATCTTCATGGGCTGAGAAGAATCGACTGATACAGCCGAAGCCCGCTTTCTGGCTTTCTCGCCATGGCTAGGTCCTCTAATGCTCATTCTTGACCCGACTGGTTCTTCGAATTTTATCTGACTTCCACGTCCTTTCTGCAAAACTGAATTTGGCATGACCCCCGAGTAGCAAGGCATGAGTGCACGCTGAGTCAACGGAGCTGGAGCAATTGAATTCTGAAAGGCAGAGCCAGAAGTGACAGAATTGTGCAAGCAAAAAGCTTCATGTGTCAGCGACGCCCCAGGATCGGTACAACAGTTAGTTCCCAGCATTGTACGGGGACCACATCTGCTGCCTAAATTAGAATATGATGGACCATAACTCAACAATGTTTCCCTTTCATCAAACAATAATGGGGACAGGTTCTTAGAAGAGCGTTGATACCAAGATGATTGTGCATGACCTTCGAGATCCGGGTGCATGAATGGGAAACGGATAACTGATCTTGGAGCATGAGGCAATCCCTGAAAAGCAGGTCTTGGCATAGGGAACTCAGAGATAACTGTTTTGGATTCATATCCATGGGGGACAGGATCCCGGAATATAGATCTCATATTAGGAACGGTGGAGGAGTTACCAGGAGAAAGATAAGTATATAATCCCGGAACAGGATTTATTTTGCTTGCGACAAAATCATTCTGGTGCACATCAGTACTTTGCATGGCAAAGTGAGAGACGGGAAACCTAGAGTCCGAAATCTTTGTCCGCAACATACTTTCTGATATGTGATTGATATCAGTTTCCGATGAACAAGCCAAATTTTCTCTAAACTTCCCAATAGATGGTTCATTCTGACTGTAAATTGTTAAATTGTCAAAGGCAGTACCAGCAGAATGATGCCCAGCTATGATTTGTTCATCTTTCCAAAGTTCGTTTCCACCAACTAGAAACTCCTTACCCATCAAACGCATTTTTGATTGCACCAAATGTGGCAAAACAAGATCATGGTTCCTGCTCTTCTGGTAATCTTCTTGGTATCCATAGTAAGACTCAATCTCCGGGAGCAGGTTCTGCTCTACTGTACTAAAGGAATGATCATTTCTTTTGATCAAATTCAAGTCAATATTTTTTTTCCCATCACATTGACAGTCAGCAATACCTAAGCTAGATGGAATAACAACAAGAGGGTTCTCTTTCATATAGCCGTTGACAGGGAACTGATTCGACTGATTCCCACGGGATGTTCTACATTCCCAACTTCTGCAATCTGAAAGATTACCCAAGCAATTTGAAATGACATTGTTATTCAGAGTTAAGCTAATGGAAGAAGATGCACTGATACTTGGCTTTATCCTCTGCTGAAACTCCCCTTTACCACTCGAGTTCAACTTGATCAATTCTCCGTGTGAATTGAGAGGTAAGCCAACAAAATCTCCATCCATTCTCTTTTGGTTCACTTCTGGAAGGGAATATAAAGTACTCAGCAATTCCTTGGGAGACAGGTGAGGAAATGATTGATACTGGAAAGCATGGCCACCAAAATTCTCTATGGCACTTTGCGGGGGAAATTGAGGCATTGTGTTTGATCTTTTCTCCCATTTATACAAATATGGTGCTGAAGACTCATTATATGCTTTTGGATAATCCTCAAAACACAATGGAGGAAATCCGGGACCAGGATTCCCTAGGTGTTCCATCATTCTTTTGCAGTTATTGTAAGAACTTGATGAATTTCTAATCACTTTGAGATTTGGGTTTTGGCTGTGTCCTTCTGGATGCTTACAAAAGAACGAAGGAGGAGAAGCACGCAAAGGATCATGAGATGCTTCTCCATGGCCTCTTTCAAACAAATGTAAATTCGAGTCTAGCAGTGCACTTTGACATGATTTTACAGATGTGCCAAACAGTTTCTCGTGGCTATGTTTCTTCACAAAGTTAGCTGTATCAAACTCATGGCATTCGATAGTCAACTGCTTTTTACTTACAGATAGAGCATCGTGCCCATTTTCGGTTCCACCCGAATTATCTTCACTTCCACTCATTTCTATAACAGTCGAATTGTTTCCTCTCTCTCCAGCATGATTGTCCAATAAAGAAGAAGCAACTGTGTCAGAATCTGAACCAAGAAACTTTTGTAGTTCTTGACGTCCTAGTATGTCGTCCTTTTCTGAGAAAGTGACGTGTTTGTTTGCCTGTTGTATTCCACATGGATTGGCTTGAATAGACTCATGCAAGATGCAATTTCTTGATTTCAGTAGTGGAAATACTTTGTTATGATTCTTTAAAATCCCACGCATGGGGAACTCCAATTTTTCATTTTCTGCGGTCAACTTAGAAGATTTACGAGCCATGATCTTCTTCTTTTCATCCAAGTGTTTCACTTTTGGTTTCCCCTTTTGGATTGGAACAGCTTCAGATAGATCAATATCCAACTCGTTAACAACAACGTGAGATTGCAGGTGGAGCTTAGAACATACCTCCTGAGGAAGCATATAAAACATGTCAGTAATTAGGATATATAAAGAATGATTTCTCAAGGGAACGGGAATCCATTCCTCAAAATTTCACAAATAAAAAGTCATGTTTCTGTTGTTAACCGACCAACACGACGGGGATTCAGAAAAAAAAATAGTTATACACTTCGAGTTTTCTTATTCTTTCTTAAATGTAAGCCAATTATTCAACAAAATGAAATACCTCAACTATATCCATGCATAAAAATATTGCTCAAAAGATGAAAACTACAACCCGACATCAATAACTAAACATGGTAGTGAAAAAGAACATGATTAGTTTGTGTACTTTATTTCATCTTCTATGTCGTTTCTCGTGTATAATTATGCTATGTTCATGAAAATTTCATAATTAAATTCAAAGCTGATCAGAATGAACTAAACTTAAGAAAGTAATCGCTTATTCAGATATTACAGAACTGCATTAAGAAAAATAGAAACTGTGTGACCTTAAAATCAATAAAGGGATTTTATTTAGAGTAACGCTATTTATGATCATGATGATAAATCATCGGTGATGTAACAATCCATTATCCATCACATTTCTCTCTCTCTCTCTCTGATCCCCTCTCTCTCATATAAATTGAACTGTCTAATCCCATTATTCCACATAGACTGCCACATCATCGATAATTTATTATCATGATAATAAATAGCATTATTCTTTTATTTAAGTCAGTGTATGCCATCAAACCATTATTTCATGTGGTTTTCTGAAAACAAAGAGTTTACATTGAATTTATGTCCACAGTAATAGTCCTTGTGATTTTTTATTTAAGGTTAGTACAAGATAAGCATAGAGTATGTCATAAGTTAGTTTCATTCTTGCACACAATTGATTAAAACACCAAAGAAGTTAAGCAGCATATATTCATCCCCAAAAAATGGTCTGATTATCCTTAAATCACAATGTAAGTCCTGAAACTTGTAATTCATCATCGAATTCAATATTTTAAATCGAAGCCCGTGTTAACAAATTTATTTTATCCATATTCCTCCAGTACGTAGATTCCGCGGTGGCGCTGTACAAACCACCAAATAACCCATGCTGTACCATAAAACCAGTGGAATCATTTAGCTTTCCAGCATTATATGACTACCCCACCTATTAAATCTCACTAGAAACCAGGCCTTAAAAGGCACACAAAAAATTTTAAATTCATTCAGTGTTTCACCATTAGAGATTTGCATCAAACCCTTCAATCAAGAATCGTACAAAGCATAACACTCTAATTCACTTAAACACAACCAAGAGAACATAGTCTTATAAATTTACTAGTCATAAAAGAAAACCGGTATCATAATTTTCACCATTTCGCGCCTCCATTCGATCGATTTTCAAACCCCAAGTATCTACCAAATCGTTCTCTAGATTGAGCAACCCTAGCTTAACAAAAAAAGTTGAAGAAATCATATGGTCAAATTTTGGGAATATGAAAAAATTGAAATGCCCCCCAAAAAATGACATGACAATGATGGTTCAAGAGAAAAACATCGGCAAACAGTAGAAAAAACAACATAATTAATTAACAAAACTTTCAACCTCATAAAAAATTGATGTCCAACCCGTACAGCACAGCTGGAACACCATACCCTCTTCTCCTTGTAACCTGCTCAAATCCCTCTATCATGAGATCCCCATTCTCCTATTTTTTTAACTTTATCTCTTTAAACTGAATGAATCTAATTGCCACACAAACAAGTACAGCCTTTTCAGCAGTAAATTGTATTAAGCAAAAAGAGGTTACAATCAAGCATTTTTAACCACTTAGAATCAAGAAAACTTTAGTTAGGCCTATATTTTATGTTCCAAATTACTCATATTTGCTACCAATCAAGACAATCCAATCAGAATCGATACATTTGTATAAAGATTATATGGGTGAAGTGTGTACACAAAGTTCCCGAATCCATTTTCGTGTACGAAAACCCCTATTTATAGACGAATTTTAGATAATTATATATGAAGAAACCCATACCTTATTTGCAACTGGTAGATCCATCTCCTTATTGCTTTTCTTCTTCTTGAATTTGTTAATCTTCCTCTTTGGCTTCTTCAACTTGCTTAAGAAAATCTCTTTGCTATTCTTTTTCTTCTCGTTCCTCTTTCCTTTGAGACCCCATTTAATTTCCTTCGAATCGCGAAAGTCTTCTTCGTCCTCATCCTCGTCCTCCTCGCTACTAACTCTATCCACAGGCGGCGCCACCTCAAAAAGCTCCTTTATAGACCTTTTCTTTGGAGCCCTTGGCTTCACCTTCCCCTTTAAAGGCTTCAACTTTGCTGCTGCTCCTATGAATTCTTCAGCATCCAAATCTGATTCTTCCGTATGGTCTTGATGTGTAAGTGATGATTCTCCCTTTTCTTGAACTGTTTTCTTCTTCTTTTTCGAGTTTTTGACGCTTCTAATCGATTCTGAACGCGACAATTCGAGTACATCGAACCACCAGGTGAATTTCTTGAGAGTGATCGGAGGGAGCAATGACTTTACAACATCTTCATCGGTCTCATCGAAGGGCCAGCATTTTACCACGTTAACACTTCTCATCCTCGAGACATATCCTCTACAAAACATCGAAGCCAACCTTTTGAACAAATCCAACGAAAATCAAAGCATAATAAACATTAATTAACAAAACTTAACAACTCACCGCATCGAAAAGCCCTCAAATTCCATAGCCATCACTTTCTAGTTTCTTCACCTAAATATATATTGATATAGAGTGCGCAAAAGTATGCACAAATATGCAACTCATTTCTTCACAAAAAAAAATAAATAAATAAATACACACACAACATAAACAGCACAACTGCATAAAACAAAGATCTTGAAGAATCAAGAGAAGAAAACCCACAAAAAATAGAGAAGAAAAACGAATATGAGGAACAAGGAAATGAGTTTCTTTGAGGTATTTTCTAGAGAGATGAGGGAAAAAGTTTTAGTGAGAGAGATAGTGATGGCATTTCTTTATGCGTATTTTCCCGCTCCAAAGGTGTGGTGTCAATGAGTCAATCCCATTTTCAGCTCTGTATATTTATGTCTTGAAAGCGACATATGAGACCCCAAGATAAAAGTAATGAATGAGAATATTTCTACACTTCTTTTAGTAATTACAATTTACAACACATGTACTTATTACAGCCAAGTATATGCATATGTATATGTGTATGTATATGTTTATACAGACTCTCGTGTGCACATTAGAATTCAGTCACACAGTGACACAGATTCTGTGGAATGCCAACGCGCGGCGCGTGGCAGATTCAAGAATATAAAAATTTGTTGAGAAAGTTTGATGAGTCTCAAACAAATTAAAGAAAATAAAATTTAAAATAAGAAAATTATACTCTCAAAACTCAACTTTCATTATTCAAATTTTTTGCGATAATAAAATACCATAGATGAATAATTTTTTTATACAACATTTGGTACATAAGAGGTAGTTGATAATACATGAATTTAAATAATTAGTAACTCTAGATTCATCAAGTCAAGATTCAATTAATTTATATTAATGTTAATGTTAATTAATTATAAATTAATAACACGAAATTCATATATGACACGAATTTTGTAGTATTTATTACATATCAAAAATCGAAAAGTAATGTATTATTATTTTCACTTGATGTGATATTTAATATATTATAAATTTAATCGATAATTAACATAAAATGTTTATATAGAGCTCTCAGATCGATCATTATTTACGAAATGATCATTCCATCCGATTCCATCCATTACTTCTGTTAAATGAAAATGATAATCTTACCTCAAATTTTAAATAGACAAAATAAAACAAATAGGGGGAAAAAAAGTCTCCTTCTTCTTAAACTCCACCAACACCAGCATCATCACTACCACCAGCATCTATTTGTAAAAGAATTTCATGACTTTAGACCAACTTCCTGCCAAAAATTATCCAAACATATTTAAAATTAACTTCTCAAAGATCCTGCCAAATGGGCCCACAAAGTATTCTTGCATCTAAAATCCTTTTTACGATGAACTACAAATCAACCGTCTTTTATGGCAACAAATGAGCTACCTCTAATTCTACATCTCGTGTTGGACAAATTTTTCTTACTTCTAAATGTGATTGATTTCAATTTAAACTATAAATGAGCTAATGTCAACGCACGAGCTGCCTCTAATTTGACATTTCATGCTGCACAAACTATTCCTACTTCCAATTTTTTTTTTTTTTTTGGCAATCGATTTGAGTTCAACTATAAATGCCTAACTCTAGATTGTAATAGACATAGTAGCGCAAAGTTACCCAGATTTTTGGATCTTCTTTCAATTTGGTCCCGAACTTCTTTAGCGATCACCAATTTCCGCTTATAGAAACAGATATAAAAATGTATGATCATCTTTAAACATGAATAACCAAATTGAAACACGAGCGATCCTTTCAATCTATTACATATAAAATGTAATATCCCGATTCACACCATACTTGCTAGTATGTGTATATGCACGGGAATAAAATCTTAATTCAACCTTTAACTCACTATAGAACCAAGCAAACGAAAAAAAAAATTGAAATTATAATGCTATCTATTAAAAATAGGATAAAGCTACTTGTACATAATTTCTTGTACATAAGGGTGTCCACCCTCTCACATGGGGTGGACCCCACATGAATAAAATTCTTTTTGTAATCATGCGGGGTTCACCTCATGTGAGAGGGTGGACACCCTTATGTACAAGAAATTATGTACAAGTAGCATAGTTCTTAAAAATATCATGCAAGCGTCGATCGCTTAATTAAAATATAAACTCAGTATGCATGCGATCACGGATTGTGTTGAAGATAAATTTCATTCGATTAGTTGGTCAAAATGAATTTTTTTTAAAGAAATATTATAAAATTAAAAAGGGTAAAAAAGTGGGTGCAGTTCATGTGCCAAAGCATTTTCCCACACCCCAAAATGATAGAGGTAACATTATGTAGGAAAGGAGGGTGAATTCATGACTCTGACCACTGTTTCTATATCTATTTGTGCATGCACCACTTTAATATCAATGTACAAATAAAGTTAGTTGGCTGTGAAGTAGACATTTATTAATTATTAAAAATTTAAAAATTCAAATAAATATAGGAGTCTTATCGTGAAAATATTTAAAAAAATAAAAAATAATAACAAATTTATTGAAACAAATGATTACTATGGAAATTTCGTTTGTAATTCTAATGAAAATTAATATATTCGGTGATTTTTTGGAATTACCGAAAGTCATATCGTCAATCATCATTGACACATATTCGTCGACTATAATCGATATCATCATCGTTATTTAAAAAAATATATTACTGAAACTAAATAATGGGACTTAATCAATTGCCTAACTTCGTAATTGAATCGATTCATATCGACTAATATGTTAAACGTGTATCTACCATGTAACGATTATGTACTGGAGAGGAATTTAGGTTAGATGCATGGGACATAGATTGCATGTCATGATATGATAGGGACAACCACTCTCGATATGAGGGACCCACTTACCAGAACGTCTGTCACTTTGACGAGGACAAGAGATGAGGGAATATGAAAACTTACTTTTTCTCTTCTTCCTTCATTTTTTTTTTTTTTTTGACCTTTTTACACAATTTTATTCATCAATTATTTGGCGTGGAGATTGCTGTTTAGCCTTGGATTAAAATCAAATTTTTAATAAATTTTAATAAAAGTTAATAAAATATATGATTAAAAGTATGATCTATAAAATATGTAGTTATAATTAATTGATAATTTAGATTTAGATTATAATCGGTGTACAAATTTTATTAAAATTTATTTTTTAAAAGTTTTCAATTAAAAGTTTTCTTAATAAAATAATTTTAAACGTAAAATAATTTTTTTCTTACTTTTTAACCACACATTCTAAAAAGTCATTTTCCTTAAAATTTATTCTCAAAAAATCTTATCAAACAAACCCTTAATCCTTTAATTTTCATTTCATAATTTGAAGAATGAAAGGGTAGACATCGTAACTATTTCTAAATCGTCAACTATCAACCTTTCATTTCAACTATTGTGGATATTGTTTATGACTTTATCGACACTTTATGAAAAATCAAAATCTTTAGGTTTCGGGAGAATATGGTCGCAACACGAAAACCTAAATGAATTGACGAAAATGCACCATTAGGAGTGGAGACTGCAGCTTAATTTGGCTCAACAGAGAGAAACCTATCAAGTCTAGATATAGTAACGTTGTCTGACTGAGAATTGTTTCTTTGTTTTATGGGTGATGGTGCATGATCGTTCTTAGTTGACAAAGCTATTTGTTCTTTAAATTCATGAAGTAATCTCAAGTATAGTTTACGATGGGTGTCGAGATGCCAATTATTCAAAAAGATTTACCACTTGAGTTCGGAAATGGAATTTTTGTCCTTTTAATTACCAATAGAATATACAAAATAGAAAAATAACGAGTAGTGCGATAAATGAAAGTTCACAAAAAAAGAAATAGTTACAAATGGTTTTTTACCTCAAATTAGTGCTAAGTTTAAATTTCCAAGCTTTTGTTCCACAGGTGAAGACTTGTATTTATTGGGCCTAGATGGGCTCAAACTAAAAAATATTGATCTTATCTTACAAAATTTTAAAATTTTTTAAATTGTTACTTTTCAATCTATCAAATCCATTGTCTCAATTGGATTGATTTGAAATTTTTTGAAAAGGCAACTCCAAAAACCCCAATTATGATATGAGGGTGGAAGGTATTTTTTCCGTCTTTAATTATTCGAGTGTGACATATATACATAAACACATATATAATTATAGCTCGTAACTACTTAAATAGCATAGAAAAGAGGATGTCACATATATAATTGAAGCATACCTATTTACTTTATAGTTTATATATGGTCGGGTTATTCGATAGGTGCACTCGGAGTTGAGCAAGTTTGAAAAGTGCTTATTATAAACAGTTTAAATTATAAATAAATAGAAATTATATTGTGAATATGTGTATTATATTTGTGGATCCCTTGAAATATATGAATAAAAAATAATCCGTTTATAAACATGAGCCAAATATGTGCATTCCCACGTTTTATACTCAAATATTTAGGGTTTTTGAAGATAAGAAACGTCCCGATTAGGTCAACACCTTTTAAACCATCATCATCTGTTCATCGCGACATTTTTACACTCGATACGGAGGTTGAATGAACATTAAACAGTGCTAATTTCAAGGGAAAAAGAAGAAGCTTTCCAGGGAACATGCAATAGAAAACTAGATGTCTGTCTCTTCTTTTTCTTTGTATTGTGTGATCAAATTTGTCTTTAACTTTGACATTTTTGAAATGATTGCAGAAAGGAGTAATTAGTCATGCAAAATGTACAGAATTAGGTAGAAATGGTAGATGACTCAGTGAAGAGCATAATCTACGTGATGAATAGTGGAATTTAATGTTACTTTTTAAGTAGGTTTTTGTTCTGGTTTCTCTCGTCTTCCCATCTTCTGCACTGTATTTGCAAGCACCTTATGTACTCGAACCGACAGCTAGCTTCGGCTAATTTAACCTCCTAGGCTACGTCCCTCGTGACTGACATAGAGTACCACATGAATATTCATCTATTGTCCATCGACTATATCTTTCGGTCTGATCTTATGTCCCGACTTATCCTCAATGGACGAACCCTACAGAGGAATATATGCTATGATTGAAAATATATATTGGAAGAATAATCCATTCATAAAAGGTGATTTCACTTTAGAATGTCATTAGATTCTCTGCATAATGATTCTTTAACTTGGTTTTTTAAGTACAATTAAATGTTTGTAATGATTCTAAGTACAAGATTTAGGATTGTGTTCTGTTCTTTATTCATCATTAGAAATTAATAATGAATTCCAGAAGTAGTTGACAGCTTTCTTTGGCAGCCACTACAGAGAAATTCTATTACCCACAAGTAATTTCTTATTTTTGGTACATGTTCGACTCGACTAAATTTTAAATAATTTTTGTGTTTACGAATAAAACTTGTTGCGAGTTACTCTATAGAAAACTACTATTATTTTGGTTGTGCTTGATCTTCACTCTTTGCCACACCGTACGCCTTTAGACAATAGAACCTCAGGGTCAGAATAATTTACGTCTTTTATAAGCTTAGCTAAACATGATCTTAATTATCATTTTAGTACACAACTCCTAGCTAAGTGAATATAATTGTTTGTTTGTTGGCAACACTCAATTGACCGTATATTGAAGAGGGAAATACTCAACTTGAAAATGA
Source organism: Fraxinus americana (assembly GCA_035079005.1). Taxonomy (NCBI): domain Eukaryota; kingdom Viridiplantae; phylum Streptophyta; class Magnoliopsida; order Lamiales; family Oleaceae; genus Fraxinus; species Fraxinus americana. The sequence goes on along the minus strand of CM068707.1, from coordinate 1,616,553 downwards.
AAACTAGGAGGATACGAACACGAGGTCCAAATAGTCCTTTTAAATTTCAAAGGGAAGAAAAGAAAATGATGGCAAGAGGCATATTTCAAAAATTTTTTTGGAAAGATTACCTATTCAAAAGAATAAGTTTAGCCTATTTCAAAAATAAGAAAACGAGTTTAAAATTTCCAAAATCAGATTTTTATTAAAAAAATTTAAATTTTTATTTATGAAATAATAAATTATTAAATTAATTTATTATTAAATATTTAATTTTAATATAATATAATTAACTCATCTCACATTCACCACTCCTACCACTCCGACGACCGTTCCGATCATCGCCTTACTCCTGCGAACTTTTCCGACGACCGTTCCGGCGACTACTCCGATTCCGGTGACCGTTCCGGCAATTATTCCGGCGATGATTTCTTTTCGACGATTGCTCCTATTTCGGCAGTTGTTCCAACTCCGGCGATTATTCCGGCGACAACTCCGCTATATTTTTTTTGTAACGTTGACATTTTTTTTTACGATCACAACTCAGGTCACAAGTCACAAATCACAAGTCACAACCCATATCACAAGTCACAGCTCAGGTCACAAGTCACAAGTCAAGAGTCACAGCCCAGGTCACAAGTCACAAATCGAGATTTTTACGGTCACAATTTAAAAATTTTATAAGTCACAATTTGTTTATCGGTCACAAATAAAAAGATTTATACGTCATATTTATTTATCGGTCACAAATCACAAATACTATAAATCACAACTTAGTAAATTGTCAAATTATCGGTCACAAATGAACAATTTTTTAGGTTATACATTATTTCTTGGTCACAATTTATATTTTTCATTAGTCACATATTGTTTATTGGTCACAGATTAACCAATTAAATGGTCATAGATAACTAAAAAATTTGTAACCACAACCAACCTTCACGATACTACCTCACGACTGCCTCAGCAACACAATCGCCACCGCCGCCAACACCACCTCCCAGCACCGCCATTTGTGACCACGATCACCATCACGACATCATCACTGTTACTTAACCACCATAACTAGTACCACCTCACCATCAACAAATCAGATCTAAAATCGCTAACACCCCACAATCGCCATCACCTCACAGTCGTCTGTTGTCCTATCTTTTGCCGCAACCACTTTCAAACCACCAAAGAAACCACCCCATAACCACCGTCTATTCCCATGTCTTCCTTCAATCGACTTACTACAACATCGTCGGCCACCATAATTTCACCATCACCTCTCCAAATCAACAAACAAACTACTAATAGCCACAACCCATCGTCTCCTTCACTGCCATTTTTTTGATCTCTCACCTCTCACTGCGATTTGCCACCTCCGGCCACATCAACCCACACCAAGTGTCGTCGACACATCCTCAACCACAATCACCTCACACAACATAACCACCACCACATACGCAGTGGAAGAGATACAGTCCACTGCGCACGACGATGTCGCTGGGTCGAGCGACTCTGTTGATGATGTGCACAGCGAGGAAGAGAGAGGACGGGAAGGGTTTCGAATCTCAGCCGCCCATTTGCCCCACAGCTTTTGCTATCTTCGACGGCGGCGGCTATGTGAGGGAGAAGGGAGAGAAACGAGAGAAAAGCGGGGAAGAGAAAGAAGAGGGGAAGAGTTCGCGATGGGAGTTCGCAGCAGTGGTCGATCTCTATGTCTCCGACGGCGGTCGTAGCAGCATCTTGCCATGCCAGTAGTCGCAGCATTTGTGTTTCCAGAGAAGAGAGAGAGAGAGAAGGTGGGAAAGAGAGAGGGGGGAGTGGAAGGAGAGGATAAAATTAGGGTTTTATGTTTGGGTTAGATGAATTAATATCTGTCGCAGGCAGCAGAAGGGGAGGGAGGGAGGAGAACGAGAGGAGAGGAATGAGGGAGGGGGTAGAGAGAAAGCAAATAAATTTTTTTTTGGAAATGAATTAGGGTAGTAAAAATATTTATTTTATAAAAATATTAATTAAAATAAAAATCTGGTTTTGGAAATATTAAATTTCCAATCTGATTTTAGAAAGTTTAATACTTAAAGTATGATTTTGTGTAATTACCACTTTATTTTTTCGTTAAAGCCCGTGAAGGCCCTGAGACTGGCAAATGATGGCCGTAATATGCTGCGCCATTATGGGCCACCGTGGTTCCTCTAACTCGGACTAAAAAACCATCGGCATAAAAAACCTCATTCCACACGATCATATGCTTTACTCATGTCAACTTTCACTGCATTGCAGCTCAAATTCCAATTCATCCTCCTTTTTATAAAGTGTAGTTGCTCAAAAGTCAAGATAACATTACTCGAGATCACTCGTTCCAGTGCTAAGACACTCTTGATTGGATTAAATTACACTCACATTCCAACGCCGACCACCGCACAACCCAGTCACCAATGACGTTAGATTAAATTTAGTGTTTAGGGAGTTTATTGTTCATCATTTTTTTGTTAGTTTTGAAGATTTATACTGTTAACAAACAATTTTTTTGTTAGTTTTGACTATTTTTAAGGGCGTAGATCGTCGAAAGTGGCGTTCTTCTCCATTTTGCAGAGAAAGTACCTTAGAAATCGATGGCGACTGTTTTACAGTTGGCCCAACCAACTGTGTTGTGATCCGATTGTTAAACAAATCAACCTTATTTATTTATTTTTTCGGTTGATTTTTTATTTTTTCTTAATTTTTTGTTGTTCAATTAATTCTTTTTCTTTATTATAATTTAATTTTTTTCAATTTTAAATAATATTTTTATTCTTTATTTAATTTTTATAATTTCCTTTTGTTTTATTTATTTTTATTTTTTATAATAATTTTAAATTTTCTAAATTGTTTTCTGCTTATTATAATTTATTTTTTTTAATTTAAAATACTTTTTAATATTCTTGCTTTAATTTTTATATTTTCATAATTTTCTTCAATTTAATTTTTCCTTTTGCTTAATTTTTTGTTGTTGTTGTTATTATTATTATTATTATTATTATTATTATTATTATTATTATTGGTAATAATTTTAAAATTTCTTAATTATTTTCTTCTTATTATAATTTAATTTTTTTCAATTTAAAATACTTTTTAATATTCTTACTTTAATTTTTATATTTTTATAATTTTCTTTAACTTATTTTTCCTTTTTTACTTTGGTATTTAATTTTTATTTAATTTAATTTATTTGTTTTTCTTAAATTTTTTTAAAAAAATTTAATTGTTTTCTTTTTATCATGTTTTAAATTTTTTTTCAATTTATATATATTTTTATATTCTTTCTTTAAATTTTAAATTTATTTTTCTTTTTTATTTTGGTATTTTATTTTTATTTTCTATTATTTTCTTAATTTTTTTATAAAAATTCTTAACCGTTTTATTTTTATCATAATTTAATTTTTTTTTTCAATTTATAATGCCTTTTAATATTCTTTCTTTAATTTTAATTAATTTTTTTTTTATTTTTGTCTGTAATTCTTATTTTTGTTTTTTTCTTTAATTAATTAAATCATTTCTTTTCTTATTAGTGCCAATGTAAAATAAATCTATTTATTGCATATAGTAGTTATAATTTGGTTCGCTTAATTTCATGAGATTATGTTTTATTCCATTATCTCTTGTAGAATGTTTTGAAATTTAAATTTTTGGAGCATGAAGTACCATCTCGATATTGAGTTGAGACGGATGGCAGGAAAATATACATAAAATAGTATTTTCGACAGTTTTACTACCGTATTAGAGTTACTCGATGATCAACAGAGACAATTTGACGCTGTTATTGCATTAGAGGTACGTCAATGTGTTGATGCTGAAGCAACTTCCATACAATGATGTGATTCCTTAAGAAACACGATAGGATATTATACTTGGTACCCACTACCCCATGAGCATATCTTACAGAATAAATTGCTAATGTTTTGCCATATATCTTCGGATTATATATTCTTTCGTTTGCATGTACTTGTAAGAATACAGGTGATTGAGCATGTGGCAAATCCTTCTGAGTTTTGCAAATCATTGTCGGAACTGACGAGTTCCAGTGGAGCAACTATCATCTCGACAATTAATCGTTTCAATGAGAGCATATGCCACTGCCATTATAATGGCAGAGTACGTCTTACATTGGGTACGTTTATTGAGCCGTAATCCCCTGTGCGGTTGCTTTTTGTGGGGGTTATACTAGCTTGTATTTACATGTTTAAACTTGCCAGATCCCAAGAGGCACACATGAGTGGTCGAGCTTTCTTACTCCCGAAGAACTAGTCCTAATTCTTCAGCGTGCTTCGATCTCTGTAAGTCCTTTTGAGTAATACTTATCGAATATATTCTCTTTTTCCCACATGTAATTGTCATTTCCTGCGTACATGACGTTTGTCCAGGTCGAAGAGATGGCCGGGTTTGTTTATAACCCGCTGACGGGGCGTTGGTCTATCTCCGACGATATTAGTGTAAATTTCATTGCATTTGGCACAAAAAACAGCTAATAAGTAACTGTAACTATGTTTTACACAAATTTTGATCAAGTCTATCCTTGTTTTTCATGTCTTATGTTATTAATAAATATTCATCAAATTATATCCAAAAATCTTGGTGATATCTCAGATGTCATGTCCAATCAAGCTTCCCTTTGGCAAATTTATAAATGATGTAGATAGTGGTGGCAATGGCATCTACGAGACAAGCTCGAGGGTTTTTTTTTTTTTTTGATTTTTTTTTTTAGTGTTCTTCTCACATTTTTTATGAGCCTACGAGCCATGGCTCATGGGCGAGCTACGCTCGTCAAAACAAAACAACCTACTCGGGCTCGTCTCTTGACGAACTCTAGTGGCTCACGAGCCTCTTTTTCACAAGCCGAGCAGTCGAGCTGACAAGCTACTCGGCTCGATTGCCACCTCTAGATGTAGAAACAGGAATATAAGTGGGTCATGCGAAATTTTTACATATGGTTGAACTTAACGTTTGACTTTGGCTGAAAATACTTCAAATTCGACATCACCCCATTAAACATATATGATTATTTTGTCCATGTTGGAAACCTTAAATTCGATGATGGCCTGTTGAACGTTGATGTCGATTAATGATTATTATATTAGTGTAAACTATAGATTTTAAAAAAAAAAATCGATTTTTATAAGAAAATGTTTTATGGTAGACCAAAAATTCGAAGTCACTCATTTTCATATTCTACTTCTCATTAGAAAGGTCCCGACAAAGTTAAAATAGGAGGCTGACCAGAAGGACAGAGATTAGTTATGACTAAATTATTCACAAATATACTTTAATGACCTATTTAAATTTTCTCTTGAACTTCAATGACCATTAGTGAAATTAACTCTTTTAAATTTATTAATAAATAAATAATCATGAGAAGTGACAGCACAGGCCAGCGGGTCTAGATCAATAATATTCAAAAACTTCCCCGATCCCTCCTCTTCCTCCAGTGTCGTGTCCGGATTCCCACCGGCGATTGTCCGACTGATCTGCACTCGGACCACGGTACGTCTCTCTCTATGAATATCTGTGTTTCTCCATCTATATGTATGTATGTGTGTATATATCCCTAGTGTATTTGATCTTTATAGGTTCGTGATCTCATGGTCTTTGTTATTGTTTTTTTTTTTCCTAAATGTGATGCTTTTGAGTGCTTGGGCGTTTTCATTAGTCAGAATTCTGTAAAAAATTGGAGTGTTGAACAATTTGTTGGATCTGTGGGTTACACTTGCACTAGGTCTGAATTTCCATTATTTTATTAGTAGCTTGTTTTCCTTTCCTTTTAGGGATGATTGGTAGGTTAGTTGTTACTTGATTTTGCATGTTTTATATACACCAAATTCTTCAATTCTGTTCAAGGTTCATGAGATTCTTTTTTTCTCTAAAATAAATTTTCAGCTTTTTGTTAGACATTGGGATTAGAAGCGCCAATACATTTCATGTATTTTTTGATTTGTAACATAAATTTTAGTGTGCTAAAGAACGAGGTATATTTCTTCGACAATTAAAACAAACACATTGATTTTTTTTCTTTTCAGCCAAAAACTTGAACAAAAATGTCTGGACAGACCCAGCGTTTAAATGTTGTTCCTACTGTTACAGTGCTTGGAGTTGTGAAAGCCCGGCTTGTTGGGGCTACAAGAGGCCACGCTTTGCTTAAGAAGAAAAGTGATGCTTTGACTGTTCAGTTCCGGCAGATTCTCAAGAAGATTGTATAAACTAAGGAATCAATGGGAGAAGTCATGAAAAATTCGTCCTTTGCCTTAACAGAATTGCAAAATATGTTGCTGGTGGGAACACAAGCACATTGTTATGTTATTTACTGCCTCATTATTCTTGGCCCTGTTGGTTATTTGTGGGCCTGTGTTGCTAAATATTGTCTGACCCAGAATTGATCATTATTGGGCTCTGCTATCTGGCCTTAACTTGTGGCCAGATCCTCACCGTTGATGGAATCTCTTGGCCTTCTACTAAGTGTCTCTCGAAGCTTCATTTGGAGACACGGTTGGATAACTTTGGGAGATATTCTCTCTTTGTGATTAGGGTTATCTCCTTTTCTCTCTGTCGTTTGAAAGTCTGAGTGATTTTCTATGTAAATTCTTAGTGGTAAGGCAGTCACTACGATTGATGTAGATTCTATGAGATTGTGTATAATTTCTGAGTGATTCTTGAGGCGAGAGAAACTTTGAAGAAATCTCTGATTTCTTCATACATTGTAACTGTTCTTGGTGATCTTAGTGGAACTAGAGCAAAGTCCCTTTGTGTGGATGCTCAACGGGTGAGTAGGCCTTTGGCTGAACATCCGGACCCTTTTGGGTGAAAAATCATTTGTGTTGATTCTTTATTTCTGGCACTATTGTTCTGTTTCTGTGTTCTTTGTGAACTCTGGGACCAACAAGTGGTATCAGAGCCACTATTGTTCGTCGATCTTTGTGGTACATGTTTTTCAGAAACCCTAACTTTCGAAAAAATTTATTCAGTGAACAGTTCTTGTTTTTCTTTTGAAAGGAACACTACTGCTGTTGATCTTTGTGGTATATGTTTTTCAAAAACCAAAATTTTTTTGTTAAAACGTGTTTAGCAAATAGATCTCTGTTTTTCTCTTTTCTTTGAAAAGATCTTTGTGAAAAAGGGTAAATAAGTTTGAATCGTCCTACCCTGGCATATCTAATCTGATCTGATCTTTCTTTTTACTGAGTTTGTGATAATCTTGATACAACTCGTCACTGAGTCGTGGTAACTCGCTCTACTCGTACGGAGTCATGGTTGGCTGAGTTGACTCGTCCGAGTCCAGCCACTTCTTCACTGAGTCTGTGTGACTAGCTGCTTCCTGCACCTGCTTTGAGTTTTGCCCTCATCAGCTTCTGGTATTCTCTGAGAAACCCTTTTTTATTTTTTAAGTACCTGTTTCAACTCTTGAAATCTGTTATTAAGGTAAGTAATCCTCTCCTGCATTCCTTTGTCCAAGATCTCATTGAGGATCTAGGAATCTGAGGGAATAGGGGATAACAGGGTTATCACTCCTTAAACACTTTCAAGAAGTTACGGTTCTTGCATGTTACTACCGTTAATGATTGTTCACTAGTTAGCATTCTTTATAGTCTGTGGCTTCTTAAATTGTTCTCCTACTTCCAATAATTGTAAATTACTATGTATTGTACTATTTGCTACTGTCTGTTTATTCTCTTATCAATGTCTACTAAGTTTGAAGTAGAAGTTTGGAAGGGTACTGGGGATTTTAGTCTTTGGAGACAGAAAATGAGAGCTCTGTTGTTACAATAGAGGTGTGCTGCTGCCTTAGATGGGAATTGGCCTCCTGAATTTAGTGTCTACAGAAGGCAGGAGTTAGATGAGATTGCCTGGAGTTCCATTTTTCTTCACTTGTCTGATACTGTCATTAGGAAAGTTGGAGAAACAACTAGTACTCTGGGTTTATGGACTAAATTAGAATCCCTCTATCATGCTAAGAGTGTGCCAAACAAATGCTATCTCCTTAGACAGTTCTACAACTTTAGATTTAATCATTCCTCTGCTCTGGAAGATAACATTGATAAATTCACAAGACTTGTTCAAGAATTAACAGACTGTGATGAAAAATTGTCTGAGGATCAACAAGTTGTAGCCTTGTTGAATGCTTTGGGGGACAAATATAGAGACCTTAGAAATGCTTTGGAGTATGGTAGAACTGACCTTACTGTTGACATTGTCATTTCATCCTTGAGAAATAGAGAACTTGAATTGAAATCTGATTTTAAGGATTCCAGAAACAATGAAGCTTTGAATGTAAGGGAGAAATCAAACCAGAACAGAAAGGGAAATCAGTGTAACTTCAACTCTCACAAAAGAGATAAACCCCAATTTAACAAGTTCAGAAATCAAAACAGGCCTCAGCCTAAATCTAAACTTCAACCCAGAAAGTGCTACTACTGTGGAAAAACAGGACACCTGATTAAAGATTGCTTCAAAAGGATCTCTGATCAGAAAGACAGACATAATACTGATGGATCTGCTGCTGTTGCCTGTAATAATGAGTGTGATATTCAGGGAGTTGTCCTAGTTAATACCACCAATAGGAACCCAAAAGAATGGGTCCTGGATTTTGGATGTACTTTTCACATGTGTCCTATAAGGGATTGGTTTATTGAACTTGTTGATCAGAATGGGGGGCAGGTTCAGATGGGAAATGACATGAGCTGTAAGATAAAGGGAATAGGAAAATTGAATCTCAAAATTGATAACAACAAGACTCTCACTCTTGACAAGGTCAGGTTTGTTCCTGAACTTAAAAGGAATCTGATTTCCTTAGGAGAATTAGATGAAGACTATGAGATAAGGATTCACAAAAGTCTCATCAAACTCCATCAGAATGACAAAGAAATCATTTGTTTGCCTAAGGTGAATGGTATCTACACTATGCATGCTGAACCTTTAGTAGGTTACAATTCAGCAGCTGTAAGTATCAAGCCTGATAAGTCCTTAATCTGGCACAAAAGACTTGGCCACATGTCTGAAAAGGGTTTAACTGTTTTAAATAAATTTGGTTACTTTGGAAAAGAAAATTTTGAAAAACTTACCTTTTGTGAAGACTGTGTTTTGGGAAAACAAAATAAGCTTCCTTTTAAAACTGGAGTCCATAAATCCACCTCTATTTTAGACTATTTGCATGCTGACCTGTGGGGTCCAGCATCTGTGAACACCTTGAGTGGTTACAGATTCTACCTACTTATAGTGGATGATTTTTCAAGGAAAATATTGACATTCCTTCTAAAACATAAGTCTGACACCTTTTAAAACTTTAAGCAATGGAAATTGATGATTGAAAATCAAACAAATAAGAAAATCAAAGCACTTAGGACTGACAATGGCCTTGAATTCTGCAATCTGGAATTTGACCTTTTTTGCAAAGATAATGGAATTCTAAGGCATAGGACTGTAACATACACCCTTCAGCAAAATGGTATTGCTGAGAGGATGAATAGGACCCTATTGGAAAAGGTCAGGTGTATGATTCACAGTTCTGGTCTTCCAAAATTCTTTTGGGGAGAAGCTTTAAAAACTGCCACCTATATCATCAATAGGGGTCCTTCAAGTGCCATTGATTTTCAAATTCCTGAAAAGCTGTGGTCTAAAAATGTGCCTGATTATACTAGACTTAAGGTTTTTGGCTGTGCTGCCTATTCTCATCAAAATGAAGGTAAACTTGAACCAAGGTCCTTGAAGTGTGTCTTCTTAGGATATGGGGAAGAAACCAAAGGATACAGACTTTGGGTGAAATGTAAAAATGGCTTTCAAGTTATTATCAGAAGAAATGTTATTTTTAATGAGAATGATTTTCCTTGCAAAACTGATTCAAAATCTGTTTCCCATGATGTTGCACCTTCCATTGAGACCATTCTTGAAAATCCAACTGAGAATCAACAGGATTTGATTGAGGTGGAGTCTTCTCAATCTAATACTAATCAGGACCTGAGTAAACCTGATGATGATACAGAATCTATAAACCCTTCCCTAGTTGACTACCAACTCACCAGAGACGGAGATAGAAGGAACAGAATTCCTTCTACCAGATTTAACAGAGATAACTTTGTTACCTTATTTACTGCCCTTGACTCCTTAAATTCTGAACCTTCCACCTTTGAAGAAGCAGTACACTGCCCTGAGTCTAAGTTTTGGAAAGAAGCTATGAATGAGGAAATGGAATCTTTGATTAAAAAACAGGACCTGGATTTTAGTAAACAAACCTGAGGATCAGAAAGTTATTGACTGCAAATGGATTTTCAAGGTAAAAGAAGGGGACTCTAATGTAGGTGGTAAAAGATATAAAGCGAGACTTGTTGCTAAGGGCTTCACTCAAAAGGAAGGAATAGACTATAATGAGATGTTTTCCCCTGTTGCTAAATACACCTCCATTAGAATCCTGCTGGCCTTAACTGCTCACTTTAACTGGGAACTTGATCAGCTTGATGTGAAAACTGCCTTCTTGAATGGGGATCTTGAAGAAACCATCTACATGAGACAACCTATTGGCTATGAAGTAAAATCAAATGTTCTCAAGATCCGTTTGCTGAAAAAATCTCTTTACGGCTTAAAACAAGCCCCCAGACAATGGTACAAAAGATTCAACTCTTACATTGAGACCTTGGGCTTTATTAAGAGTAGTTATGACTCATGTCTATTTTTCAAAGGGTCAGGAGGACCTGAATCCATTTATTTGCTTTTATATGTTGATGATATGCTTCTTGCCTATCAAACCAGATCTGAAATAGATTTTATTAAATCAAAACTAAAATCTGAGTTTGAAATGAAGGATTTAGGGCAAGCTAAAAGGATATTAGGCATGGAAATAGAGAGGAACAGAACTGATTGCATGCTATGGCTTAGACAAGGCACTTATATTAAGAAAATACTTGTGAAATTTTCTATGATTGATTGCAAACCTGCATCTTTACCTATTGCAAATCACTTTAAACTTTCCAGTGAACAGTCACCTAAAACTGATGAAGAGTTTAAAAGAATGGAATCTATTCCTTATGCTAATACTGTTGGGTCCATCATGTATCTTATGGTTTGCACCAGACCTGATCTAGCTCATGGCATAAGCATTTTAAGTAGATTTATGGCTAATCCTGGTGAAATACATTGGCTTGCTATGAAATGGATGTTAAAATACTTGAAAGGATCTTCTGACTTAGGTCTGCTGTTTAAAAAATGTAATGATGGCATTATTTTAAAGGGTTATACAGACTCTGACTTTGCTGGAGATTTAGATAAAAGAAGGTCCACTTCTTCTTATGTTTTCACTCTGTGTGATGGCTGCATTAGCTGGAAATCTCAATTGCAGAAACTTGTTGTCTTATCTTCTACCGAGGCAGAATATATAGCTGCCTGTGATGCTGTTAAGGAGAGCCTTTGGTTAAGAGGGTTACTGAATGAAATTGGTTTTTTGAATGACTCTGTCAAGATTTATACAGATAATCAGAGTGCTATACATCTTAGCAAAAATCCTATGTATCATGATCGAACTAAACATGTTGACATTAAATTCCACTTTGTGAGGAATATGGCTAAAAAATGTTTGATTAGCCTTGTGAAAATTTCAACTGAATTCAATCCCTCTGATCTTGGAACCAAAGTTTTACCTTTGAATAAATTTAGAAACTGCTTGAATATTCTAAACATTACTGACTTGCAGTAATATTTAGAATAAATCAAGTAGAGCTTTGCATGAATATAAATTCTAATTTTCTTTTTTCTTTTTTTTCAGGTAAGAGCAAATGAAACACATTGTGTCTCTAGTACATTAAAGTCACCAAGAATTATTCAGCAAGGTGGAGATTGTTATGTTATTTACTGCCTCACTATTCTTTGCCCTGTTGGTTATTTGTGGGCCTGTGTTGCTAAATATTGTCTGGCCCAGAATTGATCCTTATTGGGCTGTGCTATCTGGCCTTAACTTGTGGCCAGATCCTCACCGTTGATGGAATCTCTTGGCCTTCTACTAAGTGTCTCTCGAAGCTTCATTTGGAGACACGGTTGGATAACTTTGGGAGATATTCTCTCTTTGTGATTAGGGTTATCTCCTTTTCTCTCTGTCGTTTGAAAGTTTGAGTGATTTTCTGTGTAAATTCTTAGTGGTAAGGCAGTAACTACGATTGATGTAGATTCTATGAGATTGTGTATAATTTCTGAGTGATTCTTGAGGCGAGAGAAACTTTGAAGAAATCTCTGATTTCTTCATACATTGTAACTGTTCTTGGTGATCTTAGTGGAACTAGAGCAAAATCTCTTTGTGTGGATGCTCAACGGGTGAGTAGGCCTTTGGCTGAACATCCGGACCCTTTTGGGTGAAAAATCCTTTGTGTTGATTCTTTATTTCTTGCACTATTGTTCTGTTTCTGTGTTCTTTGTGAACTCTGGGACCAACACACATTGTCCATGAAAATGTTTCGAGCCTAGTCCTTAAAGTCCGATCACACACTGAAAATGTTGCTGGTGTAAAACTTCCAAAATTTGATTATTTCGTTGATGGAGAGACTAAGAATGACTTAACGGATTAGCAAGAGGTGGGCAACAGATACAGGCTTGCCGCGCAGTGATGCGGACATCATCGAGATTTATTTTATTGTTATTGGACTTTATTATTCGTGTTTCGTATTGTTGGGCTTGTTTTAGCGGTTTGGCCCAATCCCTTAAAATTAGGTTATTTTCTGCTATTTATTAGGTTTTCATTGTAGTTGATTTCAGTTGATGATTGATTAAAAATTGAGTTTGGCTTTGCTACGTTTTCTTCCCCCTTCACGTTTCTTCTACTTATTCTCGGCTTCTTCTCCTTCTCCTTCCCCCTCTTCTTCTTCTTTCTCATTCTACATCAAATTTGGTATCAGAGCTAAACCTGGTTATTTTCTCAAACTACTGCTTAACTGTGCATTTTGGAAGTGCTGTTCAATCTAGTCGACTACAACTGCTCCTTGGCCACCACCGCTGCAAACCTGTAATTGCCTGTTCGGCTACCACCGCCTGCAAATTCCACATAACTGGCACCTTTCCATAAACCATACATAAATCCCCTACCAAACATCACCATACTCGTTACCTCCACAATTAACGCCACCTCCACAACTCACAGCCAAACCTAATTTCAGGACAAAACCCATACATAACACAGTGCCTGCAATATCCCTACCCGATCCAACATCATCACAACCGCCGACCGCCACCAACACGACATCCTTACCTCTGCGTTCACCGATTCCCCAACAACTCAAAAAAATTATTCACCCAAACTCAAAACCATCGCGTGTCAGCTGAAGCATTTGCACAACATCTTCATGACTTGCATATTGAGATCAATAAACAACTTGAAACTAGTAACGCATCTTATAAACTTCGAGCTGATTTACATAAGAGACATGTTGATTTTAGCATTGGGGATTATGTCATGATCCGAATTCGACCAGAGCGGCGCCTACATGGACCCGCCTCTAAATTGCAAGCTCGTAGCGCTGGTCCTTTTAAAATTTTAAAGCAAGTTGGCCCAAATGCTTATGTTGTTGACCTCCCGCCACATCTTGGCTACCACCATACTTTCAATGTTGAGGATTTAGTTGCTTATAAAGGTCATTTCAATCCCTCTGATGATCCTTTCTTGCCTCAATCTGTGGACCTTGAGCCGGAATCTCTTGCTACTTCTAACCCATTGCCATTCGTCCCAGCACACAAAGATAAAATTGATGCTATTTTAGAAGAACAGATTGTGTTGACTAAAGGTGGGGATGTTCAGCGCTTCCTTGTTCGTTGGGTTGATCGGCCTGAGTCTGACTGCACATGGATTACTAGAGAGACACTACAACAGCTTGATCCAGACTTATTGGAGCTCTATCGAAGTCAGCAGGATCTTCATTTGCCCAGTTCTCCTTCCACGCATCCAGGGGACGTTGGTGGGGACACCAGATTTCGACCACCGCTGACACGCTTTTATTGACGTCGGAGGAAGCTCGTCCAACCCCTGAGCTTATGGTTGGGCGATTGATTGTAGCCTTTTTCTACCTATCCACTCGACGGGGTCGAGTTTTCTTCTACCCCGGAAGAGTTGATGTGGATATCATCAAGATTTATTTTATTGTTCTTGGACTTTATTATTCGTGTTTCGTATTGTTGGGCTTGTTTTAGCGGGTTGGCCCAATCCCTTAAAATTAGGTTATTTTCTGCTATTTATTAGGTTTTCATTGTAGTTGATTTCAGTTGATGATTGATTAAAAATTGAGTTTGGCTTTGCCACATTTTCTTCCCCCTTCACGTTTCTTCTTCTTCTTCTTCTAGGCTTCTTCTCCTTCCCCCTCTTCTTCTTCTTTCTCATTCTACATCATGCAGCTTATGTGAAATCCATTGAATTGCTTGTAGAGCTTGCTACACTGCAGACATCATTTTTTACCCTCGATGATGCAATTAAGACCACTAATCGTAGGGTCAACGCCCTGGAGAATGTTGTGAAGCCTCGGCTGGAGAATACAATTAGTTACATCAAGGGAGAGTTTGATGAATTGGAAAGAGAGGATTTCTTCAGGCTGAAGAAGATACAAGGTTACAAGAGGAGAGAGGTCGAAAGACAGCGTTTAGCTGCCATAGCATATACGGAGGAGAAAGTTGCCGAGGAAATTTCTTTGAAGAAGGGTATTTCTCTTGGTTCGGCACATAACATGTTATCCCAGGCTGCACAAAATGATGAAGACATAATATTTTGAAATGGAGGTAAGATAACTGTACCCAATAATGTTGTGTAGCTTTGCTCCATTGATTGATTCTTTAGAAGGAAATGATTTTATTACTAGATAAACCGGACCGGATTTTTGTGTTTTGAAATAAGAGCTTTATGATTGCCTGAATTTATTTAATCTATTTATGAACAGGGGCCTTATCCTGCTGTTGTGAGAATATTATTTGGCTTATGGAGTATTTCTATAATTTATAGTGTCATTGAGACATTTTTTACGTCCATTGAATTTTATGTCACTGTTCAAATATTCTTTCTGGTTGATGAAACCCATATCATGTTTGTGGATTACTTGGTCAATTACCTGATTGCAATAGTCTCATAGCTAGTTTTACTTCTGTATTGGAGTAACCAGGTTACTAGCCTTTTTGCAATAATGTCCGGCTTAACTGTGGGCCTGTGGCATTGAGCTCCATCCTATTGTTACACAATTTCAGATTATTGTGCACTTATTCTTTTGAACATTCTTAGAGAGTGATTCGCTCCACCTCATTGGATCACTGGCATTGCCTTGTGGACTACTCGATTCCCTTTGCCAGATTGAAGCAGCCAGAGCCACAATTGACAAATTGGTGTATAGAAATTCAGTGAGCGACAGATTTATGAATGAAATGCCACAACGTACAAATTAATTTGACCATAAACAGAATATTGTCGACTAGTTTTGGTGGGTGTGCCAAGCCCATGCATTAGTGCAATGCTCGAAGGCCCAAGTAGCAAGCTACTGACTGTTGAGCTGATGCTTCGATATGGGACAAGAGAAGGGACAGCCTTCTCTTATTCCTGTCTTATTCATTCCTTTTCTGTAAATAAAGAATCAATGGGATTAATGGCTACCAACATTTTGCTGAATAGTTTTCAGTGGTCTTGGGGTGAGAGAAATCCAGTGGCTCATTGAGCGCAAAGACGTCCCACTAATAGATTCTTCGATGGTTTTGAGGAATAGAGTTATCCCAAATCATATTGGCGGTTTCATGTCAAATGTTCCAGACGTTCGTTGGGAGCTTTCTCTCGGAAGTTTATAGAAGCTTTAGCACTACGCGAACGATTCATTGTGCTAAGGTCCTTCGATGTCTTTCTTATTCCACTAGCTAGATGTTTGTTTCGTTATTACAACTTTCTTTTTTGATGTCAGAGACTAGAAGCTATGCTCACATTCTCATTGGATCTCAATTGTTCTTAACAGTGATGGCTATTCATTTAAGTCTTTGGATAGCTCCACTAAATCTTCAATGAGGAAATTCTTGTATTCTATACGTACATATTCATGTGGCTCGGATGAGTATTCTTGTTTATATCGCCACACCCACACTTTCTTGTTCCTATTAACATAGAAGTGGACTGTGACTCTACGTTCTTGCCACTTTGTTCGATTCATCTGCTAAAAATATATATAGCATCTCTTCAATAAGCAGAAGTACATAAATGTCAAAAGCAAAATTGAAGGGATCTTGAACCTTTAAGCATGTCATAAAAAGGTAATAACGCAAAGGTAAACCAGTGACTAATTAAACATTCTTATTCATTTTGCATTGAAGACCCAGTGACCAAGTAAACATTCTTATTCATTTTACATTGAAGACCTGACAAGAACAAATTTTGCTAACAAATAAGCTACTTATACAATGAAATGCTCAAAAAATGACTTGCTGCAGATTACACCCCAATCTCGTGCACCAAACATTGTTCTTCAGATGCACCCGGGGGTAACGGAATCCAATCCCATATATGTACCACGATGGCTTTATGAAGCAAGAAAAAGGTGCTATATGAACCTTTTGCAACATACAATCAGTAGGTCAACCGCCAGAAAGAATTACATCTAAAATTCTCTATGTTATAAATAAGAGTCGATTCAACAACTAAGCTTAATATGTTGCTTTTGGTTCTTGATGATTAGCATGTCAATTCGTCTGCTACCAATGGAGGGACAGCAGAGGAAACCTGAAGTGTCCGTTCAAGATATGGCCAACTCTAAGCAACTTCTCCTGCAATTAATTTATGATTACTAATCACCGAGAAGAGAGGATCAATGCATATGATAAATTAGTAAAAATGCTAGAAGAGGCTTGATAATGCTAGAACTAAAAATGTATTAGAATGTAATCTCGAAGCTTGATGTGATTGACCCTATTCATTAAGAATCTCGAAAAAAGACAAACTTAAGAAAGAAGAATATACACCCACCTCACCAAACGCTGCTCCAATCATTTGAAAGCCTGTTCAGGCAGGCCTGCGGACCCCCCTTCAACAAATCCACACGGTAAAACCAGAGCAGGCAGACCAGCCAAGTTCACATTGACTTTCATCATGGAGAAAATTATTATAAAAGATTGATATCAGCTCATGAAGTCTTATGAAAACCCGAATTAGATTTATTCTCTGGAGCATTATTTTAATCAATCATGCTTGGTGTACACTTCTGCTTCTAATGTTCATTCGATGTCTTCAATAGTTCAAGCTACCGATGTGAATTCATAAGATGTCAAAATTGGATAAACAAAGGTAGAGATCTTCTAAGCATTAGAAGAAATCATACAAGAGAAACATGAAGAAAGTGTTGATATAGTTGAAAAGGTTCTGGAACATATGAAGCAAGAAAAAAGCATGAAGAAAATATGGACAAGTTTATAAAAGAAAACAAGGCTGAATAATGATCTTGAGCAACGTATAGAGGTCTTCAATAACAACCATCAAACGATTGATTAGCAATTATTCCAGACAGATTAGAAGTAATGGAAGAATCGAATTTAACCCACATTACCTCATTGTTTCCAACAGATTGCATGAAGTTGAGAGATTTCTGAGATTTTAAGCCTCAAAAATGCTACATCAACTGTTTTAGTTTCCTGTGACACTTCAAGGACGAGTTTTCTCAGGCTGTAGAGGAGATGCAGAACATTTCACTAAACGAAGGCACAATCTTGAATTCTGCGATTAGGTATATTTGTGACAATTGTAAGCGTTTTAGAATGGCTTTTGCTGGAATTTTATTCTATCCATCGTGTTTTAGGGTGCAGGAAATTTGATCTTTTATTAATAGTTGGCAAGGATTATATCTATCTATTGTCTATGGGCATTTTTTTTTTTTTTTTTGAAATTTTAATCGTGCTGCTTACTTGTTTAATTAGAGTCCTATTGATCTAGAACAGTCTGTTGTGGTCATTGTTTCTGATTTTTGTTTGTCTCAGACAATATTTCATTAATATCATTATTCTTGGGGACCATACAGCAGCACCTAATCATCCCCCAAACTACTGAAACTGAATCCTTCCTTTGGAAAATAATCCACCTCATTAAAAAATGCAATGAAAAACTGTAAGAATCACACAGTACCTTGGTAGTTTGCAGCCAATGGGCTGCCATCTGTATTTCATATAATCTTTATCTGTTCTACCATCTTTGGCAATCGAACTCTTATTCGATGAAGGGACATTCTGTCGAATCGTAAAAGAGGATATGAATTATCAAAAACCCAACTCCCTTTAAAAATATCACACCCTATTGCTGCAAATACTCCATGTACATGAAGAGAGAGGGAAATAAGAGAGAAAAAAACAAAAAAGCTATTTGTACAATGGTTGACAACACTTACAACACACTCACATTAGTGTGGGCCCCACCAATTTATTAATGATTGTCAACCACTAATGATTGTACACTTAGAATTGTTCAGAAAAAAAATGGCAGCAACAAAAAACCTATCAATGAGAGAGAGAGAGAGAGTAATGTACGAACATTATAAGTATTTATACGAGCATGTTTAGGTTAAGCTTAAGAAGGGAAAAAAGTAG
This sequence comes from Fraxinus americana, assembly GCA_035079005.1. NCBI lineage: Eukaryota > Viridiplantae > Streptophyta > Magnoliopsida > Lamiales > Oleaceae > Fraxinus > Fraxinus americana. Next base: position 1,598,007 of record CM068707.1, on the reverse strand, counting down.
TTTCTATATATAAGTTACTTTTATCTTATTTTAAAAGCAATTATTAACTTACCTTTTGAGCTTAAGTATATATAAAAGATGAGTGTAAAATGGAAAAAAATATTGAGTATCCAACAAGTAATAAAGAAATACAGTCTGTTGAAAGAAAAATAAGTAATCAGCTGCTTATGATTTTTTTTTAAAAAAAAGTAGCTATGGTAATATTTCAATATTGGTTCGATTCTAAAAATTACATACAATCAATTGGTTCCATTAAAAAAAATATTCGAAGTTTAATGGGAAGTTCCGATTCTTGAAATATTCGAACTGACCTACCCGACGTCTACCCTTATGTTGGAGTCTTCTAATTAGAAGTTATTGTGCCTTTCTTAACTCACTTAACAGGAGTTTAACGATAATTCATGCCAACTAATTATCGCGATCAATATTTTCAATAGTTACCATATGTGTTGAATTTGAACCTTGATTTTGTTTAAACATTGTATGTGTCAATCTACGTGTGAGGTTTTGAGGGACGGCAAAGAAAAAGGAAAGAAATAAAAATTATTGGAAAATGTCATAAAACTTCATTACAAAATTTCACCTCGTTTGGATTGGCTATTAATATCTTGTACCTCTTTTAGTGACTAAAAAAGATGTATTAAATTTACTTTTGTTGGTCCTAGAGTTCGCAAAGAACATGAATAAAAACTGTAAATCGCGAAAAATAAAAGAACACAAAGATTTTTCGCCCAAAGGCTCCGATGTTCAGCCAAATGACCTACTCACCCGTTGAGCATCCACAAATTTGATTATTGCTCTAGTTCCACTAAAATTACCAAGAACCGTTACAAATGTATGAAGAAAGATTTCTTCACACTTTTTCTCTAGCCTCAAATCACACAGATTACATACACAATCTCTCATAGTTTATACACCAAGTATAATATCTGCCTTATCACTCAGATTTTATAGAGATTGAAAGAATAGCCACTAAGATTTACAAACCGACAGAGAGAAGAGATGAACCCTAATTATACAAAAAACTATCTCACACCAAATAGTAACCACAAAATGAAACGTTCAGAATAGCTTTAAGGCACATAGATCAAAAGCCAGTAAATCAGATGGTGGAGGGCTATCCAGGTATAAGGCCAGATCACAGGACCAAGGTTAGAAGAAGCGTGTAAGTGTAAATCATGTTTTAATACAAGGCAGTCAGCCTGAGCCAAAGACCCGAAAATAACACAAACCCAATTTCAGCAAACTGTACCGAGAATTTGAGTCAACCCAAAATCATAACTTTCATTTGCATTCATAAAAAATAAATATATATTGATAGCATATTATTTTTATTAAACATTATTTTCACTCTATAGTGCCCATCACAACTATGCATCACATCTAAATGATATACATTTGCGAGACAGCAGGTCTCACTTAAGAGTTCAAGGAGCGTTTTTCTTGTTTGTTATCGTGTACAAATTCTTCACATATATAGCTTTTTTTGAATTGTTTCATTTATATAGGGGTCGTTTGACAAAAAAATTGATAAATTTATAGTAAATTTTGATAAAAGTTGATGCAATATACGTTAATGTTAATTATTAATTTTTAAGATATCACAGCAAGCACTTAGTTTGACACAAGAAGCTACCCTCCCTTTTGGTGGCTGTGACACTTATGATTACATTTTAGATACGGAGACTCGACAGACCCTATTTGACCTACTCGATATTTACTACAGGTAGCCCAAACACTATACATAATCCTTATTAAGATAAATCTAAATTTAAAAAAGATCTTACAAATGAAAGAGAAACATGTCCATTTGAATATTAAGGAATTAAATTACCTAAAATTCATTTAACTGAGAATTGTCAATTAATTGTGTTTGATTGGTATAATTTTTCACCGAAAAAATGTTGAAATTTTGAATCTTTTGGTATTCGTTTGACTTTATTTTCCATGGAAATTGTTCATTAAAGGGAATTTTTTTTTTTTTTTTTTTACAATTGAGGATAGAATTTGTTTCCATTGCCAAAAAAAAAAAAAGCCTAGAAAACGAATTCCCACCAAAACCAAAAGAAAATGCATTCCACCGAAACCAAGAATTGGGCACGTGTGGGGCTGTGGGGTGGAAAATTAATTTCCCAGAAATGAATTCCAATCAAACATGCCATTTGGGTGGAAATGAAATTTCTTTTCCATTTTCCATGGAATTTTTGTTGAATCAAACCTGGCCTAAATTTTATTACACGAACATGAAAGACATCTGTGATTTCTAATAAAATAAGGTATTAATCTAGTTCTCAACTAGGGCTGCATACAAGAGTTCATTCCAAGTATCTGGAACTCCTGCAAGACACCAATGGCTGCAATCCTCAAAAGTGTGTCCTCCACTGCCATAAACAGAAGGATGTCCATCTATTCTTAGATCAGACAATTCAGTTATGCTTAGTAAATAAACTGGTTTGGACATTGCTCTTAGAATTTTTTCCAGCACCAATTCTTCTGGATGAGGACGACTCGAATATTTCAACGGTCGTGTTTTTCCCATACAAGAATCAATCTCTTGCTCGCTGTGAAAAGGAAAAAGAATTTCAGGCTCGATAATTAATAAAACTTCCAATTGACCATTGACTTTGTACTTTATAATTTGTTGGTCATCTTACCTTGCATGATCTGGAGAGACACCTTGAAAGAATACTTTGGTCTTTGTTGGATCTACATGGGAATCGATCCATTTTGCCCATGTTTGAAGAGCTTTCTCGTAGGCAAACAAACGATTCATGTCTTTCACGGTTGAATTTCCATACCTAATCAGGTCCCAACTGAAACACATATAAATTAGACACGATTAAAGAAGAGAAACAAATCAAACTATCGTGAACACAGAGTAATTTGCTTGTAAGATATATAATGTGATGAAAAGTTGCTTACGGTTGTTGTCTCCCGGTGTGAAGCCACCAATGCCATGAGTTGAAGATCAATACGTCCATTCCATCCCAAATTTTGCCACTACTGATCGAGTCGAGCCTTAAAACCCTCCCATTTGGCTCTTTCGTGATATCAACAAGAAATGCATTTCGGGAGAACATGATCGAAGCATTATAACCCTTACATTTTACATAATGCGTACACATATTAAAAGTAGGAAATCGATTCCAACCCCATACCTAAGTTCTTAGAGGGCCCTAAATTCGACTGTTTTAGTTAATAGATGAGAAAAAATGAAAAAGAAAATCCCATCTTTTTGTTTGCCAAAGAATTTAGTGCATCTTTTCAAAGCTTATAATTGCTTATAAGTTTGTCAAACACTTAAAACTCATTGCTTACAAGCAGTTATAAGTTTTGACAAACATAGACTTAATGAAGTTAAAACAAATCTTGTACAATCAATAGTTTTAGCATATTTCATGTTTTAATGTGGCAATAACTTATGTTCATGCGGAGTTTAAAATTGGAAAATTATATTTGTACAATTGAGGCTGACAACCTCTCACATGTGTGCGGAGTCTGCATGTTTAAAAAATTCAAAAAAAAAAAAAAAAAAGAGGACCTCCTCCACGAGAGTTGTTGTCAACTGAAATTTTCAACCTCGGTTGTACAATAGCTGGCTATTTAAAATTTCATCCACATAAATGATATGATTGATATTGTCTTGTCATGTCTGCTCTAGTATTGTACTTACCAAATATCCCGAGAGTGCTTAATTACCGAAATAATGCAACTTATAGAAGTTACGTAATCATTTTGTAATTACGAATAGTTTTAAGATAGAGAGGAAAATAAATCTAACCGGAAATTCGAATTTAGAAAGGTCTCCAATCCTTTCTGATGTGTACTTAGCTTCTGGTGCTGCTACATGTAGCATGCATATGAGGGATTGCCACTCGTTAAGACTCAAAGAATCTCCTACGAACATGAGCCTCTTTCCCTTTAACTTCGTCAAAAAATCGATGCCATTGAATCTACAATAAAATATTTTGCATATAAATAAAGAAATTTCCCAGTCTTTAGTACCTTAAATTTCAAAGATAATTAAAATCACGAGTCTAAGTACCACCATCACCCATTCAATGGAATTTTTCATATGATTGCACTCGAAATTATCCCCAATTCAAACGAAAATGGGAAATTGCATCTTGGTCTTCAACTTAATGTTCTGATAGCTAGTAGATCAACGACAAATCTTCATCATATGATCATCGTGAAAACATGTATGACTTACATTTGCCCAATTCGGGATACAAAATTTAGTTTCATTAAACCAGACGAAAATATGTGAGAACCATGTGACGATTAAACAAAGATTTAAACGGTTAACACGTGTCACGCCTCGACCTCATCCTCATGTCATGTATGCAGCCAACTCTTTCTCCCGTATCTCTCTCTTTGAGAGAGAAGTTGCATGTAGCCGGTGGTGGAATTGTACCATGTCATAATTAATTATGGTTATTTTAACTAATAAAAGTGACGAATTTGAAAGGGAAAAAAAAAATCTAAGAAAATGCAAAAAGAAACTTATGAATTACCAATAAAGGTATTTCTTTGATACAATATTAGCAATACTTTTATTCATTTCTAATAAATGTTAATTATATATTTTTTAAAATACTTTATTCAAGCATGTTTAGAAATAAAAATTGACTTAGCCCAAGCATAGAGAATTTCTTAATAAATTTCCGACACTTGAACCAATATTCAAATATGTATATAAAAAAGGAAAAAACAAATTTTAACCATTCAAATATTTCCAGGCGCCATTATCATATATAATCATGCAAATTAAGCTGCCAAGCCATGAAAACTACATGACAAATAGACATTCACGAAACTTTAGTTGGATCAAATTTCAAATTTAAACTCAACGGCTAAATTTATAAGAAACCAAAAAAAATAAAAAATAAAATAAAAGAAGGAGAAGAAGGAGGAGGAGGAGGAGAAGAAGAAGAAGAAGAAGGGAAAAGACACACTGTAAGAAATGACATAGATGATAGAACGGAACAGACCTTGGTAATTTGCATCCACTGGGCTGCCATCTGTATTTCATATAATCTTTATCTGGTCGACCATTTCTTTGGCAATCGAATTCTCTTTGGACGAAGGAACATTTACTTGTATCGTAAAGAGGATATGAATTGTCAAAAACCCAACTTCCTTTGAAAATATCGCAACCTTTTCCTGAAATTTCTCCATGTACATCAATAGAGAAAGAAAGAAGAAGCAGAAAATTTGCTGCAAGAAAAAAACCATCCATGAGAGAGTGAGGAGTGAGGAATGTATGAAAATCTTAAGCATTTAAAGAAGCATTCTTAGGGTAAGCTTGAGAAGGGGAAAAAAAACTAAGTTGGTTTTAACATATTTTGAAAGTAATTATTAGATTTGAGTTAAAAAATAAAGAAAAGTTTTGAGTTTTGGTGTAATATTATTTTATTGAAAAATATGTCGTTAAAACTAAGAGATAAAAAAATTTATTTTGAAAATAATGAGGATTCAAACTAAAAGATAATATCATATTGTTGATTAATCTATTGATATTTATTTGGATTGATGAAATTAATCTTTTAAACGTTGTAAAGTTATTTGTAATAAAAGGTAATTTTATGAATTTTATTTTTCAATTACGAAGTTAATGCTTTTTTTTTTTTTTTTTGGTTGATTTACGAAAAAGTTATATCATTTTATCGTAATCTAATTAAAAAAAAACTATTGAATCCAACTATTCAAATGTAGAAAGTAAAATTTTGTTCAATAACTTGTGAACTTCTTTATCAAAAGATTTTAATAGGTTTAGCGGATTTCAAACATCTATAATATATTAAATATTATATCAAGTGAAAATCATTTTTTGGATGATTATAACCATACTACAATTTAATTATTTCAATAATCTTTCATTTTTTATTTTTCAATATATATTTAATTTACAAGTTGTAATAAATATTATAATTAATTCTTAATTAATTTATGATACTCCTCGACCTACCACCCCCGACCCATGGGCCTCGATCCATGGGCCCGACCTTGCCCCGCATATTTGGGCCTGATTGAGGTCGGGCCTATATGAGGTCGGGCCTAGGGTTAAGGTCCAACCATAACCTCCAGCCCCATTCCCCTTCCCTCACCTCCGCACCAACTCCATCCAGCGCCAACTCCTAATCCATTACGGATCCTATCCCAACACAACTTCAATACCCGAAATAGGTAAAGCTACAAGAAGTCCAGTCCTTCTAGGATTCCTCCACACAGGAAGTCCAATCCTTCTAGGATTCTACCACCTGCATCTATAAATACGCAACCCAACCCTGCCATTGAGGTACGTTTTTAATTCAGTCATCCAGCATAATTTCTCTCAAGAAGTTTAACTGACTTAAGCATCGGAGGGGCAACGAGGACACACCTCGCTGCCTTTGTTTCAGGTGTTGAAGGAGACCAGACCGCGTGGGGTTCTCTCGTGTAACTCGAATTCATCCAGGTACGAATTTTGGTAGCATCATTGGCGCCGTCTGTGGGAACTCGCTACCAAAAGCCATGGTGAACACACGTTCAGGACACCTCCCAGCAAGTTCTTCCGCTCCTAACCAACCCATCGCCGGAGACCATCCAGGTCCCCAAGACGTGTCATCGGGAGAACAACATCCACCGGTGGTCGCCCCTCCCGGAGAGTTGGAGGAGCTCCGCCAGCAGGTAGCCATGCTCACTCAGCTACTACATCAAAGATCCACACCCCCGATACCCTCACCTCAGAGTAATATCGTGGCCGATGAGCGACCCCATAGCCCAGGTCACGGCGAAGCAAGAACCTCAGACGCACAACCTATCCCCACCGGTTCGCAATCAATTACTATGAACTCGGCTGATCTTGCACGGATCATCCAAGAGGGGATCGCGGCTGGAATGCTCCAGAAATCTCAGGCAGCCGCCGGATTCACCCCTAACACCCCTTTTACCCCCGAAGTATTGTCGTACCCCCTGCCGGATCGGTTCAAATACCCCCGAGTGAAAGAGTATGACGGGACAACAGACCCCATCAACCATCTCAACATATACACAGACATCATGAATTTGCAGGTAGCACCAGATGCCGTTATGTGCAAGGCATTCCCTCAAACACTTACCAACGCAGCCAGAGATTGGTTTTCTACGCTGGAGCCGAACTCCGTATCTTCTTTTCCGGACCTGGCGGACAAGTTCTCCGCGTTCTTTGCTAGTAGCAAACGCATCAGGAAGACGGCCGCGTCACTCATGCAAATGCGTCAGGGGCCCAGCGAGACACTTCGGAGTTTCATGGCGAAGTTCAATAAGGAAAGGCTTATGATCCCCGATCTTCACATCACTGCTGCTGTTTCTGCCCTAACCTATGCCGTAAGATGTGAGGCGTTTAAGATGTCACTATCAAAGACCCCTCCGAAGTCGATAACCGATCTTCTGACCAGAGCCGAGAAGTACATCAACATGGAGGAGACCATGTTTCCAAAGAGAGACGCCGTGCCCGTGAAAAGGCCTGAGCTAAAAAGGCCTCACGAGTCCAACCATCGCCCGGATCCTGCACGAAGCAAACCGAGGCAGGACCCTCCTCCGGCACCTTTCACCCGTCTGAACACAACAAGGTCTAACATACTGATGGAGATCAAAGACCTTAAAGAGTTGAAATGGCCCCCAAGACTCCGGGATCCGCCTGAAGCCCGTGACAAGAGCAAGTATTGTGACTTTCATAGGGATCATGGACACACAACAGACGGATGTTTTGCTCTGAAACGTGAGATCGAGGCTCTCATCAAGAGGGGTTTCCTGGGCGCGTATGTCAGTGAGGAGAAACGTCGTCGGGACAACCAGAATAGGGGTAAGGCCCCTGAAGGTGGGAATAAACAACCCACTGCCGGGACCATTAATGTCATCGTCGGGGGAACCGCCTCGGGAGGCGACTCCAACAGTGGGCGTAAGCAATACGCCAGGCAATACCAATCGGTCTCAACCGTGGATCTTGGTGCCGCAGATGACATCACATTCGGGTCAAGGGACCTAGAGGGCGTGTCTTTTCCTCATGATGACGCCTTAGTCATAACGGCGATCATCGCTAACTTTGAAGTGAAGAGAATTTTGGTGGATAACGGAAGCGCTGCCAATGTGCTGTCGCATGAAGCCTTTGTCCAGATGGGCATATCATCAGAACAGCTCAAGCCGGTCAAAACCCCCCTCCAGGGTTTCGGGGGAGGTATAGTTATTCCGGAAGGCGTCGTCGGACTACCCCTCACATTGGGGTCGGAGAAGAAGAAGGTCACGCATGTCACGACCTTCCAAGTGGTTCGCGCCCCCATGGCTTACAACGCCATACTGGGAAGGCCGTTGCTAAACCGAATCAGGGCAATTGTCTCAACCTTCCACCTGGCATTGAAATTCCCCACTGAAGGGGGGATCGGAATGGTCCGAGGGAGCCAATCAGTGGCGAGACAGTGCTACGTCACCAGTGTCCGCGAAATCAAGACCGACGTCATGCAACTGTATGAGGTCGAGCATGACCTCGAGCATCGGGGTAGGCTCGCCCCAGTTGGGGAAATGGATGAGGTCGAGCTCGATGCCGGAAGAAAAGTCACCATTGGCCGAGATCTTGATCCTGCCACCAAGACCCAACTTGTTAGCTGCTTAGCCCGCAACCTTGATGTTTTTGCTTGGAGCGTCGAAGACATGCCCGGAATTGACCCGGAGGTTGCAGTACACAGGCTCAACGTAACCCCGGGTGCGAGACCAGTAAAGCAAAGGAGGAGACAGTTTGCGCCCGAACGAATGGAGGTCATACGGGAAGAAATTGCCAAACTCGTCAAGGCAAACTTCATTCGGGAAGTTCATTATCCTGATTGGCTTGCCAACGTCGTTCTTGTGAAAAAAGCCAATGGAAAGTGGAGAGTGTGTATTGACTTTACAGACCTGAACAAAGCATGCCCCAAAGACAGCTATCCCCTACCTCGAATCGATAGTCTTGTAGACAGCACCTCAGGCCATAAGTTATACAGCTTTCTGGACGCATTCTCCGGGTACCATCAAATTCTCATGTCGGAAGACGACCAGGAAAAGACCTCATTCATGGCAGATTCAGCCATTTACTGCTACAAAGTCATGCCCTTCGGTTTAAAGAATGCCGGGGCTACCTATCAAAGGCTAGTTAACAAGATTTTCGCTCACCTAATAGGGAAGAACATCGAGGCGTACGTGGATGACATGGTCGTCAAGAGCAAGCAAGTGGGAGGTCACATTGCAGACCTTGAGGAAGTATTCGCGACACTACGGAAATACAGAATGAAGCTGAACCCAACAAAATGCATGTTTGGAGTAGCCTCCGGCAAGTTCTTAGGGTTCATGATCACACATAGAGGGATAGAGGCCAACCCGGACAAGATCCAAGCCTTGGCATCAATGCAAGCCCCGACATGCAAGAAAGACATTCAAAGATTGGCGGGTCGGGTAGCGGCCCTGAATAGGTTCGTTTCTCGAGCAGCTGACAGGTGTGTCCCCTTCTTCAAAATCCTGAGGGGTAATCAGAACTTTGACTGGAATGAGGAATGTAGTGTTGCCTTTCAAGAGCTGAAGCAAACACTATCGACGCCCCCGGTCCTTACCAAGCCGGAACCAGGTGACACGTTACTATTATACTTGGCCGTTTCGGAGAACGCAGTAAGTGGAGTGCTGGTGAAAGAGGCAGGGAAGGTCCAGAGACCTATTTACTACGTCAGTAAAGTGCTTCTCGATGCAGAGACTCGGTACACCCTGGCTGAACAGCTTGCATTGGCGTTGGTCGTGGCTGCCAGGAAGCTACGCCAGTATTTCCAGTCTCATCCGGTTATTGTGCTCACCAACCAACCACTTAGACACATTCTGCAGAAGCCAGATGTCTCGGGAAGACTACTGAAGTGGGCAGTTGAACTAGGTGAGTTTGACATAGAGTTTAAACCGCGACCCGCCATTAAGGCGCAGGTTTTAGCCGATTTCATCGCGGAACTAACCTCAAGACCTCGGGGGCCAGCGGATTCTGTCCCGACCAAGAACTTGGAAACTTGGGAAACCTTCGTGGATGGGGCATCGAACAGTTCGGGGTCGGGCGCAGGGGTCATACTCACTAACCCTAGCAGGGCCGTTGAGATTCAGTGCGCGTTCAGATTCGACTTCGAAGCCACTAACAATGAAGCGGAGTACGAAGCCGTCGTCCTTGCTCTGGAACTTGCTTGCAATCTCGACATTCAACATATTAAAGTCTTTAGTGACTCTCAACTTGTGGTTGGCCAAATCGAGGGCACTTTCGAGAAAAGAGAAGAAAAAATGAGTTTGTATTGCCTAAAGGTACATGACCTCCGAAGACGGTTCAAGGACTGTGAAATCATCAAAATTGCTAGAACGGACAATACAAAGGCCGACGCCCTATCTAGACTTATGTTCATGGGGATAGACGGACTAGACCGAACAGTGCACGTCAAAATAGTGACAGAACCTAGCATAACTCAAAAGTCGAGCATCATGGACATCGACCAAGAGCCTTCTTGGGTAGACCCGATATTCGGATACCTTGCTAGTGGGAACCTACCTCCTGATCCGAGAGAGGCGCGAAGCGTCAAGACTAGAGCGTCAAGATACTGCATCATCAAAGGAGTTTTGTTTCGTCGGAGCTTCACCCTCCCTTACCTCAGATGTCTAAGGCCGACCGAGTCACTTCAAGCCCTGGCAGAAGTTCACGAAGGTATATGCGGAAATCACCAAGGAGCTCGTGCACTAGCTTTCAAGCTTATACGATATGGGTATTACTGGCCAACTATGAAGAAGGACGCTTCGGATTATGTGAAGAGATGTGATAAGTGCCAGAGGTTCGGTAACTTGATACATACTCATGCTGAGGAACTCACCTCCATACTCTATGCTGCCCCATTCGAACAATGGGGAGTGGACATACTTGGGCCTTTCCCGCTGGCAAGAGGTCAAGTGAAATTTGTTGCTGTTGCTGTGGAATACTTCACAAAGTGGGTGGAAGCTGAACCCCTAGCGATAATCTCGGAACCCAAGCTCAGGTCATTCGTGTGGAAGTCCGTCGTGTGTAGATTCGGGATACCGAAGGTCCTAATTACGGACAACGGTAGGCAGTTTGATAATTCGCAATTCAAGAACTTCTGTACCAACCTCGGGATCGAACATCGCCTAACCTCCGTCGCACACCCGCAGAGTAATGGTCTCGCCGAAGTAACCAACCGGATTATATTGCAAGACCTTAAAACAAGGATCGGAGACGCGAAAGGAAGTTGGCCCGAAGAGTTGCCCGCTATACTTTGGACATACAGGACCTCTCACAAAACGGCGACGGGAGAAACCCCTTTTATGTTAGCCTTTGGCGTAGAGGCCGTGATTCCGGTCGAGATCGGTATCCCAACACAGAGGGTGATTGACCCCCGCAGTGAAGAGCAGACAACAGAGCATCTCGACTTGATTGAGGAAGTGCGAGAACAGGCTTCCCTACGGGCTGCAAGTTATCAAAACAAAGCCGCGAAGCACTTCAACACAAAGGTAAAGACCCGAAGGTTCAGAGTTGGCGATTTGGTCTTGAGAAAGGCAGCGGCAGCCGGACATCCCCCGGGTAAGTTAGGACCTGCGTGGGAAGGACCCTATGAAGTAATCCGAAAAGTAAAAGGGGGAGCATACAGTTTGAGGGACACCTCGGGGAAACCGCTCCCGAGGCCGTGGAACGCTGACAACTTGAAAATTTATTACAAATAATCGGCCACAAGGCTTCAAGGACCCGTTGGTGCTCATCAGTTCGCGCTAAGTTTTGCTATACAACGACAACACATCCATCACTCATCTTAAGTAACTGACAAAAGCAACCAAGTAACAAGGGCCTAAGGTATTTGCAATACTAGTTTAGTTTTAGTTATTCCGTTGAGATATTTTCAGAACAAGTTTAGTGTTTCGTTCCGTTTCTTTCTAAAGTTTTGGTTCGGGCTTGCACGCCATCAAATAGTTTACACATTCGGCTATGGCCAATACACATGTAACGCAAACTATCAGAATACAAGCAAACATATTATAACAGCGAGTACTCCACCACCCCGAGCACGACCTCAAAAAATGCCTCGTTTCTTGTCCAAACTGTCGTCTTCAAGGTCGACCCCCGAAAGCCCGAGTAAGACATCTCGAGCCCCTCTGCTGGACTCGAGCTACTTGGCCTCCAATAGCCCAAGTAACACGCTCGAGCTCCTCTACTGGACTCGAGCTACTTGGCCCTCAAGAAGCCCAAGTAACACGCCTCGAGCTCCTCCAAAGGACTCGAGCTACTTGGCCCTCAATTGCCCAAGTAACACGTCTCGAGCTCCTCTGCTGGACTCGAGCTACTTGGCCCCCAATGGCCCAAGTGACACGCTCGAACTCCTCCAAAGGACTCGAGCTACTTGACCCTCAATTGCCCAAGTAACACGTCTCGAGCTCCTCTGCTGGACTCGAGCTACTTGGCCTCCAATGGCCCAAGTGACACGCTCGAGCTCCTCCAAAGGACTCGAGCTACTTGGCCCTCAAGAAGCCCAAGTAACACGCTCGAGCTCCTCTGCTGGACTCGAGCTACTTGGCCTCCAATAGCCCAAGTAACACGCTCGAGCTCCTCTACTGGACTCGAGCTACTTGGCCCTCAAGAAGCCCAAGTAACACGCTCGAGCTCCTCCAAAGGACTCGAGCTACTTGGCCTCCAATAGCCCAAGTAACACGCTCGAGCTCCTCTACTGGACTCGAGCTACTTGGCCCTCAAGAAGCCCAAGTAACACGCTCGAGCTCCTCCAAAGGACTCGAGCTACTTGGCCCTCAATGGCCCAAGTAACACGCTCGAGCTCCTCTGCTGGACTCGAGCTACTTGGCCTCCAATGGCCCAAGTAACACGCTCGAGCTCCTCCAAAGGACTCGAGCTACTTGGCCTCCAATAGCCCAAGCAACACGCTCGAGCTCCTCTGCTGGACTCGAGCTACTTGGCCTCCAATGGCCCCAGTAACACGCCTCGAGCTCCTGCAACGGACTCGAGCTACTTGGCCCTCAGGAAGCCCAAGTAACACGCCTCGAGCTCCTGCAACGGACTCGAGCTACTTGGCCCTCAAGAAGCCCAAGTAACACGCTCGAGCTCCTCTACTGGATTCGAGCTACTTGGCCTCCAATAGCCCATGTAACACGCTCGAGTTCCTGCAACGGACTCGAGCTACTTGGCTCTCAAGAAGCCCAAGTACAGGACTCGAACTCGTCGCAATGATAAGTCTCGAGCTTTTTGGCCAAATATAAGGTCCGAGCGACAAGCTTGATCTCGTTCCGCTCACACGACCTAATGGGCCATAGATGCCCATTTGTACGACTCGAGGTCACTCAAATAACGCACGAGGTCTAACGTAGTAACTTACAACCTCGAGACATATTGGTAACCGCGAGGTTCTTATCCCCAGCGCATGACCAATAAAACGGTACTCGACCTTACGAAGTAAAGTGCGACATATGTACAATACGCGAGGTAAACACAAACATCGATGTTGCATTACATTTCATACACAGAGTTGTGACCTTACATTCCAAAATATCGAGCACTACACCTAATCGAGGTCCGTAGCATCTACCGCGTTCTCAGCATCGGGGGTGTCTGCCTGCTCACCATCGTCATCCCCTTCAACATCGGCCTCAGCTTCAGACGCTGAAAGCTCGAGCTCGTCCACAAGCTCGTTCACCGTCCTTAGCTCCTCAGTCAACGGCTTCAAGTCATTGGGGAGTTTGGTTCTCAGAAACGCGCGAGCCAGTCTCAAACCGTAGTGGTACGACCCAGACCCATACTCCCCTAGCAGCGTTTTCTGTTCTTCAGAGTTCTTAAATTCCTCAACAGCTTGCAGTCGGGCTCTCTCGAGCTTGTCTTCAAACCGCTTCTGAGCATGCATGAGCTCGAGCTTGGCCTCCTCAGCCTCGTCCTTCAGGGTCCCCACTTGATCGCGCAATTTTCGCATGTCAATGCGAACTAGGTCACGTTCCACCTCGAGCTCCCTTATACGTTTCTCTTTCTGCTCGTTTTGGGTCGCGAGCTCTTCTGCTTTGCTGGAGGAACTCAGGCCCCTCAGCGACAAACCCCGAGCCATACTTAAGGCCTACAAAAAAAAGGGGGGGTCAGAACCCAACATGAAGAAATTGAAATTGGCCCGAGGTCTAAGTTGCGTACCTTTAAAGACGCGAGCTCAAGTGCACGCACCCCCTCCTCAGGGTCGATCTCATCCCTATATTTGGCAACAAGGTCGGGTATAAGGGGGCATCGGGCGTGATCCTCGAGCGACCCGCGAGGAAGAGGCGCGTCCTCTTCCAGATTGACGACCTCAGGGGTACCCCGAGAGGCAGAGGGACGTGGAGAGGGCTGTGGGTGGAGACCGGGACTCCTCGATGATTGCCCTGGTCCAGTGACAACCCCGCTGGACGGAGCGTCACGAGCTCTCTTTTTCCCCTTGGATGGGGCCAAGACCTTAGGCTTCGGGCCTTTGGCCTTTTTATGAACGTTGCTAAGAAGGGCAGCAGGATTAAAAGACATCTCCAGATCTGCAAAAGAAAACAACTTGTCAGCCCGAGCTTAAGATCGAGTCCAACAAAAGAGGGGGTTTAATGATCATACCCTCGAGCCCTTTCACATTGGCAAGGTCGAGGGTGTCATCCTCGAGAATGAAGTCGATTTTCTCCGCGAGAGGATCGTGGTTCACTAACCTTAACCTATCCCTCTCTAGTGACTCGACGTACTCTTGACTTTGATTGAACCCATCCCTATTTGGTACCACCCACATCGGGTCGAATAAACCATCGGGGTTTTGAGGTCTCACAAAGAAGAAACGACCTTTCCATCCTCGAAGAGAGCTCGGGGTATCAGGTGTTCGAAACCCCCCTTTGGTCGATAAATAAACAAAGCAATTATACCCCGGGGCGTACTTAAGATCAAAAACGGCTCTCAAAAGATCAAGCCTGGGCTCGACCTCGAGGCACCTACACAGAATAAAAAAATACACTAACAACCTCCAGCTATTCGGTACCAACTGCCCCGGACACATCGAGCAAAAATTCAAAAAGTGAACGAAGAAAGGGTGAAGAGGCCACCTCAGCCCAGCCTTTAGGGCGTCCCTAAAAAAGGTCATCTCCCCATCTCGAGCATCGACTACGGAGTCAGTAGGATCAGGGGTCCGTACCTCACACATGGGCATGAGCCCGAACTCCCTTGCCACTTTTATAACGACGTGCTCCTTATACTTGGTTGGTGTCCTAGGGTAGGTTAAACTAACCTCAACCTCTGGGTGCGAGCTTAAGGGAATCGCAACAGGCATGATGGCTACACCCAAATCCTCAGGACCCTTACTGGTCGAGCTCCTAGAAGACTGACTACTGCTACTACTCGAACCCTCACTACTACTGCTAGACATCGTACGAGAAAAAATTAACTTAAAGGTTCGAACACTTACCTCTTATATGTGGTCGCTCACAAACCCAAACAGCCCGACCTCGATCTGATTTAACAATGGTTTGAGAGTCAAAAAGGTGAAAAATGAATGGTGAAAATGACTATTTATAGAGAACAGGGGAAGGCCAAAGGTCATTTCAATCCTGGCCTTTGGCTGCGCCACGTGTCGCTCATCCAAAAATCAACCCTGAAGGGCCTCCACGTGTAAACACGTGGCAATACAGCTGTGACGCATCACGACACAATCGGCTCGGGGTTAGGGAAGCACACCTAGATCGGTTTGCATGCGAGTCGAGATAACCGCCAGTGCACCTCGATGCATACAGGTCGCGCCTGCAAAACGTGGTTTCTCAGTCGTGGCCTAGATGCACGGGGGCCTATGATACTCCTCGACCTACCACCCCCGACCCATGGGCCTCGATCCATGGGCCCGACCTTGCCCCGCATATTTGGGCCTGATTGAGGTCGGGCCTATATGAGGTCGGGCCTAGGGTTAAGGTCCAACCATAACCTCCAGCCCCATTCCCCTTCCCTCACCTCCGCACCAACTCCATCCAGCGCCAACTCCTAATCCATTACGGATCCTATCCCAACACAACTTCAATACCCGAAATAGGTAAAGCTACAAGAAGTCCAGTCCTTCTAGGATTCCTCCACACAGGAAGTCCAATCCTTCTAGGATTCTACCACCTGCATCTATAAATACGCAACCCAACCCTGCCATTGAGGTACGTTTTTAATTCAGTCATCCAGCATAATTTCTCTCAAGAAGTTTAACTGACTTAAGCATCGGAGGGGCAACGAGGACACACCTCGCTGCCTTTGTTTCAGGTGTTGAAGGAGACCAGACCGCGTGGGGTTCTCTCGTGTAACTCGAATTCATCCAGGTACGAATTTTGGTAGCATCAATTTACATTCACCTTCATTTAATTACTATTAATTAGAATTTCACATTCTTGTTCATGTTCATGTTTTTAATTCTAATGATTTAAAAATCAACCCGACCATCTATAATATATTAAATATCACATCAAGTGAAAATAATTTTTTGGATTATTACAACTCTACTACAATTCAATTATTTCAATAATACCTTACTATAATACCTTATTTTTCTTTTTTTAATATGTATTTAATTTACAAACTGTAATAAATACTATAATTGACTTTTAATTAATTAACATTAACATTCATTTAATTAATATTAATTAAAATTTCACATTAACATTAACATTCATATACATATCCATGCTATTAATTCCAATGTTTTAAAAAACGATCCAGTCATTTATAATATTAAATATTACATCAAGTGAAAATAAAATTTTAGAGGATTATAGTCCTATTATAATTCGATTATTTCAATAATAATTTACTTTTCATTTTTAACATGTATTTAATTTACAAGCTGTAATAAATACTATAATTAATTCTCAATTAATTAACATTCACATTCACATTTATTTAATTAATATTAATTAAAATTTCACATTCACGTTTACGTTCACGTCCATGTACATGTTATTAATTCTAATATTTTAAAAACTGACTTGGCCATCGGACTGAAAAAAGAGAAAAATTCAAGGGTTAAAAGGCCGAGTCGAAGTCAAATCGGGACCAAATCATAGTTTTTTAAAAAATAAAACACACACACATATCGGGAACGGGTCACAAGTTTTTTTTTAAAAAAAACGGTCGTTTAACGGGTTTTGTGATATGTTTTTAATTATAGGTTTTATAAGCCTAATTGGACCGATTGGTTCCGGTTCCCAGTTTTTAAACGAATATGGCCAATCTGATTTTTTAAAACATTGATTATTTTTTAGTTAATTATCATTCACGTTCATTTAATTAATATTAATTAAAATTTCACATGCTAATTAGCACCCGTTTCACTTAATTGGAAATTAAATTATATTCATTTAATATAAATAATTTAACATTCATCGTCACGTATATATTCTTTGGTGTTAATTCTAAATTAACTAACATTCATATTAATTCATGTGTTGTATTCGTCATTCATTTTCATTTATACATTTAGCCTCTGTTTAAATCACATTAAAATTTTCATTTTCATTCTTTTACTCATTTTTAACCACATATTCTTCAATAAAATAATATTTTCCATCACATCATGATTTTTCCTTCTTTTTCAACATACATTCTCCATCAATCTACTATTCCAAAATACATTCTTCCAAAAATAATGTGGCTCAAACACACCCTTAGTTGTAATTCTAATACTCACACGCAAGTATGCATTTCACTATTTACATGCATATATAATAATTAACATTTCTCTTATATTTTGATCAAATGAATAAATGGAGGGTCAAATATTATTTTCATAGTACTTATAAAACATTTCATAATAGCTTCCAACGCACATTCAACTCTGACTAATAAATATAAATACCAGACTCTTGAGAGATTCTAGCTTGACACGTAAATTTCAGATGATATCGCCCCCCCCCCCCCCCCCCCACAAATATAAAGTCAAATTGTTTATACTTTTGACAAAAGTAAAATAATTTAAACTAAGAGATAAAAAAATATTAAAATTAATAGTTATAAAATATTTGTTTTTGAAATTCAAAGTGGAAGAGAATAGGAAATGGAGAATTGAACTTCAATGCAAATTTACAAGGGATTTTTCCCTCACAAACTCCACTGACAAAACGAATTTTAGTGTAGATTTTGTGACCGAATAATTTCAATTTCAATTTCAATTTAAATTCTATCTTGTAAGCAAGATTTTAAAACAAAGGATAGACAATAATTCTTTAGTTTTATGTTATGTATGTGATAATTTTTTCTATAAAAAAGAACACAATACATTTCAACCATGTATAAATATTTGCTCGCAAATAGCATCAAAATTAAAATTTATAGATAAATAAAGGAAGACAACGTTGAAATCCAATGTTTCTTCGGGTTCTTTAGAAGAAAATGTGGAAAAATGAAAAGTTAGATGTCAATTTTGCAATTATTGGCCATAAAAAATGTTGTTAAAAATAAAAAATTGAGGTAGAATGGATTATAATATGCAATGAAGAATGAAATTATTATTATTATTATTATTATTATTTTTTTTTTTTTTGAATTTTGGTTTCTTAATATAACTTTTGGGTAGAAAAATAAGAGAGAGAGAAGGATTAAAATTTGGTAAAATGTAAGAGACCAAACAAAGTAATAAAATTTGACCTCAACAACAAGTGTCGCTATGTGAGTAGATGGTTAGAAAAGTAAATAATGGTGTGTCATCAATTGAGTGAACGATCATATCATGTATTTACAGGACCTTCGTTTTCCTCGCCCAATTTACAATACTAGAGCTCGATTTCCATGAAGAATTTCCAAAAATTAATTACGTGATAAATAATTTACCCATCAACAATTGAATTTATGTTTCAATCATACATGTGACAAGATTCTCCCCCCAAAAAAATCAATTAATACTTAACTATAATTAGAACCCTAGTACATTATCGACAATCAAGATTGAGTATTAGGAGAAAAAATATTCGACCTCAAGCTTTACTGCACAACTGAGGCTGAATTTGCCAAAAACATCGAAAGAATGAACTAAAACTTTACCGAAATCAGTAAAAGAGAGAAAAATGAGTCTTAAAAAAGGAAAAGAAAAAAGAAATCAATTCAATTCAATCTGATAAGAGTTTCTTGAAGTAGCTGGTTCCAAACATCAGGAATCCCAGGAAGGCACCAGTGTGTGCAATCCATGCCGATCTTCCTAGGGTTGCCATAAATTGAGGGGTGCCCATCAACCCTAAACTGTGACAATGCTGTAATTCTGAGCAAGTGAACTGGCTTCCTCATGGTCCCAAGCACGTTCTCCAACACGCTTTCGGGTAGGTTACGGCCCCCGCTATACATCTCCGGCCTAAAGGGCTGCCGTTCACCGCTGCACCGCTGAAGTTCCGGCTTGCCCCATTGAGTAGAACTGTTAAGATAAGTTTTATAAGGACACATTTCCCTGGACAACAGTATACTAAAAACGTCTTACTAAAGTTTAGATAACTTACTTCCAATGATCAGGTGAGACGCCTTGGAAAAAGATTTTAACTCTCTTTGTGTTGACACTCCGGTCTATCCATCGTGTCATTGTCTTCAAGGCTTTCTCATAAGCTACCATTCTATCCATATCTTTGAGCCTAACTTTTCCATATTGAACCAAATCCCATCTGTGGCAAAAAAAAAAAAAAAAAAATCAAACACCTAAACTGAAAACAGCCAGTAGAAACAATTATTGATAAAATTGGAAAAAGGCGAAGAAAATTCAGATCCTTACGGTTGTTTTCTTCCGGTATGAAGCCACCAGCGCCATGTATCAAAGATCAAAATGTCACTACTCAACCACTGTTTTAGACTGCCCCCAATCTTGTTGAGTTTGAGCACTCGTTTTGATTTTTCCTTCGTAATGTCGACTAGGAATGCATTCCGCGAGTACCTCAGCGTGAAATTGAATTGCTGAAAGAGTTGTTCATTGTATTAACACATGCTACACAAAGACAAATTCCAGTTCAATCTTTTTACATGTATTGAATGGCGTAGGATATATTCAATACTAATAGCGCGGGAAGACTTAACAGGTATCGAATCCCATTCTCAGCTAAACCAAATCTTGAGCGTAGCCTAATCAAAGAAGTTGAGCTCGTGCTCAAGCCCATCTTTTTCTAAAATTCAAACGTGGGATAGAGAAGATCGAGGACCCTCAACACGATGAACATTTCTTTTCTTTAATCTCGTACAATTCATTAGATGAATGTCCTGAATTGGTCGATAATTTATTAGTCGGCATTATCTAGATTTTTTGCGAAAGACTCCGTCAAATGACTATTATAATTAAGACGCTCTTCTTGTTTAAAAAATTTCTATCACACTTGGGCCTTGTTTGATAGCCTCTATTTTTCTTGGAAGTTAGAATTTTTTTTTTCCATTTTCCACATTTTAAGTTGTTTGATAGGTATAATTTTCTTGGGAATTGGTTTTCACTTGGGGTGCTCAAGTGAGTCGTGATCCATTTTCTTGGAAATTGATGAAAACTTTTTCCCACCATTTTGGTGGGAAAAGTTTTTCCAGGCTGCTGCTGCGATTTTTTTTTTGGCAATGAAAACAAATGTCATAACCAATTGTAAATAAAAAAATTCATTTTAATGGACAATTTCCATATAAAACAAAACCAAACGAATACTAAACTTTGATGAAATAAATGATTTTTTAGGAAAAAACAATTTTCGTTTTTTTTTTTTACATTTTGGGAATGGAAACAAATTTTATAACCAATTGTGGAAAAAATTATCACTTCAATAGACAATTTCTATGTAAAATAAAGCTAAACGAACACAAAAATTTAAAATTTTTCAGGTAGAAAATTATACAAATCAAACAAACTTAATTAACAATTCTCTGTAAAACAATTTATAGGCAATTACTTTCTCTAGAATTCATTTTTTTTCCACCCATTTTCCACCCTTGCAATCAAATGGACCCTTAGTTTGCACATCCCATTTCATTTCAACTCTCTACATTGAGGGAACATTTACTTAATTATTTATGACAGCAATAAATTAAACATGGAATCATGAGTAAACGTGCATGAAATTTAATTGTAAACAGAGAGGGATTAATCAAACCGGAAAAAAAATAGTGGAGAGTAGACCCAATCTTTGCGTCGTGTGAACCGCACGTGGGAAGGCACCATGAATCATGCAAGCCAGAGATTGCCATTGATTCATGCTTATTGAATCTCCCACGAACATCATGCGTTTTCCTCTAACTCTCCTCATAAACTCCTCTCCATTCCACCTAAATCAAAAACCCGAATCTTCAAATCGTCAAAACTTCGTGCGTATATCATATACGTGAAAAAGAAGAAATGAAGTAATTAATTTACCTGGGTAGATTACAGTTATGGGGTTGCCATCTATACTTCTGATAATCTCGATCTGGCCGTCCATTTCCCGAGCAATTAAATTGCTGTATCAAGAATGGACACTTATTCGAATCGTAGAGAGGATATGAATCATCAAATACCCATTCTCCTTCGTATAAATTGCAGAATTTGTTCGATTTAACATGTGCATGTTTAGCAGAAACATTGAGAAACGTAACTGCAAGAATTGTAAAAACTGCAACTGCACAAGAACCCATTTGAGAAGAAGAAGAAGAAGAAGTTGAGAGGAGAATCAATGAACTGAATAGCTAATTACAGTTGTGAGGGAGTTATGGTAGTCGTCAGTTGAGTTTTGATTTAAATAATAAATAATTTAATTTAGCGTTTTAGAAAGTTGAATATCAAAGCATATCATAATCTTTATCATTTAGAGTTCAAGTGATGCTAGAACTTCTTTGATAGAGTAATATTATTTAGACCTTGTTTGGTAGGGATTAAAATCTAAATTTTTTAAAGTTAAAATTAATAATTAATTTTAATCAATTTTTTTATTAAATTCATAATCTTTCAATCACATATTTCATTAACTTTTATTAAAATCTATTAAAAAAATCGATACTAATTCCCACCAAATAGGGGCTTATTATCGTTACCGATTAGGGCCGTAATGTTATGTGGTTTGTCCCATATTCATACATCTAATTGGAGGTTCACGTGTTTTATTTATAGTCGGGGACCTTCGCTATTATGTTCCCAATTTTTTATTAGACAAACCAAAACGACACTTTCTCAGTAGAGGGTATATGAAAAGTAACCTCTGGATCTCGTGGTTCCATTTGAAACGGACAATCTTATTAAGAAGAGTAGTCGAAATCCTTATATGTTAGCTATTATTTTTGTATTTTGCAAAAATAGATTATTTCTTTAATGTGTTTCATAAGATGGTGACTCATTTGAGAGCGTCAATCTTAAAATCAGAAAGCTCATTAAAGCTTTATGCATATAGATGTTAAACTTAAATATGAAAAAGGTAATTTGAAATACGTTAGCTCGCGCACAAACATACTAGACATAAAACAATCTATTTTATGTGTTTTTGAACTTGCGAAATTGTCTTTATGGTAGAGATGGCAATGGGGCGGGGCGGGGCGGGGGGGGGGGGGGATTTTCCTGTCCTTTTTTTTTTATTTTTTATTTTCAATTAAAATACAAATTCAAAATTTTAAAATTCAAAGCAAATACAGCTTAACTATATCAATATCCAAAGTAAGTATTCCAAACAAAAAATGTCCAAAATAATTTATTTTTTTATTCTTCACGGGGCGGGTTCGGGGTGGGGCATCTCCGCCCTGCCCTGCCCCGCCCTGCCACCCGAGATGGGGCGACGAACCCCCCCCCCCCCGCCCCGTCCCGTCCCGTCCCTTCAACCCGTTCGGGGCGAGTTTTTTTCTTTTCTTTTTTTGCCCCATTTGGGGAGTTGCCATCACTACTTTATGGTCAAAAAATCTTGTTATAAAGCTTTATAATGAATTTAATGTTGATCTTGATTTATTTCTAGTTAAAAATTGATCTTTTGATATTTTTCGTTTTTGTTTAGACCAAACCGTATTTTAGGTTGGGCTAAGCTCGTAATTGTCGGTGAATTTTCAAATAATGTAAGTTTTGGACATTGGTATGTTAAATCAAGGATGAATATACAAGTCAAGTAACATGGACCAAGGGTCAAAAACATGCGTGATGGAACATGAGGATTTTTCATCCCTAAATTCGAATTTTTCCAATTATTTTTGATATGTTTGATCCTAAAAGGCACCTTATCAAATGGTTACAACATTTGTGAAGAGATGTTTTAGAATCTATAAACAGATTCAATTTCAAATTATAGAAATGTGGAAATTCCCTTTGTATCTTCTTTCAAAAAGTATTTTGCTTCATACTTTTTCATATTTTCAAAAGCTTTGTTTGTATTACATAAATCCGAAAACATGGACTTCAAACTTCTCGAGTTTGGCTTCTATTCTCCTTAGTATTTGTTTGTTCTTATTAGTGCGCGATGCAAATAACATTAGTGTTACACCATCAATTATCAACAAAAATTTGAGTTAGGGGCTTCCCATCACAGTGCAATAGCATTAAAAGAGGTTAAGGTAAAACTTCGCGGATTACATTGTATTCGTTTCAAATATTGTGTACAAAATATGCATTAAAATATAAAAATTCTCAGACAAGTTTACTGGGATTTAGGATGCCAGAAAACAAAATCTTAGGGTTGTTCTCTTTATATTTCAGTTTTGTATTTTGAGTTTTGAATTCATTTTGGGTTTTGTGTTTTGAGTGTCCATTTTGAAATTGTTGAAAATGTGTTCTTTTTTGTATTTTGAAAAATTGTTTTGAAAATACCCAAAATGCGTTTTGAAAATTTTGATTTGATTATAACTGAAAACACCCAAAATGACAAATTTGTCATTTCTTTGTAAATTTTGAATTTGTTTAATAGGAAAGAGAACTCGTTTTCACTGTTTTGGAAAATCGAAAATAGAAATCGATTTGAAAATGGTAAAAAGACCTTATATTTTGAAATGTAGATTGAAAAATTCATTAATCAGAATTTACATGAACTTTTCACAAATTTATTATTCTTTTGTACAAGGTAACAGATAAAGAAATGGCTCATTAAGAACTTGTTCCCAGTATGGCTCATTAAGAACTTGTTCCCAGTATTCATTAGTAAAATGATTTATTTATTTTTATTCCAGTCGACTTCTACGTGCTTTCATGCGTAAATGGTGCTCTCTCTTTATAATTTAATTGTATTTGATTCTCTATAAACATTTAAATCAGTGAAATATCGCCTTTTTTCGTACTCACTAAAAAAAGTATATCTTAGTTAATATATTTAAAGATTATTTTTGAAGGAATAGACTTCTCGACCCAAAACCATGAACTCACATAGTCGAAAAATTCGAATTTTAGAAGGATGAAATTGATGGAAGAAGGAAAAGTTTTCATTCTTTTCTTCTTTCAAGGGAAATAGTTAAGACGAATCTTAATGCCCTCCTCGATCCACATAATGTGGAATGCTTTAACTCGAGCAGTATAATATGTGAAACTAGTTAGACTATTTGCAGCTACCAAATGCTTATAATACTGTAATTATGCTATGATTAACTAAAGTATTGGAATGATGTTTTTTAAGGTCAAACTCTCTCTTTTTAGTTCAAACAAGCAACTAAAAAATGGGGAAAGAAGCAGTACGGACAAACTAATATTTAAGGTTTTGCTACAAGGTGTAAGTAACTTACAGCATTACCAGAAGTGAAAACCAGTACGGGCTTTCTTTAATGGCATCCATAAACCTAAATCACCCCGAAAAGGGAACTCATGAGTAAAAGGAAACAAACAAAAAGTACGAGGAAATGGTCGCAACTCTTCCTAAAGAAAAAGGGTGGATTTCTCAAATTCTTGTCAAGTACCACGACACTTGGTTCAACCCTCATGTTATTTGAGGGAGTAATATTAGAACAAGACCATCATGAGTGGTACAACACGGTTGAAAGCCCTTACTTTCGCCATCATGAGTCAAAAGCTATATGATTTTTCCAAACACCCTTTGCTCACCAAAAATCCCCAAGAATGCTTTTCATTTTTGGAAGTTTTCTTGCTCCAAGAGAATGAGAAACCAAAGGTTGACATTTCCTCTTCACCTAGGGGGCTTTCTCCATTCACAGCCCTTATCCACATTTACCGAGTTGGTTACATCTTCGGTCTGCTGGATACTTTAAGTTGCCCGGAACCCAAAAGATGTGTTTGTTTCAAGCAGGTATCACTTATCTACCAGAACTTTCCCTAAAAGAAAGTTTTAGCATGTTCTGTAAAGGGGTGTATCAGTTTGGACCATACTGGGATCACGCTAGGAGTTTGGAATGCAGGCATGGAGTGTTTTCGAAAGGTACTGATACTATCCTATGAGGATCTGAAGAAAAATCCATATGATTGCGTGAAGAAATGGCGAAACATTTATGTCAACCCATTTCCATGAAGGAAGAGAAAGATGGGATTGTTAAGAAACAATAAAACTCGGCAGTTTTGAGAAGTTGAGCAACTTGGAAGTGAACAAGACTGGTGTACAAAGATTTTCTTCTGCTATTTCCATCAAATTTCATGTGTTTTTCAGAAAAGGCGATGTTTTAGATTGGAAAGTAAGACGTAAAGTCTGTTCCCTCGCACCTTTTCTTTGAGATTCAATTTATGCTTTCCACCATTTCAGCACTGAGGTGCTTTTTCCTATCAACAGTGCCTTTTTCTGAAAAACACGTGATTTTCAATGGTAATAGTTGCCTTCTCCAAGCTCTCATGATTTTCTGCCATAGTTGTCTTGTCCAAGCTCTCATGAATATATATACATATATCTAATCTGTGTGTGCATGTTATTATGTGGGTGCTGGCGCGCGTGTGAGAGTAAGTTCATTTCTGTTATCAATTTGTGTTTCAACATCCGTCAACGGTCAACCTATTGATCTTTCTGTTCTCCAGCATTTTTCAAATGTGTATTCTTTTCTAAGCCCAACTCGAATCACAAAAGCTATGCTCCATAACTGAAACTAGTACTAATTTTTTTTTTTTCCAAGCTACTAACTGAATGAGGTTCAAAATATCGTGTAGATTCATACTGACTTCCAAAATAATTGAAAACATGCTAATAAAGCAATTAATGGATGATAAAATGAGAAAAAAACTTATCATAGTATCTTTTATATTATATCACCAACCAACGTGTGCAAGAGTTGAATAAATTAAGAGAGAGAATAGACACTGCTTTTATATGTATAAGAATTTGACCTATATTTGTGCCTTCCTCAGCCCCCTATAATCTAATAGTTTGGGCATCGTAATTTGAAGAAGTCCGTCGCTGCACAAGAAACAGTCATTAACGTCAGCTTGATATGCACAAGTAATTTATCTCTGTCACAACTGCAGATTGTTATTTGCCACTTTTCATATCTAAATTCTGACAAATATGAAAAGAATAAGAACCATAGAAGACCCTAATTGTAAACTAATATGATAGTTTAACTGTTTATATTACAAATAACACCTTCGATTTTTTGATAAGAGAATCACACCATTGAGATATCTCTAGTCGCATTTCAGAAATTGTCATGTCATGTTGTTTGATGAAATTTTAGCATCAAGACGGGAATCTTAAATTTTTTTATCATCTTTTAAGAAAGGATTTGAATATAATGGGAATTCCTTATGCCTCGCCCTCATCAAGAAAAATAATAATTCATTAGAAAGGCCACAGCAACTAGCAGGGAAACAGCCTCTCTGAAGCAAGAACTCCTGCTATATACTATTTAATTGTTTCAAAAATTGGAACATCTTGAACACAGAGTGTCAATAGCATATGCAGGCTGAATGATTTCTGTTCCAGTAAGTTTCGAGTTTTTTTATTATCTCTAGTTCGAATGATGCAAACTTTGAGTCAAGTAGTCAACCTACACAGATTATGTTGGATCAACTAAAATAATTGGATTTCAAACACATTCTTCATTCCTATGTGCCATAAGATCAATCAAGTCTGTTGAGATATTCAAAATTAAAGAAAGGTAATGGTCTGACCCATTGTAATTATGACTATAGCCACTGTTCTGAATTAGAATTTGTTAGAGATAAAAATGTAAATGGAATAATTGATCCTTGATTAAATTTTTATTTTTTGGGCACCAAAAGAATTTGTCAATATGCTGGAAAAACTTTCTTTTCAAGGGGTACCTCTAGGACTAAATTGTTATTCTATTTCTACAGAGGAAAATTGTTTTTCCAAGTCACAAGATAAGAGTCATTAGCACTTAATTTGATTACGGATGAAGATAGATTTCCACCTTAGATAAGCATTTTACAACAATTTTTAGTTGTTAGTAAAGGAGACAACGTGTTACTTTTGTTTTACACCAACATACAGAGCCTGAAACAGTTATTTTGACCTATCAAATAGTCATAATGATGTCATGATATTACTAAACATTTGACTAAGAAGAAACATGAAAACAACATGGTAGAAACGGAAACTTACACAAACACAGCTGATATAGCATCCTTGTTCACGTTAGCAGGAAGTGACCACGTCATTTGATAAGGTCCTTGTAAAATCTCCCTTTTGTGATAATGGGAAGTTAATTCATTTGCACAATTGTCCCCTTTCCATGACCAGATTGAACGATTTCCAGTTACAGTCAAACTGCCAAAAAATGGGATGTCTTGCTAAGACTATCAAAAGTTCAACACACTGGGTATCATAATTGACTTGATAGCTACATATTTCAGTATTAAGCGGGATATCATGTACATCAGACGGATCATAGTAATTGAAAATAACACAGTTTCATAAAACAGGTGCATAAAATTAATTAAAGGCTTAGATGTGAATCGTCAAAATTTTATCTTACACTTGGTCATTGACTTCCACCTTTATGCTGTTGATGTTGACACCTGGAAGTTCTAATGTAGCTACATAACTGCGTCCAGATTCTACAACGTCCATCCTTGGGGACCACTTAAATTCTGGAGGATTGAGTGAAATAAAAGAAATGAGAAACGGCATATATATTTCATTTCAGTGCACTAGGCAAACATGTTGGTACTACAATACTAACAAAACCCAAGATAAAGATGATAATATGAAGTAATAACTTGTCAAAAAAGTTAACACTTCAGGTGTTGTCTGTTCTAATAACCTGATTCCAATGTGCGATTCCTTTCCTTACACTGAAACTGTTGCTGCCCACAAATTCTGCTTGGTCTGGCAAATTTTGGAGCTGGAGCTTCGGGTAAAGGCTCAACGTATCTGGGACCCTGCACTGCAGACTGAGTTTCTCTAACTTTCGGAATGGGTTCCATCCATGGTCTAGAAAACAAGGGTGGCTTGGAGTTAGAGCACGTGTTTGCATAGCCACTAGATTTGAGAGGCATAGTAGGTCGAGTAAAGTTTTCCTGTACCAGAGCTAAAAGGTTAGGAAACAGATCCTGGAAACTGATAGCGACAGAGATATAGCGTTCAATTAATTTATGCACCTGTTCGCTTGAAGCCTGCCTCATGTGGCAAGCTTGAGAGCTGGAACCTTGCCTCGCAAAATACATTCTGTTGTCACACCTCCGCATGACCCTATTCAAACTGTTACTGCAACTCTGCAGGAAGTAATGCAGGTAAATGGTTATTGGGTAATAACAAATAAAATAAATTATCTATACTAAAGCTTATGTATATAGAGGAACCAAAAAATATAAAGGAACATTTGACATAATTATTCAACTGCTTTTTCCATTGATCCTCGTATCTTTTCATAATCATCATTACTTGATGTTTTGGCAGAACTGATCTCAGAGTTTCAAGAGTTCAAACTTTAATCAATAGTTGCATCTGCCTGTTATCTTTCAATTTCTCTGTCTCTCCTCTTTTTCTTTCGCACGCGCACATGTGTTTCATGGCATGCTCATTACTCTAACGTAAAATAACAGAAATTAGCTATACTCTTTAATGTATTAATATCATTTCAAATATCTTTGAAGCAGTTACTAGAATATTCCATCTCAGAGTTATCACAAATGTCCTGAAAAACTATTAATAATTGAGACTCTAGTGAAGTTCTAGTTATGTTCCTCAC
Source organism: Fraxinus americana (assembly GCA_035079005.1). NCBI lineage: Eukaryota > Viridiplantae > Streptophyta > Magnoliopsida > Lamiales > Oleaceae > Fraxinus > Fraxinus americana. The sequence continues at coordinate 1,568,966 of CM068707.1, read as the reverse complement.
TATTATTCAGCATTATTGGTTTCTATACCCTTATTGTTGGAAATCCTTTTCCCCTACAGAAAACTTAAGCATTTAAGAGCATTGTCTATCGAGATTTACCTCATTTACATCCAATTCTCTAAGTTCAGAATTCCATTTCATCCTCTTCGGATCATATCTATCGGGAATCAGTATAGACGCTTGGGTGAAGCAAAACCATTGCATCACCCTTATATAAGTCAACAGAAAACAAATACATTAATGTATCTTCCTAAAAAGAAACAGCCTGAGCACACAGTCAGAGTTGTGGGTTCTATTCTCAGGCATAAGAATGCAGGAAGACACGGTAAGAAAATCATTTTGAGGTTTCTTAGTTTTTACTACACATCCTCAATTAATCAGAATCAATCACTACCGAAGCGCGCAAAGTTTCGAAAGATTTTTTAATACATATATCTTGCAGATTAAATGATATAATATATCAAAATTGATATTAGCCTGTGGAACGATTGAACTGCAGAGTGCCATATATAAACCTTCTCAACATTATAAGGTCAAGCCAGTTCAGAAAATCAATAACAACATCAAGAACACTGGAATATTAAATTTAGCAGAATTTCTTTTCCTTAGTCAAACTAAACAGCAAAGAGCACCATATATACACTTCCTCTGTTTACCTTCAATTTTCTTAATACAAAAACCCTGCTGAAGGTATTACCAACTTTAAACTTCTATATTTTAAGCAATTAATTACAGATATTTATCTGAACCAATTGCTCATAACAAATTTCCATCTCAATAATACTTGCAAAAGATGAAATTTAACATTGCTAAAATATGAAAAGAAAAGGGGGTAATCAAAGAATTAAGAAATTTTCTTCTGTTTTTTCAGTACTACTTATCAAGCTAAACAAACAATTATAGAAAAATTTACCATGGGGAATACGTGGGTGGCAGATGCAGATAAATCTTCAGGAGAAGCTAAATGGGCTGCAATCATATTCACTCTTCTTCTCACAGCCTGACCCTCCATTTCTCTACTTTCTTTAAATACAGAGCAAACTCCTACAAAATTTGTATATGAATTTCTTTAGTCTTAACTGAATTTAAGTGGGATTATTCTGTACTGGATATTTCTGAGAAGAATGGTTGCGATGGCGATGGCGATGGCGATGCAGGATTTTAGATATTTTGTGAAGACTGTTTGATCAAAAAAATCTTTCCAAAATATCAGCACTCATAATTTTAATTTGGGATAATTAAAAAAGTAGTCCATTTTCTAATAGAAATTTTTATAACTCTTCAAGATTTTTGTAAAATTGAGAATTTTGAGAATTTTCATGTGAATATTTTCTAGTCAATATATCCCAAAATTTTGATCAAGTTGTAAGCAACATGATACCAATGAATTTGTCAGATTCGACAATTTGGATTTTTATGAAGAAGTTAAGGGGATAATATAGTCCAAGAAATGTTCACAGTGGATAACTAGGCAAGAAGAGCATGATAATCGCCAAAAAAAAAAAAAAAAACTTTATAGAGTTGAAAACAAGCATAGATTCGAAGATATCCGAATAAGGCAATTTTCGACTGATTGCTGAATTTATGGACGAGCAATAGACAATCTAAAAAATCTTAGGCCATGTTTGGGAGGGATTAGATTTTTCTACAGTAAATCAATTCTCATTTTCAACCACACATTCTTCAGTAAAATAATATTTTCCATCACATTAATAATTTTTCTTTCTTTTTCAACCACACATTTTCCATCATATCACTATTCAAAATCAATTCTTCCCCCAAAAATCTCTCCCAAACAAACTCTTAATAACCTTGAACGTTTTGATTATTGCAATCAAATTGTGAATGATTTTAGTCTCTACAAAAGTTATCAAGTTTGTAGAACGTTAAACTAGAAAAAAATAACTAACTTTTATGTTGTAATTTTCTATTCAATTTTGAAATGAGATAGGCTATTGTGGATAACCTCTGGCCTAGTAAAATAATGTGGTCCTTCTGCCTTAAACAAATTTTGTTTTAATAAATATATCATTTCCTTCTCCTCGTCAAGAGTTCTAAAATTGATAAGAAAAAGTAAAAGACGAAGATATTTTGGCAATAAATCGGTGACGTCTAGTTTTTCTCAATCGTTTTTGTTACGATTTTTATTCTTTAACAAAACGGGCACTTTGTGGAGGAATTCTTAGTAACATGAACTTAAACGGGCACTTTTAATATATGCACATGTTACATATAACTGAGGAATTATATTTCATTACCAAACAAGTAGTCAAAAGCACATTGTAGCCAACTCTACTAGGAATATGATGAGAAAATATATTTTTATATTTTCACCAATAAATTGTAATGGGTGAGAATTAGATGCGTACTTGCACTTGTATAACGTATTATAGTAATAAAGCTAGTTAGAATAGGTTATAAGTCATTCCATGACTATTAGTTGGCTCAAGTATTAAATAAGTTAGACGGTCGTTTAAAACTTTTGATTTATTGAAAACTCTCCATTTTTAATGATACATTTTCACCTTTGATTTTTAATAAAAGATTTTGTCCATAGTTGATAACATTAAAAATAACTAGTGTGTCACCCGTGCGATGCACGGATATTGTACTGAAAAATAAATTTATAAACGTTGAGATTAAATATTTCATTTGACTTAAAAATGATTATTGAGGTTGTTATAAAAGTATATGAAATAAGTATCATATATGCGTTACAATTGTCATAAAAAAATTAAACCAATGTTCCAACTACTACAAATTTTGGAAAAGTTCCTTGAAAACACATTTGTCGTTGAATTGTCTTGTCCGTCATCCTTATCGTAAATCAAAATCTTCAACCCTTTGTGATTTGTAACTCTAGACATAGTAACGTATAACTGACCATGGCTAAAAACTGATTTTTTCAAATACAAACCAACATGAGATAGCGATTGACCCTGACTTTTGTTGATTGTCTGCGTATGATACAATAAGAGGAAATTATCTTCGTTGAAACTTGAATGGCAGCCTTGGATTAGATGGAGTCAACGTCATTCTAGGGATAAGAACCTTATGACCTGCATTAGTTCCAGCGAGAATCTTTGCTTCCAGAACATGACTTCTGGGCCTCGTAATGATCAATCTTGTGTCGTTGCATAAGCCGGCGGAATGGTCTATGTTGCGTAAAAGCATAACATGAGTGCCGACCTTCAATTTCAATTCATGGTTGGGCACACCAGACCGTCTAATTCTATTCAAAAACTCAGGCGTATGAAGGTCACGTAACATGTCAACATTAGCATCTGACCTGCAAGTTGAATCAGAACTTAAATAAGTATTTCCTTCAGCTGCATTTAGCGAAATCATATAATCATTGATAGATTAGAACACATCAAGTGTCGGTGCAAGAATAGCTCTTCCTTGCAGATAATTTGCCTTATTAACGTCGCAAGTAAACAACGGATACTACTATCCACGATTGCTTTGACTGGATTGTCGAATCCACGTAACAAAATATCATCCGAAATTTCAATTGTTGCATGGCCATCATTCGCACAGCCAATTGTTACATCCCCTATACTCGCAATCCAATCAGAAAATGCATTTAATTCAACGCACTTAGCATCTGACTCGATATTTTGTAGTCTCATGTTTTTGGACAATCTCAAAACCTTATAATTTTTTCATAAATATTATGAATTGATAGCTGCAAGCACAATATCCTGTCTACTTCCTTTTGGAATCACATGCAAGATCTGTCGAAAATCTCTTCCAAAAACAACTGTTTTTCCTCCAAAAGGTAGTTCCATACTCTGTGGATTGTTGAATCTCAAAATGTCTAGCATGCTTCTATCCAAAGCCTCAAAACAATATTTGTTCATCATAGGTGCTTCATCCCAAATTATAAGCTTGCATCTAACAATCAATTCCGCGAGAGGACTATCCTGCTTAATGTTGCACGTGGAATCTTCATTTGGATTAAGCAGTATCGCAAATCTTGAATGTGGAGTTCTACCACCGTCCAAAAGTAACAATGCTTTACTGCTTGACGCCACATTCAACACAATTTCTGCTTTGATCTTAAAGCCGCAAATAAAGTTTTCCATACAAAGGTCTTCCCGTACCTCCATAACTATAAACCAAAAAAAACACCACCTTTATCTGATTGAACTGAATTCAATACTGTGTGTCATAAACATGTCGTTGCTCGTGGAATTGTTGAATCTCAAAATGTCTTGCATGCTTCTATCTAAAGCCTCAAAACAATATTTGTTCATCACAGGCGCTTCATCTCAAATTATAAGCTTCTAACAATCAATTCCTCGAGAGGACTACCCTGCTTAATGTTGCATGTGGAATCTTCATTTGGATTTAGCGGTAGCGCAAATCTTGAATGTGGAGTTCTACCACCGTCCAAAAGTAACGATGCTTTACCCATGACGCCACATTCAAGACAATTTCTACTTTTGATCTTAAAGCTGCAGATAAAATTTTCCATACAAAGGTCTTCCCTGTACCTCCATCACCATAAACAAAAAAACACCACCTTTATCCGATTGAATTGAATTCAATACTGTGTCATAAACATGTCGTTGCTCAATTGTCAAATTAGAGACCATGTTCTTGTGCTCTTCCACCAATGCTTTCCGATCATATCTCATTTCATCTTGAAAAAAAATTATAGTGGAAAAATAATTGCTTGATAATTTACAAAGTACTAATTTAATTTTTTATTCTTATTATTTTTTTTCCTTTATTGATATTCATCTTCAAATTTTAAAACAAACATATAGACATTTTCTTCCATGGCTTATAGTAGCAAATTTATAATTTTCAGAAAATTATACCTCTTGACGAAAAGAATACAAATTATACCTTAGAAATTTATTTTATGCCATGTTTATAATTCTTTTCTCACTTTCATATCCTAAATTTCAATATGCAATTAACATGTTGCATTACATATGTTAATACCAGATCCACATGTAAAGTTTGGAATGTGATAGGAAAACTTACTTCACTGTCACGCGAAATGAACTCCAGGCTATATGTTTCATTCGGATTTGTAATCTTTGGCAGCTCGTAAACACGGATAACACGCACTTTTAGCGCCCAATTAGTCTTCGTGACGATATCTCGCACAAAATCAAATATCGGTGCCATATACACTTATCTATCTTCGACGTGGTACAAAAAGTAAAAAAAAAAGTTAAAATCATGAAATATATATATATATATATATATATATATATATATATATATATATATATATATATATATATATATATGATCATTCACAGATGTATTCGAATCAAAATTGCTAGAATGTCACCCGAACTGCGACTTGAACGATATACTCACAAAAATGTTGCACCCGCAAAAATAATTCTCCCGAGATGAATAAAAAATGAAGTCTTCAAATTTCTTGTAAATGTGCTTGCATAAATCAAATTTGAAGTTTTGTTTACACTGCTAAAATGATGAGAAATGAGGTAGAATGATGGATTTTGAAGTAAAATATTGACAAAATTGTAGTATTTCAAAATGGTTGCACGTCCCTACTCGAAAAACGAACAGTCACGCTGCCTCTTTATGTGCAAATCAAATTTAAAGGAAAAATAGAAATAATTAATACAGAACAATTTTTGTAACATTGGTTTACCTCATTTTACTATTAATAATTATTAATTACTTGGGCATCTAAATATCTACTGGGTTTCATAACTTAAAATTTTAATCCGTGATTTGAACTAACCATGGCTAACGGCCTTTGTTCAGTAATTTATATTTACTTGCACCATATTAACGTGGTATTTAACATGGCACACATTTCACGAATACTGTTATAATAATAATAATAATAATAATAATAATAATAATAATAATAATAATAAAATCAAACATTAATTAAGTTTCAAAACCATAATAATAATGTAATTAACACACACAAAACAATTTAAACGTTTAAAATGATAATAATCCAAAGAAGTTTATATATAAAAGGCAGGTTAAGTGACTTTTCGGTTTTCAAACATTTTTTTTTTAAAAAAGAATAATTTAATGAACACAAAACTCAACAAATGAAATTGCTACTATCAATAAAAGCATGATGTAATGTTTGACTAATGAGTAGACGAACTTTAATCAGAATTCCATAAGAGGAAAATACATTTTGGCGGGAAAATTTTTTTGACGGCACTTCTGTTTATATATATATATATATATATATATATATATATATATATATAGATTAATTAACACAAGGATTTGAGCTTTCCTTTTCTTAACATGGTTGACTTGTTTGGATGAATCCCAAAGTCTCTGCCTCTCTCTCTCTAAACTCAATAAATTCAAATGAACTATCAGTCCTTCTAAAACTTAAACAAGTATTGAAATTTCAATATTTATATACTCAAACGAACCACAATTTTACAAAACATGTTAAAGGATATACTCATTATCGACTATAGTCAAAAACAAATAATGAAAATATAATGACTTTGAAAGTCTAAAGATAACTAACCAAGATGGGAAGAATTTATTTTTTAAATTTTTTTGAAGAATTAATCTATATTTAAGTAAGTAAGTATTAAATAGATCAATTCAAATACTAAGTACAAATATGAAAGGGATAAGTAAAAGTGAGAGATGATGCAAACAATATAATTGTGGGAGTTCAATAAAAAACAATTGTCTATATTCTCCGTTACGAAGCTCTCCGGTACGAGCAATGTCTTTTCACTGTATTGATTGACTTATGATGCAATTCAACAATTTACAACGCTTCAAGTGACTTACAAACAAGGAGTATCGATTCTTATACAATGTTGAGTTTTATGAGATCTCAACATGATCCACTATTAAGCTTTTAATAGGACCTCAATATGGCCTATGCTATTGACCACAATATGACTCACACGGTGACTTACAATAAGGAGCACAAATCCTTATATAATGTTGATCTTTACAGGATATCAACACGACTCATACTTTATCAAAGTGATTTTGCAATGAAATTCCTCTTTTGATAAATAATACAAACAAGTTAAGCATTGAGAGATGCCAACACTTAAATGATTAGTAATAAATGATAAGCCAAGTGTTAGATGAACACTACAACAAAAACAGCCTACGGCATCGTTCAAAAAACGTTGTCGTAGAGTGGGAGTTCGACCGCAACGTTTGAACGCGTGTTGCAAATCCAGGTATTGTCGTAGAGTGGGAGTTCGACCGTAGAGGTTTGCTACCGCAACATTTGGCAAACGTTGCGGTATCCATCAAACGACAATACCGCAACGTTTCCCAAACGTTGCCGTTGGTCATTTTACAATTTTTTTTAAAAATTTGCATAATTAATTTATTTGATTTCCAACAAACCTACTGAAACAAATGCTTACAAATTAATCGTATGTAATCAAAATTTACATAATTCTAATAAACAAAAATAAGGGATATGATTCAATATAATATGCTAACATCATTAGCATACTCAAAAAGTTAACATCATTACCCTATTCAAAAAAATAGCAATCACAGTTGACCAACAAAAAAGTATTACAAAATATTGGATTCATATCTGAATTTGCTTATGTAAACGCAAGTTGTCCCAAAAATAATTTAAATCCCTGCATATGACAAAAGTAATAAGGGTATAATTAGCATGTAAATCAACTACTAACAATATGCAATGTCAAAAAATATCAACTCTCAGGCACAACTTACTTCTACAATATGCTAGCTAAAGAACATCAACATCCAACAACATGCTAGCCAAAGAACATCAACAAGACAACTTTGACATGTCCTAACTGTGACTAACTTTTATGAAAATTTTGACAGAGTTCCCCTGTAATGTAAACTAAAACTACCTGAACTTTAGCCAATACCATCAAACCAGTTCATATAATTTAACTTGGGGTACACCAGCCCTTCAAAAGTACATTCTAGCTAAAAAATATCAACATCCAACAAAAACATGCTAGTTAAAGAATATCAACAAATACCAAATCTCAGCCACAACTTACTTCTATAATATGCTAGCTAAATAACACCAACAAGGTAACTTTGACGTGTCCTAACTGTGACTAACTTTTATAAAAAATTTGACAGAGTTCCCCTATAATGCAGACTAAAACCACTTGAACAATAGCCAATACTATCAAACCAGTTTATATAATTTAAAATAGGGTACACCAACCCCTCAAAAGTACATTCTATCTAAAGAATATCAACATCCAACAAAAACATGCTAGTTAAAGAACATAAACAAATACCAAATCTCAGCCACAACTTACTTCTACAATATGCTAACAAAACAACATCAACATCTAACAATATGCTAGCTAACTAACATCAACAAGGCAACTTTGACCTGTCATAACTGTGACTGACTTTATGAAAATTTTGACAGAGTTCCCATGTATTCTAGACTAAAACCACATGAACAATAGCCAATATCATCAAACCAATTCATATAATTTAAAATAGGCTACACCAGCTCCTCAAAAGTACATTCTAGTTAAAGAACATCAACATCCAACAAAAACATGCTAGCTAACGAATATCAACAAATACCAACTCTCAACCACAACTTACTTCTACAATATGCTAGTCACAACTTCTACAATTCATATATATTGCTCATGAACATTAAAAATGAGAAAATGCAATTCCCTGAAATAGAAATAGATTCACATACCTTCATCAACGAAATCTAATACAACTCTTTGGCCAAACAACAGTACTTCCCACGGCTTCACGAAGAGTTTGAACTTCATCCGTAGGTCTGTATAAGGTCAATTGATCCATATACACTTCTTCAACCCAAACCTTCCAACAGTCTCTTCCGAGTGGCAAGTGATGCACCTTCGCACTTGGATCTGTTGTTGCAATTCTCTCTTTTGCTACAACTTCTTCCTCCTCAAACATGTACCAATGAAGTAGTTGACACCTATCATTTTCCACATGTGCAATACCTCCCTGGACACCACTTGCTTGGTGTGACTACAAATTCATAGTGTAACGCCCCAAGTTTTGTGAAACCGGATTGCCACATCATAGTCTTTTGTAATTGATTTAACTAAAAAGTTTTGCGAAAAATAACTAAATTTTGAAACATCGCATTTATAACGGTAAAACCACGTCGGTAACAAAATTCATTTGATTAGTTGCGGAAAATCGTTTAAACTTCAGAACTCAAATTTGAAAGAACGGATACAACAAAATAAGTTCATAACACGTAAATTTAAAAAATAAATAAATTCGACTATTAATTTATACCACCACTGCCCATAACACTCTACCGTCTCCAAAATCTGCAAATATTGTTAAAATAACGGAATGAGTATTTCGATGAAATACTCAGTAGACTCATCGCCGATAATTAATTTACAGAATAATTTAACACGTAATCATGCAATTCATATCGTGACATCATCATATGCTCATTTTTTTGAAAATCATAGGCTCTTTAAGAACATAAGGTGTGGGTAGTCTCGTCTCGTGCATTTAAGTACATGAGTTATTCATAACATTCTCATCTTATCTCATAAGAGATTATCGTCTTCTTTTCATGCAATAAAGCATATAAGTTATGGCAAGTATAATATCATATATCTCATATGATAAATTCTCATATCATGCATCAAAACATATAAATCACGTAAATTCACATAATACATGCAATTATAATTTAAACTGGCGAGTCTACCTCAAATATCTCGAGTTGCGTGAAAAGTGGAGCGGGAGGAAACCTCAATCTCCTAATTGTTCGTACGTTCCGTCTAGTCAAAATAGAAATTAGGTTTGAATTAGTATTTCGAAATTTTAAAGTCCTAAAGCAATAAATTAAAGCTTAAGGACCTAATTAGATATTTATTAAAACTGAATTTGACAAAATTAAGGGTTGAAAATACCATTTTCAAAGTATTAGGCTAAAAGTGAAAAATAAGAACTCTAAGGACTTAATTGAAAACTATTGAAATTGAGAATAAAAGTTTAGGGGCTGAAATTAAACTTTTAGAAGTTAGGGACTAAACTGTAAATCTATTAAAATCGAAAATAAAAGTTTAGGGGCTGAAATGATAACTTTTACGAGTTAGGGACTAAACTGTAAATCTATTAAAACCGAAAATAAAATTTAGAGGGGCTGAAATAGACTTTTTTTATAAATTAGGGGGCTAATTTAACATTTACTAAAACTGAAATTAAAGTTTAGGAACTGAAATTAAAAATATTTAAAACATAGGGACTTAAATAAAATACTTTTAAAAATGCGGGGCTTAGGGTGCAAATTCCAAAAAAAAAAAATCAAAAAACATAAACCATTTCTCTCTCTCTCTCTCTCTCTCTCTTTCTCTCTCTCCCTCTCTCTCTCTCTCATTTTCGAACGACTGAGAGAGAGAGAGAGCTCTCTCGATGGGAAGGGGCTCTGCCCCCTTCCCGGACTCCCACCGTCGGCGGACGAAAAGCCGGCACCGTCCCGTGGTGGCGTCAATAGAGAGGAGGGGAAAGGTTGGGTGGTTTGAAGCATGGTTCGCGGGCTGTGAGACTCAATTGTTCGCTTGGTTTTCTTGGCCAGATGATGAGGTAAGTTGTGGATTTTCTTGATTTTGTGTGGTTGTTGGTGGGTTGGTGTTTTGAGTGAGGCTGGCTATCGATTTTTGGGTTGCAGAAGTGGCGGTTTTCGGTGGATTTTGGGTGAAGCCATGGATGGTGGTGATTGGTGTTAGGTGTTGGGGCTGTAGCTTGGGGTGGTTCGAGCTTGGTGGATGGGCAGTGAGGTAGTGGTTTGAGGTGAGCTTGGTCTCAGTTTGGTGATGGTGACTGTGGTTGGCAGTAGCTTATTTGCAGTCGGGTTTAGGTGTTCTGCTGGAATGGATTGAGATTGGCTGTTGATGCTAGAAATTGATTTTCTAGCATCACACGTGAATCTCAAATTTGTTGATGTTAGAGATTGAATTTTCTATAATAAATTGTGAACTTCCAAAATTGAGGAAGATGAGGGTTTACTTACCAATTTTGTTGGCTGCGTGAGGTGTAAGGAAAGGGAGATGAGCTGATATATGAACAGTAAATTATGGCACAAATACCTAGGTAACCTATTGGGCCAAAAAGTTGGGCTGTGAGTTTTCCTAATTGGGCCAGGGGAGTTTGGACCTAAAAATTCATCAAGACTTAGGCTATTAGACCTTTGGACTTTAGATAAAACATATAGTACTAAAAAAAAACTATTAAGATTGGGATTTAATAATGATGAGGAAATCGATATTCGGAATTGAACTTGACTCGGATAATTTAAATTGGTTTTATAATGGCTAGACGAACACGTTTTCACTTTAACGTTAGGGTTTAAAATTTAGCGACACGTTTTTTGAGAAAATAATTTTATATTATTTAAAAATTCTTGGTCGCTACACATAGTAATTAGAAAATATGTTTTTTATATTAGTATACTTCAGTCAAAATTTATATTGAATAACTTGTAATAATGTAAGATTCAAAAACCTGAGGAGTAAATGCATTTGAATTCCCATCCTCCAGATTCTGAAAAATGATACTCCCTCCGTCCCAATTATATAGGCTTGTTTGGTTTTTCACACGGATTAAGAAAACATCTTTAATGTTATTGGGAAATTAATTTTTGCCAAGATCTTTCCTAATTTACCCCTATTTAATTTTTAATATGTAAAACTAAAATATTGTTGGAATTAATAAATCATTTGATGAGAATCATTGGGAATAAAAACTTGAATGTTTTGAAACAACTAAAAATTTTAAACCGTAAACACTTGAATAATTGGCACCTGAAACAACTAAAAATTTTAAACTATAAAAACTTGAATCATTGGCACCTAAAACGCCAACCTGAACACGCCAAAAAATTCAAACTGGAAAATTTTTTCACTGGAAACACAGAGTTTTGAAACTGAAAACAAAAATTTCAAACAAAAAAGGCCAATTTTTCAAACTGCATGCGCCATTTTTTTTTTCAAACTTTTCCATTGCACATTATAAATACCCATACCCAGACGGATAGAGATTTAAGCACAACAAACAAACATGAATATTACATCAAATAAATTTTCCCTTGATTTGAATTTGTTGCCTGAAAATGAGCCCACACCAAATGATGATAATTCCCATGTTCTACAGAATTTTCAAATTGATTTGAATCAATTTCCCGAAGATGTTACAATGGCTAACAATATGCATCATCCAAACAAGAAAAAAAATTTATCCAGTGATACAAGAAGAGCAATTTTTGAGATGCTACTCCATGAACGACAAGATGGAAATTTAGCAAAAGGTGTTATTTCGAAAGTCGCCAACTCGTTTTCCATATCTACTAGATCAGTTTCAAGAATTTGGCATGACGTAAAATACTTTAGTGCTATAAATAGTAATGTACCAGATTTTTCTTCTAAGCTATTGAATAGGAGATGTCGAAAGAGAGTCGAAATACATTTCGAACAAATGAAGGATATCCCTTTTCGTCGTCGAACGAATATAAGATCTTTATCAAACGCTTTGGATATGTCGAAATCAACCGTACATAGGAGAGTCAAAGAAGGACATATTCGGCCACATTCAAATCCGGTGAAACCACATTTATCGGACGAGAACAAGAAAACACGGTTGGAATTTTCCCTATCAATGGTAGATGAAAATACCCTCACATCTGTACCTACTTTCGTTAACATGCATAGTCAAATTCATATTGATGAAAAGTGGTTTTATATGTCCAAGACATCTCAAAAGTATTATCTCCATCCGGATGAAACGGAGCCCTTTCGCACATGTAAAAGTAAAAGGTTTATTACGAAGATAATGTTTTTGTTTGCCGTTGCTCGTCCACGAGTTGATGCTACTACAAATGAAGAATTCGATGGAAAAATTGGAATATGGCCGTTCGTGTCTAAGGAACACACAAGCGGAATAGTAAGAATCGTGTAGCGGGACTTTGGAGTCGAAGCCTATTGTGTCAATAACTAAAGATGTGATTCGTTCATGTATGATTGAAAATCTACTCCCTGCAATCAAACATAAATGGCCATGTTCAAGTTCTAGGACCATCTTCATTCAACAAGACAATGCAAAGCCACATTTGGATATTAATGATATGAACTTCGTAGAAGCAGCGAGAAAGGATGGATTCGATATTCGTTTATGTTGTCAACCTGCTAATAGTCCCGATATGAATGTCTTAGACCTTGGTTTTTTTAGAGCCATTGATTCAATTCAACATCAAGAGGCTCCAACTACAATTGAGGAATTCATTTTAGCTGTGGAGAATGCTTTCCAGACATTTCCTTCTGAAGAGTTGAACAATGTGTTCCTAACATTGCAATCATGCATGATCGAGGTGATGAAAAATTCAGGGGGTAACAATTACAGGATTCCACATATGAACAAACAAAAATTGATGAGAAACGGGCAACTACCGAATTGCATTCAGTTTGAGCCTGAAGTTCTACTAATGGCAGAGGCAGCTCTTAATTCAACCGAATAACTTCTTGTTCTTTTGCCTTTTTATTATGTTCGTTGTGTTTATGTACTAAGTCTTTTGTTCTGTTCATTATGTTTATGTACTAAGTCAAATGGTATTTGAATTGTTTCCTTCTATCTAATTGAGTCGTTTTCACATATGCCGACAGTAAGTTACATTTCCTTCGGTTGTGTGTGTCTGTTGTATGATGGTGTGGATACAATGTCAGACAGTTTTATGCTTGCTTTCTTCAGTTGTGACAGTCACTGCAAAACTGGCCTCGTGCATATCATACATAGATATGGGATGTCCGTTAATCTGCCTCCAATTAATAAAAACTACAATTGTTCAAAGTAAGTAGACTTAATTCTATCTCTTCGTTCCCTAACTCGCAAAAAATCTGACTTCTGGTTTTTCTTGTGCAGGATTTCTTGGATGGAGTTGTCTCACTCGTGAGGGCTCAATTTATGTTATAATCCAAATAAAATTATGAGTAGAGAGATGTTTAACTTACCTAAAAGTAAAATAATGACAGCTTATGTTTGGATGATTAAATCATCTGCAAAGCCTGTAATGCACTGAAATGTTCTGCACCTCCAGTTTCAAGGAGATTTGTGTAACATTATTCTAAAATAAAAGGTATGGCATAAAAGGTGAATAATACAACTTGACTGATCAATCAGTACACGTTTTGAAAATCAAAACTTCTTGTGAACTTTGGAGATGACAAGTATGACAAACTATCTTCTGTTAAAAAACTTGAAAATGAAAAAGTAAACATGCAAGAGAATGGTCAGAATGAAAATACAATTGTTCAATAATTTTTATTTATTTTTCATTAGAATTCAAAAAAATGGAAATATAATCTATGCCAACATCTAGCATATCACAATTACTAATAAGGTCTGTTGTATGATGGTGGGGATGCAATATCATCAGCATCTTTATCAGCAATAGAATCACATCTGGTTCTCATATACTTTTGGTAGATAGATTTTGATCATTGTAGAAACAACTTTCTGATACTCTTGAGAAGCAGAAACGTAAACGTCTTCAGTCGGCGGAGCATTCAAATCAAGCAAAGGCTTCACGGCTTTGTTCGAGTTCAGATTACGTCGTACACTTGTAGAATCAAGCAATGGCCTCACCTCACTGGAACTTGGATGATTTGTAGAGTTCATACTCGTGGTCTCAACTCACAGAATTGATTTTTTATTTGTGGCCTAATATGCATCACAGAATTGCATTTTATATATGCGAGAAGAAGAAGGATATGAAATGGTACAGAAGCTGAATAATCACATTTTGAAGAAGATGATGAAATGGTATGTTCTGTGCTTTTCAATAAGCACGCAGCATGCTTTGGAAAGTGCTTTTCAGTCATTCCATTTTTCCAAAAAAGTGGGAAATGGGTCTTTGGATGATTTCAACAATTTATCATATTAATTGGAAATAATTTAATAAGGGTATATTGGTAAAGGAACACAACAAAATATTCTACATTTGGAAACCGGCCTATATATTTGGGACGAGAGAAAAAGGAAACCCAGCCTATATAATTGGGACGGAGGGAGTACAAAGATTATAAAAGTTATTCTACATATATTTGGATGTATTAAGTTATATTATCACAGTATAAATAATGGTCAAAAGTTCTAACCTGTTAACTTAACTTGAGAAGTGCTTCAACCTTTTCTTCTAGTGCTCCCATCATTTCCGATTGAGTTTGTAATTGACTTTCAAGTTCTCTAACTCTCCCATACTTTGAATTTGTCCATCCACTTTTGATGGTGCAACTCCAAATCCAAGTCCTCGAACTCTTCCATGACGTTCAGGACCCAACATTCGAGCAACAGCATCGTCGCGGATGAAATCTTCTGCTGATGTATTAGAAATTGATTGAGCACAATCTTCAATCTTTTTCTACACTCTTGTAAGGAAGATTTTATTCTAACAAGTGATATAATACAACCATTTTTAATGTGACATAATACGAAATTTGAAATAATACACATAAGTCTCGGCAACTGCTTCATTTATTGGTTTTTCATCCTTCCTAAGATGTTCATGAGTTCATACTCTAGTTCTCAATCCTTTGATATCTGGATTTTGTTTTTTTTTGCAATGCAAATCTAGTAATTAGCATATACTAGTATGGTTGAATTTTCAAGTAAGAAGATTAAATATGTTTGTAATTGTACAATTTCATGAGCCATACGTGGATAACCCTTTCGACCCATAGTGTGGAGAAGCTTCTGATTACTTCTCAAAATGCTAAAATTGTGGCTTTTTCCTGTTAAGAAAACAAAAAAGCATACTATTAAGTCAAATTATAAAAGTTTTAAGTTTCATATGCAAATATACTTACATGAAAGTCAGCAGAAAGAGTATCCTCAACAAATTTCTTTCACGCTTCTTCAGAGTTAATATTCTTTGGTTTAAGAAGGGCAATAGTGCGTGCTTTATTCACAGATGATTCTACTTGAGTTCTGATTTTTGTTCTCAACATTGATTTGAATGTTCTCCAATACTTTCCCATACATTGAAATGTCATTTTTTTTTATGACAATCAATCACATTGAACCTTTGCTGAATTCGTGCACAAAAATAAATTAAAAACTTAGTCTATATGAAATTCATAGAGTTCTAATTGTAAAAGGTAGTTAAGAAATATACCTGTATGAAATTCCAAAGTTCAATTTTTTTCTTTTCATCCACCGAAGGATAATCTTTACTTACAACAGACACATGTTCTCGTACCATAGCTCCAACTATGCTAGCAAATTTATCTGAGTTGTAGCCAACTACTTGCCCATATTCATTAAATTCGAGCTCCATCTTCTGATAATTCTTTTCGGGAATCATTTTCGCTTGGGTTGGATCCCTTTTTTTTTCGGCACATTTATATTTGATGGTGGCGTGTTTTACATATCCAGATATATTTCCATATGCAGGAAAGTCATGAATAGTCCACATCAAAATAGCTTTTAAATTGAATGTAGACTTTGTAATTGCATCATACATCTCAACTCCATCACTCCATAATAACATTAAGTCGTCTACAAGTGGTGCCAAATAAACATCTATGTCATTACCTGGTTGCTTTGGTCCCGGAATCAATAAACCCAGTATCAAACTTTCTTTTGACATGCATAATGAGGGATGCAAGTTATATATAGTTAAAATTACGGGCCTACAACTATATTTTGAACTAAGATCTTTGCAATGATTAAACCCATCAGTAGCAAGACCTAATCTAATATTTCGAGGATCTAATGCAAAATGTGGCCACCTTCTGTTAATCATTTCCCAACTCAATGAATCAACCGGATGCCTAATTTTACTGTCTGAACTTTTATTACTTGAGTGCCATCTTAGTTGTGTTGTCATCTCTTCTATTCCAAAAATTCTCTTAAGTCTTGGTATTATAGAAAAATAACGCAACACTTTTGTTGGAGTGTTTTTCTGAATTTTTTTAGTCCGTTGGTTAACTTTCCATCTTGAGCAACCACATTTTGGGCATAACTCAGCTTTTTCGAGCTCCTTCTTATATAGACAACAATTATTCACGCAAGCACGTATCTTCTCATAGTCAAGATCAAATGTATTGACAAGTTTTTTCATCTTATAAAATGAGTTTGGAAGTGCATTATTCTCTGGCAACATGTCTCCAACAA
The DNA here is from genome assembly GCA_035079005.1 of Fraxinus americana. Lineage (NCBI taxonomy): Eukaryota > Viridiplantae > Streptophyta > Magnoliopsida > Lamiales > Oleaceae > Fraxinus > Fraxinus americana. The sequence goes on along the minus strand of CM068707.1, from coordinate 1,551,821 downwards.
GCGTCATAAGTTCATCAAAACCACCGTCAGAGATACCATGTGAAGCTTTAAGCTTAAACATAGCAACTGAAGTTGACATCTTCGTGAACGCCCTACAACCAGGATATAAAGGCGTTTCAGCCTCATCAACTAAACTTTCAACCTCTTTCGCTCTTCCATCGGGAGGGTTTTCAGGATCCACATCATATTGTGCATAAAAGTCCTTAAACATCTTATGTAACTCAGGCATTTCTACATCGAGCAAATTTGCTTCACTTGTTTGTTCTCCATGAAATAACCAAACACTATATATAGGATCCATGCCCTTAATTATCAAATGTTCATAGACTATGTCATAATGATGATGCATTAGGTTCCTACACCTAACACAAGGGCATACTATCATTTCTGAATTGCAACTTTCGCGAGCTCATTTAACAAACTTCTGGACTCCATCTCTATATTGTTCTGAAAACCTACAAGTTAAACTTTATGATCATTATACATGGCAAATTTTGTTCGATTGATATCTAGATCTACAATATTTAATTATAGATGATAACCTTGATAAGTGTAGCTACTCTTTGTCCATTGTATACAAAGATACTATTCAACATTGAACAGTACGAAGATACATTAGATAAAAAGATAAGTAAATGATATAAGGAGCCCATCAAGATAAGTAAATTGAAGATTGTTGGCTCGATTAAGAGTTAGTTAATAAATGTTGGCTAATAGACCTCCCTTTCCTTCATTCTCTTGGTGCAACGCTTAAGTGTTTCTCACAAGAAAATAGTTTATGGAGATGATACTGTGTAACAACATGGATTCACTAAATTGGTACCAGCATTCAACTGAAGTACTTCTTAAGGGAGGTCTTAGGTTCAAATAGCAGAAGAGGGAAAAGAAATCCCCAAAGGAAGTAAATTCACACATACAACATCAGGCAAACACACCATATCAAGATCACTGATCAATCACTTTAAACTTTTTTCTTCTCCGCGAGATCCAAAAAATAGAGAGGAAGATAATCATTGATCAAGAAAAAAGTGTAAAAAAAAGCAGATATGAACGACTTCTATTATGATTTCATTATCCATGTGAAACGAATCCAAAAAAGCATCATACATCTTTCTAAAGTACAAACCCACATAATCACCACAGACAATTAGGAAATATAAATAACGTCCAGCTTGAATTCTTTAACCATTGAATGTGTTGAATTCATATAGGCATAAAACAATGCTCTTCCATATATTACAAACTTCATTTTGATAAATCAAGAGCTTTGCTGAGAGTTTAGTGCTAAAATCACAGGGTACTCAAATGTTTAATAACCGTGCAAAAGCTGCAATTAGAATTTCTTGAGATTTTAACAACTGTTACATAGACTACTAATTGATGACAAAGTTATTTTATTGCTATTTTATTCACGCGCTTAACAAAATAAAACAAGCTAAAAATAAGATTGAATTACTCAAATCTGTAAATGAGTATTGCATAAATAAAGACATCGAAACAACCACTAATAGGAAAAGATTAATCCACACTTCCTAGACATAAAGTCAACAGAGAAATAGTTTAACAATCTATAAAAACATTAACATAAACCACATGCTTTTTAACAGAAATCAAAAAATGAAAAATCATTACCACAATTTAGACAAAAAAAAAAAAAAACTGAAATTGTTCAAGGACGTACAAAATCCTAAAAATAAAAATCCGGATTCCCAACACTCTAGAATCCAGTTGAGGTCAAACCTTCCATCACCAATCCCAATCCATACGAACTGAATATTAAATCAAATCAAACCCATAAGAAATCTAAAAATGCAAATAAGTTGCAATTTAGATATAGCACTGAAAATTATGTCATGAAACACCTCCAGTAGCCCCAAAACAAATATAGTTATAGATCGACTAAGCCAAAGTCTTGTTCTAAACTTATATGAGGCTAGCTACATAGATCCTTCTTTTATGCGTGAAGGATCATCTTCAAAGTTATCAAGACCACCTCAATCGTTAAACTACAAAGGTTTATGTCTTTCTAGTTATCTCACTCCATCATTTTAGGTCAGCCTCTCCTTTTAGGTTTACCATTATTCCTGTTACTATATGCAACCAGCAAATAACGGGTTCTTTGAAAGTGCTCAAACAATTTAAAACCTAATTGGATAGCTGTATTAATGGTGAAAACAATTTAATAAATGTGAATACTTGTTGGAGGCTTTTCTTATATTTTTGTTGAAATATGTCAACAAAAATAGTTGCAGGCTTGCAAGTAATGGTAACTTTTAATGTGAGTCATCTCTTTTTCCATCTTGTATTTTGAGAGCTTTCAATTTTTGCAGGCTTGCAAGTTTCTCGATACTCAATGGTACCCCAAGTTCACAGTTGTTGTAGCACAAAAGAATTACCACACCAAATTTTTCCAAGCCAATTCTCTAGACAATGTCCCACCTGGTAATTCATTATCATTATTCACCAAAAATGGTTACATTTACTTCATTAAACTTATCTGATATTTTTAATGTGCATGGACTGTGATTTTACTACAACAAAAAAATAATTTCGATTTTTCAGAGAAATGAAAAAATCAGTAAACTATCTACCTTTCGAGTGTGGTGAGAAATTGATGCCAATCAGCAGATGGACGCCTACGGGGGAGAGACGATGCAGATACTGCCCACCCTCTGACCTGGTCTTCCTTGTAAAGACCACTATTGGAAGAGACGCAGATTAACAGAGCTGCGTTGCCTACGGAAAGCGAAGGATTGGTCTTGGAGATATGAGGGATTGGTGTTGGCGATTAGAGATGAGGGATTGCAGACAATGGCGATTCGATCGCGAGAGAGGGGCTGGAATTTAGGGCTCATGGTCGTTGAGAGGGAGTGAAGAGAGTGGTGTTACGGTGATCGAAATGGGTTGGTGGCGGGTTATGGATTGGGGCGGGTAATTGAAATGGGTCGGTGACAGGTTATGGATTGGGTCTTGTTTGTGGGTTGTTGGGTTTGAATTGAAATGGCCCCTTTTCGCAACATTTGTTGAGTATTGCGAAAAGTGTCACTTTTCGCAACATTTGTTGAGTGTTGTGAAAAATGAGACTTTTGGCAACGTTTGAACAAACGTTGCCAAAAGTCACTTTTCGCAACGTTTGTTCAAACGTTGCGAAAAGTGAGACTTTTCGCGACACTCAATAAAGACTTTTCGCAACACTCAGAAAATGTTGCGAAAAGGGGTCTATTGCAACATTTTTCTGAAAAACGTTGCTAAAATGTTGCTAAAATTCATTTATATTTTATACTAATTAATGACAACATTCACTTCCTAAAATGTTGTCAAAAGATCCTTTTAGCAACATTTATCAACAAATGTTGCCTTTTTAATGTTGTGAATAACTCTTTTTGTTGTAATGGAAAAACTTTGATGTATATAATTATACACGTTTGATTCAATCAATCAAAATTTTCAACATAAAATAGTAGAAGAAATATATGCAATATAAGTTCAAATATCTTCTTCAAAATATGTCTCTCTTTTATGAGTAATAGAAATAAGTTAAGTACTAAAAGAGAGCTGAAAGCATTTGATGAAGATGATAATTAAAAAGTTTGAATCAATCAAAAAATTTTGATATAAAGAAATAAATACAATGAATGCAATTGTAAGCTTAAAGAAATATCTCAAAAGATATCTTACTTTGATGCTCCTAAAGGATATTTTATTGAATGTAAAAAGTAGAGATATTTATAGTGTACAAAGCGTCAAAAAAATTGGGAGTTCGGATAACTCGTTATGTCGGCCGCCTCTTGTTCAGATGACCAATATAACAGTTTGTATAGTAAAAATTAGATATCAGAATGATCAAATTTTGGACCATTGAAAACTTTCAGTCGACCGCCTATTTTGGCTTGTTGACAGCCTCTTCTGGTCAGTCGACCGCCTGATAGTTCGGTCTTTTTACATTTTGGCCTTATTTGTTCCGATTCGAAGGTTTCGAAAGGTATGGACTTTTGGAAAGTATTTTTAACTAATTTTTCAAGTCTCAATATCATTTTTAAAAATCATTTTTATATTTTTTCAAATCATTACATTAGAATGACTTTTAATGAACAAAATTGTTTTTAATGCATAGAAAGATTTACACTTTATCTAAAAAAATCAAGTCATTGATCTTATTTCAAAATTTGGCTCTTAAGTTCTTATATGTATGACTTCGATCTTGACTTCCTTCATGAGTCCAATTTATGATGATAACTTTTGATCTTTTGACTACCATCGATCAATTTTCTGTCACATGATTTGAAAAACTATAATCACTTAAATTCAACTTGTTAAGAAAAAAATTAACTTGTTTGTAATAATCAAAATTTTAAGATTATAATCAACAATATATCAACATATTTGAGTTACTTCTCTGAATAAAGATGACATCTTGAAATAAAGAAATCTCAAATCTTGATATGATGTCAAAGCCTATTAAATTCAAACGAGCAATTTTGTTTTTCCAAAGCTTAGACGGACCACCATCTCAGGAGGCATTATGTTTTTAAATTTTACTAAGCTCTGATTTTGTGAGGCCTAAAATCTTGATAAAAATTTAAATCAAATTAACAAAAATATTAACCATGTGTTTCATGAAATTCATAACTTTCAATTATACATTTCATTATTTTTTTTTATCAAAAGTTAATAAAAAGCTAATTTCTCACTGCACCAAACATGGTCTAAACTTAATCAATCAATTGTCGTGGAACAAAGAAAAGATAATCGAGGTTGTGATCCCAAAGTAGTACACATAGAGTCTCGAGTTTGTGGTCAAAACGAATGGCAAAATCCAAATGGGGCATCCACATATGGATGCTAATAGTCCAATGTTTAAGTGATTGGATATGCCAATAAACATTTTAGACATACGTTTTCCATCCACACGTGATCTTGCAATAGTGGATAATAACTTCAAGATTTTAACGGTTTTTATAATGTCATCAATTCATCAAGTCGCGTCATGAATAGAGTCAAGTTGGAAATTCAGTATTTCTTACACCAATAGTTAAAAAATAAAAATAAAACCATTTTTATCAATTTGGTTATCTACTTAAGCTAACACGATCGTAGACGTTATATCCACGTCATGGGCTAGAACCGAGTTGGAAGTCAAGACGGAGTAAAAAGTTGATATAAAGTTTAAAAGAGTCGAGACTTGAACTACAAAATGAGTGAGGTAAAAGTATACGAGCTCATAAAGCTCACCTGGGCGAACCTTCATCGTGATGCTAAACCCACACCTCGACATCCATTGCTGGGTTGATTTGTAAAGATTTTGTTATTAAGAAATTTGAATCGAAGTAATCACCATCCCAGTCAATAAATGTGTTGGGATGACACGATATGTCAAATAAACCAACCAATCACTATTGTTTACAAACCAACCAACCAATTGAAATTTAGGAAAGGTTTCCGAGCAATTTTTCACGAGTGAATAATTCTTGAAAAAATGAAATATATTTGAGCAACAGTTTAACCTACCGCATTCAACCCCAAAGTGAAGATTGGCTGCTCAAGAAAAGATATTCAAAGACCTTTTCTTCTCCTCGTATTATAATGGAGTCCATAGTCCACAAAATTCCACTACTGGGTTCCTCGTCAAAGTTGAATTCAACCCTCAAATCAATCAAATGATACAAATTTTATTAATAAAGCTACAGAATCGTTGAAAATTCAACGAAAACCAGTAATCACTTGAACCAGTTTAATTTTCTATAAGGAATAGTTCTCCACGAAACGTTGAAAGTCAAGTCATCTCTTTCTTTTCTTCATCTCACTCTGCCATAGTAAAGACAAATTTTGACGATTGAAAGTTTGATCTACTCTCTATATATAGTTTTTCTATTTGCGTTTATATTTCTCTCTACAAGAATCTTGTATCCAAGTTACCTCTTCTTTTATGGGCTGTGTTCGAATTGTCCAATTGTCGTTCAAGAATCACCATTGATATCCACGAGGTTGGTTTCTGTTTACTTATTTTATATCAATTTGACGTTTACAATTTCAATTTTTCTGGGATTTTTTGAGAATTGAGTTCATTTCCTTATGGATGATTCTGGATGAATACGATTTTGAATTGATTGCGAATTGGGGTATTGAAAGATTATTGTTGTTGTTAGGGTTTGCTGGTCTGGATTTGGGGTTGAAGATTTTGTAGAACTGAAGGGTTCTGAGGAAAAGATTTACATAGTTGATCTCAGGCGAGAAGAAGATAAAACAAGGATTTTGATTGTTTCGAAGTGAAATATTCAGATTATACTAAGCGATGGATGGATCAAATGGTGGTTCTAATGCTCCCGCGCCTTTTCTGGTGAAGACTTATGAGATGGTAGACGATCCTTTGACGAATCCTGTTGTTTCTTGGAGCCATACTGGGCATAGTTTCGTTGTGTGGAATCCACCAGAGTTTGCTCGAGATTTGTTGCCTAAGTATTTCAAGCACAATAATTTCTCCAGCTTCATTAGGCAACTCAATACATATGTAAGCCCTTTGCTTAGTGCTATTTCTTGATCTCAATCTTTATGTTTTATGCCTTTACTGTGGTTTATGTGCGTCTTTATCTGCTTCTCAGAATGTTGGAGTTCGTTATAGATTGATCACTACTTACATATTGAACTTATGGATTTTGTATTGACATACCATGAACATCGATAAAACATAATGGCAAAAGATTGATATAGTTAACTGATGTAGTAGTTAATGCTTAGATTAAATAGTTGAAGAGTGGAGGATTAACATTTTGCTTACATAACATCTGTCTTTGCTTTCTAGTCTAAATTTAGTTTTTAATTTGGTTCTTGTGAGATCTTTTTGCTTAAATTTCCTTACTTTTTTGCAGGGTTTTCGAAAGGTTGATCCCGATCAATGGGAGTTTGCAAATGAAGAATTTCTTCGCGGACAGAGACATCTTTTAAAGAATATACACCGGCGTAAGCCCATACACAGCCATTCCGGTCAAGGAAATGGAGTTCCATTAACTGATGTAGAAAGAGAGGAGCTAGAAAAGGAGATTGACAAGCTAAAACACGAGAAGGTTCTGCTTGAGTCAGAGGTTGAGAGGCGTGTACAGGAGAATCAGGGATACGAATATGAAATTAGGTCATTAGGTCAGAAGTTGCAAAATATTGATGACAGGCAGCGGCAGTTAATGACAACCTTGGCCCAAATGTTGCAAAAACCTAGATATGTCTCGGATATCATGGAACAGTTGGAGTCAAATAACAAAAAGAGAAGGTTATTAGCTTTGAATTATTTGCAAGATGAAGCCACCCGAGGAGAGAGCCAAATTATGACTTTCCGAGCAGATAATCCAAGAACTCTAACTCTTCCATTGTTAAACTTGGAATTAGTTGACAAGTTGGATTCATCGCTGAACTTTTGGGAAAAGTTTGTTAATGAGATTGATCTAACTCCGTCTGAAAAATTGCAAGATTTGAGTGTGCTCCCACTGCCTTCACCAGTCACTATTACAGAAATGCCTGTATCGTCTGGAGAGTCGGATTTAATTGGTCAAGCTTGCTCACCGAACTGTAATATATCCTCATCGCCTTCAAGAGATCTCCATTCTTCCCCTGAGCTGGCTGCATGTTCGACACATGTTGACAGCCCTGCAATATCATCTGTTTGCATCGACCTAGATTCCCGGCCCAAACCATCGGGAATTGATGTGAATGTGAGCCCAGCTAATGCTCATGATATTGATATTTCAAAAGATCTTAAACAAGATGGAATGGTTCCTTCTCTGTCGGCTGGGCCTAATGATGTCTTTTGGCAACAGTTTCTTGTGGAGGCTCCCGGTTCGTCCGAGACTCAAGAAGTGCAATCGGAAAGAAGAGATTTAGATGATAGGCGGGATCCTAGCGTGCCGTTAGATGCCCGCAGAACTTGGTGGAACTTTGAGAAGCTTATCCCACAGATGGGGCATTTTGCTTGAGTTGAGAGGACCTGATTTTGCAATAAAATCTCGTTGGCTGGCCAGAGGTAATGACTCTATGAAGGTTCTATGTTGTAATGGTATATATAATAGATGGACGTGTTTTTTGGTCTTGAATTTACTTATATTTCTAGTTTTCTTGTACATTTTCTTTTGTATCTTCACGATAGCAGATAAAACTTTTTTGTTATGTAAAGACTTTTTAAGTGACTTACCAATTTTATTTCTCTATATTGAAAGAGTCTCTTCCATTGACGTGATGAAATGTGGCGCCAACGTGCCATGGCATTTGTGTAAATTGGAAAGGAGTGAATGAGAAATGATTTAAATGAATACAAAATTAGGTTACACAATTTAACGAGCAATCTCCAAAATTGGCCACTAATCTTTGAGATGGTCGGCTTTTGCCACAACTTTAAAAAACGTCTTCTATGACTCACAATGAATTTGAATTTAGTTAAAATTTGGATTTAATTTTATTAACAACAAATTCATTTTGTGTTTCGTTGTAAAATTCAAATATTATGATGAAAATAATGTAAAATTCTACAAAAATAAATTAAAATTAAATTTAACTACTGTGAAGTTGAGTAATTATTCATAGTGTTATGGACAATGCTCTGCAAAGAAAGTAATGGCTAATTGCAATGAAACACACAATATATTTATTGTTAAAATTAAGTTAAATATGAATTTTAACAACGAAATTTAGCCACTTTTTGATGGGCATTAATTTAAAAATAGAAGTTTTAAATAGTTATTTTTTGGACGATGTTTGGTTAAAAAAATTGGAATTTTTTTTTGAGTTTATGTGTAAAATATTTTATTATATAATTGTGTGGTTAAAAATAAATATGAAAGAGTTTCATTTTAAAGGAAGATAAATGAAGACTTGTGTGGTGGAAAAGTTTGACACCCATTTTTTGAAGATAAAAAATTTTTAGAATAGTGATTGATGGAAAAATGTGTGGTGGAAAAGTTATGAAAATTTTTAGATTTACGTGTAATATTATTTTATTGAAAGAATGTGCAGTTGAAATGAAAAAGGAGAAAAAATAAGAATGAGATAGAGATAAAGAATGAGTGCCAAATATGAGCTAATTAAATCCAAATTTATAGCGAGCAATAGAATACGATTTTCAAAGTTTAGTGGCTGAATATTAAAAGACATTTTTCAAAGTTTAATGATCGAAAATCGGCCATCTCAAAGTTTAATGGTGTGATGGGGCTGTCAGCGACGTTACCAATTTCATTAGAGGTTTGAGAGGAAAGTTATATCAATGAGTAACGTACAACGTTGTCTGAAGTTCAGTGGCCAAAATTCGATATTTTAAATTTAGGGCCCGCTTGATTCTCATTATTGTAGAATAAGATTGAAAATATAATCGTTATTGGGCCTCACTCAAGAGATAAAAAATCAAAATTGATGACTTGATATAATGGATAACCATCATATTTTAGCTCGTGAGACAAGTCGTACAAATAAGTTCCGCGACTATTGGAACAGTTAACTCGTAATATTGCCCTGAAGCGGTGAACACATTTAAACAGTAATGTGCCATTATGGTGTAAACATGAAGTTATTGTTCCTTAGACTTGAATCAAACAATTCGTTATCAAAAATCATTGACAACCTAACCGACGACAGTAATTCTCCTAGACCAAACAATTCCTTCCCTATTGTACGTATCGAGGAAATACAGATCCGATCGAATCATAAATCACGCAAACTCCGAAAGAGAGAACTCAAAAACCCAGGTCAAGTTTGCTGTTTATTTTCTTCAAATCTATTAATTGATTCAGGTATGTTTGTGCTGATGTTTTTTGATTCATAGTTAATTATTCTTGCCAGTGTAAGTTTCCCTCTTCTTTCTTTTCTGAAAAATGTTTTAGTTATTGTTTGATTGGCCACTTTTTCCTAGGAAATTGGAAATTAAATTCCCACTTCCCCACATTTTGGTGTTTGATTGCCAAAATTCCACCCCCAATTATTTTCCCACTTCCCACCCCATGCGCCTCAATTCCCCAAAATGGTTGAAAACATTTTGGTGGGAAAATACAATTCCACGCTCTGTCTGTGGTTTTTTTTTTCTTTTTTTCTGGGCAATGGAAACAAATTTGATAACCAATTGTAAAAAAATTTTTTCACTTTAATTGAGTAAAACAAAACCAAACGAATATTAAATTTTGATTAAAAAAATGAATTTTCAGGGAAAAATTTTTTTTGGTTTTTTGGTTTTTTTTTTTAACTTTTTGGTAATAGAAACAAATTTTATAACCAATTGTAAAAAAAAATTATCACGGACAATTTTTATGTAAAACAAAATCAAACGAATAAAAAATTTAAAAATTTTCCTTGTGGAAAATTATACCAATCAAACACACTTAATTAACAATTTCCTGGAAAATAATTTTTAGGCAATTACTTTCCCTGTAATTCATTTTCTTTCCACCTATTTTTCACCCTTGCAATCAAACGGACCATTAGAGTATGTTATATTCTGTATTGTATTTGAAAAATGGTGTCTTTCATAGTATAGTTCTTGATCAAGCACATATTTTTACCTTAGTTTCGTTCTAGTTTTTACTAATTGAATGTGGATGTTTGGGTTATCTTTTGTTGGAAAAATCTGATTACACTCTTTGGTGTTTTCTGTATTGATTAGCTTTCTGGGTTTTAGTAATTTAAATTTGGATTTTTGGGTTTTCTTTTTTTAGAAAAATCTGATTGAACTCTTTGGTGTTTCCTGTATTGACTTAATTTGCAATACAGAAAATTTTGGAATATGCGGTCCAGCTTAAATTTTTCTTTTTGTTTTCAGGTTTAATACTTGAACTTAATCAACTCTGAGCTCAGAGAGCTTTCCAGTATTTTGCTTTTCCAAAACCACTGGAGAAATTACTATGTGCCTCGGCTATTATTTGGTTTAGATTTCAGGATTTAAATGGCCTGGACTGAATTTTGTGATGCTAACGGCAATGATAGAGACTGGTTCTAATACTGAAAATGTTAAGGAAAGTGACAATATAACTATTGAAGATAAGAGGTCATTAATTAGGCGGGATCCCTCATTCTCCGGCTGGGGTGAAGAGAATGGGAACTTACAGCCAACTCTATTAGAAAATCAGGATTTGAACTCAGAGGACTTCAATTTTGAACAGACTTTGGTACAATGGAGTGGGTTAGAAAATGCAAATTTAGGGGGAGAGAGACACCATTCTAGTAAGCTTCAGTTAAGGATGGATCGTAGTAGTGATGTGGACGATGCATCCACTAATGATGTGAGAAACAGGAAAGAGAATTATGAGCCCTTTGGTGTTGAAAATAGTTTAAAAAATGATCAGAGATATTCCGGTATTGGCGCAAATGGCTATGATTATATGGATTATCATGATACATTGAGGTCAAATTCGAAGAACTCTATTTCTGTTGCTGATATGCTGAAAACTTTGTTTTTTATACTCATGTGGTACACATTCAGTACATTCTTGACACTGTAAGTTCTTCCTCTAGATTAGGCAGTTGTTTTATAGTCATACGAATTAGTACTTTAAGATTATGTTATTTATTTATCTTTTCCAAATGGAGCAGGTATAATAAAACTCTATTAGGGGATCATCTAGGGAAATTCCCTGCTCCCTTACTGATGAATACTGTCCACTTTACAATGCAAGCTGTTTTGTCAAAGGCCATTACTTGGTTTTGGTCTGAAAGATTTCAACCCTCTTGTATGTCATGGAGGGATTACGTTGTAAGAGGTAACAGAAAAATCACTACCTTCAAAATATTGATCCAAATTTGGATTCTTTAGAGCCAGCATACAGTGTTCTCATATCCCCTAATTGTGTTTAATAAATTATTTATGTTATGTTCTCTGTAATGTCCCTGCATATAACGGTTTTCATAGGTTATATTTTCTTTAAATCCTCATCTCCTAAAGAAAATGCTGAATAAATTAAGTCAAAAATTGAAAATAACGTTTAAACTGATTGCTTGCTGACTGTTTGATAGTGGTTCACTTTTCTATAATTTCACTTGGCCACTGGAAAGTAAGGTCTAGAAGGATTTCCCATTTGGCATATAATTGAACTTTTCTTTGTGCATAATGAATTCAGAACCTCAAATTAATGTCAGAGCAATGTCCGAATGAGTTCTTGTGTCATACTTTTGTGCGATTCTACATGGTTTAAGGATTTTAGTGCCTCCTTATAACTTTTGGCCTAACTTTCTATTTCTCAACGTAGATTCACATTAATCAGGTACAAAGTATTTGACTGATTATTGGATGCAAATTACTTTCACCTTCCCCTAAAGAAGAGCACCTTGAATGGGAAACTGCAGCGTAAGAGTGTTTTTAACTGCTCGTTTTGTCTGGTAGCTCACAAGCCCTTCAATGCTTTTCTAGAAATCTTAAGCAAATTTAGTTAGTAGAATTTTTATGTATCTTTTGATCTACTTTGTAACATAAATGTTCATAGTTTCCCTTGCAAGTTAATTTGATTTAGAGATCGAAAGACTTATCTGATTATCAAATGGGAACTTGGCTTCATTTTTGAGTCAAGTTGGAGCTAAAATTTTGCTAGATATTTGGTAGATCTTTCATTTATGCGATGGAATTTTTTCCTTCAATTGCTCAAGGTTTTTTATTTTGCTGCATCTGCTGTCGCTCAAGTGTTTTATGCTTGTCCAATAAATGTATACAACACTTAGAAAAAACTATATTTTCTTGTTATTACTTCTCTCTCAATAAGAAACGATCCAGCCACAACTTTTTATGCCCTGTTATTAGTTCGATTGTTGAGCACTATATAAGTGAACAATATATTTAGGACATGTTTGGCAGGGCTTCAACTTCTTGTAGAAGAGCTCCTTGAGGAAGCTACCTTAATTAGTGTTTTGAAACTCATTTCTAAAAGAGCTTTCTATTCCGGAGAGCTTTTAGAGAAAGCCACGTTGGATCAGCTTCCTCAATAAAGTTCTTTTAACTAGAAGAAAGACTTATAAAATTAACCAAATAGGTCCAAGGTTTCAAAAGCCATGTCAAATGGGTCCTTACGGTGTTTGTAGAGAGTACAAATCCTTGCTTTCTAACTGATGAAAGGTGTAGAGAGGTTTAAGGTGAATTCCTGCGTCTTATACTTCATCTTGAATTACATCCTTGCTTTCATGTTAAAATTTTGCTATTATCATTGACTTCTCTAACGACTAATGCGACATATGGCCTTTGCCTTTCACAGTTGTACCGACGGCTCTCAGTACTGCAATGGATATTAATCTGAGCAATGCATCCCTTGTTTTCATCTCTGTTACTTTTGCCACTATGGTTGGTCATCTTTCCTCCCCATCTTTCACCATGATAATCACTGTTGGATTAAGTTGCTTCATATTGGAACTGGACAATGGTGTTTAAGCATTGATTCTGTATGGTCTTGATTCGACTTTCTTCATGTGTATATGTAATAATGTAACATAGGGAAGCAATAAATCAGTATAGCGAAGACAAAAATAATATGGAAGAATGAAGAGAAGCTGAAATATTGAAGAGGAGAATTAAGCTTATATGCAAAAGAGACTTGAGAGAGCTAAGAAATGTAGTGTTTCACTGAAAACTTTTGTTACGTAGATCATAGATGATGCAAGAGTACTTATAGCAAGTCTTATGACCTGTTTGTCTCTGAAAACTTTTGTTACATAGATGATGCAAGAGTACTTATAGCACGTCTTATGACCTGTTTGTCTCAGGTGGCTAAAAGACAAACCATATTCTAAAAGAACCACTTCACTTTGACTTGTCTTATTTCATAGCAAGTCATAAACCTGTTAATCTTAGGTGGCAAAAAGGCAACCACATTCTGAATGAACCACATCACCATGGATACGTCTTAATTCATAAGACAATAAAACTGTACAAATGGCTTTCAGATTTATAAAAAAAAAAAAGAAGAAGAAGCTACCTCTGCACATGCTGAATCAATAATAAAACCAAAAGTAAACTGCATCAGTATGTTTTCCTCGTTTTTTTTTTTTTCATTCATACACTTACTACATCTAATTATATTTGTTCTCTCTTTATATTGCAACTGGGTAGCAGAACTCTGAGACCATTTAAGAGCTTATAAACATTGTTGGGCTTAATCTTTGAAGACAGATGGTCTACTATAGAATTTTTTTTCTGTACCTGTAATTTGTCCTTTGAAGCATATTATTTATCCATGCCTATCTTGTTTTTGCAGTGTAAATCAGCAGCACCAATATTTCTTCTTATTTTCGCCTTTGCATTCAGGTAATTGTTTTATTTTTAAAAACCCCAAGTATATATTTTAAGATCATTTGTTGGACTCAAACGTATCTTTTAACTGATCTTTTTCTATATCGATTGTTGTAGACTTTTACTTTCTTGGAAGACTCTTGTTTACGAATAAGAAATAATCCATTGTTTATTTGTGTAATTAGAAGTCAGTTACGTTTTGGTCTTGTGTTATGTGGAAGACCAAATTGTGATACATAAATCCTTTTAAATTTGATAAAAAAGATTTTTGTGCTGTATCAAAATTAAAAGAGAATATGCCTTTTGTGTAAAATCACAACTTCTCGCATAAATTTGTTGAAAGAATAATACCTGCCACATTTTAGAAGTTTTGTGGACCTTTCATCCTGAAATTCATCACAGTGTGGATACGTAAGAAGTTTCAGTTTTAGGCAACATGACAAGTCTCTGGTAGTTGTACTGTGTTTTATTTTTAGGGAAATGTACATGTCATCCATCTTCTCAATTTTTCTGAGTTAATATGGCTTTTAACCTAAACTACCTTTTTATGAAGATTGGAGTCTCCAAGTGTTAAGCTGCTCGGCATCATGTTAGTCATCTCTGTTGGTATATTATTGACCGGTATGCAATTGTATTATATGTATTACATGCTTTTAATTAGTTGTATATAGAGTTTAATTTCCGTCTGTCTTAATTATAATGAACATTTTTTTTTATTTTAACAAACTTAAAAATTATTTTACTCATGCCTCGTATGCTTTTTTCAATATATTTTTGCTTTAACTCTGATCTTCTTTGTCTATAATTCAGTTGCAAAGGAGACCGAATTTGAGTTTTGGGGTTTTATCTTCGTTATGCTTGCTGCTGTTATGTCCGGTTTTCGCTGGACAATGACTCAGATCCTTCTTCAGGTAAAGACCAGATGCTCATATATGCAGTTTTGGTTTTTGAACTTGTTTTAATTCTTATCATTATTTTGAATTCTCATGGTACGTGTGCTCACTATATCTTTGTGGTCTTGGCACCATTGATTGATTTGCTGATCTCTAAACCGGCATGAAGAAAGAAGTATATGGTAAGCATAAGTAGTATTTACTCTTTTTAACCTAAAAAAAATTCTTCAAATCTTACAACCATTAAATTGTCTGTATTCACAACTATATATGTTAGCTTGAGCTTATTTGCTTCACGTCTTTAAATTTAAATTTTATGTAGTTTAATGTAGCTCTTTTAGAAATGTAGTGTTTATGTTTGTTAGAATTATGATCTCTTCTTGGTTTCTGCTCTATCAGAGGTTGTTTCTTAAATATCCAAAGGATCAAATACCATTTATGGTGTGTTTGATGGATATTATTGAGGAAAGAATGTATTTTAAATAGTGATATGATTAGAAATATGTGGTTAAAAAGTGCGGAAAAGTTATTGATACGATGAAAAATATTATTTTATTGAAAAATGTGTGGTTGAAAATAAGTTTTGAAAGAAGTTAAACAGAGGCTTAATTACCTATACCTTTGCAAACTTGTGCATATATAGCTACTTAATATACATCTCCAAACCATCCAGACCAGCTTTCCGGCAATTTATGTGCAGTATGCACTATGTTAAATAATTTACAAATAAACTCTTTTCTAATTCTAGCTCTTCTTGTTTTTACGACAAATCCATCTTAACACTCATTCTCTTCTCAACTATAATTTACACAATTATTACTTAGTAGCCATATAGTTAATTCCACATGGTATTGCTATTGTTTTAGACTTTAATCCTGTAGAAATCCTCTGATCAAGAAATAACTTAGGCACAGGTCCTATTAATTCAACTAGCTTTAATCCTAAGTGACATTATCTCAAATTTCTCTCCCCTATGAAGTGTTAAGCCTGTGTAACAAAGTTGTTCACACATTGGTATTTTATGATCTCAATAATTTAGTGCCTTAGATATTTTATGATCCATACATTCAATCTAACTCCGACCAAAATTTTCCCTTTTGTTTGGAGATGTACCCTTCTCAACCATAATATAGAAATGATTCCTCACACATGTCCTTAGTCAATCTATTCATAATTAAAGCAAATAGATATTGACTTAGAGCTGAATCTTGATGCAACCTTACAGTAGGCAGAAACTTGGTTTTCTGGCATTTATCCTTGCTGTGGTTGGCACCTTTTATTTGTTTATAAATCTTTTGTGACATCAACTTAAACGTAAATGCATTCTGGTGGAAGATGGATCATTAATTTGTATTCATTTTTTTTAAATTTCTTTTCAATGAAAGGTTTATATATTATTTGAAATGATTTTCAAATATTATGAATAAGTTGAAATATTCTACTTCAATGTATTGGATATTGAGGCTCAATATTTTATTCATACATTTAACAAAAGTATGTCCTTAGAAGATTCCCATTGACCTGAATATTATGTTTGAGACTGTTAATAGAATATGAAAAAAATCTCCTTTTGACTAACTTCCACAAGATTTTAACTGAACATGGGTACCTTTCTGACAAGTTGTTAGCTGGATATGTGTGCTTATGATAAATTTCCAAAGGTCAAGAAAATATTTTTATGCTTAACACACATCCTGCAAGGTAGCAAATGACACAGTACGATATGGGTGGAATCTCATTTAGGACTAAACTAAGTGCTATACTTATAGCAACTATTGGTTGAAGCCATCTTGACAATCTGCGGAAGTCACATTGTATAACTAAGTGCTACAATCGTGTGTTCAGCTTGGTGGGGACCAACTCTGGAGTTCTATGCTGTGTTTTTATCATTTTATAGCATGGGTTTCATGATACAATATGGCTTGAATATCAATTCGATACTTCTAGGAAAATTTATTTATTCGGTCCGAATGTTAATTTAATGAAAATCATGTGCAATTTTTATTTTTTATTTTCCTTTGATCTGTTTAAGAGTAACATGTTTTGTTTGGACAAACATAAGTGTTTTACACTGTCAAAGGGCAAAACAAGGACACTGTGTACACAATATTTGAGTTGGATAGATTCTATTGGCCAACCATTACTATTTATGAAATTGTAGTTGATAAATTTGAATTGAAAATATAATGTCTGTTTGCAAAGTGATTCTTACCTAGTTATAATTGTTTAGTTGTAATGTAAGAGTCTGCCACATCAATTTACAGTTTGTTGTATCCACATCTATATTCTAAGATGAAGGGTGGAGAAACAAATATTGATAGAAATAGAAGCATCTCTCTCTGAATTGGGACATCTGGAGGATGGAGTTGGACTGTGGTAGAATGTTTGCATGTAAAGGCTACCGAAGCCATGACAGCTAACATATTTTTGATGCACAAAAGCTTTGATTGTCTATGATGAAAATGTTCATCTTTTAGGACTTAGTTCGAATAATCACCTGCTTTGCCTGGCGAAATTTAGCTAATAGGGATGCTTACTTACCTATATTGCTATATTGCCTTGATTTGATGTAGTAGTTATATGTGGACTGAAGAGCTTAATTAAGATCTTTCATTTCAGCAGCAGTATTTTATCTATGAGATCTCTTTGACACTGATGCTCGATTATATACAACCTACTTTGTACATGTCTATATTTATGACACACTTGTCTTTTTTCTGTTTCCAGGTCTCAAAAATCCACTCACTTTAATGAGCTATGTGACCCCAATAATGGCGATTGCAACTGCTCTACTTTCTCTTATATTGGATCCATGGCAAGAATTCAGAACGAGCAATTATTTTGACAGCTCATGGCATATTGCAAGAAGTTGTTTGCTGATGTTGTTTGGTGGCACTTTGGCTTTTTTCATGGTAGGAGTCTAGATCTCAGTTTTATGTGATGAAGTTCCATTTTTATATGTAAACAGAAGGATGGGATATTGCAATGAATGTCACTTGTCAGATGTTAAGAAATTTCAAATTACTAGCATTTCCCACTTTTCTGTTCTCTATGCTCCATGTTCACTTCTTGGTCTTGTTGCAGGTATTAACAGAATACATTCTGGTATCAGTAACTAGTGCGGTAACGGTAACTATAGCAGGGGTTGTCAAGGAGGCTGTGACCATCTTGGTATAATAGCAGATATTTTAGATTACTGTTCCCTGAATTTTATAAATATACCATATTGTGCTGATAACTGTTAGTTCAAAACTTTGTGCTTACCTTCAAGGTATTAAATTCACATCTGTTTTGCATTAGCTGTAGATAACACTGATTGTTATATTTTTTTAGGATTTTCCTATTTGCAAGAGTTTGATGGATTTTAGGTGATAATTGATATTCTCCGTACCTTTTTTTTTCCAGTCCTTTGCATCAGTTGTACACTTGCAATTAATTAGTCTTTTTAACTACTCACCACGCTCACGATTGAATGACCCATTTTTAAGATGTCTGTTAAAATTTGGGGGTCCATTTTAAAATGTCAATACTTTTAAGAGGAGTAGCCCAAGATTTTTATTAATTGATTTGTGTCAACATCATTTATCAATGTGGGATATATATATCCCTTAACACGCCCCCGCAAGATGGTGGCTCATTTGAGCAGACCAATTTTGAAATTCACGTGCTCATTTTAGAGTTTTAACGGGATCGAATCGCTCGTTGGAGCATAATACCATGTTAAAATTTGAGATTCCATCTTAAAAGGTCAACCTTTTTAAGAGGAGTAGCCCAAAATCTTTATTAATTGGTTTGTGTCAGTATCATTTATCGATGTGGGATATTTTCCAGAAATAGTATCTTCTGTTTTAAAATATTATTTTGATTAGTTTTGCGAGTAAAAAGACGAGTTACATGAAATCTCATTTCAAGTTTGTGCCAACTGAAACCTAGTAATTTAATTATGGACGGAGGGAGGAACATTTTTACCAAAGTAAACACTTAGACCCTGTTTGGGCTCCATTTTAGAAAAATCCATTTTTCTCTTTCTTATTTACAATCACATATTCTCCAATAAAATATTATTACATGTAAACATAATAGTTTTTCTTATTTTTTAATCACACATTCTCAAAAAAATTATTATTCCAAAATGCACTTTTCCTCAAAATTTATTTTTAATGGAGCTCAAACAGGGACTTAATGTGCAAGGTTAAAAAAAATTGAACATTTGATTGTTCTAAGAGTTACATAATTTATTTGGCGTAAAATTATCAGCAACTCTTCTATTCGTTATACAATCTCATCTAAAAAGGGAAGAATTTATTTATTTATATTTGTTATGTTCAATACTCACTCACTTGTAGGCTGGATTCATTTTTTCACAATAGGCCTGATATATGAAGTTTTCATTATCAGGTGGTGCTCAGACTTGAACTCAAAACCTTTTTCTATATGTGTTAGACCAACTCCTCTAAAAACTAAAGCTGTAGAAAGGGAAGGGGGGGGGGGGGGGGTGGCAATGTATAATATTTGTATCTTCAACAATATCCTTGACAAGTCTTCAAATTCATGGTCTACTAAGAAGTCATTTTTTATAGTCTTTGACTTGGGGAATTCTCTTTGTTCTTTGCAACATACTAGTGAATTCTTTGCAACATGCTAGTGAATTCTTAAAAATTCCTTCATGGACCATGCTTGCCGTCCTCCTCCAAATAAAGGGGAAAGGAGAAAACAAAACAAAGAGAAGATTCATATAGATTAATGAGGGAGTGAGTGGAATTTCTGAGTCGATTTGGGACTTATATTGAGGGAGTCAGTTGGGAAGGTCACAAAGTTCAGTTTGACTTCCTACTGGTTTGGCTTTCAGGCCTTTTTCTGCAGAAACAACATTATTAAAACTATTTATAGTTTTTATTAGACTGATGAGAAATCTAGCATTTGTTTCACGATCTTTGGATATTCTTTGTAAGTTGATATTGATCATACATTTAAAGTCTTTTTTTCTAGCATTACTTTCATTTCTAAACTAATTATTGAACCTCTGCAATACCTTCTCAGGTTGCCGTGTTCTATTTCCACGATGAGTTCACCTGGTTGAAAGGGGCTGGTCTTGTGACAATAATGGTTGGTGTCAGTTTATTTAATTGGTACAAGTAAGTAATCGAATTCCATGGTATTGTAGCAAACTAACCTCATTTGACAGTTCCTTCTCCATATTCTTCTTGATTGAAATATCATCAACAACATCCATTTTTGTGTTTGTATGTCATAAATTCTTCAAATAATCTGAAATGTACTCAGACATGGTAGCCTATGATTAATTAATTGTATTTACATGTTATTGTGGATTTTATGATTCTGACTGTTCTTTTCATTCCCATCAATGAAAGAATGTGCTTCTTCGTTTCTTTAATTATTCACACACATGTATTCAGCTGAACTACTAGATCTTTCTCAATATCTACGAACCTTAGCAATTTCAATTTTGGTGGGCCTTTCTGTGTTGATGATTGTGACCATTATAATGTCCAATAGTGGGATGTAATATTGTCACACTTGTCATACTTATGTGGCCTGGAATTTCATGAAAAACAGATATTAGGTTGTTCTTCGCCAATCTCTATGTTCCTGCTGATTTTGAGAGCTCTATGAATTCTGTTGTGACCAGCATGACTGAACTTATTTGATTGTTAAACATAGGCTATTCACTTTCTGGAAACAAACTTTTCACGTTACAAAATTTACAGAAATGTTGCTCTATGTATTTCCTCAAGTAAAGTGATTGTTTCTTTTGTTGGTCAAGCCATGCAAGTGTTGACATGGGCTGAAACTTGTTCACTTCGATGCAAGATTTACTCAAATCTTGCTGCTCTCTACGAAATTGAATTTCCTCAACAAGGAGAGGGTTGCTTTTGTTAGTTTAGTCATGTTAATATGGAAAGGAGTAGTTGAACCTTGTTTTTGTATAAATGTTAATTCTCCAAGACAGTAAATTGGAAAAGTGAAATAACATCATGCTATGATTACTCTTGACTGGAACTGTATATGAACTCATTACTTATGTTTCTTTGTGAATTTCGCAAAATACTTAGAAATTCTAATTTTTTGTTTATTGAAACATTTACATCTTCGATACTGGCTTATGAAGTATGAAGAATCAACCCCTTCAGTTTTCTCTTTCACCCAGATAGATCCAAAATCTGACATTACAATTGGCTATTTGTTGAAAGTGAAGCGTGGTACTCTCTTTTGAACATATTAATCTGAATTCTTCTACTCTGGAAGTAGTTTCAGTAATTTTCTTATCTTAAAAATGTCTATGCTTTTTTGTCACTTCTTGGCAAACACATTGATTTTTTTTTTCCCCATCAGGTACCATAAGTTGCAGAAGGTAGACACAAGCGCAGATGGAATGGGAAGTATATCAGCAGATAATTCACCATCGAAGTATGTTATTCTCGATGAGATGGATGAGGAAGAAGATATCCTATAAGAGCTCATCATTGCATTATTTCAATATATGAACTTGAGTAAGCTTCTGATCAATTGCTCAACCCAGCATTCTCATTGTCATGCATGAAGATGTTTTGTTATATTATTCTTTTTTTAAGTTCTTACTTTTTAGTTATTTTCCAAAACTTAGTACAGTAAAATTGTAATATAGATAATTCTTAATTCCTAAACTCATGCCCCTGTTTTAAATTGGTTGTGCATGTTAGTAAATTAAGGCTGAAATTTCGAGATTCATGTTGTTCCACTTGATTAGATCATGATAGCATGTGCATTTTTCTCGTATCTATCCCATAGGAAACTAATTTTTCGTGGAGGATGTTAAGTGCTTGTTTGGTAAGGATTTTTGAGGGAAGAATTGATTTTGAATAGTGATATGATGAGAAATGTGTGGTTGAAAAAGAAAAAAAAATTATTGAGTGATGGAAAATATTATTTTATTGAAGAATGTGTGGTTGAAAATGAGAATTGATTTTGAGAATCAGAAACAAACAACCCCTAAATGTTAAATCTGAGAACATTGCATCCTGATATTTGGGACTTTGACTTGTCTGCCTACTGTTGTAGTCCATGGGTCCACTTAAACTGCAAGCAACAAACATATTGCTGGATGTGAGAATAGATAAGGTCAACAATTATAACCCTCTGGTTGGTCACCTCTTTCATTCTCTTCTGGACCCACAGATCCACATGCTATATGCTGTGTCTGGGGTATGTGTAAATAGATAGACAAAACTTCATTGCATCTCAGAGAGAGATCGAGTGGTGATTATCATAGGGTGAGATATAACATCTACATTTGTACGATGAATAGAACTTTGACTGACCCCATTTATACGTGGTAATGATTTCGAGCAAGTTCAGAATTCCTTGTGTTATCATATACATTCCTTGTGAAATCTGAGACAAGTTATTAGAAAATAGTACATAACTTGAATTCTTGTATTGATGCTTCGTGCAGCATGAACATAACAGGCAGTAATAGCGAATATATTATCCCATAATGCAGTATAATATTACAAGACCAATAGATGATTTCTTGGTGTAGTGCATAAGAAATAAATTCAACATTTGGCCAACTGGAATTACCCAAGTTCTTATAATTCAGTCACCCTACTCTACTAAGATGTGTGTAGGATGAGGCATCACAAACTCCCTCATTCAAATATGTGACGTCCTCATTAAATCCAATCTATGTTCCTTGTCCCACATGCTACCCTTCACGACTGACATGAGTAGGGGCAGTCCTTCCCTGTCTTAACTTTTTGAACTAGAGCTTTATTTATGACGACAAAATAAACGTTATTCATAATAAATTTGAAGTCTGTTAGATGAATCCTCTTTTGCCTTTCATTGGTTTACCTTAAGTGGAAGATCTAACACGACTTGATTCTTAGCTCTTACTTTCTTTTGATTAGTGAAACTTTTGTTATGATTCATCAATGGGGGATAGATATGATGTTCTCTATGTTAGATGTGAATGGAGGAAATCATATCTGCTAGTGAATTTTTCTTCCATATGCCATTTTTTCTCCTTTTTGCATGAAAGGCATATCACAGTAGATGTTTGTATACTATAGTCGCAATGTTCATGAACTCGCCCTCTACATTCCTTATATACTACAGATCTCTTCTGAGAGTAGTGACCTTTTATAAGAGCTACCCCCCCCCCCCCCCGAGACGAGATCTTGTCTTATCCTTGATTAAATGATCACCTTGATGTTCTCCACTTCAAATGCAGCACTAACGTTATCGTTGTCGTCTGTCAGGTTGATGCTGGAAGAAGGAAGGTTTGGTCAGTAAATCAGTGTTGGCAAATTTGTTAGACATCAATTTTTTTTTTTTCCACAAATTTTTCAACCCTGTTAACGAAATTTCTCCATCCTCAGTTGGGATTATACATCATTCTGCACATTGTTCTTTCATCTTGTATCAAAATTTTGTCATTATATTCAAATTCTTTTATTAGTTTTTTTAATTAGCTTATTATGTTGCTTCAGATTAAGTATATATTTTTATAAATTTAAATTTGTTTTTGTTTTGGGTTCAATCAATTATTGGCCAGGTAAAAGAAAGCATTAAGAACATTAAAAAAACGAGACGTGAAATCAAAACATCAAAGTTAGGCTACATTGTTCGTCCTGGCCATGAATTTAATACCTCATCGTTTTGCAAGAACACGAAACAGATTTAGAATAAATCACCGGCTTTAAAAGATGAAGTAAAACAATTAATGCTTGAAGCACGAACTCCAAAAATCTCAGTTTCATTTTTGTATTCTTTGTTCTTCAATTCAAAACTCAACTCGAGAGCTAGTGTTAGCAAATCTACTCTTGGGTTCGTTCAAAACACAACTGTACGATCTTCTTCATCTCAAACACGTCCAAATCCAAGGGTGGTTGGCCTAAAACAAAATCACAAAGAAAAATCAATCGTAACCTGGGTAAAATGACTTACAGTTAACAAAAATTAGGTATCTGATAAGTTTAAATTTTACATTTAATCTTATTTCTAGATTGATTTTCCATCTCGTTTACTAGTTCGCAGTATTTTTTATTTTATTTTTTTAATCCAGTCCGGAGATTTCAGCATTGGAATTTTCTGTTAATCCTAGTTTTCATCTATTATCCAATATTTATATGTTCCCAGAATTTCCTTAATTCAACCTTTCATTGAAAATAGTTTTTCAAAATTTACTCAAGGTTCATAGGTGAAACCTATCCTCCTCCACCACAAAAAAAAAAAAAAAACCACAGTTCCACCGTATGCCTGTGAATTCTACTGCTTTAGGAACTGTGAAACCTATCTTTTTGCCATCTTTGCTGTTCCATTGAACCGGCAAGGATGTATCTGAGATACTGATGCATTACTGCCACTATTCTGGTCAGCTAACAGAAACAATCCTGTTAAAAACAATGCAACCTTGGAAGTTCACTTAAAAAGCAGATTTGGTCCCCGAGAGATGCTGTTGGCACCGTCCTGTGGTCTACAAAAACCACTGGAAGATTTGTTGCAGGTCTAAGTTTGACAGAACCAGGAAAAAATAACTCAGTGGTTTGGAAATCCTTTGATTATCCGACTGACACATTGGTTCCTGGGCAGAAAATATTATAGGTGCAAAAGCTGATAGCAAATGCTTGAAGTAGAAACTGGACCGAAGCTTTATTCTCTCTGGCTGTGAGTCATCAAGGTTTAGTTGCTTCAATAGAATCCGATCCTCCACAAGTCTTATTATCAGCATGATAGAGAAAAATAACACAAGTTATACTGTGTTTCTAAATGTAAGTTTAGCTTTGCATGTTCATTCCTGTGAATCAAACGATCCTGATTTATCGATAACTATCTCCAAAGCATCCTCAGCTCAATTCTTGAAGTTGGATTCAGATGGGCACCTCGATATATATATGAGTATAAAAAAAAGTGGGTCAGTGGCTGATATTTTCTTTTGGAGACCTCAAAGAGATGGATATTACAAACAAAGATAATTCTAAGCACTTTTTATCTTCTCATTCGAATATTATATGCAATTAATAAACTTACTGTTGACTTCGTTTGCTCCTCATTCTTCGAGAATTAGAAAGATTCTTTTCAAGTTTGAATTTGTTTATTTGAAATTTGGGATACAAATTGACAAGCACAAATTGATAATTTCTTTTTCAATTGCTACATACTGAGAAAACAAGTTTTTCAACTCCACTCAACCTCAAAACCAGATGCTGGAGGTTTTTTTTTTTTTTGGTTACTATAGTTATTAGCAAGAGTTATCCCATCTCCCAACAATATCAAAAGAGGAATTAACCTCTGTTTCTGTACTGAATTCTGTGTTGGGATTGACCAAAATAATTATGGAATAAAGAATTCTTGTTTGACAAGAAAAGAAAAAAAAAAGTGGTCAAGTTAAATTAGGAGTATTTTTCTTTATGGAAATATTATCAAGTAGAAAAGGAAAAGGATATTTTTGGTATTATTATATAAGGAAAATAATTAAGAGAGTTCAATTGTAATTAGGTAACTTTTTGGCATAATTTATGGCTATATATACAATTGAAGTTGACGTGAAAAGAGGAGAAAAAAGAAACAGAGAGAGAGAGAGAGAAGAATTCTGAGACGTGAAAAAGTGAGGAGAAATAGAGAGAAATATTGTGTGCATGTGAGAGAGAGTATACAAAGGAAGAAAACACGTTTGTTGTTCTTTCTTTGTGTAGGGAGAAGTTGTGAGGGTGAGAAAAATATTGTAACGAGTGATTTATTTTTCTTATCAATAAAAGTGTTCTTCTCCTGTGGTTGTCAGCAGTCAGCTGAGCCACGTTAAATTCTTTGTTTTCTCTTTTGTCCAATTATTTCGTGTTTTGTGTTTCCGCTGCGTTTGGTTGATTTGGGTGGGAAAGTTGATTTTTTCCCAGCATTCTGGACTGGGAAGCTTAGTACCAGATTGAAGCGCTCAGTCTTTTTCAAACCCTGATCATTTTTGGTAGAGCTCGAACTGTGCGGTATTGATTTTTCGTTTCTCAACTTTTTACGACACTATTTGTTGCTCTGCTTGTGAAAATTTGATTTTCTAGAATACTTCAAAATCATGTCTTTTATTTAGGGATTAGATTGTTTCATAAATGTATTATTACCTTTTATTGTTTGTGTCTGAAATTTGTGGTCTTTTTTTGTTCTGTCACTGTTTTGCTTTGAAACATGTGGTCTGTAGTGGGTAAAGCTTGAGTCTTGAAGGTGGCGCAGCTGTGGCTAGAGGCTTATGGGGGTGTTTTTTCGTAGTAGTGGCAGATAGGCCACTAGGTATAGTGGTGGCAGCCTTTGGTACTTAAGTTGCTGCGACTGGGGTTGTAAGGAGGCTGCGGTGGTGGTGTCTATTGGTGGTTTTGAGCATTTGTAAAATTACCAACCTGGCTACTGAAATTGTAACTGACATGGGAATAAGGTTGCAAGGGGCAAAAGGGTTTGGTTCTTCCATGGCTGGGAGATTATTATAGAAAATACTAATTTGAGGCACTGAAGTGAAGGTGGTCGGATTGACCCTCTGCATTACTATTTCCCTGCATCCATGACAGTTTGAGGTCAATTTGACCACTTCGCTTTAGTACCCCAAATTAGTACCGACTATATTAATCTCCTAGTTAGGAAGAACCATACCCTTTCCTCTATTGCAGCCTTCTTCCCAGGTTCAATCACGAACTTAAATGGTTAGAGGTTAGTAATTTCAAATGTTGAAAACCCAATATTTTCACCTTATCTTTATCAGCTGATTCCATTGTCACGTGTTTCTTGGAGAGTGGACAGCGTTATTTGGCACTTAATTCTCTATCTTGATAAAGTAGATAATCGGCAGTAATAAGATTTCAATGTTTACACTTGTAATAAGTGAGCTTCGGACTGGACAAATTCTTTGTTGTTTTGGTCAGGGACAACTAAATAAGGAAGCAAACAGTTCTGAAAAATCTAATTAAATTTATTAGTTTCCACAATCTCTCGTTGATGCGGAAACTAGTTTGCACTTGTTTACGGATGGCTCATCAGTGAAACACATCCTTTGGTCTCTGGACTCTACTGCTTTTCGGATTGAGAAACTTATCTTTTTTTGCCATCTTTGTTGTTTCATTAAACAAACAAAGAGGTAGTACCGCCACTGATGGAATCCTGCCAGTTGTCTAGTTTGCTAATCGATACAACCTGGTTAGAAACAATGAAAGTTGCAGCTCACTTCAGAAATAGATTTGGTACTGAGAGATGTTGATGGCACCTGGCTGTGCTCTACAAACACTACTGGAGAATCCGTTGCAGGCTTAAATTTGACTGAAACTGGAGACCTTCTTCTCTTTGATGTAAACAACTTGGTGGTTTGGCAATCCTTTACATTTCACTGATACTTAGGTTCCTAGACAGAAACTTGCATTGGGGCGGACTTTTATAGCAAATGATTTAGCTGAACTCAAAGTTAGTTTATCTGTCTATGACTGAAGAAGTAATTGTTATAATACAATTGAACCCTCAACAAGTCTATTATCAGTGGTACCAAATAAAAAAAAGCAGCAAGACATGTTATGTTTTAAATGGAAGTTTAGCTTTGCAGTTCTGTTCTGCTCAAGCAAAGGTTCTTGATCTATTGATAACTTACTTAAAACATCCTCAGCTCAATACTTGTAGTTGATTTCAGATAAACGACTGAAATTATACAACCACAATCCGTTTTGGACTGAGGTGGCTGATATTTTTACAGATTATATAGCTATGTGTAGTTATCCCATGCTTTGTGGAAATTATATCATTTGCTCTAACCGGAGCTGTATTTGTCCTAGATGAAGCACTGAAGTTACTCCTCTAATTTGTGTTGCTTCTCCTAATCACAGATTTGTAGAGCTTAAGGATGCCAACCTATGATGCTCGGACTTGGGTACGGGTATCGGGTACGGATACGTATCTAAGTGTCGGATCTATTATTTTCTAAATTGTAGGATACGGGAAATGAATTAAAAGAGTCCAAATTTCAGACACAAGTATGTGGGTACGTCTTTCAAATTTCAATTTTTTTACTAATCTAGAATGTCATTTTGAATAGTCCAAAATTAATTATTCACAATGAGGGAAATTGGTATTTAATAAGGGGTTAAGACGAATACAATTAAATTCTGAGGTTTAGTTTTCAATTATGAGAATTATTAAATATTATATAAAATAGAAAACGAGCAACATGATTGTAATTTGGACTTAGCACTAAGTAACATTATATGGAACCCATTTTCATTTTATACAAACAAAACCCTAAACTATCGATATAAAGTGAGAAAGAAAGAGAAAAAGAAAATGGAAAGAAAAAAGAAAGAAGAAGGAAAAGAAGGTAAAACTTAGTGCCGCCGCCTTTCTCCACGCTCTTGACGACGACGCTAGGTTTATAAAGAGCAAAAGTGGAAAAGAAGAAAAGGGAAAGAAAAGGAAAAAAAAAGGAAGAAGAAGCAAAAACGATGAAATGTCCGGTTGAAATTTGGAGGATTCCAAGTCGTGTCGTGTCCGACACGGGTACTCCAACTATTTCGAAGAGTCCAAGTATCAGAGATGTCAAATACTTCACGGGAAATGCTGAGCAGCACCAATTGAACTCTTCTGCATTTTCAAAGACACAGATTGCATCGAGTGTCTCAATAGGTATGATCTCTATAGATCTTGTGATTATATTGTAAGTTTCCATTAATCTGTAGAAGACAATAGATGCGGATGCGGATGTCGGGGAGGATTAGTTATTGCACTTTTTGGCATAGATCAATCTAGCCACTAGATCACAACATTTCAGATGGGGACGAAATATACAGATCCAGATCGCATCATAATATGATGGACATGACCCTTGCAAGGGTGCTTATGTGCAAAGTGTCCCTCTAAAGAGACTTATTCGACGTACGGTTGGAACCCAGCCAGCCCATGATGTCGAAGCACCACTCTTGTGGCTGCTAAGCTAGCTAACCTTAGCTACGTTGCAGCTAGGGAGATGCATTAAATTATATCTAATTAGTAAAGTGAAACACTATAAACTAGTCAAAGTTTGCCCTATATAAAGGACACATTAAAGCTTACCAACATGGGCACTTTGAAGACTTGTTA
Source organism: Fraxinus americana (assembly GCA_035079005.1). Classification (NCBI taxonomy): domain Eukaryota; kingdom Viridiplantae; phylum Streptophyta; class Magnoliopsida; order Lamiales; family Oleaceae; genus Fraxinus; species Fraxinus americana. The sequence goes on along the minus strand of CM068707.1, from coordinate 1,522,604 downwards.
CAATTCACTCAATTATCTATATAGCCAACTTAATATACTGTTGTACTCATCTCTTGACAAGGATTAATTAACACCATTTATCACACATGGGATCCACCTAGATGGTCCCTCAAAGTTGGCCAAGTAAATGATTATAAAATTCATTTATTCTACCAATCGTAGAAAAAAAGAAGGTTTCTTTATTTTCTCAATTTCTTCTGATCGCTGTGAGTTGTGATTGAAATCAATTTTCTATGTTTGCACATATCCACGCTAACCCCTGAGGTAGTGAGAAATAAGGAAAAGCAATACACGAGTCGAGAATGGAGATATTGCACTACTCAGTTGCAGTATGTTGTGCAGTTGTTATCTTAAATTAAGCCTGAAAATCTTTAATTGGGTTTGGTTTAGGCCAAAGATGCTAGAGATATGTCTCAGGCAGCAAGGTTTCAATGGAAACTCCTATGGATTGTTGTTTGGAGACCTCAAAGAGCTCGAAATGTCCAGGCCCACCAGTTTCTCCAATGATATTGTGGCTAGCGTAATTCCCTTCATCCACGAAGCTGTAAAGAACTATGGTACGTTTGAAAAAACCTCTAATTTATTTAAATTGTTTCGTAAATTACATTATATATAATTAAATCAGGTTATATAGAAACATCGGGTTTCAGGAATTTTGTGTTTGTTGTTGAAACTATACTATTGAAAGAAACAGGACAAGAAACTAGGATGAAAGGTTGATGTATTCTCCTTAACAACAGTTACAATACAATGAATCCAATATATAATAATTCCTAATCTAAGAAAAGGAAAGGTTTCCTTAGTCTAAATAAGGTAAACAATCAATCCCATACTACACGGGATTTCTACACTCCCCCTCAAGTTGGATCATAGATATTAATCATATCCAACTTGCAAATGAGATTCTCAAAAGTTGGTCGAGGTAGTCCTTTGGTGAAGATATTTACAATTTGTCCCTTTGTAGGCACATAGATCATGCATATAATCCTGTTTTCAACATTTTCTTTGATGAAGTGTCTGTCAACTTCAATATGTTTGGTTCGATCATGTTGGACTGGATTTAGAGAGATGTTGATAGCTGCTTTGTTGTCGCAATAGAGTTTGATTGGAGATTTTACCATAACTCGTAATTCTTCCAATAGTTTCTTTATCCATAGTCCTTCGCATATTTCTTGTGCAACTGCTCTAAATTCAGTTTCAGCACTAGTACTACTTCGAGCTACCACATTTTGCTTCTTACTTCTCCAAGTTACCAAGTTTCCCCAAACAAAAGTGCAATAGCCAGTAGTTGATCTTCTGTCCTCTATTGATCCTGCCCAATCTGCATCAGTAAAGACTTCTACTTCTTTCCTTTCATTTTTCTTGAAGAATAGTCCATTTCCAGGGGTACCTTTGAGATATCTGAGGATTCTGTATACTGCTTCAAGGTGAGCTTCCTTTGGAGAATGCATATATTGACTTACCACACTTACCGCGAAAGCTATGTCAGGTCTCGTGTGATAGAGGTAGATTAGTTTGCCAACCAGTCGCTGATATTTGTCCTTTTCAACTGTTCTTCCAGTGGCTACCGTTCTTCCCGCCTCCATAGGTGTGTCACTTGGTTTACATCCAAACATGCCAGTTTATGTTAGAAGATCAAGGATATATTTTCGTTGTGAAACACCGATACCTTTCTTTGATCTGGCCACTTCCATTCCCAAGAAGTATCGCATCTGTCCCAAATCTTTTACTTCAAACTCTGTAGCTAAGCTTTTCTTAAGCCTTTCTCTTTCCACCATATTATCTCCGGTCAGTATTATGTCGTCGACATATACAATCAGAATTGTTTTGGTCCTTGCTTCTGACAGTTGGTAGAACATAGTATGGTCTGACTGTGCTTGTCGATATCCTTGATTTCTTAGTACTCTTGCAAATCCGTCGAACCATGCTCTTGGTGACTGTTTGAGACCGTACAATGATTTTTTTAGTCTACATACTTTATTTTCTTCATCCCTTTTAGAGAAACCTAGAGGTAAGGTCATGAAAACTTCTTTTTCTAATTCTCCATTCAGGAATGCATTCTTAATGTCAAGCTATTGGAGAGGCCAATCCAAATTTGCTGCTTACAGACAAGATAACCCGGATTGTATTGAGTTTTGCTACAGGAGCGAATGTTTCTGTGTAGTTAATGCCATGGGTCTGTGTATAACCTTTTGCAACGAGGCGAGCTTTATATCGTTCTATTGTCCCATCAACTTTGTACTTCACGGTAAAGACCCATTTACAGCCAATAGGTCTTTTCCCTTTGGTAGCTCTACCACATCCCAAGTTTTATTTTTCTCCAGTGCTTGCATTTATTCTAAAACGGCATCTTTCCATTTGGGAATAGTCATGGCTTCTTGGATATTTTTTGGAATTTTTGTACTATCAAGGTTAGAAGTAAAGGTGCGAAACCCTGTAGAAAGAGTGTTATATGATACAAATTTTGAGATAGGATGGAGAGTACATGATCGATGTTGTTTTCTGAGAGCAATAGGTAAGTTAATGTCTGAAGTAGTGGGAGAGATACCTTGTAGATTTGGAGCTATCACCGGTTCTGACTCTCTTGGTGCTTCAGGTGTAAGGCTTTCATTGTACCTTGATTTTGGTTTTCTTGAGTAAACTAATATCTCTTTGCCAAGTTGTTTTTCTTTATCTCCCCCTAAGTGTAAGTTTTCTTCTGCAAATGGCATATTAGAAGTAGATGACGTAGTAGGTTCAGTGTTTGGAATGGATTCCAGGGGAGAAGAGAGATCAATTTTCAAGAACCGATCTTCATCTTCACTGACATTCTCCCCCTGAAGAGAGGCTTTTTGAAAGTATGGAGTTTTCTCAGAAAATGTGACATCAAGACTAACAAATACCCTTTTTGTTGTGGGATCATAGCATTTATAACCCTTCTGTGTAGAAGAATACCCGATTGGTACACACTTAAGAGCACAAGGATCTAGCTTAGTTCTATGATGTGAATGAATATGGACAACTATACACCCAAACACTTTTAGAGGTAAAGTTGAGGTAAGACGAGAGTTAGGAAAAAAATTCTGAAGTTTTTGGAGAGGAGATTCAAATGAGAGGATGCGACTTGGCATTCTATTTATGAGATAGGCTGAAGTTAGGATGGCATCTCCCCAAAAAGTTTTAGGCATATTCATAGTGAACATGAGGGCACGGGCAACTTCGAGAATGTGTTTATTTTTACGTTCAGCAACCCCTTTTTTTGGGGAGTACACATGAACTTTGATGGATTATCCCATTCTCTTGGAGATAGTGTTTTAAGGTAGTGTTGAAGTATTCTGTGCGGTTATCTGTACGCAGAATTTGAATTCGTGTTTGGAATTGAGTTTGGATCATTGAATGAAAATTGATGAAAATTGAGCGAACATCGATTTTTTCTTTTAACAGATATATCCAATAGATTCGAGCATGGTCATCAATGAATGTAACGAACCATTTAGTATGTGTACGATTAGGGGTTTGTGAAGGCCCCCATACATCACTGTGAATCAGGGCAAATGGTTTGGAAGGTTTGTATGTGGATATTGGGAATGAGGAATGTTGGTGTTTTGCGAGTTCACAAATTTCACAATGAAGATTATCATGAGTGTTATTCGAAAATATGGAGGGAAATACATGTTTCAGATATTGAAAATTAGGATGACCCATTCTATAATGCTATAAAAATATTTCACTTATCTCAGGGACAAAAGCCGAATCGCAACTGGCAAATTGACGTTGTTTACTCACATCAACCTAGTCAAAGTAGTAGAGTCCCTCACACTCCTTAGCACTGCCAATCGTCTTTCCCGATGATAGGTCCTGAAAAACACAGTGAGAAGGGAAAAAATTAGTAGAACAATTAGAATTTTTCGTCAACTGGCTAATGGACAATAAATTGCAAGACAATTTTGGGACATGGAGAACGGATTCAAGTGTTATTAAATTGGAAATTCGAATATTCCCTTTTCCTGCAACAGGTGAGAGTGAGCCGTCTGCAATTTTTACTTTAAGGTTACCAGCACATGGTGAATATGTGGTAAACAGGTGGTAGGCATCCGTCATGTAATCGGACGCACCAGAGTCAATGATCCAAGGAATCTTAGACTGTACAGTAGTGATTAGGGCTTTTAGAAAGCTACCCTTGTGGGCCAAGGAACATGATGGGCTAGGTGTTTGGAAACTTGAAAATACATGGACCGACCCATTAGACCCAATGAATTTGGACCCATTTATTTTTCTTTGTGAAATAATAGTCATTGGTCCAGATTTAGAAGTAGGCCCAATATCAACATCATTTACCAAACAGGCTAATACATCAGGTGGCCCATTTCTTCCTTTCTTCTCTTCTTCGCTCCTCTGTGGGTTTCCATCGTTGCCTCCTTCATGAAATTGGACCTGACCCATGGTTGGGTAGTGTGCGCCAGGTGGAGAAGGATTCAAACCATGTGGTTGGAGACCATGGGTCGACTGGATGAGGCCGGAATTTGCATAGTACGTGCCTCGCTGCGCACCGTTCGTGACTGGAGGTTCTTCTGTGGTAACTCCAGAATCATGGATTGTTGTTTGGAGTGAATTGAGGGACTTGTTGGAGTCGCCTAGGGTTGGGAAACTGACCGGCGGGATGTTCCGATCACGGTGGTGGCCGGAGATGATGATTCCGACAGTGTTCCGATTTTCAGGCAGCTCGGTTTCTGAATGAATTCCGGCCAAAAGGTAGGTTTTTTTAACTGAGGGTCCTTCCATTATTTTTGTCATTGATGGCCGAGTTTCGAGTCCGGCTCTGATACCATATTGAAAGAAACACGACAAGAAACTAGGATGAAATGTTGATTTATTCTCCTTAACAACAGTTACAATACAATGAATCCAATATATAATAATTCCTAATCTAAGAAAAGGAAAAGTTTCCTTAGTCTAAATAAGGTAAACAATCAATCCCATACTACACGGGATTTCTACATATACCGTATAAATTTGAAAAAGAAAAAAAAAAAAAGAAAAGGAATTAGATTTCTGTCATCAAGATTTTGCAGCTGAGTTTTTGTAGGTATAACTTCTACATTGATCTAAATTAAGAATTTGAAATCAAGTTCTCTTTCTACTGCTTCATAAATAAGGTGTATAGTATGTTTCTGATACTTTAATTGCCTAATCATCTGCTGTAGACTGGAAGTTACTTTTCCGGGAGTGTGTGGATTTTGTATTTAGATATCTTAATAAATTGAATTTTTTTTTTAGGCTACAATTCTGCATAGTCGAAATGAATAACAGATGCCCCTTAGAAACAAACATGCTATTGACTGTATCATTCAGCAATTCCATTATTCCATATATTGATTTCAATCTGGAAAAAATGAGATTTTCTTTTGTTGGGTTGTATTTTGAAAATTTCAGAACGAGTTCATCGGTGACCTTTTTCTTCATTGGCTGCAGATCTTCCATATTCTCCAGTTGTTTTGGTGATTAACCCATTACTTTTAGTAAAATTCTCAATTTCTAATGCATTCAATTTCTTGGCTCTCAATAAAACTACTGATCTGTGTTCCTTTCCTTATCATCTTAGCTTATTTGATTTTCTGAATATGACTGGATAGGATAATCCCCTTATTTGTGTGTAGCGTGCTTCCTGTAAGAAAGTTCTCTATGACTGTACAACATTCTACAATATTTATTGATAATGAAAGATTTGTGAACATTGTATTGATTTCTGTAACTTGCTGGTTAGAATCTGTTTTTATGGTCAGGGCCCAGACCTGCAGCACTAATCATGGACCTAGAAATTATAAGAGAGGTCTTGTCGACAGGCTATTTTCAGAAGTCACCTTGTCCTCTGATATCTAAATTGCTCATTCAAGGACTGGCTACCTATGAAAAATATAAATGGGCTAAACACAGAAGACCGATCAATCCTGGTTTTCACCCTGGGAATCTGAAGGTAATTCTCAAGTTCATGTCATGTGATCTCAATCTGTAGATAGTTTTAGGTGGTTCTACTGAGGTGACTCCAATTTGGATAAAAAAATTAAGGTCCTTGAAATGTTAAGTGGTAAATTTACTTAAAATTCTGACAATTTTCCAGTAGAGAGGGAGGCTAATTTTATTTCTCAAATCAATGGCCTTTATGCTGAAGCCTGTCCTTACAAAAATATTCGATGATCATGCATATGCATATGTATGTAAAGAATGTTAAAGAGTATAACTGAATTTGGTACAGATTATCATTTGTATTTGGCAACTATGCTGATGAGATGTGCATTTTTTTCATTGTTAATATAGCACATGCTACCATCATATTACTTGAGTAACTGTCAGATGCTGAGCAAATGGGAGAAGATTGTAACTAGTGAAAAAGAATTTGAGATGAGAAGTCTGGGAAAAATGAAGTGTTTTCTTGGTATTGAAATTGAGAAAATATCTTTATTTCACAATGAAAGTATGCATATGTGATATTTTGAAGTTCAATATGCAGAAATGTAAACCAGTTGACACTCCAGTAGCAATGATCACCAAGTTGTCAAAAGATGATGGAGATCAGCCTACAAATGAGAAGGAATACAAGATTTTTGTGGGTAGTTTATTATACTTGACCGCAACAAGACCAGATTTGATGCTTGCAGAAAGTTTACTTCAAGGTTTCTGACAATTCCTTCTCAAACTCATTTTGAAGCTGCTAAAGGAGTCCTCAGATATAACAAAAGCACCATCTAGCCATGGGATTAAATATGAAGTTGGTATGATATGAAGTGCACTTCTGGGTTAAGATTTTTTGTTCGAACTCAAAGAAGAAAGAAGAACTAGCACATTCAACAAAAGATGCAGAATACATAGCAGCATTAGTAGCTATAAATCAAGTCGTTTGGCTTTGGAAAATCTTAAAGTGATTTGCATCAAGTTTAAGTCGGTCCTCCCACAATTATGGTTGGCATTCAATCTTCAATTGCTGTGGCTAAAAAAATAGTTAACCGGGGGAGAACAAACATACTAAAAAAAGTGAAGTTTCATGCCATTTAGACAAGCTGAGAAGGAAGAGAAGTTTGCAATATTGTCCTTTAGAAGTTCAAGTGGCTGATTTTCTGATAAAGCCTCTTCCAAAAAGTGGTTTTGATGATTTGAAGTATCTGGAGTGTAATATAAAAGATTCAAGGAGGAGAACAAAGGAGTTGAAGCGTTTCTCCAAAATTCTGAAACTTTAGGCTGTCAAGTGGCCTGCAGAGACCATGCTGTTTTGACTGTTGTATTGAAAATTCCTCTTTCAGCCTTTGTCCTGGTTTTATGTAAAAAATAAATCAATCATGCTTGGCGTATACCAAGTTTTACACTGCCACGTGGCAATACACCATTGAACAATTTTTTTCAAAAAAAAAAAAAAGAAGGTTTTTTCAACTAATTATTTGCCGACAACAATAGTAATGTCAAGCATGATGTAGAAAAATGGGTGTACAAATGGCGTTATCCAAAATAAATTGATTATGCTTTGAATAGGAAGAGATGGCACTTGGGCAACCAAGGTCTATAGTGTAAGAAGTAGAGAACTTTTCTCCTCCTCCAAGGAGTTCTCTCTTTGCTGGTTTTGCTCTGTTTTCTGGTAGTTTTGGTGAAGGTATTTTTGTTTTCTTCCTCTCAGCTCATACAAATTGTTTGGTGAATATATTTTTGTTTTCTTCTTCTCAGCTCATACAAATTGTTTTTTTCTAGACCTTAAAGAGATACAGATTATGGCATGTAAGCCTGCAAGTCCATCAAGACTAAGCATAGGAATCATCGAACTGCTAAGAAGCCTTCAATTACTGTTGAAACTAGCATAGTTCACGCCAATGAACGTGCTGGATAGCCTGTCGTACCAGGCAAGTATTGGGAAACTGATAAAATAGACATGACCTAATCGCGTAGGTCATGACCAAAACTTAAAAATTTAGGAGTACGACGATTGCCATTCCTTGCAATAATTCACTTGTTGTGAAGTAGATGAAATAACTTTACCTACTCCACTCAATTTTGTCATCTGTATAATCCGGTGGTGATCTCACTCTAAGCCTAGTGTAGATAATTAAATGAGTTTCTTCTACAGGTATTCCAGAAGAGTAAATTTGTATAGTTTGATTATAGAATTATGATGAATTTTCAGGTCAACAAATTTTACATGTATAAACCCCAGATGAAAATGATGTTGACATTATTATTTTCTAATTAGTCCCCATTATGATCAATAGAGACACTATACTTAAATATCACATTTTTGTCATCACTTCCTTGAATTTTTACATGATGCCGATCACTGGGGTGTGCGGTTGAAATCATTGACGAATTATTTAATCTCTCTGTTACAACACAGACATACATTTATTTATAGACACACACATTGACACACAAACTGCTAAGGCAGAAGGAGAAGAAGTTGTGAAGGAGAAATGGATATGTTTCATAACTCAGTTGCAATATGTGGTGCAGTTGTTCTCTTAGTGTGTGCATGGAAAGTCTTGAATTGGGTGTGGTTTAGGCCGCAGAAGTTAGAGAAATGCCTCAGAGAGCTGGGTTTCAAAGGAAACTCCTATAGATTTTTATTTGGAGACGCAAAAGAGTTACTGTTGACGACGAAAAAGGCAAAGTCGAAGCCCATCAGTTTCTCCAATGATATTGCGCCCAGAGTTATGCCATTCTTCCATAAAGCTGTTCAGAATTATGGTATGTTTGACGATAAAAACTCTATATTCATTCATAAAGAAGGTGGAAACATGTTTTTATCCTTCGATTATAATTTATTTATGTTCGTCCTGAAATCAAAATATTCACAAAGCAAAAGAAATCCAATCATGAAAATATATGGCGAATTTTCAAATTTTGTAATGTTCACTTGTGATAGTTTTGGTTTAAAGCATATCATGCATCTAATTTAGCTGCATTAAAATTTGCGGGCAATTTTCCACCGTCGCCTCCTCCCTATTTCCACACCTTGTTGTGTCTCCTGTCCCTGTCCTGCCCCTTGCATTCTCGTAGGTACTTACTCAGGAGTAGCTCTAGATACTAGAAGTTTTCAAGCAGCTATTCCCTTGTAGTTAGGGAATTTCCTGATTAGCAGCTCGGGAATTCTCTCTCAAGCTGCTTCTAAGGAGTATTGTAGGGAGATTTAGGGAGGAGACTCAATAGGAGAAAGGAAGCCAATAGGGAGGAAAGGGTGGGCGCAATAGGGCTGAAAGAGGTTACTGTGTTAGTTAAATAGAAGAAATGTTTCACATGAGGTTAACGTGATCTTCCTGAGTTTGTAAAAGGTTGTGTTATCCTAACAGATTAAGATTTCAGATAGAACTCCAAATTCCAACAAGTAGTATCATTGTCGTGTTTATTCCCAGCCACGTGGATGAGATTCCATTATGGTACACTCTTGAGGTTATGGAGACTCCATTTTAACATGGATTTGGAGTGATGGAGATGATGAAGACCCTGATGGGGTGTTTAATCTTCTTGATCGAAACAAGATAGACGTAAGATGTCATCGCTTGTGCGGGTCATGATGATATTGTACTTCGTTTTGGGGAACTTTAGAGATTTACGAACAAAATCCCACGTGGGCAATACACGATAAGATTCAAAAAGTAAACCACCTATTGAAAATATTAAATCGATCTTCAACAAATCATCATTTGTTTCTTTACATGTATCAAGTTATTGTCCATCAAAATCAAAATAAGCTCTCTATGATTTTATTGTTATCAAATATTTGATGATGACTCTGTGTCTGTATTATTCATGTCCGTGACTTGCAGGTCAGATTGCATTTTTGTGGTTCGGACCAAGGCCTCAAGTAATTATCATGGAACCGAAAATCATAAGAGAAGTTTTGTCGAAAAGTTATATTTTTCAGAAGCCACCTCCTCATCCCATAGGCAAATTTCTATTACAAGGACTAGTTTCCTATGAAACGGATAAATGGGCGAAGCACAGAAGACTGATTAATCCTGCTTTTTACTCGGAAAGGTTGAAGGTACTTCTCAATTTCACTTTGTTTAACTCCATTTTTTATTGGTCTGAGGTTTATTTACATAATTAATTTTGATGTGAATGAAAAGTGATAATTCTTGAATTTATTAATATCGAAAGTATGACGTGAAACATAGCTAGTGCGCAAAGATCCTTCTACTGTGAGTTTTGTGAAGAATTAGATATATTTTACCTTGGGGAAACCTTTTTCTTTTGTGTGCGAAATATGATGTCGATACTGATGTGATATGCACATTCTGTTGCTTTCTATAGCATATGCTTCCGGCATTTAACTTGTGTTGCTCTGAGATGTTAAGCAAATGGGAAGATATTTTATCTAGTGAAGGATCTAGTGAATTAGATGTGTGGCCTTATCTTCAAACTTTGACAAGCGATGCAATTTCACGTACTGCATTTGGGAGCAACTACGAAGAAGGAAGAAAGATCTTTGATCTTCAAACAGAACAAGCCGAGCTTGTCACACAAGCAAGAAATTCGGTCTACATTCCAGGATGGAGGTTGATTAATTACTTAATTTTTATCAGTTCCTTAGCTTTGAACTTAACAAATTACAAAGAAGATGTTTTCATTGACTTCTGTATTTTGCATAAAGGTTTTTTCCCACAAAACTAAATAGGAGGATTAAGGAAATTGCAAAGGAAGTGGAATCATCTATACTTGGCATAATTAGAAAAAGAATCAAGGCAATGGGTACAGGGGAAGCTAGTTGTGATGACTTATTGGGCATATTGTTAGAGTCAAATTTCAAGGAAATCCAACAATATGGGAGCAAGTTCGGAATGAGCTTAAAGGACGTCATTGAAGAGTGCAAGCTTTTCTACTTTGCAGGACAGGAGACGACCGCATCCTTGCTTGTATGGACATTGATTTTATTGAGTAAGCACTTGGATTGGCAAGCTCGTGCGAAGGAGGAGGTCTTGCATGTTTTTGGAAGTGGAAAACCAGATTTTGATGGACTAAGTAGCCTCAAATTTGTAAGCATTCATCCCCATATCCTCCTTGAGTTAGTTAATGTGTCGGGGCCTATGACAAGTGCCCGACTTTGACAGGTAACGATGATTTTCCACGAGGTTCTAAGATTATACCCACCTGCAGTCCTGCTCAAGAGAGTGATTCACAAGGATACCACAATAGGAAAGCTGTTCCTACCTGCTGGAGTGGAGCTTATACTTCCGGTACTTCTACTGCACCATGACAGCAAAAAATGGGGCGACACTGTCAATGAATTCAAGCCGGAGAGGTTCAGCGAAGGGATTTCAATGGTAACCAATGGCCAGCTCTCGTATTTTCCATTTGGTTGGGGACCTCGAATCTGCATTGGACAGAGTTTCGCTATGTTAGAAGCAAAGATGGCACTGGCTATGATCTTACAGAATTATTCTTTCGAGCTTTCTCCATCATATGCACATGCTCCTTACACAGTCATGACACTTCAACCTCAGTACGGTGCACAATTAATTCTCCACAAACTATAGGCATAAATATAAGGTATTTAAGATTTCAACTTCTTGTAAGGTTCTTGTATATGCAACGTACTTTATGTTTTTGTTACTTCTATATTCGTATGAAAAGAATAGTCATTTGTATTATACAATTAGACTTCCCTTCGAAATCTTAAAATTTTTCAATGACCTAAATACCTCGTTGTTGGACCTTCAAGCGCGTGGTGGATACTTATTGAATGATATTTTGGATGCGTTGAACAAGGATGAAAGAGCACTTGAAGTTGAAGGTTAAGCAGTGTAAGTGTCAAGAAAAAAGGTTGTTTAGTACGGCCTGAGCTAATACAAATCGGTTTGAGCTTGGGTGTGAGTATATATCTGCACATAGGAAAATTCAAATTGATTTGAATCAATCTCTCTCTCTGAACTTTGCACTCTTAACAATCTCATTTTAGTCTGTTTGACAACCTTTTAATTACATTTATTTTTGTCCACAGGATTATTTTCAATAGCACATTCATACAATAAAATATTCAACACGTAAACTAGTAACTTTTCCATTATTTTCAATCACATATTTCCAAAAAGTTATTAATGAAAACTACATTTTTAAATTTTTTAGGCCTCCAAATAGGGGCTAGATTCTCCATTCATTCATCGTAAAGTCCTTTGATGTGACTGCTAGATGAACATAAGCTAGATGATGGGATGGGAAGGCTTAAAAAGTAGAAGATCACAACATGAACGGTAAGTAGTGGTGGCAAATGAGCCGAGCGGCTCGTCGGCTCGCCCGCTCGGCTCGTACTGTTCACGCCCACGAGCCGCTCGGGCTCGTAAAAAAACGAGCCCGAACACGAGCCGAGCGGGCTCATGGGCTAGACGCTCGGCTCGTCACTGTTCACGAGCGGCTCGGCGAGCGGCTCGCCGAGCCGCTCGTGAGACGAGCCCACGAGCGGGCTCGTCTTACCCAAGAAAAAAAAAAAAAAAATTAAAAAGTGACCAGAACGGTCACTGAACCAGTGACCGTTCTGGTCACACAAGTGACCAAACGGTCATCGGTTCGATGACCGTTTGGTCATCGTTTATGAAAAAAAAAAAATTTTTTTTTTTCTACTTTTTCTCCAATTCTTCTCTTATAAATACCCAACCCATTACAACATTTTTTTCCCACCAAACTTTCATTCTATACTCTCTACTCTACAATTTACAATTTACAAATCATTATCAACAATTCTATAATTCTCTTCTACATTTTTTTACATTAATATTATCTTCATTTTACAAATTCACATTTCTACATTTCTACATTCTATTTCAACAATTCACAAATGGATCCACGAGCATTTGTTGAAAACTTGTTCGGTATGGAAGGTGAAACACACCGCCCAAAATCAATTTGGGAATGAATTTGCGGTCTCAACCAACTACCAATTCCGGAAGACATTGACGATTTCGACGTTCGTGAAGGCGATGCCGATCCGATTGATTTGGATGACGTTGATGTTGATTCCGGTGTTCCTATTGATTTGGAACAAGATGAAGAACTGCACTAAATATTCCCGATGCAAGAGGGAAGAGAAAGGAAGAAGCAGGCAAAATGTTGGGACCATTTCAAATTGGTTAACACTGGTCGTGTGATCGATGGAGTTCCAGAAAATAAAGCAGTATGTAAATACTGTCAACAACGACTGGCATGGCAAAAAAAAAATTGGAACCACTCACCTCAACCGTCATTACAAAGCATGTGCGGCCAAACATGGGCTTCTTGAACGTGGACAAACACAACTACAGTTTGGTACTAGTAGAGACGGTGCTACTACTTCGCCACTTTCTACGTGGATGTATTCGGAGGAGGAAGCACGAAAGGGAATGGTGAAGTTCGTTGCCGCGGCGGAGCTGCCACTAGCAATAGTGGACAACGAACATTTCGTAAACTACGTCAAACAATATCTTCAACCAAAGTATGTTGGGGTAAGTCGAAATACTCTTCGTTCTAATACAATTGAATATTTTCTTAATGCAAAGCGATTATTGATTGGGGATTTAGAAAAATACGGGGGTGTCATATCTTTAATTTCGGATTTATGGGAAAGGATTAATAAGAGAGGTTATATAGCTGCAACTGCACACTATATAGACCCACTTTGGGTTATGCATAAAAAAATTATTGCTTTTAAAATAATTGAGTATCCTCATAATGCTAACACTATATATAATGCAATTATGTTAATAATTAAAGAATATAAATGCGAGAGTAAAATTCGTTCTTTTACTTTTGACAATGCTTCTGTAAATAAAGTAGTTATCGATAAATTGCATAGAGTACTTCAACCCGATTTTGGTGGTTATTTATTCCATATTCGATGTGTGTGCCATATTTTTAATTTAATTGTACAAGACGGTTTAAAACATGTGAAGGACGAAATTAGTCGAATTAGGAATGCACTTACGTATATCACGATTACACCTAGTAGAAAACAATCATTTGAAGAATTTTGTGAACAAGTGGGAACTCTAATAAAAAAACTTTTATTACCGACGTAGGTCATAGGTGGAATTCAACTTACTTATTATTAAAATCATGTGAAGGTTTTGAACCGTTTATCACTGAATTTTATAACAATAGGCATATTAGAGACGACGACGATGATATCTTAAATGAATCCGATTGGAATACAGTTTTTAAAATTAAGAAATTTTTGGAAAGTTTTTATACGTCTACGAATATATTATCTGGTGTTTATTATCCAACTAGTTGCATGGTTCTTGAACGTCTTTATATAACTGCTAGGGCTTTTAATAGATATCAAAATGACCCTGATTTGCATGCGGTTATATATGCTATGGAATTAAAATTTAGAAAATATTGGGAAGAATTACCTATGTTATTTCCTTTAGCATGCGTCATGGACCCCCGATATAATTTATCGGGTACTAAATTTATAATTGACCAAATTTCAAATGCTTTAACTTTTAATATGCCTATTACTTATAGGAATTTGGAACAAACGTTAACTGAGATGTATGAATTATATGCTTCAAGAATAGGTACACAAGTTACTCGTGTACCTACTCCTCCTCCCACTAATATAAACGATGACGACGCTGAAGTAATTAATTTATTAGAAAACATAGACTCAATTAGATATGATTCAACTGCATATGCATATGGTTCCTCTAGTAGTAGTAGTATGTCTTCCACTGCATGTACTCAAACTTCGAGTAGTAGTCCAAATGCGTTGCCATCTGAATTAATTGATTACTTTCGTTATACTATGCCTAGTAACAAATCAGTTAAGAAAAGTTCAGAAGATGTAATCGAATTCTGGCGAAATAATGAACGTCGATGGCCAATTGTTTCTGCAATTGCAAAAGATCTACTAACACCTCCGGTTAGCACTGTAGCTTCGGAGTCTGCTTTTAGTGCAGGGAAGAGGGTTCTCTCTGAAATTCGAAGTCGACTAAAAGAAGATATTTTGGAAGCGTTAATGTGCGTGAAGGATTGGGAAGACGCTAATTATCGAATTCAGAGCTTGTTTGGGAGGGATTAAAATCAGATTAAAATTGAAAATATAGCCGTTATTGTTGACTTTTATTAGACGGGTGGGACCCAATAACGGTCATATTTTCAATTTTAATTGGATTTTAATCACTCCCGAACGGGGCCTCAACATAAATATGCCGAAATTGCATGTAATCAAGTAAGTGATATTTAATTTCAATACATTCATTACAAAATTTTATTTTCATACATTTATAATTTTTTAAAAAAAATTGTACACGTAAAAAGTTTTTCGTGTACAATTTTAACTCCGCCTACACGAAATTGAAGTAGCCGGTCCCAAACCCGGATAAAGGAGGAGGGTTTATCTTTTTTTTTTTTAAATAAATGTATATTTACTATTTTAAAAATTATAAATGTTTTGACGAGCCCCGATAAATGTTTTGGAAAATATATATTTAAAAAAAATAGAAAAAATAGACTTGTAGTAGTAACGTTATTTATTTATTTATATATATAAAAAAAAAAAAAATAAGGCGAGCCGGCGAGCCGAGCTTAAGCTCGGCTCGCCGAGCCGCCCGCTTTGGGCGAGCTCGGGCGCGAGCCGAGCTCGCCCAAACGGCAACGAGCCGAGCTCGCGCTCGGCTCGTTGCCGGCGAGCCACGAGCTCGGCTCGTGCGAACACGAGCCGAGCTCGTTCGTCAATGGCCGAGCCGGCTCGGCTCGGCCCATTGCCACCACTAACGGTAAGGGAGAGTTGTAAGGAAAATTGATCCAAACCAATAAAAAGTAGGAAAATAGGTTGAAAGTATTCTCACCTTCTACTCTGTCCGGACATGGTTTTTTTTTTTTTTTTTTTTTTGCATTGGGAAAATGATGTATGATACCAATAAGTATGAAGCCGAGATCTTCTTTTTGTTTAATTTCTTAAAATTTGCTTTTTATATATTCTCAGTTTTTAGCCTCTGTTTGGTGGTGATTAAAATCAAAATTTTAGTAAATTTTATAAAAACTGATGAAATATGTAGTTGAAAAGCTGTATGTCACATAAAATGTGTAGTTAAAATTAATTGTTAATTTTGATTTAAATTAAAATTTGGATTCTAATTTTTACCAAATAGAAGTCCTTTTTATGTAAAATAGATGCAAGAGTTTATAATGTTATTAGTGCATTTTTTTTTTAATTATGTGTATTGATGAGTCTAATTTTGATGATAATTGAACACTTCAAGATCAAGTTAATTATGACGTCTACCTTTAAGTTTGGGTGCATTGCCTATCCTAGTCATAGAAGTGGAGACTTGGGGGCAAGAACAAGGTTAGGACATAGGACTAGAGACTCTACACGTGTCATGTTTATGTATAAATAAGCGGAAGAGGACATTCGATTCCTCACAAGCTTGGCACGACCTACAAAAATATGCACGCACAAGTCTTCAATTTCTAGGTTTCATGTCGATGATTCTTATAACAAGATGTGCTCACTAACTTATCTGTTTGAGACTTGGGTGAAATTTTCAGTTCGTATATATATATGGAATGATTTTGCATAATGGATTCGGCCCAAAGAGACAATTGTTCTTTTAGAACTTATACTTGCTCTCTGTTTCTTATTCGATCCGATTTTTCTACAATTGGTATTAGTGTAGTATTCCATCATACTTATCGATAGAATGGTAGTGTTTTTTATTCCCCCCCCCCCCCCCCCTCCCCCCTTTTTTCTTGTTTTGAGTTGGTACTATGATATTTTGTTTGATTTGTATGGATTATGAATTTGTTATGGTTTGAACAATTTGCTAATCTAATAAAGTATCTTCTTCTTGTATTGTAATGAGAAGTGTGGTAATAATTGAACTACTATAAAGCATTTTGTCTCGTCTTTATGTGATAAAATTAATAGGAAATTTGTAGTTAGGGTCCCAGCCAATGTGAAGTAGAGCACCTAGGTCCCTAATCTTTCACCGTTCCCCAAAGCGATCTTTCTTTTCACCAAGGTTATTAGCAGAAAACGTTCTACGTTTGGAGTTCAGTGTGCAAAATGTCTCTACGTTTCAATTTTTTTTGCATTTTCACCCCTATTTCTTCGTTTCATTGTGGAAATCGTCATTTCCATCCGTTTTCATTCATTTTCCCAATTAAAAAAAAGGTAAAATGACAAATATACTTTCCAATTTAAATAAAACAAAAGAAATAAATAATAAATTGCAATCATACTCCTACATTTTGTCTTCCACTGCCACTTTCACTCATCAGAAACACCCAACCGTCACCTTAGCCACCGAAAATCACAACCACCATACAGCCATCTATTCCCGTCGTCACAATGCACCAACCTGCTTACCCAAACCCTATTAGACCTACTGCAATTGGCATCCAAAACCTCCAAATTGTAAACACTAAATCAGTCCATTGTGACGACGGGATGGAGGGCTATAAACCCGACCAGACCTAACTACAATTGGCATCCAAAACCTCCATCTCGCATACACTAAACCAATGCTTTGATTTAAAAATTGAGTCAATTGGGAGGATAATTGGAACAACCAGATCATTACCTATTGTCGATTGGGGTTGTTGGAGATTCGACTGAGCCAATTTAGATCACCAATGATTTGGGTGACGGGAATTGAAGGGGGTAGATTTGGTTCTTCGCGCATCGCGATTGAAAAAAAAAAAATCTAAGGCACAGTAGATCGATTGGAGGTTGTTTTGGTTGATGTTTGACCATGGTTTAGGTCGTCTTGATGAGGGGAACCTGTTGGTGGTAGGCCACGAACGTGAAAGTTACCAGAAGTCATGGAGCCGTCGAATTTAGTGTTTGCGAGTTGGAGGTTTTGGATTCCAATTGCAATTAGGTTTGGTCGGGTTTGGGAGAGTAGGTTGGTGGATTGTGACGATGTGATGGAGGGCTGCATGGTGGTGGTGGTTTCCGATGGCTTCTGTCGAGTGAAAGTGACAGTGGAAGATAAAGGGGTTGACTTTTGTTTTTTATTTTTGATTTTCTGATTATTTATTTGGGATTTATTTGTATTTTATTGAAAAATTTGGGGGTATAATTACAATTTATTCTTTATTTTATTTTATTTAAATAGGAGTGTATATTTGTCATTTTACAGTTTTTTATTGGGAAAATGAATGAAAATGGATGAAAATGACGATTTCCACAATGAAACGTGGAAATAGGAGTGAAAGTGCAAAAAATTGAATCGTATGGACGTTTGTACTAATAACCATTTTCACCATTACAAAAACAAAATTTGTGTTACAAGGGCCTCTTATTTTGAATTAAAAGAACATAGAAAATGGTAGAAAATAACGAAATATATCTTATTCAGTTACCCCTATCCACTTCAGTGTGTCTTTCTCATAAGTCAGGTTTCTTTCCACTAGCTTGAACTCACCATAAATGTTTACAATTCGAACCTCGTATATGCATGATCTATTATAATTTGAAACTCTATGAACGAGTGATTATATCAACACCAAAGCCAATCGGATTGTTGTGTGAGTAAAACCAAAGATAGGTGACCAATACAAAACACTCAAAGCTCTTGAGTTCATCGTGAAAACTAAACTCTAGTTTGAGTTTAGTTTTTTATAATTGATTTTTAAAAAAGTGATTTTTTTTTTTAAATATGTATAGTTGAAAAGTTAAAAAAAAAAAATTAAATTTTCGTTCAAAATTATTCGATTTAGAGAATGTGCGATTGAAAATGATTTCGGGAAAAAAAAAGAAAAAGAAAGAAGTTTAAAGCAAAGGCTTAGTTTATCACACTACTATACATCCGACCTTTCATTAGGATAAAAGAATATTAGTTCTTTTAATTGACAATATAATCATTGTGTCCAAAATATTTGACCTTTGCATTAAAAATATGTTTTTGTTTTCTTCCCGTCAGCTGCTTCTATACAACAGGGACACAAGGAAACCCAAAATTGAAATCAAAGACCAATTCTTGATTGCAATTTTTTAATTAGAATCCCCCTTATCCCCCCCCCCCCCCCCTCGCTCCCCCTCTCTCTCACACAGACACACACAGAGGTAGTATGAATGAGGAGTGCAGGGACGGATCCAGGATCAGATCATTGACCGGGCTAATACGTAAAAAAAAAAATTTACACATGAATTTTTTTCAAAAAAAATTTTTTTTGGGGGGGAAGGCCCCCCCCTAGATCCGTCCCTGGAGGAGTGGACTTAAAGAGGAAAAATGGAAATATTACAGAGCTCAGTTGCAGTGTGTGCAGTTGTTCTCCTAATCTATGGATGGAAAATCTTGAATTGGGTTTGGTTTAATCCAAAGAAGCTTGAGAAATGCCTCAGACAGCAGGGTTTCTATTAGAATCCCACATTATTTGGGAAAACATTAATGATCCACTTAATAAGGTGAGGACAATTATCCCCTAATAAGTCGATTTTATTAGGTGGAGTTAGGCCCAATATTCCTAACAGTTTCAATGGTAACTCCTGCAGATTGTTATTTGGAGACCTCAAAGAGTTAGAGATGATGGCAAAAAAAGCCAAGTTAAAGCCCATAAATTTCTCTAATGATATTGTGCCTCGAGTTATACCCTTCATTAACAACTCTGTCAAGAACTATGGTATGTTTGAATATATAAGAATACCTCAGTTGTGCTTGGATTTATTTTCTTTGTGTGGTGGGTTGAGATGGGGTTGTGCTTGTTTTTTTTTTTTTTTGATACCCAGGTTTCCCAACTTACACCAGACTATATCCTGGACCACCCAGAACCGGTGCCTCAACTCTGGGCGGAGGTAAATCGCGGGTTATGCCCAATCAAGCCAGTGTCCATGCAAGCTTTATACTCCTGGCCCCAAGGGAGCCTCTTACGCCGAATTTTGTTTTTTTCATTTTTTTCCCCTATCTGGGGTGGGTGGGAGGAAATTGGATGCTTCTTGAAGAAATGGTATGTGTAAGAATATATCTCAACGCCTCAGTTGTGCTTGGGTTTTTTCTTTGTGGGGTGGGGGTTGTGTGCTCCTTGAAGAAATGTCAATTTATGACATGTATGATCATTGATCTTGATTGACATTCAGAGCCTCAGTGTGACTTGCAGGTAAGAATGCATTATTGTGGTCTGGGCCAACGCCTAAAATAGTTATCATGGAACCTGAAATCATAAGGGAGGTTTTGTCCAAAAGTTATATTTTTCAAAAGTTCCCTTCTCATCCGATTGGGAAATTTCTTGTACAGGGACTGCTTTCTTATGAGACAGATAAATGGGCAAAGCACAAAAGATTGATTAATCCTACTTTTTGTAAGGATTTTTTAATCAAACATGTGGACTTATATGTGAAATATTGTGTATTAAATTAAAGGCTATCAATTTCGATTAAGTCCATTTAAAGTGATCTAATCAGGTTTCAGTATTTTGAGCTTTAAAGCATCTAATTAAAATATGAGCTTGTATGTGTAGAGATCGGGCCTATTCCTAATTCCAAATTAGGTGAATGGGCAATCAGTATAAATATACGGTTATGGTCCCGGGATCACATGTTCTATTCATTCTATTCTGACTCCCATCTTTAGAGAGAAATAAAGGAACAACGTGTTGATCTGGAAGACTAACACCGCAGGACTTGTTCATTGCAATAATCATATCTGATCCAAGTACGCTTCCGCTTTTGGTTAATTAGTTCTTGATAATCCAACGTAAACGATCTTATGACGGTACATAATATTATTACTTTCTCCAACAATTGGTATCAGAGCCTCTTCATGCTGAATTATTAAGAATTGAAATTTTAATTTCGTTCTTGTGATAATTTCATTATTTTCGAATTTAACAATTTCGGATTTAGTTTTGTTAAATTTGAAAATTATTCATTCAAAATCTCGGATTTTCAGATTTCAGTTTTAAAAAAAGAAATTTTTTTTTTTGGGCGGAGCCGGTTCCGGAGCCGCCACTGGTAGCAAGACGGCGGTCTGTAGTTTGGACATTAGCTTTCGCGTTCTTTGGCCTATGTTGTGGCCACTATTGCCATTTACGACGGCAACTTGTTGCAATTTTGGGGGCGGCGCCGCCACCCCGGCTTCTATGAAATAAAAAAAAAAAAAATTTGAAGTGTTTGGGCCCTTATTTGCAATTTACAATTATGGTTTAGTATTTACAGCTTCAGCTCCTTAAGTTTGTAACTTTGGTTATTTCAGCCCCCTAATTGTTATAATTCACTCAATTTTACCATTTAAAGTTCCGGATTTAATAATTCAGTACCTAAGGTTTAAAAATTAATTAATTTGGGCCATTAAGGTTTTGAAATTTGCAATTAAGCCCCTGAAAGTTCATAATTAATTTAAATTGATAATTAATTTTTGGATTCCTAAAATTTTGCATAATTAATTTTTGGCTCCTAAAACTTCCAATAATTAATTATTGACCTCTAGAGTTCTGGATAATTAATTTTTGATCCCTTAAGTTCTGAATTATTAACCTAAAGGTCCCTAAAGTTTCAAAATTACTCAAATATGCAAAATTGGTGATTCCTTTTTCAAATCTTGGTACAAAGGACTCTTTTGAGAGGTATAATATTCGAAAGTGAATTAATTGAAACAACATGTTGCCAAAACAATATCTCTTGTGAAAATTAATCTACTTAGAATATTAAAAGGTGTTTATGTGTGTGCTATTCATGCGAATATTTGATCGGCCCAAAGGAAGGTCAGTATTTGGCCGAACTGCACATACACCTGTGGTGTTAAACATGTGGCGATTATTTGGTTTAACGTGTGATCAATGAATCGGTCTAAAGACAGGTTTATTGATTGATATGTTTCTTTCTTGTCAATATTTGATCACTACAACAAGAGTATCACTTACAAGTCAATATTTTTGTCCAAAAACTAAGTATTGATGTTGTGTTAGGTATCTTGTGATTGGCCCTACCACTATTTGAAATTATTATTTGCATATTAAGGATTGTGAGCTCTTCAACTTAATCGTTCTCTAAATTCGGTTTCAGATTCTGCTGCTAATATCTCTGCTAACATCAATTCTATTCCAATGCTTAATGACACCAACTTTAAGGCATGACGAGAGAACGTAATAATTGTTCTCGGAGTTATAGATCTGGATCTTGCTTTACGGGTCGATCAACCTACTACACTTACTGATAAGAGTACCTCTGATGACAATAGGGAGATGGAAAAGTGGGAACGATCTAACTGCATAAGCTTGATGGTCATGAAGCGTGCTATTCTAGAAGCATTTCGGGGCACTATGTCCGATAAGATGACTATGGCTAAGGGTTTCCTTGAGGATCTTGAGAAGATGTTTTCTAAGAATGAAAAAGGCTGAAACTAGTACACTTTTAACAAATCTTATCTCAATGAGGTACAATGGGAAAGGAAACATACGGGAGTACATCATGGAAATGTCTCACATTGCTTCAAAACTGAAGGCACTCAAGATAGATATATCTGAAGGTTTGTTAGTGCACTTGGTTTTGATATCCCTTCCGGCACAATTCAGTCAATTCAAGGTGAGCTATAATTGTCAAAAGGACCCATGGTCCCTTAATGAGCTGATCTCACACTGTGTCCCGGAAGAGGAAAGATTGAAGCATGACAAGACAGAAAGTGCTCATTTAGCCACCACCTCTAAGGACAAAGGAACAAGGAAAGGAAAGCTGATAAGAAAGCTGCGGGTACAGCATCACAAAATGAACCAACTGAGGGTGGTTGTTTCTTCTGTGGAGTTACAGGTCATAGGAAGAAGAATTGTACCAACTATCACGCATAGCGTGTCAAGAAAGGTATTCTTCTTAATTTGATTTGTTCTGAGGTTAATTTAACTTCGGTACCTAGATACACATGGTGAATAGATTCTGGTGCAACAACTCACATCAGTGTATCTATGCAGGGTTGCCTGAGTTGCCGAAAACCAAGTGATGGTGAAAGATACATCTATGTTGGCGACAGCAAGATGGTGGAAGTAGAAGTGATAGGAAAATTTAGATTATTGTTAAAGACTGAATTTTATTTGGATCTTGATGAGACATTTATTGTACCTTCTTTTCAACGAAATTTGATTTCTATTTCTGATTTGGACAAATCTGGTTATTCTTGTTCATTCGGGAATGGAATATTTATTTTGTTTCATGATTCAAAATTGGTTAGTTCTGGTTCTTTATCAGGTTACAATAATATTTATTTGATTGATACGATTGCTTCTTTTAATGAATCTTTGCATGTAAGTACTAGAGGTGTAAAACGAAAATTAACCTGTGAGAATTCAACCTCATTATGGCACAAGATATTAGGTCACATCTCCAAGAGGAGAATTGAGAGACTTGTGTCTAACAAAATTCTTGATCCCTTTGACTTTACAGATTATGATATGTGTGTTAAATGTATAAAGGGAAAACAAACCAACAAAAGGAGATTTCAAGACAACAGGACTTCGAACGTCATAAAACTTATACATACGGACATTTGTGGACCATTTCCTACGACTTCTTGGAATGGTCAACAATACTTTATAATGTTCATAGACAACTTTTCAAGATATGGCTATATATATATATATATATATATATATATATATATATATATATATATATATCTCATTCATGAAAAATTATAGTCACTGGATGTATTCAAAAACTATAAAGTTGGAGTTGAAAACCAACTTGACAAAATGATTAAAAGCGTCAGATCTGACCGTGGTGGTGAATACTATGATAGATATGACGGTTCAGGTGAACAACGTCCAGTTCCATTTGCTAAATTCCTAAAGGAATGCGGTATCGCCCCATAGTACACTATGCCAGATTCGCCCACTTGAATGGTGTTGCTGAAAGACGAAATAGAACGCTTAAGGACATGGTGAGGAGTGTGATTACTCATTCTACCTTGCCAGAATTACTCTGGGGTGAAACATTAAAGACCGCAGTGCATATACTCATAGCTACTTCCACCATGGGACATCGTTCCATTTCCTGGAGGTGCTATATCCTGGAAGAGTGCTAAGCAAACACTCATAACTACTTCCACCATGGCAGCGGAGTTTGTAGCATGTTATGAGACATCAAATCATGGAATATGGCTACGAAATTTTGTTACTGGGCTGTGCATTGTGGATAATATAGAAAGACCACTCAAGTTATTTTGTGACAATAAATCAGCAGTACTGTATTCCAATAACAACAGGAGCTTGATAAAATCAAAACATATAGAGATCAAATTCCGACTGTTAAAGAAAGAGTTCAGAGTGGACAGGTGTCAATAAAACATATTGGGACAAACTCCATGGTTGCGGATCCGTTTACTAAGGGATTGATACCCAAGGTCTTTCGTGAGTACACTGCTCATATGGGTGTAATATCTCTTAAAGATATCTAGTTTTAGTGGGAGTTTGTATTTCTGTGCTTTTCATATTAGACACATGTAATATCATTTTGGATATGGTTTATGGATAAAGTTATTTCCAGTTATAAAGTTTTTGGTTTATTATCTCTGAACTCATTTGAAAATGATCTCACTAAGGTATTAAGATGGACCAGTTGAAAATAGGCATGTTAAGATCACATCACATGAAATTTCCATGCAACACATCCATGCTTGATCCATGTATTCAGTTATGTCAATATACGTGACCATTGACGAGTTTAGTTATGATATAAGTAGCGAAAGCCGCTTTGATCCTATGTTGATATGATTGATGGACGGATTGTTTGGGGATGTATTCGGTAATGATAGCAAAATTCTGAATACTCATAAAGTTATATTTAATGCACAAATATAAGGTAACATATAGCCCAAGTGGGAGAAGGTAAGGATTTTTTAATCAAACATGTGGGTTTATATATAAAATATTGTGTATTAAATTAAAGGCTATCAATTTCGATTAAGTCCATTTAAAATGATCTAATCAGGTTTCAGTATTTTAAGCTTTAAAGCATCTAATTAAAGTATGAGCTTGTATGTGTAGAGATCGGGCCTATTCCTAATTCCATGATGGGCCGAATTAGGTGAATGGGCAATCAGTATAAATATACGGTTATGGTCCCCGGATCACATGTTCTGTTCATTCTATTCTGACTCCCATTTTCAGAGAGAAACAAAGGAACTACGTGTTGATCTGGAAGACTAAACCGCAGGACTTGTTCATTGCAATAATCATGTTTGATCCAGGTACGCTTCCGCTTTTGGTTAATTAGTTCTTGATGATCCAACATGAACGATCTTATGGCGGTAAAGAATATTATTACTTTCACCAACACTTTTCACTAGGAAAAGTAGAAGGTCTTTCTAAACTTCACTTCATTTAACTCATTTTTTGAATGATCTGAGGTTGTTGTACAATTGTGACTTCAATGTAAATGCAAACTGAAAATCCATGTAATGCTTGTAATTGATTTGTATGTATCGAAAAGTGTTGAACCCTCCAATCTAAAATCTTAAGCAAATAGAGAGAGGAGGAACTTATTTAGTTAAAATGTCTCCAACTTGCTATTTAATGTGCACATAAGATTTCTCGTCCAAGATATGACATGTGTACAATTTTCATAAATGTTGGTGATGAGACTTTTCAGAGGTGTTTTAACAAAAGTAACATGAAAGTTAGAAAAGGGTTCACTGAGTATAGATAGCTTCTACTGCTATTGGGTTTGAAAAGAACGTATTTTACCATGAGGAGATTGTTTTTCACAGCCCAAATGTTTAGACCTTTCCTCAAGAAATAGACATGAACATGTGTGTGCATGAAATAAGATGTTTGTATTTGACATTAAACCAATGTAATGCATATCTCTGTTGTTTCTGTAGCATATGCTTCCGTCTTTTTACTTGAGGTGCTGTGAGATGTTGAGTAAATGGGAGAAGATTGTATCCTTTGAAGGATCAAGTGAATTGGATGTGTGGCCTTATCTTCAAACTTTGACAAGCGATGTGATTTCACGTACTGCATTTGGCATTAGCTACAGAGAAGGAAGAAAGATATTTGAACTTCAAAAAGAACAAGGCCAGCTTGTCATGCTAGCAAGAAATTCAATTTACATCCCAGGATGGAGGTTCAATTACTTTGTCGTAGTATTTATCCCTTTGTACTCGGTAAATTACAACATATGATTTTTTTAAATCTTAGTTGTGTGTTCCTTATAGGTTTTTGCCCACAAAAATGAATAGAAGGACGAAGGAAATTACAAAGGAAGTGGAACCATCTGTGCTGAGCATAATTAGAAAAAGAATAAAGGCAATGGAGATGGGGGACGCTCGTTGTGATGACTTATTGGGCATATTGTTGGAATCCAATTCAAAGGAAATCCAACAATTTGAGAGCAAGTTCGGAATGAGTTTAAGGGAGGTCATTGAAGAGTACAAGCTTTTCTACTTTGCTGGGCAAGAGACAACAGCGTCCTTGCTTGTCTGGACGTTGATTTTATTGAGTAAGCACTTGGATTGGCAAACCTGTGCACGGGAGGAGGTCTTGCAAGTTTTTGGAAGTGGAAAACCTGATTTTGATGAGCTAAATCACCTTAAAATCGTAAGTATATTTATATGTTTTCTTCTTTAAGTTGCAGTTTTTAGGTGAACTTGACGAAGTAGTGTCACAAGTTATATACTCCATTGATTTATAAAAAGCTTGTGGGTTGGAAAATGTTGAGCAGAGCATGAGAATTCGAGAAGTATTAAACTTCTAATATGCATTTATTTTTATTTTTTTACTATCTTATACCACTAGTGATATTGTTATTCACAGGTAAAGATGATTTTTCATGAGGTTCTGAGGCTATACTCACCTGCAATCTTGCTCAGAAGAATGATTCACAAGGAAACCACAATAGGAAAGGTGCTTCTACCTGCAGGAGTGCAGCTCTTAATGCCAGTACTTCTATTGCACCATGACTGCAAAATATGGGGTGATGATGCAAAGGAATTCAACCCGTAGAGGTTCAGTGAAGGAGTTTCAAAGGCAACAAATGGCCAGCTCTCGTATTTTCCATTTGGTTGGGGACCTCTTACATGCATTGCACAGAGCTTCGCTATGTTGGAAGCAAAGATTGCATTGGCTATGATCTTAAAGAATTATTCTTTTGAGCTATCTCCATCCTATGCACATGTTCCTTACATAGCCACAACACCAAAACCTCAGCATGGTGCACAGTTAATTCTGCGTAAACTATGAGTACCAAAAAAGTACTTTTCTTGCATGTATACTTCTAAGGTACATAGAAACAAGGTTTCATTGTGTTCAGTGGTATGTTTGTTACTTATATGTGGTAACATATTGTATCATCTTAATACGTTGTATTGTTTGATACCAACTTCGGATTTATTAAGTTGAATTATATTGTTCGGTATTAAATGATATTAGAGTCGACCATGCTTCGCTGCAACTGGATTCCGGGAGGCCACCGTCTAATTTGATTTGCGTTAAAGTCGAATAAGTTGCCCCTTTTTGGAAAATACTTGCTGGTTAAGTTATTTTCATTTGTCACGACTTTTAGAGGTTTCTTTTTGTTGGATGTGGGTAAGTGATAAAATCAACGTGATTTGGACAAAATAACGGCGTGAAAATTGAATACAATAAATTGGTCGAGGCAAGAGTTCGACTCTTTCTCTTTAAAACGATAATGCCCCGCACAGGTGCGACGGTATTCCAGTACTCGTCTCCCAAGATATAACGACCACAACTTGTAATAGTAACATTACAAATTAAAAGTCATCGCGAACCTACTAATGTTTTGATCTCTCTACAATATGAAAGACTAAAGTGCACGAAAATAATTTTGCGAGGTTTGATTGCAAAATATGAATAATGCAGGGACGAATGAATAATATCGGAAAAGAAATTAAATCAGAATATATTTTTTAAGTGAATGAAACCGAGGGTATGAGGGCCTATTTATAGAAGTTGAAAAATTGTGTCCAAAAAATAAAACAGCGGAAAAGTTGTGTCTTCAACAAACACAAACCTTTTGGACAGCAACCGCCAATCGTCCTTCTAGAAGAATAAACGTGTTAGTCAAAGAAAAATCTGAGAAAAAAATGATAATATAAAATAAATATATTATTATTTTAAATAACAATAAAATAAAATAAATCAAAGCCCAAGACCTGTGCCGAACTGATCGGCCGACGGCTTCTCGCTCGTGGGCTTTGGCCCAACCTACTAGCATGTAGGTTCTCTCTCCTTCAAAGATTATTGGTACCCCTTGGAGTTCAAATCCAAGTCCCAAACTTGAGTAATATAAAGTGATTTATATTTTTCTAATTTTTCTATGTGGGATTGACACTTTTCCAATTTTCCACCAATTTTTATTCCAATTTATTTCAACTTCAAATAGTCATCTTTTGGCCTTAATTTCTCATTCACCCTAAATTGATTTTGAGAAAATAAATACACTACATTAATCTACTCATAGAGTATAACACAATTGGCTAAAGAAATATCTGTTCAACTAATGGGACTAGTGGTGTCAAATGAGCCGAGCGGCTCGTCGGCTCGCCCGCTCGGCTCGTACTGTTCACGCCCACGAGCCGCTCGGGCTCGTCAAAAAACGAGCCCGAGCACGAGCCGAGCGGGCTGGTGGGCTAGACGAGCCTGCTCGGCTCGTCACTATTCACTAGCGGCTCGCCGAGCCGCTCGTGAAACGAGCCCATGAGCCAGGCTCGTGGCTCGTTTAAACGAGCCTGTAGGCTCGTCTAAGACGAGCCTATTATGAAAAAAAAAAAAATTAAAAGGCCAAAGGTGACAAGAACGGTCACTGATTTTTCAGTGACCGGAACGGTGACCAAACGGTCACTGAAAAATCAGTGATCGTTTGGTCACTTATTTTTAAAATTTTTTTTTTCTACTTTTTTTCAATTCTTCTTCTATAAATACCCAACACATTACAACATTTTTTTCCCACCAAACTTTCATTCTATACTCTCTACTCTACAATTTACAAATCATTATCAACAATATCATTCATTTATTCTATAATTCTCTTCTACATTTTTTTACATTATTATCTTCATTTTACAACTCATTTTATACACTAGTCACTAGTACATAATCTTCATTCACTTCTCATTTCTACATTTCTACATTCTATTTCAACAATTCACAAATGGATCCACGAGTATTTGTTGAAAACTTGTTCGGTATGGAAGGCGAAACACCTGCCCAAAATCAATTTGGGAATGAATTTGCCGGTCTCAATGAACTACCAATTCCAGAAGACATTGAAAATTTCGACGTTCATGAAGCCGATCCAATTGATTTGGATGACGTTGATGTTGATCCTAGTGTTCCTATTGATTTGGAACAAGATGAAGAACCTGCATTAAATATTCCCGATACAAGAGGGAAGAGAAAGGGGAAGAAGCAGGCAAAATGTTGGGACCATTTCAAATTGGTTAACCCTGGTCGTGTGATCGATGGACTTTCAGACACGAAAGCAGTATGT
Organism: Fraxinus americana; assembly: GCA_035079005.1. NCBI lineage: Eukaryota > Viridiplantae > Streptophyta > Magnoliopsida > Lamiales > Oleaceae > Fraxinus > Fraxinus americana. Next base: position 1,493,236 of record CM068707.1, on the reverse strand, counting down.
AAATACTGTCAACAACGACTGGCATGGCAAAAAGGCATTGGAACCACTCACCTCAACCGTCATTACAAAGCATGTGCGGCCAAACATGGGCTTCTTGAACGTAGACAAACGCAACTACAGTTTGGTACTAGTAGAGCCGGTGCTACTACTGCGCCACTTTCTACGTGGATGTATTTGGAAGAGGAAGCACGAAAGGGAATGGTGAAGTTCGTTGCCGCGGCGGAGCTGCCACTAGCAATAGTGGACAACGAACATTTCGTAGACTACGTCAAACAATATCTTCAACCAAGGTACGTTGGGGTAAGTCGAAATACTCTTCGTTCTAATACAATTGAATATTTTCTTAATGCAAAGAAATTATTGATTGGGGATTTAGAAAAATATGGGGGTGTAATATCTTTAACTTCGGATTTATGGGAAGGGATTAATAAGAGAGGTTATATAGCTGCAACTGCACACTATATAGACCCATTTTAGGTTATGCATAAAAAAATTATTACTTTTAAAATTGTTGAGTATCCTCATAATACTAACACTATATTTAATGCAATTATGTTAATAATTAAAGAATATAAATGCGAGAGTAAAATTCGTTCTTTTACTTTTGACAATGCTTTTGTAAATAAAGTAGTTATCGATAAATTGCAAGAGTACTTCAACCCGATTTTGGTGGTTATTTATTCCATATTGGATGTGTGCGCTATATTTTTAATTTAATTGTACAAGACGGTTTAAAACATGTGAAGGACAAAATTAGTCGAATTAGGAATGCACTTACGTATATCACGATTACACCTAGTAGAAAACAAGCATTTGAAGAATTTTGTGAACAAGTTGGGAACTCTAATACAAAAAATTTTATTACTAACGTAGGTCATAGGTGGAATTCAACTTACTTATTATTAAAATCCTGTGAAAGTTTTGAACCGTTTATCACTGAATTTTATAACAGAGGCATATTAGAGACGAAGACGATGATATCTTAAATGAATCCGATTGGAATACAGTTTTTAAAATTAAGAAATTTTTGGAAAGTTTTTATACGTCTACGAATATATTGTCTGGTGTTTATTATCCAACTATTTGCATGGTTCTTGAACGTCTTTATATAACTGCTAGAGCTTTTAATAAATATCAAAATGACCCTAATTTTCATGCGGTTATATATGCTATGAAATTAAAATTTAGAAAATATTGGGAAGAATTACCTATGTTATTTCCTTTAGCATGCGTCATGGACCCCCGATATAATTTATCGGGTACTAAATTTATAACTGACCAAATTTGAAATGCTTTAACTTTTAATATGCCTATTACTTATAAGAATTTGGAACAAACGTTAACTGAAATGTATGAATTATATGCTTCAAGAATAGGTACACAAGTTACTCGTGTATCTACTCCTCCTCCCACTAATATAAACGATGACGACGCTGAAGTAATTAATTTATTAGAAAACATAGACTCAATTAGACATGATTCAACTGCATATGCATATGGTTCCTCTAGTAGTAGTAGTATGTGTTCCACTGCATGTACTCAAACTTCGAGTAGTAGTCCAAATGCGTTGCCATCTGAATTAATTGATTACTTTCGTTATACTATGCCTAGTAACAAATCAGTTAAGAAAAGTTCAGAAGATGTAATCGAATTCTGGCGAAATAATGAACGTCGATGGCCAATTGTTTCTGCAATTGCAAAAGATCTACTAACACCTCCGATTAGCACTGTAGCTTCGGAGTCTGCTTTTAAGCAGGGAAGATGTTTCTCTCTGATATTCGAAGTCGACTAAAAGAAGATATTTTGGAAGCGTTAATGTGCGTGAATGATTGAGAAGACGCTAATTATCGAATTCAACATAAATATGCCGAAATTGCATGTAATCAAGTAAGTGATATTTAATTTCAATACATTCATTACAAAATTTTATTTTCATACATTTATAATTTTTTAAAAAAATTGTACACGTAAAAAGTTTTTCGTGTACAATTTTAACTCCGCCTACACGAAATTGAAGTAGCCGGTTCCAAACCCGGATAAAGAAGGAGGGTTTATCTTTTTTTTTTTTTAAATAAATGTATATTTACTATTTTAAAAATTATAAATGTTTTGACGAGTCCTGATAAATGTTTTGAAAAATATATATTTAAAAAAAATAGACTTGTAGTACTAGTAGCGTTATTTAAAAAATAAAAAATAAAAAAAATAAAAGGCGAGTCGAGCCGCTCGCTTTGGGCGAGCTCGGGCACGAGCCGAGCTCGCCCAAAAGGCAACGAGCCGAGCTCAAGCTCGACTCGTTGCCAACGAACCACGAGCTCGGCTCGTGCGAGCTCGTGCGACAATGGGCCGAGTCGGCTCGGCTCGGCTCGGCCCATTGACACCACTAAATGGGACCCATAAAAATAATTGGTTAAAAGTTGGTCAAATCAACTAATAAAACCAATTTTCCAACACTTTTGACTGGAGAAAAGTCCATTCTGACAACTAGGGATGGGAAATTCTTGTTAAGTCTATCTTTGCCCTATAAAATATCTTCTGATTTTGTCGTTCAAAGCATCTGGAATGAATTGGGCACTTTTAGACCAGCCAGTGTCATAGAAGACGAGGACTAAATTTTCTTTTCCGAGATTATTTGGAGTGAAAAATGACTTTTTCGAAGTATGGGTTTTTAAAAAGTAAAAAAATAATTAAAAAAAATGGAATTAGGTGCAAAATTATTTTATCGAGAGAATATATGATTAAAATTAGTTCGAAAATGATTTTCCAATAACTGGGACAATAGTTTAATGCGAAAGAAAGATAAAATTCATAGGTGTAGATAAGTATTCATTTTTGATTTTCCATCTCTAAAGCAGAAGTTTCAACGCGATACCCTCTCATAAATATGCTCATATCTATGGGACTTTTCGACAGAACAATTTCCTCTTAATAGTTGCATTCATAGAAACAGGGATCTTAAGTGGACATGGAGATTCTGTATTACACAATTGGGTTGTGCTGTGCTTTTGTGTTACTGATATACACAGGGAGAATCGTGAATCTGGTTTGGTTTAGGCCGAAGAAGAAAGAAAAATGGCTGAGACAGCAAGGTCTTAAAGGAAACTCTTACAGATTCCTCTATGGAGATCTCAAAGATATCTCAATGATGATCCAAAAGGCCAAATCCAAGCCAATCAGTCTCTCAGATGATATCAAGCCAAGGATCATACCGTTCTATCTCAAAGCACTGCAAGAATATGGTATGCTTTTTAACAAGTTTCAGTGTAAATGAAAACCAAAAGTCGTGTTCAAATGTCTTTGTTACCATAACTTGCAGGTACCAACTCCTTCATATGGCTCGGGCCGCGACCAGCAGTTATAATCACAGACCCTGAACTCATAAAGGAGGCACTATCGAAGAGTTATATCTATCAGAAGCCAAGAACTGTAAATCCACTGGGAAAGCTACTTGCACGAGGAGTATTGAGCTATGAGGCAGACAAATGGGCTAAACACAGAAAAATCATCAATCCTGCTTTTCATCTAGAGAAGTTGAAGGTTTTTTCTACCTTACACCCTTTACTTAAAATTGTTTAATTGTTAGATTTATTAATATTGAGATTGCTATTCGCTACTGCTTCCTACAGCTTATGCTGCCAGCTTTCTACTTGAGTTGTGATGAGATTTTGAGCAAATGGGAACAAAGTCTGTCTCCACAAGGATCGTTCGAGTTGGACGTGTGGCCTGAATTACAAAATTTAACTGGTGATGCGATATCAAGAACGGCATTTGGTAGTAGCTACCAAGAAGGAAGAAGGATATTCGAACTTCAGAATGAACAGACTGAACACACCATCAAGGCTATGCAGTCGATCTATTTTCCTGGATGGAGGTAAAAAAATATGTTTTTATTACTAGAAGTGAACAAATTTCTTCCTTTTGAAGTTCGAAATTAATTTGCAACCCTCATGATTTTTCACAAAGATGAGTCGTCAGATCAATTTTTCATCTGCTCAGTTCCAATAATGTGATTCATTGTGCATAGGTTTGTGCCAACCAAGAGGAACAAAAGAATGAAGGAAATTGAAAAGGAAGTTCGAGAATCAATTAGAGGTGTAATAGATAGAAGATTGAAGGCAATGAAGACGGGGGAAGCACGTAATAGTGACTTATTGGGTATATTGTTGGAGTCCAATTTCCAAGAAATCGAACAAAACGGAAACAAGAGTTTTGGAATGAGCATAGACGACATTGTAGAAGAATGCAAGCTTTTCTATGTTGCTGGACAGGAGACTACTTCTGTTTTGCTCGTCTGGACGTTGATTCTATTGAGTACCCATTCAGACTGGCAGACGCGGGCTAAAGAAGAGGTCTTTCAAGTATTTGGCAGTGAAAAACCAGATTTTGATGGGTTAAATCACCTGAAAATCGTAAGTAACTTTATGAAGCATATCACACACTAGAAAAGTTTTAGACTCGCAGATTAATATTTGTGACTGTTTCTTACGTGATATTCATCACAGGTTACCATGATTTTGTACGAGGTCATGAGACTCTATCCACCAGTAGCAGCTCTTGCTCGACAGATTCATAAAGATACAAGATTGGGGAAACTATTGCTTCCGGCTGGAACACAAGTCTCATTACCGATAGTCTTATTACATCATGACCCCGAAGTTTGGGGAGAGGACGCAATGGAGTTTAAACCAGAGAGATTTAGTGAAGGAGTGATGAAGGCGCAAAAGAAAAAAGGCTTATATTTCCCATTTGGATGGGGACCTCGGATTTGCGTTGGACAAAACTTCGCCATGTTAGAGGCAAAAATGGCAATGGCTATGATTCTACAACGCTTCTCTTTTGAGCTCTCACCGTTGTATACACACGCTCCTCACACGATTATAACTCTCCAACCTCAGCATGGAACTCACGTAATTCTGCACAGGATATAGCCTGGACAAGCCATGACTTCATCTAGCTTATAATATCAGTCATTTGCATAGTTCCCTACCGGCAAATAATATGAAATTTCGATTGTATCCGATCTTTCTGTTTGTAGGATATACCGATGGGGTTTCGCCGTTGATAATTTTAATGTTCATCCATATTTTTACTATGTTAATTAGAGTTTGGAGATTCACTTTTCCATATGTAATTATTAAGGCTACTATTAAACAATTTGTCTTTGCATGAGCAGACACTCACTTTGTTCTGTGAGACTTGTGGCACTTAGATGTACAGATTTTGATTATATGAACTGATCTAGAGATTAAGAATTATTGTTACTAATCTTCGATGAACTCGTACAACGACTAGGAAATAAGGTTATTTCCGATAAAACAAAATTCCCATCAAAATCAAATTTGAGGCAGAATTTCATGTGTACCATACCTTCAAAAATTGCTTTTGATCCTTTACACAAGAATCAGTGTATAAGGCAAATTATTCTTCCGTACTCAGCTAGGTTTTCATAGCACGATAGCACACAAGCAAGTGCCCATTGTGAGCTTTAGAAACTCACTTGGCACTTGCACATTTGAAGTGCATTTCTTTCCATCATGTTAATCTAGTATCTCGTCTTCTTCGAGAACACATTACCCTTCTGAAGTGCTAAAGCTTTGCAATGTGACATTCGTAGTCTTATTTACTTTATTTCTTTTTAAAACTAAAAGCAACTTCGTCTTTCTATGTCACCTTAACGACAATTTTGAATGTAAAAAGATTTGCGATAAAATATAAATGAAGGTAAATGTCGAAGACAAACCCAACGATATACCCTTTTTCAAATACACTCCTCAAACAAGCCTATTGTTGGTCCCAAAAAATGAACTCAACAGATATTGGGCCCACCCTTGCCACGTCAAGCAATGATCCGACACGTTTCTACCGAAACTAAGCGGTAATATGGTTGGATGGAACGCGGGAGGTGCTTTCCGGCAATAGACACGATTGTTCAAGCTCCGGTGATTTGATTTCAACGGCTCTTGCGCTATCTACAAGAGCTCGATCGGTTTCCCTAAAATGAGTATCTGTTTTGTCATGGAATATGTGGAAGGATAGATAAAAGACAATCTCTTGTAATGTGTTATGATTTCAATATAGATTGTATTATTCAAGATCCAGTAAAGCAAAGTGCATGAATATGTTCTCGTGTCCTCCCCCTTTTATATACAATGAGGGGTTTATTTATACTAATCTAGCTGATGTGGTAACCGTTTAGATCTAATCCACGTTGTGACATCCCCTAGACTGAAGCCTCACATCAATGTCCAATCTTTACAATTATGGTTTTGCAGAAGATCCGTCGCTCTACTTTGTAGACTGACTCACTGGCACATATTAACGTTACAGACATTTTATGGCAGATGTCACGTTAATCAGTTTTGAGAGATCTTCGAATTTGCTATGAGGAAACGTCTGCGTTAAGCTTCAGTACTTCGGTCTTAAGGAGCCTCTGCATTCGTATGAAAGAGCCTCGAACTTAAGAGCCTCTGTTTTCACGTGAAGGAGTCTCGGATGTAGGAGCTTCTGTCTTCGTACGAAGGAGCTTCGGATTTAAGAGCCTTTGTTGACCTTGCCTGTGTTGACTTCTCCATTGACTTTTCAACTGGCTTTCTGTCCACTTGGCAAAAGGGAATGCGTGGCTGTCCATGTGAACTGCTGCCTGGAGCTTCCGATTCTAGGGGGTCACACCTATATCGACATGTACTAAATCTAATGCATTAAATTCAATTAAATGTCTCTTTCGATTACCTCTACTTCCAAAATTTCTTCAAGAAGGAAAATGAAAATTTGAATCTAAGCCCCTGTTTGTTTGCCATTTTTCCCTTCACTCTTAGAATTTTTTTGACCATTGGTGGGCCAACTTGGGCCCCGCCATTGAGATGAAAATTCAAAAAGAAGTGACTGAAGTGGGATCTCAATGATCACAAATTTCATTTTGTTAGACAAATAATGCACAACAAATATGGGCTAAAATAGGAAGCCATATGAAGAAGAGAGAGGCCAACAGGCCGTAGACGAAAAGGATTAGGCAGTAGGAAGTTTCTCTTAAAAGAGTACATGTCAATGGTATGCCATAGGACTATGACATTTCCCAATCCCATACTTTATGGCTAAGTTTCAATGCGTCATGGCTTAGATCACTTATTTTGACTAAAATAGCAAGACTACTCATAAGCCCCCATTTGGCCTCGTTAATTTATAATATATCTTTCCCTCTTCTTCTTCATCATCAATTCTTCAATAAAATAATATTAAACGTAAACAAAAAAAAAAAAAAAATACAATTCCAAAAATTATACCATTAAATAATTGGATCAAATGGAGTACATACGAAAATATCATGTGTTTTTTTGAGGGTCCCACCACTATTATTCGACCTATAATCTTAGGAGGATAATATTACATGTTCCGTACCTAACTGATATTTTAATGTGTGATTTGTAACACAATTTAATTGCATGAATCAAACTTATGTCTTTTGATTTCTTTTTCACATTCTTATTCTCAATTTTATTAAATTACCATAGTCGTTTCTTAATGATGGTTTATGTTCAAATATTATATTACATGTTTTGAAATGATGGCAAATATTTTCTCTCATTTTTGTATTTGATGTAATTTTGTTTATTTAAAAATTTGAAGGGTAAATATTTTTTTTTAATGTATTCTTAAAATGCCTTTTTTTAAAATGAAAATCATTTTTTGTTGCTTACACTACATTTTATTGCAATAAAGTTTCTCAACTTTTGCTCATTTTCACATTTCTGTTCCTTATTTTTTCCAACGCAATCTTGTTATTAATTTTTAATTAATTAGCTCATTTTGCTTCTAATGATAGTTTTAACCAAATATTATGTTAGCATGTGAAAATATTTTGTCGAATTATCCCAAAATATTTTTACATTTCTTGGGACCTACTACTATTTATAAACAATTATAAGGTTTGACATGGTTCAAAACCATACAACATACCGAATTTAGTAAAACATTCCGCGCCTGTTTGATACATATTAAAATCATATTTTTAACGGAATTTGGTAGTTTGAAATTGGGGGATTGTATTAAAATATTCAAATGGCAAATTCAATTAATTTCCTCGACACGTCCTCAGAAATACTTTTCACCATTTCAATTTTTCCTTGAAAGAGTGAATGACCATTTCAGGTGTAAACATTTATAAAATTGCTAGATGGGTTGGAAATTGAAAAGTCCAAAGTCCCATTATTTTTCCGCCAATCAACTCTAAATTATTTTTTATGCAACCGACCAAGTCGCACCAAATTAAAAATCAATTTTCCTGAAAAACTGTCGTGTTTGGGCTCCATTAAAATGAAGTTCTAGAAAAAAAATGTTTTAGTGGTTAAAAAAAAAGGAAAAGATTTAGATTGCAGTTAACATTATTTTATAAGAGAATGCGTGGTTGAAAATAAATTTTGAAAAAAAATGGAGGTCAAACAGGTTTGAATCAAACAACGGCTTAAAAAAAAAAAACTGAAAAATAGTGGAGACATTTCCCTTCTTCTTTCTGAAAGTCATCATATTTTCCAGAAAGTTAGAAGACAAGTATGCATATAAGTTATAATTCAAGAGGATAACAATTGTATTTCTGCTATCAATTATTTACAAAGTCTGATAAGTTTAAATAATACAATGGTGGAATAATCTAGAAGAGACAGTGGTTAATTTGTTCCTAAAAATGTGGACCTTGTCTGGGAATATCTTGCAACAAATTGAGTGCTAGCATTTCACCATTTAACCGTAACAAAGATGTAGCTGAAGATTCATCATTCCAGCTGCCAGATGACTGGGATTGATGGTGCTGATGATTGATCCAGCTTGGTTAGCCACATCAGCTTTAACACCCTCCTTCAAGCTAGAGGTGCTAGAGTAACTCCAAGCTTGTCCTTCAAGTAGAGGAACCTTGAGTGATTTAATCCCTTTGTTAATAAATCAGCAATCTGATCTGAGGTGGGAATGTACTTAACATCCAATTCTCTGGCAATTACTTTATTCCTGATGAAGTGAACATCTAGTTTAATGTGCTTTGTCGTGGCGTGGTATACAGGGTTTGCAGCAAGTGCTCCAGCACTCATATTATCACACCAAATGGTTGGAACTTCAGCCAGAGGTAGTTCTAGTTCTTGAAAGAGTGACTGAACCCAGGCTATCTCTGAAGTAGTGGATGCGAGTGCTCTATATTCTGACTCAGTGCTAGAGCGTGCTACTACTTGCTGCTTTTTGGAGGACCAGCTTATCAGGTTATCTCCCAGATAGACACAGTAACCAGTGGTTGATTTTCTATCATCAGGGCAGGAAGCCCAATCTGCATCTGAGTAACCATTTAGCATGAGTCTGTCACTTCTTTGAATCCAAAGTCCGTGATTTTGTGTCCCTTTGAGGTATCTTAACACCCTTTTTATTGCTTGCCAGTGTGATGAGGTTGGAGTTTGCAAGAATTGGCTTAGTTTATTCACAGCGAAAGTAATATCTGGCCTGGTATACTGGAGGTATTGCAAGCCTCCTACAGCACTCCTGTAGGTTGTAGGATTTTTCAACATTTCTCCTTCGATTTTGGATATCGATTTTCCAGCAGGTATAGGTGTTATGCATGGTTTTACATTCTGCAGTTCAAATTTCTCAAGCAAGTCTGCAATATACTTGGTTTGAGTGAGGTGAATTCCAGAGTTGTGCCATAGTACCTCAATTCCAAAGAAGTGATGTAGCCTTCCCATATCTTTTAATGCAAATCTCTTATTCAGGTTATCTATGAACTCCTGCAGTAACACTTCATCGTTACCTGTAATCACAATGTCATCTACATAGATGAGTGCAAAAATTATTTGATTTCCATTCTTGAAATAAAACAGAGAAGTGTCTGCCATTGACTGTTTAAACTTCCAGCTCAAGAAGGTGCTTTTTAGTTTTTCATTCCAGGCTCTAGGTGCTTGCTTCAAACCATAAAGTGCCTTGTTCAACTTACAGACATGGTTTGGCTTCAGTTCATCAATAAATCCCTCAGGTTGATCCATGAACACCGTTTCTTCCAGCTCGCCGTTAAGAAACGCATTGTTGATGTCTACTTGTCTGATTTTCCAATCCTTTGTGACTGCTAGAGTGAGGATTATTCTAAGAGTTGAAGGCTTGATAACAGGACTAAACGTTTCATAGTAGTCCACTCCAGGTGTTTGATGAAAACCCTTTGCCACCAGTTTGGCCTTGAACCTTTGCACTGAGCCATTTGCATTTTGCTTGAGTTTAAACACCCATTTATTTCCCACAATATTGAATTTTGGTGAGTAAGGGACCAGTTCCCAAGTTTTAGCTTTTGTTAAAGCCTTGAATTCTTCCTGCATTGCTTCCTTCCAGTCTTTGTTCATCATGGCATCAGTTACATTTTGAGGTTCCGAGGGCGTTTCAGTTGCCTTTCCAAGATAGATCTTTCGTTTGAATATTCCAGCCTTTGCTCTAGTAACCATAGGGTGTAAGTTTCCTGTTCTGTGCTGAAGTACTCCTTCATTGTTACAGTTATCAGGCTGCACAGGGATCTCATTGATCTGAGGTATATTTGCTTCTTCCTCTGCAGACTCTGTTTCAGTATTTCCTTCAGTATTACCAGATTCATCATCGTGTAGTGCAGCATTGTCATTCAGGTCAGAGGACCAGTGATGTTCTGCTTGAGAGGCTTGAGAGAGAAATCTACCAGTGGGACCTGAATTTGTGTTTTGCTCAGAGGAAAGTTGAAAAGGAGAAACGATGTTTTCTATCATAGTTGGATCTGAATGAGTTTTGGTAGGGATTGAAGGTTCAAACGGGAATTCAGATTCATTAAATACAACATGCCTTGAGATATATAGCCTACCAGCAGGATTTATGCATTTGTAACCTTTATGTGACTCACTGTAACCTAGGAAGATGCATTTTGTGGAATGAAAACTGAATTTATGATTTTGGTAGGGTCTTAAACAGGGGTAGCAGGCACACCCAAACACTTTTAAGGTCTGATAATCTGGTTTCTTATTGTATAAAGTTTGATAAGGTGATTTTTGTTGGAGAACTGGTGTTGGCAATCTATTGATAAGGTAGGTAGCCGTTTGAAAAGCTTCCCACCAGTATCTCAGAGATAATTTGGCTTGTGCAAGAAGTGTCAGGCCTGTTTCTATTACATGCCTATGCTTTCTTTCTACCCTGCCGTTTTGAGATGAGGTATAGGGGTAAGGATGCCTGAACTCTATTCCCTCTTGGTTTAAGTATCTAGTGAAGGTTCTATACTCTCCACCCCAGTCTGCCTGCAGGGTTTTGATCTTACAATTTAGCTTGTTTTCAATCAGCTTTTTGAATTGAACGAACACATTCAAGGCTTCAGATTTTTGTTTTAAAGGATAAATCCACGTGAACCTACTACAGTCACCTAGAAATGATATATAGTACTTAAAACCTGAGGTGGAAGCAATGGGAGCCTGACCCCATATATCAGTAAAGATTAGTTCCAAGGGATTTTTAGCGTGTGAGGCAGATAGATGAAAGGGCAGTAAGTGCGATTTTCCAAGCTGACAGGCATTGCAAAATGGTCTGATATCATTTTTCTTAATTTTGACATTACAGAGTTTGAGCACTTGGTTCATCACTTGGCTAGATGGATGACCAAGTCTCTTGTGCCATACATCACTTGTGGAATTAAAGGACTCAGGACTCGAAGTAACTGAGGATAGACTGCAAAGAGAATTGTTATTTAGAACTGACTCTTGAGTGGAATTCTTGACTGTTTGATTTGGAAAGTCCAGCTGGTACAATCCCTCTTCAAGCCTCCCTTGTAATATCACCTCCTTCGTTAACTTGTCCTTGACAAAACAACAATCAGTGTGAAATTCCATGTACACATCATTGTCAGAAGTTAACTTAGAAATGCTGATAAGATTCTTTTTAATTTTGAGCACATGGAGGAGTTTATTTAAAACTAGAGTTCTGTCATTTAAAACTGGAATATGTGAAGTGCCATAATGAGAAATTTGTAACTTACTTCCATCTCCTACCATTACTTTCTCCTTACCAGCATATTCGTTGATACCAGTGAGATTTCCCTTGTCTGAGGTTATGTAACTGCTGGCTCCAGTGTCTGCATACCAAGCTGGATCATTGAATGTGCTGGGACCTGCGATGAGTGCTGCAGGTGAGTTGTTATAGCCAATTTTCTGGTTTGGTGGAGCCCCAGTGTATCTATCATCATATCTAAAATTGCATATGTTGGCTTTATGGCCTAATTTCCCACAGACTTGACAGGTTGGTGGTCTATCACTTGAGCCATACAGGCTTCCTCCTCTACTTCTTCCTCCTCTGAAATTGCTGAAGTTTGTGAATCTACTACCAAAATTAGGCCTGTAGGATCTGGTGCCATAGTGACTTGAACCAGATCTATGGGAGAAATTGGCTGAGGTTTGACTGATGTTCAGTTCAGCCATGTCGTTTCTTAGTGAGTTGAGATGCTCAAGTCTGCTTTCATATGTCATTAATGTTGACTGAAGTTCACTCCAGGATATGTAGTCCCTGCTATTAATTTGAACTACAATGGGGGTATATTCCTCGTCTAATCCAGCTAAGATTTGTGTGACCAAATCTGTGTGAGGCACATTCTTTCCAGCTATTTCAAGGTTATCAGCCAGTTGTTTAACCTTGTTCAAGTATTGGTCAATGCTCATATTTCCCTTCCTTGCCTTTTGCAGTTCACCAGTGAGGAAGGTAATTCTGGACCTGTTCTGCACTCCATAGCTTTCTTCGATTGCTGTCCATAGCTTCTTGGAGTTTGTGGCACCCATTACCCTCATTGCAATGTCTGATGTCATCGATGAATATAGCCAGCCCATGAGTAACTGGTCAGTTGACATCCATTTGCCAAACTCAGGATTCTTAACCATTTCGATGATGGTTCCAGTGTCACTTGTGACCTGACTGTCAATGAATTCTTGGGGACACACCTTTGTCCCTGAGATGTACTCCTCAAGATTGTGACCTCGTATGATAGGTAAAATCATATTTTTCCATAGCAGAAAATTGTTTTTGTCCAACTTGACTGAAACAACTTGAGTGAGATTGACTCCAAAGGGAGAGAAGCTGCTATTTCCTATCAGAGGTGTGGCTGTGCTGCTAGAGGCTGAAGCTGGTGCAGCGAGTGGATCAACATTTTGGGGGGTATTGGTATTGCCGGCGTCTACCATAGTTCACTGCTCTGATACCAAGTTATAATTCAAGAGGATAACAATTGTATTTCTGCTATCAATTATTTACAAAGTCTGATAAGTTTAAATAATACAATGGTGGAATAATCTAGAAGAGACAGTGGTTAATTTGTTTCTAAAAATGTGGACCTTGTCTGGGAATATCTTGCAATAAATTGAGTGCTAGCATTTCACCATTTAACCGTAACAAAGATGCAGCTGAAGATTCATCATTCTAGCTGCCAGATGACTGGGATTGATGTTGCTGATGATTGATCCAGCTTGGTTAGCCACATCAGCTTTAACAATATACAAAGTGACTTTTCACCACAATTTCCTGTTAATACCTTTATATATTCATGCAGTACACAGGTGTAGAAGGAGACTTGTAATTGAGCAGTGTATTGTAGGCGGACATGGAGATTCTGTACTACACAATTTATGTGTGTTGTACTTCTGTGTTGCTGATATACACATGGAGGTTTCTAAACTGGATTTGGTTTAGGCCTAAGAAGGTGGAAAAATGCCTGCGGCGACAAGGTTTGAATGGAAACTCCTATAGATTCCTCCGGGCAACTTACAAAATACTCCAAAAATTAGGGCCTTTTGAAAAATCATATGAAAAGTATTTTGGAAGTAAAAAAATACTGTGTCACTTGACACAATGTCGCTTTTTAAAGTTAAGTATTACTTTTTAATTAAAAAAATGACATACAATCTCGCTTTTATTAAAAAGTGTTGTTTGTTACTAAAAAAAGTGACAAAAATTTTAACAAAGTGATGGGAAAAAAGTGACAAACATTATAAAAATGCACAAAAATTCCAAAAAGTGATAAACATTCAAAAAATGGCAAAACACTAATCAAATCCTTAGAAACGGTTTAATAAAGTGACAGAAATTAAAAAAGTGACGACTAAAAAAGTGACAAAATATCAATCAAAATATTGGAATCAATTCAATAAAGTGACAGAAATTAAAAAAATATGATAAAAACTCAAAAAAGTGACAACATTAAAAAAAGTGAAGAAATACCGATCAAAACCTTGGAATCAATGCAATAAAGTAATAAAAATTAAAAAAATGACAAAAACTCAAAAAAGTGACACTCCAAAATGTGAGAAATACCCTAAGAAGTGAAATAATATTTAACATCAATCAAAACTTTAGAAGAGATTCAAGGGATGATTGATTTTCTTTTGCATGTTGTCTATTTGTAATTATGCTTCACTTCTATTAACAGAAAATAGAACATAACTTTATTTTTATTAACATAACTACCAATAAGTTGGAAGTCATAAAAATTCAAAAAAGTGACATTTTTTTTCTAGGATCAAACTTCTTGATTCTCCTATATTTTGGGGGTAGTTTTGAAAAAAAACATGATAAAGTTGGATTAAATGATAATTAGGTATATTTGATCGTACAAAATACACTAAAACCTAAAAATCACGGCTACCACAAAAATCAGCCTCCAAACTAGAAAAATCAAGGGAAAATTGGAAGAAGAAAGAAAAAATCTTCCACAAATTTGTTCATTATTCAAAACTTTGAAAAAAATCAAGACTACTTCAATATTGAAAGCTCTGGAAAAAGATCAAGAAAATCTTCCTGTAATACATAAACAAAATTACAGGTTTTTTTATAATGTGTTTGGCTCATTGTTTAATTAGTTCCCCAATTTTGTTATTTTAAGATTATTTAGTATTCTCTTTGCATAGATTATGAATGTAACAACCGTAATTATCAATTTCAGCTAAATGATTAATATTTGTGAAGTTTCTTTTGGATGATTTTGTTATTGTGATTGGAAATATGTCTGAAAATAACTTCGTTGAATTTTAGAGGAAATAGATTGCGTCAATACATATGAAAAATTAGTTTTGAATCAATTAAATCATTGATACATGCAAATTGTTTGACAAAAGGAGAATGTAAATTTTGTCAATTTTCTATGAAAAAATGACATTCTATCACTTTTCTCAAAAAAAAAAAAAAAAGTTATGCTAGATTCTTGTAGCAATTACCTAGATGCATACGTGTGCATTTTTGAAAATTTGAACATACAAATTCAAACCCTATTTTATGGTAATACATATGAAAAACAAAATTTTAAATCAATTAAATCATTGATGCATGCAAGGTGTTTGATACAAGGAGAATGTGAATTCTATTACTTTTCTATGAATGTTATGTCACTTTTCACAAAAATAAAAAGAAGTTACACTATATCTTTGAAACAATTAACTAGACGCATACATGTACATATTTGGAAGTTTGAACATACAAATTCAAGCCATATTTTATGGTAAATCAATTAAATCATTGATGCATATAAGGTATTTGACACAAGGAGAATGTGAATTCTGTCAGTTAATTAAATACGTAATTATTTAGCCAAAAGCTAAATTTTTTACATAAAACTTATTTTTAAATTAGTCCCTCGATACCTCAAAATGAACAAAACATATCAAGATGAAATAGATGAAAATTTATTTTTGGTTGTTAGAAATGACGTTACTTTTGTTGTTAGTATTTTCTTCTTGGGGTTTTACAGTAATTGCAATAGAAGCATGGGATTGTAGATTTTGATTCATCTAATAAATCAGAGAGTTGGGGAAGAATAAGGGAAAGAGAATGATTTAGCTTCAGCGGGTGACTTCAATCCGACTTTACACAATCCGACTTTTTTTGAATTTCTGTTACTTTTATTTTTGTCACTTTTTTTTGAGTGATTTTAATGCATCACTTTTAAAAATTTTCTATTAGTTGTTTGAGCTTGTCACTTTTTTTTTTTTTTTTTTCTATCACTTTTTTTGAATTTGTGCCATCTTTTTTATTGACACTTTTTTTTAAAAAAAAATTCTGTCATTTTCTTTGAATTTTTGTCACTTTTTTTAGTATTAGTCACTTTTTTGAATTGTTGTCTTTTTTTTAGTGTCACTTTTTTCTTTTTTTTTTTCTAAAATTTCTATCATTTTTTTTGGGTGAATTTTGTCACTTTTTAATAAAAGTGACATTGTATCACTTTTTAATAAAAAAGTTAAGTGCAATGTCACTTTTAATATCACTTTTTAATAAAAAAAATGACATATAATATTACTTTCATTAAACAGTGAAGTGAAATACAATGAGACAGAAATTAAAAAAAAAAAGTAAAAAAAAAAGGTGATAGGAAAAAGTGACAGACTAAAAAAGTGACATGAATTCAAAAAAAGTGACAAACGTTCAAAAAAATGACAAAAAGTTAAAAAAAAAACTGCAAACATTCAAAAAAATGACAAAACACCAATCGAAAACAAAACATTCATACCAAGTTTGGTTGAAGCCATTTCAAAGAAACAAAATAAAGTAGAACTCTCAAGACCAATAGACTAGTAATAACACAGAAACTTGGAGATAAGTCCTTAGACAATTAGACGTAATTTAGCATTCCTTAGTAACCAACTAGGCAGCAGAGCCTCCAGTCTGGTGCAACTTAGCATCAATCTCATATCATCCTCCATTTCCAGTTGTAAAGAATATATTCAAAATTAAACTTTTTTTCCTTTAGATTAGAGAGCATACAAGAAACAGGAAGAGGATATGGAGAGAGATTGTAAATGCCTGGGAAAAGAACAAGAAATCAATCAAATAATAGGGACAAAAAGACCCACCAAACCATGAACTCCAATTTTGATCTCTCATAAACAACTCATTCCCAATTATCCCCCAAAACTCCATCACTTTGTCTTTCTTTTCATGCTTTATTGCATTAACAATATAATACCCCAAAATAGACTGCTCTAATATCGACATTGTAGCGAGCAATGTAGAATGAGAATGAGAAAAACATCGCTCAAAGAAACTGAGCAAATCAATCAACTTTTTAGCCACGAATTTGGGGATGTAGACAGAAAAAATCAAATCTAAAATCTTATCGACTTCAAATCCCTTGCCAATATCAGTTCCCAGCTTTTTTTTTCCAAAAGATTGGAGAGTTTCTGTAAATCCTCCAAATACCAGAAATTCTCTAATGAGTTCCTCTGCAAATTGCATGCTCTCCATCCCAGAATTGCTTGAAACTGATTATTTAAGGGAAAAATTAGGCGTTAAATTGAACTGGGGGGAAATTAGGAAGTATTAATTACTGTGATAGAGGTTTTAATTTGTTTTTAAGTGTACTAATCTAATTTGTCAATTTTTTAGAGTACCCAGCCCAATTTCCTCTTCCTTTACGGTGATATGAATGATTTGATGAGTATGATCCACAAAGCCAAATCAAAGCCAATCAATATCTCTGATGATATCAATCCAAGAATAATACCCTTATACCTCAAGATACCGCAAGATTACGGTATATTTATTAAATTTTAGTTCTTGTTATTTTAGAGAACAGAAAGTAGAGGAGAAACAAGTTTAGCCCAGTTGATCTTCTAGCATGACTGGAAATTCTATAACACAACTTGTTACAAGGTTATTTAAAGGGTATAGCAATAGGGTTTTTTATCCACAACATGGCCAGTTAAACCGGTTTCATGTAAGTAATTAATTAACCTTAATACCAAGATCTTTAGAATTCATGATTTTCACATATAGATTTAATTGATCAAGAAACATTCTTTGATCCATAACAATAATTAAAAGATTTAAACCAGCAAAACAGAAACTAGTAAAATCAAGAAACTGTTCTCTCTCTTTTCCTGTATGTAATTGAATATTTTAATTTGATAAGTTTCATTCATGTTTATGGGCAGAGAGAGATAATTTCATGGGCCATAAAAAACTACTCACTTTCCATCAAAGTTGACAGTTATAAGACTGTCACTTCTAGCCAATAGGATTTTAATAATAATAAACCACTTTAATTAATTTATTAATAATATTACTTGAGCCACATTAATTGGTCTTACATTTCCAACTTGGCTATGGCTTTTTGATAGATTGTCTCAAGGGGTAAAAAGACCTCTATCTTCGATAGTTTTCTGGGGGTAATACAGAGCTGCTCTTACTTCTTGATTTATCTCCTCCTTTGCATCTACATCTTGTTCACGTCTCTTATCTAACCTTGAATCCGCAGGTAGAGACCCATTTCTTTTGTGATCGAGCTTCTCAATTCTTAAGTTTCCGATTATAGATGAGATGGAAATAGATTGGTCGATGAAAACTGGTTATTCATTTGGAATCTAATCCAAAGAAATTAGTGTAAATAACCCAAAAGTATTATCATTCAAAGTGTTCTAATTTTCAACTTGAATTATCTTCTCTTCCGTCAATTTGGCGTGCAGATTCTAACTTGTAGCCTCGTACCATTTTTCCTAAATATGCTATTCTCTTCTGAAAATCTTGATTTCATTTTATTCTTGTTGCCATAACATGCAGGTAACAACTCCTTCATATGGCTTGTGTAAGAAATATCAGTCGAAAATAGTGATGAAGGAAAGGTTGAATGAAAGAGAAGAATGGAACACGAATTGAACTTTTAATTCTGTAATTCTCATTGAAAAAATAGTGAGTACAATCACACACACACACACATATATATACAATGCAATGTAACAAACCTATACAATTGTCAAAATATTATTGCACACTAATCATTACAATAAATAACTAAATTGGAATCTATTCTAACTTCCAGCATGTGCACCAGCAGCCTCCACACCAGTGCACTCCTTGTGACCGTATCCTTCCAGCATCTTCTTAATTCTATTGGTCTGTTGCAAATATAATTTCAATAGCCCCCCTCAAGATGGAGAGTAATGCTTTCTACTCCCATCTTAGATAAATGTGAGTAGAGGATGTTAGAGCCAAGAGACTTAGTAAATATATCAGCAAGTTGCCAACCTGTTCGAACATGTTTAGTAACAACACTCCATTCTTGTATTTTCTCACGCACAAGGTGGCAATCTAATTCAATGTGCTTCGTCCTTTCATGGAACACAGGATTAGCCGCTATGTGCAATGCTGCTTGATTATCACAAAACAATTCAGCTGGCTGGGAATGTGATATCTGTAAATCATTGAGAATATACTTAATCCATGTTATTTCGCAACAAGCGGCAGCCATTGCTCTGTACTTCGCTTCTGCTGAAGACCTGGATATGGTATTTTGTTTCTTTGATCTCCAAGACACAAATGATGGACCAATAAATACACAATAGCTGGTTATTGATCTCCGAGAGTTTGGATATGCTCCCCAATCAGAATCACTGTAGGCCTCAATTTGCAAATCAGAGGATTAAAAGAATAATAATCCTTGGCCTGGTGATTGTTTGATATACCTTAGCACCTAATGTGCTGCATTTAGGTGTGGCATTCTAGGTGTTTGCATATACTGACTCAACAAATGAACCGAATAGGAGATATTAGGTCTAGTAATCATTAAGTAAAGTAATCTTCGTATCAGTCTCCTGTACATTGCAGGATCCGAAAGAATTTTCCCTTCATCCTTTGACAACTTTATATTTTGATCAAGCGGTATCTTAGTTGGAATTGCTCAAATGGTACCAGAATCTACCAGAATATCCAATACGTATTTCTTTTGGCAAAGCTGAATTCTCTTCGTCGATCGAGCCACTTCTATTCCAAGAAAATATCTCAAGTTTCCCAGATCTTTAATTTTGAATTTATCATCAAGTGAAGCCTTAAGTGAGTTAATGACCTTCACATTATCTCCAGCAATTATTATGTCATCCACGTATATCAGAACGATTGTGAATGAGTCACTAGTGTTTCTTGTGAATAAACTATGATCAGCCTTCGATTAATTAAATCCTTGGCCAATGATGAAGATAGACAACTTTGAGTACCATTGTCTAAACGCTTGCTTTAAACCATACAAACTCTTATTAAGTTTGCAAACTTTTGAGGTTCTATCAACACAATAACCAGGGGGAACTTGCATGTAAACTTCCTCCTCCAAGTCTCCATGTAAAAATGCGTTATTCACATCAAATTGATGCAAGTACCAGCCTTTCACTACTGCTACTGCAAGTAGTGTTCTTACGGTTACCAATTTGGCTACTGGTGAGAAGGTCTCATGATAATCAATCCCTTCCAATTGCGTGTATCCCTTTGCCACTAGCCTTGCTTTGTATCTTTCAACTGTTCCATCAGCATTGAACTTCACTTTATAAACCCATCGACGCCCTATAGGTTCCTTTCCGGGCGGCAGAATCATCACAGTCCATGTCTGATTTAACTCAAGAGCATCTATTTCAGCTTGCATCGCTTTATACCATTCAGGATGCTTGACAGCTTCTTGGTAGGTAACAGGTTCTGATTGTGTTATCATGGATGCGAAAAAGGTTTTGTATTTATCAGATATCCTATGATATGAAAGAGTTAAACATAATGGAAAAGGACTACCTGAAATTGTAGCACCTTTCTGTTTGCAGGACTCTTGTGAATGGATGAGTGAGGAGGCTTGTTGGCAAATAAAATCCTGAAGATAAGCTGGTGCTTTCGTGTTTCTGTCAGATCTTCGAGGCATATGTGAATTTCTTGGGAGATTGGGTGATATTTCAGCTTCATCAGAGGGTTGATTATCTTCTGAAAGGGGTATATTTTGACCAGAGTTTTGTGCTGGCTCAACTTGTGATTGTAGATTGGAGTTGGCAGAGAAATTTAGATCTACTTGGCCTGGTTGAGGAAAGGCCAAGTCTGCAGGATTTGGTAGTTTGTGAGGGATAGTTGACAGATCATTATCAGTCTTGTCACTTGGTGTTTTGTAAGGGAATATGTATTCATGGAATACCACATCTCTTGATAAAAAAATCTTGTTGGTTTCCAAGTCAAGTAGCTTGTAACCTTTAGTACCAAATGGATATCCCAAGAATACATATCTCCTTGCTTTTGAATCAAATTTATGTCTGTTGTGTGCAAGTGTGACAGCAAAAGCTAGACAGACAAAGACTCTGAGCTTGGAATAACAAGGTTCAGTTTTAAAAAGGACCTCAAATGGAGTTTTATTGTTAAGGATGGGGATAGGTGTTCTGTTTATCAAGTAGACTGCAGTTAGGACACACTCACCCCAATACAACATAGGCAGCCCACTTTAAAACTTTAATGCTCTGGCTACATTCAAGATGTGTTGGTGTTTCCTTTCAACAATTGCATTTTGTTGGGGAGTTTCTACACATGTAGTTTGATGTATGATGCCATTTTAGAATAAAAAGGTTTTAAATTGAACTCCCTTCCATTATCAGTTCTGATGACCTTAACTTTGGAATGAAATTGAGTTTCTATCATGGCATAAAAGCTTTGTAAAATAACAGACACATCAGATTTTAGTTTCAACAAATAAATCTAAGTGCACCGACTATGATCATCAACAATAGTAAAGAAATATTTCGATCCATCATAGGCAACATCAGTACAGGGCCCCCACAAATCATAATGGATTAAATCAAAAACACTCTCTGATATGTGATGGCTAATATCAAAGGGCAATCTATGCAACTTGGCTAAGGGACATATAGAACAGGGTGTATTTTTTGTCTTAAATTTGTGGGTGCAGATTGGTCAGATGTAATCTGGAATCTGAAGGGTGTCCCAATCTGAAATGCCATAGATCGAAGTCATCTTGATTGAAAGCGGTAGAAGTGGATAGAGTAGTTTTGTTAACTAACTTAGGTAGATCCTGAATTAATCTGGTAGGGGAAATCTCCTTTTGTACCAAGTGATACAAGCCTCGCCTCACTTCACCCAGACCAATCGTCCTCCAAGCTAAAAGGTCCTGCATATAACACAAATCAGAAGAGAATATGAGGTAACAATTAGATGTTTGAGCAAGTTTTCTGGCTGATATCAGGTTGAAGGAAAATGATGGGACGCACATGACATCATGAAGTATCAGATTATTTGTGAGCTTAACATTTCCTATATGAGTTGTTAACGCTATTTCACCGTTAGGGAGAACGACAGATTGAGTGACTTTAGACTTAACAGTGGTGAGAAATGAAAATGAGCAGACCATATGGTCTGTTGCTTCTGTGTCAATAACCCAAGGTGCAACAGATCCATTCTTACTCTTTGTGTTGTAGGCAGATAAGGACATGTGAATACCAGAAATTTTTGATGTGTCTACTTGTTTGGAAGATTCACTGGTTGTTGGTTTAAGTAGAGCCATCAGCTGAGCATATTGCTCTTGAGTTAAACTGACTTGATTTCTGTCATTAGTCTGCTGCTGTGCTGGTTCCATGGAAGATGCATCATTATCTGTGAAGGTGACATTGGCCTGTGTCCTTCCATATGGTTTATGATTTGGTGGATATCCATGGATTTTGAAACAATTGTTAATAGTATGGCCTGGCATCTTGCAATGGGTGCATCCAGGTTTATCCCTATTTGCCTTAAGACACCTCTCCAATGAATGACCTCCCATCTTACAAAAGGTGCAATACTACCTTCTTTGGACCCCAGGACTTCTCCTCTCTACTTCCCTTGGATAGTTCTTTGATAACAATGCCATTCTTCCAGCTGCAGATTCATCAATGGAGATATCCCTCCTTTTTTCTTCTTGTTGGATTATTGAATAGACTTCATTAAGTTTGGGAAAAGGCTTTATCAATAGAATCTGAGCTTTGAGACCTTTGTAGGAGTCATTGAGTCCCATTAGAAACTTCATAACCCAGTCTCTTTCTTGATTACTAACTACTGTCCTCAGTTCTCCACAGGTGCAGTTGGGAATGCACTCGTAATTCATCAGTTCATCAAGCAACGTTTTCAGTTTTGAAAAATAAGTACTTACAGTGTCTTGACCCTGCACTAGTGTTGCAATCCCCTGCTTCACTTCAAAAATTCTAGGAGCATTTTGCTGAGCCAATCGCTGCTCTAGCTCCAACCACAGCTGCTGTGCCATTTTTGCATACAGGGTGCTTGCTTTGATGTCCATTGTCATTGTGTTTTGAAGCCAGGTGATGACTATATCATTATACCGAAGCCAATGCTCTATCAAAGGACTGTCAACCTTAGTTGGTCCACAAATACTCCCATCAATGAAGCCTAATTTGTTCTTAATTCTAAGAGCCCTTTTCATGGACCTTGCCCAAGAATGATAGTTAGTAGAATCCAGCATTTAAGTAACCAGTAATGCTCCAGAATTTTCATTAACTCCTATGAAATATGGACTGTTAGGTAGAAAGGGATCCTGTGCATTTGGATTTGGATTTGAGCTTAAGTTTTGAAATGGAGTTTGATTTTGATTTTGATTTTGATTTATATTGGAACTAACATTGTTTTCTTCATTTTCAGCCATTCTCGCTCTGATACCATGTAAGAAATATCAGTCGAAAATAGTGATGAAGGAAAGGCTGAATGAAAGAGAAGAATGGAACACGAATTGAACTTTTAATTCTGTAATTCTCATTGAAAAAATAGTGAGTACAATCACACACATATATGTATATATATATACAATGCAATGTAACAAACCTACATAGTTGTCCATGGGCGGACTTGGGGGGGGGGGGGGCCGCACGTGCCCCCCCCCAACTTTCAGATTTTTTTTTTTTTTGTAAAATCACGTTTGGTATCGATTGAAATTTTAATTTTAATCTAAATCAAAGTTAATAATTAATTTTAATAACATATTTTATGAAATTCATAACTGTTTAATTTTCATCAAAATTTACTAAAATTTTGATTTTAATCTCCACCAAATATGGGCAAAATCAAAATAAATTTGAATTTTGAAATATACTAATTTTAAAAATTATCTGACGATTGTACGTTAATCGAATCTACAAATTGCTTATATAATTTCGAAGTTTATTTCAAAAACTACATTATGGACATATTGAATAGTTCAAACATATATCGAAAATAGTTAAAAATACGTTAAACGTGAACCTTTAAAAAGACGTCTAACTCTCATTTAAAAAAATTTAATTATATCATTAACATTTATTATTTTTGCGATACAAATTTTTAAATGTAATTTTCATCATTTAATTAGGAAATTTTCAAAAAATTTCGAAATTTTACATCTGAAAAAGTCATATCCCATGTAAATTTTCGGATGTAAAATTACATGGGGTAAGATTTTTTTGGGCATAAATTTTCGTTGTAAAATTTCTCCCAACTTCTTTACAAGTTCGATTGTGCCCCCCCAATGTAAAAGTTCTGCGTCCGCCCCTGCAGCTGTCAAAATATTATTGCACACTAATCTTTACAATAAATAACTAAATTGGAATCTATTCTAACTTCCAGCATGTGCACCAGCAGCCTCCACACCAGTGCACTCCTTGTGACCGTATCCTTCCAGCATCTTCTTAATTCTGTTGGTCTGTTGCAAATATAATTTCAATAGCTTGGACCAAGACCATCAGTTATAATCACGGACCCAGAGCTCGTAAATGAGGTCCTAACTAAGAATTATATATACTAGAAGCCACAAATCATGAATCCACTGGCCAATATGATTTCACAAGTAGTGAGCTATGACGGAGATAAGCGGGCCAAGCACAGAAAAATCATTAGCCCTGCTTTCCATTTTGAGACGTTAAAGGTTTTCGCTATCTTATACGAAGTGCTTACATGTGAAAGATAACTTATTTCTGATGATATCGCTTGTTCACCCCTACTTCCTTCAGCTTATGATGCCAGCTTTTTATTTGAGCTGCGACGAGATTTTGGGCAAATGGGAACGTAGTCTGTCTTCTGGAGAATCACTCGAATTGGACGTGTGGCCTTATGTAAGGGATTTGAGCCTCAAGAACATGCGGAAGCAATCAATTACTCACCAAAAATAACGAGAACAATTTACCCAAAAGAAAATCAATTGTTACAATGGGCTCAGAAATTCACAAAGACATTGTACCCGTCTGTACAATATAGTAGCGGCCTTAAAACACCCAAACCCTAAGACAATAGATCAAGAAGCTACTCCAATGGACCGATCAAACAAATCGACCTTCAACTCACAAATCCCCTTCAATCACTAAGACAATATCACAAAGATAATATTCACTAAGAACAATGATTAAAACCAAGTGTTTTAATCCCTCACAAAGAGCAAAACCAAAGAAGGAAGAAGTGAGAAGAACACGAAGCCGAAACCCTTTTCACGCACCAAGCAAAAGGATAATCTCTCTGTTTCTCTTTTACGCACAAAGCCAAAGAATAATGGAATGAATAATACCAACAGAAATGGACCAGCAAGAATATATAAAGGTCCAACCATCAACCAATTAATTCAGCCCATTAATCCACTAATTAACTAATAAGCCCACTTATCAACTAAGCAAACCCATTTGTTAACCGGGCCAGAGCAACTAACTTGGATTTATTACTTGGGCTTGGGTATTGGGCCTGAAACTAATATTGTGTTATTGGGCAATGGTAATGTATCCGTTCCAACAATATTTGGGCCACGCCCATTTCATCATCGCCCCATAGTTGAATATAAATGACAAAATTGGCATCAATATTCAACACCTTATCTACAAAATTTATCCAGTGATGCAATATCAAGCACGTCATTTGGTAGTAGCTACCAAGAAGGAAGAAGGATATTTGACCTCCAGAGAGAACAGGCTGAACACCTCCTCAAGGCTGCTCGGTCAATCTATATTCCTGGATGGAGGTAACATAATATGTTTCTACCCTTATGAAATTAGTACTAAATTAATCCTCATTTTTTCTCCCAGAGATGATTATTCAGAAGAACAATTTTCATCTGCTCAGCTCTGACTACGTGGTTCCCGACTTACCCTCTGAAGTGATATACCTTGTGTACAGGTTTGTGCCTACTAAGATGAACAAAAGAATGAAGAAAAATGAAAAGGACGTTCAAGCATCAATTAGGGATATTATCGATACGTGAAGGCAATTACGGCGGGGGAAACACATAATGATGACTTACTGGGCATATTGTTGGAATCCAATTTTAAAGAAATCGAACAACATGGAAACAAGAGTTCTGGAATGAGCATAGACGAATTTGTCAAAGAATGCAAGCTGTTCTATTTTGCTGGACAGGAAACCACTTCTATGTTGCTTGTCTGGACATTGGTTTTATTGAGTACACATTCAGACTGGCAGATAAGTGCTAGAGAAGAGGTCTTGCACGTATTTGGTAGCAAGAAGCCAGATTTCAACTGGTTAAATCACTTGAAAATCGTAAGTAATTTTCATTTAAAAATAACATTACGATGGAAACGCTCTTTATAGCCCATTACGCTCTCGAAAATGAATAGGTGAATTAATCAAACATTAGAACTTGCTGTTCGTTGGCATAGTATATGGGAGAGTAGATTTTTAACTCAGCTAAGCCAAATGAAGATATGTGACTCATTTATACCCTGTTTATAACTCTTATGAGATCTTCATCTCAGGTTACCATGGTTTTACATGAGGTCCTGAGATTGTATCCACCACTAGTTGCTGTTAATCATATAGTTCATGAAGAAACAAGACTGGGGAAACTATTGCTCCCAGCCGGGACTCACATTTCACTGCAAACAGTCTTGTTACATGATGACCGCGAAATTTGGGGAGAGGATGCAATGGAGTTCAAACCAGAGAGATTTAGTGAGGGATTGTCTAATGCACAGAAGAAACAAGGATTATATTTTCCATTTGGGTAGGAGCCTAGGATATGTATCGGACAAACTTTCGCCATGATAGAGGCAAAAATGGCGATGGCCATGATCCTACAACGTTTCTTTTTTGAGCTCTCACCATCCCATACGCATGCTCCTCACTCGGTTATAACTCTTCAACCTCGGCACGGGGCTCACCTAATTCTGAACAGGATATAGCCTGGATAAGTCAAAAATTATCAAGCGTATACTACAGTCATTTGCATAGCCCCTTACTTCTCATGATTTCTAAGTTTATAATAGTTAAAATTTCATTGGCTTCAAGTAAGACCGATCTTTCTCCCTGTAAAGTATTTTGGGCTATGAAGCACGAACAATACTTCTACTAGGATGACATGTTCATGTCCGACACGTGTTATGTCATGTTGGTACACTCGCTAGACGCTTCATGACATGTGTTCGACCTGCAATCTGGCATGTCGTATTTTTCATGAAGTGTTTAAATTTCCGACACTTGAAGGATACAACAAAAATCAAAACTAAAAACAGCATTGATTTTTTAAAAATTAAAAAAGTAGAAAAATAAAGATACAATATATAAATGTAAATTTCTAAGTATTTATATTTAATCCTGTCCTAGACTAAAGATATGGGGATTTCTATTTGGATAAATAATAGTCATTGGAATGGTGTTATACTCACAGTATTAGACAATACAACATTAAGATTTTAATTTCTTCTCCTTTCTTAATATTGTCTAGTGTTATCTAGTGTGCATTACCTAATATGCATTCTGATGTATAAATTTGATGTTTAGAAATTGATTTAGAAAATAGAAATTACTGTTACTAATCTTTAATAAACCGAGACAACGATCCAAACTCCCATTGAAACCATGTACAAGACAACATTCCATGTAGGTCTAGCACATCAGATAAACACAAAAAAGAAAGAAAAGTGAGAGGATTACAACTTGATTTTAGAAGATAAAAAAAAAATGAAGTATGGGTGCTAGTTAGGGGGAAATTTGGCCAAATAACCTCCCTCAACAATGATTTTGGATAAATGGCCTTTGACCAACAATGAAATAGAATAAAAAAAATGAAAATATTTTAATGATAAAATGACAAAATTGTCCTTCAATTTATATCAAATTATTTACTCAACTTCTTTCATTTCACTTTCTTCTTTCTTTTTCATTTTCACCCATTTTCAACAGCCACATAAGGACCCCCATTCCACCACTTTTCGGTCACCCAAACCATCGGACTCCACCACCCCTAACCTCGTCTCACTCTCATCTACAACCTCTAACCAACCATTATCCATGAAACCACCAAAATTAGCAACAAACCAACCCAAAAAACTAGTTCTCGCCCACTCTTCTTCTGCCGGAAAACCTAACTCCGGCGACACCCATGGTCGGCACCACCACCAGTGGATAGCACTAACCCAGACGACGAACACCATGACTTAACATCGACCAATAATGCACCAATTCGATCTGTTGTTGCTCAAAAAGGTCCGTAGTCGCGATGTAAAACGACACTACAGTCCTTATCTGCAACGTAAAATGACACTACAGTCGTTATCTGCTGTAATTTGATTTTTTCAATGAAACGACCTCTAATAACTTATTAACATGTATAACACAAAAAGATTGACAAGCTACAAAAAACGATTGAAATGATATAACTTTTATATTTATCTAGATAATGAAAGAACAAGTCATTACTGGAAAAGTAGCAAAATATTGGAGAAATCAACAGAACTACAAAAGTGTCGTTACTGCTTTGAGAACGTCTACCAGAACGACAGAACTGTCGTTTTGCATCTAAAATTTATTTTGAAGAGCCGCGACCCGTCCAAACCATGATAATGATTAGATGAACTCATTTAAGTTGCAGGCTGAACACTCCGCTTACAACATTCGAAGTTTATGATCATTACTTAATCAAGAGGAAAAAAGACAACGACATAACTGTCGTTACTGTTTTGAAAACGGCACAAGTGTCGTTTGGCTCTAAAATCGATTTTGAAGAGCCACGACCCATCCAAACCACGATAATGATGGGTTGAACTCATTTAAGTTGCAGGCTGAACGCGCGGCTTACAACATTCGAAATTTATGCTCATTACTTAATCAAGAGGAAAAAAGAAAACGACATAACTGCCGTTATTGTTTTGAAAACGGCACAAGTGTCGTTCTGGCTCTAAAATCGATTTTGAAGAGCCGTGACCCATCCAAACCACGATAATGATGAGTTGAACTCATTTAAGTTGCAGGCTGAACGCGCCGCTTACAACATTCGAAATTTATGCTCATTACTTAATCAAGAGGAAAAAAGAAAACGGCACAACTGTCGTTACAGTTTTGAAAACGGCACAACTGTCGTTCTGGCTCTAAAATCGATTTTGAAGAGCCTTGACCAGTCCAAACCACGATAATCGATAAACTGAACACATTTAAGTTGCAGGCTAGACACGCTGCTTACAACATTCGAAATTTATGCTCATTACTTAATCAAGAGAAAAAAAGAAAACGACACAACCATCGTTACTGTTTTCAAAACTGCACAAGTGTCGTTCTGGCTCTAAAATCGATTTTGAAGAGTTGCGACCTGTCCAAACCACGATAATGATGAGTTGAACTCATTTAAGTTGCAGGCTCAACATGCCGCTTACAACATTCGAAATTTATGCTCATTACTTAATCAAGAGGAAAAAAGAAAACGACACAACTGTCGTTAATGTTTTCAAAACAGTACAAGTGTCGTTCTGGCTCTAAAATTGATTTTGAAGAGCCGCGACCCGTCCAAACCACGATAATGATGAGTTGAACTCATTTAAGTTGCAGGCTGAACACGCCGCTTACAACATTCAAAATTTATGCTCATTACTTAATCAAGAGGAAAAAAGAAAACGACATAACTGTCGTTACTGTTTTCAAAACGGTACAAGTGTCGTTCTGGCTCTAAAATCGATTTTTAAGATCCGCGACGATAATGATGAGTTGAACACATTTAAGTTGCAGGCTGAACACGCCTCTTACAACATTCGAAATTTATGCCCATTACTTAATCAAGAGGAAAAAAGAAAACGGCACAAGTGTCGTTCTGGCTCTAAAATCAATTTTGAAGAGCCGCGACCCTTCCAAATCACGATAATCGATAAACTGAACCCATTTAAGTAGTAGGCTGGAAACGTTATTTACAAAAGTCTTGATATACACTCATTACTTTTACTTTGAAACGAATATAGACTAAAACTTGTGTTTTCATCGATTGATGCCTTATATTCTATGTCAATTCCACCGTTAGTTGTCACGCAATCAACAGTTTCATCCTTCTTAGGTTGGAAGGTCCAATCCTTGATGTTCTTGTCTTGAAAAGTAGCAAAATATGGGAAAAATCAACAGAATGACACAAGTGTCGTTCCAAGACACAGGTGTCGTTCTGCCAAAAAATACGATTTTGAAGAGCCGTGACCCATCATAGCTATGATAATCGATAAACCAAAACCCATTTAAGTTGCAGACTGAACACGTCCCTTACAAAATACTTGAGATATGCCCATTCCTTGTACTTTCAACCGAATTTAGACTAAGATTTGTGCTTTCACCGTTTCATACCTTATATTCAATATCAATTCCACTGCTAGTTGCCACACAATCAATATTTTCGTCCTTCTTAGGTTGGGCGGTCCAATCCTTGATGTCCTTGCCTTGAAAACTAGCAAAATATTGGAAAAATTAACAGAACGACACAAGTGTCATTCCAATACACAAGTGTCGTTCTGCCAATAAATATGATTTTGAAGAGCCGCGACCCATCCTAGCCATGATAATCGATAAACGGAATCCATTTAAGTTGCAGGCTGAACACGCCCCTTGCAAAATACTTGAGATATGCCCATTCCTTGTACTTTCAACCGAATCTAGACTAAGACTTGTGTTTTCACCATTTCATACCTTATATTCTATATCAATTTCACCACTAGTTGCCACACAATCAATATTTTCGTCTTTCTTAGGTTGGGGGGTCCAATCATTGATGTCATTGCCTTGAAAAGTAACAAAATATTGAAAAAATTAATAGAACGACACAAGTGTCGTTCCAATACACAAGTGTCGTTCTGCCAATAAATACGATTTTGAAGAGCCGCGACCCATCCTAGCCATGATAATGGATAAACGGAACCCATTTAAGTTGTAGGCTGAACACGCCCATTACAAAATACTTGAAATATGCCCATTCCTTGTACTTTCAACCGAATCTAGACTAAGACTTGTGCTTTCACCGTTTCATACCTTATATTTTATATCAATTCCACCGCTAGTTGCCACACAATCAATATTTTCGTCTTTCTTAGGTTGGGGGTCCAATCATTGATGTCCTTGCCTTGAAAAGTAGCAAAATATTGGAAAAATCAACAAAACGACACAAGTGTCGTTCCAATACACAAGTGTCGTTCTACCATTAAATACGATTTTGAAGAGCCGCGACTCGTCCGAGTCACGATAATCGATAAACGAGACCCATTTAACTTGCAGGCTGAACACGCTCCTTTCAACATTCGGGATTTATGCTCATTACTTAATCGATAGGAAAAAGAAAACGACACAACTGTCGTTACTGTTTTGAAAACGACACAAGTGTCGTTCTGCCAATAAAATCGATTTTGAACAGTCGCAACCTGTCCGAGCCACGATAATGATAAGCTGAATTAATTTAAATTGCAGATTGAACAAATAATATTCGTATTGTCATTTTACATGGAAGATAAAGACTGTACTGTCGTTCTACACTACGTAAAACGACTGGAGTGTCGTTATATGCTGTAGACCGTCCAATAGTTATACCCAGTACAGAAAAACACCAACTGTGGAAAATTAATCAGCTAAAATATCATTTCAAATTATATTGAACAATAAAAAGACCAATGTACACGAAATTACCAAAAATACCTTTCTTTTTTCTTCAAATATTTAGAGATTTTAATGTAGATAACTTAAAAACCAAAATTCTTGTTCAAATACTCAAAATGTAGGAAAATAGAGGTGAGTAATACAATAAATAACAAGATTTTGTAGGGGGAAGCAAGCATAGGAGATGCCGAGATGGAGAGCTCGTGTTAATTGGATTGAAGACGAATTGGGAAATTTAATGGATTGAAAGGGTATTTGAGTCTTTTGATGATAGAGATATTTTGGACATTTTATACCATTTATTTATTCTATTTTTTAATGGAGGCCATTTTACCAACAAACATTGACAGAATCCTCTTTGTCCAAATATATTGTTTGACTAGGTTCTTTAACAAAGAATCCCCTAGTTAGGTGAATGATAAGAACTTGTCGCCTAAATCGTAAACTGAAGTTCACCAGATTGCTTTGATGCAGTTTGGAACCTGTTGAATTGTAGTTTAGAGAACAAGAACAAATCAAGTTATATATCGATGAATTGCTGTAGTACTGAATGCAAACTAGACTTGGAATTACAAATTTGAATAAAAGAGGCAGATCTCTCGAATATCTCGCCAATTTGTAATTTCAATTTTAATGTTCATTCAGTACTACAGCAATCATCAAGTATACATTCATTTGATCTTGTTCTTTATAATACCAGAAATTTTAAATACACTTTACGTTTAATTTGGGAATTCACAATACAAATCATGATCAACGGCTTCCAAATCCATCCAAGCAATCTAGTGAACTGTCCAATCTTCAAAAATCATCTAAACTATACTAGAAATTTGCTGAAGCAGCCTGGAAATAGGCTGAAATAGTATGGAAATAGGTTGAACTAAACTGAAAATAAGCTGAAACAGCCTAAGATAGA
The DNA here is from genome assembly GCA_035079005.1 of Fraxinus americana. NCBI lineage: Eukaryota > Viridiplantae > Streptophyta > Magnoliopsida > Lamiales > Oleaceae > Fraxinus > Fraxinus americana. Next base: position 1,460,679 of record CM068707.1, on the reverse strand, counting down.
GAAAAAAACAACTCCATTTTCTGTAGAATAGAATTACACCATAAAACAGCCAGTAAGAAGCGAAAGTTTTAAATTACCGAATATTTAGACCCAACGTGCAAAATTATACAATTAAAAGACATGAGATTTATCCCAACCACTATATGTTGATTAATAATTTTATATCTAACTGTCGTAAGATTTACCCCTTAACATTGTGCACACGCTCCTTGAACAATCGTAACCCATCGACCTCAATGCAGTGCAATGTTATTTCAGCATAAACAGTTTTTTTGGATTTGAAGTCCTTGATCATATATAGGATTTCCATTACTTTCCATGCTTTGTAATTATCAAAAGAAGTAGGGTTATTCTCCTTGTACATAATGGACACCATAATGGTGTCCATAATGAACACATGGTGCCCCATCATTGGAGGGGATGGGCACCATAATGGTATCCATAATGGACACATGGTGCCCCATCATTGGAGGGGATGGGCACCATAATGGTGTCCATTATGGACACCATTATGGTGCCTATTATGTACCTCTAACACATCTCAAAGAAGTAAATGTCTTGTATGCTTAGAAATAAAATTACACTTGTCACTAAATTAAAATTCCCATATTATTTTCTTAAGTTTTAAGTTTATATCTATTGGAGATCCTTGATTACAAGCTCGAATATGCCTTAGATTAAAAGTTTCAAAATCTCATTCATGGTCGGGTATCTTGATTCATGACAAGAAAATATAAAATAATCTCAACCTAGATCGAGAATCTTGACCCATGGAGACCTCGATCAATAATCTCAATTATAGTAAAGAGACTACATGTGCTCGTGAAATAAAATATATAGCTGGTAAAGTAATGATGTGCAACTTTAAAAATAATTAATTTTTAATCTATGCACTCATGCACAAAAATACTAAACTATACTTTTATATTCTATATTGGACCGGAGTCAGGACTCCACAAAAAAAAATTTATAATGATATGTGTAAAGGGGAAAAGAAATTTCTCATTTGTTTTTTTTTTTTTTAACATTATCAAAAATATTTTTTACAAGTAAAAATATGATTTGTGCCTGGCTGGCTTGGCTTGGCTTGGCTTGTATGTTTTTTCATGCGTCACGCCATAAATCAACTATTTTGGACGTTTACTTGACTGAAATAGCAAATGCAACTATCAGCATCCTGCAACTATTAACAGCCATGATATATACAACTGACAGTCTTCAAGAAAATGAGGAATAAAGAAATTCAATAGATTTCATTTTTTCATGCATAAACAAGAAGTTTCAATAGGCATGGAGATTCTGTACTACTCAATTGGTGTGTGTTGGGTTTTTGTTTTACTGATATACACATGGAGGTTGCTGAATTGGGTTTGGTTTACGCCAAAGAAGATGGAAAATTTACTGAGAAAGCAAGGTCTCAATGGAAACTCCTACAGATTCCTCTGTGGTGATTTGAAAGATTTGACAAGTATGATACAAAAAGCCAAATCAAAACCAATCAATCTTTCAGATGATATCAAGCCAAGAGTCATACCCTTAATCCTCAGAACACTACAGGAATACGGTATATTTTATTCAATTTTAGATTCTTGTTATTGCCTGGTATATGTCTGTATAAAGTTCTTTTATCATTTTCCCTATAGAAAAGAAACAAATTTAGTCCATTTAGGCTTCTAGCTTGATTGGAAAATCTATCAACTAATTTTTTACTTTATTTCAAGGGATGTAATTAGATTTATTTTTGTCCACAACATGGCCAATTAAGCTGTTTTTTCACTTGGCTAGGTCCTGTTGACAGATTGTATCAAAAGATATAGAAAGACCTTTAACTTCCATAGGTCAGGTTTAACTGTTTTCTATTCTATAATTTTTCAAATGATGAATTCCAAGTAGTCATGAAAGGTGTAAATGAATATTTATAGTAAATCAGCGTACAAGCCTTTTGGCTTGTGAGTTTCCCTTCCGGGTAAATTATGTTTTGCAAGTGTAGCATGTAACAGCTCAAAATAGAAGATTCTTGTTCTTGGACCTTGTTTTATCCATATCAAAGCCGAAGGGAGCTGCTGTGGCAGTTAAAGATGGAGCTTTAGGGCCTATCGGGGTTGTAGTTTTATTGCGTCTTTCTTTTGGCTATCAAAAGGATAATAGTACGAGACTTTTTCAGAACAGTAGTTTTTTGGCGGTAATGCAGAGCTGCTTTTACTTTTTGATTTATCTCCATCTTTGTCCTCTACTTCTTCGTTCTCTTATCTAAACTTGAATCTGAAAAGAGAGAACCATTTCTTTTGTGATTGATCTTATCCTTTCTAGAGTTACCAATCATTTACAAGACAGAACAGAGTGGTTGATACTAATCCAAAGAAATTTGTGTTAATAATTATCCAAAGGGCGTGTTCAACGAACTGATAGAGGCAATTTCTCTAAGACTTCATATAGAGTAGACTAAAAACTGGATTGAATAGCCATTTGAACAAAATAAATGCATGGAATGATTGGGATGCTCAAAAGTTGTGTTCAAACACATACATACTCATGTAACTCATCCACACACACATGTATATTCATGTTCTTTGTCTTTGTCTTTGCCGCCATCAGCAATTTAATTGAGCACAATAAGCATGTCAGTCCAAAATTTATCTGCGCAAACTTGAAATTGTTTCTCACAGTTCCATTTGTCTGCACTCCAGAAACATATACGAATATTGTGCCTCAAAATGATAGAAAAATGGTAAGAGTTACAGTTGTAAGGTGGGCTTAGGACTGAGGTTTATTGTATGCAGCACCAGTAATTCTTTTATATGATTACATGAATAATATGTACACAGTGAACGTAACTTCAGTAATGTTTAAATACTTATCTTGTTTGTTCGAAGATGTCTGCATACATCCAAAAGTAATGATATTAAAGGCGCAGAGGATGTTTGTTCTATTTTTTAGATTCAAGAGTATGTGGTTGTCTCATTTAATAACTGGCAGCTGAATTAGGAGTGGTACTTAGAATGGTCCAAGATTCTACATCAAGATTTTGGATTTTGTATGTCCGTCTATTTTTAACGTTTCATGTTGTAGGGAAAAATTTTGACTACCATTTGAATTGTTGTAATTATAAAAATGGATTCTTTTCTTTTCTATCCATTAGTTGCACACATTTTAATTTGTATCCACATACCAGTTTTCCTAAATAAACTCTTCTCTTGTGAAAAAACTTGATTTTATTTTATCCTTGTTCCAACTTGCAGGTACCAATTCCTTCATATGGCTTGGGCCAAGATCATCGGTCATAGTCACGGATCCTGAACTTGTAAAGGATGTCCTAACTAAAAATTGTATATACCAGAAAGCAAAAAACATGAATCCACTGACCAAACTGCTTGCACAAGGAGTAGTGAGCTATGATGCAGATAAATGGGACAAACACAGAAAAATTATCAACCCTGCTTTCTATTTAGAGAAGTTGAAGGTTTTATCAAGCTCAAATGTGAAATTTACCTAAATCCTGCTTGGAAGAGATTTTGAAGAATAGATTTTGTGAAAATTGATTTTTTTGGAGAATATGTGGTTAAAAATTAGGGAAAGTTATGAATCCACGTGTAAAGTTATTTTATTGGGAAAATGAGTGGTTGAAAACGAGTTTGAATAAAATGGGTTCTAGAAAATGAGGATCAAACAGGGGCTTAATTTGAAGATTTTATGGAACATACTAACAAGCTAACTATACATGAAAGATAAAAGTTATTTGTTTTGGTAATTAAAAATTCTTACTTTCTTAAGAAAGAAAAGATTCCTTCTAAAAGATAACATATTGCTGATGAGATTGCTTTTCATCCTTGCTTCCTACAGCTTATGATGCCCGCTTTTTATTTGAGTTCTGATGATATTTTGAGCAAATGGGACCAGAGTCTGTCTCCAGGAGGATCAGGCGAATTGGATGTGTGGCCTTATCTACAAAATTTAACTAGTGATGCAATATCAAGAACGTCATTTGGTAGTAGCTACCTAGAAGGAAGAAGAATATTTGAACTTCAGAGAGAACAGGCTGAACACTTCACTAAGGCTGCCCAATCGATCTATATTCCTGGATGGAGGTAACAAAATTTATTTCTGACTAGTATCCAAGAAATATGTGGTTCTACCTTATGAGATTAGTACTAAATTTCCAATCCTCATTTTTTCTTGCCAAAGATGATGTCAGAACACTTTCATCTGCTTAGTTGGGATTGAGTGGTTCTTGACTTGTCCTGTGAAGTGATACTTTCCATGCATATAGGTTTGTGCCGACCAAGAGGAACAAAAGAATGAAGGAAATTGCAAAGGAAGTTCAAGCATCAATCAGAGATATTATAAATAGAAGACTGAAGGCAATGAAGGTGGGGGGAACACATAATGATGATTTGCTGGGCATATTATTGGAATCCAATTTAGAAGAAATCAAACAACGTGGAAACAAGAGTTTTGGAATGAATATAGATGAGGTCATAGAAGAATGCAAGCTGTTCTATTTTGCTGGACAGGAGACAACTTCTGCATTGCTAGTGTGGACATTGGTTCTATTGAGTACACACTCAGACTGGCAGATACGTGCTAGAGAAGAGGTTTTGCAAGTATTTGGTAGTAAAAAGCCAGATTTCAATGGGTTAAATAACCTGAAAATCGTAAGTATTTTCCAGTTAAAAATAACATTTCACTCTTGAAAATGAATAGGTGAACCAAAAACAAACATTAGAATTTGCACATTGTTGGCCCATTATATACGACTGTATAGATTTGAACTCAGAAATGTCAGCCAAATGAATTTTTGTGACTTTATTTCTTATCATGTTTATAACTTTATGAGATCTTTATCACAGGTTACCATGATTTTATATGAGATCCTTCGACTATATCCACCACTAGTTGCTCTTGGTCGAAGAGTTCACAAAGAAACAAGATTGGGAAAACTATTGCTCCCAGCTGGGACACAGGTTTCACTACAAACAATCTTATTACATCATGACCACGAAATTTGGGGAGAGGACGCAATGGAGTTCAAACCAGAGAGATTTAGTGAAGGAGTGTCAAAGGCAATGAAGAAACAAGGCTTATTTTTGCCATTTGGGTGGGGACCTCGGATATGTATTGGACAAACCTTCGCTGTATTAGAGGCAAAAATGGTGATGGCCATGATTCTACAACGCTTCTCTTTCGAGCTCTCGCCATCCTATACGCATGCTCCTCATACGGTTATAACTCTTCAACCTCAGCATGGGGCTCACCTAATTCTACACAGGATATAGCATGAACAACTTGCGTATAATACATTTATTTGCATAGCCCCCTACTTCTCATGATTTGAAAGTTATCAAAATTTCAAAGGCATCAAGTAAAAACTGTCTGTAGACTATAATAATTGGGGCGGTTTGGCCATGTTGTTTTTTATGTGTGTATTTTTGTAACATTTTAAAAATTTGGTGTTAATGGGTTTGATCCATTTCAGTACATTGGTGAAATAATTTCTAAACAATGTCTTAGACATTGTTTGATGTGTCAAAGAATATTGATGGGTCACAGAACATCGGGATTGGAATGAGGTTGAAAGGGGATGATCAAAGTATTTGGCCATCCTAGCCTACTCGAGGTCAAGAACCTCGGCATGCATTTCGAGAAAACTGAGAACAGGTATTGTTCATGGTTCTGCTTTTGCAAGTTATTTTTCTCAGTAGATAAGTGTGAGGATAATTTATAAAAGGCGATTGACAGTTCCTAAACCTACAGTGATTGAAATAGTATTGTCAACTTTGTCAATAATTGTATTGCATGCCTTTTGTTACTCGTATATCTAAAAATTTATTGAGCCTTTTGGAAATGGAAATGGATGAGTAATATGACAATATTGTTATCTATGGCAGTAGACTTTTAAGATTGCTGAGTGTGACATATGAATTTATGTTAAAATCACACCAAACGATTGTATTGTTTTTTTATATGCTATTATCAACATTTCAATTGGTAAACTGAGTTGATCTACTAGAAATCTTAGTCGAAGTACCATAGTGTGTGTTTTTTTTTTTTTTTAAATGCTATTGTCAATGTTTGAATTGATAAACTAAGTTGATCTACGAGAAATCTTAGTCCAAGTACTATAGGTCGTGTATTGTTCACTGCTTGTTGCACTTAGTTCAAGACCCAAATCAGCAGCCCGGTTCAGCACCCCTCGTAAGGACAATTAGCCCGTGTTCGGCATTGATTAAAATCAGAGTCAAAGTTAAACAATTAATATTAACCATATATTTCATTGGTCCCATAACTTTTCAACCTCACGTTCCATCAACTTTCATTAAAATCTACTAAAAACCTAATTTTAATCTACACCAAACAAGGGCTTACTATGTGTTGCGTCGTGATCAAAGCTACTTCCTTTATCTGTGCCTGCAACTAAACCAGTCTCCAAGCCTTGCTGCACTAAACTAGGCGATGTATCTAAATTGGTAAGAAATTCAACTTCACAATACCTTTGTCAGATATTCACAACCTCTATACCTTGCTCTAACCTGCCCCGAACCATCTCATCAGTGGCCTCTTCGTCAAAAATAGGGGGGCTATCGAAACAGTCTTCTACCAAGGCTTCCGGAAACAAAACTTCATCATAAACAGGATCTACTGAACATCCCTCATCACTCAAGGCATCATTAAACAATCCCCTTTTCTGCTTCTGCTTGGCTGTGACCAACATCCCCACAATTAAAACAGTAAAGTCTGTCTCCTTCCAATTCGGCAATGGCCAACAGGGTGTGAGAAACTAGTCCAGGTGGAGCAAATCGTGTAACGAATCGACCCTCATGCCCAAGTCGTTAACTTACGTACTGTCCGCTTTGGGAGAGCCTAAATCCATCTTGCCTTTCACGGTTTTTTGTCTCGTCCCCCAGAATTCGAACATAAGACCTCCGCCTTATGAGAGACTTAAGTTGAATCATGGGCAAGTTGCGAGGCAGCAGGTGGTGTCGCTGCTGTGGAACCCAATGTGGCCAGGTGCTGCCCACTGCCCCTCCACTCACAACACCACTCCCTAAAAAAATTGTTCCAGTTGTAAGGCTCTCTATTGAGCCTCTGAGACAGAATCATGAGCAAAAAGGTTAAAAACATAGCACACGAAGACCACCAAAATACCTAGCCACCACCTGATCATCTATTTCAGAAGTACCATATCTTGCTAATAAATTGGAAAAATCTGTTGTATTTTCTTCAACCATTCGAAACCTTGATTCAAATTTTGAAGCTACTGAAGTAATGTTTTCAAGTAAGTGTGTGGAAAAACACATGGCACTAATGTTTTTTCTATCTTTTTGTTTCCACGATGCAGTGTTTGGTTACCAGAATGCGTCCATTAAACTTGATTTGCTGACACCACCCATCCGCTCCTGGGCAACTCTTTGCCACCAATGATACATGTTTACTTTCCACCTGGGATGCAGCTTTCATTATACCAACGGTCTTATTACATTTGTATTGGACAAATGTTCGCCATGATAGAGGCGAAAATGGCAATTGCTATGATTCTAAAACGCTTTTCTTTTGAGCTCTTCACATCCTATACGCAGCTCCTCACACGGTTATAACTCTTCAACCTTGGCACAGGGCTCACGTAGTTCTCCACAGGATATAGCCCAGCCATGAAGTGTACCGGTTTTTAAATACAGTCATTTTCATAGCCCCCTGATTTTCCTAAGAAAATTAATATTACATGTTCGGTATGCAATGTTAGACACTGTGTTAAACAAGAATTGTTTCTTTTTTTTCTTTCTTAATACTGTCTAGTGCAATCTAATCAACCTTATCAAACATGCATTTGGATATACAGATTTTGAATATAGAGACTGAATTACATATAGGAATTACTGTTAATAATCTTTAATAAACTCATACAGCAACAAGAAAAAAAGTTTATTCCTGGTACGAAAACGAATATGTCAACAAGGACGGAGACAACCTCCTTGATTTAGAAGACAAATTAGAAGAATGCAAGAATTTAACATATAGTTGTTGTCAATTGGCAATCGGATAAAGCACGACAACGTGAAGTGTGAAAACAAGAATACGAGGAACCTTTCATATGAGGTCACATTTAGAAAACAACAAGATTCATGGCTTACTGGCTTTTCTTAAGCACCATCATTCATTTAATGAATAATTTGTAACTATGATGTAATTACTAGAAAACTGGAAAGGGAGTTGAAAAAGTGAACTTCGATTTAATCATGTTATCAAGATAAAATATTTTTATTATAATTTAATTATGTGATCGCAAAATGAATTCAACTTATAGTAAAAGCAATACCCCAACAACAAAGAAACTACCGTACAAAACCGATGTCTTATTTTTTCACTGAACTTTGAAGCACCGAAAAAATTAAGTAGAATGCGAGAGAAAAGATTTTGCATGATAAGGAGAAGAGCCCCAAAATATCTCTATTTATAAAGAGCATTTTATAGATAATAACGAACATCTTTAAATTTAGAGAATAAATTTCTTATGCACTCCCAACTCTTTATTTTTTTTCAATGAATATTTATTCGTTTCTTCTCATCTCTTATTTAACATAATTTTTTTATATGTTAATGGTCAATTAATTCAAATGTGATTTGAATAATTTAAATGATAAAGTATTGAAATTTATAATTTATTAAATACAATCATTGTTAATTAATACTCACTCCTTCCCATTTACATAGGCTGGCTTTCCTTATTTTGTTGTCCCAATTATATAGTCATTTTTTTATTGAGAATATTTTGTTTTGTTCGTTTACTAATATACCCTTATTTAATTTGTCTAGTTATAATTTACTACTTCTAGTTATTGATAATTAAATAAGGGTAAACTAGGAAAGTTTTTGGCAAAAATTGTTTTTTCAATAACATTAACTAAGATTTCTTAGTTCGAGTAAAAAAACAAAACCAGCCTATATAAATAAGACGAATGGAATAATAAGGAGTGAATTTGGTTATTCAAATCTGGAATGAATTTATTGAATATTGATATCGCCATTTTTTTGAAGCTCGTGTGTATAAAAGAATTTTGAAGAAATATGATTCGTCCGGTCACCTTTGATATGACCTCCTTTGAGTTGTGCAATACAAGCAGCATTATCTTCATACAAAATTGATGGACTATCTTTTATTGAAATTAATCCGCATGATACTTGGATATGATGGGTCAATTATTACTTCACATATCTCCATGATATAGATGTTCCTCCACATGTAAACACGTATCATGTTTGTGATTTAGCTTTATATGGGTCATCGAGATAACCTGCATCTGCATATCCCACTAAAGCAGATCTCGATTTTTTAGAATAAAATTATCTCAAATCAATAATACCCTTTAGGTAACCAAAAAAATATTTAACATCATTCCAATGTTTTTGTATTGATGTAGAACTATATTTTGTAAGGAGATTTACATAAAAAGCTATGTCGGGTCGAGTACAATTTGCAATATAAGTTAATACTCCATTTGCACTAAGATATAATTTGGTTTTTTCCCAAATCTTTAATCTCATAATTCATTTTAAAAATAATTTACAATTTTGTTGAGCTCTTCAGAAGTTCCATTTAAATTTAAATCATCAACATAAACTGCCACAATTACAAATCCAATATTTATTTTATTTACAAAAATGCATGGGCAGATATCGTCATTTTTATGGCATTCCTTTAACAAATATTCTCTAAGACGATTATATTACATGCGTCCAAATTGTTTCAATCCATATAATGATATTTGAAATTTAATTGAGAATGTGGTCATCGAACATGTATCATTTGTTTCTCGCACTTTATGTCCTTCAGAAACTTTTTCAAATATGTATGTATGTATGTATGTATGTATGTATGTATGTATGTATGTCACTATCAAGTAAACCATACAAATAGACAGTTACTACATCCATAAGGCGCTTATCGAGCCTTTGTGACATAGTCAAACTAATTAAAAGTCTAAAAGTAATGGTGTCTATTACGGGAGAATATGTTTTCTCATAAACAATTCCTAATCTTTTTGTGAAATATTGAGCTACGAGTTGGGCTTTGTATCTTATAATTTCATTATTCTCATTTCTCTTTCGTACAAAAATATATTTGTATCCAACAAGAATTACATTTTCAAGTGTTCGAACTACAGGTCCAAACACTTTCCGTTTCTCTAGGGAATTTAATTCCGCATGTATGACTTCTTTCCACTTTGGCCAATCATTTCTATTTTGATAGTTTTTAACAAAATGTGGTTTAAAATCCACATTTTGCACAATATCAAGAGATGTTAAAGGCGAAAATATTGTCTATAACAACATTATATCGCTCCTCTAATTTATGACATAAAATATAATTTATTGAAATATCATTATTTTCGGACAGTTGTGATTCTTCAGAAACCATATTTTCAATATTTAATTGATCAATGTTTTCTAATGTTACTTATTCTGAAATTTTTGGTTTATTTTTCTCTTATCCTTTTCTTTTTTAAGGTACAGAGTCTTTTGAACAAACTGATCGACCACGTTTCTGGCGTATTTGAGATTCATTTGCTACAACAAATTGTCCTGCAGAGACTTCAATTTTTGTTGGAATATTTTCTGTTGTATATATGACTTTGTCACTTTTCTTATGTCAACAAATACATTTGGTTATTGATTTAGCCCCCGTTTGGCACCCATTTTTTTGTATAAATTTTTCATTTTCTACAGTAAAAGCTGCTTACACGTACAACCCACTGATTCATTTGTCAGATTTCTATCAGACCATAATGCCGTTGAGATCCAAGACGAATTTGCCCTCTGATTTTCATGCCAATTTCCATATTTGCCCTCCATCTTATTGAATTGTGTGAAAGAAAGCAAAAGGTATTTGCTTGGGCAAAAACGGAAATTTCAATATTTGAAATTGAAAGGGACTTTTGTCTGAATCCACCGTCTTGCTTGCTTGTCACATGGGATTGACTTTTGTTGCAATTTGGCACATGGGACCCACATTTCACTGTAGAAAAATGAGAAATTACCCAAAAAAATGGGTGTCAAACGGAGGCTTACAACTATTTTCAAATGAATGATTTTTTTCAACTTCTTGCTTACATTAATTGTGTATGGGAGTCAAAGTGAGATAGAGTTGTTTCATTTCAAAAAAATTTACTTTATTTATCAAGATGTAGTTTTTCCCTTCCAAATTTGGGAAAGTCAATTCATCAAAATGACAATCTGCAAAACGTGCAGTAAATAAATTACCTGTTAAAGGTTCAAGATACCTAATAATAGATGGTGAATCAAAAACCACATAAATCTCAGGTCTTCGTTGGGGACCCATTTTAGTCCGTTGTGGGGGCGGGAGGTGAAATAGGGACTTGAACATCACAACAAAAAATTCGCAGGTGAGAAATATTAGGTTCATGACTAAATGCAAGTTACAAAGGTGAATATTGATAATATGCAGTTGTACTGATACGAATCAATGACGCATCATGTAATATGTCATGACTCCAAACAAAAGTTGGGAGTTTTGTTTTCATAAGTAATGGTCTATCAATAAATTGTAAATGTTTAATAAATGACTCCGCTAAATCACTTTGTATATAGACATGCGCTATCGAATGTTCAATAACAATTTCAATTGACATACAATAATCATTGAATGCTTGTGCTCTAAATTCACCAGCATTGTCTAGACGAATAGTTTTGATTGAGTAATCGGGGAATTACGCTCGTAATTTTATGATTTGAATAAGTAGTCTAGGAAAAACTATATTTCTAATGGAAAGTAGGCAAACATGTGATCATCTAATAGAATAAGCAATTAATACCATAGAATAAGAAATGGTCCACATGTTGGGTTTATTGGCCCACATATATCTCCACGAATCATTTTTAAAAAAGTTGGAGATCCAATATTGACCTTTGTAGTCGAAGGTCTAATGACTAACATGCCTTACGAACAAGCTACACATAGATATTAATCATTAAGTAAAAGAATTTTCTAGTTTTTTAAAGGATGTTCATGTGAGTTATTTATTATTTGACACATCATTATTGTTTCTGAATATCCAAGTTGAACATGTCAAAATATAAATTTTTTTTGGATAAATGATTTTCTAGTTCGTGATAATATTTGATTCTACCATTTTTATAAATGTATAATACATGTAGAGGTGTCAAGACGGACGGGCCGGCCATGACCCGTGAAAACCGGCCCGTGAAAACCGGGACCGCGGGCCGACCCGTGACCCGTGCGGGCGGTTCACGGGCCAAGGAGGTGTAACCCGCGGGCTTCGCGGGTTGCACCCCCACGGGCCGCGGTTAACCCGCGACCCGTAAAAAAAAATTGAAAAAAAAAAATAAAACAAAAATTAAAAAAAGAGGGGGGAGAGAGCCAAACAAAAAAATTTGAAAAAATAAAAATAAAAATAAAAAAAATTCAAAAAAAGGCGTAGCCTGCTGCATGGTCAATTTTTTTTTTAATTTTAACTAATGGTAATATAAATTTTCTAACGGTAATATTATCCCCTTCATCAATAAATTTCAATTTATTCTTACATTTATTTTTACAATATCCTCTCATTAGTTATTATACATTTATATTTCATAGTTCATACTTGTTACTACCTTACTACAATTACAATTATTCAATTGCAAATATCATCATCATCTTGATTATATTTCTTTCTTCTCGGTTCTCACTAGTAGTCACTACTAAATTTTTTAATCCTACTATATTATGGATTCTCGCGATTCTTCTTCTCAAAATCCTATTTTCAATGATAGTTGCTCTCCATATGGGCCAAACCGGAAAAATTTTATATTTTTATAATTTTATTTATACAATCATACGGGCCAAACCGGAACGAACCGCGACCCGCACGACCCGTGACCCGCATGGGCTCGACCCGGATGGGTCAGCGGGCAGGCCTGGGTTGTAGTCCAAAATTGTGGGCCGACCCGTAACCGGCCCGGAACCCGCAGCGGGCGGGCTTTTTTTCACGCGGGCCGTTACCGGGCTCACATGTTGGCGGGCCGACCCGACCCGGACCACCCGGATTGACACCTCTAAATACATGCTAGATTGGAGTGCATGAAGTTTTTCTTTTATCTGTTTCTAGCCAGATACAGAAGAAGTTATGTAAAGATATTTAACATTATTTTCTGGCATTGTCTCAATGTGATATCCATTAAGTGAATATTTTTAAAACTAAGCAAATTTCTTTTGAATTTGCTGGAATAAAGTGTATTTTCAATATATAATTTTGTATTATCTGGTAAAATAATATAAGCTCTTCTGAAGCCTTCAATGATATTCGATGCACCTGATATTGTATTAACATCAATTTCTACTAATGTTAACCTCAAAAAATATTTTTTGTTTTGAAAAATAGTATGTGTAGTTGTCTTATCAATCAAACAAGTATCTTGGCAATCCATAGTGAATCTATAAGAAAACATATATATTTTTTGAAAAAAGTTGAATTTAAATTTTAAAAAGTAAACATAATTCAATATAATGAAATTAATGATGTATGATAAAGTTTCAATTTTTTACGAAAAATAAGAATATAATTTAAATTGAATTTCTAAAATGAAAGAAAATACTAGAAAGTAAACTAATCTATATATTCCATTACACCACCCACAATCAAATGGTCAATATTCTCATTTGGATCAGTCTCCACTTTTCCCCTTCCCTTAATTTTTTTTGGTAGAGATTCACAAGGTATTTTGACGTATGACAAGTACGTGTTCAATGCTCTTTTATTTCACATCTAAAACAACTTTCTTCATGCTCTTTTTTGGATATGCTACTTTCGTTTGCTTTGTGTCTTTAAAAAATATTGCCTTGTTGGTGATAGTTTTGTTGATTATTTCATCCATGATTTATTCCACGTGCACGTCCGTGTCCAAATCCGTGTCCACGTCCACATCTTTGTCTTGATATTATATTTTCTTCAGGCAATGCGATACCATTTGCTTCATGCAATGGTACAGAACTAGTTGGACGTAATCTATGATTTTTCATTAGCAGTTCATTATTTTGTTCAGCCACAAGCATGTAATATATGAGTTGTGTACTTTTTGAAACCACGCTCACGATATTGCTGTTGCAGGAGCACATTCGAGGCTTGAAAGGCGAAAAAAATTTTCTCCAACATATCTTCATCAGTGAATTTTCTTCCACATAAGATCAATTTTGAACATATTCTGAACAGTTTAGAATTGTACTCACTAATAGTTTTGAAGTCCTGCAAACGAAGATGCATTCACTCATAGCGGGCTTTAGGAATGACTATAATCATTTGATGATCAAATCTTTCAATTATTTTTTTCCAAAGAACCTATGAATCTTTCTCGATGAGATCTTCAATTTTCAATCCATTTTGAAGAAGATGAGTGATTTTGCACGATGTTGCATGGATTCTTTGTTTACTTCTTTTATTGTCTATCACAAATCTTTAGAAATAAGATGGTTATCAGTATCGAGTACCCATGACAAATAGTTTTTGTCAGATATGTCAAGTGCAGCAAACTCAATGTTTGTGATATTTGTCATTTGATTAACTATACAATAAAGCAAAAAGAAATTCAATTAATTTCGAAGAATATGATTAAACATTGAGTAGTCAATATCAACATGACATAAGTCACGTATTTTTCTTTAGGGATAAACACTAATTTAAAATAATATGTTTTTCGAAGCATGTACTACTTTGGGAACATGATTTATTTTACTATTGCTTTTTCAAAAGTAATGTATCAATATTCTTCTTGAATATTGAAAATTATAATTCGTGTTCTTTAAGGGAAAGTAATATTCTTCTAAAATATTAATTATAATGTTGTACTACTTCAAGAGCAACAACATGATAAATTATCAATTTAAAATTTATAAAAGTACATTAAAAATATTTAATCAATTTAAAAATAATAATTACCGTATAGACATGATATAAATTTATTAATTACCAAATATGTCTTAGAAATTAAAACTTGAATTGATTTTGGCAAAATTCAAGGCAGTACATGTAAACGACATGCAAACTTAATGATGCATGTATCAAAATTGAGTAAACACAAAGCATGAATTTCAAGAAAACGTAGTTATTGCATGAATTATGCTTGACTTCTTGTGTGCAGTGAATTATAAAACTGTTTAATCATTATGTGTGAATTAAAGGTTGTACCGAAAAACGTAATAATTGTGGCACAAATTGATACAAATTGACGGTGGTAGAATTAATGGTAAATAAACATGTCACCAAATTGATTTTGGTACACGTGACAAATGATTATACTTATAAAAAAATTACTACATTCACTAAACTTTGAAAAATTAGGATTTCGTGCTGATAACGTATTGTGAAAAGAGAAGAAAGAATAAAAGTCAATAAACTTGTGTATATTATAATGAGAACCAAAACCCTATAATTATAGGGAATGATTAGTGATATAAGGATAATAATTTTTAGTATTGTAGGAGTACAATTGTCATTCATAAATAAACTTACAATTTACAACTGTATTTATATAGTCTATTGAAGATGCTCTAATATCTCCACTAATTGATATATACTCCATTTTCTTATTGTAGTATCACCTCTTCTACCTTATTTTCTTTAAAGGAAGAAAATTACTAAAGATACAAATAAAAGAGTACAACACTTGAGCTCCAAGAAAGACGTGAATCAATCTTAAAAGGAGAGTTGCATCACCTTCTGCCTTTGATGTCATCCAATCTTCCAAATTTATGTTTGGTAAACAATACTAAGGAAGAGTCAACAGTATAAAAAATAAGATTTTTGGCTTATTTTTCTTGAATATTATCATATGTTAAGCTATCGTCTTTTCCGATGAATATACCCATATAACAAATTGTTGTAGCTAGACCTAACTCTATCTAGCCCTCACTAGTCGCCAAGGCTAAGGGGTGGGTTAGCCTCGAGCATTTTGTTACACACGACTTGTGTTGTGCCAAGAGGACATTTTGCGCCAAGAAAGCCTTAGATCGCGAAGGCATAGAGCCCAAACACTTAGTAAGAGATTCAAAGACTGTAGTTAACAGTCCTTGCTCCAAGGATTCAGCTTATAAGACTTTATGGAATGCAGCAGTGTAGTTAAGCTCATAACATCTACAACTACTTCTTTCAAATTCAAACCCAAGCCCCTACTCTTGCGTTTTTCTTTCTGTAACCCCTTATTCTTTCAAAGACAACAATGTAACCCTCAGTTAGAGTAGAGTGACTGGGGCTATGGAGTTAATCCATTTTGGTTGGGTTGAGTAGATCATACAAACTATTTTTCGACTTAAAGATCATCTGCTCTTACTTTAGAATTCTAGTGTTTCAATAATTTTAAAAAAATGGAGTTTCTATATTTTATATTAATATTTAAGTAATATAGTTTTTGATGAAGAATGCAACAAATCAAATATTTTTCACAATAAATATAAGATTGATGTGAAAAATAACGAAATATACCTCACACTATGTTTTTCATTCGAACTAGATGTGTGATTTGGATCTAGTTGTCACACTTGAGGGAGCTTGTCCCATATTAGGCTGGCCCATGCTTAGAGCTGACTGCAAATCTGGAGGTCGAGATCATGACAGGCCTAGCTTTTCAGCTTGATTAATATTTTTTATATTTAAAAAATTAAAAGTTATTAATAGACAGTGCAATATGAACCAACTCAAAATAAATTAAGGCCCTATTTGGGAGGAATTAAATTTTTTTACAGTAAATCAATTCTCATTTTCAATCATACATTTTTCAATAAAATAATATTTTCCATCACATCAATAATTTTTTCTTCTTTTTCAACCACACATTTCCCATCATATCACTATTCAAAATCAATTCTTCCCCCAAAAATTTCTCCCAAACAAACTCTAATAATGTTAAAGCATCTCGAACATGTTTCGTTTTACTTAATTTTAGAGAGTCAAACTTCTTTTTGAAACGTCCAATATACTCTCTATCTTTAAAACTTAAATAAAGAGTCGATATAACTCTCCAAATAATTTGATTTATTTAAGATAAAAAAAAATTAGGAAGATTCGGTTATTGGTCTAGAATTGATAATCGAATCAAAGTCTTCAATTCTCGATATAGATACCCATTCAGATATTTAATTTAAGAAGAATTGCTAGTTTCGATTCAATTCAGTTTAAGTTCGATTCCATCTACTGATTTGTCAAGCCCAAGAGAAAAAACAGCCTTATATTCATTCTTGCATTCTCCACCTGTCTTAACTACGGAAATTACTCTCATCCAGGGGCGGACCCAAGGGGGGTCCCGGGGGGGAGGGGGAAGGTGCCCCTCAACTTTTGAGATTCTTTTTTTTAATCACATTTGTTATCAATTTAAATTTAAATTTTAATCTAAATCAAAGTTAACAATTAATTTTAATAACATATTTCATGGAATCCATAACTGTTTAATTTGTACCAAAATTTACTAAAAATTTAATTTTAATCTTCGCCAAATAGGGGTAAAATCAAAATAAATTTGAATTTCGAAATATACAAATTTTAAAAATTCTCTGACAATCATATGCTAATCGAATTTACAAATTGTTTGTATCATTTCGAAACTTATTTCAAGAATTATATTATGGACATATCGAATAGTTCAAACATATATAGAAAATAGTTAAAAATACGTAAACGTGAACTTTTAAAAAGACGTCTAATTCGCATTTAAAAAAAAAAAATTCAATTATTTCATTAACATTTATTATTTTTGCGATACAAATTTCTTAATGTAATTTTCATCATTTTATTAGGAAATTTTCAAAAAAATTTGAAATTTTACATTCGAAAAAGTCATATCCCATTTAAATTTTTTAATATAAAATTACATGAAATATAATTTTTTTAGACATAATCAATTTTTTTGTAAGTTCAATTGTGCCCCCAACGTTAAATTATTGCGTCCAGCCCTGCTCTCATCCCCACTTTATAGACCATTCAAAACTTTGTTTAGCTTCGCAGACAAGCATTTAATTGAAATCTGGGTTTTTTTTTTCCTTCTCATAAAATCATTAATATCTGTAAATCTCAAGCTCAAGAACAGCAAAAATGTCGGATTTTTTGCCAGAAGGAATCATCATCAACATCCTCAAAAGACTGCCCGTCAAGCCCCTTATTTGCTGCATGTGCGTTTCAAGATCATGGTACACACTAATCACTAGCCCAGAATTTGTTTCCACTCATCTAAAATTCAGCGTTGCTAGCAGTGAAGGTTCCCCTCTGCTTTTACTAAGGCGTTGCATTAGAAAAAAAGAGCGTTACGAGTTGTTCTATGATAATGAATCTTTTGATCGGCATTTTAGGCTTCAATTCCCCTTTAGAAGCATGAACTCATTTTTCACAATCATTGGTAGCTTCAATGGATTGTTGTGTCTTTCTGATGATCGGGTATTTTATATGAACACTATAATTGTTTGGAACCCGTGTGTTAAAAAGTCAGTTCTTCTTCCGAAACCCAATGTGGTATATAATTCATATGGTAGTTTTATTCTATCGCTTGGATTCGGGTTCGATCCTGTTAGAAATGACTATAAAGTTGTTAGAATTACATACACTGATTTGGATAGATGCCTGCCTCAGGTTGAGCTTTATAGGTTGAGCATGGGAGTGTGGCAAGACATTAGTCGTTTGTCGCTTCAGTACATTATACATAATAGGTCACGCCAGGCTTATATAAACGGGGCTGCTCATTGGATTGCTCGTGACTCGTATGGAAATGATACGATTTTGTTGTTTGATATGTGCGATGAGGTGTTTGGGACGGTGATACTGCCTGGTAATCTAGCAAAAGATGATTTTCCGAGAAATAAGGAATTGATGATCTATAAGGAATCACTTGCTTTTGTTTTGTATGATGTATCTGGGGTAGAACAAAATTTTTCTGTATGGGTGATGGAGGAGTATGGCATCGTGGAGTCATGGAACAAACAATTCAACGTTCATTTCAACGATTTTGGCGGAGGATTTATGAAACCATTGTGGGTTAGAAAAGATGGTGAAGTTTTAATAGTTACAAAGGATGGCTCTTTGGTTTCTTGTGATTCCAATGGAGAACAAGTTACTGATCTTGGAGTCAATGGCTCTAGATCGGAGGAATATTTGCGCTCTGTTCACTTTGATGGTTACATCAAGAGTCTGGTTCTCTTAGAGAAAGGGCCTCATTTCAGTGAATCGGTCACTTTGAGGAAACTACCATCTTTGCAGAGTGATGATTGTGATTCTGATACTGATGGTGGAAGCGATTACAAGTATAGCCATGAAGTTAATACGAGCACAGGGCAAAATATTCAATTCCGTGCATAGCAGTATAAGGGAATCTGAGAATAGCCGTAAAAGGGATTCAAAGCTTGTATTGATTCCGATTGAAGAATGAACAACAAATATAGGTCAATGAACCATTGCTCTGGTTATTAAAATAATCATTTTCTGCTGCTTCGTTGTGTTTAGGTACATTTGATGTGGTGGAGCTCCAATAGAAGCATGTGTAATCTCACTTCTATATCGTCTAGAGCATCTCAAATTGTGGTGTAAAAGATATCTAAACTGTGATATAGATCTCCAAAGTGGCCTAAAATCTCTCAAATGAAGAGATGCAAAGGAAATGTAAATTGCATTTCCGGCAGAAAATGTAAAAAAAGATGGTCTTTTTCGGCTGGTTTTTATTTTCGGGTTTAAGCTTTAACTTCCAAACATATTACTGAATCAGATTTTTAATCAATGATCTTTCTTGCTGTAGCAAAAATTTTGTTTTATTCTTTCCTGATGACATTGATTGGCCTTTAGCTTATCCAGAAATTATTGGCCTTTATCTTATTTGAGTTTGGAGTAGTGTCTATTATTGGTTGAAAGGTTCTATCCATTATCTTGTGGAGTTTGTCCTTGTATATGTATATCAAGGGTTTATCCATTTTGCCAGGGCCAGGGGACCAGCTCGCCCCCTGTGATGAGTGGGTGGGAGACAATATCCGTACATCCCTATCCACATAATACAAATTTCAGTAGAATTTTTTGTGAAAATCTTAAAAACGTTTTCCCGTTGAAGTGTTACCAGGATTCAGGCTGGACTCAATGGTTTGGTGCTCGGGCTGAAAATTCAATTGAGAAAAGTTATAATAGTTATTTCATTTATAATTATGAGCATGCGATGTTCGGCCACTATGATAATGTAAGTTACATGTTCGTATTGAGAAGCACAAATAAACATAAATCGTATATTTCTTGAGAATCAATTTTTCTCAGGCGAGTAAATAGAGGTGTTAATTTATTATATTAAGTTACGTGTTTGTATTGAGAAGCACAAATAAATATAAATCGTATATCTATTGAGAATCAATTTTTCCCAGGCTAGTAAATAGAGGTGTTAATTTAGAGCATGTTTAGCTAAGATTAAAATCCAATTAAAATTCAAAATATAATCGTTATTGGGTCTCATTCGTCTAATAAAAGTCAACAATAACGACTAGTTTTTCAATTTTAATCCGATTTTAATCTTAGCCAAACATGCTCTTATTTTATTACGGTCAAATACTCTACCATCTACCAGTTGGGTTATGTGGTTTATCTTGATCATGACAAAAGTTTTATTAGGAGTAATAACATTAGTATAGTGAGCATATCACGCAGTATATTGAACATGACAGCATGACTGCGCGTACAAATTAGTACACACTCGTTGTCTTGTGGATTACCTTAATGTGCTACAGGGTAGTGGTTGCTAGTTATGAATTCACTTCGATTTGGATAGTTGGTCTGGGCTTTCACCCATTTTTCTTTTTTAAATAAATTAATTGTGTGTTTGGTTGGGGCACAAATTCGAATAAATCTAGCTTTTGGTATGCGTATCAATAAATAATAAATGTAAAATATAAAAAATAATGTTATTTACAGTCGCTCACTACGATAGTCGTCCTACGTGACATACACATAGCATGTGGTTATTTAATACACGAGTCAATAAAAATCTTCCTATTCGAATCATCCAGGGCCTCTTTAACGTCTTTCGGAACAAAGACATGGGTAATCTTAGGAGTAAAAGCTCTATGGTTATTGGAAAGTTTTGTGTAGGATAGGTGGTGCATATTCTAACTCCTTTCCTAACTGCTATAGGGAGATCAAGGTCAGATAGTACAAAATAAAAGGCACAGAAGGGGAGAGGACATGATTACGTGGACCATTGCTCGGTGATTCTAACTGGTCTTGTTCTAGGGTGATAGGTGAATTATTTTTCTTTGCTCCTCTTCAGGTATAAAACAGTAACTCCGTGTAGGTGTCGTTTATGTTTCTCTATTTGGCAATTGTGGACTAGTAACGTCTTTGTTTTCAGAACCTTGGACAAATATTTCGGGTTGTGAGAGACTGAGGATAGGAGTTGAGTTTAAAACTGTAGTAGGTAGTGGATTAGGAATCCAAAAATTTTCTTCTGGTAAAAAAAAAGGTTGATTTTCCAAAAAAGAGACATCCATGCTGACATGAAATTGTTTTGTTGTAGGTTTGTAACACTTTTGTTTGGTGCATAGCCAAACAAAGAGAAAAAAAAAAACACACACACACCCGCACACTTTTCAGCCCTATGATTAAGTTTGGAACAAAATTTGCTAGGTATATGAACAAAAATTGTGCAACCGAAGACTTTGACCTGGAGATTTGCATGTATTCTAGATGTTGAGAATTTTTTTTATTTTTATTATTATTTTTTTTTTGGGGAACTGTCTAAGGCGTTACATATTTTAAAACACGTATAGGCAGCCGATTAATCAAATAGGATGCTGCTAAAGTTCATGGTTACTGTCAGTGTAATTTTCCTAAGTAAATTAATAGTATGGTTGTGGGATTCAATGGTAAGGAACTTATCTTTGAAGAAGCACATCACTTGCTGTCCGCTGTTAGAATGATGCCATTGCTAATACATGTTCTTGAGTATGCAGTTTTACACCATACGAGGGTGTTTGGTGGGGATTAAAATTAGATTTTTAGTAGATTGTGATAGAAGTTTTGGAAATGTTTAGTTGAAAAGTTGTGGGACCCATGAAAGATGTGGTTAATATTGATTGTTTGACTTGGATTAAAATCAGATTTTAATCTGGACCAAACACGATTCATTTTTTTTCCTAGCGACAATGAAATAAGCTTTTTTCCCGATAAGACAAAAAATTCACCGAAATTAATCACAAGATAAAATTTCATGTCACGCACGTCAGACGAAGATAAAAAGAAAAGGTAAAAACAAAGATGTGACCAAGGACAGACACAACCTCCTTGATTTAGAAGGAATAAAGAAACTTTGACAAAATTTAACATCTAGTTGTTATCATTTTGGTTATGGAATAAAGAACAATGATGTGAAGTGTTAACAACAGAATACGAGGAATCTTACAAGGGAGGTCTTAAGACATTGAGAAAAGGCTAATTAGCACGAAACGTTCCTATCTTTAGAGTTGATTTTGAAAATCGTCTCTACCTTTCATTTTTTGGCATTTATACCCTTACCTATCACTTTTCGTGCGTTGAACGTCCTTTTCACCGTATTTTGACCATTTTACCCTCCATTCAAATAAAATAAAAAGAAAAAAGAACTAAAGAATTAATTGCAGTCATGCTCCCAATTTTTTTAAAAAATACAAATTAGTCCAAAATCCTTATTAAAATATTAAAAAAAAAATAAAAATAAAAAATCTCTCTCTCTCTCTTCTCTTGCCTCTTCCTCCCTACGAGGCTATGACCTCCTTCCTCCTTCAAAAAATGACCACCAACCGCCACCAAAGTCGCCGGACATCATCACCAATGTCAAGCCCATAACACTAGCTTCCAGCACATCCAAACATCAAGAAATTCTATCGACAAATTTGCAAGAAATCGAGCCAAGAAAAAAACTGCCACAGAAAATGAAAAACGTCGGGAATCGTGATTCGGGCCAAACCCATGGCCGAAACCCACCACTGGCCGAATGCCCATCAATAGAAGATCCTACCCATGCCACCAATTCATACAAAAAACTCCCCAGCCTGTTAATTTTGCAGCAATTTCTTCGCCAGTCGCGACTGTCGCGATTTTGCCTAAAATAATCGAGATTTCCGGCGCCGGTGTTCACACTCATGGAGGCATACCACTACTAGCCTCTTCCCCACATCCAGACGAGCCTATACATGGTGGTAATTCATCCCAATCATCTCCCAAACAGGCTGAATTTGATTCTGAAAACTGCCCTGTCGAGAAGCTCGTGATTCCGCCGACGAAGATCTCAATTTCTGGCGCCGTCCGAAGCACCCATGGAGTCGGACCACCTGGGCTAGGTTCTCCTTCACCTGGCACACTTAGCCCAGTAATGGGTCTTCACCAATTGCACCCAAACCCTGTCCAATTGATGGTTGCATTAGCGGTCTGTGCAAAAAATTGGGTTTTCAAAAATTTGATGATCCTACACTGCTCCAAATGATTAATTCGATGGGGTGAACTTCAATTGATGATGCAATTGCTATGGGTCGACATCCAATTGCTCCAATTAGTGCTCAAATTGCCGAAATCAATTCTTCACAAATGCTTTAATAAGCATTTTGGGATAATTTGCACTTTTTAAAAATTTCGGGAGCACGATTGCAATTAATTCTTTAGTTTTTCTTTTTGTTTTTTTAAATAAAGGGTAAAATGGTCAAAATATGGTGAAAATGACGTTCAGCGCACGAAAAAGTGATAGGTAAGGGTATAAATGCCAAGAAATGAAAGGTAATGATGGTTTTCAAAATTAACTCCAAAGGTATGGACGTTTTGTGTTAATTAGCCTTGAGAAAACAACAAAGTTCATGGGTCACTGACTTTTCTTAACACCCATAATGCAGTAATAACTGTCGGCTTTACACTAATGACATTACTAGTCAGTGTTAAATTGTGTAGGACACTACAAAGAACAAGATTTTCTTTTCTTTTTCATATTGTCTTGTGTTATCTTATCCACCATTCGAAAACTTACTTTCTGATATAGGTAAGACGAAAATTCTCATCAGAATTAAGTAGAAGAAACAATTCCACGTCTAGCACAACAAATGAAGAAAAGTGAACGAAAATGAATATTTGTTCGAGGACGGAGACAACCACCTTGATTTAGAAGACAAACAAGAAGAATGGAAGAATCACGAATTGGACATTGGACAAAGCACGACGATGTGAAGTGCAAGCAAAAGAATACGAGGAAATCTTTCGTGGGAGTTCTTAGAGCATTGAGAAAACATTATTTATGGGTCACTGGCTTTTCTTAATCGCCATCATTCATTTGATAGAACACAAAATTAGTAGCTATGACGTAATACGAAAAATAAACGTACATTAATTTGATTCCAAACACTTCACGATGTATCTTTAGGATTGGTTTACTCTCTTTAGTTTTCATGGTGTCAAGCTATTGTTTCAAGTACTAGAATTATTTTTTTGTTCCAATCGAAACATTACCTCTATAACAAAGAAACCAGCATACAAAACTGATGTCTTATTTATCGAACTTTGAAGCACGAAAAAAAAAAAAAAAAAAAAAAGACATAGGATGCGAGAGAGAGATTTTGCATGATGAGTAAAAAAAAAAAAAAATTCCTTAATTTGGTACAAAAAAAGGCTATCTGGTAGACCCTATGTGTAGTATAGTATAACGTGAAACATGCCTTTGTGCAAATTGCAGTATAATATTTGATTATAACAAGTTGGCCTCACTGAATAATGTCACTTCTTGACATGATTTCAAGGGCCACATCTCCCTTAGCAGTGAAGGCAAAGTTTTGTAAATTGAACTCATAATTACACATTAGAAGTCAAGACATTCAGTTCCTATTTAGTTTGACAATATCATTAAAATCAAGACCATGTTTGAGCCACATTAATTTTTTCATTCTCATTCTTTTATTAATTCTTAACCAAACATTTTTGAATAAAATAATATTTTCCATTACTTCAATAACTTTTCATTCTTTTTCAACCACGTATTCCCCATCACATCAACAGTAAAAATGCATTTTTTTTCCATAAATATGCACCAAACGGGGGCTAAATCATGTCCAATATGCATGTCTCTCCCACGTCTCATCTATTTGTCAATCGACCATCATCTAACTTTTTATTTTTTTTACAGAGATTGTATCACTCATAAAAACGAAAATTATCTCTTTATGCGGATTATACATTTATTATAGTGTAACCACTTTTTCTATTTTATCCCCTTTGGTTACGGTGAAAATTACATCTAAAAATTAAAAATGTTCAAAAGTCAGGCTCCAAAAACGATGTAAAACTATATTCAAAGGATAAATTCATCACCTTCTCTAGGTGAACTTCTACCTTTTAGGTCACCCAACCTGACAAATGCACGTTTAGTTTAAAGGAGTCTTCTTCAATATTGTTTAGTGCTATTCAATCGTTTCTTCCAAACATACCTCGGAACAAACGAGAGGTGTAATTTTGATCGGGGCCGTCACACTTGACAAAACAAACCCCTAGAAAAAAAATTAAGTCCTTGTTAAGCGGAAATTAAATTTTAATTTTTAATCTAAATCAAAGTCAATAATTAACTTTAAACTCGTATTTTATGGGATCCACAATTTTTCAACTATATATTTCGTCAATTTTTATCAAAATTTAAAAAAAAATTTAATTTTAATCCCTACCGAACATTGCTGAAAAAAATGAAATAATATCCTACAAATGTTTTGCAATAATCTTATCATTTAGGTAAATCATATGGAACCTTGCTACACTTACACACTTTAGTACACAATCTCCTACACAACCCTCTCACATATGTGTGGATCCCACAATGTGGGGCTCATTGTGAACCCCACACATGTGAGAGGATTGTGTAGGAGATTGTGTATCAAGTGTGTACAAGTAGCATTTTTGAAATCATATGGGATCCAATATCTTACAATTGCGACAAGTCATATCAGATGGGACCAAAGCAGTAGTTCAGCCATTCCTACACCAACAAATTGCCAATTTCTCGTCTAAAGTAAAGTCGATTACTTTTGCACTAAAATCCAAGTTCAAACTGGAGGAACTTGAGAGAAATAAACCGTACAGAAAACAGCCAATAATTGCATTCCCCGCCAGTCTACCGTAAAATGAACACCTGTATTATCTATGGAGCACTTTCATAGTCCACTCTATAGTCAGAATTTCTCATGATTTAGCTTTTAGACAAGCATTTGATTGAAATCTGAGTCTTTTACTTCTTCAAAACCCATTCGAATCTGTAAATCTTGAGCTCAAGAACAAGGAAAATGTCGGATTTTTTTCCCGAAGGAATCATCGTCAACATCCTCATAAGATTGCCAGTCAAGCCCCTTATTTGCTGCACGTGCGTTTCAAAATCATGGTATACTCTAATTACTAGCCCAGAATTCATTTCCGCACATCTCAATTTCGCCATTTCTAGCAATGAAGGTATCCCTCTGCTTTTACTCAGGCGTTGCGTTAAAAAAATTGAGCACTATGATTTGTATTGTGATGATGTACTGTTTGATAGACATTTTACATTTGAATTCCCCTTTAGAAGCATAAACCCGTTTTTCACAATCATTGGTAGCTGCAATGGGTTGTTATGTCTTTCTGATGATCGGGTATTTTATATGAACACTATAATTATTTGGAACCCCTGTGTAAAAAAGTCGGTTCTTCTTCCGAAGCCCAATTTGGTATATAATTCATATGGTAGTTTTCTGCAATCGCTTGGATTTGGGTTCGACCCCATTGCTAAGGACTATAAGGTGGTGAGGATTACATATACAGATTTTGATGGTAGCCTGCCCCAGGTTGAGCTTTATAGGTTGAGCATGGGGGTGTGGGCAGACATTAGTCATTTGGCCCTTAAGTACATTATACATAATAGGTTGTGCCAGGCTTACATAAATGGGTCTACTCATTGGATTGCTCGTAACTTGGATGGTAATGATTTGATTTTGTTGTTTGATATGCATTATGAGGTGTTCCGGGAGATGATATTACCGGCTCGTCTGGCAAGAGATGATTCTCAAAAAAGTAAGGAATTGGTGATCTATAGGGAATCACTTGCTCTTGTTTTGTGTAATCAATCCAGGGTCGAATGTTGTGTATGGGTGATGAAGGAATATGGGGTCATGGAGTCTTGGGCTAAACAATTCAACATCAATTTACACGATTTTGGCGGAGGATTTATGAAGCAGTTATGGGTTAGAAAAGATGGCGAGGTGTTAATCATTACAAAGGATGGCTGTTTGGTTTCTTGTGATCCACGTGGACGAGTTAATTATCTTGATGTCCCTGGCTGTAGATCTGAGGAATATCTATGCTCTGTTCATGTCGATAGTTACACGAAGAGTCTGGTTCTTCTAGAGAAAGACCCTGATTTCAGTGATGCAGTCACATTCAGTAAATTACCATCTTTGCAGAGTGATGATTGTAGTTCTGATGGTAACTGTGGAAGCCGTTACAGGCATAACCATGAAGTTAATCCGAGCATAAGGCAAGGTAACCTATTCCGTGCATAGAAGGATAAGCGATTCTGAGAATAGCCGTAAAAGGGATTCGAAGCTGGTATAAATTTCAAGTCAATGAAGAACAACATATGTAGACAATCATCTTCTCTCATTCTTGTATACACTATCCTTGTGTAATTAAATTCCGTGTGAAGTAGCTACATTAGAAGCCAGCGTCTTCATCTTTTCGACTGATTATTGCTTTTCGGATTGAAGCTTTAACATCCAAATATGTCACTGAATCATACTTGTAATCCATGATCTTGCTTGCTGTGGCATGTATTTTATTATATTGTACCTAAAGCTATATAATATACATTATCCTGGACATATTGGCCTTTGTGTTTTGAGTTTGCAGTTGTATACATACTTGGAGTTTGTCCTTGTTCATTTATTTCCATACCTGCTCAGTAACGTGGGATGTTAAAATTTCATTCTATAATACAAAGTTCATTGGAAACTATCGCCAAAATCTTGTGAAATTTCATATCGCCAATAGTTGGTGTGGCTTAGAGTTTAAAGCACCATAGATAAATAAATTCATTGTAGGCAATTTGTTCTTTTCAGTTTTCGAAAACACTGAAAACGTGTTTACTTACCTATTTTCGGAAATGAAATTACAAAAACGAGATTAAAATTTATAAAGAGAACGGAAAACGTCAAAAAAGTCGCTTTGGCTGTTTTTAGTTAAAATTAAGCCAAAATTTCATTTTTTAATTTTTGAAAACAATTTTTCAAAATGAAAAAAAGAACGTGTTTTCAACAATATCAAAATGGACACTCAAAACACAAAACTCAAAATAAATTCAAAACTAAAAACTGAAACACGAGGAGAATAGTCCCTAACATTTTCATATAATATCAACCATTATTATCTTTTAAATATATTTTAGAAATTATTCCATTATGCTCAACTTAATGAACAACCACCTTTGTTTTTGTTGTCAATGTAACATTATTATAGGACTAGTTGGTGCACCTACTTTAAACTACAAATAACTAATAACCTAATGCAATAATGAGGTTAATAAATTATTGTTGTCTGAATAAGAAGTTGATACGAGTAGCGGTACCTATCTAAAGGACGAACCACACCCTTGACGAGCCCCACCTACCGTACCCTGGGCCTTGGTAAAGGTATTATATAGCAGGATGTGTCTCCAAGGATATAAAGTGAAAGAGTGGTTGTACACTTGCACTTATTCAAGGGTCAAATCCATATTTAAGAATACGAACCATTAGCGCGGCAGCCTCAAGATATTTGAGGCGACCTTGAACAATACAAGAAGCCACAAGGATTTTAAGAATCAATCAAAATCGCGACATGCCAATGGAGACCTTGAAAAGCCTAGGACACACTTCAATTCTAAAGAATATACATGCGGAGAAGACAAGTCTCTTTTACTTTATAGGCGATAACCGTTGAAATCTTTACTTAAATATACACTCCAAGTAAAATTTAATGACTCTTTATAGAATTTTACCAACTACTCACTCAGAATGTCTTTATCTGAATTAAATCGACCACTAGATTTTTTTAAACAATAAGAATGGTAGGTTTCATGTTACGAATGTTGTCTACAAATTACTTTCCAAAGAAGAAATTAAAATTGGTCAATCTTATAAGGCTTCTCGTCTTCTGTGAAAAAAAAAAAAAAGAAAAGACAATATATTTTCTGGCTAGAACTTATTTTCTTATATTTTTCAAATTAAAGAATCCCCAAATAAATATAAATAATCCAAATTTTAAAATTACAGAAATCTCCTGTGTTATCAAAAACAAAATTTTCACGTTTCTCTTTTGCTTATGCCATATTATAACAAAATTTATTTTCTTAATTTTAAATTTTCCTCGTTTTACACAAATTAAAATTAATCGAAAATAATAAAAACAAAATGGAATAAAAAGGATATCGAATTGAATGTTAAAACATACTTCACTAAACAATTTTTTGTTCTTGGTGGAAATATGAAAATGACAAAAAATTTACTTCGACAAAATCGTAAAATAGAAATTATACATTTCATTTTTACTAACAAGAATTTCTGGAAAACAAGATTTGAAGGATATTTCTATAATTTTCGAAAAGAGAAAAGAATATTTGTAATTGTCAAAAAAACTTTATAATTATTTCTCCTATTTGGTCTAATATATTATAAAACCCAACTATATATTCACAAATTATGACATTAAAAAATGTGAAAATTACACCCACGCATGGATTTTAACTTTCAACTTCAAAAATAAAATTTACAACTTATTTATTCAAAAATTATGTCATAATTCAACTTTTTAATATTAACAATAATATTATTTAATTAAATTAATCTACCACCTCCAATTTACCGCACCCCACCCCACCTCTACTCCACATAGCCCACAACCCTTAATTCATTTTCATAAACTATCCATGGGACGTGGAGATCAAAAGTTTCTAGATCAGGTTGTAAATGATCATGAGACCGGGAGATCAAGAGGTGTTCGATTTGTGACCTAGGATGAGCAATCAATGAGAGATGTGATTTGAGGGGATGAATGGCTAGGACCCTTCATTGTTGTAACATCATCATAAAATAGGCTCAGTCCCACAACCAGAGGAGGTTGTAGATTTCGTGGTGGATGTTGTGAGGAGGTTATGGAGGTGGAGGCGACGATCGTTGTGAGGGAGGTTATGGAGCATTGGATATGGTTGCGGATGTGGTCGTGGCCACTAGCGGATACAATGGGGTCTGGGGTCACGTGAACCCTCCAACTTTTGGGATTTTTTTTTTTTTTTAATCGTGTTTGGTATCGATTGAAATTTAAATTTTAATATAAATCAAAGTTAACAATTAAATTTAATAATATCTTTTATGAGATCCATAACTTTCATTTTTTATCAAAATCTACTAAACATATGATTTTAATCCCCACCAAATAAGGGTAAAATCATAATAAATTTGAATTTTTTTCTCTTTTCCATTTTCTCTTATTCTCTCACGACTCTCTCCCTCATGCGTTTTACCAAAACCTTAACCCTTTTAATTTTTTTTAAAATTTGTCTAGAACTTCTCTACAAATTATCACTTCTACTGCAAATTATCACTCCTCAATCAAATTTTCAGCTAATTAGAACTTAAATTTGAATTTTCTTCTATCAAATTGTGCATATTGAATGTGTCTGAAATAATTATATTCAATTTGACTTATATTTAACAAATTGTGTTTATTTTATTGATTATTAGTATTGAATATTTGATATATATTTTCCTTTCGATTATTTGAATTGATTGTTTATATCAAATACACTATAAGTTCTTTAAATGCAAATATACATTGTGATGAGCAAAATATTAATAAAATGATTGTTTAAAATCAAATGAATGAAAATGATGAGCAAAATATTAATGAATGAGTGTTTTTTAAATATAAATGTGTTTTCTCGGGTCAAGTATAAATTATTCAAAAATAAAAAAAATAAAATATTCGATTTATACAGGATTTGATTATGCCATCCAACTTAAAAATTCTGAATCCACCCTTGATCGTGGCTATGGAGGCGGTGAACATGGTGGATATGGTGGTGGTGACCGTGGTTACTGAAGTTTCTGTGCTTCTGATGGAAACTGGGATTAAATCTCTATGATTATACAATTTTAATTAGTAAATTGTATAATATTGTGATCTTAATATATTTAATTAATCAATTTTAAACTATGACCTGATATTTGAAACTTTAAAACAAGTTTCTTAATTTTGAAATTGTATCTTGTAACTGCTTTAAATATGTATTGTTTCTTTTAAAAATACCGATTTTCTTAGATCAAAACTAGCCCAGCATAGCCTAACCCCATTTGAGTCAGTTCATTAGATAGTCTGCAATATTAAACAAGCCATACTAGGCAATGTTTTAAAAAGAACATACGAGTCCAAAGCTTGACCCTGCCACCTAATAATATTTTATGCTCTTTATGTAGGCAAACTCTAGTTCAAATCGCACTTAAAGGTAAAATATTTTCCATTTTTATAGGAACTTCTGTACCAGAAGAAGAAGCTTGAATATTAGTCTTGTGGCGTAGTCATGCTTTATAATTGTTTCGCGCGTTTTTCGCTCGCTAACAATTAAAAGGGAATCAGACGATTGTGTAAGGGACAAACCTCTTGGAACAAAGTCCCAAAAAGGGGTGTTTATCAAATATGAAGAATATAGTTGAGGCACGAACAAGATGCCTCCAAGGGGCGCAAGCACACAAGTACAAGAGAATTGAAGTAATTAAGAAGTTAATCTAAGAAAAGTAAATTACATGTTCTCTGTTTTGAGAGTGAATTTTGTCTCCTTTTCTTCGTTGTCTTCTTCTTTCTTTTATACGGCCTGGCAGTTTTGATCGTTTCAGCAACTGCTTGTAACCACCCACTTATTTCATCATGGTCGGCTGGCTAAAAACTACCGTGTGCAACTTCTATCACTATGCTCTCTTCATAACTGCTTGCCATCAACTTTCTCAAATCGTGGAGCGTAATTATGATGTACTCAAACCGTCTTAGATCTTGATTCTGGATAACAACAATCTTTGGTCATCTTTTGGACTTTGGGCGACTCAGCATTCTTGGGCGACAATCGATCTTCTGCTCTGGGCGATTGTAGGGTGTTTCCTTCGCTCAATATCTGGGCGTCCTGCCGACTTGGGCGACGTCGTACCTTTGTCTTTTTTGGCCTTCCGCATATTTTAATGACACTTCTGATTGGGCCTTTTATCCTGATTTCTCTATCTGGGCTTCTTCTTTGGATCTATTTCCTCTCTTGGGCCATTTGCTTTGGGCTGCCTGTTTCGTGTGTCAACAATTACCCCCCAAGATGGCGGAATTAATTTTAATCTTCGCCATATTCATTTATGTGTATTTCCAGCAACGTTTGAATTTTCCAAGGTTTTTCAATCATCACTTTCCTCTAATTGTCTGAAACGGCGTGACGTTACAACCCCTCTAAACCCAAACATCGCGCCACTTTACTGCACCATGAAACCACGTCCTTATACTCGCGTCTTTTCTCCCATTTATTTACTGTTCATCGTCTTGCTTCTCCTCTACGTTTCTTAAGTAATCTCAGAAAAACTCGTATTTTGCGTTCAATGGCGTCCTCTCAAACTCGTTCAGATTCCCCTTTTAGTTTCGAAGACTTCCTGAATCTTCTCACCAGGCCGTATGTAAACCCTTCTCGTCTTGCACCGGCCAATCCCGACCGGAATGAGTTTTATCTTGGCCCATTGTTCAATGATGCTGCATCAATAGAGAAAGTGGCGGCGGGTCAAGTATTCCCTTGCTCGGAAAACCTTCCTTTTCTGAACTCACTACCGTTAAAGCCTATCCAGGAGCGAGGTATTCGCACTTGGCCCAAAGCTGATTCTTATTTTCATTTTTGGCATGCACGTTTAGTAAAACATGATCCCACAAAAGCACTTTTTGATCGTGCACGAATTTCTGATTTGTTGGAGATTACTCTCCATCCTCCAATTTATGACTCGGCACTTTTCCCAATCGCGCTGAGTTTTTGGTCTTCAGAGTATAATACTTTTGTTTTCCCTCTCGGCCCAATGTCTATTACACTGAGGGACGTAGGGGCTTTGTTAAACCTCCCACCTTTGGGCGATACCATATTTTCTGGTATCTTGGTTACTAGCGCTGCTCCGAAGTTTGATAAGAAAATTACTGAGTCCTATTCGAGCATGCAGAACCTTTATACTGCTTCCATTTCTGAACCTAACCATGCTGAACGTGTAGCTTTTATCTACGTTTGGCTGTGTAAATATATCCTCTGCGTCCCTAGTCTGAAGCCCTCTACGAGTTATTTGCCCATATCACACGAACTTGCACGTGGTAGACCCTTGAATTTATGTTCATTTCTTTTGGCTGCTCTTTATAGGGGCATGGTTTCCCTTCAATTTCAATTGAAGAATAATGCCTCCCCTACAGGCAGTGGACCTCTTTGGTTGGCCCAATTGTGGTTGAGGGCGTATTTCCCACAACTTGGTGCTGTACCTTCCCCTCCTAGATCAGTCGCTTGCTATGGGTTGTTTATTCATCAGTTAGACCCTGTGAATATGTCTGCCAGAGAAATTTTCTCATTCTTTTATACTCTGAACTCCATTCCTTCATTCTTTACTTTTCCCGTTCATCAAATCCCCATTTTTGTTCGTCTTCCTTCTACTATGGATGAAGCAACCGCATCTTTGTCTACCTGGGTTGCCTTTTTAGTTGGGAGGGAGTTGTTTCATGATATCGTGACAGGGACCAATGCTAAAGCTGGTGTTGAGATATACGCTCCTCATTTCTTTGCCCGTCAGCTTGGCTTTGGCCAAACTTGGCCCGTTCCTCCTTGTTACTCCAAAAATTTCACAGAGCGTTTTTACCTTGTTAGTAAGGCTGAGACTGAAGCCATAGATGCTCGTAATAAAAGCTTGGCCGAGGGCTTTTCTTTTGTCCCTTTTAATCCTACTGCTGTCACGCATCCTCTTTTTGACCAACTGTGGCCATCTGTGAAGCGTAGGCTCTTTTCAGTTAACGCCAATCGTGCTTTTCATTCATTGGATCGGTCAGAGACTCTCCCCCCTTCTCCTATCCTTGCCACTCCTCTGTCCATCAAGGGCCCTTCCAAATCACCATCAGCTTCCCACAAACGTTCAAATCTTCCTTCTGCTTCTTCGACTTCCCTGGCCGTTGCTACCAAGGGTACTTCTAGCCGAAAACGGCCAGCTGCAACCTCCCCAGTCTTACATGATGATACGGGTGACGATGGTGATGATGATGTTGATGTTCCTCTCATTCACAAGAGAAAGGTAATGGCCTTGTTTAAACACAACTTATTGATCTTTATGGACTGATGGCTCATTTGATTATTCCATTTGATGGTTCCAGAAAAGTTCATCCTCTCGTTCAGAAGCTTAAGCTACAGAATCTCCTACTCCAGCTCCTGCTCCTGCTGTTGCAATTGTTCGACAGGGTCATCTGATGAAGGGGTTCCTCCCACAGAGCGACCTCTAGTGTCAGAAATTCTTCCCATCTATCGATGGTGGGGGGGGGGGAACGTGTCTGGGCCAGTTAGCTTGCTGAGAGTGCTTCTCAGCCTTTCTGCCCGCCATTACAGCAATGCTTTTGGGGGTGTGGCCGATCCCAATCCACAATTTTCACCGTTGCTGTCAAAGGCCTACAATTGTTTACTCCTTCGTTGTGACTTATAGGAGGTTTCAAATTCACGCTCATAGGATGTTTTGTACTTTTTGTATTTCTGTTGATGTAATCAATGTTTGATTAATAAAATTTTATTTAGACGTATTTCGTCCTTTATTTTATTTGGTTATCATCGCTCATCAGAACTTATATTTTAAGTTTGTAATTGTTCGTCTTCCCACAAGGAAGGAACATATTTCTTCAAGTATTTACCATTGATGAACCTCACATGATTAGTACCATCTAGATCCTCTAAATGATAGGCTCCGTTAGGCAAAACACTTTTTACTTTGTATGGTCCTTCCTAATTTGGTGACCATTTACCGTATTTTGGATCTTTACTATCCAGAGGGAGTATTGTCTTCCAAACTAAATCGCCCAAACTGAAGGACTTGGCTACGACCTTCTTGTTGTAAAACTTAGCCATTTTCTATTTCTGGACTTGTAATCTATTCAGAACATCTAACCTTTATTCGTCCAATTCTAATAAATTTAGGACGAGCAATTCTGCGCGTTCATTGTCGCCCAGATCATTTTGTGAACGCACTCTTCTTGACTGCACGTTGATTTCCGCAGGTAACACTGCGTCATGCCGTATGTCAGTTGAAAAGGGGTAACTTTAGTGCTTGTGCGTGGTGACGTTCTATAGGCCCACAGAGCTTGATTCAAACACTCGTGCCAATCTCCGACGTTTTCCCTTATCATCTTTCTTATGATGTTCTTCAAGATCTTGTTAGATGACTCGGCCTGACCGTTCGATTGAGCGTAGTAAGGCGTAGAATTTACCAATTTAACCCCAAATTCGCCCAAAAATTCCTTCACTTGGTCTCTGTTCAAAGAGGTTCCATGATCCACCATCAGGGTTTGTAGGATTCCAAACCTATAGATGATATGGTCGCGAATGAATTCAATAACACTTTTTTGAGATATCTCTTTTAGAGGTATGGCCTCTACCCACTTAGTGAAGAAATCCGTTGCCACTATAATGAATGTATGTTGTTTGGACGATGGTGGATAAATCTTCCCTATTAAGTCTATCGCCCAACCTCTAAATGGCCATGGCTTAATGATAGGTACCATTTCTTTAGCGGTGCTCTCTGAATTGGCCCATGCTTTTGACATGCCGACAACTTTTCGCATATTGGACACACATTTCTCCCATTTTGGGCCAAAAATATCCACTCCTAATAATTAACCACCTCATCATTTGACCAGCTTGGTGGGCTCCACAAATTCCTTCGTATATTTCGGCCATAATCACCTTGGCTTCTTGTAAACTTACACACTTTAATAACACCCCATCTGGGCGTTTTTTAAGTAACTCACCTTCAATTAATGTATAATTCATTGACCATAACTTTATTTTTCTATTGTTCTTTTCACTTGGTCTTTCCAAAAATTCTTTTATCTCTATTCTCCAATCCATTGCGTCTCCCTCTTGTATACAATGAATTCCAATCCTATTTGCCCTTCTTTGCATAACAGGCAAAATTGTTCCATATTCACAAGTGTGCTCCACGTCTGAAGCTTTTAAGTACCCTGAGGCTATTTGGGCCAGTTCGTTTGCTATATCGTTGTACATTCTGTTGACATATTGTAGTTCTACTTGGTCAAACTCTTCTAATAATTCTTGGGTGACTTCATACTGGCTTATAACAGATTCACTCTGACATTTAAAATCGCCAGTTAATTGGTAAACTACCAACTGGGAATCGCCTCTAATAATCACGTTTTACTTCCATTTCGATTAATAACTCTAGGCCGACAATTAATGCCTCATATTCAGCCTGGTTATTGGTGCACATTCTGTCCAATGTGAAAGTAAACTTATAACAAATTCCTAGTGGATTTATTAAAGCTATTCCTACTCCTGCACCTTTGGAAGTTTTTGATCCATCAAAGTATAGGATCCATGGCTTGAACTCGCATGAGTCTATTTCCAATTTAATTTCTTCAGGCATGTCAAGGCACGGGTGATCGGCCAAGAAATTAGCCAATGCTTGACTTTTAACTGCCTTCTGTGGTATATATTGTATTTCAAACTCGGACAATGCTAAAGTCCAAAGGCCTATCCTTTAGTGTAAAACAGGGCGAGAAAACATGTATTTCACTAAATTAATTTTAGAAATCAGATAAACTGTTACAGGCCGTAAGTAGGCCCTTAATTTAGTACATGTGAAATACAAAGCGAGACATAGTTTCTCGATAGCAGAATAATTACATTCGCATTTCGTCA
The DNA here is from genome assembly GCA_035079005.1 of Fraxinus americana. Lineage (NCBI taxonomy): Eukaryota > Viridiplantae > Streptophyta > Magnoliopsida > Lamiales > Oleaceae > Fraxinus > Fraxinus americana. Next base: position 1,423,716 of record CM068707.1, on the reverse strand, counting down.
AACGCCTACTTAAATAGTATATTGCCCTTTCTTTACCAAACTGGTCTTCCTGCGCGACCATTCCAGCTATCGATTTTTGTTCAGCCGATATATACATCTTCATTGGCCGTCCTTGGATAGGTGACACCAACACTGGCGGATTTGCCAAATACGTCTTTAGGCTATCAAAGGCCTTTTGATGTTCTTCTTTCCAGACGAGTTCGTCCTGATTTTTCAACTTTAGGAGAGGCGAAAAAGCTTTTGTTCACCCTGCACAGTTAGAGATAAATCGCCTTAAAAAGTTAACTTGACCTAGAAATCTTTGCAATTCTTTTTTGTTGTTAGGCGGTTTGGCCTCTAAAATGGCATTCGCTTTATTCTTATCGAGTTCAATCCCTCTTTGGTGTACTAGAAAGCCAAGGAAATTACCGGCATCGACACCAAACGCACACTTTAAAGGATTCAATTTCAGCTTATATTGCCTCATTCGCTCAAATGAGCGTTTCAGTTGTTCGAAATGATCTTCCTCTCTAACAGATTTAACTACGATGTCATCTACATACACCTCAACAAATTTGCCTATCATATCATGAAAGATTAAATTCATCGCTCTTTGATAAGTCGCCCCTGCATTTTTTAGGCCGAAAGGCATAACTACCCATTCGTAACATCCTAAGGCCCCTGGGCATCTAAAAGCAGTTTTGTGTATGTCTTCTTCAGCTATGTATATTTGGTTATATCCTGAGTACCCATCCATGAAAGAATACATGACATGTCCTGCAGTGGAATCAACCAAGGAATCTACCGTGGGCATTGGATACTCATCTTTAGGTGTTGCTAAATTCAGATTTCTAAAGTCTATACACACCCTCATTTTGCCATTCTTTTTTAACACTGGCACGATAGTAGATAACCATTCAACATATCTAGCCGTCCTTATGAAACCTGCTTTCAATAACCGCTCAATTTCTTTCTTAATTTCAGGCAACACGTTAGGAGCAAAACGTCTAGGAGGCTGTTTATGGGGCTTAAAGTTTGGTTTAGTTGGCAATCTATGCTCTACTAAATTTTTGTCTAAACCAGGCATATGTTCATATTCCCAAGCAAAACAGTCTTTATACTCTCTTAATAAAGCGATTAATGCTGTACTAACCTCTTGACTAAGCATCTGGCTGATAAATGTTGGGCGATCTTCTCCTACACCGCCAATGTTTATTTTGATCAACAGGTCTTGTGCTTGAGCGTTTTCAGGTTTGTGGATCCTCATTACTTCATCATCCGCATCCTTTACAGGTATTTCCTCTTCTAGGCAATCTACTTTGTTAACTTCCTGGTCAATACTTTGTTCCAATTTGAATATTGCCAATTTGTCTCCCAGCGTTTTCAATGCTGCCTCTTTTTTTATTTTCTCTTGACACTCTTTATTGAAAGCCACTAGTCTGGCTTTAAAGGCCTGAAGTTCGGCCACGTGCTCTTTTGGTGGCCAAGTCATTAAAATCCTCTGAGCGTTCTTTTGCCAATAACTGGCTCTTCTAGGGCCACTATGTTTGGCCTCATTTGACTGAACATTTCAGCGAGTGCTTCTACTGCAAATGGTTCTTCGCTCTGTGCGACGACTTGAGTTTCTTCTCCATCTTGGACTATCCTAACAGGTCCGTAGTTCCCTTCATACATGAACCTTTCTACCGAGTTAGTTTCTGCAACAAAAGGCCTATGATCTGGTTGTACCACCTCTGCCTTCCCTTGGTCGTTCCAAAAAACCAAGCACTGATGGAGCGACGATGGTATACAGAGACTCCCATGAATCCAATCTCGCCCTAACAATATATTATAACTGGTAGGACCATCAATGACAAAGAAAACAGTCGTCCTTGTAGTCGTACCCACAGTTATATCAAGTGGCATTACTCCCTTGGTTGAAGTGACTCCCCCATTGAAGCTCGTGAGAATGACTTCTGTTGGGATCATGTCATCCTCTGTTTTTGCGAACTTCCTCATCATCCTTAATGGGATAGTGTTTATGGCAGCCCCATTGTCAATAAGCACCTTCACCACGGGTATGCCATTTACCAAGGCCTTCACATAAAGTGGCCTTAAATGCTTGGTTAATTTCATAGTGGGTTTTTTGAAGACGACTTTTTCTGCTGCATCAATTTCCACTTCCTGTTTGTCTCCTGTCGACTTATCCCTTTGTGATGGATCGACTTGCAATACCTCGGGCTGAATATCCGTCTGTGGGGCATCCTCTCCATCTTTTAGTATTTCTCCCGTATCTGTCCAACCTGTTTGGGGAGGTAGTATCCTTGGAGGAGATCCATATTTCTCAGAACGAAGTACCCTTTTCTTCCTTTTGGGTGTCCCATATAGTACGTAGAAATCGAAAGAACGCCCAGATGGTTCTCCCAACAAATCTACTTCACGGACCCCTTCCCGATGCAGTTGTTTCAGCAAGGTATTACGCGATACTCCTCTCTTTTTCTTTTCTTCTTCAAGATTGATCTCTTCCTCAATATCAGTCATGCCATCATCCTCTTCGCTTTGTACTTCTTAGGACGTCTGACCACTTTCACATTCCAACACACATGCTTCTTCTTCGTCCCCTTCTTCCCTTTCTTTATTCTTAAATTCGTTGACCAACAAATAGTTATTAGCCATGACGGGAGGCAAGGTGTCGAACTTGATGGTAAGAGGTGGTTCCGCATCGTCTTCCTCTCTTTTGCTTCGATCAAATTTCGACCTCCCAGAAGAACTTTCTGGCATTTCTCTCATTGATTCTCCAGTGCCAGTCTCTTTACTATCTTCGAGAACATTTTGATTAACTATCTCCAGCATTCTTAGTGCTTTAGGACGTGGCTTTTCTGGTTGTTGCCTCATCATTCGTCCATAATTCCGTTGAAATCGTCTTTGCTGAGTCCTGGTCATTTCATTAAAAGGCACAACACGTCTTGCACTGTACTGATATGAGTGCCACACATTAGGTTGGTGAGGCTGTGGTCTGAACGATTTCTCATGTCGTGTCGGCCTGAACTGCCTTTCTACAGGCGGCCCCTTATAGAATGATGTGCCCTGCCTTCTGTTTGGAGTAAACTCAGGGCGATGGTGATTCTGCCCTATTTTTGTTCTTTCAGTATTTGCTCTCATTTCTCCTTTACACCTGGCACACAAGACTTCTTCATCCTTCATAGGTTCTTTTCCCCTGATACGTTCGAACACACTGGCATGTTTCTCGGGGTCTTCCTCATCATCGATTACCAATTTAAACCTTGGTAATTTACTGGTGACATTGGTCGTCACCATATTCACTTCAAGTGGTTGTGGGAAAGGATTTTCATCTACTGCCATTTTCTTTTTGTCTTCGGACGTGATTCGTCCTGACTCAATAGCGTCCTGTAAAACATGACGGAAAACCAAGCAATAATTAGTTATATGTGACCACGCATTATGCCATTTACAATATTTTTTACCCTTAATCTGTTCAGGGCTTGGCAACTTATGTTTATCGCTCAGTTTTATCTGTTTATCTTTATATAGTTTATCGAATATAAGGTCAACTTTCGTAACATCGAACGAGAACGTTCTGCTCTTTTTGTTTTCTCCTTTTACAGGTTCATCTCTGGCTACATCCCTAGGTTCAGCCATTATGGGACAGGTATATGCATCCCCCTTGGTCAACTCGGCCAAACATATTTCAATTTGATCATAAAATTCATCATTCACGGCATGAACGCCAAAGTGTGGGTCTTTATAATAAGTCCCTTTGCTAGAATTTTTCACCCGCTCTTCTTCTCTTATCAAACGTTCATACTTGATTACGTTCGCACTAAGCTGGAACAGGTCAGGGAATTCCCTGTCTTGGAATTTTTTCTTCAAATCGAAACTTAAACAGTTTTGAGCGATTTTGACAAATTCTTTTTCAGGTAGAGGTACAAAGCACTTACTCCTAGCTGTTTTGAACATTTGAAGGAAACCTTCTGCCCATTCGTTTGGCATTTGACGTAAGTTCGCCAAATCGGCCAATGTGACCTCAGACTCTGTTTTATAAAACTGAGCATGGAACAATTGTTCCATTTGTTGCCATATCTGAACGGAATTTGCTGGCAAATTAATGAACCATGAAAAGGCCACTCCAGTTAATGAACTAGGGAATAGTCTCATTTTATGGTAATCGGTCACCTCACCACTCTGTAATGTGAATCGCCCTATATGTTCTAGAGTAGATACTTCTCCTAAACCAGTGAACAATGAGAATTCAGGTATTTTATACCCTCTAGGCCATGGGTACGCTTGATCTACCCAATCAGGATATGGTTTAGTGTAAGTAGGCCTAATAACAGGACGTACCCCAATGGCCATTTGATCTTGTACTATTTCTGCAATCTGATTCCTTAGTAGAACATTTGGGTCATATGGGACTCCTATGGGTTGATTCACTTGTTGGTTTGTCTGAGGTGGCCTGATGTTTGGTCCTTGATTGGCAGGGAATGCACCATTGTTCAGACCATTATACCCATTGTGTTGAGTATTCATCCCCTCATTAACACGAGGTAAATTATGTCCACCATTCAGGACATTATCTCTCATATTTGGATTACCCCCCAGGTTGGTAGTCATGTTATCGTCATTCAAATTTGGCGCTCCATTGACCCCTTGATTTGAAGTGAAAGGGCCAAAAAATGTTTCTAAACCAGGACCTGGGTTCAAACCAGAGGAATTGTGTGGTGAAGCATGCCCCACAATCGGACTGGTCTAGAAATGACTTCCTACGGTTGTTTGACATACTTGGCCTACTAATTTGCTCATGAGATCATTTAACGCACTTAATTGTTTGGCCATGTTATCATAGTGAACATTTCCACTCTGGGCAAATTTTTCCATGTTATGGACGTTTCGTAAATTTACCTGTTCAACGACGTCTTGTGTGAGTTCTCCCAGCAATGCACGCATGGTTCGAGGACTCAGCTTCGTCATTGGCTCATAACGACTGTGACTGCTTGGAGTCTGCCCTTCTGTCTGAGGATAATGCTGCTGCTCCTCATATCGCTCGATCACAGATTGGACTACTCCATGACTTGCTGGTGCTTTATCCGAATTTTTATGAGGCATAATGTTTTCCTTTTGTATCTCCAAACACCAATGTCCCACCGGGCGTGCCAAATTGTTTCGCGCGTTTTTCGCTCACTAACAATTAAAAGGGAATCAGACGATTGTGTAAGGGACAAACCTCTTGGAACAAAGTCCCAAAAAGGGGTGTTTATCAAATATGAAGAATACAGTTGAGGCACGAACAAGATGCCTCCAAGGGGCGCAAGTACACAAGTACAAGAGAATTGAAGTAATTAAGAAGTTAATCTAAGAAAAGTAAATTACATGTTCTCTGTTTTGAGAGTGAATTTTGTCTCCTTTTCTTCGTTGTCTTCTTCTTTCTTTTATACGGCTTGAGCAGTTTTGATCGTTTCAGCAACTGCTTCTAACCACCCACTTATTTCATCATGGTCGGTTGGCTAAAAACTACCGTGTGCAACTTCTATCACTATGCTCTCTTCATAACTGCTTGCCATCAACTTTCTCAAATCGTGGGGCGTAATTATGATGTGCTCAAACCGTCTTAGATCGTGATTCTGGATAACAACAATCTTTGGTCATCTTTTGGACTTTGGGCGACTCAGCATTCTTGGGCGACAATCGATCTTCTGTTCTGGGCGATTGTAGGGTGTTTCCTTCGCTCAATATCTGGGCGTCCTGCCGACTTGGGCGACGTCGTACCTTTGTTTTTTTGGGCCTTCCGCATATTTTAATGACACTTCTGATTGGGCCTTTTATCCTGATTTCTCTATCTGGGCTTCTTCTTTGGATCTATTTCCTCTCTTGAGCCATTTGCTTTGGACTGCCTGTTTCGTGTGTCAACAATAACACTGTTGTTATATTTGTTTATTTAAAGTTTAACGTAAATTAAGAGTAGTTCAGCTATCTTTTAATTTCCGATGTCTTCCAACTAAATTCTAACGTTATTATTATTATTTTTTTTTAAGAATCAATTTCTTAACTATAAATACTTATTTTTATACGTCTTCACACAATTTCCGCTTGGTCACATAATATTTTTTGTTTTCAACTAAGAAGTAATTTAACTTGCATTAAATCTTCAAAAAATAAAAAACATTGGACTAAGTTTTTGCCCCTTATTTCTCTTAGCATAAATTTTGGACGAAATTCATTGTCAAGGATCGTATGTGTTAATTAATTATAGGTTAAAGATACGATGAAAAAAAGTTAAGGAAATAAATGTTAATAATTTTTAATGCAATTAAAATGTGATGCATTTATAAGAAAATATGATATTAACATAATTAGCCATAAGCTCGATCCGAATATCTTGACAACAATGCGAAACCGAGGTTGCGATTCTTTGTAAAAACTCTTATCATGCTACAAGTCTTTTTATTTGACAACACAAATTATTTAGTTTTCGATTTATTATTACACTAGCAAGTCAAAATCTCAAATTCGTTTAAATTAGGACTCAATTAAATTGCTGTCGTGTTTGCTTCTAGAAAATCTACGAAACGCGACGTACACACACACACACACACAGCTCTCTTGAACAGCTTGTGCTCAATTTTTCCAGGCGACACGAGAAAATAATTTGTTAATTTCGAGGGATTTTCTGTAAAACTGACGTTCTGGTATGACATTCCTCTTTTTTTTTTTTTTTTAAATTCTTTTATTTATATTGGGTATTAATTGTGAATTTAATTTCTCGATTTTGGTCCGAATGAAATGTGAGTTGGATTTCAAGAACGACGGTAATTAATTTATGAGGTGTTAAATTGTTAAATGAAAGTAAAATCAAGATGGAATTATTTTCTAGGGGAAAAAAAAAGATCTTTTAAATGAATGAAGAGTTCCAACTTTAATTTGCATGGTTTGGCAACTAATTGAAATTCCCTCGAGTAAATGAAGGGAAATTTTTTATTAGTTTTGAAGGGGCTTTTTATTGTGAGGTAAATGAATGGCGTATGATGATTTTGTAATCTAACACCAAGTTCTCTTATATAGGCATTGTTTATTTGAGTTGAAGTAATGAATTGAACTAACGAATTGTTGAGCTAATACTTGGCTTTTGGTTTGGGAACTATTTGTTATAGCTGTGATTACTTTGAAGAATGCATATGTCCCGTTTGATTAAATGCTTCAGAAGAATGCTGAGTGATTTTTCTTTTTTGTTAGACCGACTTTCCTTATTTTCTTGTTTCTTTATGGATAATATATATATTTTTTAGTTTATTAATATATCATTATTTAATTTGCCTAATTATAACCAATTTTCCCCAATTAATCTTGAAATTGTAAAGATTTTAATTTATCTACTCCTTGGAATCATCCAAATATAACACACAGTTCTCGGAGAGTAGAGTTAAAATGGATCATAAAATTACCCACCATTATTTTTAAACACTGCTACTAGTTGTTGACAATTAAGCTCTTGTTTGGTCCCAATTAAAATTATAATTTATTGTTCTCTCCTTTTTATCAACCACAAATTCTCCAATAAAATAATATTACAAGTAAATCCAAAATTTTTTCATTCTTTTTTATCTACATATTCTTCAAAAAAATTACTATTCCAAAATACATTTTTTTTTTTTTCAAATTCTCATTATAATGGGGGCCAAACAAGGGCTAAATAAGGGTAAACTAGGAAATTTGTTTGCGAAAATTGTTTTTTTAATAACATTAAATAAAATTTTTTAATCCGTGTGAAAAACAAAATCAGCCTATTTAAATGGGATAGAGGGAGCAATAATTTTAGATGTTGAAGGCTTCATTGATGATCTTTCTAGCTTTAGCCTGTTCTCACTGATTTAATTTGAATATCAGCTCATTATGAAGTTTTAAGCACTTTTTTTTTTCTATATGTACAAGTGAAAACTTGTTCTCCGATAATGTATTTTCAGATTTTAGAAATGTACTAAATAGCAGTGGTACTTCTTGATTTTTGTACAGTCTCAACTTTTGAGGAGATTGCAGCTGTGCGACTTTCAGAATAAGAATAGAAAATCAGCACTTACTTTGTAAAGGATTCCAGGATTCTTTTGGGCCCGACTAGTAATAGAAATCACTACTTAGATTCGAAACCTTAATAAATTTCTGTCATTTCCTGCAACAGTCTCCTGTTGAAACAGATTAAGAATTATGTTTTTATTTGGAGCTATTGAGGCTTGATAGCTACTTATCCAAAATTTGGTAATCATGAAAACACTCGTGTCTTTTGGCGTGTTGTAAACAAGTATGAAAATGCTGTAAAAGTTTTCCTGAGATTGGTCTCAGTTGCACTCTGTGGCTACTGTTGCATCTAATCTTATTTTCCAGGAACAGTGGAAACCAAGTTGTAGTTATGTCCTGCATTGTTATCGGCTTGTGACCGTTCTCTATAACCAAGGGAAGTGAGTGGCTTTCCCATGGACAGCTTGGAAGATGAAAAAGATGGTGGCTTTCAAGCTTCCATTCCCAAGGAATTAGGCCATCCTATAGCATCTATTGGTACCAAATTTGTAGATGAAGTTCTTAATGGTCCAAACGAACTTTGCTTGGAGAATTTTCGCATGGATAAACATGTATTCTACAAGCTGTGTGATATGTTACAAACCAGAGGGCTACTACGTCACACAAATAGAATCAAGATTGAGGAGCAGTTAGCAATATTTATGTTCATAGTTGGTCATAATCTACGGACTCGAGCAGTTCAGGAGCTCTTCAGATACTCAGGTGAAACCATTAGTCGCCATTTCAACAATGTTCTGAGTGCAATTATGGCTGTTTCATTAGATTTCTTCGAGCCTCCGAATTCTGTAGTTTCACAAGAAATTCGCGGAGATCCTCGATTTTTCCCTTATTTTCTGGTAATGTTAATTCTGATGAACTTCAATTTTGTTTGGTTTCTTTTCCTGAAATTCATTGGCTTATATTTTACAATTTTCAACTAGAACTGTGTTGGAGCAGTTGATGGCATACATTTCCCAGTGACAGTAGGTGTAGACGAGCAAGGACCGTTCCGAAATAAGAATGGTTTTCTTTCGCAAAGTGTTTTGGTAGCATGCTCATTTGACATGAAATTCCATTATGTTCTTGCTGGTTGGGAAGGCTCTGCCCCAGATATGCGGGTCCTAAATTCAGCTATAACTAGGCGTAACAAACTCGAAGTACCTGACGGTATGTTCATCTTCAACAGCGAATTTGCTTTAGCGCTTAAGAAACATTGAAATGTAATTGATTCCTTTTTCTTAAAGAACACGTTTATCTGATTAATTATATCATCGAACAGCTCCAACAAAAGAACTCTTTTGATGTTTCTGCTAATATAATTTCTGAATCATTTATGGATTAACTTGTGTCCTTTCTCCCTCATTTTTCCAACCAAATTGTATCTGGCAATTTCTTTAATGTGTGTGAATTATAAAGTGTTAATTAATTACCATGATGGGCATTCGATGTATGAACCCCTAAAGTGTTCTGCATATTTATTGGAAATAACATTATATTACAGGTAAATATTACCTCGTGGATAGCAAATATGCAAATGTCCCTGGGTTCATTGCTCCATATCCTGGAGTCTCTTACAGTCGTCTTGAATTTGGTGGTGGCTTCCACCCACGAGATGCTAGAGAGCTCTTCAATCAGCGGCATTCCATTTTGCGCAATGTTACTGATCGTACTTTTGCTGCCTTGAAAGAACGTTTTCCTATTTTGATGTCGGCTCCTCCTTACCCTTTGACAACGCAAGTGAAGCTAGTTGTTGCAGCATGTGCCCTACACAATTACATCTGTGGAGAGAAGCATGATGACTGGATTTTTCAAATGTATGGACAGGAATCCGTGTTACAACTTGAAGATCCAATGCCACCTCTAGAAATTGAACAGCCACTTGTACCTGCTGAAACACAACTTTCGGACATCCCTTTTGTAACAGAAGAATTAGAAGATGCTTCACAATTGCGAGATTCTATTGCATCTGAGATTTGGAATGATTATATTCGAGATTATGCTATTATCGATAAGGTTGTATAGTCTGGGTAGTCAGTTAGCTTTTAAACTCATTTTTGTTATTGAAATCTTTTATTGTTGCAGCCCTATGAAGTTTGACAATTTGGTGCCTAACATATATAAATGGATTTTCCCTTCTTTTTTGTGAAGTTGTCTTTTTCTTCTTTAAACAAAGAATGATTTAGTGCTTGCTTTTAAATACTTACTAGCATGATTTTATAGAATGTGTGGATAATAAGTGGGTAGCTATGATGTATCGACACGGATACGTGTGTCCGACACGATGCGTGTCGGATACGTAGACACAAGATTTTTAAAAAAAAGTACAGCCACATACGTCATCGAAACGTTGATTAAATTCTTAAAAATTCTTCATTTATATAGTATAAATTTAGTTTTATACTTGTTATTAATGTTTCGTGTTGAAATCTTTTAAACATGAGTACACATTTGTTACTTGCTAATAACTTTAAATTAACAATATATAATATTTTTACTATAAAAAGAAAAATGATTACACTAGAGTGTTCGAGAAGTGTCGGTATCGACTTGTGTCCGACGCGGACACGCTATCCTAATTGAAGTGTCTGTGCTACAGAGGTGGGTAATAAGTTGCGAGTTTCACAGAAGGTACGGATAAAAAGTATGTTTGACAAGTTTAAAAGAAAGTTGAATAGTGTCGAGCAAGCATTTACTCGTCTCATTTATGCGAATCTTGGCTCTGCATGTTAGTATTGCATGCCTAACAGTAAGGAAGTTCCGCAGGGAAATTAGATTTCAAGTTTAGAGTTTATGGTTAACCCTGCTTTACAGCTTACGGAAATATGTACATTCACTCAGAATGTAGTAAGAAAAAAGGATTATTCAAAGTACGGAGATCCAAATGCACTGGTTGAATGCCGGCGGCAAAGAAAATGTGGAAACAGGCCAATTGGTGGCAGCAGGTGGCTGAATGTAATTCTCAGGCTACTCAGTCACTGAAACTGGATTTTAGTTTAGCATACAAAGAAGCTATATTGTCCCAGGGCCGGCCCTAAGGCGAGGCGAGTGAGGCCGCCGCCTCAGGCCTAAGCGTGGAGGGGGCCTAATTTTTGGCCCAAAAATTTTTTTTTTTTTTTTATATGATACAAGGCCCAATTCAGGAGGCCCAAAGGCCAAATCTAACCTAAGTCCTAAACTACTGCACACACCGAATACGATCACTCCCCTCTCTCCTTCCCGCTCTCAAAACTCCAAAATTATTGAACTGTCCAACTCGAATCCACCGACCACCAATCAACTGCTTTCCAAGCCGACGCCGAAGTGGTGTTTACCGGAGTCTCCAGAAGTCCAGTGCATTCGTTTTCCAGCTTTCCCGAAATCTAATTAGCATTTAGCAAGAACTTTCATTTTTCGACTGCGACTACGGTCTACGAGTCTGCGACTGGCGTGTGTGTCTTCACTCTTCTAGTTCTGGAGTTCTGCAGCTTCTGCTGGAGCTGGTAACTGGTAAGTAAGCGATTTCAGTTTTGGGGATTTCTCATTTCGTGATTTGTCTGATTTCAGTTTTGGGGATTTTGTGATTTTTCGAATTTCAGTTTGTATGAATGGGTTTCTAATTTCAATTTTGTGGCTTTTGTGATTTGTGAATGAATCATTGATTCGATTTCAACACTTAGGTCTTAGAATATGCCATTATGAATCAATAGAGACTGGATGTTTTCTGCTTTTGAGGATTGTGATGTCTTTAACATTAAACTGGCTAAAGTGCGGTGCTGGTTCTGTGATTCAGTGGTTTAATCAGTGAGCTATATGAAATCTGTGGTTGAGTGGTTCCAGGGCCGGCCCAGTTGAGTGGTTGAGTGGTCCAGGACCAGCTTAGTATGTTAATGGTGATATACCTTGCAGCATTTAGGTCTTGAATTTTGGATATGCTACTTGATATGATTGCTTACGTTGAAGAGTAAAAGGTAAAATGAAATGGGAGGGAGGATTGGAAGCTACCTGTGGCAGATGTATACTGTCCTCCAAACTGAGTTTTGCCTTGTAAATGATTTTTCTTCTTTGTAGTACTCGTCAATTTTGGGTTTTCTATGCAATCTCACTTGTTTGGTTATGGAACTTGATAGTGAATGTGGTGAACCAATTATGAGCGACAACCAAGTTATATGTCATTTTTGTTTGCTGCCTTTAAACGTGCCATAAATTATTCATACAGGTATAGCATTCGGGATATTATTTCAATGAGTAATTCGCTTAGCTAGGCAGGTATTCCTGGATAGGTGGCTTACTGTGTTTGATTATGTTACGTGATGATATTGTTACTGTGGCTTCACTAATCTTTGGTTTCTCATAATCCATATGCATTGATTAATATGTTGTTTATATGTGAATGATTCAATTTCAGGCTCGTAAGAACTGAGATGCAACGCTGGATGCTGGAATAGGCGTGATTCCACAATTTTCGTGAATTTTCTACTTTTCAAGTAAGCAATGGCTTGCTCTAACTTGATATTGAAAATGTTTGAAGCCTTGTCGGCTTATATAATTGTGGCCTGGTCGGCTTGTATGAATGCTCATTGTAGCGTGTAGGATCAATTGCACAGGCGCACGTTTATCTTTTGTTCTTTATATTTGTTTGTTGTTGTACGAGTCAGTGTTAAGTTTGCAATACGTTGCATAATGCACGGTTGAATTTTGCTTTTACGTTGATCTCCGGGGGCCAGAGACGGAGCTAGGGGGGCCGCCGTTGATCTCCGTTGTCTCTTAGTTAAAAAAAATTTTCGGGGGCGGACCCCCAGGAGGGGGGCCCGCCCCCGTATTTTCACCCCCCCCGGGGGCCCAATTTCCAGAGTTCGCTTCAGGCCCTGCCAATCACAGGGCCGGCCCTGTATTGTCCAATATTGTTTTTCTGCTTGGAGATGTTAACTATGGTACTTGTAGCTTTATTCCCTGTGGCCCATAAGTTTGCATCATTTCTAGCTGTTGATTGGATTTTGGTTCGTTTGTTGAATTGTCATCATTTATTTTTGTCATTTGCTGTTCGTGGAGACTTGATTTAATGAAAATATTTGCATTTGAGTTCAAAAGGAAAAAAAAAGTAGGAATTTCGAAAGCAGAGATTTCCGGTTCAAGCTGGTCTGAAAAGTCTAGTTCGGCATGTCTTACAAGGGCAGGCTGACCCATAGACCACATGGATTGGGTTGATATTGGCTCCGGCAGCCGTGGCTCTACCCTTTTTGAAACCAATGCATAGAAAAGAATAAAGCTATTTGTACATCATTGTGTACATATAGATACATGACATGAAAGAAAGATAATGAGAAAAAAAAAAAAAGAGATGAAAAGAAAAAGAAAAAACTCGATTATTATAATATTTATCTCTGTTCATATCATTATTGTGTACACCACTATGTACACAATGTTGCATAAATAGCATTAAAAATAGGAATTTTGCTACTCGTACATAAAAAAAAATATACATAAACGGATATTGAAAATGATGTGGAGGGAAAATATTGAATAAAAAAGTGGATTATGTTTTAAACTGGCAAACGATAGATTGCTACGTGATATTATGTAATCCATTGTGTAAATCTAGATGTACATGTAGCAAGATCCTAAAAAGTTCGGCAAAGCTCATACATTGGCGGTCGACTTGTGGGCCAGGTGGAATGGATCCATATGGGTTCGGGCAGCTGTGGCTCGACCCCTTTTGAAACAAATAAATACAAAGTAGTCCTTCAAAGTTAAAATATTGACATGTTGAAAGAAATTGAAAATCAAAAATATTTTTGACCTCAAGAACTCACTGGCTACTTATATTAATGCTCCGAGAAGACAACCTTCCACCTTTCTGAAAAAAAGTCCCAAAGAGGAGATGTGTAATAATTATGTGCAGCTTCTTGAAGCGTGCATCGCATCAAAATCACTCAAACAAGGCAAAACAATTCATCAGCATCTCCTCAAATTAAGAAATAATGGTTTTAGTACTCAATCACTGCTACTGGATAAGCTCACTCGCCTTTACTTTCATGCAATAAGCCACAAATTGCAGAACGAGTCTTAAACTCAATACATATCTCAGAAAGAAAATATAAGACCATATTATGGAACCAAATCATCGGGGCATATGCATGGGATGGTCCCTTTGAGAAAGCCATTGATTTGTACTATGCAATGGTGGACTCTGGTGTAGTGCCGACAAAATTTACGTACCCTTTTGGGCTAAAGGCTTGTTCTGCATTGCAGGATGTGGAAAATGGTGTGAAGGTTCATGGACATGTGAAAAGGCTTGATCTTGGCTGTGATGTATATGTGTGTACTGCGTTGGTTGATTTTTATATGAAGTGTGGATGTTTGGAGGAAGCAATGGAGGTTTGACAGAATGCTTGAGAGAGATGTTGTGGCATGGAACACAATGATTTCAGGGTTTTTCGTTACATGGGTTGTGTTGGGATGCAATGAGATTGGTGTTAGAGATGCAGAAGATGGGGGTGAATCCCAATTCGTCTACTGTTGTGGCAATTCTGCCAGCAATTGGGGAGGCGGGTAGGTGGAAGGAAGGAAAAGCTATACATGGATTTTGCTTGAGGAGGGGTCTTGATGGTGAGGAAGTGGCTGGAACTGGACTTTTGGATGTGTATGAAAAATGTGGCTGGTTGGTTTATGCAAAGCGGATCTTTGGTGCCTTGAGGTTGAAGAATGAGATCACTTGGACTGCTATGATTGGAGCTTGTGTCACTTGTGATGCCACAAGAGAGGGGTTAGATTTGTTTCAAGAAATGAGGGTGGAGGTTGCTGTTAGTCCTTCTCCTATTATGCTTGCAACTGTTATTCGTGGTTGTGCTAAGCTTAATGACCTGAATATAGGGAGACAGATATATTGTTACACAATTAAAATGGGCTATCATTGCGATTTAACGGTAACACACTTCTTTCAATGTATGCAAAGTGTGGGCTGATGAATGATGCCATCATGTTCTTTGAGGAAATGCGAGTGAAAGATCCAGTTTCTTACAATGTTATAATTTCAGGCAGTGTTCAAAATGGTAATGCGGAGGAAGCTCTGCAAATTTTTCTCAAAATGCAAAAAGCAGGGATAGAACCGGAATTGGCAACCATGGGTTTCTTGCCAGCCTGTTCTCATTTGGCAGCTCTGCAACATGGGATATGTGGTCATGGCTACTCAATAGTGTGTGGGTTCACAGGAGATGTTTCAATTTGTAATGCTCTTATTGACATGTATTCTAAATGTGGTAAGATTGATATGGCTAGGCTTGTCTTTGGTAAGATGTATGAGAGGGATGTAATCTCCTGGAATGCAATGATGGTTATGGCATTCATGGGCTTGCTAGGGAAGCAATTTCCATGTTCCATGAAATGTTGAATGTAGGCGAAAAACCAGATGACATAACTTTCATTGCTCTCCTATCAGCTTGCAGCCATTCAAGGCTTGTAAATGAAGGAAAGCACTGGTTTCTCTCCATGACCCAAGAATATAATGTTGTCCCTAGGATGGATCACTACTTCTGCATGGTGGATCTATTGGGCCGTGCTGGTCTTTTGGATGAAGCTCAGCATTTCATTAGTGGAATGCCATTTGAACCTGATGTTCATAGATGGACTGCATTACTTGCTGCTTGTAGGATTTACAAGAATGTTGAATTAGCAAAGAAGTGTCACATAGGATCCAGAGCTTGAGACCTGAAAGTACTGGAAATTTCGTCCTCTTATTTAATTTGTACACAACTGCTCAATGATGGAATGATGCTGCGAATGTCAGAATCAAGCAGAAGAATTTGAGCTTTAAGAAGAGCCCAGGATGTAGTTGGATCGAAGTAAATGGGGTTGTTCATGCTTTTGTTGGAGGAGATGGGTCTCATCCCGAGTCAGGTAAAATAAACAAGAAATTGGAGGAACTCTTGGTAGAAATGAAAGTATTGGGGTATAAATCAGAGTCTGATTTTGTGTACCAAGATGTTGAAGAGGAGGAGAAGGAAGAGGTTCTACTTCATCACAGCGAGAAACTTGCTGTTGCATTTGGAATTATTAGCTTAAAACCCAACAAGCCTATTCTTGTTACGAAGAATTTGAGGGTATGTGGTGACTGCCATGCTGCTCTAAAATACATCACAATCATGATTAAGAGAGAAATAACTGTTAGAGACACAAGTCGATTTCATCATTTTAGGAACGGAATATGCAGCTGTGGAGAGTTCTGGTGAAGACTAAAGAGGCAGAACTTGTACAACACACGATCCTTTGTAGTGGAATCTCTGCATCTGGTTCTCCTTAGATCTATAGAATGTAACAGCATTGGGCCTGGTAACTTTCAACATATCTTACGTCCTAAGCATGCACAAAAAATTAATATAATCCGTTTCAAAGTTTTGCATGCTTTATTTGAATCCATATCCTCACGTTTTTCTATAAGTCTAATCGTTCCAAACCGCTTCTTGCCTTTGGTACCATAAAAGCTTCACTTCAGCAGTAGCACAGACGTCTTGGTCATCCATCAAAGGTAGATTTTGGTACATTATTTCCAAGTTTAGTTGACCTCGTTCAGTGTTGTCAATTAAAGTTTCATATTTTTTTTCAATTGTAATGCTTGAGAAAGCAATAAATCCCGCGAGTAGACTTCTCTGTCTCATGATTGATTACTTCACTACGATGTCTCATGATAGATAACTTTACTTCGTTGTATTTATGTATTTCCTTATTCTAAATTAATTGTTGCTAAATCAAAAACTTTCCACGGCCCACTCCTGATTCCATCCCCCAAATGGTTTCCTCATCAACCTCCTATCTTCCTTGTTCTTCCAAACAAACTGTCCAGTCAATCCCGCTAGTCCCCCATCTTTGATAGTGGCCATCTCAAGATCATATGAATGTAGGGGTGTAAACGAGCCGAGCTGTGAGCCAAAACTTTTTGCTCAGGCTCGGTTCGAGTAAAAATACTTCGAGCTTTTTTTGGCCCGAGCCAAGTCTAGCAAAAGCTCGACCAAAAAATTTAGGCTCGATCCGACCTTTGATCGAGCTTTCGGATCGGAATAAGTTGCAATTTTGCACCAGAATTCAAGCACAGAAGACCAGATTTGGTGATCGTTGGACGCTTCCCTTGCAATTTAATCCCTACACGTTTATTCTATAAAACCTCCCACTTACTTTCATTTTCATTCAAGCCATGAAACTATTGTTTCTCTTTTAATTGAACAAATTTAAACATCTTCGCTAACTATGCCTAAATATTCTCGTCGGCCACCATCTCATGGAGCGCGAAGTTTGAAAGACTCAATACACCCCAAAGATCCATTGATTCTCTAAATACCAGATGTCCGAGTGTCAAAGAACAACGAAAATTCGACCAGAATATGAGAAAATTCTCAATTTTATCAATATTCAAATCCACCAAGAAAATGACAAAGCATAAAGTTTTTAAATAGAGATTCTAGGTAAAGAAAAACCCTGAAATTATTGAAGTGCATAAACGCCCTTAGTTAGAGTGCAAGAATATTCAAATTAATCCAACAAAATATAATAAAAAGAAACGAAGTTGGGCCATCTATAATCCGCCCTCATCATTTTCCTCCGGTTGGAGAAGATTTGTTTCGAACCTTGCATCCTTCTTTTGTCATCCAAAGCCCCATAAAGAGTAGCATAAGTTCCGTCCTATTTGTTTACATTCTGAAAATTCTGAGAAACTTGGCAGCTAATAGAATTTCCTCCGAAGAATCACATCGTTCTATCTTTCCCCGAATAATACTTGAATGTGATAACTTGAAATAATTAGGGGCAAATATTTCATGTGTAAAGTTATGGATGTTGAGTGAAGGTACACAAATTTTCTGTCTGAAGGAAAATGAACCAAATGTTTCATGCCACCACAACAAAAGGGCTATAAATCCCCTACTAAACATCCAAATACAGTTATAAGCACTCTGTTCAATATATGTGGAATTAATGGCTACATGTTCTTCTTCCGCTGTTGGCGTCTAAGCATGATGGAGCCACAGAGGGCCGGGAGTGTCGATCGCCCACAACATTTTGATTTTATTAAAAATACAAGACACGTATATTTTGCCTTTATATTTTTCTGCCCTCTTAAGGCGATAATTTGGCTCCGCCACTATGCCTGAGCCAATTCTTCATAGGATTTTACTTATTCGACACTAACATTTTCCTATTCCTAAGGTTTTTTAATCTCATTGATTGACAAAAATTATAATTTATCAATTCAAGGTTAACTACCTTTCAATCACGATACTCTCCTAATATATTGAATTCTTCAGGTACTTCTTCTTCGATGCCTACATAAAAATAGGTGCACCATCATAACTATCATCACCTAAATCTAGAAATTCGTCAGCATCAACTTATTAGTGCAAATTGGTGGGCCATCATAACCTTCAACAACAAAATTTGAAAATGCTTTAATCTTGTCAAAAATCGGTGCATCATAACTTTCATAATTCAGATCCCCAAAATTTACTTCCTCAACTTTACTGTTAAATTCTAAAATATTGTATTTAAACTCGATTCCAACAATTGTTTTATTAACCATCGCGTTATGCTGCCAGTTTGTCACTGGATCATCTTCATTGCGGATGTACTGGAGTGAACGGGTTGTCGTCTCATTCGCTGGCCTTGTCTCCATGTCCCTCACCATTGAATTGTATCTTGATCTAATGGTGACCATGTATCCAAAAGCTGTGTGAAAAAGTCCATGTGCTGATGTAGTTGTGTGTCTGTAATGATGACGGGCAAGTGAAAGACTGGTTGCTATCAACATCAACAGTGCCTCGGACAACTGTTGGAAATTGAGTTTTAAAAACGATATTCCACATCTTAACGGTGATATTAAGGCACTAAAATTTGTGGATCACAATGATGAAAGTTATGATGGTCCACCTATTTTTGAGTAGGAGATTGAATAATTTTTGGATATCGATGAAGATAGCTACTGTATCGACCGGCCGCTATGCCCAAGCCGTTAACTCATTACGTATTATCGACTCTGAGAGACTTACTCAGTTGATACCAAGATTCAATTTAAATATCTTATGAAGTAGAGGTCTTGAGTTCAAATATTGAAGAATGCGACATAAAACTGTGAGGGGTTAGATGATAGATGCTTTCCTAAAACGGACAATATATAATGAGTTAATGGTTTGGGCATATATGCTGGGGTCATTACAGCTATGATGGCCCACCAATTTTTGGTGAAGATGTTGAGGCTAATGACCTTCTAGATTTAGCTGATGATAATTACGTTGGTTCACCTATTTTTTACACTAGCATTGAGAAGATGTATCTAACTATCTTTCTTGACCAAAACTTCATCTGCCAATGATTGTAGCACAAAAGTACATAAGCTCATGACCCATCAATACCCCATATACTTGCGAAAATTTGTGGCATCAATAAAAGATCCAAGTGTTAGTCCCGAATTGGCAAGATTTAAGATCTAAACAATAAGGTGATCGGATGGGGTAGGGGAAATTGGATAGATTAGATAGCATTTCTTCGTTTTTTCTTACAATACTATTTGGCAATATAGGTTTTATAATATTTACTTTCTTCTTCAAAACTTTATTCATTTAGTATATGATAATAAATACTTGCAATTACAAACACAAGACCTTGTGTGCTTCGACTCAATTAATTCATTCTATATCCTCTCCCATGATAAATTTGTGGAGATTGCACTCAGTAGCGATACTAATGACAAATTTCCCTTTCTTTTAGTTGGCTGGGATATCAACCTAGAAAATAACTTGATAGAAGAGATAACTTTTATGGGATATTCAATCTCTATGGTGAGTATCACTTATCGCAATCTTGTTTTATATTGTATCTCATGTAGTGTCTATCACTAGATGGATATAACTTTAATAAACAATACTAAATATTTTTCTCATAAATAATTCATTGTGTTTTTTCATTTTTTCGTGTATCTCATATCTTCTACTAGAGATTCATAAGTATTTATGGCAAAATTTTCATTGTTTATGCTATTTGAATTTTCGTGAAGTTTGTTTGAGCTATTCCATTGGTTTCTAGCAATATTAGAACTTCAGCTCTGACCACTTTTTCCAACATAGAATTGAATCTGCACTGGCTTTCTACTGATGGCTTATAATTTTCCTCCATTAGAATTTTGTGATACAAAAAGATGGAATAATCCCTCGAATGTCTACTATGGTGTATCGAATTGCTGTCTTGTGGTCTCCAAGTACCCTGAGTAATTTTTCTTCCTTCAACTCTATAATATAATTTAGAATGATCACAGGTAGGTGTAATGCATATGAGATGGAAATGGCTTCAATTCAAGAGTAGGGGCTTATCCACCGAGGGTATAGGTCTCGACAGGCTTGTTTCAAGTGACTCATATTACTGATTTCTCTTGAGAGAAATAATTGGATACTCTTCCAACTGTAGGGACAATTCTGAATAACTAATTTTTTTTGACTTAGTCGATTCGGACCGCACAATGCATACTTCAAAGGGATCAGATGGTTGTTCTGCTTCAAAAGTGTCTGCTACAAGCTTGTCAAACATATGGATTTTGTAACAAGTGTCTGACGCAATTTGATATCTCTCGTAGCCTTGAACATACTGAAGATGATATGTTTATTATCCATTTGGAGAGTCTTCATTCCTTCATAGATATCTATCAATGCCCTGTCCGTAGCCACAAAAGGTCTTCTCAATAGTATCAGAATATGTGTGTCGTTCTCCACATCCAGAATGAACTTAGCTGGAAATAAGATTTTTTCAACTTTCACCAACACATCGGTCAATGATATCCTGTAGATGTTTGATTGGTTGATCAGCCAGTTGCAGTAACATGGTGGTTGATTTGTTTCTCCAGATTAAATATTTTGGTACAAGATAAAGGTTTGAGATTATACTTCCACGTAGTCAAGTAACGCATGTTCAAAGTAATTAGAACCAATAATGCATGGTATAGTGAAAGTTCTTTGATCATTTAACTTAGAAGGTAGCTTTTTTGTTAAGCAAACAGTTTCATGCTCTTTTATCTTCCTTTTGCTGGATAGATTATCCTTCACGAATGTGGTATAGCACACACGTGCTAAAGCATCGGCGAATGCAATATTGTTATGAAACATTTTGAAGACCTCTAAGAAATTTGCAAACTACTTATTGCGCTTGTGCTTCTGCAACCTCTAAAGAAAATAAATGGGGTCACATAATATTTAACTGGAATTTGTACCTTAGCCTCAGACGACTTTGCACTATCCGTTTGACTTCCTTGGTAGGTTAGATTGCTCTGCAACTTCTTCTTCATCAATCCACATTGGTCATCTTTTTTCATTGGGCTTTTTACATGGATTTCTGGTAGTTGTACACGCTCCTGTTTAGGGGTGGGCGCGGGTCTGTTCGGTTCGGTTCGGTTCGATTTTTTTCTGTTCTAGAAATTTTCGGGTATTTAGTAAATGGAACCGTCGGTTCCAAATATAATTTTGGAACCGTTCGGTTTCGGTTCGGTTCGGTTCTTTTCGGTTCCGTACTATAATTAAATTTTTTAACATTTAAAATAATACTATATAAATACACCTGAAAGTGGATACTAATATTAATAACAAAAAGTAGATACAAATACCAAGTTCAATCTTAACTTTTACAAATTAACGTAATCTAATTTAATAACATATAAATAATAAGTTGTCAAATACAAATATCAAAAAGTAAATATTACTAATAAAACTTCGATATTCATATCAATAATTCATTTGCTTCAAACCTTCAAGTCTACATAAAAGTGAAATATAAATTAGAAGTCACAAAAATAAAATATTTTAAAGTGTTGATAATACTTACCAACTATTTAATGTAATCATCAGTTGGTTGACTTTCCATACTAACTACTAAGAAACTATACAAGAAAAATTGAAAAAAACACAACTAACAAATATAAATAAACTCTAAATTGTTCAACTAATAAGATTTAATAAGAAAAAAATTATTAATTTGTTTAGAAAAAATAAAAGAAATTGATTTATCCAATATAAAAAAAAATTCGGTTCTTATTCGGTTTTTCGGTTCTTGGTCGAGAACCGAGAACCGAACCAAACCATTCGGTTCTCGATTCGGATACCCGTTCGGGTATTTCATTTTAAAAAATCCGTTCGGTTCGGTTCGGACATTTTGCCCAGCCCTACTCCTGTTAGTTATAGCCTGTACTTGGCTCTTTTGGGTTTGTCAATGTAATTATAGGTAATGTCTGGTTGCCTTTCTTACAGTTGTAAGGCCATATGACCAATCTGAGTCTTTAACCTCCAAATAGACGCCGATTGATTCTGATAATTTGTCTCATATGTAGAAGCAACTTATTAGTTTTCTGTACGTATTGTATGAAAAATCTCCCCAAACATGGCTCTCTCCTGCTAAGGGTTTTGGAATTACCACTTATTTGATTATCTGACTACTTGAAATTTTAGTGTTGCTTCCATCCTAGATTGTATCTTTGCAAGAATGTTTTGCCCAGTTGGAGTAGATTATTCTGTACAAAGTTTACTTGTTCATCTGGAAGCAATAATATGAAACCTTCTGTAGAATGATTCACCATGCAATTTTCACAGATTGCGCTCATGTGGACCACATTTATCCCCAT
Source organism: Fraxinus americana (assembly GCA_035079005.1). Taxonomy (NCBI): domain Eukaryota; kingdom Viridiplantae; phylum Streptophyta; class Magnoliopsida; order Lamiales; family Oleaceae; genus Fraxinus; species Fraxinus americana. The sequence goes on along the minus strand of CM068707.1, from coordinate 1,401,080 downwards.
TTGGGCAATCACCTAGTTCTACTTGCTTCATTAGTTCCACAATGAGTGCATTAATGGCATATCTATTATCTATCATACGTATGTATACCTGCTACTCTCTTCAGAACTAAACAGTCTAAATGAGAGCATCAAATGTGTCATTGCAATTAATTCAAATAAATTCAATGCTTGATTTACCGACTTATTCATGATGGACCCCATTTATTGAGAAGTCCACATGAAACTTAAACAGAGATGATAGTCCAGCATAGAAGTATTGCAATGTTGACCTTTTCTTATCAAATTGTTTAAAAAGTAATTCGTAAAGAGACTAACGGTGATTAAGCAGCTATATTTGGACAGCAGCTATATTTGGGAAAATCAATTATGGGAATTATATGTACAAGACATGATTATGGACACAATGTAATTTTACCTTATTCAATATTTCTGTAAACATCATTTCTGTAAATAGTCTTAAGCTTGATGTATAAGTATAGGAAACCATTATCAATAAACAAGACTGGAATTTATCTTTTTCCTTCATGGTATCAGAGCCATAATAGGCAAATGCCGAGCAATTTCGATCCACCATCTCTCCTCTTTTCAATGGCGCAAACACCACAGTCAGGCGAGTCCAGCACTTTAGACTTGACAAAATTAATCACAGAAGTGTTCAAACTCACCAGCTCCTCATCAAATTCATCTCTCCCTCTTAACTACAATATCTCATCCCAATTTCCAGTTCTCATGGACATGAATAATTATCTCAGTTGGAAATCTCAATTTACAGACATTCTGGACATACATGGACTTGGAGATGTCATAAAAAATACTGTGGATCCACCCAAAGTGATGGCAGATGGAACTGTCCACCCGGATTTTGCTCGGGACAAATTGGTTTTGAGTTGGATCAAGGCAACATCCTCACCTTCCACTAAAACACTCCTCATCTCATGTTCTACTGCCTCTTAGGCATGGAGCCTATTGGCTAAACGTCTTTCACCACTAGCGGGCAGCCGTGTACGACTCGTACGGGATGAAATTCGAACGCTTAAATGGGACAATAATACCCCAATTTCTGACTATCTCAATCGAGCAAAATCACTCTTTGATTCATTGAAGCAGGCTGGTGGTTCTATGGATGATGATGAGCTTATCACCTACACTCTTGACGGACTTGGACTCGAGTTCAGAAATTTAGCAACAACACTTCATATGCACCCCGATTTGGAATTTGACCAATTTTATGATTTAGTTTTGAAAGAGGAGCATTTACAGAAGAGATTCAATCTGATCACTGCTTCTGGAGTTGCCATGGTTGCTGATCGGAGACCCACTGACCGTAATCCGAATTCTTTCTCTCATCATGGTGGTAACAGGGGACATGGCAGAGGCGACTGTGGTCGTGGACGTCGATTCTCTCCTTCCGGCAGACATCCATCGACGTGGAGTCAGGAACGCCCTCCTCACGACCAGCCACCGCCATTTCTCTCTGACAGATGCCCTCATCTCCTTCCCACACCAGTGGCTGCTCCTTCACGCAAGAATCCAATTTGTTTTAGGTGTGACAAAACGGGTCACATTTCTCGTTATTGTCCAGACCGTGGGCCTCAAGCATTTGTGGCCCAAAATGCTTCTTCACCCACAGCAGCCCAACACTCCAATTGGTGCTTTGATTCTGGGGCAACTCATCATATAACTCCCCATCCAGATGGTATTTCAGATTCTCACCCTTATACAGGTACATATACTATAATTGTTGGTAATGGAAATGAACTAAAAATTACTCATATTTTTAACGAGGATCTAAGAAATTATTAAATCTTAACGAGGTTTTATGTGTTCCTGCCATTCGAAAAAATTTAATATCCATTCGTCGTCTTTCCTGTGATAATGATTGCTTTCTTGAATTTGATACTAATGGATTTCGTGTAAAGGACAACAAGACAGGGAGTATCCTTCTCACTGGGAATAACTCGGATGGACTCTATCATATTCAACCGCCTCCACCCACCACCAATCAGATGGCTTTCTATGGTACTCGCACGACTCCACATGTTTGGCATACCCGTCTTGGTCACCCTGCACAATCTATCCTTAATATTTTGTTGCATACATGCAATTTACCTGTTCGTGGTACAATTAAATCTTTCAAGAATTGTCATATTTGTCCATTGGGAAAATCTTGTCAACACTCTTTTTACTATCGTAATTTCCATGCACAATCTCCATTGGATTTATTACACCTTGATTTATGGGGTCCCTCACATATTGCATCACATCATGGATTTCGCTACTATTTATCGATTGTTGATGATCACACCCGATTCACTTGGCTCTATCCGTTGGGACAAAAATCCGAGGCCCTCTCCACGTTCATTACATTTACTAAAATAGCCGAAAATCGGTTTAAATCTACTGTTAAACAAATTCAAATTGATGGTGGCGGTGAATTTACAAGCAATCTTTTTATCTCTTTTCTTCGCGATCATGGGATTTCTTATCAAATTTCTTGCCCTCACACCCCTCAACAAAATGAAGTGGTGGAACGAAAACACCGCCACATTGTGAGTATGGGCCTTTGTCTCTTGGCCCAATCTCATCTTCCGTTTAAATTTTGGGTAGAAGCCTTCTCTACTGCAGTATTCTTGATTAATCGTTTGCCGACACCTCTTCTCGGCCCCAAGTCTCCATTTGAACAGCTTTTTTCTCAGGTCCCGGATTATACTATCCTTAAGAGTTTCGGATGTGCATGCTTTCCTCATTTAGTACCATACAACAAACATAAACTTGCATTTAAATCCACACCTTGCGTCTTTCTTGGATACAAGGCTCACTACAAGGGATATCGTTGCCTTGACATGACAAGCGGTCGGGTCTATATTTCACGAAATGTTGTTTTTGACGAAATAACATTTCCATTTGCTACAAATTCACTTCATGGCGCAACTTCTGTGCCCACTGGTCCCAACTCTCCCACTGCATCGAGTGCGAATTTAATTGGCCCTCATGATATTCATTCCCCGGCCGCTAGCCCGTCTGCCATTCAGACCAATTCTTCTCCCTTATCGAGCCCAATAGATACGAAATCTTCTCCCTTATCAAGCCCAATAGATACTTAGTAAGCTTTCCTCTTCCACTCCTGGGCCTTCATCTCCCGTGCACTCGCTTTTACCTCTTATCAGTTCAAATTCCCAGCTTACCCTTGCACATAACGACACCAGCCCAGATCTCTCCCTCCAGATACGACCAGAACACACTCATGCTTCTCCCTTCTCCTCACCCGACTCCCCAAACCCTCCTAAAAAGTTTCGCTCACTCTCCTCCCTCTACTCTCAAACCAGTCCTCACCCCTTACCCCATGCACTATCTGCACTATTATCTGATCCCTTAAATCATGAACCTACCAGCTTTACAGTTGCTTCTCGATATACTCATTGGAAGTCAGCTATGAATGATGAGTATGATGCTCTCATGCGTAATAACACATGGACACTAGTTCCAGCCTCCCCTTCTATGAACATTGTCAGCTGTAAATGGGTGTTTAAAGTGAAACGTAAATCGGACGGGTCCATTGATCGTTACAAAGCACGTCTTGTGGCCAAGGGATTTAATCAAAAGGAAGGTCTTGATTTTGACGAAACATTTAGTCCAGTGGTCAAACCAGCTACGATTCGCACCATCCTTACCCTTGCTATTTCTTATGACTGGCCCCTCCAACAACTTGATGTTCGTAATGCCTTCTTAAACGGGGTCCTACAAGAAGAGGTCTACATGAAACAACCCCCAGGTTACCACGATCCCTCTCGGCCTCACCATGATTGTCGTCTTCATAAGGCTTTCTACGACCTTAAACAGGCACCCCGTGCTTGGTTTCAACGTCTTCGCTCTTTCTTATTGGACCATCAGTTCATTCATAGCCATTCTGATGCTTCTTTATTTTACTCACACTCCCCAGCTGGTTCCATCTTCATTCTTGTATACGTTGATGACATTATTGTCACTGGCTCTGCCGTTCAGGATATCGACACCTTTTTGAATCTCTTGTGTTCTACCTTTGACAGTCGTCGGATGGGTGATCTCTCGTTCTTCCTTGGTATGGAAATATCCCGCACATCTTCCTCGCTTTTCTTGGCTCAAACAAGGTATGCAGTTGATCTCCTCAAGCGATTTAATATGACAGAGTGTAAACCTTGCCCCACTCCACTTCCATCGGACACTAGACTTTCTTGCACCGATGGCAACCCCCTTTTCGACCCTACTCTTTATCGGAGCATGGTTGGTGGTCTTCAGTATCTTACTTTCTCTGCCCTAATATTTCTTTTGCGGTCAACCAATTTTGCCAATTCATGCATAGTCCCCGCACCACTCATTTACAATTTGTCAAACGCATTTTTCTTTACGTGAAAGGTACATAGACCATGGCCTTGTGTTTCATTGCTCTTCTGACCTCTCTCTACATGGGTTTTCCGACTCCGATTGGGCTGGCTCAGTTGATGATCGTAGGTCTACGACTGGGGCGTGCATTTTTCTAGGGCCTAACCTTCTTACGTGGACGGCTAAGAAACAGACAACCGTCTCTCGCTCCAGTACGGAAGCTGAATATCGAGCCCTTGCTTATACAGCTGCGGAACTTCGTTGGTTCGGTTATCTATTTCGTGAACTTGGCATTTCAATCTCATCCGCTCCCTGCATATTTGTCGATAATGTCTCGGCCATTCACTTGGCTGCCAATCCCGTGTTCCATGCTAGAACTCGCCACATTGAAATTGATTATCATTTCGTTCGGGAGCTCGTCACCCACAAAGCTCTCTTCACACACTATGTCCCATCTTCTCACCAACTTGCTGATTTCTTTACTAAAGGCCTCTCTCGTGATAGGTTTCAATTCCTACGGTCCAAGCTCAATCTCCGCATTGCTCCGTTAAGCTTGAGGGAGGGTAAAGAGACTAAAGGTGATTAAGCAGCTATATTTGGACAACAACTATATTTGGGAAAATCAATTATGGGAATTATATGTACAAGACGTGATTATGGACACAATGTAATTTTACCTTATTCAATATTTCTATAAACATCATTTCTGTAAATAGTCTTAAACTTGATGTATAAGTATAGGAAACCATTATCAATAAACAAGACTGAAATTTATCTTTTTCCTTCAATTCGAACACTTTCTAATTAACTCCTTAAATTGATAGCTTTATCCATCAAATTGCAGAAAAGTAGAAATTTCCATCTCTACCTTGGTCACTTCAGCTATTACAAAATTTCCTTACAAAATCATCACAGCTAGTAATACTGGTATGTAGCTCAGAATCTAACCATTCTAATGCGCCATCTCTCAATGTATATGAAATAATCTTAGTTTGATTGCATCATCTCGTGCCATTTGATATTGAAAATTTTGGATTATATGTGAAAATCTAGAAATATGGGTATTTACGCTTTCTATGCTTTTCCATAAAACTGAAGCTTTCTGCTGAATAGATTGATGAGATCTTTCCCCAGTTGAAAATCATTTTGCCCAAAATCAGGAGCTACGGATTGAGTAAATAACTGTGCAACCAGTAATTCACCTTCATCAACTTCCACTTCATCATATTGTTGAATTTGTTGAGCTACTAATCGAGTGGTTTACTGCAGCTGCTCTAGCAGAATCTTGTGCAACCACCAATCTAACTTGTTCATCCACCATAGTAATTTGTTGTTTTTAGTTATATACCTTGCTTCTCCATCTGAAAGTACATTCAATCGGAGGTTGAATGGTTCGAGATCGCCTCTATGTGAATGGACCATACAATGTACGCCTTTTTTCTATAATGAGACAAATTAAAATAAAACAAAAGCTTTAAATAATCTGAACCAGTAGAAATAGAACACAGTCGTCGATAAAGGCACAAAAAAACTTCTTGTAAAATCTCAAATTTACAATATCAATTAATCAATTAGTAAATTAAGTGGAACTAATGATTTTGGATATCATTCATGGAGACTACTTTATCCAAATATTGATTTAAATAACCCTACCTCTTATTTGACAAAAACAAAGTGTCAAGCAAAGTTTTGATTAAAACATATTATCTAAGAAAACTAAAAGCAATTGGGGTCCGTTTGATTGCAAAGTTGGAAAATGGGTGGAAAGAAAATGTTTTACAGGGAATTGATTTTCCTAGAAAATGTTTTATTGGGAATTGTAATTAATTGTGTTTGATTGGTAAAATTTTCTATGGAAAATTTAGAAAGTTTTGTGTCCATTTGACTTCATTTTTATGGAATTTGTCCATTAAAGTGATAATTTTTTCTACCATTGGGTCTAAAATTTGTTCCAATTGTAAAAAAAAATTTGAAAAAAAAAATTGAAAAAAAAAAAAATTCACCATACCGAATATCATTCATTTGATTTTGTTTTGCATGGAAGTTGTCAATAAAAGTGAAATTTTTTTTTACCATTATATCTAGAATTTGTTCACATTGCAAAAAAAAAAAAAAAAAAAAGCAAAAAAAAAAAAAGGTGGAAAATGTTTTCCCACCAAATAGGTGAGAAAACAAAATCAAGTTTTTGTGCATCAAATGATTGTACCTAGAAAAAGGTGGAAAACCAATTCCAGGGAAAAAAAGTGCAATCAAACACGATAAAAGTAGGAAACGGAATTTCAATTCCAACTTCCATGGAAAATAAAGGGCTATTAAACAGGCCCTTAAATGAATGTGTTTTCCTTATATTATGGTAATTGTTACTCATATAAATGATCGCTCCCCATGTAGCGGATTCGAGGGCCCTACCCTACGTGACAGCATAAGTGACCTTGTTATAGGCAAGGAGGTTGCATCCCATATGAACCAACACCTGGCTGACCCCCATTTGGACAGATCCCCGTGCAGGAAATTCGGGCGAAGCGGTGAAGAGGTCCCTAACCGATCTTGTGGTGAAGTGATTGATAAGACAACTTACTGCCAACGATGCCTCTATGCACCTACATGGTCAAATCCCACATGCTCAAGCTAGGGCTTGTAGATGTGCAAAAAGTCTTAGCATTAAATACCCTGATTGACTGATTGATTGATGCATGCGACAAGAAGGGCTGGTCAATCTGATGAAGCCACGTGTCTTATCATCGAACAGACCTTGTTCCCCCTACTCAAGTATGAAAGCCAACGCTTACAGTCATTTGGGGTTAACGCAAGTTTAGATTCTCAACCTAATATTCTCGAAGCATACACTTCTATTATCGATACAAAAACCGATCCCCACCTTTTCCTTTATCGAATCCGATCTACGTGGACGCAAGAGGCTTTTGACATCTGTTGGCAACATCTTCGATACAATTTTGGGGGTCAATAGTAACTATTAATTATAAAGGTTAAAGCATCATGACTCGTGATTTCACCTTACTTATCACCTTGAATCTCGTCTTTGTAGTTTAATTACTAAATTTGTATTCAATCGAATTCATTAATTACATTAATTTACATATCTCAATTTCAAATCAATCTAATCTATTTGAGTCAACCCACCATATCTATACGTTAATCCAAATAAACATCAACGAAACACATTTAATCACCTAAAAACCACAACAATAATAAAAGTATAGTCTATATTTTTTTTTTATAACTCACATCTCAATTTACAACGTGGTCTAAAAGCAAATTTTGGTAACTAAGGTTTTGATTTAAGAACTAAGCGACATAGCTCAATCTATATATGGAGAGACTTTGGAGAAATAAATTTAGGATTTTTTATAATGGAGAAGGCAACACAAGCAAAAGGATTAGTAATAACCATATTTTCAAATGAGGGATGGTGTAAAAACCTAGAGAAAATTTGATGGATATTTATGTCTTATATATTTTCGAGTTGCGTTTTTATTTATTTTCTTATGTAAGAGATTTAATCGAATTTCTTTTTCTTTGGAAGGACATATTATGTTAAGTATTTTTTCAAGAAACATAATTTTTAATTTTTTAACAGAAAAACTGAATGAAGTCTGGTATGAGGATGATAGAGCCAAATTTGGCTCTATCCAATGAATATTTATTTTCTGAAGCTAAGTCACAGGAAGGGCACTGCTGGCATTATTAGAACAGCCCCACATTTTACTTATGCACCCACTCGATCGTCCTCCCTTACTTAGACCCTAAAACACAGAATGAGCTGGGAAAATGCTACACCAGAATTGGGGTATTTTGTGATTTGATGGATGGGTAAAAGATTAACTGATAATTTAGTGATGTGTTGAAGACAATTGCTTTTTAGTGATGGTGTCAAGACAATTTCAATAGAGCTACAAGCCATGTGATTTGTTTTGTATGTTGCCTTTGTTAAGGTTTCCTTTAAAATTTTGTTGTCAGGAACTTGAGTTCAAGAAACAAGCTGAATTTGAAGCATAAACAAAAGTGATGGAATTAATTAAGAAAGCCAAAGAAAGAGCAGCTGATCCAGTGCTTAGGAAGGTAAAAGAGATGAAATTTGAATGTATTGAATGTTAAGAGATTCTGCTAATCTTGTGTTGAAAATCGCTGAAAAGAAAATTAAGAATGCCGGTAGTGCAGTTTTACTCACTACTTAGGTTTGTGGTATTTCTTTCCTTTTTTTTTGGAAATGTATTGAATTTTTAGGCTTCAGAATTTTGGATCTGAATTTTGTATGGATATTGTTACGTTTAAGAGTTGTTTGATATTGTCATCTTCTATCTTATTGTTTTTGATTTGTACAAATTACCTTACAAATAAGAAAAATGTAAAATTAAAAAAAAAAAAATTGTAAAATGATATATGGCAATGGTAAAAAAATGTTTCAAAAAATAAAGATATAAGCATAAATTGGCAAAAAATGTTGTAAAAGGTTATTAGCAACTTTTAAAAAATGTTGCGAAAAAGTTATTAGCAACGGTAAAAAAATGTTGCAAAAAGGTTATTCGCAATGTTAAAAAAACATTGCAAAAATGTTACAGCAACACTCAAAAAACGTTGTAAAAATGTTACAGCAACACTCAAAAAACGTTGCAAAAGGTTATTAGCAACATTCAAAAAACGTTGCAAAAATGTCATGGCAACACTCAAAAAAGGTTTCAGTATCCTTCTACTTTACGATAACATCGAGGTTTGCTAAATACTAAAAAACGTTGCAAAAGGTTTTCGACAATGTCTTGTGAACGTCGCAAAAGACTATTTTTTGTTGTAGTGACTAACTAATAAAATCAACTAACGAAAATAAGATTACCAACAAATTATGTATTAAAAATATGCTTAAATGAAAAGGAATAGAAAATAATGCAAGATCAACTAATTTGTTAATTGAGAATGTTTACGAGAAATGTTAAAAAATTGGAACAATCCTATAAATTAATTAACTTTCTCAAAAACAACTGAGGATTAAAATGCATAATCATATACTAAACCTTAACGAATATTACATGGAAAGACAATTTGAAAAGACAGAGATGATGAGATTGCAGAATCTTCACCAGTGATGATAGTAACGATGATCCTCCAATTTTCAAGGAGGAGCTTCTAGTTGACATTCTCTAAAAGTGTTCCAAATGATTCAATATTTGTCATATATATATATATATATTAATGAAGAAGATAGTTAGGAGACAATATTTATGGTATTTCTTGTCAGGGACCTCCCTTCTCCTACAAGAAGCTTATGAATCTGTTCGTGGCCATTTTAAGAAAACTCAATAGGATATGTGGATGAAAACATCATTTACTGGACAATCTTTTAGTTTATGTTTGCAGGTTCATCAAGGCATAGAATTTTCAAAATCACATTCTAATAGTTTAGATGATATACGAATGCATGGTTTGAGTAAGTCCAAAAAAGTGTGTTGCTTCTGTCCAAGTTTATCGTGTCAAGTCGCAAGTTATAGAAATATTGAAAAGAAATCAAAAGTTTTCTTAATTCCGTTGTGGATGAGGAATAAAAGGTATTCACGTATTAAAGCTAGCTTTTATTGAATAACAAAAAATTATGAGAGGACAGTGTCAACAATTCAGAATTGCATTGTTAATGTTTATTATAACTATAATGCTTATTAGGCAAAACATGCTGCCAGACTAGACTGCATAGAAATTTTCATTATTCGTGAGCATGAGATTGAAATTACATGTGACACGAAATTGGCAATGGATGGAACTTATGCTAGAGTTTTCCTAACAAGTAGATTGCTATAGCTAAAAGACATTGGTTGAAGATACGACGCAATGTTGGATAATAAAACTTCTCAAATATATATATATATATATATATATATAAAAGGTGCAAGGCTTAGTAGTTTTAACGTTTTTAATTATCCATTCCGTTAGTTGGACGTTAGAGAATAAGAACGTAGGGGAAATAAATATCATGGTTGGCGTGAAGGTCTTAATGCAGCTTTTGTTTTTTTGCTTGATTTTACCTAATAAAATATTTTGAGTTACGTCTCAATTTTGCTCTCAATAGTTCAGAAGCATTGAATCTAATGATAATAACTAATTCTCGATATTTACACATAAATCATCAAGTTTTGATAGTCAATCCCATGTATTCTAAAGGATAGCGAGTTTTGATTTTGTTTTTCAATCATTCTCAATATTTAAATAAAAGAGTTTGATCTGCGCCATGTTTAACACTTCACATTGCATCACACAATAGCAGAAATCATATTAGTTCTTAACTTGTTTGATTTTATATGGTCTTTGTAAATTGATTTATATCTTACATTGCTTTCTTGTTATTATGTAGATGACATCATTTTTCCTTTCTAGTAAAATATTCGTCTATCCAAAGAGGGATATATACAGTTGTTAATGAACGAAGTCGGCGAGCCCTGATCTTTTTATACATGCTTGTCACTCCATTTCTCGTTTATTATGCAAGGTTTACATTCAGAAATGGACTATATTGCTCATAACTCTGCCATCCCGTGACCCAGCACACCACACTTAAAACAGCATGCTTGAGAACTAGATGACGTCTCTTCATTAGGCTTTGAATTTGTTTGTCCTCTATTTTGTGAAGGGGCTGGAACTACATTACATGCACCAAAGGCCATTTGGTTGGTATGATCACTACCACCGTTATTTCCTCCTCCAACACCCCATGTCCTCCTGATGGGCTTCAGATGCATTCTTAGGGTCAAATAAATTCAAAGAAACCTCGAATTGTTGTCTCATCCCTCCAATATACTGTGACACCAACTGATCATCAGATTCGGCAAAATCCACGCATGCTACCAATTTATAAAACTCTGTAGTATAGTCATCCATAGGCCGTGAACCTTGCCTAAGATTTTGAAGCTGTTGATACATTGTCCTCACATAATTATGGGGTAAAAATGCTACCCTCGTGTGTTTCAAGAATTTCTCCCAACTGTTAATTTTTGGCTTACCTTGGGGCACTCTATTTTGCTTTGTTTGTTGCCACCATGCTGCAGCTCGTCCGCTAAACTTCATTGCCACCCAAGAAACTCTTTGATCATCAGGTACCTCCTTGAACTCCAAGATCTCCTCTACTACAACAACCCAATCCAGAAATTCTTCAGATTGTAAACAACCTTGGAACTCTGGAACATCAATTTTGAAGCCAGACTCCCATCTGTTAGCCTTGTTTTGTGTCAAATGACGCTCCCTCCTTTCCTCACACTCTGCAAATGGATTGAGAGCCTCTTCTTCGTCACTATCAACATTATTATGATCTGCAAAATGAGGATTTTGCATATGATGGCGCCTATTGCCAACACTAAGAGCGGCTAATTGCTCAGTGAGGGCATCAAACCGATCACCCATCTGATCAAACTGCTCATCCATACGTTGCAATCATGCCTCTAGATGTGCTTCACGTGCCACCTCACCCATCGTTGCATGTCTTCCCCCATGAGCTCTTTGTGCGCCATGACAGACCAGTAACCTATGGCTCTCATACCAACTGAAGCAGCGTGGTATGAGTAGGAAGCAGAATCTGCAAATACAACGATCTCACAACTCTTCTATAAGCCAAGAAATCACAGATATAGGGATACAGGGAATTAAAAAAAAAAAACTCTCAAATTTTTTCTTTTTGATAAATTAATCAAAAGCTAAAAAAAAAGGTCTCTTGATGGCTACAATGTTATAAGATTATAGTAAACTGAAAGGAAACCCTACACAAGCCAAATTACTAAAATAAAAACTAAATAAGTAAAGAGAAAATTAGGTCCCCTACCCCCCCAAAAAAAAAAAAAAGAAATTAGAAAAATAATCTTAAAACTAATTAAAGTTCTTAATCCCGTAAGTAATACAGGCAAAACTTCCAAAATCCCCAAACCTCCAGAAAGTCCCACCATCACCGGCCACCCATAATGCTGTCTGCAACTACTCTATAACTTGCCTCGCCAACCACCACCTAAACAAGTCATCGCTGGACCGACGAGTGCTACTCCTTCCGGATATGCTTCTTTCTCAATTTCTAGTTTTTCTTTTGTGATTTCTGAAAGTGTTTTAACTCTAGGATGTTTCATTTTGATTCAAGATTTTATAGAAATTTTAAATCCATGTTTGAAATAACACAAATTGATGCATATGGAGTCACCACCACCCTTTTCCGGTGTAGTGCAGTGGGAGCAGAAGCAGTAGCAACTGCCGGAGATGGAGCATCCACTTTAGAGGCTGGCGATGATTCCTCAACCTTAAGCGCTGACTAAGCAGGGGCTAAGGATTGAAATGTGGCTTTAGCTTTAGCTTCAGGCTTCAGCTACTTCATCCTCTTTTTTTTGCTAAAAAATTCTAATCGTCGCACCAAGAAGAATTTTCTTTCCTTCGTTAATAACAATGGCTGCCAATATTTCATCATAGAACATCCCAAAATCCATATCTGCTTTATCAGATTCCACAACAACAAAAGATTCATCCTTCGACCATTGGGGCCTTCTCACAAGTCTATGGCAACTCCACCATCTGTTGCAACTCCTCCGCAGCCGCAAAAACATCTGGGCGGACCGCCTTCTCCAACTTCCAAAAAAATGAGAAAGAATGGTACACAATCGTCAAGCTTTCTGGGATAAAAAAGTCCAGCTTTGCCGGAAGACCCAACCTCTAGCATTTGATGTGATTTCAAGTTTCAACATCCATTTTGGCTCTACCGCTCTTTAATCCATATGATTTTTAGTCCTAATTTAATTTTTTCCCCAAAATTTGTGACATTTTCAAATTTCAAGTTCAATTTTTTGCCAGCGATCGAAATTCTTGTCCAGTTTGTAGATATGAGTTACCGATTGATAGTAATAAACTATGATAATAGCAATAGTGATCCAAGTGTAGTGCCTAGAGAAGTAAATGAGGTGGGAATGGTGATGAAACTATTGGATTGACAATATGGAGATTGCTTGGTGGTGGGTTTGCCATGTGCCGGTTTTCGAGAGGGATGATGCAGTTGCTAATTATATATATTGAGATGGATGGTGGGTTTAGTAATAAAGGTGTTCCAAGAATTTGTTCACTCTATTTGATTATAGAATTGTTGTATATTGGATGAGAGTTATAAATATAAATCATCATTAGCCCTTCGCTTTTTTTTTAAAATCAAATCCATCACTTTTTTGAGTTTGTCACTTTTTTAAAATTTTGTCATTTTTTGAGTGTTTGTCACTTTTTTTTATTGTCTTATCACTTTTTGAATCTGTATAACTTCTTTTAATTTGTGCCACTTTTTTGAATTCGTCACTTTTTTGAAGTGTTTATCACTTTTTTTAGTTACCTTCTTGATTTCTATCATTTTTTTTAGTGACAAACATCAATTTTTAATAAAAGTGACATTTTATTTCATTTTTTAATAAAAAAGTGACACTTAACTTTAAAAAGTGACAGTGAGTCACTTTTTCGGTGTCACTTTTTTTTTTTTACTATGTCACTTTCTATTAAAATAGTGACAATTGATTTTACACTGTATTTTTTACGTCCAAAATATGTTTCATATGATTTTTTAAAATATCCTTACTTTTAAGAGTATTTTTGTAAGTTGCCCATAAGTAAAATTATTTAAAAGCGCATAAAATAACACGGTTGCTTCTAAAGTCTTCTCCTCTCGTACTTCTCCATGAAATTCAATGCCACTTGGTCCACATCATCTAAACACTTGAATTGTGTTTTTATATCATTTCATCATTTGGCTTGTTAAGAAGAAGGATTTCTTCTTTTTCTTCACTCTTATCCCTTATGCAGATTATTTCAATCCTTCACTGGGTGAGTTTTATCTCTGAAGCAACTCCTATCCCATCGATTGATTTGTTTAAGTTGTGAAATAGATCTTTGTGCATGAGTACTTGTGTTACCTCCTCTTTCTTCCACATCTCAGATTAAACTACTTTTTCTCAGAAATTTCAGCTCACTGATAGTAATGTCCATGGCATCGAGATGGATGATTTACAAAGACGTTCAAAAATTCAAAGTCTTGAGCATTTTGAAATACTAGAACAAAACAATGTGAATCATGATTTAGTGCTTGAATCAGGTGAAGCAGAATTGAATCCTCTTCATCATAGTGAAAGCGAGCAATCAAGCAATGAGGCCCTTCCGCGTCATCTCTGATGCAGTCGAGGATGTGCTGTTTGGAGAAAAGGAGGAAAGTCGTAGGGATTGTTCCGTATTTGTAATTGATGCAATTGAAGATGGATTTTAAATCAATGATAATGTTAATATGCCTTTGTAAAGAAATATCAATCGACACAGTAACCAGGGTACATTTTTTCAAGATACAACACATTTGAACTATTTGATGTTCTTATTCATATATAAACATTTTTAACTTTTTCCTCTCCTCTAAATTATTGTGTAGGTTGTGTTTGCAAGTGATGATTGATAAGCGTAAATATTATACATATAGTCATCAAAAATGGCATTTTGGAAGTAATTTTATGAAATAGATATTTATTTAACTTTAGTGTGTTAATTAATTACTTTTAAGAGAAATCTCAAAATTGGACAAGAACGGATGAAAAGGAACAATAATGGATCAAAAAAGGATGAAAGTTGGACATATTGTGGGAAGTAGGGAACAAGGAGTTATGTTTGGAAGGCGAAGGACCTCAATTACAATATTTAAAGACTAAATCTGAAGGAAGAAAAGAAAATAGGACCAAATTGCACGTGTGAAAGTATAAATTCTTGCAATTTGAAATAAGTGTAAATATTACACTTGTCTAGGCTATCAAAAGTGACTTTTGGGAGTTATTTTATGAACGAGAAATTTAACTTTATGTATTTTTCAATTTTAGTAGAAAGCTCGGAATTGGACAAGAACGGATAAAAACGAACAATAATTGAGTAAAAATGATGAAAGTTGGACATGTTCTAGAAGTTGGGGACCAAGGAGTCATGTTTGAAAGTTGAAGGACCTCCATTGAAATATTTAAGGACTCGATTCAAACAAAAAGAGTAAACAGGGCTCAAATTCTATAAGTGAAATTATAAATTCCATCATTTTGAGATACCCTAATTGGACTAAAATTATGATTCCTTATAATGTCAGGACTCTATTTTAGGCCAGAATTGGGATGTATGAACAGAAATCTTGCATTTAAAATTAGGGGAGGTGAAAGTACAACCTAAAGTCAAATTACAGATTCAAATATACTGAATCCTCAAGATTCGTATCTCAATTCGGGATTTCAAGGTTGCAGAACAAAATTGGCCAGTAGATCCACATATTTTGAAGAGTAGGTCGAATACTCATTGTTTAGAATTGGGTGCCAAGGAACAACTAATTATTCCCTTTAATGAATCCGTTATGTTTTTTGTCCTTTTCTTATTTAATTTTAATTATATGATTGGCTAAATAATTGGTTATTAGGATCAATTGTGTAGTGTATATTTAATGTTTATTTAATTCAAAAGACTTCTTGCAAGTTCGATTATGTAATAATTGCGTATTGACAGGAAAAAATGCTCTCTCCACCTTTCCTAAAATAACCCCATCTCCTTCACCAAATTCCGGCCAAAGCCCTAGATCTACAGCCGCCGCCTCACTTGGTGGAGCTAATCCGCCAGAATGGCCGAACCTCCCGGCCATACTAAAGATTCTACACCATCCAATTCCAAGAACAATACCTTCTCTCCCACTACTCCTATCTCTTACGCAGCAGCCGTTTCTTCGTCTCTGATTCAACATGATCTTTCCACTATACCTGTGATGGATGTAGCTATTTCACTCAGGCAGCCACAATGGAAGGAAGGAAAATACGCTGTAGTATTTTTCCCCTTGGAGTTACAGAGGTCTGAAGCCCCTTTGCAGTTTGCCCTCATTGCGAAGTTTTCGAAATCTCAACCTCGTATGGATGTTCTTCGACATCATATCATCACCAAGTGGGGATTAACTGAAATTCCTATTGTCAGCTTCATAGATCGACGCCATGTACTGATTAAATTACAGAACGCAGATGACTTCTCCAAGGTATGGACGAGAGATTCTCATTCTATCGAAGGCTCTTTATTTCGGCTATTCAAATCTTCAAGGGATTTTAATGCTACAGTGGAGTCGCCAGTTACTCCAGTTTGGATCAGGCTACCACTGCTCCCATTGAATTTCTGCATTCCTTCCTACCTGCAGGCCATTGTCAAACCACTTGGTAAGTATTTGGATACTGCTCTTCCTACTATTACTTTTACAAGACCTAGTTATGCTAGTGTGTGTTGAGATTGATATTTCGGTTGCAAGGGAGGATGTGATTTGGATTGGTTCTGATAATGGAGAGGGGTTTTGGCAAGAAGTGGTGTATGAGAGATCCCCTAAATATTGCGTGCATTGTAGGCTACATGGACATGAGAGTTTTGATAGTAAGAGATTGAATAGGCAGCATTACAGTGGGGCAGATTCTAATTCTAGAATTACTCTACCACTGCCTACTGATAAGAGACGTGACTTGAGAGTTCATATCCCAATAGAGGGAGAAAAGGAGCAGGTTTTGAATGTTGATAAAGATAATGATAATGGAAAAAGTGGTACTGCCGCATTGAATCTAAACGAGCAGATAGACT
This sequence comes from Fraxinus americana, assembly GCA_035079005.1. Lineage (NCBI taxonomy): Eukaryota > Viridiplantae > Streptophyta > Magnoliopsida > Lamiales > Oleaceae > Fraxinus > Fraxinus americana. Next base: position 1,384,103 of record CM068707.1, on the reverse strand, counting down.
CAAAAATTAATCCCCCAGTGTTAGCTGATAATAGAAGCAATCTGGGAGTGAAAACCTCAGCAGAAAGAGAAAATGAGGAGAAGGAGACTATGATTGCTGAAACTGATGATAGAAATAATGGTAGTGTGAGCTCGAAAAATCTGGCTACACATGATCAATTTATTGCCGTAACTTTGGATTGGAAGGGAGTATCTGTAGTTTTGGTGGTGATTTATGCGAAATGTGATTATTTATTGAGGAGAAATCTTTGGTCACCCCTTTCCCATATCCTGTCTACTAATTTGCCTGTCATGTTGATAGGGGACTTTAATATTGTGAAAACAGACGAGGAAAAACTTGGAGGTGGTCCAGTTTTGCGTGTTGCTAAACAAGATTTTGTACAATTTATTGATAGAAATTCGTTGTATGATGTTCCTTTCACAAGTTCTCGATTTACTTGGCACCGTAACAGGATTGGTTCGTTATTATGGGAACGCCTTGACAGGGCTCTTGTCAATCATAACTAGATGGCAGCTTTTCCTGACTCTATGGTGGTACATCTTGAGCTCAATCATTCTGATCATGCACCCCTTCTACTACGCACAGAGGAAGAGAATAACAGGGGGCCTGTGAGCTTCAGATTTCAAAGAATGTGGCTTCAACACTCGGCTTTTCTCCCTATGGTAACTGAATCCTGGACGAGACCTTGCTTCCTTTCTGGTATCGCTCGGGTATCTTATAAGCTGAAGAGATTAAAGGCTGATTTAAAACTGTGGAACAAAGTTGTTTTTGGGAATGTTTTTCAGAAAATAAATGAAACTCCTGACAAAATCCTTATTCTTGAAAACATTGTTCATTCTGATCACACTGTTAATGCTACTCTCACAGCACTGAAGGGAGAATTAAACAGACTGCTTCTACGGGAAGAGATCTATAAAAGACAACAGTCACGAGTTAAATGGTTATCCAGTGGAAATAAGAATACAGCTTTCTTCCATGCCTCCGCTAGGCAAAAGAGATCGAAAGCTATAATACGTAGTATTAACACTGATGTTGGTATTCTTACAGACCAGGAGGAGATGCAAGAGGCTGCTATTGATTACTTTAGAAATCACCTCAAAGCTGAGGATAGTTCTACAACTGACTATAGGGAGATGACTTCTCTTATACCAAGATTAGTCACTGATTCTGATAATAACATGCTTTTAAACGAAGTTTCTGAAGTAGAGGTCCATCATGCAGTTAAGGATATATCTGAAGATTCTGCTCCGAGGCCTAATGGTTTTACTTCATCCCTTTTTATTCACGTCTGGCCAGTGGTTGTTGAAGATGTAGTTACGGCAGTTCGTGAATTCTTTAGGGGCAAAGAACTGAATGACGCATTGGGGGCTTCGATTATTGCTTTGGTGCCTAAATCTGAAGATCCCAAGACATTTCAGGATTATAGACCTATTAGTTTATGTCAGGTATTCTACAAAATCATATCCAAAGTGGTTGCCAATCGTTTGATTCCGATTTTACCTAAATTAATTTCTATGAATCAAGGTGGGTTTGTTACTGGTAGAATGATCTCTAAAAATGTTGTACTAGCTTAAGAGTTAGTACATAACTTGAATAAGCGCTCTCGATGCGCCAATGTGATAATGAAAGTGGACATGGCAAAAGCTTTTGATCGGGTTTCTTGGGGATACTTGTTAGATGTGTTAAAGGCATTTGGATTTGCTGATACTTGGGTCACCCTCATTAAAAATGCTATTTCTTCACCACGGTATTCAGTTAAGATTAATGGTGTTTTAGCTGGATTTTTCACTCCTTCCCGTGGGCTTCGGCAAGGTGATCCATTATCTCCATTGTTATTCATCCTCAGCGAAGAACCTCTAAGTAGAGGCCTAACAAAACTTCTGGAAGATGGCAGAACAGCTCCTTATTAGGTCCCGCTACATGTTCTCCTATATCCCACCTACTCTATGCAGATGATTTCTTGGTGTTTACTAATGGAACTCGACGTAGTCTTAATAGTTTAATGGGATTTCTCCGATGTTATGAAAGTATATCTGGGCAGTTAATTAATGTGGCTAAGAGTTCTTTTATAGTCCACAAGCGAGTTGCAACATCTAGAAAGCCCATCATTGCAACCACTATAGGATTTAAAGAAAGCTCCCTCCCGTTTACTTATCTTGGAGCCCCTCTCCATTATGGCAAACCAGTCTCCTCTATGTTCACTCAAGTGCTTGATAAAATAAGGAGAAAATTAGCGGGTTGGAAAAGAAAGCTTCTGTCCATGGGTGGTAAGCTCACTTTGATTAAATCAGTATTAGGCTCCATACCTATCTATTTATTCTCAGTGATCACCCCCTCCCATAAAAGTTGTTAAAGAGATTCATGCTCTTTTTGCAGATTTTTTTTTTGGGAGACTCTGAAGATGGTTTTAGACGTCATTGGATTTCTTGGAAGAATATCTATTTTCCACAAGAGGAAGGAGTTTTGGGTATTCACAATCTCTCTAAAGTGATCAAGTCGCTTCAGTGTAAAATGGCTTGGAGAATTCTCACTTCGCACTCCCTTTGGGCTAATTTCTTGAGACAAAAATACCTCAGTCATCACTTTGACATGGCCAATATTCCTGTAAGTATTAAAGATTCACCTATATGGAAACATCTTTCCCATATCTTCCCATTCATTTTAGAACACAGCAGATGGCTTATCCGAGATGGCAGTGCTCTTTTCTGGTATAACAATTGGAGAGGTTCGGGTAGTTTATCTGCACTTGGTTGGACTGTCATTTCCCCAAGTTTAAGACTTCACGATGTAGTCTTAAATGGCAAATGGAACTTGGATAAACTTTTTTCTTTGGGTGGTTTAGCTTTAGTGGAGGAAATTCAACACTCACAAGTCCAACTTCGCAAAGGTAGTGTTAAATTAGTTTGGTCCCCTTGCAGTAATGGTCTTTTCTATACAAACTCAGCTTGGTCTCTTATCAGACCTACTAGATCTTCCACCCTTCCTTACAAGATCATTTGGAATCCCACCATGCCACTAAAAATTTCTGTTTTTTGTTGGCGCCTTTGGAATAATGTGGTTACTGTCGATGATGTAGTTCGGCGTTGTGGAATTCCAATTGTCTCCAAGTGTCAATGCTGTCCACAGGGACATGAAGAAACAACAGATCACGTCTTCGCAACCGGTTCTATTGCGCTTCAAGCATGGCAATACTTTGGTAAATTATTTGGGCTTAGAGTTTTTACAAATATTTCTTGGCGGTCTGCGATATTACTTTGGTATTCACAATTTGGCAGTTCAACACAAGAGCATCTTGTAGCTCGACTTATCCCACCTCTTCTTTCATGGGAGCTGTGGTTGGCCAGAAATTCTGCAAGATTTAAAGATGAAGCTGTTAACTTGCACAAAATTTGTGCAAAAGTTACTCGTTGGCTACACGAATTGAATGGTTTTCTTAAACCTAGAAAAATGTCTTTCTCCTCCTTTTTCTCACAGGTATTACACATCCCTACTGTTCCAATACGGGTTAAGACTCCATTCCTGGTAAAATGGTTCCCTCCACAACATGGTTGTTACAAACTAAACATTGATGGTGCTAGCGCTGGTAATCCAGGCCCAGCTGGTTGTGGTGGATTACTTCGGGATAGTCAAGGTAAGGTTATTTTTGGATTCTATCATTCCCTTGGGGTTGGTACTAACACTCTAGCAGAGGTATCAGCACTGAGAATAGGCCTTCAAATTTGCTATGTACTTGGCATAGATAGAATTGTAATAGAAACAGATTCTAACGTGGTGGTCCATTGGTTTCATCAACAAGTTAACATACCTTGGTCTATTCGTCTTATTTGGGAGGATATTTTGGAGTTTGCTCTTGTTATGTCTATTAATGTATCACATATTTATCGAGAAGCTAACCAGGCGGCAGATTCATTGGCGCGTCTTGGTGCTCAAGGTATTTCAAACTTCTTGGACTCTATTTCCAGTTTCCCTGTTTCTACTATTGGTTGCATCCGCTTGGATAAGTGTAACTTGCCTTGTTTTCGTTTCCCGTCATAGTAATGAGGTTATATTCAAAGGGAAGTAGCACTTCCTTTTTACTGCTTTACTTTATTTCTGTTGTAAGGGAAATAGTACTTCCCCATTTATTTCTCCGTTTCTTTTCAGCTGTAACCACAGTATTCCTCCGTCACAAGAGAGGACTTATTAATAAAATTTTGGAGGTACCACCCTCCTTCCATTAAAAAAAAAAAAATAATTGCTTATTTTATGTTTAATTACATCCAGTTCCTTAACCATCAATTACTTGATTCAAGGATAATATTGAGATTTAGGTGAGATACATTTGTCTAGTTCCTGCAATAAATGACATAGATGTTATAAGAGATCGAGAATTGATTATAGACTACACAATCTTGGTAGAATTCCTACAATTGAATGCTTTCACATATGTATGAATTTACATAGAGATATAATAAGTTCGGAAAAGGGTAAGTTTCACTCGAGAGAGATTTTAACTAAATTGATTAATTCGATTGTGAATACATATGAAAGAGTTGTTAAATGATATTGGATATATTGAATGAATATTAAATTGACCAGGGTGAATTCGAAATTCCTTACCACTTAATCCCAATAGTTCTTCACAAACTTTGTAGATAGTAGATATGTTTAGATTAGTTTAGTTAAAAAATTGATTTGAAAATAGATCTCCACCTTAATTTTGATTAAAGCTAGATTATGATAAATATTATAATAAATACTTAGTTTACGTGGGAACGATAATTCAAACTCTTAGTCCTATTTTATTACTTGTCAAGATTCATATACTTACGAAATCAATCAAACAATGAAGAGTATGAATTTTTCTCCTGTTATTTAACTCCAGACTTCATCCATCTAGCAGTATAATTTTAGATTTATTTTTGAAGGTCAATAACTTGGAAACATAATTAGAATTGGAAAATAGCTATTTCTATCAAAGTTGTAGCCCTTTAAGTTACATTTCCAACGCATTTTTAATTGCCTTAATTGAATTTTTGGAGAAAACGTTATGATAAAAAAAAAAACTAAATTAGACATAGAATTTAGAACAGCGACTCAATGCCCCGGCGCTGCTTCAAAGGTCATCGCGGTGCCTAGGCGCTGCATCCTAGCACTTAGGCACTGCGCCGCAAATTTTAGGGTTATGTTGTTTTGGGCTACGAAAAGCCCAGAAAGACTCCAAGTTTTGGAAAATTGTATAGGAGAGTATAAATAGAAGAAATGAGGAAATTTTAGGGGTTGCAAACATTGAAAAAAGAGAGATACAACGAGAGATCGAAGACCTAAATCAAAAGAAGAAATTCATCACGGGATTCAAGTTTAAAGCAAAGATTGGAAGTGGGAGAAGACCTTGGTGTAAGAGTTGATTCTTTTCTATATCTTTATTCAATTAATCCAGTGATATACTCAAAGACATTTATTGTTTTTCCTTTTACATTATGCGCAACTAAACTCTAGATTATGGCAAACAATGAAGTCTTTTGTGATCCTTGATTCTTTTATTCAAAGATTTTTGTGGTTTATTCTTTTATGTGTTGATTTTGTTATGATCTTAATGGTTTGAATTATCTGGCCAATAATTTGATGATTACTTGAGTTTTTTACAAATCGAGAGGTGAATTTGAGGTTTAGACCGTATAATAAAATTCGGTAAAATAGTATAACGTGTAGAGATATATATATTAATTATTGCAATCGTAATAGGAATTCTTAGAACCGTATTTCATTTAACTAAGGGTAATTCACGTAGAGATATGAAATTGAATTAGTTAAATAGGTTCAATGAGAACTTGAGAGGGGTAAATTAAATACAACAGAAGAATTTGACCGAACACTACATTAGGCTAGAATCTTGAATTAAGAATTAAGGTCATCATTAGATGAATTGAAAGTCCAAGAATAGCTAACCAAGAGGGGGTGAATTGGTTTTTAAACCTTTTTGTAAAATAAATCCAAGTCTTAAACAATATACTAGCAATTATATCAATTCAATAAATGTGCACAAATACAAAGATAATTAAGTAGAGTACTTTGAGCAATATAAAGACGGTAAGTAAAAAGGGAAGAGAATGCAAACGATGTTGTTATGGAGGTTCGATCCCAAACACGATCTACATCCCTCGTTACCAAGCTCTTTGGCACGAGCAAGGATTTTTCACTATGTTGATTGACTTATGGTGCAATCCAACCCTTTACAATGCTTCTGGTGACTTACAAACAAGGAGCACCGATCCTTATACAATTTTGAGCTTTACGGGACCTCAACACGACACACACTATTGAGATTTACGGGACCTCAATATGACCCACATGGTGACTTACAACATGGAGCACTGATCCTTATACAATGTTGAGTTTTAAGGGACTTCAACCCGACTCACACTTTATCAAAGTGTGTTTAAAATGAAATTCCTCTCTTGATAAATAATATAAAAAAATTAAGTACTAAGAGATGCTAACACTTCAATGAATAGTAATAAATGATAGCTCAAGTGTTAGATGAAAAACTTTGATGAATATGATAATCAAAAATTAGATTCAATCAATCAAAGTGTTTCAATGAGAAGATGAAGAAATAAATACAATGTTTGTTTAAAAATCTTCTTAAAAAAATCTCTCTTTTAATGGACAATTGTAATGAATTAAGTACTAAAAGAGAAAGGAGAAACTTTGATAAATATGATGATTTTACAAGTTTAGTTCAATCAATCAAAGTTTCACTATGAAGAAGAAGAAGAGTTTATGCAATATAAGTATAAAAATCTTTTTCAAAAATATATCTATTTCAAAATTTTCAAAAATATATCTATTTCAAAATTGATATAGATAAGTTAAGCACAAAGAGAACTAAAAACTTTGATAAGAAAAATGATTCAAGAAATTTGATCCAATAATCAAAATTTTTTGCTATGAAAAAATAAATTTAAATGAAAGTAAAAATGCAAACAACGAATATTTTTCAAATGCAAAATTTTGATGATTAGATTTTTAAAAGTTAATTTGATCAAAAGTTTTTCAAAGATAAATGATTTGATAATAATAAATGAGATGAGAAATCAATATAATTTTGTTCAAAAGTATCACATTCGAATGCTCTCAAGTGTTAAAATGAATAATAAGTGAGCTGGCATTCATAGCAGTCAAACTGTCCAATATTCTCCCCTATCGGATGAACATCCGGACGTCTGGAACTCATCCGAACAACCAACTAGCCGTTGCGGTCAAAACGGTCAAAAAACTGACCGTTGGGGTCCGGTTCATCCATCTGGATGTCCAGATTAACAGAAGTTTTTATGTCAAACCGGACGGTCCGGTTGGTCAAGCGGACGTTAGGTTGACCGTTGCCTTTTTTTTTTTGTTAAAAGAGATATGATCTAAGTTCAAGTACATTTTGAAAAATCAATCTTACTTTTGATCAAAAATATTTTATGCAAGTGATATGAAAATAACTCCTTGTATAAAAAATGATTTTTGAGCTAGTGTCATTCATTACTAAATATCAAAGTATTATACCTTTACATATGATCTCGGAAGCTTAGTTCTAGGAGCCAAAAATTTATGTTCACAACCATAAGTTTTGCCCAAATCATCAAAATCAATATTATCAAATTCTCCACCATGATCACTCCTAATGGTAATATTAATGTATCCCTTGACCCTTATTGTGAACCTTTTTACAAGAATGTTAAAATGCATTCAATACTTCATATTTTAGGTTCAAAAATAGAACTCAAATAAATCTAGAAAAGTCATCAATAATGACGAAATCATAATGTTTACAATTTAAGCTTGTGATACTAGATGATCCAAAAATATTCACATGGAGAGGTCAAAAAGATTTTGTAGTTAAAAAATATTACTTTAATTTGAAAGAACTCTTTCCTTGTTTTTCATGCATTACAAATTTTGTATTTTTCAAATTTCAAACTGTCCAAACCTTTTAACAAAACATTTTTTGGAAATGTTGAAAGTAGGTTCATTCTAACATGACATAATTTTCTATTTCATAACCAAGTATCATATTTTAAACTCGATAAACATTTTTCTCCGCATTTAAACTTAGTGTTTATGACATAAACATTCTTACTTCGGCTTCCTATAAATATCACTTCTTTTGATGTAGTATCCTCAATAATGCACTTGAAAGAATCAAATTTGATAAGTTAACATTCACACACAATTGATTAAAACTATGCAGATCACGTCTAAGGTTATCTACTTAGAAGATGAATCAATAAAGGGAGATGAATGATTACCAATAATTTCAATGTCAATAATTTTTTCCTTTCGCATTATTTCCAAAAGTATCATGACCGCCATTCTTTATTTTAAATCTTGACAATAAAGCTTGATTTCCGGTCATGTGTTTTGAGCATTCACCATCCAAGGTCAATTTGCTTTCTAATTTCCTTGGTACCTACAAAAATAATTCAATTTTTGGTCTTTGGTACCCATACATACTTGGGTCCTTGATAGTTAGTGTTAGTGAATTTTTGAATCCACTTATAGTTGTTTTCAAATTGTAATCTCTTTTTGATAGAACAATAAAAAGGTACATGTCCATTTTTATTGCAAAAATTACATGACACATTTGAAATAGGAAAAGTGTAAGCTTTAACAAAGAAATTTTTTAGAGACTTTTGTTTCAAAAATGGTTTATATCCAATTCCTCCTTTATCAAAAACACATTTTTCTTCACCAAGTATTAAATCAAAATTTTTCTTGCCTTGAGTAAATTTGTGAATAATTTGAGTCAAATCTAAAATTCTTTCTTGTAAAAAAGAATTCTCCTTAATTAAAGAATCATAATCGACTTTTCCTTTTTCAAAATCATTTTGAATTTTTAAAAGTTCATTTACCTCTTTTTCCAATAAGGAATTTTTCTTTTTGAGAGTAGAATGTTTAAAAGCAAGTTTTTCAAATTTTTCAAAAATTTCATCATAAAAGATAGATAATTCATCATATGAACAATTTTCATTTACCTCATTTTCAATAGCCATAAAGCACATGTTGACAATTTTATCTTGACTTTCACCTTCTTCATGGTCATCATCATCACTTTCATCCCATGTTGTTTGGAGTGCTTTCTTTTTTACGAATCGATTCTTTTCTCCTCCATTTTCTCCTTTCTTTTGGAATTGATGATTTTTGTGAAAAATTTTCCATTTCTTAACAAGAAGAACTAGATCATCAAGTTCTTCATCATTCATATCTTCGCTTGAAGTGCCTTCATCAACTACGAATTTTAACACAATTTGGTGCCTTTTCTCTTCTTTGCTTTTCAATGTTTTCTCCTTTGTCTCTGTGCGATTTAGCTCATATGTCATTAATGTCCCGTAGAGCTCTTCCAATGGATATGTGTTGATATCTTTGGTGTTTCTATCAACATTCTCAGTGGACTCCATTCTTCCGAGAGCTATCTAAGCATTTTACTTACAAGCTCACCATTAGTGTATTTTTAATCAAAACCTTTGAGGCCATTAACAATATCGGTGAAGTGAGCAATCATGTCAACAATAGGTTCATTCTTTTTCGTGAAAAAAATTCAAAATCTTTAACTAAGAGATTTATCTTAGTTTCTTTCAATTTACTAGTTCTAACATGAATAATTTCTAAAGCATGCCAAATATCATAAGCGGAATCACATGTACTAATACGATTAAATTCTTTTCTATCTAAAGCACAATGGGAGTAGATTTTTGGCTCTAACATTTAAAAACAATTTTCTTTTATCCTCTTCGTTATATTCCTTTCTAGGTTTAGAAATTATTTGATCCAGTTTACTATCCTCTTTAATAACCTTTTTCGCACATAGGGACCAAATTCAATAACTTCCCAAATATTATAATCTATTGATTGAATAAATATCGTCATCCTAGTCTTCCAATAGTTATAATGAGTACCATCAAATAAAGGATGACGATTTGTAGAATGCCCCCCAAGATTTTGAAAATTGTGGTTAGTCGTTACTCAAGATTGTGAAATCTTTAAAATTGAGCACCTTACTCTGATATCAATTGAAAGCCCAAGAATAGCTAACCAAGAGGGGCACGATTTGATTTTTAAAAATTTTTCTAAAATAAATCCAAGTCTTAAACAATATACCAGCAATTATATCAATTCAACAAATGTGCACAAATACAAAGATAATTAAGTACGAGCACTTTGAGCAATATAAAGACGGAAAGTAAAAAGGGAAGAGAATGCAAACGATGTTGTTATGGGGGTTCAATCCCAAACACGATCTACATTCCCCGTTACCAAGCTCTCCGGCACGAGCAATACCTTCTTCACTATGTTGATTGACTTATGGTGCAATCCAACCATTTACAATGCTTCCAGTGACTTACAAATAAGGAGCACCGATCCTTATACAATGTTGAGTTTTACGGGATCTCAACACGACCCACACTATTGAGCTTTACGAGACCTCAATATGACCCACACGGTGACTTACAATATGGAGCACCGATCCTTATACAATGTTGAGCTTTAAGGGACTTCAACACGATTCACACTTTATCAAAGTGATTTTACAATGAAATTCCTCTTTTGATAAATAATATAAACAAATTAAGTACTAAGATAGGCTAACACTTCAATGAATAGTAATAAATGATAACTCAAGTGTTAGATGAAAAACTTTGATGAATATGATAATCAAAAATTATATTCAATCAATCAAAGCGTTTCAATGAGAAAATTTTTCTCAAGAAATATCTCTCTTTTAATGGATGATTGTAATGAAATAAGTATTAAGAGAGAAATGAGAAACTTTGATGAATATGATGATTTTACAAATTTAGCTCAATCAATCAAAGTTTCAATATTATGAAGAAGAAGAAGAAGAAGAAGAAGAAGAAGAAGAAAAGTTTATGCAATATAAGTGTAAAAATCTTCTTCAAAAATATATCTATTTTAAAATTGATATAGATAAATTAAGCACAAAGAGAAATGAAAAACTTTAATAAGAGAAATGATTTGAGAAGTTTGATCCAACAATCAAAGTTTTTACTATGAAGAAATAAATTTAAATGAATGTAAAAAAGTAAGCTCAAAGAATATTTTTCAAATGAAAACCTTTGATGAGTAGATTTTCAAAAGTTAATTTGATCAAAAGTTTTTTCAAAAATAAATGATTTGATAATAATAAATGAGATGATAAATCAATATAATTTTGCTCAAAAGTATCTCATTCGAATGCTCTCAAGTGTTAAAATGAATGACAAGTAAGTTGGTATTTATAGCAGTCAAACTGTCCAATATTCTGCCCAACCGGAAGACCATCCGGACGTCTGAAACTCATCCAGACAGCCAACTAGTCGTTACGGTCTGAACGGTCAACAAACTGACCGTTGGGGATAAACCGGGGGTCCAATTCATCCATCCGAACGTCCGGATTGACAGAAGTTTTTCTGTCAAACCGGACGGTCCGGTTGACCGTTGACTTTTTTTTTTGATTAAAAGAGATATGATCTAAATTCAAGTATCACTTTGAAAAATCAATCTTACTTTTGATAAAAAAATATTTTATGCAAGTGATATGAAAAAAACTCTTTGTGCACAAAATGATTTTTGAGCTATTGTCATTCCTTGCTAAAGATTAAAGTATTATACCTTTACATATGATCTCGAAAGCCTAGTACTTGATCTTGCTTCGAAGTTTCTTTCTTGTTTGGCTCTTAAACTCTTGATCTTGATCTCTCTTGACGTTTGGCTTTAATGCTTGACTTCGATCTCGATTTGAGAGTCTTGATTTTGATCTTTTAAGCTCTCGTCTCGAATGATTTGACTTGAAAGCTTAACTTTCACTTTGATCTTCATTTCGAGTCCGATTTAAAATGTGTTGATTTTGACAATGTTTGATTGATTTTAAGATTAAACTATCATCACTCAAAATCAATTGTTAGAAACAATATTAATCTTGTTTGTTATGATCAAAACATTAAGGATGAAATCAACAATAGGTCAACATGAACTTGTTTTGCCCTAATATTCATTACGTATTCGAATCTTTTATCAATCATTGTTTGCAATCTTCTTATATGTTCCATTAAGGATGATTTAAAATGTATTGATTTTGACAATGTTTGATTGATTTTAAGATTAAACTATCATCACTCAAAATCAATTGTTAGAAACAATATTAATCTTGTTTGTTATGATTAAAACATTAAGGATAAAATCAACAATAGGTCAACATGAACTTGTTTTGCCCTAATATTCATTACGTATTCGAATCTTTTATCAATCATTGTTTGCAATCTTCTTATATGTTCCATTAGCTTAAGGTATTGAGTTCACAAGAAAAACTTTCACAACTATTACCATTCTTTATTTTTCTGTTTATCAAATAGGAGTTGGAAAAAGTATATTAAGTTATAAATATAGTCCTCATGGAAACGATAATCCGGACTCGAAGGTTCACTATATTACTTGTTATGATATCATACACTTGCGATATAAAAAACGCAACAGCAAGGTACAATGCCAATTGTGTGGTAGGATCAGTATGACATTAGCTTCAATGGAGGAAAAAATGTTGAGGTTACTAACAATCATGTATGGACAGTCCAACCAAAAGTGAGGATAGTGGACTGGCAGTAGGTAATGGCAAAGTTTTGAAAATTCTTCATGTTGGCTTTTCTATCATTAATTCTTAGGAAATAATTCCTTCTACCTCGGAAACATTTTGCAAGTCTCCCATTAATAAAAAATTAAATAACAAATCTGAATATACCATTTGTCGCGTGTTCAAGAACAATAATATACAGAAGGTTCTTTACAATTAAGAATTAATAAGAGGTTATATTCTATTTCTATTGATCCCAGAACGAATCCCTCAACTTCTCATTGCAAAAACTGAACCGACTCCTTCAACCAAGAGTAGAAGCTTCAGAGGAAGAGTTCTTCACTTGGTTCACCAACATCAAATATTTTTGTGTTGACACCTTGTTCAATCAATTGAGAGGCAGCCACGCAAGCTAAGCTCGGGGTGGTTTTGGGGGCAATCAAATTAAACAATGGGTCACTTGGCGTGCAGGACGTGGAGGTGAGGCGTTTGAGAGATGGGCTTATCTTTGAGAAAGAACACAGGTACATGATTGTGAGTATCTATTTACCCGAAACTCGTATACTTCCATTTCCACTTTCCATAAGCGAGCCCAGAGGCTTTTTCCTCCTATTCATTAGCCTCCCCATGTAGTTCTTCTGAATTTCAAATATATAGTATTCAAGATCCTTTGTTTTCAATTATCAATAAATCAACTTGAATTCTTTAAAACTAGATAGTTTTATTATCAATTAATAGGATAGAACTCAAAAAAATCCATTCTCAATGAAAAAAAAAAACCTTAATTTGGACCACTCAAAACTGATTTATGGTTCCGTAGAAAAGAGAAATCATGTGATTCACTAATAGACCGATGCATAAGTAATTTGACTCATTCACAATCAAGTCGTGAATGTTTCGAATCTACATTATGCAAGGATACATTGGTTTTGCTAATTCAAGTGAAGGGTGATATAAAATCAGTATCTTGTCTTTGAATTTTAAAAAAAGAAAGAGCTTCTTAGAGATTAACGAAAGACTCATTAGAATGCGACCCAACAGGAATTTCTAGTGGAAATGGGAGAGAGAGATATAAATAAATAATCTATATATCTATCTTTTTTCTATTTTTGATATATACAGAAGACATAAGCCTAAATTCATTTTATTTTATTTGCCTAATTTCATGAAAGGGGAAACAAAGAAGCCCATAATGTGGCATATTTCTTTGTGAAAATTACCTAATTCCCTATTTTTGGAGATCCAAGTTCAAAAATCAGATTTGATGTTTTAATTTTCAAAAATCAGATATTTTTTATATAGTTACAGATTTTTTATATTTAATTAAATATTAATAATAATATAATGAAAATTAATATATATACACCCCTAAATTCATTTTCAACCAAATTCACGTCCCTCTCTCACTCCTCTCTCACTCCGTCCCTCATTTTCTCTCTCAGTGTGGTGCCTTGCTGGTGGTGGTGCCGACCTTCACCGACGGCATCTTCTTCACCGGCGGAAACGACGATGCCTTTTTTCATCATTTTCCTCTTCACCGGTGCTGAATCCATACCCACCCAACCCCAAACCCTAATAATCTCCCCAACCCCGGTGCTGCAACGAAGAAGCCGACACCATGCCTTCGCCACCACGTAAGCAGTCGCCTTCTTCGACGGTGCCGCGCCTTCTCTCCTCTCTCCTGCTGTCGATCACCACCATTTGGGTCCGCGATTTCACAGTGGGATATCACCGGCGATTTACACATTTGGGTCGGTGATTTCTCTCTCTACCGGCGGTGTGAAGAAGAAGAAATGACGATGGTCGAACAAGTCAAGCAGCGAACAGAATTGTATAACCAGCACCTTGCTTCTAATACTAAATTTGGGGATTTTGTAATTTCAATTTCTTTCTTTTTTCTTATTAATTATTTAGTCATGGCGGTTGATCTGTGTTGAGGTGGTGCAGTGAGATTTCGCGGCGGTATGTGGTGTTGGTAGATCTTTGCAATGTGGGCGTGGCGGTGGTGGTATGTGGTGGTGGGGTGCTGCGGCGTTGGGCTTGGGCTTTTGGGTTGGTTTCTTCATCCTATCTGCTTTGTCAGATGTTTGCCGTCGATTGGTGAGGCTGTGTTGGCGATGTTAGTGATGGTGGTTGTGGTAAGCTGCCGGCAGTGGTAGCAACAGCGGAGCAGGGTTAGGGCATGTAAGATGGTGGTGGTGGTGAGGTGGTGCTGTACAGTCTTTGTGACCAATGCTGTGACCTGAGCCATGTACTGTGACCGATGCTGTGACTATCAATAAAAACCTGAGCAATGCCCAAAAAATATTCTGTGACCTGTGCTGTGGCCATTTGAAATAAACTTGTGACTATCAACCAAAATCTGAGTCATTTGAAAATAAAATGGGACTATGAACAAAATCGTGAGCCATGTGCAATATATTTGGTGACTTGTGCTGTGACCATTTGAAAATAATATGTGACTATTAATAAAAATGTGAGACGTGAGCCTTATTGTGTTATCAATTATTATAAACAAAAAATCATGTGTTGTGACTTGTGACCTTAGCTGTGACCTGGACTATGACTTGTGACTTGGGTTGTGACCTGGACTGTGACTTGTGACCTGGGCTGTGACCGTACAAAAAATTCATGACATCGGAATAGTCGTCGGAATCGGAGCAGTCGCCGGAACAGTCACCGGAATCGGAGTGGTCGCCGGAGAAGTCGTCGGAATCGGAGATGTCGCCGAAGTGGTCGCCGGAGCAGTCGCCGGCGTGGTGGGGTGGTGGGGGTGGGGGTGGGTTACTTTTATATATATATTATATATTTATTTATTTATTTATATCTTTTTATATATTTAAATAAATAAATAAATATTTATAAATATGTGTATATATAAGTCAAAAAATCTGATTTTTGAAATGTAAAAGTTGTTTTGTTATTTTTGAAATAGGGTAAAGATAAAGTAGGAAAAGTGAATTTTTCCCTATTTCTTTTCGCTGGAATTATACCCAGCCATGTCCCTGAATCGCCTATACCAGTTTCATTTAGGCCACGTTTGATTGACAAGATTTTCCATGGAACTAGGAAAATTTTTTCCGTTTTCCACTTTTTGCGCTGTTTGATAGCCTAAATTTTCCACGGAAAATATTTTCCCACTTCCTCCGCCACGTCAGCTTTTTCCCACTTTTCATTGAAAAAATTTTCTCACCTTGGAAAATATTTTCCAACCAGCTGCTCGATTTTTTTTTTTTTTGGCCATGGAAACAAATGTCATAATCAATTGTAAATTTTTTTTTCATTTTAATGGACAATTTTCATGTAAAACAAAGTCAAACGAATACTAAACTTTGATAAAAAAAAAATGATTTTTTAGGAAACAATTTTTTTTTCCTTTTTTTTTTTACTTTTTGGCAATGGAAACAAATTTTATAACCAATTGTGGAAAAAAAATTACTTTAATGGACAATTTTCATGTAAAATAAAGCCAAACGAATAGAAAATTTAAAAATTTTTCGGGTGAAAAATTATACCAATCAAACACACTTGAAATCATTTTCCCTGCAAAATATTTTCTAAGAAAATCTTTTCCCTGTAAAACATTTTCTTTCCACCCATTTTCCACCCTTGCAATCAAACGCACCCTTAGTGTCCTACTACTTATTTTCATAACCTGAAAACCAAATCAAAATTTGGGATTTTGAATCCCAAAGTCTACTACCTCATTGCCAATGTAAATCCCTCTCCTTCAAGTGAACAAAATTCAATCTTCGAGGTCTTACTTGATACTAACTGGAAGCAAGTCGAGTACTCTGCCCTAGTGAATAACATCACTTTGGTTCTTGTTCATTAAAATGATTATATGCATGTTGTGGATAACAAATGGGTTTTTAGAATTAAGCATAAAGCTAATGGAACTATAAGTGTAGGTGTTCAAAATTAAATCCAAATAAATAACTTCCTATAATTTCTAGTTGACCTTTTACATGATGTGATTCGACAATTGTTGAATGTATAAACTAGCATTTCGTATTTACCGATTAGAAGGATTTATTCCTAGTCCCACAAACACTTCATGGTGGGGTGCACTCTCTTCCACAATTGATTCGAATCCTAGAGAACTAATCAGCCAGTGTCTCAAGAATCATATTCTTTGCTTCGTATCTACACCTTTTAATTCTTTAAAAAATGCATCTTGTAGATGTGAAAACATGTATATTTCACATCAGCACACAAGATTAAAAGAACATAGACAAATTCCTACCAGATATGTCAGCCTCAAATACGTAACAAAACCATATATATAAAAAAAAAAAAAAACCTCAGATTTAAGCCTTCAATTCATCTTCCGGGATTCTGTTTTGATAATCAGCTGATAGCACCATGAGTGGCACATATGGTAATTTTACGCCACGAGAAAATTGGCAGCGTACATGGGATGAATGGAACGTTTGGCAACCATATCTAAGAGACTCTCGACCAGCATGGAGATCTCTGGTTAGTGCCCCCACAAATTTAAGTTCTTTCCTTTTTAAATTTTTCTTAGCTGCATTTATCATGGTGTGGTGGTGATTTCCTCAACATATATACGAAGAAGCTAGTAATTGAAAATATAATCATTTTTATTCCCTGAGAGAATTGGCAGGCTGAACTTGGCGATTGGAATGAGTTGCGGCCATTTTATACAGACTCTGGTCTGGCAAGGAGAAGTCTGTTTTTTATCCTACATCTTTAAATACTTGTGTCCATGAAGCAGCTAGTAAAAAACAATTATTATTGATTTAAAATCTTCCAGTGTGTTTACTCTAAATCAAAGCTTCATTGTTTTGATCTGTATCTAGTATCGTCGAGCACCTGCACCAGATCCACGGTGGTTGTTCGAGGACAGGCCTACAGGACGACCTTCTGGCTTAGCCAGGTATGATCCCCTGCCCTAAGTAACAAGTTTAGGACTTAACATTAGGAATAATCGTCCTTTTTCTGTCGATCAATCATGAAGAAGCAACCTGGAAATGTCCTAATTAATCTTGGTTTGTCGAAAATTTCAGAAAACATGAAAAATTGATTTTTTTTTTTTTCATTAGAAGATCGTGCACCAATTTTTTTTCATAGCCTTAGTACGACTACGACTGTTATACACAATAAATTAACTAAAAATTCTGTTCCAAATTGATAAAATGAGTTTATCTGAATTTGATTAATCAGTACTCAAAACGATTTTAACAAAAAGAAAATTGATCAGAATGAAGGATAAAAGCATAAGAGGGTGATCGAGTAAGACAGATTGATGCTGACAAAAGTCCACTTCCTTTTGCAGTTCATCACCAGCGCCAACGCATTCTCCTGAGCGATTTCTAATTGGAAATGATACATCAAGAAATACCTATTCAACGTACAGACAGCCAGTACCTGATTCTCCTCCAAGCTACTATGAGCCACGATACTCGCCACCCTCTGAGCTAGAGTCAAACTTTACAAAAGAAGAACAAGAAAAGGCCTTGAATAAGCTGAGAAAAGTAATGATTAATCCGCATCTGAGTAATATAGTAAGGAGAATGGGAATGAAGTATAAAACCGATGGCAAAAACCAATCCACCGGAAGTGGTAATTTTCAGGACGAAGATGGCAAAAGGTGCGCCATTTGCTTGGATGATTTTGACTCTAAACAGTTTGTGATGCTCACTCCGTGCAATCATATGTTTCACGAGGATTGCATTGTGCCATGGGTGAAGAGCCAAGGGAAGTGCCCGGTTTGTAGATTTGTGATTTCTGAACGAAATGCATCGTCAGAAAACAATAGCAGGCGCGCTGCACTTGAACGGGAGTTGATGTCATTTATATGGGAATTCCGAGCTCTTTGAGGAGAAATCCCAGACAGCCTAATTACGAACTAAATGTTCATCTAAAATGAAAGGAAAAATCTGAAAAAATGTATGATACATATGTTAAAATACAGGCTAGTTGCCATTGTTATTCCAGTCAAGGATTTACAGCTCCCAAAGATATGAAAGTAATATAAGCAATAATTATTTTCAGTGTGATTCTTTTGAAGCACCTCATAGAAAAACTTAAACTATTAGAGTGGAGAAAACTTATTAATCTAAATTATGTCTTGAGCATGCCCCTCGCGAGCCAGATCCATTTATATATTGTCAAAGAATTAATAGTTACATAATTTTCACAAATGACTAGCAATACTCTGATTCTATATTGATAGAGAAACGATAAAAAATAGTTATTTAAATTGTGTCTACGTCGACAGTATATAGCAATTGAATTAATCAAACTAATAAGATAAATAAAAATGGAAAAATGTGTGCAGGAGTAAAAAGGTGACGAGCTGAATACAAAGATGTGTTGATTGTTACCAGATGCCGAGGGGGGTCACAATGTATTTCAAAAGCAAGCTCTTTATGAGAAAAAAAGAACGGAGGAATGTTACACTCAGATTTTCATGTGAAAACCAAAAATAAATATGAGTATAAGCTCTGAAGTGATGGAAAAAATTTTATTTTCTAAACAAGATTAAAAGAATGTGTGTTCAGCCTCAAAATACAAGTAATAAAAGTAAATTGATAGTATAAAAAAAAAATCTTATCCTTTTATGCGTCGCTTATTTATTGTCATGAATTATATCACCATTCTCAGATTTGTCGTCAAACACTATAATTCAACCTGTGAAAACTGCTGAAGCCCCTGTTCGGCCCCCATTATTTGGGATTTTTGATAGTTGAAAATTTTTGAAATAGTGATTGATGGGAGAATGTGTGGTAGAAAAGTAACGAAAAGTTTTAGATTTGTGTGAAATATTATTTTATTTGATGAATGTGTAGTTGTAATGAAGAGAGAAAAAAAATTTAATGTAATGTAATTCAATTTGATGGGGGCCAAACAGGGGCTTAGGTCAAACACTCAATTGTACGGACTGCACAAGATGCGGCAAAGGTATATGCCAACAGCTCTTTAATTTGGTGCTATTTCTTGAAAATCCGGGATTGGACATGTGAATTACTGGCAGTGGTTTGTGATAGATACCTATGAAACATGTGAAATAAACTTTAAGCTTTTTTAAACATGCTCTCAGTAGGAATTGACGTTAAATCCATAACAAGATCTTCGTTAATTCAATTTGTTGAAACTAACATGGTGACCGCTTGGAAATCCAATACAGCAATATCCAGTTCGATCCCATTCGAATAAAAAAATGATCCGACCCAAGTACCAATGGAAATTCTACGGACAGAGCTGAAAGATTCCGTTTACAGCGACATAATCGAATCGAACCGGATTCACAGGTTGTTCCTTGTCCCAATCTTGTTCCTTTTCTGCTTCAAAGGTAAAAAAAAAATTGTAGTGTGTATATTTTCTTGCTTCACTTTCATGCTTTCTTTTTCGGTGACAGAAGTGATTAAATATAAATTCATATAAATTAATCTAATTATTGACTAATGAGTGAATATAAAATATAATCTTAAAATCAAATTAAAATTCAGTTTATAGCTAGACTCAGCAAAACCACAAACTCTATCCACAAGCTTGAGATCAAAAAAGCCTTCAAATCTCATTCACCAATCAATGAAACATTCACTCGATAGACATGAGATTTCTCGTAATTGACGAAAACTGAGAAAATAACGTGCAGAATGGGTGCACTTTCAACCCAAATCCATCTTCTCAAACTCCCTTTAAGATTAAGTTCTTCATGTGAACTGGTCACACCTTCATATCTGTGTCTCCTTCAGGTAAGTTGTAATGCCTTTTTCACACGGTATGAAACTGTATAATTTGATTTCCATTTTTGTAGTGTGTTTTCAATTGGATTATAATCTCCTGCGGTTTTCCCTAGTCCCATTTCAGAAAACAGTTTTTTTTTATTTTTCTCATCCAAACATAGTTCATTTGTTAGAGGCCAATTTTGGAGTAGACACTTTCTTAAACTCCGTCAAGCTCGACGACTAAGAAATAATGCAGGTAAACTGATTGGGGAAGTGCTATGTGTACATAGGTGTATACATAGGGGATGACGTAATTTGATTTTGAATTGTTAACTGATAGTGATTTGTGGTGTTGGAACTGGGTTGTGGGAATGGTAATTGCAATGGTGCTGTTGGTGGAAAGGAGGAGCTTGGTGGCGGCCCTGCTCAAATATAAAGGTTTTATTCAAGAAATGAAAATGTCAAAAAAATGTAGCTTTTGATTGCTTAATCATATTCTAGAAATGAGATTGACTACATCAAACAATGCCTTTAATACAAAGACTTCCTCTCTCTGTTAGTCATTGAATATAATTAATATCACATGCAAGTGAACAGAGAGGCGCAATTTCCTCATAATGGGAAGAAAAATTGTGGTTTGTGGGGTCTTTGCCTGCCACTGAAATTCCATGAATGGTGGAATCAACTTTAAAAAGTTTTAACACTGCAGTAGCAGTCAATTTTCAAGTGTGAAAACGTATGATTACGAGAATAATATCAACTTTTAGGAATCCATGTCAAAGACGGTGGCATGAAGATGGAATTATGGAATTTGATTAAACAAACTTTACTCTTTGGGGTGGTACAACGTATATACACTTTATTTTCGTCATCTACTAAACGGTGAAAAATTTTCAAAGAGAATGTAAATGGTCTTACCCATAAGCCTTTGTCACAAACTCATTGGGAAAGCCATATTGAAAGTGTTAGTGCGATAAGATTTCAAGCACCACAGATAAAAAAAAAAAAAGCTTTACTTCAATTGGAAAATGTTGATGATCCTAAGACAAAAAGTGAGGCGAAGTGTTTGGCAACATATGAAATTGAGAATTTTGAATTCTTACTTGGAATGATTATTTGGTATGAAGTGTTGAATAATGTTAACGGTGTAAGCAAACATTCGCAAGCAGAAGACGTGCATATTGATGTTGCTATAAATCATTTAAAAGGGCTCATTTCATTTTTCAAAAGTTTTAGAGAATCTGGTTTTGAATCTGCCATGGTTGATGCTAAAGAGATTGAAAGTGAATTAGAAATTGAATCGATATTTCGTGAAAAACGGGTTATATATAGAAAGAAACAGTTTGATGAGATTTCCTATGAAGAGATGACACAAACAACTGAAGAATCTTTTAAAATCAATTATTTCATATATATATATATAGTCGATCAGGCTCTATCATCACTTCAGAATAGATTTGAGCAATTTCAAAAATATGATGATATTATTGGATTTTTATTTGATTTGAAAAGACTTAAATCTATTGATAATGATAGTTTGTAGTTTTCTTGCATTAACATTGAAAATTATTTGAAGCATAATATGATTTCTGATATTGATGGGGAAGAATTACATTCTGAGTTGAAAGTTTTAAGGGAATCAATACATGCATAAATTATTGGAGCAATTGATGTATTTGATTACATTAAGAGAATGAACTGTTTTGCAAATGCTTGGATTACTTATAGAATATTATTGACTATTCCTATCGTAATTGTCTTTGCGGAAAGAAATTTTTCGAAGTTGAAGTTAATTAAGTCTTATCTTTGATCAACTATGTCACAAGAGCGATTGAATGGATTAGCTATGATTTCTATTAAAAAAAATACGTTGGAAAAACTTGATTTTAGTAGTTTGATTACTAATTTTATATCTCAAAATGTGATAATGTTAAATCTTATGCTAGCATAATCTCTCGGGTTGTGAGAGAAATTTTAGTTTGCTACTCTATCTTTTGAATTATATAAATTCTTCTTTTTAATATAAAAGTATTAATTATTTAAATATTTAAATTTTGATACATCTATAAAAAAAATGATTATGTTGAAGGACCTCATAATAATTAGTCGCCTAGGACCTCTAAATTTTCAGGGTCAGCCCTGTTTCGAGACATTGATTTCAGCAATTTCTCCATATAAGTATTGTTTTCATATTTATAATAAATTAAATATCACATCAAACGAGAATAATTTTTTTGACGATTTTAACTATACTACAATTCAATTTTTTTTTCTATAATACCTTTTTTTTTTGTTTTTCAATATGTAATGAATATTACAAAATCCTTATCCTGTATGAATTTCGTGTCATTAATTCTGAATTAATTAATATTCACATTAATTTAAACTCAATGAATCTTGACTTGATGAATATTGACTTACATAAATCTAGAGTTATTAAAAATAAATTTATTTCTATTCATGTATCTAGAAATTTTAATATGTGTTCAAATTCATGTATTAAAATTAATTTTTATATACCAAATGTAGCATAAAAATATTGTTCATTTGTAGTATTTAATCATCACAAAAAAATTAAATGGCTTATTAGCACAAAACGTCCCTACGTTTGATAGTTAGTGTGCAAAACGTCCCAACGTTTCATTTTTTTGCATTTTTGCCCCTATTTCAACGTTTCAGTGTGGAAAACATCATTTTCACTATTTTTCAGTGTAAAATGACCATTATACCCTCAAATTTAAATAAAACAAATAAAATGAAAAGAAATATAAAAAATAAATTGTAATTATACTCCTAAACTTTTTAAAAAGTGCAAGTGAGTCCAAAAGCCTTACTAAAAGGGTTAAGCACAAAACGTCCCTACGTTTGACACTTAATGCGGAAAACGTCCCTATGTTTCAAACATGTTTATATTTGCTCAATAACACAAAACGTCCCTACGTTTGACACTTATTGCGTAAAACGTCCTTACGTTTCATTTTTTTTTTACATTTTCATCCTTATTTCAACGTTTCATTGCGGAAAACGTCATTTTCACTATTTTTCAATGTAAAATGACAAATATACCATCATATTTAAATAAAACAAAAAAGGTAAATAAAAATAAAAATAAATTACAATTGTGCTCCCAAACTTTTCAAAAAGTGCAAATGAGTTCAAAAATCTTATTAAAACATTCAAACTACCAGTCATTTCCTCCTCCCTCAACCTTATCCTCCCTCCACCACCTAAACCATCAGACCCCACCACCTTTCAAACCATCACACCTCCATCTACAATCCTGGTTTAGGTGGTGGAGGGAGGATAAGGTTGAGAGAGGAGGAAATGACTGGTAGTTTGAATGTTTTAATAAGATTTTTGAACTCATTTGCAATTTTTGAAAAGTTTGGGAGCACAATTGTAATTTATTTTTATTTTTATTTTCCTTTTTTGTTTTATTTAAATATGATGGTATATTTGTCATTTTACATTGAAAAATAGTGAAAATGACGTTTTCCGCAATGAAACGTTGAAATAAGGACGAAAATGTAAAAAAAAATGAAACGTAAGGACGTTTTACGCAATAAGTGTCAAACGTAGGGACGTTTTGTGTTATTGAGTAAATATAAACATGTTTGAAACATATGGACGTTTTCCGCATTAAGTGTCAAACGTATGGACGTTTTGTGCTTAACCCTTTTAGTAAGGCTTTTGGACTCACTTGCACTTTTTAAAAAGTTTGGGAGTATAATTACAATTTATTTTTTATATTTCTTTTCATTTTATTTGTTTTATTTAAATTTGAGGGTATAATGGTCATTTTACACTGAAAAATAGTGAAAAGGATGTTTTCCACACTGAAACGTTGAAATAGGGGCAAAAATGCAAAAAAATGAAACGTTGGGATGTTTTGCACACTAACTCTCAAACGTAGGGACGTTTTGTGCTAATAAGCCAAAATTAAATCATAAAAGTTGAGTTTTGAGAGTGCAATTTTCTTCTCTTAAATTTATATCCTAAATTTTATTTTATTTTTATTCGTTTGAGACTCATCAAATCCTCTCAACAAATTAATATTAAATATTACTTTTACAGCACTTATAAAGTATTTCAGAGTAACGTGCAATGCACGTTCAACTTTGAATAGTATAGACCAAAAGTTGTAAAATATCTTAAGGCTAGACAAACTCCCTAACCATATTGAATCGGTTCGGGTCGCACGTTCAACTTTGACTAGTATAGACCAAAAGTTGTAAAATATCTTAGGGTTAGACAAAACTCTCGAACCGAATTGAATCGTTCAACTTTGACTAGTATAGACCAAAAGTTGTAAAATATCTTAAGGCTAGACAAACTCCCTAACCATATCAAATCGGTTCGGGTCACACGTTCAACTTTGACTAGTATAGACCAAAAGTTGTAAAATATCTTAGGGCTAGACAAAACTATCGAACAGAATTGGATCGAATCGGACCCGAACCGAACTGAACCGAACCCACCAGTTCTTCTTAAGTTAAATACCCGAACGGGTATCTGAATCGAAAATCGACGAGTTTGGTTCGATTTTCGGTTCTAGACCAAGAACTGAAGAACCGAATCTCCATTTTTTTTAAAAAAAAAATTTAATCTTAAATAAGTCAAATTATTTTATTTTTTAAAATAAATTTGCTAACTAATTAATTTAGTCCAAACCCAAAATATCATTTCATTATTTCTAATTTCCAGACAAGCCATACTAATGAAATTGACCTAAATTTTACTCAAATCTCTTATTCTACCGTAGTGTCATTTTTGCCGTTCTACTATTGTGACCTAGCCATTTTCATTTTCATGTGATTTTAACAATCAAATCTATGAAGAACTTAATAAAGAGAGGTGCAAAAGATATCACGAGTTTGAACTATGTTATTTTGTAAGAGTTAAAATTGAACATGCCATAGTCGAATTAATGTAGTATTGTTGTAATATAAAAAAAATTAATTATTGTAGGGAACCCCGAAATCGAACCGAATCGAATCGAACCGAATTGAACAGAATGGAACCGAACCCGAACGGTTCCATAATTAAATTTGGATTCGACGATTCCGTTTACTAAATACCTGAAAATTCGAATTTGATTCAATTCTCCTTAAAACCAAATCGGACTGGACCATGCCCATCCTTAAAATATCATGCCCATCCTTAAGATATTAATCACTTCTAATAATGAATTTATAAGCATCGAGCTAAATAATTTAAATTAAGTGTTCTTAGTAATCACACAAACCTTTCTTCTAGATAGCAAAAAATAAAAATAAAAAATCTTCTGAAAACGGAAATTCAGGCCGTATTTCATAAGACTGACTAAGATTTACACTTTAGCCTATTTTTATTTTATTAAGAAAATCTCTTCATTCTACTTGGAAAGTGGGGAAGTATTTGTGGATAATGAAGTCTCCAAAAACTAATTATTTGAAGATGAAACCTACATTTGTGGAAAAACTTCCACATTTTCCACAATAAAAGATGAGGAAAAATCTCAATATCCAATGAAATAATTTTTCCAGTTTCATAGTCAAGCAAAGTTTGTTTTATTTTTGGAAAAAGTGAAGTTCATAATGGTGTGATGAGCACCACTGCCTTGAGATAAAACCCCAACCAACACGTTAACCATAAATTACAACATCAAGTGAGAATCATTTTTTGGACGATTTTAACCTACTACAATTTATTTATTTTAATAATACCTTTTCAATTTTCAATATGTAATAAATACTACAAAATCATTATCATGTATGAATTTCGTGTTATTAATTCCCAATTAATTAATATTCACATTAATCTAGACTCAATGAATTTTGACTTGAAAAATCTTGATTTACATAAATCTAAAGTTATTCTAAATAAATTTATTTTCATTCATGTAACTAGAAATTTTATTAGGTTTTTAAATTCATTATTAACAATTAATTCTTATGTATCAAATGTAGTATAAAAATGTTGTTCATTTGTAGTATTTCATTATCACAAAAAAAATAAAAATTAAATCATACAAGTTGAGTTTTGAAAGTGCAATTTTCTTCTCTTAAATTTCTATCTTAAATTTTATTTTCTTCAGTTCGATTGAGATTCATCAAATTTTCCCAACAAATTGATATCGAATATTACTTTTACGCAGTGGCGGACCCAGGACTTCTTGTCAGCACGGGCGACAATAGATCTTCGACTGTTGTCAGCAATAAAATATTAAGAGCCCCGTTAGATGCTTTTTTTTTTTTTTTTTTGCAAAAACTGTATTTTGAAATAGTGATTTGATGAAAAATATGTAGTTAAAAATAAAGAAAAATTTTGAATTTGCATGTAATATTATTTTATTAAAAATGTGCGGTTAAAAGAAGGGAGAAATATATTTTGGAAAAAAATGTAATCAAACGAGGTCTATAATTTAAATATAATAATTATTTTGTTCAAACTGAACATTTATAATTTTGTTGTAAAAATTAAAAATATTCACCAAATGATATTATGTCCAAGTTTTGTATAATTCAAATGAAGAGCATAAGTTTAAATCTTTATAATTGCATTTAAGTGCTAATATGTAACATATATAATTTTGGTGAAACTTATATCAAATTTCATGAGTGTCACAATGGTCAAGAGCCCAATATCTTGGAGCAGGGGTCACGGGTTCGATATCCTCCCACCTTATTCCATTTGTTTTGGCAAAAATTGTAGATTTAAACTTATTACACTAAAAATGTTGGCAAAATGATTCGAAATTGGGACCTCTGAGCTGATTATACAAGTTCTGGCCACGTGAGCTACAAGGAATTTATGTAAACAAAGGAACTTACCAAATATATAATTAGAATATTTGTTCATTGTCCAAAAGAAAAAAATTGTTCCGACAGATCCAGCACGGGCGGTCGCCGGGGCTCGCCGGCTGTTGGGTCCGCCACTGCTTTTACGGTACTTATAAAGTATTTTATAATAACATGCAATGCATGTTCAACTTTGACTAGTATAGACCAAAAGTCACAAAATATCTTATAAGAAATATTAAGCACTTCTAATAATGAATTTTGGCCCAAAAAAAGGGGTTTTCAAACCGGGGCTAAAAGCGTAAATCTTAGACAGCCTTATGAAATATGGCCTGAGTTTCCGTTTCCAGAAGATTTTTCATTTTGATATCCAGAAAAAAGGCTTTGCGGTTACTAAGAACACTAAATTTAAATTATTTAGCTCGATGCTCATAAATTCATTATTAAAATTGTTTTGCCACAAATACTTCCTCACTTTCCAGATAACACTCCAATTATTTTCCAATCACAATTCCAAAGTGGTGGGACCCACGTACTTGGAAGTCCAATTTAATCTGACAATGTTCCCAGCAAAGTTGCTATAATTGACTTTTCTTGTGCACATTAATTTGTTTTTTTTAATATTGCCCTCCAACTTGGGTGTTAGGTGGAATAGTTTTTCTTCATTTTTGCTGAAAATTGAACGTGCTGTAGACAATATACAACGGGAAGGATGACTAAAAAATTGGGATTCTGACACAATTATTGACTTTGGAGAGTGTTGTCTAAAAACACTGTAGGAGAATTAGATTTTGTCCACCTATCTTGCTTAAGCTTTCATATTTTATATATACACACTCACACACAAACACACACTTACACTTATATCAAACTCGTCATTACCAATCCCCTCCCAATTATCTTTATGCATTTTAAATTAGCCATGGGACATAATGTCATCTTTATGTTGTCGGCAATGGTCTACTTGCTTATCAACATTGTTACATCTCTAAATAGCTCCACTGATGAGTATGCTCTTCTAGCTTTCAAATCTCAAATAACTTCTGATCCAAATAAAATCTTGGCAAAAAATTGGTCACAAGGAACCTCGTTCTGCAATTGGATTGGCATTACTTGTGGCAGGAGACATCAAAGAGTTAGGGAGCTGAATTTAGCAGATATGGGTCTAGGAGGTACTATTGCTAAAGAAATTGGTGAACTCTCTTATTTGAGATCCTTAATTATTAGCAATAATAATTTTCATGGGTTTATCCCTAATGAAATTGGTAACCTCAGCCAGCTTCAAGAAATAGAGATGCAGCAGAATGAGCTAACTGGTTCTATTCCACCAACTTTTGAGTTTCTTGAAAATCTTTCAAAGTTAAATATCTCCCATAATGGACTCACCGGAAATATTCCTAACGGGATTTTCAACCTCACTTCTCTGATTGAAACTAGTTTTGGAAGCAATAATCTCTCAGGAAGTCTACCCATGGATATTTGCTTCAATCTTCCAAAGCTAGAGACGTTAAGGATTTCAGCGAATCAAATGGGTGGCGACATTCCTCCAAGCTTGGGAGCTTGCATGAATCTTAAACTACTTTCTCTGTCGTACAATAATCTTTCCGGAAGCATTCCAATGGAAATCGGGAAGTTGTCAAAGCTTCAAGTTCTCTATCTCGGAGCAAATAATTTGATAGGTAAGTTTAAAACGTTGTTCATATACGTACATCTCCCACTTCACTAGATAATGTATTCCAAAAATTTTGACAATTGACAAGAATTGTTGTCCCTTCACATCATAAATCATACTCTTACGTGCATACTGATCTGCTTGTTGACGCCCATGGAGTATGTCCTTTTACATAGCTTCACTAAAAGTTATGTGCATAATAATCCCTAAAACCTCGATTGTGCATTTTGTAAAATGTGTTTCAGCATGCAGAGCACTTTCCAATAAGTATTAGAAATACATCATAATAACATCAAATCCAACATACCCAATCAACTTTTATTTGAGATGGATACTGCCAGTGGCTAGCCACATTAAAATGTTTAGTCAGTATTTTATATTCTTTCATTAGATGTATTTTGTGTTAATTCAACCTTCGATATTTTAAAATCTATATATTTAAATGGGTTGAAAAAGAAAATGAAATTGGAAAAATATCAGCTCTTGTATTACTAGATTTGGAGGCAAATGGTTTCAACGTTATGTAACTAGATCTTTGAAATAATATTATATTAAATTAAATGTTCTAAAGAGTGTAAAATATGACTACACGTCAAGGTTAAGCTCTGGAGTTCATTACATCTATTTTTTATTCATTTGATATTTTAAACCTATATGTTTAAATGGATTGATTGACAGGAAATATTCCAAATGAAATTGGAAACCTATCGGCACTTGTATATCTAGATTTTGGCCACAACGGTTTCAATGGTACGTAACTAGATCTCCTAAACTTGTTTTATATATTACATTCAGTATTCTAAAAAACGTAAAGAGAGTCATTAATGCCAAACTTTGAGCTGTTACAAGCCTAAATGTGCTAGGCATTACAAATATAAAATGTTGCTACGCGTCAAGGCCCGGATTCATGCATGGACGATCCTTTTAGAACACTCATTAAATATATTTCAATTTGTTAATTTAGTCGTGACAAATATTTATAAATTTAAAGTTCTCATATATAACAAAGATTTTAATGTTGAAGGAAATCTTAATGAAATTTAGGTTACAACATAGGCATTTTACACTTTTTGACAAATGTTTTTCGACATGTATGCACTTTCCAATTAATTATTAGAAATACATCACGCACTTTTCATTATTATTATTATTATTATTATTTGTTAGTTTGAGGACCCAAATTCAATTTCAGTTAAAATTGATGATTAGACATTTCTTCGTTAGCAACAAAGATGGGCTTTGTACTTTGGAGTATTTTGATTAAAACATTATAAAATTTATGAGAGTGTTTCTTTTACAATTTTTTGACGTAAAATGTTTCTGCGGAATTAACGACTTCTCAACCTAGATCAATTATTCAATATTCAATTGCAAATCAAGGAATTATTGATTTTCAAAATTCACAGGTATTTTAAGAGTTAACTAGATTTTGGTTTATTCTTTATTCTCGTATATTGTTCATTTTGCCTTGCATCACCTTGTTTACTAAATAATTTAATATTATAAATTAATTTATACATTTGTAATTATAAAATTATTCTTAGTTTAAAAATATATATTAGAGCCACCAATATTTGAATTTCAGTATTAACGTTCGATAATAACTTTTTGAAACTTTAAATATTTTAATTTTTGTTATAAAATGTTTTCACACGAAGCATTCCATATGGAATTGGAAACTCATTAGAACTTCAATATTTAGTACTTTTGGAATTCATTAATTTGAGTGCGTTGACAAACACAGGTATAATTCCTCCTTCAATTGGTAGTATATCAAATCTGAAGGAATTGCATATAAATAGCAACAGTCTTCATGGATGTATCCCACGAGAATTGGGACTTCTATCAAGTTTGGAATTGTTAGATTTGTCCATCAATGGTCTTCATGGAAACATCCCACAAGAATTGGGACGTCTATCCAGCTTAAAAAAGTTAGGTTTGTCCAGCAACAGTCTTCAGGGTCACATACCTCATTCCATCTTCAATCTCTCCATGTTACAAATACTTTCGCTTTTTGACAATAGTATCTCCGGCAATCTTCCATCGTCAATTGCCAATGGGCTTCCTGATCTCGAACATCTCTTACTTGGTGCCAATCAGTTGAGTGGAGAAATCCCTGCCTCTATTTCAAATTTTTCGAAGCTTACTAGGTTGGATCTTGGTCACAACTCCTTCACTGGACGAGTACCCATGAATCTCGGGAATTTACAGAACCTTCAAATTCTAAGTTTTCGTTTTAATCAGTTGACAAATGATCCTTCAATGCTCGAATTGGATTTTCTTGTTTCATTGGAAAATTGTAGGAAGTTGAAGATCATACGGATGGAAAACAATTCTTTTGACGGAATACTACCAAAATCCATGGGTAATTTGTCAGCATCTATTGAAAGGTTCGACGCCGATCTTAATGGTATTAAAGGTATCATTCCGAATGAAATCGGTAACTTGAGCAACTTGATCGAGTTAGGCATTGGAAACAATGAATTGACAGGAAAAATTCCTGTCACATTGGGTCAATTAAGAAATTTGCAAGAACTAAGACTCTATGACAATAAACTACAAGGGTCACTGCCTGTCAACCTTTGCAATTTGGTAAATCTGTATCTTATAGATTTGGGGGTTAATAAGCTTTCGCAACAGCTACCAACTTGTTTAGGAAATCTTACCGCTTTACGAGAGATTTATGTAGATTACAACTCATTGACTTCCAGTATCCCATCCACACTGTGGACTAACAAGGAAATTCAGTTTTTGAATTTAGGTTATAATTTTCTGAGTGGGTCGCTGGCTCCAGAAATCGGCAACATTAAGAGCATGATACTGATAAATTTATCAGGAAATCGATTCTCAGGTGATATTCCAAGTACCATAGGACAACTTCAGAATTTGGAAGATCTAATATTATCAAACAATCGGTTATATGGTCCTATACCAGAGTCCTTTAGTAATTTGATTTCGTTGCAAAATTTGGATCTGTCCAATAACAGTCTCTATGGTGTAATCCCCAAGTCACTCGAGAAACTTGACCACCTTGAGTATTTCAATGTTTCATTCAATGAACTCAATGGTGAAATTCCAAATGGAGGGCCTTTTAAGAACTTCACGTCAGATTTTTTCACAGGCAACAGAGAATTGTGTGGAGCATCTCAATTTCTGGTCAAGTCTTGCAAAGATAATAAAACTAGATTATCAAGAAGTTCCAGCATTTTGAAGTACATTTTACCTTCAATTGCTGTTGTATTGAGTCTGGCCATTATTGTGGTTTATTTAATAAGACGCCATAGCAGAAATACACTTCTTCCAGCTCAGTCTAGTTCCCCCATAGCTGTCAAGAGGATTTCATATTATGAAGTTCTAAATGCTACCAATAATTTTGGTGAAGAGAATCTGATTGACAAAGGCAGTATTGGTTCAGTGTACAAGGGAATATTTTCAGATGGAATGATTGCTGCTATTAAGCTTTTTAATCTAGATTTGGAAGCTGCCCACCAAAGTTTTGATACTGAGTGCCAAATACTTTGCAATATTCGTCACAGAAACCTTGTCAAGGTAATTAGTAGTTGCTCTAACCTTGATCTTAAAGCCTTGGTGCTAGAATATATGCCCAACGGAAACCTTACCAGATTGCTGTCCTCAAGCAACTATTTCTTAAATATAGCTCAAAGGTTACAAATAATGATAGATGTGGCATGTGCACTGGAGTATCTACATCATGGATATCCCTCTCCAATTGTTCATTGTGATTTGAAGCCCAGCAACATACTTTTAGATGAAGATATGGTTGCCCATGTTGCAGACTTTGGCATTTCCAAGCTTTTCATTGAAGACCAGAGAATTTTGATTACCAAGACGTTGGGCACCATTGGATATATGTCTCCAGGTAAATGGTTTCTGTCAACTACTTACGTATTAAGTTGCGCATGTTAAAAATAAAACCGTTTATCACTTATTAGTTCTCATTTATTTATCCATCCTTTAACATTTCACTAGTTAATTTGATCAAAAGTCCCAATTTTGTAGAGTATGGATCAACAGGATTACTATCGACTATGGCAGATGTTTACAGTTATGGGATTATGATGATGGAAATATTTACCAAGAAGGAGCCAACAGATGCTATGTTTGTTGGAGAATTCACAATGAGGAAATGGGTGCTTGAATCATTCCCAGATGCAATAACGCACATAGTTGATGTTGATTTAGTGAATGTTGCTGAAGACAATATTCGAGCTAAGGAGAGCTGCTTCAGATTAATTATGGAACTAGCACTAGAATGCACGAATGATTTGCCCGTGGAGAGGCTCAATATTAAGGATGTTCTAACAAGGCTCAAGAAGATTAAAACTCAATTTTGTTAAAGCAACAAAGCAAAAGGTTTGCTTCTTAATGAGAACACAAAACAATTGATTATTTGAATCAAAATCTATTTTCTATTTCACTATTAATCTCCTAAAAGCTTATTATATGTTGCTGTTGCAGGAAACTTGGCTATCATTCTGAAGATTTTTAAGGTCCATTGTTGTGTTGCAGTGTGTTGTAGCTGTTTTGTGGTCCAAAATCTGTACTGCAAATTAGTTCAGTTATTGAACAAATGATTTTATGCATTTAGTGTGAATAATTAGACAACATTTAGATATCTGGTTAATCTACTGTAAGATGTTGAGTGTAAGAAAACCTTTTGGTTCCATAAATTATCTTATCCTCTTCATTTGCACTTCACACTAGTCATTAATATAAAGCAGCAGCAAAATTATTTTCATGTAAACATTATAATTCATTGCATGTTATTTTTTTTCTATATTTCCCCTTGAATAATTATATCTTGAAGAGCGAAGGAGAATTTCTATTCGTCAAGATTCTTGGAGAATATATGAAAATGGTACATTGGATTCAATATGAGGCCTTCGTGGACATGATAAGGATCTCTTCCAATCCAAAAACTTCCTAATTTGTGCATATGCTGCTGCATTCCTTTGATTAAATAAAAATGTGGCTGATCATAATATATTTGCCATTTGTTCTTTATAATGTGTGTGTGAACGTCATACACCTCATTCTATGATTCTACAGATAATACTTTCTTCATATCCATCCTCATATACAATGGGCGATTAAATTTGGATTGTATATATATATATATATATATATATATATATATGTTAATTTAGGCAGTTGATTTTACTCATTTCTTTCTGTCCTTTGTCACTAACTACTGGGAATTTTAGATCCCTTTTGTTGAGAAAAGACCAGAAATTAGCATGTTTAGTACATTGGATTAAATGTTTTGTTTAGTGTCTTTCAATGTACCAAACATGCATGACCAAGTGATTTCAAACTAGTAACATAGAAATCAGGTACTTGTAAATCGTTACAACTACGAAGTTGCAGAGATCTTTGGCAATTGTCCTTAGAGAAGGCGTTGAGCCTTGTACAGATGGAAACACCTATCAATTATAAGGAATTTCACCGTGACAAGTAAATTATGTTTCCTTTTGTCAAATAAGTTAGGTTTCATTGCCATTCTCACACCACAAAAACAAAACAAAAGTCACATGTTTCTGTTCTGCAAGTCTGCAACCATTGCCGGCGATCTTCTCATAAACTGATCACCATGGTCTTCAGCACCTTTCCGGCAATATTCGATCGAGATTACAGGTTTGGGTTTAACCGTGTTCGTTCTTTTTTCTGATTTCTCCCCTTCACTTTTTTGTTTCGTCCGCATAAGGTTGGAGCATTGACACACTTATACTCCAGTCTAATGGCAAGTTCTTGTATTGGATTTCGAGTCCCTGGTCAACTGCCCAACCGTCTTGGTGGTCGAAAATTAACCGACATTTCAGACCTTGGGAAAATCAAGCAAGCAATCAAGCCCCATTATGTAGATATCAATATTAATCACATTCTTAGTTGACATGGAATTGTTCTAAATTTTTTGTTGTCAACAATGAGGACAGAGAATTAGTTGTAAGAGAGAAGAAGCCATGTAAGCTGACCCAATTTGCATTAACATATCTGAAGGGTCAGGCTGAGCAAGTTGAAAAGAGTTGGGCAAGTAGGTTGTGTTGGAGAATACGTGATGCCAATCACAGTCTCCAACAATCATCTTGTCCTCCATGTTTTTTCTTCGACTTGCTGGCGAAAAATCATCCTATCTTTTGGATCTACGGTGGAATACCTCCTATGCTTTCAGATTGACTGAATGCTCTATATATGACCTTTGAGGTGTGAACCATCCATTGCAGTCCAATTCCGTTAGTTTAGATGTTAAAAACAGTAAATGTGATCAAAATTAAAAAGAAATAATTGTAATTGTGCAAACTTTTTTTTTTTTTTTTTTGGATTGTATCTAAATTTTTTATTTATGCCACTCACAATCCTAAAACTTTAAATTCCATCTTCTTCCCCAATTTTACCCCCCCCCCCCCCCCCCCGCCCCCCCTTATGATTTCCAATTGGATATTCTGTCCGCACCCCAGCTGGAAGTGTAAGAGTAAACGACGTCTTCCAGTAAATGAATCTTACATATTTCCATCCCATAATTGAACCACACTGGACACGGAAAATGTCCACAACTGTGTACATTCCAGTCATCATCGTCTTCTCCTCTCTTTCTCCGAAAGTGACATTCACTCTGTAAGGGAAATAAAGCAATGTATAGACATATAACTGATTTGAAACATAAAATTTTCCCATTTATCTTTTTCATTTTCTTTTTAAACTTTCCATTAAACTCATCTTTTCTACCCTTGCGTGCATCCAAGTGAGCGAACATGAACGTTTTCTCGTTTCTTTCTTTTCCATTCATGGGTGTGTTTGAGCATGTAAATGTGAATGATTCCCGAGTACAAATTTTCTTCTATTAGAGTCTACTTAAGCACTTGCTATCAGTACTGTGTCCAAATTTTCTTTGCCTGCAGACTTCTTTACATTGGCTTGCACTGACAGATTGGACAAACCAACCAGTATTTTTGAAGTTCCAATGGTCATTTAAGCATAATATTTAATATTTATAGTGAATGACGTGACAAGATTTTGAAGCTTCAAATTGATTCATATAACAACGGTAAAGAATCCATCTGAGAAACTAAAGACAACTATCTTGGTTGCATTGTTAATTTCACTGGGCGCAGACGAGAGTCGCCGGGAATTCTCTGCGGGAAATATCCAATTGGAAATCACAAGGGGGGGAATTGAGGAAGAAAATGGCGTGGAGTGGGGTAGCGTAGGGTGCAAATTTTTATTTTTTTTGGTTTTTTTAATTTTTAATTTTAATTATTTTATTTGAAATAATATAAAACTATTATTTTACCCTTTTAAAATTGGGGAAGAAGATGAAGTTTTTAATTTGGGATTGTGGATACAAATAAAAGATTTGGGTATGATCTGAAAAAAAAAGGTTTGGGATCATAATTACAATTATTTCTTGGGAAAATTGCAGCCGCGGTCCCAAACCTTTCATTTTGTTGCAGATTACACCCAAACCTTTAATTTTTGCAGGTGAAGTCCCAAACCTTTATATGTAATTGCAGCGTCGGTCCCAAACATTTACTTGTTGGGGGTAGAAGTCCCAAATCTTTGTACATAATTGCAGCGTAGGTCCCAAACCTTTGTATGTAATTGCAGCGTCGGTCCCAAGCCGTGAATTCCGTCCATAAAATCGTTAGTCAACGTTGAAACAGTAATTTTGACTCGGAAAAATTATAGCACCGGTCCCAAACCTTTCATTTTGTTGCAGATTACACCCAAACCTTTCATTTTTGCGGCCGAAGTCCCAAACCTTTATATGTAATTGCAACGTTGGTCCATTTCCAGCTTTTTTTTTTTTTTTTTTTACAATGGAAACAAATTTCAAAACCAATTGTAAAAAAAAAAAAAAAAATTCACTTTAATGAACAATTTTCATGTAAAACGAAGTCAAACGAACACTAAACTTTGATGAAAAAATAGTTTTTAAGCAAATTTTTTTTTTTTTAAATTTTCGGCAATGGTAACAAATTTCATAACCAATTGTAAAAAAAAAAAATCACTTTGATGGACAGTTTTCATGTAAAATATATATATATATATTTTTACAATTGGTTATGAAATTTGTTTCCATTGTAAAAAAAAAAAAAAAAAGCTGGAAATGGACCAACGTTGCAATTACATATAAAGGTTTGGGACTTCGGCCGCAAAAATGAAAGGTTTGGGTGTAATCTGCAACAAAATGAAAGGTTTGGGCCCGGTGCTGTAATTTTTTCGAGTCAAAATTACTGTTTCAACGTTGACTAACGGTTTTATGGACGGAATTCACGGCTTGGGACCGACGCTGCAATTACATACAAAGGTTTGGGACCTACGCTGCAATTATGTACAAAGATTTGGGACTTCTACCCCAACAAGTAAAGGTTTGAGACCGACGCTGCAATTACATATAAAGGTTTGGGACTTCACCTGCAAAAATTAAAGGTTTGGGTGTAATCTGCAACAAAATGAAAGGTTTGGGATCGCGGCCGCAATTTTCCCTTATTTCTTTTCAATTTTGATCACATTTACTGTTTATAATGCCTATACTAACGAAACTGGATAGCAAGGGGTGATTTGCACTTCAAATGTCACATAGGGGAGTTTTAGTCAATCTGAAAGGAAATGTGAATATTTCACAATAAGTCCAAATGATAGGAGGTTTTGTCCCAATAAGCCTTTTTCTTCTCTCATACTTTCTTCAATATAACGAGAAGAGTATTTATAAAGTCAATCAGCGGCGGACCCAACACTCGGCGAGGGGGCATGGCCGCACGTGATGGGCTCCTCCAGAACAGTGACCGGTAGAAGGAAGAAGGAGATTGACAAGGGTTTGGCTTCCTGTTTTTTTTTTTTTTTAAGGTGGGCTTTCTGTTCGGGCTTAATCTTTATTTTTTAGTTGGGCCTTTGTTTTTTTAATTGACCAAGCCCAATGAGCAATGATATATATACCCAAACCAATTTGAAGGTCCATTTCCGAAACCAATTTGAAGGTTCGTTTCCACTGTTCCGTCTGTTCCCATTTCCACATTGATGTCGCGGCGACGCCTCCACCTCCTACTGCAGCCTGTCCTGCCGACGACGTCGACGAATTGCCGGACTAGACAACTCAAGTGTCGGACGATCGGAAGACTCAAAACTCCCGTTTGCAGCTTGCCGCCATGAGGTTTTCCTTTTTTTTTTTTTTTTTTCTTTCCTTTTTCGGTTTTGGTGTTATTTTTTATTTATGAGTTATGACTATCCTTACTTATGAATCATAATGTATATTCTATGAGTTAATTGGCAATTTGGCATTGAAATGAGAATTGTGATTTGTGAATCTGTGATTTGGGATAAATAATTTATGTTGCACTATCATTGAGTTATGAATTGTAATTTATCATTTATGAGTTTTGATTTGTGATTTGAGAATTTTTGTTTAGGGAATTAGGATAATTGAAAAAAAATTAAATATCAATAAACGACATCGCTATTACAATCGTGAATTGTCGACGGTCAACAGCAAAGGTCCGCCCTAGTTGAACTTTGACCTTGGATTTGCTGCCGATGTCAATGTTTATTTTATATTGTTTTTATGTTTGATTTATTATATACAGGGAGTCGCAATTATTACGAGCATATTTGGACGAAAGGGTTCAAGAAACACAAAGCTATAGACATTTAAGAAAAAAGAGTTTCATATTATGTCTTAAAACGAGAGTTTTTTTTTTTCCTTTAGTAAAAATGTCTTATAAGCAATATTAAACACTGTTATCGAATCTATATGAACTATGCTAAATATTTTAATTTAATGCTCAAAGTAACAATAAAAAACATTTCTTTGGCAGTAAAAAAAATAAAAAAATAAAAAAATCTTTCATCTGGAATTTGATATTCGAGCTATATCTAAGATTTACAGTTCTAGTTTTCATTCTTTAAGCTCCTTTTATTTTCTTATGAAAATCTCCATATTTTACCAGAAAATGTAAGGAACTAGTGGTCTTCGAAGTCTCTGAAAGTGGATATATTGTTGAGACTTGTAACAAATCTAACCAAGTAGTTATGTGTGCTAACGCAATTTGTTAGAGAATAACGAGGTTATATGGCAATAAATGAAATAGCGGTCACAACACAAGAAGAACACAGTAAATTTGGTCGAAGAATAGAGAAGTCACTATAATATAGAGAAATAGTACAAAGATATTGTATTTTCTTATTTAACTTATTCTAACTATGAAGAAAAGTCAACTATATATATAGGTAGGGGTGGCAAAGGCCTAGGCCGTTCTCGAGGCTCATTTTGAATCAGCTCGTTACTCAAGGGCCAAGCTTGGCTTAGCCCTTGAAATTGTGGCTCGTGGGCCAAGCCAAGCTTGGCCTATAAGCTCTCTGAATTTCCTTTATTTTTTCCTTCAAAAAAAAAAAAAAACTTCCTCCTTTATCCGAGTTTGGAATTAGTTTAAAATTGTATACGAACAATTTGTTATGTGTAAAAAATTTCAAAAAATTAAAAATTGTATTATGAAATAACAAATTTTATTAATATGATTAAATTAAATATCATTTACCTGATGACACGCAATATTACTTATCTTGTAGTCGGAAATAAGCGTCTTGATAATTCTTCACGCTCATTAATGTTTTCAAAACATCTTCTTTCAATGCTAATCGGAGGTGTTAGTAAGTCTTTTGTAATCTCAAATACTACAGGCCATCGTTGTTCGTACTTTCGTCAGAATTTAATTATTTCTTCTGAACATTTTCTAATTAATACATTACTAGGCATATGATGATTAAAGTAATCAATTAATTCAGCAAGCAATAGTTTGATCTTTCATATGATGTCTGATTATATACGGTAGACATACAAGAAGAACCTACTGTATCATATACGTGTTAATGCCTTCAAATAAATTCCGTATTTCATCTTCGTGTTCTTCAGGAGTAGTGGGAGGGGTAGGTGTAGAAGGTGCCAAACTAATATTTGGACACATTCGTTGTGCATATCATTCATACATTTCGCATAAAATTTGTTCTAAATTTTAATAAGTGAAAGCTTTTGAAATTTGATCAATTGCATATTTAATACCTCATAAATTGTATTGCTGGTCCTTGATACATGTCAAAGGAAATAACATAGTAAAATCTTCCCAATATTTTCTGAACTTTAATTCCATAGAAAATATAATTTCACTAAAATTCAGGTCAAATTTTTGTATTTATCAAAGGACCCCACAATGATACAAAGACGTTTAAGCAATCATACAGTTAGTGAGATAATAAACTCCAGATAAAATATTTGTAGAGTCATAAAAACTTGTCAAAATTTTTTTAATTTTAAAAGCTAACATCCAATTTGATTCATTCAAAATAATGTCATCATCGTTTCTAATATGACTACTTTTATATAATTCAGTTATTAAATATTCATATCTTTCACATGATTTCAATAATAAGTAAGTTGAGTTTCATCTATGTCCTACATCGCTAACAAATATTTTCGTATCGATCATTTCAAATTCAGCACAAAATTCCTCGAAAACTTATTTTCTATTAGGTGAAATCGTGATATATATTAGTGCATCCCTAATGCTTCAAATTTCGTTCTTAGTATGTTTCAAACCATCTTAGACAATTAAATTAAAAATATAATACACACAATGAACATGAAATAAATAACTACCGAAATCAGGTAGCAATACCCTGCACAACTTATCAACAACAAGTTTATTAACACTAGCGTTATCAAATGTAAACGAACGAATTTTACTCTCGCAATATATTGTTAGCATTGTATGGGAACTCAGTTATTTTAAAACCAATAATTTTTTTATGCATACACCAAAGTGAGTTTATGTAGTGTGCACTTGCAATTATATAACCTCTTTTATTAATCCCTTCCCATAAATCCGATGTTAAAGATATAATACCACCATATTTTTGCAAATCAATAATTAATTGTTTCTTTGTATAAAGGAAAAAGGATTTTGGTGAGTCAACTCGAATGGAACTAAGCACTCAGGTGAAGTTGAAAATCGGTTCGAGATCTAAACCAAAATTTAGAGTTCAGTCTATTATAGAAGAGGAGAAAGAGTGTATTGCTTCACCACCACCCGCGGTACCGCAATATTCTATTTCTAAGAAAAGACTTGGGAGGGTAATTAAACTTCCACAAAAGTATGCTAAAGATGACTTGTCAGCATATGCATTGAATGTGGCTGAAAATATTGAAGACAATAATGAATTAACATTGTTCAAAGAAGACAATTTAAATGTGGTTTGTTGAACACCGACCATTCCATTTCACAGACATTCAACGTTTTTGTTGAAATTAAGCCCATGTTTCATTTATTTTTTCTCATTCTCATTATTTTATTTTTCTCTTTCTTCATTTCAAACACAGATTCTCCAAATAAAATAATATTACACACAAATCAAAAACTTTTCATCACTTTTTCACCACATATTCTCACATCAATCACCATTCCAAATTTCTATTCTCCTAAAAATGAGATTCAAACACAAGCTAAGTATGGACTTTTCACTAATTTTCCAACCAGTCCATTTCACAATCATAGACTTCATTCAACGTCAGAAAAGCAATTACACAAAATTCCTTATGGAAAACGCTGCCAAAAGCTATTGGAAAATTAGTGTTGAGTTAAATTCTAATGTATGTTGACTTTTAGAGTACACCTATCTTGCAGGAGGCTTTTATTTTATACACACACACTTTTGCATCAAACTCATCATTGCAATCCTCCCCTCCCAATTTTATTTATGCATTTCAAATTAGCCATGGGAAAGAATGTCATCTTTACGTTGCAATTAATTCTTTACTTGCTTATCAATATTGTTGCATCAGATATCGGTGAACTTTCTTTTTTGAGATCCTTAATTATTAGCAATAATAATTTTCATGGGTTTATCCCTAATGAAATTGGTAAGTTAAGCCAGCTTCAAGAAATAGAGATACAATACAATAAGCTAACTGGTTCTATTCCACCAAGTATTGGATTTCTTGAAAATCTACGGAAGTTAACTATCTCCCATAATGGACTCACCGGAAATATTCCTAAAAGGATTTTCAACCTCTCTTCTCTGATTGAAGTTAGTTTTGGAAACAATGATCTCTCAGGAAGTCTACCAATGGATATTTGCTACAATCTTCCAGAGCTAGAGATGCTAATGATATCAGTGAATCAAATAAGTGGCAACATTCCTCCAAGCTTGGGAACATGCACGAATCTCAAAATTCTTTCTCTATCGAACAATCATTAGTCTGGAAGAATTC
This sequence comes from Fraxinus americana, assembly GCA_035079005.1. Lineage (NCBI taxonomy): Eukaryota > Viridiplantae > Streptophyta > Magnoliopsida > Lamiales > Oleaceae > Fraxinus > Fraxinus americana. Next base: position 1,342,087 of record CM068707.1, on the reverse strand, counting down.
TAATGGAAATAGGGAACTTGTCAAGGCTTCAAGTTCTCCATCTTGGATCAAATAATTTGACAGGTAGGTATGTTTAAAGAGTAGTCCTTTCACGTCATAAAACATCCCTTACATGCATATTATCTACATATTGATGCCCATGGAGTATGTCCTTTTACATAGACATTTCATTTGACCTTTAGGTTTTAATTATTAATATCCTAAAATCTATCCATGGGAAGCATTCCATATGAAATTGGGAATTCATCACTACTTCAATATTTATCATTGGATTATAAAATCTTAACAGGTACCTGTACTCATTAACACTTTTGGTATTCATTAATTTGTATTGACGAACACCACAATACAGGTACAATTCCGTATTCAATTGGCAGTTTATCAAATTTGAAGGAATTGTTTATTTATAGGAATAGAATTCAGGGTCAAATACCTGAATCCATCTTCAATCTCTCCAAGTTACAAGCACTTTCTTTGAGTGAAAATAGTATCTCCGGCAATCTTCCATCCTCAATTGCCAATGGGCTCTCTAACCTTGAATGTCCCTTACTTGGTGGCAATCAATTGAGTGGACAAATTCCTGCCTCTATTTCAAAATTTTCAAAGCTTACTAAGTTGGATCTTGAAGCCAATTCCTTCAGTGGACGAGTACCCATGAATCTTGGGAATTTATAGAACCTACAGAAGCTAAGTTTTGAATATAATCAGTTGACAAATGATCCTTCAATGCTGGAATTGGATTTTCTTACTTCATTGCAAAATTGACGGAAGCTGAAGAGTAAAAAGATGGGAGTAAATTCCTTTAACGAAATCTTACCAAAATCCTTAGGTAATTTGTCAGCATCTATTGAAATTTTTTCTGCTAATAATTGTGATATTAAAGGTATCATTCCAAATGAAATTGGTAATATGAGCAACTTGATCGTGTTACGCATTGAAGACAATGAATTGACAGGAACAATTCCAGGCACATTGGGTCAACTAAGAAAATTGCAAAAGCTGAGACTTGATGTCAATAAACTAGAGGGGTCAGTACCTGTCAACATTTGCAATTTGGAACTGTATCTTCTTGATTTGGGGAATAATCAGCTTTCTCAACAGCTACCAACTTGTTTAGGAATTCTTACCTCTTTACGAGAAATTTATTCAGATTACAACTCATTAACGTCCACTATCCCATCCACACTATGGAATAACAAGGAAATTCAGATTTTGAGTTTAGCTCATAATTTGTTGAATGGGTCGCTGGCACCAGAAATTGGCAACATTAAGAGCATAAGAGGGTTATATCTATCCGGAAATCAATTCTCAGGTGATATTCCAAGCATTATAGGACAACTTCAGAATTTGGAAAATCTAACATTGTCAAACAATTGATTACAGGGTACTATACCTCAGTCGTTTGGTAATCTGATTTCATTGAAAATATTGGATTTATCAAAGAACAAACTCGATGGTGTAATCCCCAAGTCAATGGAGAAACTTGAATACCTTGAGTATTTCAATGTTTCATTCAATGAACTCATTGGTGAAATTCCAAATGGATGGCCTTTTAAGAACTTTACCTCAGATTTTTTCATTGGAAACAGAGAATTGTGTGGAGCATCCCAATTTAAGATCAAGTCATGCATAGGTAATACAACTCGATTATCAAGCAATACCAAATTCTTGAAGTACATTTTACCATCAATTGCTGTTGTATTGAGTCTGGCCATTACTGTGGTTTATTTGATAAGAACCCATAGTAGAAATACATTTCTTCCTGCTCCGTCTACTTCCCCTGTCACTATCAAAAGATTTTCATATTATGAAGTACTAAATGCTACAAATAAATTTGGTGAAGAGAGACTAATTGGCAGAGGCAGTATTGGTTTAATGTACAAGGGAATATTTTCAGATGGAATGATTGCTGCTATTAAGGATTTTAACCTAGATTTGGAAGGTACAAACCAAAGTTTTGATATTGAGTGTAAAATATTGTGCAACATTCGTCATAGAAATCTTGTCAAGGCAATTAGTAGTTGCTCTAACCTTGATCTTAAAGCTTTGGTGATGGAATATATGCCTAATGGAAACCTTACCAAATGGCCGTCTTCGAGCAACTATTTCCTAAATTTAGCTCAGAGATTGGAAATAATGACAGATGTCGCATCTGCGCTAGAGTATCTACATTATGGGTATCCCTCTCCAATTGTCCATTGTGATTTAAAGCCGAACAACATACTTTTAGATGAAGATATGGTTGCCCATGTTGCAGACTTTGGAATTGCCAAGCTTTTCACTGAAGACCAGAGAATTTCGATTACCAAGACATTGGGCACCATTGGATATATGGCTCCAGGTAAATGGTTTTTTTCATCTACTTGTGTATTTGTGAACGATAATAGTGTAACCATGTATTACTTTTTAGTTCTTGCTTTATTTATCCGTCATTTATCATTAAACTAGTTAATTTGATCACACATCCCATGCCAATTTTGTGGAATATGGATCAACTGGATTAGTATCAACTATGGTGGATGTTTGTAGTTATGGGATTAAGCTGTTGGAAACATTTACCAAGAAGAAGCCAACAGATGATATGTTTGTCGGAGAGTTCACAATGAGGAAATGGGTGCTTGAATCATTCCCAGATGAAATAATGCACACAGTGGATGTCGATTTAGTGAATGCTGCTGAGGATAATATTCGAGCTAAGGAGAGCTGCTTCAAATTAATCATGGAATGAGGCCTTGGGACAATTAAGCAAGCACATCGAGCCCATTAAGTAGATTTCAACATTAATCACGTGTTGTTAACATCGAATTTCTTGACAAATTTTTACGTCAACAGGAGAGACAGAGAATAAGAATTAAGAGAGAAGAAAACATGTATGCTGACCAAATTTGTATTAAAATTTCTATTGGGTCATGTTGAAAGAGTTGGGTGAGTGGGGTGTGTTTGAAAATTCGATGATTAGGGGTTGAGTTAACCAACAACATTGACTAGAAATTATCTTAATATGTATAAAATAGAATTTCTTTCAAATAATAATATTTTTTAACACGTTTATAGTGTATAATTTTTTAAAACTGGATCGACTGGAAAGTGTCTACTCGGACAACAGTTTGAATTGATTTATGTAAAGGAATCGTTAGACAAATTAAACAACCTAAGCTCACTTGAATGAGTTGAATTTCGAGGAAACATGGCCATGTTTGAGCATAAACCAAAACCAATTTCACTAAATTTCCTTCGAAAAAAAATTGAGTAATATTGAAGCACCTGAATATGGTTGGGCTTGTTATGCTTAAATTTAAAACGATTTTGGTTATTAGAAGCAAGAATCAATCGATTCTAGTTCGATTTTGGTAACTAGAATTTATATATTCACCTGTCTTTTATTTTTAAAATATACCAAATGATATCACATTAATCTAAATAACTTAAATTCAGCGTTCAAAGTAACCGTAAAACATTCTCCGCAATGAAAGTCAAATCTCTCCAATAACATACTCGAGAGGCTAAGCATTTCAGTGAATCAATTAAGTGGCAACATTTCTCCAATCTTGGGAACATGCATGAATCTTAAATTGCTTTCTTTGTCGTCCAACTATTTTAGTGGAAGCATTCCAATGGAAATCTGGAACTCGTCAAAGCTTCAAATTCTCTATCTTGGACTAAATAACTTGATAGGTACGTTTAAAGCGTTGTTCGTTATAACTAACTTGACTGGGGAATAAATATCTTGGAATAAATAAATTGCTTGTTAGTGATACATCGTAATTGCATCCTAGGTAGTCCTCATTATAATGTTTAGTCGGTCTTTTATAATCTTTTTCATTACCAATTGGATTTAGTTTTCTATTTTATTTTAATTTTTTTTAGTTTGAGGACCTAGGACGCAATTTTAGTTAAGAAAAGTCTAAATTTAAAATGATTAAATATAACAAATTTTTTTATGCTGATGGAAAATCTAAATGACAAATGTTTTTCAGCATGTACAACATTTTCCAAATAATTATTAGAAATACAACGTGCAACAATAACTTCATAGCTACTTAGTTATCGAAATCAAATTAGTTGGTACTTCTTCTCGTTAATTAGATCTATTTTGTGTTAATTTAACATTTGATGTTTTAAAATCTATATGTTTAAATGGATTGACAGGAAATATTCCAAAATGAAATTGGAAACCTATCAGCACTTGTACAGTTAGATTTTGAGGCGCAACAGTTTGAGTCAAGTGTTCTAAAAAATATATAATGTGTGGCTATACGTCAGGTCAAATTTCAAGATTTTATGAGCCTAAACGAGGAAGGCATAAAAAAGTATAAACTGTGGTTGCGGCAAGACTCAACTCCGTGCTTAGACATGCTTTTTAGAACACTTGTTAAATCTATTTCAATTTGTTTATTTAGTTTCCTTCATAGGTTTATACCAGAACACTATATTTAAAATTGTCTTGTATAACAAAGATTTTTATGCTGTGGGAAATCTAAATGAACTTTAAGTTACCACCTAGGCATTTTACACTTTTTTGACACATATTTTTGGCATGTATGACCATTTCCAAATAACTACTAGAAATACTTCATGCAACAATAACTTCATAGGAACTCAGTTATCGACTTCAAACTGAAATTGGAAATCTACCGGCACTTACATATTTAGCTTTGGGTCACAGCGATTTTAGCGGTATGTAACTAGATCTCCTAAACATATTTTATGTATTAAATCTAGTGTCCTAAAAATCATAAAGTATGGCCAGACGTCAAGGCCAAGTTTCATGCTGGGGGCTTAAGCTTCGTTTAGTGCCTAGACGTACTATTTAAAATACGAATTAAATTATTCCAATTTGTTTATTTAATGTCATGGAAAAGATTTATACCAACACTCTAAATTTAAAATTTGTCCTATAGCAAAGATTGTTTTGTTGATCGAAAATCTAAATGAATCACCTACGCATTTTACATTCTTTTGACAAATGTGTTTCAACTAATTATTAGAAATACGGCGCAATAACTTCTCCCTACCGAACCAGCTTGAGAAGAAGATGGATACGGCTAGCGGCTAGCCTCCTTATCTTGTTTAGTCAGCCTTTTATAATCTTTTCTTCATTAATTTGATTTACTTGTTTATTTTTTCTTTGTTTTTCGTTAAATTGTTAGTTTGAGGACCTAGGATGCAATTTCAGTTAAGATTAATGATTAGGTGTTTTCTTTGTTAGCAGCAATGAGGAGCATTAAAAAGGTTTAAGAGAGTTTTTCTTTTACCATTTTTGACCTCAAGGTATAAAATGAAAAATCAACGATTTATCGTCTTAGATTAATTATTCGGTATTCCATTGTGCATTAAGGAATTAATTATTCTCTAAATTAGCATGCATTTAAGAATTAAGTTCGTATTTGAGCCTCAATCTTTAAAATTCATTTTCTTTAAAATACAATAATTTTGCGCGAAATTCAAAAATTTTCTCTACTTCTAACCATATATTTTCCAAAAAAATTACTATTACGAAATTTATATTTTCAAAAAATGAAGCTCAAACAGAAATAATATAATATTCCAAATTGGTTTATACATTTATCATTCTAAATCATTCTTATTTAGTTAATATATATATTTAGAGCTACCAATAATTAAATTTAATATTTTAAGTTTAACTCTTTACAATTTGAGTATGACTGTTTCTGTTTGATAATAACTTTTTGAAAAGTATTTGACTATGGGTGTATAGGTACTTAATTATCAACTTCAAATTAGTTGGCAGTTTTACTCTTTCATTGGATATATTTTGATTTTAAAATTTATATGTTTTAACTGATTGACACAAAATATTCTAAATGAAATTGGAAACCTATCAATACTAGTATATCTAGCCATCGAGACAAATGGTTTCAGTGGTACGTAATTAGATCCTAAACTTATTTTATATATTACATCCAATGTTCTAGAAAATGTAAAGCGTGACTAAATATCAAGGTCAAGGTTCAAGCATTTACAAGCATAAACAGGTTAGGCCTAAAGTATATATAGCATTTTACAAATAAATGAACCGCCCAAACATTTTACACTCTTTTGACAAAGATTTATACTAAAACTCTAAATTTAAAAGTATGATACATAACAATGGTTTTTATGCAGATGGATATTTGTATAGGCAAGTTGCAGAGTTAACCCAAAATTGATTTCACTAAATACCCTTCGAAGAAAAATTGGGTAATATTGAAGCACCTGGGTAGGGATGGGCTTGTTCTGCTTAAATTTAAATCGATTTTGGTTATTAAAAGCAAGAACAAGTCTATTATAGTCCCATTTTGATAGCTAGAATTGTTATATCGAGTGCACCTGATTTTTATTTTTTAAATATACCAATGGTATCACATTAATCTAAATAACTTAAAATTAAGCGTTCTTAGTAACCATAAAAACGTTATTCTGACTATCAAAAAATAAATAAATAATAACTTTCCTCATATCTAGACTTACACAAAACAAACCGTTTAGGATTTACAGCTTTACACACATTAAGCTAGATTTATTTTCTTAAGAAATTCTCCACATTCTACTAGAAAATGTGGGGTATAAGTGGATCTTGAAGTCTCTTGAACTTAATATTTCTTTTGAATTATTAAAAGAATGCAACTTTCATTTGTGGAAAAACTTCCATAATTTCCACAATGAAAGATACTACATCCAATGAACAGAGTTAATATTTCTTTTGAATTATTAGGAGAATGCAACTTTCATTTGTGGAAAAACTTCCACAATATCCACAATGAAAGATACTGCATCCAATGGAATAATTTCTCTGGTTTGATAGTCAAACAAAAGTTTGTTTATTTATGGAAAAGTGGGGTCCACCACTCCTATCAATACTTGTATATCTAGATATCGAGACCAATGGTTTCAGTGGTACGTAATTAGATCCTAAACTTATTTTAAATAAATGTTCTGAAAAATGTAAAGCATGACTAAATGTCAAGGTCAAGGTTCAAGCATTTACGAGAATAAACGGGCAAGGCATAAAGTATATATAGCATTTTACAAATAAATGAATCACCTAAATATTTTACACTCTTTTGACAAAGATTTATACTAAAACTCTAAATTTAAAAGTATCATACATAACAATGGTTTTTATGCAGGTGGATATCACCTAGGCATTTTACACTTTTTTCCAAATAATTATTAGAAATACATCAAATCCAACGTACCCAATCAGCTTGGGACAAAGATGGATATCAATAGAATATAACAATTAGTCAGTATTTTATTATCTTTTCATTATAAAGTGATTTTGTTAATTGTTGAGATTAATGATTAGTTTATTTCTTCGTTAGCTTGAAATATGGGTTACATATTAATGTGAGGAAAAATATTATTTTATTGAAAAATGTGTGGTTGAAAATGAGTTTTGAAAGAATGTATTTTGAAAAAAAACGTGTCTCAAATGGGGACTATATATTACGTGTGCAATCATTTAGATAATTTGTGTATGAGTTCGAAATAGGTATACGATCGGGTCGTGTTTAGAATATATTTAACTTACATAAGGGGAAATAGTTAGATAAAATTGCATTATTGATTGTCAAGGCACACAATTCACACTAAATTACATAAGCCGAAAATAGAAAATAGGATAATAATAGGTGGATTTGGAATTTTAACATAATCATTCTACATATTTCATTAAATTCTTAGATAATAATTTAGATATAAACAAATCAACTTTTTGTGTTGAGCCCAAAATGTTTTGCACGATGTTTAACAACTTCCACATGAATTATCACACCTAATAATTTCCACGGATTTATCACTGACGAAATTGGTAATTTAAGCCAGCTTCGAGAAATACAGATGCAGGACAATGAGTTAAATGGTCATATTCCAACTAAATTTGGATTTCTTGGAAATTTACAGAAGTTAAATCTCTCCTTTAACAAACTCAGTGGGGATATTCCAAATAAGATTTTCAATCTCTCTTCTTTGATAGAAATTGGTTTAAATAACAACAGTCTCACGGGAAGTCTTCCTCCACACATCTGCTACAATCTTCCAAAGCTAGAGAGGTTAAGGATGTCAGTGAATCAAATAAGTGGCAACATTCCTCCAACCATAGGAACATGCACGAATCTTGAACTACTTTCTCTGTCATACAATCATTTCTCCGGAAGAATTCCAATGGAAATAGGGAACTTGTCAAAGCTTCAAATTCTATATCTTCGAAACAATTATTTGACAGGTGCGTACGTTTAACAAGTTGTCCCTTCACATCATAAAACATCTCTTACATACATAGTGATTTGCGTGTTGATGCCCATGGAGTATGTCCTTTAACATAGCTGGACTAGAATTTATGTATGAACTTACCTCTGAAACCTCCATTGTGCATTTTGAAACTAGGAACCAATTTTGGCCCATAAATATGCAAAAGCATGTAGAAAAGTCTACCAAGAAACCTATATAAAGAATTAAAGATGTCATCACACCCTTTTGAACAAAAGAAGATGCAATATTCAATACCTGATGGTACAATGAAAAAAATCAGCATTGACAACTGTTGAGCATTTTTCAAATAATTACTAGAAATACACCTTAATAACATCAAATCTTACGGTCCCAATCAGCTTTTATTTGAGATTGATGTCGCTAGCGGCTAGCCTTATTATAATATTTAGTCAGTAATTTATAATTTTATAATTATTAATTTAATTTTTAATTTGTAGTTTGAGGACCTAGGATGAAACTTCAGTTATGAAAACTCAAATTTTAAATTGGTAAACATATAACAAAGATACGTACGATGACTCGATGGCAAATGCATCACGTAACAATAACTTCATAGGTTTATTCTTTATTCTCATTTGTTGTTACTTTTGCCCTGCATAACCTTGTTTGCTAAATAATTAAATATTCTAAATTCATTTGTGCATTTGTCATTCTAAAAGCATTCTTATTTGAATTTAATGTTTATATGAAAGTTATCTCTTTACAATTTCAGTATTCTTATTTGATAGTAAGCTTTTGAAATTTTTTTATATTTGAGTTTTGGATTTCAATTTTTAATATCCTAAAATTTATTCACGGGAAGCATTCCATATGAAATTGGAAACTCATCAATACTTTAATATTTATACTTGGACTCGAATATCTTGATAAGTACCTATCTACTACTTATTAGCTCTTTTGGTATTCACTTATTTGAGCGTGTTGACAAACACCACAATACAGGTACAATTCCGCATTCAATTGGCAATTTATCGAATTTGAAGAAATTGGATATAGAATTCAATAGTCTTCATGGACATATCCCACAAGAATTGGAACTTCTATCATGTTTGGAAGTGTTAGGATTGTCCGGCAACAATCTTCAAGGTCAAATACCTAAATCCATTTTCAATAGCTCCATGTTACAGTTCCTTTCTTTTACACTCTTTGAGACAAATGTGTATTAACATTCGATAATAACTTTTTGAAACTTTAAATATTTTAGTTTTGAATTTTAATTTTTGTTATAAAATGTATACACAGGAAGCATCCCATATGGAATTGGAAACTTATCAGGACTTCAATATTTATATTTGAGAGAGAACATCTTAACAGGTAAACTATCTTTTATTTATTAGCACTTTTGGAATTCATTAATTTGAGTGCGTTGACAAACACAGGTATAATTCCGCATTCAATTGGCAGTTTATCAAATTTAATGGAATTGGGTATTGGTACAAACCATCTTCAAGGTCAAATACCTAATTCCATCTTCAATCTCTCCATGTTACGGCTACTTTCTTTTGCCAAGAATAGTATATATGGCAATCTTCCATTGTCAATTGCCGATGGGCTTCCTGATCTCGAAATTCTCTATCTTGGTGGCAATCGATTGACTAGAGAGAATCCTGCCTCTATTTCAAATTTTTCTAAGCTTATTAAATTGGATATTAGTGAAAACTCCTTCAGTGGACGAGTACCCATGAATCATGGGAATTTACAGAGCATACAGGTTCTATGTTTTGATGGAAATCAGTTGACAAATGATTTGGATTTTCTTATTTCATTGAAAAAATGTAGAAAATTGAAGATCATACAATTGGGAAACAATTATTTTGATGGAATATTACCAAAAACCGTGGGTAATTTGTCAGCATCTGTTGAAACTTTTTTTGCCAGTCGGTGTGGTATTAAAGGTATCATTCCCAACGAAATTGGTAATTTGAGCAACTTGATCCAGTTAGACATTGGAGACAATGAATTGACAGGAAGAATTCCTGACACATTTGGTCAATTAAGAAAATTGCAAGAACTGAGTCTAGGTGAAAATAAACTACAGGGACCATTGCCTACCAGCCTTTGCAATGTGGAAAATCTGTATTATGTATCTTTGGAGTCAAATCGGCTTTCTCAACAGATACCAACTTGTTTAGGAAATCTGACCTCTTTACGAGAAATTTATTTAACTTCCAACTCATTGACTTCCACTATCCCATCCACAATGTGGACTAACAAGGAAATTCAGATTTTGAGTTTAGCTAATAATTTGCTGAATGGGTCGCTGGCTCCAAAAATTGGAAATGTGAAGAACATGCGAGAGTTAAATCTATCAGGAAATCAATTCTCAGGTAATATTCCTCACACAATAGGACAACTTCAAAGTTTGGAAAATCTAACATTATCAAACAATCGATTACATGGTCCTATACCTGATTCGTTTGGTAATCTGATTTCATTGGAAATATTGGATTTATCCATGAACAAACTCGATGGTGTAATCCCCAAGTCAATGGAGAAACTTGAGGACCTTGAGTATTTCAATGTTTTGTTCAATGAACTGATAGGTGAAATTCCTAATGGAGGGCATTTTAAGAACTTTACCTCTGATTTTTTCATTGGCAATGGAGAATTGTGTGGAGCATCTCAATTTAAGGTCAAGTCATGTAATACAACTCGATTATCAAGCAATACCAAATTTTTGAAGTACATTTTACCACCAATTGTTGTTGTATTGAGTCTGACCATTACTATTGTTTATTTAATAAGAAGTCGTAGCAGAAATACACTTCTTCCAACTCAGTCTACTTCCCCTATCACTGTCAAGAGGATTTCATATTATGAAGTGCTAAATGCTACAAATAAATTTGGTGAGGAGAATCTAATTGACAAAGGTAGTATTGGTTCAGTTTACAAAGGAACATTTTCAAACGGAATGATTGCTGCTATTAAGATTTTTAATCTGGATTTGGAAGGTGCAAACGACAGTTTTGATATTGAGTGCAAAATATTGTGCAACATTCGTCATAGAAATCTTGTCAAGGTAATTAGTAGCTGCTCTAACCTTGATCTTAAAGCCTTGGTGATGGAATATATGCCTAATGGAAACCTTACCAAATGGCTATCTTCGAGCAACTATTTCCTAAATTTAGCTCAAAGATTGGAAATAATGATAGATGTGGCGTCTGCACTAGAGTATCTACATTATGGGTATCCCTCTCCAATTGTCCATTGTGATTTGAAGCCGAGCAACATACTTTTAGATGAAGATATGGTTGCCCATGTAGCAGACTTTGGCATTGCCAAGCTTTTCACTGAAGACCAGAGAATTTCGATTACCAAGACGTTGGGCACCATTGGATATATGGCCCCAGGTAAATGGTTTATTTCATCAACTTGTGTATTTGTGAATGTTTATAGTGTAACCATGTTTTACTTTTTAGTTCTTGTTTTATTTATCCATCATTTAACAATAAACTAGTTAATTTGATCACACATCCCAATTTTGTAGAGTATGGATCAACTGGATTAGTATCAACTATGGCGGATGTTTATAGTTATGGGATTATGCTGATGGAAACATTTACCAAGAAGAAGCCAACAAATGATATGTTTGTCAGAGAGTTCACAATGAGGAAATGGGTGCTTGAATCATTCCCAGATGAAATAATGCACGTAATGGATGTCGATTTAGTGAATGCTGCTGAAGATAATATTCGAGCTAAGGAGAGTTCCTTCAAATTAATCATGGAACTAGCACTAGAATGCACGACTGATTTGCCAGAGGAGAGGCCCATTGCTAAAGATGTTGTAACAAGGCTTAAGAAGATCAAAATTTAATTTTGTTAAAGCGTAACTGAGGTCGAACAAGACAACATGTTTGCTTCTTATTGAGAACAGAAAAAAAATAAAAAAATAATGATTATTTGAATCAAAATCTATTTTCTTCTTTACTAGTAATCTTTAGGGCTTATTATATATTGCTATTGCAGGAACCTTGGCTATCGTTCTGAAGATTTTTAAGCTATGTTGGCTTCCAAAGTTGTGATGTAGTGCGTCATAGCCATTTTGAGCCACAAAGTCTGTACTGCAAAGTAATTCGGTTAATCTACTGTAAGATGTGGTGGCGTAAGAAAACATTTTGGTACCATAAATTATCTTCATTATGCGAGAATACTGTTACCTTTTGTTCTTATCCTCTTCATTTGCCATTGACACCAGTCATTAATACAAAGAAGCAGCAAATTATTAGTACAAATAAGCTTTTTTGAAATATAAAAATTAAAAATAATAATTTAAGCAAATGAATGTTGAAATAATATAAATGAAATTTCCAATCATAGTAAGAAAGGGAAGGAAACAAGATGATAGTGATGCAATTCTGGTAAAAAATTATGCATAATTTTATGAACTTCTGTAGTCACTAATGAATTATTTGAATAAAATAAATTTAAAATATTTTATATCGTACAATGTGGCTTATCTCATTAACTTGACGACCTTCACAACGATCATCTAGCTCATCTCCTGAACCACATGGCACTTTATCACCACTAGAATCATCTAGCCCATTCACCTGCTCATGTCTCATAAGTCATAATCTTAACCGTAACCAATTAAAATTGAACTGATAATGTGAGGGGTCTTGCTGATTTTATTAACAAGATAAAGCTGATCTCAAAAGGAAACCTAACTAAAGTTTTACCCAGTGCATGAATATATAATTTTATCATTACTTCACATAATGTTAAATTTTATACTACAAAGAACTAGTAGATAGCTCTCACACCAGGGAATGGCTAATCGCATCAGGAATGAGAAGCGCTTCACGAGAAAGCCTTGAACATTTAGGTTAGCAATCGCCCCTTTCGTGGGAGCACATAACCAAGCAGGTTTTTCCGTTTTGTTTATGTTCTTGAAATGCTATCGATATAAATTCTACAATCATTTTTTTTTTTTTTTTTTTTATTATGAACAGATTAGGATGTTTTACTATAGTGGGATGATGCCTGAACAAGTTGATTGCTTGACAAAGGAATTTCACACTTACATGACTCGTAATAGTCGTATTAGGTAACATATCTTCTTATTTATAGTATTTTTGCTAAATTTTCCATTTTCTTATTGATTTTTGAAGTCTTGCAATTTTGCTGATATGTATATATTAACTCAGTATGACTTGAGTCACTGTGGGCAATCATTGAAGGATCCAAGATTCTGAGTGAGCTAGGACGGTCATTGACCATTAACCGTTAACGATCACAATATCGAGATTGTTTATGAATATTTAATTGAATAATAATAAAAAATTCTTTTGAATCTGCCATTGAAGTAGAATTCTTCGAGGAAAATGAAAATAGATCATAGTTGTAATTTTTCTACATTCTCAAGTGAAACTAAATAGATACAAGAAAACTTGGAAATTTATGAATACTTACGAAAAAATGATTTCATCACTTCTTGGTAATGGCATAGACAGCATAATATTAATGATAAATGACTCTGGGGAGGTAGCCAAGATGCCAAGCAACACACAGGTCAAGAATTCATGCTGCATCAAAGCTTAAAAAAACCTCTGAACAGAGTTTATGTTTATACACCAAATAAAGTGACTTTATTATTCCAACTACCTCACTATTTTCATATTTAACAAAGACAACACCAAATTATTCTTACTCTCTGTTTCTCACTTCCTTTTAACTTTCTATGTTTCTCGCATCGCTCATGCTTTCTTTCTCGCGTACATACAGAAAATACACACTCATATATATAGGCAGAAAGGTCGGTGGAATTATTGACTTCCTTTGTCCGGAGAATTCTTCAATGGCTCTGCAATTTTCATATTTGTTGTTTCTAGAATTTTCAGTAAATCACAGGAAATATAGCAGGCATTCTAGGACCTCTTCAAGCCAGTGGCTGTGGAAAAATTTGGAATACGAATGAACAATTTTGTATTCAAGTCGGTCATATCTTCTTCAGTTTATACACACTCATTGAAGCCTCGAACTAGAGAATGGCAAAAAAAAATTATACCAATGGAGCCAGCATAGGTGGCTGCAGGTGCTCGCGTGGTGCTGACTCTGCCAATGCTATCAATGTTGGTTATTTTATTGGGCAAATGCTATTCATGAAGCCACTAAATCGGCTTCGGGAGTTACAGCTTTACATGCACAAAAAGAAAGAGTGGATTCAATCTGAGACGAGACAAAACTTATCTTCTTTCACCCCTCAAAGAGTTAGTTTTGCTTATAACTTTATCCTTCTAGGAAATGAACTGAAATTTTACGTGCAGCATCGTTCTCCAGATTGTTCATTAGGCCTTCAATAATAAGACACGGATGGTCAGTGAACTTTAATTTTCTTCAGATGTTAGTCATTATGTTAGCTCATATTTCCAAATTTTGATGTCACAATAGTATGTGAACGTCAAAAATTAACAATCTAGTATATTTTGCATTTTCAAAATTGCAGATGGAAAATTGCACGTTGCAAACGACAATCCCACATGACCCATTCACTCGTTAAAAATGTCCAAGTTACCAAAATCACACCAACAAAAGTAAGACTCCCTTCCTGTTTCACGCCTTTGATTAACCCCAAATCAGAATCCCAAAATCAGATGAACCCAATTTGAGCCCTAATTCCAAACTCCCAAACTAGAAATTCCAATTAGTAAGATGTGGGTTCCAAATCCAAAATCGATACCAATTTCAATTCCTGCATCCTCGGTAAGATACCAAACGTGTTCGGCAAAGTCAGTCTGAGTTTATACAGTTTCCATTTTCATATGTTCAGTTCTTCTTCACCATTATGAGGAATTTTTTTGCTATCTATAGGTATCGATTGATCAAAGTGTAATTGTTGATCTTGATATTCCAAGCTGTAAAGATTTAATTGAATATATTTGCCCCCTGTGATTTTTTTTTTCTCGGCGTGTATTTTTCCATCTATTTGAAGGGATGAGAGTTAAATGAGTGGTGGATGGATAATTATAAGACAAGATGAGTGAGCATTGAAGTTCGACGTGTGTCGATTAAATTTTCTCGAACTTTGTGACTAGGTGATTAACATTGAGAATAAACTGAATTTAAGTAATTTGTGCGAGAAATTAATGTTGGACGATCTAATTGAAAATGAAGTTTACCATATATTTGATGTCTTACGCTTTGTGACATGTTTAGTGCTTCAAACTGGTGTCTAGTTGTGCATCATTAATTTTATTTTTTTTGTTTTTTTAAATGTATTTTGTTTGACTTTATTTACAAAAAAAAAAAAAATATTTGAAACTTATTATTTTGTTGGAAGTTTCAAAAATATGTATGAATTTCTTATAAATGTATTAAGTAGGACTTGTGTAATTTGAAAGTTGAAAGTTGAAAAAAAAAAAAAAAAAAATAGTCTATCCATTTCGAATACTTCAAAACTGTATAATTAACTAACGGTAGAAATTATTAAGTAAATATAGTGTTTTATATTAAGATGTTTAGTACATATTATTTTAATTATTAAATAATTTTTAGAATGAGTAAAAATTTAAAATAACATTAAAAATGAAAAATAAAATGATTTTTTTTCCCTTAGGTTTTGCTTAAGCTCATTAATCTTGAAACTTAACATTTACGTCTAACCATACTTTATCCTTTTTCGAACGTTAAAATATACAGAAGCCCATTTGATAAAGCTTTTTTGAAATTATAAGCTCGTCAAACTTCAATTTTTTATCACATAATTTATTGAACTCACAACTTTTATACACTTTTAAACTACATATTTCATGAAATTCACTGACTTATAACCTTTAAAAGCTTTGTCAAAAATAGGGTAAAAGTTTAGTACGACTTTTAGCTACAACATATCACAGTATAAACAACATTAAAGAACTGAAAAAAACAAATACTATATGAAACCCCATAGAATCTTCGGTTCCATAACGAAATATGCTTAGTTTTAACATAACACAATCATTTGTACTACATTTCCACCAAAAAGAATATACAGAAGCGATGAAAACTCGTTTTACTCAGCGAACATACTATACATTCCAACTTTCCAATTTAACGAACAACCATTTTACATGCTAACATATTTTTGGGGCGACAAAAACCACAGACTACGGCAAAAACACTTGATCACAGGGACGGATTTAGGGGAGGCTACAGCCCCACCTTCCCCCCCCCCCCCCCCCCAAAAAAAAATTTTTTTTACTTGGGGAAAAAAAAATTTTAAGTAAAAAAAAAATTTCATGTGTAATTTTTTTTTTTTTCTTACAAAATTAGATAAAAAGCGCCAGATAGAACAGGTGAACATTACAAAAATGGGTAAACGGCAACCGAAGCTCCACAGAAGAGCACGATTTAAAAGAATTCTAACTCAATTAGTTTTTTATACAAGTTCTTTGAACTCCGAAACGCAATAAACTTCCAGTAAAAATTTCAAGATAAACCATGCTCATGCTCGTTCTTGGAGGAAATGCAGCATTAATTCTAGCTTACTTGTCTTTACCCTAGTTCTTCGAATTCAGGAACACAAAAATTGATCTAGCTGAATTTTCTTTTCAAGATAAGGATGGCAGAATCAAAAACGGGGACAGCAACATGTTGAGGACATGTTGATATTCAAATTAGCTGAATTTTCTTTTCAAGATGAGGATGGCAGCAAAACGGTAAAAGTTTACATCTCAATCACAAATCAAAAATTTCAATCTTTAACAGGAAAGTTTTTGTTGTTCTTTACACATAAAGATTTTTATGATAGAAAATTATACATGCAACTGATGCTCAAATGAAGTGAAACGTCAATTATTTCCACTGCATTATATCGACAACCAACTACTTCAAATCAATAAGTACTACTAAACAGCAAGAATTCTGTAGGCTTCCAACTGGGTTCACGATCTCCTCTGTTTCTCTACTTCCAATATTCTTCTCATTTATTATCCATATTTCTTGGTCGTTGAGCTGTAGTTGATCAATTTCAGAGATCTAGTTGTTTTCCTTTCTTCTTTGAAGAATGCACAATTAGTACATCCCAATAAAGCAAGGACGTGGAGAGACACGGATGACAACAAAGACACGTGATTAATCAAAAAAGGGAACAGCCACATGCTGACGACATGTTGATTTAAATTAGCTTAAAATTAAATTATTTACTTATTGTATCATGCTTCGAAGGTCCTCCTGCCCCCAAGGACCTAATAGCACATGAGCAAACGTTTTTACGGATATGACAGCATCAATGTTGAAGTACCCCTAAATGATAACAAGAAAATGACCTGCAAAATTCAAGGGATTACCATACTTGAGGGGACCAACTAGATCATCTCCATCCCTACCCCCTAATGTAAGTTTAGTAAGAAAGTTTCTTCAGTTCTATGGAAAGAGTTGGCTCTAAAATCGAGGATGAGCAAGTATAGGAGGTCATTTAAAATCATATATAACAGGTTCAGTTGTTAGGTTCAAGGGTTTGCCAAAATTTAAGGAAAGAATTGTAGGAGATATTACACCGATAATGTGCATATTATATTAATCAAGAACATACCGTGAAATCGAAATATCATTCGATTTACCCAAATCTAATTTTAGAAGACAAAATAGTGATTACCGACCAAAATTTTTTTTTGGGAGTTGTTGAATAGTTTAGATTTAGTTGCATTTTTCCAACTAGTTCATGCTATATAGGCCATGAACGAAGCCTCTCACCCTGCATCAAACCCACAAATATATTCACTCTGACCGTACAACAGTTTTTCAATCACAGGTGGTCAAAATGAGATTTACATAACATACCAATTCTTCAGCAATATTAATTACCTGAACTACTACGTGGCCAAAATACTTTCCTTTCGAATCGTGGACTTCAATTGTCAAATCATCTCCAAACCCTTCTGACAAGTTATATTCAAGTGGAAAGAAAATTTAACCATCCAACTCTACGAGATTGAAGAATATGTAATAATATTAAAAAGAAAAAGATTACATACAAAATATGAGTTTTATCATATCCTGACTGCATTCGAGATAGAAAATAAGCTAAAAAAACTAAAAAAAAAAAAAAAAAATTTTTTTTTTTTTTTTTTTTCAGTGGGGGCGCCGCCCCCGCTCGGCCCTTCATAGGTCCGCCCCTGCCTACATGCCTAGTTGTGAAAACATAACATACTGTACTTGGGTAGATGTTCATAATGTTAGTTTTGATGATAATATAGCTACATTGCCTATCTGAATTTTTTATACATGCTTCTCAAATTTTGTTACTTTTTATAAGAATTCTTTCAATCCTTCATTTATTTTCAGTTTTCTGTTGTTAAGTCATGTTTTGTCAACTGCAGCTATGACATCGTCTCTGTCTCAAATTTTTAATTTTGTTTTGTAGGGAATTGTCATTATTGTGCTTAGTGGGATGCACATACACCTGATGGCAGATAAATGGAGACCTAGCTATAGCAGTTGGTGTATGCCGCATGCATCTCTTTAAGACAACCGTGCTTCGAAGCAGAGTTCTTTAAATGAATTCACTACACTGATTGAAGCAATGTATAATGTACAAAAGTTTACTCTTATTTCAATAGTTTGTTCTATATTTTAAGTGCACGGATTCAAATTTCGTAATGAAATTATTATTTTTTTGCAGTCCAGAAATCTGTTCATAAGGAGTATATATCTTTAATTTTTCTAGGTCAATTTGCGTAAATTGCTGTAAAAATAGAAAAAAAAAAAAAAAAGGGTAAAATAACCCGGTCAAAAAATGTTGCAAAAAAAGAGAATAAAAGTAAAGACAACATGCAAAAAAGGGAAAAAAAAATTACAAAAGCATGAAGACAAAGCAAAGGCAACAGTCAATTAATGTTGCAAAAAGTGTAAAGGCAACGATAAATGAACGTTGCAAAATATGTGAAGGCAACGGTTAGTGAACGTTGCAAAAACATGTAAAGGCCATAGGTAAAGAACATTACAAAACGTTAACAGTAACGTTCAATGAATGTTGCCAAAACGAAACTCGCAACATATGCTTGACGTTGCAAAAGGTCTTTCACAACATTTTTTACGTGCTGTGAAAGACAGTTTTTGTTGTAGTGTGCCACTATTATATTAGGTCTACAAGTCTAAAAATGTGCCTAGGTATCATGTTGATAAGATTCTATTCTTATTATTTTTTAATTTTATTCCGGAGTGGATCTTTCCTTAGTTGAATGAGATGTGCATTGCAATTAATTTAATCTCTTGTTTTTTGGAGCTTCTACCAATAAGGGGCCGCTGACCCTATATGCTTAAATCTCATGCCCTCACTTCTGGCCTTCAGGTTTTATCAACTTGCCGGCTGATTAGCTGTTCCGAATAAGAGCTGTGTGTCAGAGGAAAAAAAAAAAAAAAAAAGGAGTCCAGTTCAATGCGATTTGTATCCAATTGCTTTACCCTCTGGTATCCTATTGGCTTTTACCCAATAGGATTTGTATCGATATCTCGCTTTTTGATAGATTTACCTGTGCATATTATCATGCGAATGATACACTAATAGTCCAGTTCAATGGCAAGATTAATTCTATGTTGGCTTCCGAGTCTCTGGTTGATTGCCCAACCATCTTTGTGGTCCAAAAATAAACCTAAAGTTTAGGCCTTCTGACAATCAAGCCAATATGTAGATTTTCAACATTAATCACACGGGTTGATGTGGAGTTGCTCTACAATTTTTTTGGCACAAAAAGTGAAGATAGAGAATAAGAAGGGAGAAGAAAACATATATGCTGACCCAAATTGCATTAAAATTTATAGGACTGAGCTGGTTCTACTCAAATTTCAATCGATTTTGGTTTAAAAATCAAAAACCAACCAACTCCAATCTGATTTAGACTGCTAGAATCAATATATCCAATTCACCATACTTTTATTTTTGGTATAGCAATAAGTATTGGGTTAAACCTGTTGACCCCAAAAAACGAGCTCAACAGATACCGGGCCCACTCTTGCCGTGTCAAGTACGGTTCCGACACGTTTCTACCGGAATGCAATCGGTAGCTCTACTGTTCATGAACGTGGGAGGTACTTTCTGGCCAGAGACAATGATGTTTTGGGTTCCGGTAATAATATAGGAGGGAAATCACACTAACAATAATTTCCGGGTTTCTTCACGCTTATTGTACAGATTCTTCTTCTACAAGGGAATATGTGGAAGGATAGATAGGGTGTACATCCAAGTGTTTTCTGGATCTTTGACAACACTCAGACTTTTCTTCTTTTCTCTCATCTCCCCTTTTTTGTTCGAAGGAAAAATATCTCCCCTCTCTTTCTTTGTTATCCCAAAAAATCCTCCTTGTAATTAACACAGAAACGCATCATTTATACAATTCTGGCAAATGTGGCGATCGTTAGATCAGATCCACGTGGAGACATCTCCCAAGCTGAGGCTTCACGTCGCTGTCTAATCATCGCATTCAATGTTTGACCGAAGGTCAGCCACTCTAGTGACAGGCGGACATTAAATACGACTGCTCACTTTATTGTAGGCATCCCATCAACCAATCCAAAAAGATCTTCGAATCTTCTCGGGGCAACGTCGAGTTCATGACCCTCAGAGGACATCAGGAAGACCTCGGATCACGCATGGTGTCGTCCTTGAGGAAGCGCCTCATGCCGAGGCTGTACAGAAAATGTTTATTTATTGATGAAGGGCCTCGGCCCGTTTCCTTCGCGGGGCTCCCGACCCACTTGGTTGTCCTCTATGCTCTTTTCTGACTGCCCTACACGTGGCTTACCACGTGGCCATCCTTCTGCAACCCTCGCAACGAGGGGGGTAACAAAACCTATTCAAGATTCAAGCAGTTGTACAAGTAAGATTTTTGTCATTTACGACTATTTTTTAAATCAAAACGATCCTATCATGGAAAGACAATAATGTTCTCAAGGCAAGGGTGTGTAGCACGCCATTCATCTCTTATCTAGTAGGTTATTACATTTTTTAAATGATTTTTCTGATTTAAAATTTTTTCTTTATAGTGTTGTAGAGCTAGAACAAAATCGGAATGACACAAGTTCCTTTTTTTCAATCTTTTATTAGAGAGTGATCAAGGAGACAAACATTGATGTATTTTTTGAAATCAGCCTGATTCGCTAAGAAGTGCAAACCGTAAATACACGGGTCGCGTTCAATTAATAAAGTGGACATTTGAGTCCGAATTGTCAATCCCTCGAAGAATGTATACTTTTGATTACACAGTTTTTATCAATTTAATTTTAATAATAAAAACAAATACACATTAAGATTAAGATTCGAAAATAAGGAAAAAATAACTAAAAGTCTACAAAATAATGAAATATAAATACTTGGAAATTTTAAAGGAAAACGTGATTGAGATTCATGGTTTCGCTTAACCGTCGTTTAATTAATTTCTCCACAAGTCAATTAATAATTTATTCATTTACGATGTTAGACTCGATTTTCCAAGTTTAGCTAATTAGATCTCTCTAGCAAAATTAACCATAATAGATTAATTTAATCTACTATATCTTTATATCGATTAAAACCAAACAACCACATTAAATCTTTGTGAAAATAGCTCAATTGGCCACCCAGAGTTAATAGTATATATCTATCCCCTACAAGAACCAAGGGTTTCTAGTATTTGATCTAAAATGCACAATCTTCTCTCCAAAAATTCTGAATTAGGTCATTAAACTTTTATTTGTCTCAATTGGGTCACTGGACTTCCATTTAGTTTCAAAATTTACCACTTTGTAGTATTTAATCACTTGGTGTTCCAAAACTAATGGAAATTACTTAGTCGACAGTCTAATAATTATGGATATTCCACGTGATTGCGACATGGCTTACTGGCTTGCAGCATTTTAAACATACCACTATGTCGCTTTATAAAAATGCTAAATTCAAAACAATTCCTAGATAGAAAGCATTATATTTTATATTTCCACATATTTGTTGCTCATTTGGCACGATGATCATTGCTTAGTTGTGTGCCACACATCGATTACGTATATAATACCTTATGTTTTGGCTATCAACTTAGCAATTTTTTCATCAAGTTTGAGTTAAGTGTTGAGTTAAGTGAATGAAAGTAATGGAGTGGTGAATTAGAAGTTAAATTAAAAATCAATTACCCAATTGTGACAAATTAAAGTTGAACAACTCTCACATCAAAAAAAAAAAAAAAAAGAGTTGAACAACTCCATTGAGATTTTACTATAAGAGATGGTTGTCAGCAGGCCAAGAGATGTATTAGGGGTGTAAACTGCTAGTGTACATGTAAGAGGGACCTAATTGAGATTTTCAACAAAGGTCAGTGACTAAGACTGCAATTAACCTCACAAGATGGTGCAAACTGCTACTGCTACTTCAACTTCCCCATTTCCCCTAAAACCTCCCGCTGCAGTCCGCCGTCTGCCATCGCCACCACCGTTACGCCGCCATGGTCTCTCTTTCTCTCTCCATAGCTATATTTGCTTTCTCTATGCATAAATACATGTAAGTGTATGTTTAATAAATCGCCGTGCTAATTTGTGTATTTGCTCCCGTGTGTGAAAATGTGTGAGAGCAGGCGTCAGAGAAGAAGCTGTCAAATCAATGAGAGAGGTCAAGGTTCAGAAGCTCATCCTCAACGAAGATCGTCTCACCAGAGCCATTAAGGTAATACGTAACCCACTGTAAACCTCGTGTTCTTCTACCTACCATTTTTAATTCAGTGTTTTGAAATAGTTTTTAAGTTTTTTTTAAATAAAAAATAATTTTACTGTTCTTGGAATAACGTATTGGACAGAGCCCTGATCTCTCCAAGGGTGATTTTCTTGAATTGTTACTGAGACGATTTCTTACTAATTGTGCTATTTAATTTATTGGGACAAATTATTATTATTTTTTTATTAAAATGACTTTAAAACTAACAAGGAACTATTCTGCTTTTTTTTGGCATTTTCTTTTAAATGTCTGGAAGAGCTCTATTGCTATTTTGCGTGGCAAACCACGTTGATGAAATGAAAGTGAAGGACCCACGGCAATGAGGAAGTTTCTTTAAAGGAAATGCAAGTGTGTTATGCTTGTCTTTCTTATTGTGGAATAATTACGGTTGTAATCATAATGATAGTTTGAAAATAATTTAAGTTACATTGTTAGTATGGTATTACAAATATTGTATGTATTGATGTTATTGTTTCATCAATTGCTTTGAAAATTTGATAACTTGCAAAATGGAGCTATTCTCTTCTTTACCTTCCCAATCGAGCAGAATTTACTAATATTTATGAATACTGAGCAAGCATTCTCTTTTTTGTAACATTTTTGCGGTTTTCCTTCTGGAAGTTGATGAGAAAGAGGAATTTACCTGCAGTCCAAGGTAGTGAGAGCAAATGCTGAACTTTTCTTTTAGAATTCGTAAAATAGGTCTCATGTTATTTGTTAGCAATTCATAACTCCATATTACCCTATGGTTTGCTAGAGACTTGAGTCTATGCAGACCGATATTGTTGATCATCACCATTTTGTTTTGCATATGGCTTCTTTCTTTTACTGATTATGGCAATGTCAAGATACATTGTTGACAATCTATCATTTTAATAATCATGGAAAATGGAGAGATATATGTGAGACCCTATGTAAAAGCTAAGTAGAGCGAGCCTTCGATGGAGGAGACCATTTTAAGAAGAATATAATTAACATTTCATTCCTTGTTATTTAAATAGCCCTTTAAGCAAAAAATGAAAGTGTTGTGCTTTCTCATTTCCATCGTAAAAATAAGGACTATGGGGATTGTTGGGCTCCAATTGCACCAAAAAACGCCGAGCTCAGATAAACCAATCAACACCACAACACAAATCCATCTCCTCCAAACCCGACACCAACCCATACCGGTTGCTCAGCCCACATAGGACTCGGTGTGAAGAATAAGGCAGCCTCAAGAAACAGCCACAAATGCTAGAGAGGAAGGAGAAGACAAGGCAAGCACATAGCAACACCCAAGACACAAAGTCACGGCTCTCTCCACCAAACTCACGGCTCCTACATTCTCCCACACTTAGGGCAAGACAAAATCGAGCCCCTTATAACCCAACCAAAAGTGGGCTCTTAGGTCAAACATAAGTGGCCCAATAAGTACCAATAAATGGGCTTCCAAACCTAGAGCCGTCCAAGGTAATGGGCCGGGCCATGAGCAACACTAAGCAAATTAGGCTACTTCAAATGTCCCACTTAGGGTGTCGGGATGGTACGTTCATTGTGGTGTCAACATTCCACTTCAATCATCGGCCGAGGCCTATGAAGACTATTCCAACAAAACGGTTTAACATCATCGCTCAGATTTATTGGGTATCAAAAAACCCAACAAGGACCAAGTAAAAATTCTCCAATGAAAAATATGTTTTTGTTCTGGTTGACTAACATAACCTCCTGATCAAATGTGTTATTATTGATTGCTTGGTATAATAATATGGTTCATTAAAAGTTTAATATATGCTTTAACTGATTTGGAAGTGACCGTTCTGCTCAATAAGTTAATTTTACAGTGGATATAGCTTATGACCATGCGAGGACAGAAAAATGGTTTATGCCTTTTTCTTAATTGAAGCTTATCTCTTCCATTTTTGTACAAAATTTATGCCATATGAAGTAAAAAATTGAGTTACTGTTTTAACGACATTGTTCTGTTTTTGGTTAACAGCAAGATACACTATGAGGTCCTTCAGAATCAGGCCTAATGAAGAGATTGCATTCTATGCCACAGTCAGGGTGATAAGGCAATGCAACTCCTTGAAAGTGGGTTGTAGGTTAAGGAATATGAATCATTGAGGAGGAACTTTAGTGAGACTGGTTGTTTTGGCTTTGGTATTCAGGAAGAGACACCCTTGGTTCATTCCCAAACTGTGTGATGATGCTGAATTCATGCAGATTCTTCTGCATTTATTTGTGTTCACTGTTATTAATACCATAAATGTGTGATTTTCTTTAACTATCCTCTGAATAATTGCGAATATGCTTAGTATGTTCATGATACATCAAGGATATATTTGTGTTGGAACATCTGACTTCATATTTTTGTAGATTTTCTGTAACCTTTGTGTTGTTAAGTCGACAGATCGTTTCGTTTGCTAGTTGCACTATGTTATGCATACTCGTCTATTTGTTGTTTCTTCCAAAACTGATTTGTTAAAATCTATATTCACTAGGATAATCAAACATCGTGTTTTCAAAGGCTCTTTAAACAAGTTTGTTTATATGTTCATTTACATTGTGTTCTTGACTATTCTTTGCAGGTATGACCCTACAACTAGTATTTATGGTATGGATTTCTGCGTTTTTTGGATTGCCCTGGTTACCGAGTGGGCCGTCGTTGTAGGTGGAAGTCTCGTGTTGGAACCCAGCACAGTGGCACAAAGGAGGATGCAATGAAGTGGTTCCAAGTGAAATATGGAGGAGTAATCCTCAACAAGTCCTCCAATGTTGCAACTTAGTTGGAGAGCACCATTCACCCATGCCACCAAAGCTTATGTAATTTATGCATTTTATAGACCAAGGATTCATTAAATTTTGAGCTCAAAGTTTTGTAGAATTGCAGTAATTCGCTGATATGTTTTTTTTAATTCCCATTTTACTTTTTTCATTAAATGAATTTAGCTTTACGATGTTCAGTTTTCATAGCAAATTTATTATCTGATGTCTATGGTTGTTTTATGGCTTAGTTCAGTCCTTGGAGAGAATTTGAGTGTTGTTTTATATCCCTACAAGCCATTGAATCTTGAGTTATGAATCTCTTTTATGTTTCCACAGTTAAGATTGAGTTTATCTAACTGATTGATTTGATTTGTTTTTCTTTATTCTGCTTTTTGCTTGTGCTTATACTTTTTTATGTCTAGGGATTTTCAACGTTGTCAACATGGTGTTTGATGTGGAGTTGTCTGGTGATTTTTGCATAAATAACAAAAGCAGAATAAAACAATTGAGCTTTACAAGTAGGGTTGGGAGAATTAGGTGGTTAGACACAGAATGTCTTCTTGAAAATAAGTGAACTTAAAAAGTAATGTCTGGTGAAAGAAAGAGGCCTTCAAGAGATAGCAGTGCCATAAGCATAGGTCTCCAAGTACATAAATGCAGAAAAATCTTAGGCGAAAGAAAGAGCCTTTAATAGGTATGGCTGCCCAAGTCTAGGTCTCCAAGTATAAAAAATGCGTCTTGCTTAGGTTGAAGCAAATATCAGCAAAATAGTGTTCTTATGCCGCTATTAAGTCTTCAAGGCAGATTTTTTGTGTCTAGGTATCATGTTGATCAAGTACTATTTTTTTTTTTTTTTCCTTTTATAAAACACTATGATCTTTCCTTAGTTGAATGAGACATGCATTGCAAGTTAATATCTCGTTTTTTGGAGCGTTTACTAATAAGAGGTCGTTGTCCCTATATGCTTCAATCTCACACCTTCACTTCTTGCCAATAGGTTTTATCAACTTGCCTGTGTTGGATTTTAATATCCAATAAATCTCAAGCGATGATGTTAAAATGATGTTGGAAAAGTTTTTGTCGACATCTTAGTGATAACTCAACCCGAAAACAACTTAGGAGACTAGAAGCAACTTAATTAAATTAATATTGCACGTGACCCAACACTCATGGGTGGCCCAAGTTGAGGTTTGATTTGTTATTGATGGATATGTGAGTTTTGGCCCAATTGTTATGCCTTTGGTTTTAAGTAGCCCATGTGGTCTTTTATATTGGCCCAATCACCATGTGTTTGGCCATATTGGTGTTTATGCAAGTATAAACTTTGTGTTCTTTTTGCTTACAGGTTGATTGTGTATCATGGTGGAGATTTTTTGGATTTTGATACCCAATAAATCCCAAGCGATAATGTTAAAACGATGTTAGAAATTTTTTTTATCTAAACCTTAGTGATAACTTGCCCCGAAAACAACTTAGGCCACTATAAGCAGCTTAATTAAGTTAATGTTGCTCGTGGCCCAACGCTCATGGATGGCCCAAGTTGGAGTTGGATTTGTTGATGGATATGTCAATTTTGGCCCAATTGTTATTAGGTTTGCCTTTGGTTTTAGAGAAAATTACCCAAAACCCTTCTTTTCAAGGTTACAATTCAAAAATAAGGTAATAAAGTTTACAATTCAAAATTCAGGTGGTAAATAGGATTATTAATTGTAATTAATAAAATTTTAATTAAACTAATAACCCCCACCCCACCACCCCGATTAATCCCAATCTCAGTGCATATACCCCATTTTATCTCCTCACTATCTCTCTCCCCTCCGCCACCACACAGCCGGCACCACACCGTCGGCATCACCCTCAATCCATTTCGTCGACCAGAAAGAGAGCGAATTGACGCGAGTTTGCTGCAGTATTTGTGAAGCAGACCCACCCACTCACTCCGGCGAGTCTTCACAAGGGAAGCATCGCGACGTTGATCGGATCCGCTGTGCAGTGTCGTGCCTGGTTGTCGTTCAGTCGTACGAGATCTGATGGCGTTGCGTTTTTCTTATCTTTTTTTTTTTTTTTTTTTTTGGAGGATGACTGGATAGTGGTGGTGGAGGCACGATTGGTGTTGATGATGGTGGTGGCACCGCGTGGAGTAGAGTGGGTCTACGGTTTTTGTGGTGGTGCCTGTGATGGTGGTTGTGTGGTGGTGGTGGTGTTTTGTGTGGTGGCGGCTGTGGTGGTGGATTTGGCGATTGTGGTGGTGGTTCGACGACAATGGTAGTGGTACTAATTGGGTCTAGCTGTGGTAGCGACGGTGATTTTGGTGGTGGTAGGGTCTACAGGGACCTTGGAGGTGGGGAGACATTTGCCTGGTTATTGGTGCGGTGATGGGTCGCGGTGGTGGTGGTGGTACAAGTTGTGATGGTGGTGTTACAAGTGGTGGTGGATCTGGTTGTTGTGGTGAGGTATTTGTTGTGACCCGATTGTGACCTATTGTGACCTATTGTGACAGGTTAATTGTGACTCGTTGTGACCAATTGCGACCGATTATGACTTAAAATTCTGAATTTTTTTTTAAAAATTGGAGCAGTCCGAACAGTCGCCAGAGAGGCCTCCGAAACAGTCTTCGGAGAGGCCGATTGTGACCGTTTGTGACTGATTAATTGTGACTCGTTGAGACCGATTGTGACCATTTGTGGCCGATTGTGACCAATACATGGGTTGGGGGGTGTGATTTTCAATTTTCTGAAAATTTTGAAATCGCCGGAACGATCGCCGTAGAAGTGGCCGGATCGTCGCCGAAGCAGTGGCCGGACCGGTGCCGGAGATGGAGGGAAGTGGTGTAGTGAGGAGATGGGGTGGGTGAGGTGTCATGGGGTGGTGTAAATAATTAATATATATTATATTATAATTTATTATTTAATATATTATAATTTAATATTTAATAAATTTATTTAGCACCTGATTTTTGAAATATTTTAAGAAGTTTGTTATTTATGAAATGTGAACTTTAAAAATAGGAACTATGTATTGTTCCCTTGGTTTTAAGTACCCTATGAGGTCTTTTATATTGGCTCAATTACTATGTGTTCGGCCATATTGGTGATGACCTAAGTTGAGGCTTTATATCCCCCTCTTCTAGTCGTGAGCTTGTGTGTGTGTGTATGATTTGTGGAACAAAAGAAAAGGTTGGCTTCTCTGTGAGTGAAAAACCAGTGGCTGCAATCCATATTGTAGGCATTTTCACCCCTTTTTTATTTTTATTTTTTGCCTTTTTGTGGCTTGCAAATAACCACCACCATAGTGTCTCCTTTTTGGGATGTAGAACTTGTGGCAACCAGAGTAGTTTTGTTGTGAGTCGAGCTTGGTTTCATTGGTGCTCGTTTGGTGATTAAACTGAACCTGAATGGAAGATATCTCTTGGATTTTTGCAATAGCCTGCTTCTAAGCTCTTCCCTCGGGTCACGTGACTCGAGTAACATGATCTTTGAGCAAAATTTTTTGGAAGATGGAGTCATGCACATCTAGCAAGGTTAGATTTCAACATTAATCACAAGTGTTGTTAACATGGAATTGCTTGACAATTTTTTGAGGTCAAAATTGAAGACAGAATAAGAATTAAGAGAGAAGAAAACATTTAGGCTGACCAAATTTGCATTAACATTTCTAAAGGGTCATGTTGAGCGAGTTGAAAGAGTTGGGTGAGTGAGGTGTCTCGGAAAATTTGACGATTAGGGGTTGAGTTAACCAACAACATCAACTAGGAATTATCTTAATATGGGTAAAATAGAATTTCTTTCGAATAATATTTTTTTGTAACATGTTTATAGTTTTTAAAATTGGATCAACTAGAAAGTATCTACTCGGACAATAGTCTGATTTGATTTTATGTAAGGGAATCGTTAGACAAATTAACCAACCAAAGATCACTTGAATGAATTGAATATCGAGGAAACTCGGCCATGCTTGAGCATAAACCAAAACCGATTTCACTAAATACCCTTCGAAGAAAAATTGGGTAATATTGAAGCACATGGGTAGGAATGGGCTTGTTCTGTTTAAATTTAAATCGATTTTGGTTATTAAAAGCAAGAACCAGTCAATTTTAGTCCGATTTTGATAGCTAGAATTGATATATCGAGTGCACCTGATTTTTATTTTTTAAATATACCAATGGTATCACATTAATCTAAATAACTTAAAATTAAGTGTTCTCAGTAACCATAAAAACGTTATTCTGACTATCAATAAATAAATAAATAATAACTTTCCTCTATAAATGAAAATTCAAGCTATATCTAGACTTACATAAGACAAACCGTTTAGAATTTACAGCTTTACACACTTTAAGCTACTTTTATTTTCTTTAGAAATTCTCCATATTCTACTAGAAAATGTGGGGTATAAGTGGATCTTGAAGTCTCTTAAACAGTTAAACTTTCTTAAACAGTTAATCTTTCTTTTGAATTATTAAAAGAATGCAACTTTCATTGTGGAAAAACTTCCACAATTTCCACAATGAAAGATACTGCATTCAATGGATAGATTTAATATTTCTTTTGGATTATTAGGAGAATGCAACTTTCATTTGTGGAAAAACTTCCACAATTTCTACAATGAGAGATACTGCATTCAATTGATAGATTTAATATTTCTTTTGGATTATTAGAAGAATGCAACTTTCATTTGTGGAAAAACTTCTACAATTTCCACAATGAAAGATACTGCATTCAATTGAAGAGTTAATATTTCTTTTGGATTATTGGAAGAATGCAACTTTCATATGTGGAAAAACTTCCACAATTTCCACAATGAAAGATACTGTATTCAATGGATAGATTTAATATTTCTTTTGGATTATTCGAAGAATGCAACTTTCATTTATGGAAAAACTTCCACAATTTCCACAATGAAAGATATTGCATTCAATTGATAGATTTAATATTTCTTTTGGATTCTTAGAAGAATGCGACTTTCAATTGTAGAAAAACTTCCACAATTTCCACAATGAATACTGCATTCAATTGAAGAGTTAATATTTCTTTTGGATTATTGGAAGAATGCAACTTTCATTTGTGGAAAAACTTCCACAATTTTCACAATGAAAGATACTGCATTCAATGGATAGATTTAATATTTCTTTTGGATTATTAGAAAAATACAACTTTCATTTGTGGAAAAACTTCCACAATTTCCACAATGAAAGATACTGCATTCAATTGAAGAGTTAATATTTCTTTTGGATTATTGGAAGAATGCAACTTTCATATGTGGAAAAACTTCCACAATTTCCACAATGAAAGATACTGTATTCAATGGATAGATTTAATATTTCTTTTGGATTATTCGAAGAATGCAACTTTCATTTATGGAAAAACTTCCACAATTTCCACAATGAAAGATATTGCATTCAATTGATAGATTTAATATTTCTTTTGGATTCTTAGAAGAATGCGACTTTCAATTGTAGAAAAACTTCCACAATTTCCACAATGAAAGATACTGCATTCAATTGAAGAGTTAATATTTCTTTTGGATTATTGGAAGAATGCAACTTTCATTTGTGGAAAAACTTCCACAATTTTCACAATGAAAGATACTGCATTCAATGGATAGATTTAATATTTCTTTTGGATTATTAGAAGAATACAACTTTCATTTGTGGAAAAACTTCCACAATTTCCACAATGAAAGATGCTGCATTCAATTGAAGAGTTAATATTTCTTTTGGATTATTGGAAGAATGCAACTTTCATTTGTAGAAAAACTTCCACAATTTCCACAATGAAAGATACTGCATCCAATGGAATAATTTCCCTGGTTTGATAGTCAAACAAAGTTTGTTTATTTATGGAAAAAGTGGGGTCCATAATGGTGTGATGAGCTTAACCACCGTTTGTTGAACGCCAGCCATTTGTTGTGTTGTTCATTTCACAATCACAGTCTTCATTCACTGTTAGAAATTCACTTGCACAAAGTTCCATTTGGAAAAAATTTGGCGGAAAGATACTGGAAAATTAGTGGAAAGAATGTCGCTAGTGACTAGCCTTATTATAATATTTAGTCACTATTTTATAATCTTTTCATTAATTATTTGATTTTTTAAATTTTTTATTTGTTAGTTTGAGGACCTAAGATGAAATTTCAGTTACATAAATATATTTAAAATTTTCATATATAACAAAAATTTGTATGCTGATGGAAAACTTAAATGAAGTTTTAAGTTACCAACTACGCATTTTACGCTCTTCAGACAAATAATTTTGAAAATATATGGCTTTTTCCAAATAACTATTAGAAATATATTATACAATAACTTCATAGGTACTTAACTATCGAAATTTTAATTAGTTGGCACTTATTCTCTTTCATTAAATCTATTTTGTATTAATTTAACATTTGATATTTCAATAGCTATATAATTAAATTGATTGACATGAAATATTCCAAATGAAATTGGAAACCTATGGGCACTTGCATATTTATTTTTGAGGTCCAATGGTTTCAGTGGTACATAACTAGATTTCCTAGACTTATTTTAGCTAATAAATTTAATGTTGTAAAAAGCGTAAAGCGTTTGTCAAGGCCAAACTTCACACTTTTACGAGCCTAAACGGGCTAGGCATAGAAAACTTAAAGCCTAGTTACGCAGTAAAATTGAGTTAATGCCTAGATGTACTTTTTAGAATACTTATTACACCAAGGCATTTTACACTATTTTGACAAATGTGTTTCCACATTTTATACTTAATTTGATTTACTTCTTTTTTCCCCCTTTTGTTAATATGTTTGTTTGAGGACGTAGGATGCAATTTCAGTGAAGATTAATGATTAGGTGTTTTCTTTGTTAGCTCCAAAGATGAGCTCTGTACTATGGAGTAAGATGATATAAAAACAATATAAAAATTGAAAGAGTTCCATTTAAAAATTTTTGACCTCAAAGGCTTTACGTGAAATCAATGATTCGTCGTCTTAGATTAATTATTCATATTCGATTGCGAATCAAGGAATCATTTATTTTCTAAATTAGCATGCATTTTAAGAATTAACATGGCTCTTTGTTTATTCTTTATTCTCGTATATTGTTCCATTTTCCCTGCATCACCTTGTTTATTAAACAACTTAATATTTACACTTTTAAGTTATGCACACTTTTAAGCCATATTTCATAAGACTCTCTAAGATTTACACTTTTAAGTTATGAACACTCTAAGCTATTTTTATTTCATTAAGAAAAGCTAATTATTTATTTTGAATTATAATTAGAAGAATAAAACCTTCATTTATGGAAAAACTTCCACAATTTCCACAATAAAAGATGAGGAAAAATCTCAACATCCATGGATTAATAATTTTTCCAGTTCCATGGTCAAGCATAGTTTATTTTATTTTTGGAAAAAATGAAGTTCATAATGGTGTGATGAGCACCACTCCCTTGAGATGAAACCCCAACCAACACGTTAACCCACTACAAAAAAAAAACCGATTTCGCGACAAACAAATGTTGTCGCAAAAATTAAGTTTTTGTTGCAAAAGTAATTTAGCGACAACAATACGTTTGTTGCGGGTATTGTCGCTCTATATGAGTCACAGAATGTGTTTTGTGACGACTTTCGTACATTCGTCGCAGTATCAAAATCGCGATACTATTTGGTTGACGCAGAAAATACGAAATGGCAACACAATATCTGTAGCCATATTGTCGTCGCAATGTATATATGTCGCAAAATATTTAAAGGGCGACAAGTACGTTTGTCGCAACTAATGTTCCAATAAAGTTTTTACGACAAATATGTTCATTTCGAATGTTGAGTTACTGAACATATTTTGCGACAACTTTCGACCATTCATTGCAGTAACAAAATCGCGACACTATTTGTTCGACGCAAAAAATATGAAATGGCAACACAATATTTGTAGCCAAAATGTCGTCGCAATGTATATATGTCGCGAAAAAATTAAAAGGCGACAAGTGTGTTTGTTTCGAATGTTGAGTCACCGAACGTATTTTGCGACAACTTTCGACCATTCATGGCAGTAACAAAATCGCGACACTATTTGTTTGACTTGAAAAATATGAAATGGCAACACATTATTTGTAGCCATAATATCGTCGCAATGTATATATGTCGCGAAAAAATTAAAGGGCGACAAGTGTGTTTGTTTCGAATGTTGAGTCACCGAACGTATTTTGTGATAACTTTCGACCATTCATCGCAGTAACAAAATTGCGACACTATTTGTTTGACGTGAAAAATATGAAATGGCAACACAATATTTGTAGCCATAATGTCGTCGCAATGTATATATGTCGCGAAAAAATTAAAGGGCGACAAGTGTGTTTGTTTCGAATGTTGAGTCACCGAAAGTATTTTACAACAACTTTCGACCATTCATCGCAGTAACAAAATTGAGACACTATTTGTTTGACGTGAAAAATATGAAATGGCAACACAATTTTTGTAGCCATAATGTCGTCGCAATGTATATATGTCGCGAAAAAATTAAAGGGCGACAAGTGTGTTTGTTTCGAATGTTGAGTCACCGAAAGTATTTTGCGACAACTTTCGACCATTCATCGCAGTAGCAAAATTGCAACACTATTTGTTTGACGCGGAAAATATGAAATGGCAACACAATATCTGTAGCCATAATGTCATCGCAATGTATATATGTCGTGAAAAATTTAAAGGGTTGTCGCAACTAATGTTCCAATAAAGTTTTTATGACAAATATGTTTGTTTCGAATGTTGAGTCGCCGAACGTATTTTGTGATAACTTTCAACTATTCATCGCATTAACAACATAGCAACACTATTTATTTGCCCGCAGAAAATATGAATTAACACAAAGAGTCTATCGTGCCTAATTTATTTCGTGATTATTTATATACGTCGCATATTTTATTTTACAACATATAAAATTACTACGCAAAGTATTTTGTGACAATAAACATTTATTTTTGTGTCAAGCTTTGCTCGTACTTAAATTTATTCCGCAACACAGTGTTTATCGCTTCAACGATGTACAATTATTGCCTAATGGATTCAATTTACACACATAATTTTGAACAAAAATTTTTATTTTAAACACATAATTCTAAACACATAATTTTAGATTTATTTAGTCGCAATGGAATCATTACTGTGGTGCACATTCATATGAAAATGTAACTTACCTTATTAGAAATAACTCGCGACTTTATGAAATGAAAAAAAAATCATATTACTGTCAACGAAATAAATATAGATCAATTTATGACGGAGCAGCAAATCGTAGTTAAGATGATTGAGAAAATCTAAATGGGCATTTGTGAAAAGTTATTACACCTTGAATGCAGTCTCAAACTAATGACATGGGACATTTTCGCACTTCGAATAAGATTTTACTGCAACAGTCTCATAATAAGTACCTGGAACCCCCTAATGCAGGGAAAATAAATAAATTATTAACAAATTGTTACAAAAAAACTAGACAAGTCTTTTTAGAATAACAAAAATATCATCTACCTGGTATGCAATTCGGACCTTCGAACCATAAGCAACCCGAAAGTTCCTTAGAACTCCTTCCAAATACTAACAACTAAAGGCCATCCAGACAGAAACAAATCACCTAAGAAATGTCTCAATCATTAGCTAAACAAGATTCCTGCTACTTACCAATAAACATTACAAAGATAAATCACAGATCAATCATAACCATCACCAACTAATTAATGACTATCAAGGATCAAATCGAAGGCTAAATTTTGCACAGTTCACAATCCAAAATTTAACACAATCTACAATCTGCAATTCAATTTTATAAAAAATAAAATGGAAACTTGCATTGTATACACAACAAATAAAACGAATATCCTAATAATACAGAAAATGTACCACCAATTACATAATTATAAACAATTAATTGTTCAGTTGATCCAAAGTAAGACTAAGCTCTATAAAAGTTGCAATTTAAAACCAACTGCTTCTAGAGCTCAAATCTTTCAATTACAATCTAAGACAACGTAAAAAGGAAAAAGAAAATCCACTACACAATTTGATTACCTCCAAGATCAAAACAAATACTTAGAATAGTTCACCAAACTTGAAAAATAGAAAATAGAACTATAAATATGAAAGAAATAACAAAAACCTCACGGGACACCAAAACTCCACAATAATATTTGAGCAATTGCTATACGACAAGATCAACAATCATCATAATAAGCAATCAAATATATCTCAATAGTCATTTGCTCTAACCTTAAATGTCAATAAAGAAATCTTATCAACTCTCGATAGATGCGTCGTCAGTACTCGAATCTACATAGGAAAGGGAAAATGTAGATAATCATTATAGAATATAATAGAAAAACATTATGCAAAAAAAGAGAATGATTCATTATACTTACCAATATCACTATCAGCATTATCATCTTCACCATCTAGAGATTTCTCATCTTCACTGTAATATTCATTCAATGTATCATCTTCCTCTTCCGAATTATCATATATAACATTATTCATATATTTATTTAGTGCTTCATTTTCAATAATATCTGGATCTACATCTCCTCTATGGCATACTTGAGTATCAAGATCTTCCTGTTGTATGCCAAGACAATATCTGATGATTCATTTTCCTGAAATATTACTTGCTCACTACCCTCATCTTTTTTTCAGGAATGTCCCATATGCCTCTATGTTGTACCTTTTCCACTACCTTCCATTGTGGACCCAACACTAGATCATCCATATAAAATACCTGTTGTGCTTGGATGCCAAGTATGTAGGAATCATCCATGTACCATTTGCGATTCACATTGATAGAAGTAAGATGGTAATCTACAACTGTTCTTTTTTGTTTTGGATTATTATCGTACCAATTACACTGGAACAAAGTGACGCGGTAGTCAAAAACGTATACCAACTCAATAACGTCACATAGTATACCAAAAAAATTGATGTCATCTCCCGGCGCCATCACTCCACTATTTTGTGTTGTACGACAATCATCTCGATCTTTAACAAGGAATCGCACCCCATTAGCAATACAACCCGAATAGGAAAATATTCTAAAATCCGGTTTACATGCTAATGCATACAATTCTTTGCTCAAAACTGAATCTTTTTGATTATATAATCTCGTTATCTGTGCTAACAAAAAATATTAATCAATATACCTTCAACCATCATGGAATGATACGTTGCATTAATAAATAAATAATACATGCATTATAACTTACACGTGAAGCAAACCATCCAGGAAACAATTCTTCTTGTTTTTGTTCCAAATTGTTATGATTTTGTTGTTGCAATAGCTCCATATGTTCACTACAAAAGGAACATTCAATTAAACACTACAATACATTAGTAATTAATAGCAAAAAAAATTAAAAGTTGATTAAGAACTCACTCTAAATATTGCCGAACTTCATCACAATTATTTAGGACATACCAATGGGCTTTATCAATTTCCTGTTTCGAAAGTAACTTTGGTTCTGCATGACCTAATAGTCTAGTATTTTGAGAGAAAACCGACAAGCTTGCAGATGGAGTCCCACCATCGTCATTGCGCTCAGGTCGATTAAATCTTGTTTCAATATCGTTGAGATACATCGAGCAAAAAGTAAAAGACTCATTAACAATATATGCTTCTGCAATTGATCCTTTGGGTCGAGCTTTATTCTTAACATAACTCTTATATCGACCTAATATTCTGTCATCAAAATTTACATGAAAAGTTTTTGAAAATAATAAGCCAACGAACAAGTATAAGTATATATATATATATATATATATATATATATATATATATATATATATATATATATATATATATATATATATATGCAATATTAGCAATTACCTTTCAATTGGATACATCCATCTAAATGCAACGGGACCTCCAAGTTTTGCTTTTTCAGGTAGGTGAACAACTAAATGAACCATTACATCAAAAAATGCTGGTGGGAAAATTCGTTCTAGTTTACATAAAATTATAACAATCCCTTCTTCCAATTTCTCTAAATCATTTATATTCAATGTTCTTGAACATAATTGTTTAAAAAAAACAACAGAGCTCTACAATTGTAGTACACACTTCCTTTCGCAAAAATTTTCGAATAACAATGGGAAGAAGTTGTTGTAACAGCACATGACAATCATGAGTTTTCAAACCTGATATTTTGCCTTCATTTTCACATACACATTTAGAAATATTTGATGCATATCCATCGGGAAACTTCACAGATTTCAAGAAATTACAAAATATCTTTTTTTCCTGCAACATTAATGTGTAAGAAGCATGAGGTTTCATAAATCCATTACCATGTGGGTTTAAATGTAATTCTTTTCTAATATTCATATCTTGCAAATCCAATTTAGCCTTATCCGTATCTTTTGTCTTCCCTTCAACATTCAACAATGTTCCAACAATATTATCGCACGCGTTCTTCTCAATATGCATCACATCTAAATTGTGTCGTAGTTTCAACTTCGACCAATACTCCAACTCGAAGAAAATGCTTTTTTTTGGTCCAGTTTATCTCATCTGGAGTTCGTTTTCTTTTTCTATCTTTATTACTAGGATGCTTTCCAGGTTTCCCACACCGCACAGCATGTAATTGCTTTAAAATATCATCTCCTGATAACTTTTTGGGTGGTGGTCGTAATTCCCATTTACCATCATGTAATTTACTTTTTCTCCAAGGATGGTTAAGTGGCAAATAACGTCGATGACCCATAAAACATATTTTACTGCGTAACCTATGCGAAGAAGTATTCTCATTACATACTGGACAAGCTTTGTATCCCTTAGTGCTCCATCCTGATACATTTCCATAAGCAGGCAAATCATTAATGGTCCACATTATAGCTGCATGCATAGGAAACATTTGACCACTATAAGCATCAAACGTGTCAACACCAACTTCCCATAATTCTTTCAACTCATCCACTAGTGGTCTCAAATAAACATCAATATCTCTTCCTGGTGCATGTGGTCCTGGAATTAGCAATGACATCAACATAAACGGTTCTTTCATGCACTTCCATGGTGGCATATTGTATTGCACTAGAACAACAGGCCACATGCTGTAGGAATTATGCATGTTTCCAAATGGATTGAAGCCATCAGTTGCAAGACCTAACCTAACATTGCGAGGATCTTGCATAAATCCTGGGTATAACTTGTCAAATTCTTTCCATGCCTCACCATCAGCTGGATGTCTTAAAACACCTTCTACCTCAACCCGACCTTCTGCATGCCATCTCATATCCTTAGCAGTATGTCTTGATATGAATAATCTCTGTAATCTTTTTTTCAATGGGAAATATCTCAATACTTTTTGAGGCACCTTTCTTCCCTTGCCAAAATTGGGTTTGTATCGTGGTTCATCACATTCTGGGCACCTAAATGCAAATTCATGCTCTTTCCAAAATAATATACAATCATGCTTGCATGCATGAATAGTCTCATAACCCAATCCCAATTCACTTAGCATTTTTTTGGCATCATAAGTTGAAGTTGGTAATCCAATATCTTCTGGAAAAACGTTTTTGAGTAATTCCAACAACATATTAAAAGATTTGTTACTCCACTGATTCATAACTTTTATGTGCATCAATTTCACCATAAAGTTCAATAATGACATTTTAGAACCAGGAAACAAAGTTCGTTGGGCTTCAGTCATCATCTTCACAAACTGGTTGCTCTCATCATTAGGCATTCGAGGTGAGAAATTATGATTTTCGCCATGTTCTTCTCCTTCCCGAGTTTGGTTAACGCATAGATCTTCTAACATATCATTCATCTCATCATAATTTTCTTCTTCGTCCAATTCAAATGTATTTCTTTCAGCACCATCAAAGTCATTATGGAGTTCCTCTCCATGAAAAATCCATCTCTCATAACTCGCAGAGATTCCAGAGTGGTATAAGTGAGATTCTACCACATATAGTGACTGAAAGAATGCATTTTGACAATTTCGGCACGGACATCGAACCTTGTTGTTCTCATCCGACATTGTTTTGCTACCTCCATAAATGAATTGATACCATCTAGATATTCTTCACTTAATCTATTATGAAGCCGCATCCAACTCCTATCCATCATGTATGGCACTTTATTCACATAGACCAGAAACTACACATAGCATGAATACCATCAGCAACTACACATAAGCACGAAGAAAATCAGCAACTACACATAAGCATGTTGAAAATCAGCAACTACACATAAGCATGAAGAATTAATCAAAAATCAGCAACTACTTTGGTAGAATAGCTATAGTGCATCATTTGGTAAGGATTGGAAATAAACATTAGCAAATAGAAAAGAATGTACACTCCATCCCATAATAGAAGGATATCAAAAGCCGGTAAACCCAGTTTTTTCTTTTTCTTCTACAAGTGACCTCGAGTGGTCCAGTTTGCACCCCACAATTTTACATTAAGTTAAGGCCTTCTATAATTCCTAGAATTCCTTTTCCTCTTCTAATATGCATAATCTGTGGTAGAAAATACTTAAAGCAAGCTTGGGTGTTTACCAGGTGCCCAGCAAAGAGGGAGGAAACAGAATAATTTTGAACTAAACATTCAGCTTTAAATTACATGTTACTATACATAAGAAGACTTCAGTTTGCAGGTTAAGTTTAAATAGAAACACAAGGGACTCTAATAACAGTGTCACCTAAAACATCTTTCTCCAAATCACACTCAGATACAAGATCACAACCTCCAAGCTTAGCACGAGTTTTACAACAACAACAACAACAAAAAATAAATTAATTAAGCCACCTAAACTCAAGTTTAATAATATGAGAATTGTAAAATTTGAATACCTTGTCCTGGAGGATTCCTTTCCAATAGGCACCTCAAAATTAAAGAAATTTCACCAAGGCAAATGTAAAAGCATCAACATTTTAGTCATTCTTTAGATTTAACGTATTCAGAAATCAGCAACATTTACTTGTCAAATCTAAACATACATGCAAGTTAGTGACAACATGGCAATTCTTCATTTAGGACTACTCAGGTCAGTATATTAAATAAAATGGATTCAACAAGAAAAAAAAAATGTCTACATTTGAAGACTCGTTCATTCACTTCAAAGGCTAAATGACAAAAAATATATATATATATTAAAGAACAACCAAATTTGCAAAGAACGCGATTGCAAAAATGAAAAAAGAAGCACTTACAAAGTGAGAATCAAACTACTTATGCGTAAGAATTCATTGTGTTCGTCTGCTGTACCTGTACCCAGAAAAAAAAAACGGTGAGGAAAAATGAAGAATGAGTCGGAGCCATCAATTGGAGACATCATAAAACTTACCCCGGTTTGGTTCAAACGGGTTCAAACCGTGTGGCGTCAACTGATAATCCAAACTTTCAAAATGCCTACTGAAATCTGTTCTGAAATCCTGGAATCTGTTCTGAAATCCTGGAATCTGGAATGAAACACTGAATGAAGATGGAATCTGTTCAATTGGTTCAAACGGGTTCAAACGGGTTCAATTGGTTCAAGCTGGAATCTATTCAATTGTAATGAGAGTGAAATCGAAATTGAAAATGAGAGAAAGATGGTAGTGAAATAGAAAATGAGAGAGAATGGATGGCTGTTGGGTTTCCACTGAAATGAGAGAAAATGGCCGTTGGGTTTCCACTCAATTGTGAATGGCGTTTTGGAATGTCTAGAACAAGGATGTAAAAATCGGTTTCCACTCCAACCGTGTAGCGTCAACCAAAATATTTTTAAAACGAAAATATTTTTAAAACAAAGTAACCGAAATATTTTTAAAACAAAAATATTAAAAAAAAAAACAAAAATATAACAAAAATATTTAAAATATATATATATAACAAAAATATTTTTAAAACAAAAATATTTAAAAAAAACAAAAATATAACAAAAATATTTTTAAAACAAAAATATTTTTATTATAAAAATATTTTTAAAACAAAGTAACAAAAATATTTGAGATCGAGTATGGAATTCTATATGTATCTTTGAGATCGAGTATGGAATTCTGCTTACTTGCATGAATTTATACTAAAGATAATTTACTACAGTAAACGCTTTTTTAATTGTCTCATGTAACTAGTAGTGGACAAGGCAACATGTTGAGGAGGGATACTTCTCGGAGATCACTAATTTAATCTAATTCAATTGAAATTCAACCTTACAGATCTATATTAGCTCCAATCCTGGATTATTTTTTCTAACGGTTGGTCGTGTCTTGGCAAGTGTTAAGCAATCCACAACTTATTCACTGATAATGTTATGGAGGGTCGACGGACGGGCAATAATATCCAAATTAGTAAGACAATAAAGGTAACAATTCTTAGCATAGTGAGAAACGACGAATTGTCCGTCTAGTGTTCGCCTTTGATTCCTATAAATTCACTATATCGATATCTTTTTACTAGGTTTGGGAGTATGTCGGAGAATAGTGAGTGTAATTGAAATGCACTTGTAACAAATAATTGAACTTAAGAAAACAAGCGTTTTTCTTATTTCATGAACAAACCTACAATACCTTTTAGGCTCTTCAATGCAAACACGGTGGATAACAGAGTAGAATAAATAAATAGTGAAAATATTGAACTAAGAAACTTAAGTAACGTTTTGACTGGCAAATGACTTCAAACGTTTTAAATCCATCATTCTGAATCATTGCTAGCTTTCCGGAATGAGGTTATGGGCCCAAAATAGACACCGTATGCAAAAGTTACGCTATTTTCTCCGAACGCCGACCACCCGAGCATTCCAAATATGTTGTTTCTAACATAAAATAGTAACCTTGACTCATAACGGAAGTATTAAGATTTACCGGCGTAGGACGAAAATTGGAATCCACCAAGAAGAACAATTTTAGTTCAAAATGGAATGATGTTAATTCAATTGGAAAAATTTTGATTGACTGCCGACCAAACTTTAACTGCGATTTTGAGGTTGAAAATGACCTCAACCAGGCTTTGCCGGGTTGCCACGGCATGGGGCTCCGCTTCCCATTTCCGAAAACATATTATAATAGAAATTCTGACGTTCGAGCTAAAAGTTATGCCCGTTTGAAGTTAACACCTGTTTTCTTTCCCCCTTTTTCCCATTCTCTTGTTCAATTATCCTTCAGACTCTAACCCCAATCGTCCTACATCTAACATGATCAATTGTATGTCACTATATGAATCACAAAAATTAATAATGTTTTTGAATTATGAAATTAAATTTTTATAAAATAAAATCGAAGTCTTATATCATTACATACTCTCCTACTCAAAAAAATGGGATTGTTATAGGTTTATTTTCCCTCCTCTAAAGTGCAAACCAAAAACGTTTTTCCTTTTAAATAAATCCATAAAAGAAGGGTATACCAATAGTTTAAAACCTTTTTTTCCTTTTTAAATAAATCCATAAAT
Organism: Fraxinus americana; assembly: GCA_035079005.1. Taxonomy (NCBI): domain Eukaryota; kingdom Viridiplantae; phylum Streptophyta; class Magnoliopsida; order Lamiales; family Oleaceae; genus Fraxinus; species Fraxinus americana. The sequence continues at coordinate 1,299,023 of CM068707.1, read as the reverse complement.
AAATGGGTAACACCAATAGTCCATCAATCTGGAGGGAAAATTTTTGCTTCCCTCTTTATTTTCATCATCTCTATCTATAAGTATTACTAGGGCGTTTTTCATTTTTTCCTGCACGTTTTCAGCTTCATTTTGTAAGTTCTCGAGACTATGATTCAATTTTATATTTTGTATTTTCAGTTTCTTCTTGATCTATTTTGTATTGTCGGTTTCTTCTTGATCTATTTTGTATTTTCGGTTTCTTCTTGATCTATTTTATTTTCGGTTTCTTCATCTAATTTATTTTCATTTCTTTGTTTCATGTTGATTCTCTTGGTCGTTAATCAAAGGTCGTTCATACAAGAATTCACAATCCAGGTAGGTGAACAGATCCGTTTTCCCATCTGATGATAAACAGATTTCTACCAATAAATTCATCCTAGTTGCATGACGTTTATAACCTGTTGCTTTTTGACGAATAATCTGTTGTTTTTTGAAGAATCAAACATTCAGAAATTATGAATAACCTGCGTGTCTGTTGCTCAAGATTTTTTTCTTTGCTGTAAATGTTTTTCTTTGCTGTAAATGTGTCCGGTTTTATAGTTACTGTAAATTACATGCTGTTACGTTATGAAGTGTACAGTTGTAATTATATAACCTCTTTTATTAATCACTTTCCATAAATTCGATGTTAAAGATATAAGAGATGTGATACAGGTACACAAGGGTGTCCATAATGGACACCCGGCTCCCTCCCATTGGAGGGAGTGCCGGACCCACCAACACTCCATCCAATGGGAGGGCGCCGGGTGTCCATTATGGACACCCTTATGTACACTATTGTGTACTTCTAGCATTTTTCAAGATATAATACCACCATATTTTTGCAAATCAATAATTAATTGTTTCTTTGTATAAAGGAAAAAGGATTTTGGTGAGTCAACTTGAATGGAACTAAGCACTCAGGTGAAGTTGAAAATCGATTCGAAATCTAAACCAAAATTTACAGCTCAGTCTATTATAGAAGAGAGAGAAAGAGTGTATTGCTTCACCACCACCAGCGGTACCGCAATATTCTATTTCTAAGAAAAGACTTGGGAGGGTCATTAAACTTCCACAAAAGTATGCTAAAGATGACTTGTCAGCATATGCATTCAATGTGGCTGAAAATATTGAAAACAATAATGAATTAACACTGTTCAAAGAAGACAATTTAAATGTGGTTTGTTGAACACCAACCATTCCATTTCACAGACATTCCATGTTTTTGTTGAAATTAAGCCTATGTTTGACATTCATTTTCTTCTCATTCTCACTCTCATTTTTTTTCTCTTTCTTCATTTCAAACACAGATCCTCCAAATAAAATAATATTACACACAAATCAAAAACTTTTCATCACTTTTCCATCACTCATTCTCACATCAACCACCATTCCAAAATTTCTATTCTCCTAAAAATGAGATTCAAACACAAGCTAAAGCCTTGTATGGGAGGGATTAAAATCAGATTAAAATTGAAAATATAGCCGTTATTGTTGACTTTTATTAGACGAGTGGGACCCAATAACGGCCATATTTTCAATTTTAATTGGCTTTTAATCCCTCCCGAACGGGGCCTAAGTATGGACTTTTCACTAATTTTCCAAGGATTAATCTAGATGTACTCCATGGTTTACTCCATGGTTTACTACATGGCCAAGTGGCGGCCATGTATTGGAGCCTCGGGTGTGGGGCCCCACACCCGAGGCTCCAATACATGGCCGCCACTTGGCCATGTAGTAAACCATGGAGTACATGTAGCACTCCCCATTTTCCCACACCCGAGGCTCCAATACATGGCCGCCACTTGGCCATGTAGTAAACCATGGAGTACATGTAGCACTCCCCATTTTCCAACCAGTCCATTTCACAATCATAGACTTCATTCAATGTTAGAAAAGCAATTACACAAAATTTCGTATGGAAAACGCTGCCAAAAGCTATTGGAAAATTAGTGTTGAGTTAAATTCTAATGTATGTTGACTTAAATTAGAGTACACCTATCTTGCAGGAGGCTTTTATTTTATACACACACACTTTTTTGCATCAAACTCATCATTACAATCCTCCCCTCCCAATTTTATTTATGCATTTCAAATTAGCCATGGGAAAGAATGCCATCTTTACGTTGCTGGTAATTCTTTACTTGCTTATCAACATTGTTGCATCTCTAAATAATTCCAATGATGAATGTGCTCTTCTAGCCTTTAAATCTTAAATAACTTATGATCCAAACAAAATCTTGGAAAAAAAATTGGTCACAAGGAATCTCGTTCTGCAATTGGATTGGCATTACTTGTAACATGGGACATCAAAGAGTTAAGGGTGTGAGTCTAACAGATATGGGTCTAGGAGGTATTGTTGCTAAAGAAATCGATGAACTTTCCTTTTTGAGATCCTTAATTATTAGCAATAATAATTTTCATGGGTTTATCCCTAATGAAATTGGTAAGTTAAGCCAGCTTCAAGAAATAGAGATGCACAATAAGCTAACTGGTTCTATTCCACCAAATATTGGATTTCTTGAAAATCTACAGAAGTTAACTATCTCCCATAATGGACTCACTGGAAATATTCCTAAAAGGATTTTCAACCTCTCTTCTCTGATTGAAGTTAGTTTTGGAAACAATGGTCTCTCAGGAAGTCTACCAATGGATATTTCCTACAATCTTCCAAAGCTAGAGAGGCTAAGGAATTCAGTGAATCAAATAAGTGGCAACATTCCTCCAAGCTTGGGAACATGCACGAATCTCGAAATTCTTTCTCTATCGAACAATCATTTTTCTCGAAATTCTTTCTCCATCTTGGATCAAATAATTTGACAGGCACGTATGTTTAAAGAGTAGTCATTTCACGTCATAAAACATCTCTTACATACGTAGTATCTACATATCGATGCCCATGGAGTATGTCCTTTTACATAGACATTTCATTTGACCTTTGGTTTTTAATTATTAATATCCCAAAATCTATCCATAGGAAGCATTCCATATGAAATTGGGAATTCATCACTACTTCAATATTTATAATTGGATTATAAAATCTTAACAGGTACCTGTACTCATTAATACTTTTGGTATTCATTAATTTGTGTTGATGAACACCACAATACAGGTACAATTCCGTATTCAATTGGTAGTTTATCAAATTTGAAGGAATTGTTTATTTATAGCAATAGAATTCAAGGTCAAATACCTGAATCCATCTTCAATCTCTCCACGTTACAAGCACTTTCTTTGAGTGAAAATGGTATCTCCGACAATCTTCCATCCTCAATTGCCAATGGGCTCTCTAACCTTGAACGTCTCTTACTTGGCGGCAATCAATTGAGTAGACAAATTCCCGCCTCTATTTCAAAATTTTCAAAGCTTACTAAGTTGGATCTTCAAGCCAATTCCTTCAGTGGACGAGTACCCATGAATCTTGGGAATTTACAGAACTACAGAAGCTAAGTTTTGAATATAATCAGTTGACAAATGATCCTTGAATGCTGGAATTGGATTTTCTTACTTCATTGCAAAATTTTCGGAAGTTGAAGAGTATAAGGATGGGAGTAAATTCTTTTAATGGAATATTACCAAAATCCTTAGGTAATTTGTCAGCATCTGTTGAAATATTCTCTGCCGATAATTGTGGTATTAAATGTATCATTCCAAATGAAATTGGTAATATAAGCAACTTGATTGTGTTACTCATTGAAGACAATGAATTGACAGGAACAATTCCAGGCACATTGGGTCGATTAAGAAAATTGCAAAAGCTGAGATTTGATGTCAATAATCTAGAGGGGTTAGTACCTGTCAACCTTTGCAATTTGGTAAATCTATATCTTCTTAATTTGGGGAATAATCAGCTTTCTCAACAGCTACCAACTTGTTTAGGAATTCTTACCTCTTTACGAGAAATTTATTTAGATTACAACTCATAATGTCCACTATCCCATCCACACTATGGAATAACAAGGAAATTCAGATTTTGAGTTTAGATCATAATTTGTCGAATGGGTCGCTGGCACCAGAAATTGGCAACATTAAGAGCATAAGAGGGTTATATCTATCTGGAAATCAATTCTTAGGTGATATTCCAAGCATTTTAGGACAACTTCAGAATTTGGAAAATCTAACATTGTCAAACAATCGATTACATGGTACTATACCTCAGTCGTTTGGTAATATGATTTCATTGAAAATATTGGATTTATCAAAGAACAAACTCGATGGTGTAATTGCTAGAACTTTATTAAAACTTAAACTTAATGAACTTGTCAAGATCTTCATGTCAAACCATCAAGAAACTGAACTAATGCAGAACATACCTTAATTCGTTGATTTCTGACCTGAATAATGAATCTTGATCTGTAAATCTTCAATTTGGTTGCTTCAAACCTCCTTCTTAATTCCTGATTGTGGGTTTATGGATCTTTCTCTTCATATGCTTTCTATTGTATTGTTGTGTTGATGGGATGACACAAAGAATGAGAAAATCACCATATGAATTGGGGACCATAACCCTTTATATATTTCCATATGTATTTGGCCCATCGTCAAATACAAACCCTAATGGACCCGGTCTCTACACATATAGTCCGACCCACACTTTATTTAGATGCTTAAAACCCAATTACTTAATTCTTTATTAGATTACTTTAATTTTGGGCTTAACTTTAAGATAGCATTTATACACGGTTAATTACATATGTCGGCCCATCATGGCAAATTAAATAATTTCCCAACAATCTTCCACTTGGGCCACGTATGTTTACCTTATAAATGTGCATAACCTTATGATCTCAAAACTTTTGCTATCATAACCAAAAGCATCTTCGAACAATCTCGTCCATTGATTATATCAATATAGGATCAAAGCGGTCTTCGTTATAAGATAACTGAACCTATCAATGGTCACGTACATCAATACAATCAAATGACATAGATCAAGCGTGGATGTGTAGCATGGAAATTACATGTAATCTGATCTAAACATGCCTATTTCCAACTGGTCCTACCTTATTCTTTAATACCTTATGAGATCAACCATAAACTTTAATCAGAGTGGAACTGAACTGAATACTTTATTTCTGAAATGAACTAAATGTGCACAACCAAAATTATGTGTCAAAAGACAACACCCAAAATACAAACTCCCACTAAACTGGCATATCATCAAAAGATGCAACACCCATGTGAGCATCATGCTCATGAAAGACCTTGGGTGGTAGTTATTTAGTAAATAGATCCATGATTATAGAGTTTGTCCTTATATGTTTTATAGAAACCTAACCACTCTGAATTCTTTCCTTGACAACTAGGAACTTAATGTCTATAAACCTTGACATCGTCATGTTCCTATTGGAATACAAGACTGCTTATTGTTACAAAATAACTTAAGTTTTCTTTCATTTCCATCCAAAATATGCAGCCTGGTGACAATATTTTACAGTCAAATTCTATAATCAAAATCAGAATACCAACGATCTCCAATTGGTCTGATTTTTCTGAATGTGATCATGTAATCCTTTGTTCTCTATAGATACCGAATAACCTGATGGCTGTTTTCCAAATTTTCATCGCAAAGTTAATTAAATATCTGCCTAGCATTCCAACAATGAATGCTATATCCGGATGTGTGTAAACTCGAGTATACATTAAATTCTCAATTGCTAAAGCATGGGGAGTTTGATGTATATCCTTTACCTTTAAATTTATCATTGGGGCATTAATTGAGACTAAAGTTGTCTCCCTTAATTGTAGGGGTATCACTTTATTTTCATATCTGCATTTCAAATTTTTTAAGAACCTTATCGATACAACTCTTTTATGGTAATCCAAAAATACACCAAGATCAATTCTTGTGTATCAATATCCTTAATACAAAAGAGGTATCGCCAAGATTTGCTTACTCCCACTGAACTTGTGATATCACAATCATCAATCAAATGCATCTCGAAACCTTGTTGATAATTTAAGCTACAGTCTTTAGTGCTTATACCTAGGAGGATCCTGATGTACTGTAGGTAGATTCTACATTCCTCTAGGAATATTGCGAAAGGCCCTGAACATTGTTCTCTTAGTTCGTCATATCTTTCATAGTATTCACCACTATGATAACATCTGACTTGTTAAATTCTTTTACTGAGTCGATTTTCGAACTCAGTCTTATATGCCTTGAACATGTCCACTGTTTTGGATTTCTCATAAATGAAATATAGGTACCATATTGAGAAAAATCGTTTATGAACGTAATAAATGACTGTTGACCATTCCAAGAAGCTGAAGGGAATGATCCACAAATATCTGTATGAATTAGTTCTAAGACGTCCGAAGTCCTTTTGGCACCTAATCTCCTTATATTTGTTTGTTTTCCCTTAATATAATTTACTTACACAAATCTTTTCATTCTCTTTTGAGAGATGTGATCTTATCGCTTGTGCCATAACAAAGCAAAATTCTCATTGGTTAATTTATGTTCAATACCACGCGAATCCAAATACAAGGTTTCTTTATAAGAGACAATTGTATTAAGCAAATATAGGTTATCGTAACCGAATAAAGAGCTGACACCCACAATATTTGAATTAAGAAAAAGATCAAACTGACTATTTCTAATTGAACAAGAGTAACCAAATTTGTCCAATATAGAAATAGAAACCAAATTCCATCCACAAGGACGATACCACAAATGTCTCTTTCAAATTCAAATAATAATCAGTCTTTAACGATAACCTAAATTTTCTAAAGCCTCAACCTTAATTGATTTGCCATCGCCCCAGATAGATGAATCTTTCAGCATCAATTGGCTTTGGCAGCTCAGACAACCCCGCATAGACACACTTATGTTAGTGGTGGTACCGAATTTATCCTCCAAGTGTGTCTAGGTATTAACATTAAATTTATCTCAAAACAAACCAAAGTGAGAAATGTACTTTTCTTTACATGCCAAGCGTGGTATTTAGTACAGTCTCTCTTTATATATCCCAAATTTTCACAAAAGTTTACAGCTAAATTTATTTTGCGATTTATGTTGAACAAAACGGGATGCAGCTTTCTTATTCTGTCTTTTCTTGAACTTGTCCTTAGAGGTACTAGCCAAGTGAGCACTTTCAATCCTTTCTTGTTTCAGCCTTTTTTCTTCTTGCACACAGTATGAAATGAGCTCATTCAGAGTCCATTTCTCCCTTTGACAGTTATAACCGACCTTGAATTGTACAGGAAGAGAAATTAAAACCAGATGCATGAGCAAATCATCAGATAGCTCAAGCTTTAGAGCCCTTAATTTTGAAACAATATGAGACATCTGCATAATGTACTCCCGAATATTTTCGTTTACCTTTATACCTTAGTGAAACTAAGTATGCCAAAAGCGTACTAGTTTCAGCCTTATCGCTCTTTGCAAAACGTTTTTCAATTTCACCAAGAAATTCCTTGGCAGTAGTTACCTTATCGGACACAGCGCCCCTGAATGATTCTGGAATACCATGCTTCATGATCGTAAGACTCATGCGGTTTGAACAATCCCACTTATCAAAGTCCCTGTTTTCATCAACAGAACTTTTATCCGTAAGTGCAGCGGGTTGTTCAGTCCTTAATGCAAGGTCTAGGTCCATGCAGCCAAGAACGATTAGAACGTTCTCTTTCCAGTCCTCAAAATTGGTTCCATTTAGCACGGGAATGGAGTTGATGTTGGCAGATATTGTGGAAGTTGATGAATTAACTGAATAGAGAACTAATACTTAATTAACATGTTCACATAGAAATCCGTATTAAACAATCAATTAATTCAAATCGGTAACTTTGGACCGATTTATTGTTCACATAAAATAAAACCTTATAATTGTCACATATTTATTACCACAGGTATTTAAATAATTCGGCCAAATATTAACATTCCTTTGGGCCGGTCAGTACCCGCATGAATTACTTACACACAACCTTTTTAATATTCCAAATAAATTAATCTAGCCAAGAGGGGTCACTTTGGTGACATGTTGTTTCAATCAATTCATGTAGGAAAATTAGTAATCCAAAAGAAATACCAAAATTTGAATTATAATTGTTAATCCTTAATCCTTTTATTTTATTTTGAAACTTTAGGGGCCTAGGGTTAATAATTCAGAATTTTAGGGACCCAAAATAATTTTTCAGAACTTTAGGGCTCAATAATTAATTATCAAAAACTTTAGGAGTCAAAAAATTAATTATTCAAAACTTTAAGGATCCAAAAATAATTATCCAGAACTTTAGAAGTCAATAATTAATTATTGAAAACTTTTAGGGATCCAAAAATAATTATCCAGAACTTTAGGAGTCAATAATTAATTATTGAAAACTTTAGGAATCCAAAAATAAATTATTTAAAACTTTTGTGGCCATTTTGGAACAAAATCAGAAACTTTGAGGCTTTAATTATAAAATCAGAACTTCAAATGACCCAAAAATAATTAATTTTAAAACTCCATGGCTGAATTATTAAAACTCATAACCTTAAGGCCCAACTTGAATGAACTTTAAACTTTAGGGGCTAAATAACCAAAGTTGTAAACTGAAGGGGCTCAAAAATTAAAATTAAAAACTTTAATGGCCCATAAATAATTAATTTTGAAACTTGAGGGACTAAATTATTAAATCTGAAACTTTGAAGGCCCAATTGGATGAATCTTTAACCTTAGGGGGCTGAAACACCAAACCTTAAACTTAATGGGCTGATAAACCAAAGTTGTAAACTTTAGGGGCTTAAACAATAAAATTAAACCCTAATTTGAAATTGCAAACTATGACCTCAAAACTTCAAATTTTCAATCCAAGCCCCCTCCCCAAAATTCATCCAAAACCCTAAAATGGAAAAATTAGGGTTCATATTCCTAGCGCCAGGACCATAAGTGGCCGGCATCCCCGTCGGCCACCCCAGCGCCGTGGGACGCAGCGTCTCACGCTACCTTTACAGCAGCGTGTCACGCTGTTGTTATGGCAGCGTGGCGCAGCTGCCGCCGGAGCCATTGTTGGCGGCGGTCACTGCAACGCCGGAATTTTTTTTTTTTAATAACTGAAATTCTTGAAATTTTGACTGAATAATTTTCATATTTAACAAAATCTAAATTCGGATTTGCTAAATTCGAAAACCATGAAATTAATCAAGAACGAAATTAAAATTTTGATTCCCAATGATTTAACATGAATATGCTCTGATACTACTTGTTGGAACTTTATTGAAACTTAAACTTTATGAACTTGTCAAGATCTTCATGTCAAACCATCAAGAAACTAAACTAACGCAGAACATACCTTAATCCATTGATTTCTGACCTGAATAATGAATCTTGAATCTTGATCTGTAAATCTTCAATTTGGTTGCTTCAAACCTTCTTCTTAATTCCTGATTGTGGGTTTATGGATCTTCATCTTCATATGCTTTCTCTTTAATTCTTGTGTTGATGGGATGGCACAAAGAATGAGAAAATCACTATATGAATTAGGGAACATAACCCTTTATATATTTCCATATGTATTTGGCTCATCGTCAAATACAAACCCTAATGGATCCGGTCTCTACACATATAGTCCGGTCCACACTTTATTTCGATGTTTACAACCCAATTACTTAATTCCTTATTAGATCACTTTAATTTTGGGCTTAACTTTAAGATAACATTTATACACGGTTAATTACATATGTCGGCCCATCATGGCAAATTAAATAATTTCCCAACAGTAATCCCCAAGTCAATGGAGAAACTTGAATACATTGAGTATTTCAATGTTTCATTCAATGAACTCACTGGTGAAATTCCAAATGGAGGGCCTTTTAAGAACTTTACCTCATATTTTTTCATTGGAAATGGAGAATTGTGTGGAGCATCTAAATTTAAGGTCAAGTCATGCAAAGGTGATACAACTCGATTATCAAGCAATACGAAATTCTTGAAGTACATTTTACCATCAATTGCTGTTGTATTGAGTCTGGCCATTACTGTGGTTTATTTAATAAAAACCCATAGTAGAAATACACTTCTTCCAGCTACGTCTACTTCCCCTGTCACAATCAAGAGAATTTCATATTATGAAGTGCTAAATGTTACAAATAAATTTGGTGAAGAAAGACTAATTGGCAGAGGCAGTATTGGTTTAGTGTACAAGGGAATATTTTCAGATGGAATGATTGCTGCTATTAAGGTTTTTAACGTAGATTTGCAAGGTACAAACCAAAGTTTTGATATTGAGTGCAAAATATTGTGCAACATTCGTCTTAGAAATCTTGTTAAGGTAATTAGTAGCTGCTCTAACCTTGATCTTAAAGCCTTAGTGATGGAATATATGCCTAATGGAAACCTTACCAAATGGCTGTCTTCGAGCAACTGTTTCCTAAATTTAGCTCAGAGATTTGAAATAATGATAGATGTCGCATCTGCACTAGAGTATCTACATTATGGGTATCCCTCTCCAATTGTCCATTGTGATTTGAAGTCTAGCAACATACTTTTAGATGAAGATATGGTTGCCCGACTTTGGCATTGCCAAGCTTTTCACTGAAGACCAAAGAATTTCGATTACCAAGACGTTGGGCACCATTGGATATATGGCTCCAAGTAAATGGTTTCTTTCATCTACTTGTGTATCTGTGAACGATAATAGTGTAACCATGTATTACTTTTTAGTTCTTGCTTTATTTATCCGTCATTTATCATTAAACTAGTTATGTAGAATATGGATCAACTGGATTAGTATCAACTATGGTGGATGTTTATAGTTATGGGATTATGCTAATAGAAACATTTGCCAAGAAGAAGCCAACAGATGATATGTTTGTCGGAGAGTTCACAATGAGGAAATGGGTGCTTGAATCATTCCCAAATAAAATAATGCACATAGTGGATGTCGATTTAGTGAATGCTGTTGAAGATAATATTCGAGTTAAGGAGAGATGCTTCAAATTAATCATGGAAGTAGCACTAGAATGTACGACTGATTTGCCTGAGGAGAGGCTCAGTGCTAAAGATGTTCTAACAAGTCTCAAGAAGATTAAAACTTAATTTTGTCAAAGCATAACCAAGGTGTAACAAGACAAGAAGGTTTGGTTCTTAATGAGAACACAAAAAATTGATTATTTAATCAAAATTTATTTTCTATTTCATTATTAATCTCTAAAGCTTATTACATGTTGCTATTGTAGGAAATTTGGCTCGATTTTAAAACTCTTTTGGCTTCCATTGTTATGTTGCAGTGTGTTGTTGTTTTGGGCCCCAAAGTCCATAAGTAGACAACATTTAGGTGTGGTGGTGTAAGAAAATGTTTTGGTACCATAAATAATCTTCATTGGATGAGAGTGTTCTAAAATGCGGCCTAATGCGTCGCGTAGGCGCGTCCAAGCGCGACGCGTGGACGAAACGCGTCGCATGCAAGGTACGCGTGGAAAAATGCTGTCAACTTCTTTTTGTTGACCGCCTAGGCTCGTATAACTCGCCCAGTGTTCTAAAAGGCCCATCAAATACATTGGCAGGCCCAATTAACTGTTGATTAAACATTGAGTGGTGCACCCTTTTATAAAGAATTATCCTCCCACTAATTTAGTCTACATCCGATGTGGGATAGGAATGGATTCTCCACCGAGAGGTATTTCATTTGTGGAACTGCTGGACATTGTGACCAAGGCATGAAGCTAGAAATCGACACCGTCGCACCTTCTGCACCACCATTGGCCACCTCCTCGGCCCCTCCCCCGACCACTCCATTGGCTCCTCCACCAGCAACTCCATTGATTACTGGTTCCCGTCGATCCCGGTGGAAGACGCTTTGGGAAGTAGGAGGGTAATTTGAATTAGCTTCTGCTCTCAATTGAAAAGCCAATTTCATCAAGTATTCTGGCCGGAATCACTCCCCAAAGTTAATTCTATCAAATTCAACCCTCAAACATATCATAGCAAAACCTCAAAAATTTGTCTGGGTCGTGAAGCTGGGAGTGCCAAATTCACAATGATGGAGCCAGCAAGAAGGCTTTAATTTTCTCCACTGCTGGCCGGAATCACTCCCCAAAGTTAATTCTATCAAATTCAACCCTCAAAGGCTTTGATTTTCTCCACTGTTTCCGCCATTTTCAGCTAGCAAAACCTCAAAAAATTGTCTGGGTTGTGAAGCTGGGAGTGCCAAATTCACAATGATGGAGCCAGCAAGAAGGCTTTGATTTTCTCCACCGTTTCCGCCATTTTCAGCTTCTTCATCGGACAGAGAAGTTGGGACTTGGGAGTGCCATAAGGTTTTGTCACTGTGTTTCTGTGTTTGGGATTGAATTAGGATAAGAGCCTGTTTGTCATCCATTTTTGTTGTTAAAATGGTGTAATGAATAGTATTTTTTGGAGAATGTGTGGTTGAAATTTAAAGTTACTTTATTGGTTTATGTGTAGAATATTTTATTGGATAAATGTGTGGTGGAAAATCTTACTGTAGCAAACAATGTTTTGAAATAATGGATGACAAACAGGGGCTAAATAATGACCAATTGTTTATTAATAAAGGGGCTGTTTGTCACTTTTCAATTAAAATCTAATTTTAAGCACTACTAAGGGGATGTTTGGGATAAAATCTAATAAAGGGGTTGTTTGGGATAAAATCTATTTTTTTATGATATAGTAAAAAATCTATCTTTATATATAAAAATATATTTAATTTCTTAAAAATAATTAAAATAATATTAAAAATACGAAACGCATTATGGCGCTTATTCTTCGCATTGACACGCCTAAACTTGTGATTCTTGATTCACGACCTCGACGCATCGCAACACATTACGCCTTTTAGAACATCAATATTGTTATCCTTTTTTCTTATCCTATTCATTTGCCCTTGATACCAGTCTTTAATACGAATAAGTAGTAAATTATTAGTACACAAAAATGAAGCTTTTTTGAAATATGCAAATTAAAAAATAATAATTTAAGCTAATAAAAGTTGAAATAGTATACATGAAATTTTCAATCATAGTAAGAAAGGGAAGGAAACAAGATGATAGTTATTCACTTTTGGTAACCAAAATGATACATCACTCTATGAAGTTTTATAGTCACTTAACACTTTGCCGAGTTAATCGCCCCCCATTTATAAATTTACGCACGCTTCACACATTTAACGTTCTCATTTACACACCTTCCCAATTCTTTTGCACTCATGTGTTCTCTTCTCCAATGGCAATTTATTAGCAACAGTTGTGCGGGTCAGATTGTCAAATTTGGAGCAATTCGATCCATGTCCACTTCATGGTGAAAGAGCGTGTAGCTAGCTCTCAAGGATTCGATACTCGTTGTCACCAAGCCTTCCTCGCCGAACCTAGTCCTAATAAAGTCAATGTCGGAGTTGTGAGTATTCTATTTGCTAAAAGAGATGGTTGTGAGCGGGCCAAGAGATGTATTAGGGGTGCAAGCTATTAGTGTACATGTAAGAGGGACCTAATTGATATTTTCAACTAAGGTCAATGACTAAGATTGCAATTAACCTGATAAGATGACGCTTCATATATACTTCAACGTCGGGGCATTTTCCAAACTAGCCGAGTATAATTGACCCATTTAGGTTTTTGTAGAAAAGTCTATTTTACCCTTAATGATATATAAGTTGTTTATTGCAAAGTATATCCTTTCTTTATGAATGTTTTTAACAATTGATATATTATATTTCTATATTTTCAATTCTATCTATTAATTCTATCATTTGATCTACAAGATTAGCATAATCTATAATCTTTCTTTCATATTCTTTGATAAGTTTAATATATTCCTCATTCGTTCTATTTCTATTTTCTAGTTGAGTTTTAATATTTTTTATTTTTTCTAACATCCTTTCTAACAAGTTATCTAATCCCTTATCTGTATATCCAGGCATACCTTATCTTATATCTCTTCTTTCTTGGTTTTTATCATTTAATTTTCTTCTAATTTGAAATATATCCGAATAACTTTTATAATATTTCTTTAATTTTTTATCAAATTTTTCAAGTTCTGATATGTTTCCATCTTCTTCTAATTGGATACATATTTCAGTAGTATACTTCATTTCATTTCTCATTTTTTCTAACAAATTATCTAATCCTTTTACAGTATATATATCAATTATCAACTGATAATAAAGCATGCATCAAACAACATCATATATGATCCCTGCGATTCTTTCCAGATATAAGGAGAATTCTATCTAAATTTAACAAAACTAATAGTTTTACCTTAGTTTCGATTTCCGGTTTATCTTCTTAGAACAGAGTGACCTTCAAGCTCCTGGATCTGCAAATTATTCCTTTAATGGCTTCCTGCCTACAAGGATCCTTGCTATTCCAGCTTATGCTCTCACTGTATCTTTTCTAAGGATTCAAAACTATAGATCTTAAATAAGGAAAACTCTTCTTTTGTTAAAGTAAGAGAGAAATTCTTCCTTTCAATCTATCAAGAATCTATGGGAAAAGTAGTTTAAAGATTCATATCTGTTTAAGAGGATTGGAATATGAATGATAATATCAAAGTATTATTGATATCAAAAGATTTGGTACAAGATCAAACAGAATATTTGGCTTTCTCACAAGTTGAGTGCTTAATATTTTTCTCTACAATTCGTTCTGTTTTTTCCTTAGCCCAAAGGCCTCTATTTATACATCTAATTGAGGCAAGAATTATTGGCCTCTTACATCATTGCATTCGTCATATACCACTAAACAATTAGTGCTTTGAAATTAAGAACCTCCTGGTCCCTCCATTAGAGTCACATCTTCTTTATATCCTTGTCTTGGTATGCAGCTGGCTTCCTTCAATCACATCTTCCTTATCTCTTTGGAATCTGCTTTTTGATTTTGTTGGCAAGTGGGGCACTCTCTGGCTTCACATGCTCTTTGTAAGGTAGATATGCATCCTGGCATCTGATGTGTGTCAAATTTGTTGATATAATCTTTAAGTACTTCGGATTTTTGCATTCCATCATTGGTAAGTAGAGTATATCCTTCATATTGACATAAACATCTAAATATATGGATCTTCCCTGAGCATACTTGGAAACTTCAGATCATCAAACTTTTCAAGTTCTTTAAAATTTTTATCTGGATAAATTAAATCCAAATATCCATAGTCAGCCATCAATTTTACTATTGTTAGTTCGGATCCTTTCATCATTATTATTCTTGGGTAAATATGATCACCTGGTGAAATGAAATATGAATCAGTTGGTTGTATTTCATATATCATTTTGGTAATCATTTTGTATTCGTCTTCTTTTGGAGACAAAGGGACTTCGTCTTCCTCATCTGGTTGTATCCTGATGGATTTAGAATGTCCTTCATTAATAATGATCTTCTTGGGACTTTGAATAGTAATATCCTTTTTTGGTCCACTGCTGTTTCCGCTTGGTGGATCACTCCGTATTTGTACCTGTTTGGTATCAACCTGTTGGTATCCAATAGTATCTTTGATATCTTTGGTATCTGATGATCTTAATTGAGCTTTAACAGCTTCAATTTGATCAATAATATCATTTGTAACTTTCATATGTGATGAACTTATATCCATCATAATATTAATATTATGTTGTAATATTTCGTTCATCTGATCCATCCCATATTTGATATCTTCAGCTTCATCCTTGGCATAAAGAGCCATGGCTTTAAGCTCATCTAGTATCTTTATGGTGTTATCCATCTGCAAATTGAATATTTCTGCTTAAAAAATCTGCAAGAAAATTGTTAATCCCTTTAATATAGATAATCTCAAAGTTATAAAATGATAAATATGTTTGCCATCTGTGCAATCTTCTATATTGGGGTTCCATTGGTAATTTATTCCTGACTAATCCTGCAACTTGAGAATTATCAGTTTCAACAATGAATTTCTTAGATAATAAGAATAATGAAAACTTTTTATTCCTCTAATAATTGCTAATAATTCTTTTTCATGTGTAGTATAGTTTATTTCAGCTTGATTAAAGGTTCCACTTGAATATCTGCAAATTTCATTTAAATCTGTTTTTAATATTGCTGCCCAATATTTATCTGAGACATCAGTATTAACAATTAAATTATCTTTTTCATCTGGTAATCTGAGTTTTGGTAAATTTTTACATTCTTCTTTTAATGATTTAACTATTTCTGTATGTTCATTATTCCATCCCTTAATATTTGTTTTTCTAAGTAAGATTTATATCTTATGTCTCTTTTTTGAAAGATTTTCAATAAATCCTTCAGAATAGTTTAAACATCCTAAGAATTTTTGTATTTGTTCTTTGGATTCTAATTTATTTGGAAAACTACTTATCTTTTTAAATATATGAGTTTGTAATTTAATTCCTCTATTATTTATTGTTAATCCTAGAAAATCAATTTCTTGTTTTTCTATAATAGCTTTCTTTTTGGAAATGACAATTCCTTCTTTTTTACATTCATTTATGAATTGTATTAAATGATTTCTATATTCTTCTTTATTATTGGAACATATCAATATATCATCTACATATACAATTAGAAATTTATTAAATTTTCTAAATATATCATCCATTTTTCTTTGATATATTTGAGGTGCATTTTTCAATCCAAACGGCATAACTAGCCATTCATATTTGCCTTGAGGTGTACTAAAGGCTGTATATTGTATACTATCTTCTTCCATTTTTATCTGCCAAAATCCTAATTTGCAATCAAATTTAGAATAATATTGTTTCCATTTTGCAAGGTTTATAAGAACTTTTTTATTTGGTAAAAAGTATCCATCAAATTTAGTATATTTATTTAATTCTTTGTAATTTATAACCATTCTGGCTTTTCCTCTAACTTGCTCAGAATGTTTCATTACCATAAAGGCTGGACTACTATGAGGTCCATTACTTGATCTAATAAGTTTTTGTTCTAATAATTCTTTTATTTGAATATTGAATTCTTGTGTATCTTGTATAGTATATCTCATTGGCCTTACTCTTATAATCACATTTTCTATTAATTCTATTTTTGCTTTAGGATGGTATGGTTTCCAAAATATCAATGGGTTTTCTCCATAAACTTTTTCTAATTGTTCTATAATTTTTTCTATACTTATTTCTACTCCTGTTTTTAGGATTTTCTTATACATTATTCTTTTATTTCTTATTTCATTTTGTATAATTGGTTTTTTCTCCCATCTATCACCACGCTGGGCTGGCTGAACTCTGTATGGTCTAAATTCTCTTAGTATTTTCAATAAATGTCCGCAAGGGGTTTGTAACATAATCATATAATTATTTTGTTTATAATATTGGAACTGTTGTATAAAGTCATTTCCTAATAATATATCACATTCTAACTTATCATAACTATATGTCTTATTGATTATTATTTGTTTACTTCCAAGTATTATACTAATCTTATCAGCACTATGTATTATCTGGGTTTCTTCTCCTGTAACTCCTATTATTTTTATTTTACTTTTATTTTCCCATGTTTTGATTAAGAAGTTTTTAAATATAGTTATATCACTTCTTGTGTCTATTAAAGCACAAGTTGTTATATCTGTTTCTATAATAGTAACTTGTATATATACTGCTAATGGAAAGCTTATTTGATTATTCATCCTTATTACATAATATATTTTGTCATTTATGAAATATATATAATCCTTCTCTTTTTATACTATAATCTTCAAATCCATTTAAGAAACTCATTCCTAATAATATATGAGGGTTAATATTCATGCTTTCATCTATATAACATGGCACTATCAGGTCAATTCCTCCTATTTTTATAGGTACTTTAACTTCCATTTCTGTAGTATGTATTTGTCCATCAAAATTTACATATCTATATGGTTCTTTTTTATAAGGTACTAAACCTTTATTTCTTATTGAAGTTATATGGCATTCACTAGCTCCTGTATCTATTAATATATTTGATCCTGATATTATTTCTCTTCCATTGAAATATTCTCCATTTATTTTCATATTTCCTGTATTCCTATGTAGTTTCATTTCTCTTGTATGACTATTTTCTCCTAATAATCTAGGTATTCTAAGACTTGTTGATCTTTTAATCAATTTTCCATCTTTAAATATTATATTCTTATCAGGGTATTCTTCTTCCCTAAATTCTATTATATCAGGTTTATCTGTTGATATCCTAAATTCGTATTCCTTTGGAATCAAATTTACCTGTTTATTTGGTTCTATAATTTTACTAATATCTTTACATTCTTTATGGACTTCTATATATGATTTTTTAGAATAAATATTCCCATAATTAGAATTAGTAAATGTATATAAAGCTCTATATTCAATAGTCATAATTTGGTCTCCTGGTTGCATTATATCATTCCTATGTAATTTAAAATGCAATCCTAAGACTTCATTAAAGTTTTTATCTTTTAATGAAATACAATATTTTGGGTAACAAGTAAATATCAATTTCTTATATGCTAAATTTCCTTCTATAGTCCCTAAATGACTATCTCTTGAATTTATTATTCTTCCATCATGTAGACTCACTGTTAAGGGTGAATCTATTCCTTCTCTAAATAAGGATTTAAACATTATTTGTATTCATACTAAGTAAACATATTGAATCTTTTCACTTTGTCTTTTATTAATTTTTTATAATAATTCATCAACTGTATTCTTTGTTAAAAGATTTAGTTTATGTGTTCCTTGAGTTGTTCTAACATCTATAGTTTTTTCAATCTTATGGTATTCATTTATAACTATTTTTTTTTCTTTTCCATATTCTATCAAAGATTTCCCATTTTCCAACTTTTAAATCTAAAGATAATTTTTGTAATTTTCTGAATTTATTATTATCAAAAGTTACTTTTAATTCATATCCTTCTATTCCTTCGTATTCTTGTATTTCTATATTATCCTTTTCTATTTCTTCAATCTCTTTATTCGGATTCTGATTCATTTTCTTCTGATTCTGTTTCACTTATAAATACTTCTTGATCATAGTATTGTTCAATATCAGATATTTCACTTAATTCATCTTCTATTTCTAAATATTCCTTTTGTAATATTCTAACTTTCTTTTTATTATAATCTGGACTTATATGTCCTATCTCTCCACAATTCCAACATTTGCATTGACTTTTATCTTTTTTATTATAGGTTTTATTCTTTTGTTGTTTATTTGGATTGAATCTCCTCTTATAATATCTTCTCTTAGGCTTTGTATATTTTTTCCTAAAATTTCTGAATTTTGTAAATCTTTTATTTTTATGTTTTCTTTTAATATTTTTCCTTTCAGGATAACATTCCCATTGTGTAGGTTTTTCCATATCTTCACAACATTTCCTTGTTAACTTTCCTGATCTTTTTAATAATTGTCTTTGTTGACATATATATGCAAGTCTATCAAATAGAAATTTTATCTTTGATCCTAAGGATCTTGGTATTCCTAGATTGTCTTTTATATATTTTTCAAATTCTATTTTAAAATATATTCCCCATATTCCAGGTAATTTAGTATAGTACATATCTAAATATACTTCCTGATTTTCATTACTATAAAATTGTATATAGTAATAATTTTTAAATTCACAAGTGTATTATTTTATTTTACACATATCACAAATTGTTAAATTTATTAATTTTATTCTAGCATTGTCTTTTTCTCTTTTTGCTTCATCTTGAAAATTTCTAATCCATTCTTCTCCTAAGAATTCATTTTCAATATATGCTACTAATCTTTCTATTCCTTCTTTATCCGATTTTATTATTTCTGTTTGTATGTTTCTTTTCATTAATAATCTTGTATCATCATTAACATCTTCCCACCAATTCCTTACATTTCATTCAAATGATGCTATTAAGTAATCTATTCTTCTGTCTGTACTTTCCCAAGTATCATCTTTGTTATATAAAAAGAATAGTATCATTGAATCTGCCCAAGTTAGTAAGGCTTTCTTTGTATCTATTTTACAATCCAAATCTAATTTTGTTCCTCCATGGTTAATTGGTTTATCATAATTTTCATTTAGTTCAAATCTATCTTTATATTTATTTCCTCTAGGTGGTTGTCTATTTATTATTTTATCATAGAATTGTTTATATGGTTTATTATATATAGGTGCATAACTTTCATCTGGATCAATCTTTTGATTAGATGTTTCTGCTGGGGTAGGTCCTTCTCCAGTATTCATTAAAAATTGGTATTCATCTATATTTTCTAAATTTAGTTGATCAAAATTTTCTATTAGTAAATCTAATTCTTCATTCATCTTTCTCTTCTTGTATTTCTTCTATATTTTTTCTTTTTTCTAATGATTTTTTATAATTTTCTTCATCTTCTATTATTTTTGGTAAAATATATTTTCTAAAATAATCATCCATACTACCTGCTTCTATTACTAAGTTTTCTTGTTTTATATGCTTTTTCCTATCCTAGACATTTCTTTTTCTATAAGTTTTTTATCTATTTTCTTGTCTTGACATTTATTACTTTCTTTTAATTCCCTAATTTCTATTTTTAATATATTTAATTCTTCTTTTATTTCATTCCTTAAATTTTGTACATCAGTTATTAACATTTTTATTAATATTTTTAAGTCTTCCATATGATTATCTTTTCTTTGATTGGTTAAAATGGTATATTCTGCATTCAGTATCTTTACAATCTTTTATAATCTTATCATACTTTTGTTTTTTGTTTTCATCAATTGTAAGTCTTTTTAATTCTTCAAAATAATTTGCTCTTTCTTTATATTTTTCCTGTTTTAATTTCAATATCTGTTTTTCTTGATATTTTGTTAATTCTCCAGGGGTTAATAATTCGTCTAGTATTAGATGATTAATTATTTTTATTCTTTTTAAATTTTTATTCAAATTATTTTTCATTAGGTCTTACTTTTGATTGACTTAGATAGAATAGTTGGCATTCGATATCTTTTGATTCTATTGCTTTCTTATTAAATAAGAATTTTTCATGTTCTGAAGTTGGAAGTCTTGTTAGATTTTTATAATATCTAGCTTTTATTCTAAATTTTTCTTGTTTTAATTTTAATATTTGATTTTCTCGATTATTTGTCAATCTTTGATCTAGTATATTTTCTATTTGTTGATGTAATTTTTGTACTGAATTATAATCTCTATCGAGTTTTTCCTTAAATTTTTCTATATTAAACATTTTCTTATCATGAAAATTCATTATTTAATGTTAGTTCTTGTATTTTTTCTTTACAATGTAGTATAATTTCTTCTTTGTCAATTTCTTTACCAATTTTTTCATACATGTATTCATCTATTATAGTTCCTATTATTAGTTTATCTAATATTTGCTATCTTATTTCTCTAGGTAATTCTTTAACTATAATTAATGTTATCATTTTTAATTTTTTAGGAAATGGTTCAATTATATAGTTTCCTTGATCATCTTCTAACATATAATACCAATCTGTTTTGGTAATTATAACTTCTTTATTTTTAGTCATATTTTCTTATTTCTTTTTCGATTAAATCATACATATGTTTTTCATAGATTTCTAATATCATTTCACAAGTATACATATCCCTTACAATGTCTAGTTTTATTTTTTCAATTATAAATTGTTTTATCTCTATAGGTAATTTTTCAAGTAATTTTAATGTAATTGTTACACTTTCATTATTTAATATTGGTTTTATAATTATTATGTTAAAATCTTCTCTTATTATATGATATCTATTATCTATATCTTTAATTTTCATTGTTTTTAATTGTGGTATATGTTATTAAACACTTCTATCATTATATATGTATGTTTAAATTCTTCAATCAATATATTTTTAACTATTCTTTCCCTTAATTCTAAAGGTAATGTCCTGATTAATCTTAATATTTCTAATATTTCTCTTATATCTTTGCTATAAGTTCCTATAATATTATCTTCTTCAAAATAACCACAAATATCAATACTATATATCATCTTATATCTTAATCTATTTATTCTTATTCCTGTAATTTCTAATTTCATAAATAGCTCTTATGATTTTTATAGATTTTATGTGGGTATTTTATAGTCCTTGTGGCTCTATGGCTCTGATACCAATAAAGGGGGTGCTACTATGAGCGAACAAAAATCTAAAAATCTAATAAACTTTAAAATCTAATAATCTATAAAAAATGTGTCTTATAATGTTTCTAATAAATTTTCAAAATCTAATAACATCTGAGAATTTATAATTTCAAGATCTGTTATTATATCCATATTTGGATTAAAAGGTATTTCATATTTAGAAATATTCTTTTTCCTTATCTCTAATTTATCTATAATATCTTGTATGTCTTTTATTATTATAGATCTTACTATTCTTTTAGTAAAATTTTCTATCATATTTTCTTTAAAACATTTTAATATTTTTTGAGATGCATTTAATTGTTCTTGATATCCAATCTTATCAAATTCATTTTCAAATTCAATTTCCTTTTTATTTTTAGCTATCTTTTTAATTTTATACGGTCCTCTTTTAGTTCTAGGTTTTTCATAATTTTTGTTAGTCATTTTAAAATATAGGACTTAGTTGTATTCTTTTCTTATCTTGAAAGCTTTGGTTGCAATTATTGTTTTTAAGGATATTTTAGGTAGTTTATATGGTTGAATAGGGAAATGGGGTATTTTCGAAAGGCTATTGGTTTATTTTGGGTATTTTCAATAATTTCCCCTTCAACTTCCCCCATTTCCCCTAAAACCTCCCGCTGCAGTCCGCCGTTTGCCGTCGCCACTACCACCGTTACGCCGCCATTGTCTCTCTTTCTCTCTCCATATCTATATTTGCTTTCTCTATGTATAAATACATATAAGTGTATGTTCAATAAATTGCCCTGCTAATTTGTGTATTTGCGCCCGTGTGTGAAAATGTGTGAGAGCAGGTGTCAGAGAAGAAGCTGTCAAATGAATGGGAGAGATCAAGTTATGTTCCAGAAGCTCGTCCTCAATATTTCCGTCGATGAGAGTGGAGATCGTCTCACCAGAGCTACTAAGGTATTACTTAACCCACTGTAATCCTCTTGTTCCTACCATTTTTAATTCAGTGTTTTGAAATGACTTTTAACTTTAAAAAAAATAAAAAAAATTACAAATAGTTATGATTTATATTTTTAATTTTTTTTTTTGGGTGGGGGGCTTTGAGGAATTTTTATATTTGAATTTTAAAGTGGAGATCTGATAATTGTGAACGTTCTTGTTTCATATTCAATCTAAATTGTACGACTTGACCACGATTTGAATGTTTTTGTTGGCCATAAGTTGCTTAATTAATATGAAAGACTCTGAAATATATATATTTTTTCTAAATATCTTTCCATGCACTGTAGATAATTGTTTTTTATATAGTTTTAGGGACGTATTTACATTCAAAAGTTTGTGGTTAAGTTGCTTAATTAATGATCTTGTGATGTATGCCTTGAGTATTTTTATGGATTTGAAAAGTTTATATTATGCAGAGCAGCAGAGGAATTTAAAATGGCTGCAACATCGGCATGTGTAGTGGGAAATGGTTTATCTACAAACAGCACTCGAACAAGTTTGAGCAAGGAAATTTATGAAAATCAGTTTCTCCAATCGACGCTCCTTCCATCATTGATTAAGACATCAAAAATAATCACAGTAAGAGCATCAGTGGATCAAAGGCCAAATGAAGGAAGAAGAGCCTTTCTAAAATTGTTGCTTGGAAATGCTGGACTTGCCACTCCTGCAATACTAGGCAATGGGAAAGCTTTTGCTGATGAGCAAGGTGTTTCTAACTCAAGGATGTCTTACTCGAGATTTTTGGAGTATCTGGATAAGGATTGGGTGAGAAAAGTAGACTTGTTTGAAAAGGAACCATAGCAATAGTTGAGGCTATCTCTCCGGAGTTGGGTAACCGAGTGCAGAGAGTTCGTGTACAACTCCCAGGACTCAGCCAGGAGCTCCTTCAGAAGTTCAGAGAAAAGAATATTGACTTTGCAGCCCACAATGCTCAAGAGGACTCTGGTTCTCTTTTATTTAACTTGATTGGAAACTTGGCCTTCCCTCTTATCTTGAATGGGGGTCCTTTCCTTCTCTCAAGACGGTCCTCTGGAGGAATGGGCGGTCCTGGTGGGCCAGGTATTCCTCTTGCCTTTGGTCAATCAAAGGCTAAGTTCCAGATGGAACCAAACACTGGTGTAACATTCGATGATGTAGCTGGAGTAGATGAAGCAAAGCAAGATTTTATGGAGGCTGTAGAGTTCCTGAAAAAGCCTGAGAGGTTTACTGCTGTGGGTGCGCGTATCCCTAAGGGAGTTCTGCTCGTGGGTCCTCCAGGTACTGGAAAGACGTTGCTAGCCAAGGCAATTGCTGGGGAGGTGTTCCATTTTTTTCAATATCAGGTTCGGAGTTTGTTGAGATGTTTGTTGGTGTTGGTGCCTCACGAGTCCGTGATCTTTTCAAGAAGGCCAAGGAGAATGCTCCCTGCATTGTATTTGTCGATGAAATTGATGCTGTTCGGTGTCAAAGGGGAACGGGAACTGGTGGTGGAAATGATGAAAGGGAACAGACTCTGAACCAGCTTTTGACGGAAATGGATGGTTTTGAAGGGAACACTGGTATTATTGTAATTGCAGCAACTAACCCGTGCTGATATTCTTGACTCTGCATTGTTGAGACCTGGAAGATTTGATAGACAGGTAAAGATACATTTTATGTCTGACTCTAATTTTAATGTTCCTATGCTTATGCACTTTTGAATCTTCGTACAGGTAACTGTTGATGTCCCAGATACTCGTGGAAGAACAGAGATCTTAAAGGTCCATGCTGGTAATAAGAAGTTTGATTCTGATGTATCTCTTGAAGTGATAGCCATGAGGACACCTGGATTTAGAGGAGCAGATCTTGCTAATCTCTTAAATGAGGCTGCTATTCTGGCAGGTCGACGTAGAAAGCCCACAATCTCATCTAAAGAAATTGATGATTCAATTGATAGGATAGTAGCCGGAATGGAAGGGACAGTTATGACAGATGGCAAAAGCAAAAGTCTCGTAGCATACCATGAAGTAGGCCATGCCATCTGCGGGTAAGTGCTGTAAAGAATTTCATCTATAGATTTTATTTTTTATTTTTATACATTAGCAATTTGGTATTTTTATCATCTTGCTTTTTAGATGTAATAGTTAAATCTGGAATCAATCTTATCCTGTGGTTTTGTCTTCTGTTGTTTGTGAGCTGTGACCTGTAAACTAAATTCTCTGGCTGTCTTGCTATTACAAACCTGGCCACACCCTAGGCTCCTTATGTTACAGTTATTGCAAATCATGGCTTTCTCACACCTAGCGAACATCTTACTTGACCAAACCTACATGCATTTCAGGACAAGCGTTTGCTGGGCTGAGTACTTGAAATTTTGCAATGACTATTGACTAAACTCCAAAAAATAAATAAAAATAAAAATTCCTGTCTTGGTTAAACACAGGCTGGGCTTAATGCATGTGGCAGTTTAGTATCTGGAATTTAAATAACGCTCTACTGTTATGTTAGTAGAAGTATAAATGAGAAGTTAAATATGCTTTACTTGGGAATGCATGTGATTACACTGAAAATATAACCATTTATTAGTTCTGCTTCCTTTAGCTACCACAACAAACTCAGCCTTCAAATAAATTTGGGATCAGCTATAGGAATCCTTCTTGGTAATTCCTGCATTTACCGAGATATTTAAGGTAACTATTATTAGCAACTACTACAGACCAAGATCATTTTTAATCTACACCTCTCTCCTAATTTATATACCAAAATCGCATCACGCTTACGAACGAAGGCCTCTTTAAATTGGTGCAAATTACGACCCAAGGACCTAAGTCATCCTTCTTTTTCCTGGGCATCACCTGCACTTGTTGGTATATATTCTCATTTCTTATTTTATACATCTTATTATGACCCGGCATCCATCTTAACATCTTCATTTCTGCTATATTCATTTTATGAGCATCTCTACCATTAACAGCTCAACACTCAGAGCCATAAAACATAGCCGATCTAATTAGTGTTCTATATAATATGCCTTTTAACCCTAGCTATTGTTCTGGAATAAAAGCTGTGTTTTTTTCCCCCGATCATGTCTGTCTGAGTTACTTATAATATGAAAGTTCAATTCATATACTTCAGGGTATAGATTCTTGATTTCTTCCCAAAAGCAAGTTCTGCATACTATATTCTTTGTTTTTAATATACATGCAGAACGCTAACTCCAGGGCACGATCCTGTTCAAAAGGTCACTTTGGTACCATGTGGTACTATATTGAGCATTAAATTGAAATCAATAAATGTTTTTTCTCTGACCATTAGGTTTTTAGATGAGGTTGTTAAATATTGGCCAATAGTGAAAATTATAAATGTGCCATATACGGATAACTTGATGTTGGGATGGAGAACGAAAGCTGCATGTTTTTTATGCTGTCGCAAAATTCATATAGTACAGTTTATGAAAGTCGATGTTGAAATACAGAAAAAGAAAATTAAAAAATTAAACATTGATTTATTGATTTTCAAGCTTATTTTAGGCTTATGTTTATAAATAACTGTGTCTCGTAAAGTCGTATGTGGTCACAAGCAATTTGGGAAAATCAGAGAGAACACCTAAATGAACGATTTGAGGATAGTAATTAAATGCGGTATCACTAATATGCAAATCTCCATTACCAGTGAAATAAATTTGATAGTTATTCAGTAAAAATTACATACTAATTTTTGGGAATCATTGTTTACGGAAATTTACCGGCGATTACTGAACTAAACGTCGTAGGAATGTTGTTGGTGGCAACACAAACTGAACATTCAGCGAAAAACGGTGAAAGAAAACATGGATCAGACTTTGCAGAGGCAACACATCTTAAATATCGTCCCTACATTTGCATCTATAGTTCTGAATGATTTTGCAATAAAGAATTTTATTTATTTATTGTAAATGATTTTGCACAAATGTATTGTATAAATTTACATTTATAGTTGTTTTTTTCCACTAGTTATAAGAAATAATCACTGTTAGTAATAAATATACCCAATCATCGGTGATAGTGGCTGATAATTTTCCTAAGTGATTTGATAAACACTTACTAAGCCAACATGTGCTTTATTGCATTTTGTCGTTTTAATGTGTTTTCTATAATTCTTTGTTGTTATAAAAGTGGAACCAAACCCCGAATACCGATTTTTTTAATTTTATTTTCAGTCTTTTGTTAAGACAATTGGGTGAGCAAGGACACAAAAGTTGATGTATTTTTCGAATTGAGCCAGCAGACACAAGGAGACATTATTTTATACTACGAGGACAAAAAAAAAGCAAAACATACGACTAAAATTACAAGTAGAGAAAATAAACGAGTCTAATGCTAGATTGATAACGAAATATAGAACATCTAGCACTGGATCTCATATGCTTTGCTTCATTGTACATGGACAAAGAGAGTTTCAGTTGATACAGTCGTAGAAGCTACATTCACGCCACTTATATTTCGAAGAGCCCACAATTCTACTCGAGGATGGAGGCTACTTTCTGGACATTGGTTGCAGCAATTTCTCCATATAAGTATCCTCATTGTTTTCATATTTATAATATATTAAATATCACATTAAGTAAGAATAATTTTTTTGACGATTTTAATGATACTACAATTCAATTTTTTCTATAATACCTTATTTTTTGTTTTTTAATATGTAATAAATATTACAAAATCATTATCATATATAAATTTCGTGTTATTAATTCTGAATCAATTAGTATTCACATTAATTTAGACTCAATGAATCTTGATTTGATGAATCTTGACCTACATAAATCTAGAGTTATTAAAATGAATTCATGTATCTAGAAATTTTAGTATGTGTTTAAATTCATGTATTAACAATGAATTCTTATGTATCAAATGTAGTATAAAAATGTTGCTCATTTGTAGTATTTCATCATCACAAAAAAATTAAATGAGTTTTGAGAAAACAATTTTCTTCCCTTAAATTTTTATCCTAAATTTTATTTTCTTTAATTTTTTTGAGACTCATCAAATCCTCCCAACAAATTGATATCAAATATTACTTTTGCAGTACTTATAAAGTATTTCAGAATAACATGTAATGCACGTTCAACTTTGACTACTATAGACCAAAAGTTGTAAAATATCTTATAAGAGATATTATGCACTTCTAATAATGAATTTATAAGCATCAAGCCAAATAAGTTAAATTAAGTCTTCTTAGTAACCACAAAAACCATTCTTCTGGATCAAAAAATAAAAATAAAAATAAAAAATCTTCTGGAAACGGAAATTCAGGCCATATTTCATAAGACTGGCTAAGATTTACACTGAAGTTATGCACACTTTATCCTATTTTTATTTTCTTAAGAAAATCTCAGCATTCTACTAGAAAGTGGGAAAGTATTGGTGAACAATGAAGTCTCCAAAAATTAATTATATATTTTGGATTATTTGAATATGAAAGCTCCATTTGTGGAAAAACTTCCACAATTTCCACAATAAAAGATAAGGAAAAATCTCAACATCCAATGGAATAATTTTTCTAGTTTCATTGTCAAGCAAAGTTTGTTTTATTTTTGGAAAAAGTGAATATCATAATGGTTAGATGCTACAATTCATTTATTTCAATAATACAATACCTTACTTTTCATTTTTCAATATGTAATAAATACTACAAAATCCTTATCATGTATGAATTTTGTATTATTAATTCTCAATTAATTAACATTCATCAATAAATTTTGATTTGAAAAATCTTGACCTGCATAAATTTAGAGTTATTATAGATAAATTTATTTTCATTCATGTAACTAGAAATTTTAATAGGTTTTTAAATTCATTATTAACAATTAATTCTTATGTACCAAATGTAGTATAAAAAGATTGCTCACTTGTAGTATTTTATCATCACAAAAAAATTAAGTCATAGAAGTTGAATTTTGAGAGTACAATTTTCTTCTCTTAAATTTGTATTCTAAATTTTATTTTCTTTAGTTCGTTTGAAATTCATTAAACTCTCCCAACAAATTGGTATCGATTATGACTTTTACAGTACTTATAAAGAATTTCAGAATAACGTATATTGCACGTTCAACTTTAACTAGTATAGACCAAAAGTCATAAAATATATTATAAGAAATAATAAGCACTACTAATAATGAATTTATAAGCATCGAGCTAAATAATTTAAATTAAGTGTTCTTAGTAACCGCAAAAACCTTTTTTCTGGATATCAAAATAAAAAATAAAAATCTTATGGAAACGGAAATTCAGGCCATATTTCATAAGACTGTCTGAGATTTACACTTTTAAGTTATGCACACTTTAAATTATTTTTATTTTCTTAAGAAAATCTCTGCATTCTACTAGAAAATGGGGGAGTATTGGTGGAGAATGAAGTCTCCAAAAGCTAACAATTTCTTTTGGATTATTAGAAGAATGAAACCTTCATTTGTGGAAAAACTTCCACAATTTCCACAATAAAAGATAAGGAAAAATCTCAACATCCAATGGATTAATAATTTTTCCAGTTCCATAGTCAAGCATAGTTTATTTTATTTTTGGAAAAACTGAAGTTCATAGTGGTGTGATGAGCACCACTCCCTTGAGATAAACCCCAACCAACACGTTAACCATAAATTACCTTATCTTACTTAAGCTTCATTTTTTATATATACACACACACTTACGCTTGTATCAAACTCGTCATTACCAGTCCCCTCCCAATTATCTTTATGCATTTCAAATTAGCCATGGCACAGAATGTCATCTTTATGTTGCTGGCAATAGTCTACTTGCTTATCAACATTGTTGCATCTCTAAATAGCTCCACTGATGAGTATGCTCTTCTAGCTTTCAAATCTCAAATAACTTCTGATCCAAATAAAATCTTGGAAAAAAATTGGTCATGGGGAACCTCGTTCTGCAATTGGATTGGCATTACTTGTGGCAGGAGACATCAAAGAGTTATGGAGCTCAATTTAGCAGATATGGGTCTAGGAGGTACTATTGCTAAAGAAATTGGTGAACTCCCTTATTTGAAAACCTTAATTATTAGCAATAATAATTTTCATGGGTTTATCCCTAATGAAATTGGTAACCTCAGCCAGCTTCAAGAAATAGAGATGCAGTGCAATGAGCTAACTGGTTCTATTCCACCAACTTTTGAATTTCTTGAAAATCTTTCGAAGTTAAATATCTCCCATAATGGGCTCACCGGAAAAATTCCTAACAGGATTTTCAACCTCACTTCTCTGATTGAAATAAGTTTTGGAAACAATAGTCTCTCAGGAAGTCTACCTATGGATATTTGCTTCAATCTTCCAAAGCTAGAGAGGCTAAGGATTTCAATGAATCAAATGAGTGGCAACATTCCTCCAAGCTTGGGAGCTTGCATGAACCTTAAATTGCTTTCTCTGTCGCTCAATAATTTTTCCGGAAGCATTCCAAGGGAAATAGGGAAGTTGTCAAAGCTTCAAGTTCTCTATCTCGGAGCAAATAATTTGATAGGTAAGTTTAAAACGTTGTTCATATACGTACATCTCCCACTTCACTAGATAATGTATTCCAAAAATTTTGACAATTGACAAGAATTGTTGTCCCTTCACATCATAAACCATACTCTTACATGCATAGTGATCTGCGTGTTGACGCCCATGGAGTATGTCCTTTTACATAGCTTCACTAAAAGTTATGTGCATAATAATCCCTAAATCCTCGATTGTGCATTTTGTAAAATGTGTTTCAGCATGCAGATCCTTTTCCAATAAGTATTAGAAATACATCATAAAAACATCAAATCCAACATACCCAATCAACTTTTTTTTGAGATGGATACTACTAGTGGCTAGCCACATCATAATGTTTAGTCAGTACTTTATAATCTTTCATTAGATGTATTTTGTGTTAATTCAACCTGCGATATTTTAAAATCTATATATTTAAATGGATTGAAAAAGAAAATGAAATTGGAAAAGTATCAGCTCTTGTATTACTAAATTTGGAGGCCAACGGTACGTAAGCTTTGGAGTTCTAAATAATATTATATTAAATTCAATGCTCTAAATAGCACATCAAGGTTAAGCTTTGGAGTTCTACGAGCCTAAACGGGTAGTACAAAAGTGTACTATATGGAAAATTATTTTAGTGTACATCAATAATTTTCCACCGGCATACAAAAGTGTACTATATGGTTAGGTGATAGTGCCAGCTTCATGTCTAAACGCACCTTTAAGAACATTTATTATTTTTTTAGTTTCATGACAAAAATTTATATCAAGATTCTAAATTTAAAATTTTTGTTACAATAAAGATTTTTATGCCGGTGGAAAATCGAAATGAACTTCGGGTTACCACCCAGGCATTTTACACTGTTTTTCATAAGAAGTTTTTCAAATTGTATTCCATCTTCCAAATATTTATTAGAAATACATCATGTAACAGTAACTCCGTGGGTGGTTACTTAATTATCAAATTCAAATTAGTAGGTACTTCTTCTTTTTTATTAGATTTTTTTTTTTTAATTTAACATTTGATATTTTAAAGTCTATATGTCCAAATGGATTGACAAGAAATATTCCAAATGAAATTGGAAAGCTATCAGCAATTGAATATCTAGATTTGGGGTCTAATGATTTGAGTAGTATGTAACTACATCTCTTAAACTTATGTTATTTATTAAATCGAGTGTTCGAAAAAGTATAAAGTTTGACTAGACATCAAGGATAACATTCTAGCTTTCACGAGCCTAAACTCGCCAACTTGTAAAGTGTAAAGTGTGGTTAGGTGGCAAAGCTAATCTTCTTGCTTAGACACACTTTTTATACCACAACTTTAAGCATAAAATTGTCATGTATAACAAAGATTTTTATGCCGGTGGAAAATCTAAATGAACTTTAGGTTTCAACCTATGCATTTTACACTCTTTTGGCAAATATTTTTCAAAATGAGCGGTATATTCAAAATAATTATTAGAAACACAGCATAATCACATCAAATCCTAAGTACCCAATATGATTATACTTGCTAAACTTTTCAATATTAATTGAATTTAGTTTTTTTATTATTTTTAATTTCTTAGTTTCAGGACCTAGGATGCAATATCAGTTATGAAAACTTTAAATTTAAGACGGTCACCCTTAACAAAGATTTTTATGCTCATACATATCAAAAAAAAAAAAAAAAAAAGATTTTTATGCTCATGGGAATCTAGATGAACTTTAGGCTATCTCTTAGTCGATTTACACTCTTTTTGCAAATAATTTGCAGCTTGTATGACATTTTTCAAATAATTATTAGAAACATATCGCGCAACAACAACTTCGTAGTTACTTAATCATCAACTTCAAATTAGTTGGTACTCCCCCTCTACCATAAGATCTATTTTGTGTTAATTTAACATTCGATGAACTCTAGGTTTCCACCTATGAATATTACACTCTTTTGACAAATTGTTTTCATAATATATGGTAATTTCAAAATAATTATTATAAATGCACCGTGCAACAATAACTTCATAGGTTCTTCACATCAAAATCAAATTGGTTTGTACTTCTTCTACTGCATTACATCTATTTTGAGTTCGTTTGATATTTTTAAATCTGTATGTTTAAATGGATTGACAGGAAATATTCCAAATGAAATTGGAAACCTTTCGGCACTTGTGGAGTTACATTTTGTGGAAAACAGTTTAACTGGTACATAACTAGATCTCCTAAACTTGTTTTATATATTAAATTCAGTATTATGAAAAACTTAAAAGTATGAAGAGTCATCAATGCAAAACTTCGAGATGTTACAAGCCTAAATGTGCTAGGCATTACAAGGATTCATGCATGGAGGATCCTTTTAGAACACTCATTAAATATATTTCAATTTTTTTATTTAGTCGTGACAAATATTTATAACAAAAATCTAAATTTAAAGTTCTCATATATAACAAAGATTTTAATGTTGAAGTAAAATCTTAATGAAATTTAGTTTACCCCTGGCATTTTACAATTTTTGAAAAATGGTTTTCGACATGTAGCACTTTCTAATTAATTATTAGAAATACATCACACACTTTTCATTGGTAATTTAATTTTATTATTTTATTTATTTATTTTTGTTAGTTTGAGGACCCAAATTCAACTTCATTTAAAATTAATGGTTAGGCATTTCTTTGTTAGCAGCAAATATGAGCTTTGTACTTTGGAATATTTTGATTAAAACATTATAAAAGTTATGAGAGTGTTTCTTTTACAATTTTTTAACGTAAAATGTTTCTGCGGAATTAACGACTTCTCAACCTAGATCAATTATTCAATATTCAATTGCAAATCAGGGAATTATTGATTTTCAAAATTCACAGGTATTTTAAGAGTTAACTAGATTTAGGTTAATTCTTTATTCTCATATATTGTTTAATATTCTAAATTAATTTATACATTAGTAATTATAAAATCATTCTTAGTTTAAAAATAAATACTAGAGCCACCAATATTTGAATATAATATTTTGATTAAATTTAACTGATCTCTTTACTTTCAGAATTAACATTCAATAATTACTTTTTGAAACTTTAAATATTTTAATTTTGATTTTTGATTTTTGTTCTAAAATGTATTCACAGGAAGCATCCCATATGGAATTGGAAACTTATCAGGACTTGAATATTTATATTTGAGTGATAATATCTTAACAGGAAAACTGTCTATTATTTATTAGTACTTTTGGAATTCATTAATTTGAGTGCGTTGATAAACACAGGTATAATTCCACATTCAATGGGCAGTTTATCAAATTTAAATGCATTGATGATTTATGGCAACCATCTTCAAGGTCAAATACCTGATTCCATCTTCAATCTCTCCATGCTACGACTACTTTCTTTTGGTGGTAATAGTTTCTCTGGCAATCTTCCATTGTCAATTGCCAATGGGCTTCCTGATCTCAAAATTCTCCTTCTTGGTGGCAATCGATTGAGTGGAGAAATTCCTGCCTCTATTTCAAATTTTTCTAAGCTTACTAAATTGGATCTTGGTGGAAACTCCTTTAGTGGACGAGTGCCCGTGAATCTTGGAAATTTACAGAACCTAGAGATTCTGAGTTTTTTGGGTAATCAGTTAACAAATGATCCTTCAATGCTGGAATTGGATTTTCTTACTTCATTGAAAAATTGTAGAAAGTTGAAGAACATACAATTGGGAAACAATTACTTTGATGGAATATTACCAAAAACCTTGGGCAATTTGTCATCTGTTGAAATATTTGATGCCGATCAGTGCGGTATTAGAGGTACCATGCCGAATGAAATTGGTAATCTGAGCAACTTGATCGGGTTAGGCATTGGAAGCAATGAATTGACAGGAAGAATTCCTGACACATTGGGTCAATTAAGAAAATTGCAAGAGCTGGATCTTAGTGAAAATAAACTAAGGGGACCAGTACCTACTGGCCTTTGCAATTTGGAAAATCTGTATATTGTAAATTTGGAGTCAAATGGACTTTCTCAACAGATACCAACTTGTTTAGGAAATCTAAACACTTTACGAAAAATTTATTTGGCTTCCAACTCATTGACTTCCACTATCCCATCCACAATGTGGACTAACAAGGAAATTCAGATATTGAGTTTAGCTAATAATTTGCTGAATGGGTCGCTGGCTCCAGAAATTGGAAACATGAAGAACATGCGAGAGTTATATCTATCAGGAAATCAATTCTCAGGTGATATTCCTAGCACTATAGGACAACTTCAAAGTTTGGAAAATCTAACATTATCAAACAATCGATTACATGGACCTATACCTGATTCGTTTGGTACTCTCATTTCATTGAAAATGTTGGATTTATCCAAGAACAAACTCGATGGTGTAATCCCCAAGGCATTGGAGACACTTGAGGACCTTGAGTATTTCAATGTTTCGTTCAATGAACTGACCGGTGAAATTCCAAATGGAGGGCCTTTTAAGAACTTTACCTCCGATTTTTTCATTGGCAATGGAGAATTGTGTGGAGCATCTCAATTTAAGGTCCAGTCATGTAATACAACTCGATTATCAAGCAATACCATATTTTTGAAGTACATTTTACCATCAATTGCTGGTGTATTAAGTCTGGCCGTTACTGTGGTTTATTTAATAAGACGTCGTTGCAAAAATACACTTCTTCCAGCTCAGTCTACTTCCTCCATCACTGTCAAGAGGATTTCATATTATGAAGTGCTAAATGCTACAAATAAATTTGGTGAAGAGAATTTGATTGACAAAGGCAGTATTGGTTCAGTTTACAAAGGAACATTTTCAGACGGAATGATTGCTGCTATTAAGATTTTTAATCTGGATTTGGAAGGTGCAAACCACAGTTTTGATACTGAGTGCAAAATATTGTGCAACATTCGTCATAGAAATCTTGTCAGGGTAATTAGTAGTTGCTCTAACCTTGATCTTAAAGCCTTGGTGATGGAATATATGCCTAATGGAAACCTTACCAAATGGCTATCTTCGAGCAACTATTTCCTAAATTTAGCTCAAAGATTGGAAATAATGATACATGTGGCATCTGCACTAGAGTATCTACATTATGGGTATCCCTCTCCAATTGTCCATTGTGATTTGAAGCCGAGCAACATACTTTTAGATGAAGATATGGTTGCCCATGTTGCAGACTTTGGCATTGCCAAGCTTTTTACTGAAGACCAGAGAATTTCGATTACCATGACGTTGGGCACCATTGGATATATGGCTCCAGGTAAATGGTTTCTTTCATCTACTTGTGTATCTGTGAAAGCTAATAGTGTAACCATGTATTACTTTTTAGTTCTTGTTTTATTTATCCATCATTTAACAATAAACTAGTTAATTTGATCCCACATCCCAATTTTGTAGAGTATGGATCAACTGGATTAGTATCAACTATGGCGGATGTTTATAGTTATGGGATTATGCTGATGGAAACATTTACGAAGAAGAAGCCAACAGATGATATGTTTGTCGGAGAGTTCACAATGAGAAAATGGGTGCTTGAATCATTCCCAGATGAAATAATGCACATAGTGGATGTCGATTTAGTGAATGCTGCTGAAGATAATATTCGAGCTAAGGAGAGCTGCTTTAAATTAATCATGGAACTAGCACTAGAATGCACGACTGATTTGCCAGAGGAGAGGCCCATTGCTAAAGATGTTCTAACACGGCTCAAGAAGATCAAAATTTAATTTTGTTAAAGCATAATTGAGGTGGAACAAGACAAAAGGTTTGCTTCTTATTGAGAACACAAAAAAAAAAAAAAAATGATTATTTGAATCAAAATCTATTTTCTTCTTTACTAGTAATCTTTAAAGCTTATTATATATTGCTATTGCAGGAAACTTTTGGCTATCATTCTGAAGATTTTTAAGCTGTGTTGGCTTCCAATGTTGTGATGCAGTGTGTTATAGCCGTTTTGAGCCCCAAAATCTATATTGCAAAGTAATTCAGTTAATGATTAAATAATTTTATACATTTAGTGTCCATAATTAGACGACGTTTAGATCTCTGGTTAATCTACAGATGTGGTGGCGTAAGAAAACATTTTGTTTTCATAAATTATCTTCATTATGTGAGAATATTGTTACCTTTTGTTCTTATCCTCTTCATTTGCCCTTGACACCAGTCATTAATACAAAGAAGCAGCAAATTATTAGTACAAATAAACACTCCAAAAATGATTATTGAATACTTACCCAAAAATGATTTCATCACTTCTTGGTAATGGCATAGACAGCATAATAATATGAATGATAAATGACTCTGGGGAGGTAGCCAAGATGCAAAGCAACACAGAGATCAAGAAATCATGCTGCATCAAAGTTTAAAAAAAGAGTAATGTTATTCATCCCCAGTGGGGATGAAAACACAGTCTAGGTATCTTTAAATGATAGGTTAATTGAAATGTGAAATTAAATGACTTATTTAATTTCACATATCATTTAATGCCACATTAACGCCATGTAGACTGTGTTTTCATCCCCAGTGGGGATGAATAGCATTACTCTTGAAAAAACCACGGGACAGAGTTTATGTTAAGTTTATACACCAAATAAAGTGATTTTATTATTCTAACTACCTCACTATTTTAATATTTAACAAAGGCAACACTAAATTATTCTTACTCACTGTTTTTCACTGCCTTTTAACTTTCTCTGTTTCTCGCATCACTCACGCTTTCTTTCTTGCATACATACAGCAAATACACACGCATATATATAGGCCGAAAGGTCGGTGGAATTATCAACTTCCTTCATCCGGAGAATTCTTCAACGGCTTTGCAATTTTCATATTTGTTGTTTCTAGAATTTTCAGTAAATCACAGTAAATATAGCAGCCATTCTGGGACACCTTCTCTTCAAGCCTGTGGCTGTGGAAAATTTTGGAATACGAATGAACAACTTTGTATTCAAGTTGGTGATGTCCTCTTCAGTTTATACACACTCATTGAACCCTTGACCTAGAGAATGGCAAAAAAAAATTATACCAACGGAGCCAGCATCGACAGCTGCCGGGTGCTGACTCCGCCAATGCTGGCAATGTTGGTTACTTGGCAAATGCTATTCATGAGGTCACTAAATCGGCTTCGGGAGTTACAGCTTTACATGCACAAAAATAAAAGAGAGAGTGGTTTCAATTTGAGCCGAGATAAAACTCATCTTCTTTCACCCCCTCAAAGCAAAGTTGATAAGAGTTAGTTTTGCTTATACCTTCAATACTTCAAAACTGTATAATTAACTAATAGTAGAAATTATTAAGCAAATCTAGTATTTTATATTAAGATGTTTAGTACATATTATTTTAATTATTAAATAACTTTTAGATTGAGTAAAAATTTAAAATAAATTGAAAATAAAAAATAAAAGGAGTTCTTTCCTTAGATTTTGCTTAAGCTCATAAAGGTTGAAACTTAACATTCACGTCTAACAATACTTTACCCTTGTTTGAATGTTAAAAAATACAAAAGCCCATTTGAAAAAGCTTTTTTAAAACTATAAACTCATCAAACTTCAGTTTTAATCACATGATTTATTGAACTCACAACTTTTATACACGTTTAAACCATACATTTCATGAAATCCACCGACTTATAATCTTGAAAAGCTTAGTCAAAATCAAGGTAAAAGTTTAGTAGGACTTTTAGCTACAACCAATCACATTATAAACAACATTAAAGAACTGAAAACAACAAATACTACACGAAACCCCATAGCATCTTCTGTTCCATCAGGAAATATGCTCAGTTTTAACATAACACAATCATTTGTACTACATTTCCACCAAAAAGAATATACAGAAGCGATGAAAACTCGTTTTACTCAACGAACATACTATACATTCCAACTTTCCAATTTAATGAACCACCATTTTACATGCTAACATATTTTTGGGGCGTCAAAAACCACAGACTACTGCAAAAACACTTGATCATAATACGAAGAGCCTTTTGTTTGCTACATACCCATTAACACCAACACGATACAATTTATTGTAGCAATAATCACGTCCCAGCAGGATGCGGAAAACTCATACTAGCTTGTCTCTGAACATGCTCGGGAATCAGCCGATAAATCAACTCAAGTGATGCTCCAGCTAACTGCAATCAGGAGAATTTGATGTTAAATAATCAATAACTGCATGCAGTATTCGTACACAAGTTGTTTTAGGCTTCTTTTAGTTAGAAGTTAATGAAGGCTTTCACGTCTTCGTTGTTTAATTCATTGATCGTCTGTCTCCCATCAACACATCAGCTGAAGACAGTCGATCCCAACACTTTTTACAAAGAAAATTAAAGCATAAAAATATCAAGGTCCATATTGCAAAGCATGAAGAGCAGTGTTTTAAATCGATTAAAAGATCCAATACCAAACAATTCTACTTTTATTCAGATTCAATTACATTACAATATGTTATGCAAATTCAAGAACATTTCT
The DNA here is from genome assembly GCA_035079005.1 of Fraxinus americana. Taxonomy (NCBI): domain Eukaryota; kingdom Viridiplantae; phylum Streptophyta; class Magnoliopsida; order Lamiales; family Oleaceae; genus Fraxinus; species Fraxinus americana. The sequence continues at coordinate 1,260,141 of CM068707.1, read as the reverse complement.
TACAAGATTAGATAAAAAGCGCCAGATAGAACAGGTGAACGTTACAAAAATGGGTAAATGGCAACCGAAGCGCCACAGAAGAGCACGATTTAAAAGAATTCTAGCTCAATTAGTTTTTATAGAAGTTCTTTGAACTCGGAAACGCAATAAACTTCCAGTTAAAATAGCTTTCAAGATAAGAGTAGCAGCAAATGGGTAACTAGGTAACAGCTCAGTCATAAATGAAACGTTTGAAATTTTCAGGCTCTAAATAGAATTAGTTTTAGTTGGAGAGGAGATTTTGGCAAAGAAAAACCATGCTCATGCTCGTTCTTAGAGGAAATGCAGCATTAATTCTAGCTTACTTGTCTTTACCCTAGTTCTTCAAATTCGGGAACACAAAAATTGATCTAGCTGAGTTTCCTTTTCAAGATAAGGATGGCAGAATCAAAAAAGGGGACAGCAATATGCTGAGGACATGTTGATATTTAAATTAGCTTAAAATTAAATTATTTTTTATTATTCTGTCATTTTTCCATAATTAAAATACTCATTTTTGAGGGTTATTATTTTGTGGATGTCATTTGGAAAAAGAATGGCATTGTTGGGCCAAGTTATTGCAATGGCTCATGTGGATGTTTAGTCCACACCCAAACCATACTCGGGAGTCTGGGACCTTTCCATCCTCATTTCTACTATCCAAAATCTTCCACACTCTGTTCATCTATCTCCTATCTGCACAATGGTTTTGTTACTAACCTCAAGAAATCATCGACACCAAAATTACAGTGAGATTCACAGCTAGTTAAATTATTATCAGATTTCTCTGGCTCTCTTCCAGTTGAGAAAGATTCAGGTTAGTTTAAATGTGTCTTTTTTTTCCCCCCGATTTTTCTTTTGTTCTGACAACTGCAGAATGGGGCTTGACCATGTCTCCAAGAGTCATCAGTGTATGACTAAAAAATGGAAAGGAAAAAATGACACGCCAGTATCCAACATGTGTCCTTGCATGTCGGCATCCTATCATGTTGGAGACTGACACTTTAGTCTCTTATGGTGTATCCATGCTTCATAGGTCCCCCCAAAAGTCCTAATAGCACATGAGCAGACGTTTTTATGGATATAATAGAATCAACATTGAAGTTCCCCTAAATGATAAGAAGAATATGACCTGCAAAATTCTAGGGATTACAATACGTGAGGACACTAACTAGATCCTCTCCATCCCTACCCCCTCATGTAAGTTGTGTGGTAAGAAAGTTTCTTCAGTTCTATGCAAAGAGATGGGTCTAAAATCAAGGATGAGCCAAGTATAGGAGCACAATTAAAATCATATAAAACAGGTTCAGCTGTTAGGTTCAAGGGTTTGCCAAAATTTAAGCCGTGGCACATTTGCTAGGTTTGACTGATATTAGTGAAGTAGAGTAACCAGAGACAACAGTGGACTGGAACCTCAAGATTTCTTTACAAATCTAAGGAGGGGGGCCTCTAGCTCCACTTGGTGGAAGAAAACAATGAAAGTACTAGCATTATTACAAAAGGAAGCACATGAAGAAAAAAAGTGTTTAGAAACCATACCTCCTGTTTAAAGTTAAAAAGAGGGGGAAAAGGGCGACCATTTGAGAGGCGGGCATTGGGTTTCCGAAGCTCGTCAAAGAAAGGATGCGCACATGCTTCTAGCTGCAGAGATAGAAACACCAATTTTATAAATTTTGTAACACATGGATAAGCATCAAAAATCATATTGTGCAGAAGATTGATACTGTTAACATTTCTATTTGGACTGTAAATTGGATTTCTTCTGGGAATGGAAGTTCTTTGGTACGAACATGAAACATCTTTGTCGAGTGGGAGGTCAAATATAAAGTCTTCATCAGTTGAAGTTAGAACTTTAGAAGAGATATACAAGACTAGACATACCGCAGTGCAGCGAAGACTTGGTGAGTACTGAAGCAACCGTGAAGCAAGATCAACGGCTTCAGGAGGCATCTGCTTATGGAAAACCTGAACCAAAAAATTCAGTCATTCACTTGTGCATTGAAATTTTATGGTACCTCTAAGAAAATAGCATGTTGCAAGTGCAGGCATACCTTGTGCCATGGATGCGCTTTAATTTGGGGAAACCTGAAATCATTATAACTTGGATTCATACATCGAATTTCTTCTCGAGTTGGCGTACCAAGAACCTATAGAGAAAGTCTTCCAATTAGTATACACGAAGAGATCATTACGGGTATAGCAATCTGATCCATAGAATAATAGAATTAGAAAGGATGGCACACCTTAATAATCTCTACAAGCTGACCAACTGCATTTTCTCCAGGAAACAGTGGCTGTAAAAAATAAAGAAAAGGAAATTATTGAAAGTAAGAAAACATGATAGAATAAAATACCACTCGGCGAAATGAAAGAACAATATAGAGGTTACAGACCTGCCCCAAAAGCAACTCAGCTAAGACACAACCGGCAGACCAAATATCAATTGCTGTCGTATATTCTGTTGCACCAAAGATGAGTTCTGGGGCTCGATAGTATCGAGAGCAAATGTAGGATATATTAGCTTCACCAGGCACCTGATTAAAAAAAAAAAAAAAAATCAGGCGACATAAAGACTAACTGAAGCAGGAGTGTTGTGATCCACAGGAAGAGATGTTAATAAACAAAATGGCATTTCAAAAATACAGGACCCTAATTAGGAAAAATTATGGGCATTGATGACAATGATGGTCAATAATTAAGCCAAATGACTGCCATCACGATTAGGGGCCCGTTTGGTACCAATTAAAATCCAATTAAAATTGAAAATATAGCCGTCATTGGGCCCCACTCGTCTAATAAAAGTCAACAATAACGGCTAGTTTTTCAATTTTAATCTTATTTTAATCTCTACCAATGGGCTCTAGATAAATTTTAAGGCTATAGACTTGTTTTGGCAGCAAATGAAAACAGCAAAACAGCCCTGTAGTCCCATGGAAATCAATTTGAACCTATTGCACTAGAGTGCACCGCTATTATTGAACCTCACCGTTAAAAACTATGGCACGTCTTTCGTGGGGGAAGCACTGAATCAGTCAGCATAAGTCACATGGATACGTTAATTTCCATAAAACAGTTTATTTTCACTTATTGTTTCTCTCCTTCACCAAACTTTATCTGTCTTCAACGGTGATAGGATTTTAAGTTCTTTTCCCTGAAAGCTCTATGCAACCTAACAACATAGAAAAGAGTGCGTAGAGTTTTTCTCGGCTAGATTTTTTGGTAAGTTCTCAATTCACCTGGTAGTGTACGCTAGTATAAGAAAATAATACAATTGGTATCTAACAGAAGGAAGGGAGAAAGAAAGAAAGAAAGAGTAAAGACGTGATCGATAAATGAATACACAGACACACATGTATGTCAAATATACTCAATAAAAGACTCGATACCCCTCTTTATAGGAGGTTCTCTCATTAAATAGGACTAAAATAATCAATTACAATATTAATTAATGGTAAAAACAATCTATCTATATCTAATACAATTATAATAATATAATTGTAATCTTCGACGATCTTCGGAATCTTATTCAAGCTCCTTGACATCCCCCTCAAATTGATGCTGGTAAAAGCATCAATTTGGATTCATGAACTGACGACGGTGACAACATTTGTGCCCACTAAGATGAAATCCAAATCAGAGCAACCAATTACGAAAATTAGTGACAACGAGAGACCAAGAACAATAAATAATGCAAAAACAACAAAGAACAACTCCAAAACCACTCCAAGAACACTCCAAAGATATTACGAGATACTACGAGAACACTCCAAGAATACTACGAGAAACGACGAGAAACTACGAAAACTCACACTCTCCAAGAAGAACTTCCAAAAGAAATTCACAAAGTGTGCCGACACACACAGTGAACTCTATATGTCGGGAGAACTTGGTCGAACACATAATCGTGTTCCAGCAAAAGCTCTAAGGCCAAACACCGGCCACAACTCCAGATGCTGCAGGTGGAAGAAATCCCACAAAACAGCCTACACCAAAAAACAAAGATGATCCTCCTATGAGAATCCAAAACTTGAGCTCATCGCCTGAGCAACCAAAACGCGATGATCTGCACATCCATGTATCTCTCTCCTCAACAAAAAATTGATCCCTTTTTTTTTTTTTTTTAAATTCAGTACTGTGCTAACATCAGCCCAAAACACCAATTCCAAAATCAAAATTGAAAACTATACTAACACAACTAACAATTCAAATCTCCTGGCCCACTTGACTACCCATCAAATACAAATCTGGCCCAACTATCCGAAACCACTAAACAGGCCCAATAATAAGACTTAACACACTAAAAAACCCAGCCCAACCAGCAATATAAATGTTTTAATAGCAGCCCAAGTTTGGCCCAAATAGGAGATAACAGAAAGGCCCAAAAATATTTTCTTTAAACAGATGCTACCCAGCCCACAATTTCAGCAACAAAAGAACCCTGCAACCCACGATCTCTTAACCTTTTGTGCACAATTTCAGCAGCCAAGAAGTCGGAATCTACCACGATCGACGATTCTTTAATAAGACAACAATCAGAAAACAGAATCTACTAGGTAGGATACTAGGGTTTGAGGTGGACTATTGGCGAGGAATGGAGGGGAGGGGTGTTTGTTCCAGGACTGGGAGAAAGAGACGGCAATAATAGGATGTTGTAGGCGTTGGAATTAAAAGGAGCATGAATAGAAAAAAAAACAATTGATTCAATTTGACGAAGACGAGACGGGCCTGCCTTAAGAAAATTTTAAGGAAAAGGCTCTAATACCATGTCAAATATACTCAATAAAAAACTCGATACCCCTTTTTTGTGAGAGGTTCTCTTAGGACTACAATAATCAATTACAATATTAATTACTGGTAAAAACAATCTATCTATATCTAATACAATTATAATAATATAATCGTAATCTTCGACGATCTTCGAAATCTTATTCAAGCTCCTTGACAATGTAACTATGGTAGAAGCATTTAAAATATGCCTTGACAGAATTGATCTCAGGGAACTTTCAACTGCCAATGGACTTAGAATAACTAGGAAATTAAGAGATAGCTCAATTTTCAAGCAATAAACTTACGAGAACTTTAGCACTTCCAAAGTCACAAATCTTAACCTGGTGGGTAAGAGGATCAACCTGTAGAAAGCACATAGCATTGCTTTAGCAAAATTGACCAAAAGGTCCAACTCAATCTCACAGAGTGCATGTGGAACGTTGGTTGGAAGAAGGAAGTGGAGCAAAGTTAAGTTTACTTACCAAAAGATTTTGAGGTTTTATATCCCTATGACAGACCCCTGCAACTGTATGGAGATATGCAAGCCCCCTAAATAACTGACAAATGAGTGTAATTATCTTAGTTGAGATGAATTATTCAGAAGTTACTGAGAAAAGACAGAACAACATATTGTAACCTGATATGTGTAGAGTTTGATATAGACGAGTGGCATCCTTTGATTCGAATTGCTATAATGCTCTAAGACATTGTACATATTCTCGGGGACATAATCCATAACTAAATTAAGGAAAAGCTCATCTCTGCTTGATGTAGAAATGAAACAGTGCTTCAAAGAAATTATGTTGGGATGATCCATCAAGCGCATTAACTGCAGCTCACGATTTTTATACCGCCTATCCTGTAAAACCTTCTTTATGGCCACAGTCTCTTCAGTTTCCAAGCATTTTGCCTGGCACAGAGTGACAACTACCGGTTAGTTCTATGAACTAAGGTAAAATCATACACGTTGTAATAATGCCAGAATGAACACCTGAAAAACTATTCCAAATGATCCTGTACCCACAACACGCTCTGCCATGAAACTAATTGTCTGCAGAAAAGCATCATAAGCAAACCTATTAGCTCTCATTAATCTCTCTACTTAAATATCATGAAATTAAACATTATAGTGGAAGAGAACTCCAAATAATTGTTCCTGTATAATCATCCCAATTCTTGTAGAACTTTTGTAACACTCGATTGGAGGTCAATGAAACTGAACATATAAAGTTCAGATACCAACCCTTTTGGGCTCGCCATTTTTGCCGCCAACCGTAGTAGAGATAATGTGACCAGCGGCTGGATCATTACCCTCAACTGCAGAAGCCGACATCTCCTGCAATGTGAAACAAGCAAAAGAATCAATGCATAAATAAAAATCATTTGAACTTAACACAACATCACATAAGCACTACCATATTAATCAGAACATATTGTCAACTAATGAATAGCTAAACATAGTCGGAAATGTGAAATTCAGAAACCTGAAAAGAAAGAGAATTTAAAGAGATATGCTATGCTTAGATCACAAAAAAAGAGAAAGAAAAGACAGAGAGCAATGCTCGCCACAAACCATAGCTGGCAAGAAATTATCATAAGCCAACAAACTTGCAAATGAAACAAGTAGTCTACTATAATTTGAAGCACAATTCACCTATGAAAAATAAATAAATTCACCTAAAGTAACTAACAATTTTAAAGAACTAACAACAATAGTCAAAAATCAATTTAGGAAAAAATCATAATAAAAAGTAAGAGTCAAAAATAAGTTCAGAGATCTAACTATAGTTGCAATTTAAGGTAGTCTATAAAAACGCATCCCATTAATTGGAAGCAGCAAAGAAAAAATTAAAACATCTGAAAGAAAAGCAAAAAACAGTAAAATTAAGCTTCGAAAAAGATTAAATTACTAAAATAATTTCTGAAAGTTATCAAGAAATTGATGCATTACAGAAAATTCCAGAAAAGCAAGAGAGGAAAAAAAATAAATAACTACCACACAAGTCCATTCTCTCTCACTCGGTCACTCCCTGTATGATCCAGGCGAAACAAATCTTAAAGCAGGAATACCTATGAAGCGGCACTAATTTTCAGATCGAGGGAATATTCTCGGAATATACTTCTGGCATCCATGGTGCAGTAATAAGCCAAAAACTTAAGCTTTTCAGCTAGATCGAAGTGAAAAAAGAGGAACCCAGCTAGAATTTCGTCTAAAAAAACACAGAATGCAGACAGGACAGGAGGAGAAAATAGATTATACAATTATGCATATAATCTAAAATACCTTGTCTGTTTCCATGGGTGCTGCGGTGGCAAGCTTCACGGCGGCGGCGGCGGGAGGTAGTGGCGGAGCTTGGTCAAGAACGTTATGGTTTTGATGGTCGGGTGGTGGATTGTGCTGAAGCAGCTGAGGTCCCTGTGGCAACATGGCCGCGTGGTTTTGCTCTCTCTTCCCTTTGTGTGTCGTTATATGTTCCTTTCTATTTTTCCCTGTGGCAACCCCTGTTTGACTAACTTTTTTTTTTTTTATTTTTTCAAAACTCAATTTTTTCACTTGCTCATTTATAATCACATAAAATAAAGTATATTGTACATAAACCTAAAACTTTTTTTCCACTTTCTAACCGCACATCTTTCAAAAAAATCACTATTTCAAAACTCATTTTCTCCAAAAAAAAAAAAAACTCTTTTTAATATATGTCAAACAATGACTAATGCTCGTTTTCTGGATTTATGGTAGCATAATTTCGATCACTAGCATAAGGTAAGACTCTTACGTTATGGAATTCGTCGAGTAGACGTTGAAATTAAACTTGAGTTTCACATTATTTAACAATGGAAGCTAAGTTGTTTTCTAGGTTTTTTGTTATTGTTTTATGGGCGTGTTCGGTATGGATTAAAATTGAAAAATTAAATTATTATTGTTGATTTTTATTAGACAAGTAGGATCCAATAACGACTATATTTTCAATTTTAATTGAATTTTAATCTTTACCAACAAGCTACTACAAAATTTATGATCTTCATGGAGACTCAATTTCACATGGCCTATTAACTCTCAACTTTACTTATTGAATAAAGTGTTGTGCACCCGTCTAAATTACCATACTTTATAGGTTCAATTAAATTGATTTTTTGACTTTGCATTAAAATGAACATATAAAATAATGACATCCAATTGTCACTTAAATTGGTGCTAAAAACCATTAAGGCTGAATAGTATTACTCATTTCATAAAATATTGCTTAGTACTTTATCATAATAAAAATGTTACATTTTTTTTGTCACAAAATTTGTTGTGCACATTCTACTGTCACCACCAATTTTAACATACTATCTTACACGTGTAACACAATGTGTTGTGCCGCAATCACCGCTAGCCACAATACCACCAATTGTAACACATTAGGTTATGTAGTCGTAGTCGTAGTTGTCGTCATTGTCAACACCATCATTGTTGCCCATGCACAAACCACCACCACGACTTGCACCTTCTCCAAGTCCTCATCTACCAACACAACCACACCACCACCACCACCCCATTTTCCCTAAAATCTTCTAACTTGAACCTTTTTAACACCAATCCACCACCGCTACCATCGATCAACCACCAAATCACCTCATTACCATATCGTCACCATCTTTATGCTCAACCCACCACCACATCCGACAGCAATCTACCACGGATTTAAAACAAGCAAAACAAAATCATGTTTTAACCACATATTCAAAGTTAAATATTATAGGTGTTTCGCGTGGTTAGTCGTTAACAATTAAAAGAGGATCAGACGATTGTGTAAGGGACAAACCTCTTGAAACAAAATCCCAAAAAGGGGTGTTTATCGAATATGAAGATTACAGTTTGGATACGAACAAGATGCCTCCAAAGGGCGCAAGCACACAAGTACAAGAAGATTGAAGTAATTAAAGTTAATCTAAGAAAAAGTAAATTACATATTCTCTGTTTGAGAGTGAATTTTGTCGGGCCTTTCTTCATTGCTTTTCTCTTCCTTTTATACTTCTTGGGCGGTTCTCAACCGTTTGGACTCTGCTCGTAACTACCTATTTCTTTCATAGTGGCTGACTGGCCAATAACTACCATTTGTAACTCCTACCACCACGTTTTCTTCATAACCGCTTGTCACTAATTTTCTCAAACCGTGAGATGTAATCGTGATGTGCTCAAACCGCCTCCAATTGTGACTTTTAGATAACGACGGGGTTTAGTCATCGCTAGAATTTTGGGCGATTCAGCAATTTGGGCGACGACTCCTTCGCTCTGGGCGTCCATAGGGTATTTTATTCGCTCAACACTTGGGCGTTCTGCAAGCTTGGGCGACGGCGTTCCTTTGTTTGTGGGCTTTTTACCCTTTACTTTGGTTTTCATCTTGGATTCTCAATTGGACTTCTCTCTTTGGGCTATTTAATTTAGGCTTCACTTTTAGTGTTTCAACAATAGGTCATTACAAAAATTGTATATGAAGGAAATAGATAAAATCTTCGTTGATTCTCACTACTGACATTCGCAGCCATAAAAATCCGATTTCTAGATCATCAACCAACCACCATGACGACCTATGAGGCTACCCATGAAAAAAAAAACATATACAGATTTAGTCTGTGGAGAAGATCCGACAAGAATTGGTGGTTATGGTAATGGATATCGTGCTGGTGGGAGGTTGTGTAGAGGTAAGGGTGGGGTGAGAAGTTAGTGAATCCGAAGTGGATAAACAATTCAATATTTTTTGAAAAAAAAAAAAAAAAAACTAAAACTGAGCTAGTAATTTGTTAATAGAAAAAATTTCAAGTTTTCACATTTTTAAATTAAAAATAAGTGATTTGAAGTAGGATGTTGAACCTTTTAAGCCATCTGAAGCACCACATAAGTTGTTGAATTATGCTAGTTGTATATTCTTTGATGACATTGTATGATGTGCGAAAAATTATGCCAATGATTTGAATAAGTGTTGTTAACATCGATGACCCAAAGTGTTGCCACGTCAAACAATGTTATCTATGATTCAAACTCAATGTACTTGTAGCAAAACCGTAAACTGTTTTCGATAGGCAGTGCCTATGAATACATTGCTCCATATTTAGGCTTCGTTTGGAAGCCATTCTTTCTTTAAATAATACATTTTTTCTTTCACATCAAGTGGGGTCTATGACTGGAAAGAGACAAAAAAAAATGTGATTTAACACAAAGAATGCATTTTTTTGTAAAAAAATGGTTACGAAACGGAGGCTTAAATAGGTTGAGGATCTACACTAATTGAAAGGTTAAGAAGACCAACCCTAATTTTTCTTGATAATTTAAAGGTAGCAATGTTGTGGGAATTTGATTAAATAGGCTAAGGCCTTGTTTGATAGAGTTTATTTTCCATGGAAGTTGAAAATTATTTTCTATTGTCCAAGTTATTGCATGTTTGATTGGCCAAAAATTTCATGGAATTGGTCTTCCTTCTTAACCCCCACATGACTTCCTTTTGTTGTTTTTCCTTGAATTGGTTTTCTCACCACTTTGGTGAAAAAAATAGTTTTCTAGGCTTTTTTTTCCTTACATTTGAAACAAATTATATCCCAATGGTAACAAATTCTATCACTTTACTGGACAATTTTCATGAAAAATAAAGTCAAACGAACACCAAAAGATCCAAAATTTCAATATTTTCCAAATGAAAAATTATACTAATCAAACATAATTAATTGACAATTCTCGATAAAACAAGTTTTAGGCAATTCAATTCCTTGAAATTCTTTTTTTTTTTACCCAAATTTCATTCTTGCAATCAAACGGACCCTAAGTTCAACTAAGAAATTTGAGAACAAACGTTGAAAAGTAAATTAGTCCATTTATGGACCTCTTTTTCTTCAAGTTCATTTTTAATTATACATTTCACAAGATCTGATAACTTTATCTACATTTCAATAACACATTTCATCAATTTTTATTAAATTTTACTAAAAATTTGATTTTTAGCAAGTTTAATTTGTTTGACTTCTGATTTGACCTTTTGACTATTTACTTTTAACATTTTTCGAATTAATGTCTAGACTGATTTTTGACAATTTCTTCAAGTAATGCTCCATTAAACATCGTGAAAATTTGGAAATTTGAATTTGAATTTTCATGAGGATTATATGACTTGGAAATGTACGGAAATTGGTAAATGAAAAATAAATTTTTAGTATTATTTGCTTGGCAATATATATGTGTGTAAAAGCAATTACTTTGTATAAAATATGTTTCATTATTTTATATCAAGAATATGTTTGAGCCTCATTTTTCGATAAAAATGCATTCGAAAATAGAATTTTGATGGAGAATGTATCATTAAAAATAAGAAAAAATTTTGAATTCACGTGTAATATTATTTTATTGAAAATATGTGGTTGAAAATAAAAGAGAGAAAATGTATTTTAGAGATAATGAGTACCAAATAAGGGCCCCCATATGATTAATAGAATCCTAATTTTATTCAAATACAAGAAACAATACTGTTACAACTTCACTGGTATTAAATAGCATTGCTCATAATAAGTAATATTCTAAAATCAATTATAAGTAAACTCAACAATTAATTATGAAAATTATGTGTGAACCACAAGTTGTATACAATTACAGACCACATAATTCTCATTATTTCATTACACTTGTGCAAACTTTGAAAATCAACTTCCTCTCTTCATTTCCCAACAACAAGAAAAAAAAAATATTAAGAAAGAAAAATGCGAGAAGAGGGCTAAAGGGATCAGGTTCAGTTGACAATCCTGCAATTCCTTCTAATTTCACCATTTGATCCAGTAAGCGGGCTTATATTTCCCATTTTTATCATTGCAGCTGCAAAATCACTTCTGAAAGTAGCAAGATCACTGCTATAAAGCCTAACCAATGCATCTTGTGATCCATTATTGAAAAGCACTTGATCCGAGTGCAAAAGCCCACGTTGAGTCATGAGATTGCCGTAGTAATTGTTGTCGAACCGGTTCGGAGTCTGCACATCGAGAGGCGCCAAGTTGGTGTTGCCGCCTGAGGAGGGGCACGTTCCTCTCCGATTGGCTGCGAAGGTCGGGTTGATGTTGGTTTCGTTGTAAATGCGGGTTCGGAAGGTTGAGCATTGCGCAAAGCCGAAGGTGTGGCCACCCGAGAGAACCGTCATGTCACGTGCATTAAGGCCTTTCGCCATGAACATCGAGATGAGAGTCGAGAGGCTTGAGAATGGAGAGGGGATTTGGCTGTTTGCTGCACTTAAGCTGGCTGTTCTTGCATCTCTCCTGCCTAGTGGCACTGTCCATGTTGGTCCTCCAAGCTATAACAAATATACATTTTATTAGGGTTAATCTTAAGATTATCTATTTATAAAAATTGTAGGCTAGAAGAGTTCTAACGGCTTAAGCATTTGAAGTAGTTCAAATGTCACTATTGCCTATTTATGAAGGTTGAACGTATATCCATAAAAAATGAATTTAGGCATGGAAGTCAACAGCCGTGTTCAATACTACATACCAAGCCGACCCCATCTTTTGCGGCGAGGGCTAGAATGTCTGCACAAGATACCGTTGCATTGCAGGCAGCTTCGACTTGAGTTTTGATGGTGTCTATCACTTCAAAACCGCGTACTGAATTTCGGTTTGGATTTGCATTCTTTTCACCGGTGAAAGTCGTAGTGTCGTCCAACAGTATAGATCCATCACATCCCTAAATTATATGCACAAGAGACATATGCGTAAATATATATAGTATTTTCTTTCAAGAAAACCAAGAAGAGAAACATGTTTGACATGTTTAGTAGACTCGACTCAACTAAAGAAGAGAATATAAGATATTTATCCATTATCTTGTCCAATCATATGTCACGGGACTTGTTACGAACACAACATATTCTCATGGAAAACTATAGTGTATGAACGGTTTCCAACAAAATACGACATAAAATTAAATGACATCTTACATTCACGAAGCAATCGTGGAAGAACAAACGAAGGATCGAAGCACCAATCCTCAATTCATTATTAATAGCAGTCCTCATTGCATTTCTAACAATTGTCTGCACATTTGGGCATGTGGAAGCATAAAAAGTGGGAGAAAGCTGTGCATTTGTAAAGCCAAAAACCAGTACAAAAACAAATGGGATAATCCAAAAAATTTCTAAAGGAAGCCATTAAAGATGAATAGAAGAAATCTTAAGCTAATTATATGGTGAATACATGCATGTATTGTGTGTGTTTATATAGGCATGCAATGTAGAGAAATAGTGTGTACATAACGCAAAATTCAAACTGTTCTGCTATAAAACGCGTTTAGATGAAGAATTTTTGTAAAGTGAGTTTAGCATAGAAACAAAAGATGATGAAAAAAGGCAAAAAAGAAAAATGAGAGAGAGACATGAGAGTTGACTTTATGATCTTTAGAGTCATTGCATGCATGCAAGAAAAGAACAAAAAAGATAATGATTTGTTGGATTCATATTCAAAGTAGTGCCCACCAATTTGTTCTTATTTTTTGGCTGCAGTTCCATATTTTGTGAAGGTAGAAGATAAACTCGAGGAGTTGAGTCGACTCTTTATCTACTAGTAAAATAATTTTTATACACTAGAATTGGGCGCTTGCGCCATCGGTTTTCAAATTTATTGTTCGAGCAATAAGTTGCCATCTACTATTTCAAAAGAGCAAATTAGTGCCCAATCTTTCGATATAATTGCATTATCTATCCCTAACGATGAAAACTATCCTAACCTCTTACGAGGTACATATGTTTTCCAACTTGATTTTGGACAAAAGGTTTGAAATGAGACATGATGTTTTGACATTCATGTGACGATTTAATGAATATATGAACGATTTTCATCGTTAGGACTTAAAGTCTGTCTATTTGCCATTTGCAACTTCATCTTTTAGAAAGCCTACATCCATTCTTTTGGATTTTCATTCTTCTTATTTCAAGTGGAAATTCTCTTCCATAAAGACCTCCTTCTTTTTTCTCTCGCCCATTTCACATTTTATGAAGGAAGAGGATCACTTTGATCTCTTATTTCAGATAAATAAGTAACTTACAAGAAATTGAAAGAAATATATCCTCTTTGATTTTGAAATCCTTATATACAACATGATCATACCCCAAACAAACAAAATATTGAATTGAATTGTACCACTCTCTACTTCGGGGTTCTTACCTTATATATGATCACGAGCTTATATTTTCAAATTTTATCTTGACTTTAATAGAAAGGAGAATAGTAAGAGATGAAAATTTTTTATCTCGTTTATAAGGGCCTTATCTCAAAATTTTCCACGACTCTATACGTCTCCAACGTGTTCACTGTAGTAAGCGTCTAATACTGCTCTACTGAAAGGATTGCTGTTTGGCTGATAGGTAGTGTAACTGGTATTTTTGTAACTATAATTAACGTTTGTAGATTGATTTGCACTTTTGTAAAGATTGGAGACCAATTTATCATTCCAAAATAGATTGGGGACCAATATTGCAATGTTCCCGTGAATTGTGTATAAACTTGTGATATACTGATATTGACTAGTTCATCCGCAGGTTACATATATAAAATTATGAAGATACTGTGACAAGCCAATTATTAAGATCATTATTCAACTCTTCCACCGTCAAACTTCTTTGAATTTTTTGCGCAGAGGATACAACTGGGTTGAAGTTGAAAATTTTAATGTCATTTCCATCTTTTTCAATACGAATTTCGAAAAATATGTCGAGATATTTGCCAATTTTTGCGCAGCTATATCTTCTCATTTTTTGTAAAAACGTTCTTTAAAAGTGGTTTTTATTTAACTCACTGGATAGAGGTGTAAAAATTTTAACTTTGCGAAACCTATATGGATTCTGATTGGACCGACATAACCATATTTTTCGACATGTGATGTGAGGCCGATGGACCCAACACTTTTTTATTATCTTTTTTTTTTTTTACATTTTCTAGAGTTTTGAGCATAAATTTTGCGAGTAATGTTATCTGTACATAATTGTAATTGTGTATAAAAAAATTTTTTAAAAAAATTAAAAAATTTCAACAAAAATCTTAGCTGGAAAATTGAATTTGAAAGAGACCTATTCAATAGTCAGCTCTACAGTTGCATTTTCCTTTTGCTTTCTGGAAGACGGAGACTTTCTCCTATTTTTGTATCCAGAATTTCCAAAGAAACTTGAAAAAAAAATGATTAAAATATACTTTTAGATATAAAAGAAATCAGTATCTCAATTTCAATTCAAACAACTATCCTCTACCAGTTCTACACTAAATTTTTGACACCGAAATATCAACAGCAAATGGAAAACAAGAGCCAATATGCCGATAAAGATTATTAGGGAGGCAACCACATCTGCCATTAGTGGCCGGTAATCAGCCTCCGGTTATACGCGCATAGCAGCAACTTGTATAACCTCCTTCATCGAGTATTGACCCTTGAGAGCTGAGTCCATTATATCTATAACCTTTTCTCTATCCGTGAGCTGGGGTAAGGCATATCGATAGAGATCATTAAACTTATAGCGATATAATATCATACTAGTTGATGTGGCACAGCCGCAAAAATTAACAATAAACGTACCCAGGACACGAGAACATCTTCCCCTCGAGGCATTTTCATATTGACAGGAACCCAGCCAGTAAGCAACTCCAGGAGGACGACTCCATAACTGTACACATCTGATTTCATGGTAAAATGCCCAGTTGATGCATACCTGAAGAAACGGAGAATTCAATTTGAGTAGTGTAACGAAATTATCGTGTAAAAATACTAGTGCAAGCCAATATTACTTTTGAAAAAGAATGACAGCTTACTTGGGTGCGACATATTTCGGGTGCCCAATACTCGAGTTGAAACATGGCCACTAGCTTTCTCAGAACCAAGTTTTGACAATCCGAAGGCGGAAATTTTGGCAAGGAAATTTCTATCCAAATGGATGTTACTGCTTTCAAACTCTCTATGATTTACTGGAGTGTAAGTGTTATGCCCTAAATCCAATCCATTTAGGTTGTAAATACTTTTAATATGTTTAATGTATTTATTTTGACAAGATATATTATTTATTTGAATTACTATTATGATAAATTATATTAAATAATAGAGTTCATAGATTTAAGTCTTAATAATTTGCTAATCATAAGGAGTTGTGATTGTATTATACAAATTAAAATATGACTGATTTTTAAATCATCTGTGGTCATAAGTAATAACGAGATATGGATATCGTTATTATAGATAGACTATCACGTGTGACATTTCTTACTTATGAAGTAAGTAGTTAATCACAAGCTAAAGTATGGTGACATTTAAATGAACACGTATATATTTTGTTACAGAACAAAACATTTGAGGCCCGCTGGGAAGATTCTACATGAATAACTATCTAAGTATCAATGGTTAATCTCTAATATTCGGTAGTGGAATTGGTCATTTAACTTGAGGTTATCATAGTGTCTTATATAAGGGCAGTGGTGATGTTGGATGTTGCTCTACAAGGGGTTTCTAATACGGCATCTTTCAGATGTATTAAGAATCATATGAAAGTTGTGAATGATCAATAAAGAATTTGTCACTCTTAAATAGTAAGAGATTATGATCTACATTTCATTCATTTAAGTTGATAACGAAATCATTGGCCAAAGTATACTCATAAGTCGAAAATTTTCCACTTACATTGATTTAATAGTGAGATGGAATATATGATCGATAATTGAGATTAACACTTATCCATATCTCGTAATTGATTGGATCAATTGACGAAATGATTATTGTTTCACAGTAAACAAACAAGTTTAGTTTTGTCATGCCACGTGACATTTCTCATCACATGTATTGCCCTAACACATTGCTAGATGTCAATCTGAAACGACAGATGTGAATTGGTGATAAATTAAAAATTGGTATTTTAATTTATCGATTTTGATTATATCAAAAATAATAATTCACGTTGTTAGACATCGTGGTCGGAGATCTAATGGGTCGTACACAAAAGGAGAACTAGAAGAATGAGACTACCCAATTAATTAATTAATAAGTGTTGGAAAATTAATTAATTAGGTTGCTTGTTAATATGCCCGAATTAATTAATTGGATTAATTAATTTATGGACTGAATTTAATTAATTTGATTAATTAAATATTAAACAGAGTTAAGTTTAAAAGACGCGCTTCGCGCACTTGAATTTTTATTAATAGACTGCTAGGGTTTGAAAATTCATAACACGACATTATTATTAAAAGAAAACCCTAGTTATCTTTGAGCATGTTTGGTAGGGTTTAAAATCCAATTAAAATTGAAAATACAGCCGTTATTGGGTCCCACTCGTCTAATAAAAGTAAAAAATAACGGCTAGTTTTTCAATTTTAATCCGATTTTAATCTCTACCGAATACGCCCTTTATCTTGTTCCCTGTGTAGATTTCCATTGGGGACTGAACAATTGGATAGTTGTGGATTGCAGATCAAAACAGCTCTTCAAGGAACTCATCAAATGTATAATTCTTTATCACATTTCATCTCTAAGCACAAAGAAGATCCATGGTGGGAATTGAAAATTTTGTTTAAATTTCGCTGTGCATGTTAAGTAAATTCCCAACATGGAGTACTAACATGTTCGTGGAGAAACTCCAAACCTTTAGCTGCCTCCAAAGCTATTCTGAGCCAAGTGCCCCAGCCCAGATTCAACGGAATTTTATTAGAAACTGAGTTTTAATGAAAAATTTCATTTATAAGGGATCAGTCGACTGAGTTAATTCAATACAGCAGATCTGAATAATCAGAAAGAAAATGCACGCAGTTTAACGCCTTAAATGACTGATTATAGTTTTGTATGCCAGGATGGTCGAAAAAAGCAATTCAGCATCAGATATGGGGATCATTCCTCAGTGCAGACGAAAATAATTTGACAAGAAATAGAAGCATGAGAAAGTCGATGACATCCCAATGAAGAAATTCGAGATGAGAAAAAAAAATAGAAAGTTCAATGGAAGAAGGGGCTAAAAAACCTACAATATCCTGCAAAGCATTTACTTTGAATCGTTCAAATATCGATTCAAATATTATATACACAAATAAGATTATAATTGGCGGATCAAAGTGCCATATGCAAGATTATTTGAAGTAATTGCAGCTTCAAACAAAATCCATAAACAAATAAAACACATACCACTAATGAGACACAAATGTTCCTGCAGACCACCATTTGCCATGAACTCATAGACCAGCAACTTATGGTTGCTTTCTGAACAATAGCCAATCATCGAGAGCAAATATGGCGACCGCATACGACCCAATAAATCCTCCTACAATTTTTAATACACTATCAACAATCAGTGAGAAAAATATAACAGAAAACTAAGAAACATATATGCACTCATATACAAAGTTCAAGAAATATAAATTCAACAAGGGAAAAACATAGACAGAGACAGGACCTCCACTTTAAATTCTTCTTCTCCTTGTTTTCCAGTCTTATTCATCAACTTAACAGCAACCTTCCTCCCATCCTTGAGAACTCCCCGATAGACTAACCCAAATGCACCCTGTCCAATCACATTAGACTTTCCGAAACCGCCAGTGGCCTATTGCAGCTACTTGAAGGTAAAAACTCTAAGTCCCCTATCAGTTGCAACTTGAATATTTGCAAAATCTCCTTTCTCCTCGTAATCAACCACTTTCAAATGTACAGGGATATAACAAATCAATAATAAGAAAACAATCAACAAATCCTACATCAAAAACAAAAATTTAGTTACCTTTGCCCATAATGAGGGATAATCAAATTAACAGGTCCGCTTTTCGAATTTATTGATCACTTTCCCCTTTCCGACACATGTGAGGCAAGGTGTTTAAACTGGGATAAATAAGTGGTGAAGAAGTGGGTAGTACTTGTGAGTCATATGATATGAGTATACAAAAGTGGTTTAACATTTGGCAAGTGTTTATATGAAATGTATAAGATAAAAGTAGTTTGACATTTGGCAAGTGTTTATAACATATTTTCAAAATACAATTTTCTCTTTTATTTTCAACCATACATTCTTCATGAAATAATATTATACGCAATCCTAAAACTTTTTCTTATTTTTTAACTACACATTCTCCATCAAATCACTATTCCAAAATGCATTTTTATCCAAAAAAAAAAAAATGGGGCTCGAACAATCTCATAGTTGCAAAGAGGAGCATAATCACGAAAATTTCTCACTTTCACATGGCATGGCAAAGGTCTATCATCCATGGCGTCCAAACCAAACCGAAAGAGAAAAAGAAAATCAAGAGATTTGCCTAAAATATCAGTATTTATGTCTTCAAATGTTCAAGAAAATGAAGAAATGAACCCAAAAGTAGCAGTCACACCACAAATAGTAGAGAAAGAAGATAACATTTCTAAAACACCAGTTGAACAAGATGAAGCACAAGAAGATGAAATTTCTTCGGACAAAAAATTTGTTAAGAGCCAAAAGTGAAGAAAATTCAAATTATGAAAAAGAATATAAATAAAGGCTCCAATGGATTCTCTGCCTGCTACAACCGTTTTATATATTTTTTGTTTATCTTGTCAATGATCTTATTATCGAGACGTTCACAATAGAGAAATGAGGATCTTGATAACAAGACCATTAACAAGAGAAACAAGAAATCTATAAAGCCGTCAACATTTCATGTTTTTCAGTTTTTTCATAATCTGAATTTTCTTCAATTTTGGACTCATAACAGATTCTTTGTCTAATGCTGGAGGAACTTCATTTTCTTATATTTCATTTTGTTCAACTAGTGCTTTAGAAACTTAACAACATAGTGTCTGCCACTGCCACTTTTAGAGTTCATATATTCATCTTCTTCAATATGTGAAGACATTGATACAGATTTTTTTGGGCAAATATCTTGATTTTCTTTCCCTTTCGATGCGATTTGAGTGCCTGGATGATAGACATATTCATGCTCTTAAACCCAGCAAAATGCATCTCAACATTTAACCATGTTACAGCAAATCCTCCATCTTCCCCAAAAGACCTACATTCAAAAACAAAAACATTCAGTGGCTTTAACCCTTAATAAGCCTAATTTACAAGCCTGAAATGCGGGAAAATCAAATTACTAGTACATTTTATTTCCTGGTACGATTTTAGTTTTCTTATACATTTTTCACCTTCTCAACCCCCCACGATTTTTTCTTTAGTCACCAAAGAAAAAGGTTGCTGAAGGTAAGGACTACAATGTAAATTTCCTACCTTTTCATTCACTTGAACCCATCAAAATGCATTTTCAACATATTAGAACAGATCCTCAATCTTCCCAAAAGAACTACATCAAACACTAACATTCAGCGGATTTAGCCCATAATAAGCCTAATTTACGAGCCTGTAATGGGGGAAAATCAAATTAACAGTAAATTCCATTACGTGGTCTAGTTTTTGACTTATTGTTCATTTCTTCCCTTTTACACACCCCACAATTTTTCTTTAGCCGCCAAACAAAATGGTAATGAAGGCAAGGACCACAATGAAAATTTCCCACCTTCTCATTCCTTTATACCCATCAAAATTCATTTTTATCATTTTTTCCATATTATAAAAAATAAAAACACCCTTTTATTCAGCATCTACATCAGATTAATCACTATAAAACCTATTGATATTATCAGAATCTAAAGATCTATATCAATAAATTAAACAGTTCATATTCAAATAATCGAACATTTGATTAAAAATAGCAAAAGATAATAAATTTTTTGGGGAATTTTGAACCGCTTGGAGACTTTATATCTAAGATAACAATAGTAGCTAAATGCTACAATCAAAGAAGCAATGACAACAGATGCAAAAAGTAGGATAGTCACCATTGCCACTTGCTCTTTCTTCTTGAAATCATCCTTTCCTACTTCCATTCTCTCAAAATGACCATGAAATAGAAGTAATTTTTGTGGGTTTTTCGGGTAGTGAAATGGGAACGTTGAGAGCAAGAAATAGTGTTTTGGACGTTTGAAGTGACACCGCAGAGCAGTGTTTTCTCTCTCTTTGATTCTTTCTCAGGTTCGTGTTCGACTGTTTGTGTACGTCTCGTTTTGTGGCGCGTATTGGGTAAAAACATTGATGGTCACTATACTTTGGGCATAGTTTCATAATGGTCACCTTACTTTTTAAAATATTCAAATTTCGTCAGTAAATTAATATGTTACTCATTATTTCACAGAGTTGTAAGTGTGGTATATTATCCTCTTTTATATTATTCTTCCATTTTTTTTCTAAACCACTTGTATAATTTTTTGTCACGTCTTTAGCCTCTACCATTTTGACATATTTAGCAATGTAATCCACATTGCCACCTACTTTGATTGTCCTTCTCTGCAGTAATAGATATGGAAAATACGTTATCTCATTTTGCTTCTCTCATAATGATTTCTTTCGATCTCTTAATATTCTGATCAATTAATGCATTAAACTAGTGTGGCATTTGGTTAAATTCAATATTGAAGCAATACTTTGAATGCCCTATAAAACAAAGAGAACAACTCCAAATTCTATCTTCTTTTAATGAGATTGAATAGCATTGGAATGGTGTTATTAGGGATGGTTTACAATTGAAAAATGCTATTATTCATATGTAGGGAGTAATTTTGAACTGCCTGACATTCGGGTCTAGAATTAGTTCAAAAAAATTGGTCTCCTACATCACGCCAACCCTATTTTTATAATAGGTTAGAATTCATCGAATTAAAGAAAATTCACATAAGGAAATAGTATAGACAAAAATGCAAATCTATAGAAAAAATTTACACGGGGGCTTAAAAAATTAACTTGAGAAAATGCCATGTCAGATTTTCGTTAAGCCACCTAAATAATTATGTTAAATAATAAATGACAAATAAACTACGTGATTTAACTTAATAGTATTATAGAAAATATAGTGACTATTTTGAAATAAAATGAGATTCATTAACCAATATGAAAACCCTGTCAAAGTACAGTGACCAGTTGTTTTTACCCATTTTATATTTGCATTCTTGTAACTGCATTTCAATTCTTTTACATGTTAGTACCTAAATATTTAGGTTCGAATTTGTATCTAATATTAATTTTCAGTATTTGTGTGTAAACTAGTGTGTCACCCGTGCGATGCACGGATATTGTACTAAAAAAATAAATTTATAAACGTTGAGATTAAATATTTCATTTGATTTTTATTGATGTTGTTATAAAAGCATATGAAATAAGTATCATATATGCGTTACAATTGTCATAAAAAAATTAAACCGATGTTCCAACTACTACAAATTTTGGAAAAGTTCCTTGAAAACACATTTGTCGTTGAATTGTCTTGTCCGTCATCCTTATCGCAAATCAAAATCTTCAACCCTTTGTAATTTGTAACTCTAGACATAGCAACGTATAACTGACCATGGTTAAAAACTATTTTTTTTCAAATACAAACCAACATGAGATAGCGATTGACCCTGACTTTTGTTGATTGTTATTGAGTATGATACAATAAGAGGAAATTATCTTCGTTGAAACTTGAATGGTAGCCTTGGATTAGATGAAGTCAACATCATTCTAGGGATAAGAACCTTATGACCTGCATTAGTTCCAGCGAGAATCTTTGCTTCCAGAACATGACTTCTGAGCCTCGTAATAATCAATCTTGTGTCGTTGCATAAGCCGGCGGAATGGTCTATATTACGTAAAAGCGTAACAGGAGTGCCGACCTTCAATTTCAATTCATGGTTGGACACACCAGACCGTCTAATTCCATTCAAAAACTCAGGCGTATGAAGGTCACGTAACATGTCAACATTGGCATCTGACTTGCAAGTTGAATCAGAACTTAAATAAATATTTCCTTGGCTGCATTTAGCAAAATCATATAATCATTGACAGATTCAACCACATCAAGTGTCAGTTCGAGAATAGCTCTTCCTTGCAGATAATTTGCCTTATTAACGTCGCAAGTAAACAACGGATATATACTATCCACTATTGCTTTGACTGGATTGTCGAATCCACGTAACAAAATATCATCCGAAATTTCAATTGTTGCATGGCCATCATTTGCACAGCCAATTGTTACATCCCATATACTCGCAATCCAATCAGAAAATGCATTTAATTCAACGCACTTAGCATCTGACTCGATATTTTGTAGTCTCATGTTTTTGGACAATCTCAAAACCTTATAATTTTTCCATAAATATGATGAATTGATAGCTGCAAGCACAATATCCTGTCTACTTCCTTTTCTCACTTTCATATCCTAAATTTCAATCTGCAATTAACATGTTGCATTACATATGTTAATACCAGATCCACGTGTAAAGTTTGGAATGAGATAGGAAAACTTACTTCACTGTCATGCGAAATGAACTCCAAGCTATATGTTTCATTCGGATTTGTGATCTTTGGCAGCTCGTAAACACGGATAACACGCACTTTTAGTGCCCAATTAGTCTTCGTGACGTTGATATCTCGCACAAGATCAAATATCGGTGCCATATGCACTTATCTATCTTCGACGTGGTAGAAAAAGTGAAAAAAATTTAAAATCGTGAAACAAAAAAAAAATATGGTCATTAACAGATGTATTCGAAATAGAATTGCTAGAATGTCACCCGAACTGCGACTTGAACGATATACTAACAAAAATGTTGCACCTGCAAAAATAATTCTCCCGAGACGAATAGAAAACGAAGTCTTCAAATTTCTTGTAAATGTGCTTGCATAAATCAAATTTGAAGTCTTGTTTACACTGCTAAAATGATGAGCAATGAGGTAGAATGATGGATTTTGAAGTAAAATATTGACAAAATTGTAGTATTTCAAAATGGTTGCACGTCCCTACTCGGAAAACGAACAGTCACTCTGCCTCTTTATGTACAAATCAAATTTAAAGGAAAAATAGAAATAATTAATACAGAACAACTTTTGTAACATTGGTTTACCTCATTTTACTATTAATAATTATTAATTACTTGGGCATCTAAATATCTACTGGGTTTCATAACTCAGAATTTTAATCCATGATTTGAGCTAACCATGGCTAACGGCCTTTGTTCAGTAATTTATATTTACTTGCACCATATTAACGTGGTATTTAACATGACACACATTTCACGAATACTGTTATAATAATAATAATAATAATAATAATAATAATAATAATAATAATAATAATAATAATAATAATAAAATCAAACATTAATTAAGTTTCAAAACCATAATAATAATGTAATTAGCACACACAAAACAACTTAAACGTTTAAAATGATAATAATCCAAAGAAGTTTATATATAAAAGGCAGGTTATAGTGACTTTTCGGTTTTCAAACATTTTTTTTTTTAAAGAATGATTTAATGAACACAAAACTCAACAAATGAAATTGTTACTATCAATAAAAGCATGATGTAATGTTTGACTTATGGGTAGACGGATTTTAATCAGAATTCCATAAGAGGAAAGTATATTTTGGCGGGAAATTTTTTTTTACGGCACTTCTGTTTTTATATATATATAGATTATAGAGGTGTCAAGACCGGTGGACTGACTCTAAACTGCAGAGCTATTTACTACTTTTAAAAAATAAAAAACAAAAAATCATTGAGATAGAACCGTTTGACTCTCCCTCCAATACTCAAGGTCTCAATTCTTCTTTGGAGTTTCAAAGCAAAATTTATTTTTGCCTTGAAACTCCAAAGAAGAATTTCTTGAAAATTGTATTTTATAATAATTATCTATAAGAAGTCAAATATCCATTGTATTTTGCCTTGAAACTTTTCAAACAAATTTCTTTGAAAGTTGAAACTCTTCAAATGAAAATTTGATATTTGTTGGATATTCGATATTCATTAAATAATTGTATGTGCAATATATAGACACAAAAAATTTGTTCATTTTAACTCGGGCTGGACTGTCCCGATTTTTAGACGGGTCATTGGCAATTTGGGCTCGCTAAATTTATAATCCTGGACTGTTAATCTTGATGTGATCTCAATCTGGCTACGAGTCATGTCTACTAATAATAACATAAATATTACAAAAATAAAATATTTCTTGATCTCTCAACTCAGAACTCGTTTGTTTCCCATTATTTTAACCGAAGAACGAATTTTTTGAGCCCATTTTTTAAAATATATGAGTCCCACTGGAAGACAAACTGGTCAACAAAAGTGGCTGCTTCACATTGCAACAGTGCAAATTTTCACTAAAATTGAAAACAAAAGCTCAATCCTCAACATGGTTCTTATTCTCCTACTATTAAGTAACAATAGTTCCACTTCTTTTAAATCTTGTTGAAGTTGAATCTATTCTAGGCAGTGTTTGGGAATTTCCTCATCGATTCACAATATTTCATTCTTCATGAACTGA
The DNA here is from genome assembly GCA_035079005.1 of Fraxinus americana. Lineage (NCBI taxonomy): Eukaryota > Viridiplantae > Streptophyta > Magnoliopsida > Lamiales > Oleaceae > Fraxinus > Fraxinus americana. The sequence goes on along the minus strand of CM068707.1, from coordinate 1,235,001 downwards.
AAAAAATACACTTCAGTGAAGTGCTAAAAGGTATATGATACCATACCATTTTGTCACTTTTCTAGTCAAAGTGAGATGCTGTTCAATTTTGTGCCCGATTTTATTTAGAATGATCATTTAATCCCTATTTTGTTTAGCTAAAAAGGTTAATAAAAATTTAAATCAAAGTCAACAATTAATTTTAATCACATTTCATGAAAGTCGAAAATTTTATCAAACTTTTCAACCACATTTCATAACTTTTATCAAAATTTACTAAAAAATTGATTTTCAACAAAACCAAACAAGTGCTTGATGTAAGATCAAGAATGTGAAAAATCGAAGTCTACAAAGTGGTAATTATTTTGTTCAATTAATTGGCAGAGTAATCTATGGGAATCCTTGCATTATTCTAGGACTGAAGTCGAACTAGGTACAACAAAAGATTCAGTTAACAATTGAATCCAAGCTTAGAACACTATTGCACCTGTAATCTGTTGTAGCGGTCGGCAGCCATCGATAATGATTGTATGGAAATAGGGAAGGATCGACCCATCTGCACGTAAAAAACAAGTTACTGAATTAGAAAGGAGTGGTGACTTTAAGCAAAGAGTTCGAAAACTTCAAAATAAGCTGCAATTTTATAGACTACAAAGGCAATAAAGAGCCCTACATGTGAAGAACGACTAATACATAATGAGGGCAACAAAAAAGTGAATTAATGTCTACATTTAACCTCTGTTTCAAACAATCTTCAGCCAGTTTCTTACAGAGCAAATATAACGTAGTAAGCAAAAGAACAAAAAAGCCTCCTTTCAGAAGCAACCTGGGGAAACATTCTTCGACTGTATATGTGTAAAACATTAGATATGAACTTTTTTCAACCCATTTTCAGAAACATTTCAAGAAACGCCTTTGATGGTTTCCATTAGAGGAATAAAAAGTTAAGAAACCTTATAAAAGGAGGTAATGAATATACTTACTATCGGTTTTTAGTGCGTGGCTTCCGTGTCATGTAATACTAAAGGAAAAAGACTTTAAAAAAACATTGCAATGTTTAATTGTATTGTTATAACCAATAAATACAAGATTTATGAGCTCACCGTACTGCAAATATGGAAAGAGTCGACATATCCAGCATATTTGGAACCTGCAAATAAGGCAAGTAAAAAATGGTCTAAGAACCAGAAAAAACCAAGACATCAATTGGCGACAACATATCATACATTTGATTTTTGTTCTCTTAATGTAAATAATGAAATGATGATATATCAGATTTTTCTATCTTCAACAGAGTTTGATAAGTCCTAGTTCTAACTCAAGTTAATCTCTCTCTCTCTATAACCAATATATTTTCTTCACCTCAAAACTCTGTTCTTGTAAGAATATCTTTAAGAGACTTTCTACATACACGATGCTCTCTAGAAAGTAGACATTCCATCAAATATTCTACTTTTTCCTGGATACTGAGGTTCAAATACCGATGGATTCGTTGTTTGCTCATTGGCCTCGTATAATTCATAAAACACTGGTCAATGTTTAAAGATAAGTTCCAAGCTATGATGCTCGAACTTGAATACCGGTATCGGGTACGGGTACCCATATCTAATTGTCGAATTTTTTATTTTCTAAAATGTAGATTACGGAGACATGGGTAAAAATGATCCAAATTTCTAACACGAGTATGTGTATGCGTTTCACACTTCAATTTTGAATTTCCCATAAATTCACATGTAAAATGTAAAATAATAATTGAGAGACAAATTATTAAAAGATAGAATATATCACTTAAAATCAATTAGAAATTTATACTAAAAGTCTAAAACACCAAAAAAGCATAAATTTTCATGACAAAAGCACAAAATTAAAATAAAAGTTAGAAATAACATAATTAATTACAATTGTCATACCCGCTTGAAAATTGAAGGATCCACCACATATATATAATACTCATACACATGTCGTGTCGACACGGGTATGCCAATCGAAATGCCGAGTCCGAGCATTACAGGTTCCAAAAGACTCTATTTTAAAATGGAGAGTGAATTTGACTCTTCAAGTTTAGAGAATTAAACTCGTTCTCTATTCTTAATTTAAAATAATTGCTTTTAATAATCTACAAATTTTAATACTCTACTATTTAAATTATTCAAATCATATTTGAATTGATTGACCATTGAGGAAAAATCAATAAATGTTCATTGAAAAAACATAATGAAGAGTCAAAATAGAGAGCATTGTTGCATCTCTAAATAAAAAAATGCTCCCTGTTATGCATGAAATGTTCTTTATAAAGATATAGTCTCTTGGAAATGCTCTAACTCGCTTGTAATTCACACCAGAAGTTCCACCATTGTGTTTCGAGGACTCGAACCTCTTTGGTATTTCATTTCCGTCTTTTATTAACCACATAACTTTTATTGACCTATGTTGTGCAGTTAGATTCTTCAAGGATTCTCTTACAATCCTTGCACGAGCTATGCAATCAATAAAATCTTATTTATTGAACTTTTGGGACTTGTTTATTGAAATGTGTATTCCTTAACACCAAATCAAAGTCCAAAATAGCGTTAATTTCTTCATTTAATCCTTAAAAGCCAAAATTTCTTTGTATTTCTATTAGAAGAAAATGCAATTTTATTAACTATATAAACAAATCGACTAACGTTAAGAGAATTATAAAATATTCTAATCATCAAATAAAATAAAGTCAACTTAATATATTTTTCCAACTACGGATGATTATCAATAAAGGAATGCCCTTGAGCTCATTATCAATAGTAATCCATGAGGATGATAAGAACTTAGATCCATTACCATATAAACTCAGTATGTTCTTGCTCTTTATATATCATATCGTTTCTTCATATCATTATCACCCGAAAATAGTTGAAACCATCAATTCCACATGATCCTGCTTTTACTCTCACTAAAGTCATTTAGTCCAAATTATCGATCTCCACATGAAAAAGCCCTCTTTTTGAATGACCCATGCTTTCTGAATCATTTGTACACATCATGCACACCATGGAGGGGAAAGGAAGAAGTAAGGACATCTTTTGAACCACTTCACACAAGTACTAATTTGTCCATGAGATGCTCCTTGCATATTTTTCTCCGCTTACTGTCATATATCCTCCAACGAAGATGTTATCTTCACTAGTGAGTACCTGAATCAACCCATCCATACATGTCTTTTAAAGATTGTTGCTCTGTTGCCTTACTGAATCCTGTTTGCGGAGCATACCCACTAATAATCTAAAACTCCAAACAGCTCAAGTTCTACGACTTCATATTTTAAACCTATATCACCAACTATTTCTACCCCATTCGGCACTTTTCCTTACCACTGGACCAAAGTTTATATGTGCTCCCTAATCCTTTTGCTTTCTCCTTACCCACTTCACCTCTCGATGTAAGTTGTGTTGACTCTCTTAATATGCATCAAATCTACTATTTCTTGTGATTTTCCTACATCTGTTTCTGTATCCAAGCTCCTACTAGTTTGCCTACTAGATGCGTATCCTTTAGGTGAACTGGTGAAATCTTCTAGGTGTCATGAATATCAATCCACCGAAAGCATGCAAGTATTATGTATGTAGATCTTCACAAGTAGCACTAAAATTTTTGAAGCAATGTCAAAACCTAAACTAAGTTCTTTTGGAGTCAAAAGAGCACCACATTAGGCTGGAAAAATGTGTTAGAAAGATTGAACCAAATAGGGATAAAATAACATGGCGAATTTACTTTAAACGCAAAATATATCCTTCTAGAATACGAATTTTCAGACTCCTGCACCACTGGTATCACTAGATAGATAATATCTCCAGCCAATCTCATTTTACCCAATTGTGATGAATAATGAAATGGCTTAGACAATATAATGGACTCTACTTACTCTTCTTCAAACCGGCAGGTTTTGCAAGCAAGAGAGAATTCACAAAAGCACCTACATTTTCTCGTAAAGCTTCCTCTGAAAAACTAACCTGCAGAAATATAATTGTTATCAAATACAAGAGTCAGCCATACAAGATGGTAAAATTAAATCAGAAATCAGCATAAAGTACCAAATAACCATACCTTCCCGAGCCCTACATGCACAATTGCAGTTTTGTCTTTCTTAAAAATTATACTTTGTGCTTTCGCATCTTTCACTGTCTTAGATATGTCGTTGGTCACAGTACCTTTCTGCATAATTATAAGAACCTTGTGAGACATTATTGCCACTTTGCCACATCCAGGAACTATGAAATTGATAACATGAGGACACAACTTACCTTAGCATCAGGCATCAATTGCTTCAAATTTTTTGATAACTGTGAAATAGAAAATAAGATATGTAATTGGACAAGTAAATGCTATCAGCACAATGTGGAATTTTAAGTTTACAACACCTTTTTCACGTGTTCCATCATGGAAGGGGTAGCAACACATTTATCAAAATTTATCTTGACTTCACCTGCATGTTTTTGGAATTGAACTGTTAATCTAAGTTTATTGCTTCACAAAACTGATAATTATACCTTTTTTGTCAAGATATTGGAAAAATAAACAGTAAGCTCGATTTTACAACCTAAACAAGTACCGCTGAAAACTGTTATAGACAACCAACTCCTGCTTTCATTAATATTTCTAATGAAGTCCTATATTCTTATAGAAATATATTACATTCCATTTTATCCTTTAAGATCAAAAGTCCAATTTCACAAACTATTAGTTTTTGCATTTTTTATTAATCTTTGAGAACTTTTATTTTTTATCTTATTATGGTTTGATCCTTTTAAACAGCTAGCAATATCAAACATTAAAATGATCAAATCAGTAACCAATAGACATTCTAGTAACAGCAAGATAAAATATTAAGTTATTAGAGTCAAAAAAGAAAAAAATTACAACTAATGAATGTTATGCCCTGTTTGTTTCGGATTAAAATCAGATTTTAATCTAAGTCTAAGTCAAAGTTAAAGTCAAACAATCAATATTAACCACATCTTTCATGGGTCCCACAGCTTTTTAATCACACATTTCAAAAACTTCTATCACAATCTACTAAAAATCTAATTTTAATCCCCACCAAACACCCACTTAACCTTTTGAGCTGTAGATATGATCCTGATTTCCATTATCTTTTCAACTATCTGTACACTTGGTAGATTTCCTCAATCTTGATCTAAGAGTAGATCAAAATATTTCCAAGTAACTTTGAATAAACAGGTGAAATTATAGTCAATGAATGAAAAGGGATGTAAATAATTAATTTAACAAAATAAAAATGGGTAAAAAATGAAGAAGGTGGTTTTTTTTTAGTCAGTTTATACGTCTTTAGAAATCTTTTTCAATAGTAGAATTTCATTGACTTAAAAAGCTATTAAAAGAACTTAATTTCCCTTTGTGCAAATATGGATCATACGCAAATTGATTAAAGTTATCTGAGAAGCTATTATTCACTTTGATTTTTAACATCACAATAAGTACCCTTTGTAGCAAATCCAATGCCCATTTTTTAACATCATATTTGTTTATATCTTCCTCTCCCCTCTCAATTGCCACTGTCGTTAGGCCTCCATCTCACTCCGCAGGTAGATAACTAAAGCTACCCTTCTCTTGTATCTCTCACCCCCTCCCATCCTATCAATGTACTGGGAGAATGAATAAACAAGCTATTAACATTTTAGATTGCTAAATAATGTTTTTTACTGGAGACTAATTAGTGGAAGATGACTGAAATGGAAACGATAACTTACTTAAGTGTTTTTCATTTTTACTTATTTGTTTGTTCATTTACTTACTTTGGGGAAGGGATATAAAATGGAGCAACAGAAATATACAGTTTGCTCAAGAGGCCACTTATCGACACAGTATAATCAAGAGAGTAATAAATCACCACTTCGTATATTCTCCACGAGCTCTGGGCCGCCAACAATATCAGCTCCAGCATCGCGGGCCTCATCTGCAGCAGCTCCTTCAGCAAAGACAGCCACCCGATATGTCTGTCAAAGGATTCCATTTATGAGATAAAAGAACTAGAACAATAAGATCATAGGTGAACCTGTAAAGAACCACTTGTACCTTTCCAAACCCATGCGGGAGACGAACAAAACCACTGAGTTTCTGCATTTCAACAAGCAGAAAAGAAGAAAAAGATAAATCCCCTTAAAGCGTAATAGGTTCAAATCTTATAGCAAAAACTGGTTTCTAATTACAACAACAAGCCAGGGAAGATAGTATCAAATTAATTTAATCTAGTAAGAAAAAGAAGCTATAAATATCAAGGAATTAAAATGTGGTGAAATAAAGATATGTTTTTATTGTGAGAATAAACAAAGTCACTAAACAAAGAAGCATGTTTCTTTGTCTCGCATCATGAGCTCTTAATAAGCAATATGGATATGCCTGCGAGCACTCTAGTGAGGTGAGTACCAGAAATCAGGTCCTGTCTTTAGTCCACATATCAATGGACTAAAGATTCTGGACAACTAAGTCGTACGTTGTATCTTAAGCAATCATCTTAGGCATTATTCTACACTGACAAGTAGCACCAATTTAAATCACTTTAGATAACAGCCGCAAACCAAATAATCTCCAATGCTTTATCCTCTACCACAAATTATTAAGATTATAATCAGACCTCAACCTACAAAAAAGCAGCAAGTGGCCATTGCTCCTTGTAAGATATAATGGCTGAGATCAATTACGACTAGGATTTTCTGGTCAGGGAGAACCAATATGGGAGGGCATATTCAATTAAAAGAATAAATGAACGCAGCACCCTTAAATCCTGCCTATCATAACTCACGAGTAGATTATATAGTAGTATAAGAATGCAAAATAATGAAATAGACAAGTGAAATCTAGATTTTAAAAAATATATCCACTAAATCAACCCATCAAAATGCATTTTCACTTTCGAGAGTTAGCTTTTAGATCTTTGCTCCCCAGGTAATCCTCTGGTTCACTGTAAGTTTTTTCATTTTTGTTTCTAACAGAGAGAATTTCTTTACTCCCTCTGACCAGCTTGGTTTATAAAAACTTGCTTTTAAACATCTTTCACTTATCCTTCAGTCCATATTTTGTCCTACCAATTTTCATCAAACAACACATTGTATGTGCAAAGTGACTTCCCAACAAGAGTAACTCGAAAAGAAAGGTAACTTATTACCATATAAAGAAAAGATCACTACAGGGTTCAATTTATCATAAAAAAGTTCGTTTAGTACAAAGACGAAAACTAAACCATATTTAATCCTTCGTCCAGGATCGAATGTTATTACTTTTTTGTTCAGGACATCCACAATTATGATGCTTCATTTTTTAAATGGCTATTTACTTTTCAAACTACCCTTCTTTTGACGTGACTGACAAGTATCCTCCATAATCAACTTCACCATACCATATTTTGTTTCCACATATAATAATTCAACCTACCCTCGTGATCTCTTGTGAATATTTAGAAATATGATCTTGAGGGTATATTTGAAACTAGCCACGAGATTAGGAAATGAAAAAGGATCACATACCAGATCAGTTCGCCGTAATTCAGGGGTCATTTTTACATGTGCTTCCAAAGTTTCGTCAAAATTTCTCTTGTTATCACCCTGTAAGAACACTAAAACCATAAGAAAGAAAAAGACAGTTATCATGTGGAAAAGTTTTTATCTTTTGGGTTGTGGGATGGGAGTGGAGAATCGTGAAAGTAAAATCATCTTAAGTAATGTATATCGGATCACCAGAACTAACTTAATCCATCATTGGCATCCTAAGAGTGCACAAGAACTTGATCTCACAATATCTATTTCAAGATCAATCTTAACAATTCAAATACCAAAAATAAGAATCCAATACTAACTTCGAGAGTTTTATCAAACTAAACAATAAAAAGAGCACTAAAAACGAACCTTAATGGCACGAATAGCATCCTTTAGATCATAAATCACCTTTCGTTTCTTCTTACTATTAGTATCGTTATTCTCCACCTTAATCAGGGTTGGGAACGCAACATTATCGTCCTCCTGTTCCTCACCCAATACCCTTCTCCTCGTCATTATGGCATTCCACCTCTCGTCATCAATCCTCCTCCTCTCCCTCTCCAATTCGTCACTCTCATTTTTACTACCCTCCTCCTCATCTTTCACACGGTCCTCAGGCAGTGGGGCAACCCTGGACGGATACGAAACCGGGGAAATCACCGGGGCATCCTTGATGTACCGCATTTCATCCCGGGTCCACGTCCGGGTACCCTGGTCAGGTTGAGGTGGGATTTGTTCAGGTGGAGATTCGGGTTGGGATTGGGATTGGGTTTCTTGGGATGGAGGGGGTTGGGTTCTAGTTGGGTAGGAAACGGGTTGGATGGGGAGGGGTTTACGGAAGTTGGGATTGGCATCTGGGTCGGGTTCTGCGGAGAAGAGGCGGCGGAGAAGGAGGGAAGAAAGGTGGTGCGGCGGCGGCGTTTTGGAGAAGTAGTGACGTTGGGTTTGAGAGAAGAGGTGCTTGAAAGCTGCCATTGTTGTGTGTAAAGCTTGGAAATGGAGAAGCAGAGAGAAAGAAGGTTTAAGGGTTTTGCTGATAAAATACTAAACCAAAATCAAATGTCCCTTTCTTTTTAAATATTATTTGATGGAAGAATATGGAGTGAATTGTTTCAAAAATTATTGAACTTATATTATGGTCATGGACTGTTCATCGAACTTCATTCTGATTCACGGTACTCACACAACTTTGCCATTTACCTATCCATCCACCACTATCAAAAAATCTGTTTGTTGGATGCTAAAGTGGCGAACGGAATTCTTAGGTGGCGTCTGACGGTCGATAAAAAATTACAAATCAGCAAAAACATTGTTTTATCACTCATTCAACTTACTCTAGGTTACAATTTACTCATCGAACTTCAAAATGCTTCACAATGGTCACTCATGTTTGAGATATTGCACTCCTTCCATTATCCGTCATATTACGTTCACTTCGTTGCTAATGTTCGCATAGAAAATCCACATAATAAGTTACAAATGTTAGAAAAATCGCAACTCAATAGAACTATCAATTTTCTAAAATCACCATGTGTGAAACATGACATCCACGACCTCATAAACTTTTTTAAAATTCAATAAAGCGTCCTCAATTATTCTTTAGAAATATCACTTTTGTAATTCGAACGTTTATTGTGTGAAAAATAGGTTTCAATCTAAAGTTGAAACTCGGAAACTTAACTTGATTTGTGAAAATATTTTGTCTATATTTCACCAATTTTACTTCTAATTGTATTCAATTGATCATATGGTGATTTCCATGTGTTGATGGTTTTGTTGAGTTATAATTTTTTTGATGATTTTAATTATCTGTGAAATTTTCGGACAATAAATTAGCAACGAAGTGAATAAAATATGACGAATAATGGATGGAGTGCAATTCTTAAAGAAGAGTGACCATTGAGAAGTATTTTGAAATTCGATGAGTAAATTGTGACATAGTGTAAGTTGGATGAGTGATGAAACAATGATTTTGCTGATTTGTAATTTTTTAACGGTCGTCAGACGCTACATAGGAATTCCGTCCGCCACACCAGCGTCCAACAAACGGATTTTTTGACAGTAGTAGATGGAGGGGTAAATAGCAAAGTTAAGTGAGTACTATGAAGCAGAATGAAGTTCGGTGAGTAGTCCGTGACGATGATATAAGTTCGGTGATTTTTGAAACAATTCACTCGAAGAAAATGGGATTTTTGAAAAGTTAGGCCCTGTTCTCTTCATCGTTTTCGAGCCGTTTTCTGTTTTCAATTTTCCAAAATAGTGAAAATGCGTTCTCTTTCCTATTTTCAAAAACACGTTTTCAAAAACAAACAAAAAAAAAATTGCACTAAAAATACAAAATGACATTTTTACCGTTTTGGGCGTTTTCTGTGCAAAACACCCAAAACAATGAAAAATACGGGAAACGCTCAAAACTCAAAACCGTCTCTTCCTTCTCTCTTCTTCCAATCGCCTAAAAATGGAAAACACAGAAAACGCTCCAAACCACATCTTCCTTCTCTCTTCTTCCAATTCCTTCTCTCGCTTCTCTCTTCTCGATGCCGGTGACCCACTCAAACACTACAACCGGCGAGCCACTCAAACACTGCTATTGTTATTCCAAGAATCCAAGTACAAAATTATGAAGAGTAGAAGCTATGAAAAAGTGTCTGGAAAATGGGTTCCAATTTTCTCTCTCTGTTTCTTCTTTCTTGGCATATTCTTCACCAACAAGTATGTGTAGTTCAAGAATTTGATTATTTATTTATTTTTATTTTTTTGTATTGTGAATTATCAAGTTTGGGGTTTTAAGATGATTTTACGTTTGATCTGGGTTTTACAGATTGTGGGTTCCATTGGAATCGAACAATCAGCTCATAGCTCAGCATAGACGTGAACAAGAGCTACAGATCGTGTCTGAGGACTGCACTACCAAGAAAAAGGTTTGATTTCATGACTAAAAAGTGTAAATTGGAAGTCAAGTTTTACAAAGTCAGAGTTCTGAATATGCATTTATATGTGGAAATTTCACTAAAAATGTTAAAGATTCAAAATTTGAAAGTTTTTTTGTTTCTGGGTGTGGATAGAAAGCAGGAGGTCAAGATAAGAATGTAATGAATGAGGTGTACAAAACCCATGAAGCAATTCAGTGAGTTGAAAATTCCCTAATTACATTATAAGTTGAATTATTTTTTCTTTTGTTTACTGTAATTTTGCATTTAAAGTGTAAAATATGCTGAATTTTATTGGAGGTACATTCAGATCACTGGACAAGTCAATTTCAATGCTTCAGATGGAGTTAGTAGCCACTAGGGGTGTTCAGGAGAAAGGAATGACTGACAGGTCGGCTGTAAATTCTAACAAGGGGTCTCCAAAAAAGAAGGCATTTGGAACTCTGCTTTCTTAAATGGTACTTTTGGTAAGGAGGATTGTATAACACTAGACAATATTATTGAAGAAAAAGAAATTCGAACTTGTTAACTATAGTGTCAAGTCATTCATAACATCGCCTATTAAACACGCGCAAGAAGTATTGTTAATTACATGAGCCTGAAGTTGTAAGAGAATGAAAAGTCATGAAACTTTTTTATATAGCTATGATATGTGAAACACTTGACTGCACATTAAGTTGATTTCATAGTTTTCGACTGTTTGATGCAGCTTGATCCTAATTTCGAACCATATACTGTGCAAGGAGACCTGAAATTAGCTATGTCTGGTGAAAATCATAACTATACATCTAAGTCTGGGAGTGAAAATAAGCTGCAATTTGTGTTTTTCATTTGTTTCGCTGTGATTTATGTAAATTGAAGGGGCAGTTAACTGAATTTTTAATTTAAACTTTTCTTTTGTTCAATGAAGTATATGGATAGGATAAAGATGAACACCAAATGACATAAGTGATAATACATAACTATTAGAGATTGAATTTTAGATTTTGAAGTCACGAGGATGAAAAGAAGTTCTTTACATTTTTTGTGATGATGAATGTTATCTTGTGACGTTTTGCTATGAAAGTGTTCTATAAATAGATCACTCTACCCACGCTTGCACAGAATTCACCATGAAATGTTCACTTATGTATCAGCTGTTGGGACTTTTTATTAAGCTGCCAAGATTGGGCATTCATAGAAGAATGTATCTGACTGGTTTGTAGAAGTACGTTCACACACACACACGTGAACATTAGATGCTTCAAACCAGTTGAATTAGATGATGGATACCTCCAGTTAGTGTCTACTGTTGCATATACTTGTGTGGGTTTTTTTTTTTTTGTTTTTTAGTTATCTCTTGTGTTTTTATGGACCAGAATTCTTGTTTAACAATTCTGTGATCTCTTGGTTCGTGAGCAACATATGTTGCTCATATAGAAGTGTTTTTCAATTCTTTTATTCAAATATCTTCCTCACAATTTGTTGACTGTGCAGTGTTCATGCTTATGTTGTTTTTTAAAACGAAGGACTGTGCTCAAGCATCATTGGCCCATAATATGGCTGTTGTAGGTTTCCTCTTTCCCTGAAAATATGTTATTGGGGAGTTTTCACTGCAGCAACAGAACTAGCATAAACCTAAATACAACCATGAAGAAAGGTGCCCTGGAAAAAGTGGATGAAAATGCTGAGGATGTGTGCAGAGCTGTGAAAGTTTCTAAAGAATTACCTTCAGAAATTCTGGATGTTACTGCTACTGGAAGATCTATTTGTGTTTTTTAACAAAATATGTAGTATATATACGTGTAAAATAATGGTCTGTATATAGCTAGAGTTGATGAATAACTTTTTTGTCAATGTAATATATTTGGTTGTCAAACTCTTTTGGATATACTTTATGTTGTTGACGGCTGTACATAGGAGGATTTGTCCTCTTGTTGTTAATTTGTTTAGACGATCAAAATTGTATTTGAAAAGAATTGTGAGAGCTAATATGAACTCGATAAGATTGATTTCAAAATATTTATTACCATGTCAACATGAGCTGAAATTTAGAGCTTGTTTGGAATGGATTTTAATCCAATTAAAATTGAAAATATAGCCGTTATTGGGTTCCACTTGTCTAATAAAAGTCAACCATAACGGCTATATTTTCAATTTTAATCCAATTTTAATCTCTCTCAAACAAGCTCTTAAACTTATTTGCAACTTGATTAGGTTTGGTTGTGACTTGATGCTTGTTAATTCTTGTCATAAGTTACGTACAAGGACAAAAATTACAAGGACACAAATAAGGATTTGTCAAATTTAATTTAATTTGTGTTTTTTATATCTGGAAACAAATATTTCAAAACTCACTAATTTCAAAATTTATATGTTATTTAATACTATATTAACATTAAACTATTAAAATTTATTGAATAATCAGATTTCTTGAATAAAATATTATAAAAAAAATATTCTCAAAATTTCAAAGTAAACGCTTTTTTTATTTTCATGTTTTGAGAAACGGATTTTCAAAATGACAAAAAAACGCATTTTCAAAAATTTCAAAACACACTAAAAACACAAAACACAAAATAAATTCAAAACACAAAACTGAAACACAAAGAGAACAGCCCCTTAGTTTTTAAACTTCTATTTTATCTTTCATAGTTTGAAAAATATAAAAATAAAAAAAAGTTACTTTTTGTTAGTCATAAAATTGTAGACTTCTTGTTTCGACATTCCAACAAACTCATTGCATTAAGAAGTCATCACGAAAAGAAGACAATCAATCTACTTGTGAACAATTGGGACAATAGTAATGAAACAAGCAAGATTGTAGGTTACTTTGTTCCCATGCAGAACAAAATAACATGAACCACATCCCACTTCCAAAGAAGAGCTATAATACGTTGAACGAGTAAAGTAATTGAAGATGAGAGCCCATATATTTTTACATGGCGCACTCTGTCAAACCATCACATTGAATCTCTTCACGTGTATTGCTCAATTCTTTACAAAAAAGAGACCTTTCCTTTAAGCAAATGGCCTAAACAACGTGGGATTAAGGCTCAACATAAAGCTCGTGCATGACTCAAGTCAATTTGGGTCTTTTTTCAGGCATTGGGATTGATTTTCTAGTTAAGAGTATACAACCCGAAATTTTTGGTTTTAGGCTCAGGTTGTAAAAAATGAATCAACAACTTGAACTAAGCAGAACCAATTCGATCAGTTTGGGTTGATTTTTTTAACCATTCGATTTGGTTTTCCCAACCCGAATAATCGACTTGGTGGTCGGTTAACCCAAACCCCACTTATGTCCACCCCTACCTCAAAGTTCGTGATGATTTATTTATCATTTGACCTTGAAGGTGTTGTTCGTAATTATACAAAAACATGCATGGATTATATTCCATGACATACCTTTTCATAAGCATGAAATCAAACATAATTTTGACTAACCAGGAATATGTGAAACGAAATAAGAAGATATTTCTTCAATTCAAGCATTTTAATTTTTCAATTCAAGATTTTCTTGAAATTAAAATAAAAGTTAGCATGTTTACTAAATCGAAATAAAAGTTAAAAGACTTTGACACTAAAAAAGATGAAAAGCGAATCAAATGCTTTGATCGAGATAAGAGTTGAACTTTTTCTCTTTAAGACGAATTTATCCCGCAAAAGTGCTAACCTTTTTCGGCAATCATCTCCCAACATACAACGACTACGTCTCACAATAAGAGCACTCCAAATTACGTAGACCAACGAACTTTTCTCACTACCAAACCATGATTTTTTATGCAAGAAAACAATAATTTTTGGAGTGTTTTGATGCAAGCCAAACAATGAATATGATATGGAAATTAATCTAGCTTTTCAAGGGATCATATTTATAGAATATGAGGGGTTGTGGTCAAAGAGACACACCCCAAACTCAGCATGTTTTCATGAAGGGACGCAGACTTTCAGGTCGCTCGCTAGCTACACAGTTTGGCGCTTGAGTGCTCAAAGCAAGGAGACCGTCCTTTACTGCACGCTAGGCTGCTGCTCGAGTGGCGATATTATATACAAAATTCCCATTTTTTTTCTTCTAATTTTGGACAACAAATTTTTTCATTCAAAATGGGTTTTGAGATTCTAAATATACTAGGATCATCTACTCGACAAGTAGAATAAGTTGGTCTATACATTTTCATGATTTAACCATTGAAACCCTTTCGAATTTTTGGCCGAAATTGATGCGAAATCATTTTTTATTAGTTTTATTTAACCAATACTTAACCAATTTCAACAATCTCCCACATGAATAGAAATTATAAGATATGCAAATGACAATGCAGATACTAGTAGAGAAATAAGCGAAAAGATATCGCATCATGAGAGGTAGCTTCTGACTTTGAACATGCCTTAGTGAAATATTATCGGATTTACTTGGCTGATTGGTGAAAGTGATATGTTAAACTATTCAGTTGTTGATGTAAATCAAGACAATAGTACTCACACATTATCTTCCCTTTCTCATGATTGTCTTCATATTGGTGGTGACCCACTCTTAGGTTTCATAAGTGTTTTAAAGAATTTAGGCCTCAATAATTCTCATAGACGAGGCCTTACTTCATACTTATATAGGTGACCTCCTATCGATAGTGTTCTTCCATACTCTACTTGACTTAATCAAGTTATAGGAATTATGAAAAACATATTTTAACCTTTAACATTTTGCAGAAAGCACTTTGATTATCATAAGAATAAGTAGGTATTATTTCTTAAGTGTTTCATGAAATTTTCGTAACTTAGTTGTCTCATTAAACCAAGGTCTTGAGATCTTCAATTAATAAGGTTGAGTTACCATTAAAATTTTTTTACGTAGTAGGCTTTAATCCCATTCAATTTGATATGCAGTATACTTGATATCTTAGTAAATATATTCTTAGTGGATCCACGAGAATACACCATTAGAGATCAATTGCTCCATGATGTACATTTCAAGACATAATATTTTGACATACTCTATATCATATTAAATATAGCTAGCAATCACAATAATTCATTTAGAGGGTGTTTGGTGGAGATTAAAATTAGACTTTTAGTGGATCGTGAAATAAGTTTTTGAAATGTGTGGTTAAAAAGATGTTGGACTCATGAAAAATGTGGTTAATATTGATTGTTTGACTTTGACTTAGATTAAAATCAGATTTTATTCCGGTCCAAATAGTCACCGACTATGAAATCTACACATAAAGGCATCAAGCTTCATGCTTTTATCTAGCTATTCCTTATTCAATTCGTAATATATTTGGAGGATTTATAAATAACTTTATTATTGGATTTTGAAATATTTGATAATAGGTACATCATTTAACCATTATCAATTACAGTGCACTTCAACTTATAAATATTCTAATACCATTGCAGCACATCCAATACAAATGCAATAATCAATTTTCCAATAAAATCCACCTTTAGGACGCTTCATCTTTGTGAATAATCCTCATTAGCATAAGGGTTTCCTACCTTCTCACAATCATAGACTTCTTTCTATGACTTATAAGGTATGCATAACTTGTGTAATAAGTCATCCCCACAATTCCTCAACTAGGAATGTTTGCTAGAGGTAAACAATTACTTGATTGTTTGATTCTTTCGCTTGGTAGTTCGGTAAACCATTTCACGTATTGAACAATGTTCAATCAAATTGATCATTGCTCATCTCAATAGCAATATTATTTAGAACTATCTTTGAAAACAATTGGCCTCCCTTTGACAATCTATAATTAACCGTTTGAGGTTTGTTTATTCAAAGATTTCAACTATGTCTCAATTTGCATTCTCTCGTACGAACAAATTTCTTTCTAAGAAGAATTGCACAATCTTTGCAATCCATAGTTCTTATCCTTTACAAATGTAATGTCATTTTACAACCATCGTCCTAAAGGATATTTGGCACCACTACCAACTATAGGCACCATCTATGCCTTATAGAAAATATTTCCAGTATCCAATAATTGGGCAAGCAATTTTCACTCGATTTAAGTATCATATTAATTTGCCATCAAAATTTATCTACAGACTTGACCCATCAAACTAGGCCATTTAGACCAAAAGGTCTGTCCGAAACCCAAACATACGTTTTCTTAAAGAGACATGAAAATAATCTCACAGACGTTTTGTTAAAGTTTATAATCTTTACGTGAATGCATGTAAAAATAGAAGTCATGCATTGTTATTTATTAAAAAAAAAAAGTAGATGAATACATAACCATTAATTGCCACCACTATGAAAATGTAAAGCACAATATAAAATGCACAAAAAAATTCGTCTTAATATTGTTTTTTGTAATTATACCAAAACGTGCATGATTTATATTCTAGAACATACAATTTCATAAGCATGAAATCAAACATAATTTCAACTTATCGGGAATACGTGAAGGCAAAATGAGAAGTAATTACTTCAATTCAGACATTTTCAATTTTTGAATTCAAGATTCTCCTTAAATCGAAATAAAAGTTCTTATTTCTACTAAATCGAAATAAAATTTAAAAGATTTTGACACTAGAAATGATGAACTCAAATCAAATGATTTGATTAAGATAAGAGTTGAACTCTCTCTCTTTAAGACAAATTTGCCCCGCAACAATGATAACGATTTTCGGCAATCATCTCTCAAAATACAAAGACCATATCTCGCAATAGGAGCACTCCAAATTACGTAAACCAACGAACTTGAAACGAAATTTTCTCTCTACCAAACCATGATTTTTTATGCAAGAAAACAATAATTTTTTAAGTGTTTCGATGCAAAACAAACAACGAATATGATATTGAAATTAATCTAACTTTCCAAGGGGTCCTATTTATAGAAGATGGGGGGTTGTAGCCGAAAAAACACACCCCAAACTCAGCATGTTTTCATGAAGGGACACAGCCTTTGAAGCCGCTTGCTAGCGTCCTAGTTTGGCGCTCAAGCGCTTAAAGTAGGGAGATCGCTGCTCATCGAGCGCTAGGCCTCGAGCGACAGTATTATAAATAGAATTTCAGTTTTTTCTTCTTCTAATTTTGGAACAATAATTTCTCATTCATCCGAAATTGGTTTTGAAATTCTAAATATACTACAATCATCCACTCGAAGAGTAAAACAAGTTGGTCTATTCATTTTCAAGATTTGACCATCGGAACCGTTCCGAATATTTGGCCGAAATTGATAAGAAATCAATTTTTTTTAGTTTTATTTAACCAATTCCAACAGAAGGTAATAAAGCTTCCTATTAGAATTTGCTTGTCTGAATCCAATTTCTTTAAAGAACATTTTGCGTTTGCGATTTAATTTATGAACCAAATATCTTCTCCAATAGAAACTGAGTTTAAGGAATATACTTGTCTGAACTTCACGATTTTAGAAGAAAGATAATACTGTTAATATAAATAAATGTGCAAGTGGTAAAAGCAGGGGCGGAGATAGGGGTGGACTGTAGCCCACCCTTGCCCAACCCCAGCTCCTATAAAAAAAAAAAAAAAATTATTAAAGCCCAAAATTTCAAATTTCCAGCCCAATAGCCCACCTTCCAATTTCAACCCAGCCCAATTCCCACAAAAAACTAAACCCAGCTACCCAATTAAACCCAATTCCCACCCAATTAAACTCAATTCCCGACCTAATTGACGTGAAATCCCCAATTGAACCAGAGAAGACAACTCTGCGCCTCTGCCATTGACGATTTCTTCCCGTTCGACGTTCGCCCGTTCGCCACTTCCAGCTGTAGCCACTGACGATTTGTTTCTGCCGGAGCTTCGGCATTTTCATCTTGTTTTTGTTTCTTTTACAGTTTTACTACCTATCTACCTGAAAAGCTCTCGTTCAAAACCAGTTAATCCTACCTTTAAGGCCCATTTATTGTTCGTTAAGTCCTTCTCTTGACTGTTGTCTGTTGGGAGCAATTACTGTAACCGAACCAACGATTCCATTTTGTGTATTGTCAATTTGTCATAATTGTCACCATAATTCTGTTTATAACATAAAGAAGTTATTTTTGGCATTGTTAAATAGGCAGAATTATGTGCAAAAAATAAGCAAGAATTACCTATATGCTTGCCATTGACAAATGCTGCTGGAATTCAAGTTCTCTCTTTGTCCTCTATCATTGTTTTGGGTTTTCTTATATATGGATTCTGGCCCAAATACATTTTCTGAACTACCTCCACCACCACCTGAGATGTTCCCAAAGAACTTTTCTCATGTTCTTGTTATACAATATTTCATGCCTTAATAATTTCTATTATTATGAGACTGGCGCTGCTATTTGATGCTGGTATTAAAAATTTCATTAGTTTATTGTGATAATATTTGTTGTGTGTTGTTTCATATCTCAAGGTTGTTTTACTCAACAGAATCTAGACACTATCTAAGAAAAATGTTAAACAAGTGCTTTCCATAAAGATATTTTAAGAATTTTGGCATGAGGATGTTCGCTTAGTGTCACTTGGCTTTGTCCTTCTGCATTGATCTTATTGTTACCTCTTGCCAGCATTTATACCCTCACTTCTAGTTGTGTCATGATTTTCTCTTCTATTCTTAATTAAAATTACCATCTTTTCCATCTTAGTATAGTAGGGATGGCAGAGGATCTAGTAGCACAAGTATCTTTGTTGGTGGCTTTGTACTGGGAGGGCTTCTTGTTGGAGCATTGGGTTGCATATATGCTCCCAGGTATTGAAATATTACCTAGTTTTTGGTTCATTGAGTCAGATAAGTTCTCTTCCACTCTGTTTATATCTTCTTTTGGGTTCCTATAGTGAGAAAATTCTTTAGTTTATGTAATTTTAACATTATGCTTTTGAAGTGTATGTGTTGTACTTCAAGTTTTTCATTTTTTTTTCCTTACAGAGAATTGCAATAGCATATTTTCTGACAGTGGCATGTGAAATTTGGCTTAGGAGCGATGACAAAGTTAATTCAGAATTATCTATGCTAAAGAAATATCAAAAGCAATGGTAAGTTCTAGCTCATGCCTGAATTTTTGCATTTTGAGAGTGTTGAAGAATATTATATTGTGATGTCCATTGCAAAGCTGTGTTCCAACTGAAAGAATCATGTGGAATAAGTATTGGAGACATTGTGCAATTTGATAAACCATTAGCTTCTTAGTAAAATGAAATGCATCTCCAGGAGTTAAGCATGTTATTTCATCCCGTAAAACTATATGACAATACTCGTAGAAAACCTATGAACTGCATAGAATCATCTCTTAGATTCAAAAATTTTATTCGTACATTACATTTTAAAAATTTTAGCCCCCCGTACGATCAATTCCTGGCTCCGCCCCTGGTGGTAGTTGTTCCCCCTTGCACCGACCAACCATGTCAGAAGCTGGTTTTAGATAGAAAATTAGCAGAAGCTGGAAGGGCACTTGGGAAAAAATTTATGCTTCTCTTTGGTCCTCTATTAGCTCCCAAGTTTGCACGCTAAAACGAATTTTATGCTTCTTTTCGGTCCTTTATTAGTGTTAGAAATGGGACGAGGCTACATACACAATATGAAATACTGATCACAACAATAAGATGAATACAAAGACAAATTTAATTTGCCAAATGAATTGGATATTTAATTCAACAACTATAATAAAAAATACAATAATTTTGTTCCTACACAATTATTCTAACTTTCAATAATACAAAACTTGTAAAGAAAAGTCTATTATTTATAGGGATAAATGCCAAACTCTAGAAATAGCCTTAAAAGATGGAAACTAGGTCAAAATATGCGTGTAAAGACAAAACAAGGAAAATTCCGGAATGCTATGGAGCTCGAGTGCCCAGCTAGCGCTAGGTGAGTGCTAGGGTCGTTACAAAAGAGAGCCTAAGAATTGTCCAATTGGTATCATGATTCAACTTAAGTCATTCTTAAGAGAAATGTCAAGATTTTAAATCCAGGGGACTCGATAGAAATCCGTGAGGGATATGATGGGCTCAGGTTATCCCAGAGCGAACATTACATAGAATGATGGCCGGGCACGAGGCCGGAGTTGTGACAAAAGAATAAATGTCAAATCTTATTCATCGTACTTTACCTCTAAGGTCTCTAAATTAGAGGCGACCTCCTTTAAAATAGTAAGGTAATCTTCCAAAGATTAGTCTCTTGTCATCCAATGATAATAAAAACGCTACTTCAAGTGCAATTTGTTGGTTAGATTCTTAGTTATGTACTATTGCTCCAACTTCAATCACAAGACAACAACAGACTTCTCATTCAAAACGTCTTCAAGAATGTTATTCGAAAAATGAAGTTGAAAGTACTTTCTGATCATTCCGTTGTTTCTATTCCGTCGTCCAAGTTGTGGGTATCTTGTTAAATTCCAACAACGCATCATCCAAATGCATTTGAGTGAGTACTTCTCGCATTTTCACCTACCACAACGAAAATCTAGTGCTGTGATCCAAAAGTGGAATGTCATACTCCATAGTTGCTATAAAAAAACAAGAACCTTGAACAAATTAAAAAATCAAAGCTCTAATACCACTTGTTAAAAACGAGACCAAATTATATGATACGATATGAAGTATTGAACACGACAACAAGATGAAAACAAAGACAAGAATTTAATTTGGAATAGGAATTGAAAATTTTATGCAACAACTATAATGAAAAGAAAATGCAATAATTGTGTTCCTACACAATGATTCTAACTTCCAGTAATATAAAACTTGTAAAGAAGAGTCTACTATTTATAGGAGTGCATATCAAACCTTAAAAATAACCCTAAAGATGGAAACTATGTCAAAATATGTGTGTAAATGCAAAACAAGGAAAATCCTCGAATGTTGTGCCTCGAGCGCCAAGTGGGCATTAGGTGAGCGACAGTTCCTGCTAAAAAATCTGCCTCGCTGCTAGAGCTTTGAGCGGGCGACATCAACTCAGTTTTTCCTCATTGGACCCTATTTTGACATCTTCAAACCCAATAGTCCAAACTACGTAAACTCTAGTCCGAATTTGGGTCACAAAACCCAACAATTAGCAACACGGTGATCGATGACACTTATTTTACAATTGTTTTGCAAGGTACAGGGAGCTCATGAGGCATTGGTCGAGAGCAGCAGGCCAGATATTGAATGAATTATCTATGGAACAATTTTTTTAACCCCTAACGACATGCGTGAATTAAACAGTTGTACTTGAGCTTACTTCTGTTGAGTATTGTATTTAACTGCAAATGCTGAATGTGTTGCATATCAAGAACTAGATCGATCTGATTCCACTTTATCAGAGTCCATTATTGTGATATTCGAATATAGGAATCGAGCTGACAATAGAAAGTCTCCAAGTTCGAAGGACTCGAAGAATCCGAGGGACAGGCATAATTTGCAGGCAATGCTACATGTGGTTGCTGGTTGGAATGGTAGTGAAGGGGATTTTGAACTGAAAGTTAAGATGATCTTGGCTTTGGTGAATAAATGCAGTGCCATTTTAAAGCTCGGTCGTTTATTGGTAGATTTTAATTGTACGATAAGATATGAAGAATTTTCTTCTAAAATTGTTCACAAATCGGGTTTGCATGAATCAACTATTTGTTTATCACTTCCTAATTCTCTCCCTTCCTCGTATTAATGGTATCAGTATAACTCTATACTGATAATTTGGAGTCTATTCCAGATTTTGTTCTCATTTTTTGTCTACTTTTCTACTAACTATTCACTCTTAGATCAAAATTTGCTTTTAAGAACATATTTGGCGCGCCGTAATAGACGAATAACTATTCATTAAACACGAAATTTATTCATAAGTAAAAATCAGTGTATAAGTAAACTTCACTGATATGCTATAAAAAATTCTTATAAATAGAAAAAAATACTTCTAGATAGCATATCAATTATAAGTGAAAAATTACCTATAAGTAAAACTATTTACTCATGAGTTCAAAAGTAACTTACAACTAAAAGAAGTGACTTATAAACTAAAAAATCAATTAGAAAGAAATAAGTAAAAAATTTACTTGTAATTAAAAATTCACTCATATGTAACAAAATCACTTAAAAATAAATTTATGTATAAGTAAGAAAAAATATTCATAACTAAAAAATATTTTTATAAAATTAATTTTTCAATGTTACACCAAATGCCATAGTAGCACAATTCTACCCAATCCTATCCGTCTAATCCTTTATAGTGTACCAAGAAGCCCTGAATATATCTGTGTTTATCTTGGTATAAACTGTTAGACAGGCGGTCGGTTCACTCATCTTAACTGTTATTGCGTTTATCTTGATACAAATTACACTTCTTGGAGGTCAAAGAAATAAACTATTATTGTTCGTTCAAGTGTCAAAGTCGAATACTAATCTTTAACATCTCTTGCGATTAAACTTGCTTTCATTTCTCCCTCGCAACATTGACTTCTTTTCTCGATGCCCTTAATCACTCTTGGGCGACTCACATGGCTAAGAATATTGTGTTTCATTCTAACACCATGAATAATAAGTTGACTTTCACTTTGTTCAAAGGAACTATTATTTTTAAGTTATCTCTATATTCAATATGTTCTTACCAACATCGAATTACAGATATCTTCACGACATCTCTTGACCAAACTTCTTCTTTCGTCCCATTTCTACACGAATTGGGAGTTTAGAATAAACAAGAGGGTTTACTTGACATTTTGGTTGTAAGAAATCAAGTCGGCAACACATAGCTCCTGAAAAATCTTTATTTAAAATAGCTATTTTTAAAATCTAATCAAAAGCAATTTCATCTTCTATACGTAAGCCTGACCTTATCAGTCAAAAAAAATCTGTGATTAATTAAGTAATTTTTAAGATGGGACAGCTCCAACATGATTTCTTTAATGAAACATAAGCATATGAATCATAGTTGAAATTATTTATTTATTCATTTGTTTACTATTATGCAGGTAAGAAAGAGGTTGGTGAGATTTCGTAAATAGTATATATATATATATATATATATTTTTTTTTTTTTTTTTTTTTTTAAATTTTTTTTGTATTCTTCAGGTTATTTAATTTAAAGATTACTATACTATATGAGTTGAATTCATTATTTAAAATGATTTTGATATATTAAAAAATTATATTATTTAATAATATTAAAAACAATCCTGCAAAAACAATACTTTCATCAACATTCAATGAACTTGGACCATCATATTTTCCGGCCCTTGTGCAATGTACTAAAATACTATGATTCCTTGAGTTCATCATATTTTGCGGCCATTGTGCAATGTACTAAACTACTAGAATTCTTAATAGGTTTAATTTCATTTTCGTTCAAGAAATTTTGAGTAAAATAATAAACGAGTCCTTCGACTATAATTTGTATCATTCTGAACTTCAATTTACTTTCAACCATAGTCACTCCATTATCCATCATCGCTAAACTTAGCCCCATGTTGGTGGGGGATTAAAATCAGATTTTTAGTAGATTTTGATAGAGTTGATGAAATGTGTGGTTGAAAAGTTGTGGGACCCACAATATATATGATTGAAATGAATTATTAAATTTTAATTTTAATCGATACCAAACATGGATTCAATGTTGTGGT
This sequence comes from Fraxinus americana, assembly GCA_035079005.1. Lineage (NCBI taxonomy): Eukaryota > Viridiplantae > Streptophyta > Magnoliopsida > Lamiales > Oleaceae > Fraxinus > Fraxinus americana. The sequence continues at coordinate 1,211,051 of CM068707.1, read as the reverse complement.
CGTATGTGAATATTAAAAAAATTGAAAGCAATTGATGTATTTCTAGGTAATATATCATGTCAACTAATCATTATATAGTTGTAAAGTTTGAAAATAAATCATGTACAAAATTCAATGATAATTCACCCAATGTAAAGTACTCATAGATCTATTAGACTCAATTTCAACATGTTACACCCATGGCATTATTGGTGTAATATTTACTGAGAAAAATGGTGTAGCCGATCATTGGGATGTAAATTAGTTTTATCCATAAACTTTATCGACAACGCCATATTCCACTATTATGGATACATATCAACGATAGATTTTTGAGAATAACATAAAATTGGCAACAAATTTTATCACATACGACTGTTTTCGTCCATAAGTGAATATAAAATAATATCGCTTTGTGATGCGTTTGAAGCGTAAGACAAACAAGAAAACTTAGATAATATCATTCTACATATAAGTTAATATCTCGGGATTATGTGTACTTGAGAGAAGGGTGAAATAATAAACATATGAATATTGATGTTCAAAACTTTTTCTTTGCATATTTGGAGATTTATACTACATCTTAATTTTCACAACAATTTCAATCCAAATACCAATAGATTAATAAGTGTAACTTAAGATTGAGACCTAAATTAATGACTAAAAGAAAACAAAACTTGAAAGAAAAAAGAAGGTAAATTGTAGTTTAAAGTAAATGATAAGCAAGGTGTCAAGGACAGCAACTTCAACTAGCCCTTGACCCACATGTTGGTCTGTTTCTTTGTCAAGAAGAATGGCAACTCGTGAAACAAGGTCTGGCCGAAATAAGTGCTTGAGAAAAATAGAAAATGAAAATCACTATGTATGTTTTTGGTTTTAAGGACTTCATTATAGGTTTTAGGTCCATTTTCATAGAAGCAAAACTTCATTTGTATAGTATTTTCTTGTATAGGTGCGTTCAACTTGACCATCTGATGTATATAATTACATGGTTTCTTAAGTTTTGTCTAATCTTATTTGATAGCTTAACCAATTGAACATGCAACTCAACCATGAAATTGATTACACTTCTAGTTTTATCAGTTTTGTCGAATATTAACCAGTAAAGCATACAACTCAACCATGGAGTTGATTACACGTCTAGATTTTTAAGTATTGTCCAGTCACAATTTAACTCATAGAGCTCGATTTTAGACTCATATAGTTTCTTAAAGTTTGTTCTAGCAAATCTATCCGTTAACTTTGTCTCATTTTCATATTGAATAAATACATATTTTAATTATCTTTCTCTCGTGCACGACTATCACAGTTCTTATTCTTATTTATTTTTAATTACGAGACAAAGGAATAAAAAGTTCTAAACAATATAGCTATTTTCAAAAGGTAAACACAAATCTCATTTAAGAAATCATAAATAAAAATTGGAATCTCCCCTTCTCAAATCATATCAAGGGTGAAAAAAAAGTACGTTTAATATAGGCAACACTATTCATTTTGCACCGTAAAAAAAAAAAAAAAAGAATTAAAGATTGAAAAGAGCGACGTAAATCAATATGACAAGCCATTTGTCATTTTTTCACTTTTGAATTAACAATGGCATTTTGGTAACTCTATTTCTTATCAAGGGTGAATATTAATGGCAGTCAAACACTGTCATTAAGAATCCTCCGAGCTTCTCCGGAGCCCCCAAAACCTTAATATATACATACAATATGTACGTACAACGCGATTGATCTTCGTAAATTTCTCTAAATCCTCAAGTAATCACCTGCTCGAAAGGTAGAATTCTCTCTACTTCTTCTCTATGCATACACCTGTTTGTCTATGCATGTGAATTCTAGTTTTTTCCTAATAATTTCCTGTTCAAGTTTCGATTTTTTCATTCTATATCTGTTGAATTCAGGTGACGGATATGTAGATATGAATCTGAATTAATTTATCATAATAATTAAGACCATCTTTTTTGTTTTATTGAATTTATGAAGTTTTCACGGATCGATTCAAAATTTTTTTTTTTTTTAATTATACATTTTTCTTAGTGTTTTTGTGATATTAAATCTCTAAGGCCTCTGATAGATTAAATCCAATTTCCGGTATTTCTTATTTCATCAGTTTTGAACTGTTTAACAGGTGTTGCTGGTGGAAGAAAAAGGATGAATGGTACTTCCCATATGAATGCATAATTTTTGGTCCAGATTGCAAATTTATAATTCAGTTAGTGCCCCAACTGTGTTTATTTGCATTTTTGTGTGAGTTTTGACTCTATTAAGATTGAGGGTCTTCTTCAATTAGAGGACCCTACAGATTGGGATCATAGCAGTTGAGGTAACGGTTTCTGGGGGGTTTTTCGGTTGGGTTTTCTATAAAAATGCCAGCTGTACAGAAGCTTTATAACGCGTGTAAAGCATCTCTTTCGCCGAATGGACCTGTGTCAGAAGAGGCTCTCGACAAAGTTCGCAGTCTATTAGGTAAAATGAGAATAAATATTTGTCTTGTCGTTTATTTTTCATATCACATTTTTAATCACGATTCCTCCTAAATGTTTAAATGAGATTGTCGTATTAAATTAAATGACTGTTTTATGCTGAATAAACATATTTAATGTGTGATCTATCAGCACCAGCATTATATGAGTTGGTTATGCATTTGCCACTTGCCAGCTTCAGTTGATGAATATGGAAATATAACTGGATTGTGTTTGGTAAACGAGAATAACTTGTAACTTTTATGTTATTTACTAGAGCTGCGGTGTTTTTTTCCTTTTTTATCAATAATGGAATTATATTTCATTCTTCCTGAATACATCGATGGACACAGGAGCTCAGATTACATGAAATATGTATATCTAGTATTTATTTGAATTCTCCCTGATTTATTTGTGTAAATTTACATTACTTTTAATATTGGCTGATTGTATCTCCTCTCGTCTGTGTAAAGGCAATGTAATGATTGTGTTGATGTAAAATCTAATAAAACCGTGGTGAAAGGGAGATAATTGTGGCAGGTGATGATATCATTGCCGACAGGTGAGCTCTGCTTGTGTAAAATGACAGCCGTGTCTCCTGCACAATATAGGTGCCATGTGCACAATCATGGTGATATGACAGTATTGGATAATGTTCTGCTTTAGATATTTTCTATGTAAACTTTGGATATGCCCGTAGATTTTATATTGGGCTAGGTTTTACAAGCACTAGAGTTTGACTTCTTAGTAATTCCTCTCAGTCTAAAAAGCAAAGAAGTTGGTGTTCATTTTTCAAATTAACTTATGAACCTCTCGATTTCATGTTTCCTTGCCTTTTTGGTCGTCATTATAGCAATGGTCACCTTTGATGGGATTCTGATTGGATGAGTAATAGTTTCACATCGGCGCATTGAACAGCTCAAGTATTGGTGTAGTTATTTACGAGAATTATGTTGGTTTGATATAGTCTTTGTCTTTCAGCATTCAAAACCAAGTTTTTCTAAGTTAATGCTGAAATTCAACTCTATTGTGTCTATAGGGTTCTTGCAGTAATCTCTGTAGCTCTTCCAACATCTTCACGTGCTCTTTAATGTGCATATGCACATTATTTTTTTCCATCCTTAAATAAAACTTTTATTAGATTTATTCTTGCATCCTTAAGTGCAATTTCACTAGAATTTCCTATGCCAATTTAGAAGCTTTGATTTGTCGCTTATCCAAATTTTTAGTGTTTAATTATTTTAGTAGCTAGTACTTGCAGGATCTAGGTAAATATAGTATATGATGACCAATAATTCTACTATTAGATGTTATCAACATTATTCACCACTGTGCATTGCACCACCTCAGTTGTACATCCGAAATGCACTGAGAATTTGGACTTTGATTAGGGCTTTATTAGCGTTATTCTCAGTCATGACTTGCTATTTGTTCAGGATTATTCACTTTAACTTTCTTCAAATCTTGTTCATTATCTAGAGAAATGCAATATTTGTTTCTTTATGTCAAATTTATGATGGACGTAATATGCTTGCATGGAAGAAATATTTTTCAACTTGGTCAAGGGAAGTTATGAGTAACGTTGTATGATATGGCTAGCTGCTGCTTTCTATGTTTGGTTTCTTTTTCAGTTAAGAATAATAGCTTGTAGGAAGTGGGAACAGAACATTGAATTGAGACTATTCTGTGTCATCTTCAGGGTTTTTATGAGTTTCTCAATATTGGGCATTCCTTTGACAAGATTGAACTTCATTTTTTTGTTACTTTTTATTGTCATGTGCTGTTAAACCTTTTTGCAATTCCTCAAATTTTTCAAGTTATCTTCATTTCTGAATTCTGATCATGTTAGTCCAATAACAAGGAAAAACATAGCTTCATGCTATGCTGGAGTACTAAAAAACATTGCAAAGAGCCCACTTTAGGATTATGGTGTTAAAATATGTAGAGATTCTAGGAATGAATGGTTGCCAGCCTTGGATGTTTTAATTCAAATGGTTTTTAGTATTCTTCCAGGGATAGTGACAAATGACAATTATAGAGGAAATGGCTGTAAGAGTGGTTTAAGAAGACCTCCAACTTGATAGGCTGTGGATAAGTATTATGTGTACGTATGGACACATTTGTATGCTTGTGCATATCACAGAGGGGGCGCGAACTTGATAGGCTATGGATGAGTATGATGTGTGTACATTTTGTACATTAAAACAAATAGTATCCATTGTGCAGAATCTGTTCGGCATGACATGTATATATATTGCTTTCGGGAACATATTCAGGTGACATATATGTCATCTGTATATGCTTGTGCATATGACAAGGTGAGAGCTGATTTGCTAGCTACATTGTTTTACTAGTTAAAAAATTGTTCTGCAAATTGCCCAGCTCTATTTATATACTTTTCATAGACCTTGGGATTTAAGCTCTGTATACTGGCTAGCCCAGTAAGAGAGATTTTTTCAACAATTTCCATGAAATCTGAACTACTTTTCTCATGATACTCAGCAAACTGGAATGGATAAGAGGTATTTTTTCATGGCTATGATTTTATTCTATAGATTTCCTTTATATAGTGGGTTTAATTTTCTCTTCAGAGGGCAAAAAAAGGCACTACAGAAACATGGGAATGTATTGTTTTTGGAGAGGATTAAGGAATATTATTTTCTATTCCATAGACCTTCCTTTTGATTCTCTGTGTAAATTGATTAAAGAAAAATTCATCACTTTCACCCTCTAGTGCTCTCATCGTTTTAATGCGTTACATTCTTACTTTGTCAAAGATACTTTGAAATGATTGAGCAAGCTTTCGTAGGAGAAAACCTCTGGATTCCAAGATATTCTTGCTGAAATACAAGATATTCCATGATGGGTAGTAGGAGACTGCTGGGAAGCTGATCTAGGGTAGAGATAAGTATTTTGTCAAATATCTTAAGCTCACAACCTTGCTACTAGGGATGCGATTCTGTTTGGATCTATTAGAAGTTTTTCATTAAATTATGTGGTGAAGAAACACCTCTAATGTCTGTTTTGACCCCTCTAATTTTTTGAGGAACACAAATGTGATCTAATAAAATGTAGTTACATTATATATAACAAAGTACAAAAGCATAGGAAAGGGAATTAATATGTGTGTGTGCGCGCGCGCGCGCTATAGAAACAAGGAACGAACTTTACACTGTTTTTATTTTTCTTTATGGATTTCCATTGGAATCATTGGATCATGAGTACTTGTGATATGGAGTGCATCGTTGTAGTTTTATGATAAGAACCTTTGACTGATGCTGCACTCAGCTACATAATCACATTTGAGTCTCATACTATTCGTCCAGAATCTCCGATTATCATCCTAACAGAAAATGTGTCAAGGCAATATTGCAAGTCCATATGTTCAATACTATTTAAGTTTATGAAGTGAATTCTTGGAAAGAAGATTCGGGCTGTGCTTCTTTTTGGCTGCTGCTATTCATGCATATTTTTGACCACCTAGTTTTGGCAGAAGTCTGTATCTAATATTTTCCCCTTCATTTATCGTGAAATATTTAGTTAAAGGCCACATTATCTATGCATATTGCTTTACCATTTTACACCTTTTGTTTGTTTGTGATTGTCTGATACTCTTATTCTGATTTCAATTTTCAGTCCTTGATTTGCTAGCAATATTCCCTGTTAACGTTGTATTTTCTTTTGGTCTCAGACAAAATCAAGCCTTCTGATGTAGGTCTTGAGCAAGAAGCACAACTAGTTCGTGGGTGGAAAGGTTCCTTGAATGAATGCAATGGTGGGGGCCTTCGATCACTGCCACCAATCAAATACCTGCACCTGCATGAATGTGATAGCTTCTCTGTAAATATCTTGTCATTGGTTCCTCAACCTTTTATTTTGTTTTCCATTTTAGATTTTTTATAATTTTTGCTTGCCATCAACATGATTTTGATTATGGTGGTGGTTTATGTTTAATTTCTGTTTTTGAAACTATACAATCGTATAATTGAGAAAAAAATATTTCCTGCAGATGGGTATATTTTGCATGCCCCCTTCCTCTATCCTTCCTCTTCACAATCATCCTGGGATGACAGTGTTCAGTAAGCTGGTATATGGTTCATTACATGTAAAATCCTATGATTGGATTGACATACCTGGGCCTTCTGACCCATCTCAAGGTGATTTGTTTCAGTCAGATACCTTCCTTTTATTCAGTTATGGTGCTGGTCCTAAATGTTCTATGTGGAAGAGCTTGAGTTAAAACAAAGTGAAGCGATATTTGGAATACAACACAGCAAACCATCTTTAAAAAGGATTACTGCTTCTTAGTTTTTAAGATGTATTGGTGTATTCTTTCTTCTTCGTGTTTGAGGTGAATTTGCCTAATCTAAAGTTCTCTATATTCTTGTCCCCAACACTGTCTCACATAGGTACGAGCTTTGTGAGTGGTTTACAAGGATATTGGGTAGCTTTAGCTATTGTCCAAATTCATGTTTCTGAAGGTAGTAATCTTCCCTGTGTTGTCTTGGTTGGTGCTAACCACTCAGATGATTCTAGGCTTGTAGATTATGCCATGAATGGCTGCAAAGATTATATCGTGCATCTTTTTTTCTAAAAAATGGAATTGGTCAGATGTGGTGAGGGTAGCGTGTGTGGTGGCTGTAATACCACATCATAATGAGAACTCTTTAAGCTGTATATAAGAATTTGGGCTAGGTGCCTGTGGACTAGAAAAAAAAAAAACAATCCGCTGTGGAAAATAATGTGGTTATTATTAAAATGAAACATTAAGTCTAGGTTGTGTCCAAGAATCTCGATGTACTTTCTTCTGGTCGAAACACCATATGTCTTCTCATGGCTATTTGTTCTCTTGAAGACTAACTCCTCCTTTTCCTAAATATATTTCAAGCTTGTTAGCATTAATTTCATTATATTTCTGATATGGGATTTGAGCAGTTGCATTACTCTAAGTTGCAATTCAATCTATATTCCATGGGTTGTCCCTCATTACATTGACAATATCTGGCCCCCACAATTTTAAAAATTCATTTTTCCAAAACTCATTTTCAACCACACATTCTCCCATAAAATAATTTTACACGCAGACTCAAAACTTTTCCTTATTTTTTAACCATACCATTCCAAATGCATTTTGGCCCAAAAATGGGGCTCAAACGGGGGCATTGTTACATTGAACTTCACTTCTAAAATATTAGTTGCCGAGATGTTCTGTGTCCTAGTTGAGAGCTGTAAGTTGCCTTTTTACTGCCTGGTTCGTCCCTTCTGCTAATGCTTGCTGGTCGCTGGTAATAGGAAAGTAACAACTTGAGGCTTTTTTCCCTTCCTGTTTTCGCATTAAAAAATAGAAATTCAAAAAGTTTTGCAAGGGGATATGGCCATGTAAAGAGAATCAAATAAATATTTGTTTTTAATATTAAGAATCGAAGAAACATGTTGAAGTTACCTGTGGTCTGGGGATTTTTCACCCTTAGAAACTTATTTGGGTATTTTTTTTCTAGCACAGTTGTGAAGGTCTTCATCCAGCAATCCATTAAGTTGTATAATGCCTGAAACTCAATTTATGAAGACGTTACATATATGCATGATTGGACTCTGCAGGGCGTAACTCTATATTTTTGCATATGGAAGAAAAACATTGTCATCTTATTCTTCTTGACATTTGCATTGTTCATTAAATTTACTTTATTTTTTTCAGCAGCCCGGCCTGCAAAGGTGGTTAAAGATTGTGATATGACTGCTCCTTGTGAGGCAACAATTCTCTATCCAACTAGTGGAGGTAACATCCACTGTTTCAAAGCGATCACTCCTTGTGCTATCTTTGACATTCTTTCTCCACCATACTCTTCTGAGGATGGACGACACTGCACATATTTTAGAAGGTCTCCGACAGAAAATCTACCCGGTAACAACTCTATTTTTCATCAACTAAGATATGGAGCCTGTTTGGGATAGCTTCCTCTAAAGCTCTTTTAACCAAACATGCCCAAAGCAACTTCTTAGTCTCAGAAGTAGCTTTTGACCTTTCAAAATCCCTACGAAACAGGCTTAGTCATTTATTACTTTTAGACTAATAAAGAGTTGACTTGTCTTGCTCTTTTCATTGTCTCTCAAGATACTCTCAAGGTGGACGGACTGATGATATCTGAAGTTACCTGGTTGGAAGAGTTTCAGCCTCCTGATGACTTCGTGGTTAGGAGAGGGCTATACAAGGGTCGTGTTATCAAAACTTGAGATGATTTTTGATGTTATTCATATGCATTGATGCCTTGATTGGGGAGTTTATTTAGTTTAATTGAAGTTTCAACTTATGTGACAATAAGTTTTGCTGACTGCAGAAATTAGACTTTGAGATGTATATATTGATGCATTAGATATTATTTTCGTGACCTCAACCTAAAATAGTACAAACTTAAGCAGAAATATGGATGTGGTGATGCCTTTACATGGTTCGTTTCTTGTATTTTTTAACCGGTTTCTCTTTTCCCATGTTCGTCTCATTTGCTATCGACTTGCCATGACTTGTTGCAGCATCAATGTTTCATTGCCTCGTACTATGTTTGCCATTGTGGACCTAAAAGGGCGGGGGCAGATTTACATGGACTAGCAGGACAGAAATTTCCTGTTACGAATAACAGGAAAGAGTGCATGCAATTGAAGTCCGAGTGTTCAACTTATCAACTAAACTTACATTCATTATTTCAGCAGTCTTCTAAGTAAAGTCCCAAAGGAATATAATTAAACTGAAAAATATAACCCATTCCACACAGGCAATAGGACAAATTAATGCATCGTGTGGCTCATGAAAAGCTCACATATTACCTTTAACATGAGAGTGCCACACTGTTTCATAAGGTATACATGAAATCATATAACCACCACACAACTGCAGTAGGACAAATTAATGCATCGTGTGGCTCATAAAAGCTCACATATTACCTTAACATGAGATTAAACTCCCGTTTGTTTCATAAGGTATACATGAAATTTTTGACATTAAATTGAGAAATAGAGGAATAATGCTTCAGTAGAGATGAATTCGAACAAGTCCAATCTTGACCTATACCAGTCATCAAGAATGCACAAAAATCACATTGTCAGTGCAAATATCGTTTCAGAGTATGTAATAGTTTAATGATAAATTGAGAAAACAATGCTTAGATAAAAGAAAACTAATTGTAGAAAACATCATCTCTGGAAACAAACAGAATTTGAACAAATCCAATCTTTACCTATTTAAGTTGTCAAGAATGAACAACTATCACATTATCTGTTGAAATAACACATAAGAGTGCTTGAAAAAAAGGCTTCCAATTATTTTGCTTTTATACACTATAATATTCTCTGTTCATTTAATGATCATCTAATCAACCAACAAGCAATGAGGATTACTAACACAGGTGATCAGATATAGATCAGCATAACTTCATATTTTACATCTCTCATAACAAAGACAAAATAGTACTCCACTATCAGACGAACAATTATAAACAGCATGAAACCTGCAACAAGTTTTGAACAAGATCCTACAGCAGAAATATATATGCAAGTAGACAACTTATGGACCTTGAACAAGATCATACAAAGTTTAACACCTGTATAAAAATGGAATCTTGAAACATATGAATTTCAAAGGATATTCATTACATCTCATAATGAAGAACGCGATCTTCACTTGATATATACGAACTTCAGATTGTTTGAACAATGCATTCTCTGATATTATATGCAATTGCTTGAAAATTGCCAGCTAAGTCACCTCATTCCATGGTGTTGTTGAGTAAATATGGATCGGCTCCAATCAGATCTTTCAAATGGAGAGCTTCATATATTGCCATGACAAGCAGGAAGTATAAACTGGCCTCATTCGTGCCACAGCCTCTTTTTGGGAAAAAAGACAATAGTCGTTCCAAATAAAAACTGGTAATAATTTCGCGAGGAAGAGAAGGGCAGAAATGCAATTGAGTAGAACTTATATTTGCATATAAAAGCTGAATAAGGCACTCAGAATCAGATCGGCAGATCAGCTGTGAACATCCAAACAATGAAACCACATTTACCAGGTGCAGCGCAGAGATCAAGGACATGGTCTCCTGGTGAGATACCCAAAGCTAAAACAGAAGCTCCAGAAGCTGCATCAATACCATACATCTGCATGACAAAACCATGATTATTTCTAAATACAATGTAATTCAACCATTTTTCTTTTTGTTTTCAGGTAAAGAGTCATATATAGTTCAAAAAGGGAAGTAGACAGGCTATAAAAAGAAAATTTAGGTCAAAACAAATAGGGATTCCATGCGACTTTTTCACACCATAAGATAGATTACTTTTGGGAGAAGAAAACCACAGTTTTTAAGTTGATTCGAGATTTAAGATGGAGTTATTGGTGTAAGATTTATTCTTCTTCTCTTCAAGGATTAAATCAATACCCGGTTATGAATTCCAATTCATTTAGGGTGGTTTGATTGGTTTAAATTGTATGGAAAATGTCACATCTAAGATTCAATTTCTACTTTGGTTGTTTTATACAAAAGTAAAAATATAGTTTGAATTCCAAAGGCAAAGGTGGAAAGACTTTCCAATTTCATGTAGGTTGAAAAATAAATACTCAAGTACCCATAAGAATGCATTTTCCATGAAATTGGAAAAAAAATAAGCTTGGTTGTACCTTGTAAATCAAACTTTGTTTTCACTTTCGTATCAGACAGCCAAAGTAGAAATTGAATTTTTTGAATATGACATTTTCCATGAAATTTAAAGCAATGAAACGGACCCTTAATGTTTTTACTTCTTTTCTCATGAGTAACTAACTATTTAGTTTTGGAATCCAGTGTAACCTAATTTTGGACTCTTAATGTATATTATCAACTTTTAATTTTCAATTGATTATTGTGTATTGTCTTAATAATTGGAAATAATTAGCCAATTTTTCTATGATTTGTCAACGATAACGAGTTGAGAGTTGGATTACTTATTTAACAACATAGTAAAAATTAGATCTTGGATATAAGTCAAAGAGTACATTTTTTTTAATTTTGCGATCCTTAATTGAGTTCTTTTTTGATTGAATGCTTTTAATTGAGATTTATTTAGATAGACCTTGTGAAAATAATAATTCAAATTCTCTAAATCCACTTTACTACTTGTTTATTTTCCGAAGTAAACTTTATTTCAGATTTATTAAATCCATTTTATCAAACAAGTTTTTCACCATTGGTATCGTCATAACAAGTATAAACTGCTAGATCGACACCACTACTTTTATTCCCCAAAATAACATATTTGTTCAAAATCTTTCTTATTTAGCCCCTATTTGAATTTCATTATTTCGAAATTTATTATTTCTTAAATTTATTTTCAACAATACATTCTTATAATAAATATTTTATACTTAAATTCAAAACTTTTTCCAACTTTTTAATCACACATTCTTAAAAAATTCAATATTATAAAACTCATTTTGATGAAATAATGAGCATCAAACATGGGTTCAACCGCTGTCTGGCACCAATTTGTGAAAGATTTTCATTAGAATTTTTACCGTAGTGAAACTGCATATGAGTCTAGTGTGATAAAGAAATTACAAAAAAAATAAAGGGCTAGGGGAAGTGCAACGTTTATAAAGATGATTAAAATCTGGTATAAAATTCCTCCCAAACACGTGCTTAATTCATCTGTTATCACATTTCACGCCTTGATTGGTATATACACCATGTTTGATACACATTATTTTAAAAATACATTTTTCTCTCTTTTTTTCAACCACGCGTTCTTTAATAAAATAATATTACGCACAAATTAAAAAAATTTCCTTATTTTGTAATCACATATTTTTCATCAAATCACTATTTAAAATGTATTTTTTAGAGAATAATGTGCATCAAATAGGGTGATAATTGCCAAAATTTTGTGAGAGATTTCTAGTAAAGTAGGAAGAGAGATTTTATCTCGTAGTAGTCACGGTCTACTTTTCAAGGAGAGGGAAAAAAAACTATTAAGACCCCGTTCGGGAGGGATTAAAATCCAATTAAAATTGAAAATATGACCGTTATTGGGTCCCACTCGTCTAATAAAAGTCAACAATAACGGCTATATTTTCAATTTTAATCCGATGAACAATTCTAATTCTACTCCAATACTTCAATTCCTTGCTAATAAATGCTCCTACAACTTTTAAAAATATGCGTTTGTGTATATATTAGATCAGATCAGATCCAAACTTTATAAGAGAGGTTCGTTAACCAGAGACAATAGACGTAATAAGTAATAAATATTTTACATGCATCTCGTGTTTAATCATATCTATCATGGTGGGTACCTAATGTGACGTCAATGTCAAGTTGAAAGTGACACTTCCCGGATTTGTTGGTTATCACCCGTGAAGACAACAACAGTCGTAATCAATAAAACTAAAATTAACAAGACATAAAGAAATACATTTAATAAAGCATATTATATTAGAGAAAAATAAAAATCCAATCAATTCCAATTTCAGAATCTATCTGGGAGGTCGACCACCGAACTTAGAAATATGAAAAAAGAACTTGATTAGCTCTATTAAGTGGTCGAGCTGGGAGGTCGACCACCAAACGTGGTTCATATTCAAAAGCTTTAGACAAAATGCTTATCCATTAGATGAGTGCAAAATGACAAGTAAATTTTTTTTTTTTTTATTTTTTCTTTCCTATGTTCCTATCTATTTCTTTCTTACTAATATTGAGATAATCATTCAGCTATGGCATAGAACCTAAAAGAACTCGTATTATTGCATTACATTTGAAAAGAGGAGCACAATTACACAATCATACGAACATTTGCAGAAGCATTAGCATTAGTTCACAAATTGCATTTTTCTAAGGAGTGCGAACTCCACCACTACCGCTACCGATATCACCATCATCATCATCACCATCTTTCCCACCACCACCAGCCACACCCCATTAGTATTGCGATAATAAGCAAGAACTGGCACTGCCGATCATTGCCATGATTGAAAGCAGAAAAAGGAAAAACTTTAGTTTATCATATTTTTCCAACAAAAAACGTGTGCGAATCATACGGCTCAGTGGTACTGTAGACAACATTTTAGTTTCTTTTTGTTCTTCAATATGTTCCATTACTATGGATCATGTTACCAATCATACAGTTGGCTTGTAAAGAAATCCATTGAAATTATAATTTGAACAATTCTAATAGTAATTCCTAAACAAGTTTATGTTTATGTACAAGATCATTAAACTTTCAAGACACGTTTGCATATTGAGTACTAAACAAGTTTATATCTCAACTTTTTATTATTTAACAATATTTGTCACATTTTAGGATGGATGGTAACAAAAAAAAATCTCACCTGCAAGTCATCGATCATCCTTAATCATATCTAGTCTAAATTACTATCGTGCATTTGGTGTCAGGTTGAAGGTAATGCTTTTAAATTTGACGGCACCGCCTCGAATGTGGCGCTTCTAAATTTTTTGGGCCCTCCTCACGAATATCGTTCATAGTCAATAAAACTAAAATCAACATGACCCAAAGCAAATCGTTTATTATAAGACCTATCATCCTTCATTAGGTTGTGTTTGACACCCATTTTAAAAAAGAAGTTGATTTGGAAGAGTGATGGATGGAAGAGTGTGTGGTTAAAAAGTAATGAGAATTTTTGGGTTTATGTGTAATATTAATTTATTGATAGAATGTGTTGTTGAAATGAAGAAAGAGAAAACAAACGAGAAAGTGAATTGAGGAAAAAATAGATGTCAAACAAGGAACTGCATTCTGGATTGAAAAATAGAAAGTTATTCTGTGATAGTCAAAATTTGAAGTCCCTGTCATATACCAATTAGCAGATTCCCATGTTTCAGAAGCTAAAATTTTACTCAGATAAAAACTGCTTAAAACACGCGTATGCACATATGTGGATATATAGGTAATATTTACAAGTATTAAGATAATTGTTTTGACAACTGAAGAGCAAACGAAATCAACTACCATACTGTCAACCAGAGAATCCTCAAAAAATATACAAACTAAGACCTGCAAGCAGTTGTAGGCCTGTTGTGAAACGGAGGAATGAATCTTTTTCGAAGTTTCTATCAGTCGTGATGCAAAGCAAGATATGAGAGAACATGTACAAGTCTTTCATCATCCATATATTAAGTTTAGTCTCGTGTTTCTCTTTAGGGATGTACGACTGTACACAAGAAAATAACCCAAAGCGTAACAATGAATCTATACAGGAACTCATTTTTTATTACGACTGTTATTCACTAGATGGGAGATAGGCATCAGAATTACAGTTACTAAATCATTGCCCTCTAGGATAACAAAGCAAGCGCCTCCAGAAAACCATGGAAAACAAGAAAAAAGTTGCACCTTTTTGTCATCTTAGAAGTCCATTAAGCTAACGGATTTCCAAATATAAGCTGAATATGAACCGAAAAGCCTCAGGAATGGTTCTTCTATGTTTCAGGAATAGGAGTCAACTGTTCCTGACAGAAAAGGAAATAATGTGAGCAATTATTAGATTTTTGTGTATAAGAACATATGAAGTGAATTTAAAGAATCAAATAATTAGTAAAAATAATGAGAAACAGTATCTCAAAATAACGAATAATTGATTCTGCACCTTTGTAGTTTTAACCATTGTTTCCCATTTGGGATCTCCGGATCGTGCCTTAAGTCCCTGGTTTTGAGAATTTGTTGTTGGGCCAATATGTGAACGTTGAAATGAATTCTTTGTGGACATGGAAGGCAAAGTACGGAAAAGCCAAGAATCTGACGGAGATTTCGGTAAAGGTGGAGGAACAGGAAACTGCAAGTGGCTTTGATGAGAATTCTCTAAATTCTCTGCTTCTGCTGGCTGCATTTGTAAGCTCTCAGTACCTTCCTTTTCATTTACATTTAAATTTTTGGCAGTATTTGTATTCCTGTAAACATCTTGATCATGTCCAAAAGATTTTATTTTCTCCATTCTCTCTTTTCTATTTGATTTATTGACCAAAGATACCACAATAAAGTCATTAGATTTCTGAGCGTCAGTCAGTAATTTTGCTCCTCTGTCTGCAGTATCCAATTTATGTTGATCTTTGGACTTAGCACTGTCGTAATCGTTGTCTCCTGAACCAGGCATTCGCTCCATTCCTTGCTTATGTGACAAACAAAATCTCGTTCTTGGAGATTCCACCTGCTGTATAGCATCTACATACAGAGTTTTCTCTACTGGATTTCCCGAATCTAATTCCTTTGAACTGCTCTGATCAGATGATAATTCTTGAAATGTTTTGCAGCCCCTTGTTTCTTCAGGAATGGCAAAGACCCCTTCCTCATCACGAATGGATCGAGGTAATTTATCACAATAGATAGAAGTATTATGTCCATCTAGTGGCCCACGCAGAGATGATCCTTTTAGATTCTGTCTCTGCCGATGATTTGAATTAAACTGATTTCTTAAACTTGTTTTATCCTTGATGGCATCTGTTTGGACTTCACCAGCAGATTTTCTCTGGGAAGTGTCAGAATTGGACTTCTTCATAAAAAAGAAATACAATTTAGTCAAACAAAATCCACGCATGAATATTGGCACAAATAAGTAGAGGCTGGGAGCAGAAGGAACTACTAATTACCTCATTCTCTGTTCCACTGAAATAACAAGCTGATGAAGATCTCGCTTGCATTCTATTAGCAGGAGACCTTGGTACTCGAGTCTTCACACTCATTGCAGGTACAGGATTTAAAAGGCAGAGTGAACTCTTATAGCAAAACCGGGGTAGTAACCCACAAACTGCTGGCAAATTATCACCTTGATGACAATCATCATCACTTTCTTCATCATCTTCACCATCATTGTAGTGATATTGGTGGGAATAACGGTTTGCAAAACTAGGACCATACCGCAGCAGAGGCTTATCTCCAATTACATTTTTCTTTATCTGTCTTGGTTTTTCTCGAACTAAAGGTTGCTTTCTGGGAACATATTCAGGCATTTCTGAAGCCATTGCCTTAGCTGCGGGGAGAAACCGACCCATCATGAACTCCTGCATTTGCGGATCAGTTGAAAACCTTCCAGATGGTTTCATGTCAAGATCATCAAATCCACTTAAACCACTCAAACTACAATTCATGAAAAACGATTCAGTTCTTGAAAGTGTATCAAGTGCATCTACATATGCTTCTTCACTAACACTTGAATCGGAACTCTCCTCATCCTCTTTTGTCTCTTCGAAGTTATCGAAGTTTTTGTTTTTATCAAGCACAGATGAAACACTCCGTACGTCGTGAGTGACATTTTGCAATTGACTTTTAGTTACACTAGCAGTTGCAGAATCTTTTTCAGAGCTTTGCTGGTTAGCCTTTGGAGATCTCCCAGGAGGAAGCTTTGGGACAACTGGAGGCCTATCAGAGTTATGAGTTTGCGGTTTGATATCTTCCTTTGGTCTTCCGGGTTTTTGTTCCCAGACAAAAGGCACAGCTCCTGGATTACTCACAGGGCTCGATTTCAGTTCTGATCTGTAATGTGGAAGTCGCGGTCTCCTGCTAAGGGTATTTTCGGTTTTAAGTTTCTCTTCTTTTTCGGTGGCCGCTGTTGATGAAAATCTTCTCACAGATAGAAGCGGTTGGTTGAAATTCAGTTGCTTGTCCTCCATCATTTCTTTGGAACCATGATTAAAGCTATCTCCATAGATACTGCCACAAATTAGATATGCATTTCAAGATTTATGGTTGAAAAACAGTTCATTGGTGCATATTATGTAAAACAAAAAAAAAAAATTCTTAAAGTTTTTTCAGATGGCAGCATGTTTGTCTAGGAGTTAAAAAAGGGGTTTTAGGAAAGTCGGAATAGATTTACTTTTCCAAAAGTTAATTGGTTACAAAAGTTACTTAAAAGTAACTTATACGCTTAGCCCAAACATGCTCGGGAAATAATTGAAATTTTCACATACTTCATGTGAACATTAATTAACTTCACTTTTAGAATAGTAGATTCTATCAAACAATAACAATAATAATGCCAACAGAGCAACACAATGACGACAATGATAACAACTTAATTATCACATTTTTTGTTATACAAAATGGCTATATAATTTCCGAAAGAGGATATCAGTCTAATGCATTTCTCATGTTTCATATGTCCAGCTATTATCATTTCACTCATTTGTTGATTCGATATTTTTACCATGTCGATTGTGCTATAGATTTGACACTTCAGATTCAATTGTCAATTTCCCCTAACCGAAATAGGATTGATTACGCCTCTTTCCCATTTCCATACAAGAGGTCTTATGTATTTCCACGTCCTTTTAGACCCCAACTAGACTGTATTACATTTCATACCAATCCATCTCCAACGGCGCCCATTAAAGTATTGCACAGCGCCTTCCACACATCACGCCAGTATATGTCATTCAATCCTATACACATTTTCAAAATGCAATATGTTTACTTCAGACAATTTACGACAGAAAGAAATCTACATAGGAATCCCAGTCGACACCCCAACATTGGAATCCCCAGCTCTGTTCTCCATTCTTTACCAATTTAAATCAACAAAAACTCCAAATCGCAATACGATTTGAAAATTCATATAGGAATAATATCAAGGGACCTCTAATCTTCAAGAACAAGAGCAAACAGTCATTCATACTCGGAGAAATTGATTAGTTATCCTCAGTGTACCGATAAATTCTGATTGATTGGAGATTAATTTCCACCGCTCATCGAATATCTATAAATTCCAACTTAACAGAAAATATTTCAAGAATCCGTTTCCAATTCCTAAAAAGAAAAAAGAAAAAAAAATTCTATTGCATTTCAAGAACATCTTGAAGATCGAAATTTCAGCCATTTTATATTCAAATCAACCAAATAAATCCCATTAATACTCTACCCAATAATTGAAACAATGAAATCCCAAATATGCTCAAAGAAATACACAAACAGAGGAAGAAAACTTACCTCTGAAAATATGAAGAATCTCGGAGCAAAACTAATTTCCCAAGCTGAATGATTAAGCATATATCACACTGTCAGGCGCCAATAAACTGTATATAGTTACTCATGAAATCTGTGGAACACCAAGAGAACAAGTAAAAGACAGAATTTAATAGAAAGAGATCATGGATTTCACTGGAGAAAAGGAATATCTTTGATTTGTTAAATGCAGCAAAATTGGGAAATCTTGCTATGGGTAATGAGAATCAATACGTTACTTCGTATATAAAAATATTATACTTCATATGGAGTTAGCTTTTGGGGTGGTCACCTCATTTTTGGATCATGTGAAGACATTTTATTAGAAAGGGACCATAAAGTCATAATCATATGAATTGTATGATTTTTCGTTCAAGTGTGAAAGGTGAGGGTTGACCCCTCGTGACGAACTTAAAAAATAATTCATGTCTGGTCAGATTATCAACTTTTAAAAGTAAATTTCTCTGTCTAAATTATATGCCAATTTTATATGAGATGCTAAACGACCAAATTACCAAAAGTTGCTTGCAATTTTAAAGTCTATTTGTAGAAATTCATATTTGAATAAGTTGACAATTCAAAATTTTATAATTGAATGTTACAGATACCCAAAATTATAGCAGCTGAAATATTGGAGAATCAAGTTAATGCGCTTTTGTCTTACTTCAAGTTGGTTACTCTATCTATTTTCGTTAGTTTGATTCATGAAAATGTGACGTAACAAACAAGCTTTTAACATGAGAGAAGAATTATAAGTCAATTACCGTGTGTATATATGAAAATGTGACATAATGGATCAACTTTTAATGAGAAAAAAGAAAAAGAACCATAGGGAAATTAAGTTTTCGTTCGTAGAGCATTCGAAAATTATTTTAACCTAGCGAATCATTCAATTAATTTCATAAATTAGAATTCATGTAGCCTAATTTAAATTAGGGAAGATTTAGGGTGTGTTCGGTCGTGTTTAAAATCCAATTAAAATTGAAAATATATCTGTTATTGGACTTCACTCGTCTAATAAAAGTCAACAGTAACGACAATTTTTTTAATTTTAATCTGATTTTAATCTCTATCGAACACGCCCTTAATATATTAATTAATTAAGAATTATTGTAATTTATTTAAGGCTGTTTATTGGTCAAATTTAACTAAATTACTACTTATTTCATTAATACACCTCACTACTATAAATAAATATATAAAATGTATTTTTGTCAACTTTTATAATAATATATTATTAAATTAGCTTTTCGTTGTTTTAATTTTTTTATTAATTTAGAAAAATTGTGTTTCAATTATATAGGTAACCATCTTGTCTAGAGTCTACTTCTCATTGGGAATGAAGTAAAACAAAGTCTTTGAGGGACCATGCAATGCTCTTTCCATCAAGTTGCCATTTGAATACTTTGAGAAAATTAATTAAATAATGTCATTATTTTTTTAACACCTCAGGAAATGTTATATTTCTTAATATTTATTTTATCTTTATTTGTCCATTCATGGGAATTATAGAATTGAATTATTTGCCTTTCTGGAGTATGATACACCTATTGCTAGATGGTTTGTGGACATTTATCTCTCCTTTTTCCTTTTTTGTGTCATTTCATATTTTTCATGTCTTTTTTTTTTTTTTTTTGAAGTGTATAGATATTAGATAGCATTAGAGTTGATTAAGGCGGACAATTTTTTTTGAATTTTTAAAATTTATCTTATCTTTCTTAATCTAACCAATAACGTAATACAGAGTGAGGATGTAAATTTAGGAAGATAAGAAAGATCGTGCAAATTAACATTTTCTAAATGATAAACTTACAAGTACTATCAATTTCAATTTACCATAATTTATCTATCTAGTATTATCTCCTCTCATTTTACACTTAATTTTTTTATATAGCCCATGTTTGATCCCATTTTCTAAAACTCATTTATTCTCAAATTCATTTCTAATCACATATTTCACGAGATCCACAATTTTTATCAACTATTTAATCATGCATTATATCTAATTTTATCAAAATCTATTGAAAATCTAATTTTAAATTAAATCAAATAGGGGCGCAATATTCGATGTGACAAATGAAAACTAATTTTGGAATTAAAAAACTAGGGCAGCTAGTGATTCCCAAAATGCACTCTTTGAAAAGCTCTTGACTTAGTATCGATTGATTGATCTATTTCAGACTAGGTCAAGGAATATGTTATCAAAGGAATGAGATAGATAACGCCATCTTTTACTCTCGTTATACACTTTGCTAAGATCTTCTCCGAATAATTAGAACAGAAGGCTCCAATGAACGCTCACAGCCTCAGGCGTATTTTTCCTTGCTTATGTGGTTTCACCCTTTAGGAGACTCACTTACTTGATTGGCTCAAACCCTACCTTAGAATTTGGCAGCAAGATCTGATTCAACTGAATATGGGACTTGGATATGCTCTTGCTCTTGATAGATATGTTGGGCGAGATAGTGACAAAAGGGAAGATTTTCTTAGATAATTGGGTTTGTAGCTGTGACTCGATCCTCTGGTATTGACTGACGCTGTCATAATTTCCAAAGAGTCTATTTAAGCCCCATTTTTTTGTGTAGAATTTATTTTACAATAGTAGATTGATGAAGCATGTGTGATTAAAAATGAAAAAAATGTTTTTGGTTGTGTATAATATTATTTTATTGAATAACGTGTGGTTGAAAAATAAAAAATAAAAATGTATTTTGAAAAATATGAGGATCAAAGAAGGATGTTAATCAAAATTCTCCTTTCCAATAATGTCAACTAATTGAGGATGGGTTGCTTCGTGGCCCATAACCAAATCAATTCAACAGTAAACAGCCCATCGTAGCCGTCTATATCATGGCCCAATTTGTATTTTTTTACCTACACATATTGACATCATTGCCCTGTTTGATGGAAATTAAAATTAGGAAAAATTTCATTTTCAAGAGAATAAGTTTAGCTTATTTCAAATATAAGAAAACAAGTTTGAAATTTTCAAAATCAAATTTTTATTTATGAAATAAATTAATTTATTATTAAATATTTAATTCTAATATAATATAATTAACATATCCCACCTTCACCACCCTATCGCTCCGGCGACCATTCCGATCACCACCCTATTCCGACGAAATTCCGATGACTGTTCTGGCAACTACTCCAATTCCGGCGACCGCTTCGGTGACTATTCCGTGCTACCGTTTCGGCGACTGCTCCGATTCCGACGACTCAGGTCACGAGTCACAGTCTAATTCACAAGTTACTGCCCATGTTATAACTCAGGTCACAAGTCACAACTCAGGTCACAGTCCAAAACTTTTATAGGTCACAATTTGTATATCGGTCACAGATCAAAATTTTTGGAGGTTACAGATTATTTTATTAGTCACGGATTAAAAAATTACATGTCACAGATTAATTTTTAGCGACAAATTGTCGAATTTGAAGGTTGCTGATTAATTTTTAGTCACAAATTGTAGAATTTTAAGGTCACAGATAGTCCAATACAAACACCAAACCCTCCGCCACCGTCCACTGCTAAAGAGAAGAGAGAGTGAGAAGAGAAAAGACAGTACAGAAGAGAGAGAAGAGAGGACTACCACCACCACCTCAACGCCCAGTACCACCACTAACTACAAACATTGCCACCATTCCAAACCACCCGCCAACTACCCCAAAAGCTCCGACGATTTTCCCCCAGATAGCGCAGCGATCGTTGCAACAAAGGCACTTTCTGACCTCAACCGTATCCATTAATTCAGCCCATAGACATCTACACCGCCGCCGCCGCCGCCTAGCACCCCAACGCACACCACCACCTCACACCACCTCCCCACACCGCCATCAACACAGCCCACCCTATATAGATGCACCGTTGCCACCACCAACAAAGCCCCACAAACCAACAACACACCAGCGCCGCCAATACCATTAAACTGTCGCCACCACCACGGGAGCTTCGCAGATCGCTGCAAGGACGAAGCCGTCGCAGCAGCTACGCAACAGATCTCTGGCGTGTTCGCTGCAAAGAGAAGGCGGGCAGATCGCTGTCGACGCCGGTACGCGATCTGGATGGTGACGGTCTCGGAGGCTGTGGCGGTGACGGTCGTCGCGAATTAGGGCGACGCTGCTGCAATCGAATTAGGGCAGTGTCGCCCTTAGATGTTGCCCTAATTTGCAGTGTGATGCTACTGCGACGCCGGTAGCAGCGTCGCGGCCTTGCGCCGCTGTTCGACGCTGAAGGGTGTGGGTGGAGGATCGACGGCGGTGGGTGGAGTGTTAAGAGAGAGACGGGTTTCACCGGCGAGTCCACGACTTCGATCGGCGAGAGGAGAGTTTAGAGAGAGACAGATTTGGGGAAATGAGAGGTGGGTGGAGGGAGTTAGGGTTTGGTTTATAAATTAATTTAATTTAATCATATGTTTTATTTAGTAATAATATATTAATTAATAAAAATATCTGATTTTGGAAATATTAAACTTCCAATCTGATTTTGGAAGTTTAAAAACTTAAAGTACTATTTTATGTAATTACCACTTAAAATTAAAATCTAAATTTTAATATAAGTTAAAGTCAACAATTATCTTTAATCGTATATTTTATAAGACCAACAACTTTGTGTACTTTTATTAAAATCAACTAAATATATGATCTTAATCCCTACCAAACAAGAGCAATAAATGTATATCATAACCAACTGACCGAATACAAATCGTATTGATCTTCTATTTAATAGACTCTCAATGCTTACCATCGTGAATGTAACATGGTGTTGAGTCTAATGCAATTGTACAAGGTATAATCCGTTGAACATCGTGCCAAACTTTTCAAAATTGTCTTCTAGCCACAACCGTTAATCAAAATATCTGAGCATTATCATGAAATCGAAGACAAAGTTGCCCGTTGTAGCAAAAAAAGAAGTTTGATCAATAATTAAAAAAGAAAAGACAACGACACAATAGAGGAGCAAAAAATTAACCAATCTTTTTCGTGTCACCGACATGTGGTTCACTTATCGAGTAGTCATGATGTAGTTGGATGGTTAAAGAATACAAACTAATTGACTTCTTTGGTCCACATTTAAACAAGTTGCAAAAAACTTATAATAGCACGAGTTTTTAATGCTACAATATTACACCAAATTCCAGTAAACAAAGCTATAGTTCCCACCAAACAAAAAAACTAAAATAAGGCCTAAACTTTCCTCACATGATTGACTTTTAAGTTGTAAAAGACATTTTAACATTACTTGCTTGTAAAGTAATCGCGTTGAATATTATGCACCATAAGATAAATATGCATTTTTGTATGCTTTAAATTGAAAAATGCGATCGAATACACATTTAACGCACGAATTATATTTATCTCGCTTCGTTCAATGCATGTATGGTGAGATATCAACGTTTTTTTTTTAATAACAAATTTTAATATTATAAGTATGTTAAAAAAAATCGTTCAAACTTCTAAGATGGCAATGAAAGAGAGAAGGATCGGTCGTCTCTTATCCTCGCTCCTATGGAGAGGCGGGGACAAAATCAGACAAGATATTGCTATCGTCCATGTAGGGATGACAATTTGGCAGGTATGGGACATGTCGACCATTCCCACCTCCGTCCCGTCAAATATTTTTGTTATGTTACCCTATCCCCATACTCAATTAAAGATGGATGGGGCGAGGGCGGGAGCAGGGTAGGTCCCCTACCCTATTTATTTTTTTATTTTTTATGTCTTTATTTATTAAGTATTATTATTTTTTTACTAATTTGTTAAAAACAACTTATGTTCTCTTTAAAAATGATGATAAATTTATTATTTTTGTTAAATAAAAAACTTAAATTTGAAATTAACTTTAAACAAGACGGGAAGCGGGACGGAGACTATGCTTTTGTCATCCCTGCGTCCATGTTGGCTCTACCAATTTTTTTTTTTTTTTTTTTTTTTTCATTTATTGGACGATCGCTTGTACTCCCCTGAATCCACTCTAACTCGCTCAAATTTCCAAATTCACCACTACTCCTATGTGGATGATTTTCTAGAGATAGTTGGATAGAACATGGATTTAATATATCCATTTACTATCACGATTTCTCATTTACAATAAAAATGTCGGGTCAAATTAAGAGTGAGATTGAAAATCACTTCTCGTTCTCATCCCAAATCTTGATGAGACATGGCGAAATGGGATTCGATACATTTTGCCAAATGGACTAACTTCTAACCTAACAAGAAATACTTTAAAAGAAAAAGAAAAAGAAAAAGAAATATTTATTGGTGGGGGAGGAGTGGGGTGCTTTTGAGTTTAAAGTTTGCACAAAGTTACGGACTTTTAAAAGAGTTCACGCGGAAGAAGGCGTGGCTGTTGGTCAGCCACCCCTTCCTTTGCCAGCTGGTTATTCGAGATCTCGCGACCACGTGACTCAACCCCCATTTAGTGATCATCTGTGAAATTAACTGGTATTGTACGCAATCCATAATATATTGTACCTTTAATGCGAATTTGAGTCCAATAAAATATCGACAAACATTGTACTTTGTGCAAAAATAGATTGTAAATATTGTTCAACAAACCAATCAATAGCACATTTTTTAATTACAAAACCCCGAAAATATTAATTGCAGTCAAATAAACCCCCGCCTCTCCCTCCCTCCCCCACCCCCTCTCTCTCTCTCTCTCTCTCTGTCCCTATATATATATATATGTATGCGTGTGTATGTATAATCACATAATCACTTTTGTTTGCATATACGAACTGTCGCTCTCTCTCTTACTCGAGTAATAATCATTTTTGATTTCAAATCTTCGATTTAGACGGGCGAAATTTGGTAGCGGAAACTCCGAGGATTCAAATGTGACGTGTTTCTCTTAACTAAGATCTGTTGCTGGTGAGTTCCTCGATCACGCTTAACCTGTGTAATTTATTGATTTTATATGTTTATTTTATTTGAATGCTTTGGTTTTTTTTTTTTTTTTTTTTGATATTTTACAGTTATATTTTGGACTCTAGATTATATTTAGTGATAGGAGCTTGCATGTAAGGAAATGAATGAAGAGAAGTGATTGAATTGTTGATTTTTGAGCAGTGGTAGGGTACTTGAATGTCTGGAAATTAGATTCGAGAAATTTCGTGTTGTGTTTTTGATTTTTATGTGGTGCATGACCTGGACAGTGGACATTGAATTATATTTGTAGATTTTTTAGCGAGTGATCCTACATTTGTTTAATATGATGTTTGCCAGTGGAATTTGTTATGTAGTGATAGAATTTTGTTTCTAAAAATGTATGTGAATATTTGAATAAAGAATTTTAGCTGCATTTGTGTTTAGTGAATTAGTTGCCGCCAATGAGAGTGTACACTGGTAAACTGAGTTATTTGAGAGGCTAACAGTAAGAATTTTGGCCAGGAAATTCAGCATTGCTGTTTGGATTGATCATTCTAGTATTGATTATGCCTCATGACCTTCAATATGCGAGTCATTTACGTGCCACAGTTTTTGAGGAGTTACTGCTGAGAAATTATGGCTTTGATATATCAAAATTCAAAGAAGCTAGACTGTTAGACTGATGTAGTAAAAAAGCTAGTTTGAAATCCGGATATGATATCTATGCGGCATGTACTATCACATTTTTAGCTGTGCAGGGCACGCTGAAGCTTCACATTGTTGGTTCTGGTGATAGAGAAGGTATATGGTTAGTGGTGAGTCTTAGGGGCTCATTTATATCCTACGGATCTTCTTACGTGGATAATGTCGGTCACTGAAGAGAAAATTTAAATACCAGTACAAGTAACACGCGAAAAGATGACCATATACGGCTTTGTTGGGTACAAACAGAGTTGTGTTGTACTGTTGTTTAATGTTTTTCTTTTCTAGGGAATCTATGTGCCATGCCAACAACCACCACTAGAATTTTAGGTTGTTGGACGTCTGGTGGTCGAAGATCCACAGACAACAGAGCTTGGAGAGTAGCACTATTTGAAACATGAATTGTACTGAGGGGATTCAATTATAAATCATTTGAGGATTGTGCAATCTTCTGGGGAATATTGGATGCTTGATTTTGTATCTTGTAGAGTTATAGAGTTATGAAGTGTACTTTTCTTCCATTCCTCTTAAGAATCATGGTTCAGACAAACTGGTGGCATCAGGCTCTCTGTAAATAGTTTCTTCCGTTCTGTTCAGTGAATACACTGGGAACGGAATTTTCTTTTTTCCAGAAAAAATCGAGAATAAAAATCTAGAAATCCCGATGAAATTTATGTGTTGACAGTACATTTCATGCCAAGCTCAAATTCTCTCTACTCTCCCTTCTTCCAATATTTCGATTAAAGTTTACAGGAGGAAGCTTGTTATGGACTTCATGAAAACTACTTCAGCTTTAGAATTACAATTAAGAGGGGAATTGTTTGTTTACTACTTTTGTTCTCTCTTTTTGGCCTTTTATGTGTCATGTGGTTCTATATTCATGCTCACTTCGTATTCTTGAGTTTATATTATTCCTTGTAATGCTTAAAAGGCTTAAAAATTATTTTTTCCAAGGTTTTTAACAATTTTAGAATTGAACAGCTTGTCTTTTCCTTTCTTGATATACTTCATCAGCAAGTTAAATGTTTTATAAACGATTCAGTTTACTTATAAATTAAAATAGTTTTTTTTTTTGGCAATATAATCAAAATCTGTGTAATCGGTTAAGTGTACGTGGAGGCAAACAAAGATTTGAGCTTTTAAGGTGGAGATCTTTGAATATAAGTTCGTTTTGTTAGTACTTAATTTGCTTTTGGATACTAAAGGTTTACAAAGGTTTTTGGGCTGTAAAATATCTTCAAAGAATCCTGCATTGTTAGAAAATTCTTCCTTTGATCTTGCTTAGAGCTTTTTATTGCCCGCATCGCAAGTGGCCTATGCTGACTGATCAGAACCATAAGAAAAGCACAGAGTTTCAGTTTATCTGGTAGATCACAAAGCTAGTGTTTTTATGGACTACTTATCAACTCTGAATTGTTGATGTACGAAGTCCTTTGCACTGGATGGAGTTTGTGGGTTTCTATTTGTCTCATTTCTCATGAAAAATTTGTTTCTTCTTTTAGAAGTTTAGTTGCAATTCCCTGTTTATCTTTCACCTTTTCAAGGTTTTTTATTCTTCCAACTTTTTTTCTTTCTTGTTTTGTTATTTTTTGTTTCCTTTTATCTTTTTCAGTTATGTTTGCGTTCTCGTGGGGGCTTTTTTTGCTACATCTCTTTTTTTCATCATATACTGCGTAGTTTTAATGTGGATTCTGTCAGCTATTTGGACCTTTTATTGTTGTACTTTTAAACTTATCCTTTTCCTGTCATTCTGCTTTTTGAGCATGCCTCTTAAAAGTATTTGATCATCTTGAATTAAGGATATACTTATTGACGGTGGGTTATAACACTTTTTCCACTTTTCAGGTACACCTCCAGCTTATGGAAGTCGGAGTAAAAGAAGTTTATATATCAACGAGTTCGTGTCTTTAAGAAAATGTGTAGCTTATAAATGCTTTTATGGGGTAAAAGGTTTTAACGAGATGGTATTGCATCTCAAGATTTATGGACATGGCGAATACACGAGATGATGCTCCATCAGAGCACAGGCACCATGTTGCTAAGCGGAGGTCTTTAGATTTCCTTGAAAAATTTGGATCTGTCTCCTTGGATTCCAAAGAAGAAATTCTGAGAAATAAAGAACCTTCCTACAATGTGAAAGATGATCGGTTGTCATATAAGACGGCATCACAGATACTTTGGAGCACTGGCATACTTTCTGAACCAATTCCAAATGGTTTCTACTATGTTGTTCCCGTGAGCGCCTAAACTAATATCTCTAGGTTTAGCATATTATATCTAATATATTTTCTTTTACGATTTACTTCTTTCGATTTTCTTGAGAATCTGAACTATTTATTTCCCCATTAGCCAGAGTTAGTTCAGTTTGCTCCGGCATCCTACTTCTTGCTTCGAAAGAAAGTGGAGAATATTATGCAGATGATGCTTCTTGCTTAATGCTCACTCCAAACGTGTCACTATTTTGACTGTTGGAGATAGTTGTTGACTAAATAACTTTTGTTAAAGACACTCAATGGTGTTAAATCTGTTCTTCTATGCTGTTATCAAACCTGTTGAAGATCTGAAAATGGTCTTCCAGTTCGGATAGGATTTGCAAACTTCATTTGAAGTAACAACTGAATGGAAATATGCCTTACCTTGAACATAGAATTGGATTTCCATTTTAGATGTATTTATTTGAAGAAAGTAGTTCTGAATCATTATGAGACATGGATTTTTTTCAAGTTGCTTGATAGGACAAACGAATGCTAATGTAGTATCTAGTACCAATATGTATCCTATGCATTGCATTTCACAAAGGCATGAGCATGAAGAGTTCTTGGATCAATGGAACACGATAGAAATATAGATAGTGGAGTGGCTATTAAAGTCCAATTTGACCTTTTCAAATTTTCAACATATTATTGTCGTGATTTAGCATTGACCAATAGTTTGAAGTACTGTTAGAAGAGTTTACTTTCAACTTGTACGGGATCATTGTGTGCGTAGAGCCTGTTTGAGCCCCATTTTTTCTCCAAGATGCATTATACAATAATATTTTGATGTATAATGAGTGGTTAAAAAATAAGGAAATTTTTTGAATTTGCGTGTAATATTATTTTATTGAAGAATGTGTGGTTAAAAATAAGAGAGAAAAATGTATTTTGGAAATATTGAGGACCAAACAAGGGCGTAAATTATGTCTGGCATCATTAAAACCTTATTCCTGTCATATTAAGTACTGTGCAGTTGCATAGCCTGGTCTTCTCTGATTGATTAACTGATCATTGTTTTCCTCGGATAATTAAAATGAATAATAAATTGCTAGCAACTTATTTCCTTTGTCACTGTTGTTACCTGTTAGAGGAATAAGGAAAATAGGCTTTTTTCACTAATTTTCATAAAATAGAATGTAGACATGAAAAAATTAACAACCTACCACAATATGTTGCTTTGGCTGAAAGTAGAGAACCTAAAGTTGGGAACCTCAAGTTACATGGATGGCCTGTTTCTTCACTTCCTTGTCCCTTTTTGTCATTTTATTAATGGGCGACTAAGCCTGTAGTCGAACATAAACTTGCCAGTTTGTGAAGACAGAGATCGTAGTTCTTGAGTAGATATCTCCATTCCTTTCCTACTCAAGTTGAACACCCCTCCCGTCCTGCTAGAAATAAGATTAAACAAATAGATGAATCATGTATAAAATATGCACAATTAACAGGTTCACTTCATCCCTATTGAATTCGAGGTTTAATCAATGTTTCAGACCAAGATGAAAACATCAGACCTTATTGATCTTCCTTTAAACATAAAAAATTAGCGGTGGAAATGGGTGGGACATTGACAAATGACAAGGATCAGCCATCAGCTCCATGAATGGACGAGAAAACGTTGACCTGTTTCTTTTGCAATTATTTTTTTGCGCTACTCTTCAAAGGGTAAATTGGAACATCAAATTGGAATTATTTCCCTTTGTAGAAAGATGCCATTTAAGGTTGAACATCCCATATTCAAAAGTTGGGGACAGCACACAGTTCTCAAAGAGGAATGCTGGATTTAGTTTCTATGATAAATGGATGACATTTTTTATGATTGCAAGACATTCATAGTTCCCTATCTTTTACATAGCTGCACTGTAGAAAGAACCTATAATTTCTATCGTATATTCAGTTGATTCAGCAATAACTTGTGGTCTATATTTTTTTCTGATGATTTTGTCAGATTCTGTCTTGCTAGCTTTATTCTTTTTCCATTCAAGAGGCACTTTGCTAATAATGTCATCATTGACAGGATAAAATGCTCAAGGAACTGTATGAAGATATACCTACTCTGGAGGAGCTTCATGCTTTGGAGCTTGGGGGTTTGAGAGCCGAGGTCATTCTTGTGGATTCAGTGAAAGATAAGAAACTTTCCATGCTTAAGCAGCTAATTGTGGCTCTTGTCAAGGGCTTGAATGCGAATCCTGCAGCTATGATTAAAAAGATTGCTGGATTGGTGAGCATTCAAATATCTTCTCAATCTGATTATATATTTCATTTGCAATTGCATTATAAATTTGTTACTTTTTTTTTTATTCCATTGATGTCTTTATTACATATTGCTAAGTTCAAGTTCTTTACTCAAAATTTGAGTACCTTTTTCAAGGGTTACTTCTGAACAAATTTGATTGGAAACTAGGTTCTCTTATTGAGAGAATTCTCTTCAATACTGCATGCATTATTGTAACTGTGTTTTTGCTGCCTAAAAGCAAACACGCACTCATGAGAATGGAGAGAGAGAGACTGTAAAATGCTCTAGTGACTCCAATTAACTTCAGTAATAACAGAATTAACAAAAATAATTTACACTTGAGAAGGACCTAACATGGTGGGGAAACATCTTGATATGCTCTTTTTGGACTCCCAATTCATCTTTTATCTTGAGGAAAAGAAACATAGGAGACAAACACACAGTTAGATGAGTGATGTCGTTCTATAATTTATGCTTTCTTGTCATGAAACTCATTCAACTTGAGAAAAAAAGAGTGTTAATTTGTCTTTCTCATGCAAATAATAGGGAGTCCATTATTTGGTGGCATAACTGCCCATTAAAAGTATAGACTTTCTTTTTTATAATAAAATAGTTATTTTTCCCATTCCATAACAGTTTAGAACATGAACTATTGTCTTTTGTTAGCCTGTATATGTTTACTTGTAATGTGTGCTTGCTCTTGCGATCCACACCATAGAAGTTCAGCTCTTGCATTATATGCAGGGCTGGAAATACATTGATGGGGAGGACAGGCAAAAGTTTTGTGGATGGTTCTCAGTATTTAGTGGAATGCTTTTTACTTGCATTCGCAGTTAATTAATTAGTCACTTCTCCATACTGTGTGATTGTCATTTGGTTATAGTATTGCTCATGGATCTCTTATATTTCTGATTTATTGAATAGGTGTCTGATGTTTATGGACGGCCAAATTCAGAACTGAGTCCAAAGAAAGCTGTTCTTGAGGACACCTCTCATATATCTGAAAATCAAGGGGTGCAGGTGCTGGGCCAAATAAAGCATGGTTCATGCAGACCTCGAGCAATATTGTTTAAAGTTCTTGCAGATACTGTAGGACTTGAAAATACGCTAGTGGTGGTAAGCTTTAATATTTTCTGGGAAATTGTACTTCTACTTATTCATTTATACCCCCAGTTATTATCATGTTTCTACCATTGGGAATTCTTCTAGTGAGTTTTCAAGGCCTTCCTTCTCATGTCCTTTTCAGTTTGGTTCTATCTCATTGGATGTACATATGGGTTTTCCTTATCAGGGTTTGCCTACTGAAGGAGATTCTGAGTGTGTCGACTCATGCAAACATATGTCTGTCTTAGTTGTGCTGAATTCTGTCGAACTATTAGTTGATCTCATGCGGTTTCCTGGCCAGCTGATCCCACGATCAACCAAGGCTATCTTTATGACTCACATATCTGCTGCCGGGGAGAGTGATTCAGCAGAAAATGAGTCTTGTGATTCTCCGATGGGACCAAACAGTCCTCTATATGGGGTGTCAGAGACAGTTGATCCTGAGAGGTTAGCATATCTTTTTTCATTCAAACACCGTGTAACCATTAGGGTTCCCTTCTGAAATTGTAACTCAATAATTGTAGAAATAAAGATTTCCTTTTTTGGTAGGAATGATCTTTGTAGATGAGAAAAAATCAGCTCAATTGATGTCTTTCTGTAATTTTTGGTATTTATTGAACCTTTTTGATTATACAGTGCTAAGAAAGAAGATGGCCTCCTGTATCAGCGTAGATTTGAAGCATCTTCAAATGCAGCTGGGCCTTCATTGAGGAATATGATGTTACGATCGAACTCCGTTGATAGAAAACTGAAGTACTAATAATGCTATTCACTCTATTTTGGTTTATTCCTCGGAATATGCTTGCTTTTCACTTGCAATTTCTCTTTCAAGAAGCTCTCTTACCGATTTAAATTGTTGTTTCAGCTTACCACACAGCGAACCTAATATTGCTGCTACATTTTGGCGAAGGGGCCGGAGGCAGATCATTCCTGAACAAAGGACTGCCAGTTCAAGGTTTTTCTTGATAGCCCAGACTGTGTTTTTATGGTGCAGCTTAAATTGAATTCAGTTCTAGAACTTCATATCTTAATCTCTGAAGTTTTATAATTTAAAAAATAAAACCTTGCAGATTGGTACAAATATATTTCCTTGTTTCCATTTGAGGATAAGATGAATACTTTCCAAATCACAGATGCGCATCACTGTTCACCGCCTCCACAAGTTCGAGTTTCCTTAATGGATAATTTTGAGCATCATTTCATTTCCTAGGAGTCATCAAGTTGTACCATTAATAATAGACAAGCCATGTATACCATTTTACAGGAATTCTTATTTCTTGGCCAAACATTGTGCAAAAAATTACTTAGATACTCTATGTTAATACTTGTATCAATGAAGGGTGCACCTCTACATAAGATGATGTCCAAGTAATGATTGAGACTGGATACTTGTGAGTAAGAATCCACTGTAGATATAAGAGGTGTCAAACATTCTTATAGAACAAGATCATAAGTTTGTTTACGATAGGATTGTTGGCGTTTTTCTGGCAAATAACATCACTGGCCCAGCTTGCTATAATTTACTTGAACTGTGAAAGAGAAAGACACTGACAACAACGAAGTAAGCCTTATTATTCCAAACAACTGGAAATTGGTTAATTTGAATCCTTTTTCCTCATTCCCTTTTGTTTTAAGCAACTAAATAGTTAAAAGCTTAATGCACAGGAAGTGTATCATCAATACAAAGCAGAAAGGAAAATCATGAAATTGGGCAACACATCTACATGCCTAGTAGTCGCGGCATTAAATCAAGTATACAATGTCAAATAAAACAACTCCCTAAACTGTTCTGTTGTCCGTATTTGGTCTTCAAATTGTATTTTTTAAATGTTTATATTTGAACTATTTGACGAATAAATAAGGATTGCTTTTGTAGATAGGAAAAGAAACTAGAAAATACTAGTAGTTTCTGGATGTATATCTCACTAACATAATAATGGTGATATTTAATCTGAAAATCATTTTCTCCGATCAGACTTATTTGATTGCCTTCTTATATCCTCTTTGAAAGAGCTTAACAATACCAATTAAGATCACTTGTAACTTCTTAAGGAAATGGCATGTTAGCTAAATGATTCTTTTGCTGACATGTGGCATGATGGTATATAGAAAAACTAAAAAGTAATTATTTTTTGGAGAACACCTATAATTAAGTAAAATAAGTTTAGTGTATTTCCACCGCATATACTGCAGTTGAATAGATACTTTCCCATTTTATTTTCTTGTTTTATGCTTGGATATTGTAACTTATTTCTAATAAATTCTTCTTTCAATATATGTACTATTCAGTAATGAACACTATTATGAGTCGTTTGAACCTTCCTTATATAGCTCTTACTTCTGTATGGTAACTATGATCTTCAATGCCCAAAACTTTCATTTGAGAAGTTATAGAGGAAGGATTTTAGGTTGAAATCGATATTAAACTTCTAAACTGTGTCGGAATTTTCAGTCCGGAGCATCCTTCATTTCACACACGTGGTCGATCCATGCTTAGTGGAGATAGCAAATCTTTCAGAGATTATTCTAATGACATAACTACATCAAGGTGCATACTTTTGTTATCATCCTGTTATTTATTTCCTGGGGTTTGAAATTATTTCTTGACTGGTGCATCTGGTTTTGAATCTCAAAATTGATTCCTCCTCTATACTTTGTATTTTGATATTCACCAATCTGATAAGTGGTGGATCATCAATGTCACTCTTTGGCTATTATATCAATTAAATCATAGTGCATGGCAAGTTTATATCAAATAGTTCTTCTTGTATGAATAAAGCCCTTTGCCTAAGTTCATCGAAGATGTCACCTTATTTTGCTGGTCAGTTGATTAGAGACCAAGAAAAATGTTCCCTTATTTTGCTGGTCCAGATTCCAGAATTTTAAAGATAGTTCCAACCTGTTTCAAATATGTTCTATATGATATGGAAAATCAAAGAGAATACTTGTTATTTATATTTTCCTGTTTTCTTATTTTATTTCCGAAGAAGGGCAATCAGTAGGTAATGATAAGGAAACTAAAGGACGGTTGGCCTTTTGAGTCCTTAGTGTTGTTTATAATTCAGTAACATATTCTGGACATGTAGTATTTTACAACTTGATTTATTTGACCTGTAAAAATACTCTTCCTTGAGTGTAAGTGACAATTGCAGTTTATAAGTGATAAAGTTTGTCTAACAACGACTATCATCATAATTCTATATTTGGGGTTACATTACATTCCTAAGCCCTTGTTTGACATCCATTTTTTCTCATTCCCATTCTCATTTTTTTTTCATTCTTCATTTCAACCACACATTCTTTTTTTTTATAGGTAATCACGTATTTTATAAATCAAAATCAAAATCAAAAGATAACACACAAAGAGTGCATTATCAGTTAAAACAAGAAATAAACGATAAAAAATTAGGCAACCCTTCTATCGAACTAGTGGTTGCAGCATTAAACCAACTAAACAAAGTTGAATAAAACAATTCTCTAAACTGTTCTATCGTCCGTGTTTGATCTTCAAAGCACCGGCCGTTTCTTTCTCTCCACACGCATCAAACAATGCAACCTGGAATGAGATCCCAAACAAGCTTGCACTTCTTATCTCGAAACTTTCTCTTCCATGCCCGCACCACGTTTTCTATACGCCTTGGCAACACCCAACTCATATGTTGCAAATCTAGGATATCATTCCACAGCCAACGGGCACCGTCACAATGGATGAACAAATGATTGATCGTCTCTCCATCCCTCTTACACAAATAACACCATTCTGTACTATAACATCCTCTTCTTCGAAGATTATCCGCCGTTAACACCTGCCCCCTTAC
This sequence comes from Fraxinus americana, assembly GCA_035079005.1. Taxonomy (NCBI): domain Eukaryota; kingdom Viridiplantae; phylum Streptophyta; class Magnoliopsida; order Lamiales; family Oleaceae; genus Fraxinus; species Fraxinus americana. The sequence continues at coordinate 1,175,654 of CM068707.1, read as the reverse complement.
AACCATCCATAGTAAAAATGCCACCCTCGGAGGTAATTTACATTGCCATACCCTTTCCTAAGGGAATGAGCTCTCCACAGGTTCCAATAAGGATTTTAAACAAGTGTGAACAGAAAACATGCCATTCCGGGCCACCTTCCACCTGCTACAGTCCTCCACTCCTACCTGAATGTGTACCTCATACAACGAGGCAAAAAATAATGCATAATCATCCAATTCCCAATCATGTAAGCCCCTTCCGAAAGTAATATTTCAGCTAGGATTCCCATTATAAATAGTCATAGCATCCCTCACAATAATTGAAGGCTCTAAGGCAATGCGATGCAAAGAAGGAAACCGAACTTTTAGTGATTGATCTCCACACCAACAATCCTTCCAGAGTCTGACATTCGTATCGCTCCCCACCACAAAAGCTAGTCTATTTTGACATTCACTCCATCCTTTCCTGATATACCTCCACAGGTTCACCCCATAAGAACCACGACCCTCGCCTGAACACCACCCGCCCTTCATAACACCATACTTTACCCCTGTAATTTCTCTCCAGAAGCTCCCCCTCTCACTTCCAAATCGCCACAGTCACTTGCCTAGCAAGGCCTTGTTAAATAATACAAGACTCCTCAATCCAAGACCTCTTACCCCAACAGGAGAACAGATGTCTCCCCATTTGACCAAGTGAAATTTCCTCTCTTCCCCCAACCCTACCCAAAGAAAGTCCCTTTGGATCCTTTCTAATCTATTTGCCACTGCAACGGGAATATGAAACAGTGAGAGAAAATAGGTTGGGAGATTGGAGAGAGTGGATTTGATGAGAGTAAGTCGGCCTCCTTTAGACAAATAAATACGCTTCCACCCTACTAATCTCCTCTCCATCCTTTCAAGAATACCATTCCAAATTTGTTTACTTTTAAACCTCGCTCCTAACGGAAGCCCAAGATATGACAGGCAATTGTGCAACTTTACACTCCAATATGGCCGCCAATTCCTCCACGTTTGCCACCTCTCCAACTGGAATAACCTCAGATTTCCCTAGATTTATTTTCAATCCAGAGATAGCTTCGAAACACAGAAGCAATCGTCGCAAATTTCTGATTTGCCTATCGTCTGCATCACAGAAAATCAGTGTGTCATCTGCGAATAACAAATGGGATACTTGTAGATGGCCAACCGCAAAGCCTCTTAACAGACCCCACGTCACAGCTTTCTTAACCATCCTACTGAATGCCTCCATCACAATAACAAACAACAAAGGGGACAACGGATCACCTTGCCTCAAGCCTCTACTACTCCGGAAGTAGCCTTCAGGGTTGCCATTAACCAAAACTGAGAATGAAACAGTGGAGATGCAAAACTTAATCCACTTACACCACCTATCCCCAAAGCCGCAACGCCGGAGCATATACATAAGAAATTCCCAGTTGACGTGATCATACGCCTTTTGGATATCAAGCTTACACAACATCCCTGGGACCCCCGACGTGTCCTTGAGTCAATGCATTCATTTGCTATAAGAACTGAATCCAAAATCTGGCGCCCCTTCACAAAAGCATTCTGGAACTTGGACACAACTTTTTCTAGTACCTCCTTTAATCTGTTCGCCAAAATTTTAGCAATAATCTTATATATCCCACTGATTAAACTAATAGGACGATAGTCCTTAATATCGGACGCTCCCGGTTTCTTAGGAATCAGCACAATAAATGTGACATTAAGATTTCTCATAAATCTGCCATGTTCAAAAAAATAGGTGATTGTATCCATAATGTCCAATCGTACTACCTCCCAATAAGCCTTATAGAATGAAAATGAGAATCCGTCCGGTCCAGGGTCTTTATCTTCATTCATATTAAACACTACATCTCTAACTTCATCCTCAATTGGTCGTTCAACCCAATTGGCATCCTCTTCAGTGATAGTAAAGAAATCCAGCCCATCTAACTGTGGCCTCCACTCAAACTGTTCCCGATAGAGATTCTGATAGAATCTCACCTGCTGAGTCACAATGTCTTGTGGATCCTCGTACGTAACCCCATCAACCTCCAACATTGTAATAGAATTATTGCGCCGGTTGGAATTAGCGACCCGATGAAAGAATCTCGTGCATTTGTTACCCTCCTTCAACCACGACCCTAGATTTCTGTCTCTAAGCAATCTCCTCCATCTCCACCAATCTCTTCAGCTCTCCCCTTAACCTTCCACACCTCTCCCCCTCTTCCCCATCCAACCTTCGACTCTCCTCTTGCCTATCCAACTCTTCAATGTCTGATAAACATTGTTTTTTTACGGCAATCTATGTCTCCCACTATCTTCCCATTCCACTTCTTCAAATCCCCCTTCAAAGCCTTCAATTTCTGATGTAAAATATAACTGGGGGACCCCCTGAACTCATAAGAGGCCCACCAAGTCCGAACTCGCTCCCCAAAGTCTTCAACTTTAAGCCATATTTTCTCAAACCTAAAAGGACTTCTACCACTTCTCATAATCCCAGATAACGAAATAGGGAAATGATCTGAGTACACTCTCCCCAGTCTCCTCTGAGTGACATCTGCGTACTTAGCCTCCCACTCACCACTAATCAAAAACCGATCTATTCGAGATTGAACAGGTTGATCTCGGTTAGATGACCAAGTAAACTCTCCCCCCCATCATAGGCAAATCCACCAACATATTTTCACTAATAAAATTAGAAAAATCCTCCATTGCCCCTGTTATTCTCCCGCCACTCGACCTCTCAGAAGGAAACCTGACCACATTAAAATCACCCCCAATACACACTGGTAAGTTCCACCAAGCCATCATACCAGCCAATTCATCCTACAAACCCCTTCTGTTCTCAACTGAGTTAGGCCTGTAAACTTCAATAAACATCCACTTAAATCTATCCCCAACATTACTAAAGGAAAGTGATAGAAAAAATAACCCTACACTAACCTCCTTCATATCAAGGACTCTAGTGTCCCACATGACGAGCACACCTCCTGATGCCCTTGACGCTCCAAGAAACTGATACCCGACATGCTGTTCCCCCATAAAGAACTCACAACAGCCCTCGTGACCACATCTAACTTTGTTTCTTGTAAACAAACTAGATCAGCCCGCCATCCCCTTAGCATGTTCCGAATATCTAATATTTTCCCAACTTCGTTAAGCCCCCTCACATTCCAGCTAATGATTTTTGGGATCATTTAAACTCTACTTCATCCCTCCCTAGCAACCCTCTCTATAACTCACCACCTTTGACATCATAGTTTATCGAACATTCGAGCTGCCTAAGCTCACGGTCCCCCCTTTCTTCTTGCTTTTCCTCCTGGTGCACCCATCTCACGTTCCCCATTAGTCTCCAGCTCCTCAAACAATTGCATGAGTTTGCTCTCATAACCACTGCATGACACACCCACCATCTTGCTGAACTGCTGTATTTTTTGGAGAACCCAATTTGAAACTGGAGGTCTAACGTCAAGCGCATTAACTTTCACTATCCCCTCTGCATAGCAACACCCAAAAGGCTCCAAGATCTGTCCTTCCCCCTCGTTCACCTGCACTACCCCCTTGTCCATTATTCATCATTTAACTCCATCCACCCACACTACTATGGCTTTTTCAGTCCCTACCTCCTTTTCTGTTAGAGACTTGTGATGCCTCCTGTTGTAAGTGTTTACAATCATAGTTGTCGAACCTGTCACTTTTTGCTCCGGTGTCAACACTACTCCCTCTGTCGATGTGGTAGTGTCTACCTCATTCTCAGATGCCCCACTATTCTATCCGGTCTCATTCACTGTTATCAATTCCATACTCGTCATACTCTGTTCCCCTCCCTTCGGTAAAAGTTACACCTCCCGATATACTGTATTCCCCAAGTAATCTTCATTCTCATCCACCCCCATAATATCGTTACCGTCTTCATCTCCATCGCATTCCACGTCATTCCTAACTTGATTCTCACAATTGGGTTTAGTTTGAATCAAGTTCAATGGTAACTCCTTAGTAGGATACTCAGACACCCCAGCCTCACACTTATGACAACAAATCATCCTGGAGCCCTCTAGAGCTCCACCACCCAGTAGCCTCCATAACTCATCCACTTCACCTTTTAGTACCTGGACTCGAGCCCTTATTTCGGCATTACGCAATGAACTGTCCAATACCACTCCTGCCATTGTCTCCTTCAACTTAGGCATCAATGGATGGCCCTCGTTGATAGGATCTGAGAGTCGTGCGCGAGTATCATCCCCACAAACCTCAATTTTCTTTTGCACCAGCACTGGCTTATTCGTTTTCTGCTCGACCTATCGGTTTGTGATAATTTCAGCATAAGACCTCCATTGTTGGTTGTTAACTTTAGTCGTTTGACGCTTGACTTTATCTTTGGTGACAAAAAAATCGACAACTGCCTGAAACATCCGCAACATCGACATCTAGCCCTCTCCATTCACACCTTCCGGTACCATCACCACTCCTTTCCGACGCCTATCCCCGTACTGTGCTATCGTGAGATATCTACCTCGACTGTTACCGCACCGCTGTGCCATAAAGGCTCGCGAGGACTCAGTGAACTTGACAACAAACTCCTCCTGCTTGCTTGCCCCCCTCAATTTATTCACCATATTCAACATCCACAAAGCACCAAACCTCCCCATGTAAATTGTATTCGATAATCTCGGCCCCCATTCTGTCAACCTAACAATGCCGGAATCATTCACAGACACAACAAACTCTTTCGCCTCCACTTTAAACCGAAAATTGAAACCCCTTTTACCAAAGCTATTTGCCTGCTTCTGAAATGATGCATCTGACAGAAGAACGGAGGGAGGGGAACAGAGTATGACGAGTATGACGTTTTCCCAGTAAAAGTTCCACCTCCCGATATTTCAACCACACATTCTATCAATAAAATAATATTTCACATAAACCCAAAAATTCTCCTTACTTTTTAACCACACATTCTTCCATCAATCACTATTCCAAATCAAATTCTTCTCCAAAATGGGTGTCAAACAGGGGCTAAATATCTGGGTGACTCTTTTGGTGGAACTGTGTAGGCTCCTTTGAGGGGCACAATAATGCTGGACAAAAATGAGATATTGATATTATGTATAAAATGTATTATGATTCTCTTATAAAATTTATACTTCGTATTTTCTTGAACTTGTTAATGACGTTTTTAACATTGCATGCTACCCAGATTTTCATTGAATCACTGGAAATATTATAATGATTACTGTCAAATATTACCAATCCAAGCAATTAGGAAATTTTTCTCGTGTAAAACAAAGAAGCATCTTGGATTTGTGCCAGAGGTGCCATTCGAGTACCTTGATTATTAATTTCCTATGCAAAATTCCTATTTGCTTTTTTGTAAGGAATGGTCGACTGGAAAGTTATAATTGTCTGTTGTGCTTTGGCTGGATTTTGTCATATCAAATTGCTTGAAGAGTTCGTTGCATTTGTGTTTTAGCATCGGTATGATGGAAATTCCCCATTGTGCTTTCCTGTGGTCTATGGAGTGAAACAGAAACACCTTTAAGATTTTGGCTTGACCACATTGTGTCCTTTTTCTTTTCTAATTCCAGAGTGAAATGTAAAATTTTGTTGATTTGCAGGTGTTTACTTACTGTCTATATGTTAGCTGTGTTCCGTATGGCGCTTCTTCAACAAATTCATTTTAAGCAAATTCCTCTGTTAGATAAGCAATTTTATATGAACAAGGGTTATATGTTGAATAAGGCAACTTGTCACGCAGTTGCTGCTCCATAAATTGCATGTTAAGTTTTTTTCCCCTGCTTTTTATAACTATCATAATTGACATATTCAAGGGCTTTATAGGGGTTATTAAGGGTGATCATGTAACATCTAATAAAGCTGATAAATTGCAGATAAATGGAAAACAGAGAAGAGATAATAAGTTTCAAAAGGAAAGAGGAGAGACCAGAAAAAAAGGTGCAAGAATATTAAGTTCTCTTTGCTTTACAATGAGGAGAGAAGGAAAAGGGACAACGTAGTGCTGCAGTATTTCGTGATTTTCCCCAAAAACATCTCTCTCATCGAGTTTTTAATCACATATTAGGCAATAATGGACTGTTGGCCTCTTCTGATTCTACCAGCATCCATGTTTGACATAAGAAACTATGAAGTATAAAATCTGACTACCTGAAACTATTTAATGCTGATAAGGATTTCTTATACAAGTGATATGATGTAATTTGACAAAGTCGTATGTTCTGTGATCTTAATACAATCTTTATCCACCCAATGTTATTAAGCCTCTGTTTGGCCCAATTTTTTAAAACTAATTTTTCCCCAAACTCATTTTCATTCACAAATAACTTTTATCAACTTTTTAACCACACATTTCATTTTATTCAATTCTACTAAAAATCTGATTTTTATAAAAACTAAGCAGAGGCTAAGATTTAATTATCATCGACTCCACCAGTGAGACATATGAGGTGCTTTTGATGTACTCTTTACTTGAACTGAATGACAAAAATATGCAAACTATACTCTAATATTGATTTTGCATATTCTAGACCATGTCCATGTGCTAGTCCAGAATTTTCTTGTTCTTGTTAGTGGAGCTTCTTGTTTTAAGAAATGAATGCCTAATAAACAGCTTAGTTTATTTAATTGTCGATCCTTTTGAACTCCTTGGTTTTTACTGATTTAGAAGTTGAAATTTGCACCAGGTCAGAAGGTGCATCAACACCAGATATACGGAGAACAAGGAGGAGAAGTATAAGCATGACTCCGGAAATTGGTGATGACATCGTAAGGTTAATATTTTTTTTTACAAACATGCTCTCTTATTACCACATTGGAATTGTTTCTTTTCCTTTTAATGAAGTCCTATACAAAGGATATTACTCTGTTAAAAAAATAATAGGTGGAGAAAAACTTCTTGAGGGGCTATAAAGGCTTTCTCCAAATTGCAAATAAGAAATGCTATTGAGTTCCATTTGAAGCTATTTTGCATCAATTTGCCAAACAGTGGATTTTCCATGCTGAAACAGTAGATTATACAATTCATTGGCATGTTATATTACAGATAATTTATCAGCATCCCTGAAATTTTAATTGAATGATAGTTTGTAGAGATAATTTTGTTGATTCTTAAATGTGCCCGTGGTTAATGTTTCCTTGCTGCTATCTTTACCATGTTACTTTATGACAGTAGATTAGGGAGATTAATGGGCATGTTACTTTTTGTGTGAGTTGATGACTGCAGAATTATTATTTTGTGAGCTCTTAAATGTGCCCATGGTTAATGTTTCCTTGCTGCTATCTTTACCATGTTACTTTATGACAGTAGATTAGGGCTATTAATTGGCATGTTACTTTATGTGAGTTGATGACTGCAGAATTATTATTTTGTGAGCTCTGTTTCTTTGTCTAATAGATATGTAATGTCCACGTTCTTTTAATGTTGGTATGTTGCTTTGACTCTCTGTCCCACCCTTGTCTTGTGTGAAGCTTGTGACCTAAAATCAGTGAAGCCAGCATACTTCCGTGTTCATAAAAAGCACGAAACTGAATCAGACGTAGTTGATAAAAAAATAAGCTCCAAATATTTTTATAATAATCAAATTATTTCAGAAGCCCTGCTCAGTTCATTTCATCTAGAACATACTTGTTATTGTATTTATCGTTCACGATCCGGCTACTTTCCATGTAACTTCCTGCAGATTACGTTGTTCCTTTCTCACTTGTTAAAATCACTATGAATCAATTTAGGGCTGTACGAGCAATGAATGAATCATTAAAGCTGAATCGTGTCTTAAGAGAACAACAGGAAACTAGCTCGTATTCCTTTGGTTCAACTGACCAACACGGCACAGATCAGCAAAAAGATGTATGTTTTCTTTGACACTGTGCTCTCTTTCTTTCACTTTTGTACTGACTTTTGATAGTGTATGATGATATTTCTATTTTCAGTTGAGCTTCTTTTTTCCTTTTTTTTTTTTTTGGGTATATCCTATGTTGTGGCGTCGGTAACTGATCTTTGATGCTTGGACTCTTCGAAATAGTCGGAGTGCCTGTGTCGGACACGATACAACATGGATATGGGTATGGAATATGTGTCGGATTCGCCAAGTTTCAACTAGACACTTCGTCGTTTTTGCTTCTTTTCCTTTTCCTTCCCTTTTCTTCTTTTCCTTTTTTGCTCTCTAAACCTAGCATTGCAGCCGAGAGGGTGGAGAAAAGTGACGGCGCTAGGTTTTCCCTTCTTTTTTTTCTTTCCATTTTTTTCTTTCTTTTCCTTTTCTCTCTGTATCGATGGTTTAGGGTTTTTTTAGTATAAAATGAAAATAGATTCTATATAGTGCTACTTAGTGTTCCACTAAGTCCAAATTGCAATCAAGACCCTTAACATTTAGTAATTCTCATAACTGAAAACTAAACCCCAAAATTTTATTTATTCGTCTTAACCCCTTATTCAATACCTATTGCCTTTTTTGTGAATAATTGATTTTGTTCTATTCAAAGTAACATCTTGGATTAGTAAAAAATTGAAGTTTGAAATACATATCCACGTACCCGTATCCGAAATTTGGACCATTTTTAGTTATATCCTCGTATCCTACATTTTAGAAAATAAAATATACGACACTTAGATATATATCAGATATCCGTATCTGAGTCCGAGCATCATAGTAATTGATTGCATGCAGTTATAACTTATAATATCAAATGTAATTTTCTATTGTCTAACAATCAAATTGTAATCGACATTTATAGGTTATATTTTTTTTCTTCACATTTGATCAATATGAGCTATATGTGTATATATTTTGATTCATTGGCTTCAAATTCTATATCTATCTGGGGCTTTGTTTAGTTTTAGTTATCATAAAATTGAAGTTCAGCTCTAATACTCCAAATCCTTTCTGATGAATTTTGTGAAATTTCATATATTCATTGATGAACTCTGAGGCTACAGCAGGCAAATATATTAAAAAAACAAAACCTAACAACTTCCTAACATTTCTCTTCTATTTATGCCCTAATGTATCTCCTATAATAATGCTACTAAGGTTAACTATACAATAGAGGAATAAAACTTATTACAGCTACTCTCCTCATATTTCTTGTGAATTTTTAAAAGCATTCTTTTACTTTTATCCTTGTCTTTTCAAAACATGAATCAGTAGTGGTAGAGTTGAAGCATGGTTCATCTGCACTCGGATCCACACCTTTTTAGCTTTTTTCTTTGTCATTGTGTTTCTTATCACAACTGAAGTTCAACCGAGAATTCAATTTCAATCCATTCATAGAACAGTAAAGATGCATAGTTCCATATGCCTTTTGCTTTCTATTTTAGCAAGGGTTCGTCAGCTCTCGGATCAACACCTTTATTGCTGTTTGCTATATCACTGTGTTTCTTAACTTATTTGAAGTTCAACTGAGAATTCAATTTCAATCCATTCATGGAATTGTATCTACAAAGGCTGTTAGTCCCATAAGCCTCTTGCTTTCTATATTATTGTTTTTAAATTATATCACGAAAAGAAAATGGGTTTCTGAACGAGGTAATCATTTTAAACATAGAATTGCACACAAGGGCATTGAGTGTTAGATCTAATATATTGTGTATTCTGGACCTTCTTCATAAGTACCTGGTCAATTGCTTGATTCACTAAACAAGTTTTAGAATACTAATGCATATTCAGTTTTTTTAATTTCTTATTGTATGCTAATGTCTTTATATGGCACACCTGTTCACTGCACCTTTAATCCAATAGTTCAAAACCTTGGATTCGTACACAATCATCAAGAACTATGTTCTTGCTCATATGCCATTATCCACCTTTCTGATCAGGATAACATGTCTGGTGGAAGGTCTTCCTTGTATTCTCCTCGAAGGCCAAACAACTCTCAGAAGGCAATGTCGTTACCTTCATCTCCTCATGAACTTAGCAGTCCGACTCCAGATAGAATAGGAACTCACAAGGTAAAAGAAGAAATGGTTTCAGCATGGAACAGAGTACTGGGACTACCTATGTTCCAGAACAAGCCTCTGCTGCCATTTGAAGAATGGAATATTGATTTTTCGGAGTTAACTGTTGGCACTCGCGTTGGGATTGGTAAGCATTGCCAATAGTATTACTGTTGTTGACTTGTTGTATTACTTTTATTAGAGAGGAAAGAAGAGAGAATTGCAGCAGGACCAGGCGTTTAATTGTTAAAAGAAAAAAAAAAGTTGCAGAAATAATTATGTCTATTATTCTCTGAAATTTTATTGCCAGATTCCCTTTTTACTTGACCAAATGCTTTGAGATTGAAGCAGACCATAAAAGGAGTTCAGGTTTACTATTTTTCGTATAATTACTGCAGTGATGCCATTCTTTGCATAGAATTATAGAGGTGAAGAAAATTTGTTAGACAAGTTGAATTACTTTTAACACAAAAGGTGAAATCAAAAAGAGGAAACAGAAGTAGAAAAAATACTTGAATTTGATCTGCGGAGTCGATCTCCAACTACACTTCTGTATGCTCTACAATTTGTAGTCTATCTCAATGAATAATGGGCATGAAGAGATATGAGGTGTTGAGTTGAGCCTGAATTCATATGACATCTGTAGTTTTTGAAAAGGTTTCATCAGGTACTAAGGGTTCTACCTCTGGGTAGGCGTAAGTCTCAAATAGTTTTTCTAAACAATGAAAGTCAATCCAATTTTTATTTTTTCATTTACTAGAACATTGCTGTTGAGTCATCTATTGTTGATTTTCAATGTTGGCAATTAATGTTCAATTTATGGGATTACATATCCAGGGTTTTTTGGGGAAGTTTTTCGTGGTGTTTGGAATGGAACAGAGGTTGCTATTAAAGTCTTTTTGGAGCAAGATCTCACTGCTGAAAACATGGAAGATTTTTGCAATGAAATATCCATTCTCAGGTATTATCCTGTTTGATGCATCATTCTTTGTTTTTCTTTATTCTCTTCTGGTATATCATTCTAACACTGCAGTTTTATCTGGTTCCATTTATTTTTCTGCAGTCGCCTTCGGCACCCAAACGGTACTTCTCTTTCCTGCTTTTCTCGAATTCCAAGCCTTTTTTTTTCTAGCTTATTTTAATTCACCTACATAACTACATTGCAGGTCATAGTCCTGAAAAATGGAAAACTATTGGTTTGAAAAACTCGTATTGATATTTGCAATATAATCTTGACATCATTATATAATAGTTATTCGATCAAAAAATTAGTATTAAGATGTATGTTAAGTTACTCCAAAAGATCAATTTTGGGTAATATTTTTGACCAATATATCAACAACCTACCTTTAGTGTCGGACATATTTGTGAGAAGGTTAAGATGGATCACTTTAAATTGACAAATATGTAATATTTCTAATCGGTGATTGTAAATCTAAATACACATTGTTTTTCTCATGCTTTTGAGTGAAATGGTGATGTTTATTCCATATTTTTGTATCGATTGCAAATAATAAAAGCATAATCCCAAATTAGAGTGGTTACCAAAAAATTGAAACTTTTTTTTTTTTTGATAGGTAATCACTTAAATTTTATAAATAAAAAATAAAAGATAATACACAAGGAGTGCATTATCATGTTAAACAAGATAGAAACGATAAGAAATTCGGCAACCATTCTATCGGACTAACGGTTGCAGCCTTAAGTCAACTATACAAAGTCAAGTAAAACAATTCTCTAAATTGCTCTGTCGTCCGTATTTGGTCTTCAAAGCATCTGCCATTTCTTTCTCTCCACACACACTAAGTGATGCATCCTGAAATGAGGTCCCAAACAAGCCTGCTATTCTTATCTCGAAACTTTCTCTTCCATGCCCACACCACGTCCTTTATACGCCTTGGGAACACCCAACTCATGTGTTGCGAGGTCAGAATATCATTCCACATCCAACGAACACATCACGATGAATGAACAAATGATCGATCGTTTCTCCATCCTTCTTACACAAGTAGCACCACTCCGTTATACAATAGCCCTTTCTTCGAAGATTATCCGTCGTTAACACCTGTCCCCTCACAACCGTCCACAATAAGAAAGCCACCCTTGGAGGTAATTTACTTTGCCAGACCCTTTGCCAGGGGAATGAACTCTCAACAGGTTCCAATAAGGATCTGAAATAAGTACGAACAGAGAACAAACCATTCTGTGCCGCCCTCCACCTGCTACAGTCGTCTTCTCCAACTTGAATGTGCACCTCATACAAAGAAGCCAAAAACAATGCGTAATCATCCAGCTCCCAATCATGTAAGCCCCTTCCGAAAGCGATGTTCCAGCAAGGGTTCCCATTAGATTTAGTCATAACATCACTCACCATAGTGGAGGACTCCAGGGCAATGCGATGTAAAGAAGGAAAATGCACTTTTAATATCTGATCTCCGCACCAACAATCGTCCCAAAATCTGATATTTGTACCGTTCCCCACCGCAAAAGCCAACCTATTCTAAAAATCGTTCCATCCTTTCCTGATATACCTCCACAAGCTCATCCCATAAGAGCCACGACCCTCGCCTGAGCGCCACCCCCTTCCAATACCCCAAATTTCTCCCTAATAATCTCTCCAGAAGCTTTCCCTCTCCATTCCAAATCGCCACAGCCACTTGCCTAACAAAGCCTTGTTATATAAAACAAAGCTCCTCAATCCAAGACCCCCCACCCTAACAAGGGAACAAACACCACTCTATTTGACCAAATGAAACTTCTTCTCTTCCCCCAACCCTGCCCAAAGAAAATCCCTCTGCAACTTCTCCAAACTATTCGCCACTGCAACAGGAATAGGAAACAATGATAGAAAATAGGTTGGAAGGCTAGAAAGCGTGGACTTGATGAGAGTAAGACGACCTCCTTTTGACAGATAAATACGCTTCCACCCCGCTAACCTCATCTCCACCCTTTCAAGAATACCATTCCAGATTTGTTTACTTTTAAACTTTGCTCCTAATGGAAGCCCAAGATATGACATAGGCAATTGGGCAACTTTGCATTCGAGTACGGTCGCTAGTTCTTCTACATTAGCAACCTCTCCCACTGGAATAACCTCAGATTTGCCCAAATTTGCCTTCAAACCGGAAACCGCTTCGAAACAAAGAAGCAAGCGACGCAGATTCCTAATTTGCATATCGTCTGCATCACAGAAGATCAGTGTGTCGTCTGCAAATAACAAGTGGGAGACCTGTAAATGACCAACCGCAAAACCTCTTAACAAAACCTCCGTCACAGCTTTCTCAATCATTCTACTGAATGCCTCCATCACAATAACAAACAACAAGGGGGATAACGGATCACCTTGCCTCAAACCTCTACTACTCCGAAAATAACCTTCAGGGTTACCATTGACTAAGACTGAGAACGAAGCCGTTGAGATACAAAACTGAATCCACTTACACCACCTATCCCGGAATCCGCATCGCCTGAGCATATACATAAGAAATCCCCCAGTTGACGTGATCATACGCCTTTTGAATATCTAGTTTACACAACATCCTTAGGATCCCTTGACGTATTCTTGAGTCAATGCATTCATTCGCAATAAGAATTGAATCTAAGATCTGGCGCCCCTTCACAAAAACATTCTGGAACTTAGACACCACTTTTCCCAAAACCTCCTTTGATCTATTCGCCAAAACTTTAGCAATGATCTTGTAAACCCCACTGACTAAGCTAATAGGACGGTAATCTTAACGACAGTCGCTCCCGGTTTCTTAGGAATAAGCACAATGAATGTGGCATTAAGACTTCTCATAAACCTTTTTATTGTATCCATAATGTCTGATCTCACCACCTCCCAACAAGCCTTATAGAATGAGAACTAGAACCCGTCCGGTCCAGGGGCCTTGTCATTATTCATATTAAACACCACATCCCTAACTTCATTCTCCTCAAATGGTCTCTCAACCCAACTAGCATCCTCGTCGGTGATAGTGAAGAAGTCCGCCCCTCCAACTCAGGCCTCCACACAAACTACTCTCGGTAGAGATTCCGATAGAATCTCACCTGCTGAGTCACAATATCTTGTGGATCCTCATACGTAACTCCATCAACCTCCAGCAGTGTAATAGAGTTATTGCGCCAGTTGGAATTAGCGACCCGATGAAAGAACTTGGTACATTTGTCACCCTCCTTCAACCACAAGACCCTAGACTTTTGTCTCCAAGCAATCTCCTCCATCTCCACCAATTTTTCCAACTCTCCCCTTAGCCTTCCACGCCTCTCCCTTTCCTCCCCATCCAACTCTCGACTCTCCTCCTGCCTGTCCAACTCTCCTATATCTAACACACACTGATTTTTACGAACGTCTATGTCTCCCACCACCTCCCCATTCCACTTCTTTAAATCCCCCTTCAAGGCCTTCAGTTTCTAGTGTAAAACATAACTAGGAGACCCCCTGAAATCATAAGAAGCCCACCAAGTCCGAATTCGCTCCCCAAAACCTTCAACTTTCAACCACATCTTCTCAAATCTAAGAGGTCTTCTTCCACTACCCTACTAATCTCAGCTAACGAAATAGGAAAATGGTCTGAGTACACTCTCCCCAATCTCCTCTGAGTGACATCAGGGTACTTAGCCTCCCACTCACCACTAATTAGGAATCGATCTATCCGAGATTGAGCGGGTTGATTTCGACTGGATGACCAAGTAAACTCTCCCCCCATCATAGGCAGATCCACCAACATATTTTCCCTAATAAAATTCGAAAAATCCTCCATAGCCCCTGTTAATCTTCCTCCACTCGACCTCTCAGAAGGAAACCTGACCACATTAAAGTCGCCCCCAATGCACACTGGTAAATTCCACCAAGCCATCATACCAGCCAGTTCATCCCAAAGGCCCCTTCTATGCACATTAGAATTTGGCCCATAAACTCCAATAAACATCCAATTAAATCTACCCTAACATTACTGGAGGAAAGTGATAGAGAAAATAACCCTACACTAACCTCCTTCATATCAAACACTCTAATGTCCCACATAACAAGCACGCCTCCTGATGTCCATGAAGCTCTAAGAAACTGATACCCAACATGTTGTCCCCCCATAAAGAACGCACAACAGCCCTCGAGAAGACCTCTAACTTCGTCTCCTGTAAACAGACAAGATCGGCCCGCCATCCCCTTAACATGTTTCGGATCCCGAACCTCTTCCCAACTTCGTTGAGCCCCCGTACATTCCAACTAATGATTTTTGGGATCATCTAAACATTCCTTCATCCTTCCCTAACAACCCTTTCTTTGACACCCCGCTTTTAACATCGTAATTTATCGAACATTCGAGTCGCTTAAGCTCACGGTCCCCTCTTCTTCTTGCTCTTCCTCCTGGTGAATACATCTCATGTCCCCTACGAGTCTCCAACTCCTCAAACAAGTGCATAAGTTCATTCTCATACCCACTGCATGACACACCCACCATCTTATTGAATTCATGAATTTTGTGGAGAACCCAATTTGATGCCGGAGGTCTAACATCAAGCATAGAACCTTTCACTATCTCCCCTGCATAGCAGCATCCAATAGGCTCAAAGAGCTGTCCTTCTCCCTCTTCCCCCCGCACTGCACCCTTGTCCTTTATTCCTATTTTGGTGCTATCCTCCCACACTACTATCGCTTTTTCGTTCCCTGACTCATTTTCATTAAGAGACTTCTGATTTCTCCTATTGTAAGTGTTTATAATCATAGTATTCGGGCCTGTCACCACTTGCTCTTGTGTCGGAGCCGGACTTGATTCCTCTACCATCACTGTTCCGGTCTCTTTCTCCATCAACCCAACCCCCTCTGCTGCTATGATCATGTCTCCCTCAATCACAACTGCATCACTCTTCTCTAAAGTCTCGTTCAATGTTGTTATCACGTCCATACTCTTCGTTCTCTGTTCCCCTTCCTTCGATGAAGGTTCTACCCCCTGATGTATCTCATTCCCCAAATATTTTTCATCCATACCCATCCTCACACTTTCTTCTCTCTCGTCATCTCCACTACACTTCCTTTCATACCGTACAAGATTCTCTTTGATGGGCTCAATCAACACTTGCTTATCTTTAGAGTGAACCAAGTTTGATTGTAACTCCCTAGCTGGATACTCAGGCATCCCAACCTCGCACTTATGACAACAAATCGTCTTTGAGCCCTCTAGAGCGCCATGTCCCAGTAGCCTCGGCAATTCATCCACCTCACCTTTCAAACCCTGGACGTGAGCCCTTATTTCAGCGTTACTCAGTGTACTGTCCAAAGCCTCGCTGTCATTTTGTAACAATACTGACTTTTTCGTGTTCTGCTCGACCGTCGGTTTGTTGTAACTTCAGCATAGGTCCTCCCTTGTTGATTATTAACCTTAACCGTTTGACGCTTAACTTTGTCTCTAGTGATAAAAAAATCTACATCTGCCCTAAATATTCGAAGGGTCAACGCCCATCCCTCTCCATTCGCACCTTCCGGTATCATCACCACTCCTTTGCGACTCCTCTCCTCATATTGTGCGATCGTAAGATATCTACCACGACTGTTTCCACAATGCTGTGCCATAAAAGCTTTCGATGACTGAGTAAACTTGGCAACAAACTCCTACTTGCTTACCCCCTTAATTTATCCATCATCTTTAACATCCACAAGGCACCAAACCTCCCCATATATATTGCATTCGATGTCCTCGGTCCCCATTCGGTCAATCTCACAATGCTGGAATCATTAATAGACACAGAAAACTCCTTCGCTTCCACTCTAAATCGAAGATTGAACTCCTTTGTACCAAACAATTCCACATGCCGTTGTATTAATGCATCCGACAGTTTAATGGGAGGGTGGAATGGCTTGGGCAGGTCAGGCTGGTTCTGCAGTAGGCCAGTCGCCGGCGCGTGTGGCGCACGCGATGCCGGCGCGTGTGATTCAAGCGCTGCCGGAGTGCCTCCGGGAAACGGCGCCGCCATGGACTGGTTCGGAATGGCCTGCACGGCCTTTCGGTCAGGCGCGTGTAGCCAATAGGCCGGCGACTGTAGTTTCAAGACCCGAGCGTCGGCGCTAGGGTTTCCTCCTAGGGTCGCCGCCTGCACGTAACTTTCTTGGCCGGAACGACCATGGTCTAGTGGCCTGAGGCCGGTGGTTGGAACAGGGACTATTGGGTTGGTAGGTTGGGTGATGGGTTTGGATGTGGAAGGGAAGCTCTCCATGCGGACGGGGAGAGAGAGATTTTCGGAAGTCCACTGTTTATTCAGACCATGATAATTGAAGCAATTGAAACTCCAAGTTGCAGAAAATAACTGTTCAACCCTAATGAACTTCCAATAGGTGGACTTCAATGTTGATGTAGAACAGGTGCCAGAAATCACTTTGTTGATCAACCAAATCTGACAGTAGAGTGCCGAAGATTAGAAATTTCAGTGGCTTGGGGTCTTGTTTATGGGCCATAAAGGAGAGAAAACATACGTAATTTATAGGTTCAGGATAGGTAATTGATCAGCAAGGATTGGGGCTCGAAATTAGAGCCTGAAAGGAAGTTCTGGTGGTTGAACAGGGTGTGATAAACAGTACCATTGCCGTAACTTCAGAGTATTTGCCATTGATTGGTTTAAGATGTTATGGAAGGGGTGATATTATAACTATTATATTAAATAAAAAGGCTTACTAGTGCTTTGATAAGGTTAGGTAGCTGAGAAGCTGTTACTTGCTGTCTACTTGGTGAGCCTCACTGCCCCGTTCTGCAGGTACTTCTTTTCTTCATTCTGGGTATGCTTTAATAATGAAGGGAGAAGGTAGAAAAGTCTGAATATAGCTGTGGTGAATTCAAAACTGTAGAAGCATGGAGTAAGAAGAATGAAAGGGGAAAACAAAAGGAAATAGTAGAAGGGTAGTCAGTAGAGATCTTTACCCTTACAAGGGCTGCCACATCTCCTTAATGATCCACTCCATTGAAGACAATGAGATTAGATGAGTAATTATGGTCTTTGAAGAACTCTCCATGAGAAGGAGTGGGATTTTAAAGTCGGAACTGGCTAACTGTTTTATGCTAAGCTGAACCTAGATACTTATAGGATTTGTTAAGGGATAAAATCTCACATCGAATAAAGATGGAAATATAGACCAATTTATAAAAATTTGGAGTATCCCTCTTGAAACCCTAATTCTTAACATGGTATCAGAGAAATAGTCAACACAGCTGTAAATTTACAGCTAATATCCGCAACACTCCCCCTCAAGCTGGAACATAAATGTTCTTCATGCCCAGCTTGCATACAAACTTTTTAAACTTGTGTCCAGGTACTCCTTTTGTCAACATATCTACAGTTTGTTGTCCTGTAGGGATATACACCAAACAAATAACTCTATTTTCTAGGTAATTATAAAGTAAGGATTGCTGATGGATCACTGTTCACTGTTGTTGCAAAAGGAACAGTAATACTATGAGATTGTCTCACTCTTTTCTCAGTCTTACATGTCCCAAATCTTAAGTACAATCTTCTTTCAGTTAGTAAACTTACTAAGGACACAAACTGTGTAGCTAAATTCTGTGGTTCGAAATGTCTGTTTCAGGATCCAATCTTGAGGAGGATGATTGGGAATGCGAAGGAATATGAGGGGCTGTACTATCTCGAGAATAAATGGCCCGTGAAAGGACAAGCTCAAATCTCTCAACGTGAATTTCTTTCATCTGAAATAATGTTGTGGCACTATAGATTAGGCCACCCTAGCTTTCCTTATCTAAAAAGATTGTTTCCTTCCTTATTCAAAAATAAAGATTTGAGTTTATTACATTGTGAGTTTTGTCAAATGGCTAAACAGACACGTGTTCCATTTCTCGCTCGTCCTTATAAACCATCCCAACCTTTTTCTTTGGTACATAGTGATATTTGGGGTCTCTTAAAGGTTAACAACCTGTCAAAAACCAAATGGTTCATTGCATTCATAGATGATCACTCTAGGACAACTTAGGTGTACCTTTTAAAGGAAAAATCTGAAGCTGGACAAACCTTTAAACAGTTTCATACCATGGTAAAGACTCAGTTTCAAACTGAAATTTGTGTACTTCATACAGATAATGGAACTGAGTATTTCAATTCCATTTTAGGAAGTTACCTATCACAGCATGGGATTGTCCACCAAAGTTCTTGCACTGGAACACAACAACAAAATGGGGTTACGGAACGTAAAAACAGACACCTTTTAGAGGTTGCTAGGGCCATTATGTTCACAAATAATGTACCAAAAGTATATTGGGGGAGGCCATTCTTACAGCATCCTATCTTATAAATCGTATGCCTTCTCGAGTTCTTAAATTCAAGACACCTATCTCTTGTCTTTCTTGAAAGCTACCCACAAAATCACCTTGTTACCTCCAATCTTGCACTCAAAACTTTCGGTTCTACAGCTTTTGTATATCTTCCGAGTTTTCAAAGAACAAAGCTGTCCCCTAGAGCCATCAA
Organism: Fraxinus americana; assembly: GCA_035079005.1. Taxonomy (NCBI): domain Eukaryota; kingdom Viridiplantae; phylum Streptophyta; class Magnoliopsida; order Lamiales; family Oleaceae; genus Fraxinus; species Fraxinus americana. The sequence goes on along the minus strand of CM068707.1, from coordinate 1,156,261 downwards.
GTGCATGTTTCTAGGATATTCTCCTACCAAGAAAGGGTACAAATGCTATAATCCCGAAACAAAGAAACTATTTGTCGCCATGTATGTTAAGTTCTTTGAAAACTAGCCTTTCTACCTAAGTAATTCTCTTCAGGGAGAGAATTTGAGAGAATAATTCTTGGGATTTTGACACCTTAGAACCTGTCCAAACCGAGGTCCCTACACTAGTCTCTCAGCCTACCAAAAATTCCAGTTAGAATCCAATCTGCCAAATGATTCCAGACTTGTTTCAGATCTGCCAAATACCTCCTCACCTAGTTCAGACCTTCATCTTAGCCTACCTAACAATCAACTAATAGTGTTACCAAAGAATGGAGGGATAGAAGCTAATTCACGTTTAGAAGAACCAGTAGGTGAGTTTCGTGTCAATTCACGACGGAAGAATAAAACTCAAGAGGTATAGCTACTTATAAACCAAGCTGATATAGTACATCACAACTACAATTAATAGTTCTACTTTATCTAAGAGTTTGTCTTTTTTAAATTATCTTTTCTAATTTCCTTTTCTAGTTGTAATAAGTTTATTATTAAATCTTGTTCAGATTAGGACTAGTTTATTTCCTTTTAGAATTTAGTTTCCTTATTTTAGTTTCCTTTTATTAATAGGATTAGGGATAATTTTGCCTATCAATATAGGGGTATTGTACACTTTTTAATCAATCAATCATATATCAATACAAAGCCAGATTATTCCAATATAATTCATTTTTTTATTCTTATTACAAGAATTTCTAAACACTTCCGCACCAAATCTGATGGCTCAGAGTAAGGAATTCACCTCAATCTGATGGCTGAGGACGGTTCGAGTGGCAAACAAACCACTGACAACGAACGGAGGTTTGAAAAAATTGAGCAACGACTAGAAGGGATGGATGAAGCTCTTCGCAATATCATGCAGATGCTAACTGCGATGACTATTGAGAAGCATCATGCACACATGACAGAACAGACGGGTGGGCAGAAATATTATAGAGAGATATCAACTCAGATTCCGATGATGAGGAAGAAGATGCTAAGTTGAATGTAAGAAATCATGGAGTTCCAGCAAAGAGGGAGACGCGCCCTATTACCCAGCCCCACGTCGACTCAGGTGTGGGGGAAGGACTCGGGCCCCTTGCAGATGATCAACTTCGGCAGCAGAATCCAGAAATCCATGATCGAGTTGCCTGGCGCGCGAACCCAGTCGCGAATCGCGACCCTTGCGAGGCTGTCCCTCTACGGTTCTACGAGCGAAAAAACGGGCGAGATGAAGGTAACCTCCGGCGAAGGGTTCCAATCGGCGACGATCAGCTCAGTGATCGACCGCGAGCTCCGACGAAAAATCTTGAGCGAGAGGCAGAGGCGCGATTTGATTTCAGGGAAGGAATCAATTTTGACCGATGCTATAATGTTGACCGTGGTTACAATGTTGATCGAGGAGTTAATTTTGATCGAGGTCCTAATTATCAGTTGAGGGACAGAGGCTTTCAACAAAGAAGGCCACGGGGTTTCGATTATTCATCCGAAGAAGATAATTTTCAACCAAATGCTAATAATCGGGGTACAAATGTTCAAGAATTTAAGATGAAGATGGACTTGCCAAGTTTTGATGGCCGATTAAATATTGAAGATTTTTTGGATTGGATTCATATCGTCGAATTTTTTTTCGACTATTTGAATATCTCGGAACAAAGCCAAGTTAAGCTCGTGGCGTATAAATTAAAGTGTGGAGCTTCGGCATGGTGGGAACAACTTCAATTTAATCAACAACAAGGAAAACGTGTGCAAACTTGGCCCAAGATGAAACGGTTATTGCAAAGACGATTTCTCCGTCCAGCAATTTTTGTACCAGCAATATCAAAATTGTCGACAGAACAATTGAACAGTAAACGAGTACACAGGAATTCTATCGTTTAAATGCCCTAGTTAATTTGTCTGAAATAGAAGCTCAATTAATTGCTCGATATATAGGAGGCCTAAAATTAGTCATTCAAGATCGACTAGCTCTTCAGGAGGTTTGGACCATGACAGAGGCAGTCAATTTAGCAATGAAAGTGGAAAATCAGATGAATAGGACCACAGCCCGTACTCTAGGCAATTTTCGACAACCAATTCAAGAAACATATTCTACTCCAAAGGGTGCAACGACATCATGCAACAATAATAATAACAGTAAGGGTACAACGCCATTTCAGAATTCGGCACAGAATCAAAGTGGAACTTCAACTCCTGTTCAATCTAACATCCAAAACAGAAACCAAGCACAGCAACGAACAAATAATGACTCTTATGCGCGTCCTAATCTTGGAAAGTGCTATCGGTGTAACCAGCCAGGACATCTTTCAAATAGCTGTCCAAACGGCGATCCATTAACATTGTAGAAGAGTGGGAAAGTGATGAAGAACAAAATTTTGAAGACGGTGACTATGAGGGTAGTAATGTTGCAGATGCAAATGCAGATACTGGGGAAGAGTGGCGTGCATTGTCCAACGCCTTTTACTTGCACCCAAAAAGCCTGATAACTCACGATGACACAAAATCTTCAGGATTCGGTGCACTATTCGTAGTAAGGTATGCAACGTAATCATTGACAGCGGTAGTAGTGAGAATGTCGTTTCCAAAGCAGTGGTAAAAGCTCTAAATCTGAAGACTGAGAGACATCGTTCTCCATACAAGATTGCATGGATTAAAAAAGGCCCAGAAGTTCAAGTTCTAGAGATTTGTAAGGTTCCTTTGTCGATTGGGAAATATTACAAAGATGAGATCATGTGCGATGTGGTGGATATGGATGCTTGTTATATATTATTGGGTCGACCATGGCACTATGACGTTGATGCCACTTATAAGGGGCGAGATGACACTTTCATATTTTGGTGGTTTGATAAGAAGATCGTTTTAGTACCACAATCTCAACCTTTGAAAAATAATCCTGCTATCAAGGAAGATAAACCACTTTTTACCAACATGTCAGTCCCAGAATTCTTTGACCAAGTAAAAGAGCCGAGCACTATATTAGCATTAGTAGTTAAAGGTCACTTGGAAGCAACTATACAGATTCCCGCCAAAGTTGAAAAGTTACTTGCTGATTTTGCTGATATAGCACCTGACGAGTTGCCAAACGAGTTGCCCCTATGCGAAACATTCAACATCATATTGATTTGGCACCTAGAGCTAGTTTGCCTAACTTACCACATTATCGAATGAGCTCAGTTGAACATGAAGAGTTGCAGCAACAGTTTAATGAGTTACTTGATAAAGGATTGATCCGTGAGAGCATGAGTCCTTGTGCAGTTCCTGCTTTACTCACTCCAAAGAAGGATGACAGTTGGCAAATGTGTATAGACAGTCGTGCTATTAATAAAATAACAATCAAGTATTGCTTTCCCATCCCGCGTCTTAATGATATGCTTGACAGATTACAAGGGGCAGTGGTATTCACCAAACTTGATTTAAGGAGTGGCTATTATCAAATCCGTATTCGAACTGGCGATGAGTGGAAGACAACTTTCAAAACCAAGGATGGTCTCTACGAGTGGTTAGTGATGCCATTTGGGCTGTCGAACGCACCAAGCACATGCGATTAATGAACCAAGTTCTTCGTCCATTTGTGGGAAAATTTGTGGTGGTTTATTTTGATGATATTCTTACATACAGCAAGAATGAAGATGAGCATTTGTCACATCTTAAAGAAGTTCTCTCCGTACTGCGAGATAATAAATTGTATATCAATCTCAAAAAATGCATATTTATGACTGATCAACTTTTATTTTTTGGCTTTATGGTGGGAAAAGATGGTATCCGGGTTGATGAAACAAAGGTGAAAGCAATACGCGAATGGCCAGCTCCTACAACCGTGAGAGAAGTTCAAAACTTTCGTGGACTAGCAACTTTTTATAGGCGTTTCATTCGAGGATTCAGTGAAATCATGACACCTATTACCGATTGCTTGAAAAATGGTCAATTTTAGTGGGGTAAAGCGCAAGAAAATAGTTTTGAGGCAATAAAAACCAAGTTATGCACCACACCAGTGTTGTCACTACCTAACTTCGAAAAAATATTTGAAGTTGATTTTGATGCTTCAGTTATGGAAATTGGAGCAGTATTATCTAAAGGTCGCCCAGTTGAATTTTTCAGTGAAAAGGTTAGTGAGTCTCGGAAAAAGTGGACTACTTATGAGTTAGAATTTTATGTCATTATTCGGGCTTTAAAGCATTGAGAACATTACTTGATACAACGAGAATTTGTGTTATTTACGGATCATCAAGCTTTGAAATTTATCAATTCTCAAAAAACAATAAATCGAATGCACGCTCGATGGATCACCTTTTTATAGATTCACTTTTGCTATAAAGCATAAATCAGGCCAACAAAATAAAGTAGCAGATGCTTTAAGTCGACTAGCATATCTTTTAGCTACCATTAGTACAGAAGTAGTTGGGTTCGATTGCTTAAAGGAACTTTATGCAACTGATAAGGATTTTGGCGATATATGGACTCGATGCAGTAATAGAGAATTTATACTCGATTACCTATTTCAGGAAGAATTCTTATTTAAAGGAACACAATTATGCATTCCTCGTTCTTCTTTGCGTGAGCACTTGATTCGAGAATTGCATGCAGGCGGATTAGGACGACATGTTGGTCGAGATAAGACAATCAGTTTGGTTGAAGAAAGATTTTATTGGCCCCAGCTAAAAAGAGACCTTGGTCGTTTTGTTCAGCGTTGTCCAATATGTCAGAAAGCTTAGGGACAAGCTCAAAATACTGGACTCTATTCCCCATTTCCTGTTCCAGAAACAATATGGCAAGATCTCACTATGGATTTTGTTCTCGGTCTTCCACGAACTCAATGAGGAGTTGATTCTGTTTTGGTTGTAATTAATCGATTTTCGAAAATGGCTCATTTCCTTCCTTGTAAGAAAACTGCAGATACTTCTTACGTGGCTAATTTATTTTTTCGTGAGATCGTTCGCCTATACGGCATTCCTCGTTCTATAACTTCTGATAGAGATGTCAAGTTTCCAAGTCACTTTTGGAGGACATTGTGGAGAATATTTGACACTTCTTTAAAGTTTAGTAGCGCGAGTCATCCACAAACGGGTGGACAAACAGAGGTAGCTAATCGAACTCTTGGCAATATGATTCGAGCAGTCAGTGGAGATAAACCAAAGCAATGAGATGTTGCCCTTCCACAGATTGGATTTGCTTTTAATAGTATGCTTAATCGATCCACCAAGAAGACTCCATTTGAAGTCGTTTACACTAGTGTTCCAAGACATACAGTAGATTTGATTCGACTTCCGAATGTCAATTCTAATGCAGAAGAGTTTGCTGAACGTATTCAAAGAATTCATCACGAAGTAAAACAAAATTTAGAAGATGCTAATATTCGTTACAAGACTGATGCAGATCAACATCGATGCCTTAAGCTGTTCAACGAAGGTGATTTGGTGATGATCCATCTCCGCAAAAATCATTTTCCTGTTGGCACTTACAATAAGCTTAAAGATAAGAAGATTGGTCATTTTCGCATTCTTCAAAAGATTGGTGATAATGCTTACAAAGTTGACATTCCTGCTGATATGAACATTTCTAATACTTTTAATGTTGCTGATATTTTTGAATACTTTCCTTCAGATGAGTTTTCCTTACATCCACAAAACTCGAGGGCGAGTTTTATTCAAGTGGAAGAGATTGATGTAGTACATCACAACTATAATTAATAGTTCCACTTTATCTAGGAGTTTGTCTTTTTTAAATTATCTTTTCTAATTTTCTTTTCTAATTGTAATAGGTTTATTATTAAATCTTGTTTAGATTAGGACTAGTTTATTTCCTTTTAGAATTTAGTTTCCTTATTTTAGTTTCTTTTTATTAATAGGATTAGAGATAATTTTGCCTATAAATATAGGGGTATTGTACACTTTTTAATCAATCAATCATATATCAATACAGAGCCAGATTATTCCAATATAATTCTTATTTTTAATTCTTATTACAAGAATTTCTAAACGCTTCTGCACCCCAGAACCATCTAACCTAAGGAAGGATCATAACCTATCTACTGAGCATGCTGAGAATGAAGCTCAGAAGTCCACATATTTGCCTATTGCGTTATGGAAAGGAGTGAGAGATTGCACCAAAGATCTAATCTACAATTTCCTGTTATATGCAAAACTGTCCAAGGAGTATAGGAGTTTTGTGGCTAATCTATCTAATACCACTATTCCAAAAAACATCCATGAAGCCCTTGAGTTAAATGAGTGGAAGAAAGTTGTTCAAGAAGAAATGGCAACCTTAATAAAGAGTAACACATGGGATCTTGTACCAAAGCCTAGAGACAAGAAGACTGTAGGGTGCAAATGGGTATTTATAATCAAATGTAAGGCTGATGGAAGTGTGGACAAGAATAAAGCAAGACTCGTAGCGAAGGGTTTCACACAAACCTATAGAGTGGACTATCTAGAGACTTTTGCTCCAGTAGCAAAGCTGAATACTGTAAGGATTCTTCTCTCTCTTGTTGCAAATTTGGATTGGTCTTTCAACCAACTTGATATCAAGAATGCCTTCTTGAATGGAGAATTGGAAGAGGAAGTTGACATGGATATGCCGCCTGGTTTCAAAGAAAAAGGTCCTGCTGGTAGAGTCTGTCGGTTAAAAAAGTCTCTTTATGGTCTTAAACACTTTCCTAGGGCCTGGTTCAACCGATTTAGAAAAGTCTTGAAGACCTGCGGATACTCTCAGGGGCAAGCCAATCACACTATGTTCTACAAATGGTCTATAGAAGGGAAGTTAGCTATTTTGATAGTGTATGTTGATGACATTATACTAACGGAGGATGACAAAGAAGAGCTGGAAGGATTGAAGACAAAGTTGGCTCGAGAGTTTAAAATCAAGGATCTTGGACCGCTACAATATTTTCTAGGAATGGAGGTGGCTAGAACGGCTAAAGGTATTCTAGTTACACAGCGAAAATACATCCTAGATTTATTAAAGGAAACTGGCATGACGGACTGTAAGCCTATTGCCACACCAGTTGAACCAATAACAAGTTGGGTCTTGAAGAAAATAGTGCACCCGTGGAGAGGGGGAGATATCAAAGGCTGGTAGGAAGATTAATCTACATTTTCCATATCAGACCTGACATCGCTTTTGCAGTTAGCTTAGTGAGCGAGTTCATGCACTCTCCGAGAGAAGCTCACTTAGTGGCAGTAAACCGGATACTTCAATATTTAAAGTCAACACCAAGAAAATGACTTTATTTTGAGAAGGGGGAAAAAAGGAATATAGAAGCTTTTGTTGATGCGGAAGGGGCTGGAAATGTTGTGGATAGGAAGTCTACAACGGGTTATTGTACTAAGGTATGGGGTAACCTTGTGCCTTGGAGAAGTAAGAAGCAAATTGTAGTAGCACGAAGTAGTGCTGAAGCAGAGTTTCGAGCACTAGCACATGCAGTGTGCGAGCTTATGTGGATAAAACATGTTCTCAAAGAACTACAGTTAATTAAAGACAATCCTATGCAACTTTAGTGTGACAACAAGGCAGCAATTAATATTGCTCATAATCCTGTTCATCATGATAGGTCAAAACATGTGAAGGTTGACAGGCATTCCATTAAAGAAAAATTGGAAAATGAAGTTATTTGTTTGGTGTATATCCCTACAGGACAACAAACTGCAGATATGTCGACAAAAGGAGTACCCAGACACAAGTTTGAAGAGTTTGTATGCAAGTTGGGCATGAAGAACATCTATGCTCCAGCTTGAGGGGGAGTGTTGCGGATATTAGCTGTAAATTTACATTTGTGTTCTTAACATGGTATCAGAGTCTGTTAAGCTCCAACAAGCAATTTGATCTGATTTAGACTTTAAAAAATTGAGCACATGGATTTTAAGATTGATTTGTTTAAACGAGCCACCATCTTGTGGGGGCACGTTAAGGGATAAAATTCCACATTGAATAAAAATGAAAACATAGACCAATTTATAAAGATTTGGACTACTCATCTTGAAACCCTAATTCTTAAAAGGGTTTCGCATGAAACTTGCATAAGAATAAAATCCCAAGTCTCAAGACACATCTACAATTACTGCAAATCTGGAAAACCACCGAGATACCCTTGGCATATAAACTTTAAGAAAAGTCAGAAAATTATTGACTATAATCACCAAGCACTCTTTCTTTTGACCAAAAATCTTCTTGATTGTTTTAGAACCTATAAACTTTTCATGTTTTGCATGAACCTGGATGTTGTGGTTGCAGGGACTTAATGTTTACCACTTTAGCTAAGCCTCATTGGCAATTGAAAATGTTTTCTCAAATATCTAATTTTAATGTGTCAACCTTTCTCTATCATTGAAATAAATGAAATTCAAAATAGAACTCAAAGAATGCGACTCCACGGGAAAAAATAATGAAGTTACGTGTATTTATAATATTACAAATACCATCACATGTTCAACCGTGTTTACTTGAAAGTTGGAACAAACTTATTTTTGTGTATGTTATATGTACCTTTGAACATTTTTTATGTAATTCATAGTTATATTTCTGCATGGAGGGGGGCGCTTAGTATTTACATGTTTTCTAGTTAGCTTGTTGGTGAATCTGTCATTGGTTTATATTCAAACATAAATGTTTACAATCTAACTTTTGCTTTTCTTGCAGTCATATTATTTCTTGGTGCCTGCACAAGGCCTCCACAACTGTCAATGGTCACTGAATACATGGAAATGGGATCACTGTATTATTTGATTCATCTGAGTGGTCAGAAGAATAAGCTGAGTTGGCGGAGGAGAATTAAAATGCTGCGTGACATATGCAGGTTAGTTAAAACTTTTTGATACATCAAAAACTATATTCCAGTGATGATTTCTTGGATTAATGTATAATTGTTAATTATGTCAAAATCATATGCCACCAAGACCTAAATGATACTCTCTCCATCTTGTTTTCACACATCCTCTCGGCAAAAAAAAGAGGACAGGGCAAAAATTTGGTGCGACTGTATAGAGAGTACAATTAAGGACTTCCCAGTCGCTTTCTAACGCGTATTTTTTTGGAATGACTTTGAGCATATGGACACCTTTTTCCTCAATATTAAATTACTAACACATAGTGGACAATTCTTGCATCATCTAGATGGGAGTGCGTGTTCATTATTGGGAGATGACATAATTCAAGAGACCGAAAACTTGAGGTTGGGGGAGTATAGTAAATTTAACGTGTAGGATAAGGTAAGACTCTTGACTCACGAGTTTAAGTTGTATAAAGGATAGTGATCATTGAAGATAACAAAATTTTGTTCCTAATAAATTTTGGATTAGATACATGAATCCTTTTTCGCCGCTTGTTGATTTCACTTCAATACCTACAAGAAGCTCAGTAGCAACTAGATTATTAGCTACTACATCAAGTCATGTATTTGAGTAGATAAATGGAATTATGATCAATATATGTTACGTCACATAGTTAGGAGATGAATATATCAAACCACCTCAAACATTGAAAAACTGATGAATATAAGCTAAACCTAGTATATCATTGGAAATTTGTTATCTTCAAACTTTTTGGTGAATGGTTATTATGCCCTTGTTTGGTTTAAGATACAAATCAGATTTTTAGTAAATTTTGATAAAAATAGATGAAATTTGTGGTCCGAAAGTCGATTAAAGTTGTGGATCCTATGAAATGTGTGGTTGAAAATGAGTTTGAAGAAAAACGAGTTTTAAAAAATGGGGGACAAATAGGAGCTAAACTTGAGAATAGGCCTCAAAACATCAACAGGTGAAAATGTCAATGCTTGGAAATTTGGAAGATTTATAGTTCACAGTTGTTTCGAGACATGACAGTTACAGTGCTGTTGCTCTTGAATTTTCTTGTGTACTATATGTGTCGCCTACTCTGTGTTGGTCCTGGGAATCCAACCTTTTAATGATAGTTCCTGGAGTATGACTCCAGTATTTGATTTCCGAATTTACCTCAATCTTTAGGTGAGATTTTAGCTGGTACCTTGCATTTGTAAGGCTTCATTCTGAGCAGAGGGTACAGTCAAAACATTATATGAACAGAATGGTTTATCTTTCTAAAAAAATGGGCTTAAATTTCTTGATACTCCTACAAAGAACAGAGAGAAAATCAAAGTGAAGGATGGTTTAGATCATACACTTGCATCATTGCATTTGGTGAGACCTTCCCCACAGAATTAAAGCCTCGGATAATTAATCAATTAATTACAATTACATTAAGCGAGTTAGAGTGACGTAATCCGTCCAAGGGGAACAATCTTTCTGGTGAACCAAATCTCTGAAATATCAATTGGTTCTGCATGATCAAAAGGAGCATGAGGAACTAGCACAATAGACTGGCTGGAAAAACAATTGAATGCAACACTGCTTGCTTGAGTGAACCCGATGAGGGGTTATTCTGCTATATTGAATATACAATTCAAGTGCGTTGATTTAACATTTTCTTAATGTGCGTTGATTTAACATTTTCTTAAAGTAACACGTAACAAAACATAATTTTCTTCTTTAAATTATTTTGCCTACACGGTGCTTTTTATCGACACTTATAGTTTTCAATATAATGACATGCATATAAATAACTTTACCGTAAAGCCCAAAATCCGTAGTTCACTACACTGCCAAAATGACATGTCCTCAAAAACTACCCGAGTAATTTTCAATTTAATGCATTGACATAAATACTCACTGTATTCTTGGGAAATTCAAATATCTACTGATTTGTTCCTGCAAATCGAATTGATTATTTACTAGTCTAATTTGAAAGCTAGTATGTTTTCGGTTCTTGAATAGTGAGAATGTGGTTTGAATGAAAGAAAACCATGGTATAGATGGATAACTATAAACTCAATGTTTGTTTTCTGTTGGCAACTTAGAGGTTTGATGTGTATACATCGCATGAAGATTGTCCACCGCGATCTTAAAACTGCAAATTGCCTCGTCAACAAGCACTGGACAGTTAAAATCTGCGACTTTGGGCTGTCAAGGATAATGACAGACACAACCATGAGGGACTCCTCATCAGCAGGGACACCAGAATGGATGGCTCCAGAACTTATACGCAATGAACCCTTCACTGTAAAATGTGACATTTTCAGCCTCGGAGTTATAATGTGGGAACTATGCACCCTAAATAAACCATGGGACGGCATACCACCAGAGCGGGTACACGACTTTCTGTACATGCATTTTATATAATGGTTCTTGATAAGAGTGATTAATATTCCAAATCCCATCGTCTATTTAGGTTGTTTATGCCGTAGCAAATGAAGGGTCGCGGTTGGAGATACCTGAAGGACCCTTGGGCAGGCTAATTGCAGGTATGTGTTTTAGATTGTTGTAATTATGGAAGCACTACCGAAACTTCATATTTGCTCTAGGGCATGACGGTATAATCTCGCGGTTGCAGATTGTTGGGCAGAACCAGATGGACGACCAAGTTGTGAGGAAATTCTTCCCCGATTACTAGACTGCGAGTTACCACTTTCCTAATGCAGCTTTGTCCATTTGTATAGAAAAATAACATAGTTGAGGTATACAAACAACTTATTTCCGGCTCAAATTGTAAACTTTTGTGTGATTTTCCTGTTCCCCCATCAGTACAAATGGGGAAAAACGATCATCCTTTTTGTGAAATAAAAGATAAATGGACTTCCTGCTGTCGTGTTGGGAATTAGTAGAGGCTCATTGCACGACTAATATTGTCAAATTTGGAATGTAACAAAATTTCATCTTCAAAGTTGTAAAATGCCGGTAAAGCAAAATAACAGAAAACTGGAAGAAAGTTGCGAGACTTGGGTTCCTTAAAGTCCTTTGTATCAATCAGGAATCTGGTGCCTATTTAGAGCGGCCTCAAAGCGACTGCATGAGTCTGCCCTCATCTCTGTGCTCATATCACTCTCTGGTGCTGGATAATAGTCTTCTCTCAACTGAACATCTCTTAGTCCACGGATTCTAACTAGAAACATAATGAAATGTTCGTGAGCCGTCCCGTGTATAAAAAGCTTCCGAAGGTCTAAACATTGTTGTAGTAGTCCGGCTGCTGGAAGAGATAGACTCCTTTGGTTAACATCCCTATCTTGTGGGAGCCAGTAATCCAGTTCCGTGAGACCCAAATCTCCAATACCAAAGAGATAAAACCGTTCCCAAAGGCTCAAATCCATCTGCCCAGAAGGTGCGGTGTGTGCATAGCCAATGATTTCCCCGCAATCCAAATGCATCTTTGATAGCTTCAGGTAATTCCCAAGGATGCTCAATCCAAATGCATCTTTAGAGGGCTTCGACATTTCCCTACAATCTCCTTCAACCTTTATCCTTATCTCCTCCAGATTGGGACAATTCTCGAGTCCTGCAGACGCCAGAGGAGTCAAAAGCTGACCTACAGCGATCCAGAGCGAAAGAGATTGCAAACTATCCCACGTCTTTTCACCAAATCCATTGCCGTTGTCATAGCCATTGTAATTGACATCCATCCCGTCATAAGAGCAATTCAGATCATACAAATTCTTGCACCCTTTGTAGTAGACATTGTCATTGACATCCAAACCAGCATAAGAGCAATTCAGATCATCCGAGTACTTGCACCTTTTGCTATTGCCACCATAATCACCATCATCGGTTCTCAAGTATTTTGTATGTGCAAAAGATTGAAATAACATCTCACCTTGATCCAATTTGTTGAGGTCAAACTTGCCTTCGATTGCATCAAGATGTTGAAGCTCTTCGGTGCAATCCCAAACACAATCTATATGAAGCCTTCGAATCCTACTCTGTATTGGCTCCAATGCTTTCAAAGAAGATGATGCCCCAAAGTTTTTGCAGCATGAGATCTTAACCTCGACCAATGTTCGTTGTAGCAATTGCACAAAAGTCCTCATTCCTCTCATCGTAATCTTCTTGCAGCCCTGAATTTCAAACTTGGCCAATCTACAACACCCCCGCGCAATGGCAATCAATCCCATATCATCCAAGTCACCCACGTTCCTAATCGACAAGGATTCAAGCCTTTCACACAGTGCAACTCCATCCAACCTCGACTCAACCGGCATTGAAATCCCATGAAACTGCCCCAACTTTAGGTGCCTCAACTTGGGGCATTTCGAATTTAGCACCTCTAATGCAGGACCACTATCCCTAACATTGTTACAGAAATCCAAAACAAGCTCTTCCAGCAATGGAAGCCCAGAAAACACTTCAATCAAAGTCAGCACACTAATCCTCGCATCTTCTTGCGTAAACCCGTCGTGTTCAGGATCTCCCCTCAAATTCGACAAGGCCTTGGTATCCGCTAGATGAAGGATTGCCAATTTAGGACAATTCGTTGCTATTGAAACAAGAGCCTCATTTCCAACAAACCCAATGTATCGCGGATCAAACGTACACGCCGCGCGAAATTCTTTCACATTGGGGCAAGCTTTTGTGATTTCACTAATCTCATCAGACTTAAACCCCTCAGAAAATGATGGGTTCAATAGATTCAAGCAAGTGAGGTTCAACGAAACTAATGGGTTCGATTCCAGTGCTACAAGAACATCATCTGTCCAGCAATAAAACGATGAAAGATCAAGAGAACAAAGGCTCTTACATTGTTGAAACAAAATTCCGAGTTCTTCACCAGTGGTGGCTAATTGGGGCCTCTGGTGCCACCTCACGAGCTTCACTTGCTTCAAATTAGGCCACAGTGGAGCCAGCAGCTGTAAATTCGATAAATTGCGGGCGTAGAGCGTAAGGGAAGTAACTTCAGGGAAGGCATGGCGCAGGTAGTCGGCGATTATTGCTTGGTCGGTGATGGAAGCGGCGGAGGAGGAGGTGAGGGAGTGGCCCCAGGGGGAGAGAAGTGATAAATCGAGGTGGGTTATGGATCGGAAGCAGGTAGGGACCATGAATAGGTAAAGGTCCCTGATGTTGCCACGGAGGGTGAGGGTGGTGCGGGTGGCGCGTTCGAAGATGCGCCATTTGTGGCACACTAAGGCGACAGAGTTGCGGCTGCGAACATCCGACACGGCGGCGATTATGTTGGAGAGGATGGCTTCCGGCAGGAGGTCATTGATTGTGAGGGTGGTGTCAGTTGGCATGTTGAATTTTGGCAAGAAGATGGGGATTCTTGTTGATTGAGGTCTTATATTTCATTTTCTTACATTATTCTAGAGGAAGATTTTTTTATTTTTATTTTTTCTTTTTATGTCAATCAATTTATCTACAAGCCTTTTAGTTTAGATGGCTAGGTAAGGGGGTGGATGAGGTTGGGTTGGACTGTTGGGGGGGGGGGGGGGGTGGGGGGGTGGGGTTTTAATATTCAAGCTTTGCTCATTCATAAGTTGAGATTTTTTGACAAGATAATTAATTAATTCAAATAATTAATAATAAAGTAGGTTAATTCATAATTTCGTTAATTCAAATAGCGAAGAAAGACAAATGGTAAAAATTTCTAAAATATAATCAATCCAAACTCTAGCGCTCAATTTTATAAAGTCATAAGATGTAAATGTGTATATTATCTTATTCCATTTCGTGAAGTATAGCAACAAGAATTATAATTTACATTAAAAAAAAAAAAAATTAGCAAGAGATGCGCATTTAGTGCAAAAAGAAAATCATTACTTCTTCATTTTTCATTTAAAGTTTTCTGACTGACATTTCTTTTTTTTAGAGACATCGCAATGATCCCAATTTAAGGTCTGTTTGGGAAGGATTAAATTTTTCTACAGTAAATCAATTCTCATTTTCAACCACACATTTTTCAATAAAATAATATTTTCCATCACATCAATAATTTTTTCTTCTTTTTCAACCGCACATTTCCCATCATATCACTATTTAAAATCAATTCTTCCCCAAAAAATCTCTCCCAAACAAACTCTTAATATAGTGACATAATTTGTTCCTGCTCTTCTTGTTATTGTAGCATCAATATTCATCTTTAAATAACCAACTCGAGACACCTAACATAATTACATAATTTATTAATATTGTTATATTTCTATATCTGTACAATAAATGCAATGAAATATGAATCGATACGAACGATAATCTATTATATCTTATTTAAGATTAGTGGCAATCTTATCTTCCTACTTTCACCTTCGGTAGTTGGTACGGCCAAATTCCTTGCTTCATTCTTTTAATTAAACTAGTATAAAGTAGACATAAATATTAATTTCCCAAAAAGCTTATTTTAAACTATTTTCAATTAGGTTTTTCAAAATTAACACTAAAAGTTGGCTTAGCCGCGCCAATTAAGCCAGCCGCGCCGAAGAGGGGCTCAATGTCTATCTGGAGATGTGAGGCACGTGAGGTGGGATGCGATGCATGTGAGGAGGTGTGGGGAGTTGATGGACTGGCAAATTGGAGGGTTGAAAGTGAGAAAAAGAAAGGAGGGGTGAAAACAGGTACAAATTGGGTACATAAAATAGAAGACATGTGAATTGAACCTAAGAGTCTCTCTTCTCTTATCCAAAACATTTTCTTCCTTCCAATCAATCCATTTTCATCCCACCAAAACAAGGAAAGTGGGATTTACTTTACTTTTTCCCACCTTTTTGTCCCTCCCCTAGTTTTATTACCTACTATAGTTGGCAATGGGTTTGAGTTGCTAGTCGATTCAATGATCCGACGACTAGGGTTTGCATCAGATTGAGATAGAGCTTAGTCGAGCTTGATTTTTGATTGGCGAGCTCTTATGATATTTAATTTATTTTTATAATTTTATGTAAATTATATTTTTCTAAAACAGGTTTTTTAAAAAAAAAGGCTTGGCTCGATCCTTCGCATGCTGCATCCATAGCCCAAGCAAGCCTAGCTCCTTGGTCAGTGAGCCAACCTAAGCCCACTGCTAGTCTATTATATCGTGGCACTTTTTACTTGTCTTTGATCTTAGCCATCGTTTCCTTTCCCTTATAATAAAGTGTTTGGTGCGCGCAAGTTGGCCCGAACATCCACGATTATAAAAAAAAAAGGTGTTTGGTGAATGGTGATATCTAGATTTTATCATTAAAATTTTCATTTTTAAGAGGAGAGGCGATCATTTCTTTACATTTTAGGTATATTAGCTTTTATGATATGATCACATATATTTTGCCAATTTGAAAACAATATAATAATTGAATATAAAATCTATAAATTATTTATTATGAAAACAAAGTTAATAACTAAAAATCTTATTACTTTATTTTAACTATAAGGAGAGCAATTGTGCATGCTTCAATCTTTTCTTTCGTGTACATTAGAATGGACAAACCACCTAATTGGTTAAGAGATATGTCAAGTTTTTTAGACTTGAAACTATTTAATCCTTTGAACTTTCATGATCGAATACAAGTTTTATAGCCAAACGAATATAAAAATATGAATCTAGTCTGCTTCATAGACAAAAGTAGGCCTTTTGATTCTTGCATATGAAATTAATAGAATATTAAATAACGTTATTCGTATATTTTGATCTTAAGCCTAGTTAGTTTAACTTCGTTCACCAATTCCATATCTCTAATTCGGTAAAATAATAATTAAGCACATAATATCACAGCATTTGAGAAATAAAATGCACCCTTGATAACTCTCATGCAACTCATGGTCAGTTATTTCTTACTATCACTAAACTCAATAAGTTGCGTGTTTAACTTTTAGTGATATATCGTAGGAACGAATATATAGGTTTAATGTGAATATATTATATTACATGAAGGCTCATTATCATAAAAATAATGACTTATTCTTGAGGTAAAATACTTATAATCTAGTAATCTTGGAAAACAGCTCAAAATAGAAGATACTTCACACATTATATTCTAGCCAACTTGACCAGATAACTCACTCCCTACCAAAAGTCGTGTAATTTAGAATATGTCATAAACTCCGCAACACCACTATGGTGAGATTTTGAAGTCAAATTATTGATTAATTTTTTAGGTTATTACCACTATATAAGTCACATTTAGATATATTTCCTACTTAGTACCAGCAAATATTGCACAAGATAGACAAATATAATATTGTTTAGCGTTCTTCAAATTCAAGTCTACCAAACACACTATTGAAATTATACGGTTATGAAATTTTTTTTGCCCCTTCTTTCTATTCTACTACGCCTTTTCTCTCTTTTAATCAAGTCAAGCAACATTAACAATGTCACGGAATGAAAGGATAAAGAAAAATAATAATTTTCTAACGCCATAAAACTAAAAACTAATTAAATTAAGGTACGTGTGATAGAAACATTGAAACAAATAAAATAAAATCTATATTACCTTTTGTCTCTGAGGTGTGAACCAAATGACCATATTTATAGGTAATAAATAGTTATAAAAGAAAATAATATTTGACAATTACATCAACCGATTTATGAAAATTATCATAGACAATTACAAGCATTTAACTACATATTTTTGCTAACGTAAGCGTTGATCTCATGCTTTCTAATCTTCTCTGTGAGATTACATTCTCTTTATTTTACTTTAATCCGATCATGTTGTTCAAAAATATTTTCATAATAGTATATTTTATTCTTACTTTATCTCGCTCATATTCTTCTAATTTTGAGTGACTTCATAGATAATCCACCAAGTCTACCATAACATTTGACATTTTGGTACTTCTCAAAAGTATGTTACCTTATCTTAATAGTGTGGATTCTCTTTGGATTAGGTTTTTGATATAATTGGGGCCCCAATGAGTTGTCTTTGTTATAGTATGATTACCCATTTTCACAATAATAAATAAATCTTTTCATTAATAAATTTAACAAAGACTTCATGGAGACTAGCTAGTTGATATGATGTTGTCACTAGAGCCGTGGCGTCACTAGAGCCGTGGCCGAGAGGGGTGGGGACAGCCTTCCGTATATTATTTGTGATGGTAAACAATAATTACAATATCGAATAATCCTATTATAAACATAATCTTCTTATATATGTTTGCTAGCAAGATAATTATCTTTAATTTTGCCCGGATTTGTATTCAACATCGTTGCACCCCTTTTGGAAGACGGCTCTGTTTTTTGTTTCATTATCAAGTCCCTAAACTTTGAAATCTCGTTTTGTAGTGGATAAATTTGTTAACATACCGTTAAACCATTTTTTTAAAAACAAAATTAAACAATGTGATTATCGCAACCCATGCTATTAACGCAGCTGCTTTATTTTTGTACAACAATTAAAAATAATTTTTCCTACTTGCCAGCCTTATTGGAATTTTATTTTTTCTAAAAAAATTGTTATTTCATAACTTTATTTAAAATTTTATTGCTGTATTTAATTTCTATTTTCACCTAATTTGAACTTAGCCACTGATTAGGTGCCATGTGTTTTCTTGCTATAATCAATAAATTACACCATCTCCTTCGGTCCCCACTCAAATATTTGTTGCTTTTTGTTTTCCAAATTTGTAATTATAATTAAGGCAGTTGTACATTTAAAAGGTGGGCCCATGCCCACTGCACTGTGATTGTACCTTCTTGTAATATGTGGGCCATACCCAAATATGCTTGGCTGTTTTTGTTGTACCTTCATGTGGTACCAACTCACAATGCATTTTTTATTTTTTATTCTCTCTCTCTCTCTCTCTATGAATGATATTTGTGGTAAGTTCCCTAGTGATGAAGTCAATCCACATGTCTTTAGACAAAGACATTGAAGACAATCTCCAAACCAACAACATGTGAATAGCGTCAAATTGATAAGGCTATCCCATAAGCTTTTGTTTTTCAAGATATGTCACGCGTCTCGACTCTTTAAATTTTTTCGCTTTTATTTTAAATTGATGAGTGCGTGAGGATATTTTTAACATTTTGTTACGTGTCCGTGCTTCTCATTCAAGCAAGTCCAACAGGTAGGTGATAGCATGTATTTTTAATACATCTGTCCTACAATCTATCAAGTAGGTACAGCTTGTTGGAAATTAACTTTGTTGTCCCACAACGATAGCTTGTGAATGGAAATTTTTTTTTTTTTAAAAAATCTTTTAGAGTTCATGATTTTTCCTCAGTGTTAAGGATTTTTACATAATTTTTTGCGTTTTTGTTCTTTTATCACGTTCTATTCTTATTTATATTCTCAAATAATGATTACGGGTATAAATTTGAAAATATGTGGAGATTCCATACAAGATATTGATAAACTTCATCCCAACACTATAAAACTATAGAAATCACTTGGACATAAATAATAAATTTGAACTAAAACCTACCCAACACAAGCACTGCCACATGAAGGAGGACGATGAAAGCTACAATCTGAAAAGTTTTGACCCTTCTCTTGAGGTACCTCATCTTGTCTTTTTGTCGTTGCTCGCTGTTATTAGATCGAATTATTTTGCCTTTCCTTCTCCGCGACTAGCAACTGGATCGGTCAAGAAGTAGTTGAATAAATTGAGCCACCTATTTATCCTATCCCATTCAATTCGTTAATTTCTTCTCTTTCTCGCTGAAGATGCTATAGAGTTTATTAAAAGAAGTATCGGTCCAATGCTAACATTGTTTCACTCAACCGGTTCATTCTTGTACGTTAGAGATATGAAGTAACTATGTTACGATATCATTTGTGATATCTTTTCCTTGATTCCATGCTTTGTTATAGGAAACTATTTCCTAAAATATGTTGTCTATTTTCCAAACTCTTGTCGTGCTTCATGGGGCATTTTTAGACAAATATTGTTTTTCTTCTTGTATTTATATCACGTTGAATCAATGAGAAAAGGCAACCAACCTAACTTTGTCATGGTATCAGAGCTAGGTTTAGGTTGCTTCAGAAATTTTTTTTCTTTCTCTTCAACCATGGCTGACGAAGCCACACCTCCATTACCGATGAAGAATAATCCACCATCGGCAAAGATTGATCACAGTTCGCCATTTTACTTAGGGCCACAAGATCAACCTTGCAACTTCATTACTCCCATTCGTCTGAAGGTTGACAATTTTGATGAGTGGTCTCATGCTATACGTGTCGTTCTTTCCTCCCGGTGCAAATTTGGTTTTCTTAACGGGACCATCATAGATATTGTCCCCCCTTGTACGAACGATGATTGGGTCACAATCCAATGCATGCTTGTCTCATAGCTCACGAATACCATTAACCCCGAGGTACGTTCTATGCTATCGAATTATGATGATGTCAAACGCTTATGGGATAACTTGAATGAACGATTCTTGATTGTGAATGGTCCCCGTATCCATCAACTTAAGGGAGATATTAATCGTTGTGTGCAAACAAAACTTATGCCTGTTGCAATTTATTTCAATAAGTTGAATGTTTTAGGGGATGAACTCGATAAACACGAGCCTTTGATTTCTTGCAAGTGTGGTAAATGTACTTGTCAGGTTGGTAAACAACACGAAAAATGAACGTGCGGACGATAGGCTGCACTAATTTTTTCTTGGCTTGTGTCCCGATTATTATGCCCAATTGCAGTCGACTCTTTTGTCACAAGATCCTCTCCCTACATTGAATCGGGCCTTCCGACAAATTTCTCAAGATGAACAGGTTCGAGGGATCACACGCATCACCGAAGAGAAGCCTGATGTCATTGGGTTTGCTATGCGTATGGAGAATAGATTCAAACCGCGCCTTGATAAAGCAGAGAAGGCGGCCTCGATTTATTCTCACTGCCACAAATCGGGTCATGATATTGCTACCTGCTTTGATATACATGGTACTCTAGATTGGTACTTGGAGAAATATGGTTCGAATCTTGAGGGCAAAGGCAATTTGAAGAGCAAATCAACTGCTCCGTCAACAAAGAATTCGACAGGTCGTGGTCGTAATGGTGTGAATGCTAATGCCGCTACACCCGACGTTAATCCCAGTACACCTCTTCCGGGCTTTACTACCGAACAATGGCCGGCCGATTTGGTTCTTCTTCTACTTCTTCTAATCAATTGCATGGTAAGTTGGGAATGGATGATTGGATAATTGATACCGACTGCTCTTATCATGTTACCAGTGATGAATCTTGTTTATTGAATATTAAAGTGGATTCCCCATGTCCCATGGGTCTTCCGGATGGTCAAATGGTGGTTGCTACTAAGGAGGGTGTTGTGAGACTAACAGATAGAATAGTCCTCCAAAATGTTCTTTTTGTTCCTAAATTACACTGCAATTTAATTTCGGTGTCTCAACTGAATGATGATCTCAATTGTTTTGTCCAATTTAATTCTAACTTGTGTGCTATACAGGACCAACGTTCCAGGGAGGTGATTGGCATGGGTGAGAGATGGGATGGACTTTACTACCTATGACAAGGATTCAAGGTGCAAGCGGTTTCGGTTGCTAGTTCGAAGTCCTTGGAGCTATGACATCATCGATTGGGTCATCCTTTTAAGACAGTAATAAAGTTGCTTCCTTTTTTACATGATTCTAGGGACCATTTAGATAAAGGATGTGAAGTTTGTCATCGAGCTAAACATTCTAGAAATGGTTTACTTTAAGTGAAAATAAAACCACTCGAGTTCTTGAGTTAATACATTATGATTTATGGGGTCCATATGATGAACTTTCTTCTTGTGGTGCTCGTTATTTTTTAACTTTGGTGGATGACTATTCTCGTGCTGTGTGAGTTTATTTATTAATTGATAAAAGAGAGGGTTTTCAGATGTTTATGTCCATTATTGCAATGATTGAATGTCAATTCTATCAAAAGTTGAAAATTGTACGTAGTGACAATGGAACCGAGTTTAACTGCATGAAAGATTATTTTGTGGCACATGGCATTTTATTTCAAACTTCTTGTGTGGGTACACCTCAACAAAATGGAAAGTTGAAAGGAAACATAAACATATTTTGAATGTTGCTTGTGCATTGCGATTTCAAGAATGCTTGCCAATTTATTTTTGGGGGGAATGTGTTTTGGCTGCTGCCTACCTCATAAATCAGACTCCGTCTAGTGTTCTTCAAAACAAGTCTCCTTATGAAATTCTCTTTGGTTGTGCACCTTCTTTCAGTGACTTATGCATTGTTGGTTGTTTAGCTTTTGCCCATAATCAACGAGCTAAAGGTAACAAGTTTGCTAGTCGAAGTCGTAAATATGTTTTTGTGGGATATCCGTTTGGTAAGAAGGGATGGAGTTTATTTGATCTTGAGAAAAAGGAATTCTTTGTGTCGAGGGATGTAAAGTTCTATGAAAATGTCTTTCCTTTTTCAAATGTTGAAGTCACAACTCTTGCTTATACCCTTGACCGTGATGTTTTTTATACTGAAGAGTTTATTGATGAGAATGTCATCGTTGCTCTGCAATATCACACTCCCTCAAGTACGCCTTTTCTTATAGCACTTATGTTAGTTGTGACAAATTTACTGTGAAACACTTGGCAAGAAAGCTCTAGGCAGTAAATGGGTGTACAAAATTAAATACAACTCCGATGGTAGCATTGAGAGATTAAAGGCCAGATTAGTTGTTTTTGGCAATCATCAAGTTGAAGGAATTGATTATAATGAGACATTTGCCCCAGTAGCAAAAAAGGTGACAGTTCGAGCTTTTCTGACCGTTGCTGCCTCAAAGAATTGGGAGTTGCATCAGATGGATGTTCATAATACCTTTCTTCATGGCGATTTAGACGAGGAGGTATATATGAAACTTCCTCTAGGCTTTAGCTCTAATGATTCCAATTTGGTTTGTCGTTTGCGTAAGTCGCTGTATGGTTTGAGACAGGCACCTCGATGTTGGTTTGCAAAGCTCGTGACAGCTTTAAAGGGGTATGGTTTTCTTCAATCCTATTCCGATTATTCCCTATTTACTTACACTAAAGTGCCTGTACAGATTAATGTACTAGTGTATGTTGATGATTTGGTAATTTTTGGTGATGACTCCGCTGCGGTGACAAGTTTTAAAGCCTATTTGAGCAAATGTTTTTTTATGAATGATCTTGGTGTGCTTAAATATTTTCTTGGTATTGAGGTGGCTAGAAACTCTTCAGGTTTGCTCTTATGCCAAAGGAAATATGCTCTTGATATTATTTCAGAGGCTAGATTATTGGGCTCAAAGCCGGTCTCATTCTCGATCGAACAGATTCATTAGTTGGCACGTGCCACGGGGCCTTATCTTTCGGATTTTGAGCCCTACAGACGATTGCTTGGGCATCTTATTTACTTAGCGGTTACCCGCCCTGACTTGGCATATTGGGTTAATATCCTGTTGCAATTCATGCACGAACCAAGACACGAACATTGGAATGCTGCATTACGAGTTGTTCGCTATTTAAAGCAATCTCTGGATCAAGGCATTTTATTGCTCTCAGATATTGAGTTGTCTTTGACAGGTTGGTGTGACTCGGATTGGGCAACCTGTCCTCTTATGAGGCGGTCTCTCACTGGTTGGTTTGTGTTTTTGGGGCATTCGTCAATGTCAGAAAACTAAGAAGCAACACATTGTAGCTCGTTCTTCAGCCGAGGCCGAATATCGTTCTATGGCTTCCATTACTTGTGAACTAAAATGGTTGAAGGGTCTACTTTTGAGTTTGGGAGTTCATCATCCAAAGGCGATTCCTCTTTTCTATGATAGTCAGTCTGCGTTGCATATAGCGCAAAATCCGGTATTTCATGAACGTACAAAACATATTGAAGTTGACTGTCATTTCGTGCGAGATGCAATCTAGGAAGGCCTTATTGCTCCATCCTATGTACCGATGACGATTCAATTGGCAGACATTTTTACCAAGGCTTTGGGAAAGAAGCAATTTGATTTTCTTCTTAACAAGTTGGGCATTTTAGACTTACATGCTCCAACTTGAGGGAGGGGTGTTACGATATCATTTATGATATCTTTTCATACCATCTGTGATATCTTTTCCTTGATTCTATGCTTTGTTATAGGAAACTATTTCCTAAAATATGTTGTCTATTTTCCAAACTCTTGCCGTGCTTCATGGGGCATTTTCAGGCAACTATTGTTTTTCTTCTTGTATTTATATCACGTTGAATCAATGAGAAAAGGCAACCAACCTAAATTTGTCAAATTGTCTTGAAAAAGAAAAGCCGAATTATTTTTTTCTCGCTGCCTAAGAATGCACATTATTTTACTAGGGGTTTAATAATTCAAGTTTGAATAAAAGTGACTAAAGCTATATATAGATTGGTCCCATTCATGGCTCAAACATGTATGCACAACGTGCAGTTTACACTCCCTATGATTGGGGGGGGGGGGTGGTTGGGGGCTGGGGGCCTGAGGCGGGGGGGGGGGGGGGTACTTCAATCAATTTCTGACCCTTTGATGTAAGATCAAAAATTCAATCTCGTATTGATTAGTGTTAATGGAAACTATTTGTTACAATTAGGCATCGGAGTAATTTCATCAATGTTCGTCAGTTTGATTCATTGAAATGTTTATATAATAGTGAAAATTTCTGATGATATGGATGAATGTAATTATCAAATTGGCACGATATCTCGAGTTCGAGAACTTGCAGAACTAATTAGAGTTTTACTTCACCTTTGGTATAAAGAATGATAAGTGATCGATACTCGTTAAACTTGTAATTGACAAGTGGTTTCGCTATATAAAATGTAATCAATCGATTTGCATTGTTTAAATTTAAACATATATGTTCATCCAAAATATAAGGTGATATTGCTAGAGAAAAGGGTGAAAGAAGATTGGAAATTTTCACGTTAACCCAATATAGAAAGATAATTCTAAAAACACTAACATAAAATTTCAAAACTACTGAATAACCACCCAATTAACATAAATATAGGTAACTGATTGCAATCAAGATACATATTATCTCCAAGACATTAAATGGTTCCTAAAATGTAGGGATTTATTAAATAACATCCGTGTGTATTTGGAGGTATAATTCCAAAGTCCTTTTTCTATTATTTTGAAATTTCTATTTCCGATCACTTCAAATTACTGAATAATGAAAATTTATTTTTGACAATTTATAGTCTTATGTTAATTTTTATTTCGAAATATAAGGCAATATATCATAAGATGTTGAGCTTCTGTAATATAACTTGTAATGTCTTAACATTTTGAAATATACTATTGTAATGTGCACAATATAATGCTTTTTTCGTATCATGTTGTATATTCTATAGCAATTATGGCATGTCTAAAGGAGTAATTTTATGTAATTTATGAAAGATGGAATGTTGTGAATCACAATATGCTCTTTTGTGAATCTTGAATAATTAGTTGTTGCATATATAACATTTTGTTACATCCATAAAACATATTTTGTTACAATGTTATGTCATATTAATGATATATATGATGGATTACATACTGTATTTTTTTGTCACGTTTTGTGATATTGTATTGTGTACTAAAATATGTTACATTTGGTATTTCAACAACTTATATATACTATATCATCAATGGTATTTTAAGAGTCCTATCTGATTTTATATTTGACTCAAAAAATACTATAATCTTTGATTTGTAGAGAGAAGATGTTGGAATTGATACTCAAAATTTGGAATAAAAGGGACTGAGATATGAAGATGAGAAATCTTTGGGATGTTTTGAAATTTTTTGGGTTATCATAGTTTTGATTTTGATTTTGAACTGTTGAAGTACTATGATTTGAAGAATTTTGGATGGTTCCATGTTAATTTGGGGATTTTGGATGATAAATTTGGCGTGTTTGGAGGAGTGTTATAAGGTAGTTAACTAATTAATTGTAGGAGTGAAGTTTTTTTATGACATTTCACTTTTACTTAATGAAATATAGTATTTCCCTACTATCTTAAAAGTTGCAATCTACCATTTGCTGTTCATTTGTGAAGGATTTTTTATCCCAATTTTATCCATAACCATCTACTACCCATCTACGCATCTTCAAAACAAAAGAGTACTATGAACTTCTTTTTACAACTGGAGAAAGAAAAAAGGGAAGCAACCACACAATTGTTGACTGGGGAAAGATAAAAAAGAAGTAACCAATCGTAGATTATTGTTAGCGCTATAAAAAAAAAAGTATCGGCGTCGAGCTGAAGTCGCACAGCGCGGAGTGAACATTTTGCATTGTGTAAAGTAGTATTCCATGCTGCACGGAGGTGTACTCCTACACTTTGCGGAGTGTGACTCCACGCTGCGATTTCCTAAAAAAAAAAACTTTTATATTTTTGAAATTACTGATTTATTTGTTATTCTTCTGCCAAAAAAAAATAAACATTTCATTATTCTACTTAATTAAATTTAGGCAGTAACATTTGACATTTTACACAAATAAAATACAATTTCACTTATTTTTATTTGTCTAGAGAATACATATTCCATGTTGTATCAGCAGTAGAAAAATGTCTATTGGAGAAAAAAAACTGTTAACTCCCACCACAACTCTTCAACACATACACGAAAATCAGAGCCCTCACGAGGGACGCTGCTCCCTTGACCCCTGCCACCTGACCAGGCAGGTAGGTCTCCATCGGAGGCAACCCACGAGCTCATTTTCAGTAGCTCTCATATCATATCAACGGGGATTGGAAAAGATAATGTCTTAATCTAAAAGCATGAAATTCTTTTACAAGATCAACTCAGATTAGCACCTTGACCCTAGGCAAGGCATGTTACAGTGGCCATTGCAATTGGTCATTTATTTATAGTAATTCACTAGAAAATTGAGTCTTTCCTTTTCAGCTTCATCCACTGGATGGTTACAATCCATTTTAGGAATTCACTTTAAGTGTCGGGAAGAAGATAATATAAATTATCAAGCTCTTGAATTCAAAATGAGAAAGTTAAAAAATACAGCACACAGCCAGCTTATGCTCTTCCCTTACAATATGAGAAATTGCTTCATGCAAAAGATGAATTTCAAATGACTGTAGCATTACTGTAGGAGAGGTTTACGTCCCTATACAAAGTCCTTTGACTTTTCGCCTAAGGTCTGAAGCTTATTGTTGAAACATTGCTTTTTTTTTTTTTTAAGTTTGGGAATTCTACCTTTCTATTCATTTATTATATTACTTTCCGCTATGGTTGGCTCTCCAGTATTCAAGTGGAAATGATAGGAGTAGCTCTGAATAAGAGGAGTTACGACAAAGTTTTGGATATTACAAATGATTAAGAGGAAAAAGCCAAGTGTTTAAGACATTAAAGATCCAATCAATACAATAGTATTAGTAGATTCAAACGTGAGTGAGCTGAAGTCACTTGATGTACCTGTGGATCGTGTGGTAATTTTAGTTTCTCTTTAGTTCTACTGATACTCATTTCATACAAGATCAAAACCATCAAATTTTGGAGTTATTTTGATATATTTAACATCGGCATGTTAAATTTGCTTGTTTATGATGCATTTCCATTCAATACTTAAAAACAAGTTAGTAAAAGAACAAACATTTGTTTTTATTTCTGTCCATACCACCAATTCTAAATGCGATAGTTGTACTAGATTATAACATACATTAGTTACACGAGAATCCAACACATCTAATGCACTAACATTACCTTAAAGAAAATTCAGCCCGTGCAAGACTAGTATAGGATTAAAAAAATGTGAAAATGGAAATTTTGAATTAGTAAATGAAATAGGGTAAGACATGACGACCTAGCCGATTTACCTTATAAACTGTCCAATAAAAGCCAAAAATCGGCTCAGGCTAAAATGTCCGCAGAGAAGCCCCATGTAATTGTATGGCATTTGGGAACAGAGGAAATTACACCAAACCATGTGTTTTATTTTACATTTTAAAAATTCAGGTTTTTAAGTTTTTTATTCAATTATCAGGTTTTTATAATTTTAATTAATAATGATTTTATAAAATTAAAATAACATATATACCCACCCCACTATCTACCCCCACCCACTTTATTTTAAATATAACATCTATCCAAACCCTAATCCATTTCACACCTCCTCCCTCTCTCACCCGCCGCCGCCACCACCGCCGCCCGCCGCCGCCGCCGCCTCCACCCTCCTCTCCTCCTTTCTTCCCCCCCCTCCCCCTCCCCTTCCCCTTCCCCTTCCCCTCCCCTCTTCTCCTCCCTTCCGTCCGCTTCTTCCCCTCCCCTCCCCCGCCGTTTCTCCCCCCCTCCCCCTGCATCGCTGCTGCAAATCGCAAAGCCACGGCGATCTTCTTGATCGCGATAGCAGCCGTCGCGAGCTGCTGCGACCGATAGCAGCGCAGCTGCGACGCTGCAGCAGTCCGCATTATTTATTTATTTATTTTTTCTTTCCTTCTTCCTACTACCAGATCTTGGGTTTTTGAGTTATGGTGATATTGATTTTTTATTCATTCTCAAATCTTGTTAGTGATTTGCACATTGTGATTTTTTTGAAAATGAAAATGGTGAGGTGGTGATTATTTTTACGTTTTGGTGGTGTTGGAACTGTTTTGGCGATGGTTCTGTGTTGTTGTGACGGGTCGAAGGCGTTGGAGGTGGCGATCGCGAGTCTTTGTGACCTAGGTAGGTGTCTGTGACCTAGAAATTGTGTCTGTGACTCGTTGAAATAAAGTTTAGGTGACTGTGACCTAGCTATTGTGGTTCTTTTTGGTGTCTGTGACCTTACTATTGACATGTGACATTGTAATTGATAATTTGTAACTTAAAAAGGGAATCTGTGACCTTAATTTTTTTCATCTGTGATCTCGAAATAATCTGTGACCTATAAAATTTTAAATCTGTGACCTCGAAATAATCTGCGATCTACAAATTTTTTTATCTGTGACCTCGAAATTACCCGTGACCTACAAATTTCTTGATCTGTGACCTCGAAAAAGTCGTCGGATCGGAGCAGTCGCCGGTCGCCGGAGTAGTAGCCGGAGCAATGGTGGTGGTGTAGGTGGGGTGGGGTGGGGTGGGGTGATTTTATTATATTACAGTTAAATATTTAATTTAATATAATAATTATGAAATGTAATTAATTAATTTAAGAAAAATCTGATTTTTGTAATTTTAAACTGTTGGACCTGATTTTTAATTTTGGAATAGTAAACACCTGACCCATGAACTTTTCCCTTTGGGAACATGCTAGCTTGGCCCATGTAATGTTGGATTGAAACCAAATTGGCCCAAGTAATTGTAGATTTGACCCAATTATGTCGTCTAATGTATGTTTGATACGTGAAACTAAATAAGAATGCAAATTTTAATTTAACAAACATATAGAGTTCGAGGTAAAATCAGGTCAACCTTGTTTTCATTTGATTCACAAGACACGATGCTTAAAAAGATTTTATTAATCATAATTCATGAAAATACAATCAAGTAATGAAATACCTCCATATTTTGCAATTTAAATGGGATTAATGACTTATGAAGCCCTACTTGAACGTTTGAATTTATCAAATACAGTTAGAGTTGTCATCTTTCCACAAACTAGATGAGTCGAACCAAAACTGACAGTTCAACTTAGTTCAGTTCCACTTTTGAATTGTACGATTCTAATCTAGTTATGGCTTCTAAGAACAAAATCGAATTTTACTTCGATACAAAAACTATCTTTCTATAGTCTGAATATAATATCTGCAATTTACATGAATTCAGAATAATCAGCACTTTTTTCTTTTAAAAATGAAATTGTATAAAGTTGAGTATTTTGGAAAAGTCAACACACATTGTTTATATTGAGTGAAGACTGGAGTATAATCAGCAATTTTTTTTTTTTTTAATTGAGTATTTGAAAAAAGTTGTATAAAGTTGGCTCCAATTTTACCATCGCAAATAATCAGAGTGGAGTGAACTTGAACACCAAGTTTATTGAGTAAAGATTTGAGCCAAAAGATCTCTGAAGCAATCCTTGCAAATAGAAAGATACTCAACTTCTGTGGATGAGTGATTTACAGACTTTTGTTTGTGAGAACTAACATGGTTGTGCTGCCAAAAAATATTTACACAAAGTGTTAGTCGAAGTGCGAATATCCAACCTAGTCAGCTTCACAAAAAGCATGAAGTGTGAAAGATGAATGTCAATGAAGGAAAAGACCGTGATAGGGAGAGCCTCAAAGGTAGCACGAGAGGGCGTGAACGGTAGTCCACTGTGGGTAGTCGGCCAATACATGAATTGAGCTAGTTTACTGATAACAAAGTCAACGGTCAAGTTTGAATGATATACTTGATGCTTTCAACGATATTCAGTTGCATCAACAAGAGATATGCCCTTATGATTCACATGAAGGATAGGATATGTAGGAAGCAAAGTCTCGGCACCAAGTATCTTATTGTACCAAATAATGTTTGAGATGTATTGATGTTGTGACAAAAAAGATATTAGCCTTAATTGAAATGACATGAATCCCAAAAAGAAACCATCATCAAGCTGAAAGATGAATCAATGAATCGTCGACAATAACAAGAATATATTGGATATATGATATATCTAATATATTAAGAATTTACAAAACAAAATACAAAGTAAAAATATATGCAACTCATTATAACACACCCGTGGAGCCCACCGAAGACCACAAATGGATTTTTCGAGGTGATAGACATGATTAGGTTTGAATTTAACAAATTGGCATGGGTGTGTGCATG
Source organism: Fraxinus americana (assembly GCA_035079005.1). Classification (NCBI taxonomy): domain Eukaryota; kingdom Viridiplantae; phylum Streptophyta; class Magnoliopsida; order Lamiales; family Oleaceae; genus Fraxinus; species Fraxinus americana. The sequence goes on along the minus strand of CM068707.1, from coordinate 1,125,812 downwards.
CAATTTTTCTTCCTATAGTTGAATAATTCAAGTTTGAATAGTGAGCATGATTAATCATAGTACACATTGAAAGTGACTAAAGCTATAAATAGAAAGGACATTTTGTTCAACAAGGATTTCGATAGCTCATGATTAGATTTTTCATTTGTCGCTCATTTCTATCCTATTTCTAAACAGAGATTGAGTGGATAGAAAATTATGGAAATTTATAAATTTATATTTCAATGTTATTTGGTTAATATGTCTTTAATTTGTTATAATTAAATATCCAAATTAAGAACCTATCTCACTAAATGATTAGCTATTTGCCGTTGGAGGGAGGAGATGAAAAATCGATTAAAGTCTAAACTTCTGACAAGGAAGGGCTGTCAAAGTCGGGGCACGCGCCATCGATGAGTTATCACTCTGAAATAACTAAAATTCTAACCTTGTGTAAGGATCTACGGGACAATGGACAATCTCATATAGACAGTTTTTATGGAGTATAGGCCCCCCAAATGGTAATGGAGGAGTGCAAATGTTTCTTTGGACCGGACGAAGATTGGCCCTCGAGTGTAAAAGCAGAAAGAAGCTTGACTGCAAGACCTACCTGTCAAGTAGTGATGAAAGTTGGCCTTAGTGGTTCGATGGTACCAAGTGCTAAGTCATCACTCAATGAAAAAAAGTGACTTTAGGGACTGACTCTATAATACTGAAGGAAAGATGTAAAATCTAAAAAATGGGAAAGAACAAAGAAAGAAAATTACCTTTAAAGCTATACCAAATCGAATATTCGATGACTTATAAGCACTTAACATGCATCCCTACCCTTGCCTGAAAATGCCTACCAATTTCCTTTATAGACGCCTAGATAAAGGTAGCTTGCTAGTAAAGCGAGGAATGCTTGAAATTTGAGTCATTTCTTTATATAGTTTTGAACGCTAACTTCAGGAGTATACGCCATGGGCTGGGAACAATTGTAATCCTAAACCCTGCAACCCTAAAGCTTGTATCTACTTTGAAAATAGGGGAAACTTGTGCTATATATCTTCAATTTGTTATAATTAGCCCATGATCTACATTATTTTTTTCATTCTCATTCTTCTACTCATTTTCAACCACACATTCTTCAATAAAATAATATTTTTCATCACATTAATAACTTTTCCTTCTTTTTCAACCACATATTCTCCATCACATCACTTCAAAAAAATGCATTCTCTCATTTTAATGTACACCAAACGGGAGATATCCAAATTAAGAACCTGTCTCACTAAATGATTTGCTGTTACTTTGATTTATGAACTTATTCAGTAGATTAATTCAAACTAAACAAAGCTCATGATTGGTTCAGCTAAAATAATAGAATTAAGATTATAAATAAAGTCAACAATTAATTTTAATCACATGTTTCATGTGATCCATAACTTTTCAATCATATATTTTATCACTTTTTATCAAAATTTATTGAAAATCTTGTTGGGTTTTGATACCCAATAAATTCGAGCGATGATGTTAAACCTATTTATAGTTTGGATTAGATTTCATAGGCCTCGACCGATGATTGAAGTGAAATGTCGACACCACAATGAACGAACTATTTCGACAACCTAAGTGGGCCATTTGAAGTAACCTAATTCCATTAGTGTTGCTCATGGCCTGGCCCATAACTTCGGACGGCTTTAGGGAAAAAATAAAAAATAAGGTGTTTAAGTTTCTAAATTCAAAAATCAGGTTTATAGTTTAAAAATTCAAAAATCAGGTTTTATTTTTATTTTTATTAAATAAAGATAATAAAGTCACATTTTTGTGATTAATGGTCACATATTCATAGTTATAAGTCACGAATTTATTTACTAATCACATATCGTCAAATTTTTTGGTCACAGATTATTTTGAGGTCACAGATCCAAAAATTTGTACGTCACAGATTATTTTGAGGTCACAGATTTTTAAATTAATTGGTTACAGATTATTTTTGAGTCACATTTATTGGTCACGGATTATTTTTCAGTCACATTGTCAAAATTTTTAGGTCACGGATTAAATATTTGGTAACTACCACAACCACATCCACAACCATCGCCAACAACAACAAAAACGACCACCACCATCGTCGCCTGCACCGCACCATCTACAAAAAAAACCACCTCCACCGCCCTTGCCATGACACCACCCCAACCATTATTGCCGCCGCCTGCACCACACCACCTAAAAAACCACCAACGCCGTCGCCCCGCCACAACACCATCACAATCATTGTCACCGCCACAACAACAAAAAACACTATCACCACCTGCACCAGCAGAATCTACCACCATCGCCGCCTGCACCATCACAACACAACAAAAAAACCTGACGCCTGCAACACCACCACAACCAAAACGCGGCGCTTGCACCACCACAACAACCAAAATTGCGGTGGTGTCGAAGAGAGAGGAGAAATAGAGAAGGTAGACCGAAAATCAACAGCTTCACCGTTCTCAACAGCTTCGCCGTTCTCAACCACCACCATCGCGATTTTGGGATCAGAATCGCTAGCTAGTCGACTTAGATTCGAGCGAACATAGCGCCGCCGTGCGTGAAGATGAAAGCCGCCATCGCAGTGCCATCACCACTGCCCATGACACTCACAGAAGCTGCTCACAGCGCCAACTCCCAGTGGTGACGCCGTCGTGCAGGCGGTTCTCTTCCAAGGCGGCTCCGGTACTATTGAGAGAGATGAGAAGACTGGTGAGTTTGGAGGGGGAGATGAGTGAGATGGGGAGGGGGAGAGGAGTGAGAAGGGCTGTAGAATTTAGGTTTAATTAGGGTTTTAATTATTAATTCAATTAATACCTGATTTTTGATTAAATAAATCTTAGATCTGATTTTTGAATTTAAAAACTTAAATACCTGGTTTTATGTAATTTTCCCACGGCTTTAAGGTTGAAAGCCCACTTAGTTATCTATTGGGCCTCTTTGTGTTTGACCTAAAAGCCCAATCCCTTGCCTTATTAATATTGACCCGGTTCTTGTTTTTCTAGTGTGTGGAAGAAAAAGAGAACAATCTTGTCTTGAGAGAAAAGAGAGAAAACCGACTTCCTCTTGCTTGTGCTTTGTGCTTCTTGGTGGTTCTTCCTCTCCCCTTCTCCCTTTTGCCTTGGTGGCTAACGATAGTTGTTCTTCATCTTCACACCATAGCCCTAGGTGGGCTGAAACCATTGGAGCAACCGGTTGATTGGGTGGTTGTGCTTTGGAGCATTAGTTTAGTTTGTTGTGGTGTCGATTGGTGGTTTATCTGAGCTCGGTTTTGGGTTGATTGGAGTCCCAATATTCAACAAATCTGATTTTAATTTAAACTAAACCGGGGCTAAATGAAATGTAAATGATAACAAAATGAAAAATAAATAGATGAACAATGAACTTGCTATAAATGTCACTATCATTTAAACAAGCTTTGCAATAACGATGTCGAGGATCAAACTTCTCGTTACACTTGAAGCATAGCCCTCTTTTCCTTCTCTCTTCTCTCTTCTACCTTTTTTTTTTTTTTTTTTTTTTTTTTTGTGTGGGTTTGTGTGTGGTCATTTTCTTGATGGCGTAAAGTTATTAGATTCGAAGAATTGCGAACCTTTGTTAGTAGATGAATTTTTCAGACCCCTTTGAGCCAAATCACAAGCTTCATACAATCAAGCTAACCCCATTGCCGAAGTTGAAGTTTGTGGTTTGTTAACCCGAACATTCGTGCAAATTGATTCTTGAAGACCACTTAACGATACAACAAACTTGTCGTGCTTGTTGCATTGGGCCGGCGCCATGAGCTAACAATTTCTCGAACATATCTTGGTATTCTTGCATAAATCCTGTTTGTTGCAACCGTGTAAGCTGTCCAAAGTAATTTAATTGATTTAATACAGATACATAAAATTTCATTTTATACTATTTAACTAAAATAAAATCTGAAATCACAACATCAATCAAAAACAAAAGCAAAAATAGTGTAAGCAATACTTTCTCTTTTTTCACCGGTAATTGAAATTGTGGAGGCTCCATTGAAACGGATGCAATTAATTGAAAAAGCTGAACACAAGGGAATTATACATATATGGTTTTAATTCGGAATAATCAAGGAGAGGATGTCTTTGATGGAGAAGAAACTTCAGTCGGTGGCACTCCAGTTTGTGGGAGGCCAGATGTGGGTTGGAAGGGAAATGGAGGGAGAGGAACAAATGGAAATGACGGCGAGGGTGGTGGTGGAGATGGAATTGAAACTGGTATTAATTGTGGTAGGTTGAAAGATGGCTGCGAAGGTGTAGGGAAAATTGGAGGAACCTTCAGCTATAGCGGTTCCAACAGTGCAGAACTTAGCATCAACAATGGAGATAACAAACCAGCCACCAGTCGATGAGGATTTTGATGAGAATACAGTTGAGTTATCTAAAGTCGGCGTTGAATGTGTTGCTGAAAATCACGTATTCAGGGACAAGAAGTTGATGTGTATATAGACATTTGCAATAAATTGAATATTGGAATGTAACATATTTCGTGTAGACGTTGATAACTATTATATGTGTGTTTATTGAGTAGCATCTCATGATAAATATGTTTGTTGATATTTGGCTAATACTATCAATTCTCTTGAATATTGTGTTTCATCACACTGTTATCTATTTAGTTTATGCATATTCCCTTAATTAATTCTTAGAGTAGATGAGTTTGTTCAACGACTTGTATTACAAGTGTGTCTATTCGACGTGTTGATTTGTGACACATACACCGACATTTTTAGTGATTGGGTTAGTTAAGAAAATGGAATTTCCTAAAATATCATTCAAACTTTTTTATTAGAAACAATAAAAGTGAATATGGAAAAATAAGATCACGTTACTGCTAGAATTATGATACCAAGACGTCAGATTTCTACATAATGCATAGTAAACGATTGAGTTAGGCTTAAAAAATACATTGATCCACCGTACATGTATGAAATCGTGGATGGTAATATTGCATCAACAACTAAAAATCATGATTGATAAAATGAAAATCAAAAACTTGAATTCAACATCAAACACAACATATTGAATAACGAAAACCTGGTAAAGGGATAAAATAACATTTTTGTAAATAGGGGATTTTCATAGCAGCAAGACAAAATGGATCAAAAACATTTGTTCAGCCCTTATTAATATGCTACAGAGGATTTCCATAGCAGCAAGAAAAGTTAAATCCGTCTTGTCATTCATTAATCACCCCCTTCAACTTCCTATTCCCCCTCACACTCCGTGGAACAAGGTTGAAGTCCGTTTCGTAACCTTCTATCTGCTTCTTGCACCCATGCTTGAATAGTTGTACAGTCAAGTGTGACCTTGAGATGATCGCATCAAAGTTTTCTGCCATCGCATCAATCTTCCAGTGTATGATACATTCCACAGACTTGATCACATAAATATTATTGGAATTGAAAGAAGATGATACGTGCTTCACAAATTATTCTATATACACACAATACATTAGTGTTCTTTCAATATTTAGAGATTCTCCCACATTTGAAGTGCTTTTATGCCAACACTGTCAAAAATTAGATTATGGTATATATGGAATAGATGTCTTTAACAACTTCAAAGGCGAGGATGGAAAGTTCAAAGGAAACCTAAGACAAGATGTTCGAGGATTGATGCAATAATGTGAAACTTCACAGCTAAATTTAGAAGGAGAAGATATACTTGATGAGGCAACGAATTATAGTAAGGCTTGTTTGTTGTTGTGATGTTAGCATATATATTAAATTAACTTTGTAGAGTAAGGTAATTTAATATTGGTTTTTCATTTTACTGCAGAAATTGCAATATTTTTAGAATAAAATAAGTTAAAATGTAAAATTTGAATATGTCTCTATTTAATTGGGGTGAAATTGCCTCTATTTTTACAAGGGATGATAAACCATCTATTAAAAGCCCATAATCAATTATCTTGGGCTAAAATGGTCAGAGAAAAGCCTATATAAATATGGGCCACTTACAAAAATATCACAAAAATTAGATGTCTTTTAAAAAATCATATAAAAAGTATTTTAGAAGTAAAAAATACTTTGTAAAGTTAAGTATGTTATTTTTACAATGTCACTTTTATTAAAAATTGATATTTGTCACTCAAAAAAGTGATAAAAATTCAAAAGAAGTAATAAACAATTAAAAAAAAAGTAACAAATACTAAAAAAGTTACGTAAATTCAAAAAAAGTAACAAACGCATAAAAAAGATACAAAAAAAAAGTAACAGTTCCACTTTTTTTTATTAAAAAGTGACACACGATCTACCCAGTTGAGAAAATGGTCAAGTTATGTAGTAACAAGAACATAGTCTACCCACTAAATACTAAACATCAATCTTTAAAGTTGAATGTTACTATTTTATTATGTCACTTTTATTGAAAAGTTACGTTTGTCACTCAAAAACGTGACAAGAAACTCAAAAAAAGTGACAGACAATAAAAAAGTTACAGAAATTTTAAAACAAGTGACAAACACTAAAAAAAAGTGACAAAAATTTTAAAAAGTGAAAAAACACGTAAAAAAGTGTCACAAAGTCTACCCACTTGAGAAAATGGTAAAGTATTAACCAGACCAAAATAAATCCAATTGAACACATTTGTACAAGAAAAAATGAAAAAAAAAAAAATATGTTAACTTTATCTGTACATCATGTTAATCATGTTTCATTTCAATTGTTATTAGAGAATGATGCATCACTCAAATTTCAAATAGTGATTAAAGCAGTAGGGTGGCAACCTTAGTAATCATACAAGTGAGATAATTTAATTTATCTAAGCAGCCTTAGATTAAAACTTTTAACAATATACATTAAAGATACAAAAAGTCAAAAGAGCCAAAATTTTCTGAAAGTCTAGAAATTTACATGTACTACGACAATATAAACAATGACATCCTATCCCATCAAGAAAACAATTGGTATGCCACCCTTTAAATTGAAGCCTCGAAAGGAAGGGAAAAATGCACTATTCATCATCTCATACACATCCTACAAGAATTCAAGTACCTTTTGTCAAATGACTGGTATACACAATAAATTACTCTTTGATATGCTTTATAGGGAAAAAGTTACCTATATAAAAAGGTAATGCGAACAATTGGACAGTATAATTAATAATTGCATAATAATATGCTACCTAAAAAATATATTGACAAAAAGGTAACTATGAACCAAGTACCCATAGTCAATTCCAAACCATAATGTATGGTATTGCCGTAAATACCTAGACTCTACCTGAAAACTAATTAGGAAACCACAATAATCCACGTCTGGCACATGGTTTGACAACAAGAGAAGCCATCCCATTGCAATCCCCTTTTTGCGTGTCAGAGAGATCATTCATAGAGAAACATGGAATATTATATAAACGTATGATTTAGATTCAAGAGACATAATGCAATACATGTCATCTAGTTTTAATTCAATTCATATTTTCAAACTCAGAAAGATAAAGTTATAGAACTGGTTTTGAATTTTTCAGTTTATTTAGAAAAAAATATGCATCAAAAAGAATATAACATGAAAAGATTTATCTATCTACGAATTTAAATGTCATATAATTTTCTTCAATAAATGTGAAGTGAGTAAACCCGATGAAACCAACAAGAGGAAGCTTTTTTTGCCACTGATCTCCATCAATAAAATTCAGAAGCACAATCACCAAAGTTTCTGAATTCGTGGATTTTGATTTGGGGCTTCTTGGAATTCTGGGGTTTGGTGGTTGAAGCAGCTTGTGGGTGAGAGTTTCTTAGCTAGAATTTTGGGGTTCTCTATGTGTCGGATGATTCTGAGATGATTTCGGGGATTGAGATTTTGGGATGTTTTGAACATTTATTTAGGGTTAAAATATTTTAATTAGCTGTAAGTGTATTATTCTAATTTATTAGTTTTGGGGGGTAATTGGCCTAATTTCCTCTGTAAATATCTATAGAGGAAATTACACTAAACAAGGTATTTAGTTTTGTCTTTTAAAAAATCAGGTTTATACTTTATTTAATCAAAAATCAGGTTTTAATTTTTATCATTAATATTAATAATAATATTTTAAATTAAAATAATCTACATACCCACCCTACTATCTACCCTCCAAATTTATTTTAAGTATAAAATCCTAACAAAACCCTAAACCATTTCATTATTTCAATTCTCTCGCCGCCACCGCCACCGCCACCGCCGGCCGCCTCCACCGCCGCCTCTCCCCTTCCCCTTCCCCTTCCCCTCCCCCTCCCCTCTTCTCCTCCCCTCCCCTGCCCCGCCGTTTCTCCCCCCCTTCCCCCTACATCGCTGCTGCAAATCGCAGCAGCGGCGCACGCAACGTCGCGATTTGCGCGATCCGTCGTTGTCGCAGAAGAAGATCGCTGCTGCTGCGATTTGACGATCTGCTGGTCGCAGCAGCGTCGCGCCGTCGCTGCGCTGCGATTTGCAGAGATCGCCGCGCAAATCGCAAGCGCAGCGACGCCGCTGCGACCAAAGAAGCCGATCTCTTCTTGCACGTTATAGCGTCTCGGCGCCGGCCGCAACGTGCAGAGCTTGGCTGCGACGCTCGCGACGCTGAAGCCGTCTGTATATTTTTTTTTTTTCTTTCCTTCTTCCTACTACCAGATCTTGGGTTTTTGAGTTATGGTGATATTGGGTTTTTTTGAAAATGAAAATGGTGAGGTGGTGATTATTTTTACGTTTTGGTGGTGTTGGAACTGTTGTGGCGATGGTTCTGTGTTGTTGTGACGGGTTGGAGGTGGCGATCGCGAGTCTCTGTGACCTAGGTAGGTGCCTGTGACCTAGGAATTGTGTCTGTGACTCGTTGAAATAAAGTTTAGGTGACTGTGACCTATCTATTGTGGTTCTTTTTAGTGTCTGTGACCTTACTATTGACCTGTGACTTTGAAATTGTTAATTTGTAACTTAAAAAGGGAATCTGTGACCTTAATTTTTCTCACCTGTGACCTCGAAATAATCTGTGACCTATAAAATTTTAAATCTGTGACCTCGAACTAATCTGAGATCTACAAAATTTTTTATCTGTGACCTCGACATTACCCGTGACCTACAAATTTCTTGATCTGTGACCTCGAAAAAGTCGCCGGATCGGAGCAGTCGCCGGTCGCCGGATCGGTGCAGTCACCGGTCGCCGGAGTAGTAGCCGGAGCAATGGTGGCGGTGTAGGTGGGGTGAGGTGAGGTGGGGTGGGGTGGGGTGATTTTATTATATTACAGTTAAATATTTAATTTAATATAATAATTATGAAATGTAATTAATTAATTTCAGAAAAACCTGATTTTTGTAATTTTAAACTATTGGGCCTGATTTTTAATTTTGGAATAGTAAACACCTGACCCATGAATTTTTCCCATATCTATATGGAAAAGCCATTTTGGATAAAGTTGGCTTAGCCCATATAATTGTTGGATTCAGAATAAATGGGCTTGGTGTTCAATTCTTCTTTGGCCCAATTATGTCCTACTACCTATGTTTTAACACATAATCTTGTTTAAGACTGAAAAGTATAATAAATAATCAACAAAATTTTACCCCTTCATTTTTTTTTCATAAATTTGTACAAAATCATTTTTCCTTCCCTAACAAACATGAAGAAATACTTCAAGTAAAATCCAGCGAAGCTTGTTTACTTGCAATTCGAAAAAAAGATGCTCAAAAGGATTTTATCAAACAATAGGATCAAGAAATATCTGGATTTTTGCACAAAAAACAATTGGATTAGTATCAAATCGCTATCCATCTACGTGTATCTGCATACAAAGAACGCATGTTAGAATGCTCGATTGATCAAACAAGGAGTGGAAAGATAAGTGGACATAGTTTTGACTAAGTAAAAAATTAGACAGTACCTTGAATTTGAAACCAATTTTAGAATGTGCTTAATTTTTGCCTTTTGAAGGATTATGTACAAACTGATTCTTACTAGGAATATGACAAACTTTCAAATCAAAACACTTAAAACGGTTTTGAATTTTCAAACCACTTTTTTCGGTTTGATTCTATTTGAAATCACGATTTAGCAACAAAAAAAGTAACATATATTGAACAAGATAAATTATAAAAATTAGTCTAGATCTCACTAAACTTGACATCAAAACTTTGCATAAGCACGACTGCAGAAAATATAATTTGACATAATCCTAGCTTACTATTAAAAAAAAAAAAAAAAAAGGGTTACTTAGTAGGACAATAATGAATATTTATTCAACCATATGAGAAAATTATCCTGCGAATACTTTCAAATAAGCAAATCAAGAACATAAAAATAAACATGCTATTCTAATTGTTGTAAAAACACAGTTCAACTAAAGATTTAAAAGTGCCTCACAAATCAAAATGAAACCACAATAATAAACTTAAAATCTAGCAGCTAAGTTAGAGATTAAACAAAAAATTTAAATAAAAATTTAAGAGGTCTTACACAAATTGGAACAAAACAACACATCTGGCAATAAAATACAACACCGCAATTATCAAAAATAATAAAAAAGAATTGGATAAACATACTTAAAATTGAACCAAAATTCGAGAAAATTAAGGAAAATAAACAATTTGAGTTTTAATTAAAATCTACATTTAATTGTCTACTCGATTGTTGTGGACGGGCGATGAATGTGATCAATAGCAGTTGTTCAATACTTTGCCAATTTGATGTTCTTGCATTCTCAATTGCGATGAGTGTGAGGTAATTGGGTATGATTTATTTAATTATTTGAGTTGAATAATTATCTAATTGTGAATTGAGTTTAATTAGATTGCATATTAAGCCCCCGTTTGGGCCACCTTATTTTTTCATTAAAATGAAAAATATAACCGTTATCTATCACATCAACATTTAAATTTAAATTTTATATTTCTTGTATGGACCCTAATAACGGCTATATTTTTCATTTTCATTCTACAATAAGATGGCTCAAATAGGGCCTAAGTTTAATTGGGGGTAGAGTCTAATATGTATTTTATTTAAAATTGTGATGTGTTTATTTTTAATTAGATAATTACTAATATTAAATTTATTTTTATAAATGATTTAACAATTTGAAACTTTTTGCAAAAAAAATTGAAATCTAAACAAACTGCAGTAGTTTGGTTCGATTTAAAACCAAAAATTTAACGGATTCAGGTGGACCCAAATCAATAGTTTCGAAAAAAGTGGTTTTGATTTGATTTTGTGATTTGACGATTTTGTTGTTCTACCCTAATTCTTGCAACATTTGGGTGATGTGTGTAGTTAAGATATATTTGTTAGCTAGTAACGAACAAGAATTTATGAATCATCTATATTTGCCTTGTGTCAAATAATCTTCGTAGTTTACCTACAATTCTTCGAATATCAGATCAATTTGAGTCCATATGGGCCCCCGTAGTTACGAGATAATGAGAACGAGTGGTATACATTGCACCCATCTATTCATTTCACTTTGTAGGTTAAGTTACTCGCTTTATGATATATCACTTCAATTTTGTCGAGGTGGCAATTGCCATGCCCCAACTGCAATGACTATACTATACTTGTGGCTACACATGCTCTATCATGCCTTTTGTGAGGACTTGAGACAATAGATTACAATACTAAAATGGCTTTACTACATGTTTTGGCCTCTCTGAATATCCAAGACGACATATGGTACCCATTTATTGAATTGGTATCACGCATCACTCCATCTCAAATAATGATATAATACATACAAACTTTTTGTTCACGTATAATCCATACGTTCTTCTTCACATTTCCACAATTATTTAAAAACACATAGCTAGAGAAGCACATCAAAGTGTATGGAGAAGTTTCCAACTTAACACTTTACGAATGTTAATTCTAAATTCGTGACCTGTTCAACATTATCACGATTCTTGATTGAGAAAAATTATCTTTATCGTCAATCTTCTTAACTGATAAAGAGAATGACCAAAAGTGCAACACATTAATGTGTCTTAAATCTTTAGATCCATGACTACTAATCTACTATGGTAAAATATACACAATAAAATTCGATTTGGATACTTCCCTCCAAAAACCCGCTTCCCCTTTTCCCGGGTCGGACAAGAACAAAAGACCAACGAAAATTATTATAAATAAATTTAATAATAAATTATAAGTTCTGTCTTCAGTGACTCGGAAACCCCGTTTAAATTTTTCAAAGCCCAATTTTTCTTTCAAAAATGCTCTTCGTCGGCGCACCTACTGACTGACTCACATGTCACATTCCGCCACCGCTTCGCCTACGCTCTCCACCACCACCTCCCCCAATCATTCCCCCTCTCTCCATCACCCCACCGATTCCATGTCTGACGACGAGAACGACGGAGCTCCTCCATCTCCTCCTCTGCCAGTCACTACAAAAACCGAGTCTTTCACGGAGACTCCGAAATCGGAGGGTCACACTTCCGCCCGGACCCCGACGCTCCCCGTCAGGGAGGATTGCTGGTCGGAAGAGGCGACTCGGACGCTGATTGAGGCGTGGGGGTCCCACTACCTGGGGCTTAACCGTGGGAACCTCCGGCAAAAGCACTGGCAGGAGGTGGCCGACGCCGTCAACGCCCTCCACGCCCACACCAAGAAGCTCCACCGCACCGACGTCCAGTGCAAGAATCGCGTTGACACCGTCAAGAAGAAGTACAAGATCGAGAAGACTAAGGTCGTTCAATCCAACGGCCGATACGCCTCCACGTGGCCTCACTTCGACAGCCTCGACTCCCTCATCGGAGATACCTTCTCGAAAGCTAATAGTGTCCCTAGCAATGGCCATAAGAAAAACCTCCGTCGAAGAGTTTCTCTATCTCCGGAAGTTTCTACCTCGCCGCCGCCGGCGAAGACAAAGATGACCGAGTACCGGAAAAGATCGCCGGAGTCGATTACTCATCTGCCCAAGGTGCCATGGTCGGTGCCGGTGGGGCCAAGGTCAAAGCGGCCCTTGAATGGGAATTTGACCGAGAGGAATTTCTCTGTGATGGCCGCGGCAGCAGCAGCAGTCGAGGCCAAAGAAGAGGAGGAAGATGAAGATGATGAGGATGAAACATGGCTCAGGCAGCTGCCGGTTGTGGGGAGGAAAAAGCGGAGGCTGGTTGAGGAGGCAGAGGGGTCCGTATGCGACGGGTATGGGAGGTTAGCCAAGGCCATATCGAGGCTAGGGGATATATACGAGAAAGTGGAGTCGGCCAAGCAGAGGCAGATTGTGGAGTTGGAGAAGCAAAGAATGCAGTTTTCCAAGGATTTGGAGATTCAGAGAATGAAAATTTTCATGGATTCCCAGGTTCAGGTTGAGAAACTGAAGCGCATGAAGAACCATTCACGAAATTGTAAGTATTAAAGGCGATGATATGTTTGGTTTTTATAATGATGCTTATACGCGTTCAACTGATTAAGGGATGCTAATATAAATATATGAACACTTTTACTACGTTCTGTGCATGTTGATTTAGTGGTGCTAATTGCAAATTGTAGCACGTATGCTTTATGAGTAGGATCGTGAGCATGTTTTGACTTTTTGATAAATTTCGAATGCATATATCTGATCTACGCATGGCCATTTGTTTATCATACGATGGTCGAATCATGTGCTGGGCGATTGAAAACTGATATATCATGCTCTATGGGTTTCTCTTAACTTTCATTTTTGTGCCATACGTACTGTGTTATGGCTTTGAATGTGCATTTCTGCCTTTTCATCTGCTTCACAATGCGCTTGGCATGGAATGATGCCTGAGTAAGATGATATTCATAATACCTTTACAGGGTTGAGATGTGCTATTAAAACCAGAGATGGATTAAACATTCAGTTATAGCCCACCAATTAAAATGAGCATTTGCAAATTTTAAGCACCTCGTGGCCTTGAAATCTTTCAGTTTTCTGACCCTCGCATTTACATGCTAAGTCAGCGTGTGTTACCACTTACCAGCAAAATAATGAAGTATCGCCTCAACCCTAAAATAAAATAAAGCAAGAAATATTTCAAGAGCACAAGAGAATGAATGGTTAGGATTCACATGATACAATTGTTCACATTGTTTATAGACATATGTACAAAACTCCCATATGTCTATATGCAAAATATAATCGGTTAGGGCTGGACATGGTCCACTTTGGTTCGGTTCTAAAGAGAACCGAATCGAGCCGAACTAGAATTTTTGAATATTTAGTAAGTGGAATTGTTAAATCTAAATTTAATTATGGAATCTTCGGTTCGGTTCTATTCGGTTCCGTATCACAATTAAATTTTTTAATATTCACAATAACACTACAATAATCCAATTAACGACATGTTCAATCTTAGCTTTTGCAAAAACACTATATTAACTCTTACAAAATAATTTAGTCTAGTTTAAAAATATACAAATAATAGATTTAATAAGATTCATTTACCAATTTATACAAATTACCCAAAAGTAAATAATAACATTAAAATATCAATGATTCCAACTCATTGATTCCTTTGCTTCAAGCTTTCGAATCTACACAAAATATGACATATAATTAAAAGTTACATAAATAAAATATTTTTAAGTATTGCTAGTACTTATCAACCATTTAAATTAATTATCCATTGCTTGACTTATCGCACTAAGAAACTTTACAAGAAATAATTGAAAAATGACAATTAACAAACATAAATAGATAAAAGCTGTCCAACTAATAAGATTTAATATGGGAAAATATAATATATATTTTATGACCTGTCTTAATATTCTCGTAGAACTCTCTCTTTAATGCAAACTCTATCTTGGGAAACTCAATTAATTAGTTGGCAAATGAAATAAGAAAATGATATTTTTGGGCTCAATTAATTAGGTGACAAATTTATTTGATTTTTTTTTTAAAATTGGCTTATTTAATATAAAAAATAAAAAATTAAGGAGATTCAATTATTGGTCTAGAACGGAGAGTTGAACTAAACTTGATAGCTTTTGATTTTGATACCCGTTCTGGTATTTAGTTTAAGAAGAACTGAACAGTTCGGTTCGTGTGTTTTGTTCAGCCCTATAATTAGCCATAGGTGCTAGATGTCTCTAACAAAATCTAGTGTAGGTAGCTTGCACAGTTTCTAGAACCTTTCGTCCCTGCATGCATTGCGTGAAATTTATCGACATCCAGTTCATAAAAAGAACTAAATTGTTGTTGTCGATTATGACTTTATATAATAATAAAAAAATGAAATTACGAAAGACCTTTTTCTATGGAATTCAATCGACCATGGAATTGGACATAAGCAATAAGAAATAGATGCGGATAAAGCAGAACTAAGGGTAAATAAAAAAAAAAAACTAGATGTCATATGCAACACTTGTTCTATACATGTCTTTCTTTAGGTAATGTTTGGTTGCCTCATTCTCGCCCAGCATTGTCGAGTGTAGTACAAGAAGTGGAAAGAATGTGTATTTTCGTAGTCCCTCCAAGGGGACCATAAGTTGTCTTTTATAGCCAAAAATAGGAGAATTGGCTGACTTTGTGATGTCGTCTATAGTGTTAGATGGGCCTCCGATTTCAGCTATAGTGCCTTCCTTATTTGGTGTGTCAAAATCATTAAGCTAAAAAGGGCCTTCTATTGGAGGACGAGGTCGGCCCGGGCAATTCATCACGATGTTTGGGATGGGCGCTGTTATTCTTCATCATTGCAACACTGTGATTGGTTGGCTTAGGGGTGCTTAGGTCAGCCATGCAACATGCCGTAAGGAGGTTGGACGAGGTAAAGCGATGACGTCATCTTAGTCAAATCGTTAATTATGGTGTCTTATAATAACGGCGGGTTTCTGCCGAGCTGTTAAATGGAAGTTCCCGAGCTGTTTATCAGGACGAGGTGAATGTTTAATTACAGAATTCATTTTAGGGGTGTTACTTAGCGACTGATCCTCCTTCTATTAGTACTCTCATGCCAACACATTTAAAGGTGGTAGTTAGCTTTGTCTTCAGGCCATCATTCTCTGAAATGCCTCTGTATAAAGATGAAACATGCTGAATTGCAGAAAAAACATCATACTTGTGAGATTTTTTATTATGGTATTTGGCTTGTGTCATATCAGTCACTAGGAACCTCAAACATATTACTAAATTTTTATTTCTAGCTCTTGCCACTTGCATTCGCTTTGTTGTCCTGTCGAGGTTAATTTAGGGTTCATGAGTTTAGTTTGACTGAATAATTTTGTTCGAAATGGCCTTTTTTAAGGTTCATTGAATGCATTTTATGCATTCTATAGACATTCACGCACATTGACTGGGGAAATGCCAAGCATTGGCTTTATGTAAGTGCGTTTGGTGTCCATTTGTATGTATATAGAACTTATTTATGGTTAAAATATATTGGCGTATGTATTCTAATTGGCTTCTCTCTATGGATGTCTTTGTTCTATATATTTTTTACACTCTTTGCTCCAAAACACTAATTTTCAGTTTCCCATCCAAATTCTCTTCTAAGTAATATTCTCCACACCATTTCTGTGACATGAACCACACAAAATAAACCCACAAAAATCTCTTTCTAGCACCGTGGACTTGGATTTGGCTTCAAATGTGAGTACAATCTCTATTATGCCCCTGTTTGTCTACCATTATTCAATGAAAACGAGTTTTGATATAGTGAATTGTTGAAGAATGTGTAGTTTAAAAGTAGGAAAACGTTTGGGTTTATGTGCAAAATATTTTATTGGGAAAATCTGTAGTTAAAAATGAATTTGAGAAAACAAGAGTTTAGAAATAATGGATGACAACCAATGGCTATTCGTGGAGAGTGGGGTAATGCCAATTTTTTGTTCTGATTTTCCATGTTTGGAGACACCATAAGTACATGTTTTTCGTTTCATTAACCATGCCAACTGCCCTACGGCACGAGATACGCCACATTTTTGTCACAGATAGTAGTTTGGGCTCAAGCATTCTTTGCTAACCTATCTGTAGTCTTTTATGGGCTTTGAGTAATAGTAGTTTATTTTGATTTTCGATGCTATTGCTGCATTCTAGTGTTTTAAGAGCACCTCCAACGGTGGTGTAAAATTGAGTGTAAATTGGTATTTCCAAAACCACTTTTGCATCCTCATTTACATCCCGACGGATCTAAATTGAAAATTTGCTCTAATGAGAAGATCTAGGGGTGTAAGCGGTCCGATTTTTGCGATTTTTTACAAATTTTCAAACCAAACCGTTTTGACCGGTTTGAGAAAAGCTCAAACCTAAACCAAACTGTTTTGACCGGTTTGAAAAAAACTCAAACCTAAACCTAACGGTTTGGTCCGGTTTTAAACCGCCGGTTTCGCGTATATTTTTTTCCTGTCTAGTATCTACTTTTATGCCATTAATTCAATATATATTTATATCTTACTAGAAATAAATCTAAAACAAACTAAATATATTTACTATAAATTTAAATACCAACAAAATAAAAGTAAAATCACAAAAAACTAAAGTATAGTTTTTTATTCGCTCTTTAGACATTTTAGAATAATACTTTACGATAAAGATACAATACAAGTTCACTAAAATAAATATAAAGTCCAAAAAAACATAATAATGTCCCTTTTCAACTAGCAAAAGGAATAAACGAATTAATTTTGTCACAGAACTCAAGAAACATCAAATTTTGTCACAGAACTCACATAACTAGCAAAAGGAAGAAACATTTACATACTCAAGAAGTCACAGAATTCACGTTCAATTTTGTCCTTCATACACAAAAAAAATTTTAATTAGCAAATTGGAAAAAAAAAAAAAAAGAATTAAGACACGGATCCATCTAATAATGGCTTCTAAAAGACAAGCTGCAAATATTTTTTCCCCCATTCCACTATATATACCCACCTTCATCTTCTGCAATTTAACACGGAATTATACATATTCTCTCATATGTAAACAAATGTCTTTTGCGCACCTGATAGCCCGAATTTCAACTTTAAGCCTTACTCACGATCAATAAATATGTAAACAAATTTCAACTAGAAAGTGATAAAATTTCAATTTTAAGTCTTACTCATGATCAAATAAATATGCAAGAACCTGAAATAGTCTAATAATACCGGCGAACCTACACTACCGGCGACTGGGAGGTTCGAGATTTCGAGGCCGTTGACGATTTGGGGGAAACTAGGAGGCGCCGCGGGGAGCGAGACTGCAACTAGCGAGTTGCGAGTGAGAGAAATGGAAATTGGAAGATTAGGGTTGTGACTTGTGAGTATATGGACTTGGGTTGAGCTATTTAGTGCTACTTCTTTCAA
This sequence comes from Fraxinus americana, assembly GCA_035079005.1. Lineage (NCBI taxonomy): Eukaryota > Viridiplantae > Streptophyta > Magnoliopsida > Lamiales > Oleaceae > Fraxinus > Fraxinus americana. The sequence goes on along the minus strand of CM068707.1, from coordinate 1,107,606 downwards.
ATTTGGGCCTTTTTTTATATATAATTAGGCTTGGGTGGGTCATAAATCTTAATAATTAATAGAAAATTAGAAATTGACAAAAATACCTACAAAATAACAAAATGATTCAATTTTACAAAATTGAAATTTTGGATAAAATTTCAAAAAAAATCAATTTTTTATTTTTTTATTTTATATATTTTTCGCTGGTCCGGTTTGGTTTCAAACCATAATTAAAATTTTCAAACCTAAACCAAACCGTTTTTGATTGGTTTGGTTTGGTTCAAAACCATTTCGTTGACGGGTCACGTGGCACCAAACCGCCGGTTTCGAAATTGCGGTTTCGGTTCGGTTTTCCGGTTTGGCGGTTTTTGCTTACAGCCCTAAGAAGATCTAAATCCACTTTTACCTCTCGTAGATGTAATTTACATTTTCTGTTGGAAAATACTTTTGCATCTCTCCTTTGGAGAGATTTTCGGCCACTTTGGAGATCTAAATCACAGTTTAAATCTATTTTAAACCATGATTGGAGATATTCTAAATGTACTTGGTAGAAGATTGTTTTTAAACTGATAGAGAAACAATTTGATCTTCATTTGTAGTTGAACTTCATTTACGTCCTACTTCGAAGTGGGAGCTGTACAACAATGCATTAATGCACGTTGCACAGTCACGACCATGAATAATTAATCTTAGACAGCTAAGGTTATGTTTGTTGGTGCTTTTAAGCACTGATAAGATGGGGGTTACTCAAAATATGTAGATAATAAGTGGGTGTTAGTTGTGAAATATCTAGATAAAAAATATGTTCGACCAGCTTAAATTGTAATTTAAGCTTTGTCAAACAAGCACTTGATGGAATATCAAGATACCTAATGAACTTGGTGCTGTCAGAGACGTATGAAGTTCTTTTTTGTCAAATGGTTATCAAGCATGTTATTAGTTGAGAATTGAAATTGCATTTTTTTATTGTGATTCTGGATTCATATTTATTCGACAGCTGCTTCTGATTTTCGTTTAGTGATTTTTAATTGACTTCCCATGAGGCATCTTGGCCATTGACTATAGAGTTCTGGGCTGTCTCATGATGGTGCAATGCTAAATTTTGTTCTTGTTATGCACTATTATGATTTTATAACTTAAAGAAAAATGAAGAATGAAGTTCAAATATTTTTGAAGAGTAAAATTTTTGCTACCGACTACCTCTCTATATCCCTTTTTGCCTCGAATAAGTTTAGTCGAGAAACTTTCATGAGGGATGCTTATTTTGTTCTTTGGTTTGACTTATTTTCTGAACTGATTGAACTCAAAGATATATGTATTACTAGGATTTGCATTCTTATACTCTTAATAATTTTGGTCTATCTTTTGGTTTTACTTTTGAATTTGTATTCTCGCCTAACCTAATACTTATGTGTGTATGTGACAGGTACAGTCTGGCAAGCCCCGACCGATCATTTTGGAAATTACCAGTAGCTTTCTGTTAGCTTGGAATATACATACAGTTCTTGGTAATTTAGATTATTACCATAGATACTTCGGCTTGAAGCTTGGTTGCTCTAGTTCTATTTTGGGACGAACGTGTTGCCTAGTGTAGTTTAGTTTCTCTCTATCGGGCTTTCTTGAGGCTACGAATGATTAATTTAATTAGTTGTAAATCTTTGCTTGTACTTTTTGTTCCAACCTTCATCCATTCTATTTGTTGTCTTCTATGAACTGGAACTCGTTAAGAATAGCAAGTGATCCTTCATAGAGGGTAGTCTCAACCCGAACTCCACCCCTCCCCGCGTTATTTTAATGCTTGCAAGTTCTTATTACAGGTTGAAGAAAAGTTTTCTTAGCCCCTGTTTGATAAATATTATTTTTAAACTTTTTTTTTACATACTTATTTCAAATACATTTACACAATAAAATATTTTATACGTAAATTTAAAATTTTTTCTTATTTTTTAATTACACATTCTCCTAAACTTACTATTCAAACCATTGTTTTTAGAAAATAATGGCCACCAATTACAGGGGCTTATTTGAATTTTGTGTCCTTAGGATCGAAAGCTGAAAAAGAACTAGAGTATAAAGAGCATACGACTTAGATGTGTAAACTGGGCTGTGGCACGACTGAGGTTTACACGACTTAGATGTGTAAACCGGGCTGTGGCACGACTGAGGTTTACACGACTTAGATGTGTAAACCGGGCTGTGGCACGACTGAGGTTTACACCCCTAATTGAACGTAAGGCGGTAATAAGCTATTAAGATGTATTTTGACTTTAACTAGATCGATCAGTTGCTCACAACCCTTCCTTCTAATGCTGCTAGCGGGACACGGGTATATATACCTAGTAAAGCCAAATTTTTGGCTTGAAATATTGTCCAGAACAAAGTGAGTTCTGAAAGAGAAATCATAGATATCTTATCAACAATATTCATGTATAGATACATTTAAGGTCCGTTTGATGTATAATTTTTTTTTTTTTTTGAAAAGTGATATTCTTGAAAATTATTTGCTTAAAAAGTGTGGAAAAATAATGGGTTCACAAGTAAAATTATTTTATTGAGAGAAGAAAAGTGAAAAGACGAGATCCATAAAATATTTCTTGTTTAAATAATAATTAAGGTGAAGCAGAGTTAGGAATGGCAAAAATTGGGAGAAGCCTTGGGATAGCAATTACCCATTTTGCAGTAGATTTTATAAACAAAAAAAATTGTTTATTTATTGTAAATAGGTCTATTTTGCACGATTTTCAAAACTTGGGGGGGGGGGGGGGGGGTGGGTTTAAAATTGGGGGAACACTTGGGATATCAATTACAAATTCCGTAGGAGCTTTCACAAATAAAGGCAAAGTTTCAAAATGTCAATGACTTTTATAAAAGTCTTTTCAATTTTTTTTTCCACTATTCATTTGACATGGTATATTTATTCATTTTTGGGTCCCAATCTAATATTAGTCCCTAGTTTTTAATACACATGTCAATTAAATAGTGATCGGAATATTTTATATTTAAGGAGATTTCATTTTTTTTAAATTTCGGTTGTCTATTTTCCTACTTGAGATGACTTATATTTTTTATATTCATTTTAAAATATTTTTATTAAAATGAGAAACATAATTTTGTTATTGTGTATTCTAGATCATGTGGTCACGCAAATATTGATTCACAATATTACCACGTTGTAGTGTATATATAAATTGATGCGAACCAACGTAACAATTGTAACTACGAAACTCACGACAGATTATATCAAACATAAGAAAGCCAAGAAACAACGTTTGAAAGCTCGACCAATAAATTATTGAATCAAATATCCAAGACAATTGAAATCAATATTATGATCCCGTGATCACAAAACCTATATATCTCACTTGAATTGCTGAACGCCACAAGAAATGAATTCTTGATAAGTTTGATGAATAACAAGTTGAAAGCAGTATACCTCGTAATAATATCTCAATAATTGTGTTTTTTTTTTTAAATAAAAAAACCCTATTTATAGGGAGTCAATAAAATCCTAGATAATCTGAAAATTATGGTAAAATTTATCAAAAAGAAGAATTCTAACTAAAATAGGAAACTAGAATAAAATTATAATTCTCACCCATATTTTACTCTATGTGGCCGTATAAAGTTAGGAGGTGTGGCTACATAGAAGTAGCCATTTCCTTCAAAATACGCCATGTTGCATGAGATGTGGCTGCACCCCTATGAAGCTATGCGGCCGAATAGCTTTCCGGTTGGGATTCTTCTTCCTTTCCTTTGTCCATTTGCTTGTTGTGATCAATGTTTCGTCCATCATAGCTTGAGCAAGTAATACCATGGCTTCCTGACCTTCTTTGCTCATAATCTAGTCATTGGTCCTTCCTCTACAATCAACTGTTCTTTATCCTTACTAGCCATTGTACCATGGTTCTCATTATTCTATCTCTTTAAAAGGATTCATCCTCGAATCTCCACATGCATCAAAAAGAGAAAGATCAGAAACATTATATTCATCCGGAAGATCCAACTTGTCATTAATATTTTCAAGCAATTGGAATGATCCATCTTCCCTTGGTTGCAACTTTGATTTCCTTTGAGCCCGAAAATGTTCCTTTCTCATATGCTCCCAAACCCAATCTCTTGGATTAAATATAATGCGCTTCCACCCTTTATTTGTTTGAGAAGTATAATGCTCTTTTTTCTTCTCAATTTGACACTGTACTTTCTCATGGAGTAATCTTACCAACTTAGTCTTCTTCTTTCTATCTAAGCTACATCTTTCATCAATGGGTAAATGAATTAAATCCAAAGGCATTAGTGTATTAAGACCATAAACAATTTCAAATGGACTATACGAAGTAGTAGAATGCGTAACTCTATTTTATGCAAATTCTATAAATGGCAAGCAATCCTCTTAATGCTTCAAGTTCTTATTGACTACAGTGCACAATAGTTATATCATAGTCCTATTAACAACCTCAATTAGCCCATCCGTTTGTGGGTGACAAGTAGTAGAAAGTAATAGTTTAGTTCCTAACTTATTCCATCGATAATGGTGTATACAAACCTTGTAGTTAAACCTTAGACTTAACATTTTTACAAGTGATGCATCTACTACAAACCTAATCAACATCAACTTTCATCTTAGGTCAATAAAAGTGTTCAACATCTCCAAGGTTTTCTTAATCCCAAAGTGACCCATTAAACATCCACTATGTGTTTCACGTACTAACAATTCTCTCATTGAACACTGAACTACACATAACTTATTCTCTCGAAATAAATATTCATCGTGCTTAAAGAATCTATCTATAGCACCTTTGTGACATGATTCATATATAATAGAAAAGTCTGAGTTATTAGCATACATATCTTTAACATATTCAAATCCTAACAATTTGACACCTAAAGAATTAAGAAGAACATAACTCATTCACAATGCATCCGCTACCACATTTTCTTTACCTTATTTGTACCGAATTTTATATGGAAAGGTCTCGATGAACTCTATCCACCTTGCATGCCTCTTGTTTAGTTTACCTTAACCATTTAGATACTTCAAGGACTCATGGTCGGTGTGGATCACGACTCCTTTGGCCATAGATAGTACTGTCATGTCTCCAAAATTCGAACAAGTACATATAACTCCTTGTCATATGCGGATAGTTGAGAGTTGCTCTACCTAGCTTTTCACTAATGTAAGCTATGGGCCTTCATTTCAGCGTTAAAACAGCTCCTATACCTATTACTGAGGTATCACGTTCAATCTCAAAAGTATTGTTGAAGTTAGGTAGTGATGAAATTGGTGAGGTACACAATCTATCTTTAATAGTGTTAAAATCACGTTCTTGTTCAACGCCCCAACGAAATCCTGAACTTTTCTTTATAATCTCTGTGAGTGGTATGACAATTGTGCTAAATTATCTAACAAAATGCCTATAGAAGTTAGTTAAGCCATGAAAATTTCTTACCTCGGTTATGCTTTTCGATGGTTGCGACTCCTTGATGGTTTTGATTTTCTCCTCATCCACTTCAATTCCTTTAGAACCAACAAATAACCAAGAAAAAAAAAACTTTTTTCCATGCAAGATGTACACTTTTTAAAGTTAGCATAAAATTATTATCTTAAGACCACAAGCACACATTTTAAATGTCTTAAAAACTCATTTAAGTCTTTACTATATACCAAGATATCATCGAAATAAACTATTACGAATTTACCTATAAATGCATGCAAAAAATGATTCATTAATCTCATAAAAAGTGCTATGTGCATTAGTAAGTCCAAATGACATGACTAATCACTCATATAAACCATACTTAATCTTAAAAGAAGTTTTCCACTCATATCCCTCTCTCATCCTAATTTGATGATATCAATTTTTAAGATTTATTTTACTAAACATATATAATTCATACAATTCATCTAACCTAAATATAGGATGATGATACTTTACCGTTATGTCGTTGATTGCCCGACAGTTTAAACACATCCTCCAAGTTTCATCTTTCTTTGACACAAGTAGCATTGGTACAATACATGGACTCATACTTTCCCTCAATTCTTCCACTTGCCTTTGAAATTCCTTTATCTCATCGAGATTACTCCTATAAACTGGCCTATTTGGAATGAAGCTCCAAGTATGAAGTCAATTTGATACTCAATACCTCGAATGGGTAGTAACCCACTAGGCATGTTCTCCGAAAAAAAGTCTTCGAATTCCTGTAACAAAGAAGTAGCTAAACCAGGGAGGGACATGTTAGATTCCTCAAAGTTGAGGAATGATTCTCAACTACTGCCATCTTCAACTCACTCTCTTTTGAAAGGAAATTCATCTTCGACATGTCTCCCCTCTCAGAAAACTCTTTATTTTCTCTCTCGCTTTCTTATTGTGAAAGATCAATCTCCCTCTCGATTTCTCTAATTCTTTTATTTTCCTCACTTTTCAATTTGATTTGATTTTCATAAACTTGTTTTGGTGTTAATGACACAAGAGTAATAGATTTTCCATTTTTAATAAAACTGTACCATTTTTGTACCCATCATGCATTACCTTCCTATTATATTACATTGGACTCCCCAATAAAAATTCCCGACATATACATGAACTACATCACACATCACTTTATCATGATACCCATCAATTGAGAAACTCACCAACACTCGCTTATTCACCCTTACCTATCCACATTCATTCAACCATTGCAATTTATAAGGACTAGAATGTTTTAGCATAGTTAACCCCAATTTCTCAACAAGTGTATTGCTAGCTACATTGGTACAACTACCCCTATCAATAATCATACTATATACCTTGTTGTTGACATGACATCTCGTATGAAATTTGTTCTCCCTTTATAGTTCCAAATCATCTACTTTGATTTGAGCACTAAGCCTTGTAACCAATAACTCTCCTACTGCATACTCCACTTTCTCACCATGACTAGCATCCTCCAACTCGGGCATGTCATCATAATCACTATCACCATCACTCACCACTTTTCCATGTCTAGAGATGGCAAAAAAATCGTCCCGCAAAAAAATCGCCCCGAGCGGGTTGGCGGGGAGGGCAGGACGAGGAGGGGCGCCCCGTCTTGGGTCGCGGGACGGGGCAGGGCGGAGATGCTCTGCCCCGAACTCGTCCCGTGAATCGTTAAAAAAAAAGTATCCATGTATTCTCTACTAAAATACATGATGAATAAATATTTTTTGGAAGTAGAGTTATGGATTTATGTTCTTAAATTTTACGAACAATTTTTTTTGGAAGTAGAGTTATCTTTTTCCTTAACCGTATAATTGGAAATTTTTTAGAGCAAAAAAAAAATTATAAAAAAAAATAAACGGGGCAGGGAAACGGTCCTGCCGCTCGCCGCACCCCGTCTTAGACGGGGCCGGGGCGCAGGGCGAAGCAGGGGAGTGGCGGGGCGGGGCAAGGCAAGGTAGGGGCGCTTCGTCCCTAACCCGCCCCGTTGCCAACCCTATCCATGTCACGCAAGATCATCACCATTTTGTTTGGACATTGAGAATCAATGTGTCCCGATCCCAGACACCTAAAGGTCATTGTGTCATCTGCAATTACTTCAAATCCTCTATGTTTGTTTGTACCAACTTCGGCTTTAATCTTTTGCAAAAATGGGTCCTTATCCTGTGCTTCCTTGATACGATCCCAAAGGGTAGGTTGGATCATGAACGCTTTTATTATTGCTGTAGCCTGGGTTGGCGGAGTGATGACTTCTAATCTCAGTTTCTCAAAGTCTTTTATCAAATGTTCCTGCACCGTGGGTAAAACAGCTAACTGGGATCCCACCTTCCTACTTAAGGCATCTGCGACTACGTTGGCCTTACCTGGGTGGTAATGAATTGTACAGTCATAATCTTTCACTAGTTCCAACCATATTCTCTGTCTCATATTTAGTTCCTTCTGTGTGAAGAAATATTTGAGGCTTTTGTGGTCTGTATAGATTTCACGCTTTCCACCATACAGATAATGACGCCATATCTTTAAGGCATGAACTACCGTTGCAAGTTCCATGTCGTGCGTTGGATAGTTCTGTTCATATTGCTTCAACTGTCTCGAGGCATAAGCAACTACTTTCCCATGTTGCATCAAAACATAGCCCAAACCCTGTTTGGAGGCATCGGTGTAAATCACAAATCCTTCAGAGCCATCAGGTATTGTCAATACAGGAGCTGAAGTCAATCTCTGCTTGAGTTCTTGAAAGCACCTTTCACATTTTTCCGTCCACTGAAATTTCACACCCTTTCTTGTCAATTGAGTCATCGGACCTGCTATCTTTGAGAAACCCTCAATAAATCTCCGATAATAGCCAGCCAACCCTAAGAAACTACGAACTTCTCCGACACTGGTTGGACTAGGCCAGTTAGTTACTGCTTCCACTTTAGCTGGGTCTACCTCAATTCCCTGGGCGGTAACCACGTGACCAAGGAAACCCACTCGATCAATCCAAAATTTACACTTCTTGAATTTGGCATATAATTTCTCCTTCCTCAAGGTTTCAAGTACCACTCGGAGCTGTTCTTCATGCTGCTTCTTATCTTTGGAGTAGACAAGTATGTCGTCAATAAATACAATGACGAACTGGTCTAAGTATTGATGAACACTCGGTTCATCAGATCCATAAATACAGCTGGAGCATTGGTTAAATCGAAAGGCATGACAATGAATTCATAATGTCCGTAACGAGTCTTGAAAGCAGTTTTTGATATATCACTTGCCTTAACTTTTAGCTGGTGATACCCCGACCTCAAGTCGATTTTTGAAAACACCGTTGCACCCTTTAACTGGTCGAATAAATCTTCTATTCTTGGCAGTGGGTATCTATTTTTGACAGTCAGATGATTCAACTCCCTATAGTCAATACACATCCGCATACTCCCATCCTTCTCCTTCACGAAAAGTACTGGAGTGCCCCAAGGAGATACACTCGGTCGAATGAAACCTTTCTCCAGCAATTCCTCCAACTGTAACTTCAATTCTTGGAGTTCTTTTGGTGCCATCCGAAAAGGGGCTTTAGATACTGGTGCTGCTCCAGGAACCAAATCAATTGTAAATTCCACTTGTCTATCCTGTGGAATGCCTGGTAGATCTTCTGGGAATACGTCTGTAAATTCTCGTACGACGTTAATATCATCAATAGTCGTTTCTGTATGTTGGAAACCGATGATATTAACTAGGAATCCTTGACATGACTCCTTCCTCAACATCTTCTCCGCTTTTATAGCTGATACAAGTCGAGGTAGAGACTTGAACTTTGCTCCAAAGAAACGAAACTCTTCCTCTCCTGGTCTGTGAAACAATACTTCTTTCTCATGACATCGAATTGCCGCATGATTAAGTCCCAACCAATCCATGCCTAAGATAACATCAAAATCTTTCATCACCAAAAGGTATAAGTCTGCTCGTAATATTTTCCCGTCAATCTCTAATTTCATAGCCTTGGTCATCTGATTTGTGTAAAGGGTTCTTCCTGAAGGGATACTGACCTCTAATTCATTATTCGTTTTCACACATGCAAAGTTTGACTTAGCTACGAAGGATGCAGAGATAAAAGAATTTGTAGCTCCAGAGTCAAAAAGTACATAAGCAGGTACATCGGATAATAACAGAATACCTGTTTTTGAATTTATATTGTTAACTTTGGCGACGGAAGATGCAAAGTCAAGAACATAAAAATGTATTTCAAATAATAATAAAATACCTGCAATCACATTCGGATTCTGATCTGCCTCCTGTTGATTCAGTGCGAAAACACGAGCCTTTACATTTTTGTTCTGGTCCTGATCACCATCCCTCTTCTTTGGAGGCTCTGTGCAGTTTGGAGCAATGTATCCAGGCTTACCACATCGAAAGCACGCGTTCTTTCCAAATAAGCATTTACCTCTGTGGAGTCTATTACATTTAGGACAAGGGGCAACACTCACACTCGTCCCACCGATATGAATTCTAGTGCTTGGTCTTTTATTCTGCCAATTGCGTCGGTCCTTACCCTGATCGTTCCACTTCCTTTTTCGAAACGACTCCGTGCCCTACTGGGCATACTGTTGGAAAGTAGTCATCTGATAAGAAATAGCATGAGCCCTCTCTAACATTTCACGATATGAGGTGAAACGATGGGACGTAATGATCATCCCGATCTCTGAGTGTAGTCCGTTTTCGAACCTCCTGATCTTCTTAACTTCGGTATCCACTAAGTGTGGGGCATATCTAGAGAGTTGCTCAAACCGTCTCTCATAATCAGTAAACAACATGTTTCCATGTCTGAGCTGCAGAAACTCTGATTCTTTGAAGTCTCTTAAAGCCTGTGGGAAGTACTTTGCCATCACTTCATCCTTAAACTGTTCCTAAGTTAGGTTACGCTGCTGCTCTTCAGTTCTTGTGCGTGAGACAGATTCCCACCAGTGACCAGCTGCTCCATCAACATGAACTCAGCGCATAGTACCTTTTGTTCATTCATACAAGCAATGTGTTTGAATATGCGCTCCAAGCCTCTTATCCATTCTTTGACAGCTAGTGGGTTGGAATTTCCGTCGAAAGTAGAAGGTTTGTACCTCCGAAATTGCTCAACTACTGAGATGGCACCAGGGCCATGCGGAGGTGCATTCCGCTGTGGCGGTACATTATGTGGTGGAGGTGCTTCATTCTGTCTGGCCAACTATTGCACCGCTCACAATAATTCACGTACCAAATTCGTGTGGGTAGGTGGTGCCATTTCCTAAAATTTTCATATGAAGCCACAGTCACATACTAATACTAAGTCTGACAAGATATACCTATATTATTGTAATACATATCATAATTTTAGCGGGGGTGGGGACAAACGTCCATGTCTTAAGAATATAAAAATAGACATTTCAAAATATTTAAGTTATGCAAAAGACTTAAATAAATCTTTCTTACCCCTTTACATACCTTAGAGTCGTCGGAAGGTGGTTGATTGGCGGTTGTTGATTGCCAAATATCATTTAGATAATTAAGAACTTAAATAAAACCTTACATTACATCTCTAAATTTATCATTTGAATTTTTTTTTTAATTAATTAATACCACGTAAAGTTAAGGTTAAACACCAACACATTTAATACACACGTAAAGTTAAGGTTAAACAACAACACATTTAATACACATAACATTAAAATTAATTTATATCATTCATTTTTTTTAAGGCCTTTTAACAATGAACAGTGATTGGTCACTGTTTGAACAGTGACGTGCAAAAAAAATTTTTTTTCCCTCAAAATAAATAACATTAAATCAAAATCAATCTAATTACACGCATACAAAACATAAAATAAGTATGTCTACTTAAAATTATACACAAGACATAGATCTAAATGAAAATCATAAATATGTGATTTTGAAATTAAAGGTTTTCGAATCGCTACCAAAAGTTTCCTTTTATTAATCTAAAATCCAAATGACATTTAATGCACTATACCAAATATGAGTAAGTCAAATATTGACATTTAATGCTAAAGGACAACAATGTGATTCAGTTGCATTTAACAAAGCAGAGACGTGAACATCATTCCCTATTATTTCATCATGATTATTTCATACCAAAATAAAACTTGAATAGCAAGTAAATCACAAATATCCGAAACAAATTTAAAATTTCAAAATCATCATTCGAAATGTATATGTCAAATAAACTATCCTAAATTTCCAGATATAATAAACTAGTTCAATAAATTGATAAACTAAGATTTCTGCTAAAACTAAAATTCAAAGCACGTTACACCGGATTTACTTTATTAATTCCAAACATCTGGCACAACGACTTCACCTCATCGCCCGCCATCCAACGACCCGATCTAATCTGTGAGATGTAGGAAAAAGGGTGAGTACTTGAAAATACTCAGTAGGATATAAATATATGGTGCAATCTCGATTTAAAATATAAAATCATGCGTCAAAATGTCATACCGCCATACTTCATGAGTACAATAATCTATCAACATGAATAAAATAATTTAAACACGTGTCAAAAATTATCATACCGTCATCATAACTTTAGATCCGGCAAGAGCTCATATCATATCATATCATTTATACGGGAATGACTATATCATCATTTCATATCATAATCATATCATATCACATCATAACTTCATAAGTATGAAATCGTCAATATGAAGAAATAATTTAAACGGGATAGAAAATTCAACTGCACCTCTTTTCCTACCTTTGATTAAATAAATCTTTGAATGATGAAAATCACGTTCCAATATTTCTTTTGTTTTTGATTGTTACTTCTGTGCGTGTATATTCTGTTGTGTGAGTTCCAATATACTTTTATCCATATAATAGACAATAACAATATATCTCGTGATTGGCATGTAGTGAGAAACGTGTAGGATATGGAGAGTAAATGGATAGTGGAAAAAAACCGAAATGAAACCAAAAAAATTGGACCAAGTCTACCAAAAAAAAAAAGACTGAACACGTGTCAAATCCTACCATACAGATTCAAACTTTTAGAATAGTAAAATAAAATAAAATAAAATGGCACATTCTTCAACCACTCCAATCTTAGTCACGTGGCCTCCATAATTCACTATATGCTATATATACACACATAATATTTACTTTTCAAATAACATCTTATCCAAAGTGGCCACGTGTCACATCTAAAATATTTAAATTCATTGAATAGCATAACTAAAATACAACTTACAACAATATCTTTCGATCCCAATAACTTAGGCTCCGCTCATCCGAATTAACTTTTTCTCGAGCCTAAAATATGCATTTAATTACTATCTATCCAACAAGACCAATATTCATATACTTATCATATTCGGTCAAAATCTAAATATACGACTCAAATATAAAATTTAAATTGTTATATAAATCATTCTAGTCCCTAACCTTCAAAACATCAAGATATAGCACATAGAATTTAAATTATATTCTATGAAAAATTTCGGGGCATTACAAACAATATCTCTAATCCTTCCTATCTCATCTATTCCTCATCCTTCCTACTTAGACTTCCACTAATGCATCATCATCAATTCCACTACCCGCTTTATTTTCACTACCAATCTCTGCTCTAGGTTCCCGCCTACCTTTTCTCCCTGCGTTAAGAACTTGTCTAGTTTATTCCTTACGTAAATTAGCAAATAAGATGTCTTGCCTCCGCATCCAAATTTCTTGCATATCCATCCTATCTCCCATATCTCCAAACAACCTTTCAAATTATCGTATTATCTCTTCCATCATGATAACTCGATTATTCTCCCCACTTGAAGTAGAATAATCTATGTCGGACATCCTAAACTAAGAATAATATTTGAATAAGGAATTGACTCTAGAATGATTCAAAGATCTAAATTTGACACTTTGAATGGAAACACTAAGGATACATTCAAGAAAGTGTTTCTTGAATTCTAATTAGACACTTTTGATTTTGGAATTGATATATATATATATATATATATATATATATATATATATATATATATATATATATATATATATATATATATATTTATTTATTTATTTATTTATTTATTACGAGACATATTGCTTTCAACTTGTTCTTCATCAAATTTATCAAGAATTGATTTCTTGTGGCGTTCAACAATTCAAGTGATGTTCATAAGTTTTGTGATCACATGGTCAAGATATTGATTTGAATTGTCTTAGTTCAATAATATATTGAGTCGAGTTTTCAAACATTGATTCTTGACTTTATTGGATTTGATCTAATCCGTCGTAAGTTTCGTAGCTATAATTTCTACTTGGGTTCCCATCAATTTATATATACACTATCACGTAGTAATATTGTGAATCACTATTTTCATGACCGTATGATCTAGAATACACAATAAGAAAATTATGTTTCTCATTTTAATAAAAATATTTTAAAAAGAATATAAAAAATATAAGTAATCTCAACTAGGAAAATAAATATATATTGGTTGTTTGTTTAATTTAATAACTTTCTGTAGGTTTAGGCTTATCGATAGTATTGAATACGAGATATTTCATTTTTCCATCAAAGAGTATTGAAATGTTATATATATCTTAATATTGTGTGTGTGTGTGTGTGTGTGTGTGTGTGTGTGTGTGTGTGTGTTTTACAATGAGTAAAAAAAGCCCCATTTATAGGAAGTCAATAGAATCCTGGATAATCTCGAAATTATGATAAAATTTACCAAAAAAAAAAAAAGAGTTCTAAATAAAATAGGAAATTAGAATAAAACTATAATTTTCGCCCAAATTTTACTTCATGCGGTTGTATAGAGTTAGGAGCTGTGGCCGCATAGAAGCAGCCATCTCCTCCAAAATACGCCATGTTACATGAGATGCGGACGCATGGCTTCCTGATTGGAATTCTTCTTCCTTTGCTTGAATTATGTTCATCTATCTTGTTTCCACTTCCAAGACCAATATGAAACTTGTCCCTTTATTGTGATTGATGTTTCGTCAATTGTAATTTGAGCAAGTAATCCCATGACTTCCTTGATCTTCTTTACTCGTGATCTAATCATTGGTCATTTTTCTACAATCAACGGTTCTTTGTCCTTGCTAGCTCTCGTATTCAACTTATAACAATGTGCAAAATTATATAGGATATATAAATTTATACATAATTTTTTTTTTTTAAATTTCTAAAATGAAAGCCGTAAAGTCAAATGAATTCTATACAACTCTAACTAAAACTGTATAGAAGTCTATGAAATACTTTAATTGATTATGTAAAAGTCTATAACAGTAAATAAAAGTTCACATTAAACTTTACAAAAGTCATACACCTAAAAGAGTCTATAAAAGTCCAAAATTGAATACATCCTAAAAAATATGGTTGCCTATTACGAACATGTCTAAGCTCATCCTTCCATTTCTTAGAAGAATATTGTTACTTGTACCAAGTAGCTTAACAAAACTAGTTGACAAAATGAGGTGTAGGGTTGGGATTTTATAAATGGACAACTGAGATTTAAAAGGAAAAGCAATACTTTATATTTTTGTCTTTTTATTTGTTTTTTGTCTATTATACCCCTACTTGTATATTTTTATTGTTTCCGCTAATTAATTGGTATCAGAGCCTAGTAACGAAACTGAATAAATTTTTTAGAACTTTAGAAATATATTCTAAGATGAATAGAAAAGATAAAATAATTTTAGAAAAATTACAAAATATTAATATATTAACTAGAATTAATAGAATTAAATTACAAGAATTAGCAACAAATTTAAGTATCGAATTTAAATCTCTAAGTGAAGAGATAAAACAAATTAATAACTCTCAACAATTAGTTGAAATTAAAAATAAAGTATTACAAATTTTGATAGAAGAATCTCCCGAATATGAAGAAGAAGATATTATAATAGACCAATTTTTAGAACAGTATGATAAGTATACCCAGCCTTTAGAGAAAACTGATATTTTAAATCAAGATTTCATAACTCATATCAAGAATATGGAATCAAATCTAGAAATTGTTAATAATAATATTAAGATAAGACCAAAAATCTTATACAAACAAATTGAATCAAAATTTAAAGATTTGAAATATAAAAAAGAATCTTATGTCTCAATTGAACCAACTTTACCAGCTTATGTTATGTTATAGAAGAATTAGAAACAAAATTCTTTGAAGCTAGTGGAGAAGAATTAGAAGCTTATAAACAAAGTTGAAAACAATTAGCTATTCAAATCGAGAATATATATATGAATGATCCTCCACCGAAAGATGAAACTACTGAAATTAATATTTCGCCTTTATATCAACAAGTTGAAAATCAACCGTTAGTAGGAGAAACAAGTAGAAATAATATAACTACAGATTAGATTCAAGTCGAATCTGATGACTGGAATTTGGAATGGATAAGAGAACATGGAAAGGAAAGAGAATGTTATAATTTTAGGAAAGAACCTAAAACTATTTCTACTAAGCATATAAATCTTAGGGATAATAATCTAGTTAAACTATTTACTGAACCGATTCCTACAACAGGAATATGGCTAGATGTTGATGATAGCAATAATAAAAGTGAAATTATTGACTCATGGGCAAAAACTACTGATTTAGCTGTTGCTTTTCATAAGTGGAATATCACTCAAGCTTATAACTTTATAATCTATACCTTTAGAGGAATTATTTCAGATATCTGGAGAAGAACTTTTGAAAAAACCAAAAACAAAATTAAATATGGAGAAAAATCTACTACTGCTATAGATAGCAATGAAAGTTTAGATGCTGAAAATTTTAAAGAAGTTTTTAAACGAATAGAAAATTTCTTTAGACAAATGCTATTATGAGAAGTTATACTAGAAATTAAGATTGATATGATTACTCAAGAAACCTTACAAGCAGAAAGAGAAATGAAATTATTAAAAATCTGTGATATGTGTGAGTTAAATGAATATACTAAAAAATTCGAAAAAATATATATCAAAGCATCCAAATCTATACAAGAATAGAATCTATCTGAGGAAGATAAAAAATTATTAAATAGATATTTTCTTAAATTACCTTGGCCATGGGGTCAAAAACTATTTAAAGATTACCAAATCTATTGGAATAAAATAGAATGAGAAGATCCTAACTATAGAACAGATACTCTAGGAATGAGAACTTCATTTGCTAAGAGAAAAATATCTGAATGGTGTAAAAAATCAATGTATCAACGCTTATTTAGGAAACATGGTAAGAAAGCTAGTTTATATTGTTATGGAGAAATAACAGCAATACCACAATTTAGTTGTCACCAACCATTCAAGAAACCATATTATAAAAGGAAATTGAAAAGATATCTTAAACCTTGGAAGAAAAATAAAGGATTTAAGAGCTATAACAAATATTTTAAGAAGAAAAAATCATGGAAGAAGGAATTTAATCAATATTGAAAACCTCAAAAAAAAAAAAAAAAAAAAATCTAAAGAAGAATTTTATAAAAAATGTAAATGTTTTACATGTGAAAATCAAGAATAAAGAAATGTGAAAATGCTTTATATTGATATGAAAAACAAAATAAAGAAAATATGTGAAAATCTACCAGAATTGAATATTCCAAATGATGATGATTTCTATATTTTAGAAACTGATGCATCTTTATTACACTGGGGAGTAATCCTTAAAAGAAAAGAAAACCATAAAGAATTTCTTTGTAATCCTTTGTGTAAATGCCCAGAAGAACTTGTTGCTTATACTTTAGGTGCTTTCAAGGATGCTGAAATGATATATGATATTAAAGGAAAAGAAATTTTATTCCAGATTTTTTAACCAGGAATGGAGCAAATAAAGAAGGAACTAGAAGAATTGAAGTTCGAAATGTATGTGAAGATTGCTGCTATGGAATCCAAGATAACATTAATGGAAATGACCGATGCTAAGTCAATATCTAAGAAAGCCAAAGAGGCTATACTATCTGAAAGCCGTAGTGCCAGTATTTTTGAAGGCTCCAAAGCCAATATCGAACAAGAAGCATTCAAGCTTCATAAATTATCTGTCAAAGAGAATACTACTTTGTCTTCCTCATAGGAGAAGAAATTTACAAAGGACAGTATCTCTATACAAGAGTTTGATCCCTCAAATATCATCAAAGTCTGTAACGCTCCTGATGTTATGAATATCAAAAATAAAAACGATTTTATTTTCGCATAAGTACTGTTCAATCTAGCCTGCTGCTGGTTTACCAGTATTGGAGGATGGATGAAAACTTTAACATATGAAAATTATAACAAAGTCAATATTTATCCAGGAGCTCCAGCTTATTAGGTTCGTGCTCTATATGAAATGGGAAATATACTCTGTATATATCCATCAGAATTTTTAAAAGAAATTTCTATGCTACCGAAGGATGTAGTTGGAGCCATCGAACGATATTGTCAAGTTCTTAAATATAAGAACATATATATCATATTTTTCTCTGCAAGTCCCGAATGGGATAATGAAGAAGATAGGCTGCTTCCAGCAAGTTATGTCATAAGAATGGCCACTACTTCCAAGCATTTCCAGTCTGAGAAGAGTGAAGTCCATGAAACTACACCAGAAGACATCAATAATTTGATAGCCTTTCGTAGAGCCAAAGGATATAAGGAACAGTTTGAACATATTCAAAAAGTTATTGAAGAAAAGCAAAATATTTGGGTGTAAGAATCACATGATCACCTAATCTACAGCAAATCTGTGGCACTCACCAAACAAGAATATTGGCACTATCTTGACACATGGTGCGACCATATTTTTGAAGGATAATCTAGTGGAACAATGAAGACAAAAAATGAGATGTGTAAACAGTTTTGGCGGTATCCAAATCATAAGTGCGAATGCTGTTGCACTAAAAATGACATCTCACCAATTTCCTTGGATTCATCAGAATTTCCGGATGAATGGTTTGAGTCGCACATATGGAAAAATAAAAGAAAGTGACCCTTTATCACTACTTTATCAAAAACATTTTTGATAAAGAAAAACTGTGGGTTCACCTCCATTATTTTCCATGTTACGACAAAGAACTTTAGGCCACTGTAAGATTCCTATTATTTTACACAGTAACACAACAATAATGAAGGACATCTGTGAAGCTTTTTCAAGTCTATAAATTAAAGACCAATTCATAGAAGAAGGCATTCGAGTCTTAAGCCAAAAATTTATATCTCTACCTAGCATTTCAAATCTTGTAACATTTTCAGTTTATATCTTTGAAGTGAAGCTTGTAATAAGGTAATCTCTATGAAGTTCTAATTTCCTTAGATAAAGTACCAAGAGTGTAGCCGAAATATGTATGTGTACTCTTATGTAAGAGATATTAATTAGTGTGATGTTTTTATGAAATCAAGTTATTTTAAGACATTGTCTTTTTGTCCTTATTATTTTTTCAAAAACTCTTATCTTACTCATACTCCAACGGTGAAAGCCTTGAGGGTTAGTGCAAGTATCTTGTTGCCGTGTGTAGGCATTTTAGGCGTTGTTAGAGAAAACCATAAGAACCTTGTTACCATTCAAGGCGATGTTTTAACAAGGAGTTGAAAGGAAAACTGTGATTCCTCGTGATCCATTATGAGATATGCAAAAGAGTAAAAGAGAAAAACCAATGAGTGTGCAGAAGTCATGTTGGACCATAACCCACTTTCTTAAATTCAAATAATACCGATCACTTATATCTGAGTACACTAACATATGTGTGCAATCTCGAGGGAAATCTCGTTGATATTACTTCGCATTTATCTTCTGCTTCAATACTGTAAGATCTTTCTTATTTATGTTAAATACTCGCATTAATATTTGCACTCCTGCTATTTATGAAATTTTAGTAGATTTAATTCAGAGCCTAGAAGTTAACTGTGAAAGAAAAAGAGAGAAAATTAAATCATAGTGTGCTTGATTTAACAAAAGAATAGAGGAAGGATATTTATGTCTTTTGATTAATGCCACATCACTTTGTCAAGAGACTTTGTCAATTGACTTTGTACATGTAGCGCGGTCGGAATAAGAATATCATCTACATAAACAATGCAGAAATTCTTTATTGGTCTAATAATTTTATCCATTCTTTGTTGGAATATTGCAGGTGCATTCATTAATCCAAATGGCATAACATTTCATTCGAATTGTCCTAATGGATTAGGTGTAGTAAAACTAGTTAAAAGCTTTGAGGTTTCATCTAGTTTTATTTGCCAATATCCTGATTTACAATCAAATTTTGAATATATTTTACTTCCTTGTATTTGTTTTATTAACAAATCTTTTATTGGTAGTTTATAGCTATTTGGTATTGTTTTAGAATTTAGGTCTCTATAATCAATTATCATTCTAGTTTTTCCTCTTTTGATTTCACTATGATTTCTGACCATAAATGCTGGACTATTATATGAACTAGTTGATTCTCTTATTACTCCTAATTGTAAGAGTTCTTTAATTTTTATTTCAAATTTTTTTTTATCTTCTTCGCTATAAGGAAATTGCTTTCATGATATCTTAGCATCTGAGTTTTTTAGTTCAATGGTTGTCATAGGTTTATCTTTATCCCATTTAGCTAGAGGATGCTCATGATAACATTCTCTTAGTTCTAATTTAACATTTTCTAATTCTTCTTCTAAATTTTCAATTCTTAATACTGAAATTTTTTGTTTTTGATTAATTTCTGTATAACATCCACCACGATTACCAGAACTCTGATGTCTAGGTTTATGGTGAATTGGTTGATGTGCAATTCCAATAGCTTTATAGATTTTTGGTGTTTTTATTTTGTGATTATAAGGTGTAGTGAATTCAAAACTATCTTTATATTGTGTAAAGGGGTTATATGTATAGATAAAATTTTCTTCTCAAAGGATATCACATCCAATTTTATCTGTTGCATAAATTCGTGGAATAAAACATTCTCTATTTCCTATAATGATAGGAACATTTTCTACAAAATCTCTATAGATTTCAACAATATCACTGGCTGTTTGACCATAAGTTGTTTTCTTATAATCTCTTTTATAATAATGTTCTGGGAACACATTTCTTTTACATAGACAAATACCTGATCCGGTATCAATTATGGCATGGAATTTTATCATACAATAATCTGATAAATTGGGAGTTATCTCAATATATGGACTAAGTATACTAGTTTTGATTGATCTAATTTCTTGTATCATATAAATTGGTTCCTTGTTTTTAGTAATCCTTGGAATCATTTTTTGTTTGTCTTCTATAGTTATTTGTAGAGTATTCTTTTGTATATGAAATGGTGAGACTTTCTCAAGAAAGTTCATTCCAAATAATATTGGACTAGTATCTTTTTATTTTCTATAATCTTTATGGATTTTAAGGTTTAATTTAAATTGTTCTCCTTCTATGTCTGTGAAACTTAGTTCGAGATTAACAAATGTTTTAATTTCGTATTTAATTCCGTGATAATCGGTAAGAGTTATTCATTGTGGTAAATTCTCTTCTGTTAAATGTTCTACTAAGTCTGCTCTTATATGACTAGTACTGGCTCCTGTATTAATAAGGGTTATAATTTCTTCGTATTTATTTTGATTATTGATATATTCTGTTAAGATAAGGAAATTATCTTCCTCACACCTTCTAAGGTCAATATCAATACTATTTCTAGGTATTATTGGATAATTTCTACTTGTAGATGGTCTACTAGAGCTTAAGAGTTCTCTAGTACTAATACTTCTTTCTATTCTTCTGCTAGGCATTCTAACAAGAAGTTGTCCAGAGGTATTCAAGGTGACTAATCCTTGATTTCCTACATTATTGTCTATTCTTCTAGATTGCTGATGAAAATCAAGCAATATGTCTTGTGGTAATGAAACATTATTATTACTTAACATTCTTGGCGGTGTAAATTGTGCTAGATCTTTAAAGTCTTCATGGATTTGTATGAAGTCTCCTGAGACTTTATTAATTTCTTTTTGGTGCGTAGTAGTAAAAGCATATAAAGCTTTACAATGTAAAGTTACGGCTTTACTTCTTGGTGGCATAATTAATCTATCAATTTTGTGATATAGATTTAATCCTACACTTAAGTTTTCATCTAATAAAGACATGGCAAATCCAGGTCTTATAGTAAATATAATTTTCTTATATACTAGGTTTTCAAATACAACTCCTAATAAAGCATCCATAGGATCATGAAATATTTTGTTATCCATCAAGTACATTTGTATAGGAATATCCATTCATTCTCTAAAGTATCCTTTAACCATGATTTGTACTCCTCCAATCACAATATTTTTTAATCTTTCTCTAGTTGAGGGTTTTATCTTAGCTAGTTCTTTATTAACCCATTCTCTGGTTATTAGAGGTATAGTAGTGTTACCTTTAACATTTTCAATGTTAATAGGTACTTCATCATATTTGGCAATATATATGATTTTGTTAAACCAAGATAGTATTGATCTTACAAAAACATATTCATCTTTTAAAGATATTTGTTTTTCTTTTATGGTTTCATATCTTTCTTCATCAAATATAACTGTTTGCGAAGTTCCTTCTTCATTATCTAAAGTATTTTCAATGGTTCCCATAATCTCTTGATTCATGTAAATTTGTTCAAACTCTGGTTCTTCAGTTTCTTCTATATCTAGCTCATAGATTGAGTCTGTTTCAGATAATTCGTCTAAGTTTTCGATTATTTCATAATCTGAGTCAGATTCTATTTCTTCCAATAGTCTGATGGCTTTAACATTTTCTCTTTTATTTCTGTTAGGACAGTTGGGAAATATATGCCCTATTTCATTACATGTAAAACATTTACATTTTTTATAAAATTCTTCTTTAGTTTTCTTCTGAGGTTTCTTATGTTGATTATATTCATTTTTCCAAGGTTTTTTCTTCTTGAAATATTTCTTGTGGCTCTTAAATCCTTTATTTCCCTTCCAAGGTTTAAGATATTTTTTAAATTTCTTTTTATAGTATGGTTTCCTAGATGGTTTGTGACAACCAAATTATAGTACTGCTGCTATTTCTCCATAGTAACATAAACTTGCTTTCTTACCATGTTTCCTAAATAGGTGTTGATACATAGATTTTTTACACCATTCTGATATTTTTCTTTTAGCGAATGAAGTTCTCATTCCTCAGGTATCAGCTCTATGATTAGGATCTTCTCATTCTATTTTATTCCAATAAGTTTAGTAATCTTCAAATAATTTCTGACCCCATGGCCAAGGTAGTTTAAGAAAATATCTATTAAGTAGTTTTTTATCTTCTTCTGATAGATTCCATTCTTTTATGAATTTAGATGCTTTGATGTATATCTTTTCGAATTTCTTAGTATATTCGTTTAATTCACACATATCACAGATTTTTAATAATTCAATTTCTCTTTCTGCTTGTAAGGATTTTTGAGTGATCATATCTATTTTAGTTTCTGGTATAACTTCTTCTAAGAGTAAGTGTCTAAAAAAATTTTCCATTCGTTTTAAAATTTCTTTAAAGTTTTCAGCATCTAATCTTTCATTGCTATCTATAGTAGTTGTAGATTTTTCTCCATATTTAATTTGATTTTTAGTTTCTTCAGAAATTTTTCTCCAGATATCTGAAGTAATTCCTCTAAAGGTGTGAATTATAAAGTTGTATGCTTGAATGGTATTCCATTTATGAAATGCAACCGCTAAATTAGTAGCTTGTGCCCATGAGTCAATAATTTCACTTTTATTATTGGTATCATCAACATCTAGCCATATTCCTGTTGTCGAAATTTGTTCAGTAAATAATTTAACTGGATTATTATCCCCTAAGGTGTATAGGCTTGGTTGATGTAGTTCTAACTCCTTTTCTAAAATTGTAATTTTTTCCTTCTTCTGTTATTTCATGTTCTTTCATCCATTCAAAATTCCAGTCATCAGACTCGATTTGAGTCCAATCATTAGTTCTACTTGTTTCTCCAACTAATGTTTGTGTTTCAACTTGTTGATTTAAAGGTGGAGTATTAATTTCAGTGGTTTCTTCTTTGGGTGGATCATTCATATAAATATTCTCAATTTGAATAGCTAATTGTTCTAGACTTTGTTTATAAGCTTCTAATTTTTCTCCTGTGGCTTCATAGAATTTAGTCTCTAATTCTTCTATAACATATGCCGGTAAAGGTGGTTCAATTGAAGTATAAGAATCCTTAAATTTTGATTCTTTAAATTTAGATTCAATTTGTTTATACAGGATTTTTGGTCCCATTTTAATATTGTCATTCACAATTTCCAAATTAAACTCGATATTTTTTATATGAGTTAAAATATCTTGATTTAAAATATTCGTTTCTCCTAAAGGTTGAGCAAAATTATTATATTGGTCTAAAAATTAATTTATAATAATATCTTCTTCTTCATTTTCAGAAAATTAATCTACTAATATTTGTTATCCTTTATTTTTTATTTCTACTAAATGTTGAGGACTATTCACTTGTTTTATCTCTTCACTTAGAGATTTATATTTAATACTTAAATTTGTTGCTAATTCTTGTAATTTAATTCGATTAGTATTAGTTAAAATATTAATATTTTGTAATTCTTCTAAAATCATTTTATCTTTTCTATTCATTTTAAAAAATTTCTTTAATTTCGTTACTAGGCTCTGATACCAATTATAGGGTCAAAAATGTGGAAAACAAATAATATGTAGAGATAAGGGTAAAATAGACAATTTGTAACACAAAAGACAAAATTATGTCAAGGCCTATGTCAAGGCTTATGTTCGTTTAGCATTATCCATTCTTATTCATAGTAAAAATTTAAAAGAACATATTGAACATCTTAAGAAGTTCAACTTTATTGCTAATAAGTATGGATTAGCCTTATCAGAAAGAAAATCAGAAATAGCTAAAACTGAAATTGAATTCTTAGGATATATTTTTACAGAAGAAAAAATACTCCAACAATCTCATATTGGTAAGAAAATTATAGAATTTCCAGAAGTGATTAGAGACAAGAAAGAACTGCAAAAATTTATCGGATTATTAAATTATTCCGAAAAATTTATAAAAAATTGTGCTAAATATAAAGTCCACTTTACCAAAAAACTTAAAAAATGAGTTGTATGGGAATTGACACAATAAGATGTAGAAATGGTAAACAAAATTAAGAAAATATGTGAAAATCTACCTGAATTAAATATTCTAAATGAAGAAGATTTCTTTATTTTAGAAACTGATGCCTCTCTATTACAGTGGGGAGCAATACTTAAAAGAAAAGAAAACCATAAAGAGTTTTTTTGTAATCCATTGTGTAAATGCCAAGAAGAGCTTGTTGCTTATACTTCAGGCACATTCAAAGATGCCGAAATTAGGTATGATATTAATCGTAAATAATGTTTAGCAGTTAAGAAAGGAGTAGCAAAATTTGAACCATACTTGCTACCTAGAAAATTTCTTATTAGGACAGATAATACTCAGGTAAAACCATTATTAACAAATAAACTTGGAACAAGTGCAGCTGAAAGACCACTTATTAGAATGCAAATGTGGTTTGCACCATTTAAATTTGATATTATCAATATTAAAGGAAAAGACAATTTTATTCCAAATTTCTTAACCAGGAATGGAGCAAATCAAGAAGGAGATCGAAGCATTGAAGTTTCGAGACGAACATAAAAATTGCTGCGATAGAGTCCAAGATAACGTTGATGGAAATGGCTGCTGTCAAGCCGATATCTGAGAAAGCCAACAAGGCTATATTATCTGAAGGCCCTAGTGCCAATAATTCTGAAGGCATTTGTGCCAATATTGAATCAGAAGCATTGAAGCTTCATAAACTTTCAGTTAGAGAGAATACTACTTTATCTCCCTCACAAGAGAAAGTATTTACAAAGGATAGTATCTCCATACCAGAGCTTAATAGCTCAAATATTATCACAGCCTGTAACACTCATGGTGTTATGGATAT
This sequence comes from Fraxinus americana, assembly GCA_035079005.1. Classification (NCBI taxonomy): domain Eukaryota; kingdom Viridiplantae; phylum Streptophyta; class Magnoliopsida; order Lamiales; family Oleaceae; genus Fraxinus; species Fraxinus americana. Next base: position 1,082,289 of record CM068707.1, on the reverse strand, counting down.
AAAAAATAAAGACAATTTTATGCTTGCGTATGTATTGTTAAATCTAGCTTGCTGCTGGTTCACCAGTCTAGGAGGATGGATGAAAATGCTAACATATGGAACCTACAACAAAGTTAACCTTTATCTAGGAGCCCAGCTTATTGGGTTCGTGCTCTTTACGAAATGAGAAATATAATTTGTATTTACCCATCGGAATCTTTAAAAGAAATTTCTTTGTTACCAAAAGAAGTAGTCCGAGCTATTGAAAGGTATTGCCAAGTTCTTAAATATAAGAACATATATATCAGGTTTTTCTTTGTCAGTCCCGAATGGGATAATGAAGAAGATAGGCTACTGCCAGTTAGCCATGTCATAAGGATTGCCACTACTTCTAAGCATCTTCAGCTTGAGAAGTGTGAACTCCATGAAACTACACCAGAAGATGTTATCAAGATAACAACTTTCCGAAGAGCCGGGATATAAGGAGCAATTTGAGCATATCCAGAAAGTTATTGAAGAAAATCAGAATATTTGGTGTATAAATCACAAGACCACTTGATTTATAGTAAGGCTGTGGCACCTACTAAACAAGAAGATTGGCACTATCTTGATTTATAGTGTGATCATATTTTTGGAGGTGACGCTAGTGGGACACAGAAGACAAAAAAATGAGCTGTGTAAATAGTTTTGGCGTTATCCAAACCATAAGTGTGAGTTCGTAGCAATGAAGAAGATGGCTCACCAATCTCACTAGCTCCAGAGAAATTTCCGGATGAGTGGTTTGAGTCTCATATGCAAAAGTAGAAAACCCCCTTTATCACTACTTTATTAGATTTACTTTGATAAAGAAAAACTGTGGGGTTTCACCTCAATAATTTTTCATGTTAAGACAAAGAATTTTAGGCCACAGTAAGATTCTCATTATCTTACACAGTAACACTACAATAATGAAGGACAGTTGGAGAACTTTTTGTGTCTATAAAAGGAAGATTAATTCTCAGAAGAAGGCATCCCATCCTTAAGTAAAAAACTATCTTTCTCTCTAGTTTTTCGAATCTTGTAACCATTTCAGTTTCTCTATTTCATTTAAAGCTTGTAATAAGGTAATCTCTATGGAATTTTAATATCTTTAGAGAAAGTACCAAGAGTGTAGCCGAAATATGTATGTATACTCTAATGTAAGAGATATTAGTGTGATGTATTTATGAAATCAAAGTTGTTTGAAAACACTGTCTTTCTATTTGTGTTGTTTTCTCAAAAACTCTTATCTTACTTATATTCCAACGGTGAGAACCTTGAGGGTTGTGCAAGTATCTTGTTGCCGTTTAGCCGTGTGTTGGCGTTTGAGGCGTTGTTAGAGAAAGCCATTAGAACCCTGTTACCTTTCAAGGTGATGTTTTAACAAGGAGTTGAAAGGAAAACTGTGATTCCGTGTGATCCATTGTGAGATATGCAAAAGAGTCGAGAGAAAAATAATAAGAGTGCGGAAGTCTTGTTGGAGCATAACCCACTTTCTTAAACTCAAATAACATCGATCACTTATATCTGAGTATACAAACATACGGGAGTAAGTTCGAGGGAAATCTCGTTGATATTATCTGCATTTACCTTCTGTTTCAATACTGTAAGATCTTTCTTATTTATGTTAAATACTTGTATTAATATTTGCACTTATTCTATTTATGAAATTTTAGTTACTATTATTCAGTGTTTAGAAATTGATTGTGAAAGGAAAAGAGAAGAAATTAAATCGTTCTATACTGTGTTTGATTATTTTCTGAAAAATAGTACAAATATACATGTGCCTTTATATTTTACAGAAAATATAGTCAGAATTAATAAAGAAATTAATAAATTAGAAAATAAAATTAGAATATTAAACGATTGTTTTAATAAAAAATATATTGATAAATATGAGCATAATTGGCTTTTTCATTTATTAGGAGAAATAAATCAAACTTATCCTATATTAGGAATAGAAAACATTGACTTGAGCAGATAATAAAAGTAGGGCATTTATGTCTTTTTATCAAATTATGTCATCCCTTAGGTCAACCATTATGTTACCGTAGCAAGATCGTTCTTATAATACTTCTCTAACAACAAAGAAAGGACTATTGTTGAGCAAGATATTACTTTTATAGGTGGCTTCCATGATTTTGCGGGATACTTCTTTAAATAAAATGTGAAAAGTTTATCTTATAAGAAGTCAATTTTCTTGGAAATATAAATGAAATCACCATTCCGATAATTCTATAGAATTGATGTATCACCCACAAATGGAAACTTGTCATCGTTTCTAGGGTGACAACTTTGTTGTGGATACTAACTCTCTAAAAGCTGAAGGATATGAGATTCGAAGCTTGTTACCAAATGTAAGCCCAAGCATCACATTGTGTTTAGGAGGAGGTCTATAAGGCATTAGTCTCTCTCTCTCTCTCTCGGGACGTGAAGCCATTTCTTTTTTGTTGCACTCACTACTTGACTGAACTTGCAGGTATTCACCTCATCTCCTTCCCTTATTTTTGTGACTGAAATCTAGTTGTAATACCTAGGTCTTTAAGTTTAAGTTTCTTGCTAGAGTTGTTCTTATCATTTAAGTTTTAATTTGTAGCAATTTAAACTCAGTAGAAAGATTTAGTCAACTTAACCGCAGAATTTTTTATGCTGGCGATTATGCTTTTATTTGATTTAAAATAAAAGAAATAACTATGTGTTACTGAAATAATTAAGTTGCTATATCATTTTTACCCTCACTGAGATAATCATCACATTTTTATTTTTTATTTTATTTTTTTACCATGTTTCCACACTAGTTTGACACGAAGAATATTAGTTAGCAGATGGTAGCTAAGTGAAATTACTGTGAAGGACCCACAATTTATGTTTGGTTCAATATGTGCTCAAGATTATTCCCCAGTCGGAGGAAGGGGGCCACCAGGGGCGGCGCTGTTTATTCCTAATCCCAATAGACAAAATTAGCATTCACTTTCTTTAAAAAGTAGAAAACATTGAGGAGAATGGTTGGGGTTGGGCCACGGCCGGCCAAGGTCACTGTGGCTGCCACTTGGGTTTTTTTTTTATATACTAGTGTCAGACGTGCGTTGCACGACTCGGCGTCAAGTGTATGTATTAATAATGGTTATGTTGGGATAATTTTTAATCTAAAAATTATAGAGTTGAACAATAGCGAAATGATAAGCATAGAGCAGAAAGATAATCCACTTTATTTTTATCTTCAAAACAACGTTATAAATTACTACATTTAACAATTGTGTCTTGTTTTTAGCTTCAAGCTCACAGTTAAGCAATGAAAGGGTAAACTCATTATTTAATCTTCGAACTGTGAGCATCTAGAGAAGCAATTCGTTCAAGTTTTGGGGAATTCTGCTGGCCAAATAACTCGAGGATTTGCCATATTGCTGCTCCATATGATTCACCTTTAAAACCACAAAAAGAAAAAGAAACAAAAAAAAAAACCTAAAATTTACAAAATTGTGATATACAATGTGGAAGACTGGAAGTCCACATAAGCCCGGATTTTGAAACAAAAAAATGCAAAACAAAAACACAAAGGAAAAAAATAAAAGATAAAAATGAAGCAAAAAGCAGAGATATTAGGAATCTGTGCAATTGAACTTTACGCAAGAATGCAAATCTGAAAGTGAGAAGACGATCGCACCATATCAGAAAAGGCATTATAACTTATTTCCAAAGGTGTTCGTTTGAAGTAAAATTTTAGGAGTTTATATGCAATTGAACTTTAAATAAGAAATAAAATATGCTTCGACATACTTTAAAGTTGGGGTGGAATATGCTTACTTGAACAAAGGAACAATCCATTAATTTCTCTGCATCTTTTAAGCGCAAAAAAATCTTCATAAACATACCTTCTTATCTGAAAATTCAATAACTTGTAGAAGAAATGAAGATGATGAAGTACAAAAGCGAAAAATTGACATTATGAATGACGACATTGAATAATTTTTAACCAAAATTGTAAAAGATAAAGACATCTATGAGAAAGCAAGCAATGAGGGTTAAAGGAAAAAAAAATATTACAAAATGGACGCTGGTCTCATACTGAACGAATCAAACTCCAAATATTGAAATTTTCGACTTCGGAACTAAACAAATTGCTTAACTTAATACCCTATTAACAACTCAAAAATTAAACATTCGCCCTCCATTAATGTAAAACCCTCCCAGAAATGAAAGTCATATGCACAATAATCATCAGTGATCCTCAACATGCCAGACTTCAAGAATTTGCAGCACAACAAATCAAAATTTAGATACTGCAAAGTTTCTATAGTCTTCAAAGCACTGAGATTCACAAGTGATTACAGTGTATTATTATGGATGATTTTCATTCTTAATAAACCTTACTTCAAATCAACAACCACTAATAATAAAATCAACAATCTAAAATTTCAGTAACAATTTGAAGTAATAATCAATTTTTTTGATCCTGTACAGAAGTTCCTAAAGTCTTGAAAATATCGAGAATCAAATATTCCTAATAAAACCTACTACAAATAAGCAATTTTTAAATAAACCCCACCGAAATAACTAAATCAACCACTCAATTTTTCAGTAACATTTTAAAGTGAAAATCTATGCAATAAAGCAAATTTAAACTATAAAATAAAAAAAACTTGCCTGATTGATGATCTTGAAGCGCATATAGACCTCCAAAGTCTAATCAGTACATCCATACTACCAAACATATGAAAGAGATTACAAAATGAAATTCGACTCTAGAAAGTGCAAAAAACAACTTGCATATGCAGCAGACAGTATAAATGTGCTGGATTCATTTCCCTGGTGTTTTCCTTTAATTATCAAATTGGGTAAAAAACAATAGTATGTTTTTATCGATACATCCGAGCTAAAATCCAAGAAAAACTAAAACTAAGGAAATGAAAATGAATCAAATTATAATATCTTTAATATTTATGTTTTCTTTTGTAACATGAATGCTTTTGAACGCCCCAAAAGCTCATAAAAGAAACTCTAATCGAAGGAAGCCACCGAAATAACTTCAAGCGATTGCAAAAAAAAAAAAAAAAAAATTGGGTTTTCAATCCGGACTTCTTGTGAACAATCTTAAACCCCCGATTCCGAAAAACGGAGTAGTCACCGAATTCACACAATAAATAATAGCCCTCTCAAATAAAAAAAAATCTTGCAGATCTAAAACATACAGTAAAATCGAACCACCGCACCTTCTATTCATAGAAAAATCAATACTTACATACCAGAAAACCTCATTTCATTAACTTTTTAGTTTGATCTATGATGAAGCTTCAAATCTCTGCAAAAGAAAACAAAAATAGAGGATTAATGGTTGAGTAAAGTTTGATATATAAATGAATAAAAAAATATAAATTAATGGTTCAGTAAAGTTTGATATATAAATGAAGTTAACCGAAAATGAATTCCAATTTCAATTATCTTCGTTGGTTTGTACGTTAATGTAATGCTAAGTACTTCCAAATGAAAGGAAAAAAAAAGAAAACAAAAATTAATGATAAATTTGATAAGATGCTGATTTTAGTCACAACCAGAATCAGTGGGCAATCTGCACAGAGAAACAATTTCTTAACTTGCAGAAATGACAAACTTCAAGCTAGCAATCACATAAATTCAACCCAAGTTCAAGAAACAAAAATCAAAGTTAACATAGGATAAGAACACCCTTCGAGTTCTTTTAACAAACACTTCATTTACAACCTTGAAATATATAAAATCGTACAACAAGCGGGCCAAAAAAGAAAACCAAATTGCTTACCTTTTATTCAAGATTCAAAAAGCATTTTCACTTTGGTTGAATCTTTATGGTTTGACCAAGGATATGAATTGGAGAGCAAGTGACACCAAATCTTAACCCAAAAAGCGGAAGTGATTGATGGATTTGTTATGTCATGGCCGTACAAAAGGTGATTGAGGAAGCCATGTGATGTTTAAGAAACCTGAAACCAACGTTGACTAATTAGATCATGTTCGGATATTCCTGAAAATAAGAAAATTTACTTTTAAGTAACTCTTTATCTCGATATATATTTGGATTATATTTTTTCTTATTTTAAGTAAAGAAGTTGTAAAATCTAGGTAGAAACTTCCCATTCCGACCTATAACTGCATCGGAACTATGAATTGGACCATGAAAAGGAGTTGACCAGTTTAATCCTAATTGATGGAGTTTAATAGCAGCATCAAAGAGATAGTGGTAACATTCAGCCTGGAAGAATAATTTGTCTATTGAAATGATAATGTAAATTCAAATAAGAGAGAGGGAAAAAAAAAACCTTTCACATCAACGACGGATGGTTGCCACATCACATTATGTCGTTCATTATGTACATTTATTATGTACACCTAGCATTTTCCACTTTTCAATATGCAGAATATAGAAGAAAATTGTGTCAACTGAGTGCCGAAAGCCATTTTGAGGAAAATAGCCAAATCAATCCAAGAATCAAAAGAAGTCTTCAGAGTCCACATTTTTCCCTCAAATGGCTATTTCCAAGGATAAAGAAAAAATGGCAGATTTCAATGGAGTTTAACACATCGAAAGAGCGAAAGAGCACATCAACTACTTTCTCTGGCCCCCATTTTCCAAAGGGGGAAATCTATATCCATTGTTATTAAAGCAAAGGAAAGAGTGATCATTCAAAGGTAACATTTTTTGTTCACAGAGAGAAACCAATTTTTTTGTAAGCAAATTATATAAATCCACACAATAACGAAAAATACTTTAAGAAAACAAATCACAAACGAAGTATGTGATTTCTCCAAGAACGGCACACTGGACAGAAGCAAACCCAGCTAACTTTTTGAAGGTATCCTACATGACAACTCGAAATAAATCTTACAAGGAGAAAAAATGATAAAAACATTTGATACCTAAAAAACCCCACATTCTATATAAAGACCTCATTTTTTTAGATAACAAATGTAAAAACAAAGCATTAAAGAAAACCAAAACTATTTAAGGTTTGGACAATACCTACGATTCTGAAACCAGACTTTGATCTGCTTAGGTTCAATGTTATACAACTGCATTTTACGGGGTCTCATATTTTGAAAACGTTGTAATATTGCCTCATTTTCAAGTTTTCTAAAGATAATTGACTTCACTTGTTTAGAAAAAAAAATTGGCCCAACTTCTCTTCTCAATTAATTTTTTTCACTTATCCTAATTTCCTAAACATAAATTCCCATTCAACAATCCAAATAGAAGTAGTCAACAAAATAGAGCAAAAACAAAAAACCAAAACAAACAAGGGAGAAAGAGTAACTCTAAGGGAAATGCCCACGGCTCACCTGAGGGATGAATCCAGCAGCCAGTCCGGTCGATGCAGTGGAGCAAGATTCTGATGATGGAAAAGTTATATATAATGTGCCGATGCACATGAACATACATTTATGATACTTGTAACAATAAACGAAGCCCTTTTCTCGATTCGCCAAAATTTTTCTTGCCCTTTTTAATTTCATTAAAAAAATGGATATAGCGAACGTTATGACGTTAAAAAACTGAAAGCAAAGAATTTCATAACTTTCATTATAGGCATTTGGACCCACTCTACAGCAGTTTCAGTGGCCTTTGATAGAATCTCTGTTACGGTCTCTTTTGCAATGTACAGAAGTCCAAGAAAAATACAATAGGAGTGTTAATTATAGAACAATCGAGTAATACAACTAAAGTAAAAGAAACATTGTCCACGAACCCTGGAGGAAGTCAAGTGTTGTTGACCACTTGTGATCACCTATTCACAACTATTGTACCTGGTGGCAAGGGTTGCCTGCATCAAAAGGAAAAAACAAACCTATTAAGTAAACGAAACAAAGAATTTTAAAAAAAATATTTGCGGGTAACCTTTCCCAACCAAACACTTCAGATCTAATTAATAAATGACTACATTCCATTTAAGTTGATAATTATCTAACAGAGCATAAGTTGAGGGCAGTATCGTTTTTCATATTTCCACCCAACACTGATATTTTGACATAAAATCTAGTAACTGTTATCCACCCAAAACAACCAAGAATGCAATGGAAAAAATATTCTGGTCATCTACCTAAACTTCCAAAACAATAATGAAGAAGAAAATTTGACTTATGTTATTGACTATTCTTCAAGATTTCTCAATCACAATGCCTGATCATAAAATTTTGCTTTAACCCATTTGTTTCAAATGAAAACTCTGCATATTCACAAAATAAATAGAAAAAGAGGAATCTAAATAAATCTAACTACTTAATCACACAAAATAAAGAAGATTTACAATCATCAGCAAGAAACACCACCCAAATTCAGGCAATTGGAACCTTAGAACTAAAGATTTCCACTTCAGTTCGCCGATAGTTACAAAAAATCCATAAATAACCTCTCAAAATTTAACATACCCGAAAGTCTCCAACCAAAAGAACTTAAGAACCCCCAACTAAAAAAGAAACAACCTGAACGTAATCAACACTAAGACTATTATATAGGTCCACCCCCTTGAAGTCCTATTCTAAGGGTTTGTTTGGCTAAACACTTAAGGCAAAATATATTTGAACAAATCTATGCAATTCTACAAAATTCGAACAGAGAATCCACGTAAAAAGAAAATGCAAAGAAGATTTAATAGTTCAAAATCTCTCAATCGAATCCACCATTTGAGTATAATAAATGTTTAATTCTCGTGCCTAATCAAGAGAATGAATATACGCAATTCTACAGAATTTGAACAAAGGATCCTATGATTTTTGACTGTTATACTACTATTGATTAAAATATTCTGAGAAAATTTACTAAGATCGAACCAAATCTTTCAAATAATTCTGAAATGTCTTTACTTGCCAATCTACATTTCAATTCTGAAATTACCAATACTTTGAAAGCACTATTCCTATATTGTTTACCGTAATTTGAAAACACAATTCCTATATTAGTACTATGACATTATTCAAAAATCTCCATACCTCCAAATCCCGGAATAATCCCAAGCTGCAGTTCTGGTAAACTTAGTTGTGCATTAGGAGTAGATATGCGGGCATGGTAACCCTGAAAGCAAGACAGCAAAGGTCATCACACAAATTCAATAGGAAAGTATAAGGAACTGAAACAAATGGGAGAGCTCACCATTGCCACTTCTAATTATCCACCCAATTCAAGACCATCAATAGCGGCTACTGAGGGTTTTCTTGCAGCTGAAAACAAAGACACCCATGAACAAATAAAAAAATATAAACAAATAAAATTAAGAAAAACAAATCCTATGCTACAACATACGTTACTAAGGCCTGACTGATTATAAAACCCAATAATTTACCTGTCACAGTATCACATAGAATTTCCATTGACACAAAACCTGGCTTCGATGCAGCAACCGTGATCAATACATGGTCCTATTAGCAAAGAATTGATGAGGCACAAAAAAAAAAACTTCACGTAAAAGCAAACAAATAACATGTACCATTTCCTCCTTGGATTTTACCAAACGCACTGATATCAAATCCACCAGAAAACTTGCCTTGTGCACCTGTTGAAACATTATAAATTACCTTCTACATTTTAGTTATCTCCTATGCATAATATAAAACAACAATCTATCATCATTTACCTGTGACGACAATTGCCTTAACGTCATCTCTTCTCGAGGCTTGATCATAACTCTCCTTTAAGCTATTTAATACTGGAAAAAGGAAGAAAATGGAAGTTAAGTGAACAAAAGAAACTAATAACTAACTGCAACCTACAGACTGATCATCTCTCTACCCCCAGCCCCTCCTCTCGTGTTTGTAGATGCAGGCTCTTGCATATTCTACTTTAGTTGCTGGGGGGAAGGGAAGATACTCATAAGTTGTGGCCCTATGATTTGCTTTGGGTTTTGTATATGGTGAGTGTGTTTTGTGTAGGGGTTGGGGGGAATTAGCCATCTCTGTAGATAGCAATATGAGATCAAATTAACAGCTATCACTTGTTATTAATCTTTTTCAAAATGCAAACTTCGATCTGTAAAGCCTAACCAGCCATCTTTGTTAATATAGAAACGCCCTGAAATTATCATGAAGCCATAATTCGTGATCAATAATCGTCAAATGCAAATTTATTTATCAAAGCATTTGATTTACCTCAATTAATCAAATATGAATTTATTGGTCTATTCACATAGCTAAACTTTTGCAAGAAAAGAAAAAAAAAATCATCAATTATCATGTAGAACTTTGCAACAGTAACCAAGAAACCATAATTAAAAATTAAAATCAATCCACAGATTATGTGAACACACGTGAGTTGGACTGAACCAATATGAACAATTTTAAGAAAATTAATCAACAAACTAAAATCCACTAACATCGAACCTATGGTACAAGTTTCTACAAAATCAAAATGAATCCATAAAAGAAAAGTGAAATTCAAAACGAAGTTACAGTCAAACTTGCCAAGGAGACGAAAATACCAGATGGGCTGAGAGTATCACAAAACTCCGAACAAAGGCATAAAAAAGGGCAGATTGCTACAGTCTACTTCGCGTAGGCGAATTGGAACTACAACGAAGAAAGCTGAGCTGTGCCGCTCGTGTCTACCTGAGCTTCTTTCTCCCTTAGCAAAATCGCTAGCTCCATGTTGTAATTGTTGCTGCTCCCCTTAGAGGAGTTTCTTCTTCTTAGTTTCAGAACTTGAGATTTTTGAATAGTGGGATAGGATTTTATTTTGTGGTCGAGAAAGGATATAGTGGAAACCGCTGCACCGCCTCTAAGATGAGCAGCAAGGCACGGTGCGTGGAGAAAAGAAGAAGAAGGCGGTGGAGAGAAGAAATCGGGAGCAGAAAGGTGAGAGTAGAAAGGTAGAAAAACAAGTAGTGGAAATATCTACCCTTTGGCGACTCGGCTCGAAAACGGCTTGGCTCGGAAACGGCGACTTACTTGGCCATTCGGCTTGTGAACAGTATTTTGGAGTTTGAGTCTTTTAGTATAGTGGATATTGAATGAGGTGCACTTGTCCTATGTGAATTTGATCAATCCTCTCCACATTTTATTTGCTAAAATCAGCATAAATTACCCCCCCTTCCACAAAACTTAGGTGACATCAGGGATTGAGTTCATACTAAGCAAACCTATATGTATCAACCATATATTCCAAATGAGTGAGTGTAGAATCCTTTTTTATAAATTCCTTGGTCTTCTTTCATTTTTTTTATTTTCTGTTTCAAGAACGAATACAAGTGATAAAGGGTTTTATTGCAACTCCCCTACGAAAAAAAGTAGTTGGATCTCTCTACATGAGTATGAATTAAATCATTCATTTTCCAATAGCATCCTCATAGCCCTAGGGATTTGAACTAACCTTTTGTCAATTGAAGCAATAAAGAACACATACACATGTATTATGATTCCTATATCCAGACTAAGAAGTCATCTATAAAAATAGGAAGCATTTGAGACCAAAAATAGTATTTATGTAGATTATGGATGTATCAAAAAGGAAGGAAATCAATACAGCTGCTGAATGGTTCGGTAATAAGCCGTTTAAGGGTTTATGCTTTCAAAAGTTTCTTCAAAAGTTGGTTTGTTTCCCTCCCTTAGCATTCATTTTTCAAGCGGCAGATGAGGAATGGTAAAGAAAAGGAATTGTGTTGGAAAGTAAACTTGATTTTGGAGTAAGTAATATGAGTTTAAGAATTTTACTCATAGGCCCAATTCTAAGGCCCAACAAAGTCTAGTATTTTCTAGAATTATATTCTAGAAAGATCCATGTAAATATCTAAGTAATAGATGTGATCATAAATATGCATTGTATCTAGAATACTCTAGGAAAATATCTAGTCCAAATATGAAATCTAGAAGCCTCATGAAAATTTATGAACTAGAATTCTCTAGATTAATGTGTGGTCCAGAAGTCTCATGTAAGCCCTATATAAAGGGGTAGAGTCCCTCCATTTTGTAACAACAAGTCAAGTCAAGTGTTGAAGTTGAGAAATATAAGTTACATTTTATTTACCTCTTCCTATTAGTATTGTCCTTTCTATCAAGTCTTAGCCAAATCAAGTTGGTAAACCTCTCTTTCCTCCAACAAACTGGTATCAGAACCCTAAGATCCTTGTGAAAAATGGCAAGTGGGATGATTCCTTTTCAATTCCCTCAACTTAACAAGGATAACTACGACAATTGGAGCATAAGGATGAAGGCATTGCTCGGGTCGCAAGATGCATGGGAGATCGTAGAGAAAGGCTACACGGAGCCACATGACGATGTCACTCTATCCCAAGCACAAAGGGATAGTTTGAAGGATGCAAGGAAGAAGGACAATAAGGCGTTCACCCTCATCTATCAAGCCTTAGATGAAGGCATGTTCGAGAAAGTAGCTTGTGCTACTACGAGCAAGGAAGCATGAGAGATCTTGCAAAACTCCTACAAAGGAGTTGAGAAGGTGAAAAAGGTTCGACTCCAAACACTTCGAGGTGAGTTTGAAGCTTTACATATGAAAGAATCGGAATCAATATCTGATTACTTTTCAAGAGTATTGGCCATTGTGAACCAATTAAAGAGGAATGGAGAAAAGTTGAGTGCCACTAGAGTAATTGAGAAGATACTTAGGTCTTTAGATTCTAAATTTGACTACATAGTTGTAGCCATTGAGGAATCTAAAGATCTAGATAGTATGAGTGTCGATCAACTCATGGGATCTTTACAAGCCCATGAGGAAAGACAAAAGAAGAAGGTGAAAGAAGAGCCATTAGAGAAAGCTCTTCAAACAAACCTCACCTTGAACAAGGGTGAAGGAAAGTTTAGCAATAGGAGAAGACAAAGAGGAAGAGGACGTGGCCAAAATCAAGGAAGAAGTGCATTCTATAAGGAGGAAAGAAGCCTAAGCTAGTTTTCCACTAGAGGTTATGGAAGAGGAAAATGTACGAGGCAAAATGAAAGGCCAAGGTATGACAAATCTCAAGTTAAATGTTACAATTGTCAAAAATTTGGCCATTATGCTTTAAAATGTAGAAATGGTACTAACCAAGTCAAGGAGAAAGCCAACTATGCTAGTCAAGAAAATGAAGTGGATCCTACACCATTGATGGCATACAAAAGTGAAGAAAGCAAGGAAATAAACACTTGGTACTTGGATACGGGAGCAAGCAACCATATGTACGGAAGAAGAAACATGTTCGTGGAGCTCGATGAATCGGTAAGCGGCAATATCACTTTTGGAGATGAATCGAAGATCCCCGTGAAAGGCAAAGGTAAAATCTTGATTCGCTTGAAGAATGGTATGCATCAATTTATCTCAAATGTCTACTATGTGCTCAATATGAAGAATAATATTCTGAGCTTGGGACAACTCTTAGAGAAGGGCTATGATATTTATTTGAAAGATCATAGTCTTTCAATAAGAGATCAAAGAGAAAATCTGATTGTTAAAGTCCCTATGACAAGAAATAGAATGTTTGCATTAAGTATTCAAAATGATGTTGCTAAATGCTTAAAAGCTTGTTTTAAAGATTCATCTTGGCTTTGGCACTCATGATTTGGGCATCTTAATTTTGGGGGTTTAAAGTTGTTAAGTAAGAAGAAGATGGTAAAAGGTTTGCCTCCAATAAATCATCCGGATCAATTATGTGAAGGATGCTTACTTGGGAAGCATTCGAGGAAAAGTTTTCCAAAAGAAGCATCTACAAGAGCTAAGAAGCCGCTAGAACTTGTACACGCAGATGTTTGTGGGCCAATCAATCCAAGCTCTCTCGGTAAGAACAATTACTTTGTTCTCTTCATTGATGATTTTAGTAGAAAGATTTGGGTCTATTTTCTCAAGTAGAAATCGGAAGTTTTTAGAACTTTCCAGAAGTTTAAAGCTCTCGTTGAAAAGGAAAGTGGCTATAGCATAAAAGCCATGAGATCGGATAGAGGAGGAGAATTTACCTCCAAAGTGTTTGAGAAATATTGTGAGGAAAATGGAATTCGTCGCCCATTAACAATTTCATACTCTCTACAACAAAATGGAGTAGCCGAAAGAAAGAATAGATCAATTCTTAACATGGCCAGCTGCATGCTCAAAAGCAAGAGATTGCCCAAAGAACTTTGGACTGAAGCTGTTAATTGCGCTGTATACCTATTTAATTGATCTCCTTCTAGAAGTGTGTGGAATAAGACACCACAAGAAGCATGGAGTGGAAGGAAGTCCAGTATCTCTCACCTGCGAGTATTTGGGAGCATTGCATATGCTCATGTGCCGGATTAAAAGCGGTCCAAGCTAGATGATAAGAGTGAAAGGTATGTCTTTATCGGCTATGACTCTCGCTCCAAAGGCTATAAACTGTATAATCCAAGCAAGGAGAAGATTATCATAAGTAGAGACGTCGAGTTCAATGAAGAAGGAGATTGGGATTGGGGTGTCCAAGAAGAAGACTACGACTTCTTGCCATTCTTTGAGGAAGAAGAACAAGAGAATGAAGAGCACCAAGAGCCTACCAGTCCACCTCTATCACCTGCTCATGGAGATGCTTCACCAGTATCTTCACAAGAAGAAAGCTCAAGCGAAAGGACACCACGGATAAGGAGCCTACAAGAGCTATATGAGGTAATAGAGAATCAAAATAATCTCACACTTTTTTATCTTTTTGCCGATTGTGAGCCAATAGGGTATGAAGAAGCAGCGCAAAATAAAAGATGGAGATATGCCATGGATGAAGAGATTAAAGCTATTGAGAAAAACGATACATGGGAGCTGACGACTCTTCCCAAAGGAAAAAGAGCAATCGGAGTCAAGTAGGTGTACAAGGTAAAGAAGAATGCTAAAGGAGAAGTGGAGAGATACAAAATAAGATTGGTTGCCAAAGGCTACAACCAATGGTCGGGGATCGATTTTGAAGAGGTATTTGCCCCTGTTGCTCGCTTAGAAACCATAAGATTAATTATCTCTCTTGCCGCGCAAAATAAGTGGAAGATTTTTCAAATGGATGTGAAATCAGCTTTTCTAAATGGTTATCTTGAAGAAGAAGTTTATGTGGAGCAACCAATGAGATATAAAATAAAAGGGCATGAAGGTAAAGTCTTAAAACTCAAAAAGGCTTTATATGGGTTGAAACAAGCTCCAAGGGCATGGAATAGTAGAGTTGACAAGTATTTTCTAGAAAATGACTTCACAAAATGCCCTCACGAGTATGCCCTTTACACAAAGGTAAATGAGAAAGGAGATATCTTGCTTGTTTGTTTGTATGTGGATGATCTTATATTCACAGGAAATAATCTAAGCATGATCACTGAGTTTAAGAAGGCCATGGCTCAAGAATTCGAGTTGACAGATATCGATCTTATGGCCTACTATCTTGGGATTGAGGTAAAGCAAATAGAGGATGGCATCTTTATCTCATAAGAAGGGTACGCGAAATAAGTTCTAAAGAAATTCAACATGGCGGATTGCAAGCCTGTATGCACCCCCGTCGAATGTGGAACCAAGTTATCGAAGTATGATGAATGTGAAAAAGTGGATCCAACACTCTTTAAGAGTCTTGTCGGAAGTCTAAGATATTTGACATGCACAAGACCAGATATCCTCTTTGGAGTAGGGCTAATCAGTCGCTATATGGAGATACCCACCATGACCCATATGAAAGCTGCAAAGAGGATTCTTCGCTACATCAGAGGTACGCTTGACTATGGTTTAATCTATTCATCATCTAATGAATTCAAACTTGTTGGCTATAGTGATAGTGATAGTGATTGGGGCGAAGACATTGACGATAGAAAGAGCACTACTGGATATGTATTTTACTTGGGCAACACTGCATTCACTTGGAGCTCGAAGAAGCAATCGATCGTGGCGCTATCTACATGTGAAGTTGAATATGTTGCAGTTACATCAAGTGTTTGCCATGCAATTTGGCTTAGAAACTTGTTGAAGACACTTGGAGTCTTACAAGATGAACCGACTGAGATCCATGTTGACAACAAATCAGCACTGGTATTGGCAAAGAATCCAGTATTTCAAGATAGAAGCAAGCATATCGATACAAGGTATCACTTTGTAAGAGAGAGCGTTGCAAAGAATGAGGTGCAATTGAAGTATGTAACCTCTCAAGAGCAGATCGCCGACATTTTCACTAAACCACTCAAGCATGACGTGTTCCGCAACCTAAGAATTTTACTTGGAGTAGCAAAATCAAGTTTAATGGGGGATGTTGGAAAGTAAACTTGATTTTGGAGTAAGTAATATGAGTTTAAGAATTTTGCTCATATGCCCAATTCAAAGGTCCAACAAAGTCTAGCATTTTCTAGAATTATATTCTAAAAAGATCCATGTAAATATCTAAGTAATAGATATGATCATAAATATGCATTGTATCTAGAATACTCTAGGAAAATATCTAGTCCAAATATGAAATCTAGAAGCCTCATGAAAATTTATGGATTAGAATTCTCTAGATTAATGTGTGGTCTAGAAGTCTCATGTAAACCCTATATAAAGGGATAGAGTCCCTCCATTTTGTAACAACAAGTCAAGTCAAGTCAAGTGTTGTAAGTGTTGAAGTTGAGAAATATAAGTTACATTTTATTTACCTCTTCCTATTAGTATTGTCCTTCCTATCAAGTCTTAGCCAAATCAAGTTGGTAAACCCCTCTTTCCTCCAACAAATTCAACCAGGTGGGATGGAAAATTACAATCATAAAGCATGAATTATACACAAAAGTTTAGAATCTTACAAAGAGCACAAGAAATTCCAAAATACAAATCTGCAATATATATATGCAGCATGAGTTATTCGTAGTTAGGGTCTTGCTTGATGATTTCGGAAGCAAAAACATCTTGAACTGAATTTCCCTGCTCGAAACAGATCTTTTCCGTCCACAAGTCCCTTTTCCGTCCACAAGTCCCTGTTTGAAATTTAATAAACTGATAAAGGCCGAAGAACTTATATTAGAATAGAGTATGATCTTTGCAAGATAATTAAGGAGCTGCATTAGTCCTAAATTAATGCAACATGTCAAAATATTACCTGTCTATAGACTATAGATACTAAATACTATTTTCAAGTAATTTTAATCGTAAACAATAGAATCTATATTTTCAAGTAAGTTTGGTTGTAAACAATAGATTCTATATGTTACAGACACATCTACCACGCCTGTGGAGGCCTTTAGAATTGAAGAACGAATACAAATATTTAATTAAGAAATGATCATGCGGGCATATAATCTTTCTATGGATTTAGCACAACTTTACTCTAATATTTCACTAGAGCTAAATTAGATTTTTCGATCAATATCGATTACTAATTAGCAGAGATTGCAACCATAAACACATCTCAAAGTTAAAACTAAAATAATAAATCTTTTCCAAGTCTTCAACTGACAATTTTAAATCAATTTGTTAAGGGTTTTCACGGAGAAAAGATGATATATCTTTATATGGGTTCTACAAAGTGGACCTAAAACCATGAACAATACTAAGCCTAATCATCTAGTTACAGAGATAAATAACCAAATGCACTTGAGACATTTTTAAGGTACAATTATTTTTAATAAACCAAAATCCAACCTCACAGATTATAAAATTTCTGACATTTGCTTCAAAATGCAATTGAGCATCTTTACCTTACATAATATGTGTAGTCCTTGTTATACTATACAGGAACGAGCTGTGTCGAGAATCCTAGTACATAACAACCTAAATTATAAAGATGTATCTCAACAGTCTATCGGTGGATAAAGTAAACTCCATCATTTAGCAATTGAGTTCTTTCACTCGTGCTATAGCATTCATGCATAACAAATTAACCACCTCCAACATAGAGCATTAAACTTAAATTTCAATTGCATTACGGATATAAGCAAGAGGAGGAAAAGATGAACTTTTGAAACTAAGCTGCTTGTATGCAAATGTTTCTAGAGGACAATAGACTTTTCATAGAACAGATTAATATATACACACACACACACACACACATAATTAATTCTGATTAGAAGAGTGTTAAAGAAAAAAACATATAAATCAGATACAAAAATTACCACAACAGAATAAACAAATCACTTTTTAATGGGAAGAACTTAAAGATACAATATACAATAATCTTAGCCTACAAGGTGAATGGCAACTATACTATCAAGCTAAGTAGTTTGGTCTCTGTAGAAATTAAGTATAAGAGGAAAAGACAAACCAAACTGGTAAAGTCGTAGTTTTAAACTTCATGAAAATACAGTGAATACAAGAAAGACTAGAGAAACTACAACTGGATCTTGTGTTATTCAATATCTTAATACTCTCAAACCTTTTATTGTTTTCTCCCACTTTCTTTCCTTATCTCTCTTTACCTGTTGTCACTTTCTCTAACTTGGCCGTGTCTCTGGTATATGAACACTGCCTTTTTGCAGTAACGTTTATAACACAATTCCATGTATTTCATAAATTTACGGTTAATGATACCTCCAAAAAATTAAGAGAAACGCTAGCACAGTAGTTCTTGAAGTATACAAATTTTACAAACAAAAACTACAAACAGATAAATTCACTAGGAACTCTAAACGATGCACTGCTTGTTCAAATATTTGTAAACATATAACATCCTGTTAATTTTGATTTATTTACTCTCAATCATATCCTGCTAGGGTTGTATTGAACTATAGGAAATTAACCTAGACTTGCGAATATGAATCTTGAAGAAGATTCATGAACATTGGTACTACGCCTAATATATGAGTGAGTCATGGGGGACCACCCCAGCAAGGGGGACGAAACGCTTTCTTAAGGTTGCTTGCAACACGGGAAGAGTCCCTTTATTTCCTGAAACCTTCCCTCTTTGCTGTACTCGTTCTATAGTTACATACGCTAATTAAGTTGAAGGGACTCAGTCTTTAGGAGCTATTTCCTTTCAGTTTGATTAAAAGTACCTTTACTTTAAGTGGACTACCAACAAACCTGGAGGAAGAAACATAATAATGGAATATATTTATGAATGTTGGTATATAATAATTATATACCATTGAATATTAGAAAAGGATCTCGAATCTATAAGATTCATGCATATGCATTAAATTCGATTCACCAACATCAAGTATACATAGGAGTCTAAGGAATGGAAAAGAGTGAAACAATTGCAAGAAGTTGTAAGCAAACAACAAAGTGAAAACATATTGTCTTCTTGAAATTTTGAGTTCTTGAATTAAATTTTGACTCTACAATGTTCTTAACAAAGTGTCATCTAGTAGAAGGATTTGTTAGAGATGACATTATTAAAGTGGGATACAAGTGGCATGAACTAAAGGCATGTTTAACTTGTGCACTTTTGATGGAAAAACGCGTTTACATACCAGAATGAGACAATAGTGGATTATTGAGATGGCATCCCTACCGTTGGATGCAAGTATAGAATGGGAGACTTATGAGATTAGGGTTTAGTTGAAAACATACTGTTCATCTCTCTCTTCAAATCTGTGCCTTGTTTACTCTTTACAATTTCTTTGTATTTTGGTATATTAGAGTCTTAGATTGTGTGAAAAGGAGGTGATAATAACACATGTTGTATAAAAAGATGAGAACTTGTTTTTCTGAAGAAGTTTAAGTGCATCAGAGTCATATCTGCTCTATGAGCAGCTCCAACAGCCATTAGCCAGGTGAACTCTGGGCCTAACTAGTTTGGGGCAACAAATCTGGTGTTCTTGTTGTGTGTGTTTTACATATGTGATTAATAATTTTATTTTGCTTATAAACCTATTATTGATATCAGAGCTCTTAGGGTTTCAGTTTGAGGATCCTAATACACGGGTTTTCTTGATCTGAATCTATGTTGGCGAAGGTCTGGATCTCTGAGTGAGAACTTTTCTGTGGTGATTCTTTGTTTATAAGGGTTTCGAAAACTTGAGCGTTGATTGCGAGGTACTATACAAAGAGGATTAACCGAGATTTTTAGGGCAAAAAAACAAAAACCCTAAAGAAAAATTGCCCATCTCCCTTAGAGCGAAAAACATAAGCCTTAAGGGTCAATTCTTGGAGGTTCTGTAATATGAAGATTCTTGGACTCCTTTTTTACAAACAGCTGATTGTTCACTCCATGATTTCTAATCCTTAAGTTTTTGAGTGAAAGATTCACATTCTTGATGTAATGTGTGATTCAAGTGACTTCATCTTTATTTACATAATTGATTAATGCTTATTCTGAGATTACAGCCAATTTTGTGTCTAAAATCACCCGTGGAAGTGCATATTGAAAATTTATAGAAACTTGCGCATTGCACTCACAAATTAAGCACAAAATTACCTGAGAATTTGATCCTCACCTCAAGGAATCCTGGTAAATATAGGCTGAAATTAGGGGTATAACACTTCATTTGTATGATTTGCACCCTCGCTTAACTTATCTGTTGATTGGGTTATGGATCTTATATCCAACATTAATTGATCTTTATTGTCTGCTCTGTGTTATATATGATATGAGACATTAATTTGAATTACTAAATTAAAATCTATCCTAAATCTTTGGTTGATTTTTTCCTTTATAATGAACATGGTAAGTTTTCATTGGGTCTCTTTTACGTAAACATCTTGATATTTGGCAGTGAAAGAGGCGTGTTAGTACAACAAGAAGTAGCTAAGGCTATAGGTGAAAAATTCATAGCCACCATGACCGAGGACCAAAAGATGTGTTGGATTGTGATGCCATTATTGATATTTGCATTTCAACCATGGGGCAATGATGAAACGGGCTTGGCCCATTTGCTAGAATAATTGTCCATTGCCCAATAACACAAGAAATTGGCCCAATACCAATCCCATTAAATCGACAAGTGTGCTGCTTTGGACCATTGATTTTGGGCTGCGGTGGTAGCCTTGTGTATATAAAAGGGCTTGGACTGTCATTTTGGAGGAAGAATTCATTCTGCTGTGTTTCTATTTGAAGCTTGTGAGTCCCTACGACTTCATCTTTTTCATTTCCTCTTTTCTGATTCTGTGTGTAGTCCAAAACTTCTGATTTTTGTACTTAGATCTTTGTGATTTAACTCTTAGTGAGTTTTCGGTTGAGGGTTTGGAGGTGTTTGATTAGCTATTTGATCTTGGTCCATTGTAGTAGCTGCTGTGTTGGTTTTATATAGGGTTTGAGTCTTTATGGGGGTTTCTTGTACAGAAAGGTATTGATTTTGAGCCCTATGATTTTGATATACAACTTTGGTGTTTTGAAATCTTGGTTTATTCTTGGTGAATCTATTTTCTGCTTCCGTTGTGTTTGAGCTCTACAAATGGTATCAGAGCTTCGTGAGTATAAAAGGAATCTTCGATTGAGTTATTGTCCCTGGAAAATTAATTTTCAGTTGACATACTTGGATCGATCGGGAACTCGTGAAACCCTAGATTTCGAATTTCGGTTTATTCTACTAATCTTGTTTCTGTTTGTGTTCTTGTGAGGAACCTGGTTCTTGGTGAACGAATTTGGAGATTGGGCTGCAAGCTAGGTGTTCTGCAGAGTCTCCAGTTTTTCTTCTTGGTGTTGGTTCTTCAAACCAGCTTGGTGACACTTTCTAAACCCTATTCTTTGATTATTCTGCTATCCTTTGATTTGAGTACTCTTAATTTTTCCCATGTTTCCCCTGTTATCTTCATTTCCTGGTGTTTAGAATTGAGCCTTATCCTGGGTCATGAACCTCATGGAATCCTGGTGAATTCTAACATCAAAAATTGTTGGAATTCTAGATATTAATCTGTTTAATATACTGTATCATAATTCTTTGTGAATTACTGTGATTGTTGGCTAGTTTAATATCGCTGATGATTATGTTTCTTCACTATGGATATTAAACTGTTTAAAATCACTGTAAATTGTTCACTGTGTTAATTAGTCTACTGTTTGGGAATTGATATTTCACTTCTATTTTTTGTATTGCACTGAGGCCTTGTGTGATATTCTATTGGTTTTTGAAATATATGTTTTTTCCCTTTATGTTAAATTGAGACCTCAAATCTTTTTCTTTTGTTTATTAAAAATTTTCAAGTGACAATTACAACGTTTGAAATTAGAGTTTTTAATGGAAAATAGGATTTTTCCCATTTTGCAGCAAAAAATGAAAGGGGTCTTAGTTTAACAAAAAGTCTCTAAAGCTATAACTGGTGATTTCCTGCTACTATGACTGATGATCAGAAACTTAAATCTGATGAACTTGCTTATACCTCTATAATTCTTCATTTGTCTGATCAAGTATTGAGAAAAATTGGTAAACTTGATAATGCTAAGGCTTTGTGGGACAAATTAGAAGAACAATATATGTCTAAGAGTCTGCCTAATAAACTCTTTCTTTTAGAAATGTCTTTAACTTTAAGATTGATATGTCTAAAGACTTAGATGATAATCTTGATACTTTTAATAAATTAGTTCAAGATATTACTAATGTTGGGGATAAAGTTTCTGAAGAATATAAAGTTGTTATTCTTTTGAATGCTATACTTGATGTATATAAGGATAGTGATTAATTCTTTATAAAGTAAGGAATTAGAGCTTAAGGTTGATAGGACTGAAAAGGGATTTGAGAGTTTATTTGTGAGAGAGAGACATATGTCTATGCAAGTCAATGGTCAGAGTCATCAAGAGAATAATAATAATAATAATAATTCGAAGAAGAAGGGGAAATGGAGATTTAGATCAAAGTCTGGGAGTGGAAATAGGAAGTGCTATGGGTGTGGGAAGTTAGGACATTTTATAAAAGAACTGTTATAAGAAGAAGAATGAATAGAGAGAAATGAGAGTTGATGAGGAGAATGTAGTTGAACCCCTAGATTAGAGGACTGTTGATGTGTATGTGATGACAGAACTCACGTCTGATTTGAATACTGCCAATTATGTAGATAACAGTGAACAAAATAGTGAATGGATTATGGATTCAGGATGTACTTTCCATACGACCTCTAGAAGACCTTGGTTAGAAAATTTTAAGAATTTTGATGGTGGTGAGGTGGTTATGGGTAACGATGTAGCTTATAGTATTAAATGAATTGGTAGTGTGAATTTGAAATTCGACAATAGATATACCTTTACAATAGAAAGAGTAATGTATGTTCCTGATTTGAATATGAACTTGATTTCTACGAGTAATCTAGATGACATAGGCCTACAAGGTCAGATTGGATATGGTTATTTGAAAGTAATTAAGGGTTCCTTAGTTATTTTCAAAGGTACCAAGAGGAATGGTATATATGTCAGTAGAGCTAGCATAGTTCAGAGTCACTCTTCTGAGTCCTCTAGTACTGAGATTGATACTACCCTGAAGTGGCATAATAGGCTTGCACATGTGAGTGAAAAGGGCCTGCATATTTTGAATAAGAAAGGGGCATTTGGTAAGGATGTGATTTCTAAGATTCTTTTCTATGAGTATTGTATCTTAGGAAAACAACATAGGATTCATTTTAATACCGGACAACATAAGACTGCATCTATCCTTGAGTATATTTATTCTGACATGTGGTCCCCATCGTCTACTACCACTCAAGGTGGCAATAAATATTTTTTATCACCGATTGATGATTTTTAGAAAAGTTTGAATCTATCTTTTGAAACAAAAATCAGATACTTTTGACAAGCTTAAAAATTGGAAAACTTTAATTGAAAATCAAATGGATAAAAAGATCAAAGTTTTAAGAACAGACAATGATCTGAAATTTTGTAATTCTGAATTTGATCAACTTTGTAGAGATGATAGGATCCTCAGGCATAAAACTGTTCCTTATACTCCTCAACATAATGGAGTTGCTGAAAGAATGAATATGACTATATTGGATAAGGTTAGATGCATGATGATTAGTTTAGGTGTTCCTAAAGTTCTTTGGGAGTGAGGCTGTTATGACAGTTGTGTATATTGTGAATAGAATTCCTTCTAGTACTTTAGATGGTAAGACACCTGAAGAGATATGGTCAGAAAAATTGTCTAATTATATTGTGTGATGCATATTCTCACATCTCGGCAAGTTGGAGCATAGATCTTAGAATGTGTCTTCATGGGATATCCCGAAACAGTTAAAGGATACAGACTTTGGGTTATAGATGGGAAATGTTTTAAAATGATAATCAGTAGGAATGTAACTTTTAATGAAGCTGATATACCTTATTTGAGTAAGAAAGTTTCTAGTGATGTTCCTGAGAGTGAAAAGGATGAGGAGACTAGGATGCAGGTGAAATTATGTTACCCTCTTGAACTTGTTAGGGTAGAACAAGTTGAGAATGAAGTTGGTAAGGAGAGTGATGGTGTTACTGGTTTACAGGTACCTATTGAAGGTAGTGAAATGACTTAGTAAATGAATTAGTTAATCCTTTGAGTGACTATGAACTTGCTCATGATAGAACTAGGAGAAAGATTAGAGAACCTGTTAGGATGAGTGATTATCAATCATTTGTTGTTTTGTTATATCAAGACTTAGCTTTTAAGGAGTCTAAATCTTATGAGGAGGCTTTAAGTTGTCAACACGCTAATGAGTGGCTAGGTGTTATGGAAGAAAAAATGAAGTCCTTAGTGAAGAATAATACTTGAAAGTTAGTTCCTAAACTCGAGAATAAGTCTTTAGTAGACTATAAGTGGGTTTATTGTATTAAGAAGGGTAGTTCTACTTCTTCTAAGCAGCCTCTTAGGTTTAAAGCTAGACTTGCTGCAAAAGGTTTACACAAAAATCTGGTATTGATTACATTAAAATTTTCTCTCATGTTGTTAAATATACCACTATAAGAGTCATGTTTATTTTGGTTGTTCAATATGATTTAGAACTTAAACAAATGGATGTTAAAACTGCCTTCTTGCATGGTGACTTGGATGAAACGATTTATTTGGTTCAACCTCAAGGTTTTATTGATTCTAAATGGCCTAATTATGTTTCTCTTTTAAATAGATCTTTGTATCGTTTGAAACAATCACCTAGGCAATGATGTATAAGATTTGACAATTATGTGTCATCTATTAATTTTATGAGAAGTGTCTTTGATCATTGTCTTTATTTTAAAAGAAATTATACGAATGATGTGATTGTTTATCTTCTTTTATATGTTGATGATATATTGTTGATTGGACATAAAATGAGTGATATAAATGACATTAAAAAGGCTTTAAGTGCTGAATTTGAAATGGAAGACTTAGGACATGTTAGGAGAATCTTAGGAATGGATATTAAAAGAAATAGATCACAACAATCTCTTCTTTTAACTTAATCTGATTACATGAAAAATGTGTTATCTAAGTTTGCTATGCATGATTCTAAGCCTGTTATTTTGCCTCTTGCTTGATATTTTAAGTTGAGTAAAGAACAATGTCCACAAGATGAATATGATATCAAATACATGCAAAATTACCTTATGCTAATGATGTTGGATCTGTTTTGTATCCTATGGTGTGTATTGATGTTGCACATGCTATTAGCATTTTGAGTAGGTTCATGGCAAACCCCGATCCTAAACATTGGATTGCTTTAAAATGATTTTTAAGATACTTAAAAAATTCTGCAGATTTAGGTTTGCATTTTAAATTTTGTAAAGAGGGAGTTGTGTTAAAAGGATATGTGGATTCTGATTATGCTAGTAATAAGGATAATAGAAAATCAATAACTGCATATGTGTTTACTTTGTGTGGAACTTGCATAAGTTGGAAGTCTTAATTGTAGTCTATTGCTGCCTTATCTACTACAGAAGCTGGGCATGTAGTTGCTACTGAAGCTATTAAAGAGTTTTTGTAGCTTAAAGGCTTGTTGAGTGAACTAAATGAATTGCATAATCCTGTTGTGGTTTATTATGATACTCAAAGTGCTATTCATTTATGTAAAAACCCAATTTTTATGATAGGACTAAACATATAGATGTTATGATGCATTTCATTAGAGATATAGTTCAAAAAGAGTCCATATTGCTTGAAAAAATCCCTACACAATTTAATCTCGCTGATATGGGAACAAATGTACTTCCTTTTACCAAATTTAAATCATGTTTACAAATTCTAAGAATTGATACTGGTTGAATTTGTGTTTTGTGCAGGTGTTGGCGTTCTTGGTGTTGGTGTTGATAAACACTAATATGTTTAGTTGTGTACAGCATTGGCATCAAGGGAGAGATTTGTTGGATTGTGATGCCATTATTGATATTTGCATTTCAACCATGGGGCAATGATGAAACGGGCTCGGCCAATTTGCTGGAATAATTGACCATTACCCAATAACACAAGAAATTAGCCCAATACCAATCCTATTAAATTGACAAGTGTGCTGCTCTGGACCATTGATTTTGGGCTGGATCAACGGTGATAGCCTTGTGTATATAAAGGGGCTTGGACAGTCATTTTGGAGGAGGAATTCATTCAGCTGTGTTTCTATTCGAAGCTTTTAGGACTTTGTACTTCGTCACTTTCATTCCCTCTTTTCTGATTTTGTGTGTAGTCCAAAACTTCTGGTTTTTGTACTTAGATCTTTGTGATTTAACTCTTAGTGAGTCTTCGGTTGAGGGTTGGGATGTGTTTGATCAGCTATTTGATCTTGGTCCATTGTAGTAGCTGCTGCGTCGGTTTTATATAGGGTTTGAGTCTTTGTGGCGATTTCTTGTACAGAAGGGTACAATGTTTTGATTCTGAGCCCTATGATTTTGATATACAACTTGGTGTTGTGAAATCTTGGTTTATTCTTGGTGAATCTACTTTCTGCTTCCGTTGTGTTTGAGCTCTACAAGATGAATTGACATACACCACCATAGTTGTGAATATGTCTGATTTTTATGTTGAGAAAGGTGGAAAAATTGAGAACCACTAAAGAACCGTGGGACACTCTACAAAAACATTATATGAAAAATCCCTCCCCAATAAACTGTTCTTACTTGAAAGATTCTTCATTTTAAAATAGATTTTTCAAAAGATCTAGATGATAATCTAAACGTTATTAATAAATTGGTTCAAGATATAGCCAACTGTGGTGAAAAGATATTTGAAGAATATAACTCTGTTATTATGCTAATTTCAAGCGTTGAAATTTATAAATATGTAAAGACTTCCATTAAGTATGTAAAGATGATTTCGCCCATCAAATAGTCATTAACTCACTTAAGGGTAAAAAGCAAGAATCATAGGATATAGAACAAGATTCAAGTAATGCTAAAACTATGTTAGTAAGAGGCAGGTCTCAACATAGGAAAAATCACTGTCAAGAACAAAACTCAAAGAATTCAGGGAATAATAATAACAAAATAAATAAATAAATAAATAAAAATAAAAAAAATAAGGAAAGATCCAGATCCGAATTCATGGCAAAGGGAAAAACATGGTTGTGGAAAAATGGCACATTTTATAAAAGTTTGTTACAAACATAAAACGAACAAAAGGGAAAACATGAGGAAATGTAGCATCTTCATCAAATGGAAATTTTAGTGAGGTCATGTGGCCATGGAAACAACTGTTGATATTGGAATTGTGAACTTAGGCTTTGAAAATGGAAAATACCATGAATGTCTACATTGAGGTTGCACTTTCCACATGATCCCCCAAAGGAGATTATTTTATGAATTATTAAAAAATCAATGTTGGAAAATTGTAATAGGCAACAATATGCCCTTTTGACACTAAAGAAGTAGGCGATGTAGTCCTAACATTTGAAAATGGACACATCCATACTTTGTGAAAGTGCCATACTTGTCTATAAACCTGTTTTCTATTGGTTTTCTAGAAGATGAGGGATTTACACATGCTTAAAATCATCAAAGGGTCACTCGTTTCCCTTAAAGGAGACGAGATTTGGCCTTTATATGGCCAGCCACTACGGAAAAAGGGTGATGATACTCTCAAATGGCACAATAACTTAGTTCATATGAGTGATCTCTACAATGTACCTTGAAGAAGGTTTAGTTAGGTTGGTAGACTTACTCGGTTTCATATTGTAATTTTTTAAGGCGAGTTAAATTCCCCACATCTTCTTGTATTATTTTTGCTCCTCTATAAAATGGGGTAGAGATCTTGTAAGTCTCTTGCTTATGAATAGGAGGAGCATCATACCTGAGTATGCACAAGTGTCATTTACCAATAAAAAATGTAAAAGAGTTGAAGGAAATGAGAATGAAAGACCATAAGGCATTAACTTCTATTTATTTAGCAATAAATCTAGAGATTATTGAAAAAAAATTGTCAGATGCTATGACGGTAAAACAAACATGAGACATATTGGAACTTGCTACAAGGTGGAATCAAGAAGATGCTCGATGATGCAATTAAAAAGGCAACAATTGGAACTGAAAATGAAAAAACATAAGCTGTTTGAAAAAGAGAAGAAGATGAAATTAATCACTTGGAATAGAGGGTAGACGAGCTTATAAACAACATGGAGGAAAACTGAGAAATTGGAGTAGATGTTGACATAGAAAAGAGACGTTTTCAAGGATAAACAGAGAGATTGAAGCAAAGTGTGAAGTTGTGAAGGAAAAATAGACCTCCACAAAAGAGGCGAAGAACAATGTAAATTTCTAGAGAAGTAAGAAAGAAAGTTTGCTGATTCTAAAGTAGAGCTTAAGAAGACAATGGTTGAAATTAGTCATCGGAATAGCAGTTTCGTAAGGAAGTTAAAAGCTTTAGAATTACCGAGACAGAGAGGATGGAGATCTCCACTTATAAATAGAGTCGAAACATGAGAAAGAAACGTGCATACAGTAAAAGGATTTGTTATTCGAGAATGATGAATATTTTGGAACAAAATAGAAACAAATTTGACGAATAACTTGAATCCCAAATAAAAAGACATTTGAGCTTACCAGAAAAAAGCAACATTTCGAATAACGAAACCAGATGGTCGGAAAAGTGGAGTTCCTTGAAGAAAAAAAAGACGCTGAATGGAGATAAACTTGCTACTAAGTTTGAGAAATATTTGCAGGTGAGAAGGGGAGCATTTAAGAATCAAAGAGAAAAAGAACACAGTAACATCAGTTACATGAAAGCATCTGTTTGAACGACATAGAAGAAATGATGTTTAAGAGACTTGTTGTGGAAGGCCACAAACATTAAAGTGTAAGGTCATAAGTGTCTATAGGGTAAAATCAATTTTTGACGGAATATAAAAAATATATGTTAGAATGGTAGCCTTAGAATATGACCTTATTCGAAATGAATACATTTGTCTCATAGACTCTATGGGGATGGTAAGAAGAGAGACATTTTACTCAAGAAATTGTCTCGCCTAAACTTATTTGGAGATGTTCAATTTATTATTGCAATGGCAAGAGGAAATGGAAAGTTCATCAAATTCATGTGAAGCCATCATTTCAGAAAAAAAATTATTTACCTTTGAATCTAAGAAGGAAATTAGCCTAGAAAAGGACACAATAGATTCATCAATGTTGGTACACAATAATTATTTACCTTTGAATCTAAGAAATAAATTAACATAGACAAGGACACAATATATTCATCAATGTTGGTACACAATAATTATTTTAACTTTGAATTTAAGAGAAGGTTCGTGAATTTAGGACTCTACGCGCACATGTTAAAATGCACCTACTTCAAATATAAATAGGAGTCTAAGAAAAATGTACGAGAAACAGTGAAACAATTGCTTCTAGCAATTGTAAACAAACAACAAAGTAAAGAAAGACATTGCTCAAGAGCAATCTTTTTCTCTATTAAATTCTAAGAGTTTGAATTCTTGATTTTTATTGCAAGTTCATTACGCTTCTACACGCACTACTTGTGAATAAGAATTTCTTTAGGTTTTGTCAAGAAAAGCCTCAAGTAATCATCATTCATTCCTTTAGTTTATCATCTATAGTACCCATTTTTTATCCTACCTATTGAAGTATATTTCACACCTCTATCTCAACGTTTTTAGTCTTTCTTAAATTTTATCATTATATAAACAAACACCAGACTATAAAGCATTACTAGTCTAATATCTCTTCGATTGATTTTCCTTTGTAACTTATATATATCTTCCAATCACAAGCACGAGTAGCAAATTGAGAAAAAATACATAAAACTTAAGTGTTAAACATAAAGTAAACTAATCATATTATGTTTACTTAAAAATAAAGTAGTTTTTCTAGACTGTTGATCAATAGTTCAAGTGGTGGTAATTAAGTGATATGCAATCTTAAATGTATTGAAGTTAGAGAACCATCTTGAATAACCTATGGGACTTAGTTATTTTTAAATGAAAATGACACAAAGGGTATATCACTAAATGCTTTCGTTTTTTTGTAACAAAGTAGCCTAATTTCATTTGAATACTTGAATTATACAAATGAATCATGATGCTCAAATAACTAATAAGAGAAGAGGTCAATTAACAACAATCTAATTAATTAGCAATGTGTTGGTGGCGTTGTTGTTAAAGTTTGACCCAAATTCGATTGGGTATTTACATTGTTGGATTGAGCTTTGAAGAAGTTAAAATATGGATCGAGAAGGACAAAACACTACATTGTCACTAGCATAACAAATTAGACAAGTTAGAAACACAATATTCATTGTATTCTTTTTCCATATTAGATTGACTCCATTCCTCTGTCAAGTTCTTGTATTGTGATTGCTAATTCATATTGTGTCATATAATCTTGTTTCTTCTATTCCTAACAAGTGGTATAAGACCTTAAGGTTTGATTTGTTCCAGGTTTTGTTCTTAATGACAGTCATGAAGTATGATATTTCGCTTTTGGATCGCAACACTAGATTTTCATTGTGGTAGGTGAAGATGCGAGCAATGCTCGCTTAGGTGAATTTGGATGATGCATTGTTGTGATTTGACAAAGTGTCCACAACTTGGACGCCGTAAGAGAAACAATGAAGGGACTGAAAGGTTCTTTCACAAATGCATATTTCATCTTTCGAATAATATTTTTCAAGATGGTTTGAAGGGAAAAACCGCAGTTGCGTCATGGTGTGCTTGACTAAGAGTCTAACTAGCAAATTACACATGAAACAACGTTTGTATTCTCATCGTATGACAAAAGGTATATCCTTAAAAAATCACCTTACTGTCTTTAAAGAAATTATCACTGATTTGGAAACCTTATAGGTTAATTATGATGAAGAGGATTTGGAGTTGATTTTCTTTTGTTCATTACCCGCTTCATATATATCATTTAGAGATACGATATTATATAGTTATGATACTTTCACTGTTGAAGAAGTATACGATGCTTTATTTTCAAAGAAGATGAAGCATCTTGTTACATCTGAGACTTAAGGAGAAGGTTTTGTTGTTCATGATGGTTGTGAGCTCGACAAATTGAAGTCTAATTTTAATAATCAGATTTGTAACTATTGTAAGAGAAGGAACGCATTAAGAAGGATTGCAACAAGTTGTAGAATAAAGAAAAACTGGCTGCAAATCATAACGAAAAACAACAAAATACTTTAGGCTAAGTAAATATTGCAGGGAACATTTTGAATGATGGAGAATTTTTTATTATTTCTGATGGTGATTTCAAACCCGATGAGGATTGAATTCTTGATACAACTTGTGCTTTTCATATGTGTCCAAATCGATATTTGTTTTCAAAATATGAAGAAGTTTCGAATTGTAGTTATAGCCAACGACGCATCCTATAAGATTTATGGTATTTGAATGGCAAGACTTAAGATGTTGAATGGGATGGTTAAAACAGTTGATGAGGTGAGACACGTTCAAAATTTGAGGAAAATCTTATCTCCTTGAATACTTTTGATTCAAATGGTACAAGTTCATGATAAAAATGGAGCTATGAAGGTTTGAAAATGTGTCTGTGTTGTGTTGGAGGGGCAGTGAAAGTCCCAATTTATGTCTTGGAAGGTTGTGCAAAATTTTTGAAAATCAGTCAGCAGATGTTTAGTATTTTGGTGGATATTTAGTTTGGAATAGTACTATTGGAATTTGGTCCATGGTCCATGTTGAAAAAAAAATATTCGAGTTTAGAGATTATGGATAATGTCGCTTTACTACCCCCCACCAGTGATGTCGTCGTATTCAATTACTAGAGACATACCTAGAAGAAATATTAGGCCTCTACATAGGTACAGAAGCTGATTTAGTTGGTATTCTTTAAGTGTAGTTGAATTTGTTGAGTCTAGCGAAGAACCTTTTACAAAAGTATTTTGTGGTGTTGATTCTGTTTCAGGACTTAGTTTTGCTCTGTTTGGTGATTTTTGGTTTATTTTGTGATTTTGTTGTTTGTGTTGATAATTCGAACAAATTTTGGGAACCTGAGTTAATTCTGTTGAGCAGTGTTCGGATTCAGTTATCATAGTTGGATTTTATGGAAGATGTGGAGAGTTTTGTTCGTTGGAGAATTGGCTGAAGTTCTTGTTGAAGAACTTGTGAAATTTGTCTTCAGGTGGAGAATTTTTTTTAAGTTTGATTCATTGCATGGAATTTGGTTCGAAATGAAGATTTGTTAAAGTTTCATCTAAATTTGGTTGGGTATTTGTGGATTTTTTGGATTGAGCTTTGAGGATGTCAAAATATGGACCAAGAAGGAAAAGATGCTGCATTGTCGCTAGCTAACTGCTCGAGTGATGGGACGAAATTCTCAGTAGAGAGCTATAGCCTACTGGCGCTCAAGCGGCGTACTTGCTGCTCTTGTTCGGCTTAAAATTGTTTTTTTTTTATTCCACTCAATTTTTTTATGTTATTTTTATCTTTAGGACTATTAGGGTTTAATATGTACCCTTATGTATGGTTGGCTCTTTTTCATACAAGTTTGATATATTAGAAACACAATATTGATTGTATTATTCTTCATATTATATTGAATTCTCAATTCATCTGCCAAATTCTTCTTATGTTGTGATTGTTACTTCATATTATACCATATAATCTCGTTTCTTCCATTTTTAACAAGTGGTATCAACACAAATAATTCGTGTTTGAATTTTGAAAGTTGTTATTAAAGAAATAGATGCTATGTAATGTTGTTGTCTAAGAAGCACATATACGGAGTAATTTGGATACGTCGATACGATTTTATTTTAAAAAAATTAGGATACAAGGATATGTGTTAAGAAGTTATAAAAATCCAACATAATTCATCATTCGATTGAGAAGAATATATGTTTTATTGTTTTAAGTTTAAAACTGTTTTATCTTTCTAAAATTAAGGAAACTTTATTAGTTTGTGTATAGAATATTTTATTGTGTGGATATGTGATGGGGAAGGGTATTGTAGCAACAATTTAAAATTTTAAAAGATGGCAAACATGGGCTTTGTTGAATATAATTAAAAATGTTGCATTTGGTTTTGAAGGAACAAATGTGATTCAGCACTTGGCTTATATCCACTTATGTCCATGGTTAAGGCAAGAGAACCTTCACTAAATAAAAGGAATGAATACAAAAAAAAGCACTGCATGCTAAAACTCAAATGCGCCAAAAAAAATTGATATTACGAGATAACTAAAGAATCTTGCTATGGGTACATAACAATCTACATAAAGGTTAACATAATGGCCAAATGGCAGCTTTCCATAGTGTGGGCCAGGTGCCTCCCCCAATGGAAAGCTGCCATTTGGCCATTATGTTAAAGGTTATGTAGATTGTTATGTACCAATAGCAAAATTCATAACTAAAAGAGTATAAAATATTGAAGTAAAAAATCTCCAGAAAGTATGTATAGGGTGAGAAGTGAGAACACTGAATTCTTAAGTCTTATTCTCAAGATAATCCATTACTATCTCACAAATTGAGATACTTCAAAGAACAAAAAAGGGCTTCTATATATAGGAGAATAAAGAGGTCGGATCGTAGTCCATACAAGATGCGGATTCAAGCTAATTATGTTATTAATTAGTGGGACAAATAGACAAATTCCTAAACAACAAAGACATCGTATTCTATGTGGAATTGTACAATCAACAATATGAATTTGACATGTTGCATATTCTTCTTTTCTGTTAACCACTCTTGCAGGGATGCATGATCATACTTTTAAACCTCGAATCTGATTACCTTAGATCTTTGGATTAAATTACCTACAAAGTTTTGAAGTAATAATATTTTTTTTAGTTGATAAAAGATCTAATTCATCTCATTTAAACTCAGCACCCAGCAAGGATGCTCTCACAGAAATGTTAAGCAAGAATCTGCTGTTCTTAAAAATCATTTGACTCAAGCTATAAATTTCCTCCTTTTTGCAACAGTAAAAGAAACAAATTTCTGGTACTGTAGATCTTAATTCCTTATTTTATAGACAAAACCATGATTAAGGTAAGGGGACAAAAAGAAGGAAGAAGAAGAAGAATGCATGCCATTGTTTAAGATTATCATTCGAACTCCCAAGACTATTGAATTTTTTTTTTTTTTTTTGAACATGTAAAAAAGGCAAAGCATTGTGACAAAAAAATGAATAATTGTGATGTCCCACAAAATCTGATGCACACTGGAAACAATCTAGTAAAGATGCAAAGCACGAATTCAAAAATTTAACGAAAATTTCTAAAATGCCCTCACAAAGATCGTATACAATAAAAAAAATTAATTAAATAAGCATTCTTTTTTTTTTTCGGTACATCTGAGAGATTTTCACAATGATTAGAGGAGGATTAAATATTGAGAATGAAAGCCCACAAACGGACGCATGCATGAATAAAATACGAAAAGTCGATTAATTAATAAAATTTTTGAAGTTTAATTTAGTTTTTATTAAATATTTGTTTGTACTAGGATATATACATAACATGCAAATGTGTCTACTACCTTAAATTCAAATGGCAATCTAAGGGAGATCTTGCATAATGAGAATGTTTCCCGTTTATGTTGAATAAAATAAAATGACAATCTTCGTGGGGGCGAAAGATCTTTCAAGAATCCCGAAAGATGACCCATAAAACTAGAAGTTGACATGAAATAGAGTACTAAATTGGGATCATCTTACAGCAGACAAATTGTTCCATGATGGAAAACTTGAAAAAATGAGGATAAGATTCTACCTGATGTCAGAGGAAAATCCGTCATTTTCGTGGGGTTAAAGATCGTCACTGTTTATCATACTTGGAACATTAAAAATATTCTAAGAATAAATTTTCGATTAGTAGATTAGTTTGAGTATGTACAAAATTCGAAAAAGGACACTGCAGATTTAATTTAGTTTTTGTTTGTCGTGTATTTCTTCTAGGGTTCATAATTCCATCATCGATGAAGGAATATGGTGATGGTAGGTTGATAGCTTACGTATTGTCACATTTATGTCATAAATCCTAGTACATTTTGTTCGAGGGGCGGATCAGAATTGAGTGGCCAAATGGGATTTATATAACCGATTTGTTTACCTTTGATTGTATGCATTCCTTCTAGGGTTTATACTGAAGGGAAAATATTTATCCAGAACGACAATATGTACATGTATTCACCAATATATGATTCTCCAGTGTGACTGATGCAATTGAATTGGGCAAGAAGAAAAATGAAGTCCAAGTAATTCAAGCAGTACTATATAAAAATAAATGTATTTTAAAGCAAGAAATTAATTACCAATTTTTGATCCATAGATTGAATCAAGAAAATGGCATGGAAGAAGTGGAATCATCATCTGTCTGGCCTGGGCTAGCCTTCTTCTTCTTCTTTTTGTGAGGGATTCCTCTTGCCTTAGCTTGACACTCCTTTACTTCCCTCAGATAAACCCTTATTGCTCCACTGGCAAATGGATTAGTCTCCTGTGATCCCCCGTTCTCCTCATAGGCGGCGCGTAGCCTGCCAATAAGTGCATCGAGGCTACCCCAAGCCTGCCTCAGTGGGCAAGTACACGGTGCCGGTGGCTCCGGCTGCCCATAAAAGATGCAGCCCTGCAAATGAACTTTAGTCTTCCCAAACTGATCAAGATATCTAAGAAATTCAAGAACATGGTTGCTATTGCAATAAGGGAGTGGAACTGGTGGCCTCTGGTTCTTCAAGAACTGCCCAAAGGTGTTCCAATCCCTTCTTTTCTGAGACTCATAGCGGCTGGGAGTGGTCGGTATCGGCGGATCACCACCGGAGCCGCCACCGGGGGATCTTGATGACCCCTCTGCCAAGCCTTTCCCTCTCTCCATAGTTAATCAAGCACTATAAGTTTTTTTCTGCCTATGTTCCTATATAAGGTGAAACCAGCAGGTGATGGTTAAAGGAACAGCACGGAAAAATGGGGGTTGGGCTGGGATAGGGTAGGGTAGGGTAGGGTTAGGGGAGATGATTTCACATCAGAGACCCTATTGAGTTGACATGCAATGGACCACAACGAGTTTCTTTATTAGCCCCGCTTAGATTCCCATTCCATATAAAATCATCCAATTTAAATTTATTTTTAATAACACATTATTCAAATAAAATAATTTTACATGCAAATTTAGAATTTTTTCACTTTTTAATTATACATTCTTTGAAAAATCTCTATTATAAAATCTATTCTTCAAAAAAGTGTACATTATTATACTTACACACCTTGTTATACAACCCTCTCACATGTGTGTGAGCCCTGGATCCCACACACATGTGAGAGGGTTGTGTACCAAGTGTATACAAGCAGTATTTTTGTAAAAAAATAGGGCTCAAACACATCCTTAGTAATATTTTACTCTTTTTTTTGGTTTTATTTTCACCATTGCTACTAACCATACGCAAAGTCAATATGTTACAATTATTGAGATGGGTTCCTTCATTATCTCCCCCACTAAATGTACTAAACTGACCTAAAGAAAACATTATTTACAACTTGTCAAAATAGAGATTAAAATCAATTTTTTAGAGTTATTTTTAAGAATTTCTTGTTCATAAGAGTGATGCAAATAGAGGAGTGAATGAAGGGACCAACCTTCAAATTCTGCAAGTAAGACTTAGTTTTTTGTTGTTCATTATGCATCGTCTCCGTTCGAGAATTGTTTTCGCAACATTATTACCAAATTCATTTAACACTTGAGTACTATTAAAATAAAAATGATTATTGCATTCAACACGTGGTTCTTGTAATTAACAGGAAAAAGTCATTAATCTTTAAGTTTAACATAACCCTAAGCAGCTACATTTCTAGGCATATATCAAATGGATGCCAGATGGAAAAACTATGATCCATAAAGAATTCGTGAAAGAATTTTGTAAACACTAAAAATAGCGGGACATATTCCATATGAATAATACTATTCATCCCCCTATGGGGCTGAAACCCCAGTTTATGTAGATCTAAATGATAAATTAAGTGAAAGGTGAAATTAAATTACTTATTTAATTTCACATATCATTTAATGCCACATTAACGCTATCTAGACTGAGGTTGTAACCCCAGTGGGACTAAATGGCATTACTCATTCCATATTCGGTAATCATCGTTATCAGTTATCAATTTAGGGCAAGTTTCTCTGCAATAAAACTCAAGAAATATACATACACACATCATTCATTTTGATTGGGCTAACAGTAGGGATAACGCCAATCTATAAATATACATCTGATACACATTATTCATTTTGAGTTGCTGTTTCATTGCCCCGCTCGGGTAATGA
The DNA here is from genome assembly GCA_035079005.1 of Fraxinus americana. Classification (NCBI taxonomy): domain Eukaryota; kingdom Viridiplantae; phylum Streptophyta; class Magnoliopsida; order Lamiales; family Oleaceae; genus Fraxinus; species Fraxinus americana. The sequence continues at coordinate 1,044,903 of CM068707.1, read as the reverse complement.
AGTAGCTCATAAGCTAGCTACATTGCCAATAAGATTTATACACATTTTGATATTTCCTATTGCTTTTCTTCACGGCTGTCATTTTCAGATGGAACTGGAATATTTTTTATAGTACCTTGAATATTATGGGATCTGAGAAAGCTTGTCATACAATCGAGAGCAGTATGTCTCCAGAATTCAGACCTCATGTAGGATTTTTGGAAGCAGGATTTGATATTTGGAGTGTGTTTGGGACACATTTTTTTTGAAAGAATGTATTATTGAATAGTAAATTGATGGAGAATGTGTGGTTAAAAGTGAAGGAAAAGTTATTGATGTGATGGAAAATATTATTTTATTGAAGAATGTGTGGTTGAAAATGAGTAAAAGAATGAGAATGAAAAAAATAATGTGTACCAAACAGGGCTTTGATTGTGGATGAAGGTTCTATATATTCAGAATTTTGTCACATGCACATTAAGATTTATATAATAGATTACATAATATCAAACGACACTCTACCATTTGTCAGTTTAAAACACAATCAACTTTTTCATCCAATATTTTCCCTCCACATCATAATATGTAATCTATTATGTACATTTTTTATATAAAAATAGCAAAATCGATATATTAAATGAGATTAAAAGTATTCTTGAAATGATTAATTTAGCCTATACCTAAGATGAAAATATTTATATAAAGGGGAATTTACAAAAAATGGTCAATATTTTAAAACACAATCAACTTTTTCATTCAATATTTTCCCTCCACATCATAATATGTAATCTATTATGTACATTTTTTATATAAAAATAGCAAAATCGATATATTAAATGAGATTAAAAGTATTCTTGAAATGATTAATTTAGCCTATACCTAAGATGAAATTATTAATATAAAGGGGAATTTACAAAAAATGGTCAATCCCATGCTTGTCAATTGAAAATTGTCTAATTTTGATAACTCTTGCAAAAATGGCCAAAATTGGTATCAAATTGTCTATTATACTCTCAATGAAAAATGAAGCATTTTTTTTCCCAATTTGTCACGAATTTCGAAAAGAACAAGCAGCTTCAATGAGATGTTACATTAATGCTAGCGAATACATAATGGATTCACTTGCTTTTATTATCTGTTAGGTATTGATCAAGAACTTCGGGGAAAAAATGAAGAAAATGAAGTAAAAAAGTCATTAACACTAAAAAATAATTATATGCTTCCAATTCATAAGAAAATCATATAATTTCATTTCGAAAAAATTAATCTTATCCAAATTTGCAGTTGATTATGGTTTCCACAATATTTGGTAGAAGGTAATTTTTCTTTGAAATCTTGTTTTTGTTGATAAGTTGTGTTTAATAGTTGTTATTTTTAACATTTCATGACATTCTCGACATTTTAAAAGCTGTTATCGACATTTGGATCATGTTTATTTTGACACTTAATACTTTAATTGTTTAGAACGAGATTTCGTTCTCAACATGAAAGTTATCTACATTTCATAATATTTTTGATATTTGAAGTGTATTTCTCGACATTTTATAAATGTTTTATTTAGCCATTTATAGGGAGAAGTATAGGTTATGTGTCAAGTCATTATTGATCAGTACAATTTTTAATTATATGAATAATTTTATCTTCGTTGTGGAATTTAAAATTGTTAAGGAGGGCATTTTGGTCCATATTATAATAAGATGGATATTAAGGAAACTTTGGACATTTTTTACAATTTCCTCTAATATAAATAGCGATGTTTGTTCGACTTTATTTATATATTTGCTATTACTCAACAATGAATATTCCTATTTATGGTAAGTTGTTATTACCTTTAGTACTTTCACTTTACCATTCTCTTTGGATGACGCAAGGGCAGCAGTTGAAGGATTTGAAAGTAAGATCTGTCTCTAAGACTTGTGGTTGAACCACCGAATCTCGAGAATCAGTGGACTTTAAGCAAAAAGATGATTAAAGGTGGATTTATTAACAATTCTAAATACATTAATAATTCAGATCTCGCAGTTTCTAGTATGACAAATGACAGGCTAATTAGGTATTTTTTCAAAGAAAAAAAAGTAGACTTAGGTGGGGATTGGACTTTACCTCCAAAACAGTCAACTTATAAAGAATCATAGAATAAAAATGGATATTAAATTTGAGTGTTTGAATCATATAATTTCGTGTGTGGTGCACTAAGTTAGGTATTTGATAGTACGATTAAGTAATTAATTAATCAAACTGATGTGTTAGCTCAAATCTGATATCGGTTGCTCTTTCACTACACTGTGACTCGCCATTATTGGCAAAGAATTAAAAAGCCTGGAGTATACGCTAAGTTGATGGACGGGACGGTTGACCAATCCCAAGGTCCCACATTATGGTGTTTACCTTACTTTTCAAGAATTTTAAATATATTTGGACATTCTTTTTTTCCATTTTAGATTTAGCACTTTTTTATTTTGATTCTTTGAAAATAAATTTTTTTACACTCATTTTTGGATAAATAATTTTTAAGTCGCTCAATAACTTTTTCTTACTTTTTAACTGCAAGTTAAGAAAATACTTCTCATAAAGATTTTGTTTTATGTGCATTTTAAGTTCATTTCAAGAGGTAGACCTATCATAGTTTCCATTTTGCTTAATGTAAAAAATAAAATGTCTAATGGTTAGGTAAAGTTATATAGAACCAACATAGTGAATCAACTCAAAAACAAGAAAAGAGAAGAGAAGAGAAGAGAAGAAGAAGAAAGAGAGAGAAGAAAAATCAATAATATATTGAGCCGTCAAAAGAATTAAGTTTTTTAAATAAAATACACAAGTTTATATATGACAAGAAAAATAAGCAAAAAGGAAACCTATATAAAAAAAAGGAAACTAAATATTATGCAATGATTGTATAATATTATAAGGCTAACATCCCCCTTTAAACTTACGATGCTACAGCAAGCAGCGAGAATTTGTTCAGCGAGAAAAGAAAACGATGAACAAGATGAGACTTCATGAAGAGTCATCAAATTGTAATGATGAAGAAACAAAATGTAGAAAAATGGTGCCAATCTGCAGACGATGGAGAATCAAATAACAGTTAATCTTAATATGTTTCATGCGTTTATGGAACACGGGATTGTGAGAAATCTGAATAGCACTTTTATTATCATAGTACATAGGGGTTGAAGAGGAAGAAGGAGTATCCATGTTTGCAAGTAACCAACGCAACCACACAATCTCAATGTTAGTGCAAGGTTTCTATCATTTGATGAAGGGATAACTCATTTTCCAATGTGTGAAATTCGTAAACATTTTCCATTACCAACAAATAATTTCTCCTTACCTTCAAATCTTTGAGCATTTGATAGGTTACATTTATCTAGTGTAACATGATTACTCGCACCAGTATCTGCAAACCACACCGACTCTTCAAAAATCTTTGGTGTGGCTACATATGCCGTAGGAAGTTCTACTGGTTTTGATTAGCAGGTCTGCTCCCCATAAACCTATCATCATATTTGTTGTAGCACCAGTTTACTGTGTGATTGGTCATCCCACAGATTTAGCAAGGCCCTTTGTTTTCACTTAGCCTCCATGCTCTGCCTCTACCTATTGTCCTTCCTCTGAAATTCATGAACCTACCATTGTTGGTTCTTCTAGGAAATCTGCCACCTCCTGAGCTTGTTCTTTGAGTCAGTTGCACACTTGATTGTGCAACATTGAGGGAGGTAAAGTTGCTCCTGTTCTGATGGAGATATTCTAGTCTACTTTCGAAGGTCATTAACACAGATGAAAGTTCATGCCATGATATACTTTCTCTACTGTTAATCTGTACAACAATGGGGGTGTACTCTTCATCCAAACCTGACAGTACTTGAGTGACAAGATCACCATGATCCACTGGCTTTCCAGCTATTTGAAGATTATCTGCCAATTGCTTGATGGTGAAGAGGTATTGGTCCATAGTCATTGGTCCTTTTCTAGTCCTCTGCATCTCTTCAGTGAGGAAAACAATCCTTGATTTGTTGAGTATTCCATAGTTCTCTTCAACTGCTGTCCATAGTGTGTTTGAGCTGGTGCATCCCATAACTCTCATTACTTTCTCTGGAGTCATAGATGAATATAGCTAGCCAATAAGCAACTGATCAGTAGAGATCCACTTGCTGTACTCAGGATTTTGAGTCATTTCAACTGCTTCTCCTCCATTTATAGTTGTTTGTGTGGCTATGAATTCCTGTGGATATTGCTTTGTTCCAAGTAGGTAGCCTTCAAGATTATACCATCTGATAATTGGCATAATCATGTTCTTCCACAACAAGAAATTATTCTTGTCAAGTTTTACTGCGGGAGTTTGGGTGAGATTCATTCCGAAAGGTGAGGCTTGAATGATACCAGCTTGAACAGTCGGTGCCAAGCTTGGAGTGGTCTGATCACTTGTATCGACGTCGGCCATTTTCTAGCTCTGATACCAAGAAAGAAAACCAGAGTCTTATATACGAAAAATTGACGAAAGAAAAAAATACAATTACTTACCTACTATATCTAGCCTTATATACACATTTAGCATATACACAGATTACATATAGAAGGAATATTCTATTTTACACAACAGCCTTATTGTCAGCTGGCTAACATATTATATTCCTCCAAGGACATTCCACCATGATGTGTATTCCACTAAGAGTTGGTTATGCTGTTGGTTTATTTGTAGTAAACTTTAACACTCGGAGACTCAAATCAATATATGCATAAAGAGAATGTTGAATAGGAGTATTAGTCATGTGAATATATAGTGACTTGCTTGAAGAGTTCATAGGAAATTTTATTCATGGTTACAGAATGTCTCAAGCGATGCTCTTATTTGGATGGGACTTGTAGGGTCCTATTTAGATTAAGAGATTTTTACTTAAATAAATATATATCTTATCAATAAGATGATTTATCCTCTAATTAATTGAATTTGAACCAATGTCTCCGAATTACTTTCCTTTTAATCAATCATGATTTTTAGTCAACACTCCAACTATTTCAAAACACCTGAAAAGCAATTAATGACCAAATTATGGTCAAAGAAACACGATCCAACTATTATTGCGTTCACGTGTAAAATGTATAATTCCTAATATGTACCAAAAGTAAGCAAATTTCCCGCCAGACAATTCCAATTAATATTTAATATTTAAAAAATCAAGTTATGACAATAATAAGAGTTGAGCCTATGTTAGAATCATGTTTATAAATTGTTTAAAAATAATTTTTTCACTTTTTTTTCATATATTTCAAAAGATTCACGAGTTACTATATTTAGTATCAAACCATAATTTCGCTTGTCACATGAATACAATTACATTAATATAGATGTCGCAATTTCATATGTCACAAAGGTCACATTAATACTTTATTAAAATAATTTCATTGTGTAAAATCATTGGTCACATGTTAACTTTATGTAGGTGCTTAACTCATATCGTTTACAAGGAACATCTCATATATATAGTCACAAAATTGTACAAATCATTAAGAGCATGTTTGAGCTTCATTTTCCCCTTCAAAATGTATTTTGATAGAGAATTTGTGATTAAAAAATAAGGAAATTTTTTAGGTTAACGTGTAATATTATTTATTAAAGAATGTGTAATTAAAAATAAGAGAGAGAAAAATATATTTTGGAAAATAATGGAGACCAAACAAATGCTAAATGATACAAACATACCTTCATGAAATTCAAATACCGCCCTATTGTGACATGTAAAATATGAATGTGATCGAAAAATATATGGAGGAAATTATGAATTTATGAAGTCATGGTTTATTTTTTTTCTTATTATGAGAGAGGTTAAAATGAGGGAGACCGGAAATGCATACAAAAGTTTAGGGAAGAAATATGATGAGCATGAAAAATAAATTATCAATTCAGGCTACATTCTTATTTTATATTAATAAATTATTATCTATTTCTCACATAAAAAAATCTTGAATGATGATCTGAATGAAAAGTTTTTCAAAGTTTGATATTTTTAAAAATATAATATTAACGGTAGTTACGATTTTTACCTATTATTTATGTCAATTCTTCATTTTGGAAGCTTTGAAAATGCCCAAAACTAAAAAATGTATTCTTCTTAATACACGAGAAGCCAAGGAGTTTGCAAGAGTTATTTCAAGTAAAATTCAAGAATTGTTTAGAAAAGAATCGATTTCATAGATAAATTTGAAAAGCATTAAATATCAAATTTAAAATGAACTGATATCATAAGTGTTAAAAATACATTAACTTTCCCTAAATTATTCAATCATAAATGTTATATTTCTGCAGCTTCAAGGGAAGAACAAAAAGTAAGTTTGAGCAAATATTCTGGATGAAGTGTTTTACCTGATGTTTTTAAAAACCAGTCCAAGTATGACTGGAATAAGGTAAAACGTTGTGGTCGAATCGAGATCCAACAGGGACATAAAATTTTAAAAAATGTGAATACATAAAATGAGGCGAACCAGTTAGTATGTTGGTAGTTTGACCCAGTCAGCCGATTATCGATGTGTACATGTTGGTTCTTAGTATTTGTTTTCATGATTACATAACTAAAAGGGTTCGGGCTCAGCTGACTCGGGAAATCGAACTCTGAGGGAACTTGAGAATAGGACAGATCGTTCTTTCTTTTCTTTCTTTGAGTGATTGAAAAATCTTTTTTATGGAAAAAAAGTCGATCAAACGCCCTAAAAATAGAAATTTGAGTAGATAAAGAACAATTTTCATGAAAAATACAGCTAATCAAACACAACCTTAGTGTAATACATACAAACCTCGATGTGGCCTTTGAAATAGTATTAAGTCACTATTTAGTACATATTTTTCAAAATTCATTTTTTCACAAATTTATTTTCAATCACATTCTCTTATTAAGAGCCTGTTTGTTTTCGATTAAAATCTAATTAAAATTGAAAATATGGTCGTTATTGGGTTCCATTCGTTTAATAAAAGTCAACGATAACGACTAGTTTTTCAATTTTAATCTGATTTTAATCTCTACCGAACACGCCCTAAGATAATTTTGCATGTGTTTCCATACCAATCTATAAATTTAACCACACATTAAAGAAAAAAAAAATTCATTTTCCACAAAATTTATACTAAAAAAACTTATATCAAACATGTTTAAATAAAAATGGTAAATTCTTGTATATGTGGGAATACGTTGAAGAGATAAACAAAAATAATAAATTTATACCAACTAAAAATTTGAAGCTTTGAGAGAAGAAAGTTTAAACCCAATCCAGTTCATTTTATTACAAAACTTTTATTTTACAAAAGAATTAATTAAATAAAACTCAAATCAATCAAAACCATGCCCTGAACTTTCATCTTAGTTGTAATTAGGTCACTAAATTTCAATTTGAAGCAATCCCTTTGGATTCTATTAAAGTGTGTATCGAAATTCACTAAAAACTGTTAAAACTAACGCAATGTCAACATGTCCATCTCGGTCAATAATTTAACAACACTAGAAGTGACAGTACTTCTCTCCAACTGCAATCAAGTCACTGAACTTTCAGTGCATTTGCAATCAGGTCTCCAAACTCTAACCAATGATACAACATTAATTAGATTGCCAAGTAAGTAAAAATATACTTTGTACGCCAACGTGAAAATTTTCACAAACTTCAGTAGCTATTTATGAAATTAACTTCTGAGAATACGATAATTATTCCAAAATTCAACTATCATACGCTGATTCAGTATGTGAAGTACACCTACCAAAGCAGCAGGAAGAAGCAAACACCTACCAAAGCAGCAGGAAGAAACAACGGGAAAGATGTCGACAACAAAGCAGTTGGGGTGGTTTCAATAAAAGTTAGTGGCACTTTACATTAATTTTCAATTTTATCGCATTATTGGGCCCTTCCCATGTTGATGTTCTCACTATTTATTCTGATATCTTCAACACATTCCATGTCGACAATAAGTACGATATTATTGTAACATATCAAGAATTTTTGTGTATGTTGTCTTTTTCAAAAAGATTTATCAAATCGTGTTATTAGTCTCTTTTACTGCATTATATGTTATTTCTGGATTTTAGTATTATGAAAAATCTATGTTTTTCTAATGTTGAGTTTTTCTTTTTTATATTAAATCGATTGTTGGTTTATTATCATTTAAATCGAGTTATTTTACTACTGATTGAAAAATTTTAGTGACCTCTAGTTTTATGAATTTGTTGACTAGGATGGACGAGTTGGCACGCTATCACTTTTTACAGACGTGCTAGCGAACTTCAGTAGACATGTTAATAGAATACAGTTTGAGTTGTTCGATAATTCTTATATTAAAATTAATTGACTTGATTACTCCAAATTGAAGTTCAGTGATCCGATTACAAAAGATTAGGAGTTTAGTGACTTCCAATGTATTAAACCCATTCGAATAGCATGTGGATGTGGATTTCTAAGAATTCCATTAATTGTAAGAATTTTAGTAGATTTCAACTCGACAAACATATAATACAAGGCTATTTAGGAATTTCAGTTTGAAACTTGAAATTTAAAGGGTTTTAGAACACGCAAATATAAATCAAATCTTTTTATGCCTATGACAAACATAAAAGAAATTAAATTAAGTAAGAAATATAAAAATAAATAGTCACAAAGTATATCATTTTCAATTTTCATTCAAAAATTCAATGTGGGAGAGAAAATGAAATGAGGAATTGAGTTTTCATTTCTATTGGAATTCAGATTCGAAATTGAAGTTGAAATTTTATTCTAGTCAACTAAGAATGATAAACGAGTTCAAGAGTGGATCTACTTGAGGACTAGTGGGCGGGGGGGGGGGGGGGCACTCAATTTTCAGACTTCTTGATTTTTTTTTTTTTTCAGATTTTTAGATTTTTTTTTAGTTTTTGTGTCTAGATTTTTTTCTGAAGTTTTTTGGTTTCACCTTCATTGAACTTCCTTCCTAAGTTCGCCCCTGAATGAGCTAGTCTATCCAGCCTTTAAAATGTATTCACCCTCCTAGACATGTTTTTAATCATTAAATATTCAATGCATATTTTGTAAGTAATATTCTACATTATAATAAAAATGATTTCATTTTCATAGAATCGACATTAATTTGTTGATATTTTAAATTAGGTTCAAGAGTTGTTATAAATTGAATCAAATTATAAGTAAATAGGAATGAGTGATGAATAAGTTGGTGGTATTTATGGAATTCATTAAATGTGTTGATAAAAAGCAATTTGATAGATTATAAAATCTTGCCAACTATGTGACTCAAAAAATGTATGAATAAAAAATAATTTGACATATTATAAAATATTATAAATTCTTGCTACACATGTGCTTTGCTTGATATTTATTTGCTTGATTTTCTAGATTGATGAAATTAATTTCTTTTTTAAATATCGATGTCTTGAACTTTCTGTATCAAGCGATAATGTTATCAATATATTTTCTTGAAATATATGAGAATTCATATATTTTTAAAAATATACAAAATTCTAAGTTGAGGACCATCATATGTTGTTTGTCGAACATATTGTGTCTTTAATTTAAAAGGTTGAGGATGACATAATCGATATGCGAGTTGTTGGAATAGGTTTGTACAATAATATCTTCACGTGCACTACTTCTTATGTTCAACTAATGGATCCCTATACTTTGTAATGTGAATCTTAAAATTTTGGATTCCATCTTAAAATGTCAACCTTATTAAGAGGAGTAACATTAAATTAGTCTATATTTTTATCTTTATTCGATGTGAGATTTTGTCTTTCAACATGCCCCTTAAGATGGTGACTCGTTTGAGCAAGTCAATCTTGAAATCTCTATGCTCAATTTTTTTGAATTTTAATTGGATCGAATTGATCGTTTGAGTTTGGGTTCTATCTTAAAAGGCGAATCTTATTAAAATGAGTAGTTCAAACTCTTATAAATTGATTTATATTTTTATCTTTATTCGATATGAAACTTTATCCTTCCACAATCACCAATTTAATGCTGTTTTGGTTATATTACTATGCTAATAATTGTTGTTTTGGACATATTAGCATGCATTATTAGCATGTTAGAAAACTGCATTTCTGAACATGCCATGTGAAGTGGCAAAATGTGCCCCACTCAACTAGAGAATTTATTACGAATGCACAGTTCAGCCACCCCCTTTGGTTTAATTAAAAATCATAGTTCAAGCAAAGACATTAGTATTATAGTAAAAGCCAAGACCTAGCATTATGGAGGTAGATTTCAAAAACGTTTGGTTTAGTCAAAAATCAATTTTTTTAGTAATTTTAATAAAATTAGATGAAACACGCGATTGAAAATTTGATAAAAATTTTGAATTGATAAAACGTGGTTAAAAATGGAATTCAAGAAATGGAGATGCTGAGCAACGAAAAGGAAACTGAAAGTCACATGAAAGTCAAATAATGGATGTATACAAAAGTCAACAATACAGTATACAAATACGTACGATAAAACTAACTTGATTTAAGATGTACTTACATAAATTATTTTAGAATTGTCCGAGACAACCAAGTCAACAATGCTGTTCTATTTCAAGAACTCACCCTTACAAGTTTCACTCGACTCTAATGAAGGTGGTCTCAACAAGTATCGAAAGCAACAATCACGTATCTTGAACAATATTCTTATAGATCAAGAATATCCCTTACATGGAACCAAGCCAATTTAGTATAAAACATATAACATAGGTTCCTCGAAGATGAAGTATGGGGGAGAAAATGACACAAAATAATGAATAATACTGTTGTGTGCGTCCTCATGAATCTTTAATGACCATATACCTACTGTGCATTAGGTGACATATCTATAATGTCCAATCCTTAGCAGTTAGTAGTAATGGCCGGGGCCATCCAAGCCCCTGACTTGGGGATTAATTATGATAAGACACGAGTCGAATTGAAATTGTAAATATTACTTATATTTATACATATTCTTTAAAATCAAAGGATCATTTTCTTTCGTGTAAAACTTTTCTAAATGCACAACACAATTCTCTCTCTCTCTCTCTCTCTCTCTATATATATATATATATATATATATATTGTAATTTATTTCAAAAAATGAATTATGTACGTAGGAATAGTTTGATTTAAATTCTTAGTATACTATAACTACTAAATATACAACTAATAAAATTTTATCCACATACTATTGGGAAATAAAATGGATGGATCAAAGTAATATATATGACACAATATGAAGTATATGGTCGCAAACAAATAACAAGATAAAGACAAAGAATTAATTGACAGATGAACGAAATATTTTATTCCAATTAACTAAATGGAGAAAACAAATACAATAACTATGTCGACACAATTATTTTATATTTCAGTAATATAAAACTTGTGAAAAGAGTCAAGTATTTATAAGGGTGCATACCAAACCCTAGAAATACCACAAATATGAAAACAAGATAAAAAGTCAAGTGAAATAAAGAAAATAATATTTTCTAAATAAAAATACGTGGAAAGAAGGAAAAAATATTTTCTGAAAAATCCAATCTAATTTGGATAAAAAAATCCAACAATCTCCACATTAATACAAATTTCGATACAACGAATGGAACTCCAAAATTTCTCTACTTGAAAAAATAATTTCAACTGCAACGAAAAATCAGAACTCTTCAACAAGAACCAAACTTTCTTCAATATGAAAATTAAAAATACTCATCATTTTCCACGATGTCCAACACAAATACATGAATCCAAATACCGAGTTCTCCAAAATTCAAAAAGAATTAGAAATTATCAAATAGTGTCGAAGCATACCCTGTTGTAGAATCAACTTTGAATTCTTTCATAAAATGCCACTATCTAGTCTCGACCCCTTAAAAAAGGCTAAAAATATATGCAACCGAATCAACATTCACTTACATATCTCCAATAGGTCTATCCCTATTAATTGAATACAATAGAACCACATGTAAATGTGACAAAGCGAAATTATTCATATCCTTCAAACTCGATTGAATAGTATTCTTTGATATAAATCCCGAAACCAAATTCTAAAGGTCCAGTACCAAATTAAATCTCCACCACGATATTAAATCTGTGTTGACTTTTCTTCACAAATTCTGCCCAATCTTGTAAAATGCATAATTGGGACATCTTCCGCCCCTCGAATACAACATGAACACCCTTTCGAACCCTCAAGACTCCACCTTCCTGAAAGAATGTGTACCTTTTTGAATCAGGAGTATTTAATGAAATGAGATTCTTCTTCAAGTTTGGAATATGTCGAATGTGATCAAACGTTCTATATGTTCCATCCACTAGCTTCAATTTGATTCTACCAATACCAGCTACTTGACAAGGTTCATTGTTATGCATTTCAACGAGACCTTACGTTACCATTTCATATGTTTCAAAAAAATTTCGATTGGGACACATGAAATACACAAGCTGTATCCAAAACCCATTCATCGTCAAGTTTGGATTTTATGTTAGAAATCGTCAAAACATCTCCATCATTTAAATAGTTCTCGGGTATGTTGGTTTTGTTTGAAGAATTTGATTGATTCCCATGATTTGTAGTCAAATTACATTTATTCTGCAATTTTTCGCAATCTCTCTTAATGTATCATTTCTTCTTACAATAATAATAAACCAAATTACTAAAATTTGACCTCGACTTACCTCTTCTCAGATCACCATGAACAATAATGCTTTCGCCATCTCTGGCCTCAGATTCAACCAAATGCTTCATTTTCTTTTTTGAAAACAAGACATCACACACATATTCAATGGTGAGAATATTATGACTATATCGAATCCTGTCTCTAAACGAAGCAGGCAGTGAACACAGAAAGATTAAGGTCAAATCTTCTTTATCATACTTTACCTCTAAAGTTTTAAAATCAATAACTATCTCCTTAAACACAGCCGATGATTTTCCAAAGATCCGCTTTCTACCTTGCGATGAGAATACACCCTCTACTTCAGATTCAATTTACTTGTCAAACTTTTAGTCATGCATCATTATTTCAACTTCAACCATAACGCAATTTTCGTTTTCTACTTCAAAACGTCCTGAAGAATATTGTTAGAGAGATGAAGATGAATTTGTGAAAGTGTCTTCCGATCCTTCCATTGTTTTTCCTCCGTCGTCCAAGTCGTGAGCATTTTGTTTGATCCAAACAACTCATCATCTAAATTCGTTATCATGAGTACAACTCATATCTTTACTTGCCACAATAAAAATCTTCTATTACAATCCAAAAGCGAAATTTCATACTTCATGACTGCCATCAATAACAACAAACCTCGAACAAATCACAATTAATAGCTCTGGTACCACTTGTTGGGAAATCAAATGGATTGAGATAATATATATGATACGATATGAAATATATGATCTCAAACAAGCAACAAGATAAAATGCAAATAATTAATTGACAAAGAAACAAAATATTTTATTCAATTGACTATTATGGAGAAAACAAATACAATAAATGTACTTATACAATCATTCTATATTTCAGTAATAAAAAAACTTGTGAAAAGAGTTTCGTATTTATAGGTGTGTATACCAATCCCTAAAAATACCACAAAAATGGAAACAAGATCAAAAATCACGTTAAATAAAGAAACAATATTTTTTCAATAAAAATACGTGGATAGAAGGAAAAAAAAAATATATATATATTTTTAAAAAAAAAGCTAACCTAATTTAGGTCAAAAAACCTAAAACATACTCCATCATTTTAATCCCACATCCTATAAATACGTTTAGAAAGTAAATAACGTAGACAAGTGATTCCTAGTATTTTATTTTGACAATACATACTAAAAATTTCAATTAAAATCTGAGTTTTCTTGTCACTTGGAAATTGTAAATTGCTAGCTACAATTCTTCTTCTTCTTTTCCATTAATAAATATTGGCCCAATAACTTACACTTTAAAATTCAACTATACAAAAATCTTAGAGCATCTCCAAGAGACTCTCTATTTTTAAAGAGCATATTCTATCATTTGGAGAGCATCTATAAATTTAAAAAGTTAAAATTTTGATGTACTCCAACAAACTCTTTATATTTAACACTTATATTTACTATTCCCAAAAAATATTTATTATTTTTCTTTATCTTTTATTTTAACTAGTTTTTCTATAGATTATTTTATTGCTTTTCTACATTGAAAATTGAAACTTTTTGAATGCATTTAATTATAGAGAGTGAGTTTGGCTCTCCAAATTTGGAGAGCCAAACCCACTCTCTAAATTAAAATCTTAATTTAAAGAGTCTATTGGAGCATGATTTTACATGTTGACTCTTTAAAATAGAGAGCATCTCATGTTTAAAGAGTATGTTGGAGATGCTCTTAGATTTAAACAAAAGATCCAATAGTTACTTAAATAAATAAATAGCTCAAATCCAATCCAAAAGCAACTGACACATTTATGAATCAATTATCCAAAAAAATATCCACAGGGCACAGTCCATACTTGTGTTTAAAGAGAAGGAGATTGTTGATATTTTTCCATTAGATTCTATTATTGACGAGTTTGAAGCGATGAAGACAAGGAGAGACCAATTTCAGATGCACAGCCATCTCTACAATCTGTTATATGGATAGATAGTTTACTTTTTGTCTTTTTTATGTTCATCTAACGTTCATGTTTTCAATTTGTATAGCGTTAGACACATAGATGGATATAATCGTCGTTTTCAATCCTTCCGCAAGATTGAAATCTTGGCTATGTCTCTGATTGCACATATACACTCTTTATGACCCATGACAAAGTTTGAACTATAAGAAAAATAAAATATTAGATTGAAGATTTTACAAAATACTGAAAATGTATATGGTCTAGTATTCTTGAAAATGTATTTTCGAAAATAAGGTTAAACTTATAATATAAAACGTAAAATGAATTTATGATGTTTAGATTATTTTCAGTGAAAATTCTAAAAACACTCAAAATATAGAAAGTAGGTGTCTAAATAAAATTTTAAAAATTTTAAACATAAAAAAATATAAAATTCTAATGAAAAAAATTTTAAAAAAATAAAAACAAGATTTAGAGAAAATAAAATAAAATTAAAAAAATTCTAGAAACATAAAATTATATAAAAAAAAATAGTTCAAATTCCTAATGATTATTTATATAAAAATTCTAAAGAAAAAACACAAATAAAAATATTCTCAGTCCACGTCATTAATTTTTATTTTCTATATTTTGAACCCAATTTATTATTTGTTTTTTGTTTCACTTTTGTAGGTAGAAAGAATATTGTAAAATCATCAACTTTAAAAAAAAAAAAAAAAAATATATATATATATATATATATATATATATATATATATATATATATATATATATTACTTGATAATATATTAAAATAAAATTGTCTTATTTTTACTGAATAATCAAGTTTCTTGGAATAAACTATCATTAAACAATTTTTAAAAATTTCAAACCAAATGTGGTTTTTTGTTTTCTGTTTTGAAAAATAAAATTTTCAAAATAAAAAATCAAATGCATTTTTAATAATCTTAAAACAAACCCTTAAAATAGAAAATTGAAAATGAACTCAAAATTAAAAATTAAAAATTGAAACACAAACCAAACCACCCTAATATTTCTATTTCTTATTTCCTTTAATATTTTCTTAGAGAGGGAATGTACTAAATAAATTGAGAAATTGGTCCTGATTCTGAACAAGTGATATCAAAATATAGGTTATGTGGTGTGTTGGAGTTTGTTTTATTGTCAAACTAAGAACAATCATGCTATACAAACAGGTTCAGTGACATGGATTAAAATCAGGGGGACAGTGGCTCAACATCATTGGACAGTTTGGAAAAAAAACTTAGCGACACAGATGTTGCCAATGTAGCCCATGTCGAAAACCCTATTTTAAACGCCTGTTCAAGCAACATTATTCAACTAATAATACAAAGCAAAAATAGGAGATGTAAATTCGTTCAGGAGATATTTGAAGGGGGAACTAATTGTGGCTCGCGACAAGTTTTAGTGATACAATATGGACTACTCAAGGGTTCGGAATGAAGGTTAACCCCTTTTCTTAACAAGTATGGACAATCTCGTCACGCCATGAAAAACTATTTAAAGTTAGATACAAATAATATAATTAACTGTGCACCTTTCTTCATGAGAGACAATAATATCGATCAAGACAAATACGTACATACTCATGGCATACTGCAAATTACCATGCTCGAGGATGCACCATTGCTAGCAGGTTTACAAGTTTGCACTTGGACATTTATGTTAAGAGCTGATTAACTCTGGAAAAATTCAAACAAGGGAGTTTCACCATATTGGAGTACCCAACATTCCCTAACCTAGTCCAAAATTATATAAATTAGTGATCTCTCAAAATATCTCGTTCAATGGTAAATTATAATCTATTACATTTTTCTTGCCATTGATAATACAAATCGATAGGGTTGAAATCAATTATACCTTTGTTGTCTGAAACTTTTAGTTGACTCATACCAGCTCGAATGTTCAAAGGCATATCAGCTTTAATCGCAGACAAATATTCATAGTAATACAATCCACCAAGATTTATAGAGAACGAAGCAAAAATATTTAAACAAGCAAGATTATAGGTACTTAATTTCCTATATGGGAAAACAAAATGATACAAACTTGCACCTACTTCCTCGCATAAATCTACAATGTTAGTTAAAATAAAATCTGAAATCAGTCTTTAGAGATTGAATAACTCGTATCATGTCATACTCGACATTTACCACCCTATAACCATTTGCCTTTGCTGCTTTGCAAAAGTAAGCCCGTGCAGAAGAGCAAAGGCGTAGTGGATTCTTTACTTGAACGAGTAAATAAAGTGAAGTGATAATGAAATCAAAATAATTAGTTAATGGTGACAAAAGATGACGAGCCGTGCAAAGAAACGTCACTTGAAAAGAGCATTATGACTTTGTCCCCCTCTTTGTCGTTTTCTTTGCCGACTGATTAATAGACAGACAATACTAACTATTCAAATTTAAGTTCATTAATAGATAAGGTAACTTATAATAAAACCATACATGTGTGTGTATGTATGTACTATATATATTTGTAATGAGCATTGACCTTGAACAAGAATAACAAGAGTTGATATGGATAAATAGACAAGTCTAGATAAAGAAAACATAATAGCATGGAAACAAGTTTATATGATAAAGACGAGATTAATTATCGTTCTTCCTAATAACATGTTAAATAAATAACTTTTAATGTTTGATTCATACCTAACATTATCAAAACAAAGTAACAGCGTACAAACCGTCATGACTCTCAATCTTACAATTTAAAAATTGTAAGTTACACAAGTAAATAATTTAATTACAGATTAAGCTTAAGATGCACTTCATATCAACTAGCAGTATCATACTATTGTCAATCAAACTCGACTTTATAGACAACATTTTCAGTCTTAAGTATGATAGTACTGTACTATTTTCAATTAAACTCTATTTTACAGGCACTAGATTTTAAGACTTGATGTATAATCCAACCTTTTTCTCTCTCTGGTTTTTAAGAATTGACGCCTTGTCTAACTTTTATTCTCTCAATTATTCAGCTACTGCGTCACGCCTATTAAATTTTCACCGCATAAAAAGACTTGATATCTTGTAAAGTGCAAGTTGTAGACAAATCATTAACCCTTGTAGATCTCACCTTTCATCAAGAATTAATGATGGGAGTATCTTTGTCTCTAGACAAAATAGGAAAAGTTGTATGCAACTCAAAAAAGGTAAAAGAAAAAAAACACATTGAGTAAACACCAATAAATTTAGTTAGAAGCTAGAAATTCAAAAGCAAGTGAACAAAATTAGATAACAAAAATGTATCAAGTTCAATAGCTACTTCAAGTCTCGAGCAAACTGATCAATCTGATTCTTGTGAAAACATAAATTTATGGAATCAAATTGAAACGCTACTTTTTATTATACTATCCTATAATTCTAGTTTCACGAAAAATTCCCAGCTCTCCAAGGGAGGGTGGTCAGAAATGGGAATAATTGTCCTTTTGATGATATCCAAGTGTCAAAAATACAACTTAGCATAACCCAGGGGCCTGAAAAAGTTCCAATATGCGGCACAATATTTTGCCCACTTTCTTACACTGCATTTTGTTAGCAGACTGTTTAAAAAATAATTAATTTTTGCACCCAATCATCTGTTGTCAACACTGATCATCTAATTTCATATAACGTTTCACTCAAACCACCTAATTATTACCGTAGCAAAAATAAAATAAAATAAAAAATACAAACACACATTTATTACCACAATTAAAAAAGGGATGAGGATCACAAACAAAAATAAAAAACACACAACATTGTAGTTATCACAAAAACTTAGAAAAAATTCAGTCTGTTTGTCATCATTTAAAAAATTAAATTATTTTTTACAGTATCATTTTTCCACCTCATATTCATACAGTAAAATATTCTACACACAAATCAATAAATTTTTTTTACTTTTCTTTTTAACAACACATTCTCCAAAAAATACTATTCCATAACTCATTATTCCCAAATAAATTCTATCAAACAAGTACTATATGAAAGCATAAACCTTTTTTTTTAAAAAAAAATTAATTATTGGTTCTGCTAACACACAAAATATACAACTAATCATACGCACACTTTCACATGCACAAAAAATAAAAATAAATATCACTAATCCAAATCAGGAAAAATTATACAATGTAAATCAAACTCAGATCAAGAAAAAAATTGCTGCATAAAGAAAATAATAATTAAAAAATACAAGAAAAATCCACTAACCCCAATTATAAAATTATATAGTATAAATCAAATCCAAATCAAGAAACAAACTTATTTCCGTTTTCATATAATTTTTTTTAAAATTTTTTTTTTTTGTAATGATTACCATATTGTATATTTTTTTTTCTATTCTTATTTTGTTTCTTCATTTTTTGCTGTGGTAATAATTATGTGTGATTTTTGTGTGTGTGTGTGTGTTGTTGTTGTAATAGTAATAATAAGGAGAGATTGAAACGTTATATGAAGTTGGATAGATATGGTGAATCAAATTTATTTTGGGAGACTATATTGACACTAAATATAAAGTATGTTGACCATGATGAATCGAAATCAATTTGGATGCCCATAGTGACACTACGTAAAAAGTGGTCATGGGTAGATTTAACCCTGTTATAATATAAATTGGTGAAAGAAAATGATATTATAAAGTATAGGAAAATGCCACTTGTACACTCTTTAGTTGATATTAATGTTGACATGAATAATGTTGGCAAGCGCTGATTGGTGAAAAAACTGCTAAAAATTTAAATTGTACAATGGCGTATTGTCCCATGACATGATGTAAAAGGTATTATACATATAGTATGATTGTAAATTATATTAGCACTTAGTCATTTAATTTTTTTGTATGACACTTGGGATTTTAAGAATAAATTGTTTAAGCTCATTACTTTAGGTATAAATCAAGATTATTTAGTTGTGTAAACGAAGTAATAACTTAAATATTTAAGAACTAACTACCAAATGAGTGCACCCTAACTCAGATTTTTTCGAGGTATCCAATAACATTACACATGGTCTATTTTGATCGACGAGGTGAAATTATAGAGCCTATTTGAGTCCCTTTTTTTAATTGAAAGTACATTTTGGAATAGTTTTTTTGATAAGGAATATTTAGTTAAAAAATAAGAAAAAGTTTTAGGTTTACGTGTAATATTCTTTTATTAAAGAATGTGAGATTGAAAATAAAATAAAGAAAAATATATTTTGAAAATAATAGGTACCAAACAAGAGTATAGTGTTTGCATTACTATCGAGATTAATTTAGAACTTCGACGTACTAGCTAAAAGAATCTTCTTAAAATATGATATATTTAACAATTTCTTAATTGCCTAACATTGATTTAAATTACAGGAAAATGGTAGCTACCATTTGTCATTTTATCTGCCAACTTGGGAATAGGCAGATGACCCAAATTTTCATTTTTCTTTTACTGAGGGGTTGTGTTAGATGTACATCAAATCCATTATTTAATGGATTACACTCCCTCACATGAAGGGGAGCACACGAATATTTTATTGTGTGTGGGCCCCCTCCATATGAGGGGGGGTGTAATCCATTATGTAATGGATTGTGTACATTTAGACTAATTCTTTTCTAAATGGATTTTAGTTTGTCATTCGAAAACTAATTATTCAAGTTATCCTACGTATGTCGGATAGTTACCGTATTCAAATTCATGTGTAGAATAATTGCAGATTATTCTAATAGCTCAAATTATTGATGCACATGTAATTGCAATGACAATGAACAAGAAGAAGAGGTTCGTTCAAAATTTTATTTGTGAGATAAATAGATAAGTTTAATTGTTAATATTTACGAGGAATTCTTGTGAATATTTACGAGGAATTCTTGTGAACATTTACAAGTAATAGAATGAGAGAGTTATTAGCATAACAAGAAATGAAGGCATTCGAGACATCCATGATCAAGATTAACTTGAAAGAATTTTTTATTTTTTTTTATACCGTTCTTAAATATATACATAATCAACGTCTTTAAGAATAAAAGTACAAGTGACCAACTCGACGTAGTTCCCAAGTTTACAAACTTAAGATTGTTTGTACTCAAAATAATAATCCATTATCATAATAAGCTTAAGATGCAGTTTAAATCAACCAAAACAACTGTCGTTTCAATCAAAATCTGCTTTAAAGACGTGATATCAATACTTGACACGCGAACTAACTTTTATTCTCTCAATTATTTGGCTAGTGTATCGCTACTATCTTATTTCACCAAATGAAAAGGCTTAACTTCTTTTATTAGCTAGTGAATCATTACTATTCAATTTTTACAATAAGAAAAGCTTATCTTTCTTGTAAAGTGCAAGTTGTCAACAAATAACTATTGGATCAAGAATGATAGGAGGACTAATTTGGACAAAAGTGGTATGACGTCTGTACGAAATATAACTCAGAAATGGTCAAGAATGACCACATTAACTAATAATAATTGTAGTAGGTACGAAAGTTGGCACATCTTTTGCTTCAACTTAACCACTCAATTTCACTAATTTCAAGACTAATTAACTATCAAGACCATTTTCGAATGAATTATTTTGAACTTTTAATTTAGTTCATACTGTAGATTTAATTTAATAAATAAAAATATCATTCTTACAAAGTTTGAATTTTATGATGAGCTGCCTAAATCTAGTGTAAGAATAGATAGAATTTATGACTTCAAATATTATGGTTGCCAATATTTGAAATAATGATTTTATGCCAGGTATAAGATTGAAATAATTAGGTTTGACTAACAATAACTAAAGAATGGATGAATAGGTATAATATGTGCAATTAAAAATTAATTATCAATAAATTGTAACTAGTCACAACTTATTAAGTCTAGATGATTTGTGAGCAATTTGTAATATGGCAATCACACAAGCACGAAAGTAAATGTGTAAACATAGATAACACTAACATTTGTTTACGAAAAAAAACTCTTGGGGAACTTTTCAAGATAAAAAAAACTCCGGACAATAAAAATCTCCAAACAAACTTGTCAGTAAATAATCCACTAGAAAAGCTTTAAACTTACATGATTAATCTAGACAAAACTAAATCTTAATAGACTATAACTCGCAACCTGAAATCACCAAAAGACTCTTTAATTGTGCGCTTCAATATCAGCTCTAGAACCTCTGAACTTCTTTTCTCCTCATGGATCACAAAAAACGAACTCGTTTTTCACGAATTGGAACTCCAATCACCTCTTTAGATCTTTAGAACTCTGAAAGGAAAATGTTTATTTAGTGTTTTGACCTTTTAAAATTTCGATGATTTGATATTGGGATTGAGGCAAGAAAAATTCGGAATGAGTAATTGATCTTTAAAAATGTGTTCTCTGTAATGAATAAAGGCTCAACATACCTTTTGGACGAAATATGCCTAAGATATTTTATATTATGGAGAGTTTGAGGTTGTTTGAGATCGTGAAAAGTCTCAAAATCATGATGTAAGGTTTTACCAGGTAACACATCCGCTCGAGCGGATGTAGGCATCCGATGGGTAGTTGACCATTGCAAAAATCGCTTGAGCCATCTGTTGGACGATCAGATGGTAGTTTTTGCCTTATCTTGATCTTTTTGAGTTGACTTTGA
The DNA here is from genome assembly GCA_035079005.1 of Fraxinus americana. Lineage (NCBI taxonomy): Eukaryota > Viridiplantae > Streptophyta > Magnoliopsida > Lamiales > Oleaceae > Fraxinus > Fraxinus americana. The sequence continues at coordinate 1,022,755 of CM068707.1, read as the reverse complement.
TACTTTTCAAAAACACTCCAAATCTGTGATAACTTAACCCTAATTACAACTTGATAAAATGATATTTTAGACACAAAACTTTGTCTATGCACTTTGGAGCTAACAAAGACCACAAATATTACAGCTACCTACTTGTAAAAATTGTACACATATTAGATATTTATTAAAAAATGAATTCGACAAACATATGGGTGGCGTGTTGTATTAAATTTAATTAAATAAATATCTCTTTAAAAGCTTAATTTTTTAGTTGAACCACCAAAGTTCAAAGATTAATTTTGTTCGAGAGAAAAATATATACTTATACATTATAATTATTGTGCGGCCTTTGTGTGCGTATCAAATTCATTTTTCATTGAACACGTAATTCTTGTAAATTGGAATGAGATCGAAATAAAATACAAACTAATTCAGTTGAGATATAAAGAAAATGTTGTTTCAAAATACAATATTGAAATTATTTAGTAGCGATGTTGAAAATTCGTAGTTCACTAGCTAAGTTCGACCTTACATGCGGAATAATACAATAAACAAACAACAAGTCACTTTTAATTGTTTTTAGATAATTAAGCATACAATTCAATTATCCTAAATTGAATTGCCACTGTTTGTAATATGGAAAGCAATAAATAATGAATACTGATATGATGACTGAGAAACCCAACTGAGTAAAGACTATGGAACCAAACCAATTACCTCCACTATAGACAATGTGAGTTACAGTTTGTTTCCAGCCTAACAACTTCCACTAGTTCCCACTGTTTTAATTCATGTAATCTCCAAGATCTACTGTTCCTCCAGACTCACGATCTGTTATAGTAGATACTGTCTAGCCAACCTGCTAGATCTCCCGATCCACCTCTTGTAGCTTCCAAGATCTGTTGTAAATTTCAAAGTTACAATCTTCTACAATTGTCTCTTTTAAGTGGATACTCAGGAATCACCTATTCCCGTTCTTCTTCCTGCGCGTGTAAGACCCTCTGTATTTATAATTGGAGATGTATGAGTAGTATGGATCGTGTAAAACTCTCCAAAATCGTGAACTAGGGTTAGCTGCATAATTCTATTGCTCGAGAGAAGGGGACATGTCACTCGAGCGACTCCTGGGCAAAAAGCGAGCGATAATGGTTCTGTTTCTGTCGCTCAAGCGATGACCAGACGTGAAGTTAACAAAATTCTAGCGTCGCTTTTTCCTTGTTTCCAAACTCGAAGTTGAACCTTAAGCTACCTAACTCAACTATACAAAATTGTACTTTACTCCTTGACTACTACACATGTTCAATTAAGTCCTATTTGCTCACAGAATTGCCAATTACAATTTTGAACCTAACAATCTCCCCCTTTGACATTCTGTGACAAAACTATACAAATAAAGTCAAGGTAGTAAAATAATCAATCTATTAAATTAAACTGCCCAAGTAACTCAAGTTCTTCTACTTCTTGTATTCCTTGGAATATATGTTTTCTGAAATCAAAAACTCAATACCAGTGTAAAAGTACGTGATACATGAAATCATACATACAAACAAGCATGGAAGTTTGAGACGTGACATTAATGTCAATCAAAACACCAACCGAAACATTAACATCACAAAACATCAAAACTTAAATAGCTATGCATATGATATGCAATGCAGATGAAAATCACATTCTCTCCCTTACTGTAAACTCTCAATGTTTTTATGCAGTAGGCAAATGTATCTATGTCTCTCTTCAATGACCCCTCAGACATAAAATGCAAATGATGCAAATCAAACCTCAATTTCATTAAATGCTCCCCCTGTGTATATTCTCTTTCCCCCTTTTTGTCACAAATGACAAAGGGTGCAATTTCAAATTCAATCATAAATATGAATATATAACAGTCCAAAAAGCAATTGAAGACATGCACAAGCATAATTAACAAGTAGTAAACCTCCCCCACACACTCAATTTAAGTCAGAATGTAGTAAATTGTATAAGTGACTCATGTGTGTAAAGTGTCACTAATTCTCTGTAAGTAAGACTCCAAATCTTAGTTCTGTGAGAAGAAACATGCTAAACATTATTGTCAATAAGTATATTCCCCTACTTATGAAAGTCAAACCATTTAATGTACATCAAGATCTTTTAAATAAAAACTCATTTTATATTGATATTTTTTTTCTCCCCCTAACTTTGAGCATATTTTATTTTCATATCAATCAATATTTTAAGCTCACATATTTTTTTCATTTTAAGTGCAAGTTCTTCTTCACTAAGTGACTAAATTGACCACTGTAACAAGCTTTATGTCGATTAACCCAAGTCGTTGACCATAGACACCAGGTTATGAGGAACCTCACAAGCTTAATTTTTTGAGTCAAATAACACCAAATAAGAACATAAGATATTGAACATTTTATTACCAGGATACATTTGAGCTTAGGTCTAATAAATATGGTCAACTCATGTTCAAAGTCACCTTACTAACATGTGACTATCATCCCAAATCTCGCACGTATATGAAGACACATATACTAAATACTCTATAATAACTCAAGCAAGTAATGGAAACTATGCTACAACTTATCAATTATATCCATACATGATCACAGCATGCAATTTTAAGAAAGTCATATATTATGCTGTAATAAAGTTACCATTTCTTTTTTTTTTTCTTCAATTTTTTGTTGTTTTTATTTTTAAAGTATGAATGCATCAAGCACAAAAAGAATATCAAAAACACAAAATAAATAAATAAATAATGCATGAGTTTTCTACTTAGAAAATAAATAAATATGATGCATGCATAAATCAATGTCACATAATGATAAAGCACGAGAATGCACCAAAAATACCTAATTAGTTAGGTATGCAAATGTTCTTACCTTTAAAAGTATCATGATCTATTTCACAATTTTTCTGATCACTTTTCTTCACTCAAACTTACCTAGTGACAGGAATATTTTCGGTCATCTGTGTCATTAATGTGGCCAATTTACTTACCTAATTAGTAAGGAAGTTAATCTAATCAGCATAATCCTGATTTTTATTTCTATTTAAATCCCGTTTTCTATTATTGTTTAGGAAATGACGACACCTAGGCTTTATATGTCCTAACTCACCACAGTCAAAATATGTAGGGTTAAACCTAGGATCAATGTTATGTGGATGATGACGTCTATTTCTAGGTCGATGGGTCCTACGCTGTCTAGTAGGCCTCTGTCTAACAAATCTCCTATTCTTAAGATCAGGGTTAGGCACATGTTTGGGCTGATCAGTGGTAGGAACAAATGTGGTTTTAGAAGTACTAGCACCGTTTTCTTTAAAACCTAGACCTTCCTTATTTCTAGTCGACTTTCCCATTCCTAAAATGTTATCTAACTTTTCAAAATCACTAGAGAAGGCAAGCAATTGAGACTTAGAATATTCTAGATCACTCAGAAGGTTCTTAACCTAGATTTCTAAGGTCTTTTTCTCAGTGGTCAACTCCTCGACTCTCCTACAGGACTTCTCAAGCTCACTGGTGAGATTCTTAACCTGAGTCTCTAAAGTTTCGTTCATGGATTTCACTTCACTCAGGATCGAGCTAGACTCCTTAATGTGCGCTACTAACTTCTCATTTTCCAATTCAAGTTCCTTATTCTTCGCACTCAAGGCTTTGTTTTTACTAGGAAACTTAAGACTCTCATCATACATCTTATCATAAGCCTCTTGAATATCTTCCTCACTTATAGATTCTTCATCAGAATCCTCACCACTACTTATGTTCTTGACCTTCTCACTCTTCTTATCAGATTCATTCCTAATTCTAGTAGTAAAGGCAATATACTTTCCATTTTCTTCGCGAGTGAATTTCTCACTCTGATCGTCCGAGTTAGACTCATCATCAGTGAGAGTAGCATTTATAGCCTTATTCGAATTTCTCCTATTGTTAGAGCACTCACTCCTAACATGGCTAAAAGCTCGACAATTATGGCATCTTATAGATTTAGAGCTCTTCCTAGACTCACTTGGACCACTTCTATATTTCTCTTTAGGTTTCTGTTTATTCCTAAACATTTTTCAGAATTTCTTAGCAAGGTAAGCTAACTCTTCATCATTAGGAGAATCTGAATCTGAGGACTCCCTATGACTATTCCTTACAGTGTTTAAGGCCAAGGACTTATCATTTGTCGGTTTAGATAATGTCAGCTCATAAGTTCGGAGAGATCCAACCAGCTCTTCCACCTTCATAGAGTCTATATCCTTCCTCTCCTCAATAGTATTGATTTTAGGCCTAAACCCTTTAGGTGAGGATAGAATTTTTCTTACAATTTTAGATTTCGAATTCTTTCACCTAGGTTGAAACTAGAATTCACTATGTCATTTAAGCACGCATAGAAGGCATCAAACCTCTCATCTTCTCTCATTCTAATCTCTTCAAATCTAATTTTCAACATCTGTAACTTAGAGTTCTTAACAGCTCGAGTTCTCTCATATGTGGTCTGTAGAATATCCCAAACCTCTTTGGCTATCTCACACATGGACACTTGCCTATATTGTTCAGGAGACACTGTCATAAATAGGGCATGTAAGGCTTTACTATTCCAGTTACACTCATCTAAGTTTGTCCTAGTCCAATTAGCTATGGGGGTGGGGGTCACTACATTGTCTACAGTAGTACTAGGGGCACTCCAACCATTCACCACACTTAACCAAATCCGTTCATCCATAGATTTTAAGAACACTCTCATCCTAACTTTTAAATAGGCATAGTTATTGCCATCAAAGTATGGCGAGACGGACAATGAACTACTTTTCTAGACAAATTAAGTTCAAGAATCAAAATAAAGCTCTGATACCAACTGAAAATTTGTAGTTTACTAGCTAAGTTCGACCTTACGTGCGGAATAATACAATTAATAAATAACAAGTCACTTTTAATTGTTTTTGATGATTAAACATACAATTCAATTATCCTAAGTTGAATTGCCAAGTTTGTAATATGGAAAGCAATAAAAATGAACACTGATATGATGACAGAGAAACCCAATTGGATAAAAACTCCGGGAGCAAGTTAGTTACCTCCACTATAGACAATGTGAATTACAGTTCGTTTCCGGCCTAGAAACTTCCAGCAGTTCCCGCTGTTGTAATTCCTATAATCTCCAAGATCTGTTGTTCCTCCAAACTCACGATCTGCTACTGCAGATACTGTCTAGCCAACCCACTAGATCTCCAGATCCACCTCCTGTAGCTTCCAAGATCTGCTATAAATTCCAGTCTCACAATCTTCTGCAATTGTCTCTTTTAAGTGGATACTCAGGAATCACATATTCATGTTCTTCTTCTTGCTCTTATAGTCCAACCTCTCTTAACCTCCAAAAACTTCTGAAGTCCAACTGAGAAAGTACATTCCTCGAAGTATTAAGGAAGTCAAGTGTTTTGGATTCTTCAATTTAATGTTTTCCCAAAACTTGGTTGCCGAATCTTAAAAATGATGTGAATGAATCAATCAATGAATTGTGTTCTTGGATCTATTTAATGATGTAAAAGTGTTTTTCAATTGAAGCAGAATGAAGCAACCACCAAATTTCGTGCAAGACCCTCTGTATTTATAGTTGGAGGTGTATGAGTAGTATGTGTCGTGTAAAAGTCTTCCGAAATCACGAATTAGGGTTAGCCGCATAATACTGTCGCTCGAGGGAGGGGTACATGTTGCTCGAACGACTCGAGTGAAGGGTCTGTAGCTCAAGCGACTCCTAGACAAAAAGCGGGCGATAATGGTTCTGTTTCTGTTGCTCGAGTGATGACCAGGCTCACAGCTAGGGAAATTCCGGCGCCGCTTTTTCCTTATTTCCAAACTTGAACTCGAGCCTTAAGCTACCTAACTCAACTATACAAAATTGCACTTCACTCCTTGACTATTACACATGTTCAATTAAGTCATATTTGTTCACAGAATTGCCAATTACAATTTTGAACCTAACAGAATTTACTTACATTTGTCAATCACTAATCACCCACCGTTATTCACATTTTACGTTTGATTGCGTTTAAAAATTATTTGGCGTGGTCGTAATTTTTAACAGTGACCAAGCATAAAAGGTAAACTTGGTTTCAATAAATATTTTGTTAAAAGAAGAAAATATTAACGAGAATATAATAATATATAGGTGTAATCATGTAAATCCTTCTCATTGTGGAAATGGTATGGTATACCCTAACCCACCCAACAAGGAGACAAACCCTAAGTTATCAATTTCATTTGTTGAGTGGGATATGTTATTCGTGTTCAGTCACTTGCTCTCTGAGAGAATATTTTCCACTTTTGATAGTAACTTTTGGTGCTTTCAATTGCAACAATCCCACAGATCTTCCTAACATTTCTGCATGATTCTTGATTGAAAGTGCCACCAATTAAAAACATCTTTACATTGAAATGATTGAACAAGAATTTGGGCCACCTTACTATTTGCCTTTTGTCGGATATAGCATATTCAATTTCAAATATATTTGATCATATGTTTCTATGAACCATTTATTTATAAGCTTAAAAATTGTTAATTCGAAAAATATATATTTATTTAAATCTTGTCATCAACTTATCCCGTTACACATATCGAATTCAATCTTTTATTAAATTTGACATGTAAATAATTTTAACAAATAGATAATAGAAGATTTAAAACTTAAGATCGGTATTGTTTGGTACCAAGTTGGACGTCTTTTGAGATTAATACGAAACTAAGAGGATGGGAACAATGCCAGAAAGGAAAATAATTTGAAGTTTCGAATATTTCTTATTTGGAACTACTATTGCAATTTTCCCTTTAAATGATATATGTGATGGTTTTCTTCCTATTCTAAAATCTAGTTTGAATGTATATTATGCTAGTCATAACAATACGGAAGTATACGAAGTTTTACCATAAGGAATGCAATAAGGGACATAAGTGATGAAGCGAACATAATAACATGATATCAAAATGACGGTTTTTTTTTTTAGGCACCAATCACTTAGACAACAACATTTGAAACCTTCAATACCTAGATTCGTCCGAAGACCTTGAGTTAGTTTGTCGCATTTATATGGCACTCGGAACCTTTTTGTCCTAGAGCAGAAATCACATTTCCCAAAGCCAATGGCATCCCGTACTCCATTCCTTTTTGCTTCAGAGAAGGATACCCAGCAAGATCTACCAATGTTTGTGATCATACAAAACCACATTACTTGATGAATAACATCTTCATTTGATTTAACACTGTGCATGCCAGTAATAGGACACCTACTGCATTCGGTTGGAAAGTGTTAGAATCCATGGATTAATTTATTTGAAATTATCGACAGTAATAACATCAGAGCTCATTGATAAGTATTTATTTTTCAAATTTTTTATTATTTGTAATAAATAAAAAAGTTACATTGGTGTTTGCATAGGACATCAAAGTCGAGATTGCAATTGATGGTCGCTAATGGAGGTGTATCAATGATTAATCATGGAATTGTTGGTGGTAATTCTATTAGAATCGATGACACATATTAATTTTCGAGAGGTACCATTGATGATTTTATCGATAATCATTCTTTCAATTTAATTTTTTTCTTTTTTAATTATTCTTGAAAATGCCCCCTATAAAGATTTTGTTTAAGGCCCCGAGGTTGTTAAAGCGCCTCTGTTTACTAGTGATCGTTGTTTGTATTTAATGTCTGAGATTAGTGACATAGGGATAGAGCTAGAAGAAAAGATTTGTAGAGGCAAATTACACAAAATTTTAATTGTGAGGAGAAAAATTGAAAATTACAAGGACTTTTTTGAAAATCTTGAAAAAATTTTGGGCAAAATATTGCATTATCAAATTTACGGTGGGGGCAGGTGACCCAGTACCCCACTGTAAATCCACCCGGTTATTCTAGGGGCACCACATGTGCCCACTGTTTGTTCAGGGCTCATGTGGCTCTAGCCGTTTGGCAAAACCCGAATCCTAATTTCCTCCTTCATGTTGATTATGTTAGTTTTTATTGACAGAAGGGAGTGGAGTGACAATTGAGTAAGACAACGTAAGTTTAATGATAGTTTTGCAACAAAAAACGATTAATAACCAAAATGGGGCATTCAAAAAATAAAGAGAGATCTGCAGATTCTTATGAAACTCAAGAATAAGCTAATCCTCATATTGGAATATAATCCCACCATTTCGCCATACAAAGTGTATTTCATGATGCTATAAAGCCTGTTAAATATAATGAAATTATTACCAGATGTTAACTTATTAGTACCGTCAATTTTATACTAGATATCGAATCCCTTGACCAAGAATCTTTCCCATACTACAAATATTTTGGTAACGAGCTCTCGCCAAGTCTTCCCAAATTTACGATCATTGGGAGGATTTTATTGAAGATCTCGTCCAAGAATTATAACAATATTTCACCTGTAGCTAACTAGATAGAACGCTCGTTAGAAAAGGAGGAAATGTTTATTCCCTCTCTGAGTTTTGTGCTTTCTTTATCTTTGAATGAGATGTTTTATACATGCCACCTCATTAAACTTTTTTTACGTCGCATTAACAATCAGGGATTGTGTCAAACTCAAATTTAGAGCCTTTTTAATTGTAAAAAAAAAAAAAAAAAAACAAAGGTTTCTCTCTCTTCTTTCTTTTTTTTGACAACCTATCTTTTTCTATATTATCTAGTAGATATATTTCAAAAGTTCAAATGAATAGTTGGGTAGAATTAAAGAAGTGATCACGTGGAGTGTTTAAAAGAAATTTTTAAATAGGCAAAATAAGTCATAATCGGTTGAAAAAAAAAAATTTTGAATCCACATTTTTCTAGAAAGAGAGAAACCTTTAGGGGAAACCTAGTTCTCCTCATGCTTATATATTCACAAGTTACACATGGATTCTATAGGCAGTGGTGGAACTAGAATTTTGACGTAGAAAAGAAGTATCGGAGGGGTAAAATTATATATTAATTAACTATTATGTATATATTAATTTTTTTTATATAAGTTCGGTATAAATCGAGAAAAAATGTTTTGGGGACGATTGCGTGGCTCTTCCTCTCACTTAGGCTAAAAAATAACGATCTCAAGCCAATTCAAAAACCAAATGAAAGAACAATTAAATAACATTCTTCCCCACTCATAAATTATAATGTCAAGTCGACTATAAAGGCAAATGCGGCTGAGGGAACAAATATATGCAAGATTCATGAATGTTTAAAGGTCCACACTAACACCATAAAGTAAATGTCCTTTCGTTAAATACAAAATATTCAAGGACTCAATTATATAAAGATTCTTAAATTTTTGAAATCTATCATATAGATCTAAATGATATAGAAATGATCTTGTATCCATGGTTAATAGAATAAAACATACTCACTGATGACGTGGCAACATCAGATAGCAATCAAGTCTACAATTTTCGGCAATTCAATGGTGAATTGTCAAAAATTATAGGTAAGATAACTCCAATCATTTCTACTAAATGATATTATAATTACAATTTTCTAGTGTTGGCTAGTGGTTGTACCCAACCCGTGCATTAGGCCTCACAATTTTCTGGATGGCCTGAGCTGGCCGGGTTATATAGAATAATTGGTGTTGTACATGAAAATTTTTCACAGGGGTTTTATAGATCCCTCACTGTAGCGCGGACCCCATCCCAATGAATTAATAAAAAAATGTGCCCCCCCTCCTTTGTGTCTAATCTGATAGGGGCCTATGAAGTAGGCCCCTGTAATGCATGCATGTTGTGTCAGTTAGATGCGACTTACTTTAAATCTCTAGATACTGCTATGTTTTAAATGTCGATTTAACTTGAATTTTTGAGGGTTTCGTCTTCCTTTTCGTATTTGGTCCATTGGTTAGGGATAGATTGTCTATATAAAATTTGAACTAGAATTAATTTCCAATAGCTAGGAATTTATTAACAAATAATTTCTTAATTTTTTCCTGGTTTAGGAAGTAATAACAAAATGTCAAAAATATTTTTCACGAGTGATATGTTAACCATCCAAAATAGTGTCAAAGATTATACCTAATCTTATCTATAGATCGAGCTAATATTTATTTTCATTTTTTATTTTTTGACACAGAACTTCTAATTTTTTATTACAGATATATGACATAAGTTGAAATTCAATGCGTAACAAAGAGAAATAGAATGTAAACGACATGTGGTCAAGGTGAAACACGATAAGCTATTTTTCTCCTATCTCTTGTTCACCGTTCATGATAAAAGGTCTCATTTTAGTGCTATTTCTATCATATTTCACACGGGGAAAAAGGTACATTCTCTTTGACAGCCCAATATGTCCTAAATTTCATTGTGCACTTAAAGAGACTTTGAGAAGGTCATTTTAAGCCCATGTTCGATATGCACATTTTAATATCGTTTTCTTTTCTTCTTTTCTCCCTTTTTTTTTTGTCTACATACATATATGTCCTCCATAAGTTATTTTTCAAGTAATATAATTCGTATTAAAGCATATTTCGGACAATTATGGACATTTCATGTGGCATGCACGTGAATTTTAATGTCAAAACCATAATGAAATAATACGATATTCTTATGATTAACTTGTTTTAAGTTCAACGGACTTACTCTTTTGTAAGACATTGGTAAACCTAATTTTCTCTTGATAAAAGCATTGGTAGACCATATTACTAAAGTTTCTAGCGTGATGTCAAAGGCAAACAATGAATGCGAAACCTTGGCTTTGTAATTTGAAATATAAATTTATGGGACTTTTTTTAAACTAAAAGCATCGTGCTCATGAATTCATATCCCGTGAACCACGGATGCAACGGAAATCAGAGTTCAATGGCTCCAAATAGATTCACCGGAATTCTAAACAACTAGGGAAGCGTTAACGAGCCAATTTATTCCCCTTGTGAGATATAAAGCTACACTCCCTATAATTCATGTCACAACACAAGCTTACAATATCAGACAGGACCAACACATGTGAGGCTAAGTGACAATCAACTTGGAGATACGTGGACTGCATCACACTTAACCCAACTCTATATTGAAACCACGAGAAGCAAACTGCAGCCCATCCTGTAGCGAAATTTTGACTCGGCATCTTCAGGAGAAAAACACCCTGGCCTTCACTTTGCACATGTCGCCACCACTATCCCTCATGATTTCTGATCATTCTGCCCTCGACCCCTGTTACCGTTCACCTCATAGAACCCTCATCATTTTGCAAATTTTTAGTAACTCCTCTATTGAGACCTGATATAGAAAATGTTGTGGATTGTATCTTCAAGCCCCTCAAAGCACGATTTTAGCACGCCCGCAAACCCAATTTCTTCTACACAAGCTTATTTTGTCCACATAGGAATAAAGTGTTGGAATTCAGTTTAGAGAATAAAAAATTTAGTTAAGTATACAACTTAAAAAGTGAGGTTGCGACAATTTCGATCAAATATTCGGACTTGATCTGATAGTCAAATTATAAATAGAAATAGACTAACTTGTTCTACTCGTCGAATAGATCGTCGTGATATATTTGGAATTTCAAAACCAGTTTCGAATGAATGAGAAATTGTGGTTCAAAATTGGATAGAAAAAAGAAAAAAACTAGCAGAGATAAATGCCTAACTCCATAGCTCGCATATCGCCCAAGCGGCACGCAAGCGAGAGAGGCTATGTTGAATAGGTGTTAATTTCGCTCAAGCAAAATGCCGACGACAACAATGGATGCTCCCTTCTGAAGGTTGCTTAGTTTGGGGGTGACACTTCACTTACAACCCCTCCTATTCTGTAAATAGGACCTTTTGGACTTCCATTATGTATTCTATATCATTTTGTATTGAGTATTACATCAAAAACTATTGCAAAATACTCTCCAAAAATCATTCCAAAAATATTTTCTTGTAGAGGAAAAATTTTCGGTTCAAAATTCGTTGTCACTTGTAGTTTGAAGTGTTTTTACCACAAGTTGTATCCGTTGTATCTTGGAAAATAAGTGTCGTGAACCGTTAACACCGTTGCAGAGCAATTTTTTCTTAAGGAGAAAGTGTTTTCATTTGTCTCGAATTTCGTTCTTCACTTTTTTTCTTTTTCTTACTTTCTTTCTTTTCATTTCTAAAGTTTAATTATGCTCCTGTGAATTAAATTTAAATATTTATTTATCTAAACAACCATTTCAGTATATTATCTACCAACACAAAGCAAGTGAGAATGTTTCCACACCCCAAACCAAGAGGACCATACAGTCAACCTTCAACATTTGCCTAAGGAGAATTGTCTGTCTATGTTGCAAACCATGGAGAAATCGAAGCTTTCAGAGAAGGGCCAACAACTGAAGTTTTCTCATTTAACAGCATCACTTGCCCACCCATACCAGTGTATACCTATCCTCTTGAATCACCATATGAATCCGTCCTCGCGATTTGTATTATCAACAGAAGGAACTAATAACCTCCCGATCAATGGGCAGAAGGCAGCTCCTCAACTTCTCTTCATGGACCTCATACCACGTGGCCATGAATCTGTTACTCGTTGAATTTGTGTTATAAGCATCTATTGCATTTACTTTTTGATGCATTGATCAGATTATTTCGCTAGCACTAGTAATAAAAATCATAATGCAATATTATAGTAACCAACAGATAGCTAGTTATCAAATTCAAAAGATACCAGGGATCAAATTCAAAACAAGTGCTAAGGAAATTAAAGATGCGTGCACACAACAAATTGTGAAGAAGATTAACTAAATTACTACTTTCTACTACAAATTTTAGAGCTACATTAGGTAAAACACACCACAACACAGAAGTTGAAGCCAAACGACACTTGAATATAAGAACGAGTATCAAGTACTTTGCAACTGCAAAATCGTAAGAGTTTGAGAGATGATTAAAGTTTTGGTTCGGTGGCAGTTAATAGAAAGCATAGATCAAAGTTTATCACATTGTACTCCATTTCTATTTCCTGATGGTTAATCAGGGATCTCAAAGTTTATCACATTGTACTTCATTTCTATTTCCTGAAGCTGGTTAATCAGGGATCTCAAAGTTTATCACATTGTACTCCAGTTAATAGAGAGCATTGATTTTTCTAGCAATAGTACCTCTTCAATCGATATTTGCAAGATTTAAGATTTTAACTCTTTGATGTCTCCTGCCGCAAGTAATACCAATTCAATTACATAAAGAGGTCCATAGTGACCAGTTTTTAGCTAAGATTAAATTTGAGATTTGAAGGCTAGAAGAGTTTACTCATCGTTAAGCATTGCGAGCAACATGAAGATCACATTATTTCTCATGACTGATTTGAAATGGATAAAGAAGGTTGGAAGGGTGCTTGAGATAAGATGTTTGAGAAGTGTATGAGGCAATTTATGGTTAAGAGTTGGATGTGGTATTATCATAAGAGAGCGATGTGTTAGGAAAATAAAAAAGAAAATTAAGAATGTTGCGGGAATTCTAAAATAATGGAAAGAAATGTTATAATAAACAGAGTACGAATAAAAAGAGAGGGATTTTGATTGTTGATGTAGTAACGATATTGGAAGGAATCGAGGTCTGTGTTGCACATAGTTTCTTTAAAATAGATTCCCCCACTATGGTGTAAAAGGACTAATTACATCTATTTCCTAGGATGCAATGCTTGAAAGTAGCTATCTATCACATTTTCATTACTTTAGGTGAACTAACATTATGATAACCCAAGAATAACTAACTAAGAGGGTTGTGAATTGATTTTTGAAACTTTTTCGAAACCTAGTCTCTAAACTATTTATGATACGAGTTACAAATAAGCAAAATGTAATAAGATGAGAAGAGTGTACAAATTCTATAGTTTTTTTTCAAGTATATGCAATTAAGGAAATATATCACGATGTAAATGGCTATGTAAGTAAAGTGCAATAAGTAAAGATGATAAGCTAATTTGATGGGGTTCGATATACAAAGTGTTCTATGTCCCCGTTACCAAGCTCTCCGTCACGAGTAATGCCAAATTCACTAAAAGTTGTAACTTACAAACAAGGAGTACCGATCCTTAAGTGACTTACAAACAACGAGCACTTATCCTTAGATGACTTACAATAAGGTGCACCTAACCTTAACAACAATCGAGTTTTCACAAGATTCTTGAAACTAAAGAGATATGAAAATAATTTTACAATTGAAGCAACTCTCTTAACAAATGATATAAGCAAGTCAAGTATTTAGAGAGTTGGGACAACACATCAATAGATAGCAAATGTTTAAGCTCATGTGTTTTATGTTGCAGAACTTGAATGATGAACTAGTTAAGATCAATATGCCAAAGTTTTCAACCAATGAATCTCTCTTAACAAATAATACAAAATTAAGTATAAAGAGAGATTTATACTTCAGTGAGTGTTGGCAAAGAAAAACTTTTGTCAATTATAAGAGAATAGATGAGATGAAGTTTGTTTGCAAAAATGAAATCTTTTATGAAATAGATGAAGAACAAGCTTTCAATCAAACAAAAGATTCTTGTAATAAATGAATTGGATAAAACTTAAATAAAACTCAATGATCTTCAAAAATAGGCTTTCTAAAATTCTCTTGAATAGTTGGTGTATTGAATGCAAAAGAGTGGTATTTATAGAGCAAAACAGAGAGCTGCAAAAACTTTCGGCTGATGGATTTTGGTTGACCGAAGTCCAATTATAGTCGTTGTAAAGTTTTCAAGCCATTGGAGTTTTGGCCGATCAATTCAAACTTTCAGTCGAGCAACTTTCGATCGACCGAAATGAGTAGATTTTGGATTTAAAGATTTTAATATCACAAAGTCCATTTTCTAAAATCAATTTCATTTCGAAAAATATTTTTATGCAAGAGATAAAATGTATAAAATTAATTTGAGTTTTATACTTGCTAAAAATTGACAAGTCGTACCTTTACACGTAGTTTTGAAGATTCAATAAAATATTTTCTAAATTTCTAATCTTCAAAGGTCTTAGTTTCTTCAGATCACTTTTGATTGTCTTTTGAGTGCTTGCAACGGATGACGATTTGAGCCTTTGAGTTGAGACATTTCATACATAATAACAAAACTCAAGAAACGAGATTTGTTAGAAATACAAGAGTATTGTTTGTTATAATCAAAACAAGTGGAGTTAGATCGAATCATATGTCAACAATTTTCCCCCTTCTTGAGTATGACAAACAATATGTGATTGTAGGAATATATAGAGATATACAATATGTTCCCCTACCTGTTACACATTGATGTGGGAAAGTGAAGTTTGAGATGATGCCGTTGTGTTCATGTTTCCATAATTTGAGATAGATTACATGGAGCTCACAATTCATATAACAATTCCTTGTTCATAAGTTATATCATAATATATCATATTGCATTTCATTTCACAATGTATCACATTTCAATTCACAAACTTCATTCACAATTCATTGTTCAGAAGTTATATTACAATATATCATAGTGCATTGTATTTCCTCATTTATCATCATAAAAAAGAATGGGGACTTTGGAAGAAGGAATTTCCCCCTTAGTCGAGCCATAGGTGCAATAGAAGAGAGAAAACAAGTTATATAATCATAGGTCACAAGTAGAGATAATAACCATAAAACCACACATAGCTTTAATTTTCACAACGGAATAATGTTTGAACAACTTCAATTGTCATAATATAAATAGGTCTAAATAGAAGCAAAGTAAAAACGAAAGTTAAGAAAGTGTTGGAAAAGGCTAGATGCAGAGCTTCATCCATCCGTCGGTGGAGGAGGATCACGAGGGTAGATGGAATACATGTGAGCGTAGAAAGCTTCATGTGACAGTTGCATTTGCTCCAAACGTTGTTCTTGTGCCAAGTTCATTAGCTCCATTCGTTTTTTAAGAGAATCAATTCGAGTGTTAACATTAGTATCAAGAGACTCAATTTGACCCTGGAGGATGTTGAATTGATCTATCGACATGTGTTGCCCAGAAGTAGGTGCAACCCGTGGAGTAAAATTTCTATGCCTTGGTAGAGGTGGATTACCATCGTCACCATCACCCCCATCACCATCACCACCATTATTTCCATCTCCTTCATCATTGCCATATTACCAACATCACTCATTTCCTCTACCTCTTCTTCGGTTAATGGCCAAGTAGTGGGCCCCAAAGCATCGTTAAAACCTTGAATGTGACACACCCATTGCCCATGACTTTTAACAATTTTCATACCTTTAGGGTGTTGAGGTTAATGATGTCGATGTGTTTAGGATGAATAATAGGCTCGTCTTCTAAAGGCACGTCGAAGTACTGGAAAATTTTAGTGAAAATCATGCCATAAGGTAAACCAAAAATTCTAGGAGATGAATTAACATGACGAATGTGTTTTAAGAAAATGTATGAGAAATCCAATTTTGGCCCTACAAGAAGTGAGTTGGGGATAAATAGGTCGACATGATAGACTTCCTCAAATTGACCAATATGAGGTAATATAATGTATGAAATTGCACGATGAAGGACCTTTCATTGAATAGTGAGGTGATTCAAAGTTAAGGTCATTGAAGTGGTTGATTGTCCGTCGGTGGCACAGCAACATGCCTCAAGTTCATTATAGCCATCAAAAGTAATCGGAAAATGTTACATATAGGCACGATTATCACAAGCATCTAGCTCAAATATCTGTCTAAGTGTAGGTCTATCTAGGGCAATGCCTTTATGTTTGAGCATGCAAACGGCATAGTGTGAATGAAGGGTGGTGTGACGAAATAATTCTCGAATTAAATTAGGATAGGCACATTCGGAGATGGATATAATATTTTTCCACCCAATATTTTCAAAAAATTCTTCAATTCTAAGTGATGGAGCTTTAAGAGAAAACTAAAAAATGTCAATAGTCTTACCATGAAGAATGGGATGATTGGTGAATCGATCGGGCAAGGGTGTGCCCTCTTTGGCAATAGACGGGCAAGGCTTCCCCTTTCTTTGACATTTTCCTTGGCAGCATGGTTTTGGGTTCTCGACCAAGAGACGAGTGTAGAATCGGCAGAGAAGGTGTGAGTAATAGGTTTTGGGTGTGGGGTAAATGATTTCAAGGGATTTGAAGTGAAAATTTTCAAAAATTTTGAGTTCGACCCAAAATCAAGTTTTTCAAGGTTTTTGAAAAATTGGATGAAAAAACTTGAGAATTGATGTTAGTGTGTGATGGATGTTTTGAGAATGTGTAGAAATTTGAGTAAAAATGAAGGGATTTGAGTTTTTTGGAGAGGAAGAGGGAAAAAATTGAGAGTTAAGGGTTAGGATTTGATTTTGGGAAGAAGAAAATCAGATTTAAAGAATCTGAATCGCGCAACTTTGGTGGACTGAAACTCTGCAGAGAAATTTCATAAGGGAGCCTCTGGAGTTTTCAGTGGACTAATAGTCGACCGAAAGTGTCATTTCGGTCTACCCTTCGTTCGACCAAAGGGTGTCTTTTGGTTGATCAGTTGTACGACCGAAAAGTCATATTTTGGTTGACCGAAATATTTCGTTCAACCGAACATTTTTTTAAATAATCATGCATATAAAACATATTTAGCCATAAATGTCAGATTCATCGACAATACCTAAGCCTCTACGAATATACGAGAATCTATCGAAAGTTAGAGGTTTAGTGAGGATGTCGGCCCATTGTTTATCGGAGGGATGTATTCAAAACTTAAACATACAAATCAAATTATTCAATCCAAGTTGAAGAATTTGAAGTTGTGACAAGTTCCCAAGCTCCATTGGAATGCTTCCACTAAATTTATTCCTCGTCAGAGAAAGTAGTTTGAGATTTGCACATGTTCCCAAGCTTGGAGGAATATTGCCACTTATTTGATTCGATGAAATGCCTAGCCTCCTCAACTTTGGAAGATTATTGCAAATATCCACAGGAAGATTCCCAAAGAGATTATTGTTTTCAAAACTAATTTTGACCAAAGAAGTGATGTTGAATATTGTCTTTGGGATCTCTCTGGTGAGATTATTCCCAACTAGATTTATTTTTTCAAGATTATGCAGAAATCCAAAACTTTTTGGAATTGAACAATTCAGCTCGTTGTATTGCATATCTATTTCCTTCAGTTGGCTCAAATTACTCATTTCATTGGGGATAAATTTGTGGAAGGTGTTATTTGCAATAACAAAGGATCTCATAAAAAAGAGATCGCCAACTTCTTTAGCAATAGTACCTTCGAGACTCATATTTGCAAGATTCAAGATTGTAACTCGTTGGTGCCTACGCCCACATATAATACCAATCCAATTGCAAACAGATGCTCTATGTGATAGTTGTTGGCCAAGATTTTATTTGAATAAAAAATTTGAGACTTGAATGCTAAAAGAGCAAACTCGTCAGTAGACGTATTGAGAGATACGACCATGTGTATATAATGAAAGTAAACCATCGCCAATAATACAACGATCATATTCTTTCTCAGGGCTGCTTTGATCTATATACAGACTTGGGAGGGAGCACGATCCTTGACATATAAATTTATAAAATCGATATTTCCAAAAGGTCAATTATAGTGTCTTGACTTAGCAAACACATTAAACATTTGGGTAGGTATTGAAGAATCATCACCAATTTTCTAGATCTTTCCTTATACAAACAGCTAAAGAAACCTCGAAGAATCTATACATCACCATTATTCTAGAGTCCATGAGAATTCCTTATAATTAATTTATGGAATTATCTATAATCGTCAACATTTGTGTAGAAAAATTCAATGTCTCTATATATATGTGTGTGTATGCTCAACACATTAGTAGTGTATTTGAGTGTGTAAGTGAAAGAGTGACAAGAGAGTGAGTCTGCAAGAGAGAAAGTGCAAGGTGTGTGTTTGTAAAGAAAATATTTTTGTTAACAAAATCATTTTCGTTTGGCTTTTAAACTCAATTTGGTATCAGAGTGAGGCAATTGGAGACGGATTTTTGAGTTTCGAGCGTTCGTGCACAAAAGGAGATTGTGAAACTTTTGTAAAGTTTGCTTGATTACGAAGAGGTAAATCAAGTCATGATGGGCGACCTACAAGTGGTAGGCAGAGTAAAGAAGTTCAATAATCAGAACTACACCACATGGCAAACTTGCATGGAGTCGTATCTCCAAGGGCAAGAATTGTGGGAAATTGTTAGTGGAAGTGGCACGATACCACCAGAGGAGGGTGGAGCTCTGAAGAAATGGAGAATTAAAGCTACTATCGATCACTCAAGGAGAACAAACGGTGAGTCAATATTTTAATAAAATTAAATTTTTTTGTCTCGAAATTTCAGAATTAGACTCTTCAAGCAAGATTTTGGAGTCTAAAATGAGAAGAATAATTATACATATTTTGTGACCCGAATTTAGAGGATTCATTGCTGCTATACAAGGTTGGCCAGAGCAACCTTCATTGGTCAATCTCAAAAATTTGCTGGCCGACCAAGAAGCGTTAACTAAACAAATGTTGGGGGTCTCATGAAGAAAGAAGATGAAGAAGCAATATATAGTTATAAAAGAAGAGGTCGACTCCATCAACAAAATAAAGAATTAAAAGAAAATGGAGAAGGTTCTATGACAAGGGGATCAAAACAAAGTCGCGACAAGAAAGGTCAGCCGTTTAAGGGATTTCAACGAACTAATGGCTCATGTTTTGTATGTGGAAAACGAAGCCATTATGCTAGAGACTGTCGGTTCAGAAGAAAAGACAGCGGAAGGTAATATGGCAACCTCTAATGAGCAAGAAAAATATAATAGTGAAGAAGAATGAGATGTTGTAGCATCGCTTGCACTAATGGAACATACTCGAGGGGAGGAATGCAGTATAGATCCCGAAGAAGAATCAGCACTAGTCGCGATGCTCCCGAACGAATAGATTATGAATTGGATCGTCGACTTTAGGTGTTCTAATCATATGATAGGTGATAAAGAGAAGCTACAAAATACAACGAAGTACAAGGGAGGCCGAATGGTGATAACTGCCAACAATTCAAGATTGCCAATAGCTCACATTGGTAAGACAGTTATCACGCCTTGTTTTAGTACTAGTCAAGTGTAGCTACAAGATGTCTATCACGTCCAGGAATGAAGAAAAATCTTCTATCAGTGGCGCAGCTAACATCATCGGGTAACTACGTTTTGTTTGGGCCAAAAGATGTCAAGGTATATCAAAATATAAAAATTTTGGGTACACCAATAATGGAAGGATGAAGATTAGAGTCCATCTACGTAATGTCAGCAGAGTCTGCATACGTAGATAAGACTTGAAAGAATGAGACAGAAGATTTATGGTATACAAGACTAGGACATGTGAGTTATCACAAGTTGAAAGTAATGATGAAGAAGTCGATGCTCAAAGGTCTTCCTCAACTCGAGGCTGTTAATATGGTAAAGCACATCAGCTACCATATCAGGAGTCAAATTATAGAGCAAAGCAACCATTGGAGATAGTACACTCTGATGTGTTGGACCTGTCAAGTAACCATCAAATCGAGGGATGCGCTACATGGTAACATTCATCGATGACTTCTCAAGGTACGTTTGGATTTTCTTTATGGAAAAAAATCTGGGCCATTTATAAAATTTAAGGAGTTTAAAGAAAAAGTAGAAGGAGAAATCAAAAATAAGATTCAGTGCCTACGCACTGATAATGGGGGAGAATATATATCAAGAGAATTCTCCCAATATTTAAGAGAACATAAAATACATTATCAATTGACATGTCCAAACACACCACAACAAAATGGTGTAGTAGAAAGAAATAATTGGCACCTTGCAGAAACGTGTTGAAGTATGCTACACGCAAAGAATGTTCCAGGAAGGTTATGGGCAGAATGCATGAGAACAGCAGCACATGTGATCAACAGGCTACAACAACCGAAACTGGGGTTCACATCACCATTTGAGAAATTGTGGAAAAAAAAAGCCAACAGTAAATCACTTTCGTGTTCGTGCCTGATCATTTGAGAAGCAAGTTTGATAAGAATGCAATCAGATGCATATTTGTGGGGTATGACATTCAAAGAAAAGGATGGAGATGCCGTGATCCTACAACCGATCGTTGTTATACATCAAGAAACGTGGTGTTTGATGAAGTATCTTCATGGTGGATACCGCAGAGGGTGGAGCTATCAAATTCAAAGGAATTAGACGATAAATTGCAAGAGGAGATCACAGAAGGGCAACCAAGTCTTGAGAAAACAAAAGATGGACAAGAATCAAGTGATGAGAAGGAGCCTACTGACACGCTACAAAATCCTTGGCAAACAGGTGTGCATCAGACAACACCAGAAGAAATAAGGCCAAGTCAACAAAAGGCGGTTGAGGTAAGAACAAGCCCACAATCACAGCTAAGAAAATCAACTAGACAAAGGAAGCCAAACCCCAAATATGCTAATGCAGTAGTAGAAGAAGATGACAGTATCAAAGAGCCAGAGACCTTTGAAGAAGCAATCCAGCATAATGAGTGGAGAAATGCAATGAAAGAAGAATTCATGGCTCTAAAGCAAAACGAGACTTGGGATTTGGAGCTAATACCTAATGGGGTAAAGCCTATATCTTGCAAATGGGAATACAAAATAAAAAGACAGACGGATCAATCGAAAGATACAAAGCTCGGCTAGTAGCTCATGGATTCTCACAGCAATATGGTCTGAACTATGATGAGACATTTAGCCCAGTGGCAAAGATCACTACGGTATGAGTACTAATAGCATTAGCAGTAAGTAAGTCTTGGAAGCTTTGGCAGATGGATGTGAAAAATGCATTTTTCCATAGAGAACTTGATCGAGACATATACACGGAGCAACCAACGGGATTCGAGAATACAGAAAATCTAGGATATGTTTGCAAGCTAAAGAAGGCCCTATATGGATTAAAGCAGGCGCCACGAGCATGGTATGGTAAAATAGCTGAATTCTTAGTTCAAAGTGGATACTCAGTAGCACCAACAGACTCGAGTTTATTCATCAAAGCACAAAGTCAAAAACTAACAATAGTGCTAGTGTACGTGGTTGATCTTATCATCACTGGAGACGACGCAAATGAGGTCCAACAAATCAGAAGGAATCTATCAGTAAGATTTCAAATGAAAGAGCTTGAAGAGCTAAATCATTTTTTGGGGCTGGAGATGGAAAGAACAAATGAAGGGTTATTCTTGTGCCAGAATAAATATGCCAGAGATCTCTTACAGAAGTTTGGCATGACCGATTGCAAACCAATATCGATACCAATGGAGATTAACTCCAATATATGTGCAGATGAAGGCAAAGATTTAGATAATGCAATCATGTATCGACAGCTGGTGGGGAGCTTATTATATTTGACGCTGACATGACCTGACATCTTGTATGCAATTGGGATAGCAAGCCGCTTTATGGAAAAGCCAAAGAAACCACACCTTGAAGTGGTCCGAAGGATCTTAAGGTATGTAAAATGAACTATTGATTATGGACTCTTTTACAAGAAAAGTAAAGATTGCAGGATCATTGGCTTTTGTGATGCGGACTATGCTGGATGTCGAGATACACGAAGATCAACAACTGGGTACGTATTCAGCCTGGGGTCAACTGCAGTTTCATGGTGCAGTAAGAGACAACCAACTGTATCTTTGTCAACCGCAGAGGCAGAATATAGAGCAGCAGCAATGGCAGCTCAAGAGAGTACGTGGCTAACACAGTTAATGAAGGATTTACATCAACCAGTAAGCTACACTCAATTATATTGTGATAATCAATCAGCTATTCGTATAGCACAAAATCTAGTTTGCCATGCAAGAACGAAGCATGTTGAAGTGTACTATCACTTCGTCAGACAGAAAGTACTTAAAGGGGAGATCGACTTGAAACACATCAATACTGAAGAACAAGTTGCAGATATTTTAACGAAAGGACTCAGCGCTTCAAAATTCAAAGAGTTTCGAGCACAACTTGGGATTATAAGAAGAAAAGAGTCAAAATGAAAAGTTGGTGGTGAAGGGAAGAATTGAAGAATCATCACCAATTTTCTAGATATTTCCTTATACAAACAACAAGAGAAACCTAGAAGAATCCATACATCACCATTATTCTAGAGTCCATGAGAATTCCTTATAATTAATTTATGAAATTATCTAGAATCGTCAACATTTGTGTAGAAGAATCCAATGTCTCTATATATGTGTGTATGTGTGCTCAATACATTAGTAGTGTATTTGAGTGTGTAAGTAAAAGAGTGAAAAGAGAGTGAGTGTGCAAGAAAGAAAGTGCAAGGTGTGTGTTTGTAAAGAAAATATTTTTTTTAATAAAATCATTTTCGTTTGGCCTTTAAACTCAGCAGGTATTTACTTTATGTAGTGGGTGATGTTGTGGAAATTGTTGTTTAGCTTTGTTTTGTCCGTCTATTTTGACTTCCAAGCGTCCCTACGTTTTCTTCTTTTTTCATCTAACCAAAGCTTTACTTCAATAATGCTTTGCTTGCTCTCATGCACCTACGAGGACAAAACCCAGTTGAACAACGAAAACTAAGCATGTCAAGAACAAAATAGGATCCAAATCAGTCTAGTTTTTTTTTTTTTTTTTTTTTGCAGTTATCAATAAGAAACTTCTTTTGTATAGAATATATCTCATGACGCGAGTTCAAATGCGTTGGATATTAAAATACACGGAAATGCCTGTGAATTTATTATTTTTTTTTTTTTACAAATAATTTTATATATTCATAAATAAATTTTTTAATGCAAAATTTATTAAATATAAAAAATTCTCCATACCCGTTGTTAAGTAGCTAATCCATTCAAGAAAAAAAATGTATTGAATAAATACATTTTTTGACTTGAACATTGATGTATGCTCAACCTATCATTTCTGGATAGGGTTGAGCCCACTAACCGTGTATTGCTTTACAACTTACCTGTTAGGGGTGGTTTAGAGTCAACAATTATGCTGCTTGGACAGGGATGGGTTAACAGAGGTAGTGGTTGGGCGGGATTGGATATTATATATATTATATATTTTTTCAAATTGTCCTATCATATTGATACGTGTCCTCTTTGTCGTTGAGTCGATCATTGAACGTGCCACTGGACTACTGTAGCAAGGTTCTAAAGTTAATGTAAAAATCGTTAAGAATCTTGTTAGTGATAAAAGCATTTTTCCTTTGATAGTCAGCTACATTCCATTTGAATAATTAGAATTTGACCATCTAAGTGTGTTCTACCTACCCTAAATTTTCTTTTTTTAATTTGACCATCTAAGTGTGTTCTACCTACCCTCTTCTTAGGGTAGTGGTGGCAATGGGCCGAGCCGAGCCGGCTCGGCCCATTGACGAACGAGCTTGGCTCGTGTTCGCACGAGCCGAGCTCGTGGCTCGTCGGCAACGAGCCGAGCGCGAGCTCGGCTCGTTGCCGTTTGGGCGAGCTCGGCTCGCGCCCGAGCTCGCCCAAGGCGGGCGGCTCGGCGAGCCGAGCTTAAGCTCGGCTCGCCGGCTCGCCTATTTATTTATTTATTTTTTTTTTTATAAATAAATAACGCTACTACTACAAGTCTATTTTTTCTATTTTTTTTAAATATATATTTTCCAAAACATTTATCGGGGATCGTCAAAACATTTATAATTTTTAAAATAGTAAATATACATTTATTTAAAAAAAAAAAAAAAGATAAACCCTCCTCCTTTATCCGGGCTTGGGACCGGCTACTTCAATTTCGTGTAGGCGGAGTTAAAATTGTACACGAAAAACTTTTTACGTGTACAATTTTTTTAAAAAAATTATAAATGTATGAAAATAAAATTTTGTAATGAATGTATTGAAATTAAATATCACTTACTTGATTACATGCAATTTCGGCATATTTATGTTGAATTCGATAATTAGCGTCTTCCCAATCCTTCACGCACATTAACGCTTCCAAAATATCTTCTTTTAGTCGACTTCGAATTTCAGAGAGAACCCTCTTCCCTGCACTAAAAACAGACTCCGAAGCTACAGTGCTAACTGGAGGTGTTAGTAGATCTTTTGCAATTGCAGAAACAATTGGCCATCGACGTTCATTATTTCGTCAGAATTCGATTACATCTTCTGAACTTTTCTTAACTGATTTGTTACTAGGCATAGTATAACGAAAGTAATCAATTAATTCAGATGGCAACGCATTTTGACTACTACTCGAAGTTTGAGTACATGCAGTGGAAGACATACTACTACTACTAGAGGAACCATATGCATATGCAGTTGAATCATATCTAATTGAGTCTATGTTTTCTAATAAATTAATTACTTCAGCGTCGTCATCGTTTATATTAGTGGGAGTAGGAGTAGGTACACGAGTAACTTGTGTACCTATTCTTGAAGCATATAATTCATACATCTCAGTTAACGTTTGTTCCAAATTCCTATAAGTAATAGGCATATTAAAAGTTAAAGCATTTGAAATTTGGTCAATTATAAATTTAGTACCCGATAAATTATATCAGGGGTCCATGACGCATGCTAAAGGAAATAACATAGGTAATTCTTCCCAATATTTTCTAAATTTTAATTCCATAGCATATATAACCGCATGCAAATCAGGGTCATTTTGATATCTATTAAAAGCCCTAGCAGTTATATAAAGACGTTCAAGAACCATGCAACTAGTTGGATAATAAACACCAGACAATATATTCGTAGACGTATAAAAACTTTCCAAAAATTTCTTAATTTTAAAAACCGTATTCCAATCGGATTCATTTAAGATATCATCGTCGTCGTCTCTAATATGCCTATTGTTATAAAATTCAGTGATAAACGGTTCAAAACCTTCACATGATTTTAATAATAAGTAAGTTGAATTCCACCTATGACCTACGTCAGTAATAAAAGTTTTTGTATTAGAGTTCCCAACTTGTTCACAAAATTCTTCAAATGATTGTTTTCTACTAGGTGTAATCGTGATATACGTAAGTGCATTCCTAATTCGACTAATTTCGTCCTTCACATGTTTTAAACCGTCTTGTACAATTAAATTAAAAATATGGCACACACATCGAATATGGAATAAATAACCACCAAAATCGGGTTGAAGTACTCTATGCAATTTATCGATAACTACTTTATTTAAAGAAGCATTGTCAAAAGTAAAAGAACGGATTTTACTCTCGCATTTATATTCTTTAATTATTAACATAATTGCATTATATATAGTGTTAGCATTATGAGGATACTCAATTATTTTAAAAGCAATAATTTTTTTATGCATAACCCAAAGTGGGTCTATATAGTGTGCCCATGCAGCTATATAACCTCTCTTATTAATCCCTTCCCATAAATCCGAAGTTAAAGATATGACACCCCCGTATTTTTCTAAATCCCCAATCAATAATCGCTTTGCATTAAGAAAATATTCAATTGTATTAGAACGAAGAGTATTTCGACTTACCCCAACGTACCTTGGTTGAAGATATTGTTTGACGTAGTTTACGAAATGTTCGTTGTCCACTATTGCAAGTGGCAGCTCCGCCGCGGCAACGAACTTCACCATTCCCTTTCGTGCTTCCTCCTCCGAATACATCCACGTAGAAAGTGGCGAAGTAGTAGCACCGTCTCTACTAGTACCAAAGCTGTAGTTGCGTTTGTCC
This sequence comes from Fraxinus americana, assembly GCA_035079005.1. NCBI lineage: Eukaryota > Viridiplantae > Streptophyta > Magnoliopsida > Lamiales > Oleaceae > Fraxinus > Fraxinus americana. The sequence goes on along the minus strand of CM068707.1, from coordinate 996,261 downwards.
ACGTTCAAGAAGCCCATGTTTGGCCGCACATGCTTTGTAATGACGGTTGAGGTGAGTGGTTCCAATTTTTTTGCCATGCCGATCGTTGTTGACAGTATGTACATACTGCTGTCTTTTCTGGACCTCCAGCGATCACACGACCAGTGTTAACCAATTGGAAAGGGTCCCAACATTTTGCCTGCTTCTTCCCATTTCTCGTCCCTCTTGCATCGGGAATATTTAGTGCGAGTTCTCCATCTTGTTCCAAATCAATAGGAACACCTGGAATCAACATCAACGTCATCCAAATCAATCGGATCGGCATCGCCTTCACGAACGTCGAAATCGTCAATGTCTTCTCGGAATTGGTAGTTGGTTGAGACCGGCAAATTCATTCCCAAATTGATTTTGGGCGGGTGTTTCACCTTCCATACCGAACAAGTTTTCAACAAATGCTCGTGGATCCATTTGTGAATTGTTGAAATAGAATGTAGAAATGTAGAAATGTAGAATAAGTAGAAATGTGAATTTGTAAAATGAAGATAATAATGTAAAAAAATATAGAAGAGAATTATAGAATTGTTGATAATGATTTGTAAATTGTAAATTGTAGAGTAGAGAGTATAGAATGAAAGTTTGGTGGGAAAAAAATGTTGTAATGGGTTGGGTATTTATAGGAGAAGAATTGGAGAAAAGTACAAAAAAAAAAAAAAAAATTTTTTTTTTTAGAAACAGTGACCAAACGGTCACTGAACCAGTGACCGTTTGGTCACCGCTTTGTGACTGAACGGTCAACTGGTTCGATGTGACCGTTACGGTCATCAACCATTTTATTTATTTATTTTTTTTTTATTTTTTATTTTTTAAATTGGTTGGGTGGGCTCGTCTTAGACGAGCCCACGAGCCGAGCGGCTCGTGGGCTCGTCTTAGACGAGCCCAGGCAGGCTCGTCTAAGACGAGCCTGGCGGCTCGTCTAAGACGAGCCCACGAGCCTGGCTCGTGGGCTCGTCTCACGAGCGGCTCGGCGAGCAGCTCGCCGAGCCGCTCGTGAACAGTGACGAGCCGAGCGGGCTCGGCTCGTCTAGTCCATGAGCCCGCTCGGCTCGTGCTCGGGCTCGTTTTTTTACGAGCCCGAGCGGCTCGTGGGCGTGAACAGTACGAGCCGAGCGGGCGAGCCGACGAGCCGCTCGGCTCATTTGCCACCACTAAGACTTAGGGTGGACAATTAATATTTTCTCACTGCTAGCCCAGTTTGCTTTGTGAACTACCTGTGGCAATGGGTTCAGAAGCAGTATAACTTCTGTACTGATAACCCTTGTAGTCACATGAGATTTATTGACGGTCGGGCCTATTTTTTCAAGGCCAAAATCTGATATCTCCGTATTGTGTGACTGAAACCATCTTTGCAGCATTCCCTGGTGGCGCCTGAGATATCAGATAGCTTTTATGTCTGGTTAACCAGATTTGCTCATTACGTGTCTGATGCATGCAATATATCCAATCTGATATCTCAGCATTCCCTAGTGGCGCCTAAAAACCCACTAAGGTTGTGGTGATGTTTTGTCTAAAAAGAAAAAAAGTATGCAAGTCCCCGAGCTGCTCCAATTAAAATCGTAGGCCTACCATCCCATGGAAGAGGCAGAAAAGCAGAACCACCTAAACATGTAATGCTCAACAAAATTAACTGTTTATTTTTTAGACAGTAAAAGAATGACGCGGCCACAGCGGCAGATCCAGAACTTCGACTCAGCTAGAGTGGTCAGTCAACAGCCGTATATCGATGTCATTTAAATTAAATAATATTACAAATTCTTTAATCTATATTCAAATGCACTAAAACATAGAAATCATATATTTATATCAAAATAAAGTTCAATACAATCAGAAATAATAATATAAAATACATGACTTCTTTGTGTTATTAATTCTTAACAAATTATTTGCTTGACTAGAAGCAGTGGTGGATGTACCACTACAAGAACTAGGTTGGGACTTTGGTTTAAGTTGAAAAAATCATTCCAAAATCTATATTAGAATTGAATGTTAGTCAAAGATTAAACGTAATCAAAATTAATTTTAAAATATGATTAAAATTTCAATTTTCAATTCCCAACATCAATTTATCACAAATTATAAATTCCCCAATTTCTCATTTTTCAATAATCACATATTCACATTTCACAATACTCAAATTAATTTTTAATATCACAATTGACATAAACTCAATACTCATAACTCATAAATTATTAAAGCATAAAACACTTAAAACAACATAAACATAAAATAATAGTCACCGACTCACCTAAAGTCTTGTCGACAGAAATGAAGGCGGAGGGATAGGAGGGCAAGTGGCGCTGCCACCGATGCAAGCTACTGCAATGGCCAAGAGAGTTGTGTTGCCATCGCGGTCAGGGGCAGGGGTTGTGGGTGAAGAGGATTGTTTTGATTTTTTGGTGGTTTTTATAATATGTAAATGTATGATTCTTATTGGGTTTTTTTTACTACAAGCCTAAAATCAATTGAAAATAGAAAAACCCAACTTTTTAAAAAAAGTGGAAATTACACCGAGCCCTGTTTTTTAAGTTTCGTTTTCAAAAATAAGATTTGAAAGTTTTTTGTACAAAAATAAGGTAATAATGACTTTTAAATTTAAAATAATTATATTATATAATTGAATTAATCTACTACATTACACCACAAACCCTAATCATTTCTCTCTCACTTTTTTCCCTTTATCACACACCATCACGACACTCCGACAGCGGCAGCTCAAGAAGACCACTCGACATGAACACTACCACGACTCCACGACCGCACAACAGGACACTGTTGTAGCAGCGCTGCAGTGTAGCGTTGTGGCACTTGTTGCCTTTGCACGGCAACGCTACCAACGTCACAACGTGATTTTGGATGGTTTTGGACAAATAGTTGTTTAGATCTGAGATGAGATCTGTGTTTTGGTTTTGAATATGGCGGATATGGTGGATTTGTGTGATTTGTGGAGATCGTGGTGGTAGGGGTGGTTTGGGAATTTTTTAGTGGGGCTGGTGGTTGCAGTGTGATGGAGATGGTGGTTGTGGCGGCTGTGGTTGTGGATTGGTAGTGCTTATGTTGGTGGTAGTGGTAGTTTGGGGTGGTTTTGGTGTGGTTGGGTGGTTGGCTACAGTGACCATGGGTCTAGCTACGGCGACGACGATGAGTATGGTGGTGGATTTGTGGTGGGCATGGTGGTCTGTGGGATCTGCGAGAAGCAAAGCAGATCTGTGAGAGGAGACGGTGGTTGTTCTGCGGTTGTGTGCACTGGTTTTGTTGGTGGCGGTGGTGTTGCTGGAGGGAATGATGAGGTGGTGGTCACAAGTTGGTGATTGGTGGTGGTCATAGATTATTTAATCATTTGTGATCATTAAATTGGTTAATCTGTAACCAATAAACAATATGTGACCTAAAAATTATTGTGATCAATAATTTGATAAACTGTGACCTAAATATAATTTGTGATCAATTAATTTGATATTTTATGACCACAAAATAAGTTGTGTGACTTATAAATTTTGTGATTTGTGATCGATGAATAAATTGTAACTTTTAAATTTTTAATTTGTGATCGATGAACAAATTGGGACGTATAAAATTTTTGAATTATTACCAAATTGCATAGATCTATATCTTAATATATTTAATTAATTAAATCATAAATAGATTTTAATAAAAACCTAATTTTTGAAATTTAAAACCACTATCCTTAATTTTAAAATGATGTATACTAAAAACATGGTTTATGTATTGTTCCCTTAAAAAAAATTGCCCAACAAAATTAAAAAGGCCCAACATTTTACCTTCTTCCTCCTTGGCTTGGCTTGGCTTTCCTCGGTGATTCCTACTTCAACACCATCCATGGAGCCAACAACTTCACAAACGCCACAAAAAATTCAACTTCGGAGGAGTCAGTACGAGCGGCCGCGCCACCTCACTGGATACTGGCTCCGCCACTACGCGGCCATCAGCTAATCATTGTAATTAATTGTTTTCGCTTGACTTCCTTGTTTTGCGCTGCGTCACAAACCAAGTACTATAAAACTGCAATACATGGGTGATGAGCCTGTGCCAATGTATCAACAAGATGATCAAAGTATCTTGCATTCTTTGTATATGTGAGGGAAATGAAAATGTTTGGGTTTTGAATCCAATTGCCGAATGGAGACAAAAGTATTCCGGTAGCATCTGAGATTTTTGCTGAAAGCTTGGAAGTCTTTTTGACCGTTGAGCCTGTGCTAATGGTGTAACAAGATGATGAAAGTATCTTGCATTCTTTTGTGTATTGTGAGTCAAATGAGGATGTTAGGATCTTGAGCCAATTTGAAGAAAGGTGACAAAAGTGTTCAGACAGCAATCTTAAAAATTTCCCCATTAAACTCAATCCCCGAGGGGCCCTGCCCCAAACGGGGTGAGAATTACTCACTTAATCGGCTATTCGGGCCGGGGTCGAGGCGGGGTCAGGTAATGAGGTCCTCGCCCCAGTTTACAAATTTGGGAAAGACGGGAGAAAGGGCCAATTTTTATATGGTAGAATATTATTTTTTTGTGTTAAGACGACCTGGGGACAAACATAGATAATTTTTGCCATTGTATCAAGGATGTCATGAAGATTTGAGGTTTGATTTTTCAAAAATGACCTTGGTTCCTTCATCAATTCAAACTGAGATGTTAATTAGATTGCGAGATATACTTTGGAGAATCCATTATAGTTAATATGTTGTGATCCTGTTCAACAAGATAGTACCACTAGTGAAGCATAAAGACGATAGAGAATTATTTTTTGTATTCTTTTTCTTGTTTAATCTGTTGTGCTCCCGTTTGGATAGTATTCCTTCTATTTCAAATTTATCTATGTACTTTAGCTTAATTTATATTAATTAACTAGTGGCGTCAGAGTCTACATTCAGCACTAGTGGTAGATTTGTTAGTCCACACAGAAATAGGTTTCATCCAAACACTTTGGAGGCTCTGATATGTGCTAGAGATTGATTATGGGCTAACATTCATGGTTCAAGAAATACAATTTCATTTGATTTTCATAATTGCGTTTTTCATTATTTATTTACTGTTAACTAGTTTTATTTATTGTTAGAACATTCACTATTTTCATCGTACTTTGGATGTTCTAGTACGCAGTTGAGTGACACTGATATTGAAGATGAGATAAATTGATTTTTCTTTACACTACAAAAAAAAACCGATTTCGCGACAAACAAATGTTGTCGCAAAAATTGAGTTTTTGTTGCAAAAGTAATTTAGCGACAACAACACGTTTGTTGCGGGTATTGTCGCTCTATATGAGTCACAGAATATGTTTTGCGACGACTTTCATACATTCATCGCAATATCAAAATCGCGACACTATTTGTTTGACGCAGAAAATACGAAATGGCAACACAATATCTGTAGCCATAATGTCGTCGCAATGTATATATGTCGCAAAAAATTTAAAGGGCGACAAGTGTGTTTGTCGCAACTAATGTTCCAATAAAGTTTTTACGACAAATATGTTCATTTCGAATGTTGAGTTACTGAACATATTTTGCGACAACTTTCGACCATTCATTACAGTAACAAAATCGCGACACTATTTGTTTGACGCGAAAAATATGAAATGGCAACACAATACTTGTAGCCATAATGTCGTCGCAATGTATATATGTCGCGAAAAAATTAAAGGGCGACAAGTGTGTTTGTTTCGAATGTTGAGTCACCGAACGTATTTTGTGACAACTTTCGACCATTCATCGCAGAAACAAAATTACGACACTATTTGTTTGACGCGAAAAATATGAAATGGCAACACAATTTTTGTAGCCATAATATCGTCGTAATGTATATATGTAGCGAAAAAATTAAAAGGCGACAAGTGTATTTGTTTCGAATGTTGAGTCACCAAAAGTATTTTGCGACAACTTTCGACCATTCATCGCAGTAACAAAATTGCGACACTATTTGTTTGACGCGAAAAATATGAAATGGCAACACAATTTTTGTAGCCATAATGTCGTCGCAATGTATATGTCGCGAAAAAATTAAAGGGCGACAAGTGTGTTTGTTTCGAATGTTGAGTCACCGAATGTATTTTGCGACAACTTTCGACCATTCATCACAGTAACAAAATTGCGACACTATTTGTTTGACTCGAAAAATATGAAATGGCAACACAATATCTGTAGCCATAATATCGTCGTAATGTATATATGTCGTGAAAAATTTAAAGGGTTGTCGCAACTAATGTTCCAATAAAGTTTTTACGACAAATATGTTTGTTTTGAATGTTGAGTCGCCGAACGTATTTTGTGATAACTTTCAACCATTCATCGCATTAACAACATAGCAACACTATTTATTTGCCGCAGAAAATATGAATTAACACAAAGAGTCTATCGTGTCATCGTTTGTGCAACGAGTATAGTTGTTGCCTAATTTATTTCGTGATTATTTATATACGTCGCATATTTTATTTTACAACATATAAAATTACTGCGCAAAGTATTTTGTGACAATAAACATTTATTATCGCTTCAACGATGTACAATTATCGCCTAATTGATTCAATTTAAACACATAATTTTAAACAAATAATTTTATTTTAAACACATAATTTTATTTTAAACACATAATTTTAGATTTATTTCGTCGCAATGGAATCATTACTGTGGTACACATTTATATGAAAATGTAACTTACCTTATTAGAAATAACTCGCGACTTTATGAAATGAAAAAAAAAAAATCATATTACTGTCAACGAAATAAATATAGATCAATTTATGACGGAGCAGCAAATCGTAGTTAAGATGATCGAGAAAATCTAAATGGGCATTTGTGAAAAAATTATTACACCTTGAACGCAGTCTCAAACTAATGACATGGGACATTTTCGCACTCCGGATAAGATTTTACTGCAACAGTCTCATAATAAGTACCTGGAACCCCCTAATGTAGGGAAAACAAATAAATTATTAACAAATTGTTACCAAAAAAACTAGGCAAGTCTTTTTAGAATAACAAAAATATCATCTACCTGGTATGCAATCCGGACCTTCGAACCATAAGCAACCCGAAAGTTCCTTAGAACTCCTTCCAAATACTTACCATCCAGATAGAAACAAATCACCTAAGAAATGTCTCAATCATTAGCTAAACAAGATTCCTACTACTTACCAATGAACATTACAAAGATAAATCACAGATCAATCATAGCCATCACCAACTAATTAATGACTATCAAGGATCAAATCGAAGGCTAAATTTTGCATAGTTCACAATCCAAAATTTAACAAAATCTACAATCTGCAATTCAATTTTATAAAAAACAAAATGGAAACTTGTATTGTATACACAACAAATAAAACGAATATCCTAATAATACAGAAAATGTGCCACCAATTACATAATTTTAAACAATTAATTGTTCAGTTGATCCAAAGTAAGACTAAGCTTTATAAAAGTTGCAATTTAAAACCAACTGCTTCTAGAGCTCAAATATTTCAATTGCAATCTAAGACAACATAAAAAGGAAAAAGAAAATCCACTACACAACTTGATTACCTCCAAGATCAAAACAAATACAAATTTCAAAGGCCAAACTATTTAGAATAGTTCACCAAACTTGAAAAGTAGAAAATAGAACTATAAATATGGAAGAAATAACAAAAACCTCACGGGACACCCAAACTCCACAATAATATTTGAGTAATTGCTATAGGACAAGATCAACAATCATCACAATAAGCAATCAAATATATCTCAATAGTCAGTTGCTCTAACCTTAAATGTCAATAAAGAAATCAACTCTCGATAGATGCGTCGTCAGTACTCGAATCTACATAGGAATGGAAAAATGTAGATAGTCATTATTTCAACAATGCTTATGGAAACATCAAATGAAGTGGGGAATAACAATTTTGTCGTAAGGTTTCAAATTTATAAAACAACTACTGCATGCGAGAACTACTTGAAAATGTAGAATGATGAGGATTAATCAATGAAGGTCCAGGCAGGCAAAATTGCTTTCTTGGACATGTTCTCGCTGAATAGTCAGTTCAATTTAAAATTCAACCCCACCAAGCTGCCATGTGAAATAAGCATGATTATAATCAATCAAGAATTCTTGGCTAATTTAATTTATATGAAAAATACCTTTCGTCGGTGGGGGTTAGTTACTTTGCTGATTACTCCCTCCAAGTCCTGGTGAATATACTTTTCAGTCTATTCCCAGAGAGCTTCTGCAAGGCCTTCTTAGCTCCGACCACCTCCTTTTCTGCCAATATCCGCATATGCCCATACGCACCGGCAGCCATGAGCATCTTCCGGCAACTCTGACTCCTTCCGGACATAATAGCCGCCACCACTGCCACTGGAAACTTCTTTGAAGTAACCTCACTCTTGGGATCCAGCAATAGCATCAGCCTCATCACACACTTCTCATCCCTTACCAAATATTTCCTATTCGATTTCACCGATAACAACGACACCAAAGCATTTGTTGCCACTTCCTGGAGCCCATCGGGCTTTGAAGACTCCATCAGTTTCACTAAAGATCCCATACGTCCACCTATAGCTCTCTTATTATCATCGCTTATAGATAATTTAGCGAGCAATGAAGCACTAACGTGTTGCAACATTATGTTACCATGTTTTATAAGCTCCCCGAGTTCTAAAATAAACATGGTTGATCCTAATAAAATTTGGTGGCTTACATCTGAATCAGATAACGAATAAATAGCACGTAGAACATGTTCTAATGTATCCGAATTCGATGATTCATGAAGCAATTGTAGCAAGCTTTGCAAAGCCTTTTCTTTTAACAACAAGCCGCGAAAATACTCACCTGATGAAGCAAGTATAGCAATGCAATTCGCGGCCTTTTCTTGGGCCGAGGGGGTTCCTGTAACAAGTAATTGTACCAAAGCAGGAACGGCTCCTTCTTCTGCTAATGCAATTCGAATTTCTTCAACTGTGGAAACATTCTTAATAGCTCCAATTGAGTGTGATTGAGCAGTCCCTGAACCAGATTTACACAATTCAATTAAAATCGAAACACCCCCATAGGCTGAAATTGCCCAGGCGTTAAAATCGGTATCCGCAGTGATGAATTCAACCGCCATTGCTGCTTTTTCCTTCATGGGCATCGAGCTACACTCTATAATCCTCAACAATGGACCCAAAGCCCCCTCCTCAAACAAACATTTTCTCGAATAATCACTCATCGAAACAAGAATAGACACAATAAGCACAGCCAGTTCAGATGGTGAAATCGAAAATGAGAGAGAATGGCCTTTGGGTTTCGTGTTTGGAATGTGTACTTCCACTGAGAATGTAAAAATCGATTTGAGAAAACAAGGTAACAAAAATATTTTTAAAACAAAGTATCCAAAATATTTTTAAAATAAAAATGTTTTTAAAACAAAAATATTTTTAAAACAAAGTGATAAAAATATTTTTAAAACAAAGTGATAAAAATAATTTTATAAAAAAATATTTTTTAAAAAAAGTAACAAAAATATTTTTAAAACAAAGTAACCAAAATATTTTTAAAACAAAAATGTTTTTAAAAAACACAAAAATATTTTTAAAACAAAAATACTTTTAAAACAAAAATATTTTTATAACAAAAATATGTTTATAACAAAAATATTTTTAAAACAAAGTGATAAAAATATTTTTAAAACAAAGTGACAAAAATAATTTTATAAAAAAAATATTTTTTTTAAAAAAAAGTAACAAAAATATTTTTAAAACAAAGTAACCAAAATATTTTTAAAAAACACAAAAATATAACAAAAATATTTTTAAAACAAAAATACTTTTAAAACAAAAATATTTTTATAACAAAAATATGTTTATAACAAAAATATTTTTATAACAAAAATATTTTTAAAACAAAGTGACAAAAATAATTTTATAAAAAAAATATTTTTTTAAAAAAGTAACAAAAATATTTTTAAAACAAAGTAACCAAAATATTTTTACCCCTTGCATGAATTTATATTAAAGATAATTTACTACGGTAAACGCCTTTTGAATTGTCTCATGTAACTAGCAGTGGACAAGGCAACATGTTGAGGAGGGATACTTCTCGGAGATCACTAATTTAATCTGAAAACTATAAGTTCAATTGAAATTCAACCTTACAGATCAATATTAGCTCCAATCCTGGGTTATTTTCCCTAACGGTTGTCGTGTCTTGGCAAGTGTTAAGCAATCCACAACTTATTCACTGATAATGTTATAGGGGGTCGATGGCCGGGCAATAATATCCAAATAAGTAAGACAATAAAGGTAACAATTCTTAGCATAGTGAGAAACGATGAATTGTCAGTCTAGTGTTCGCCTTTGATTCCTATAAATTCACTATATCGGTATCTTTTTACTAGGTTTGGGAGTATGTCGGGGAATAGTTAGGCTCCGTTTGATTGGCGGAGTTTTCCAGGGAAGTAAGAAAATATTTTCCTACTTTCACTTTTTTGACTGTTTGATATGCGAAATTTTTCACGGAAAATGTTTTCCTCCCTTTTTCTAGGTACAACCCTTTGATGCACAAATGGTGGAAAATGTTTTTTCACCTAATAGGTGGGAAAACATTTTCCACCTTTTTTTTTTTTTTTTTTTTGCAATGAGAACAAATTCTAAATACAATGGTAAAAAAAAAAAAATTCACTTTTATCGACAACTTTCATGCAAAATAAAGTCAAACGAATGATAATCGGTATGGTAAAATTTTTTTTTTTCAAAATTTTTTTTTTGACAATGAGAACAAATTTAGACTCAATAGTAGAAAAAATTATCATTTTAATGGACAAATTCCATAAAAAGAAGTCAAATGGACACCAAATTTTCAACATTTTCCATGGAAAATTATACAAATCAAACACAATTAATTACAATTCCTAGTAAAACATTTTCTAAGAAAATCAATTCCCTGTAAAACATTTTCTTTCCACCCATTTTCCACCCTTACAATCAAACGGACCCTTAGTGTAATTGAAATGCACTTGTAACAAATTATTGAACTTAAGAAAACAAACGTTTTTCTTATTTCATGAACAATCCTACAATACCTTTTAGGCTCTTCAATGCGAACACGATGGATAACCTACTAGGTCAGCAGTCCGTTAATGGGTTGGACAACAAAGTAGAATAAATAAATAGTGAAAATATTGAACTAAGAAACTTTAAGTAACGTTTTGACTAGCAAATGACTTCAAATGTTTTAAATCCATCATTTTGAATCGTTGCTAGCGTTCTGGAATGGGGTTATGGGCCCAAAATAGTCACCGAATGCAAACGTTACGCTATTTTCTCCGAACGCCGACCACCCGAGCCTTCCAAATATGTTGCTTTGATCTTCAATAGTAACCTTGACGCATAACGGAAGTATAAGATTTAACGGCGTAGAACGAAAATTGGAATCCACCAAGAAGAACAATTTTAGTTCAAAATGGAATGATGTTAATTCAATTCGAAAAATTTTGATTGGCCGCCGACCAAGCTTTAACTGCGATTTTGAGGTTGAAAACGGCTTTGCCAGGTTGCCACGGCATGGGGCTCCGCTTTCCGTTTCCGAAAACATATTATAATAGAAATTTTGACGTTCGAGCTAAAAGTTATGCCCGTTTGAAGTTAGCACCTGTTTTCTTGCCCCCTTTTTCACATTTTCTTGTTCAATTCTCCTTCAATCTCTAACCCCAATCGTCCTACATCAAACATGATCAACTATATGTCACTATATGAATAACAAAAATTAATAATGTTTTTCAATTATAAAATTAATTTTTTATAAAATAAAATAGAAGTTTTATATCATTACATACTCCTACTCGAAAAAAATGGGAGTGTTATAAGTTTATTTTCCCTTCTCTAAAGTGCAAACCAAAAATTTTTGTCCTTTTAAATAAATCCATAAAAGAAGGGTATACCAATAGTTTTAAACATTTTTTCCTTTTTAAATAAATCCAGAAAAAAGGGGTAACACCAATCGTTTATCAATCTGGAGGGAAAATTTCTGCTTCCCTCTTTATTTTCATCATCTCTATCTATAAGTAATGAAGTGTTTTTCATTTTTTCCTGCACGTTTTCAGCTTCTTTAATTCTGTAAGTTCGCGAGACTAATGATTCAATTTTATATTTAGTATTTTCGGTTTCTTCTTGATCTATTTTATTTTCAGTTTCTTCATCTAATTTATTTTCATTTCTTTGTTTCATGTTGATTCGTTTGGAAATTCTCTTGGTCGTTAATCAAAGGTTGTTGATACAAGAATTCACGATCCAGGTAGGTGAACAGATCCGTTTTCCCATCTCATGTTTATGAAGTTTTGTTGAATATGATTGATGATAAGAAGAAAAAACATTCGGAAATGATGAATATATTTCTACCAATAAATTCATCCTAGTTGCATGACGTTTATAACTTGTTGCTTTTTGACGAATAATCTGTTGCTTTTTGACGTTTATAACCTGTTGTTTTTTGAAGAATCAAACATTCAGAAATTATGAATAACCCGTTGTGTCTGGTTTTATAGTTACCTGTAAATTTTTCTTTGTTGAGAACCAGATTCAGCAATGGAGTTCAAGATTTTTTTCTTTGCTGTAAATGTGTTTGCTGTGATTCAGAGGTTGCAAGATTTGGGTTCTATTAAGGAAAATTTCTGGTCCTATAGTCCTACTTTGAACTAATAAAAATGAGTGTAATTTGTTTGACCGAGTAGTCCTTTTTTGCATGTTATTATATTATGTGATGGAAAGTTTAATCGTATAATGAATTGTTCTTAAATTTTTTGGTTTGACCGAGTAGTCCTTTCTACTTACAAAACTCACTCACACAAATTCTGATTTCAATTCACTCGAGAGTTCTCTACATTCATACCTACTCTAGGTATTTATGCACACAAAAGAGTACAATTTCAGGTATTAACTACCTAACAAAACTAAGCCTCCACTTGGTTGAAGATTCTTTTTAAGATATCAAACTTTACAAGTACAAAAAGATTAAACATCGCTTGTAGATCAGATTGAAGATGAAGCCAATGAAAATATTTGGCGCCTTGCTTCCCTCATATTTTTGGCGACATTCTTTATTATTTGTCGCACATTCTCACATTTCACAACAACGTTTTATGTCGCCTTCTATTTTTTGGTACTTATTTTTTTCATCACAATCTTCGCGACACACTCTAAACATGTGTCGCGTTAAGTAACTTATTACGACAACGTTTTGTATGTCGCGAAAAATCTTATCGCGAAATCATGATTAGATTTTTTAGCAACAAATATTTATTATCGCGAAAACTAGACCCTATTGCATCACGAGCATTTTGTTACAAGAAATAAATGTTTGTCGCCATAAGTTTCCCACCAAAAATATTTTGGCTTCCCTCATATTTTTGGCAACGTTCTTTATTATTTGTCGCACATTCTCACATTTCACGACAACGTTTTATGTCGCCTTCTATTTTTTGGTACTTATTTTTTTCATCACAATCTTAGCGAACACTCTAAAAATGTGTCGCGTTAAGTCACTTATTGCGACAACGTTTTGTATGTCGCGAAAAATCTTATCGCGAAATCATGATTAGTATTTTTAGCAACAAATATTTATTATCGCGAAAACTAGACCCTATTGCATCACAAGCATTTTGTTGCAAGAAATAAATGTTTGTCGCCATAAGTTTCCCACCAAAAATATTTTGGCTTCCCTCATATTTTGGCGACATTTTTTATTATTTGTCGCACATTCTCACATTTCACGACAACGTTTTATGTCGCCTTCTATTTTTTGGTACTTATTTTTTTCATCACAATCTTCGCGACACACTCTAAAAATGTGTCGCGTTAAGTCACTTATTGCGACAACGTTTTGTATGTCGCGAAAAATCTTATCGCGAAATCACGATTACATTTTTTAGCAAGAAATATTTTTTATCGTGAAAACTAGACCCTATTACATCATATTACATCACTTATCCCTCATATATTTGGCGACATTCTTTATTATTTGTAGCAACTTCTCACATTTCACAACAACTTTTTATGTCGCCAAAGGTTTTTTGGTAATTATTTTTCTCATCACAAACTTCGCGACAAACTAAAAAAATGTGCCGCGTTAAGTCACTTATTACAACAACTTTTTGTATGTTGCGAAAAATCTTATCGCGAAATCACAATTCGAATTTTTAGCAACAAATATTTTTTATCGCGAAAAATAGACTCTATTGCATCACAAGTATTTTGTTGCAAGAAATAAAGGTTTGTCGCCCTAAGTTTCCCACCAAAAATATTTTGACGCCTTGCTTCCTTCATATATTTGGCAACATTCTTTATTATTTGTCGCAACTTCTCACATTTCACGACAACTTTTTATGTCGCCAAAGGTTTTTTTGGTACTTATTGCAACAACTTTTTGTATGTTGCAAAAAATCTTATCGCGAAATCACAATTATAATTTTTAGCGACAAATATTTTTTATCACGAAAAGTTGACCTTATTGCATCATAAGCATTTTGTTGCAAGAAATAAAAGTTTGTCGCCATAAGTTTCCCACCAAAATTATTTTTTCTTTGGTGACATTCGTTATTATTTGTAGCAACTTCTCACATTTCACGACGACTTTTTATGTCGCAAAGGTTTTTTGGTACTTATTTTTTTCATCACAAACTTCGCGACAAACTAAAAAAATGTGCCGCGTTAAGTCACTTATTGCAACAACTTTTTGTATATTGCGAAAAATCTTATCGCGAAATCACAATTCGAATTTTTAGCAACAAATATTTTTTATCGCAAAAAGTAGACCCTATTGCATCACAAGCATTTTGTTGCAAGAAATAAAGGTTTGTCGCCCTAAGTTTCCCACCAAAAATATTTTGACGCCTTGCTTCCCTCATATTTTTGGCGACATTCTTTATTATTTGTCGCAACTTCTCACATTTCACGACAACTTTTTATGTCGGCAAAGGTTTTTTGGTACTTATTTTTCTCATCACAAACTTCGCGACAAACTTAAAAAATGTGTCGCGTTAAGTCACTTATTGCAACAACTTTTTGTATGTCGCGAAAAATCTTGTCGCGAAATCACAATTTTGTTGTAGTGTTAAATGGACTTGTATACAAATAGTTATATACATTATTTGTCGAACTAATAATCACTTTTGCAGTCATCAAATTTTAAGGATCCTGATATAGACATTCTAGAAGATGACAGCACTTGAAGATCTACAACATGAAATGTTGTACTATATGATGTTTGCCCGCTATCTTGTAATCTTCAAATTAAATTTTGTATGAGTATTGTAATCATATAAGATGATAAAGTACTTTGCTTTTATCGGTTTATGGGTATTGTTTATAACGTGATAAAGTACTTTGGATTTAACCTTTATTTCATTTTTAATGGTTTTATATTTAGCCCATGTTTGGTACACATTATAATTTTCATTTTCATTCTTCTACTCATTTTCAACCACACATTCTTCAATAAAATAATATTTTATATCACATCAATAATTTTTCCTTTTTCTTCAACTACAAAATTCTCCATCAATCTACTATTCCAGAATATATTCTTCCAAAATAATGTGGCTCAAACACACCTTTATTGTATTATAGAAATGTCGTAATCAAATATCTATATTAAAAGCTGAATAAAAAAAAGGGGGGTAATAAATGGGGCAGCGTCCCCACCCTGCCCTAAACAGGTAACGGGGCAAGGACGGGGCGAGGAATTGCTTAGCGGGGCGGGGGTGAGGGTCCTCCCCCCCCCCCCACCCCTTCCTGTCTCATCTCCGTCCCGTTGCCATCCCTAAATTTCCACTGAAGGCTTGGAGTTGGAGGACTTTTTTGATTGTGAAATGGAGCTCCTCACAGTTTTTCTTTGGCTATGTTGTATGGATAGAAACACAGAATAGTTCCAAGGAATCCACCGAGAAACCAGCATATATTTGAGAAGGCTGTTTTGTTCTCAGACGAATTTCAGTTTTACCAAAGAATGATTGATGGCATTGGACTTCCTGTTTCGAGCGACATTACATCAGACTAAATGGGTTCCAACCCTGAAGAGTTTCTTGAAACTCAATGTGGATGTGGCTGTTTTAACCCGGGCCTGGAATTCTTTGGGATTGGAGCCATATGCCGAAACGATAAGGGGGCAATGGAAGCAGCGATGTCGAAGTCAGCCTGGAGAATTGTCTTGGCTGAAAGGACTGCAATTTGCATGGAGAAAAGGCTGGGCATCAGGATCATCAAATGAGATTGCATAAATGCGGTGGTTGTCGTGCAGAAGCCGTACATATGTGGTCAGAAAGGTGTGATAGATAGCTGCATTGAAGAGCTGGAGACCTTTTATACCGCACTATCATGTGTTTTTATCCATAGGGAAGAAAATAGTGTTGCTCATGCTTTGGTTAAAATGACAGCTTCGCTTTGAATTCATGGTTTGGTCGGATAGAACACTATCTTGCATTGTACCAATGATTGCAGCCGATTAGCAAGGATTAATAAAAATTGAGTTACTTGGCTGTTAAAAGAAAATATGGAAAGTAACGTTTCTACACAAGGTATTTACACATCTTCTCCTTTGTTCTTCAAGAGGTTTTCTCTGTGTTGCAATATCATCTCAAACACCAAATTAACCATTGTCAATGCTGTTTAATTTACTTTAGAGCAACTACATAAAAATATACGGATTACTGATTTGGGGTACAATTTCTAGAGCAACCTGGAAAATGTCCTGAAGAAAAGCTAATAACAGCATTGAAATCCTAACACAGCTTAAATCTTCAAAATGAGTATCAAGTATCCTGCCATTGTAAAATAATAAGCCGTCAATATAAAGCATGGATTCAAATAGAACAAAATAGTTCATTAGCGACAAGAAACAAACCCTTTTGTCTTATTCTTCACCAGTAATGTTAGAAAGATATTCGATTTTGATCTTCTTTAGCCTGAGTAGTACATTTTTCATATCTAGCCTCTCCTCAGCCATGTCAGTTGTGCATTCCAGTGCTAGTCCCATAATTGATCTCAAGCAGCACTCTTTAGCTTTAATATTCGCATCAACTCCATCCACTAGATCCACATCTATTATCTGCATTACTGAATCAGGGTAGAATTCAAACACCCATTTCCTCATTGTTAACTCTTCAATAAAAATATCATCTGTTGGCTTCTTCTTTATAAATGTTTCCATCAACATAATACCGTAGCTATAAACGTCCGCCATAGCCGATATTAATCCAGTTGATCCATATTCTACAACAATTGGTATATGCGATCAAATTAACTAGTGAACTCATAAATACAAATTGATGAATAAATGACGAACTAAGTAAATGATAAAGAGAATAGAAAGCAAGCACAACAATTTACCTGGTGCCATATACCCAATGGTGCCCAAAGTCTTGGTATGAGAAATTCTTTGGTCTTCTGTAAAGAGCTTGGAAATGCCAAAGTCTCCTACATGGGCGACCATATCTTCATCTAGAAGTATATTGCTGGGCTTCAAATCGCAGTGCACAATTTGAGAGGGATAAGAATGATGTAGATATTCCAAAGCAGAGGCCACGTCTATCATTATCTCCAATCTTTGAGCTATTTTTAGGCAATAGTTGCTAGAGTACAACAATTTGTTAAAGGTTTCCATTAGACATATGTTCCAACACCAACGCTTTAAGATCAAGGTTAGAACAACAGCTAATTACCTTAACAAGATTTCTATGATGAATTTTGCACAGTATTTGGCACTCAGTATCAAAACTCTTGTTCGTACCTTCCACATCTAAATTGAAAGCCTTTATAGCAGCAATAGTTCCATCTGAAAATACTCCCTTGTATTCTGAACCAAAACTTCCTCTACCAATCAGATTCTCTTCATCAAAATTGTTTGTAGATTTAAGAACCTCATAATATGAAATCCTCTTGACCGTGATGAGAGGACTAGATTGAGCAGGACGAGCTGAATTTTTATTACAACTTCTCATTAAACAAACCATAATAACAGCAAGACTTGCTACCGAGATAACTGATGGTAAAATGTATTTCAAAATTCGTATCTTGCTTGATGACCTAGTTGTATTATCTTTGCATGGCATGACCTTAAATTGAAATGCTCCACACAATTCTCTATTGCCCATGAAATAATCTGCTGTTAAGTTCTTAAAAGGCCCTCCATTGGGAATTTCTCCATTAAGTTCATTGAATGACACATTGAAATACACAAGGTCGTGAAGTTTCTCCAATGACTTGGGGATTACACAAGTACACAACAGAGATTATTCTGGGATAGATCCAAGTACGTCAGTGAAACTAAATTACCAAATGACTCGGGTATGGGACCATGTAAGTTATTACTTGATAATGTAAGAATTTCTAAACTCTCTAGTTGCCCAACGGTGCTTGGAATATCACCCGAGAATTGATTTCCTGATAGATTTAAAACTCTCATGCTGGTAACACTTCCAATATCGGAAGCCAGAGAACCAGATAGCAAATTATAAGACAAGTCCATTATTTAAACATCCTTGTTAGTCCACAGTGTTGATGGGATGATAGAAGTCAATGAGTTGTAAGATAAATGAATTTCTCGTAAAGAAGTAAGATTTCCAAAACAACTCGGAATCTGTTCAGAGAGATTATTTTCCTTCAATTTGAGGACGTAAAGATTTGTCAAATTGCAAAACGTGACTGGTATAGGCCCTTGTAATTTATTTCCATCAATCTGCAACACTTGAGCCATCCTCAATTGACCTAATGTGTGAGGAATTGTTCCTATCAACTCATTTCCTCCTAAATCTAAGGCGATCAAATTGGTCATATTACCAATTTCATTTGGAATCATACCTTTGATGCCACAATAATAGGCATAGAAGGTTTCAAGAGATGATGACAAATTCCCTATGGCTTTCGGTAGCATTCCATCAAATGAATTATTCCCAATCCTTATGATCCTCAACTGCCTACAATTTTTCAACGGAATGAGAAAATCCAATTCGAGCATTGATGGATCATTTGTCAAAGGGTTGTATGCCAAGTGTAGTATTTCGAGGTCTCGTAAATTTCCAAGAGTCATGGGTACATGTCCGCTGAATGAGTTGCTACTGAGCTCTAATACCGTAAGTTTAGAAAAATTTGAAATAGAACTAGGAATTTCTCCACTCAATCGATTAAAACTAACATAGAGTCCTGTAAGATCAGGAGATCGGGGTGTTAATGATGGAAGATTGCCAGAGAGATCATTGTGATATAGATTAAGTACTTGTAACCTCGAGATGTTGAAGATGGATTCAGGTATTTCACCCTCAAACTTGTTGAGGGATAAATCTAACGTATTCAAACTCGACAGATGTCCCAATTCTTGTGGAATAGCTCCATGGATACTGTTGTTACCAACATGCAAAAACTCCAAATCTGATATATTTCCAATTGAATGTGGAATAGTACCTGTTAAATGCTGTTTTTTAAAATACAAATTTAAATAACTACTAAGCTGTAGATAGGAAGCAGTCAAGTCACTGTTACTCAAATATAAAAATTTGGAATGTTTTTAAGTCTCCAATTCCATTTCAAATACTTCCTCTGAATTCATTTTTATTTTATTAAAAAATCTGCAATGCAAAATATCAAATAATGATTTTGAAACAATAAACAGTGAACGTAATACTTGAGATGTTAGGGTTCGTTTGATTGCAAATGTGGAATTTGGGTGGAAAAAAAATGAATTACAAGGAATTGACTTGCCTAGAATTTATTTTATTGGGAATTGTAATTAATTGTGTTTGATTGGAATAATTTTTCACCTAGAAAATATTGAAAGTTTAGTGTCCGTTTGGCTTCGTTTTTCATGAAAATTATCCATTAAAGTGATAATTTTTTTTACCATTAGATCTATAATTTGTTCCAATTGCTAAAAAGCAAAAAATTAACACTTGTCCCAAAGTAGTCCGATATATCCTTTCCTCGCTTGAAAAATTCACACACCCCCAAACTGATGATTTTCACTCATTTTTCTCAGGGTGCATCCTAGGTTCAACTTTTCATTTCTATTCCTTACCCTCTCGTAGTTTGGATAGACCTTACTATTACAAGTTCATACTTCAATAAATCGAGATTCTCCTATATTTTTTATTGCTTCTACCATTGAGATTAGACTAGGTTACTTGCTTCTCATCAAAGGTAAAGTTTTGTCAACTGGATGTCTGGGGCTTAATTAAAGTATTTGAATAGAATTTTTTTAACATCTTCTCATTTGCTTTCTGTATAACCAATATAGCGAGCTTTAGGCCGATAACTCCCAAGTCAGATGACCATAAGGCATCAAGTTTTAAATCACCCTCACAGACTTAATGTATTCAAAGATTAGTGCAATGCCCTTGTTTTTTTTTTTTTAGATATCCAATCTCTGAAACTAGCCTCTAACTTAAAACTTTCACCTCGTTTTCATCTCAATAGGTTTCAAACAATCCACACAAGGTTTTCATGCATGAAATCCCTATTCATCTCAGTGTTTCCCTGTAACAGTTCAATCATCTCCAAACTAACTTATAATTGGATTTATGGAATATGACACTAGAGGTTATTTGGTTGTATCACTATATTCCACTATCCACTACATACTGAACCGCATCACTAACTCAAAATGCTAACATAAGTGTGGTGCATAAAAAATGTCAAGTTGTACATAAACAAGTATAGACAATCCAATAATGCACTATTTCATCATTCACAGCTGATACTTATCCCAATGATTCTCAAAAAATTTGAACCATGATATTACTTATGCCAATTCACAACAAAATCCAACAGAATCTTTACCCCAACTAAATTTTGCATTGTCCTCAATGCATAAACATGATAGGCAAATGAAGGGAATGACAAATATCACATAATAGTGCAGTGAAGCATCATAAACTTAAAGTGTAAGAGCCGAAAGCACTCAATGGAATGGTAAAGCAAAGAAAATGACAAAATTAACAAGAATAAAATGCAAAAGTAAAAGGTAGAAGAAAAAGAATGAACTCCCCTTGGTTTGCCTTCCAAGCAGCGCCTTTGTTTATTGTCTTTGGCTCGACCCAATATTTCCTCCCTAGCCTGCATCCAGTAAGTGTGGTTTCAATTTTCTTTGCAATGCACTAAGCTCCTTGGACATAAGCACTGGTGATGTTCTTCCGCCTCCATCAAATACATGCGTGAGATAACCAGAAGAGAGCTCAGAATCAGGAGTAGGGACCTGCAAGACAAAAAGTAAAGTTCTCTCATTAGAGACTGGCAATGTAAAATAAGAACTATTACCGGCTCTTGATCATCTATCTCAAGATGTTTATTGATGATGAAGTCTACTCCATCCGATTCTAGAGTTTCTTGTGCTGGTCCAAGGAACATACTATCAGCAACTTCTTGAGTGAGTACATCAATCATGTGTATTTGATGACACCCGTCATCCTCCTCTAACTGCTTAGTGATATGGAAAATGTTGACTTCTAGAATCATATTCCCAAATGATAGTTTCATAAGACCATTCCTACAATTAATCAGAGCATTAGCAGTAGCAAGGAAAGGTCTACCGAGAATGATAGGAATTTTAGAGTCAACATTCACTTCATCTTTTACATCAAACAACAAGAAATCCACGAGATAGTAAAATTTATTAACTTGAATCAAGACATCCTCAACTACTCCCCTAGATCTAACAGTTGACCTATCAGCTAATTGTAATACCACAGATGTAGGCTTCATCTTACCCAAACCTAATGACAGGTAAATAGTATAAGACATGAGATTGACACTAGCACCTAAATCTAGAAGAGCTTGTCCAAACTCATGACTCCCAATAATACAAGACACGGTAGGACAACCAGGGTCTTTATACTTAGGTGGGACTCTTTGTTCAATCATTGCACTCACTTACTCGGTCAAGAAAACAGTTTTCGTGACATTGTGTTTCCTTTTGATAGTACATAAATCCTAAAGGACTTTAGCACACGTAGGAATCTGTGAAATTACATGCAAAAAGGGCAATGATTTTTACCTGCTTTAGATGCTCTAAGACTTCACTATGTTGACCAGCAGATTTTGAGGTGGACTTAAGAGCTAGTGGGAAAGGTGTTCTAACTGGATTTGTCATCACTTCCTTCCCAAGGCTACTATCTTCAGGCTCACTAGACTCTTTCTCAGTTTCCATAGGTCTAGGGGTTGTTCTATAACTTTTCCTGACCTAATGGTTATGACATTTACCTCCCTAAGATTGTTTATATTAGATCCTGAGGTTTGTGCCATGTATTGTCCCTTAGGGTTAGGTTGAGGTTGAGCCGAAAATTTTCCACGTTCCTCTACAGCTAAGGCACTAGTTAGTTTGGAGATATGATTCTTGATTTCCTTTTGATCCTCAACAATTTGGGTAATCATAGTCTTGAATTTTTGATTTGTTTTTCCCTGTGTCTCCATGAAAGCATTCAAGGTATCTTCTAAGGAATTTCTAGATGACGTGGGTTGGTATGAGGGTGTATTGTAAGCTTTATTCGTTTGGGCGGGTTGTTGGTTTTCAGATTTCCAGCTAAAATTGGGATGATTTCGCCACCCTAGGTTGTAGCTTTCAGAGAAAGGGGCATAGGGTTTGTTATACGTACCTAAGGCATTGCAATATTCTTCATGAACCCCCCTCATCTCAACGACAGTAGAACAATCTTGCGCTGGATGACCAAGAGAATGAAATTCTAAATTTTAGTATTGTTTGACAATGAAAAGATCAAATTAAATGAATAAAAGATATGAAATCACAAATTCCAATCGAGTTCCTTTGTAGCTTCACCAAGGGTTTTAGTTCCACATGAGTTTCTTGAGCCAAAGAGGAGAAGAATGGTGTATGGGAGCCCCTCATATGTATTCTACTGTTAATTATTTGTAAGATTCGAAAATTAGATGAAAATCACGTCCAAATTGGTTTCCAAAAGAGTTCTAATCGAATAAGGAAAGTTCCTTTCGTGCTCGGATTTTTTGTCTCTACATAGCAGTCAGTAATTTGGTTATAACTTTCTCTTCTAATATCCGATTTAAATGATTCAAGATGTATTGGAAAGATAACTCGAAGAGTTACAAATTTGTTAGAAATACATCTTTTCCAATTCGGACTTTTACTATACCAAAAATGGGTCTCAATCTTTGGCTAAAAATCTGAAATATATCTTGTGCGAATTGGAAATTGATTTTGATAATATTCCATTCCTTTTTTACTTCTAATTGCTTCCAATCGACCCTTAGCACTCTCGAACCTTCATCGTGAGTTCCGACATAATTTTTGAGTATTTGCACTTTAGTCCTTGAACTTTCACTTTCTTCCATTCTGGTTATTTTTCACTTATTTCTCATTATTTTCGCCACATTCATCACTTGTCCTGCAAAACATGAATTGCATAGAATTAAACTATATTCCAACATATTAATCAACAATTGCTCATGTTTTGACAGTAAAATAAGTATGCAAAACGTACTTATCAGTACTCCAGGAGCAGAACTAATCTGAAGATGTACAAAGTCAAAGAGCTCATCCTCCTAGGTATAACAAGGGAGGAAGTCATATTGAAAGAGAAGTGGGAGTTGACATTTCGTCCAACTACACTCAGCCGGCCCACCGAGGCCCCGTTTAACATGGAAGGCAACTTTTCTCAAGAATATGAACCAGAACCGAGGTCCCAAAGGTCCATCAGCGTATTTGATCGACTAAGTCCAGCGCCTAGAAACAGGCCACAACCCCCCACCTCCTGGGAGTTGGCAACCGGAGGAAAGGCAAGAACATGCCCCCCGTGTTGTGCCACCTTGGAGGAATGAAGTTCCAGTGCCCAGGAACAGGCCACAGTCCCCACCTTCTAAAAATTGGCAACCGGAGGAAAGGCAAGGATGTTCCCTCCGTGTTGTACCGCATCGGCATGAACGCCAAATGAGAGAAGAGGAGGCGGCAATCAAGCAGGACCCTCTGCACCATCTAGATACGAGACTGAAGCTAACTATGATTCAGATAGTCCACAAAGATCATGCGATTTGGATGACGATGACGACAACTTGCCATTTTCACGAGAACTAAGGAGTGCCCAGGTACCAAACTATTATGTAATGTCCAAAATACCAAAATATGATGGGAGAGGCGACTCAGCGAAATATTTGAACAGCTACAAGACGAGTATGAGTCTGAGAGGTGCCATCCCAACTATGAAGTACAGGGCATTTCATTTGACACTCAGTGGAGCAGCTGAAATATGGTAATCACGCTACCGCCTGGGAGTATTCGTAGCTGGCCACAGTTCAAAACCACCTTTTTGAAGAGATTTGCTGTAAGCAAGGAGGAAGAGGCCCCAATTCAACGTCTCCAGCCTGATGAAACCTTGAAGAGTTTCTTATCCCGCTTCACAGACGAAATGACATGCTGTGTTCAAGTCACGGATCGTGAAGCACTATTTGCCTTGGAGGAGGTTTGAACATGAACACATTGTTTTGGAGGGATGTACAGAATCAGGATCCAACTACTTACGATGTACTATTAGAGATAATGCGACGGGAAATCATCAATGAGGAGTTAACAGACCATAGGAATAAGGCAAGCAGAGGCCTTCAGCCCCAGCAAAAGGCAACGTGGTAGAGGTCCAACCTCCCACCTAATGGACCAGCAATGGAACCAGCCTAATGTTGAAATTAGCCAAAGCTAAGGCCAAGCACTTGCCGCAGCCACATTGAACGCCGTACCTATGCTGGCTTACAAGAATGTACCAGCCACCAACGCTCAACCGAACCAGGCAACGCATCAGGCCCCCCGTAGAGGACGAGGCCAGGGAAGAGGTACAAGCCAAGGCATAACTAATTCCCAAGGGTACTGCACATATCATCACTCTTGTAGCCACGACACGGCAGATTATAGGGATATAGCCCAACATCCTAGAAGTTCAAATCCCAGAAATAACAATTAAGATACTTCTAGACCAAGGAGTAGGCCCCCGCCGAGGTGAGATGAGGCCCCTTCCCGTCAAAGGGAGGTATCTCCTCGAAGGGGAGAACATGAAAGGCATAGGAACCCGAATGAACGTCAGCAAAGAAGCCATCGAAACAGGCCGAAGAATGTCCCAGTTTACTAGATTGATACAATTTTTGGAGGTCCTGTGTTGGTGGGGAAACCAGAAATTTACAAAGAAATTATGTTCAAGAAATGAGGGGTCCTCCACTGACTAGCTACATCGTTGGCAACAGCTCTCGAAGAAACTAGTCACCTTCTATTGTATTTACACATGAAGATTCTGAAGGTGTTCACTACCCATACTGTGACGCCCTGGTTGTGAGGGCTGTGATAGCTATAAATGGACTGAAACGAATGCTAGTAGACAATGGAAGTTCGGTGAACATATTGGGGTCCACCTTCGATAAAATGATCTTAGACCACGAGCTAACCCCTACCAACATTCCCTTGTACGTTTCACCAGGGATAGCATCATTCTAAGGGAAAAATTACCCTCGCTGTGGAAATGGGAGAACCTCTCCTATCAACAATGAATTTCATGGAGTTCCTGATTGTAGACAGCAGATCAACTTACCATGGGGTGTTGAGAAGGCCCGCGTTGAATGATCTAGGAGCTGTCACCTCCATCCACCACTTGTGTATGAAATTCCTAACTGACCAACGAGTGGCAACGGTGAGGGGAGATCAAAGAGGAGCAAGGGAATGCTACCTTAACTCCGTAAGGAAAGCTGAGCCTAGAGATATGAATATGGTGATTAGCATCAATGATCCTGAGACGCCAACACTTGACGAACTTGACCCCCGAGTAATTGAAACAGATTCCCAGGCAGCCCCCATAGAGGAACTAGAAAGTTTTCCCATCGACCCCTTGAATCCCACCAAGCTACTACAAGTTGGTCAAAGCCTTGCCCTAAGGCTCAAAGATGAACTCAAAGAGTTTTTACGCATGAACCAGGATGTCTTTACTTGGAGACATGAGGATATGGTGGGCATTGACCCACCATCAAAGATTAATCAACAATGGCTTCATCAGAGAGACCCTCTATCCGAAGTGGATCTCCAATCCGGTTTTGGTGAAGAAACATAACGGGAAATGGAGGGTGTGCATCGACTTTTCCGATCTTAATAAGGCGTGCCCAAAAGACAGTTTCCCACTCCTTAAGATTGATCAATTCGTGGATTCCACCGCGGGACATAAACTGCTAAGCTTTATGAATGCTTATTTTGGCTACAATCAAATTCCTATGTACCCAGGCGATGACGAACACACCTCTTTCATCACTGACCGAGGCCTCTACTGCTACAAAATTATGCCTTTTGGATTAAAAAACGCTGGACCAACTTATTAGAGGCTAGTAAATAAGATGTTTGCTGACTTGGTTGGTAATACCATGGAGGTTTATGTGCATGAAATGCTTGTCAAAAGCCTAAAAGCGGAAGATCATATAACCCACCTCCACGGAGCCTTTGAGATTCAACGAAAATACCACATGAAGTTAAATCCCCTCAAATGTGCATTTGGGGTAGCATCAGGTAAGTTCCTAGGATACATGGTTAATTAACGAGGCATTGAGGTCAACCCTGAAAAGATCTAAGCATTGTTTAAAATGAAATCCCCCCAGAAACCAAGGGAAGTACAGAGTTTGGCTAGCTAGGTGGCCGCTCTAAGTCGCTTCATTTAGAAGGCCACGGACAAGTGCCTCCCATTCTTCAAAGTACTAAAGGGAGGCCAAAAATTTCAGTGGAAGAAGGAGTGTGAAGAGGCTTTCCAGGGGCTGAAAAGACACCTGGAACGGGCATCCCTTTTGTCAAAGCCCAAGTTCGGAGAAGTGCTGTAACTCTACTTAGCTGTCTCCCTTGATGCCATAAGTGATGTGCTTATAAGGGAAGAGGGTTCGACCCAGCTACCGGTTTACTACATCAGCAAGGCATTATTATCCCCCGAGACGCGTTATCCAGATATGGAAAAATTAGCCCTAGCATTGATCATTGCATCCCGCAAGTTGAGGCCTTACTTTCAAGCTCATACTATTCATGTGTTGACAAACTTTCCTCTTCGACAAGTATTGCAAAAACCAGACGCTTTGGGGAGGTTACTAAAGTAGGCAGCGGAATTGAGCGAGTTTGAGGTACTATTTAAGGCCAGAACCACCATTAAAGGCCAAGTCTTGGCAGATTTTGTGGCAGAATTCACCAATGCCCTTGAAGTAGAGGGATACGCCCCCGTTAAGCCTCCAACTTGGAATCTATTTGTAGACGGATCAGCTGGGAAAACAGGTTCAGGTGCAGGCATCGTTTTTGTAAGCCCTGAAGTCACAAGTTGAACAGTGCTGTACGGTTCGGCTTTAAAGCAGCAAACAATGCAGCGAAATATGAGGCCCTCATCGCTGGCTTAAGGCTAGCTAAGGAAATACAAGTAAAGAGGCTCCACATCAGCGGCGATTCTCAACTTATTGTGGGACAAGTGAATGGCAACTTTGTAGCCCGGGATAAAGCTATGGCCTCCTACCTCAAATTGGTAATATACTCCCCTCCTTTGAGAAATTTGAATTATGCCAAATTCCACGCTTTGAGAATGCACATGCCGATGCCTTATCCAAACTTGATAGCAGCAAGGATTTTGAATTATTGACAGTGGTTCATATTAAACACCTTCTGAAACCATCTACCTCGGCAGAAGTGGTAATGTAGGTCGAAGGAACCCAACTTGGATGCAGCCTTTTATATCTTATCTCAAAGACCAATCCTTGCCTGATAACAAGGAAGAGGCTTACAAAATACGAAGGAGGTCTGCCCATTTCATGTTAGTTGATGATGTCCTCTACAAACGTGGATTCTCCGCACCTTTCCTTCGGTGCGTAGGAGAAGAAGAAGCCAATTATGTGCTCAGGGAAATTCATGAGGGCATTTGTGGCAACAACTCTGGAGGATTAGCGTTGGCAAATAAAGGAGTGAGGCAGGGATACTATTGGCCTACTTTGAAGAAAGATGCTCTACAATTTGTTCGCAAATGTGATAAGTGCTAACGTTTCTCCCAAATAAAAAGGCGACCCTCACAGGAGCTTACTACAGTGTCCAGCCCTTGGCCCTTCAGCAAGTGGGGCATGGACCTCATTGGCCCCTTGCCTAAAGGCAGAGGAAGTGCCAACTTTGCCATTGTGGCTATTGATTATTTTACAAAGTGGGCGGAAGCTGAACCCCTGGCAAAGATTACCGAGGCCAACATCTCCAAATTCTTATGGAAGAATATAATATGTCGGTTTGGCATCCCTCACTCAATTGTCTCTGATAATGGGAAGTAGTTTGACAACAAAAAGGTGAGAGATTTATGTGAAGAGCTTGGGATTAAGAAGCATTTCTCTACTCCCCATCATCCCCAGGCTAATGGTCAAGTTGAAGCTGTCAACAAAACCATAAAGCACACCTTGAAGAAGAAGCTCGACATGGCCAAAGGGGCCTGGGTGGATGAATTGCCCCAGGTGCTATGGGAAATACGAACTACGAGCAGAACTCCTACTGGTGAAACCCCTTTCTCCATGACATATGGTGTTGAGGCTATGAGCCCAGTTGAGATAGGATTGCCTTCTCCTCGAAGATTAAGCTTCAACGAAATATCAAATGATAAGCTTAGAAGATGCGAGCTTGATTTCCTTGAAGAAAGGAGGAATGATTCCCAGCAGAAGTTAGCAGCCTACCAAAGGAAGATGACCCGATATTATAACTCAAAAGTGAAAAAGAGGTCCTTCCCGATAAATGACCTAGTGCTCCGCAGGATTTTCCTGTCCTCAAAGGAACCAGGAGTGGGCATTTTAGGACCCAACTGAGAGGAGTCATATCGTATAGAAAAAGAAATTCGGCCTGGTACCTACTGGATCAATGACATGGAAGGCAAAGTTCAACTTCATCCGTGGAATATCGAGCATCTAAGGATGTATTTTCGATGAATGTAATACCTAGCTGGAAGTTATTTCCCAACTTTTGCAAATAAATAAAAAGAAAGTTCTTTTCCAGCCTTCACAGACAAGGAAGCGTGGGCGCTTAAGAGGAGAGGATGGAACCTTAAAAGAAGGCCACCACGTTCAAACTCCGAGGTGTACATCACAAGCCTCCCTTCGATGAGGCTGAACGTCAAGGGAGAAGCCTTTACTTGGATGAACCATCCACTAAGTAAGGAAGCGTGGGCGCTTCGGAGGAGAGGATGGAACCTTAAAAGAAGCCCACCTCGTTCGAACTCCGAGGCATACATCACAAGCCTCCCTTTGACGAGGCTGAACGGTAATGGAGAAGCCTTTACTGGGATGAACTATCCACAAGTAAGGAAGCGTGGGCGCTTCGAAGGAGAGGATGGAACCTTAAAAGAAGGCCACCTCGTTCGAACTCCGAGGCGTACATCATAAGCCTCCCTTTGACGAGGCTGAACGTCAGGGGAGAAGCCTTTACTTGGATGAACCATCCACCAAGTAAGGAAGCACTACCGACGTCAGAATAAAGGCATTCGATAAACTTTAAGAGTTCAGTTAATTAAGGTAACTTCAGGATAACGACACTTTGATTATTCAGATTTCTCAATTGAAGGGATTGTTCAGTCATATTCTGCTAGATTGGTTGTTCAGCCTTATCTTTAAGGGAATAGTTCATTGGTATGATTAAGCTTGGCGAAGTTTTAATAGTTCATTGGTATGATTAAGTCTGGCGAACAGTTTATTGGCGAAGTTTGAACACGGGAGCAAAGTTCTTCATTCATATTAAACAAAGAAGTACAAGTTATAGAGGCCACTGGCCTTACAAAATTTAAGTAGGGGGATGGGGAGCTGGAGCATTGGAGGCAGAAGCTTCGGTGGATGGCAACCTAGGCGCTTCTGCAGGCTGAGGCCCTTCGGTTGGGGCATCATCAGATTCAAGTTCCACCACTTCGCCTTCCTCCATCGAGGTCTGGGGAACCTCCTCTTCGATAAATTCGACTTTCAGCTCAGAGATGTCCAACCCCGGATGCACCTCCTCCAACCTCTCAAAAACTTCTTGGTATGCCATCCTGCTCCAATATATTTCGAAGTGATGATATTCCTCGGTGAGATGGAAATTGGCGATATAATTCTTCATCGTGATATTCCTAGTTTCAAGAACATCAGCCTCATATTTCTTCACTTCGGAGGCATACCACTTCAGTTCATTTTCCATGAACTTATTGGCATCTTGGCTATCCTTGAGTGCCAAATTCGCTTTTTCCAGGGCCTCGGCAGCGACCTTTTGGTGGTTATCAGACAATTCCACCTTCTTTGTCAGAGCTGCCACCTCACACTGAGATTCATGTACTTCTTTCTTCAATGCCTCGATCTCAGCAAGGAGGGAATCTCGCTTGGCATCGTCAATGTCCTTCTGGATTATTAGCTCAATATTCACCTATTTCTTCTGTTCAAGCTCAGCTTTGACCGCTGCCAGCTCATCCCACGAGGCCCTGTTTCTTGATTGAATATAAGCAAGAACTGTTTGGCACTCAAGTGCCACGCTAAAAGCACTAGCAGATTGGCTCACTAAAGTGGTCGTGAGGTCCACTACGTCGCATGTGGCAGTGTAGTTCTGCCACATCTCCGTCCAAAATTTGTTAAACCCTTCGGTTGTAGCCCTCACCTCGGGTGGAAGAATTTCAATAAGGAAAGGCACTATCTTGTCCTTCCTGCCTCCTAAGAAGTCCCCAGACTTTCCTGGGGTCCTCTCCATCGGAGCTTTCTTGGTAGCCTCGACGGCCTTCGATGCATCCTCTATGATCTTCCTTGATTGAGCCACCATTGTCGCATCAATTGAGGATTGTAGGAGCTTTGGCTGCTTGGAGGCATCCTTCTCCATGTAGAACACCGAAGTCCCAAAATTTGAAGACCCACCACTTGGGCCCAGTTTCCTCTTTTTCTGTGGCTCCTCTGCCACGCCCTTGCCTTTGATGGCAGGCGGCTTATCCCCCTTAGCCACTTCTTTGGGGACCTCCTCATCAGCTTCTTTATCGTTCTTGTCCTTGCTGAGGTGATTCAGCCTTAACTTTACTTGTTTGGCCCTAGATAACCCAGGTTTCAGCTCATTCGCCCCGACAGTGGACGTAGCCTTCTATATGCTGGCCATATTAGGCAAGGCATAATTCTTCTTGCTGAATTTATCTGCGATCACCAGAGAAAAAGTTAAAATTATTGAAGTCATATAGAAATTAGAAGCTAGAAAGCTTCGTACCTTTGGGAGCCATGAGTCCAAAATCGATGAAATATCGATCTCTATCTATGAGGTGGGCAAAGCTTCGGAGCTTTGGAGATTGCTTGTAAATATCTGCGATAATGTCCCACTCTGCCTCAGTTAGTTCGTACCGAGTACTGCAATCTGTGAATCAACAAATAAGGATCAGTATCGAAGAATAATACTTAAATCAAAGGTATCTTAAGACGAGGCACACACAGGCTTCATAGTACTGGGTCGGCGCGGTAACGGCTGGGACAGCATCTCCTCTAACCATCTGCCACCTACCCATCACCCAAAACCAGGACTCCTTCCACCCCTTTATGGAGAAGGTGAGCCCAACTATGAAGGGGGCATGGGAGCCCCAAGGGGTAATGTAGTACCACCCCTTCGAGTCGTCCTTCCGTATGACCCTAGCATGAAACAAGGTTTCGAAGACATGAAGGGGCAAGTCCTCGCCTAGAGACACTTCCTTCCAAAGGAAGTAGGTCCCTACGACTTGGCTCCACCCATTTGGAAGGATTTGAGTGGAGGACAACATGAAGGTCCTCAGCACCGCCCTAAAGAAAGGGTACAGAGGCAGACGTATACCTGCTTTAAGCAGGTATTCACTAAAAGCTACACAATTTGGCCTCGAAAAACAGGCTCTTTCGTGGGGGTCGGGAACTATGAGCTCTACGTAGTAAGGTATGCAATAAGTGTTCCTAAGTTCGGCTAGCTTAGAAGAGGTTATGTTGGATGGGATCTTGGCTGCCCCCCAACCCACCTCATAATCTATTGGCTCCTCGGACATGCTATACCACTCACCCGAAGCCCCAGATATTGACTCCTCCCTACTCCTAACTACTGTGATAGCCAAAGACGCCTCGGTAGACATTGCAAGAAAAAGAAAATTGCAGAAAAACTACAAGAATGGTGTTGAAGGTTGGAGAGAATGCTCCTTAAGTAAGAATACCTAAATAGACAAGGAAGTTCGCCGGAAAAGATTTGATAGCAAGAAAACTTGAGAGGTTTTGAAGAGTATTTTGCAAAGATAAAGTTTGAAAATGGAAAGGTTCTAGCTTTTATACCAGTAAAGGACTCAATCCTAGCCATTGGATTACATCTCAGCTGATCTAAAGTGTCCAAAAGTAAGTAGATCCGAGCCACAGATTTCGAACGGTTTATATTTTCAACACTCCAGATTAACGCGTATGTGTACCAGCATTGATTCGTGCGTGAATGTGTTCCCCGAAACTACACGTCCTAATAATTAGCCACCATTATGCATTAAATTCAAACAACTGTACGGTTATTGGAAGTCGTTTCGATGCAGCTAACTTGCCTTGGAAACATAAGAAACTGTCATGTCACAGGCACTAATAACTATGAATGTATCCTCGCTTCAAAGAAATCCAGCCTCGCCAGTTCGAATATGAACTCGCCTCGCTTCAAACGAATTCAGTCTCGCCAGTTCGAATATGAACTCGTCTCGCTTCAAATGAATTCAGCCTCGTCAGTTCGAATATGAACTCGCCTCGCTTCAAATGAATCCAGCCTCACCAGTTCGAATATAAACTCGCCTCACTTCAAAGGAATCCAGCCTCGACAATTCGAATATGAACTCGCCTTGGGGGACTATTGTTACGAGTCATAAACGGAAGCGACACGTGACACCATATTTTAGCACTGGGACCAGCCTAATTAAATCAGGGTATATTTTCCTAGCATCCGACATGGATTCCGAGGCCTTGACTTGTTTCGAGGCCATTAATGTTAACTAAAGCCACGGTTCGGTGGACATGCACTATCCGAGGCCCCTTTGTTGCAGCTAGTGGAGATCCCGTGGAAATATAACAATGATGAAGATCTTTATTTGAATGATTGACGTGACTTTTGTGTAAAGTATATTTGTATCTTGTCTTGTCAATATAAGATCATTTAATGCTTTGTAAGGTTAGGAGAGTCAATTTGATAGCTAGGACTTAATGTCTTGGTCGAGGAGATGAGGCCACATGTAAATTGATCCAAAAGTCACCATTTGATTTGTAACACTATAAATACCCCCACCATGTAACACAATAGGGCTAATGAAAATTCTGAATGAAAAATTCTCAATACTTGGAGCAACATATTCTTATTCTCTCTCGTTTAAACAGTATATTTCTACTACAAATTGTGCTTTTATCGATTGGTCTCTTATACAATCGAGCAACATTTATCTTGCCGGAAGCTCGAACAAAGACGTCTCGTGTCTTTGAGCTATTCCCACGTTCAGTTTTTTTTGGAGTCATCTTGACCGTTGATCGGTATTTACGTGTTGGATCAAGCTTACGTGTGCACGAGTGGGTCTGACATCTGTTGGCACCATTTTTTGAGGTCAACAATTATAAAATACTTGCACGACCAAATGAAGAAACCAAAGTATTAGTAGTGGCTGAGCCGGTGCTAACTTGTATCTTCAATTTCTCTTTCCTTCCATGCATCACCTCTCATAGTATGCAATAAATTGTAAAATGCTGTATTTGACTAAGGTTTGATACAATAATTAATGCATTCAAAATGGAGTGTATCTTTTTACTTTTTTCCTTTTATTTTTTAAATAATTGTTGTATTCACACCACATTTTTATATAAATGCATCACTTAATAATGGAATATATCACTACATAAAAATAAGGGATCCAGTGACCACAAAAGGTGGTTGGTAAAGGTTATGTTTTGGTCGCAAAAGACCTATAGCGACCAAAAAATCGTGGTCACTAACTGATCACTAATTCGTTGATACATAACACCTTCAGCGACCACAATTTGGTCACTAAAGGACACGATTTTGGTGGCTTATTGTTTGAATTTGTGAGTTACATATTATAATTTTGTCAGTCACATAGATTATTATAAATATATAAATATTAGAATAAGAGTAATTACTGGAAACAATATCTAGTATTATTTTATATATCATATAGTATTAAATATATAAAACAATACGTAATATATAAACAAAATGATATTTTTTTTATTGGGTATATATGATTGTGGAAATTAGAAAGACTAAGCGTTTTTAATATATCAATTCATAATTAAGAATTACAAGTTTTTTGTTTCAAAAGTCAGATGTAATTAAAATTTTAAATATTCATAATAATATTATAAAATTAAATTAATTAACATACTTCCATCCACCCACCTCACTCACAAACCCTAAATTTATCTTCATTCTTCCCTCTCCAATACTTCCATCCACCCACCTCACCTCACCCTTTCTCTCTCATCTTCTTCTCCTAACACTATAAATTCTTCCTCTACAGATCGCGCTAGAAGCTCTATAGATAGCACCTACAGTAGCCTAGATCCCCGAAGGCTCTATAGATCCCTAGCTAAAGCCATTCCATCACTGTGAGTGCCGCCAGAGGTTTTGCAGATCGCGGCTTCAATTCCACAATCGCAGTGGTAATGACTTTTCCTTGATTGGAAATCTTGTCGGAGCCTCTGCAGTTCGCATCTGCAGCAATCCAGATCGTGACTGCAATGATTTTTTTTTTTTGGTTGTTGGATGGGTGGTTGTGCTTTCCATGTTGGTGGTGTTGAGGTTTTGGGGTGGTGGTGTTGCTACCGGTTGTGGTGAGTTATTGACGACGATGGTGGCACTGAAAGCGACGGTTCATGTGGTAATGGCTTTGGCGAAGGCAATATGATTTTGTTGGTTTTTGGGGTTTTTTTGTTGGCAGTGGTGTGGGTGAATCTGGCGATGTTGGTGATGGACTTTGGTGCTAGTAAAGTGGTGTGGTGGTGGATCTAGCACTGTTAATTGTGGTGAGGTGGTGGTCGCAAACGATTGCAGTGCATGTGGTGCTGGTGGCAGTGGCGCCATGGCATTGGAGGTGGCGATGACGATCGAGTGGGACCAGAGTGTTTGTGACCAATAAATTGGTTGATTATTAATAATAAATTGGATAATTTGTAATTAATATATAATATGTGACCTAACAAATGTGTTTGTGACTCACAATTTATTAAGTTGTGATCGAAAAACAACTTGTAACCAATTAAATTGATAATTTATGACTTATAAAATTTGTGATTTGTGATCGATAAATGAATTGTGACCTATAAGTTTTTTGATTTTGTGTGATCAATGAAGAAACTGTGACTTATAAAAAAATTTATATGTGACCGAGAAATAATTTGTGACCTATTTTTGAATTGTGACGGAGAAAAAAATTATAACCAACTAATTTGATAATTTGTAACCAAATTATATTAAATAATTAATCAAATATTTTTAAAATATTTATTTCATAAAAAAAATTTAATAATATCATATTTTTGAGATTTTAAACATTATTTCTTAGTTTTGAAATGAGTCATAGTTAAACTAAATTTTCCCCGCATATTTTTTTCCCATATTTATAACATAGATGTGGTGTAATATTACGATCAATATATTTTAGGTAGTGCATATTTTTAATGTGGTGTGAATAATTATTTTCTTG
This sequence comes from Fraxinus americana, assembly GCA_035079005.1. Classification (NCBI taxonomy): domain Eukaryota; kingdom Viridiplantae; phylum Streptophyta; class Magnoliopsida; order Lamiales; family Oleaceae; genus Fraxinus; species Fraxinus americana. Next base: position 960,566 of record CM068707.1, on the reverse strand, counting down.
GTGTGAATATAACTACTATAACTTAGGTTGTTGTCTCCCGAACATATTGGTCCATGTCTGAGCCCACTCCATGAGTTCCAATTTTCAAGGATTTTAGACAGGGGAAGATTATATAAAACCAGGGGTTTAATTTGTCATTTTTAAAAGTCAGGTTTACCGTTCTAAAAATCAGGTTTACCGTTCTAAAAATCAGGTTTTAAGTTTATTTTTGTAAAAATCAGGTAGTATATTAAAACCTAATTCTCAACCTAATTTCTCTCCCCCCCCCACCCATTCCCGTCACCTCCCCATTCCTCTCCTCTCCTCTCCTCCTCCCCCCAATCTACAGCAGCGTCACGACTGCCGATGTCGCAGTCGCGATGCTGACACTGCTGTGAATCCCGTCGCCTCCCCTTCACCCTCATCTCCTCCCCCTCCCTCCCGTCTCGCAGTCGCGATGCTGACGCTGCTGTAGGTCTGTGGCGTCACGTCGTTGCTGAGGGAATCGAAGGCGCCGGCACGCTGCTGAGGGAATCGAAGGCGCCGTCGTTTTACCGATTCTAGTGTTTCTCACATTGGGTTGTTCATGGGTTAGAAACATTCTGGCAAAGAAAGATTTTGATTTCTGGCTCCAATCACTACCCAAGAAGTACTCCTCAGGTAACATTGCTAATGTCTGTTTGATGTGTTGGAGTTTTAGGTTATTTTTATTAGTGGTGTTGGTGCTTTGTAAACGATGGTGGTGGTGGTGGTTCTCATGGTGATTGTGCAGATTTTGGTGGTGGCGGTGATTGGTCAGATTTGGGATCTTTGTTTTGCGGTTGTGCAGTAATTTTGTTGGCGGTGGTCGTGTTGGCGGTGGTGGTTATGTGAATATAATATTTTTGGTGATGGTTGGGATGTCGGCTGTGGTGGTGGCGACGGTCGTGGGTGTCTGTGACCTAAGAATTGTAACGGTGACTCACTGAAATAGAGTTGCAACAAGTAAAAGTTTTGATTTTTTTTCAATCTGTGACCTATGTGGGTGTCCGTGACCTAGAAATTGAGACTGTGACTCACTGAAATAGAGCTGTGACCCGTAAAAGTTTTGAATTTTTTTAATCTGTGACCTATAAAAAATTACACGTGACCTTAAAATTCTTGATATGTGATCAACTAAGTTAACTGTGACCTATAAATTTTTTCATCTGTGACCTCGAAATAATTCGAGACCAATTAATTTGATAAGCTTTGACCTGAAATTAATTTTTAACTAATTAATAAGATATACGCTATCAAATTATACAATTAAATATTTAATTAATTAATAAAAAGTAGAAACCTGATTTTTGTAATTTTAAAATTTTAGCACCTAATTTTTTCAAATGTCAAACTAAATATCTGATCCATAAACTTTTCCCTTTACACAAACTGAATTCCATTACTAATGATCCCGCTCGTTAGATGGGAGTCTAAAACTAAAGGGAAAAGTTTATGGTTCAGGGGTTTACTTTCAACAAATTAAAAATCAGGTACCAAAGTTTTAAATTACAAAACTCAGGTTTTTCTTGAATTAATTAATTACATTTCAGAATTATTATATTAATTAAATATTTAACTGTAATATAATAAAATTAACCCACCCCACCCCACCCCACCCCACCCCATTGCTCCGGCGACTACCATTGCTTCGGCGACTACTCCAGCAGCACTTAATTCCGGCGACTGCTCCGATCCGTCGAGGTCACAGATCAAAATATTTGTAGGTCACGAGTTATTTCGAGGTCACAGATAAAAAATTTTGTAGATCGTAGATTATTTCGAGGTCACAAATTTAAAATTTTATAGGTCACAGATTATTTCAAGGTCACAGACTAAAAAAATTAAGGTCACAGTTTCTTTTTTTAAGTTACAAATTTTCAATTTCAAAGTCACAGTTTAATAGTAATGTTACAGACACCAAAAAGAACCACAATAGGTAGGTCACAGTCACCCAAACACCCTTCCCCCATTCCAGTACATGACCACACTTTGTCACAGGTCACAGATCGACCAAATAAATAGTTACCCATCCACCGTACCCATCTCCCAATCACAGGTCACGGAACGACCAAATAGTTAACAAATACCATGTCATAGGTCACGGAACGACCAAATAGTTAACAATACCAGGTCACAGAACGACCAAATAATGGGTCACACACATCGTCCGATCCGCCGCCAACCCATTAGAAAACCCTACCACAAAACCTCTAAACCCCAACTTCCCATAAACACAATACCATCTAGACCTCGACTCTACGTTGTAAACGTCGCAACCCCAGCACACGCAAATTAAGGAAACTGTCCCCGCCACCGCACACAAGTTCACAAACAAAACATAGCTCAATGACACCCTAATTTTTCTCCTAAGTTCCGGCTCAGCCGAGCCTTTGGAAAGGAAAAGAAGCCTAGCCAAGCTGAGGAGGAGGTCGAGTGGAGAAGCGGAGGGAAGTTGGTTCGGGGAAGAAAGGAAGAAGACGGAATTGCGAAGGGGAGGAAGGAGAAGTGGAAGGAAAGGAAATAGAAAAGGGAAAGGAAATTGGGAGTACAAGAGGATCGAGTAAAGGGGGAAAGGAAAAAGGTTTTGGAGAGAAAAAGTAAAAGAGTGGATTGAAGTGCTTGCCAGATTAAGAAGCTTAAGAAACAGTGTTTGATGATTGAGAAATGGGTTGCACCGCCATTTTTGTCTTTGAAAAGCGTTCTTTCTACGGCGGCGGATACCGACATCTTCTCGAGTAAGTTTTATGGAGTCGCGGCGGCTGGTTTGGGTTTTGGGGCTGTTAGGCTGAAAAAAGTGAATATTTATGTAGTGGCAACAACGGTTGTGGTGGCAACAACGGTGATCATTCATGGGGCACAACGGTGATCATTCACGGTGATTTTGTAGTCCACGGTGGTGGTGGCGCTGCTGCTAGGTGGTCGGTGGTGGTGAGGGAGGGGATGAGGTGGCGGCGGGTTAAGAGAAATGGGGAGAGGGTTAGTTTAGGTTTTGATAGAATTAGGGTTTTATATTTAAAATAAATTTGGGTGGGGTAGGTAGTAGGGTGGGGTAGGTAGGTTATTTTAATTTTATAATATTATTATTAATTAAGATGATAAAACCTGAAAATTGAAAAAATAAAGGGAAAATCTGATTTTTAGAAAGTTAAAATTAAATAACTGATTTCCACAAAACTAAATGTAAACACTGTTGTCCAGCTGGATGGGACTTGATACGGTTTAGGCCCAAACTTGTCAAAAATTGCAATAAGGCTTCTAAACCTCAAACAATTAAATTCTAATTTATAATTAGTCCAATGATATCAAAACATGTAATTTTTCCCATATTATATTATAGTTTGGTTCCTGAACTTTCCAAACTCTGCCACTTAGGTCCGTACGGCAAAACTCAAAATTTCAAGCATTGTAGTATGAACAAAAAATTGAGTATTTCAAAATAATGTGTAATTACAAACAGGGGCGGACCAAGATCATTTTTCTTGTGGGGTCAAAAATGAGAATTCAAAAATGTTTATGTAAAAAAAAAAAAAAAAAATTGTGGGGTCATTTGACCCCACATGACCCCCCGTGTGCGTCCGCCAGTGGTTACAAATAAGTTTAAGAAAATATGGTGCATTATTTTTGTTTGTTTTGACAAAAATCAATGAAATCTTGTCATGTGTTTATCTGTTAAAAAACATGTAAAAGTTATCTGTATTTGTAGCATGATTCAATTTAATATCTTTTGTCAACCACGGGAGTTGACCCTAAGTACAATATATAACATTGGTTAGGTAAATTACAGGTTTATTGACATCAATCAGTAATTTCCCTGGCAAATTTTATAGTTAACATTTCATAATGCAATAATTTAAAGAATTATCCAACTAAACTTCAACCAATTACTTGGAATATTATCTTATGCTATATGATCTCATATTCTTTTAATTTTCTACCTTGTTTATTTTTCTACGTGCAAAATGGTCTCTGCTGTCTGAGAATTGTTTAGAATTTAGATCAAACATGGAAAAACTAAATTATATTGTTTGTGGAAAAGAGTTGTCCTTCAACTGATATAGGTCACGATAATCAGTTGACTAGTGTTTTATAATAAATGTTTAGGTGTTGCTAATGTCACTTAAGATGTTTTTTATACTTATTTTCTTTGCATGAGCGTGCATGCTAATAAAAAATATCGTCAGAAATAAATCTTTTTTTTTTATTGACCACTATATCACCTTATGTTCACATACACAGTAACAAAACAATATTCAGAGGCGGCTCAAACTTGGAGGTCTTAGAAAAAAGGAAAATTACATAAGGGTCCCTAATCTTTTCAATTTTTGTAGACTTTATCCTAACCTTTATTTTGTACCAGAAAATGTCACTAACCTTTCATAAATATACAATTAGAGTCCCTTTGAATGGAAACCGTCCAAAACACCGTCAGTTGACCTGGAAATTAAAGAATTAGGTATGTTGACCCTTTTAAGGATGGACAATTTCGTCGAATTAGTATTTCTATTGTAGACGAAATTGTCACTCCTTAAAAGGGTTAATACACTTGATTTTTACATTTTCTAGGTCAACTGATGGTGTTTTGGACGGTTTCCGTCCAAAATGACCCCAACTGCATATTTATGAAAGGTTATGGATATTCTTTGGCACAAAATAAAGGTTGGAATAAAGTCTACAAAAAAGGATAATGTTAGGGAACGCTGCTGCAAATTTTTCTTAGAAAAATGACTTAAGAGATTTTTTGAGAAATAAAAAAAATAACATTAATGGAGTAAATGATCGCTTTAGAAATTCAATGGTAAAACCATTGAAGATTTGACCTGAATCAATTTTCGAGGTGATTGAAATGGAATAATTGATAATGATATTGTTAGTGATCACTAACATACCTTTATTAGAGATTGTCAAAGAAAATATTGTTGATCGTTTTTGGCTAAAAACTATGGTGTTTTTGTGGTGATCTTCGACAATAAGTCATCGATATTACTAATAAAATTTTGTTTTTACTATTTTTACATAATTTTTGATAGTTAAAATCAAATATCTTTTTGTTTTTCTTTATGATATTTCCAGGGAATAAGTTACCTTTTTGAACATTTTATGACTTCACTTTAGTATTTAATTTTTATTTTTGTTATTGATATTTTTTGTCAATAATTTAAATTTATAAATTATTTACCTTTTTAATATTACTTAGTAAAAAGTGTTAATAATTTTTTACTAATTTTTCCTATGTCATTCTTGGTATCAAAATGTCAACTACGTCTCTAATTACTTCACGAAGGAAGATACATTGTTTGAAGTGGTCATGAAGCTTGATTCGTTAGCAGTGATTGAGGATGATAGTTCTTTTGACCCTCAATCACAAGCAGCGAATGTACGCAAGTTTGAATAAAGATAATTAACAAAATGTATAGTTAGGGATGTGCATGCCGTGTCATATGCTTGCTTTTATGGTTAATAAATTAATGAATCTAGCCTACGACTCGAAGACAAATTTAAATGAATAGACATATCACTTCTCCTAGATATCGTCAATTACACTTCCTACCGATGAGTTAGTTCACCGTATTGGCATGATTTATTAGAATTAACGCCAAACATTATCATGTAATTGTGTAGAATTGGAAAAGAAGGATCCCTTTTACAAGTTCACACTAAATTTCATTTGTCAAAGGAAGTAGGTGAGTTTTGTGATTGGCTTTTGATGAAAAAGCCCACAAGAGGATAATGCAGCGTTCAAAAAGCACCGGACAAACCGCAGTGGAATTTTTTTGATCAAATATTGTATCTAAGTGCCAAGAAACACGTGGTTGACAAAGTAAAACAAGATCAAATTTATATATATTATGTTTAATCATATTCTTACTTTATTTTATTCGATTGTTGTCTCAAATATTAAATTTTATTTCACTAATATAAGGTTACAAAAAATAAATGGAGTACGAGTACGTGCGAGATTGGTATCTCCTTAGAAAAATGGCTTTATGATTATGATATATTTTTATGCAATAAAGTAATATTTTTTTTATTTTATTCAATTTTTTTTTAGTATTACATTATCCTATGTTAAAAATATATCATAGATAATCAAAAATGATCTCATAGATCCAATGAAGTTTCCATGTTTCTAAAATGAATCCTATTGAAGGAGTGCATAACTGCATAGATTATTAAATTTAAGAATCTAAAAAATTAAATTATTTAATTATCAGATTATTTTTAATATATAACACATGATAAAAAAAAAAAAAATTCCTTGAAATTTCTAAGTCTTTTAGTACTTAATTGAAAAGCTACATAATACTAGATTACTCATAGAAGTAAGATAATTGAAAATTTTTAAGCTAAAATATATTGAGTAATAAATTAACAATAATTTAACAATTTTTATTAATATTGTTCCTTCATAAAGTTTTATTATTCTAGTCCATAGAGCATAAATGAGTACAATATATAACATGTTCAAATATTTTAAAAGTTTACTACTATGTGATTGTTTATGATTGAAGTTAATGAACTCGGTGTAACAAGCTCTTGATATACGTAGAAAATGTATGTGAAAATCTTTCTGGTTTTGGTTTGATTAAAAAAATTTCTCACAAAATGTATGTTTGAAAATGAGTTTTAAAAAAATTGAGATGAAAATTTACTTATAAATGCAAAATTTTAATTCAAATTAACCAAAATGTTATCTATTTTGAAATTGATTTACTTGTGAACGAACTCAATGTTCGTTAACTAGCCTTACATGCATAAAATCTATAAAATTTTCTTGTGTGACGAGGATGATATGAAGTTAGCATGTTTCGACAAATATAATCATGCATGGGGTCATGGAGCCTAGCCGAGTTCAAGCGGTACATTCCAACATAGCTGTGGATGATTATTTCCAATTTTTGATCTTTGAGTTTGTTAATTTAAGAGTGTGTTTGGGACACATTCTTTTGAAAGAATGTAATATTGAATAGTAGATTGATGGAGAATGTGTGATTAAAAATAAAGGAAAAGTTATTGATGTGATGAAAAATATTATTTTATTGAAGAATGTGTGACTGAAAATGAGTAGAAAAATGAGAATGAAAAAAATGATGTGTACCAAATATGGCCTTACTAGTTCTTTGTTGTTGATAGTTATAAAAGCGGAAAAAAAAAGTAGGAAAAAGAAAAAAAAGAACAGGTAAAAAAGTATAAAATATGACTCAATCTTGGGTTTAAATAGCCTGAAAGTGTGAACACACTCGCTGCAATTTTCTTGTAAAATCTCTCTCTCTCTCTCTCTCTCTCTCTCTCACACACAGAGTACCTGGTTTCTTGAATTTGTGATCCCAAAACATTTTTGCAACGTTTTAATTGAAGAAGAATTAAGAGAACGAAGCACTTTTTATAGTATATTATTTACTCTTCTCGACGAAAATCTTGAAAAACTGCTTATTAAAGTATTACTTTTTGCTGTTTTAAGCAATGGGAATACAACCCAAAACTGGCCATCCTATTTCGAGTACCGACGAATTCTCTTTACTTCGTTTCAGCTGTGATTTCTGACGAAAAAGAATGGATTTTTTCAACTCTATCAATGGGAATTCTGATAACTATTTTGGGTTCCAAGGGGTAATAACAAATGGATCCTCGTCAAGTTCGTCGTTGGTATTGGATAAAGAAAGGGGAGAGCTTGTGAGGGCTATGGTGAAGCCTGGCCAAAAAGAAGTTAATGCAGAGAAGGCATCGATAGCTTTGAGGAACCACAGTGAGGCTGAAAGGCGTAGAAGAGAAAGAATTAATGGGCATTTGAGCACTCTCAGGAGTCTCATTCCTGGAACAGATAAGGTAGTTTGAGTGTTTGATTAAATGCATGTGAGGAATATTTTACCTTTATATGCTTTTGCAGTTGTTTACTTCCACGAACAAGATATATGTAGATTACTTGGGGCATGTTTGGTGCTTGATATGGGAGAGGAGTTGATATTATAAAGAACTTCTTGTTCCACTCGTGTCCACCTTATTAAGAATTGAAATAGGTAGTTTTATTGTTTAATTAAATGCATGTGAGACAAATTCACCTTTATATGATCTTGCAATTAGTACTTGAATGATTTTAAGCATGATCTACAAACATGCTGTAGATCCACACTGCAGATATACATGTATTAGGTATATGTAGATATTGGGGCATGTTTGGTGCGTAATATCGGAGAGGGTTGATATTGTAATAGGCAAGATTTTAGTGTTTGACTCAATGCATGTGAGAAAAAATCACCTTTATATGCTCTTGCAGTTATTAATGGTTGAATGATTGTAAGCATGATCTACAAACATGCAGTAGATCCACACTGCAGATTTACATGTACTTAGATATATGTATATATACTTGGCGCATGTTTGCTTCGTAATATTGGAGAGGGGTCAATATTATAATGCTTGTTTTTCTTCTTCCATTATTGTCCACCTCGTATAGCATGCCATTACTGTCGAAGCTTAGACGTTGATTTTGTATTGGGGTATTAAAGTTTTGTGCGAGTTTATTCCCATGTCAAGCCTTGTTTTTGCTTCTATATTGATTCTCTGTGATGTTTCTGTACATGGGAGGGCATATATTAGTGTATTTGTGTATTTTAGCTACTAAATTTACTAATAAGATGTTTTTTTTGTCCATAATCTTCAACAAGTTCTTGTTGCTACTACTCACCAACAAAATTTCAATGAATGCGATATTTAGCCGTGATTGTCCAAAGCTGCTGAATATTTCAAAATCCAAACCTTTTCTGTGTCGTAAGATTTCTGGGATCGGATAGCTGGTTTCTGACCTATTGAACAGATTGCAGCACTTTGAGATTCTTCGCAGTTTTTAGTGATGAACCTTTATAGATTTTCTGTACATTATACAAAGAGGATAGCACTTTGAGACTAATCTATCATGCAAAATGGATATAGAAAGCACTGAAAACTGTCTTTGATAAATTGTGCTCATTTGATGGCAGTGATTAATCATTGTTGCCGTAGACTAATCCCGTCATCTAAACGGGATGCATGTTTATCCTTTACTGAATGAGTTTATTGATATTAACAGATGGACAAAGCATTATTACTGGCTGAAGTTATCAATAAGGTAAAAGAGTTGAGAGGGAACGTCGCAGAAGCTACTAAAGGCACACTTGTGCCGACTGACATTGATGAAGTAAGAGTTGAACAACAGGCAGACGAACATGATGGAGCGTTCTTTTCCATCCGGGCATCTCTATGTTGTGATTACAGACATGAGATTTTATCAGACTTAAGACTCACACTTGAATCTCTCCCTCTGAAGACAGTCAGGGCTGAGATTGCAACATTGGGAAGTAGAATGGTGAATGTTTTTGTGGTGACCGGATGCAACACAGAGAATGTAAAAAATAGTCCAGAAGATTGCCAACCTCTCGTAGATTCTGTTCGTCAGGCTCTGAAATCTGTGCTTGATAAATTTTATGCATTGGAAGAATCCACATCAAGAAATATGGTTTCGAGAAAAAGGAGAAAAGTTTCGTTTTTCAGTCCTCCGAATTCATCTTCCTTGGGAGATTTCTGGTGAGAAGTTGACTCTGTTCATAGCCCGAGTCTCTTTATGTTTATGATACAGCAAGCTCGACTTCGCTAGCATATGTCTTAGCATACATATCTTGTATAATAGAAGGGATGGGCATGCCATGTCATATGCTTGCTTTTATGGTTAATAAGTGTTGTACTTTGTTGCAAAATAATAATAATAAAAAAAAGAATTATGTTTCTAAATTCTAATATACTCGTCTCGGAAATTCTAATTTACAAAATGTACCAACACGCCCTTTCGTGCCACGAAAGAGGACATGTCCGTAATCCCACAAGTATTATTCATGTTATGGTCAAACTTTTGAAGATTGAGGACCTATACACGAGTATTATTCTAATGCCAATTTGTGAAATTTCTATCCAAATCATTGACCTGATACCTACTTTTTGTAAATAAATATTTTGAAGAAAATGTATGAATACGTACTAGTTTACCTACTCATTTACCAAAGTATTTCTCTATCTTAATAATTTTAAATCTATACGTAATTTATTTAGAAAGTCAAGTGAAATGTTGCTTTTGTAATACTAGAAAAATGAACCAAAATTAATTTAATGTGGTGGTTTTCCTAAAAATTTATCAATCATGTTATATGTACATCATCTTTTATATCATTATTTATATTGTGCCACGTGACAATATACCATTGAACAGTTAAAAAAAAATACTTTTTTTGTCCACAATTTTTTGAAAACAGAGGGGATATCAAAAACAATATAAAGCAAAAGAAATATACATTTAGCATTACTGAAAACTTATTTACTAAGAAGGCAAATTAATATGAATGCGTGCTCAATAATTTTGAATGTTCAAATACGTGTGAAAGGTGCTAGGTTCACGATTTCACCATAGTTATCTTCCTTAATTCCCATCATTATTCAGTTGAATTCATCTAAATTCATTGATTTATCTCTTTCAAGTTCGAACAAATCTTATTTAATTAAGTCAACTAACTATATTATTATGTGAAATTGAATTATTCCTTAATGAAACACATTAACGAAGGAATTCAATTAAGGATCACAACAATAGTAAAAATGTATCTCTACCTTCTATCAAATTATTGATTTTTACTATGTGGCCTAAACAAATAATTTTCTTCTCAACTTACTATAAGCTAATTACTCCAATTATTGGGAATTGTAGCAAAAATAATACTAAATAAATTAGTTTATCATCATTGTATAACAAAAACATAAATTAGAATATGAAACCCAATCTTGCACCCAAGTTGAATTTTCATCATTCCTTGGATCTACAAATCCTGGTTTTTTTTTTTTTTTTTTGTTCTCATTTTTGTGTTCTATGTAAAATCTACAAAATTGTCCAACCATAATAATGAATGAGAAAATCCTATTTATGGTGCCAAAATAATGCCCAAAGTGCCCCTCAACTTGTGGAATTAGACTTCATGTCGTCCAATATTAAATCACGACATCGATCTCATCTTTCATCAACTCTATGTCAAATCTAAAATATGAAAAATACACAAATCAATAACAAGAGAAGAAGGAAGAAATGATTGCAAGAACTTAAACTTGGACGTACTTGACAAATGTAAATTTTTAAACTTATTCAGGGTTTCGAACTTGTGAATTTGGTCTGCCAATCCCCCACCTAGACACATGCGAAGTTTGCTTGTAACTCGTTCATGAAAATTGGACACCGGGTTGAGACATTTCATTGAAGATTTCATGAGAATTTAGACGGGATAGAAAGTGACTAAAATGACTATAAATAAAATCTTTGTGGAGAATTTGAAATTTTGGATAGTTTCAAGAATCAATATGAGATGGCCCAAACTATTTTTGTAGGCTCAAATCCAATTCTACATTCACTTTCAGATATAGACAATGGGCCGAGCTGATATGGTCCACAATCCACCATTCAAACTCGGTTCGACTTGTTGGACGATCTATGTTCGAATAGTAAACTGCAAATTGTTTATACAATAAATATAAGGATAATCTTTGGAAATGAAAATGAAGCCAAATTACTCGAGAGAAAGAACATTAATAGAGTCGGGTCGTCGTTAAAATATAAACTTTTATTTGCAATTAATAATAAATTTTTTATTAATAAAGGGTATATGCTGAGAATAAATGGAGCTTCGTTTCTTCGCAAGTCCGCAATCAACTCCACCTACTTAATACAAACACATCAGATCAAGTCAATAGATCGGACAGCTAGAAATTGACTCTACTGAATCAACGGTATCAAGACAATGCTATGTGATGCTATAAAGTATAAAGTGAGCAAAAATTTGTACTTCCAGAAAAACCCCTCAGATTTTATAAAATATCAATTTGGTCCCCGAGTTTCTGCTCCATGGTCCTAGAGTTCAGATCGAAGGCATTGTATTGAAGATTCATTGAAAATCAGTTTCGAGTAAAGGGATCATATGGAAAAGGAAAAGAATTTGGAAGAAAAGGAAGAGGAAGAAGAAGCAATTGAGCTGGTTCTATTTCAAGTATCTGAATGCTACGTGTATTTGGTAATTTATTTTTCTATCTGGATTTTGTTATTAGAACGATGGGAGGGTTTGTATAATTATTTCACTTTCAGTCGGGTTTCTATTTATTTATGTATTTATTTTTAGTAGATGGTGAATAATTGGAAAAGAGGCAATTCGATTTATGCTCATGGAGTATCAGAAAAGTTTTACGAGGCATTCAATTTATTTGATGAACGAGGTTGAGCATTGGAGATTCTAGGACTGTGGATCTTTATATGCCATTATTTGGTCGTTGGCAGAATTTAATGGGATGTGTGGATATGGGACCCCTTTTTTCACTTTTGCCTTCATCTAGGAGTTTGATCCATTATGGTATTCTGAAAACCATACTCCAAATGAATGAAAATTCTGAAGTCAGAACTAAGGGCCACAATCACAATAATGGTGGAAGATAAATTTTTTGATTAGATGTTTCAATAGAAAAAGTTTCTAATTTCAACTGCTCAAGTTCTCTGAATGGTGAATGGGAGCATCTTTAGGTTTATGCAGGACATGTCTCTATGTCCTTAATCGTCTTTCCTTTAATATGATCTCAGTTGGTTCAACTCACGCTTGTCAGCATGTATTTCAATAACTAGTTGTACTGGTATAGTGTTATATCCACACATCTATCTTAACATCCTCATTTCCATCATGCATTAATCTTATGGACATTTTGTTCTTGACAGCCGATACTCAATTCTATAAAGTGTATCAAATCTAGTACCTATTCTATGTAACTTGTAGTTTACCTTCTATTAATATTCCTATCATAATGAAAAGCTCAAACAACTGAGACATGAATACTATTTCATATTAAATCTTATTACTTAATGGTTTCATATGTGTAATCCAAAACTGAACTGAGTGCATATGTCATTTGAGGTTCCTTTTATTGGTCACTTTTCTGGATAGCATGGAAGTTATTTTGATGTCAATCTAATATTTCTCTTTATATTGATTGCAGATACCTCCACGGAAAACCGCAGCTTCTTACAGGTTCTCTCTTTAATGCCTTCGATATAATATCATTCCCATAAAAGATATTTCATCTTGCTCATATTTTCCCTTCTATGCATTGTTGGATTACAATTTAGATTTATGTTATACATATAACCACAAACTATTTCTTGAGTGTGATCTAACCCCTAAGCGTGTTTGCAGAAGGAGTCCTTGTTGCAATAAAAAGTTGGAACTCTGAATTTTGATAACAAACACAAGTAAATTAATTGAGTTTTTTTTTTCTTTTTTTGCGAATTATGTGTACTGCCTATTATACAACCAAAAGTTATTGAAGAGTTATGATGTGACCATAATTGTATTTTCATGCACTTACCTCTCGTGCATTTAAAAGACGAGCTTACAACATGAATTTTCAGAAATGCCTATAGTGGCGAGTTCCTTGAAGTGTTAGGTGGTATCTCACAAATTTCGAGTCATTTGGAGTTTGTTTGATTGTGATGCAGCAGAACTGTTCAAAGATATAATGTGAAGTAAGGTGTATCATGTTGTGTATATATTAGAGGGACTTATCGAACAAAATTTTCATACGCTGAGAGTCTGTTAAGATGCTAAGAATAAGCTTGTTCAATCTGAAAAATGAAAATTCTTCATTGTGCACTCTTTTCCATCTTGGGATTTGTTAGAAAATGAAAAGCACCTGTGAACATTGTTTATCATTTATCTCAAATGTTTGCAGTCAACAACATATTAGTTTTAGTTATAGTCAAGAAAAGACTGCTACAACTAGACCAGCGATGTTTTATGGGACTGAATATTTCACTTTTAAGAAACATTTACAAAAATTGAGATGAGAATGTTGAGAGAAATTTGCGGTATAACCTTAAGAGACAGAGTTAGTATCGAGCATCTTTTCCAAGTTGTTAAACTGACACTAATTGTAGTGTGCGGTTTAATTAAGATGGTTTGGACATATTTGACGGAGGTTGCTAGATACACCAGTTATGAATATAATATGTGAGAAATCTTGAGGAAGAGGCCTACCTAAATTACGGTAATTAAAAAAATATTTGAGCTTTTGTGATGTAGCCTTGGATTTGGCTCTTGACACAGCAGAGTGAAAAAAGAGGATTCATGTAGCCGACTGCACAAAAGTATGGGATAAATCTTTGTTGAGTTCAGTAGTTGTCCAGGAAAGAATAAATTATCTTCAGGACTGCATAAGAAATACTCTTAGTTTCTTGTTATTTTTTTGGTTTAAAGCTTGTCTAAATTAATCTAAACAAAAACATTTCAATGAACCGAGCAATGGTCATTGTATGACCATTCGGCAAAATTTTTGAGTGTACATATCTAATTCTCTATTTCCAATACATGAACCTGCTGTATCATTATGGTTGTTGCCTTTTACAATAAATCTAAAACAAGAATGTGGAGATGTAGATGACGTACTTGTTGCTGGAAATTCATTTCAGGGGATGGGGGTCAAAACTATAATTGAACTTTTCTTTCTTTTAGGGCTGATGAGTGGAATGTCAATAAATGGGCATGGGAAGGCACTCTGAAAGTTATTAGCAGAGGAGAAGAATGCATTGTCCGATTAGAAGACAAGGAGACAGGTGGATTTGTTGGAATTCAATAAAAGTTAATGTTCCATAACTTTTCTCAATATATTTTATTGTTGTTCTAAAATAGGTGAATTGTATGCACGGGCATTTTTGAGAGATGGGGAGCCACACCCTGTGGAGCCTGTAATTGATAGCAGCAGGTTTGCAAAACTAATCACAAAATTAATTCACTTCTCATGAGAACAATTTTTGAAATGCTTAAAAGTGGTGTGATGTGGTGTTTAATTTTGGACTTCTGGTATTTATATGTACAAATTCTATTGACTTCAAAGCCAGCCACCTATATTGCTCTCTAACTCATTTTGTTAATTCTAAATTGTTGCAGATATTTCGTTCTTCGAGTAGAAGAGAATATTGGTAATATAGAATTTCCGTCTCTTCTTTTAAATTATTTTTTTCATTAAAAGTTTTGTTTCTTTTATGTTTTCGACTAATAATAACAGAATAGAGCTGTAACCTATCAAAAAAAAATAGCAGAATAGAGCTGTAAAGATTGTCTAACAATGTATTATTTCTGTTTTCCATTTCACTTCAATCTGCTATCTGTCTTCCTTGCAAAAAGTATCTCTGCTCATAATGTAATTAGCTGGGTGTTCTTTTATAGCCTTTTCAGTGGATAAAGGGACTATTTAAGTGATTGGTGTTATTAATATAGCAGTAAGAGATGTCGAGTGACACTACGTATTAATGTATGTTTGTATCCACCTGGATGGAATGCCAATATATATCTCTCCTGTTATTTTATTCTTTAACCCATTTTGTGAACATTGCAGTAAGAGATGCCAAGTGATGCACTTTCCTGGACAATCATATGCATTAGCTTTTAGCTTATTGAATGGTCTATTATTTGAAATTTTTTAATCCATGTGGCACCTGGATAACATCCCATAAAAAGGAACAAGAAATTTCTCTGCACTCAAGTCTCCTTTTACTGCTGTACAGCAATTCAGGTGCTGCCTAGAACTTCGGATGAAATCAAGCATGTTTTGATTGCATCTTAAGGTTGACCTAGGTGGCTAGAAAATTAAATGCATTGTTTTCTCTTGGATACCATTCATTTCTTATTTTTCATCTCCAAATATCATTTTATATTTTAGATATATCACATATGTTACTTCAATCCTTCAGCTATTCCATCAAGGTAATGCAGAGTCAAACCTGCACTAGTTTAGAAAGATTATTATGGAAAATATTTTGTTCTAGTTATTTTGAGAAGATACTTTCAGATTCTGCAGATTTGTCTGAAACCATTACCTCCAACCCCCAACCTGGGTCTTAATGAAGTTTGACGTCAAAATTTTCATGAAGGCTGTTTTGCATCTTTGGTGTTTTTTGTAATCTCTTGCTACATTACAAATGTTTGCATTACTAAGGGCTGGTGGTTAATAGACATGATATGAGGCTGCCTCGACACCATGCTGAGCTTTTAGGACTTCTATTATCGTTACTGCAGAAGAAAATCAAGAAATTGTTTGGGATAGCTTTTGCTTTTACTTCTATTTTTTGTAGAAGAGTTTTTTTAGAGGAAACCACCTTAGGTTAGCTTCCTCTAAAAGCTCTTTAATCAAACAATATACTTTTAGAAATTTAGCCAAATAGACTCAAAAGCATATTCTTAAATCTTAATCTCAAAAGCAGCTTTTGACTTTTCAAAAACCGTTCTAAACAAGCCATTACTATAAGTTGGTAGTTTGATATCAACCATATTTCATCTTGAAAGAGACAAGTCATATCCCCCGTTTGTTTTCCATTTTTATAGTAAGAATGCATTTTGGAATAGTAGGTTGATGGAGAATGTGTGGAAAAAAAAACAAAAAAAAATTGTGTAATATTATTTTATTGAAGAATGTATGGCTGAAAAAAAGAGAGAAAAATGGGTATCGAACAAGGGCTAAGCAATTTAGTTGTGGAAGCATGGAGTGCAAAAACCTTAAACAATATGGGAACATGTGGCCACATAAACTACCCTAGAAACCTCTAATTTAGCAAGGTGGGCAACATCCTTTTTTTCCTTTCTTTTTCTAACATTAGCGACACTTCTGGTTCTTTCCAGGAATTATCCAGTCCCACCTTTATAAAAAGTTAAAGACAAGGTCATCTAGTTATTCCCTGAACATATTTTGGATTGGAGTTCTACAATTATCTACAGGGTAGATTGTGGACTTTGGACTATGATCTTTTAGTCTTTGTTTCTCACATGAACCTCAAACTGATGGAAAATAAGAAGCAGATATTGAATCTTTTTGTTGGCTTTCCCAATTAATTCGTGAATCAGAATTGAAGGATGTGAAGCGAGTGCATCTATTGTGTGTTTGTTTCTACATATGGGCTTTTACCACGACTTTTTTTGTGTTATTTTCTTACATAGTGATATAGATACATACTGGAATGATCCTCATTTAAATTGATGTAGATGGACGCCTTCGCCACGCTTTCATCGGTATAGGATTTCGAGAAAGGCCTGAAGCTTATGACTTCCAAGCTGCCCTCCATGACCATATGAAGTACTTTTTGAGTCATCCATACTCTTGTTTTCCTTAATCCTTTTCATTTTTCGACTGTTGTATTCAAATTCATTCATCAATTTTCTGCGTTATCGTTTTGTCTTTCCCTGGTTTTGATTCAAGTTTAATTTATTTGACTTTTGAAGGTACCTGAATAAGAAGAAAACTGCTGAAGAGATGGAACAGCAACACCAGAATATTTCTTCAGTAGATTACAGTTTAAAAGATGGGGAGACCTTAGTGCTTCAATTAAAGAATGTAAATTGCTCTCGTATCGTCTTTACATATTTTCCCTGTAGTTACATATACATTGTCTTATACCTTTTTTGGTGTTCAACAGAAAGGTAGTGGCAACCTAAAGACCAAGTTCTTTGAGCAAGGCTTGAATAATCTTTCCTTGGATGACAAGGGTACTAAGAAAGAATCAGCAGCAGGTATGAAATTGCCCCCTCCTCCGTCTGCACCCCTCTCGCCTGCTGTTACTGCTCAAAATTCACCCTCGGGATCGCCCACCAAATTTAGTCTCGAGGAAACTTCTAAAGACGACTTGTCAAATCCCAAAAAAGAACAACCAAAAGAATCAGGATCTCATCAATCCCAAAATCTTCAAGATATACCAGATGATGATTTCGGGGATTTTCAAGCAGCTGGATAACTTAATCTTGGAATTTGATTTCTTTGTACTTGAATTTTGAGTTGTTTCCATGTTTGATGGGTTTAGTAATATATATAAACGTTTTACATGCTGCATGATGTTTTTATATAAATAAATAAATATATATATATATATATATATATATATATATATATATATATATATATATATATATATATATATATATATATATATATATATATATATTGCATTCTCATGTGTCTATACGACTTTGTTTCTCAGTTCTGAAATTCCTTGTTTATCTGGTACATGACATTAGAAATTTACTGCATAGTAGTCAAGTGTGTTGTATCAATTGCACCCAATTCCTAAATGCTGCTTTACTGGTTGGTTTACACTTGTGGCATGTTAGGCATACAACATTATATAATATTCGTCGAGACAAGAGACAAGATTTTTATTTTTTTATTTTTTATTTTTCGTGTTAGTGTTATGTAGTTCAACCTGTCAAACTTGGGAAGGGGCATAGAATGATTTTGGTTTGGACATTCTCGATACAATTGGAGACGCATTGCCCACTATGTCTCTAGGCACACAATATCAATATTTTTAGATTTTATAAAGTCTAATTACAATGTTGACATTCTTTTCATTATACGCGTACAATACAAATTCATACTAGTACATTTTTGTCACCACATTTCCTACATTATTTATAGGAGTACGAGGGATGACCCTTTTTTGTGTGTTGAGGCATGGGATCTTTCCTTACAAAACTTCTTGATTATAGTGCAAAATCTATAGCAATGAGTGGAAAGATACCAAAACACATTCCAAAAACAGGTCATTGGACAACATGCAGCTAATTCGAGTTCACCTTATTCAAAAATAACAAAACAAATGAACCTTGAAATCCATATTGAATAACATTTTCGCTTTGATTATGAGACGGGGAAGGGAAAGCACCTAGAAGATGTCTCTAATTCAACTGCCATGTTTTTGACATATAACGTTTTACACACCCAAAAATCTAAGCGTTATTGTTGACCTCAAAAAATGCGCTAACAGAACCCCTTCCACCTCTCCTCTACGTAGATATCACCTGCACACTGGAACACCTCGTTAGGAGGCAAATGCCACCGATCGAGAAAAAGGTCCGGCGATCGTTTGCACTCCGACTGTCAAATCAACGGCCGGACGAGAGAAAAAGAGAGTGCAAGAGAGAGAGATGAAATTTGGATAGGGTTAGAAACCATATCTTATTGTGAATGAAACTCACATATATATAGGAAAATGTAAATAGGCCAAGTGGGTAATGGGACGAGCCCAAGATGCAAATTGTTTTAATAAGCCCAACCCAATGAATATTCGATGCCACGTAATTGATAAATGTAGCAATAGTCCCCCAAGTCTGAGTTGTACATTCATGTGCGGGTCGGACTTTGAAATATAAGCTGTCAAGTAGACGAGGTCTTATAGATTGCCTCAAAAAATATGCATCGATCCCAAATATGTGAGGACTTACGAATTGTCTCGAAAGTATCTGTGCGACCCTGAATAAGCGAGGGCTTACAGATTGCCTTGAAATATGTCGCATATAATTTGTCAAAATTTCGGCGGCATCTCCTGAGTAATATGGACTAAACCAACATGTAATACAACAAAATAAATTTGAGGTCCATTTGCCCCTCAAATTATTCATGACAATAAAGTGAATAATGACATCAAATTTCTTCAAGATACGATTAGGGCTGGGTAAAATGTCCGAACCGAACCGAACGGATTTTCCTAAATTAAAAATCCGAACGGGTATCTAAATCGAGAACCGATGGGTTTGGTTCAGTTCTCGGTTCTAAACCAAGAACCGAATTTATATATATATAATTTTGGGTTGATTTATAATTTGGCTTTTGTTTCCTATTGGACTTAGTTTAGATTGGGTTTGGTTTCAGTCTTGGGCTAGGCTTTAGTTGCTATTTCAGCCACTCATGGTGGGTTTAGGTTACGTTTTGGGCTGTGTTTTAATTTGGGTTATAGTTGTCCCCATATATATATTCTTTAACCCCTACTCACAAAAACTCAAACCTAGTCCGACCAAAGAGGAAACCTAAATTGAAATTGAAAATCTACACACACAAAAGAAGAACGCCGCCGAGTCCGACCACG
Source organism: Fraxinus americana (assembly GCA_035079005.1). NCBI lineage: Eukaryota > Viridiplantae > Streptophyta > Magnoliopsida > Lamiales > Oleaceae > Fraxinus > Fraxinus americana. Next base: position 940,618 of record CM068707.1, on the reverse strand, counting down.
CAGCCGAGTCCGACCAAGACCACGGATATACAAACCATTTGAAGTTTGAAAGAGGTAACTTGTAATTTGGAGTTGGTAGTCTTTGTAGTTTGAAGCCGCGACGTCCGTCCAAGCCTTTGTAGTACGGACAGAACCGAACCCGAACGGTTCCAGAATTATATTTGGAACCGACGGTTCCATTTACTAAATACCCGAAAATTTCTGAAACCGAACAAAATCGAACTGAACCGAATCGAACCGTCCCGCACCCACCCCTAGATACGATATGTAGAGAGCCAATCATGACCTGAATGCTTATACAACTTAGTGTAATAGTAGTGCTATAGTGAAGCAACATGTTGATAATGTATATTGGCAATAGTGAAAATAGTGTCATGACATGCTAGCAATGATGTGGCATGCATACTTGGCAGCAATAATATAATGCATATGCTAGCAGTAATAATGTAATGATACAAAAATACTAGTATCACAACAGTCTCCCAAGTTTGAGTAGAATATTAATATGCTGGTCGGACTTGGAATATAAGCCACTGTAATGAAGTTGATGTAGAAATGAGACTAAATATATAAGCAGCTGTGAGGCGATGAACTGGACATAGGTAGCAGAGGCAATGCTCTGAATGTGTAAGTAGCAGAGGCGATACTCTGAATGTGAGTAGCAGAGGTGATGCTCTGGACATAAGTAGCTATAATAAGCTGACATCTTTACGTGGAGATGGCGCATCCATGTTAAGGGCTTCCTCCATGGTATTAAGGTGGGCTCACCCCTGTCCTTATGAAGCGGTAAATAATATGAACTCTCTGAAGATTAGTGGATGTAACATAGTTGAGGCAGAAACAAAGCTCTGAAAGATAGGTAGTTGTAATACAGTCGATGCTAAGGTGCTGAGGTATGATGAGCTCTTTGAAGATAACTGCAGCTGTAATGCAACATCTGGTAAGGTGAGGCATCTCATAAAGTGAGGAATGACTATTGAGCTAGTGGCTCGTCTTGAACTTTCGATATCTTATATGCTAGCTGGACTCGACGATGGTGAGATGCGATGAATAAGCATCAGCGAGACGGGGAATAAACATCTCGTAAATAGCTCTCGAACTATCGAAGTCTTATAATCAGCCTCAGATAGATGAGGTCTTATAGCTAGACTCGACGATAGTGAGAGGTAAGGAATAAACATCTCGCAAAAACCAGGAATAATCATCTGGCAAGTCGAGGAATAAACATCTCGTGAATAGCTATCGAACTATCGGAGTCTTATGAGCAGCCTCTGATAGGCGAGGTCTTACTTGTCTCTACGATAGTGAGAGGCGAGGAATAAACATCCCGCAAATAGCTCTTGAACTATCGGAGTCTTATAAACTGGCATCGGATAGACGAGGTCTTATAGCTAGACTCGACGATAGTGAGAGATGAGGAATAAATATCTCATGAAGTTAGGAATGATCATTCGACGAGGAGGGGAATAAATATCTCACGAATAGTTCTTGAACTATCGGAGTTTTATAAGCTGCCTTTGATAGACAAGGTCTTACAACTCGGATCTACGATAGTGAGAGGCAAGAAATAAACATAGGCAAAAAATAATCATCTAGCGAGGCGGGGAAAAGACATCCCGCAAATAGTTCTTGAACTATCGAAGTCTTTTAAGCAGCCTCTGATAGACGAGGTCTTACAACTTGGCTCGATGATAATGAGAGGCAAGGAATAAACATCTCGCGAAGCTAGAGATAAGCATCTGGTGAGGCAGGGAATAAACATCCCGCGAATAGCTTTCGAACTATCGGAGTCTTATAAGCGGCCTCTGGTGATAAGGTCTTACAGCTAGGCTCGACGATAGTGAGAGACGATGAATAAACATCTCGCGAAACTAGGAATAATCATCTGGCGAGGTAGGGAATAGACATCCAGCAAAGCCAGGAAAGACTCCTTTTGCAAGGGAAAACACGTCTGGTTAGGGCTACAATGATGCTCCTTTTTCAAGGGCAAATATTTCGAGATCCCACATCTTCCTTTATTCAAGGAATGAGGACTCCAAGATACTGCTTCTTCCTTTATTCAAGGAATGAGAACTCCAAGATATCGCCTATTCCTTTATTCAAGGAATGAAGACTCCAAGATGCCACCTCTTCCTTTATTCAAAGAACGATGACTCCAAGAAATACCGCATATTCCTTTACTCAAGGAACAATGACTCATAGAAATACCACATTTTCCTTTATTCAAGGAACGATGACTCATAGAAATACCACATCTTCCTTTATTTAAGGAACGAGGACTCCAAGATGCCGCATCTTCCTTTATTCAAGGAACGAGGACTCAGGGAATGTTGCCTCTGATGATAAGTAATCCTCGAGCTATGGCTCACCTTCAGTAAATAAGAAAATCACAAGCTAGGGCCCGCAAGCTAGCTTCAGACATACGAAGTCCTGAAACTTGCATTGACTAATATAGAAGATCAAAAGGGCCTTAAATAAGAGAAATACCAACTAGACATTTTGTTGAACGCTTGGTATGCATAGTTGTGATTTTGTATTTTATGCCCAAGCTGTAGTCCATGGCCTCAACAAATCGATAAATAAGGCAAATTCTCCTCAAATTTCTAGCATGACGTCAACTCTATACACAGTTTAATCTCTAACCAGACAAGATTAAAATATAGAATTCAATTCGTATGACACCAATTAAACAAAGTAAAACACGCAGCTTGTGGACTCTTACCAATCGAAGATTGAGATTGAGCAAATGTGACGCAGGTCATAGTTTTAATTTATCTTTCCAACATGTAGTCATGTCTATTTATGATATTAAACCCGCATATACCCTCATTAGGTTAATGTAAAATTCTTGCTGGTATCGGAAATAAAAATATGGTTCAATGAAGATGTAACATATATCAAATGGACATGATGAAATTTAGCAATTGACTAAATGATGTCTTACTGCCATTAACTCACAAGAATCATGGGATAGAAGATAGTTGACTATCAAAATAAAAATAGCTGAATTGGGCTTTACATTTATACACATTGATTTTTGTATCATAGATCAGTTGTCCGACACATAGCATGAAAATTAAATTTGATAGCAATGAATAGAATTTTGGAAAAGAATATCCAATTCGATTGGCCTTTAGTCGACCGCATTAAAATGTGTTGTTGGATACCATAAATCTCCAAGAAAGCCACACCAAAATATATGCTATTAAATTCAACAGGCTTTCAAGTAGACTATAAACATGCTTTTCAATACAATTAATCCCCTAAAATGCCATGTAAAAATAGGTTATTCACTCCAATTTTTTAGCACATTCTGTAGATTACTTGGAACACTATATCACTCGTAAACATCAAAGTTCTCATGAGGTCGCTTGTTGTTGAAAATAGTGTTGTTAGTATATTTAAGTGGATAAATACCGGCTTAACGAGTAAATATTGACAAATAGCGTATTTGTAGCACCGATACCATATTTACATGACATATACCGTATATGAAGGATAGATACCTTATTAGCAACTTGTAATAAAATAACAGAACAAATAATTTAAATAGCAGTAAAAGAAATTCCAAATCAAGGCCAGTGCGAACACAATTTCCTTAAAAGAAATTCTTCACCGTACGTGCTTGAGGTTTAATTTGAGCGTTTGCTTCCTAAGATACAATAGTAAAGCAATACAATCTGAGTACCACAGATTTTACTCTGACGAACTGATTCAGTACCCGAACAATATCACTACCAAGAAAATCGAAACTAGAAAATTCGACAGAGACACAGTACTGTAAACTATGCAGATGCAATATGTAAAACAATGATTTTCCTCTTTCCTTTTTCGTGTATCTGAATTGTGGAAAACTGTTCTCATATATAAAATTTTAACTCCAAGAAATCTATCCATTAACTCATTGGTAATAACCACATGAGTTTCAAACGTTTCTGGAGTTTCAGAAACCAAAAGTCAATTCTAGCAAAAAAAAAATATCAAAACGAAAGCCCCCCTAAGGGGCCATTTTTTGGTCAAGCCGGTCTGACATTCGAGTGCGTAGGTCGCGCTCGCATACGAGTTCAAGATCCAAAGCTTATTTCGATTCGTGATTTACACCTCCCTACGCACGCACATGGAGAGAGCATCAATGCTACACATGATCACACCCTTCCAAAGTGTAATCCTATATAAAGTGGTTTTTGCTATCTTCATTTTCCTATGTAGGACAACCATTAATGGGTTTCCTTTCAACACATAGATTTCTTTCAATTGGCACACTTTGAGCTCTGATTTCTCATTTACCCGAACATCATTTTGGGCAAGTAAATATATGATTTTGATGTTCTCACGGAGGAGAACACAAATCAACTTTCATATTCCAAAATGAACAACTGGATCCCACTCAAATTTAGCTCCAAAGTCAGCCATAAACCCATTTTTTCCAACAATCCCCCACATGAATGAAAATTGGGAGAGACGTAAATGTGAAATAAAAGACCTGGTGATAAAGCTTAACGGTTGAAATCTGCATATGATAGGTAGGTATTACCCTTTGAACATTCCCTTGTGAGAGCATATTTACTTTACTAACTGACCACTAGACACGTTGTCCTTAAACTGTTCTGCCATTTATGTAAATGATGATATACTTCACACATGATTCTTCCTAACACAATTCAGTTCTCATTATCATGTTCGTTTTGGCCATGAACATATGCCTGGTTTTGCGAGAGTTCCTAAGAATTGAGCCCCACACAATTCTCTTAGAAGCTGCCCCACTTCTCTCTCACATATGTGATTTCTTATTACAAGTAACTCGCATTACTCGACTCGACGCATAAGAATCATTAAAGGCATGTTGCTCATCATAGGAATGGACATGAGGTAACATCCCCCACAGTGATTTAATTAAGTCTTTATAATTAGGTTGTCCCTTTGAACCTAGATTTTGGGATTTCCAGTCAACTAGGTTGGGTTTCATTTATATTAACTTATTCGTTCAAGGGCTTAAGTCTCATTCATTTTGATGATTTCCCAACTAACTCTCTATTTAACCCTTTAGTTAGCAGATCCGCAATGTTATCTTTTGACTTTACATAGTCAATAGCCATAACTTCAATTGAGAGTAGTTGCCTTATGGTATTGTGTCTACGACGTATATGTCTAGACTTACAATTATACATGTTACTCTGTACCCTTCCAATTGCTGATTGACTGTCACAATATTTGCGAATTGCTGGCACATGTTTTAACTATCTTGAAATATCCTCTAAGAAGTTTCGTAACCACTCTGCTTCTTTACCACATTTATTTAGAGTTATAAACTCAGATTCCATGGTAGATCTAGCTATCACTGTTTGTTTAGAGAATTTCCAGGATATAGCTGCACCTGCCAATATGAACACAAATCCACTCTTGGACTTTGAGTATTTCATATCAGATATCCAATAGTATCGCTATATCCTTCAATGATTGCTGGGTATCTGGTATAGTGCAGTCCAAAATTACAAGTATATATCAAGTACCTTAGTACTCTTACTATTCCTTTCCAGTGATCATATCCTGGATTACTTGTATATCTACTCAGTGTAGGCTATGTCTGGTCTTGTACAACTCATCAAGTACATTAGACTTCCAATAATTCTGGAGTATTCTACTTGAGAAGCATTTTCACCTTTATTCTTGGATAGATGTTGACTTGTATCTATCGGTGTTCTAGCCATGCCAATATCATCTTTATTGAACTTTTCAAGAATTTTGCCTACATAATGCGACTGGCTTAAAACAAGCACATCTAATGTTCTTGAAATTTTGATTTCAAATATAACATCAGCTAAACTCATATCTTTGATGTCAAATCTCGAATTTAACATATTTTTAGTGGATTTAATCATCTTATTGTCACTACCAACAATAAGCATGTCGTCAACGTAAAGACATAAAATGAAATAACCATTTTAAACGTAAATACATTTGTCACACTCGTTAATTTTAAATTCACACTCCATCATGACACTATCAAATTTTTCATGCCATTGTTTTGGTACTTGTTTCAAGCCATATAATGATTTCACCAATTTACAGATTTTATTTTCCTGCCCTGGAGATAAAAACCCATCAGGTTGTTCCATATAGATTTTTTCCTCTAAATCTCCATTCAAAAATGCAGTCTTAACATCCATTTGATGTACTTCAAGATTTCGTTGAGCAGTAATCGCAAGTATCATCCTAATAGATATTATTATCGTTACTAGAGAATATATATCAAAGTAATCAAGGCATTCCCGTTGTCTGTAACCTTTTATTACTAATCTGGTCTTGTACTTTTCGATAGTTCCATCTGCTTTCATTTTTCGTTTGAAAATCCATATGTAACCTAGTGGTTTACTTCCTGGAGGAAGATCCACTAGTTCTCATGTATGATTTTACAAAATGGAATCTATTTCACTTTTAATGACCTCTTTCCATTGAGATCCTTTTGAGGAGTTCACATATTCTTGATAGTTTTGAGGTTCACTTTCTAGTATATTGGTTAGAAAATCTGGACCATAAGATTTTCTATTCTTTTCCTTTTGCTACGTTTTGGTTCAACATCAACCTCCTCTTCTAGTTCTTGGTCTTGACTATTTTCAATCATAGTCTCATATGTCCATTTAGAAGAGATTACCTCTTCTTTGGACTTGTATGGAAATGTGTTCAAAGAACGAAGCATTTCTCGATTCCATTATCGTGTTTTTGTGTATATCTAGGATTTTAGATTCATACACAAGAAATCGATAAACATTACTGTTATGTGCATATCCAATAAAGATGCAATCTACAGTTTTCGGACGTATCTTTACCTTCTTTAGTGTTGGGATAGCCACTTTAGCAAGACATCCCCACACTCGTAAGTATTTATAGGAAAACTTTTTCACTTTCCATAACTCATATGGGGTCTTTTCCAATTTCTTTCGGGACACCTTATTTAAAATATAATTTGCTGACAACACAGCTTCCTTCCCCACATGTTTTGAGGTAACCCAGAATTTACTAGCATTGCATTCATAATTTCTTTTAAGGTGTGATTTTTCCTTTCAACAACACTATTTTGTTGCGGTGAATACGGTGCAGTGGTTTCATGTATGATTCCGTGTTGTGCACGAAATTTAGAAAACTGTGCTTCATACTCACCACCTCTATTACTTCTCAACACCTTAATTTTCTTATTAGGTTGATTTTCAACTTCATTCTTATAGAAAATAAATTTGTCTATCGTTTCATCCTTACTTTTTAGCAAATACACATAATAGTATTTTGTGCTATTGTCGACAAAAGTAATGAAGTACTTGTTGACTCCTCTTGTTTGTACAAATTTTAAATCACATATGTCACTGTAAATTAAATCAAGTGGTTTTATATTCCGTTTAATTGATTTAAATGATGACCTTGTCAATTTTGCCTCAACACAAGTTTCTCACTTATGTTTGGAATTAATATGGAACACGGGTATGTAATTCAAGTTAACTAATCTACGTAAAGTATCATACTTAAAATGTCCTAGTCTACCATGCCACACATTGGAAGATTCAAACAAGTAAGAAGAAGAGTTTACTTTATTCATTCTTGGTTTAACAACAATTACATTCAGTTTAAACATACCATGGGAAACATAACATTTTCCGACAAACATTCCACTTTTTGACAAAATAACTTTGTCCGACTCAAATACAATTCGAAAACCATGCTTATTCAAAAGCGACCCGGACACAAGGTTTTTGCAGAGTTCGGGCACATATACCACATTGTTAAGAGTCAGTTCTTTTTCCGAAGTCATCTTTAGAACCACCTTTCCTTGATCCTTGATTTCAGAATTTGTTGAGTTTCCCATAAACAAATTCTCTCCATTCTCAATTGCTTCGAAAGCAATATACAGCTCTTTATCAGAATACACATACCCCGTAGCTAAGGTGTCAATCCACCACTCTTTTGGGTTTGAACCTACCATATTCACTTTAGAAATGACGGCTGCGAGACTAATCTCCGACACATCATGTTCCATGTAGTCAACCACATTTACTTCTTTCTTCTTCTTTGAGAATCTGCACTCCGAAGACTTGTGACCAACTTTGTCACAATTGAAGCATTTTCCTTAAAACTTCGTTTTAGAAATTTCACCCTTAGGTCCTAGCTTGGTCCATTTGCTACCGGATGACCCAGACTTAGCTTTGTAGGTTTTACTGCTTTGACCATGCTCTACAACATTTACTTAAGCAACACCAGGATTTAACCACTTCTTCTCGGAACTCTTGTTGTCTTCTTCAATTCGAAGTCTAACAATTTGTTTTTCTATGTTCATTTCCTTTCGTTTGTGCTTCAAATAATTCTTGAAGTCTTTCCATGCAGGGGCAAGTTTTCAATAATTGCAGCCACTTAGAAAGTTTCACTCAACATTATCCATTTGGCATGAATTTCGTGAAGAATCACTTGGAGTTCTTGCACTTGACTGATTACTGTTTTGGAATCTACCATCTTATAATCTAAGAATCTGCCGACAATGAACTTTTTAGCCTCGGCATCCTCAGTTTTATATTTTCGGTCAAAAAACTCCCACAACTTCTTAACAGTTTTCATAGTATTATACACATTGTATAGGGAGTTTGCTAAGCTATTTATAATGTAGTTTCAGCACAGAAAATTCGAATGGTTCCAAGCATCAAGTGTACTAATCGCTTGAACATCTCCCTCACTCTCATTGAGTTTTAGAGAACTTTCAGTCAATAATCTCCCAAGATTCAAGGTGGTCAGATAAAATAACATTTTCTGCTGCCACCTCTTGAAATTCAAGCGATTGAATTTCTTCGATTTTTCTCCATGATTAATCAGAATATTAATGGTATGGCTAGTTATTTGACTCACAACATGACTTGGCAATTTAGCCACAATCTGAGCCACAACAGAATTGACACTTGAGCCACAACAGAGCCCACATCCTGATTTTCATTAGCCACAGCTTGGGTTACATCCATATTGGTTGATTCGGTTGTCATTTCGTCGTCGTCTGAAAATGAAACAAATATTAGTTTCCAATAAACCAATATTAATTTTTCAATAAATCAAATGAAACAACTTATCTATAATAACGAATCTGTTTTAAGTTTGTTATTAGTACATTTAAGTGGATAAATACTGGCTTAACAAGTAAATATTGACAAATAGCGTATTTGTAGCACCGATACCGTATTTACAGGACATATATCGTATATGAAGGATAGATGCCTTATTAGAAACTTGCAATAAAATAACAGAACAAATAATTTAAATTGCAGTAAAAGAAATTCCAAACCAAGGCCCGTGTGAACACAGTTTCCTTAAAACATATTCGCCCCCTCATTGTACGTGCTTGAAGTTTAATTTGTGTGTCTGCTTTCCAGGATACAATGGTAAATCATTATAATCTGAGCATCACAGATTTTACTCCGACAAACTGATTTAGTACCTGAACAATATCACCACCAAGAAAATCGAAACCAAAAAATTCAACAGAGACACAGTACTGTAAACTATGCAGACACAAATGTAAAATAGTGATTTTTCTCCTTCCTTTTTTCGTGTATCTAAATAGTGGAAAACGGTTCTCATATATAGACTTTTAACTCCCAGAAATCTATCCATTAACTCATTGGTAATAACCACAGGATTTTCAAATGTTTCTAGAGTTTCAAAAACCAAAAGTTAGTTCTAGAAAGTAAAAAAAATACCAAAACGTAGGCCCTCCAAAGGGGCCAATTTTTTATCAATTCGGTTCGACATTTGTGTGCGCAAGTCGCGCTCGTATACGAGTTCAAGGTCCGAAACCTATTTCGGTCCGTGATTTGCACCCCCTATGCGCAGACGTGGAGAGAGCCTCTATGCTACACATGATCACACCCTTCCAAAGTGTAATCCTATATAAAGTGGTTTTTGCTTTCTTTATTTTCCTATGTGGGATAACCATTAATTGGTTTCCTTCCAACACATAGATTTCTTTCAATTAGCACACTTTGAGCTCCAATTCCTCATCCACCCGAACATTATTTTTGGCAAGTAAATATATGATTTCGATATTCTCACGGAGGAAAACACAAATCAACTTTCATATTCCAAAATGAACAACAGGTTGCCATTCAAATTTAGCTCCAAAGTCAGCCATAAACCCGTTTTTCCAACAAATAGTTCATATTTATCTGCTATCTTCGAGCCACTAAACTCACGACACCATTTTAAAATGGCGAAATGGAAACTTGATTGTTAAGTATTTTTGTAATTAGCCTTTACTTTATATTTGAACAAATCACAAGTGTTAATTGAGAGTGTTGTAGTGACTATCAACCAAACGAAGTGAGTCCCACGTATAAATATTCACAAAATGTAGTGTAAAATGAATGGTCCCTCTATTAGACAAACAAGGAGAGAGTACACAAGTCTAACATAAACGCTAACCAGTTTGACTTGAGCGAAAGAAATTGTAGACATGAAGAGGTAAGAGAATGTAAATGAAAGCAAAATAATTAAAATGATTACTTCCCTTTTTATAATTTGTTGATGTCGATCTGTATGCCACTGGAGATAACTGGTTCTGCAGGTGATGTCGCATAGTTAAAAGCCCATCATAGCGAAGTTAGGAAAATAGGGGCCAAATTCCAGAGGAGATGCAGCAGTGTGATAAAGGTAGTAGACCCAATGGAATAAGCCATTAAGCCACATCGAATATAAATGAAAATAATAATATGCCCAAATCCATCCAAGCCCATCTACCAACTCTAGTAGCTTCATATTAGTGGCGTGAATAAGCTAAATAATCTAAAAAAAATCTCTGCAGCTACTCTGTCTTTTCTTTGAATCAAAACTTGACATTTCTAAAGCTATGATGTGCAATGTGTAAGTCTGCTTTTCAACAACGAAGAAACAGATTCTCATGTGCTCAATTGGGGTTGAGAGAGGTGGAGCCGACTAGGGGTGAACACGGTTCGGTTTGAGTGGTTTGTGTTATATTTTCAACTCAAATCATTTCACGCGGTTTGAAATTTTTCCAAACCAAACCAAACTATTTTATTTTTCAAACCAAACCAAAACATTATTTGCGATTTGGTTTGGTTTTAATCCACGGTTTACCTATCGACATTATAGTTATATGTTTAAAACAAGTTAACATATATATTTAAATAAGAACTAATAATGTGAAATGTTAAATTACATTCATATTTGTCTGAAATTCGATATATAAATAAAAAGACAAAAAAATAGTATCAAGTTAGCATCTAGCAACCAGCACTCCAGAATTTACAAGCAATAATATCAGAATAAGTACAAGAGTACTAACCTCTCATTTGATAAAAATTGGATCAATATCACATGTTGTAACATATGTTTTGTCCTCTGTATGATATGCAACTATCAAAATATTTATTAGTCCTTATTAATTATATTAACAAGCAATTAAGAAACAATATGCATAAAATATCAAAATTGATAATAGAAAATAAATGTCACATTCCACAGCTTTCTCAGAGTCATCCATATTAAGGCCTCAATACCTTTAGAAAACTCTCCGATTTTAAACATGCTATAACCAGTCATTCTCTTTTGCTTTTTGTCTTGAACTCTATATGGATACTTCTTGTACAAATGCGTGAGATGATTCCACAATGTACTAGTTCCGCAATTTTTTGCATGATGCTTATATGTTTGTCCACAGTAATCTCCCCGCATTTTAAAATGATCTCACACCTCGAACCTTTTGTTTCCCTTTTTGCCTTTTCCATCCATTTTCATACCTTCGGAGTCATCCTCTAATGGAATCGCATCATCCGCTTCTTATGAAATCAGATCCATATCTGAAAGAAAAAAAAAAAAAAAAAACAACGAAGGAAGTTAAGCTATAGAAAAGAAACAACACGGTGATACAAAAAGAAAGCCATAGAATGAATTCCCCAATACTAAATTTTTTAATAAATTTCAGTACATTGTTATATTAGCATTTAGCATCATGAATAAATGAATCTCATAATCTATTTGGATTTTCAATAAAGCAAGGGTGAATTTATATCATGTATTGCATTTTTTACTGGTGTATATTCATTTGCTGGAATATACACGAAGGAGGTCTTAAAACATGAAAATGTGCAATGCAAAGCACTATAGTCAACTTATTGATGTGGAATATTTAGATTAACCAAAGCCTAAACAGATGAGTATTGTGCACTCAAGTGCAAACAGCATGAGAAAAATACCAAATAATCAACAGAAAAATATGGTTGTTCAGCATTAAATTACAACAATAAAAAAATGACACAATTCTATATCTACTAAACTAGAGTGCTCATACACGCAAAACTAAATGGTCAAGTCTACATTTTATTCACTATCTTTATCCCAATTAAAATATTAAATAATACCACTATTCATTCAAAATTAAGGGAAAATGAGAAAACAGAAAGAGAAATTCATTCAAGATTCTCTACTCAAATATGTTCTAAGTCTTGTTTTACGTTTCTAGAAAGAGAAAACAAGGGTTTTGATCTCGATTTTTAATTTCTCTTGTATAAACAAATTATGAAAAATTGTTTCGATACACGAGGAAAAGGAAGAGAGACTTACATTTAGAGTCACAATCAGTGGCGGTAGGCAGTGGTGGAAAAACGACGTTGACGACAGCAGGTCACAAGCATCAAGTTGGAACTGCGTGGTGTGCATCGGCGCTGCGGGATAGAGGGAGCTAGGGAGCTAGGGCTTGGTAACTTTGGTTTGCTTGTGTTTTTGCAAAGGCGTAATTGCATATATGGTTGGGCAACATTCATAATTTCACGTTCAATTCATTTTGTAATTATGGGCCTAAAAAAATTGTTTAACGAAGGCACAACTAAATACTAATGACAATGACTTACTGACTTGTTTGTTATGCATGAGTTAGGTTAATTAAATTTGTACTCTCTAAAAAAGTATACTTTAAATTCTAAAAACTATACTTTAATAAAATTTATATGTGATAATTTATAATTTAATAAAAACATTTTTTTTAATTAAAAAAATGCAGTTCGGTTTGGTTTTTTTACGGTTTTTAAAATTTGAAACCTAAACCAAATTATTTTGAAACGGTTTGGTTCGGTTTGAGAGAAAAAAATCGTGGGCCCACGTGGACCCAAACCAACGACTTCGGTTCGATTTGCAGATTCGCGATTTTTTTGTGCAGCCCTAGAGTCGATGACTGCCTCTTTGATGGCTACCAGAGGTTTTAAAAGCAGACTCATCTCAACGGTGGTTGTCGGAGTAGGAACCAAGACTTTTTATCAAGCGGGTGGAGTGCGAAGTCAAATTTATCCAACTTGCCACATAGACTAGAACAAGTTCTCTCTTTTCTAGGTTCACTTATTTGATTTCTTCATTTTTCACCCAAATCTGGCCCATCCAAAAGGCCAAGAATCTTAAGAATGAGCTCATGTGTATGTGTTTTTAAATTACCAAGGCCGGTGTTTCTTGAATGTGTGATGAAGTACTGAAGTAAAGATTTCCTAGTGATTGGACCCCATGGGAGTGTGATTGTGCCAAACCCGTCAAACTGAAATTATCATCTTCTGTGTCTCGTGCTTCATATACTTCTTCTTCTTCAAATTCTTGATATTTGGGAACAAAGTTTGGTTTTTATATTTCTTGACACAATACTCAAGTCTTCAAAATGATACCAAATAAATCCATTGAAAAATTGTTTTTTCTCCATTTACATAAAATTACCGGTAGCTATCTATTGATGGGATTTTCTACTTCTTTGAATCCCAGAAAATGTTTCAAGAAATTTGCTTCACGTGCCTGATTTTTGAAATGTGATGCTGAAAAACTTCCTTTTTTCAAATAAGCTTGTTGCATCCATTTTTCATGGAAAAATATGGCCAATTTCTTCAACCTTTTTTTGTCGAAAATAGCCATTTTCATGGCTAAAACCATCGTTAGAAAATGCCCTTTTCAAGGAAAGTTTTCAAATGCTTCAGTAGCCATTTTTCTTCTTTTTTCTGGTTGCATGTCTTCATTTTTTGGTAGAGAAACTACCCGAAAAAATTATTTTTCCCTCCTTACTTGGTTGCCGCTGTCTTTTCCACTTTTCAATGGAAAACTGCCCGAAAAATCATATTTTCATGGTGGCTTTTTGGTATGTAGTAGAACATGGTTAATGTGTCGTTTTTCATAGACGGTGCAAATATGTTGACCTCAAAAAATGAGGCAACAAAAATCTCTTCCACCTTCCCTCCACGTTGACATCACTTGCACACTGAAACACCCCGTTAGGAAGCAAAGGCTGCTGGTCGAGAAAGAAATCCGACGATCGTTTGAACTCCGACGGTCAGGTCAACGGCCGGACAAGAAAAAAAAAGAGTGCAAGAGAGGGAGAGAGAATTTGGATAGGGTTAAAAATCATACCTTATTGTGAATGAAACTTATATATATATATATATATATATATATATATATATATATATATATATATAGGAAAATGTAAATAGGCCACGTAGGTAATGAGCCGAGCCCAAGATACAAATTGTTTAATTTGATATGCCCAACCAATGAATAGACGATGCTACGTAATTTATAAGTGCAACAATTATCATATTTTATGATCTTGAGATCAAATTTTGCACTCACTCACACCCACAACATCAAGATTTTGGGGATCATGAATTTCAAGTTTATCAACAGCAACATATTCAATTTTGACGATTCTTAGAGCATCTCCATTGTAAAGTATGAATTAACGTCTAGGTGACATGGAAGTCGAAAAATTTAGTCTGTGTGGCATTAATGTTTAATAAATAGATGTTCCAGTTCAAAATTGATCTTTAATGTATTCTATGAATTGGCATATGTATATGTTTATTTTCTTAAGATACAAACAAAACAACGTCTACATCACATCTACATACGAAATATAAATTCGAAAAAAAAATATTAATTTTGTTGAATCATTCCTCCGGCATCTGAAAATGATTTAGAATGTGACCAACCTCTTGAGGGTTTTGATCTCATCGTAATCTAAGTGTGACATTCGCAGTTTTGTCGCTCTAATGTGGGCCCCACATGAATGCGGTTGTTTGTTGTGGCCTCCAGGTTGGATTTTTCTATCATATCATAACAATTATACATCAAATTTATGTATTGCATAAATTAATTATTGCAAATCAAATACACAATTTTAACCTACCATTAAATTAAAACTCTTTTTTCTCAAATTCATTTTTAACCTTTCACACGATAAAATATTTTACACGTAAACTCAAATTTTTTTTAACCACACATTCTATAAAAATACTATTCCAAAACTTCATTTTTTCCAAAAAAAAAAAAAAAAAAAACTTTTTGTAATGAATGTCAAACATGGACTCAGTGTGTAGAATATTTCACTCTAGGAAAATATATTCATACTTCTTTAATATAGTAAATTATAAATTACATAGCCCTTATTTCATAGAAAATAAAATTAAAATTTTAACTTAAGTCAAAATTAATAATTAATTTTAACGACATATATTATGAAATTCACAATTTTTCAACCACACATTTCATTAACGTTTATCATAATTTACTAAAAATCTGATTTTATTCCTCAGTGCATAGTTTTTATTTAAGTTTGATAAAAATACATTTTTGTGGGTTTAATATGCTTTACCTTGATCTTAGGTCTTAGGCTAATGGACTTTGTAACAAGAAGTCGATAATATTCTTTATTTTAGGTGCAAATCAATGTGTGCCGTACCCAAAATTCCTAAATCATTGTTTAGATTGACTAAATTATGAACAAGTCAAACCCTTTATGATTTTCCATTTATTTAAATAGTAAAAACATAGAAAAATAGGAAAAAAAATTAGGGTCCAATATTAGTATTTATTAAATTTAATTTTACAATTAGCCATTAAAATTATGGAAAATCTTAAGTTGGTCCTTAAATTTTTTATTTTTTAATATGCTTCCATTTCATTCGAGTGTCGACTCTGAAATGGTAACGTAGACAAATGAGACCTTAAATTGGATTGTATAATCAAAAATCGACAAAGCTGATAGCAACGACTTCATTTTTTCATCAATTATAATCCGCTAATCGTTAAATCCAACTTCATCATTCACGTGCACTGAAAAAATGACAAAATTGAAACAACGCCTAACTTGGAATAAACTGTCGCTTACTTTACCGTTGTCATTTGACAGCAGACCCATCAAACATGAAGCCAATGTTATATAACTGAGTGACCAATTAGAAAGGGCATAGATTTCGTCGAAAAGAAATTTTTAAAACTAACTTGAAACTTTTTAACAACTTCAATCACCAATTGTTAAATTAACACTATCTTTACTGAGTTCTATTACACGTGTGTGAAGAACCCAAAAAGAGACCAGGTTCAAACACAAACTGTGTCTCCAGAATTATTATTAATTGTAATTCCGTTATTTCTCGCTGCTTTAAAGCTAATAATTTAGATAATAATAATCCAGTATCAAGATTTCTGCTTCTGGGCCATCTCAATTTTCTCTGTTCGTAAGTGCTTCTGTTTCAATTTTTATTTTGTAAATTATGTGCGAATTTTAATCAATTTTTCCAAAGTTCTCTATATTCTTTTGATAATTTACTGATTCTACGTTTATACTAGTTTCTGACGAAAACTGGTGTTTTGTTTTAGTACTAAAAGTAACTTTCTTTGCTTTTCTCTCTCTCTTGTGTGTGTGTGTGTTTAATTGTATGGGATTTTGGGTGAAGTTTTTGAATTTACTATTGGTTTGATGATTTAGTTGATGGGTTTTTGGGATACTTCTGCTGGAAATTTTGTGAAATGAGGACTCCTTATTATCTTGGTGCAAAGTTCAATCTTGGAGAAGTATCTCTGTTTGATTTTCTGTGTGTGAGCGCTTTTGCCAGTATAATAAATTGTTCATGGGAAGATGATATCTAGGGTAAAGTTTTTGACTTTGCTATTTTTTGTGTTTAATGATTTATTTGAAGCGGTTTTGGGACACTATGATTGGAAATTTGGGTAAACGAGAACTGATAATTATTTTGATCATACAAAGATCGCCGTGAAGTGCGATTCTATTTATGAAATTAAAGTTTTAAAATACTAGAAATGCATGAAAATATTTCCCCGAAAAGTTTTCTTCTTGGTGCTAAGTTCTATCTTGGAGACGAATCTGTTATTAAATGGGGAATTTAAGTTCATCACTCCAAATTAAGACTTGAAAAAAACCTACTTCCATTTTCGTGTTTTGTAGATAAAAATCAGTATGGTAAATAGTACTTCTATTTTTTTTTTTGTCCCTACATTATGTTATTTTGAGGTTGATTGGTTGTTACTATGTTATCTTCATAGTTCTTATGTTTTTGCATGCAATAAATCTCTTTAATTCCTGGGGATCTCTCTCTCTCTCTCTCTCTCTCTCTCTCTTTTTTTGGTTAATTTAAGCATGCTGACCATCATTTTCCTTAAGCAAGTCCAATGAAGTAAATAGTTTGAACCCAGCTATTGTTTACAACGATTTTTGAGTGCTCAGCAGACCTATGTTCTTCTCTAAAATTTTGTTTTATCATTTATGTCATATAAATGTAACTGCTAAGTATTTATATTGGAGATTTCCATAGCTAATAACTTGAAATTGTCAGTGCTCTTAATATCCATTTTTGTTGATATAATAATATCCTATTATTCCAATCATATATGAACCTTGTTTCCTTATTTTGGCGGATGAAAAATTTATTGAGGTATTGCCTTTTGGTTGGTGTGTCATGCCGTGTAGCTGTCTAATTTTCAAATTGTAGCTGCTGAGTGGCTTATGTGGATTGGGGGACCAGAACACATTCCTTTTGTTATTTAAATTTTATATTCCATTACGTCTTAAATTCAATATTACTTATAGTTTATCTACGAGTAGTTCAAAGACACTTCCTCATCAACTTTTCTGCATCGAAGTTAGCAAAATAGTAGTTAAAATAAAGCTTTTTATGCAAGTCCCATCCCCATGTGTATTTCTGCAGTTGACTTCTATATGTGAACTTGGACCGAGTGGAGCCCGGTGGCATCAAATAAATAGCCTAACATGGATTTAAAAGGTATAACCTGGGCTGAAAATATATACGAGAAGTTTGAAGCTATGTGTTCGGAGGTGGAAGAAGTTATGCACCAGGTAAAGCCTCCTTTTCCATCGTTTTAACCTTTCTATGTCACTCAAGTGCCTTTGCTGTAAATTATGTTTCTTTTTCCCCTTCATCTAAAGCTTAGCCTCTCCTTCTCAATGTACGTTTATTTGTTTTGTATGATATTTTGTTTCTCTTTTGTAATTGTTTACAAAAATTGAATAACGTTTTATAGTATGTTAAAACTAATAGCTAATTTCATACTATCTTTGTCCTATAAAACTAGGCTTGCTTTCCTTTTTCATCCTTCTCAAATTATAGGCACTTTACTTATTGAAAGTATAGATGACTTTTTAGTTTTCTAATGTGTCCCTATTTAATATGCCTTGTTATCAACAAATATAAACTACTCATATTTAAACAATTATTTAATGTAGGGGCATATCAGGAAAAAATTAAAAAAATATATATTTTCAACTACATAAATTACATGTTTTTAATCTGTGCGAAAATAGGAACAGCTCTATCTTTGTGGAAAGGAGGGAGTAGTAAAATCTCCACGAGAAGATCTTGCACCTGTTTGAGCCCCATTTTTCAGAGAAATGTGTTTTGGAATAGTGATTTATTTATCATTATTATTATTATTATTATTTTGAATGTGTGATTAGAAAATAAGGAAAATTTTTTGGTTTATGTGTAAAATTATTTTATGGAAGGATGTGTCGTTGAAAATGAGTTTTTAGAAAAATGGGGGCCAAACATAGGATATTGGATTGTTGTTCCTTTTTCTTATATTAAACAATTGGATTGTGTCATTGATTTATTGCTAAAATTGATCATGTTGGAAAATTACAGGATACTGTTAAGTATGTGGAAAATCAGGTGCAGAAAGTCGGTGTCAGTGTTAAAAAGTTCTATGCAGAAATCATGCAAGATTTGCTTCCTCCATCTGATGTAGATCCTGTGAAAGTAGCTGCTGGCGACTTGTCTCTTATCCCTCGTGATCATTCGAATATGAATGAGAACCTGAAAGCTATGCTTGGAAATAGTGAGTTAATGAACGAATCAACTGAGGATAAGGTGACTGCTGTCGAGGATATCGGAGAAGAAATGTCATTTAGACTTGGTAATGTAAATGATCTTTTACCACTATGTCCCTATGCTTCTGATAAAATTGCTTAGGGCCCGTTTGGTAGGCTTGTGCTTCTACTTTTTGTAGAAGAGCTTCCTTATGTACCTACTCTGAGCCAACCTTAGCAAAAAAAGTTATCAAATAGGTCTAAGAGAAGCTCTTAGTTTTAGAAACGGGCCCTCAAAACAATTTCTATGAACGATCAGCCTTCATAAAAATCTATACTAACGACTCCTGTAACAGGTGACAAGAGCGACCCATCCTCTTTGTGTAACTTGAATGAAACTTGCATATCTCCATCTGATCACACAAACGTGACATTATCCTTAGATTCTGGTGAAAGCTGTAATTCTGTAGAAGCAGTGAATGCAAATGATTCTTCAATCGCTCAGGCGCCAGGTGAATCCCCCATTTCTAATGTAATTTTTTCAGTTGTTTGTGCCAGGCATAAGAAGTTTTTTTGGTAGTTATTTGTGTGTTTTACTTCTAGTTTTATTTCTTCTAATTCTGCTTTCCTTGTATAATAATTGTTCTTCTGCAGGTATGTTCCTGGATGTGGATGGTGGTGATGTTTCTCAACAAGGCCCAAACATAAGCAGAAATAAATGTGATGTTAAATCTGATAATGAGGAGGTTATCATTTTTGGTGAAGGTATTTTTAAGATTGCTAGGATGAAAAGTATCTATTGTTGTCTTGTTGGGAGAAAAAAAAAAAGGTGTTAAGGTGAATTTAAATGAAAAAAAAGCTTTTTGTTGACTATCGGTCTAATTAGTTCAACCACTGCAGGAGATTACAATGAAAGAAAGCAGATAATTTTGAAAACACCCACCCCTCGGTTGGATAGAAAACGGATATTTATTTTCCAAATGTTGGAACTTGCAGTAACCTGTTGTATTAAGTGATCATAAATGTTGTAGGATATGATCATGCTCGATCTTTCTCTGAGGAAATAAAAAAGGGAAAAAACCAAGATGGTCAAGGATGCACGTTCAGCCTTTAATACATTCATGTGCAGTACATGAACTCAACTTTATTGTCTTGCCCAGATTTTACTAAGGTGCGCCATATTCTTTTTCCAAATCTTTACTAATGTATATTTCTGCAGGGGCTGAAGATAACTTTGATACTGACGTCATCCACAATGATCAATTCCTGGAGCTAAGAGCAGATAACATAAATCAAAATGAAAAATCAAAGTTGGAGGAATCGTGTGTCATGGTGGAAGGGGATATGCCCCCTTGTTTTCTTCAAGAAACTGCGAAACAGAAATCATACAAGGTTCTCTCTCTCTCTCTCTCTCTCTCTCTCTCTCTCTCTCTCTGTGTGAGTGTGTGTGCTCGCTTGCGCTTGCGTAAGCGTGCTTGTTTATTATTTTGACCGTGTTTTTTTCTCAGAAAAAGATTCGAGGGGCCTTTATGTCAAAATTGAGGTCAAGGAAACAAGAGTATAACAAACTTCTTGTCCAATATGGAAATCGAGAGGGAATGGAAGGAATCGAGATAGTGATTCCTGGTTCAAATATAGTCTCTGACAATGGGAAATTACAAGGTCGTAATTTTTCTGATTCTGACTGGGAGCTTCTCTAGATTTACTTCTGCCATAAATTTATGTTTTCCTTCTACAATAACTAGTGACTTTAACCGTGCTGATGAGATGAAGATGCTGTTTTGAATGTGTCAATAATGGCAGCCAAATGAATCGAGAATGCAAAAATTACTTTAATTAGTGTCCAAACAAATCAATAACATATAATGCACATTAAAGCCCACATGTTAATGGTTCGTTCGTGGCCAATCTAATATTGGTGTTTTACATATATTTCTTTTTATACAACATACCAATGACTGATCTGTTTATTGTGATTTTCCATAAATTAACAGTTTTCATCGTATTTGGATAATTTACATAAAGTCCAAGGATTTGTATCTTTCTAGATACTTTGTGGATGCTATTTTTATCATTCTTTGAATGGGTTGAAATTTAGGATAGATACCCCAAATCACCAAAGAGTAGCCGTGTTCGAATGACAAAGTAGAATAGGCATGCAGATTAAGTGGCATACAACTTGATGGAGTTACTGGATCCTCTTGAACTGTTTTTTATGTCTGAGTTATTTCGTACATATGATAGTGCTGTATTAATACCCCAGGATTGCTACTCTTATCTAATTCAATCATCTTACCTTTGATAAGCTTGATTGGACAGTATTGAACAAGAATAATAAGTTAAAATATTGCCTATTATACTGTCTAATATTATCTAATAACTACTATGCTAATGCTTATAAGGCGAATAAATTGACTTTAGAAATCACCAAAAAACTTCATGCAAATAATTAGTACTTCTCTGATCCTTCAAGGATCAGAGATGCGTACAGTAACCTGTTCCATGTATCAGGTAGTCCTGGTAGGCACCAGTGGCTACAATCAGCAGTGACTTCTGGTGTCTTGAGTTTCGACTCGATTAGTTGTTTGTCTTTTCTTCTTGTATAAACTGTTGGATGGGCATCTATTCTATACTGGGAAAGCTTTGTAATGTTAAGATACCTTATCTGTGTTTTCATCCCCATTACTGTTCGTTCCACAGTCTCTACGAGAGGCTTTGGAAATACTGGAACATACGAGGACTCCTCCTTGATGGGTTTTGTTTCATTGAAGCACCAATTCTCTCCTTTATGTTCTGGTGAAATGCTTCTGAAAAACACTCTTGTTCTGGTTGAGTTAACATTTGTATCGACCCAATTTGCCCAGGTTTTCATTGCTATCTCAAACGCAGATTCTATCTTTGTGTCGTCCATTAACTTCCTGTTATACTGCAAAACATCCCACCTGCACGTTTGTCTCAGCCTTAGCTTTAGCCTACGTGAAAATCTCGAGTTCTCATGGGACTGCTAGAAGAAGATAGAAGAATCAAACTTACGCTTTGAACTTTCCACGGTGAACCCACCAGTGGCCAGTATTGAATACCATAATGTCGGCGCCTTGCCATTGCCTAGACGAACCGTCAAGTTTATCGACCCTCAAAACTCTAGTGGCAGTTTCTTTGTTCGAGTGCAGTTGCACCAGAAATGGGCTCCAGTAAAACTCCACAGATGTATTGTAATCCTGTAAATCGACAAACGGCTCAGGTTCAGCACAGCTAAATAAACGCCCATAGAACCTTCAAGTTTAGGCTGACGTACCTTCGCTTTGAATACCTTGTAAGAGCCTTCTCGAAAATTAACATGGGCTCTTGACGAAGGAATGGCCGAGTAGAGAAGGCAAACAAGAGACTCCCACTGGTTTCTGTTGAGAGAATCTCCAACAAGTATCACCCTTTTCCCTCTAAGCCTCTCTAACATGTCTATAGCATCAAACCTTCGAGGACAGAGATGAGGAAACCAAATCTTCATGTAACTTTTATTTTTAATCAGAACAAAACATAAACATTAAGATGAAAAGTTTACCTAGGAATTCGACAGTCATTAGCTTCCCAACTCCATTTCTCATACTCAGAGTCGGGCCTTCCATTCCTCCTGCAACTCACTTGATCGCTAAGAAACGGACACTTTGAGGAACGATACAATGGATTTCCCATTGGCTTGTAGATCCATAGTCCCTCAAACAAGTTGCACTTACCCTTTTCATTATACGTCGATGGTTTCAACAGTTCAAGATTTTCGGATGTGAGGTAATTATTAGGGGTCAAGGCTAAGGTTAAAAAGGCATCGTGCAGATTCTGGAGATTTGTGAGGCGCAAAAGGATAATATTGAAGCAGATAATAAGACTTGTAAATGAACAAAGCTTCCATTTTCTATCAAAAATGGACAGAGTTTCCATAGTACTACTGTATTATCTGTGCTAGTGATAGTATTGAGGGATTGGATTATTGAAGTTTAGATAGCACATGGAAATGGCTTTGAGGATTGAGTTGTGAAAGTTTGGTGATAGTTTGGATTGTATAGGGGGAACAACCAGTCAACTAAACTCATCCGAGTTACTAGCTGCCATTGTTAATTGATCGTTGTCGCTCAGGAGATGAACGAACACTCTTGCTACCTACAATACTGGACCTTCCACCAATCATTCTACCTCTGTAGACTTGGAACCAAGCATGCGCTCGAACAGTTGTGCAGCCGCCAGCCAGCAACTTCAGAATATAGATTCATTTTTCGTACCTGATTCAACCTCACAAGCTTTCGTGGGCTGGTGAGACATTTTCATATAGGAATATATTAGTTTTAGTTTGGATTTTGATTCAAAATTAAACTCAACCGAACCTATTTAATTTATTAAAAATGAATCTGAAAAGTCCGTTAGTATAAAAAAATGGAGTATGGCTAGAATCCAACAATGGGATAGTAAAATTAAATCGGATCATTTTATTATTTTGGAATCTTAAGTTTTTCACAAGCAGGGAACTGAGAAAATCAAACAAGGATTGATTTTGTTCATTAATTGAGAACTGACCAATTCTCTACAGTAGAACCAACTTACTACCATATTACCATCAGAATCTGAGGTAAATTCATTAATTTAGGCAACCTTTCTTGCCAAGATAATCAATAATACAATAAGTTATTTTGTGGCTCTAATCTCTTATCACCGATCTTCAGCCGATGGTAGCTGCGTAGAGCAGCTCGTTCCAAGTATCAGGCACGCCTGGAAGACACCAGTGGCTGCAATCGAGGCCTCTGTGGAAGCTGTAGTACGTGGGATGTGCATCCTTTCGATATTGTGAGAGTAAAGTAATGTCGAGTAAATATACCGGTTTCTTGATTCTGCTTAGCACTTTGTTTACGACGACTGCAGAAAATGGTGTGGCCGCCGGGTATTTAAAGCTGGAGAACGGTAGTCGCTCTCCACTGCATGATTTCGATGGCTGGCTCCAATCCTTGCCCCTACAATTGTATTATAAAGTCGGCTACATGTATACTTTTTCACAACTCGATTTGGTTTATTGGAAGATCCAAAACAAAATAAATCTATAATCACCATAATTGACCATGTTAATTTTCATTTACCCCGCTTCTAACTAGCTGTAATTGAACCAGTTTTACCAACATAGATTTCTTTACATTTAAGAAAAACACGTTTTAACGAAGTATGAAGATCTTGTACTAACGAAGTTTAATACCACGTTAAATTAATATATGTATATATGTCGTTCGTATTAACACACAACATAAGAAATATCATTTTTGGATATAAAATCTTTGATTTTCGACTCAAGAAATACATTCGTTGAAGGACCTAAACCAAGATAACCCTACCTCTTGAATAGTTACAAATTATCAAATTTGTTTTTTAGTTTATAGTTCTTAATATAGGTTTATCAAATTATATATCGAGCCATGTAACTCGTTGTTAAACCTTTCATCATGGAAGTAAATCTATATTTATAGATAGTGAAGACTCTATACAATTGATATTTTGAACCCGCTTTAAGTTTATGTCTGTTATGTTAGAATGCCATCGTAGATTGTTATCAAACGCGTAATTTAGCATGAAACCGAGCAATGATGAATATTACACTTCAGCAAGAAAACTAAACGCTTACTCGTAATGTGTGGGGGAAATTCCTTGGAAAAACACTTGGGTTTTTGAAAGATCAATATTTCGATTGATCCATCGTGCCCATGTGGTCAACCCTTTATAGTAAGCAATCAGACGGTTCATATCCTTGTACAGTTTGCCTCCATCTTCCATGTAATCCCATCTGCAATAAAATGCATTGAGTCCTTGGTCCAACAAGAGGTTATAGTTTTCTCAATTTATTTTCAAAATGTCAATCTTACGGTTTAGATCTTCCATTGTGAGTCCACCAATGCCAAGAATTGAAAATCAACATGTCCATTCCTCTCCATGCATACCCGTTTTGGATTGAGTCGAGCTTGAGAACCCGACCCACCTTTTGGCTCTCCAAGTCTACGAGGTACTGCGTGCGATATAATAGCAATTTCGTTCCATAATCCTGTTTAAAAATAATAGTAAGATTATTATGTTAAAAGTGTTTTTTTTAAAAAAAATTGAACTATGTCCTAATAATGTGTGGACCACTAAATGGCTATCCATACAATAGTAGACCAATGTTTGGCTGCCCATACAATAATAGACTTACAAAGCCTAGTCAAATTGGCCGGCCCTTGTTTTCCTAAACCCCACTTCTAAAAGATGTGCCTAGCTATGTAGTGGGGTGTGTTCCGTTGTCCGGATAGAGGATGACTCAATAATTACTCATTTGCGAAAAATGAGAAACTAAATTTTCTTTGATAGAAGTAAAAACTCATGTCAAGGAATGTGTAGAGCGACGTATGGAACATAGGATATATGCATCTAATTGATCATAATATTCGAGTTATGGCCATATTAATGTTTGTGCAAATACTTGGTACATCATCACTTTTCACAAATAAGTGATGACGATATTTGAATTCATGATAAGTATTCTGATACGGCGTTGAACTATCTTAATCAGTAGTTAAACCCTATTTTTTGCTCTTTTTCTTTTTTTTTTTTTAATTTGAGTAATTATTAACATAATACTTTATGAACAATTACCTAAAATGATGATTACTTGATCTGGTTCTTGATTTTGTAATCAAGGTAATTCTAACTTTGTCATAATTATGTTTTATTGTAAGAATTTCAAGTGACACATCCCCACATAAAAAAGATCTATCACTACATGCCTTTAAGATGTAAAAGTTATAAAAGAATCTCTTTTTTTCACACAAAGTAAGTAAAAAAAAAAAAAAAAGTAAATCAAAAACAATATATCCAAAAAATCTATAATTCATTAAAAATTTTAATAAAAGAATTTAAATAGTGTTGCCTCCTAAATGTTTTGAAAGTGTTTTTTGCCATTGGTAACTTTACAAAAGTGAATTTGTGGGCCTAAGTTTTTTTACCTAAAAGTTTCAAATAGAGGAAATTACACCTGGCTCTACTTTTAAATTACCATTTTCATAAATCCCGATTCAAGTTTCATATTACAAAATTCAGGTTTTAATTATTAATTTAAAATTTTATTTTTTTTCCATATCTATTTACAATAAATTAATTTATATATACCCGACCCCACCCCACCCCACCCCAACTCACCCCCACCTTAAATCCCTAATTTTTCCCCCTCCCTCCCGTTTCCCGTTTCCCCCTTCTCCGGCGTTTCCCCCTCCCTCTTCTCCGGCGTTTCCCCCTCCCTTCCGTCTTCTCCCTACTGCCTCGTCTCCCTCACACCCCCTCTCTCTTCACCGGCGCGGCGCTTCTCCCTCCCTCCCGTTTCCCGCTCCCTTCCGTCGTCTCCCTTCTGCCTCGTCTCCCTCACACCTCCTCTCTCTTCTCCAGCGCGGCGCTTCTCCCTCCCGTTTCCCCCTCCCTTCTGTCTTCTCCCTTCTGCCTCTTCTGCTGCTGCAAATTAGCAGCAGCGCCGCTGCGCGACGCTGCCCTAATTCACAGCAGCGTTATAACGCATTTCTTTGCAAATGAGCGACGCCGCTGCTCTAAAGCCCTAATTCAATGGTGGATCCGCAATTCCTGGATGAAATTGCAATGGCTCCCTTGAAGGTTATCTGGTAAACGGTAATGACTGGAAGGCGGCAGAGGAGTGGTGGTGGAGGGATGAGAGTGGTGGTGGAGGTACAGAGTTGGTGCGTATCTGTGTTTGTTTGGTTGGAGAGCATTGTTTTGTCTGTAGGGAGCCTGCTGAAATGGAGAAATATCTGTGAATATAGTAATGGTTTTTGGTGGTGGCGGCGATATTGTTGGTGCCGGAGATTGTCATGATTTTTGGTTCGCCGTCGATTGGGCGGCGACGGTGGTGGTGTCGTTGGTGGAGGCAGTGGCGAAGTGGTGGTCACAACTGAATTTGGTAGTGGTCACAAATGATTTTGGTTGTTTGTGACCAGTAAAAAATATGTGACCAATGAATTCAATAAATTGCGACCAATAAGTGTTTTGTGACCTAAAAATTATTAATTTGTGACCCAAATTTTGATAAATTGTGACCTAGATATAATTAATATTATGTTTTGTGACCGTAAATAAGTATTGTGATTTACAATTTTTGTGATTTGTGACCGATGAAAAAACTGTGACTTTTAAATTTTTAAATTGTGACCGATGAACAAATTGTAACCTATGAAAATTTTGAATTGTGACCTAAAAAATTTCGAATTGTGACCAAATTGTATAGATTTGTGACCTTAACATATTCGCCGGAAAAGTCGCCGGAGAAGAATGGTGATCGGAAAGGTCGCCGGAATATTCCCGGAGGTGTAGGGGTGGTGGAGGTGGGGGTAGGTTAATTATTTTATAGTAGAATTAAATATTAATAATAAATTAATTTAGTAATTATTATTTTATAATTAAAAATTTAAAAAAAAAACCTGAATTTTGAAATTTGAAACATGTTTTGGGATTTTTGAAATAGGTAAAAGTAAAAGCATGATTTATGTAATCTTCCCTTTCAAATAAAGAACATAGCCTGCCCATTTAAAGCATACTTTGAATGCCTATCTATTTTCATTTCCTCGAAGCTTTCCACTGACTAAAGTAAATTCTCAATTCCAATATTGGGTAGCCTTTAAAGTCAAAATTATTCTCCAAAACTTTTCATACCAACCTTATCAAAGTCATGTTTGGCAAGAGGATGTGGATCAATGGAACGACATCTCGTGCACAATGGTGGAGCCAGATACGGTCATCTGAAGTCACTTACCTCACATATTTTCTAATTTTAATTTTTGATACTTTTTTCCAAAATTTTAATTTTAATTATTCCTTTTTTCTCTCTCTCATAAAATATTTCACGACGCTTCAAAAATTATCGATTAATTTCTTGTTCCTCCCAAATTCAATATCCCACCAAAATCTAACATTCTCGCCGCAGCTCAGGTCTTCGGCACTGATGCTAGTTAAAATTTTCAGCATTGTAAACAAATATAAAAATTTGTTCCGTCAATATTATACGATATAGTGCTGTTTGATTTGACGTACCACAGAGGATGGATAAGGAACTAAACCTTTGTTTAATTCTTATTTTTTTCAAAATACATTTTTCTCTCTTCTTTTTAATCACACATTTTCAATAAAATAATATTACACACAACCCAAGAAATTTTTTATCCTTTTTAGTCACATATTCTCCATCAATCTGCTATTCCAAAATACATTCTACACAAAAAATGAGGCTCAAATAGGTCCTAAGTATTCAAGTTCTACTCCGATTAATGTGTTTGACACAATAATTTTTGGGAGAGAAACTAGCAAAATTTGGATTCAATGAATTCACATTAAAAAATTTTACCATTCAAAAGCAGAAGGGACAAGGAGATACCATGAATGCACTATACAAACTCATCATTTTTTGCTAAATTTATCAAGAAAGGTAGTTGAAATTAAGTGGCCATGAATAGTTTGGCCAGATTGGAAATCTCCCCCAACCCCATAAAAGAAAGAGGGAAAAAATGCATGTAATTGGGTTAGTCACAGCTCCACTGACTATATTCCTCGTTTTTTTGTGACGATTCGACCTAAAGAAAATATTTCGCTTTCAAAAATAAATAAATATGGACTAAAAAACTTACATGGAATACAAGTTCAGCCAATCCTTCTCTTCTTATGAGCGTAGTCTTAGCCTTTGGAACCCATGAATGAATCATACAACTTAATGATTGCCACATGTTTAAACTCAGCGAGTCACCCACAAACATAATCTTCTTCCCTCTCCATTTCTCCAAAAATTTTATCCCATTAAACCTACAACACAAATATTAACTAAGTCGAGCCCAATCAAGTCGAGTCGAGTACACCTTACCAAATAAGTCAAGTCGAGTACACTCACCTTGGTAGGTTACATGAGAAGGGCTGCCATCTATACTTGAGGTACATTTTATCAGGTCTTTTGTACTTTCCACAGTTGAATTCATCTTCTATGAAGGGACAAGTGGAGAAATCGTAGAGAGGATAAGAGGCATCAAAAACCCATTTGCCTCTGAAAATGTTGCATCTGCCGGCGAGTTTTCCGGCGGCCGAGGTGGTGGCGTTGAAGTCAGCATTTGCTTGGCGTGAAAGCAAGAAAAGTAGTGAAAAAAACAGGGTTTTGTACACAAAGTCCATTTCTCGGACTTTGATCCAAGAAAAATTAGTGTTCTATGATGAGTGTGTCTCTGTGTGTGTCTATATATATACACATACATATATATATACACACACACACACTTAATTTGTACTCATTAAAGCTACAAAAATGTTATCATTTTCATTTTAGATAAATTTTAGAAACATAAAATCTTTGATAACTCAAGGACACAATTGTAAATTTCGAAAAAGTAAGAAACTTTTGAAAAAATAATTGAAATTTTGAATTAAGAAATAAGAATTATTCATTAGCGTGGACTTTTCTTCATTCCAAACTTCAACTGAACATTTACGAAATTTCGAGCATTAATTTTTATTTTATGAAAATTAGTAAGTGATTATGTTAAATATCTCATTGCAAATCAAATATATAATATTGTGTCCCACCAAAAATATTTTTATGTTTTTTTTTCCCCAAAAATTTGATTATTTGAAACATGGAATTGCCGACAGCTATCGTGTCGGATATGTTACCGCACCATCATAACAATTTGTAACTTCTAGTCATCTTTTAAAATTAATATTTTCTCATGTTTTTAATAATTATTATACGCACGTGTAGGTTACAATATTTTTATTATTTTCAGTTTATAAAATTAGTAATTATGTTTTAATTTAAAGTAAACATTAACAAAGTTTCTTTCCTTATATCAGTCTTGACTTATTACTATATTAAAATAATAAACTAAACAAAAAAAAATCCAAGTTTAGCAAAAATTATAATACCTTCGTGCCTTGAGTAGGTCAATAATCGAGCCTTGCCAATTGAGCCAAGACACTCGATTTTTATTTTAGGATCAATTACGTAGTCAAAAGTCGTCTCATTAAAAAAAAAAAAAAAACTCAAGAAATAATAGCCCCAAATTGGTTGACATGTTAGATGTTGTTTGGTGGGGATTAAAATTAAATTTTTAGTAAATTGTGATAGAAATTTGAAATGTGTGGTTGAAAAATTGTGGGACCTATGAAAGATGTGGTTAATATTGATTGTTTGACTTTGACTCATATTAACATCTGATTTTAATCAGAAACAAATACTTAAAAATTTGTTAAGATATTATATAAATTTTCCTACCTAGAAATATTTCGAAACTCCAATATGATTTCACTAAACAAAGTTGAAATGTTTCAACGATTTTAATAATGATAGGGTATATGTAGGGCCTTCACTGTAATGAAGTTAATATGTACTCATTTGTCCACACAATCACAGTCCAAAACCACATAGAACCCCTTGTAATGGGCGCTTTCAAGAAGGGCCCTAGACAAAGTTATTACTCTCTTTTAACACAAATTCAGATATTTTCTTAGATTAGCTCCACAAATACTTTATTTAGCACTTGGTTAAGGCCTATTATTAAAGAGACATTTCTTGAGTTGCACTTCAAACATCTCTCAAGTGTGACTTTCTTTTTCTAATTATGATCAATTGCTAAAGAAAAACACAAACCATAGTCATTTTTAACGCACACCTAAAAATTCCGTCACGATATGTAATTGTTGAATAAAAATCAAGACATGCCTATACCGCCCCTACTGTAGAAAAAGAATGAGAGAGCTCAAAGAGACTTTGATGTTGATCGTACCTACAATAAGGACAATCACGAAGAACACAAGGCTTCCTGTGAAATCCCAATTGCAATTCAAGACGAAACTCAAGTTTGTTTCAAAACCAACCAAAACCCTGCAACTAAAAATAAGTTCTTTAAGTACTAACACAAACATAAACCGTAAAATAACATAATAAAAGAACCATGACCCAAAGAGGCCGTGGATGGTCATGCCCTTTCCTTGTTTTGCCTCTATCATTGTTCCATGAATGCCTCCACTACTCATCACACTTAGTTGAAATATGACAACAATTCCATCTTGTATTAATGGATTGCTTAAAAGAGGCATTGAAGAGGTCAAATTATGATTCAAGTGAAGCTGGGGCAGAGAATGGGCGCTAGGCGCCAACCGGGATGAAAAATTGGATTTTGGACAGAGATTTAGCACTTAGGCGCCGTTTGGATGTGCTGCACTGCCGCTCGCCTATTACTCTCTTGGCACTCGTGCATCGCTCGCCATCCGCTTGGTACGAGCCTGGCCGCTCAAGCGCTGCATTATTCGGAGAAATTTTGTTTCCATTTTTCTTGCTTATTACATCTTTCCAGTTAAAACATATTCTTTTGGGTTGTATAAATACTCCACGTGATTATGGCTTTGTAGAACATTAGAGACAAAGTTAGACAATATTATAAATACATATCTTTGTATTCTTTCTTCATATTATAGTGAATTCTCATTTTCTCTAACATATTTTCTTGTGTTCTTCATGCATTGTGATCTTTATTTCATATTGTGCCATATAATTTCGTCATTAATTCCTAACAAGTGGTATCAGAGCTTAAGGTTTGATTTGTTCGAGATTTTGTCCTTGTGATGGTAATCATGAAGTATGATATTCCGCTTTTACATCTCACACTAGATTTTCGTTATGTCGAGTGAAAATGCAAGCAATAGTTGACTAGATAAATTTGAATGATACTTAGTTGAGATTTGACAAAATGTCAACAAAATTGGACTCTAGAGGAAAAGCAACGAAATGATCGCAAGACCCTGTCAGAAATTCACCTTAATCTTTTGAATCATATTCTTTAGAACATTTTGAAGGAGAAAACTGTTGTTGTATTATGGTTAAAGTTGGAGCAATTATTCATGACGAAAAGTCTAACAAGCAAATTGCATTTGAAGTAGCAATTGTATTCTTATTGTATGACATAAAGGACATCTTTAAAAATCACCTTGCTGTTTCTAAAGAAATTGTCGATGATTTAGAAAGTTTAGAGGTTAAGTATGATGAAGAGAATTTGTAATTAATTTTGTTGTATTCGTTGCCCGCTTCATATATGTCATTTAGAGACAGGATATTATATAGTCGTGATACTATCACTATTGAAAAAGTATATGATACATTGTTTTCAAAGGAGAAAGTGAAGCATCTTATTGGATCTGAGGTTCAAGGAGATGGCCTTGTTGTTAATGATGATTATATAAAAGGCAAATCGAAGTCTAATTTCATCTATCAAATTTGTAAATATTGTAAAAAGAATGAACACATAAAGAATGGTTGCTATAAGTTACAGAATAAGGAAAAATTAGCTGCAAATTAGAAGGAAAAGTAACCAAAAACTTCAGGTGAAGTCGATATTGCAAAAAATTTCTACAGTGATGGAGAACTTTTAGTTATTTTTTATGGCGACTCTAAACTTAACGAGAGTTGGATTCTTCATATAGCTCATACTTCTCATATGCATCCCAATCGAAATTTGTTTCCAACAAATGAAACAGTTTCGAAATATGTGTGGTAATGGGTAATAATGCACCTTGTAAGATAGTTGGTATTTGAAGGATCAAAATTAAGATGTTTGATGGGACGATTAGAATAGTTTATGAGGTGAGACATGTCCCAAATTTGAAGAGAAATCTCATCTCGTTGAGTACCCTTGATTCAAAAGGGTACAAGTATACTGTTAAAGGTGGAGTCCTGAATGTTAATAAAGGTGAACAGTGTTGTGTTGCTACGACAGAGAATGTCCCAATTGTATGTATTGTAGGGTTCTATAAAAATTTTGGTTACCAATCAGCAGAAATTAGATATATTGGTGGATATTCAGTTTGGTACATTATCATTGGAGTTTGGTTTAAGGTCTATGTTGAAAAATACATCTCAGTCGAGTTGAGAAGTTACGGGTAATGCCACTTTGCTACCACTACCAACTGTGCCACAGTATTCAATTGCTAGAGACAGACTTGGAAAAGATATTAGGACTTCACAAAGGTACAAAGAAGCTGATTTAGTTGCTTATTCTTTAAATGACGTTGAAGGTGTTGAGTCTAACAAAAAATTCTCTGTAGAAGCAATTTGAAGTATTGATTCTGTTACAGGGTGTGCTTTTGCCCTGTTTGGTAATAATTGAGTTATTTATGATCTTATTGCTCGTGGTGATAATTCGAGTAACTTTGGCACCCTAGGTAATTCTGATGAACAATGCTTGAATTCAGTTGATATTCAGTTATTGAGTTTGCCTTAGCTAGATTTTGTGGAAGTGGTGGAGATTTTTTCGGTTAAAGAATTTTTGTGGAGAATTTGTTGTTAGAGAGATCAATTTTGCCATTTGTAGTGGAATTTGTCTCTAGTTGAGATTTTTGAGATTTTATTCATTGTATTAGAATTTGTGTCAAGGTAGAAATTTGTTGAAGTATGACCCAAATTACATCTTGTATTAAAGGACTTGTTAAAAGAGGTGCTGAAGAGGTCAAAATATGATTAAAGTGAAATTGGGACAGAGCGCTTGGTCACTAACCAAGATGAAAATTAGATTTTGGACAGAGATTCAGCACTTAAGCGCCATTTGGAGGTGCTTTAGCGCCGCTCGCTTGGCATGAACTTGGACGCTTGAGTGCCGATATTATTCGGAAAAATTTTGTTTCTATTTTTTTGGCTCTTTTTTTTTTCCAACAAAAACACATTCGTTTGGATTGTATAAATAGTCCACGTGATTATGGCTTTTTAGAACATTAGAGACAAAGTTTGACAATTTTTAAAGACATTCCTTTGGATTCTTTGTCCATATTATAGTGAACTCTCTTTCTCTTACATATTCTCTTATGTTTTTCTAATGTTGTGATCTTTACTTCATATTGTGTCATATAATCTCGTCATTAATTTTTAACAGACTTGAAGAGTGATAAGAGGGGGAATATGCCCGGAGACCTGAAGCAACAACAAATTTGATTCCTTTTAGATGTATGAAAATGAGATAGAGTCAATCATAAAGTAACAAGAGCCTCCATTGTATTTATTCGCTACTCCATTAGACTTGAAGAATGATAAGAGCAGAAGTATGTGGCTCTAGAGATCTAAAGCATGATTAAATTTGATTCATTTTAAACATATGAAAATAAGATATAGTCAATGATAAAGTAAAAATAACTTTCACTGTATTTAACAAGCTAAACGTACACGATACACTGCATACAAGATATAGAGCCTGTTTGGTATGAATTTTGATTTTCTACAGTAAATCAATTCTCATTTTCAACCACACATTCTTCAATAAAATAATATTTTCTATCACATCAATAATTTTTTCTTCTTTTTCAACCGCACATTTCCCATTATATCACTATTCAAAAATCAATTCTTCCCTCAAAAATCCCTACCAAACACACTCATAAACTCGACATGAAATTTTGGTTGCTTATTGTTGAAACTTTTATAAACACATGAGCTTTTTTTTCTAAATCATGGAAAGCAAAAATTCGATGAATAGGTTGTCGCCTTAGATTACTCGGATGGAATGTTTTGAGGATTACAATTTATAATCCTTGATTACTATTAATTCGAACGAAAGTAATAGGTTTATTAAAAGATTCAATGAGGTTTTTTTTTTATATATATATATAAACTCAAGTTTAAATTTAAGTGATCAAGGATTGAGCTGTCAAGTTAATTGAACCACCCAAATAAGATTGTCAAAGAGCTAGTAAACACACTAAATGCATAACTCAGAGCTATAAAGATGGCACGCACAACTGTTTGGAGAGATGGGCTTCTTTTAAAACGGAAAAATAAAAATAAAAAAAATTAAATTTACCATAATAATATAAGAAATTTAATCTTTTAATCATTAGCAAGAAAGACAAGAAATAAATTAAGAAAGAAAAAAACAAGTGCAAAAGTTGTCACGGAAGAATTACATGATATTTAAAAGGGAACAATATATAAATAAGGTATTTAAGTATCACCATTTCAAAACTAAGGATAGAGATTTTAAATTTCAAAAATCAAATTTTTATTAAAATTTATTTACGATTTAATTAATTAATTAAATATATTAATGTCACAGATATATACAATTTAGTCACAAATTAGCCATTTAATTAGTCACATATTATTTTTCGGTCACAAATTAGAATTTTTATGTCACAAATTATTTTATGATCATAATTCAAAAAATTTATAGATTACAGTTTGTTCATCGGTCACAAATTAAAAATTTAAAAGTCACAATTTATTTATCGATCACAAGTCTATGAAATTGATAAGTCACATATTATTTTTTAGGTCACATATTATTTATTGGTCACAATATCAATTGATCGGTCACAAATCACAAATGTTAGTCACAATTCAAAATTTTAGGTCACATATTATTTATTGATCACAAAATATACAATTTATTAGTCACGATCTCAAATAATTGATCACAATCAACCAAAAAATCTGTGACCACCACCAAAACTTGCGACAATCACCTCGTCACTGCCTCCAGCAGCAGCAGCACTGTCACTGCCCAATAACAACATCACCATCTCCAACAAACGAACACCACAACCTCCCAGCACCACTGTTAAGCACCATTGCCACCACCAATACTTGGTCACAAATCAACCAAATAATTGATCACAAACACTATCACACCACAACCACAACCACTACCATAACACCACCACCACTAGATCCAATACACTCCCACCAAAAATCATCACCACCACCCCTGCCATCGTCGTTGACACCACCACCACCACAACACCATACCCAACCGCTAATCACCGCACCACCGTCACGACCAGCAACATAGATACAGACCAGTCCTAACAACCCACCACTACCAGCCACCCAAACACCACCAAAAAATTAGATCCAAATTTATCAATTACCGCCACGACCACCACCAACATCACACCACCTCTACCTCTTCCATTTCCTCACCCATATCCCCAAAATTAGATCCAAAATCAGAACGCAGCCAACATCACCACCACATCTACATCACCACCTACATCACCCATCACCACCACCAATTACAAACACCGTCAACAAAATCATTGCACAACCTGATCCAAAATCAGATCGCATCAACTGTAGCAGCAGCGACATCGGCGATGGGTATGCTGTCGTGGGCGCCTATTCAGCGATTGTTGAGATGCTGTCGTGGGCGCCTCTTCAGGTATGCTGTCGTGGGTTCCTCTTCAGCGATTGGCGAATGCATCATCTCTAAAAGTCTAAAACCTAAACCGTATGCTGTCGTGGGCGCCTTTTCAGCTAGATGCTTCGGTATAGAGGATAGAGAAGAGATGGTTTAGATAGAGAAAGAAGAAATGGGGGAATAATTAGGGATTGTGAGTGAAATTGGGTAGGGTAAATACGTAGAATAATTTATTTATTTTAATAATATGATTAATATTTAAAATTTAAATTATCACCTGATTTTTGAAAAAAAAAAACTATTAAATCTTAATTTGGAATTTGATAGTTTAAAACTAGGATTAGATGCAATTTTCCCTATTTAAAATATTAGCAGCAGCCCATGATTGATAATTTTTTATTATATATATATATATATATATATATATATATATATATATATATATATATATATATATATATATATATATACTTCTATTTAAATATATTTTTCGTTAAAATTATATGTTTTTCCTTATTTTGTAACACTATATTAACTCATTATAATGATATAAATTATCTTGAATCCATTTTACATAAGTACAAAATGAACAATGTTCATTATATTTTCTTATTTTTTCTTAAATTCTCATCAATTAATTTATTTCAAAAATTATTTAATTACATATTTCAATTTACTAAATTAAAAATTGTATTTAATTAACTTAATTGATCTCAAAGTATATATCTCTAGTCATTTTGATCAACATTCTAATGTTCTTGGATGATCCAAAAATGACCAAATTATTGTTTTAGTTTAGGTTGTATTTCACTTTAAATTTTTGTTTTCAATATTTTAATTTCTTCTTAATTTGTAATTATCAAATTTGTAATTTTTGGAATTTAATGAGTAATTTGATTTTAGTGTATACAATATATATTGTTTATTACCTTATTACAACATTTTATAAATATTAATAAAAATAATAATCAAATGTAAATAAATGAGTACAATTAAATCATTAAATAATAAAAGATATTAAAAAAATATAATAAGAATTAAAACTTGTTCTAGTATGAAATGAAGGACAAAAGGGTAAATAATAAAATTTCTATATTTTAACCAAAGGGTAATTATATTACCACTAGGAAATTTATTAGTTACACCACAATTTTAAGTATTTTTTATTTACTTAAATAACCTTAAGTAAAATTACATAAATGGGGTTTTAATATATTTATCACATAAAATAATTTATTGTTCCACTGCAATCATAAACCTAATTTTTCATTTTTTTTCCCCCACAATCGTGCAAACGATATCAATTGTTGGCAAAATCTGCTTTTCCATTTATGCAGTGAGCCCCATTCTCATTGGAGAAGCCAACATTGCAAAGTTTCGAAGCCAAATTTTTCTCTATTTGGGAACAACAAATCTGACATAAGAACATTTTTTCTTCGTGATAGTTATCGATCACTTTGTCAAAAACACGTCTGATGAGGTATCCTCTTGAAGCAACCAGTTTGCATTGTTTGCAGCATTCAACACCCAGTAGCGAAGATAATCCACATAATCAAGCCAGTGAAAATTGACGATAAATGCTCAAAACACAATGCAATCACTTTCTCTACTTGTATTGGAGCAATATCAGTTGAAAAGAGCTCCCTTGGTTTTCCAGACGTAAGGCATTTCGAAGACTCAATTGCAGCCTAAAATTTAGAAAAATCATGAAATTGTAGATGAGAAAAATGAGGAGTAATATTGGTACTATAAGTACACCACAATAATATATATATTTTTCATTTTTAGTTTTTATTGGATTAGGAATATAATTGTAAATTTGTTGTGGTGTATTTATTGAAATTTTTTTTTAATTGTAGTGTAGTAAGTAATTTTTTGTAGTGATAATATAATTACCCTTAACCAAACGAACAATATGTTGGGTGTAATTAAAACAATAACAATAAAGAGAAATAAACATGTATTACTTTAAGCAGTCTTATTTTAGGTTTATACTACATTGTGATGCTCCACTTAAAAACATGTTTTTGTACGTAAATGTTAATGGGTTAATTTCACAAATGGTCACTGAAGTTACCTGAAAATTTCAAAACGGTCACTGAAGTTTCAAAATTTCAGAAACGGTCACTGAATTTTCAGATTTTTTGGCCAAGTTTAAGACAATTTTTCGGCAACTTCCGACCACCAAAACAGCCGATTTCGGATACCGTTGGAAAGCCCACGATATCCTCTTCAATTATCACTAAAAATCTCCCCAAAACTCCAAATGATTAGGCGGGAATAAAGTCACGAAGTCGTAACCGAAAATTGTGAAAATCTGCCCAGATTTTCAGATTTTTTGGGCAAGTTTGAGGCAATTTTTTTGCAATTTTCAACCACCAAAACCGTCGATTTTAGATACCTTTGGAAAGCCCACAATGTCCTCTTTAATTACCACAAAAAATCTCCCCATAATTCCAAGGGATTCGGCCGGAATAAACCCACGAAGTCAGCTACCCAAACTGGGCAGATTTTCGGACTTTTTGGTAGCTGATTTCGTGGGTTTATTCCGGCCGAATCACTTGGAGTTTTGGGGAGATTTTTGGTGGTAATTGAAGAGGATATCGTGGGCTTTCCAACGGTATCCGAAATCGGCTGTTTTGGTGGTCGGAAGTTGCCGAAAAATTGTCTCAAACTTGGCCAAAAAATCTGAAAATTCAGTGACTGTTTTGAAAGAAATTTCAAACTTCAGTGACCGTTTCTGAAACTTTGAAACTTCAGTGACCGTTTTGAAATTTTCAGATAACTTCAATGACCATTTGTGAAATTAACCCAAATGTTAATATTACATGCTAGCCATGTTGTATTAGAAGGATAAATACTTCTCCCTCTTTCCCTCTTA
The DNA here is from genome assembly GCA_035079005.1 of Fraxinus americana. Classification (NCBI taxonomy): domain Eukaryota; kingdom Viridiplantae; phylum Streptophyta; class Magnoliopsida; order Lamiales; family Oleaceae; genus Fraxinus; species Fraxinus americana. Next base: position 901,398 of record CM068707.1, on the reverse strand, counting down.
TTCTCAATGCCAAAACTTGACACTATTTTCAAAATTAGTGGAACTCCTCGTAAAATTTACTTTCAAATTCCACCTATCAACAAAAAAGGCTAGTGTCTATTTCTCATTCGGTTCCGCTTGGTGTACAGGAGGCAGTTTCACAGGGGTTTTACAGGGGTGATGTGGCAATAAATGAATTAAAAAATAAAAGCAACAAAACGACTTGGAAGAAAACGCACTAACGCAGCTTACTTCTCCTTCATTTCTCCCCCAAATTGGAAGCCCTAAGCCTTCAATCTCTCCATTTTCCTCTGCCAGTGGAACCGCTTCTCCACTTCTCTCTCTTCGCGCCGATTGGACGATACCTGCTCCGAAGTTCCACCGTCACCACGCGAAGGGACCACCACAACCTCTCCATTCCCATCTCCACTTTCCTCTCTTCACACCGGTCAGACTACACCTGCTCCGAAAATGAATTAAGCTTCGCTCCGAAGTTCTGCCGTCGTGAAAGGACCACCACGAATCTATCCTCTCCCGCCGGAGCTCGACAACAATTGAAGAACACACCTCAAGTAAGTGTTTGACATCAAATTACAGAGATGAGACATAACTGATTTCTGAATTTATGGACATGTTTTATCTGTGTTTTGTAAGTTTAGATATCTTATTTTCCAATTATTATTAATACATAATAAAAACCGATTCATACCGTTTCTACAATACCACCCTCTTTAAGCTCCAGCCCGCCCCTGATAGTGGCAAATTTATGAAGAAAGTCTTGAACTGAATCAAAGCTACGAACCTCGTATAATGTTACCAGAACCAGTTTTTCGGTTGGAACCGATTTCCTTTACTGCACAAGTCATAAAATGGGCGTGCTCCTGCTAATCTTCCTGTCACTGATTAGATTTAATAATATGAAGTGCTAATTTCATTTATGTGGTGTTTTGTCGTCTCAGAATGAGAGGAAAGAATGTTGGAGTTTGTCACAGTTGTCGAAGTAGGTGGCATTCGTTCGAGGAATGCACGACAAAACGTCGCTGCCCTTTGTGTCCACGTGGTTTTAAAAAATGTTTTGAAGTTGAAAAGGAGACACGTAACAAAGGGCGGTTATTCTACACATGCAGTAATAAATGTGGGTTTTTCGATTGGGTGGAAGGAGAATCAAGCGAAGAATCAAGTGATGTTACAGAAGAGACCAATGTTCCCGCAAATGGGGAAGTAGAAGATTTGCCAAGCATGCTCGACACTCTTGCTCGAATAACCGAGAAACGTGACGTCGAGATTTCATTGAATGTGACATTCCGCAAGAGAAACACAAGTGTAGAAGGAAAAGGCAAAGGAACGGGGCCGGCTTGATTATTACAATTAGAGTTAGTGGATAATTGAAGTTATATTAGTAATTGAAAAACTGATGTAAATTAACTATGTATTTTGTGTCGGTAACAGTAGGAATTTATTGTGCATGCATTTACGTGCCTTCGTTAAGTATTATGTTTATGAATTGATGGTAAATGGAAGCTTCTTCCAATTGAGGTTTAATTCCTGTGCTAAAATGTGCAAGAAATAAGCTCTTCATAGTGTAGTTTTCCATAATATATGTGCTGCAATGAAATCGGTGTACAGCTTAAGGGAATGAAAAATTGGATAAAAAACCACTTGCTGAAGACTACCAATTACAAACTTCATTAACCACTGGATGAAGACTACTAATTACAATAAGACAAAAAAGTGGACCACAACTATTACAAAAATAATCACTATGTCATTAGAATTAACCAATTGCTGAAGACTACCAATTACAAAAAGACAAAAAAATTGGACCACAGCAATTACAAAAATAATCTGTATGTTATGGCTGCCGTGGAATAGCCATTGTGTAAGTGGACAAAAAAGGTTACAAAAATAGTCAGCACGTTATAGTTGCAATCAAGAGCCATTGTGTGCCATTGTGTAAGTGGACCAAAAAACTTCCATCAAAAAGGTATGGCACCAAGACAATTTATCTTCAAGCATTGCACGAGTGCTGAGCACAACTATTCCAGTCATGATCCTCGATGATTTGCATGGCGAAACAAATTAGTTACTACCTGAAAGGACAAATATATTATTTTGAGAAACACAAACGGAGTGGATAAAATAACTCTACCAAAATAATATTTATCAAAAAGGTGGACCACCATGCTAAGGCATATCTGAATAGCAGTATGAAAATGGATGACCTGTCATATAATATGGAAATTAGTACATGTACATGAACAAATATGTCTTCGAATGTAATGAATTAAACATGTCATCACCTTCTGTATTGAATATAACATTTGTTGACGTTGGAGAGATCACATTTGACGTTAACAAGGGTTGTATAAATGCATGTCTTCCGGCGTCTCCCTACACCATGCTACTTTTTAAATAAAACCTTAAAAAATTGGTAATTACTATGAATGTACTCACCAACAATAGCTGTGAAAATGACAATGGTGTTTGTGTCGAACATTGCTCTTTTGATGCATCCAATTCAGGTTCAGCCGCTTCCATATTACTTTTCCTCGAGCTCGGTCTCTTTCGTTTGGTTGACGTCATACTTGCCTACATTTACGTTCAACTGAAATAATAATTTGAATTTGGTTTCTAATGCACTTGAGATGTGAACAAACAAACAAACCTGTGATTTATTAGATGACAACTCCAGTGGACTTTTTCTCCGAAGTCTCCGGGGTGCGCCCTTTCTCTTTATGCATTTTGGATCTCGTATGCTGTCGCTAGCAGTGGGTTGACTATCAGTAAACTGAGAGGATAAATGCATAGTACGCTGTGAAACGATGTTACACCCACTTGACCACTTTTTCGACATCAACTCCGTAGTTTGCGATTTTATCCAATCCAATATCGCACGTGTTCGCCCTTCATCATCTGCAACAAGGTTAGCAACCTCCGCAAAAGCATGACACATACTATCATATCTCAACTGTCCTGGAGTGCTAACCAAACCATCATAATTCACGGCAACCCTTGTATGTGCTCTGTTGACATCTTTCCTCCACCGACGCAGTGTGTATTGCTCAGGTAATCGTAAACAACCATTCCGAATCAAAACCGTAATCGCATGCCTACAAATAATACCTCGAAATTCGAACAAGTGGCAGCTGCATATAAATTCACAACTCTCCCTCTTAAGTGAGACATAAAAAGTCTTCTTCTTCCTTCCGCTTTCATAGAGGACATCCTCATGGACCTCATACATTATCCCAGAAGATCCCTCTGATGCAGACATGAGGTCGCAATACACTTTACCCTTGAATTCACCTTGGACTTCCCTGAACTTCGCAATGGTATAAACTGATTGAAAATGTTTTTCAATTTCATAATTCGTTGCACACGGTACAATTTGTGAGTATGACCTGAAATCAGCCTGGACCTCTTTCTCAACTTTACTCCTCAGTGCTCGTTCATACTGTTCCACAAACTGTTTCAAAGAGGTCCTGGAATGGACATAACCGTCAAAGAACGCGTTCATACTCTCACTTCGTTGAGTTGTCGACATCCCAGCCCAGAAATTAGTCTTCAAAAAACACGGAACCCAACGACCTCTATTATCATACAATCCAGACAACCAAGCATTATCAAGCAACTCATACGTATCGATCATATGTTTCCAACCTTCTTCGAATTCTTCAGTAGTTTGTGAATCATAAACCAAGTGATGTATAGTTGAAAATATCGAACTTTTATCAACGTGATAGCCAAACTTCTCCGGCAACTTCTTCAAAATGTGCCACAGACACCACCTGTGCTTTGTATCGGGGAAAACGATCTCAATTGCATTTTGCATGGCCCTATCTTGATCAGTAATTATTCCATGTGGTGCTTGACCGTGCATGCACTGAAGCCATGTCCTGAACAGCCAGACAAAGGTATCCGTGTCCTCGTTCGATAACAATCCACAACCAAATAATGTTGATTGCCCATGATGATTCACACCTACAAAAGCTGCGAATGGCATGTCGTACTTATTTGTGAGGTAAGTGGTATCAAATGTAACAACATCACCAAACTCCTTATATGCCTGCCTACACCTATTATCAGACCAAAACACGTTCTTCAGTCGAGACTCATCATCTACATCCATACTGAAGTAAAAACCCGAGCACTGTGCTTGCATTTTCGAAAAATAAGATTGTATTGCGGCCGCATCTCCTTCTCCAAGTCGCAGTCGCCTCACTTGGTCAATATAATTACGACAATCTTTTTCCACACAAGTCATTTTCTCATATCCACCAGCTTCTACAACTGCGGAGTTGTAACTCTTGTGAAACGGGATTCCTGCCAAATCATTCACTTCAAGTTTTCGCTTCACGTTTGTACTCAACTCTCTGTTGCACCGATACAACCTAGACTTGGAAGGGCTAGTTGCATGATTATGGTCAAGGTGCACATTGTTAATTCTCCACATTCCATGCCTATCTGAAGAAGCAGATATTCTTGCTTTACAATCTGTCTGACTCATCGGTTGAGGATTGAAAGAGCCGCTTGCATTACTAATTCTTCGACCTTCACGACTACATGTAAGCGTCACATATTTCAATACTCCGTTCTCCCCCTTTTTTGAGTTTCTTTTTCGAACTGGAAAACCAACATCATAGGCATATCTCTTATAGAGGTCGAACAATTCTTTCTCGTCCTTAAATATCATACCCACCGCAGGCACAATCGGACCATCTCGTCCTAACGTTTCTTCTTCCACTGTGATGAAATTCTGTGCAATATTCTCACTATCAAACTCCGACAAAAACTCATCACTGACATCTTCCATAATTTCCTATGCTGCAACAAAATAAGCAGTAAACTAGAATTTCAGTATGAGAATCCATATGTACAAAAGAATAAGCTGAAAATTAGTTCCAGAAGCATTTCTGTTTTCTCAACTTCAGGATATTTACAATTTCTGTTTTCTTCAATGTATTCTACCGTTCATTGAATTAATCTGGAATTGTGCATTTTTGTCAGCTTCAATTTCAGTGTATGAAGTGCAGTATTTTTTTCCATCTCTAACAATCTCATAATGTGCAACAGGTAAAACATAAAAATACATAACAATATAGTGAGACTCTCACATGGGGCAAACAGAGCTGAGAAAAACATATACTGGCCAGTCCAAATTTTTGCTCGGAACTGAGAAAGACTTGTCGCTTACGGTGGGTGTAATTTCCTTGGTGAACGACCGGTGGAAGAGGGGGATTCGGGGTTACCAGTCGATGGAGCGCCGATTGGTCTCGGAACAGAGCCAGTGATGAGAGGATGGGTTGACAGATGACAGCGCCGATTGGTTAGCCGTCGATGGAGAGGATTGGTTGAGCAAATGGGTGTTCACGCCGGTTGGAAGATCTGGGTGAAAGCGGTGAAGTGAGTCGTTTGGGGGAGAAAATGGGTGTTCACGCCAGACTTGCCGGGTATACTTAGTAGCTTCCCGCTTTGGTTAGCCGTCGATGGAGAGGATGGGTTGACCAAATGGGTGTTCACGCCGGTTGGAAGATGTGGGTGAAAGCGGTGAAGTGAGGTGTTCGGGAGAGAAAATGGGTGTTCGCGCCTAGTTTGCCGGGTATACTCAGTAAATTCCCGCTTTTTTATTTTTATTTCCTTTTTGTTTTTTTTTTTCCTTTCTTGGCTGCCACCTTGACTATTTTTGAATTTCCTGTAACATACCTGTGAAGCAGCTTCGGTACACGAAGCTTAATTCATTTCTCATTTTACCTTTTCCTTTATATTAATTAAAAATTCTTAGTACATTATATTTAAAATATGTTTTTTTATTCCATTTTATTTCTTTATTTAGCACCTTTTTTTATTAATATATAATTCTTTATATGTTTAAAGGTAATTAAAATTCATCAAATATTTTAATTTTTACACGGCTTGATTTTATAGTATTCTCTCAAATTCTTAATTTTTCTAAACTCTTCACATTTCTGCCATATTAATTTTAAAATTTTAAAATAATATTTATCATAACACTTACAATTGCAATATAATTGGCATAAAATTTGAATTGATATTTCTTTTTAGTTCATGTTTTTATTAAATATTTTGAAATGAAAACTTAATTTTCATAAAAAAAAAAAAACCTTATAATTTTGAAGCCCAATCTTATTGACCAAGTTGGCCATGATCTGACACGTGCCCAACTGGGTTACACTCTAATGCCTAATCACCAAATTCAAGTCTTTGTAACCCCAACACGTTGCATGAGCTGAGGCTCCACATGTCAATCTTCAACTGTTAACACTAATCAATTTTGAACCGCCTGATCCCTTCACCAATTGTTTTTATACCCTTCTTCCTTCTTTTTGAATTCCCACAATTCCATCTAATTACGCACACAGTTTCATTAAAAATACACAAAAAGATCATCAATGGCGTCTGAGAAGCTGAGGAGAGAGAATGTTACTGATGAACGTAACATTGAGGTGGAGAAAGATAGAGTGCCTAAGATGACTACCCATTTTGAGTCTCTCGCTGTGAAAGCAAAAGGCGATGAGGTACCAGTTCTGCATGGTGGAGCAGCTGAGAGAGAGACTCCGACCGTGAAAGCCACAGTCCATGAGGTTCCAGTTCATGGTGGAGAAGCGAGAGGCGGAAGAGTACATGAAGAAAAACCGCACGAGTTTGATTCTCTTGCTGGCCAAGTTGGAGGCCATGTGGGTTCTGGTATGTCGGCAGGGCGTGAATACAGTAAAGAAGGGACTGAAATGGAGAAAAGTGGTGCTCAAGTGCGAACCGCAAGAGAAGGCGGTGATCGGGAAAGGGATGAAATGGAGGAAAAAGCTGGCAGTGGTGGGGGTGGTCGCGGCGAGGGAAGACAGGAGGCTTCACTGGAGGAGATTTCAAACATGAGATCAAAGGCACAGCAGAACTCTATGGAGGCGATTAGAGCCGCTGAGGAGCGGTACGAGAAGGCGAAAGAATTAGGCGAGACGGCATTGCAGAAGGCAAAAGAGTCTCCAAGCCAAGCAAAAGATACTTCTCTTCAAGGGATTCAATATGCAGCCAATAAGGGTGGAGCTTTAAAGGACACTGCCCTTGAAAAGGGCCAACAAGGGTATATCACTGCCAAAGACACCTTAGCAAGTTCAGGCAAGACAGCAGCAGACTATACTATGCAAGCGAAGGATGTAGTTGCAGAAAAGGGCCAAACTACTGCTCAATATGTAGCGGAAAAAGCCAAGGAAGCCAAGGATGCTACAGTCGATAAAGCAGCTGCCGCAAAAGATGTCACTGTGGAAACCGGCAAAGGTACTGCAGGGTATGTAGGGAAGGTAGCTGGGGCAGTGAAGGAAAAGGCGGTGGTGGCTGGCTGGGGCGCTGCACACCTTACAGCGGGAGTGGCGGCTGAGTCCACTAAAAAAGTGGCTGGTGTTACTTCCAGTGTTGCAGGATTCACAGGCGAGAAGGTTGCAGGTGCTACACATACTGTGGTTGGCTATGCAAGTGAGAAACTGGCTGCTGCTAAGGATGTGGTGGTCTCAACTGAAGAGAAAGCGGCCGAGTATGCAGCTCGGAAGAAGGCGGAGGCCCAGCAGGCGGCAAATGAATCACATCAAGAGGAGGTATAATTAACTAGTTTATCTGTTCTCTTCCGAGTATTCTAGCGTTTGTTGGGTGCATTGATTCTTTTCATTGGTTTATAATGCTCACAGGATAAGAGGTAAACTATATACATTGCGAGGATGAATTTTCACACATGCACCTTATCTGATTATTTTGAGGTACCAACCAAGATTTTCTGAAGTGATTATTATAGGGATGATAAAGCTCCTCACCTGCGCTGTTTGTGCTTTTGCTTAGAATAGATTTATTTATTTTTTGGGATCTTGGTTAGGAAAAAAATTTGGATTTACATTCAAGATTAGAGAACTTCAAAGGGAAGTAGACTAAAATATTAACCGGATTTGTCATACAGATCTAAAAAAATGCCGAGAAATAATATCAAGCTGTCTACCATCAAGTAGGAGGATTGGACACATAGAATAGCAATGTCCATCTTGGAACCTCATCCAGACTGTACAGTATTGTTTAATATAATATGTCGAATCAATTTTTCTTTCGACGCAGGGCGAAAGGGGGAGCATGGAGAAGCACGACCGAGAAGGTGAGCAAAAGCAAGGAGAATCTCGACCCTCCGAGAAAAATCAGGAGTACTTCCAGGGGCAAAACCAAACAGAATCTCAACCTCCTGAAAAAAGCCAGGGGTACTTCCAGCCCGAGGGTGAAGCAGGAAGAGGAAGAGGACATACGCAACAAAAAGCAGGTAGTTACCTGCAAGACATTGCCGAAACTATAGTCGAAATTGGCCAAACAACAAAGGATCTTCTCGTTGGCCATAGCCCGACCCGACCCAGAGGCAACACTGACGAAGCCAAAGAAGTAGAGGAGCCTAATCGAGGGGCTGGTGAGGGCATTTAAATCAACTAGTCTCTGCAAGAGTTGTTCTGAAACTAAAGTCGACTTGGTTTGCAAGTTTTCCCAAGAAATAAATAATCTCCGTCTTCGTTACTTTATGATGTTAATGTGTAACTTTCTGTATGGATAAAATTTGATTTTCATCTTAAGAATAATGTGCATATATTAGCTCTATTCTAGGGAGATTGTCGCTTCAGTTATGAACACCATGCATTCCATCTCGCCAGCTCATCTGAGCTGTGTGATCCATTCTCACTACAAAAAAATAGATCTCCAGCGTCCAGAGATTCAGCGGCCACTCCGCAGTGGTTGCGGAGTGGCCGCTGTCTTGTACTTTCACGATCCAAAAAAAAGGAAATTGATCTCCAGCGACTAGATTCAGCGACCACGCCGCAGTGGTTGCTGTCTTGTACTTTCTACGGATTGGTCGCTGTTATTATATTTGGTAAGAGATGTTGGAAAATTTAAAATTGGTTGTGACTAATTTAAGTGATTGTTTAAGTGGAATTTTTTGCTTGATGAATGAGAAATTAAATCAAATTTAAAATGATTAAATGCTTGAAATTGTTGAAAATTGTATAGAATATTGTGGAATATTTTAGAGAATGAGTAGATGAAAAGATGAGTCTTTTCATATGGAAAATCATGACTTTTGGAGATCATGACTTTTGATGTGAGTAACTTCCAATAGTTATGATTCTTAATTTCAAGAGATGTGTCTCTTGCTGTGGTTTCTAACTACTATATATATATAGATTCATACGTTTGGATTTTATGAAAAATAATAAGAAAGAGGAACAATTCAATTGATAGTTTCATATCATTCCATTCCATGTTTTACTTTAGTTCTGCATAAACCATTTTGTAGAAGTGATTATTTCTTGCATAAAAAATTATGGTTATGGTAGAGAGGGAACTCCGTTCAAGTTCGTTGGTTTAAGTCATTTGGAGTGCTCCTATGGCTAGACGTGGTCGTTATATCTTGGAAGATGATTGCCGAGAAATCGTTAGCACCGATGCGGGGCAAATTCATTTTAAGGACCAAATGTCAAATACTTACCTTGACAGATCGAATCACTTGCATCTCATCTTTCTTTTTCGATTTCATTCTAATTTAGTATTTTGATTTCGGAAAGTAACTAATATTCTTTTGATTTCATGCAAGGTTTGAATTAAAGAATGACACGCGTTCAAGATTGGAAAATGATGAATCCATATTCATATATTGGAAGTCGGTAATCACTATTTTGCCTTCTCAAATCAAATTTCGCTAAATCGAATGATATTTCGATTTCACGATATGTTCTTAATTAATATAATATGCGCATTATCGGTGTAATATCTCCTACAATCTTAAAATGAATTTTGATGTATGTGTGTTATAAGTGAAATTAATCAGAGGTTTTGATTGCTTTATGCAAATATATAATTATATGCATAAAAGGCTACGTGGTTGGCAATGTAAAATGACAGAGCATGACCTTTTAAATTTGTTTCGATTGCATGTTTCCATAACATAAAATAATTGTGCATTGAGACAGTTAATTTCACGTCTATTCAGCAATTGGAATGAAGAATTTGTAATGGCAAATAGTGGTTGCTGGTGGAATATAATTAAATGTATATATTGATGTAATAATGATTTTATGAATAGTTATAGGACAAGTTTCCTTGTCGGTTCATTTGAATAAAGTATGTGCATGACTTTTGAGAAGTTCATAATTAATGGTTCTATGGTTGAGTAGTCATATATGTATGGCTACAAGTGCATGGAGTTGCTTGGTGTGAAATCAAATTTTGTACAGTAAAATTCTTGCAAGAATTTCTGATTGAATTATCATGATGGAAAGATACTAGTGACCAATTTTTAGTGTGAAAAATTGTGTTTATTCATGTTATTCTCTATAACATGAATTGCTTAGCATATAGGTATGTGATAAATCTAAAGTGTTAGATTTATGTGAAGAAAGTATATGAACTTTCATAACTATTCTTTTGATCGGAATATGGTAAAATTAGTTGGTTGAAATTTCATATCTTGTTGAAATTATGCTAAATTTTTAATGGTGATAGCCTCAATTAAATTTATGAAATTAAATGAGATGATTTACACAAAACTATATGTGCATGAGAATATGACAAAATACGATTTGTTGTAATTGTATTAAGTGGAAATCATTATTTGATAATGAGATTTAAGCCACTTAATTACTTGGAATTGGTAGAATATTATGAAATATTCTAGAATCGATTTATATGGAAAGATATGTCTTTTCATATGAAAAATCGTGACCTTGGTATGATTAATTTCCAATTGGTGTATCTCTTCATAGAGATTTATTCGAAGAGGTGTGTCCCCTCGTTGGGTTGTGTCTTTTAAGAACACAACTATCGAACCGATGGATGATTCATTCATTCAATTTGAATATGGTGAATAAGTATTATTTAACATGGAATAATACTATCTTATGAAATGTCACAAATGTGATATGTTTGGAGAAGTTGCAAATCTTGTGAATCAAGATATTTAGTCTTCTTCATTGTTGAATTTAACTTCAATATAAAATCAATTAAGTTGGTCTATGCTTGAAAAGTATTGTTGGTCTATGTGATGACCTTCATTTAATTTGGATGATCAAATTAAAAAAAAGTTGGATTGAAGTATAATTTATAAATTGTGGGTTGACGGCCACTATTTTGAAAGTACTTAAACTTTCACAAATCATTCGATATGGACATTATATATTCGATAAATTAGTTGAACTACAAAAGAGTTGATGAACTTTAAGTTCAAGTGTAACCTAAAAATGTGGGGATTAACATTAATGCTTGCGAACTTATATGAAAAGTTCAAGACTTGTGGATGCAACATTATTAGTTGCATATGCATTCCTAATTGAAGAATTGTGGGAGTGACTTACGTTTAAAAGTTACAATTTTTCTATACCTTATAATCATAGAAATATACTATGAAGGTGGAAAATGTAGAAAACCCTTATATTAATTATAAGGATGATATACACTAAGTCTAAAGTGGATGAAATGTGATGAAAGACGATTAGGCGTTTGTTTGGATATGCAAGATCAATTGGAATATTTGAAGAATATTCATAAAGTTGAAATGCATTATAATATTTTAATAATGGTACTGAATACCCATGTTTTTGAAATCCACTAGTAAAAGTGATGGACTAGTGTAGTGCGTGATAGGAATCTTTTAACATTGTTGTTTGGAATTTACAAAAGTTTTAGATAAAACTAGTTAGAAGCATGTAGTTTCATGGGAGGATTTCTTAGTCGTGACATGTTGTATCTATTAAATCAATTGATCGTTGGCTAGCTATATTTGATGAGATACTAAGTCACATGTAATGGTAAGTCTAGATGTAGACATAATACCGTTAAGCAGTCGATCTCAATGGTGTAAATTCGTGGTACCTTTAAGAGATTTACCGAAAGATCAAGAATACTGCATATCGCGAGGAATGAGATTAAAGCATACTACGTAAGAGTCTTTGTAATGGTAACCCTACCTTGTTGACTGGAGATCCCAAAATCTTGGTTCAAAGGGACAACTAAATTATGAAGATTCCATGAAGCACTTAGGAAATTATTCATACTCATTCCTATGATAATTACAATGCTTTCTGCAAAGTGTGAGGTTAAGCTATGCTTTTAATGATTCCTATATCTTGAATAAGTCAAGTAGAGTAAGATAAGATACTCTTAATAGGAGATCACCTATGTAAGTGTGAAGTGGGGCCGCTTCAATGAGAATTGTTCGAGGCTAAAATTTTCTAAACACTTATGAAAACAAGAGTGGTCCAGTGCCAAAATGGACACAATCATGAGAACCATGAACGGTTTAGGAATGACATTGTGTGAGTATTGTTGTCATGGCTTACACCAACGGCTGAATGGTTCAAGACATCACGTTCACCAATTAGCCAGTAAGTCCAATAGTATTTCACTAAGGGAGGTTCAAAACCAAAAGCTACATTCTCTGATGCAGTATTTTCCGTTCTCTCTCTACTAGTGTCTGCATAGTCATTTGCATTAATTTTCATTCATGTGGGGGATTGTCGGAAAATTTGAAATTGGTTGTGACCAATTTAAGTGATTGTTTAAGTGGAATTTTTTGTTTGGTGAATCAGAAATTAAACCAAACTTAAAATGCTTAAATGCTTAAAATTGTTGGAAATTGTATAGAATATTGTGGAATATTCTAGAGAATGAGTAGATGAAAAGAAGAGTCTTTTCATATGGAAGATCATAACTTTTGGAGATCATGACTTTTGGTGTGAGTAACTTCCAATAATTATGATTCTTAATTTCAAGAGATGTGTCTCTTGCTGTGGTTTCTAACTACTATATATATATATATAGATCCCTATGTGTTTGGGTTTTATGAAAAACAACAAGAAAGAGGAACAATTCAATTGATAGTTTCATATCATTCCATTTTATATTTTACTTTAGTTCTGCATAAACCACTTTGTAGAAGTGATTATTTTTTGCATCAAAAATCATGGTTATGGTAGATAGGGAACTCCGTTCGAGTTCGTTGGTCTAAGTCGTTTGGAGTGCTCCTATGACTAGACGTGGTAGTTGTATCTTGGGAGATGATTGTCGAGAAACCGTTAGCACCAATGCGGGGCAAATTCATTTTAAGGACAAAATGTCAAATACTTGCCTCGACCGATCGCATCACTTGCATCTCATCTTTCTTTTCCGATTTCATTCTAATTTAGCATTTTGATTTCGGAAAGTAACTAATATTCTTTTGATTTCATGCAAGGTTTGAATTAAAGATTGACACGTATTCAAGATTGGAAAGTGATGAATCCATATTCATATATTGGAAGTCGGTAATCACTATTTTGTCTTCTCAAATCAGATTTCGGTAAATCGAATGATATTTCGATTTCACAGTATGTTTTTAATTAATATAATATGCGTATTATCGGTGTAATATCTCCTACAAGATAAACATATCCTTCTTTCTTTTTTTTTTTGAATAAATAAACATATCCTTCTTTCGTGTTATTGGGTGGGGGTTTAGCTGCCATCATTGAATGATTGGTGAAACGACATTATGATATTCTTGGGAACAATTACTTTGGTCGTTAAAAGGATTTTAACATATAGATTTATTATGTTAACATATTATTCATACACTATATATATATATACACACACATATAATTCATTTATTTTTATAAGATAAAACTTATTATACCTAACATTATTGGATGGTGATCTTTTTTTTTTTTTTTTTGGTATTTTTATAGAAGGAAGCACTCATGCTAATTTTCATGGTTTATTACTGACCAAAACTTGATTTGTGATAAATTACAGTTGTCTATAGTTGAGGCCAAATTTCAATATTCATCGACCATTCTCAATTGCGATGGAAAGTTTGCATCGTGCCGTTGACCCCTCACAATCCATTCTTATATCTTATGTTGACCCCAAAAAACGAGCTCAACAGATACCGGGCCCACTCTCGCCGTGTCAAGTACGATTCCGGCACGTTTCTACCGGAATGCGATCGGTAGCTCAACTGTTCATGAACGTGGGAGGTACTTCTGGCCAGAGACAGTGATGTTTTGGGTTCCGGCAATAATATATGAGGGAAATCACACTATCAATAATTTCCGGATTTTCTTCACGTTTAATGTCCAAATTCCTCTCCTACCAGGGAATATGTGGAAGGATAGATAAGATGTAAGTTCAAGTGTTTAGCAGGATTTTTCTGATAACATTCATACTTTTTTCCTTTTTTCTTCTCAACCGTCCCCCTTTCTCGTCATAGAAATGCATTATTTATACAATTCTGGCAAATGTGGCGATCGTTAGATCAGATCCACGTGGAGACATCTCCCAAGCTGAAGCTTCACGTCGCCGTCTGATCATCGCATTTAATGTTTGACTGAAGGTCAGCCACTCTAGTGACTGGCGGACATTAAATATGACTGTCCACTTTATTGTAGGCGTCCTATCAATCAATCAAAAAGATCTTCGAATCTTCTCAGAGCAACGTCGAGTTCATGACCCTCAAAGGACATCGGGAAGACCTCGGATCACGTATGTTGTCGTTCTTGAGGAAGCGCCTCATGCCGAGGCTATATAGAAAATGTTTATTTATTTATTGATGAAGGGCCTCGGCCCGTTTCCTTCACGGGGCTCCCGACCCACTTGCTGTCCTCTCTGCTCTTTCTGACTGCCCTACACGTGGCTTGCCACGTGGCGGCCTCTGCCATCCTCGAAACGAGGGGGGGTAACAATAGTCCCCCAAGTCTAGGCATGATTATTTATGTAATGCATGGACTTGAGAGTAAAACTGAGATAGAGTTCCAGATAATAAGATATCCTCTTAGAGCTACTATGCTCTCCTAGAGCTTCGAGAAACAAGATGCTCTCTTAGAGCTAACTGACTTCGAGGCTCTTGGCCTTTGTAAAAATTGCATAAGTCGAGGCTCTTGGCCAAACAACTTTGAGGCTCTTAGCCTCTGTAAGTAAGCAGCAATGGCTATGCTCCGAACGTATATACATCAATAATGTAGAGGCACGACGAGCTCTCTGAATATAACTGAAATGGTGATGCAACATCTCATATGGCGAGGCATCTCGCGGGGTGATGGACGAACATCGAGCTAGCGGCTCATTTTGAACTTTCAGAGCTTTATAAACAACTTCGGAATGATGAGGACTTACAACGAAGCTCTGTAACAATATGAGACGAGGAATACCATCTCGCGAGACTATGGATAAACTTCTGACGAGGCGGTTTGCCTCTCCCTCTTTCAAGGAATGAGGACTTAAAAATGATGTTCCTTTTCTTATTTACAAGAAGAGTTCCTTTTTGTTGGCATGGTACGTTCTCAAAATGTTTATTTATTGATGAGGGGCCTCGGTCGTTCCTTCACGGGGTCCCGACCTGCTTGGTTGTCATTTCTGCTCCTTTCTGGCTGCCCTACACGTGGCTTGCCACATGTCCATCCCTCTGCAACCCTCGAAACGTCTCGAGCTTCAGGCAAGAAGTGGTTCAACTAGAGCTTTGGAAGCAAGACTCCATTAGTTTCAGAAAATGCGATGCTCATAGAGCCTCGGAATTCAGTTGATAAGAGGCCCTTTTCCTTTAAGGTGCGTCCACAGATTTGGAGAGGCGTTTTAATCATGGAGCCTCAATGATTTGATGTCGTGATACCTTCCCAAGAAGACAGCTTGGCTATTTCAACTTCCAATACACGCACGAGCCGCCGCATTGAATAAGTAATAACTGTCATTTCCCACGTCCTTTCCACAAGATTTCAGATGCGTGAGGGCGCGTGTGAGGCACGTTCAAATCTGGCCCCTTGAAGACAAAGCGTCAGATGTCGTGGATGGCCTAAATTATAAATCTGATGATCAACGGTTGGATGGCCCGGATCGAGATCCAATGGCTAGGGTTGCACGAACCTTGCCTATAAAAGGGGCCATAACCTTTGAGAAAATTTTCTTCTACTCTTGGCACAAATTCTCGCACTCTTTCCTCTCAAGTTTCTTAATCTTCCTGCGCTCTCTGTTTCTCTTTTTTCTCATCTGCATTTCTGTGATTTCCTTGACTCGTAAGTAACTTATTTTTCACGAATTTTCTTTGGCATTTTCCCATTACTCATGGCTCCTTCTGGGGATGACATAGACGTAACCAAAGTAGGCAGCGAGTTAGGATTCCAAATAACCAGTACATCCGACCTTAGGAGATCCATGGAGGCAGGACGAGGCGCCTCCATATCCGGGAGCGTCACCCATTGTGATGATGGCATGGGCTGGGGGGCAGCCAAAATTCCTTCATGTGTTAGCCCGATCCAACTGGCCAACATCAGAGAGAAATATAGGATCCCCTTCGACATCGAACTCCTTTCCCCCACTTATGACGAGCGAGCCTGCTTCCCTAGGCAGGGGTGCGTCGCTATCAGCGAGTACCTCCTGAAGGCAGGGCTTCGTCTTCCCCTTCACCCTTTTTTTCGAGCCGTCCTTAGGTTATATGGGTTAGCCCCCACACAATTGGCCCCTAACGGTTGGGCCCAACTGGTGGGTTCATACTTTTTGTGGAAGCAAGTATCCTTAGGCGAGGACATGCCCCTCCACGTTTTCCAAACAGTTTACCAGCCGAGGTCCTTAGGAAAGGGGGGCTCCAAAGGGTGGTATTCCTTGTGCCCATGGGGGGGGCACTCACCTTTCTTACTGGGTCTTCCCTCCTCAATTAAGGGGTGGAAGGAGACCTGGTTCTGGGTTCGGGGAAGGTGGCAGGAGTGTGAGGGCGACACTGTCCCCTACATTAAGGTTCCAACCTCTTACTCCGAACCCAGTGAGTTCTTCGCCATTCTTTTCAATGCCACTTCTTCATTTCGAACTTGCCTCTGATCCGTAATCACTTTTGCAGGGTCGGTGGAGCGTTTCAATTTTGACAAGAGCGACTGGGATATCTTGTCAGAGATTTATCGTCGACCATTCTCAGAGCGTGATTTCAGCTGTTTGGTTGTTCCCCGACGCTTCTACGAGGACTTCTGCTTGATGGCTCGACGTGGTAAGGTCCCTTGATCAAACTGATTTTTACTTGTTGCCCTTCTCCCTGACCCTTACGCTTTGTTGGATCGTAGGTGATTTTGAGAAAAGGAAAACCCCTACCCCGGATATGGCCACAATCTTGGCCGCCACCTCCACCGCTGGTCGCAAAGGCATGAAGCCTTCATCTGCTGGAGGAAAGCAGATGAGAGATAAGATCGAGAGGGTCAGCAAGGAGGCTGCCCCTCAAGAAGAAGAACGTCCTTCCCTGGGAGATAGAGGGAAGAAAGTGGTGGTCGAGGAGCCTAAGAAAAAGTTCAGGGTATCCACCACCGGGGTGGGTAGTTCCAACGACGTCCCCCCTCCGCGCTCCGAAGTTCCTGCGGGGCAGAAACTGTTGGCCGCGTCCATAGCTGCGGCTACGGGGGGCCAGAAGCGGGCCACCTCTTCCGAGCCCACAAATCAGGGGCCTGCCAAGAAGCCCAACACTTCCAGCGATTCGCCGGATCGCACTCAAGGCAAGCCTCCTTTGGCCAAGAGGACTGACGAATTGGAGCCCGAGGCTATATCCCTCCTGCCTCCAGAGATTCAGATGGCCACGACGACGTTCCACCAGTTCTGGACTCCGAAATGGCAGAACTTTGTTGAGACAAGTGATGCCGTGGACGTCGTTGCTACAATGGTGGCCCAGGCGTCGAGGTCCTTTGGCATGGCCATAGAAGTGGAGGCTCTCTTCAAAACCCTCCAAAAGAAGAATCGAGACTTCGTCGGCAAGGCTTCCCAGGCCGAGGAAGCTCTAAATAAAGTTAAAGCCGAGGCCGACGCGATAAAAAGGAAAGAAGCTGAGGAATCAACGAAACTTGCTTCTGCGTTGGCAGAAATTGAATCTTTGAAGAAAGAGGTCCACTTATCTCAAAGTGAAGTGGCCTCTTTGACGAAGCGGGTGGAGACTTCCGATGCTCATCAAAGAATAACGGCTGAGTCCCTTGAGAAGGCTAATAAAGAAAAGGAGGGGCTGACGGGAGAGGTGAAAGAACTGACCTCCCAATTTTCCAAATTGAGGGAGGAGATAGAGGGGGTTCGGAGCGAGGCCGAACGATCCAAGGTCGAGGCGGAGGACCACTTCCTGGTAAACTTCCATCTCACCGAAAAATATCAACAGTTTGCCCTTTATTGGAGGCGATATGCATATACTGAGGTGGTGGAGTGGATCGAAGTGCATTCTACGCAGGACACCTCGGAACTCAGGGCTGAGTTCCTTGATGAAGAGCCGGAAGGATCTGAGCCTCCAACTCCTTCAGAGGAGCCCCAAGTCATTGAACTTGACGAGGACGCTGCCCCTGAAGTGGCTCCCGACGCCATAGTTCCTTTTGTCGATCCCAATCCCCCTCCCCAGTGAACACAAGTGTAATGGCCTCGGCCTCATCTTATGTACCTCTTGTAATGAAAATTCTTGTAATGAAGTTTTTGCATTTCTTCTTTCTTCTTGCTTTTGTGGTCTTCCAAGTGATATTTTAAGCGATTCTAGGCTTTTAATCTTTGAAATAGTTGTTCAAACAACACGAGGCTGTTAATTATCAGAATAAGATTTTAAACGACTCGAGGCCCTTGGTCTTTCAGATAATGTTTATGATGTCTGAGGCTCTTTGCCTTTTAAGAACAACAATTTAACAACTTGTGGCGTTTGGCCTTTAAAACGATATTTAGACGAACGGGGGCTTTTTGCCTCAGAAATGATTTTTACAAGGTCCGAGGCTCTTTGCCTTCTAAGAACAATATTTTTATAAGTTGAGGCTTCTAGCTTTGAGAATATCATTTATAACGTTCCGAGGCTTTTAGCCTTTTGCATCATGTTGAAAATATCCTAAGGCTCTTAGCCCCTGAAACAATCTTTAAACAACTTCGACTTGATATTTAATTAACATTAGGCAAACAGCCACTGATTTATATAAAACAAACGATCCAGTTGAGGCTCTTAGCCTTTCATTCAAATACAACAATCAATCCACACAAAATAGACGATCCATACAAAATAAACGATCCTACTGATAGTACTTCTGTAAGTGTTCCACATTCCAAGGATGAGGCTGTACCCTTCCATCCATGTTTTTGATTTTGTATGTCCCTGGCCGAATTTCTTCGCATACGCGGTAAGGACCCTCCCAATTTGGACCCAGGGTTCCCGACCCATGCTCTTTAGAGGGTGGGAATACTCTGCGAAGGACCAAGTCGTCCAACCGGAATGCTTTCTTTTTTACTTTCGAGTTATAATATCTGGTCATCTTACGTTGGTACATGACCATCTTTTCCTGGGACTCGTCCCTCCTTTCTTCAAGGAGGTCCAATCCGAAGCATCTTGCCTCATCATTGACTGTTTCATTGTAATGCATTCGCCTGGGTGACGGGAGTCCCACTTCGACTGGACTCATAGCCTCAGCCCCGTAAGTCATTGAGAAAGGGGTTTCTCCCGTCGCAGTTCGACTTGTAGTCCTGATTGCCCAAAGTACTTGGGGTAATTCCTCCACCCATGCTCCCTTCGAAGCATCAAGTTTCCTTTTCAGGGTGTACTTGATTGTTTTGTTCACAGCCTCGACCTGCCCATTAGCTTGGGGGTGATGTGGGGATGAGAAGTGTTTCTTGATTCCCAGCTCTTCGCACATTTCTCTGACCTTCTTGTTGTCGAACTGCTTACCATTGTCCGTGACGATTGAATGGGGAATCCCGAACCTGCAGATGATGTTTTTCCAGAGAAATTTGGAAGTATTCGCCTCAGTTATTTTTGCAAGAGGTTCGGCTTCTACCCACTTCGTGAAGTAGTCGATTGCAACAATTGCGAAGCTAGAATTCCCTTTCCCCCTGGGTAGGGGTCCGATCAGGTCGACTCCCCACTTAGCGAACGGCCAAGGGCTGGATACTACATTTAGTTCTTGCGAAGGTTGCCTTTGGACCGTGGCAAAACGCTGACATTTGTCACACTTTTTGACGAACTGCTGTGTATCCCTTTTCAAGGTGGGCCAGTAATATCCTTGCATTAGCGTTTTTTGCGCCAAGGACCAGCCTCCGGCGTGGTTGCCACAAACACCTTCGTGGATCTCTCTAAGCACGTAGTCTGCTTGTTCCCCTCCGATGCACCTTAGCAGGGGCATTGAAAAGCCGCGTTTATACAAGACATCGTCTTGTAAGACGAAGTGGGCAGCTCTTCTTCGAAGTTTCTGAGCTTCTTCTTTTCCCAAGGCTACGGTGGTCTGGTCTTTTAGGTATGACAGGATGGGCGTCATCCAGGGAGGGGTACCTTCTGTCCACATGACTGTTTCGCCGATCTCTATAGAAGGTCTCAGGAGGTGTTCAATTGGGACTACGTTGAGCAGTTCGGAATCTTTGCTACTTGCTAGCTTTGCCAGTGCATCAGCATGGGAGTTGTAAGACCTTGGTATCTGCATTAGTTCAAACCTTTCAAAAGAAGGGACGTAACTCATCACCGCTTTAAGTAGGTCGCCATGGATTTGTCTTTGGCGTAGAAATTTCCATGCACCTGATCGACAACAAGTGGGAGTCGCTGTTGACTATCAGCCTCTTTACTTGCATTTCTTTTGCCAAACGCAGGCCTGCTAGCAGGGCCTCATATTCAGCTGCGTTATTAGTTGCCTTGAAGCCGAATCTTACTGCACAATTGAGCTTATGTCCTTCTGGACTGGTCAATACAACCCCTGCTCCTGAGCCAGTCTCGCCAGCCGACCCATCAACCGAGAGTCTCCAGATCTGAGGCTCTAAAGGCTCCATTTCTACTTCAAAACTGGGAACGGGTGTGAACTCAGCCACGAAGTCCGCTAATGCCTGTCCCTTTATGGCCAGCTTAGGTTTGTAATGAATGTCGAACTCACTGAGTTCTACTGCCCATTTGAGCAGTCTTCCGGAAGCGTCTGGCTTCTGAAGTACTTGTTTAAGGGGATAATTGGTCAATACATGGATGCTGTGTGCCTGGAAGTAGGGCCTCAGCTTCCTAGATGCCGTTATCAGGGAGAGAGCTAGTTTTTCCATGTCAGGGTACCGAGTTTCCGCCGCTAGGAGCGCTTTGCTTACATAGTAGACTGGTAATTGATGCTCACCTTCTTCTCTTATCAGAACCGAACTCAAGGATTCAGGGGTTACTGACAGGTATAAGTATAATACTTCATGGTCTTTTGGTTTAGAGAGGAGATGCGGCTGTCCCAGGTGGTTCTTCAACTCTTGTAAGGCCGCTTCGCATTCATCGGTCCATTGGAATCTATTTCCCCCTTTGAGAATTTTGAAGAACGGCTGACACTTGTCCGTTGCTTTCGATATGAAGCGACTTAAGGCTGCAACCCGTCCAGTGAGGCTTTGTACCTCTTTCGATTTTCTAGGCGATCTCATTTCAACCAAAGCTTTGACCTTTTCAGGGTTAGCTTCGATCCCCCTCTGATTGACAATGTAGCCTAAGAATTTTCCTGATGATACTCCAAACGCGCATTTCAGGGGATTGAGCTTCATCTGGTGTTTTCGTAAAATTTGAAACATTTCACGCAGGTGGGTAACGTGATCGTTCGTCCTTAAGCTTTTTACCAGCATGTCATCCACATAGACCTCCATGGTTCGGCCGATGAGATTAACAAACATCTTGTTTACCAACCTCTGGTAGGTCGCCCCGGCATTTTTCAAACCGAAGGGCATAGCCTTGTAACAATATAGCCCTTTGTCTGTGACAAAGGAAGTGTGTTCCTCGTCAGGTGGGAACATGGGGATTTGGTTATAACCTGAGTAGGCGTCCATGAAGCTAAGTATTTCATGCCCTGCAGTCGCATCCACGAGCTGATCTATCCTGGGAAGTGGGAAGCTGTCCTTCGGGCATGCCTGATTTAGATTCGAGAAGTCTATGCAAACCCTCCACTTCCCATTGTGTTTTTTGACCAGCACCGGATTGGAAACCCACTTCGGATACATTGATTCTCTAACGAAACCGTTGTCGATTAATTTCTTAACTTCTTCCCTGAGGGCCTCGTATCTTTCTGGATTGAGGGCTCTTCGTTTCTGCCGATGTGGCGTGGCCTTGGGATCGATGTTTAGGTGGTGGCAACTGTGTTTAGGATCAAGGCCCACCATGTCGCCGTGTTTCCAGGCGAAAACATCAAGGTTCCTTACTAAGAAATCTTTTAGCTCTTCCTTCACCTTAGGTGGCAACTTGCTTCCCACTTGTAGACATTTGGATGGATCCATTGGATCAATGGGGAAGGTCTCCAGTTCTTCCATTGGGGCTGTCTGGGTCTCGCAATCAATAATGCGGGGATCTAATTCTTCCAAATGAGTCGTTTTTTTTACAATTATCCCTTTTTCAGGGACTTCGGTCATGAGGACGTCTCTTGGCATCGGCATAGCCTCTTGTTCAGGGAGCTCTTCCATGTCGACGTCGTTGAGGATGACGTTAGTGGTTCTTGGTTCAGCCTTTCTCAAGGAGTTGGAGTAGCATTCCCTAGAACCTCGTTGGTCTCCTCGGACCGTAGCCACTCCGCCATCCGTCGGGAATTTCATGCATAGGTGGTGAATTGAAGTTACAGCGCATAATTCCTTTAGCGCGGGTCTTCCCAATACCCCATGGTAGGCGGACCTGCTATCAACTACAAGGAATTCCAAGAAGTTTCTGGTGACCAGTGGTTCGGCTCCAATTTCCATTGCCAAGGTGATTTTTCCCCTTGGAACAATGCTATCTCCCGTGAATCCGAACAAAGGGGAGTTAATTGGGGACAACTCGTGATCGACCTCCATTTTGTCGAACGTGGCACCAAAGATGATATTGACCGAGCTTCCATTGTCTACCAACATCCTTTTCAAGCCATTGCGAGCCACAACAGCTCTAATCACCAAAGCATCGCAGTGGGGATAATGTACCCCCAGTGTATCTTCTTGCGTGAAAGTGATCGGAGACAAGGACCCACTCATAGATTGATTCACTATGTAACTTGTCATGGCTGGATCAGTTGCTTCCCTGGCATAGTTCTTTTGGGAATTCCTCGAATCTCCTCCCATGTGAGGACCACCGATGATGGTGTCAATCTCCCGAATAGGTTCGTTGCTCGGTTGAGGTCCTCTCCCTTGCCTTTGACTTTCCCTAGGTCCTTCGACGTTGTCTTCCCTTCGTTGGAGGTGGTCATTGTGGTTAATCCGACGTCGTTCGTGGTTTCCAGGGGGTCGGTTAAGTTTGTAAGGAGCGTTCCTGGAGGGATGCTTTCCCCTTGTTTGGTTTTGACTTCGCGTGTGTCTCGCGACGTCCCAGCAGTTCTCCGTGCGATGACCATGGGATTGGTGGTAGGAGCAGTAGTTGGGGGCTTCATCCCTATCTCTAGGTTCAGCTCCTCGTCCCTTCCCTTGACCCTTTTGTGACGGTCGTTGGTAAGGTTGACGCTGATGCATTTCAAGACCGGGATTCACCTCCTCATAGGCTAAAGTGGGTACGGCATTGAGAGGGGCTGCAGCGAGCTCTTGTCCATGATTCAATGGGGCCTGATGGTCCATTAAGTGAGAAGTTGGGCCTTTTCCTCTTTGCATTTGTGGAGGCGGGAGGCCTCGACTTGCCCGGTTCCTGTGATCCTTTAATTCTTCATTCAGAATTTCTCGCCTTATCATTTCTAGAAGGGCGTCGTAAGTGGTTGGATCCTTGTTACGTACGTCCCTCCGTAAGAGGGAGTTCATGTCTAATCCTCCTCTCAGGGCAGTTAACGCTTCCCTGTCCGTGACTTGTACACAATAAGTCATTTCGTCCGTGAAACGGGACAAGAAGGTTTTTAATGCCTCACCCCTTTGTTGTCTCATGTCCTGCAACCGCTGGATTGATCTATCTCCCTCCTTGCTTGTCGCGAAGCGTTTTAGAAATGTCTTCTTCATGTCAGGCCAACTTCGGATGCTTCCTTCAGGTAGCCTGGTGTACCAGACTTCGGCACCTCCACTTAACGTCAGGTGAAAAGCCCTGCACTTCGTTGCCGGAGTGGCTCCTTTCAGATTCATATGTGTCTTGTAATTATTTATATGTTTAGCAGGGTCACCTCTCCCATCATACTTCGGGATCTTAGGGAGAGTGAAGTGGTTCAGCATGGGGGCATTTCTTATTGCTTCTGAGAAGGGGGACTGCTCATCGTCGTCGTCTAGATCGCAGGATCTTTGGGGCTCAGAGTCTTCGTCTTCAACCCTGAAAGGTTCGGGACGAGGCGGTTGGATTGCTGCCTCTTTCCTAGCCTGGCTCCTCCTTTCCCGCCTATTTCTAGGGGGCGGGGCCAGTGACTCGTTGCTGCATGCTGGCCGACCCTCATGAAAAAGAGGGTCCGGCCGCCACCCCCCATCTGGATGAGAATAGGTTGGCCTATTTCTAGGCGCGGGAGGGGAGAGGTCTTGCCTATTTCTAGGCGCCTCCGAACCTATTCTGTCAAAAACGCTTCCGGCCCTTCGATGTCGTCCTTTTGGCTCGTGACTATGGAGATGGTCAAACGGTGCTTCGTATGGCCTTTCTGGGGCGTAATCGACGGATGTCTCCATTTCTGTCTCCCTTTCTTGAGGGGCTTGCATTCCAGCATACGGGGTCTTGGCCGCTTGGCTTTGAACTTCTTCCTCTTGATAATACCCTTGTGCCTCAGGAAGGATGTCATCTGGGGCCGTATATGGGGGGGCATGATATCCCTGCCATTGCATGTTCGCCAGCATTTCTTGCATGGCCAGATTCTGCTGAGTTATGTTCCTCATGTTGGCGGCCATGGTAGCCATTTCCCTTGTGAGTCTGGCCGCCATCCTGCCTCCGCCTCTAGATCCTCCGCGCCTTCGTATCGGAGGTCGTGGGTGTGGAGCTGGAGAAGTGTGCGAGGGTTCCCCTCTTTCAGGGTGCTCCCTTGTCCTTCTTGGGGCTTGTTCGTCAGTCGAACTCATGATCTATGAAGCTTCCCTCGTATTCACAGGTTCTGATCCTTCCTCTTCCCGAATCTTGCTCCAAAGTAGAGCTTCAAAGTTGTAACT
The DNA here is from genome assembly GCA_035079005.1 of Fraxinus americana. Taxonomy (NCBI): domain Eukaryota; kingdom Viridiplantae; phylum Streptophyta; class Magnoliopsida; order Lamiales; family Oleaceae; genus Fraxinus; species Fraxinus americana. Next base: position 876,402 of record CM068707.1, on the reverse strand, counting down.
TAGCTTTTTCTTCGTGTGCTTTCGCGGTTAACCGTATCGTTTCCCACAGACGGCGCCAATCTGTTGACCCCAAAAAACGAGCTCAACAGATACCGGGCCCACTCTCGCCGTGTCAAGTACGATTCCGGCACGTTTCTACCGGAATGCGATCGGTAGCTCAACTGTTCATGAACGTGGGAGGTACTTTCTGGCCAGAGACAGTGATGTTTTGGGTTCCGGCAATAATATATGAGGGAAATCACACTATCAATAATTTCCGGATTTTCTTCACGTTTAATGTCCAAATTCCTCTCCTACCAGGGAATATGTGGAAGGATAGATAAGATGTAAGTTCAAGTGTTTAGCAGGATTTTTCTGATAACATTCATACTTTTCTCCTTTTTTCTTCTCAGCCGTCCCCCTTTCTCGTCATAGAAATGCATTATTTATACAATTCTGGCAAATGTGGCGATCGTTAGATCAGATCCACGTGGAGACATCTCCCAAGCTGAAGCTTCACGTCGCCGTCTGATCATCGCATTTAATGTTTGATCAAGGTCGCCCACTCTAGTGATCGCGGACATTAAATATGACTGTCCACTTTATTGTAGGCGTCCTATCAATCAATCAAAAAGATCTTCGAATCTTCTCAGAGCAACGTCGAGTTCATGACCCTCAAAGGACATCGGGAAGACCTCGGATCACGCATGTTGTCGTTCTTGAGGAAGCGCCTCATGCCGAGGCTATATAGAAAATGTTTATTTATTTATTGATGAAGGGCCTCGGCCCGTTTCCTTCACGGGGCTCCCGACCCACTTGCTGTCCTCTCTGCTCTTTCTGACTGCCCTACACGTGGCTTGCCACGTGGCCGGCCTTCTGCCATCCTCGAAACGAGGGGGGGTAACATCTTATACTCTTTCCGTCTCATTTTCTATACCTCATTTATGTCATCCGGACTTTGTTCGTCCCAACCCTTAATTTTATGTCACTGCAACGCCACGATAAGATGAATCCACCATGCAAGCTCCATTCACCAAAGTTTCATCACTTGTTCCTAGGTACACATGGCTAGGGGATATAGTTTCATTTGGTTTTAGTTCCAAGGGAATCGGGCTAAATCATGAACTAATGGTTTTTTGATAATGGGATCGGTGATTTTTTTAAGATGTGGAACAAAATCGGAACTGAACCTTTTGGTGGTGTTTGGTTTGGTTTGGTTCGGTTTTGATCTCCATTCGATAGTTGTGGTCTTCACGTGAGAGTCAGTGTCTAAAATTGAAAATGAGAAAAAAAAGGGTCTCTACCGACCTAGCAGTGGCAAACGAGCCGAGCCGGCTTTGCCCACGAGCTCGAGCTCGTGGCTCGTTCTTGTGCTCAGCTCGGCACAGCTCGTTTTTTTTTGAATTTTTTTTTTGAACTATCATTCTTAAAAAAAAAATTAAAAAAAAAAAAAACGAGCCGCTGGGCTCGCCTACCGAGCGGGCCTGCTTGGCTCGTGCTCGGGCTCGTTTTTTGACGAGCCCGAGCGACTCGTGGGCCGCTACAATACGAGTCGAGCGGTCGAGCCGCTCGGCTCAATTGCCACAACTATACGGACCACAATGATGTGCTTGAGATGATATAGGGGGAAAAAAAAAAAAAAAAAAAAAAGGGAAATCGGCAAAGCCAACTGCCGTCATGGGTCTTGGCTCCGTGCCTCCGCCATTGAGCATCAGACACGTTTGCGTTAAACCTGTCATACCGTGCGTTTTCTTTAATGTCATTTTGTACTGAGTACTCAAACTAGGGAAATTCCTCGAGTAGTGTGCATGTATATAATCCTACTCGATCAACAAAATTATCAGTAAGGGCAGATTGTTAAAGACATGAGCCAGAATTCTTGTGCTCAATACTTGCATTGCAGTAAGAGCCTAGATGGTGGACGAGACGAGACGAGAAGAGTCAAAGCAGAGAGATGAGAACAAGGGCTGTACCTGTTAGTGCAGGGAATATCAGGGCATTGATAACCTAGAAATTGAAGAGACAACACATCCATAATGATTTTGGCCAAGGATTAGGGTGATGAATCGTTCGAGGGCATCCAAACCTTGCAGATTCCAAACTAGCCACAAACTAGGTATGAAGCTTTTCTTCTGCTTAGTTCAAAGGGCCGGTGTTTCCAAGTGAATAAGGGGTTGATTTCCTTTGCGTACAGTATCATAAAACTGCAACGCCGAACCAACCTATATTCGAAACTAAGACAACTACGACCATGTGTGCTTATAAACAGTGAATACTTGATCAAGAAAGGATACATAAATCAACCATTGAGCCCACTTTGGATTTTTACTTCTCGTCTGTATTCATCATCATCAATCTCTTTGAACAAGATCACAGAATTCACTGCTCGGTTTGCTTAGATAGCTGTCCTGAGTGAAATCTAATCTGGTTCCCAAGTTTTTACTCTACTAATATACTTCAAATATTAAATGCATTAATCCTACTAGGATAATCCTTAAATGCTTCCTACAGCAAGCTAGAATCTTTTTGCTCAACGTGTGTTAATTGCTGTATCTACGTGAAATGCAACAAGACTACAATCCTTTCATTTTAAGAATCATGTAAGTTAGCTCTTTATTACAGTTTGTTGCTTCAGGTAAGAACAGTTCAGTGGTACTAAAATCTTTTCATAAGGGCCAAATTATGAAGTATAAAGAACAAGATGAAAATTGAGATATGGTCCATTATATTTATCGTTTTAGTTTAATACTGTGGATCAAAATAAGGAAATCACAATAACTAAGGACGACAAATAGCCATGATCATGCATTAAATATGGCAGGCAATCATATTTTGCACTAATGGTGTGGTTTAACTAAGGCAGCAGTCGATTGTATGTTAAGAAAGGAAGGCTACTGGTCCTTCAGGGAAAGAGCTACATTAAGTGGGGAATAGTAGGCATGTAGCCTTGCCCTAGGAGCAAGAAGATGTCCAGAGTACACATCTTAGACCTTAATGGATGAGAGACTCTTTCTTATTTATTGAATCCCCTGCTCATACTTCCCAATTCTATGGGTAATTTCATGGATTGGCTGCAGCAGCAGACAGCATAATGTGCTGTTTTACCCTATGAGGAATAATTGATAAGAGTTGGGAACTGTCTCTGTCTAGAACCCTTGGCTAGATTTCCTCTCATAGTTTTATGATTGAATCACAACCAGAAAGGAAGTTTCTTGACGATTTTCTTGTCAGCTTTAGCATACTGGAAACTTGTAGAGCAAAGCAAAAGTTACATTCAGGTGGTGGAAGAGAAAGAGAGCAGCCAAAGCAGAGAGATGAGAACAGGGACTGGACCTATTGTTCTGTATCATAGAGGGCAAGAATCAGGGATCGAGGCATTCTGTCATTCTGTATGTATGGATTTTCTGAACACATAGCAAGCTTCTAGACCACCAAGCAATCGAAGGGATGACACATTTATCAATCTTAAATAAGGAATTGGGGTAATGCATCTTGATCCAGAGGAGCATTTAAACCTTTCAGCTTCAAGACCAACCAATATCAATGGTAAAGTTTTTCTTCTGCAGAGTTCTCAGCCCGTGTGTCTTCGCATACATGAAGTATCACACTGCTGAAATGGCGGAACCAGTCTATATTCGAAACTAAGCCAACTACAATCATAAGCTTATAAACAGTGAATCTTACATCAAGAAAAGAAGCAGACGGACTTGAATAGTTTGTGTAGGCACAATTTTTGGAATTCGTTTCCTCAAGCCCACTTTGGATTTGAACGTTGATCTCATTCTCATCTGCTCAGTATTACAAGATCACAGAAATGACTGCTAGGCGTGCTCAGAGACCTCCTGAATGGAATACAGATCTGGTTCAGGGTTTTTGCTCTAGGTATATTTCAAATATCAAATACATTAATCTTACAAGGAATTTTTTTAAATGCACCACACACGAAGCTAGACTCTTTGTGCCCTCTATGCTTTAGTTGGCATGTGATGTTATTGCATTAGTGAAGCCATGTTGATGGAATATTCCACTTGTTCACCAGTTCACCAGCCTCTTCAGTTCAACAGCTTCTCTCCAGTTCAGCAAAATCAGCAGCTCACAAGTTCCAGCTCTTCTTCCAGCTTCCAAATTCCAGCTTCTTCTAGTTCCTTCTTTAGTTTGTTAAGTTGTTAGTTTGTTAGCTACTTTCTCTATAAATAGAATAGTTTGCATCGTAATTTCTTCAAGTTGATTGAATGAAATATTCATCATCTTCCCTTTCTTATTCCAGCAGGTCTATCCCTTTTTTCTTCCTGCATTATTTCAGATTTCCAATTTCGTTTTTGTCCTTGATTTTATCATGGTATCAGAGCAGGAAAAAAAAGAAAAAAAAATCCCTTTATTTTCAATTCGTTTTTCTACGGTTATCCTTCTGAGAAATGGAAATTCATGAAAACTGAAGAGAAAAAGTTCTAACAGGATAGTGGCTTGGCTTACTAGATGTTCGACGAAATGTCAAAACGGATTTCTTCCTCTTTGAGGATTGAGGGTAGCAGATCCATTACCAGAAAGATCATCTGCTATTCAGTTCTGAATTGATTTCCCAGACGAACCGTCTGCAATTTTGGGGAAGTCTACCAAATGACTGAAAATTCATCTCCGACAATGACTGAAAATTCTCAGTCAGATTCCCGATCAAAGGACAAAGCAGTCCACCCAATTGAACCTTTATGAAGGTTCCAAATGTAGCAGTTATCAAAAGCTGCGAAGAGATGATGAAATAATGATCAAGACGAAATTGAATCTGTTGTACTGCAGAAAACTAAAACTGAGAACTATAGAAACCGGAAATTGAAGATAGAACCTGCTGGAATGGCAGACTTCTCAGATCTTCACAAAACAATTGATTTTATCTTCTGAATCAAGTGATGAAGATTTTGAAGATATTCCTTCTCAAAAGAGAAGGAAGATAAACCGTGAAAAAGCAAACAAAGTGTCTCCTGACAAAACTCCATTAGCTCAAAAATGAAATGGATGACAATGATGAAAACTCGACAGAGAGTGAGCATGGGTCCAAAAGAACTAACAAAAATGTATTTGATAGGGACACAATCAATGCACCTGGTGATCAAACAGGTTCTGTGGGTGCAAATGTTAAAAGATCAGCACCACCGATCAGCACCTTGAACGAGCTGTGAAAGAGAATTGGGCAAAGGAATTAGAGCTCACAATCTAGCAGGTTACCAAATGGTTTGAGAATACCCGTTGGAGTTTTAACCATAGACCACAAATGGAATTGAAGAAAACTGAAACTGATTCGAAATAAGGAACTTTCTTGATTACATCTCTACTCTTCTCTCTACGGTTCAAGATGTTCCATCTTGAGGGGGGAGTGTTGGAATATTCCACTTGTTCTCCAGTTCACCAGCAAACCAGCCTCTCCAGTTCAATAGCTTCTCACCAGTTCAGCAAAATCAGCAGCTCACACGTTCCAGCTCTTCTTCTAGCTTTCAGATTCTAACTTCTTCTAGTTCTTTCTTTAGTTTGTTATGTTGTTAGTTTGTCAGCTACTTTCTCTATAAATAAAATAGTTTGCATTGTAATTTCTTCAAGTTGATTGAATGAAATATTCATCATCTTCCCTGCCTTATTCCAGCAGGTCTATCCCTTTTTTTCTTCCTGCAATATATCAGATTTCCAATTTCCTTTTTATCCTTGATTTTATCACATGTAAATTGAGTTTGTAAACCAACTGATTGTCCACACTGTTAAATACTACTCTTTTGGTAGATATCGTAGCCAAGCTAGTTCTAATCCACATAATCCTGCTTGTTTGACCCCAAAACCCGAATCGTAGGTCATGTAAATGAACAGGAAACAAGGGACAATCAACAATTCAAGCTTGAAAAATGGAAAAAGCAGACGAGAAATTCTAAGCCTCAAACCAGCCTCACTGGCCAGGATTGGTATGTTCTCTGTAATTCATTCAATGTTTTTACAACACAAATCTAGCTTTTCAAAGCTTGAGATGATATACTTCATAAAAAAGGCTAAAAACAAATGCAGAAGTCGAATAAGAACTTTTATTTTCTTTTTATCATTCACTAAAAACATGGAAGTAGAAATCGAATAAGCATGATCCATCCAAGAATTACATGGGTACTTCAATCTACAGCATAACCAAACCAGAAAGTCTAAAAACAAGTGCCCAGATTACCCAATTACAAAATCATAATCATGAAAATTCCCAAATTCTCAACAAGGGATTTGAGAAGTAAACCACTCCATGACGTGAAATGGGGCTTTGATCAGCTCCAGCGCCAGCTCCACCAACACCGTCACGCAAAGGCAACACGGGCATATACAACTCAGCAACAACCTATTCATACAACACAAATTAATCAAAATTAACCAAAATTATACCCACAGAAAGAAAGAGAGGATCCCAGGAAAAAGTACCCGACGATCCAAATAACGATGCCGACGAGGGAAATGATAAGGGAAAGAAACGCAAAGGGAAGGCCTAAAAGGAAGCCTAAAGGCCTGCAATCTCCATCACAACACATGGCTCAAAAGTGGAAACTGGAACTAAATTTCCTCTCTCTAATTCTTGAAACAGGAGCGAGATTGAATCTTTGCCCGTCTTTGGGACCACTTTCTTTCTCTTGGATACTCTATGAAGTTTGTGGGTAGAGTAGTGGTAAAGAAGGGACACGTATGTCCACTTATCGGCTTGTATTTTAAGCAATAATAATGTGACGATCGTGGATAATTGTGCACAATCCCTATCAACAAAAATGATATTCTACTAGAGAGGGACTTTAATTGATTTTTAAATTGTCATGTCCCATGTCCTTTTTTGTCAATTCATAAAGTTGGTATGTCCTATTTCGTTAAGGGTGTGTTTGTCTCCCATTAATGGGAGAAAAATAGAGTAATAAATAATATTTTTTGGAGAATGTATGATTGAAAATTAAAGTAATTTTATTGGTTTGTGTGTAGAATATTTTATTGGGTGAATGTGTGGTAGAGAATCTTACTGCAGCAAACAAATTTTTGAAATAATAATAAACAAACAGGGGCTTAGCTAAAAAAATTAATTAAAATTGAATTCAAAATCAACAATTAATTTTAATCTTACATTTTTATGAAATTACAACTTTTATCAACGTTTTAATTACACATTTTATTACCTGTTATCAAAAGTTAGTAAAATGGCAATTTTTAACAATACCAACTAGAGTTATATTGTGCCCTTGTCCTCCGTGCTTTGACTTTTAAAAATAAATTGATTATTAGAGGTTACATGTCCCCCACTCTTGATTTTTACATTTTTGTTAATTCTTATTACCATTTTGTTGTTAAATTTGAATTGTATATAAATAAATAAATGAAACAAAAAATGAAAATATTTTAGTCATCCCACCACCAAAAGTCTCGATGAGCCAGTCCCGTTCCTATCCACATTAACTTGAGTTCTATTCCATTACAGAGCATTTTCGGGCTCGTCTAGGACAGTCAGCTAAGGATGTTGTGACAAAATGACAAAAATGCCGTTTGACTCCATTCCAATAGCACTTGACATTAGTATGGTATACTCTTCTATGTTGAAATGTATTAGTACAATGTAAGAGAATCTTTGAAAGTTGAGACTTTAGTGGATAACCATGAATTTCACAACTTTTGCTTTCACTTTATAGGTTCTTGGATGCCTTTAGATGTTACATATTTCATTTGTTTTAAGGTCAAAGGATCCTTTTCTCACCTACTTTTTCATTTTCTTTACCTTCTTTAGTGTTCTCCATTTTTCAAGATTACTTCGTGTTAGGGATGGCCACAAAAATCGACAAATTCGATATCCTTGGGGCCCCACCCCATTAAATTTTTTTTTTTTTTTGAATTCAATACTTTAAATGAAAATTTTTACAAATTTTCATTAATTCTAATAGAAAATAACAACTAAAATTATTTCTCTAAATCTAATGAATATGGACAATAAAAATAAATTATCAAAAAGTTAAAATAATAATAATAATAATAATAAACGGGGCAAGGATCCCGCCCCGCCCTAAATGGGTAACGGGACGGGGAATTTCTTAGCGGGGCGGGAGGCGGGGAGTGCCCCCCACCCCGTTGCCATCCCTACTTCGTGTTTCTCAATCTCATTATTCACATGATGAACAAGAGTTTGAATTCAATTGTAGGATGTTTGCAGTTATATTATACCGTTTATTGTTTTCTTCAATCACAAATCAACCTAATTTAGAAGTATATTTGGCAGTTCACATTTATATCAAGTAGTTCTCATATTTCATCTATATATGAAGAGTAATAAGATTTAACCCTTTTCATTGTGATCTCCTTCGGTATAGAAGTCAGCAAGTGAATATAACTCTCCGGTAAAAATAAACTACTATAAATCATGTGTTACTTAAGTTTTTTTGTGTTGTTATTGCTTTTAATAATGCAAGACATTAGCATTTAATCCATAAGTTTTTTGGTAAACATTGACACCATTAAAATCACTTATTTTGGACTTTCAACATCGTTTTACTAGGTTGGTCTTGAAAAAATATTCTCTTTCCATATCGAATGAAAAATGTTTTGTTGCATTCATTGAGAAGTATATCTGTTTGATACATATTCTTTCAAAATACATGTTTTCAAAACGCATTTTCAACCGCACATTTTTCAATAAAATAATATTTTTCATCACATCAATAATTTTTCCTTACTTTTTTACCACATATTTCACATCATATCACTATTTAAAATACATTATTTTCTCAATAATATCCATCAAACACACCTAGATACCTAAATTTGGGGGGTCTAAGGAATGGGGGGCTGCTGCATGCAAATATCATATTTATTTCTAACTAGCCCATCCCATGTGATCACATTAAATGCATTACCATCTATCTTTGGAAATTTGACAAAATCAATTCTTGTTGGAGAAAATATTTCCATAGGACAAGTACCAACTACCATGTCACCAAGCGTGACAATAACACGCCGTATTGTGCCGAGGAAGACAAGATAGCTCTATCTATTCCATCCTATCGTACCCCAACCATTCAACTGCCGTTGAAGATCCAAGATTCACCATTACATAGCACCTTAAGAGTATTCCACGAACCAGTCGAAACGTGCTATTAGAAACTTCGGACAAGTCGAAATAAGAGAGGACTCGCTTCCCCTGATACATCAAAAACAGCTATAAACAGCGTAGTGCTTATGTCCAAAAACAACAGTCTACAATTCAAAATAAGTATGCACAAGAAATGAAGTTTCAATTTTTCTACACATTTTATACACAAGAAAAGAAAGCACAATGGGTTATTACACGATTCATGACCTAAAACAACAATAAAATGACCAGACCCATTATTCGAACTGACTAAACGATGTCAACAATGTACAAAAGCTACGAAACAAACACGACTAGCATTAGCATCTACTGTTATCATCCACATCTGCTATCAACATTTACCAGAATAATTACAATTCCCTAAACTAGGGAAACCCTGCAAGTTAACAGCAATCATGAAGAAACAACGCCTACTCCTCAGCGCAACAGCAAGTTAAGAATCCACCAGGGAATTACAGTTCTGGAACCACATAGAGACCGAAATACTTCACCATCATCATTGAGAAGAACGAGATCTGCATATTAAAAGAGAAAAAAATGTTAATAATGACTCTATTTATGGCTAGCAGCAAGTCTATAATCCCCCCGATCTTTCACGTACTAAAATCCCCACCCGCAAAACAACCAGCATGCACACCTACATACAGGGAAGGAACGAGGAAGAAAATACCAGAGCAAAGATTATAGATTTGCATCGTAGTAAATTGAAAAGGTATAGAAAATGCGCCAGCAAAACCGTAAAAGCTATGTGAAAATCTATAGAGGTATAATAGTAAATTCTCAAGAATCAAATCTATTGGTGATAAAGAGATTACACGAGTATATATCTACCGATCTAAAATAGTTCTCCAAAAAGGATTGTCACTAATTCTAAGACTCTTCCATAATTTCATGTTTGTAGCACCTTGTTCCTACGAGACAGTTTTTGCCCAGTTGACCGGTAAGAAGTCAGATTTTAGTTGAAAAGACAATTATATCCTCATTTAAAGACGTCCTTTTGATCAAACTGGTCATTGTTTGTCGTAGCACCAAACATTTTACTTTGGGCTTCCCAATTTAGTCACATTATAATTCAGCTAACCAAAAGATTGTGATCATGACTTAATCATCCAATCACTTAAATAGTTTATTCAACCTTCAAGGAAACTTGCAGACAAACCTAGAAAATGACATCTGCAAACTATGTTTGTAAGTAACAAGGGTTCCCCCTGAACGAACACCAGTTCTTTACGAAATTATAAGAACTTCACAAGTTAACTGATCAAACAAAAATTTTTTTTTTGATGAAAATATAAGATCCCATAATTACCCAAGAAAGAAAGAAGAAAACAACCAATAGTGTCATCCAACTCCAATCTTCAGCAACATCTAACATGTCTTCTTTTACCTCACTCTATTATTCCCTTCCTAAAAGAATCGTCTATAAGACATTGGAACAAATTCAACAAGAAATGAAATTAATTTTAGGAGTTATGAACGTCCCAAATATTTCATAGTTTGATGGAGATTGTGGGTCCATTTAGCCTCCGTTTGGGAGTCATTCTTTCTTCAAATAATACATTTTTTCTTTCACATCAAGTGAGGTTCATGGTTAGAAAGAAACACAAAAAAGGTGTGATTTGACACAAAGAATGCATTTTTTTGTAGAAAAATGGTCACCAAACGGAGCCTTAATATTAGACTGGGCATGTGTGTTTATGTATGAACAACCTGAAAACCCAAAGGTGCAGTGAGGACAGATTGCCAAAAAACTAGAATAAGCTCAGAAGCTAAACTTGCCTCATCTAAATAAACGACGTGCAAGGGGCAGTCGATGTGTGTGCGCGTGCGCGTTAGCACGGAGTTTCCCCAATAAAGTCCCCTTTCAGAGAGGGAATGTGTGACTTTAGAAAACCCAACCCATGGTTTCTCATAAAATACGAATATGATCCCCTGTTAAACCATAAAGTCAACCTTGTGCACTAGATTCCAGGAAAAGAACAAAAGAATTGTCCACAAAGTTGTCATTTCCAAGAAAACAAAGAAGAAAATGATGGATTGGAAAGGAGACTGCTACTGCTAATATTTGAAAACTTTGAACTTGTACTGTTTTACATATCATCTGGTTTTACCTTTCCTTCGCAAATGCCAGTCATAAACCAGTTTTCAATTCCTAAGAATGTATAAAAGGTAAGAGGGTCCATGGAATTGAAATGCCTTACCACATACCTTTGTCTTTTGAAACTTCTTAAATACATACAGAGAGTAGACAAACAAACATCAGAAGCACAAATTAGACATTTTTAAACAATTAATGTGGTATGTCAACTCAATGAATCCTTAAAAACTAACCTACGTACGCATCATAAAGTGATTATAATGCTTGTGTGTACACCAAATGATTTCATCCCAAAAATCTATAAACCAAATCTGAATACAAGTTTTCATTATATACCATATGGACGAGTTAAATATACCTTCAAACTTTGCCATATTATAAAAGCTTGATTGATCAGCATATAGCCTTGGTGATGTTTAACACATTCATAAAATAAAGGAGTGTGATACAGAACTACCAAGCAAGGGCACTCCTCTAGAGTGGTTTGGAGTCACACACGTACTAAACAGATCTTGGAGATGCTCATACTTGTTTGATATGCTAAATGTAATTTCCTACTTTTTTTTATAGTATTTAAGAATTCCTACAAGCGATAACACACCACAGACTGCCTTCAACGTGTATGCAATACGACATGCGTTGTTTCCTACATTTTATAGTTCTTTAATTTAAAACAGGCAAGAAACATGGCCCAACATGTTAAGGACACAGCAATCCTCATTTTGTAATTTTGGAATATAAATGAAGGAAATTTTTTATTACTATAACATTTGAGTAAAAAGTGAAAACAATGTGGCAAAAAAATTATACAAATTTCATTTGAATTAAGGTTACATCTACAATATGCCCTTCTGATATATAAAAACTTTTAATTTGTTGGCACTACTAGTAATAAAATGCAGAAAGTAAAGTTACCTTAACACAACAAATAGTCACCCTTCAATCTGAGAAGTGACCTGTCATTGCGTCCACGTTTAGTCATATATATGCTTCATAACTGAGACTAGAATTGTGCTTAATTATTCACCACAAATCTTATTTTGCAAAAGAAGGTAGGATGTGCAGGTATTCCACGTTGATATATCAATATCATAACTACTTTACATTAGAATCGAATTTTGCATGGGAAAAAGATTTTGAGTAATTTAAACAGGTGTAAGAAACGTGCATAATGTCCAGGAACAAACCATTCAGAAATTGAACAAACGATTCCTGCTATTTTAGGCAAATATCCTACTAACACTCCATAATTTGCTACTTCAAATATGGTAACAAAGATGCTAATTATTGTTGTATGTATAGATTTCACGTTTTTAAAGATTATTTTAGTATTGAGTGCCTGGATACAAGCTACAAACATTCTTCTCTAGATCATGTTGAGTGGTTAATTATATAGATGCCAAAATTTTGACTTTACTAGACAAATGAACTGTACTGAATGATCAAAAAAAGGGTAATCCTCCAGTAAAAATTAAACAGTCAGGGCAGCTGAAAGGACGTAAAAAGGAAAATTATACCTCAGCAATTCAATTATTTGGGGAACGTCCAGCATCAGATCCAGATCCTGAGGTATTTTCACTATCTGAATCTGTAATCAATATAATAAAACAAGTAATTGAAGCAGATTGACTTCGTAAAAAAAAATGGCACTGAAAACAAGAAAAGAAAAATGATTAGTTATACCACTTGACGAAGATCCCGAATCAGGGCTAGAGCCACTTGCGTTGGCGGTTTGGCCTGCATCATTACCCCCCAGTTTTTCCACTTGTGCAAGAGGCGAGGAACCATTCTTTTCAACTGTTTCAAACAGAAAAAGAAAGAAATAATTATTACTCAAGTTTACAGCTTCTAATAAATACAAAAAGATATCCATGCTCTTGAAACTTCTACCTGTTTGACTTTCATCAAACTCTTTTGGAGTTTCTGTAACCACTGGAGATGGAATCTACAGATAATGGAAGAATAAAGCATTAATCAATAACCCAAATAAACTTGAAGATGGGGTGGATTGTGGAGAACTAACAAGTTAACTTACTGTTTCCTGGGGATTCAGCTGAGCTCCATCTTTTAATTGAGTAGCGATTTCAGCTTTTCTTTTGTTCTTGCTCAAACTCTTCTTATAATTTGCTAAGAACCTATCAAGCTCCCAAAGAGTTTCAGTATCAACAATATCGATATCAACTTCAATCTCATCATCGAATTGTGAAAGAGTTGGATTCCTCTTTTTAATGATCTGAACAACGTTTTCAAGCTTCTCAGAAGGTAAACTCTGCAAATTTATGCTAAGTTTTTGCTTTTCCTCAAATGTCATCTCTCTTTTATTAGGATCCTTTGCCTTTGGCTTCTTTGCTGTAGCAATCCTGCCAGATTGAACAAGATGTCCAGATCTTTGTTGAGGATCAATAGGATGTGTCATCGATTCAGATATATCAAGAACTCTTCTTGTATCAGGCAACAGTCGTGATTGTGGAGGAGCCTTCCTAGATCTAGGTGCAGGGGAACCCGCTTCAACATCCACAGCAAGCTTCAGCTCGCGCATATAATCAGCCTCTATAGTTGCCCATTTATCCTCAAATATACTGGACAGCTGCTCAGCCATCATATAAACATCTTGCTCTTTTGGATTATATGTCATAGCATTCCGAAATGTGAGCCTCACATCCTCGGCAAATTCTACGGGAGAATTGTATAAGTTCTGATTCAGCTTAGCTTTCACGGTGCCAAGGTCCATAGGGCTTTTTATAATCTCAAAATAGTCATGCAGACCAAGAGCAACCGTATCAACTGGCTTGTTAAATACCCAACCATGCTTGTGCTTCATCAATCTCTCCAAGAGCGCACTGCAACCCTTAAAAGCTAGATTTGAAAACTTTCCCAATCCAAATCTATTTCCCGATTCACTCCCTTCTCCCTTTTTCCTATTTGATTTCAGTTTCTTGTTACTTTCCGCAGAAGGAAAATTATCCTTTGCGAGTAAAAACTCGGAGTTTTTGTAGAACTGATTTGCCTTGGGGGTCCTCTTCTCTATCTCCACATTCTCACTCCCACCCTGACTATCCTCAACTACTGACACGCTTAACTGATTCAACGGTTTTAACATACGAGGCGGTCCCACAGGAACCTTATTCCCAGAGCTCTTATCAAGCCCATGATCATTCTTTTGCTTCTCATTCGTCTCAATCTTCTTCATCAAACTCCAAACCATATTCCGCTCACCCTCCAACTTCCTCTTCAGCTCCCGCACCTCCTGTTTCGACTTCATCGACAAATTTATGGTAACCCTATTGTCTGGCCTCAGAATTCTGCCCTTCCCAGCCAACCCATCACGATTCAAACCCGAAAAGTTATCCGAGGCAGCATCAACACCAGAACTAACTAATCTTTTCGTCAAATTCAAATCCTCGGAAACCATTTCTTGGGTTTTTTGCTGTTGTTCTCTTGATAAGCTTTTACTATTTTTAAGCCCTTTGAATGATTTTCTTGTATAAACTTTACTCTCTGCCCACTTCTTCTTTTCTTTAGACCCTTCATTTCCACCACTCACCATTGTCCCAAAAACTCACCTTGCACACTCCTCAGAACTTAAACAAAATCGGGACTTTCAATATGCACAACTTTTACACACACCAACCACATATACACAAACTAGCTTTACACAAAGAGTTGACTGATATACATATATACCCAATTTTTTACAAAGTCAAAGAATTATCTACATATATAAATAGAATAACTTAGCACAATTATAGTTAAGCTGGGGTTTTAATACCGTACCTGCTGAAGAAATTTTCTGTTTCTGCTGGGATTTTACTTTCTTTGACAATGGAGAAGATAGGCCGCCGAGGAGGGTGGGGAAGTACACGAGAGGGATGTGCACACGAAATCTAAGGGCTAGGGTTTTGGCGTTAGGAGTATGGGTTGGAAATGACGGTAAAGATTGTTGGAATCTGAGAGAGATGAATTAAGTGAGTGGTGATTTGCCCACACCTAATGGTGGCGCGTGTACATCAGAGTCGGGTTTCTGCCCTTCCATTTTCCCGGTTCATAGAATTGACAGCAATAGCACTAGAATGGAATGATTTATGATAGGTAACATTGTGTTTGTTAAAATCTAAAAAAGCCGCGCCGAAGCGCGAGGAAAACGCCTCGCTCCGCGCTTTCTTGAGCTTTTTCATTTCTTTAATTTTTTTTAAAAAATTCATGCTCAAGCACGCTCTTTTTTTACGTCTTTCAATACTTTTCTACGCTTTTTTCATTTAATTATTAAATAGTTTTTAGATTAATTGTAAAATTCAAAATAATATTAAAATAAGAAAACCTTTTTTTATGCTTTTTAACTCCTAAGCTCGTCTAGGCAGAAACTCTCCCTCCATATTTCTCCACGTTTTCCACTTTTTAAAACACTATTTAATATTAATTTGCCGCCACGACAAACTCTTGCCCATCCTCAAAAAGTCTTGTCTAAGGCCTCTTTCCTACGAAGGCTTTGATAATTTATTCTTGTCTCATCTCAAACATAAATGCATCTTAACGTCTTTTACTATGCGACCGCATGGTAGAATGATGGGGATGGTTAATTTTGGGGATGGCAATTTTTGCCTTGTCAAACCCAAATCCAAAATGATTTCGAGATGGGGCAAGCCCACCCTATTGTATAAGGATAATTATATTCATACAACAATTTTTCTTCTTTGCATCACATTTTAATTATATTTAACCCCCATTTGGACCACCTTTTTATCTCATTAAAATGAAAAATATGACATTTATCCATCATATCAACATTTGAATTCAAAATTTCTACATCTTGTGTGGGCCCAATAATAGCTATATTTTTCATTCTCATTCTACAAAAAGGTGATTCAAGCAGGGTCTTAATGTTCCTAATATTTGTTCATTATAACACTTTCTGTCCATGGTGTATTACATTATCAGTACATGAACCGAAATGGCGAATGTGTTTCTTGATGCAAAAGACTAGTTAAATTGGTTTTCTTTGTATTGTGACATTTTGCTCCTTGCTAGTTTCCACAGTCACTATGGCATTATGTTCAATTCTTGGTTTGTTCTTCATTTTGATTTTATCATTTGCTTTCATTCTTTCATTTTGGTGAAGCAGTTTGTCAAGGATTGAAACCTTTTCTCCTTCCACATTTCGAGGAATCTTTATAAATGGCCTTCATTTGCATGCTAAGTCAGGATGGCAAGCTTTTTAGTTTTCTTTGTTAACCTTTAATGGTGTCTCTTTCATTTTTTGTTTTGACTTTAGTTAGAATAGATGTTTAATGAGTATAAGAGTTTTAGTTAAACGTGAAGTCTAAAAAAATATAAAAGGTCCAAAAGCATTTAAAGAGAATAGATATTAGTTTATAACTTGAGTGATAAATTTTACCTAATTTTATTTTTATTTATTTAAGTAAATTTACATAAGGTTATATATATATATATATATATATATAATCATGCTACTAATCGAATCCATCTACAATGTTCTCTCATTAGCTTGTGAAACTAATTCAAAGAACTTCCACAATTCACTCATTTGATCAATTTTTACATGTTTTATTTTTTCCTCTCACCGTCATTCTCATCACTATGTTTCTACAATTAAGATTAATTCTTCTACAGCATATTGGGTCGAAAATACAAATCAATATCGACCATTTTTGCTTATGATCATTTATTGTTTGATTTTTCGCAATTGAACGTGATTGTGAACAAATAATAAAGTAGTAGATAGAGTATCGAACACACAAGGATTACGTACTTAATTTAGTGTCAATTAATTTCAACCTTAATTGAGTAGCCAAATTGATTTGGGTATTTATACTAAATGATCTAATTATATTAACTAAGCTAATTGTGAAGGGTTTTGTCAAATATGTAAGATGAATGTAAAACTTCGAATCCCCCCTTGTTAATTCATTTTTAACATAATTAAATATGATGACAATATATAATTATTCATGTTGATTAATTAAAAGTATCTATCGATATTAATTAAATATATCCCTTCGTGTGACATTCTTATATTTATATGAAAAATGGGAACATGAAAACACACATTAAAAAAGTTAGAACATTTAGAGAAATCATGTAAAGTATAGCGATATATCTCTATTTCCTATGAGACTTTACAATGATTATTATAAGTGATATATATTCTATTATTTCCCTTTAAATCAATCAAACTCACATTCAAAACAATTGGTAATCAAGCAATTGAAAAAATATTGCAACTCAATAACAACCATCCATAAATTCACTCATATTGGACTTCAAAATATTTATTTTATATTAAAAACTTCATAACAAGGGTTCATCTACATAATAGCAATTATAAATTTAGCATAGCATATGAAAAGTACAAGAAAATACATTAGTTCTATAGAATATGACCTGAATTATGAATTTGATGTAACAAAGACTAATCTTGATTTTCTTGAAGTTTTTCAATGAAATCTTGATGAATCTACAATTCTTTGCCCAAAAGTTGGATGATTCTTTAATTGATTTAGTTTTTGTACTTGCCTCTTGATTATATCTCATAATATTATGAATTTGTCTTTTCCTTTGGTGTATGAATTGATGAAATTACAGATATAATATGTGCATGAATGATATAGGAAAGTTGTTTTCGCGCACGCATGTTTTTGTCTTTGCACAGCAATAAGTATTTTGGTCGTAACTTTATTTCCAAATATCCGATTAAGGCAATTCAAAGTGCGTTAAAAAACTAACTAACAGAAATACAACTTTAATTGAAATATAATGATTCAAATTCGGACATTTTACTATGTCAAAAGGGGTCTCAATCTTTGACTTAAAATTTGGAATATAACTTTTATGATTGGAAATTGATTTGTCATAACATTTTGATCATATTCCATTTCTTTTTTTACTTCTAATTCCATCAAATTGTCTCCTAACAATCTTCAAAATATTATCTTATGGTTTGAATCAACTGAGGATATTTACAATGTGGCCCTCAAAGATTGGATTTCGCAATTTTTCGCTTCTTTCTTTTTATTTCTTCTTCATCTTCTCATTGAAAAATTTTGATTGATTGAATCAATTTTCTAATTATTATATATATCAAAGTTTTTCATCTAATACTTGAAATATCATTTATTGTTATTCATTGAACTGCTAGCTTCCCTTAGTATTTAACTTGTTTGTATTATCTATCAAGTGATGAATTTTATTGTAAAATCACTTGGATAAAATGGTCGTGTTGAAGTTTCTTGAAGATCAACATTGTAGGATTGGTACCCTTATTGTATGCCACCATGTGAGTCATATTAAGGTCTGGTAAAACTCAATAGTGTAGGTCATATTGAGATCCCATTAAAGCACAATAGTAGGTTGTGTTGAAATTCCATAAAGCTCAACATTGTATAAAGATTCGGCACTCCTTTTTTATAAGTCATCGGAAGAGTTGTAAAGGGTTGGATTGCACCATAAGTCAATCAATATAGTGAAAATACCTTGGTCTTATCAGAAAGCTTGGTAACAGATAACTTAGATCATTATTTTGGATCGAACCTTTACAATTATATCGTTTGCACCATCTCTACCTTTTACTTATCACTTACATATTTACGCTTATTACTTGAATTGATCTTTTAGTCTTTACTTTCTTGAATTTAGATTCATTCTTCGAAAAAGCTTTTAAAAATCAATTCACCTACTCTTGGTTAATTATCTTTGAGCTATCAGAGTCAGTATATGAGACCTATAAATCTATAATTTTACTTAATCTTATACCTGATACCTATAAGGAAGTTAAGAATGCGGTTAAGTTCAGTAGGGACACTTTGATGCTTGAAATTGTCAATAACTCACTTAAAAGTAAGGACATGGAGATTAAAGCTAAAAAATGATAAGAAACATTGTAAGATTCATGTAGAACTCAATTTAGGCAAATTAGCCATAATGGGTTCCAAAGTGGTGGTGAGTAAAGTAGTAATTGAGGTAAAAAGAAGAGCAATGGTAGGTCTATATCAAAATCTAGGACCAAGGTTAAGAAATGCTATGGTTGTGAGAATACGAAACATTTTATAAAAGATTGCTATAAAAGGGTAAATTAAAGGGTAAGCAAAAAGAGATAAAGTAAATGTGTTGTTTTCTGATTATAGTACTGATGATGGTAAAATTTATATGATTACAAGTTCTATTTCTTATCGTTTCGAATGGAATCTGACTGCCAATTTTCGTTTGCATTAGTGAATACTTAATTCTGGTGCATCTTTTCATATGACATCACGAAAGGATTGATTTGAAAATTTGCATGAATCAAATGATGGACATGCTGTACTATGTGACAATTCTGCTTATACTGTTGTTGGAATTGGTAATATTACTTTAAAGTTTGACACTGATTTTGTGTATACTTTAAAAGATGTTAGATACATTTTTGAATTGTCTAGAAATTTAATTTTAGTAGGAAGACTTGAGAAAGCTAACTTCACTCGTAAAATTGGAAATATAGTTTTAAAATTGATTAAGAGTGCACTTGTTTTGATTAAGGGAACCAGAAAAAATGATATTTATATCACTATTAGGGAAGTGGTAAGAGGTTTAGATTCTTCAATCTCTTCTGTCTTTGACAGATCACAAAAATAAATGACACAATAGACTAACATATGTGGGTATTAAGGGATTTAAACTTCTTAATGAAAAAAATGCTTTTGGTAATGATTGTGTGTCTAATTTATCTTTATTGATCACTATGTGCTTGGTAAGTATCATAAAACTTCTTTCTCTACGATTGTTCATAAAACGAAAGACATGCTTTTAATATATGCATTCAGACTTGTGGGATCCTGCTAGTAATCCCACCTCGGGTAGAAATATGTATTCCTTGTCTATAATTGATGGTTACACTAGTGTTGGTTTATCTTTTAAAGAATAAGTATGATACTTTCCACAATTTTAATAATTGGAAAAGACAAGTTAAGAACCAAACTGGTAAGATGATCAAAATTTTTGAAAAATGATAATAGCCTAGAGTTTTATAATATTGAATTTGATAATATATGCAAAGAAAATTGAAAAACAAGGCATAAGATTATTCCTTACACTCCCTAACAAAACGGAGATATAATCATATTTCATAAAGTGTGTTGCATGATGTAAAGTTCTGGTGTCCCAAAGTCTTATTAGGGCAAAACTATTATGACTGCTTGTTATTTGATTAATTTGACTCCATTTGCTGTATTGAATGGTAATACTCCTCATGAAATATGGTCTAGTAAACTAAATAATTATTCTTTGCTTAGAACTTTTGGCTATGCTTCATTTTCTCATCAGAGTGAAGGAAAGCTTGAACTGAGAGCTAGAAAATGTATCTTTCTAGGTTACCTTGAGAGTGTCAAGGGTTACAGGTTATGTGATAGAGGATAAAAAAGATTAACACGAGGGCGAAATTTTGTGCCTTAAAATTAAGTCTGAACCTGTGAGTGAAGAAGAACAAGGTAAAAAGAGAGAGAGAGATCAATTGAAGGTGGAGTTAGAAAAATTTAGCACATCTGTTCCTGCTACTCCTTGTGAGGTGGAGACTTAGGTTCAGTAACCTTAGGTGGAAAATAGAAAGGAAATAGTAATAAATGAGTATCCTGAGAAAGAAAATCCCTTAGCATATTACAACTTAGCTAGGAATAGAGAGAGAAGACAGTCGAGAGCCCCTAAGAGATTTAAATATGAGTCTAAGTTAACTTTTGGTCATGCTAGTTATGAGAAGTTAGTTGATAGAGAGCTAAAAAATTTCAAAAGGCAATGAAGAGTGAACAATATGAAGAGTGGTTTGACGCAATAAAATAGGAGATAAGTTGCTTAAAAAATAAACAAACTTGAGAACTATTACCCAGAATTAAGAACAAATCTAAAGTTGACTATAAGTGGGTTTTTAAGGTTAAGAAGAGTACTAGCGCATCTGAACTCTTAAGATTTAAAGTTAGGCTAGTGGCCAAGGGGTATACACAGAAGGAAGGGGTTGATTATAACGAGATTTTTTACCAATTTTTAAGTACACTACTATTAGGGTCATGCTTGTATTGGTTGCACATTTTGACTAGGAATTTGAATAACTTGTTATAAAAATTGCTTTTTTATATGGTGAATTTGATAATCAAATTTTTATGAATCAACTAATCGGTTTTAATAAACTAAAATTTGATCACGTGTGCTTCTTAAAAAGATATTTATACGGTCTAAAGCAATCACCTAGACATCGGTATAAAAGATTTGATTCTTTCGTACTCACAATAGGGTTTCAAATGAGTAAGTTTGATCGTTGCTTGTATTTCCAATATAATGATGCTAATATTAACTATGCATTTTTATTCTTATATGTGGATGATAAGCTTTTAATTGGTTCATTACTAAAGTGGATAAGTAAGATAAAAACAAAGTTGAACGACGAATTTGACATGAAAAATCTAGATAAAGTTAAGAGAATCATAGGGATGAAAATTGAAATAGATAGGTCACATTATGCTTTGTTTTTGCATCAGTCCTATTATATTTCAAATGTGTTGAAAAGATTTGGTATGCATGATTGCAAATCTATTACACTACCTTTAACTAATCATTTTGTATTAACTAAAGATCAGAACCCATGTAATGAAAAGGAAATATAATACACGAGTAATATTTCATATTCTAATGTGATTGGATCCATTATATAATTGATGGTTTGCATTAGACCAAATTTATCGTTTGCTGTTAGTACTCTTAGCATGTATATAACAAATCCGGGTCTCGAGCATTGAGAAGCCTTAAAATGGATGTTAAAGTATTTAAATGGGACCAGTAATGTAGGTCTAAAATTTGGTGCTAATAAAGAAGGTATGAAATTGAAGGGCTTTGTAATACAAATTATGTTGTGAATAGGGATAATAAAAAATATGTCTTCTTATGTGTTACTTTGTCTAACTTTTGCATTAGTTGAAAATCACAGTTACCACACATAGTTGCACTATCCCCTGCAGATTCAAAATATATTGCTACCACTGAAGCAATTGAAGAGGTTTTGTGGTTTAAAGGTTTACTTTGTGAATTTTGTGTTTTAAATGATTATGTAGTAGTATATTATGATAGTCTATCCTCTATATATCTATGTAAAAATCCCATTTTTTACTTATGCACCAAACAAATTGATGTTAGATTACATTTCTTTATAGATATTGTATCACAAGAAGTGGTAAGATTTGAAAAGGTTCATACACTTTATAAACCATCGGACATGGGCACAAAAGTGTTGCCATTGGTAAAATTTAGAAGTTGCAAGGACCTTCTCAACATTGGTGGAGGTAAATAATCTCCAATTTTATCGATTCTCTTTTTGGAATTGTCACCAATTGGTGATAATGTTTTCTTGAAAGTCTTTTGACAACAAGGTGAGCTATGATATAACTCGGAATAATTGTTTTAATCAGCATTAACCAATTGACTGAACTAAAAATCAACTCTTCAAATTGATACAACCCGGCCCTAAAATCATTTGGTCCATTTGAAACAATCTAATTTTATTAGAGTTGCTCATAGCCCATTTTCTGACTCCCTGAATGACTTATGGTATATTACCCGCTTAGTAATTCACTTTACCACATATTGGGCTTGGCCCATTGTTATACCCTAATCATACTATTATATATGTTGCCTCCTCGGCCGTGCCTGCATGTGTGTTATTGCATTATCTCCTTCCTTTGGAAAAACGGAACCTCCTTGCCTCGTGCTCTTATTCACTGTGCCTTTTTCTTCCTTTAGCCTTTGTGGCTCAGTCCATTGTGTGTTTAAAGTGGGCATCCAAAGGAACCAGAGCTTGGGTTCTTTTTTGGTTCAGTTTTTCGTTCTCTGCTTGTTTGAGGTTTTGATTGTTTTGGATTATACTAAGCCTGGAGAAGCCTTGGTGATTCCTTATTCCGCATTAACAGCGTCTTCAGAATTGTTGCCCCAAAATTTTTAATTATTCAAAGAAGCAACAAGCTTTTAGAATGACATTTTGAATTCTCTAATTTAAATTAGTATACAAAGGAATCAACGATTTGTTAATTATCAAATTTCTTAGGCTTCACTCAACCAAAGAGATGTATATACGCAACTTGAGTATCGCTATATCAGCACATTGCATCTCAAACTTGATAAGAATTGCTGAAAAAAAGAATTATGGATAAAGAATTAAGTCCTTGCCACGCATTCTGAATTCTGTACAAAAGCATGCCAAATTAATAATGCAAGTTGTTAACAAGAAAGTGATTTTTTAGACATTGTGTATTGCAGTCTGTGTCATCAATTGCAATCAAACAATTTCAGTCTCAGAATTTTTGCAGTGGATATATATAAAAAGATTACATCTCGGATCACGCGTACCATTCTTCAATCGATTTCATTCATATTTTTCACGGATGAATTAAATGATTTGACAGAAAACACGCAGCTTGATTCAGAAATATTGTCTTATTGTAAGAAAAGATTGAGCCATGTTTGGTACACATTCTTTCAAAACTCATTTTCTACCATATATTTTTTAATAAAATAGTATCTTTCATTACATCAATAACTTTTTCTTACTTTTTAACTACATATTTCCTATCATATCATTATTTAAAATACATTATTTTCTCAATAATATCTATCAAACACACCCTGAATTCACACACATCAGAGCAAATGGGTCCGAAAAGTTGCAAAAGTTAGGCAGGTTTTAGGATTATGTGCTGTTCTATAATTTCTTCATCAAGGTTCCAAGTCCAACACATTGATCCAGTTAAAATGACTCAATGGTAAATATGGTTGAAGGAAAATAATTAGGAATTTTAGTTAAACCCTAAACTACAAAGGAAACCTTGCACATTGTCTTCCCTTGTGCCGGAAGAAAAAGGAAAAGAAAACGGAGTTCCTTTAGGACTTGTAGTTGATGCTTTACAATTACTAATGAATTGAGAAGAAAACTAGTGCGTGCAAGAACCCAAATTCAATTTCAAGAAGAGAAAATACCGAGAGCAACAATATGGAAATTTGTGCTGTTAGGGTCCGCCTTCGTTATCATCCATCAAATATTGATATCTCAATGATCCATAGTTCTACCCTCACGACATTTTGATAAAGTATTTCAAAACTCAACGTTCTTCAAATACAGCGGTCAACATCAAGATTTAATGATTAAGTCGGGAGAAAGCACTAGCTAATCAGCAGCGAATTTTGGTAAAATCCCTTTATTGGTTTTTGTGTAGTTTTTTGAGATATTCATAATTGAATAGTTGTTACTGTTGCTTGATGCTTTTGAGAGATTTCGTCTTTGATTGACCTATATTTTTAGGTATATGAGAATTGTTGAATTCCTGATCTAGAGAGATTGTTGTATATTGTTGATTATAGTGGAAGGTTGTGTGGATACAAGAAATGTAAAATTATTTATTTCTGCCGCATTATTGCTAGATATCGTATTAGATATTGACCTAATTTCTCCGAAAATGTAGTGGTTCAAATTTGCAGATGCTGTCTTATGCTATTTTCAGTGACACGTTTGGTACATTAGGTTGGAAAAAAAATATAAATTAGAGGATGGATAAATTAATTTTTTTTTTTTGCGTACGTACTTTTTTCATTATTCATGTCAATTATAATTAGTTTATTCCAATATATCAAATACTGAAATTATAAAACTACAAAAGAGAAAACATTAATTTTTTCTAATTCAAAGTAATGATAAGAATATAATGTTTCATAATGAAATATAAATCATCAAAACTATCGAATTAAATTCCAATCAAGTCAAGGTTCAAATATTGTGTAGTTTATTTCGTATCATTCGTAACTCAACCCAAAATAGATAGCGATGGAGAATCCCATTTTCGTGTTCAGAATTAAACAATCTCTACACATAAGACATGGTAATTATTCTAACGGGACGAATAACAAAACTCTAAACAGATTATGTATTGACGTAATTTTTCGTTGTTGTTCTCACTTCTTGAAGTGCACTCTACCAAATATGTGATAGGGATATATGGTTAATTTTTCCTAAAACAATTTTTTTTCTCTTTTCTTTTTCTTTTTTGGAAAAGTATATGCGTGCTACTTATTGTTTACTCTATTGATAAGATTTCCACGTTTCCGGTCAAGTGACAATTGGCGGTGTGAGTGATGGCGATCTATACTAATGATACTGAAAGTGAAAGCACATATCTTTAATACTATCCTTTT
The DNA here is from genome assembly GCA_035079005.1 of Fraxinus americana. NCBI lineage: Eukaryota > Viridiplantae > Streptophyta > Magnoliopsida > Lamiales > Oleaceae > Fraxinus > Fraxinus americana. The sequence goes on along the minus strand of CM068707.1, from coordinate 850,990 downwards.
TCTTCTTTTTGGGATTGTGCAGAATAAAATATATACACTTTATTCCTATTGCATGAACCAAATTATTCCATAAAGCTCAATTCTATACGTTGTACTGGATAATGACACAACCATTTGCTCCAGGACAGATCCAGGATCGAATTACAGGTCGGGCTAATACGTAAAAAAAAAAAAAAATTACACATGATTTTTTTTTTCTAACTAAAAAAAAAAACAGTGGGTGGAGTTATGCTGGCCGGGCAGGGCCCCTCCATCCGTCCCTGATTTGCTCCATCCAAAAACCTGAATAAAAACTAGGTTATAAGTAACTTGATATCGATTTGATGCATTCTTTCTTAAAAGATTTGCCTTATCATCCTTATATTTTTTTCCTTAATGTGAATTTTGGAATTCAATTGTCGCTCATTTGAGTTTCTAGACATGCAATGGACCGCGTGAGCTTTTTAGACTCGTGAGTTTTGAGATTCCATCTTTAAAAGGCGGCCCTTTTAAGAAGAATAAAACAAGTCCTTAGATTTTGATTATTGTCTTTATATTTAAAAGATGTAAGATTTCACTTGGACGCTAAGAAAATCCTATAATTTTAGCCTGCAAACCAATTAGTTATGGGAATGAAACAATGCTTATGTTTCTTGCCAAGAAGTTTTGAGTTTAGATAAAGGAGAATTTTGTATTCGTATAGTTTAAAATTTTATCACATTTAATAACGTGAAAATTAATTTGCATTTTCGTACTGGCATAGATGTGTAAGTATGAACTACAGAACGTCCCAAAAAAAATAATTAAAATAATAATTCTTTAGAATAATAACTTTTTACAAGGGTTCATCCCCTTTCTTTGCGATGTAAACCATACATCAAAAAGCGGTTGTTTTTTGTGGAAATGGGACTCTTTGAACGACCATTCGACAATTTCAAGAAAAAGTACCTTGTAGACTATAGTTCACAATTTTGAATCCTCTGTGCCCTACGTTGTGTCAAAATCATTTTGTACGTTTTTATCTTATTCAATAACCAACATATTATAACCTCTATGTCATGTTTTTGTTACTAAATTTGTACCATGGGACATATCTTCTGTGTTACCCAGCCACTCTTCCATATATGATGAATAGAAGACCAATCAGGTTCTAATTCGTCCCTTTTCACCTACGATTTTAGGGTTATCTAACTATTCAAATGTACGATTAATGTTTAGCGTTACTACAATGTCATGTACAGATCTAAACGTATTTGAGAGAAATATGTAGAAAATTTATTAAATATGCACATATATTTTTATACGATGAATGGTCTAATGAGTATCGGTACTCATCTTATACTAAGCGTCGATGACATGTTATATTAATTCATTAGTGGATAAAGATTTTGTGGGTCCCAACATTTGAAAAAAATTGGTATTTGCCAATAAATAATATGACACGTCATCGGTATTTAGCATAAGATGAGTATCAATGCTCATTGGATCATTCACAACTTTTTTTTTTCTTAATCCTCTCTAACTTTAAGAACATTAATGTAGCTGGCCTCATCAGGAACATGTAGAAAATTAATCAGAAATATTAACAAGTGATTGAAACGACTGATGTGTGCGAGACTATTTTGATGGAAACTTACAATTTATCATTTTTTGAGTTTGATGGGGAAAGTTTTTTCACATTTCTATTGACACGATAGGCGAGATGGTTCAATTTGTCATCCATATGGAAATATTTTATGTATGTGTCAAGCTTTTGATAAAAATGCATCCCGTTTGCACGTGCTATAGACTTTTAAAGGTGATGATTCAATGGATCTACCACGATCTAATCGTAAAAGTGGAATTATATAATAAGGGACTATGATCTTATACATGTAAATTGATTAAGATGCTTTGGGAAAATACTTGGTTATGCTAAAAAAACTATACACTGCCTGTGGATCAAAGCTTGTAGGTGATATTAGCCTTTTAAAGCCTAACTTAGTTTAGAGTTTGGATTAGATTCATAGGAGGGCAACTGAATGAGGAATCTTGGTCGTTTTGTGTGGATGAAAGCGCATGACATTTTAGGTGACACATGACTAGAAAAATATATATATATGGCAATTAAAAACATAATTAATGCTGTTAAAGAATCACCATCAAACTTCAATGAGAGTGGGTGAGCAGTAAATTTGCAGGCCCTCCAAGAAACAAAAGAACCCACCAAAATAAAAAAACTTAACCTAATCTTCCAATTAACTAAACCTTTTTCTTAGCCTGTATAACTTAAAGCTAGCTTCTTGAAGACTTTTAATAAGTTTTCAGCTCAGGAATTCCATCTTTTTCTCCTGAAATCTGTCTTCATTTTTAGTTATCTTGGATCTCTAACCAGGTGTACATCTTCATAATTCTTAAAACTATTTTTATATCTAAATTTATCTTTACTTTTCAGCTTTGTTTTCTGAATGGTAGCTTTCCTTGGACAGTAGGATCTGAAAAATAAACCAGCAGGGTTTTTTGGGATTACCACCAGCAGCAGCAGCAGTTTAAATAAAATCGTTGTGTCTATATATATATATATATATATATAGAGAGAGAGAGAGAGAGAGAGAGAGAGAGAGAGAGAGAGAGAGAGCTGGGCTGGTCTTTAATCTGGATAGTAAGTGGAGTCAAGAAAAGGAACAAAATCCACCACTGGACATGCAAATATGGAACCAAAAATGGGAATGAAGGGCAAAGGAATAGAGGGAGAAATAGCACAAGTTCAAGGCCGCCACATTCTTCGGTCAACTTGCCAGAAGGACCGGCACAGCAAGGTCTACACCGCGAAAGGCCCGAGAGATAGAAGAGTTAGGCTTTCTGCTCATACCGCAATACAATTTTACGATGTCCAGGACAGGTTAGGCTACGACAGGCCTAGCAAGGCAGTCGATTGGCTAATTGAAAAGGCGAAAGACGCCATTGATAAGCTAGATGGGCTACCCCCTTTGCACCCGAACGATACTTCAATAGCTCAAAATTCAGAATCTAATCCTAGTTCGAGTGGGACAAAAGTTAAAATTCAATCAGAATCTTCGTTTATTCAACCCGAATCTGACACAGAATTCATGAACACGATGAAATCTTTCTTCCCAACAAGTTCCAGTGCAGCTTCTTTGATGAATTTTCAGAATTTTCCACATGATATAATGTCCAGAGCCTCATTCCAGGCTGAAGACCTTGGTCTTTCACTTCACACTTTGCAAGACCAAAATCCGAGGCCTTCGACTAATCCAGGCCTGCCTGGTTCGACATTTCAGGACAATTATCAAAGAATGGATAATTGGAGTGCCAATGGAAGTGTCGAAAATAGGGTTGGATTTCATATTGACTCACACACAATGCCCCAAGTCCAACAAGCATTTATCTCTCAGGACTTGCCATTTTCTAATAGGGAACTCCTTCAATCCAATTACTCAAACTTTATTCGACAGCATCAACAGCCAAGTGTTCACCAATCTTCGAATTCTGGTAGCCATTTCGCGTTTGGTTTTCAAGTTCCTGCTCGAATTCATGGAGACGACGAGCCAGAAACTCAGAATTAAAAGAAGACAAATTCATTTCCATCATCAGGTACTAGAATAAAACCCTTATTCTATTCTAGTTAATTCTTTGTGTTGATTTTTTTTTTTTTTCTCTTTTAAATATCTTCAATTTTCACACTTCGATAATTTTCCAGGACTTTTGGTAATTGGGATCCCAGCCTTGAAGATTTTTCAGCAACTCAATAGCAAGAGTGGAAAAGTTCATATGGCTCAATATTTTGTGCTTATTTTGTTATCATGTCCTCCATTTACAATTTTGCCTCTCAAATTTCAATATTTAATTTTCTGTACTAAGAACCAGGATTGAGTTCAGCTTGCATTTGCTTTTTTTTTTCCAGGTATTTTGTATGTGGTATAATTAACTTCAAAAATTGATTAGTTTCAATTAATCTAATTTTTCTTAACCAACAATTGCTTGGGTATAGATTCATAAGTTGGATTAATTGTTTTTATTGTTTCAAAAATTAGTTTAAACATTCTAATGTGTAAGATCATATAAAGGGGGAAAATGGAGAATAAACATGTAGCTATTTTCCAATTGAACTAAAAACCCTTGTAAACTCAAGTAACATATTATTACAAAGTCTTCGCGGTTGAGTTTAAATGTTTAAATTGAGCAATGGTCTAATGTTTGCCCACAAGCTTGGACTCAAGGCCTATGTAGCCAAAATCAATTCACTCTGGGTGGTTTAAACCTATTTTGAGTGATACTGTAAATTTGTAATCCTTTTATAGAGCTTGAATTGGGAACTAAGGTATCCGGTGAGTTTTCGTCCTTTGGGACTATGGTTTTTAGATTTGGTAGGATGGTAGAAACATGTGGCTCTTTCCATTGTCAAAGCAAGATTGGTTGGATTAGCTCATTTCTCTGTAAGTTATATATTCACTTATCCAGCTTTCTTGATTACCTCTACATCGAGCAAATTTGGTTGATTTTATTCCCCCCCTCTCTCTCTCTTGCCCAAAGTCTGGCTATTTGAATAAATAAAATTTGTTTAATTGTGCTTTAAAAAAGGAGAAATTGTTAGTAACTTCACTAGCAAGAGTAACTCTTATGGGTTGTGTGTTTAATGCTAAGATAAAATGAACAAATTTAATATATGGCATTAAAAACTGGTGTAGAATTGGTCAAAAGGATCATGCCTTAAACATCATGGGCCAAGACATGAATATCGACTTAAACTTCATGGGCAACTTTACCCCATTGGGTAGGTAGAGCTTCTATAAATTTTATATTCAGTCATTCGGACCACTTAAAAGAGAGAGTCAGAGCGCAACCAAAAACCTTTTTCATCTTAGTTATAAATATTAAAGATCAGAATTTTTTGAAATGATATTCCATAATAAAGGTGCGAGTACTTCTAAACATATAAGAGCTTTAAATTTAAGATAAAGAGTGATTAATATGACAATGAAAACTCAAGTAGTATTTCATTTTTCTCATTCAAAGAGAGAGAGAGAAAAAAAGTTAAAATTAGGGGCTCATGTGGTTTAACTAATTTCTGATAGATTTTCAAACGAAATCATTGTAAATGGTTTGGAAAAATCTTAAATTTGGCAATGTGGAAAAACTTAAATAGTTATCCCACATATGATAGAAATGAGTTTGTGGACCAATTTATATATGGTTAATAATTTGTAAGATGTAACCAGTTGTTGCATAAAGACTCCTCCATGGTCTACGCGCCCGCAGGGTGGGGTGCAAATTTTGGACTGACTTGGCCTTCGAGCCTTGAACTTGTGTGGGCGCGACCTGCATGCACGAATGTCGGACCGAATGAGTCAAAAATTGACCACAAAGTGCAAGTCACATTTTAGAATTTTTCTTTTACGTTTTTCCATTTAAAACATAACCTGAAAATGATTTTCATTTATTTTGTAACTCCAAAACGTCAAAATTAAAATGGCAGTGTAACGATAGGAGTTATGGTTGCATTAAAAGGCAAAGGTTCCTCCTTGCCGATATATACTGAATAATCTTTTCAGTTCAGACATACCACAACTGTAAGAAATCTCTCTTTGAATTCCTATCTTCTTCCAGTCACTTGGTGATTCCGTTACGGCACACTCTTTCAGTTCGACTGCGCAGCTACAGTTCGTGCAGCTGTATCCTGGGAAGCAAGCGCTCGAATTACTTCGGTGAGGAGGCGAATATTGCTTTAAGGACACTGTGTTGAACACATGCCCCTGCTCTAAGACGTCCATTTTATTTTCTGTCCACTGCAATTTGGTTTTTTCTTTTACTTCTTCTAATTCAGTTAACTGTTTAACAAGTTTCTTACAGGTTGTTTTCCAATATACCCAATCTTGGTCCAAGTGTTGCCATATGGTAATAGTAGCCGAAGGCAAAAAGGGAGACCGCACCTTTCCTCCAGATGTTTTTGTATGAACGTTTTAAGGACCATGGTCGAGCTGAAGTAAACAATCATGAGTTTGATTGAATAGTATTACATTATTGTTATTTAGGTTATTTCCTCGGAATGTCCAATTCAAACACCTCATTCACAAGTAAATGTTATATCCTCGACTTTTTGTAATTGTTTATGCACGCGATTAACAAGTATATACATCAGTTCTAGTTTAGTTATTTCCAGAGATACGAGGTAGCTAATACCTTGGATCATATATTTATTTATAGTTTCTGAGGACAAATGGACGAATTCAAAAACCAAGATTTTTTTTTCCTGGTAAAACTATAGAACTCCACTTAACTATAGTTCAATACTACTGTTGCAAAGCATACAATTGTTGATCACTTGAGTTGAATCCCAAGAAAAAAAAAATGCATTTTTAAGAATATAGAGAAGTTCGTTACAGTTTTAGTTAACGATATTCTAATTTATTCTTAAACAAAAGCAAAGCATGCTGAACATCTACAAATGACTCTAATTATTCATTTGCAGAGTATACATATTACATGTTAGTATTCCCTTGGATAGGTATTCAGAAGACTTTGTACCTAATTTGTTTAAAATCAAGCAATTCTTGTAATTTCCTGCAATCAATGTGTGCCGTAAAATTTAATTTTATACGGCATGCCATCAATGTGTGCCGTAAAAAAATTTAAAGCTTGCAATCAATGTGTGCCGTAAAAGTTCACTTTTTACGGCATGATATCCATGTATGCTGTAAATATTTTTAGTAACTGAATTATTACAGCGTGCATTTATGGCATGTCGTAAATAGTCTATTTTTACGGCATGCCGTATATGCACGCCGTAAACGCATGCTGTAAAAAGTAACATTTGTTGTAGTGATCCCATCTTTTCCTTATTGATATGCAAAAAAATATCTCTATAAAATCAAAGCTTTTTTCATTATAAAACTTATGATTTTGATGAGGAAAAAGATAATTGATTTTCAAAGCAAATTATGAATATTTTTCTTAGCTTTCAATTCATATCTTGGATCTAAAATTCAAAAAGCTTAGAGGCAACATTGTTGGTCTTTGGTTCTTGGTTGTAAAACATAGAATTCTTCTTAGTGTTTTGTGACCATCTTTAGTGATCATCAAGAGAAATCATCGTCTTCTTCAGAAAAAGAAATTTTGTAGCTTTGGAGGGCGTTAAAGCTTCAAGACAAGTAGTGCTCGCTCAACAAGTCCAAGCAGTAATTCTACATAACAACTCTATACCAAAGAGAGAGTCTTTATGTATTCAAGTCGAGGCATGTGTCTTGTAATCTGTTGCAATTTAGTGGTTTGTTCAATAACTGGACACGATCCTATGGATATAGGCACTTTCTGAGTCACGTCAAATTGCATATGTATCGTCATTTTCGCTCAAATTAATCAGTTTGACATTGATTAATTTCAATAAATTATTATAAACTAGCTAATATAACAAAAAGCACTAAGATGGTCTCTTGATTTTCGCAACTACATCCAATCACAGAAAATGAAATTGTTCCTTTACGTACAATCTATTTGTCTTAAAACAGTTCTTCAAATAACTCCTTTCCCACATATATTCTATTATATTAGCAATGTGACTTTTTGCCAGAATTATAATGAGACTTCTCAGTGAAGCCTGTGATGTTAGGTTTTTCAACAGATTTTGCTAGTAAAAGAGAGTTATTTTCCTTTTCAGTGTCTAAATTATTCATTATTGTTTTCAACTGAATACAAGGAAAAATTCCCACAATTTCAATGAGAGAGAAAGAGAGAGTGGTTGCACGAAGTCTATCGCTTTGACTCTAGCCGGCATCATCCTACAAAATGAAAGCGTATGTTCTGGTCCATCAAATGCTTGGAAATTTCCTCCAAATGCTTCCCCCGGATTTTACGCTATCCGTACTTACTATTTTTATTTCCAAACTTATTTTTGTATAATGATTCTTTTTTTTTTTAATCATTATTAACTGATATTCAAATTGGAGTGAGACCCATGTGAATAAAAAAAAAAAGGCCAAAAAAAAATCCCCTCCCCCTATTTTTAGGGGTTTCTAAGAGGAACCCTCCCTGACAACATAGCAGGGTTAATACTATAGGATAACTTTTACTCAATTAATTAGGTACAAAATTTTTTTTTTTTTTTTTTGTTAATTAATACAATAGGAAATTTACAACATGAATCTTACAATATTAAGCCTCCGCAAAGCGATGCTCGTTGGAAAGGGTCTTCTAGGAGGAAGCAATTTATAAATAATTTGTAAATTCAGTTAAAGTTAAACATTAATTTCAATCACAAATTCATAACTATTACTTACCATTAGAATTTGAAAACTTGTAACTACCGGTAGGTAATTTCCATTATTCCAAACCAAATATTACCTAGGATAACTTTCTTTTCGACTAGGAGAAGAGTTTGATTTTTCTTTCTATCATGATCCATGTTGCAAGTTAATGAATGTACCATGAATCGTGTTTAACATGTATTTGTACAAGTATGACATAACATTTTAAGCAACTAACGGGATTAGGCTTACAAAGGTATGACAATGAAGGTGACAACAATCTAAAAGAAGTGGAGAGACTAGTCAAGGATAAAATGATAGCTAGGTTGACAAAAATAACCGTAGGAATTTGATTCACTAATTTCTTGTTGAACTAAAAGTTACGCATCGAATCGAAATTTTTCCAAATATGCAAGGAAATTACAAGTGAAATTTGTCCAAAGTCAATGTTCCACAGTCAAACCCGTTGAAGTATACGGTTCCTCCTCTCATTTTTCCATGGAATCCCAACAGACCACGTCATTTACACACACACGATTAATCCAACTTGAAATTTTCTCCAACAAACGTTAAATACTAAATAAAACATACCACTTCATCCTCCTCCAATTTCACCTACCAATTTCCAAATTATTCCGCCATGGGATTCGACGATGATGATCCTCCTTTCCGTCATCGAATACAGACTTATGATCTTAACAGTAAGATCATGCTCACAGCCATAATTTCATTATCATTGGTGGTGCTGCTTGTCACAATCCTCCACATATATGCAAGATTCGTCATTCGCCGCCAAGCACGGCGTCAGGCTGCCTTGCGCCACCTAGCCTTCATCACAAGCGCCGCTAATGTCCAATCAATGGAGCTACCAAAGACTGGCCTCGATCCATCCGTCATGGAATCTTTGCCCATATTTGTGTTCAAGCAAACAAATGGAAATATTAGTGATGGAACGGGGTCAAGTTCAATGGAGTGTTCAGTTTGTTTGAGCTTGTTAGATGATGGTGAAATGGCTAGGACCTTGCCAAATTGTAAGCATACTTTCCATGCAGAGTGCATTGACAAATGGTTTGGATCAAACTCAACCTGCCCCGTTTGCCGGACGGAGGCCGAGCCCCGGCTAGTGGCTGAGCCACGGGAGGACGTGGCGGCGCCCTCGGCTCCACCATTCCATGGTGCTAACTCTATGATCATAACAAGCATGGAAGGTACATCAGATGGTGGAATTTTCTCCACAGAAAAAATTGTTGGATCAAGTTCAAGATTAAGTTCATTCAAAAGAATTCTTAGTAGGGAAAGATCATTCCGAAGAATCCAATCCTGTGGTCAAGAAGATGGCTTGCCTGATCTCGAGAGGCGGTGATTATAAATAGGTACAAATATCAAAGATTAAACATTATTACTTCCTATATTGTTTCAATTTAGAAACCAAAATATGGAAAATCAGAAATTAAACATAGATGAGCCAAACTCTCGAGCCTAACGCTATAATGGATAAGATTTTACTTCAGTTTGTCAATTGCTATACAATTCACATTACTAAACAAGGCGAGAGGTCCCCCCCCCCCCCCCCCCCCCTCTCTCTCTCCTTTTACATGTACAATTATTAATATATTTAGAAATGTTAGTTAGGAGATATTATGTATAAATATTTAAACATTGAGATTTTGTGTGCCGAGAAATTAATGCCCTGTTTGTTTCTGATTAAAATCAGATTTTAATTTAAATCAAAATCAAACAATCAATATTAATCACAACTTTCGTGGATCTTGCAGTTTTTCAACCACACATTTCAAAAACTTCTATCACAATCTACTAAAAATCCAATTTTAATCTCCATCAAACAATCACTAAGTTTCGAATGTACAAATACATGATGAGCCCGTTTGGCGGGACTTCTGCGTTCGGACCCTGCATTCGAAGAAAGAATAATTAAAATTGGATTAATTAGTAAACATGATTAAGAAAGATTTATATCGTTTGATAATGAAAAAGATTCTTGTATTTGGTAAACTAAAGATTAATATGATAGGTGGCATGCAAAGATAATCTTTTAACTAATTAGATTACTAGGTTGGATTGCTGGCTGCACCATGTGAACTTTAGACTATACGTTTTCTATTTGTCAACCTTTGACTTGCTATTAATTTATTTTTTATATTATTTATAAAAAAAATCATAATACTATTATGAGCTTTTTCGTCTTTGTAAAGGGGGCTGTAAAACATTGCCATCAATAGTTGGAACATTCTACTGTATTTTATACGAATTTTAGAATTGGATTGTCAATTGTCATGATAGATTATTTGAAAAAAAAAAAATCACTTTGGAATGTAATGCACTGTTAGCATAATTAGTTAGTTTATATTATTTATTAGGGTCCGTTTGATTGATTTAAATTCCATGAAAAGTGTCACAACTCATGAATTCAATTTCTACTTTGACTGTTTGATACGAAAGTAGAAATAGAGTTCGAATTCCAAGATGCAAACACTTTAAGCTTACGTTTTGCCAATTTCATGAAAAATACATTCCTACACAGTACTTGAGTTTTTATTTTCCAACTTAAATGGAATTAGAAAGCACTTCCACCTTTACCAATCAAACGGGCATTGAATTCCTCGAATCCGATATTTTTCATGAAATTTAAACCAATAAAACGGACTCTTATTGTTAAAAGGTAGAATGGTAGTTTTACTTATTTCGTTAGGGTAGTTAAGCCATTTTGCTATCAGACTATTTAAGCTCTTGTAATCTCTTTTTTGTATAACTTTTGCTCATTTGATGATTGGAAACCCTAGCCTCTCTTTTGCTTTCTTCTTCTTCTACATATTGCTTGCAATCACAAAATTCACAAGGTGGAAAATAAGGGTAGCATTTATTCTTCCTTCCCATCTTCGCATGCACCCTCTGCATGCAAAGTGTTGTTTCTTGAAATCGAAAGAGTGTACTCGATTCTCTTAATAACTAAAAAGTATAGTACGGCTAAAATTAATTGCCTATTTGGGGGTAGCACTTGTGGTCTTGTTGGAGCTATGAGATAAGAAATGAGAGATTCTTCCATAGTTTTCCCAAACTCTCCATTTCTTGCTTTTAAAAGTTGGATGGATATGGGATTTACCAAGATGGGGGTTCATTTGAGAAATTCAATCTAAAAAGTATTGGCTTGAAACTGTTCTCCAAAGATATATTTATATTGAACACGATTAAAGAAGAAAGTTAACGTGGCCATCAAAAGTTAAGCTCATATCATTTCCTAGATTTTTAGTATAGGAAATTTTCCATACAACAGTCTCCAAAGAGAGTTTTTCTACTGAAAAATGGCTATTAACTCTTGCCTGCCTTGCCTTGTCACTGTACACTGTCGGCGAGAAATAAATTTAAAATTTTATTCATCATATTGTTCAATCCACGACTATTGTGGAGCTATCCAACAGTCAACAAACACAACTCGTATGATAAAGAAATTTTACAAATGCAAGCTAAATCGGGCTAAAATTGGACTGAATATTGCTCATGAAATATTCACATGGTGATTAAACAGAAGTTAAAATGACCTATTGTGAATTAATATTAACCCTTTTTTCCCCCCACATTCGAAACCATTTGTATTCTAACTTTGCCGCTTTCAGAAAGCTAGCGTGATTACGAAGAACAGAAGAAACTCGATCAATCCTCGACCCCATCCACGAGTAATTGAACGACTGCTATTCAAATTCACAATAGCCGGTCCTTCCGTCACTGATCCAGTAAAGGTCCCATTACTTGTGCTCAAACTGCACCAAAATACGTATAAGATCATCATCTCTAAAAACACGAATCACATCTTAGTAAAGGATTCTATTGAGGATTGTGCATATCTCAGGATACAACTACAACAAACCAAGTCTACATTCTTAATAAATTTAGGGTCGGCTAAGTTTTAAATTCTTCCACATCCAATGCGAGCGAGCATTCTCTAATAAGGGAGTGTGTCAAGAAAAATGAAAATCACAAAGCATAATCTATCTCCAAATATGAATAGATTGTGGTCCAATTCTAAGGAGGTTCATCTGTAACTCATGTAAGCAACTACAACAAACATGACTAGTTCCCAATAAATATGGAGTTGGCCAAGTATGAAAATGTTCCACAAGCATTCTCTAATATGGGTCGCATCTATCTCCAAATATGAAAAGATTGTGGTCCGATTCTAATGAGGTTCATTCATATCTCAAGTATAAAACTACAACAAACAAAGTCTAAATTCTTAACAAATTTGGTTCGGCAAATGCTCCACATCCACGACAAGCATTCTCTAACATGATCTATCTCCAAATATTAACGATTTTGATCCGATTCTAATGAGGTTCGTCTACATCTAAGATTTATTCCAAATAAATTTGACGATGACTATTCATCCACTTAGTATATGTTCCAGGCCATGCTTGAGGAAGTAAACGTTGAAGGCAAACGACGCCGTACGTTGGAGGTCCGACGGGTCATAACAGGGCCCACCAGCATCTATCCTTTTTCCTTTTTCTTGCATTACTGACTAAAATAACTAATTTTCCATGTTTATAGTTTTTAACACTTCAATTTAAAGTACACTGCAAGAAATTTCACTTTTAACCACAAAATTTTATGTCTTTTAAATAATGACTTTTTAGGGAAAAAATTTCGCCTTTACCTGCTGGAAGGAAATTTGCAATTATTGTGACCTGAAAAAACAATAATTAAACCAAATTAAATCAAAATTTCAACATAAAAAAAAAAAAAAAATAATAATAATAATAATATTTAGTGTGCTTACTAGGATTGAGAGAAGTGAGAGCAGCCGTATTACTAAAACTACAGCTTTCCTCGGTGAGGCCATGCTTAAGGAAGTAATCATTGAAGGCAAACGACGCCGTACGCTGGAGGTCCGACGGATCATTGCAGGGCCCACCTTTCTGGATGGGCCCGCAGTTCGCTCCTCCAGGCCCACAAGCCCAATCGAGGGACGACTGTAGTGCATTATCAGCTGCGTTGTTCTTTGCCACACACCACAGTTCCTCCGCCGCTCCTCCACCGCTGCGGGCGTGAACCACTACTAAGGCATAGAAAAAGAAAGAAAGAACCCATGTTAAGATTGCACTTGCAGGAGCCATAGACATGCAGAGAGATAGAGGAGAAAGTGGGAATTGCCGTTAAGAAATGGTTCTTTTATTGAGTTTACTACATTTTTTAATGGGATTTATATGGAGGAAATGTGACCGTTGCAGTCACTGAGAGAATCGAGAAGACAAGACAAAGATAGTGGTCAGATCATCAGACTAGTACAGACGTTTCTCAAAGTTATTACAGTTGAAATGTTAAACCTGTGCCAAGTTAATCAAGGAGGTAACCACCAACGGTCACGTAGAATTTAATTTGACAATATTAATTCACACTTAACAACATTATATTCATTCATTTTAAAAATTATTTTTTAAATCAATGGCAATTTAATTTGACAATATTAATTCACAATTCATGACAACACCATATTCGTTCATTTTAAAAATTATTTGTTAAGCCAATGGCTCGCATTTTGACAACATCAATATTGTCAATCATTATTATCAAGTATGATTTTACAAATAACATAACAGTTGTTTTTATCCGAATTTTTATTTTTTACATTTTTAAATTAAGATCGCATTTAAAAAATAAATAAGTACAAGTATTTTAATTATAGTCTTCTCTTGTCCTTTCCCGCTCCACTCCAAATTTGTGTCGTACAATTGTCATCCCAAATTACTTGTAAGGATTCTATGTTGCGCGACTTTTGATTAGGTTCCAGTTTGACACACATTCTTGTAAAATACATTTTTTCAAAACTTATTTTTCAACCACACACTAGCTTATAGCTTGAACGACAGGGTTATTCGGGACATACCATTTTTCACGTTTTAACACGTTTTTGAATTCTACTTCAACTATAACTCTTCTATTAGGGTTTGGACGTCGCCCTACAAAGTTGCATATATATACTTGGCTCTTCTCTATAATTTTATATTGTGAAAAAAATTATTACTAACTTTTAAGATCATTGTAATATTTTCCATCTTCATTATTTGTAGTGCAATATAATCTCTTAATTCATCTGCTATATTTTCTTGTTTTCTTTTTTTTACTTGTGATTAAATACCTCATTATTGTGCCATATAATTTTAACATCTCAATCTGTTGGTTGATTTCATATCAAATGGTATCGAACAATACGTGATCCTTAAATTTCCAACAATTAGTATTAGAGATTTTGGGCATAATTAACACAACAAGTGGTATCAGAGTTGTATTAGACCATGGATGTGGACGATGCTTATGAGTTGTATGAGAATAGCAAAAAATAATCAATGTGGCCAAGCGATAGTGAAGTCCATAGGAAAATTGCTAGTGTACATAATGTGGATGCAATGAGAGCGTTGGCAACATAGATGGAGGCAATAAGGAGAAAGCTTGACACTTTGACACATACTGTAAATATGGTACAAACTCTAACTCCTGTATGCGTAGGTTGTGGGTCAAATCACATCACTACAAGCTGCTCTTTGACTTCTACTCACATGAGTCACCCGTCAGAGGTGAATTATGTATAAACCTTCTAGAGGCAAGAGAACTACCCCAAAAATTACCATCCAGAATGGAACAAGCAGCCAAACTCCTCACGTGCTAATAATCAAGGGTAAAATTTCCAGAATAGACCACCAAGGTTCCAACAGTAGCAACAACATTAGCAATAGTGAATGTCGTCATTGGAAGATTTGCTATCTCAGTAAATCACAAAGACTAAGGCCAATTTCCAGAATCAGCAGGCTTGTATCAAGAATTTGGAATAGCGGGTGGGACAAATAGTGGCTGTAATAGCCAACAGACCAACCATCCATGAAATGGAAATGAAAATTGTATAATAAGTGAAAGCAATTATAAGTTGACGCTGCATCTCGTTTAAGATGTAAATAAAGATGGAAATTGTAAGTTTATTATACATGTAGAAAAAGCTTTGACTCAATTAATGCTTGTGATTTTAACAAACTAGATGGAGTAGACACTGCACAAGATGATAGATAAGTGCTTCTCAAAATACGTGAAGGTGTTTTCCATTTTGGGTAATGGTGTTTTTTATTATGATAATGAACTTTGACATCCGCTAGCGCCATCTTAATTGTCGATTAGCAGATATTCAAGTAATAATACACACAAGGACAATGTGAAGAGATAGTTTAGGTGAAACATTTTTGTGTCTTATCCTGCCCATTGGAGTCTCTTCGTAACAATATTCTTAGGTGTGGAGAACTAATGAACATTTTTTTTTATCCAGATAACCATCACTAAAATTTTAGCAAGTGGATTGGAGGATATGTATATTGCAATGCATACATTAGAAACAATGTCTATTTTTTCCCCCATCATATTGCATAGTTTCTCTTCTCAAATAGGGTGGCAATGGGGATGATATATGACGAGTTGGTTATTTCCTTCTTCCGTCATGTTGAGTATTTTTATCACATTGCCCTGCCTCCATATCCGATTAAAGCTGGGCAAAGCGGGTTCAGTGTGGGATCGGGATGAGGCGAGGCAAGTCCCGTACCCCGTTTTATTTTTTTATTTTATTTTTTGCTTTTAGTTTATTATGTTTTTAATTAATGAATATTATTACTTTTTTTTTTTTCAATTTGTTAAAAACAACTCATATTCACTTTAAAAAGATGATAAATCTTTTATTTGATAATAAAAAACTTAAATTTGAAATTAACTTTAAACGGAAAGGGGATTGTGTTTTTCGTACCTGCACCGTACCTACTTCGAGGCAACAACCCCCCACCCTGTTCCTGCCCCAGTTACTCGGTTAGACAGGTAATCTCGGCCCCTTGGGGTTGAGTCCCACAAATATTGAGTTGAAGGATTTTTTTTTGTCATCCCTACACAAATGTATACTCTCCTTTGGCATGTATTTGTTTGCAGATGATGCTCCTTTAATTTTTCCTAAATAGTGCTCTTGTTGAACTATATGACACGAGACTCTTAATTGTCGAAGACAACTTTTAATCACGATTTTTTCCCTTATGTAAGGGTCTATGTTTTTAGATTAAATGGCTAAACAGTAAAGGAGAAAGCAACGTTCTTGATTCAAGTCTGATTAGATCCGTTTATGAAAATTGTGCACTTGTCCCACATATGATGAAAAATCAAATTGATGTGCATGATAGGGGCCGTTTTGAAATACAAATTTAAGTAGATAGACTTTTCTCTTTTCTAAGACCAACATAAACTTATAGATGAAGTGATTCAACATTAACTATTGTTTTTGAGAAAGTTCCCACTTTTCAATTCTCCTCAAACTCTGTGCATGCTCGAATGGGAACATCCAAACTTGGATGGAGGGAATGTGATTTTTAAGAAAGAAGAAATTGAAAGGAGAATTCATATGCATTCAAAGGAACTGAGTTTTTAGGTCATTTTACAATGGAAATTTCTAGTCTGTTAACTTCATATTTGGGTTATCCAGATAATTACATATTCTTTCTATCTATCGTGTACAATATTGGTCTTCGACTATATTTTCTCTTACATACATCCTTTTTTGAAATGGAATGAATCCATAAGATATTTAGAAAGACATTTTAGTTACGTAAGAACAATGTGAATCTTAATCTTGAACTATGAGCATATAGTTAGAAACTTTTAAAGAATTACTTCCAATGACATTTCCATGAAAAACATTTGAAGTCAAGTTTCAAATTTGAGCATAATTTTCAACGTGTATTATTCTCAAGGGAAGATTGATAGGAAAAATAGAAATTTCTTATTGTATACTTTTATCATGATAGTTCACAAGAGCACAGGAACAGGAAGACCACAATTTGATTAAGTACACAATTTTTTGCATATAGAGTTACAAGTATCCTTGTTGAGATGATGGGTAATTAGCACATAACATTCCCATCTTTCATTATTATTGTGAAAAACGTCTATACATTTCATTTTTTGCATTTTCACCCTTACTTTCATCTTTCATTGTGCAAAAAGTCATTTTTACCTACTTTCTCAATTAAAAATTATGAAATGACAAATATACCACTCTATTTAAATAAAACAAGAACAAAAAGAAAAAAAACTAATTACAATCACAGTCCCAATTTTTTTAAAAGTGTAAATAAATCACAAATAAATTATTAAAAGGATAATTAATACTTAATGTCTCTATCTTTCACCGTTATTGCGAAAAATGTCCCCACCTTTTTTTTTTGACATTTTCACCCTTAATTACACATTTGATATTGCAAACCATCATTTCCATCGAATTTTTCAATAAAGAAGTGTGAAATAATGAATATACCCTCCCATTTAAATAAAAATGATTTTTTGCGTAATGAAATGTGAAAATGCCAAAAAAATGAAAGGTAGTGACATTTTCTACAATAACAATGAAAGATGGGGACGTTATGTGCCAATTATTCTAATAATAATAATAAAATTCGGAAACATATGAGTATTTACCGTATCCCCAAGATACCACTAGGGAAAATTTGTTTGTAGTTATCAACATCGCACACCATTCACTTCCTCTTGTATTGGATTGAGATTTTTATGTAAAAATGAGGTAAAAGTTGTGCGTATCTGTTGTTTATTTATATAGGATCATGTATTACAGATTATCAATTATTTTGCGAAGAAATCTAACAAAATATTGCCAATGTAGATTCTCTATTGATTGTGACCTTGAAATTCAGAGATTTCAAAATCATCGTAAAACCAAATTCTTTTTACTCTTTGCATTAATGCTTTGACTCTCTCTCTCTCTCTCTCTATCTCTCTTCACAATGGTCAAGGACGAACGAATTTCTTTATTCTGATTCTGCTTCATTTCCTCTCCATGGGTAGCAAGAAGTTAGCAACGAAGCGGACTGAAAACTCAACATCACTTCAAATAACACATGCCAAGCGCAAGGATGAAATTGTTAAGAAGGCCAGAGAACTATCAATTTTGCGTGACACAAATGTTGCCCTTATATTACTTTCACCTACTGGCAATTTAACTAGTTTTGCTTGCAATGGAAGGTTGGTATAAATTCACTGTAGAAAAAATTACTTGATTTACATTCCTCATTTTATGAATTTTTCAAAACTTTGAACCACAATTCTTTCCTTTTGGTTTTAGTGTTGAGGATGTCTTCCTCCGTTTTGTTGACCGACCTCATGAACTAAGAGGGTATGTGTATACTCAAATGAATCATTTCAAAGAGAATGGGTAAATCTCAATAAATGAATCAAATTTGTTGAAGTTGATTATAAAACAGAATGGGTAAATCTCGGTTAGTTGCATTTTTTGCTTTGGAAAGATATCAAGTTTGGTTATTGAATCGACACATCTAAAAGCTTAAACTCGTTGAAAAGAAACACACTTATTTACTAATTAATTAAATTTAGTTTTCATTACACTCCTCCGTGTTAACGTGTAGGTTGCGCGCCTGAAACATGAACAATAAATGGATGGTAATTAGTCTTGATTTTCGGTCTTTTGCTTTCTCCAATACTATGTTGAACCAATTTATGTCAAGGCCTAACCTATTAAAAAGACGGCACATTTATTTATTTAAATATCACTATATATTAAAGGAGGCAAAGTAAATGTCACACGTATCGTCATTTCCCATTGTTGTCAAAAATTCCCATTTTGAAAAAAAAAAAAAAAACTTGAAATTAGTCAAATTTCCACCCGTCCTCCTTCTCCATTACCTCACGTAACCACCCACTCCTCCTCCTCACGGAAAACTTGGAATACAGGTTTGGATTATAGCCATTTTCTTTAGTGCTAATGTCAACATTCCCCCACTATGTACTCTTTCTCTATTTTTCCACACAACCAACCATACTCCTTTCCACATTGACTGGTAAGATTCCTCCTCCTCCTCCTTCTTTGTCTGAGATTGAGAAAGAGATTGTTCAAAGCAGTGATTATATGGTGATATGTTTGTTGTCTGTTTCATTGTCTGTTTGATTTTTTCCCTTTTTTTCTTCTATCTTTTTTTAGGCTTTTGGGCTTTAAGATTTTCGCTGCACTGAGTGCCGCCGGTGCCTGTAATGTAGTGATGCTTTAGAGTAGAGCCAAAATGAACTGGATGAGCTCTGTGCAGCTATGGAACTCTGATAATCAAAATCCTTACCCAGATATTAAATTCAGAAACAACAAGAAAGCCTTAAAACAAGACAACGAAAGGGTATGAAACAAAATCATCGTTTTCATATGTATGTATGTATGTATGTATGTATATTATAATCTATTTTCTTGTGTATATGTTGTAATGAATTTGTTTTTTCTTATGTTTTTTGGTTAATAGAGAGTTGAAGAAAATAATCAACCTATGAATTTGATATATTTTTTTCAGTCTAGCAATAACAGAACAATGGCGGGAAAGGCTTTTACGCCTTTCAAGGGGTATGAGCTTAGTTAGATTGTGGAGTAATTGATTGTGTTTGTGAAGTGCAAAAATTGTGCCTTGATTTAAAACTTCATTTTTCAAATCTTAGGAAAAATATGTTGCATTTATGACCACGTGGAAAATTAGTGTATAATTAGGCCTAAACTAGCAATTTGGTTGATTGAGTTAAAAATATTGTGCTACATGTGGGAAATCTTTGACCTTCACTATTATATAAAAAAAAATCTCCATCAACACGGAGGCATGGAGACAGGGATGGAGACAGGATGGAGGTGCCTCCGTGTACGAATTTTTTTTTTTTTTTTTTACAGTGATACTAATAATATTTTTTCATTTTGTCTCCTAGTGCACTTTTTCTCTTTTTTCTTCTATAATTATTAATTTATGTTCAAATAAAATGTGTTCCAAATTGAAAGATACAAACTAGAATTCAAAAAAATGGATAGCTATGTCGGGGTATTTGTGTCAGATCCAAAGCTTCAGAACTCAATTAAAGCTCCGAAGCTTGAGTGTAAGTTTTTAATCAAATTCGTAAGCTTTTCTCATTATAATTTTCTTTTGATTTGCTTGGTTACATGCGAAATTAATGGAATTTTTTTGAGTTCTTGAATTCGTTGATTTATCTTCTTTTCTGTGCATTCTTTGTTTCTTCGATATATTGTTTTGAAAGCAAAATTTAAATAGAAGTTTTAGGGAGCTAGGAGTTTTGAGAATTCGTACATGTCTCCGTTGCACACGGAGACACAGCAAATGCAAATGAACCCAGCTTCAACATCGATGATTTGATAGAACTCTTGCCCGATGATGCTATGGGTGCCACCAATATTGGTTAAATTTTTGTTGATTTGATATTGATTCCAAGTGTATTAATGTTGCATGCATACTTTTTTAATAATTCATCTTGATTAATTTAATCTGAATTACAAGTATAGAAATCTGTACACAAAATATATCGGATCATCCATGCATAATTTTTTTCTCTTTAGAAAAATCTGATTCTTCCTAATTTGGTGTTAATTTAGATGATAGTATCATTTGTTGCTTTGGTCTCTTGTCTTCTTGATTCGATTTTATTTGACAATTTAAATAAATTATTTCCCACATAAGTCTTTTCATTTTTTTTTTTATTATTTCATCTTGATTTATTTGAAGTAAATTAGTTTAAAACCATAATTTTACTGAATGATACCCCTGGGGAAAATTCCTAATTCAAAAGTATTCATCTTGAAATGTACTTAACATAATTCCATTTTGCACCCGGCATTATTAGGGGTGGCAACGAGCCGAGCCGAGCCGAGCCGAGCCGAGCCGAGCCGAGCCAAGTCGAGCCCGAGCCGGGAAAAAAAAGCTCGGGCCGAGCCAGAGCTTTTTTTGGACCGAGCCGAGCTGGGCCCGGCCAAAAAAATGAGGCTCGGCCCGAGCTTTAGGCTCGAGCCTTAGCGGGCCGAGTCGAGCCCGGGCCGAGCCGGCTCGATTTTTTTTTTTTTTGTAAAATCTACATTAAAACAAAAAAAAATGTACATTTTATGCGTAATACGTGTTATAAATTAAAGAGATTATGAAAGCTTCATTTTTACTTAAAGTATGTAACTATTATTTCTTGTAATGTTATGGTGAAATTTCCTTGAGGGTCGTAATTCCAATAATTCAAAGCAATAACTATTCTATTTATCATTGAAGAATAAAACCCTCATCCTTTATCCGGGCTTGGGACCGACTACAATTATCGTAGGCGGAGTTAAAATTGTACACGAATAAAATATTTCGTCTACAATTTTTTTTGAAACAAAAAAAAAATTAAAAATTACGTATTGAATTGAAACTAAACAATTTAAAAACTTACAATATCTTATGCTTTAATCTGCTGTAACTCATCGGTCATTATACTATCAATTTGTTCTTGAAGACGTAATTCCGCACATTCCCAGTCTTTCAAACATATTAAAGCCTCCAATATATCTTCTTTTAGTCTTGATCGTTCGTCACTTAAAACTCGACCACCTAAACTAAATGCAGCCTCCGATGCTACTGTAAACACCGGCGGTGTTAGTAGATCGCGAGCAATTTTTGATACAATTGGATACTGCCTTTCGTTACATCTCCACCATGATAAAAGACTAAAATCCTGTAATTCTTGTGGTTGTAACATACTACGAACGTCCACGCACATATACCTAGCTAACTCCGAAGGAATTTCAAGATTTGTACCACTGACATCTATTGCTCTAGATATTGACGAACTAGAACTAAATGAGGGAATACTAGTATTGGTCTCTAAATAACTCCATATATTATCTACATTTGTTGAAGTGTTCTTTGAAAAAGTATTTTGGGAAGAATTACACTGACCTTCTTTTTCAGCGTAATAGTTATACATTTCGCATAACATTGATTCTATATTCGTATGTGAAAATTGTATATCCATGAAACGTGAAATCCCATTTATAATAGCTTTTGTGCCAGTTAAATTAAGTCGAGGGTCCATTACAGAAGCTAATAAAAATAATGAGGGTATCTCTTCCCAATATTTACGAAACTTTAACTCCATAAAATAAACTATATCAACAAAAATTGGGAAATTCCTATGTCTTTGAAATGTTTGTGCAAAATAGAAAAAATGTTGTAAAACAAGTGAAGATGTAGGGTAATAAACACCGCTACATTCCTTTGTGGCATTGAAAAAAGGTTTTAAAAATGTTTTAACGATAAATGCAAGATTCCATTCTCAATCTTCCAAATTATGTTCGGGTCCATATGTATGTCTACCATTATAATACATTATAATAACTTTATCATAATTTTCACACGAATGTAACATAAGATATGTAGAGTTCCATCTATGTGATACATCAGTGACAAATGATTTCTCTTCTAAGCCATACTCAGCACATAAACTGTTAAATGCTTGCTTTCTTGCAGGTGATATAGTAATAAAATTAATTGCTTGCCTAATTTTATCTAACGGTGTTTTTATATGTTCTAATCCAACTTTTACAATCAAATTAATAATGTGGCATACACAACGTTGATGGAAAAATAAACCTCCAAATGTAGGGTTCAAATCATCAATAAATTTATCGACAACAATTTTGTTTACACTAGCATTATCAAAAGTAAAACTTCGAATCATTTCTTGCATACCATATTCTTGTATAATATCTTTTAAAACCATGTATATGTTAGTCGCATTATGAGGATATTCTACACATCTAAATGCAATAATTCTTTTATGCATAATCCATAGGTGATCAATGTAATGAGCTGTAGCAGCAATATAACCTTTTTTATTAACACCGATCCATAAATCAGAGGTAAATGATATAACACAATTAAAAGTTTTTAAACTTTCAATATTAGTTTGTTTTCTTTTGTTATATAATTTTATAGCATCAGAATGAAGAGTATTTCTACAATAAGAATGATACCTGGGTTGGAGATAATTCTGTACAAGACGAGTAAAGTGTATTGACTCGATCATCGTTAGCGGCATCTCTGCTGCAGCCACGTATGTAACCATTCCTTCACGAAATCTTTCCTGTGAATATACAAAAATGGAAAGAGTAGAACCGGAACCAGTAAATGTTAGTTCGGTCTGTTTCGGGTCAAGACCGACTGGTTTCGCTTTGCAACTTCTTAATATGTGTCTATTTAAATGCGATGTGCTCGAACTAGGCTTCCAACTGAATTCTTTATCGCAATAATTGCAACATACTTTCCAAATATCGACTCTATTTTGAACCCCAACTTTTTTTCGAGTCATATGTTGCCAACAATCTGCAGACTCTTTTTTCGACTTCTTAACCTCGACTACTTCCTCCTCTTCGATATCTTCCAAATCAATTGGAACATTTTGAGATGCATTGTACCCCAATGGAGTATTCGAACTACCTCTAAACTGATTAATCTCATCACTGGTAAAATCCATGTGTACGTATTATAAATTTATAATAGAAGGAAATTGTAGTAAAGAATTAAGAATATGATGTGTAAAAAAATAGGAGAGGAGAAATGGAGAATACAGAATATAGTAGTAAAGAATATAGCAAAATGAGTAAATTGAAAATAATACTGAGTTAAGCGATTGAAGAATGAAGAGTGATATGAAATAGAAAAATTTTCTCGTATTTATAGACAAAAAAAAAATTCAATTTTTAAAATTAAAAAAAAAAAAAAATTTGCGTGCACGCAAGAAAAAATCTTGCGTGCACGCTAACGCCTAATGTGTAACACAGACTATTTGTGATTTGATTTTTCAGATAGATTTTTTGAAAACACGCAAATTTTTTAAAATTTTGAATCTGCCTGTCTACCTGATTTCAGGCAGATTCGTCGCTGCCTGTAGCAACTGCTAGAGGCAGCTATTCTGCCTGCAAATTGCAGGCATATTTATTTAATTTTTTTTAATTAATAACACGGGCCATTTTGGCCCGTGACACGGGCCGGCGCCGAGCCACACGGGCCGGCCCGGGCTCGGCTCGGAGCCCCCACATGGGGCTCGGCCCGAGCCTCAGCTCGGTGCGACCGAGCCCGAGCCGGGCCCGGCTCGGGCTTTTTCCGAGCCGAACCCGAGCCGTCCGAGCCGCCGAGCTTTTTTGCCTTCCCTAGGCATTATAGACTGTCGCGTGTTCCTCTCCGCACACGGAGATACGATGTTCCTCTCCGCACACGGAGACACGGCACCGTGTCTCCGTGCTCGTGCCATGTCCGGTGCGCACGGAATGGAGACACGGTGCCATGTCTCCGTGTGTCACGGAGACGCGGCACTGTGTCTCCATTGCGCACGGAGACACATCAAATGAAATTGAACCCAGCTTCAACATCGATGATTTGATAGAACTCTTGCCCGTTGTAATTTAACAGCTTTCCTGCAAGTAGTTTAGGGTAATTTGCAAATAGATATCATTCTTTGTGAAGCACTCTTCAGCTGCTTGAGATAAGAAACAACCACCACTTCTTATGTAACATGACATGGCCGTACCTCTTGGAGAGTTGGTGCAGAGTTGTGTGTGCTGGTTCCTTTAAGAGATGGAGATGACCTATTATAGGAAAAGCCTTTAGACCAGGTTGTAGGTTTACTGGAATTCTCAGTTAGACACAATTGAACTTGATAAGAAAGTACTTATGGCCAAGAAGAGAATCAAGCAAAACCAGAATTCATCACCCAATTTTTCTTAAATTCAAGTAGTACCAAAAATATAGCTAGCTATTAAATTGATGATCAGTTTGTTTATGTAATCTTGGAGTAATATTCTCCTCTCTCAGATTCTCACAATGGAGGTGAAAAGATCTAAAAACACTTTGTTTTCCCAGGTGTCTTGTTTTCTCTATCTGTTCTTAATGTTTTTTGGTGTTTTCAGTCATGCCATATGATTATTGTCCCTTGCCGTCATTTTAATTATTTATTTAATGTTCTTTTGTTGTAGATGCAATATGAGTTAGATTGATATGTTCCACCTAGGATAACTGAGAAATTGTGTTTTCAATTAGATAGGCTTCAAGTATCAGGGAAAATTTAGAACTATGAATTAATTATTTTAACCACGGAAAAGGTAAAACTATAAGGGATTTTTTACAGGAACAAAAGGATATATTAGTGAGACTTTTGAACTATTATTAACCACAGATAATCTACAACTATTAAGGAGACTTACAGGATGATAAGCACACCAATATATTTTAGAAGATAGGGTAGTAATTTAGTATGGGGAGAGATGTTTGTCTTAATTAGGATTCAAGTAGCCAACTCCAAGTTTATTGAAAGAAGCCTTGGTATGTTTTTGTTATCCTTCTAATGATATCTGATAACTCTCATAAAGTACAACTTTAGAAGCTATAAAGGAATGAGCTATGAACTTTAGAATGTCTACGCTTCATGCAAGAAGAAATCTTCTAAAATTATCCAGGTTGCTGTTTGTCGCATCAGACTATCTTAATAGAATTGGACATACAATATTTTTAGTACACCGTGATTTGGTAAAAGTGTCTTGAATTTCTAGAGAGGTGCATGACATTCATAAAATATTTTATATAACTTTGACATTAGGTAATACTTGGAGTAAATAATTTCTCAACCAAGTGTCTATATTGTAACTTCAAGTCATTTGAGAGAAAGACATGCCATTACTTTTTTATAATACAGTATTTTGGGATTAAAGTTTGGAACTTACCTGAGGTATCAGACTCACGTTCAACGTCAGTGTGTTATGTTGCATTAGGACTTAGGTAATAGATAAATGGAGTGTTAGGAAGTGACGTACGCCACCATAAACAGAGAGGGGGCGAGGTGATGAACAAACGGAATACAAGATTGGATACAGATTTTCCTTGTGACCTAACTTGATAGGATTAAAAGAGAATATTTTATATGAAAATTATGAAGGTGCTTCATTAAACTCATTCGCAAAGATCATGTTTTTTTTCTTTAATTGAAATCAATGTAATATTTCATATTTATTTACATAGTCATAGCGATTGATATCAAAATTGTGAAACATCTATTTGAACAAAATTTTTATGACCATGAAATGTCAAACTTGTGATCCTTTGGAAGAAGTAATATTTAGCAGTATTATCAAACATTTTGTAGATATATTTTCTTATCAAACAAAAGGTTAGTGATAATTTTCGGTAACGTTTCTTGGCTATGTTATTCATTTCAATTTCGATAATAACTGGAGCACCATGCATGATTGAACTTTGTGCGTAGCATAGGAAGATGAAATTCTCCGTTCAGAGCTGCTTCATAATTTTGTTTTTAATTATCACAACATTTCAACATGACTTTAGTAGTTCATAACTTAGTTTTTACATTTTCTTTTAGTTGTCAGATAGTATGCCCCTCATTTTCTTTTGATAGTCAGATATATTTATTTTCAACATTAAACAACTAAACTGCAACGCACGTTAACCAGACTAGTACTCTTTAAAAAGTAGTACCTTGACAAAGATTTTAAAAAGCTTTAGGTTGATGAATTATGTCGTCTGATTAAAAGTGAGTATAACCCTATCCCCTAGACCTCATTCCAAATGAAGTCCTGAAGTTGTGTAACATACATAAGCTTGCATATTTCCATTCTTTTTTTTTTTCTTTGACACTCCCTCCTCAAATATAGATATCTGTAGTACGATTAATTCTTTGTCACTCTGTTGATGTGGACCAAAATAGGTATTATATTTTTCTCTCATTTTGTTTCTTTCATGCAGTTAAATGGCAACCATTCATTTTCCCAACCTTTAAGACCACATTTGGCACACAATATTGAAGTGTTCAAGAAATTATATACATAAAATTAGAAGATATAATAGTAGATAAATAATACTAGGGTTATTAATTTAAAAGAATGCTATTTTCACCATCTTATTTAACGGGCATAATTCCACCTCATCACTCCATATTATGTTATTAAGTTAGCTTAAAAGAGATAGTGTATATAATATTTTTTTCAATAAAAAATAATATCCACCTTAATCTATCAGGCACTATCCGCCCATTATGTATAGATGTGGTCACATAGCCCTCTATATACTTTGGAAAACCGATCTCGACTGCCATATGCACCATTCCATGTCATAAAATGATTAAGGTGTCTTGAGAAAGAAGAATTGGAAAAAAAAAAAAAAAAAAGGATAGGATGATTTTCTTTTATTTTTGTCAACTCTAAGAATAAGTCGGCTTTTTCTTTTTTCTTTTTTTGGTGGGTGGGGGTTGCAATATTTTTAGCTGCTTTTGGTTTAAAAGTTAAAGTATGATTCTTTACTCTTTATCTCCACCTTTGTTCTCCAAGGTAATTTTTCTCCAGACATATTAGTGCTTCTTGAATTTGACACTGAAAAGAATTTTTCTCTGCTGTAACACAATCAGAGAGAGGGAGAGGAGACCCAAAATTTCGAAACCCACACATAATAACGAACATGTCAAGCCCTTCTCTATGCCCGCAGCCACCACCAGAAGAAGATTTGCAGCAGCAACAGCACCTGGAAGAGGCCCAAGAACCCTTAATCATGGAGGAAGATCCCCAGACCCAGATCCATGAAATTGAGAACCAACCCGACCAGGGCTTGGCCCCAGAAGAAGCTCAGGCTGAAGATCAAGAAAACCCTGAAGCCCCAAAGGTACAAGAATTCGCCGAGTTGCACGTTGTCTTACCAATAACAGACCCCCACGTGGCTGTTTCTGAGAGAACTGTGACGACTCCATCCCACAACCCTCAAAATCGTAGGGTAGTCAACAAGAGGAAGAAGGGTAAGTCCAATGTTAAGAAACAACAAGCGATTGAAAAAAAGTTGCTAGCTTTGATGGAAAAATTGAATCCCATCCCCTCTATACCACCTAATATGCTTAATTTCTCTAAGCATGAGAAACTTTTGAAGAGACTTGGTTTGTGGGATTTTTTTCATCTAGAATTTGATAGGGATGTAAGGGTAGACTTGGTTGCACAGTTGGTTGCTACTTATGATCCAAAACTGAGGTGTAGCTATGTTAATGAGTTCCGTATTGCGGTCAATAGGGCTGACATGGCACGTGCATTTAAGTTGCCGTTGAAGAAGGAAAAGGGGAATGTGGGTGGAGTAGAAAGTGTGGACGTGGATTCCGAGCTTGTATCCGAAGATTCAAAAGGGTTTATTGAGGATTTTGTGTCCAAATGTGTGCTTTTGCATGAGGACCTATGGATAACACCAGTTGAGGTGGTGAATTGGTTGGGGATGATAAGGAAGGGGCACCCTGAGAAGGTGGATTGGGCCACATTATTCTGGTTAATGATGGAGAAGGAGTTGACTAAAGGGGAGCGCTTGGGGGATTGCTACTATGCATCACATTTTCAGTACTTAATTAAGTCGCAGCGCGAAGAGGTGTTATTGTTGAGGGAGGAAGAGACAGCAACGGAAAAGGTGGAGTTGAATGAGGAGGTAAAGGATGAGGATGGGGTAAATGAGGAGGAGGTGAAGGCAAAGGAGGAGGATGGGGTTAATGAAGAGGATGTGAAGGCAAAGGAGGAGGATGGGGTTAATGAGGAGGATGTGAAGGCAAAGGAGGAGGAGGATGGGGTTAATGAGGAGGATGTGAAGGCAAAGGAAAAGGAGGATGGGGTTAATGAGGAGAATGTGAAAGCAAGGGAGGAGGAGGATGGGGTTAATGAGGAGGATGTGAAGGCAAAGGAGGAGGAGGAGGTTAATGAGGAGAATGTGAAAGCAGAGGAGGAGGAGGAGGAGGATGGGGTTAATGAGGAGGATGTGAAAGCAGAGGAGGCGGAGGATGGGGTTCATGAAGAGGATGTGAAAGCAGAGGAGGAGGATGATGATTGGGTTCATGAGGAGGATGTGAAAGCAGAGGAGGAGGAGGAGGAGGAGGATGGGGTTAATGAGGAGGATGTGAGGTTTGGTGTCGTAGGTGAAGTGCCGGAAGTAGAGGGTAATGTGATGGATGGGCTGAACTTTGAGCTAACACTTGGACAAGATGTGGAGGAGGAAGAAGAGGTGAAGGATGCGGAGATGATAGACGTGGACAAGTGCAAGGAGGATGCTGAGTTGGAGGAGCGAGAGGAGCAAGGACGGTGGGATTTGGATGGGAAGAACAACATGGGAAGGCATTTCATGGAGCGTTGTAGTATGGAAGAAGATAGGGGGTTTGGCAGCCTTGAGGATAGGAAGGAGGATGAGGGAGATATGGAAGAGGACGAGGACGAGGACGAGGGAGAGGGAGAGGAAGTAGAGGAGGAAGCTGAGGATGGGCTTAATATTTTATCAAATGTCAATGCTCTTGAAGGGGATGGCCTCACAGGTAATTTACTTCAAACAATGGAGGCAAACCTAATGGGTTTTGGTTCACAGGGGCAGCTTCGTGACCATGCTATGGTGGATCTTCGGGTTGATATGCGGCATATGGATTCTACTGCACCATTTTTTAATAATAATAACACAGGAAAAAGGGTGATGGAGCATGACAATGGTATCCCACATCAGTCACTTAACGATAGCAACAAGAGGTTAAGGATCAGTGACTCATGGGATCAGAAGCCTGTAGATTTTGGAACATGCATGGCGCAAATGCAGCATTTCATGGAAAGAGCTAGGGTGATGTATGAGGAGAAGGAACAGGCTCAGGAGCATTTGAGTCTAAACCAGCAGCTCTTGCTTAATGAGTTGCAGAAACGGGATAACGTGATAGAACTCTTGCATAAGACTAAATTGGAAGAGATACAGAAAAGAGACAGGGAACTTTATCGTTATGAACGTGAGCTGTATTTAATGGGGGGTATATTGGATGGTTATAGGAAGGCCTTAAAGGAAACCCAAAGGGCATTTGCAGAATACAGGCAAAGGGCTCAGCTTCCTGAAGAACCATTATACAAGGATGCTGGACCTGGTGGTCTTATGTTGAGCACGGGTGAAATAGAGAAGCTACGTGAGAAACAAGAAGAAGAATATCGGATGAATTGCTTAATTTTAGAACAGAAGGCAAAGGAAGCAGAAGAGGACTATACTGGTCAATTTGAAGCATTTCTTGAGAAGATTAATATGTTAGACAAGAAATTGACAGGTCTCGAGACAGATGCTAAAGAGCTTATCGATTGTAATAGAAAAGGGAAAATTCTGAAAACTGAAGAAAAAATTTCTGAAGTTTCGGAATCTCTACCAAATGAATGACGTGTTACTCTGGAAGCATTTGCTCAGCCGGTATACAGGTAAAACCAATGACTGACCCCCTGACTCTTGTAAATTTTCATTTAGTGGTGTATGAAAGATGTTGCGAAATTTCTTGATTTTCTACCATTTCAATTATCCCCCCCATCTAGCGATGATAACTAATATGTGTTCCCCTATTGGTCATATCAGTTAAACTCATTAGTGAATTACTTCTGAAAAATTGAACTACAAGAGAGAAAAAATATGGCGATTAATGTTGCTTCTTTTATTTTGTTTCTTTATGGATCTAAATATTTGACCTGTGTGTATGCTCACATTGCTCTAGGGGTGTATCTTTTATTACTCCGTATCCATATCACATCCTATTCTTTACTAAGTAGATGTATCCCTATGTGAATCTATGAATAGTATTTGACATTACTTCCGCACTTTGCTCTGCTTCTGTATCTTGTTAACTTGAAATCATGAAATGCATATCACGTTATGTTCTTTACTACGGAAGGATATGAATGGTAGTTGTTATTACTTGGACTGAATTTTGAAATTATCTCTTTCAATATTCATTGTGAATGCAAACTGTTAAAACATAGAGAGAAACTAATTTTGTATCTAACTTGCATGCAAAGGGATTTTTCATGCTTTTGAACTTGCTGAATCATTTGTTACCGACGTTTGAATTTAATCACTCATATCAGGGACTTTTCATGCTTTTGAACTTGCTGAATCATTTGTTACCGACATTCGAATTTAATCACTAATATCAAGTACTGCAATATCTTTGTTCTTTTTAATTTTTATGAAAGATGTAATGAATGATATGCCAAGGTTTCACCAATTGATTGGATGATTTTTTATTTCCTTTTCTATTTCCTTTTCTATTCATTACTTTTAGACCGTCTCAATACATTTAATGTTACTATAGATCTTTACTAGTATGACAACTGTCCTTACTATTTTGTTTTCTTTTCCATTTGAACAGATTATAAGAAGAAATAACTGAAATCCACTGTATTTTTGTCTACACTTAACTTTCTGCTTGACCTGTTTTTCTGAACCCTCCATGTCAAATAAGAACTGGGAAACTGGGTTGATAGTTGAACATTGGAAGACTATTTGAAGAAATTGCTCTTTGTTTTTCCATACCATTGTTTTGTTCTTAACAGGATATTTAATAACCAAACGTATTTCTGGTTACATTTTGAATATCCATTACAACTTTGAGGTCAGAGTTAAGTATGCTTGTAAGGTTAATGATGCGTCTAATTGTCACCTCTACCTCTTCATGGTCAATAATATGTTAGCTCACATGGTGCTCTGTTCTGCTATTTGCTTGGGTTAAATGCATTTAAGTATAACTAAATGTCGATCTCTCAAATTGACACTTAAAATTTCGTATACAGGTCGTTAATAGCTCCATATTTTTCAACTTGGGTTGAACGATGGTGGTAGGAACTTGGGTACTTCTTTCAAAGCTTCATGACTTCTCAAGTTATCTATATGAGTTCTTGTGTAACTTATTTAGCAGAGATCAAGACAGTGGCCACAGAATGTAGTCATTAAAATTTAGATCTTTTGAAAGGAGGGCTTGACTAGGAACTGTTTATGGAGTATATTTTTGCTGTCAGTGACTGATGTGATGGCTGACAATTTACATTCAAAATTCTTGAATTTGAATTTTATGAGCTTCTAAGTACCTTGTTAGTCCATACATGCAGAACTTGATTTTGGACTGTTTACAGTGTTGGTGACTGCCCTGGAACTATTGGTTTACTGTACAAATGCATGGCAAAGTCTTGAATTTAAATTTTACATCTTTCCAGTACCTTCTCAGTGTGTAAATGCTGAAGTAACAGAGCTCCTGATGTTATGATAATGCTCGAACAACATGCATTAATCCAAACAGTATGGTGGGCACAATAGCAGTTTCGGTTAATTTTTTGCCTGCACATCTTTTGAAAAATTTTGATTTAGGGCTTGTTTGGCAGAAAAGCCAAAGTCTACTTTTGAGTTTAAGAAGTCTCTTTTGAGTCTATTTGGATAACATTTTGGAAGCACTTTGTCTGGTTAGATGTGCCTTAGAAGAAGTTGGTGTAACTTGACTTTCTCATAAAACTCTTTTACAAAAAGCAGTAGAGGCTATCTCAAATAGTGATTTCTAATTAGCTTTTTCAGGTGGTTCATCATTATTTTGTTCTTCGATTTTTGTATTGTAAAGAGTCCAAATGCTTCCTGATATTTCTTGATGTTGGCTTTTGTAGTTTAGACATCTGGTATTTCTTGATGTTAACTTCTGTAATGTAGACATTCACTTCTTCACTTTTTAAAGCGCACTAGATTTTTGAACTTTTTGTCCTTATTTCGCATATCAAACGTGTTAGTTCGTAATGCAAGTAATTTGATATTTATTTATTATGACTTGTAATTTAGACAGACATATTTGCATACACGGTTTTTAAAATGCCGAGATCCAAATAATTTTTTATCTATGTTTATTGTAATTAAATTCAGCATATCAAACATGCTTGTAACGCAATGTGAGTCATTTGATATTTCTTGAGGTTGGCTTTTGCAATTTAGCGTTTGTTTTTTATTTCTATCTTTTTCTCATTATAATGAGAAATATGATCGTTGCAATTCAAAAAAGCAACTCGAAGAGTCATATTTGCATCCTCGTTACCCGAAAGTTAGAAAATAAAAAAAGCACAAGACTTGAACTTTGTATCCTTTTGAATCTTGTTTAATGCAATATAATTTAGCATATTAAACATGTTATTATCGTATATCAAGTTATTTGATATTCTTGATGACTGCTTTGGTAACTTGGACGTATTTGCATCATCACTTTTTAAATTGGGCAAGATTTGAAGTTTTCATTCTTTTCAATTTTGTTTATGACTCGTTTCATATGATTTTTGCTTTTTATAAAAGAGCTTTTGGGAGAAGTTATTTCAAATTTTGTTTGGAAATTAATTTTTAAATGAGCCCCTCCTTCCGAAATTGCTTTTAGAGCAAGTCATGTTTGATTAACTTGTTCTAAAAAGTTCATCTAATTAGGTTATAAAATTAGTCAAATGAGTTAAAAATAGCGTTTGGAGCTCAAAAAATCATTTTTTGCTATTTTAAAAGTCACGTCGAATATGATGCTCTTATTGTGTTGTAATTCATATATCAAACATGCTAGTAACACAACACAAGTCGTTTGCTCTTTCGTAATTTAGATATTTTTGCATCCTCGCCTTTTAAGTTGTACAAGATTCTAACTTTTTATCCTTTTCAATTTTGTTTAATGCATTGCAAATCAATATATCAAACATGATAGTTATGTTTTCTACTTTTCTACTGAAAAATTAAGGATGAACAAATTGATATTATATTTTCGAATTATAAGGTTGGTTGCATTTCACAATAAGGTTTTGAAAAATGAATTGAAACAATATTGCCTGTTCAAGGACTCAATGCGTTTCTACAAATTCTTTGAGAGTTAAAATAGATTCGTAGATCAGGTCGAGTAACAAAATGAGACATCTGCTGTCTATAATGTGTGATGCTCTTTTCAAGTGGAGAAAACTTATTCTTGTAACTAACCTTAAATTAATAGAAGTTTAGTTCGTATTGTTTGCACTCAAATTTAGCAAATTTATATACACAAGACGTTAACGGAATACGAAGCT
This sequence comes from Fraxinus americana, assembly GCA_035079005.1. Lineage (NCBI taxonomy): Eukaryota > Viridiplantae > Streptophyta > Magnoliopsida > Lamiales > Oleaceae > Fraxinus > Fraxinus americana. The sequence goes on along the minus strand of CM068707.1, from coordinate 817,009 downwards.
TAACCAATGGGATCCATAACAGATTTGTCCCAGGAAAAGGAAACGTGGAAGACAAGAACAAAAACATGAGCCCAACTGAATGACCAATCAGTTTGTTTTATTCAATAAGATGCAAATATCAATAGACTCATTGGACTTGTACATTCTAGCTAAGGATGAAAACTCCAATTATACTGAAAATATTTTACCTCGAGATTGTGCTGCTGTGTGTTCTCTGCCACTCTTCAGATGCATGTTCTGAAACCCCGAAACAAAATAATGTCACAATCCCAATGGAGCAAAGGTACCGACAATGGATGAAACGACATGGACGAAAATATGGTAGCAGAGATGAATGGAATTTTCGCTTTGGGATTTACCAGTCCAATCTTCTATTTATTGAATACATAAATTCTCAGAATCTTACCTATAAACTGAGGGACAATAAATTCGCAGACATTACAAACCTGGAATTCAGAAATGCCTACTTGGGTTATAAGAGCCCGGGGTTTTCACGCAAGGGACAACAAAATTTTACATTTGATGGTTCTCTAATACCACCAAGCATAGACTGGAGAAAGAGGGGTGCAGTAACTGCTGTCAAAAATCAAGGCACTTGTGGTACAAACTTTTCTGTTTTCTCACTTGTTATACAGTAAAAAACTATTGAAACATACATGCTGTGATCTCAATTCTTTATGACTCAAATTTTTAGCATTCATATATATGAGCTAGACAATCATGGTAGTGAAGAAAATTGAAATGCGTTACCTTGTATATATTTCATTGCAGGCAGTTGCTGGGCATTTTCTGCAATAGCAGCTGTAGAAGGCATCAACAAGATCAAGACTGGAAAATTAGTCTCTTTATCTGAACAAGAACTCATAGACTGTGATTACAACACAGCTAACAAAGGCTGTCAAGGTGGATACATGGAAAAAGCATTTGCTTTCATCAAGAAAATTGGTGGAATAACAACAGAAAAAGATTATCCTTACGTAGGAAAAGATGACAGATGTAACACCACCGAAAGAAAAAAACGTGCAGTGAAAATAAGTAGCTATAAAGCGATACCTGCCGGTAGTGAGGAAGCTCTACTTGCTGCAGTGGCAAAACAACCTGTATCTGTTGCCATTGATGCTGGAGGCTATGACTTTCAACTGTACTCTAGCGGGATCTTCTCTGGTTATTGTGGCAAAGATCTCAATCATGGCGTTGCATCTGTTGGCTATGGAGAATCAAATGGTGAGAAGTACTGGCTCGTGAAAAATTCATGGGGCGCTCACTGGGGTGAAGCAGGTTATATAAAAATGAAGCGTGATTCTACTGATAAAGATGGGATATGCGGCATTGCAATGGAAGCTAGCTACCCGATTAAAAAGTCTTGAGGAATTTTCCCTTGAGGTTAATTCCCTCATGGTATGGGTGTAAAAACTTGATTCTATGTCTAGTTAAATATAAAAATAATTTTCATGTATAAAGCATGAGATAAAATAGAAAAAAGGAATATCTAACTACAGCAGTGTCAAACATAAAAGGCAAAGTACTTTGAAGGTAAAGTTAAGGCGTGCCTTGTTCTTTAGCAGAAGAACAATTCTCGGCATTTGTAACCTTCACCAATAATACTATTTACGCAGGCAATGCTCGACGTTTAACAACTCTATCGACATGAAATCCAATCTGTCTCCAGAAATTGAAAGATGGAGACAAATCAGATAAAATATATTTCAGGTAATAAGGAAACAAGGATCAATGAAGATTCACTACACATAATTCCATCACAAAACTATATGCAACTAAAATCTTCAATCTAATTCATTACAAATAAAAATATTTGTTCACTCTAGCAGAACAAAGGAACTAGTTGATGACATTGTAAACAAGTGACATCAACAATATCAATCTAGCTAGTCTTGTAACAGAAAACTGTGGGATATTGCGGAGGAAACAAAATGTTTACGCTTGAACAAACAGACCTTTAGTCTTTTTCTGTCATACTAATGCTCGAAAAAACTTCACTTTTGATCTTCTTGAGCCTTATCACAACATGTTCCATATTGAGCCTTTCCTCCGGAAAATCAACCGTGCATTCAAGTGCTAGCTGCGTAATTGATTTTAAGTAGCCCTCTTTAGTTTTAATATTTTCTCCATCTCGGTTGAGTACATCCATGTCTACAATTTGCATTATTTTATCGGGGAATGATTCAAACATCCATCTTCTCATGGTTAACTCTCCATCAAACAAATCATCCGTGGGCTTCTTTTTTGTAAATGTTTCCATCAACAAAATTCCATAGCTGTAAACATCCGCCATAGTCGATATTAATCCTGTTGATCCATACTCTACAAAATTTGGATATGCGATCAAGAATTAACAAGAAAAAATGAAGATAGAAAATAAATGAAGGAGAACTAAGAAACTGGTTAAGGGAACACGGGTAGGAAAAACACTACATGACTTTTCTTAGCCAATGTTTGATCCCCATTGTTTCAAAAATTCATTTTCAACCATATATTTTCCTATAAAACACGTAAATCGAAAGAGTTTTCTTACTTTTTAACCATACATTCTCTAATAAAATATTATTTTAAAATGCATTTTGGCAAAAAAAAAAAATGGTGCTCAAAAGGGGCTTAATCTTTTTGGAGACCGACTATAATTTCTTAATTTCTCGCTTTTATGAAACAATAATAGAAAAACCAAAACATAAATTATTAAGTACTCCATCACAAAATCTTATATACATAATTTATTCTTATGAGTCCTCACCACAAAATATAGAACTATATGTATTAAATTTAGACAATATACTTACCTGGTGCCATGTACCCCATGGTGCCCAAAGTCTTGGTGTGTGAAATTCTCTGGTCTTCCGTGAAGAGCTTGGCAATGCCAAAATCTCCAACATGGGCCACCATATTTTCATCCAAAAGTATGTTGCTAGGCTTCAAATCACAGTGGACAATTGGGACAGGATACCCATGATGTAGATACGCCAATGCAGACGCCACATCTATCATTATTTCCAAACATTGAACTATATCTAGACAGTTTTGGGAAGAGTACAACCAGTCGTACAGGTTTCCATTCGGCATATATTCAAGCACCAAAGCTTTGAAATCTTGGTTAGAGCAACTGCTAATTACCTTAACGAGATTTCTGTGACGAACGTTGCACATAATCTGGCACTCGGCATCAAAGCTTGCAAATGCACCTTCCAAATCTAAATTGAAAACCTTAATAGCAGCAACTACCCCATTGGGGAATATACCCTTGAATACTGAACCCATACTACCTTTTCCTATCATATTCTCTCCATCAAAGTAATTGGTAGATTTAAGAACTTCATAATATGAAATCCTCTTCATAGTGAAGGCAATGGAGAAACTTGACTGAAATGGATGAGGCTTATTTGTATTATGTCTCATAAACCAAACTGTAATAATTGCTATACTTGCTACCAAGGCACATGATGGTAAAATATATTTCAGGTATCTGGTCTTGCTTGAAGATTTTGACGTATTACCTTTGCACAGCATGACCTTGAATTGAGATGCTCCACATAATTCTCCGTTGCCTATGAAAGAATCTCCTGTTAAGTTCTTAAAAGGTCCTCCATTCGGAATTACACCACTGAGTGTATTGAATGATACATTAAAATACACAAGATACACGAGTGACTCCAATGACTTGGGGATCACTCCAGAAAGATTATTTTGAGATAGATCCAACCATTGCAATTCCGTTGAGTTACCAAACGACTCAGGTATATGACCATATAACCTATTGTTTGATAATGTTAGGTTTATCAAACTCTGAAGTTTACCAATAGTGCTTGGAATTTCACCTGAATTGATTATAAGATAGTAATAACACTCTCAAGCTCTTCATGCTGCCAATTTCTAGAGGTAGAGAACCGACAAGCAAATTATGAGACACAGACAAAATTTGAATTTTGTCATTGTTCCATAAGTTCAACGGTATAGTGGAAGTCAACACATTGTAAGCTAGATAAATTTGTCGTAGTGAAGTAACATTTCCTAAACACCCTGGTAAATGTTCAGAGAGCTTGTTTTCCGCCAAATTTAAGACGTACAAATTTTCCAAATTGCAAAATTTGACGGGTATCGGCCCCTGAAGTTTATTTCCACTAATTCCAAGCACTTGTATCTTCTTTAATTGGCCCAGTGTGTCAGGAATTGTTCCTGTCAAGTCATTGACTCCTACTTCCAACATAATCAAGTTGCTCAGATTACCAATTTCATTTGGAATCCTGCCCTTGATGCCACAAGAACTTGCATAGAGTCTTTCAAGAGATGCCGACAAATTACCTATCCCCAAGGATTTTGGAAGCATTCCATCAAAAAAATTGTTATTGATCTTTATGTTCTTCAAATGCCTACAATTTTTTAATGAAATTACAAAACCCAATTCTGGCGTTGATGGATCATTTATTAACCGATTAGATGATAAACCTAGTAGCTGGAGGTTCCTTAAATTCCCAAAATTCATGGGTACTTGTCCACTAAATGAGTTATTACTGAGCTCCAGTATGCTAAGTTTAGAAAAATTACAAATAGAACTAGGAATTACTCCACTTAACCGATTACCACCAAGATAGAGACGTTCAAGATTAGGGAGTCCATCGGCAATTGATGATGGAAGATTACCAGAGATATCATTGAGTACAACTGCAAGTTCTTGTAATTTGGAGAGGTTGAAGATGGATTCTGGTATTTCACCCTCAAGCTTATTAAGAGAAAGATATAACCCTTTTAAATTCGACAGTTGTCCCAATTCTTGTGGGATCTTTCCGCTGATACTGTTGTCATGAATTGTGAAACTCTCCAAAGTTGATATGTTGCCAATTGTATGTGGAATAGAACCTGTAATGTTTGTCAAGACAATGAAATAAATATAGATTTTATGGAAAAAACAAAACTGCCAACTGAAAGGTAGACAATTACCATTCAAATAATTGTAACTCAAAACGAGCCGGTGAAGTGCTGATAAGTTTCCAATGCCATTTGGAATACTTCCTGTGAATCTATTCTTGGAGATAGTAAGTAGTTTAAGAGCACGACAACGCGATAGACTAGAAGGTATCCTTCCATGGAAGTGGTTGTTATGAAGTTCTATGCTCTCAAACATTGCAGCTCGGTTGCATGGATCATCAGGAAAGTTGCCAGAAATTTTATTGTTTTCCACCGAAATATTTAGTAAAGAAGATATGTTGAAGATAGTTAAAGGCATATCTCCTACAAAATAACATGCTAGAATTATAGCATTTCAAATTTATTAACCTTAATTTAAGTGACAAAGATGGTGTATTTGGATTCTGGAATTGGATGTGTTTTCCACCCCTAAGCTGCTTTTGACTTGTTCGAGTTATAATCTTTGTTTGGCTTATTTTCTTAGTTTAGTGTTCCACCGAGTGTGTCGGGGGGGGGGAAGGGAGGGTATATGAACAATAGTTTTCAACATACCAATCAAATTATTTTTGTTTAGATAGAGAATCTGAAGGGTCGACAAGTTCCCAATCTCCATTGGAATGCTTCCACCGAAATCATTGAATGATAGAGAAAGTATCTTGAGCTTCCCGCATGATCCCAAGCTTGGAGGAATACTTCCACCTATTTGATTCGCTGAAATTCGTAGAGTCTCTAGCCTTGGAAGATTTTTACAAATATCAATCGGAAGACTCCCGGAGAGACTATTGTTTCTGAAATTAATTTCTAACAAAGAAGAGAGATTGAAAATCCTTTCAGGAATATAACCTGTGAGACCGTTTCCCCGCAGATTTAACTTTTGAAGTTTTCCAAGAAATCCGAAATTCGTTGGAATTAAACCACCTAGCTCATTGAATTGCATATCTATTTCTAGAAGTTGACTCAAGTTACCCATCTCTTCAGGAATAAAACCATGAAAATTGTTGTTACTAATAACAATGGATTCTAGAAAATAGAGTTTACCAATATCTTTAGCAATGGTACCTCCTATACCCATATCTTCAAGATTTATACCCGTCACTCTTTGATTCATGCCACCACAAGTAATACCAATCCAGTTACAAAAAGAGGTTCCTCGAGTCCAGTTCATGGCCAAGATATCGTCCGGATCATAAGATATTTGAGATTTGAAGGCTAGAAGAGCAGTCTCATCGATGGAGTTATTGAGAGATATAACAAGACAGATAGGAATGTAGAGCATTGAAAATAATGTAAAGATCACAATCTTTGCCATGGTCGATTCGATATGCACAAAGTTGTTGTTGGGAGGGAACCAGAAATAAGATGGTTTGATAATTGTAAATATGAAGAGAAAGAGTGGTTCTCATCATTCCAGCAGTCATTGCAAGGGGGGGTAGCTTCACTGCAAAACTGAACAAAGGACATCACACATTAACTACAACTCTTTGTCGAAAGGGAACACTAACCTATAATAATTATGTATCATATGTACTCTATCTTTATATAATTTGTTGATAAATAATGACAAAACGATAGATGTTATTACGTGATGCAATTTTATTTATACTCTTAAATATTACTATGAGAACATCACCGATCATCTAGAAAAACTTGTTTGTATGATAATTGAGGGACGAAAAATCCGAATCCCGTACACGTGATAATAGAGTAGATAGATATCTTGGATTCGTTTTACATTGTTGCTCAATTATAAATTTTGTACAGGTAGCATGCAGTTTATAAATAAAACCTGCACCAATGGTCCCCTACCTATTGAATCAGTTGCAATGGTCCCCTACCTTTTTGACAGTGTGGTTCTGAAACTATATGTTGGATTGTGATGCCATTTTGTGACATTTATTGGAATATGATTCGTTTACCTATTCTAGTTAACTTATTTTAGGATGTATATATTATATGATTTACATTCTGTCCAGTATTACCATAATTAGTATAACCTGTTATAGTATCATTAGATGTTTACTATCATTAGGAAACCTAAAACTAGGGTTTGCCGTGTACATCTGTTTGTATAAATCAGCAGTCTTCTTCTTCATTAATTGATGAAAAATTTAGCCAACTATTCTTGAGTTCCTATATGGTATCAGAGCTATACGCTTAACCAGCTTCGATCGTGGCCTCAATGGAATCATCTAACACAGACTCTACCAACCAAACGCCCAGCAACACCAACTCACCGCCTCCACCCTCTCCCACCGTCCCAAATCCTCCCCTTGTTATCAATGCTCAAGCTCAACTGCCCATCAAACTTACTCCAACAAACTTTCCAGCATGGCATATCCAATTCCACAGTCTACTTGTTGGCTTTGATCTTCTGGGCTTTGTCGACGGCACATTTCTCTGTCCAGCACAATTCTTGAACACACAAAACACAACTACAACTCTCAACCCAGAACATGCACTTTGGATCCGACAGGACAAGCTCCTTCTCAATGCCATCGTTAGCTCTCTCTCTCCCAATTTGGTTTCCTTTATTGCAGCAGCCAGAACATCACGTGAAGCATGGGTTACAATCAACAACACTTACGCTAGACCCTCACGTGGGCGTATTATGCATCTCAAACATGCTCTCGGAAATCTCATAAAGGGTGATAAATCTATGACAGAATATATGCATGGGGTTAAAAGTATTGTTGACAATCTGACCCTCATGAACTCTTCCCCTGATCCTGATGAATTGGTCCTTCATATCCTTCGTGGTCTTGGCTCCGAATACAATGGCTTGGCAGAAGCTGTTCGTGCTCGTGATACATCCATCACGTTTGATGAGTTGCACGAAAAACTCATTACCAGGGAATATCAGCTCCAGCCCCAATCTTCTGTCTCCTCCTCTCCCTTCCAACCAGTCACGGCAAATCTTGCCTCTCGAAATCCCATTGCCACACGGCCAAATCACCCCCCTTCTAATGGATCTCGGACCAACTACTTCCCCCAGAACCGTTCCTCCTCACACAATTTCCGACCTCGTAACACCAGCAACACAAACTTTACGCCTCGACCTTATCTTGGTAAATGCCAACTCTGTGGAGAATCTGGTCATTCTGCTAAACGGTGTTCTGTCTATCGTTATTCACCAGCCCTTGCAACCCCAAGTCCTACCCAACAGCCTCGACAATACCAAGCAAATTTGGCTGCCCAGTTTACTGCATCGCCTTCTCAAGACTGGCTTCTCGACTCTGGCGCCTCTCATCACATAACCAATGATCTTGGCAATCTCGCTCTCCACTCCCCTTATTCTGGACCCGACGATGTTCAAATTGGTGACGGTAACAATTTACACATCACGCACACGGGTCACACTCACATTCACTCTCATAACTCTAAGTTCATTCTCTCTAACATTCTCTGTGTTCCCCACATTGCTCGCAATTTAATTTCTGTCTCACAATTCTGCTCCCAAAACAATGCCAGCATTGAATTCTTACCACATTCCTTTATTGTGAAAAATTTGCAGACCGGAATTCCAATCTTGCGCGGACCAGTTAAAGATGGTGTGTACGCACTTCCATTCAATTTGTCTGCACCAGTGATTGCTTACTCTACTATCTCCACCAACCTTGATACTTGGCATCTCCGCTTAGGACATCCCAACCCCAAAATCGTACATCATTTAGTGTCCCGCAAATTTTTATCTTTGTCATCGTTCAAACATTCGTTATCTAATTGTAATTCATGCAACTGCAATAAAAGTCATAAATTGCCATTTTCCAACTCTACTGTGTCCAGTACTACTGCATTACATATTATTTTTTCTGATCTATGGACATCTCCTGTCGTCTCCACCGAAGGCTATAAATACTATGTTGTGTTTATTGATCATTTCACTAAATATGTCTGGCTCTATCCCTTAAAGAAAAAATCGGATGTTCGTGACACATTTATTCGTTTCCGTGGTCTTGTTGAAATTTTTTTTAATGCCACCATTACCACATTATTCTCGGATAATGGTGGTGAATATATGGCACTCACCTCTTACCTTTCGCAAAATGGTATCACTCACCTCACCACTCCTCCTCATACACCGGAGCACAATGGATATGCCGAACGGCGACATCGCCATATTGTCGAAACTGGTTTGGTACTCCTTCACCATGCCTCCATTCCCCTCCACTTTTGGCCTTATGCGTTCACCACAGCCACATATCTCATTAACCGCCTCCCTAAACTCAATCTTCACTACCTTACCTCTTATGAAAAACTCTATCACTCTCCCCCAAATTTTGCCAAACTACGGGTGTTTGGGTGCCTTTGCTACCCTTGGCTACGCCCGTATACCTCACACAAACTTGAATCACGCTCCAAGCCCTGTGTTTTTCTTGGTTATAGTCTATCCCAGAGTGCCTACTACTGCCTCGATATTCCTACTGGTCGGGTTTATACGAGTCGTCACGTAAAGTTTGTCGAACATGTTTTTCCCTTCAGTGCCTTACCTTCCTCCTCTTCAATCACCGCAGCCGGTTCCCCATTTTTTTCCTCTTCACCTGTGGTCACTGGTTCTGATAATTTCCGTCCTGATGTGTGTACTCAGCCTTCGGTAATTGCTCCCGCTGGTTTGGACTCCGTCTCTGCTTCTCCTTCTTATCCTTCCCCAGCTTCCGGCCCCAATCTCTCAAGCCACCCTGCCACTCCTACCACATCTACTGTGCCTAATTTCCTGTCTGAATCCAGGCCAAACTCCTCTCCCACTGCTCCCGTCGTCTCACACTCTAACACCCACATCCCCAGCCCTTCATCCCCAACACCATCTCCCTCATCTCCTGATCTAACTCCATCGCCCAACACCCCTGTACATATGCGGCCCACTCGAAGCCTTGCACAAATCCTCCGTTCAACCCCTGAACAATCCAACCACCTCCGCCATCTATCTCTCTCTCCAGCCACCGACATTTCCAGTCTGCCACCTTTCTCTTCCTCTCCGCCGGCCACACCACCACCTCCTCCACGTTCCCAGTCCATCCATCCAATGCTTACTCGAAGTAAAACTGCTCACCATGCCTCCACTACACCCTGCCACCTCCCTCGAGAACCGACTACTGCCACACAGGCCATGAAAGATCAGAACTGGCGTTTTGCTATATGTGATGAGTATAATGCTCTTATCCAAAATGGCACGTGGACTCTTGTGCCTCATGACTCCTCCCAAAATGTTATTGGTTGCAAATGGGTCTTTCGCATTAAACGGAAAGCAGATGGGTCTCTTGATAAATATAAGGCGCGTCTTGTCGCCAAAGGTTTTCTTCAACGCCCCGGGCTCGACTATTGTGATACTTTCAGTCCGGTTGTCAAACCTGCTACTATTCGTCTGATTCTTTCACTCTCTGTTATGCGAAGTTGGCATCTCAAACAGCTAGATGTTAATAATGCCTTTTTACATGGGTCGTTGTCTGAGAATGTCTATATGCAACAACCACCGGGGTTTGTTAATCAACAATTTTCAGATTATGTTTGTCACCTGCAACGGTCCCTTTATGGCCTAAAACAGGCTCCCCATGCCTGGTACTCTGAACTCAAGCAGTTCCTTGTCAGTATTGGATTTCAAAATTCCAGAGCTGATGCATCCCTATTTTTTTCTCCGCCAGCAGTCTACGGTAATTTTTCTCTTGGTCTACGTCGACGACATTATATTGACCGGTAACTCCTCCTCTACTTTGACAGCTTGTGTCCGAAAACTTGCTGACCGGTTTTCTGTTAAGGACATGGGTGATCTTTCTTACTTTCTGGGCATGGAGGTCATCTCTGGTACACATGGTCTCTTTCTCTCTCAGCGCAAGTATATTCTTGATCTACTTGATAGAACAGGTATGTCTTCATCCAAGCCAGCTGTTAGTCCCATGCCAACCTCCCACGTCCCTGCTTTGCATGAAGGAGAGCCAATGGCAAATCCATCTGATTATCGTTCGGTGCTTGGTGCCTTACAATACTTGGCGCTGACACGCCCGGATGTGGCCTTTGTTGTCAACAAACTTTCCCAATTCATGCACTCTCCTACTTCGGTCCACTGGTCTGCCCTTAAACGTTTATTACGGTATTTACATGGGACTCTTGATCATGGTCTCCTCCTTCAACGGGATTCGCCGTTCTCTCTTCACGCATTCTCTGATGCTGATTGGGGTTGCAACGTTACAGACAGAACTTCCACTGGTGCTTATATTGTTTTTCTTGGCTCTAATCCAATCTCCTGGAGTTCTAAAAAGCAAAGCATTGTTGCTCGCTCTTCTACAGAGGCTGAGTACCGATCTATTGCTGCTGCAACAGCTGAAATCACCTGGCTTCAGGCTCTTCTTCATGAGATTGGCTACACCATGCCTACCGCCCCTGTCATCTATTCTGATAATGTCGGGGCCACCTATCTGTGTGCTAATCCAGTGTTTCATTCTCGGATGAAACATATTGCCCTTGACTTTCACTTTGTTCGCGAAAAGGTTCAAACTGGGAAGCTTCGTGTCACTCATGTTTCTGGTTCTGATCAATTGGCTGACAACTTAACAAAGCCAGTCCCCGGCTCCAAACTCTCTAGCATTCGGTCCAAGATTGGTGTCCATCCGTCCTCCATCTTGAGGGGGCGTATTGGAATATGATTCGTTTACCTATTCTAGTTAACTTATTTTAGGATGTATATATTATATGATTTACATTCTGTCCAGTATTACCATAATTAGTATAACCTGTTATAGTATCATTAGATGTTTACTATCATTAGGAAACCTAAAACTAGGGTTTGCCGTGTACATCTGTTTGTATAAATCAGCAGTCTTCTTCTTCATTAATTGATGAAAAATTTAGCCAACTATTCTTGAGTTCCTATAACATTTACTTTCTAACAGTTTGGGGCGACATGAAAATGGACTAGGCCCAAAGCTGCTGGAATTTTGAATTAAAACCATTGCCCAATAACTCAGAGGAAATTAAACCAAAACCCAGCCCAACTTTAATGCCACGTGTGTTGCTCTGGTCCATGGATCTTCAGCCTAATCTATGGTGATGATGTTGCCTATATAAGGAGATGGATGGCCATTTTCTTTATGATGATTCATTCTGTTTCCTTGGCTAAGTGTGAGGAAAGCTTCTGGGTTCTCTGTCTCATGTTCTCTCAGTCGTCTCTTTCGATTCTTTGTGGTCTTGATTAAAACCAGAGGTTTTAATCACAAATCTTGGTGATTTGAGTCTTGGTTATTGTTCAATTGAGATGTTAGGAGCTTTAGATAGGCTGTAATGTTTCGTACCATTGAGTAGCTGCTTTGTGCATTTTTGTTAGGGTTTGTGGTTCTTGTGGCTAGATCCTTTGTACAGACGGGTACAATGTCTTTGTGAAAATTCTGAGCTCTATGAATTTGATATACAACTTGGTGTTGTGAAATTCTTGGTTTATTCTTAGTGAATATTTGACTGCTTCCGTTGATTCTTGAGGCTCCAAACCTTACACTATAGATAGGTTTTAGTTTGAAGTTCGTCTTCATAGATGGAACCTATCCATTATGGCTGTTATATGTGCTCATGAACCTCACACGTCAAACTTTTGAAGGATGTACAGTAGAAATTTGTTTTGTACTTCTTGATCTTTTCATGTTTCGAAAGAGGTACTACCATTGATAACTTTTTCCTTGGTTTTTATTGACATTGTCAAGTTCAAAACGTTCATATCAATAGTTCAGATTGGGCATTCTATAACGACAACATTTTAGGAGCTTTGCACAAGTAGCTTCTTTGTTAGTGCATCTGACACCACCTTTGAACCTCCTCTAGGCATCGCCCATGCACGACCTATGAAGACAACTGTCTTCCACCATCCTTTGAAGCGCCACTTACAGATGGGGCAACTAGGAATCAAGGTCCGATCTCTAAAAGACGGAACTCAGACCTTGGGATAAATTATTGTTGCCGATTTGAAGTCCACGTCGAATATTTTGGGGCCTCCTTTTGACTTGGTCAAAAGAGTTTGCTTATAAAAAGGTTCAAACAAATCAGCTCGGCACCTTGATCCAGTACACGACCGATAAAGGTCATAGTCAGACTTAGAGAGACATCATACAAAAACAGCATCACGTCAAGAGCTCTTCCTATGATAGCGGCATACAGAATCAAATGGATGACAAGATGGCTTAGGACACACGTCTAAGGTCTAAGTACCACCATGATTCTATTGTCGCCGATCTCATCAACAAATCAAATGTCCTTAAATAGACAAGGCAGACAGTATTAGGTTGGGATAATGTAGCTTGACATGATTAAGACAACTAATTTGAACCTACTTGCTTATATAATGGGATGAATGATGAATGAAAAGGGAGGTCGAACTAAGATTTTCTATGTAAAATTGTAAACTTCCAGCACTATATATAACACATTCATTTAGTTCAAATCCATAAAAGTTGATTGAAGAGTGCCACCATCATTTTTTTCATCAACAAATGTCATCTTATGTTTGTAAGATGGATATACCTGATAGCATTGAATGGTATTAACAACGAAAAAATTTTAGTTTTTTTTTTTAACTGTCATATCTAGTTTTATGAACCAAACACCATTAAAGATAAAGAAAACGGAGTGAAGATATACATATATAAATTTTGATCACATGTGAGATTTAAAATACAGATGGTGCTAAAAAAGAGATTAGGATCCTTGACAACATCACCATGGTAGGCCATGTTGAGAGGCTAACCGCACTGAAAAAGGGTATTTGCACCAGCGACTTCAGCCTCTCCTCGGACGAATGAACATGGCAGAAAGGTTACTGGAAAATCAAGAAAGTCAATTTGAAAAGAGAAGTTGAAGAAGTAAGTTTGTTCATAACCGGAAAATCAAACCGAAGCAATGTTATCTAAAGCACTAGTAGTTGTCAGAAACAAGTCAAATATGCCATTGATTTCCCTCCATTTCTTCCTAGTGACAACCTTTTCAAGAAAACTAGTGCATAGCACCGGCGTGGCACGTGTGATGCATGTATTGTATTTAAAATTATGCAATTAATAGTGATGATTTAATATAAGTAATTGATGGTGAACAAGAATTGGTTAAACAAGAAAATTTGGGAGACAAAAATAAATAAATATGAAAACTAAAGTTTGTGACTTTGTTCACCAAGGTTGTTATAACCACCTCCTCTTGGTAACCTCCATAGCACATTTGGTTTAGATCTTTCCCTCCGAATTCCAAACACAGGAATCCATACAACAAAACCAGCTAAACATATAAAAATTAAAACTCAGAAAAAATGGCATGCAAAAATTTGCATTTTGAATCTTAATGCATGTTTGGTAGCGTTGGACAGTATTAACGATAGGGCAAAAAAAAAATTAAAATTTAGTTATTGAATGATCATTTCTAGTTTTGCTAATCAAACGCCGTTAAAAGATGAGCGAAATAGAGTGAAGCTGCATGTACATAATTTTGTTCCCTAACAGAATGAAATGTCAAGATAACGCTCAAAAAAAGGTCAAGATCCTTGACAACATCACCATGGTACGCCAATGGCACAGCAAAAGGGTATCCCTGACATGAATAAGTAACCTGAAAATAAAGACAAAAAAGCTATTTGTACAATCATTAGTGTTGTCCACCACTAATGATTGTACACCTAGAATTGTTCAAATAAAGAAGTTAAAATTGAAAAGAGAAGATGAATAAATCTGTCAGTTCTAAAATGAAGAATAAACCGAAATAATGTTTCCTCGAACCATAAGGAGTTGTAATAATTGGAGTGAAGTAAAAATGCCACTGATTTATGTCCATTCTTGTTAGTGACTACCTTTTTCAAGTAAATTGGTGCAATGCATGTGCTACATTTGTAATTATAAAGTTAATAATGTTGATTTAATATACGTAATTTATGGCGAACAAGATTTGGTTGAACAAGAAAACTTTAAAAGAGAAACTACATGAAATAGGAAATTTAAACTTTTTGTATCGAAAGGAAGAAAAAAACTATACGTAGAATTGAAATTTGGGGATTTTGGTGAGAGTGAGGGGGTAGCCAGCATGTGGTCACTCGACGAATAACTCGGTGTTTTTAATACTTCAGTTTGTTGATGAAAAGAAATTCAAAGGAACCTTTCACAATTTGAAGTGGTAGCGTCGTCTCTGCAAGAATGTGAACCTTATATGTGTCTAATTAATTTGCTTTTGGATCGAGTTAAAGCTACTACTGGATTGAGCATTGAAGATCGAGTTTCTCCAGAACATCCACAGTTTCAATTAGGGGAGATAACTGTTGACCCCAAAAAATGAGCTCAACAGAATCCCCGCCACGTCCCTCCACATGGACATCACATGTATACTGAATACCCCGTTAGGACGCAAAGGCCGCCAGTCAAGGAAAAGGTCCGGCGACCATTCGCACTCCGATAGTCAAGTCAACTGCCGGACGAGGAAAATATAAGTGCAAGAGAGGAAAAGGAGAAGAGGATAGGGTTAGAGAACATCCCTGAAAATGAAATGGATTCACATATATATAGAAAATGAAAATATAAATGGGCCATATGGTTTATGGGTCTTGCCCAAGCCCAAAACCGAGGCTCTGAGACTCTCAGCCGGGGCTTTGAACTCTCAGACCTTCAGCAAAGCTCTTTCTAGGTGGATAAAGCCCTTCAGCCGAGGTTCTTTAATAAGTGGTTGAGGCCTTCAGCCGATGCTCTTTAATAAGTGGTTGAAGCCTTCAGCCGAGGCTCTTTATAAGTAGATGAGGCCCTTCAGACGAGACTCCTTATAAGATAATGCCATGTCGGCAATGTGGGACCCTTTATATCATGTGTGTACCACGTAACCTTGGTCTATTGCCTTACTGGGATCTTTGAAATGTTGGGCCTCGTTTTGACTTTTCGTTGACTGTCGTGCCTACGTGGCGTGCTACATGGCCTTGCTTCTTTAGACCTTGAAATCGAGGGTTAACAATAGTCCCCCAAGTCTAGGTATGATTATTTATGTAATGCATGAACTTGAAAGTAATATTGAGATAAAAAGTTTGCGTAGGGGATGACCTTCAAGATAGTGTCTCTTCCTGTAGGTAAGTCTTTTACCTTACGATTTATAGAAATTTTGACAAAGCCGAAGTCCTTATGTACCGAAGCTCTCTACTTCAAATATTCCGCGGAAGTTCTACGGAGAGAGTTGAGGCCCCTATGGTCCGAAGCTTACAAACCTCAAAAATTTGTTGAACTCTTGATAAAGGGAGATGAGGTCCCCATTTTTTGAAGCTCTTTGGCTTGTTTTATTTATTGTTTATAACTTTTACCTCCTTGCAAGGGGTTTACTCATCTGAGAAAGAGCCTCCTCCATGGTGTTTGATCCAGCCAAGGAAGGCTTCGTCTTCGTAGGTAATAAGGTGGTCCCACCCATCTCCTCACGAAGCGGTAAATGACATCCTTGTATGGTGAATGGTTCATCCATGTCAGGGGCTTTCTGCAAGGTGGACGATTCATCCCTGCGAGGGATAATGTAATAGTAGAGACAATGCTCTGAATCTGTAAGTAGCTATAATAAGCTGACATCCTTACATGGAGGTGGCACATCCATGTCAAGGGTTTCCTCCATGGTGATTGATCCAACCATGAAAGGCTTCTTCCTTGACATTCAGTCTTGTTGAAGGAAGGCATGTGCTGGTGCACACTTCCTCACATGGTGAATGGTTCATCCATGTGAATGCTTCTTCCTTGACGTTGGGCCTCGTCGAAGGAAGGCATGTGCTGGGGCACGCTTCCTCACATGGTGGATGGTTCATCCATGCGAAGGCTTCTTCCTTGACGTTGGGCCACGTAGAAGAAAGGCATGTGCTAGGGCACACTTCCTCACATGGTGGATGGTTCATCCATGTGAAGGCTTCTTCCTTGACGTTGGGCCTCGTCAAAGGAAGGCTTGTACTGGGGCACGATTCTTCACATGGTGGATGGTTCATCCATATAAAGGCTTCTTCATTGACGTTGGGCCTCGTCGAAGAAAGGCATGTGCTGGGGCATGCTTTCTCACATGGTGGATGGTTCATCCATGTGAAGGCTTCTTCCTTGACATTCCGCCTCGTCGAAGGAAGGCATGTGCTGGGCATGCTTTCTCACATGGTGGATGGTTCATCCATGTGAAGGCTTCTTCCTTGACGTTCCGCCTCGTCGAAGGAAGGCATGTGCTGGGCACGCTTCCTCACATGGTGGATGGTTCATCCATGTGAAGGCTTCTTCCTTGACGTTGGGCCTCGTCGAAGGAAAGCATGTGCTGGGGCACGCTTCCTCACATGGTGGATGGTTCATCCATGTGAAGGCTTCTTCCTTGACGTTGGACCTCATCGAAGGAAGGCATGTGCTGGGGCAAGCTTCCTCACATGGTGGATGGTTGATCCATGTGAAGGCTTCTTCCTTGACGTTGGGCCTCGTCGAAGGAAGGCATGTGTTGGGGCACGCTTCCTCACATGGTGGATGGTTCATCCATGTGAAGGCTTCTTCCTTGATGTTGGGCCTCGTCGAAGGAAGGCATGTGTGTCTTTCTCGGAATCCAAGCGACATGATCCCTATTTGGAAATGTTGACCTCTCTTCTGAGGCGTCAATGCTTCCTTGCATGGTGAATGATTCATCCATGCAAAGACTTCTTCCTTTTTCAAGGAAATAGGTTTTCAAGATAGTGCATCTTCCTTTTCAAGGGAAGAGATCTTTTAGTGCCACTTCATTTTTTTGAGGAAAGAGGTCTTCAAGTGATTGCCTCTTCCTTTTTCAAGGAAAGACGTTTTCAAAATAGTGCCTCTTCCTTTTTCAAGGGAAGAGATTTACAATCATTATAGGACATACAAACTGCAATATATGGAGTACCTGATTTATACCTTATGCAGTCAGTGCCCCGACAAGAAAGTGGCAGAATCATGTGTGCTACATATTCTTGAGATGGCCAATCCATATACATTAGCTCTGAAAATGGAAGTGCAGGTGTTTTTACTTCATCATCATTGTGTTTGAAATGTCGTATCAATTTTGATGCACACTTACCTCCATATCCAAGTGTATGAGCCTATCTTTTAGTTATTGCTGCGCACCCTTACAAGACTAACCAATTTGCATTAGGATTTACTTATGTGGGGTCTATGTAATTGAGCCATTAGATTCGAAAGGCAAGTAAAGCAACTAATCAAGAAATTGGCACTGGTTCAATCACGAGTGATGCAGCTAGTTCTGATCAACTTTAAAGATAAATAAGTGTATATATACAGTGGCCTCCCCTTAAAACCAAATGAGCATATTACTTGTGTTTTAGGACATTACCATTCTTTTCCTTCAGAAGCAAAATTTGCAAGTCACAATGATATAGTTGTAGTTCAATTCTTTAGGATTAGTGTAGAAGGCATACATCATGTTGGTAGTAATGTTTACAATGAACAGTGTGATTTTTTGTTCGTATTTATAATTAAATGATGATAGTTTTAGGAATTAGACGCTACTAATTCTGCCAATTTCCATGGGACGTGAAATAATTTAAATTGTGAAGAAATAAAAAATAGTAAAAATAAGTGCAAGTACAACACAAGAATTTACATTCGACATCGTGCCTACGTCTATAAATCAGCACCAATTTTTTACTATATCAACAAAAGAATAAGAGGAATACAACAATATACTCTCTGTATTTTATTTTTCTACACAATGGCAATCTCTAAATTTTCTTTCATTTTAATTCTCTACACAATGCTGCACGTTCTATTTATAGAGAATTGCTAGGAGACATAATATTTCTCATTTTGGACAATTTTGCTGTAATTGCGTGGGTATCCATTCACCGAATTTAATCTTATTCCCAATTGGGTCTGAAATTTGAGAAAAGCCAATGCATGATAATGTTATCATTAAATGCATAAGAAAACTTTCATACAACCTGCAAAATGTGAGAGCAGTTTCGTTCTAGTGAAAAATGGCATGGATCATCTTTTCACTCTTCATTTTAGAAGACCAACTGTAGTTGAGCACAACTCCAATTTTTTCGCAGTTACTGTCTTGGTTAACATGTCGGCCAGGTTTTTGCTACCCGAATCTTTTCCAGTGTTAACACTCTATCCTCCAAAAGTTATTTGATGAAGTGATAATGAAGTCTGTTGACCCCAAAAAATGTTGCCAACAGATGCCGGGCCCACTCGTGCACACGCGAGCTTGATCCGACACGCAAAAATGGGCGTGGGAGTGGCTCAAAGGCACGAGACATTTCCGTTCAGGCTTCCGGCAAGAAGTGTGACAGGATTGTATAAGAAACCAATCGATGAAGAACGATTTATAGTAGAAAATATGCTGTAAGAATTACTGCTGAAACGAGAGAAATGTTGCTCCAAGTATTCAGTATTCTTTATATTTGGTATGAGCAGTTTTATTACCCTTTTTGTATTACATGTTGGGGTATTTATAATGTTACAAGTCGAGTAATGACCTTTGAATTAATTTACACGTGGCCTCATCTCATCGGCCAAGACATCAAATACTAGCCACCAAGTTGACTCTTCTAGCCTTACAAAGCATTAAATATTCTTATATTGACTAGACAAGACAGAGTTTACTTTATACAAAAGTCATGTCAATCATTCACACGGATCTTTCATCATTGCAATATCTTTCGATGTGGTCTTCTTCCACGCAAAACTTGGGCCTGGGATGGCAGTGAAGGCATAGGAACTGTCTTGAGGGCCTCGGAACAATAGCCAGGGCTTCGGAATCCACGTCAGAGGCTAAGAAAACATATCCTGGCCTAAGTAGACTGGTCCCACCACTGAAATATGGTGCCACGTGTCGCTTCTATATTATGACTTGTAACAAAGTCCTATATCCTTGGTTCTTGAATGAAATGCTGAACTCTTAGCTAGATGCATAGCACTCTAACTATCGTCGTGCAAAACATTCTTCACCTGCTTGAAACCCAATATTGTCAACAAACCTTGTAAACAAATCATTTCTTTGCTAGCTTGGGTTACTGCTACGTACTATGCTTCTATAGATGATAAAATCAACAATTTTCTATTTTTGTGAAACCCAACTCACTGTTGTAATACCAACTGTGACTACATAATCGATGGTACTTTTTTGTGATCGGTACGCCAGCAAAATCTTCATCTAACAAATATTGTAGTGTCAACTCGCCTTTTTTGAAGCACAAAAATTTATCGATTGTACCATGTAGATATCTCAGTATCCACTTCGCTATTTCCTAGTGTTGTTTTCCTGGATTGGTCATGAATCTGTTCACAACTCCCACTACATGAGCAATATTTGGTCTTTGTATAGACCATGGCATATATCAAACTTCTAATGGCTGAGGCATATGGAATATTAACCATGAAGTTTCTTTCTTCTATTTTCAGAAACTGGACATTAGATAGACTAAAGTGATTAGTCAATGGAGTACTAACTACTTTTGCATTATTTATGTTGAACCTCTACAAAACTTGACTAATGTACTTGGTTTAGGATAGCTGTAAAATACTCTTTTACTTGTCCCTACAAATTCTCATCTTAAAATTTATTTAGATGGACCCCAAGTTATTGATTTCAAATTTTGCCGACAATTGTTTTTTCAATTTCTGGATTTCATTCATGTTTGGTTCGCCAATAACACGTCGTCAACATAAAGTAGCAAAATAATGTAACTAGACTCTAACCTATTAAAGTATCAAAAACAGTCAACATTGCACTTGTAGTAGCCATTTCTTTGCACATATCCATCAAACTTGTTGTACCACTATCTCGGAGTTTTCTTCAAGCGTACAAATTCTCTTTTCCTTTGATTGAGAAACCCTTCTGTTGCAGTATATATATCTCTTCTTCTAACTCACCATGGATAAAAGCAGTTTCACATCTAATTGCTCTAAGTATAAACCCTCTACTGCAACAATACTTAAGATTGATCGAATTGTTTTCAACTTTACTACTTGCAAATAAATCTCTGTGTAGTCAATTCCTTTTTTTTTGTTGAAAACCTTTGACCACCAATCTCGCCTTATGTCTCTTTGAACCTTCATGTTCCTCGTTGACCCGGTAGGCCCATTTATTGTGTAGAGCCTTCTTTCCTACATGCAACTCAATTACCTCCCACGTTAGATTAGAGAAAAGATAGCATTTAGGTTCATCCGCATTAGTAAGTAAAAAATAATTTATGTAATTATTGTTTGGGACATGTGGTTGAGAAGACTTCCTGAGAGTAGGAATAGGAGTTGGAGACTTTGGTATATCAGTTTCTACGATAACTTCCTGTAGCCGAGGACTCTCACCCCGTCTGTTGTGGCATAATATTTCTTGGAGTATCTTCAAACTCAACATATGTTGGATCGTAATGTAACTCACTGAACTGCAACATGTTCATGTCCTTGTACATCACCCTTCCTTTGAATATGATAAAACTTTTTAAAATGAACATGTTCGTAATCTCCGACATTGTTTGATCTTATTTTCTTTACTCACAATCCTATTTCATTCTCCACCATGAATTTCCACTTCTTAAACATCTCAAACCCTTCAAATTTATGTCTCAAGAAGTAGACCTATACTTTTTTGGAGTGATCATCAATGAAAGTCACAAAATAAGACTTTTCACTAAAACATGGAACTTCAGCCGGCCCCCAGACATTTGTGCTAACTAACTCTAACTTTTCCTATTTCAAAGTTTCACCACACTTTTTGAAACTAGCCCGCTTCTTCTTCTTGAAGAAAAAACTCTCACATTGGTCTACATCAATAGATTGAAGCCCCGATAGTTTCTCTTTTGGTCCATATACATGAGTCCTTTCTGACTCATAAGCCCCGAATCTCTGATGCCATAGATTCAGATCTTTATTGGAATCGACAACTGCAATTATTTCGCAAGCACTCGTCGTGGTGTAAATAGTGTTACTCTTCTTTCGCTACAACATTGGCCTCGGTCTTGTTTTCATTTCCTTTCTTGGAAACTTGGCATTGATTTTTTTAGTGTTCGGTCTTGCCACAATTCCAACAGTCAATAGTTTTTGATTTGTTAGAATTCATTGGATTTCTAAACCTTAATCTGCCAATGCTTGACTTGCTTCTGTTACGCCATTTACTTCTGTTTGAACTTCTACCTCTGCTTTCCAAGTTCAAAGCGGCTCCCAAAGTGGAAACAATGTCCAACTTTGCAATTCCAACTATTAGGCGTTGCTCGAGAATCAACAAAGCTTGAACCTCATCAATGAAAGAAGGAATATAAGATTAGATGATAGAATAGATTTTATACATGGTAGATTAACTGGTAGACAATGAGACCGTGATTAACAGAGAATAATTCTTGAATCATGTTGATTCTCTAATCATGCGAGAACCCTTATATGACACCTCAAAATTAATGTGCCATTGGCTACATTGATTTTACTTCTTAGGAAATTTGAAGCAACATCGGGCGAGTGGCTCTGTTAGTAAATCTGCTAGCTGATTGTTCGTGTGAAGATGAGCAACTTGCAAACAACTACAGTAAACAAAGTCTTGAACAAAGTGAATGTCGATTGCGATATGTTTCATCCTGGAGTGCATAAGAGGACTAAGGCTAAGTTGAGCAACTCCAACATAATCACAAAGAAGCAGTGGAGGAGCACGGATCTTACTACCGAGTTCATCAAGAAGGTATTGAATCCAATCAATGTCCGAGGTATCAATGGCAAATGCTTGATATTCAGCTTCGGTTGAGAATCAAGACAATGCATTTTGCTTTCGAATACGCCAATTGATAGGATTTGCCCAGAAAAATTGTGTAAGTTGTAGTGGACTTACGATCATCGAGATTACCGCCCCAGTCTACATCTGAAAATGCATGCAGAATAGGATTGGTTTGTACATGTATTGAGCAAGGCGATTCACTGTAAAATCAGTGTCTAGGTAGGTGAGAGACAGGTATTACAACGAACCAATGGTGCGATGGTATTTTGTAACATCACACCCAATAGTGTCGTCATGTAGAAGTTTTGCAGTCGTAGAAATGGGAGTTTGAACCTCCTTGGAGCCAGTCATCTTCAACCGAGTGACAAGACCATAGACATAGGATTTTAGTAGAAAAATAACCCTTGTTGAACTGGAATGTGATAGAAAATTGAAAAGGGATTATAGATTCAAATGCTTTTCTCATATAAACCCTAAATAATACTCCATATTGAAACTAGAGAAAATAACGAAATAGCGGAAGTATAAACATACCTTGATCCATATTATTTGATTGTTGGCTTGAATGGGTTATAATCTTCCAATTGATTGGTGGTTTTCTCTTGATTTTCACTCTCTATTGATGGGGATGTAGAAAATATGAAGAACAACATCAAATGGGGACCATAACCATATAAAATAATAGTAACTAATAGTCATTATCTTTTAATTGTTTCAAATTGACCATTCATTAATTTAAAACAACATTCCGATCTCTACACTAGATATTCATGAAATCTAATACCCATTAGTCAAAATACAATTTTAATGGATCACTTTAATTGACTAATATCATTTAAATAATAACACCACACATTTTAATATATTACGTGTGGCTTCATATATGTTAGAATTTTCCAACAATCTCCCACTGGGCCATACGTGTAATCTTTCAAATGTGCACATCCTTAAGAGCTCAAAATTTTGCTATCATTATTATGTGTTTACCAAACAATCTCGTCCATTAGTCATATTGATATAGGATCAAAACGGTTTTCGTCACATGTAACGTGACTACATTCATCAATGGTCACATATACCCATACAACCAAATGACATAGATCAATCATGGGAGTGTAGCATGGAAATTACATGTTATGTGATCTAAATATGTTTATTTCCAACTGGTCCAACCTTATTTCCTAAGTGAGATCAATACTGAACATAATAATAGAGTGAAATGAACTGAATACTTTATTTCTGTATACAATAATATCCAAATACATAAATGTGTCCAAAACATAAAGTAATGAAAATACAAACTCCCACAAAAACATGATATCCTCACGATATACAATACTCATAGGAGTAGTGTGTTCATGAAAGACCTTGGGTGTCAATCTCTTAGTAAGCGGATCAGCAATCATGGAGTTTGTCCCAATGTGCTCTATGAAAATATGTCCACTCTGTACTCTTTCCTTCACAACCAGGAACTTAATTTCAATGTGTTTTAACTTAGATGAACTCCTATTGTTATTGGAATATAGAACTGTTGAGTTATTGTCACAACATAACTTTAGTGGTCTTTCTACGGCATTCAGGATGCGCAACCCAGTGAAAAAATTTTGTAGCCATATTTCATGATTAGATGCCTCATAGCATGCTACAAATTCTGCTACCATGGTAGAAGAAGCTATGAGTGTCTGCTTGGTACTCTTTCAGAAAATAGCACCTCAAGCTAGTGATAGATATAGTCTGATGTGGATCTCCTACTATCTTGACATCCAGTAAAATAGAATCGGAGTACCCTATGATCACTGTTCGCTTGAATCTCGCAAGCGTACGAGTTCGTTGTACAAATAATAATTGTGATGAGTGAGTTATCGTCCCACAGGGAATAAGGCTCAATTTTAGAGTATTCAATATATTTAAATTGGCAAATGTAACAAAAGATGGTTGATTTTTAGTTGACTACGTTCTATAACTACGAAAGTAATAAAAAATGGTTTTAATCAAATGTGGGTGAGTGTATTGGATTTCCGACTCCACTAATCAATTCTTAATTTCAATTCTCAACCAGTGATAATTAATTCGATTCATGCAATTGCGACGATCGATAATTCCACTTTCATTTACTATTCTTTCCCAAGATATAATAAATCTATGATTGCCACGAGACGATCATATTCCTAGTCCGAATTCATATGACAAGCAAGCATTGACGTTTAGGATTATCACACATGACCGCACACGCCATAAATATTATTCCTAATATTTATTGTCCGTGTATTCCATAAACAGTGTTCTACCTACCGTGAGTTTTCCAACACTACGAATAAGCAACTAATTGTCATAATGGTGCGCAAACATTAAAAACAATAAATTCATATATGTTTATGAAATCACAATGCAAGAATTAAACTAAAAACACATGATATCGAATTAAAAACTAAAAATCAATTAACTTCATCATCCATCCAATACAAGGGAATTTAGCCCAACATATTGTAGAAATTAAATTACACAAGAATAATTGGAAAAATGTCACCCGGAAATAAGAAAGATGGAATAAGTTGGAAAAATCCACGTTCTTGATGTGAAACTTGAATCCGGATTAAGAATTTTCAATATCCTACGCAATTCGCCTTGATTCCACGTTGTTAGCCACGTTCTTCGCCTCCAAAGTATGTATAATATAGAGATTTTTAGGTCTATGGAGGCTATCCATATGTATTATTCTGTTCTCTCTTTTATATGAGCCGAAAATTGGTTGAAAATCACGTGCAAATTGGTTTCCAAAAGAGTTCTAATCGAATAAGGAAAGTTGTCTTCGCACACGGATTTTTTGTCTCTGCACAGTAGTCCGTATTGTAGTCATAACTTTCTCTTCTGATATCCGATTGATACGATTTAAAGTGCGTTGGAAAGATAACTTAAAGGGCTACAACTTTGATTGAAATAGATTTTTTCCAATTCGGACGTTTACTATGCCAAAAATGGGTTTCAATATTCGGCTAAAAATCTGGAATATATCTTGAGGGATTGGAAATTGATTTTGATAATACTTTGATCATGTTCCATTCCTTTTTGAATTCTAATTTCAATCCAATTGTCTTCTAGCAATTTTCAAAATATCTTTTTGAGTATTTGTAATTTGATCCTCGAACTTTGGATTTTACCATTTTTCACTATATTTTGCTTCTTTTCTCCAATTTTTCATCAAACATAAAGTTTTACCTACACAATGCAATATAACATAAATTATGTAAAATTTTGTCAAAAAATCAATAAAATTCTATAGTTTTAAGCCCCGAATAAGTGTAGAAAATACACTTATCAAACCCCCAAACTTGAATCTTTGTTTGTCCTCAAACAAAACTAAAACCTAACAAACACACAAACATCCAATGCTAATTATCTAATTGGTGGTCACACAATCAAGCAATGCAAAACGATATAGCTAGTTACCCTGACTTTTTATCTCAAAATTGAAATCATAATATCCAATCTATGCACAACTTTAAAATCACAATACAAAAATTAAAATCTACTTTTTCAATGTAAAATCGACGTATGTGTATAAAGAATTAAGCATAGTATCATGAATTCATGAGTTGTTTCAATTCCCAACCATCAATGGTCAAATATGTTCTTTCATCTCTCGTAAGATTCACACATCCCCAAACTTATTCTTTTCGCTCTTTTTCAAGTGTGTGACATAAGGTTAATTTTTCTACTATCCTCACCTCTCCAATTTAGGTAAATCTCACTAATTACAAGTCGATATGTTAATAAACAAGGATTCTTCTAGTTTGATTGCGTCAATATCTAGGATTTAATTAGGCTAATAATCCCTTATCAAAAAGTCAAATTTCCTTAAACAAGTGTTTGGGACATAATCAGGGCATTTGGTGCGTCTTCTATTTCATGCACTTGCTTTTTTCTCAATCAAATTTTTTTTTTCAACGCTTTTTTTTTCTTTATTTGAATCATTCTCTCCCTTAAGCTTTCTAAGTGACTCATGTAACAAGCTTTCGGCCGATGACTCCCAAGTCAGATGACCATAGGGTATCAAGTTTTAAAGACCCTTGCAAACTTAATTGTTCAAGTCATAAAGGCTACGAAGAGAAATTTTCAAATAAAATAATTTTTTTTTTTACCTTGATTAGTGCAATATCCCTTATTAAACACCAATTCAAGTAAAACGACTTCTAACTTGAGATTTTCACCCAATTGCATCCTAGTGACCTTAGACAATCCACACAAATTTTTATTTTTTTTTCACACATGGAATCCTCATTTATCTCAACATCTTCCTACAGTAGTGAAATCCTCCAAACTATTCTAAATTTGGTCTAAAGATGAAAATTTAGTGGTTTTGGGTTTTAACATATATGGTCCACTATTTCAACCTATCCATTATGAAATCAACTCATTCTTATACAATACTTAACTTAATTCACGTGCTTAATATATATCAAATTTCACATGGAAAAGTAAAAATTAATCTAAGCATGCAATTATTCACCATTCATAAATCAATTTATAATTCAATACATTTTCATTGTCAGCCAGGCTAACTAACTCACACAAGCACACAAAAAGAGTTTTTTTTTTTAATTTTTTTAATTATTTTATTTTATTTTATTTGAAACAATAAAAGCACACAAAAACACATAAAAGAAAAATGAAAACTCATATTTTCCACCCCCAAACTTAAACTAGACATTGTCCTCAATGTCTTACATTCTAAATCCGCATATAAAGGGATGAAGAAGAAAATGAAAAAAAGACTCCCCTGACTAGGCTTGTAATCCAATGGCTAACTTTCATATTGCTCCCGTAAGCTCCTTGGTCCTAGTTGGTTTAAGTGTTACGCGACATCATATTCCTACACAATGCTGTCAAATAAAATATTCAAGATCAAATACTTGGAACAAGTGTTACTTAACTCTAACATCTAATAAACCAACTAACATAATGAAGACCTAAGGGGAAACGGGGTATAGATGATGAGTCCCTAAAATTAAATAATAAAAAAATTAATCTACATTATCTTAAATTATTCTAAATCTAAAAAGCAGAATAAATTAAAGGGATAGAAGTATTGGGTTGCCTCTCAACAAGCGCTTTGTTTAAAGTCCTTAGCTTGACTTTGTTGTTTCGACATTATGGAATTTTAAAGAACGCTTTTGACGCCTTGCTCAATTTGCCTCTTTTGACTTTGCTCCACTCTTCATTGCTTCTACAAATTTTAACACTGCCCTCTCCAATGTGATATGATATACCTATCTCCTCTGATTTGAATTCAACTAAATAGACTTCTTCCTTCTCTTCGGGTTTAATTACAAATTCAATGATAGGGCAATCAATGAAATCTATAGAATGTAGGTTAATGTTGTCTTTATTAATTGCCTCGTCTTCACTTTGTTCCTTTGTAATTGATCTTTCATCATCTTTGTTCTCGTCTTCCATAATTGATATCTCCTCGGGTTGAATGGAAGATTCACAATTTAATTCCACGGGCAATGTAAACTCTTTTTCAAATTTTTCGAGTGGATTGTATCTCCACCTTTTAAATCCAATCCAGAATATGCCATCACGTGTAGTATTTTGCAATTGCCTCCTCGTTCAACATGGAAGGACCAAATTCCACAAACGTGTCGAAAGGGATACACTTGCCCACAGGCATGTAGGCTTCAAAAGATGTGTCAATTGCTAGTCTTCGACATCTTAAATATTGTTTAAACCGCAGGAGCTTGAGTTGAAAGGGTTCAGTGCATGTATTCACGCAGTAACCAGTATAATGCACTCCATAACATAATTCACAATATATATCTTCTTCCTCGTCGTCCATGTCGAGATTATTTATTGCAAAAATATTTTTACCATGACGCGTCAGAATCTTAGATGCATTGCTAAACAGTACCTGAATAGAATATCAAATAAGAGAGATCAGTGTTGGTAGTCAAAATCAATAATAAAAAATACAAAAAGAATAAAACAAAAGTCGAATTTAATATAAACTACTAAACTAAAATTAAATCCGTTATTCCTCTGCAACGGCGCCAAAAACTTGTTCGCGTGAATCTCGCAAGCGTACGAGTTCGTTGTACAAGTAATAATTGTGATGAGTGAGTTATCGTCCCACAGGGAATAAGGCTCAATTTTAGAGTATTCGATATATTTGAATTGGCAAATGTAACAAAAGATGGTTGATTTTTAGTTGACTACGTTCTATAACTACGAAAGTAATAAAAAAAATGGTTTTAATCAAATGTGGGTGAGTGTATTGGATTTCCGACTCCACTAATCAATTCTTAATTTCAATTCTCAACCAGTGATAATTAATTTGATTCATGCAATTGCGACGATCGATAATTCCACTTTCATTTACTATTCTTTCCCAAGATATAATAAATCTATGATTGCCACGAGACGATCATATTCCTAGTCCGAATTCATATGACAAGCAAGCATTGACGTTTAGGATTATCACACATGACCGCACACGCCATAAATATTATTCCTAATATTTATTGTCCGTGTGTTCCATAAACAGTGTTTTACCTACCGTGAGTTTTCCAACACTACGAATAAGCAACTAATTGTCATAATGGTGCGCAAACATTAAAAACAATAAATTCATATATGTTTATGAAATCACAATGCAAGAATTAAACTAAAAACACATGATATCGAATTAAAAACTAAAAATCAATTAACTTCATCATCCATCCAATACAAGGGAATTTAGCCCAACATATTGTAGAAATTAAATTACACAAGAATAATTGGAAAAATGTCACCCGGAAATAAGAAAGATGGAATAAGTTGGAAAAATCCACGTTCTTGATGTGAAACTTGAATCCGGATTAAGAATTTTCAATATCCTACGCAATTCGCCTTGATTCCACGTTGTTAGCCACGTTCTTCGCCTCCAAAGTATGTATAATATAGAGATTTTTAGGTCTATGGAGGCTATCCATATGTATTATTCTGTTCTCTCTTTTATATGAGCCGAAAATTGGTTGAAAATCACGTCCAAATTGGTTTCCAAAAGAGTTCTAATCGAATAAGGAAAGTTGTCTTCGCACACGGATTTTTTGTCTCTGCACAGCAGTCCGTATTGTAGTCATAACTTTCTCTTCTGATATCCGATTGATACGATTTAAAGTGCGTTGGAAAGATAACTTAAAGGGCTACAACTTTGATTGAAATAGATTTTTTCCAATTCGGACGTTTACTATGCCAAAATGGGTTTCAATATTCGGCTAAAAATCTGGAATATATCTTGAGGGATTGGAAATTGATTTTGATAATACTTTGATCATGTTCCATTCCTTTTTGAATTCTAATTTCAATCCAATTGTCTTCTAGCAATTTTCAAAATATCTTTTTGAGTATTTGTAATTTGATCCTCGAATTTTGGATTTTACCATTTTTCACTATATTTTGCTTCTTTTCTCCAATTTTTCATCAAACATAAAGTTTTACCTACACAATGCAATATAACATAAATTATGTAAAATTTTGTCAAAAAATCAATAAAATTCTATAGTTTTAAGCCCCGAATAAGTATAGAACATGTAATCCTTTATTATCTTCAAATACCTCATAACCCTTTTCGCTGTTTTCCAATGATCCATTACAGGGTTGCTCAAATATCTGCTTAGCATTCCAACAATGAATGCTATGTCTGGAAGTGTACAAACTTGAGCATACATAAGACTCCCAACATTTGATGCATAGGGAATCTTCTGCATTTTCTTAACTTTAAGGTTATTTTGCGGGCATTGTTTGAGACTAAATTTGTCTCCCTTAGCGATAGGGTATCACCTGATTTATAGTCTTACATGTCAAACATCTTAAGTACTTTATTGATATAACTCTTTTGTGACAATCCAAGAATACCTCGAGAGTGATCTCGATGTACCTGAATTCCTAATACAAAAGAAGCGTCACCAAGATCTTTTATCTCAAAATTTCTTGATAAAAATCTTTTCATTTCGTGCAATATGCCTATATCATTAGTGGCAAGTAGTATGTCATCAACATACAAAACCGGGAAAATGTGTTTACTCCCACTGAACTTGTGATACACACAATCATCAACAATATTCATCTTAAAACCAAACGAGATAATTACTTGATGAAATTTGTAGTACCATCGATAGGAAGCTTGCTTGAGCCCATACATGGATTTCTTTAATTTGCAAACCATATTCTTCGGGTCTTCTGATATAAAGTTTTCTGGTTGGACCATATAGATTATCTCATCAATGTCGCCACCATCTGATATAGTTCAAGGTCAAAGTGTGCAACAAGTGTTATAATTATCCTGAAAGAGTCTTTCGTTGAAATTGGAGAGAATGTCTCTTTGAAGTCAATGTCTTCCTTTTGGGTAAAACCTTTAGCTAAAAGACGAGCTGATCTTTCCACATTACCTTTCGAATCCCTCTTGGTTTTAAAAATCCATTTGCAATCAATGAGTTTCTCACCTTCTGGTAACGTAACAAAATCTCAAACTTTATTGTCTTGCATAGACTTATACTTCTCATTCATGGCATCAATCCACTTTTGAGAGTTAGAACCCTGCATGGCCTAACGGAAGTTGATTGGATCATCTTCCATCAATCCATTATTTTCCTCATGTTCTTAGAGAAATACTATAAAATCATCCGAATAGTATTTTTCCTTTCTCTCGTGGATCTCCTTAAAGGTATTGGTTCTTGAGGTTGTTGAGTTTGTACATCTCGAATAATTACCTCATTTTAGATGGGAGATACAACATTATCTTGTTGAGGTTTTAAATATACTTTTTAATCAATAACAGGTATAAAAACATGTACATTGTCAAAAGCAATATTAGGAATCGAAACCGATCATTCCTCAACTTCTTCCTCAAAGATAATGTCTCTAACCTTATTTTTTCCCCCAAACTCAACATCCTCAAAAAATATTGCAATTCCCATTTCAAAAATTGACTTAAGTGTGGGATCATAAAATTTATAGTCCCTTGATCGCCCAAAATAACCAATAAAGTAGCTGCTCACAGTTTTAGAGTCCAATTTCTTTTCATGTGGCCTATAAGGCCTAGCCTCAACTGGACATCCCCAAATATGAAAGTACTTTAGACAAGACTTTCTACCTGTCCAAAGCTCATAAGGTGCTTTGACAGCAGCCTTAGTTGGTACTCTATTTAGAATATAAACTGCAGTTTTTAATGTTTCTCCCCAAAGTGATTTTGGTAAGGTGGAATGACTAATCATACTTACTACCATGTCCTTAAGAGTCCTGTTTCGTCTCTCAGCTACACCATTCATGCTAGGCGATTCAGCATGGTGTATTGTGGGACGATTCCACATTCTTTTAGGTATTTAGCAAATGGTCCTAGACATTGTTCACCCGAACCATCATTTCTGTCGTAGTACTCACCACTACGGTCAGACCTAACGCTTTTTATCCTTTTGTTGAGTTGAATCTCAACCTCAGTTTTAAACACTTTAAACATGTCCAGTTACTCAGACTTTTTATAAATAAGATATAGGTACCCATAACGTGAGTAATCGTCTATGAATGATATAAAATATTGTTGATCATTCCAAGAAACCGTAGGGAATGGTCCATAAATATTTATTTGTATCAATTCTAAGACATCCGAAGTTCTGTTAGCACCTAATCTCGTAGTTTTGGTCTGTTTTCCCTTGATACACTCAATACATACATCAAAATCTGTGAAGTTAAGGGAATCCAAAATACCATCTGACATAAGTCGTTCAACTCTAGCTTTTAAGATGTGATCTAAGCGCTTGTGCCATAATTTTGCTGAATTTTCATTATTTAATTTTCGTTAGTACCACGTGATTCCACATGCAAGGTTTCATGATATGATGCAACAGTATCGAGCAAATATAGGTTATCATATGCGGATAATAAATCAGTACCAATAACATTGAAATTTAATGAAAGACTAAACTGATTGTTTCCAAAAGAACAATAATATCAAAATTTGTCTAACAAAGAAATAGAAACCAAATTTCGTCTAAAAGACAGCACAATAAAAGTGTCTTTCAAATCCAAATAATGACTAGTTTTTAACAATAATCGAAAAGTGTCTATTATATCAACTTTCACCGATTTGCCTCACCCACATAGATGTGACTTGCACCATCATTTGGCTTTTGGTAGCTCAGACAGCCCTGCATAGAAATACTTATGTGAGTAGTAGCACCAGAATCTAACCACCAAATATTTCTAGGTACTGAAGTTAAATTAACCTCAGAACAGACCAAAGTAAGATTTGTACCTTTATTTGCACGTCAGGCATGATATTTGGTACAGTTCTTCTTCAAATATCCAGTTTTGTTGCAAAAGAAACAGGTCCCTTTGCCCTCTTGCCGTTTCTGTTGTACTGGACCCTTAGGAGCAACTTCACATTCTTTCTTTCTTTTCTTGCCCTTATCCTTAGAAGTGCTTGCCAAATGAACGTTTTCAGTTCTATCTTACTTCAACCTTTCTTCCTCCTGCACATAATATGAAATGAGCTCATTTAGAGACCATTTCTCCTTCTGGCAGTTATAACTGACCTTAAATTGATTGAATTGTGCAAGAAGCGAGATCAATGCCAAATGTACGAACAAGTCATCAGACAGCTCGAGCTTTAGTGCCTTAAGTTTAGAAGCAATTTGAGACATTTCCATGATGTACTCCCTTATATTTCCTTTGCCTTTATACCTTATTGATATCAAGCGTTTCAAAAGCGTGTTTGTTTCAGCCTTATCATTTTTCGCAAAACGTTTTTAATTACGGCAAGGAAATCCTTGGCATTAATCACTTCTTCAGATACTACGCCTCTAAAGGATTCCGGAATGCCACGCTTAATGATCATTAGACTCATGAATTTGAGTGATCCCACTTTTCAAAGTTCATCTTTTCATTAGGTGAACTTTCGTCCGTAAAAGGAGTGGGTTGCTCAATCTGAAGTGCAAAATTTAGATCCATACAACCAAGAACAATCAATACGTTCTCTTTCCAATCCTTGAAGTTTGTCCTATTGAGCATGGGAATTGAATTAACATTTGCATATATGATAGTAGCAAATGAACTAGCTGTAGAGAGAAAATGATAAATTATGATCATATTATTATTAACATTCAGTAATCAATAAATTCAAATAATGGTAAGTCTCATCTCAAGATACCTAGCACATCATTAATATCAAATCTTTGGACAGTAATATTAATTGTAAGTGGTACTCTTGGTGTAGCGATCAAACATTGACTATAACTCTTGCCAAATAATAAACCCATCTTTGAATTGATTTATTATTCACATGGAAATCTTATAATTGTCACACGTTTACCACCACAAGTGTGCATGCAATTCGACCAAATATTAACCTTCCTTTGGGCCGGCTAATATACGCATGAACTAGCATACATACGAAATCTTTCTAATGTTCTAAGTTAATTAATTTCCACAAGAGATGTTGCTTTGGCAACATATTGATTCGGCAACATATTGCTTCAATCAATTCACTTTTGAATATTATATTCTCAAATGAGTCCTTTATACCAAAATTTGAAAAATAGAATACTTTTATTTATTTATTTTGAAACTTTAAGGGCCTAAGGGTTAATAATTCAATACTTTAGGGGTGAAAATTAATTAATTCAAAACTTTAACGGTCTATAATTAATTATTAAAGAGTTTAGGAGTCAAAAATCAATTATTCAAAACTTTAGGGGTCAATTTAAACCAATTATGAATATTGAGGGGCTGAATTATAAAATTCAGAACTTAAATTGCCCAAATTAATTAATTTCAGAACTTCATGGGCTGAATTATTAAAACTCATAACATTAAGGCCCCATTAGGATTAACTTTAAATTTTAGAGAATGATTCATAAAATTTAACCCTAATTATAAATTGCAAGCAGGGGCCTCATCTCTCTCTCTCCCTCCCTCCCTCCCTCCCACCCTTGGCCGGAGCCACCACCTGCTGTTACAGCAGCGTTCGCTGTAACGCTGCTGTAACAGCAGGGCTGCCGCCGACCGGCTGCTAAAATAAAAAAAAAAATTTTTTTTTTTATAAAAGAAAAATAGATCTAAAAATTTCTTATTTCAAAATTCGAATTTTATGAAGAAAAACTTTAATTATGGACGCAAAACATGAAGATTATACCAGATTCCATATAATAACATAATAGAAGATCCAATAACCCGAAATTCAAAAGATTAAGAATTTTAAAAACTTTAATTTCTCAAGAATCAACCATGGAGTAGCTCTGATACCACTTGATAGAAAATTGAAAAGAGATTATAAATTCAAATTTTTAACCCTAAATAATACTCCATATTGAAACTAGAGAAAATAACGAAATAGCGGAAGTATAAACATATATACATTGATCCATATTATTTGATTGTTGGCATGAATGGATTATGATCTTCCAATTGATCAGTGGTCTTCTCTTGATTTTCACTCTCTGTTGATGAGGATGCAGAGAATCTGAAGAACAACATCGAATGGGGACCATAACCATATAAAATAATAGTAACTGAATAATCATTATCTTTCAATTGTTTCAAATTGGCCCATCGTCAATTTAAAACAACATTCTAATCTCTACACCAGATATCTATGAAACATAATACCCATTAGTCAAAATACAGCTTTAACGGATTACTTTAATTGACTATTATCATTTAAATAATAGCACCACATATTTTAATATATTACGTGTGGCTCCATATATGTTAGAATTTTCCAACAAAATGACCTCTATTCCAAGGACAAATTGCAAATCAAACAGGATGTAGAAACTTATTATTATTGCCAGTGAGAATTAAATTGTCTGCGTAAATAAGAACACAGATTGATTGAAGATAAAAAGAGAGATGTCGACTTAGAATTGAAGAATCCCAAATCTAATAGATAGTTCCTCTGTGTATTGTACCAAGCCCTAGGGGCTTACTTCAGACCATAAATAGATTTCTACAAAGCATAGACATAATGAGGATGATCAACAAAACCAGCAAGTTGAGCCATGTACACCATCTCAGTCAGTTGGCCATGAAGAAATGCATTATTGATGTCAAGTTGCTTAAGTGGCAAGTTGTGGCGAAAGGCTTTAATCAACGTCCTGACGTTGACTATACTGAGATCTTCAGTCCAGTTATAAAACCTATAACCATTCTGCTGATGCTCTCCTTGTATATTCCTTCTTTAGTTAACTTATGTACTATATTAAGACCAGTGTTATAAAAGGCGCGTCTAGGAGGCTCACGGCGGAAACACCAAGTCAAGCGGCTTAGCGCCTTATTTAGCTATCAATGGCAATCATTGATCGCTAATGCGTGCATTATGTGTGCCTAGGCACACATTATTATTATTTTTAATTTTTTTAAAAATTTTTTAACAATTCTTTAAAGTTAAAACTTAAAGGTTGATTTACATTTGAAACTTATCTTTTTACTAAAAACTTTTGAAAATATGTATAAAATTTCTATAAATCTATTTTAGATATTTGATAAGTATTATTTTTTATTATTAAATGATTTTTTTGATTGATTAAAAATAAAAATAATATTAAAATAAAAAATACATTTTTACGTTTTTTTATGCATATGTCTCGCATAAGCTCACCAAGCTCATAGCTTGGCCTTCACGCATTACTTCTTCTACAACATTGATTAAGACATTTTACAATTAAACGAGAGAATAGATTCTATACATAGCAGATTAATTGATAGACAATGAGACCGTGATTGACAGAGAATAAGTCTTTCTTTTTTTTTGTTTTTTACATATGAAAAGAACTTTCATTAAACAAACGGATAAACCGATTACATACAATTATCAAGCCAGATAGCTTGAGAAATACAGTCTGGAATACTATCCAACCAAACACAAATATCATCTACCCATTGAGCATGCCTAGCTAGCTGATGAGCCACCATATTACATTCCCTATAAATATGAGAATAGTTGCAGTTAACAAAGTGAGTGGCAAAAATTTTCACTTCCTAGTACAACACTCCTAAAGAAGAGTTCAACATGCTATCTGTTTGAAGTGCTTCAATAACCATCTTACTATCACTTTGTACCAGAAGATTTTGGATTCTCATATTGACACATAGCTGCATGCCTCTAAATATGCCCAGCAATTCGATCGCTTCACTCTCTTCGACACTTTTTTCAATCTTGGACATTGCCATAATCATGTTGATTCCCTAATCATGCGGATTCCCTTATAATAATGTCCTCGTCCCATAGTACTTGATTCTTCCAATATATAAAACAGGGTTGGGAAACCTAAACCCCACTGAATTTGACTGAAGGTGTTAAAACCCTTCCTGAGCTTTGATTGCATACTTTTAATTAGAAAAAGTACTTGTGTTCCCATTAAGTGCTCTGGATGTTGTTGAAATTCGAGATATCGGAAC
Organism: Fraxinus americana; assembly: GCA_035079005.1. Taxonomy (NCBI): domain Eukaryota; kingdom Viridiplantae; phylum Streptophyta; class Magnoliopsida; order Lamiales; family Oleaceae; genus Fraxinus; species Fraxinus americana. The sequence goes on along the minus strand of CM068707.1, from coordinate 779,998 downwards.
TAAAGATTCATTCTTAGGCCTATACCCATGCCAAGTCTTTTGACCATCGTGTATCACTCTTCTTTTCCAAAACTTTCTGATCAATGTTTGGCGTCCTAGCACCGCGGCGTCAAGCCGATGTAACATGCCAATAAAAAGAGCATGAATTACAAAAGCTTGAAACTTCAGGTAATCTAATGAGCAAATTAGTTGCTTGCTTATTGGCATATCCTTGTGCACATGTAAACTTCTTAAAAAAGGCATTCCAATTAGGTTTTATTAACAATGTACAGGAAGTTGATATTTGCCTCTCTTGTTTTTTTCATCCCCAAGTGAGCGAATTATGGGCGACCGTTAAGCACATCCAGCAAGGATCAAGGGAGATCTCGTTGTTGTGTAGCTCAGGTTGGAGCAAGATGCCATCGAATGTTCAACAGGCACCCTAAACTCTAAACCCTCATACATACATACATACATACATACATACTTGTGGGTGTGTGTTTTTTGGTATTTGGTGTTTGTAAATGTTTAGATTATTTTCGTATCTTTATTATTTTCTTTAGAGCAAAATCACATCTTCAACTTTCTTCAGGCAAGATTTGTTGAATATAAAATGTAGAAGATAAGGCGTTGTCTAACTTAATAACTCAAGATTTTAGATCATGTGCTTCATCAAGATGTTTGAGTACCAACTATGTATATGATACTAAATTGATGCATCTCTAGGTAAGGTTGGGGAAGCTAAAACTCAAGCACTAACCTGGCTAGTAACAAATATAACTGCCTAGTTGTTCCATCATTACAGTCAGCCTATATATCAATAGTCTGGCATTTTCTCGTTCGATATCTTTATGTTTGTTAGAAATTCAATGATAACTATGATACCACTTGTTAGAAATTAAGCAAAATGTTATGAATATTAAAGACAAGATAAATGGCAAGGTGAAAATAACAATCGCCAATGTTTTAACAAGTCGCTTTATTTCTATCAAGTCGGGGCCGTATTTGTGTTTCACTGGGCATGAAGCGAATTTCAGAATTTGGGCTCCTAAATCGTAGTAAGTAATCAATTTTTTTCATTTATAAAAGTTTTATGGAACTAAATTTGTTAACTTAAAATCAACAATAAAATAACAAAATGAAATATTAAAAATATATATACTAGAATCAAATAACAATGCGAAAATATTTTAAACGATCACTTAAATGTAACTCGTCTTGCGGTCTTATAGACAAAAATATTAATTAATTTTAAATAGTCGAATTGTTCAACCATCAAGATGGCAACGAGCAGCTTGGGTCGAGGTCAGGGCAACCTCCCCCACCCCGCTACCTGTTTAAGGCAGGGAGGGTCAGGTCGGGTCTGGGGCCTTACTTCGTTTACTACCCTTTTTTGGGGATAATTCATTTTATTGCCCCCATTCATTAAAGTGAAACAATAATATATTTTTAAATTTTTTATTTATTTTTAAAAGTTTAATTATTCAAATATATTTGGTAAACTAAGATTTTTATTGTTTGTCATATTTTTTAGATAATCTTGGTTGCCATTTTTTATTAGAACTAATGAAATTTTCCATTTAAAGTATTGAATTTTAAAAAAAAAATTAAAAAATTAGGTGAAGCTGGGTGAGGCGAGGTACCCACCCCGGGGCGAAGTTTCTCTCCCCGTCCCCGACCTGAATACCCCATTAAACAAGTAATCCTTGCGAGTATCGAATTTTTTTGACATCCTTATCAACCATTTCTTTTTCAATAGATAATATGATCAATCCATTCAATCTGTGGTTTCAAATTAGAGAAACTTCTTTCTGCAGATACAACTGTAATCGATATGATATTTGACTTACTTATTTGGCATTTAGCTGCTTTCCTAAATATTTCATTCTACAAGTACAAAATAAAACCAAGATTTTTGTTTTTATTCTACAATATGGTTATTAAGATATTTATAAAGTCAAATTTTGAAGAAAAAAGTGTCCAAATCTATTAACAGAAAAGGAAAAAATAAAAATAATCAATGAATATCAATGTTTCTAACTTAGCTATAGTGGGAGAAGATTTCCTTCCATTACATGTGCATGGTAAATACATTTTGCACTCATAATGAATACAATTTCACATAAAATAGGAAATAAACTTCTTACCTGCATAAATTATTAACTTTTACACACTTTACACATGGCTTACAGCCTTTAGAGAAAAAAAATTGTTATTCACTACTAGAAAAGGAGGCAACATAAACGGAATTTCGGCGACATACAACTTCTGTTGTTATTATTGACGGAACAACAACAAATTAGCAACAGAATAATATTATATTACTTTTATAAAATAAATATTAAATTTCCGATGGAATTTGTAACGAAATTTTTTCGTTAGTATAATTCCGTTACTAATCCGTTGGTAAAAATTTAAAAATAAAAAACAATTAATTAAATAATTTAGTGACGATATTTTCTAACGGTTGATTCTGTTGAAAATTATATAAAATAATAAAATAATTACCTACGGAATAAATACTTGTTGGTAAAATTTAAAACTTCTTAAATAATTATCAAACCTAATTCATTTCGCACTCTACAGGCCATCTTCCCTCTGCTCCATCTCTCCCGTCTCCTCTCCGGTCTCTCTAATATTCCTCCGCCGCCGCCTTCGCGGCCACCGAAGCTTCCACCCCTCATCTCTATCTCCATTCTCCATTTCGATTCATCGCGCCCTCCACCTCCTTTCCTCCGCCTCTCACAGCTGCTTCTCCCCGACACAACCGTTACCCACTGGCCACTCCGTCTCTGTCCCTGTTAATCCGTAGCTGATTCGCCACCTCCGTCGGTGAAGTTCCATAGGACAGTAGTCAGCAACTGTTCCAATTCGATTTGAGGTCTGGTTTACTTTTCTCTTTCGTATCGCGATCTGGTACGCAACAACACAGATCTTTAATTTTTTTTTTAGTTTTTGAGTTTGCTATGGCGGATTTGGCGGCAATTTTGTTGTTGTTCCGTGTTTTGGTGTAGTTGGGGGTTTTGGGATTGTCGAAATCGCCCATTCAACCATAGACAATGGACTATAATTCATGTCGATAGCAATTGGACCACTGATAATTTCCATTTGGTGTTGAGATCCTGGTTTTTGTTGTTGTTGGAGTGGTGTGGCGGCCGTGGTTCCGTGTTTTGGTGGTGTTGGGTGGTTTTGGGATTTTTGAGTTTTACTGTGAAATTGCACTGTGAAATGTGACTTGAATATAGTGTTGTCCTGTGATTCTGTGAAGTGTGAATTGGAGTTAGTATTGCCCTGTGAAGAGATTTGCGTTGACTTCTTCATTTGAATATAGTTCTGTGGAGAAATTTGCTTTGCCCTGTGAAATGTGAATTGAATATAGTTCTTCATTTCTTTATGGGTTACATGTGTAAATTTGCATCTTTAGGAGAAAAGATGGCCCTTTAATTTGGCTTAGTTTAGTGTCAAATTAATACTTTGCCCTGTAGAGCATAATTGATCTTTTTGGAGTAGCATCAGCTGTGTTTAATCGCCAACCATACTAGAGTGATTTATGGATTTTTGTAGCTGTAATATACAATTATAGTTTCAGCTTAATCAATTCCAAATGCTTCCCAGAAGTTTTTGCCCTATTGATTCTAGTTATTGTAAGATCATCTGTTGGAACCTGAAGTTTCTGCCCTATTGATTCTCTTTCACTTTTTCAGGATTTGTTGTGGAGTAACTCATAATTATTTTATTTGTTGTAATTTAGCTGTAACCCTGCTAGATGATCTAAACTATGTGATAAGGAGTTCTTACTTCATACCGACCTTTCAAATTTGTTTCATTTACTCATTTTCCAAGACTTGTTTTCCCAATTTAAATTAAAACAGCTGCAATGACCAGACTGCACTACATGGAGGGAAAACAGAGTTATTACTCATGATCACTTTTACACTTGACTTGTGTTATTATTTCATTTTCCTGGCTTTAGGCTGAATAGTTTTCTCTGATTGTATTTGCTTTGTTGTCGTTATTATTATTTTTTTTTTCTAATTTAATTTTTTTGCCAGAAACAGCATCTTACTAATGTTATGAGCGCTGTTGCATTTCTTTTAGTAATGGATATGACAAAATGTGTTCTCAAAGCTTTGGATCTCTTCTACATTCCTGCTGCACTTTGATTATGAATTGGTTCAATGTGATTTATCTCCATTCACTTGCTATATTTATAACCCATTTGAATGCTCCGATTGCAAGTCATACACGGCCAAATAAATAAACAGTAGAAAGTTTGAAGTTAGCAATATTCCCTTTAAATTGCTTTTACATTATGCTCAAATGATGTTTTGTCAATCTCATAATCTGCTAACATGTGGCATATCTAACTATAAGCCTTTTTATGGAATTTCTTCCCTTCAACATTTGGTCAGAATCCGTAGATGTGTTGTGTACAGTATCATTGTCTTGCATATTTGAATTGCTGACTTAAGATTCTGTTCTTGTTTATTTTGTTTTAATCATCTGTTTTATCTTTTGCGTAGATTGAAGGAACAAAATTCAACGACGTTGACTTGTCGGGAGGAGAGTTTGCTGAATATGATGAGAAGGGAGAGTGCGCAGTCATGATTTCCAACTTCGTGCTACATTCAATTTTGTGAAGAAGGTTATTCTACCTGTGTTTCTTTTGTTACATAAAGGGAGGGGGGGGGGGGGGTACACACTAACTGTTTTGGTGTAAAAATAACTATTTTTATGAGATTATCTTGAACCGAATGCAGCTCTTGGATAAAGTCGTGGATGGTGTAACTTGGTGAAGAAAATGATGGATGACTTCAAGAATCAAGTGTTTACAAAAATGGTATGGCCTAGTGACTTCGAGAAGAGGAAGTATCTTCAATGGTTGGACGAATTGTTCTTGTAATTTAGTTTCATTTTATGTTGTTTTGAAATTTAAAAATTATGTAATTAAAGAGATATATTTGCAATTTTATGTAAATTGTTAGTTCTTTACATTAAAAATTGCATATCAGCATTATTTTATATTTATATATTCATTTTTTTTTTTAATTTTAAATGGCATTAGCGACGGAATTTTTGTAGGAAGTCTGTTGTTGATTAGCGACGGATTGAATTTGTCGGTGTTTTTGCGACAGAATGAATCCGTCTGTAATTACCGACGAACATGGCGTCGCAAAATTGTCGCTAATTAGCGACGGATTTTTTTATTCGTAGGTAAAATTACCGGCGGGCAATTTATCGACAGATTTATCCACGGAATTTTTCCGTCGCTAAAGCCGGTTTGCAACGGAAATCAAGGCTTCAGAGAAGGAAATTTCCGTCTCTGAAGCCGTGTTTTTTTTTGCAGTGATTGCAACAACAATAACGATACATCATCTATGGTCATAAATATATAAAATGGAAAAAATTAAATATCGTCATATTTAACCATATATTGCACCAAACTACCCCATAGAATGCACAAATTCACATTAATTAATAACAGATTATAAATCGAGAAAAGAAATTCAATCTCACACACAAATCAAAGATCCGATCAACTAGATATTGAAAAAGGATAAAGCCCTGAGTACAGGGCTTCTCCTCCCCGTGGCCTTATAGGCCTCTCAGCAGAGTCGGGGCCCACGCTTGCAATAAAAAAAAATGTGGCCCCACCCCCCCAAATGTGTCTCACCTGGCAGGGGCCTGTAAGTCAGGCCCCTGTACTTGTAGCATCACCCATTGAAAAAATGTAACTAATTTTAGAGACAAAATTATACAATAATCAATTTAATATATACAATCTATCAGTCAATGCAATTTAAAAAACTAGGGTTAATAAACGATCAGATCGATGAAGATCTTTGTAACAACGCATAAATATATATCGAACCAAACGAGGGCGAACGAGTATAAACGACAATGAATTTTTAAAAATAAAGAAGGAAGCAAAAATAAAAAAAATTGGGCCTCCTAAAGAGTTGGGCCTGAGGTGGCAACCTCTTGGGCCTCTCCTCAAATCCAGCTATGTATCAATTGGTATCAAAGCAAACTGATATTGTTTATTTCTAGCAATGTCAAATGTCTAATTTCATGTCCCCTAAAAGTGTTTACTTCTTTCCTTGAAAATTGCTAATCGTGTATCTAGTACCATTGATTTCATATATAATTTAAACCAACAGCATTTCCACAAATATATTTGTGTGTAAAGGGAGGTTAGCAGGAGATTTCTTGCAATACATGCAAAGTGCACGTGCAAAAAATTAATAATAAACAGATGTTAGTTTCTATAATCATTTTTTTGTTCCTTTCTAAAACTGGTAGGTGATATAAATATTTGTCTCATTTTTAACTTGTCTGGATAATTTTAACTTGGTTAACACTCTAGGGCGACGTGAGAACTGAAACCTCTACCTCTCTTTTCAGAGTTTGTTTAAACATAGCCATCTACATGACTCAAAACTTCCATTTATATATGATTGTTGTGTGGGTGTGTATATGCATACATTTCATATTCAATCCTTTATAAATCTCTTGTATTTTTCAATTCTTGATTGTGTAAAATGACTTGCAACTACATTTCTTCTACGTGAAGCACACATTTTCTGAAAACAAAACCTGAAGTCCAAGTGATCCTTCTCAATTTCTGCAGCAAATTGTGTTTCAAAAGTTTCCATTCTCTCTCTCTCTCACACACACACACAAATACACAGTGTGAGCAAGATCAGTAGGGCACAGAATAAAAGGAGTTGTCCTGATCATCCGTACAACGGACAATAACGTACAGAAAGAATTCAATACTTTGCCTACTCATAAGAGCAATTCTCTTGTGGGAGAGCATGGTGTAGAGGAGACAAGTCACTTTTTTCCTTTTCTTTTACCCTCTTGTCTGTCTTCACAAATTTTTTTAATTTTGAAGAAATAAAAAGAGGGTTCACAGTAGGATGAACAGAACTGAAAACTAAGCACAGAGAAATGACTTGTCTCGGTAATCGCCAAGAGGCCATTAATGAAAGCCCTACTTGTCCTTCATGTGGTCATCCGGTCAATCATCAAGAAAAGGTTTAGCAAATTATTAGCAATATTGTTCTATTATGAGTTTTGATTTTAATTTTTTTTTTTTTATGATAAATAATTTTTTTTCGTGGATTCTGAAAAAAAATGAGTAGACAAGACATGATCTGAGCAGTTTGCCTGCCGGAATGAAGTTTGATCCGAGTGATGTGGAGCTTCTTGAACATTTGGAGGCAAAAGTGAGGTTGGATGATCAGAAGCTTCATCCATTGACTGATGAGTTTATTCAGACCATTGAAGGAGACGATGGAATATGCTACACCCACCCAGAGAAATTACCTGGTAATAGATTTAGATTCTTAACTCTTATATATTCGATGCTTCGTATTGTATTTGGTATGGTTAACTTGACAACTGAGGCTTATCTTCTTTTTTGTGTAGTAATACATCAAACATTTCCCCAAACATTTCTTTACTTTTTGAGTAAATATAAGTGTGACAATAGAACACAATGCTTGCAAAACATAATGAAATTGTCATACTAGGTAAGTATAGGTAAATTCAACTTCGTACATATTTTGAGGGTTCTAAGAAAATTTCTTTTGAGAATTCTTAGATGTTACATCTACCATCAAACTTTCACTTTCTTTTGTTTTTTGGAAGTGGACTTATTATGAAGTTGCATTTTATCTACTCTTGTCCCAAATTCAGCCCAATTTGACATGTTTTATGCTTGGCGATTGGTGAGGTTAGATAAGATAAAATTGCCCATCGATGTAGGTGTAAATTTGAAGTACCATGAATATTCAGATTATTCTTACCATATTCAGATTTGAACTGTGTTTTCTAATTAAGATTGATGAATTATTGACCATTTGATCCTCCATCGATGAAATCCTGCAGGAGTGAGCAAAGATGGGCAAGTACGACACTATTTCCATCGACCATCAAAGGCATATACCACCGGAACCAGAAAAAGAAGAAAAGTTCATACAGATGAGGATGGTAGTGAAACCCGGTGGCATAAAACAGGCAAAACGAGGCCAATTCTTGTTCAAGGGAAAGTTAAAGGATACAAGAAAATACTTGTGTTATACACCAATTATGGGAAACAAAAGAAACCCGAAAAAACAAATTGGGTCATGCATCAGTACCACCTTGGCAACAATGCAGATGAAAAGGAGGGTGAGCTTATTGTTTCTAAGGTTTTCTATCAAACTCAACCTAGACAATGTGGTTCCAATGTCAAGGATTCTTCTCCTAGAATTAAACCTAATCTTAACGCCTCCAGTTTTGTCCAATACTACAATCCAACCTCTCTCATCTCGTTTGATCAGTTCGAGCACAATGATCAGTCATCTTCTCGTGTTCTTCCAAATTTTCAAGTCAATAATACTTCTTTCTTGTCTTGATCCTTCCTTCAGTTCTTTTTCTTTTCTTTTCTTTCGTTGTCTGAAGGGTTCGGACAAGGTTTTTTCAAGATAATATTAACGTACACTTGGTGTCTTCGAATAGGTAAGTTGGCACGTTCGTAGGTGAGTTCGTTCTTTTCACGCTCTTATCTTAGAACTTAATCCATGAACACTAGTTCAATAGATTTTAGAAGTGAAGCAGTATATATGGTGGAATAAATTAATATGCAAGGCACCATGATTAGGAAAAATAAAGATCTTACTTTGACGCTCACATATATACACTTCCCAAACTAGCTAGTAGTTGAAAGTACATCTATTTTTTTGTCTTAATTAATTTATATTTTAGCTTTTGATGTAATTTGATTATCTCTGTATTGCTTACCTTAATTTGCATAGTTCAGGCTAACATAAAGTTGTACATGTTTCCTGATGTTCAACAATGGGAGAGTGATCATAAAACATTCTAAATGTATTATTGCCTCAATAGTAAGAAATTTAGTTCAATTCTCTGCTTGAATTTTTGTTCTCTACAATATTATGACTAGTCTGCTTTGTTCCATTATTTCCCCCCATAAAACTATGTATCAAAATTAGGGGTGGGCAAAAACCTACCAAACCCTCCCAAACCGAACCAACCCAACCGGGTTGGGTAGGTTTTTTGTTGTTTTTACACGGGTTGAGTGGATTGGCTGTGTAGGCAAGTTGGGTTGGGTCGGGTTATAGGTTAACTTAAGAAAACCGAATAAACCCGCCACTTTTTAAAAAATAATAAAAAAAAAAAAAAAGCCTAAAAATGTAAAAGAAACCTAAAAAATATGAGTAAATAATGTAACTGTAATTACCTTGGTGTATTTTAGAGGATGAACTTATTGTTCTTCCCACAAGAAATGTAGTATAAGTTTTTTATATTGTATTAAATGCACTTTATTCTTTGTAGGTTCGACTAATGAGAATTGAATAAAATAATAGATAATTTTATTTATTTATTCACTTACTATTTAATCTTATCTATTCGAATTTAGTATAATAGAAAATTGAATAACTTTAATTTTTGTTGACAGGTCGTCTCAAACCGACCAACCCAACCCGACCGATATTTGATTGAGTTGAATTGGGTTGGGTTGGATTTTAACCTTTACACAAATTGGGTTGAGTTAAGTTTTGATCAAATCGATCATGTTGGATTGGGTTTGGGTTGAGGAAAAAATCGATCCAACCCATGGCCACCCCTAATCAAAATCAAAACTTTGCGAATAGTGAGCGTAGAGAGAGACATTGCACTTAGACCAAGTACCTGCATACATGGATTTAAAGGTAAAGAGGTTGTCATGGTCCTAAAAATTTCTTGCTAAAAGAACTTTAAAGGAGAGGATTAAAATGCATGACACAGGTCAAACTAGAGCAATCGTTTCATCATCTCTTTGCTTAAAAAGAGGAGAGCCAAGAAATCACACTACAATCATTGTCCTTTCAAGTTTTATGCATGTTATGAGACCCCAGTTTGTCTTCGTTTTCAACATTTGGTCAAAGACAAACAGAGATGCGACACGATGACAAGGTTTTGCAGGTCCTTCTGATATTGCAGCTGCTTACTGTCGAATTGTACATCTCAATCATTCCACCAAAAAGTAAGAATTTTTGAGGTTGTATAAGGACCCTGCTATTTGAAAATAATCCATTGTATAATACGCTTGTCTCCTTCTTTTTCTCCCCTTTATAATATGCAAAGAAATGGTTACCCTTCGAGAAGATGTTGGTATAATATACTAATGCTAGAAAAGGATATGAGTTCAAGTCTACATGCAGGTCTAGTAAATGAATTTTGTCGACACATAGCTCCCATTTGACTCCATTAAATTCATAATACATTTTTTTCTATCTCTTCTTTTTAACTACACGTTCTCCTATAAAATAATTTAGCACATAAATCAAAAAAATTTCCTTCTTTTTCAACCACACATTCTCAAAAATAAATATTATTCCAGAAATTATAATATCAAATAATGAAGCCCAATGGAGGCATAAAGGCATGTTTAAGATGTAATCTAAATAGGATTCTGATAATTGTACACTATATTATTGGGGACGCCAAGTGGCACCCCCGACATTACAGGGCCAATGTGGCCCTATACAACCAGCTCTACAAGTCAAAATAAATTTGTCATATCGACTGTAGGGGGCACCACTTGATACGACAGGCAGCACAACTAATCTAAGCCCTGTTCGATGTACATTTTTAAGGAAATAATACATTTTAAATAGTGATGTGGTGGAAAATATATGGTTAAAAAGATGGAAAAGTTTTGAATTTATGTGTAATATTATTTTATTGAAAATTGTATGGTTAAAAATAAGTATTAAAAAAATACATTTTTTTAAAGAATGTGGATCAAACGCTACCTAAATAAATTTGTCATATCTTTAACCTTAAGTGCATGTTGGGAAAGTCTTTTTGAGTGGAATTTTCTTCAATATTTATTTTCCACCTGCCCCCACCTATAGGAGGACGCCAAGTGGTGCCCCTGATAGTACAGGCCCATGTGGCCATGTACAACCAACACCACTAATCTAAATAAGTCTGTCATATCTTTAACCTTAAGTGGAGGTCGGGAGAGTCTTTTGAGTGGAATTTTCTTCAATATTTATTTTCATACTAATTAGTGATTTTTAATCAAATCACCTAATATTTAAAAACTATAAAGTACGAAATGAGGGGCATATTTCAAAGAAATTTCAAAAAAAATATGTACACATGAAATGAAAGAAGATTAAAACTTAACAAGTAAAAAGGGGTGGGAACCACGTGCATAAAAGCCAAAATTGTCATTACCACGTTACGAAATATGTCTAGAGGAACTCACAAGTTCGCAAAATCTTGGAGGAAGGGAGAGAGAGAGGAGGGTAGCTATGTCAACGAGTCGAATCGAGTTCGAGCCGAAAAAAAAAAAAGTTCGGGCTCGACTTGAGCTTTTTTGGGCACGAGCCGAGCCCGGTCAAAAAAATGAGGCTCGGCCCGAGCAGGGTCGAGTTTTTTTTTTTTTTTTTGTGTAAAATCTACATTTTCTACTTAATGAATTTAAAATTTTGTCCAGTTTATGCGTGTTATAAATTAATTATAAAAGTAAAAACTCTCATACTTCATCATCTATAGTATAATTGGATTGTAAAATTCTTTATCATGGATGTTTGGTGAGGATTAACTTTTTACATAAAATAGCTAAGGACGATCTCTTAGAATATTAATTAAGGAGATAAACTTTGTTATATTATTTTCATCTATTTCTTCATGCTCGATTATGTCTCACTTTCAAATTAATTGACAATGGGGAGATAGAATTTGTAACCTCCCTCGCTATCCTACAACATATCATAAAAATGATTTATTGAAAATTAGTTATAAATTAGTGAGTCAAAGTTTAGATGGTAAATGATTTAATAAGCACCCGTAAGTTTATACCAAACATCAATGATATTATACATCAATTAATTAATAAATAATAAATTTAATTCAAATATTGAGATTTATCATAAAAATCTATATGCCATATCATCAGTTAAGTAAATCGTTCTTCATGGTTAGATATCAATTAAGTGAGCCTCTTTTCCTTGGTTATTTTCCTTTCCATTTAATTATTTATTTTACAAACAGAAGGCAACATGTGTTCTATTGTATTTTGCTTACACCAAACTCCAATTACCATTTTTTTTCAATTATTTTTTTGTTCTACCTATGCTAATTCAGCTAAGCAGGCAGCTTTAATTTTTTTTTTTTTTTTTTTTTTTTTTTTAATATTAGCCAAACACTGGCCGGCCCGAGCCTAGGCTCGGTGCAACGGAGCCCACGAGTTTTTTTGCCATCCCTAGAGGTGGGAGAGAGAGGGAAGACAAGTTTAAACTACGAACAATAAGAAAGCCAACCCTACCTAAACTATATTAAGAGGGTGTTAGGTGGATATTAAAATTAGATTTTTAATAAATTGTGATAGAAAATTTTGAATTGTGTGATTGAAAAGTTGTGGGACCCATGAAAGATGTGGTTAATATTAATTGTTTGATTTTGATTTGGGTTAAAATCAAATTTTAATCCGAACCAAACAGGAGCTAAGGTTTTCAACATAATTTATAATTTAATATTGAGAAGTTAATAATTTTAGAACAAAAGGGTATGTTTGATAGGTGAGTTTTTCTAGGGAAAATGGAAACCATTTTCCATTTCCCACTTTTTTTAGTGTTTGATAGTGTTTTTTTGACAAGAAATTTTTTTCCCATGGCAGCACTTACGCGCCTGTTTTTTTCAGAATCTGGGAAAGGAAAAAGCTTTTCCCACTGCTGCACGTTAAAAAAAAATTTATTTTTTTTTTACTTTTTGTCAATGGGAACAAATTTCATAACCAATTGTGAAAAAAATTCACTTTCATGGACAATTTTCATATAAAACGAAGTCAAACGAACACTAAACTTTGATGAAAAAATAGTTTTCGAGCAAATTTTTTTTTTTTTTTTTTTTTGGCAATGTTAACAAACTTCATAACTAATTTGTAAAAAAAAAATTCATTTTAATGGACAATTTCCATGTAAAATAAAGTCAAACGTGAACAAAAAAATTCAAAATTTCAAAATTTTTCCGAGTGGAAAATTATATCAATCAAACACACTTAATTAACAATTCTCTGCAAAACAATTTCTAGACAATTACTTTCCCTGAAAATCATTTTTTTTCTACCAATTTTCCACCCCTGCAATCAAACGCACCTAAATGAAACATTGCAATAGTGGAGTTCAAAAGGGACCTCATGCATCCCCTCTGCCCCCATCACACTCCTAGTTTTTTTATCAAATAATCATATTTAGTGTACAATGTTGAATGACAACTTTGTTGACAACATAAGACGTGACATGTTGTCATATTGAACAGTTTCAACGACAATTTTTTTTTTCAATTTACAATTTTTTGTCAATTCATACATTGTCAACAATGTTGTCATCCAATATTGTACAAATAACTTAATCCTTATCAAAAAATAAAAGCTACCATTTCAAAGGCAACAGCTTTCTTTTCAGCAGAATCATTAATCTCCTCCTTCAACTCTTGAATAGATATTTCTATGGACCTTTTAGCTTTCATCAAAATGCCACCTCTTCCTCTCTACAAAGTATAGAAATCCTTACCTTTCCCTTTATCTTATCTTCTCTTAAGTATCATATCCATCCTTTGACTGATGATGGATGGCAAATGGACTCTATCCCAACACCAAGGAAATCCCTTGTTTCGCCCCTTGTGATCTTGTCGTTCTCTACACGTCGACGCTTCAAAGGAGGATACATTTGAAGCTGATTTAGGCCAGAAAAATCACTAACTGAACTCTCTGCCTCACTCCCAATGCCAGAAGTTACTGGATTTGTACCATACAGTTCTCCATAGAATTTGTTTTCATTTTGGATTGTATTATTATCACTGTACTTAAACTCAAAGTTTTCTAGGATTGACGAAGGGCCATTTGTCGTGGCTCCTATTTGAGCAGCTTTCTGCAATAAAGTTGTTGCTGACATGTTGGCGAAAGATGGCTCGTAAATTTGGTGTTGGCAGCTGAATAATGATGGGCTGCTAACATCTTCAATATTATTCAAAGGGAGTGATGAAATTTTTGTTAAATCTTCAGCTCCATTTGACGAAAGCTTATTCCCCAAATCCCAATTTAACTGATAACTTGATGGTGGGTAGTTCGAACAAGAATTAATATCAAAAGGATCAGGAAAATAATTTAATGCTTCTGAACTCATAGGAAGTCCCATTTGATGCATCTCTTGAAAATTTCTGGATGTGGATTCTTGGCCCTGGGGACTCTGGCCAATCCAGTCTAATAGACCACATCTCGTTTTATCCATATTTTGGTCACTGTTTGAGATTGGCTTGAGAATGGAAGAGAAGTTTTGCACCATGTTAGGCCCTAATGGTGCTCCTATGAAATGATGATTAATATTGCCTGCTGCATGGTTGTTAATGTGAGATGTCCCTGTAACTCTTTCTGTTTCTTCTGCCAAGGCATCGCAAAACTCCCTATGTGTTTCGAAGCTGTCACTCCTGCTCGCAAAAAATTCGAAAAATAATCAATCAGTCAAGCCAACATGTAAATATGCTCGTGGCTTGTTTTGCAAGGCAGATTGTTCAGTTTAGACACTATTAAGATAGAAAAATAACTTGAAATCTTGCTCGTTCTATTATGAATCTCAAATCTGATCCACTATGTACTACATGCCAAAATACAATAAATAGAAAACAAAAATGTCTGGACTTGAATAATATGTTAAATAAACTCCAGTATGTCTTATTTTTTGAACTTAATTTTAAGATACTCAAAACAATCTCTATCATACTTTAACAGCCTTTCACCTAGACACTCTCATCACAAGAAGAGGAGGAGGATTGGGGGAGATACATTACCTTGAAAATATAGTACCACAGTGACATTTGTATTCCCTAGTGCCACAAGTCTTCGAGTGAGCCTTACAATCCGAATGCACTGCATATCGTTTAGAACACTTCTCACACTTCCATTTCTTCTCCCCGTGCTTTCTACAAAAGTGCTTCTTGATGCCAGTTAGGTCTCCCAGAGCCCTCGAGGGGTGGTGGTGGATGCAGGTCTTTTCCGGGCACACAAAAACACGCTTTCTCACTTCCTTGCTTGTTCTTTGCTTCAGCTTCCATGGCAAGTTGTGCCCTCTTCTGTGGAGTTGCAAGTTTTGATCCCTCTGAAAACCCTTCCCACATGTTTCACACAAGAATCTGTTGGTGGCCGTTAGAGTCTTTGGAGACAAGGCTATGACTTCAGCTTCAGGATCTATACAAAATATATAATTTTATATTTGTCACACATGAAAAACGAAAAGGCTTGAATATCCATGAATATACTCCGGCTCACAAAGCCGGATCAAAAAAGGAAAAGAAAGAATCAGAATTTGTTGAAAATGGAGTATACCTGGAATCAAAAAAGGGAAAGAAAGTATCAGAATTTGATGAAATGGAGTATACCTGGGTTGCCTGGGATATTTCTCTTCTTCTTTACGGGAGGAAGATTGGATCCAGTGATTAGATTTTGAGTGGAACCAGCTAAATTTACTTCCTCGGTCATTTTCTCCAACAATTTTCTTGTCTTCTACCTTGAGATTCAATCTGCTGAAATCATTAATTTACTTAGGAAGTTGAGTTCATTTGCAAGAATAAATAACTGAATTATAGCAAAAGAGCAGCTCAAAGATACCTTTTGCTGTGATGTCAACCTCAACAGAACTAGCAGATAGATGCAGAAATGGATCTCTCTCTATATATAATTAACACATATATACACCCATGATCGAGGTATCAGTGATATAAGTTAGAAATTATGTTGAGGCAGTACGAGTAACTAAGGTTCTTAACAACACAAGCCTTGCTGCGACAATCAGTTGAGTATAGCCCTTTGTCTCTCGTGTTCGTTCAAAAAAAATCAAGAGTTCTCTCTCTCCCTCGTGTGTAGCAGATTTTAACTAATTTCTGTCGGAATAGAATATATATTATTTTTGGCCCAAAGGAATACTGGATTTTTTTCATGGGAGGCGGTGAAAAGTGGAAAATATTGGAGATTGTGGGAGTGGGAGTGGGAGTGGGAGTGGGAGTGGTAATCAAAGTTGAACAATGGAAGATGACATATATGATGAGGTCTGAGAAAAGTTAAGACTCCATGCCTTTATGAATAGAATGATTATCCAATAATTGTTTACTTTTTGGATTTTTACATTATTAATCGAAAACTATGTGCCAACCGCCAAACCTAAACATATATGTTTAATGTCACTTACTGGTTTGATTAATTTCAAGAAACCCCACATTCAATTATTATGTCTGGTTTATCTTGATGATTAAAAGATCTGAAATTATGAGGAGTTTGACTGAAAATTGTAAACCAAGTTTTTAAGATAATTGTTTGCATTTTATGTAAACTCGAAAACTATTTTTGTAGGACCCCTGTTGATCCTTCTTATCTAGTGTGGCTTAAGGTGAACACGGATAAATCAGCTTTTGGGAGTCCGGGACTTATTGTTTGTGGCGGGATCTTTCGTATTTGGAGGGGCTACGTCAAGTGGTGTTTTTCTATCCCACTCAATGTATACATGTTATGCATTTGAGCCGAACTTGTGGGTGAAATTCATATTGATTATGTATGATGATGGCAGTATGGGTGTAGGGATGGACCAAGCTTTGGCTAGAGACATATTTGGTTGCTATCTTACGGTGTCAATCATAAACGGTCTCTTGGTGGTGACGCTCAACCTAAAATCGGGATTTCTAGATAAACATTGCTATTGTGCATATCTATCGTGAAGAGAACTGTGCTACGCAGTTAGTGGCACCAAGGACTCCTAGCTACGCTGCTCCAACTTGGTACGTGATAGGTAGCTACAGATTTTATTTTGACGTTTATTTCTTTTTTTAATATATAGCAAGTCTGATTTATAAGCTCTGCTGATCTACTATTTTTCTTTTACTTTGATGTAATATTTCTTTTTTTATATTTAATAAAATGTTGGGGATGGGTAGATGATAAGAGCACTAAAAAAATTGCCGACCTTATTTACGTCTAGTTGCAACTTTTTCTTCACACAATTAAAAATTTGATTCATTTAAATATGTAGCTAGAGCACTTATAATGAAGTTCGGAGGCGTAACAACCAACACTATCAATAGAAAAATACAAAGAGCATGTTTGGCATGAGCTTGGGCTACGCCATTTGCTTCACGGTGAATAAGATTATATTGTTATTATGTTTCGTGATTCAAATTTCATGTGATTTGGAAGTTTGATTCATGGAGGAAGTCTAGATAATTTTGGTTTAGAAGTTCGGTTTGATGAGGGATCAAATTTCATCATGAATTGAGAGTTTGATTGGGAAAATAACTTTGAAATGGATAAAAATATGTTTGGAACGTTTAGGGACATAATCGGGGGCGTCGAGACGTGGCATCGATAATGCGAAGGGGGGGCGCGGGCCTCAGAGCTCAGCTGTAGCTCCACGGCATCGCCTATTCGGGAAGAATTCACCCCTATTTGGTTTTTTACATGATTTTGTGTTATATTTCATCCATAACTCCAAGATTTAGCTCTTATAAATTCTCCACAATGTGTAATCTCTTTAGAAAACTTGAGATAACAATTAGATCATTGTTACATACATTAAAAACTTGATAAAGACAATTTTAGTTTCTTAGTATAATAGATTCTCATTTTCTTCCACAAAAAATTTGGTTGTTGCATGATCCATTATTCACACATTGCCTATGTTATTCTCGTCTTTATTATTTTGGTCGGATTCTTAAAAAAATGTTATCAGAACGATTCTAATATCTTATTTGTTTTTCCAATAAGTGGCATCAGAGTTAAAAGTTTTTTGGCGGGTTCTTAGGAGGTCTAAATTGGATATTAAAGCAAGGTTTGAATAAGGTCAATTTTTTCGGGGATAGCAACTATAAAATTCGAGATTCTGCTTTTAGATCGCAACAGTAGATTCTCTTTGTAGCATATCAAGATCAAGCGATTCTTGCTCAATTAAATCTTGATGATGCTCTGTTGGAGATAGATAGAATGTCTGCAACAATGATTGCGGAGGAGAAGCAACGTAAGGATCGGAAAGCCCTATTACAAATACATCTTCATCTTTCTAGTCAAATTTTTCAGGACGTGATAAAGAAGAAAAGAGTCGTTGGGTTGTGGTTAAAATTAAAGCAGCTTTATTTAACAAAGAGCTTGACAAGTAAGTGACACTTGTAACAGCGCTTGTATTCTTATTGTTTAACAGAAGGTGGATTTTTGGAAGATCATCTATCGGTGTTCAAGGGAATCGCCGCTGACTTACAGACCATGGACGTCAAGTATAATGAAGAGGATTTAATGTTGATACTATTATGTTTATTGCTGCTTTCATATGTGACTTTTAGAGATATCATTCTCTATAGTTGGAATACTATTATTATTGACAAGGTATATGATGTGTTTTATTTTAAAGAAAAGATAAAGCATCTAGTCGTCGGTTATGAGGCCCAGGCAGACGGTCTTCTTGTTCGTGAGAGGAAGATAAGTTATCATGGAAGGGACAGGGTTAAAGATAGCCAACAGTAATAAAGTTTGTTGGTATTACAACTGTAACACCCCGGGTTTCATGAACCCGGATTGCCACGTCATCGTCTTTTGTAACTGATTTAACCAAAAAGTTTGCGGAAAATAACTAAATTTTAAAATATCGCATTTATAACGGTAAAACCTCGTCAGCAACAAAATTCATTTGATTACTTAAGGAAAATCATTTAAACTTCAAAACTCAAGTTTGAAATAACGGAAACAACAAAATAAGTTCATAATGCGTAAATTTCAAAAGTAAATAACTTCGACTATTAATTTATGCCACCACTGCCCCAGCCCATCACACTCGACCGTCTCCAAAATCTGCAAATATTATTAAAATAACGGAATGAGTATTTCGATAAAATACTCAGTAGACTCATCGCCGATAATTAATTTACAAAATAATTGAACACGTAATCATGCAATTCATATCATGACATCTCATTTTCTTGAAAATCATAGGCTCTTTAAAAACATAGAGTGTGGGTAGTCTCATCTAGTGCATTTAAGCACATAAGTTATGCATAACATTCTCATCTTATCTCATAAGAGATGCTCGTCTTCTTCTCATGTAATAAAGCATATAAGTTAGGAAAGTATAATAACATCATATATCTCATATGACAAATTCTCATCTCATGCATCAAAGAATACAAATCACGTAAATTCACATAATGCATGCAATTATAATTTAAACTAATTAATGGTGGCGAGTCTACCTCAAATATCTCGAGTTGCGTGAAAAGTGGAGCGGGAGGAAACCTCAATCTCCTAATTGTTCGTACGTTTCGTCTAGCCAAAATAGAAATTAGGTTTTGAATTAGTATTCCGAAATTTAAAGTTTTAAAGCAATAAAATAAAGTTTAGGGACCTAATTGGATATTTATTAAAACTGAATTTAATAAATCTAAGGGCTGAAAATAATATTTTCAAAGTAATTGGGCTAAACGTGGGAAATAGGAACTCTAGGAACTTAATTGAAAACTATTGAAACTGAAAATAAAAGTTTAAGAGCCGAAATAGACTTTTTATAAATTAGGGACTTAATTGAATATTTACTAAAACTGAAAATAAATTTTAAGGACTGAAATAATTTTTTGCAAAAACTAGAGACTAAATTGAAATTCATTAAAAATGAAAATAAAATGTTAAGGGCTGACATTAAACTTTTTCTAAAATCGAGACTTAATTGGAATTTATTAAAACTGAAAATGAGAAATTATAGACTGAAATAATAACTATTAAGAATTGGGAGCTTAAGGGGCAATTTCTACAAATTAAAATATAAACAAATAAATAAATAAAATTAAAACATAACAAAATCCATCACACTCTCTCTCTCTCTCTCTCTCTCTCTCTCTCTCTCTCTCTCTCTTATTTTCGAACGAGCAAGAGAGGAGAGGAGGAGCCACCGACGGTGATTGACCTCGGCTAGCAGGCCAGCGTTGGCGCCACCGTCGCGTGGTGGCGCCGGTGCTTCATGTGGGGGCTGTGGGGGTTTTGGCGCGTGGATTGGACGCTAACCGAGGCTTGGAGGGTTCGATTTCTTTGAGCTCCTTGGTGGCAATCAAACTGAAAATGGGTGGGGGATAAGGTAAGTCTTTGGGTCTTCTTATGCTTTGGTTTTTATGGTGATTTGAGATGGATTTTGGGGCGGTTTTGTATTCGATTTTTGGAGGTTTTATGAGGAGGGGATGGTGGTTCGATTTCTGCTGGAGTTCGAATTGTGGTTTTGGGTTGGTGGGCTGCAGCTTGGGAGACTGTAGCTCGTGTATGCTTGCACTGGTTTGGCTGAAGCTTGGGTTTTTGTGGTTTTGAGGTGATTGGTCTGAGGTGGTGCTTAGCGGTTTGAGGTGGTTGGTCTCGGTTTGGAGCTAGTTTGGTGGTTGGCTTGGTAGTTTCGGTTTTGAGCTATTGGCAGTGGTCTTGGTGGTTTGGGTGGTGAGTTGGTCTCGATTTGGTGATGTTGGTGAAATGGGTTGCATTGTGTTGCAGTTTCTGAGTTCACTGTTGATGCCAGAAATGGAGTTTTAGCATCAATGGTGACTTATAGTGAATGGATTCAGCTTGTGTGTCTCTTGTTGATGCTAGAAATGGATATTCTAGCATCAATAGTGAGCTCACTGTGAATGGATTAAGGAGCATTCTTGGAGAAGATGAAATTTCCTTACCAAATTTGGCTACTGTGTGAGCTGTGATGAGTGGAGGGAAATGAAGGTAAATAAAATAGTAAATTTAGGGCACAAATATATAGGTAATCCATCGGGTCAAGAAGTTGGGTTGTGAGTTTTCCTAATTGGGCCTAAGAGAATTTGGACCTAAAAATCGAGATTTGGACTAACATAATTTTTGGCCACTAAATAATAGACATTACTCGTATAACTATTAAATTTAGATAGAAATAAAAATAAGAAATTCGATACGTTAAAGTATTCGGTATTGAATTTGATTTGAATGGATCAAAATTGGTTTTATGACGACTAGACGAAACACGTTTTCAGTTTAACGTTATGGTTTAAAATTTAGCGACGCATTTTTCGAGAAAAATAATTTTTTATAAAATTTAAAATTCTTGGTCGCTACAGCAACAATAAAGGGTACATGAAGAGGGGTTGCTATGAGTGGTGGAACAGGTTTGCTACTACAGATCAGAAAGAACAACCAGAAATTCTGGTAATGTCAATCTTGCAAAAAAAGGATAGTGATGAAGATCTTTTGGCTATTACTGAAGGTGACTCCAAACCTGACGATGATTAGATTCTTAATTTGGCTTGGACTTTTTATATGTGTTCAAATCGGGATTTGTTTTCTTCATATGAAACAGTTACACGGAGTTCCGTGATGATAAGAAATAATGTGCTTTGTAAAATAGCTGGGATTGGTAATGTCAAAGTCAAAATGTTTGATGAGAAAGTTAGATTACTTGGCTAGGTTCGACATGTTCCTAGTATAAACATGAAAATAATATATTTGAGTACTCTTGATTCAAAATTATATAAGTATACTGATGGAGGTAAAGTTTTGAAAGTTAGCAAGGGTACCCGGATTGTGTTAAGGGGACGGAGAAAGTACCGATTATTTGTGTTAGAAAGTTCGACGGTCATTGTGGATGCAGCTACAACTTATGATTCAATAAGCAATAACTCGAGTAGAGTCGGTTATGATTGGATTGTTCACGGTGATTTGAGGAATCTTCGAGTAGCTCAAGTGGAGCTGATTGTGATCTTGTTGATCATGTTGTTCGAGCTAATTCGAGCAGATTTGGAAACTCAAGTAGAGTTGGTGTTGGTCGTGGTGATTCGAATAGGTTTGGTGACTCGACTGGAACAGTAATGAACAAGATAATTCAAACAGGTTTAGCACGTAAGGTAGTTCTGCTAGTAATAGAGTTTGGATTTAGTTTACAGTTGTTGAGCATGCATGGCAAGGGCATGGTGGAAGAGTTGGAGAATGACTTGAAGAGGAAAGACCTAATCGGAGTTTGTTATGTTTTGTGACTCAAATTCCATGTGATTTGAAAGTTTGATTATGGATAAAATCTAGATAATTTTGGTTTAGAAGTCTGATTTGATAAGGGATCAAATTTAATCATGGATTGAGAGTTTGATTGAGAAAATGACTTTGGAATAGATAAAAACATGTTTGGAACGTTGTGAGACAGAACCGAGGACGTCGGGGTATAGGCAGCGAGAAGAATTTCACCGGCCTCCGGGCATCGTAGGGTCGCCTGTTAGGAAAGAACTTCACCCCTCTTTGATCTTTTACGCGATTTTGCGTTCTACTTCATCCATAACTCCAAAGTTTGTCTCCTATAAATTCTCCACAAGGTGTAAGCTATTTAGAGAGATTCAAGGTAATAATTAGATCATTGTTGTATACATTAGAAACTTGAGAGAATTTTTTAGATTTAGATTGAGAGAATCAAATCTTGTAAAGACAATTTTAATTTCTCTGTATAATAAATTCTCTTCTTTTTTCACAAAAATCTTAGTGTTGTGTGTGTTTGCGTGAAAATCTCGTAAGCGTACGAGTTCGTTGTATAAGTAATAATTGTGATGAGTGAGTTATCGTCCCACAAGGACAAATGTTCAATTTTAGAGTGTTCGATATATTTAAATCGCAAATGTAACAAAAGGTGGTTGATTTTTAGTTAACTACGTTCTATAACTACGAAAGCAATAAAAAGTGGTCTTAAATCAAATGTGGGTGAGTGTATTGGATTTCTGACTCCACTAATCAATTCTTAGTTTCAATTCTCAACCAGTGATGATTAACTTAATTCATGCAATTGTGACGATCGACAATTCCACTTTTATTTACTATTCTTTCTCAAGATATAATAAACCTATGATTGCCACGAGACGATCCTATTCCTAGTTCGAATTCATATGACAAGTATGCATTGACGTTTAGGATTATTATATATGACCGCACACACCATAAATATTATTCCTAATATTTATTGTCTGTGTGTTTCATAAACAGTGTTCTACCTATCGTGAGTTTTCCAACACTACGAATAAGCAACTAATTGTCATAATGGTGAGCAAACATTAAAACAATAAATTCATACATGTTTATGAAATCACAAAGTAAGAATTAAACTAAAAACACATGGTATCGAATTAAAACTAAAAATCAAATAGCTTTATCATACATCCAATACAAGAGTGTTTAGCCTAACATATTAATAAGATTAAACACACAGTAGTGAAACGACATCACCTATTAATTTGATGAAAGTGATTAACTTCCCAGATTGCAGCTACCGTGGCCGGCTTTGCTTTAGTTTTCTGTCTGTGGATTTTCAGCAGCAACTTCCCAATTCTTTTTCTACAAAAGCTGCCACCAATCCTATTTCCAATTCAGCCCCATTTGCCGCCCACTTATGTGTGTAAACACTATTATAATGCTGCCAAATTGTGTATAATCTTGATGTATTTCAGCCCCAATATTCTTTCTTTTTCAGCTAGATAATAAGTGTTTAATCCCTTTAATTCATCCCACTAATGTCCCCCCTCAATCTGCATATAAAAGATAGAATATAGCCACTCACGAATCCCACTTTCTTCTCAATTTCCTTCAGCCGGCTTCTGCT
Organism: Fraxinus americana; assembly: GCA_035079005.1. NCBI lineage: Eukaryota > Viridiplantae > Streptophyta > Magnoliopsida > Lamiales > Oleaceae > Fraxinus > Fraxinus americana. The sequence goes on along the minus strand of CM068707.1, from coordinate 756,359 downwards.
ATTTTGTTTCAAATCGTTTTCTGCCCCGGCTGCCCTCCTTTTTCCGTCTTCACGTGTATATATATATATATATATATATATATATATATATATATATATATATATATATATATATATACAGGAATGATCTAATGAGCACCGGTGCTCATCTTATCCTAAGCACCGACGAGTTGGCACATTAATTCATTGGTGGATAAAGATTTTGTGAGTTCCAATCCACCAATGAATTAATGTGCCAACTCATCGGTGCTTAGGATAAGATGAGCACCGGTGCTCATTAGATCATTTCTGTATATATATTATCCACCAATGAATTAATTTGCCAACTCATCGGTGCTTAGGATAAGATGAGTACCGGTGCTCATTAGATCATTTCTGTATATATATATATATATATATATATCTCAACATGCAACCCTTCTTTTTTTCTTTCAACAATAAGGCCCAGCCCATTAATTTAGTATTTCTCCAAGTCATCCAATCATTCAAATTGATGCAATTTAGTCTTTCAACTTCTATAGTGTATACTTTGGTCCCCATACTTTGGATTTTTCCATCTTTCCACACATTTTGCTTCTTTTTTCCAATTCTTCCTCAAATATTAAGATAAAATATAACACAATTTAGGTCATATTTTACCAAAAGAACAATAAAACTCTATAATTTCAAACCCCGAATAAGTTTAAAAAATACACTTATCAGTGTGATCCATTATTTTCATATTACTCATATTATTCTCGTCTTTATTATTTGGCTGAATTCTCAACGAAGTTTTATCAAAACGATTATAGTATCTTGTTTATTTTTCCAACAATTGCAAATTCAAAAAGAACTCAAATTAGCTATTGGATTTGAAAATACATATACCTACTAATTCCTATCTCTAACCAAAAAAAAACACACACACACTCTCTTAAATAATTTATCATTAACGTTTAACAACTTAGGCATTTCTAGTGCTATAGTTCAGGTGTTGACATCCTTAAAGCTTATTCACATAAAATTTGAGCTCGAATTCATACATAAAAATAAAGGAGGAAAGAAAAGCAAATCGCTCTTATATTGTTGTATCAATTGTAAAGTATGACAGCAATGAAGAACATTGAATAAATTCAAATAATTAGAAAAAAATAACTAAAAATATAAGAAAACAAAAGCTTACTAATTAATTGAGGGATTTAAGTTTAAGATCTCGTTAGTCTTCATTGGCCATTTGACGTCAAGGTTTGTACATTCCTATCTTTTAAACAATTGGATCGATGATATTATTCGACTGAACAACTAGTAAGCAAAATTTACAAATTCATCATGTTCGAAAAGAGAAGCATTCAAGAAATTATTACAAAGAATTCATCACAATGCCAAAACCCCTACCCATTATCATTTTACTTGAAATAAAACCAATAAGATTCTAAGATGATTAATGTCTATCCATGACAACTTTCATTCTCCTATTCCACATTAGTGATCAACCCATTTAGTTTTTGTATATAAATCGATAAGAATTTTTCTACTTGCACATATAAAATGTATATAATAAATACATAATATGATATGAAGGGAAAAGATTGAATGAAAAAGTTGATTGTATTTTGAATTGACAAATGATAAGTGTCATGTGGCATTATGTAATCCATTATATAAATCTTGATGTACATGTAACAAGATCCAATCGATAAATTATTCCATTAGGTCGACAGGATTTTATCTTTCGAAAAAGGATCATATGCATGGCCGAGTAATAAAGCATTAAATACTAATTTCAAAAACTTCTATCACAATCTACTAAAAATCTAATTTTAATCCCCACCAAACACCACTAAACAAGACAGCGAGCAAATCAAAAAATTTCATTTTCTTTTTTCATGGATTATTAAGTAGAATGCAGAAGCATGCAATTGCCTCAACTGTCAAACAAAGTAAAATCCAAAGCAAACGATGAGAAAACAAGCATAAAAAGGTAATTGTCTTTAAGACTCCGTGATTATGACTGCTGGGGCAAACAAGTCCCACATCGGTTATGTGAAGAAAATAAATCCACCATATAACATAAGTGTGCTACTCCACCCATTACCAATTGATTTTGGGATGGAACCTCACTTGGGCCTGGTGGAGTGGGCTTGGGCTTTGGGTAATTGCTTTCAATAATTCCCTAACAGTGGTATTAGAGCTCAGGGTCGGAGGAACCCAGTAGAAAGCGTGGTGGCGATCGAGCTAAAAATCATTCGCGTTTGAGGTGCCTTGTGTCGAAAGTCTTTCTAACATTGGTGGTCAGGCGGCGGGTCCCGTTTGGTCGAGGGCGACAGTAATAACGGCGGTACAAGATGATTGGCAAATGGATTATCGTTTGAGGAGAGGCCACAATGATGTGGTCCTTCGTTTGAGGGGAGGATTGTTGGGGCAAACAAGTCCCACATCGGTTGTGGGAAGAAAATAAATCCACCATATAACCTAAGTGGGCTACTCCACCCATTATCAATTGGTTTTGGGATGGAACCTCACTTGAGCCTGGTGGAATGGGCTGGACCTTGGGTAATTGCTCTCAATAATTCCCTAACAATGGCAGTCCGACATTTCAATTAATTTTTACCACACTCGAAACCATTAACATAAAATAAAAAATAAAAATTATTGGGAAGTAACTACATTGTTCTTAAGCTCATGATCGTTCATAAGGTGGTGGTCAAATATTATAAAAGGTTTAGTTTTTTTCATTGAAGCCCGATCCAATTATACCTCGTTCATTCCAAGTGAAATGATGAACTTTATGATGAAGACTTAGAAAAGAAGGTTTTGAACTTGGATTCATGGGCGATGGGCGGACGCAGAGTCACCTGGGTCACGTGACCCCCTAATTTTGCTCCCTTTTTTTTCTTTTTTTTTTCACCATTAAATTTTTTATGTTTTTGTTTCAATATTTGAAGTCATTATGAGATGTGAAACGGAATCGAAATATTGCATTCTTAATACCATTTCGAAGTGCTTACGGTCTAGTTTTCTACGTCGTTATTGGCGTGCGAAACGATCAATCGTAATAAATGTTACGACTTGTCAAAGTAGGCCGTTTAAAATTAGTATTTAGAAAATTTTGATAACATGTTAACTTTAAAAAAATTCGATAATCGTACACTAATCGAATTTACAAATAACTTATGTCATCTCAAAACTTATTTCGAGAACTACATTATAGGCATATTGAATAGTCCAAATAGATATCGAAAATAGTTAAAGATGCGTTTTACGAGAGTCTTAAAGAAAGATGTCTAACTCGCATTTTTTTTAAAAAAATCAATTATTTCATTAACATTTATTATTTTTGCGCTACAAATTTCTTAATATAATTTTCATTATTTTATTAGGAAGTTTTATATGGAATATGACATCAAAAAATTTTGAAATTTTATATCCAAAAAAGTTATATCCCATGTAAATTTTCGAATGCAAAATTACATGGGTTATGATTTTTTTATTTTTTTTACGTAAATTTTAGATTGTTAAATTTCTCTCAACTTTTTTGCAAATTCGATTGTGCCCCCTAACATTAAACTTCTACGTCCACCCCTACTTGGATTGTTAGATGATTCCTTCTCTTTGAATGTTAGATGATAAAATCTCTACTTTATTGCTTTTTGTAAAGTCATTAAAGCAAGTGTTCTCTTTAAAGAAATGTGTTGGAATTCATATTCTGACTTTATATTTGCATATATAAACATCCTCTTAGACCTAATGCTGCATCCATTAAAATGTAGTATGGGATATGACTCCTTCGTATACGTTTTATTTCATTATTGTTGAATCTAAAGTAATAACCAGTTTAAGCTTTCGCAAATAAAAGTAACTTAGAAAAGAATGTGTAGACATAAAGTGTAAGTGAAAAGATTTATAATGAAAAAAAAAATAATAATAACGCTATATCCCATGAATTGAAGTTCTTATATTCATTTAGTCGGATCGCCATGAATTGCGATGAAATAAAAATTAAAATACAATTGATTTCTAAAGTAGCGAAAGACGCACGACGTGTTGTTTTTACATTAATTAACACCCTCGTATAAAGATTCAAAATTGAAGACTCGAAATAATCAAACTTGAGGACTTTAAACGAGATTAATTAGCTACGAACTGGTTAATATAAAAATTGGCAACTGACAAAGGCTGTGAAGTGTGTAGCAGTCTTCTCAATATGGCTTCAAACCCTTAATTATCATAATCTAAGATGTTTTTGCTTTCTGAGTTTTTTTTTGGAATATAATCTTTGGGCTTTAGTTGTTGATCTTGGGTGACTTGGAATATTCTTCCCTTCTCCAACACCCCCTCTAAGTCTTCAACTTTCAAGGTCCCATCTCAAAATAAAATATAGCCCACCCCATATTTGAAATGGATACATTACTCCAAACACTATTCTTACTTTTAAAATTCAAATCTACTAAAATATTTACTTTTTCAACACACAAACACACTCTTAACACACGTAAACAAACAACCAGCCCACCATCGTCAGACCCACAGCAACCATGATGAATAGAGGCCAAGAAACCATTCACCATTACCATGTACCACCACCGGCCACCACTCACCAACACCCACCACCACTTGTATTGATCACCACCCTATATAGTTGTGAGAATAATGGTCTATATCATCTCATTGATCAACTGTGGATACACACACTAGGTCAGAGCATTTTAATCGTTCCAAAAATAAAATGGGAACCGAAACCGAAAACCAATTGGATCCGGTCGATTCTTGATTCTTGAACCAGAATCGTGAGTACCATAATGGAATCGATATTTTTATTATTTTTTACAAATTATAAGTTGGGTAAGAAGAATACAAAATCTAAAATTCTAAACTTGGTAGTAATTTGTATAAAACTCTAGATTCTAATTATAATAAACTCTTATTTGATGACCATTATTTAAGAAAAATAATATTTTGAATAATAACTTTTAGGAGAATGTATGGTTAAAAAGTATGAAAAATGTTTTGGATTTACAAGCAGAATATTTTATTTTGTGAATGTGTGGTTGAAAATGAGTATATAAAAACATAGTTCAAATAATGGTCATCAAACATGGGCTAAATCAAGATTGGCTCCTACGTTTTTTCCTCCTGCCTCATATCAAAGTATTGCATTATAAATGTTAGTACATGTTAATCGTTGTAATTTGGGTTTTCTATGAATCAAAAGTTAGAGTCGTGGTGTAAGTTGATGAATCAAAACATTTATTATTTACAATTCGAGTTATCTTCTTGCATTATTTACAAATTTAAGTGATTTTTTAGAATGTATGGCAATTGAACTTGATATATTCATAACTTATGTTGTAATGGATCTTTTTGGTTATCTAAAATAATTATCTTTTATAATATAACTTCTAATTTTTATTCAAATACAACAAGTTCAATATATGGTCTGCAATTTCTTGATACTACATAATTATGTATATAATTAGTATTTTTTTTATATAAGTTTGTTTTAAGAATAAAAGAATTTAAGCATTGTTCATAATTAAATTATAGGATCTAACATACCTTACTTATAGAACAAATAAGATCTATTAAAAAAATCATTTGTCCTCAGTTGCAATTTACTTCTTGATGTTTTAATTTTTTCCTCTTTTCTTGGTATTTATTTTGAGTTATGTATCTAGATTTCTCCACTTCTTGAAAAAATTTTAAATGAATTTTCTTATTACACAAGTATTGTCGAGTAGTAGCGTGTTAGGCATACATATCGAAATGTTGTATATATATATATATATATATAAAACCGAACTCGACGGTTTCTGATTTGGGTTTGATTTCAATAATTACAAGGAACCAAATGATTCCATTTATAAAATACCCGAAATATAATGGGTGATTCAATGTATTGAAATATTTGGATCGATCTAATAAGATAAACCGAACTCGACGGTTCGGATTTGGGTTTGATTTCAATAATTACAAGGAACCAAATGATTCCATTTATAAAATACCCGAAATATAATGGGTGATTCAATGTATTGAAATATTTGGATCGATCTAATAAGATAAAGAGGATGGAAATTTCTAGTCCACTTTAATTGAATAATATCAGTCAAATATATACAGCAAAAATACAAACCGACTTGCCTAGTTACAAGCCTAAATAAAAGGCTAAGCTAAAATACAAAAAAAATGATAAGGCTGAAATGCAGAAAATTGGTTACAACAACAATAGTCAAAAGAATTTAAATAAATTCAAATATCCAAATATTGCTAATATGCCCCCTCAAGATGGAGCACGAGAGGCAAGTTCAATCTTGTTCTCGAAAAGAAGAAATCTAGCCCTGGGAAGAGGTTTTGTAAGTGCATCAGCAAGTTGATCAGTAGATGAAACATGTGCAACCCGAAGAGAGCCCTTTTGAACTTGATCTCGAATGAAGTGAAAATCAATAGCAACATGTTTCATTCTTGAATGGAATACAGGATTAGAACACAAATGTGTGGCCCCAACATTGTCACAATATATCACTGGAGTTCTTGGAATAGGAACATCAAGATTAGTCAAAAGAGAACAGACCCAATTAAGTTCAACAGCAGTAGCAGCAACTAATCTATATTCAGCCTTTGTCAAGGATCGAGCAATGGTATGTTGCTTCTTAGAACTCTAGGAGATAGGATTCCGACCAAGGTAAACAACATAAGCACTAGTAGATGAGTAGTCATCAATGTTACCAGCCCAATCCGCATCAGAAAATGCATTGAGAGAAGTGGAGAATCAGCAAAAGCATGTAACGATAGTGGTGAGTCCCGATATAAAAGGATTCCGTCATTTAATGTACTATAAAGATAACGTAAGATACGCTTTACAAGAGCCCAATGATCAGTGGTAAGCCGATGCATAAAATGAGAAAGCTTATTTACTGCGAAAGTATATCAGGCCGTGTAAGAGACAAATATTGCAAACTTCCAACAATAGTTCGATACTTAGTAGGATCAGTAAGAGGAGAACCAGAATGCAAGGAGATGGAGGGAGTTGTAGGAAGAGGCATTTGAACCTGTTTTGCTTCCAGCATGTTGGTGCGAGAAAGTATGTCCAGAGTATAATACCTTTGAGAGAGTAAAATACCATGTTCATAAGGAACAACTTCCACACCAAGAAAGTAGGACAAGGACCCAAGATCCTTCAAAGAAAATCTGGCAGCAAGTAAATCCACAAAGCGACGAACTACTTCATCATTGTCACAGGTGAAAATTATATCATCAATATAGACCAAAAGATACATAAGATGACCGGCAGTGTTGAGAACAAAAAGTGACGTATCGGCATGGGAGTTCTGAAAACTAGAAGTAAGAAGAAAATTACGAAGCTCATGGTACCAAGCCCTGGGAGCTTGCTTGAGTCCATAGATATTTGGATCGATCTAACAAGACGGACTGTGGTGGGCTTAACCACGGGACTAAATGTTTCATGATAGTCGACTCCAGGGCGTTGATGAAAGCCTTTAGCCACCAAACGAGCTTTAAACCTGTCAATGGTGCCATCAGAGTTACGTTTAGTTCGATAAATCCACTTACAACCAACAATATTATGACTAGCAACGGATAGTACTAGCTCCCATGTCCCATTTCGAACTAGAGCATCATACTCTTCAGATATAGCCCGACGCCATTTTGGATCTTTGAGGGCTTGGGTCGCTGTGGTTGGTTCAAAATCAATATGGTGAGAGAGTTGAGTGGATAGATTTAGTTTCTGAACAGGTTTGCGGATTTTGTTCTTGGCCCTGGTAGTCATTGTGTGTGTGGGAGGTTGTCGGGAGGAATTATTTGAGGCAGAAGAAATCGTGTTATGTTGAGGATTGGTGGAAGGGTCTGAGCTGGTTTGTTGGGTATGGGATGGATGTGGTATTTGCGGTAAGTCTGAGAGTGGAGGTTCAATGGTGGTAGATGTTGATGGTGCATTTCATAGGGGCTGTTCTTGAGGTCGCACGTTAGGTGGTGTAGGAAGTGGCAGTATCTGATTGTTGACAGGGGGATGGTGATAATTGGAGGAACCCAAGTATCTATAGTGTTGGATTCAGAATGTGGTGGTTGACTAGAATGAGAGACAAAGGGAAAGACATTTTCAACAAACTTGACGTGACGTGAGACAAAAATTCTAGATATGGAAGTATCAAAACATAAATAAGCCCTTTGAGTGAGAGAGTGCCCAATAAAGATACATGGTTTGGAACGAGAATCAAGCTTGTGGGAGGAATATAGTCGAAGCCAAGGGTAGCACAGGCAACCAAAGACTCTAAGTTTTGAGTAGTTTGGGGCAGAACCAAAAATTTGTTTATAAAGAGATGAGAGATTGAGTGTTGGAGTGGGCATGCGATTAATGAGATAGACAACGGTGGCAAAAGCATGTGACCAAAATTTCAGCGGAAGGGAGGCATGAGAGAGTAGGGTGAGACCAGTTTCAACAATATAACGATGTCGTCTTTCAGAATATCCATTGTGTTCAGGAGTATGTGGGGGGTGTGGTGAGATGAAAGATGCCATTCATAGCAAGAAAACTATTAAGAGCCAAGTATTCACCGCCGTTGTCAGAATAAAGTGTGATGATTTTATTGTTAAAATATTTTTCCGCTATAGCTTTAAATCTAATAAATACATCTTTAACTTCAGATTTGTGCCTAAGTGGGTAGAACCAAATATATTTGGTGAAGTGATCAACAAATATAACATAATATTTAAAATTATCATGTGAAAGAACATGTGAAGTTCACACATCTGAGAAAATGATTTCAAGGGGTTGAGAGGAACTAAGAGATGACTTGGAAAATGATAATTTGTGGCTCTTATTGCAATTACATGCATTGTAGAAGAAATCAGACGACGTGGAAGATGACAAATCTAATTTATAATTGGAAACCATATGTTTTAAAATAGGAAAAGCAGGATGTCCTAGTCTATGGTGCCACTCGGACGAAGTGGTCTTGACACTAGAAAAGGCTAGTAATGGTGAAGAATTTTGATGTGATACTGGCCACTCATACACTCAGTCCTTAGTTTTTCCCTGCAAAAGAATTGTCCCTGTGCGAAGTTCCCTCACAAAAAATGAAGATGGTAAAAATTCAATGGAAACATTATTTGAGGTGCAAAATTGAGAAATGGATATCAAGTTCTTTTCATGCTGGGTACACAAAGGACATTGTTTAAAGCAAAAGTAGTGTGAGAAGTTTTAAGAGATGTGGAACCAGTGTGAGTAATGGAAAGACCCGTGCCATCTCCAATCATAATGTTGTCGGAACCGGTGTACGGTGCATGAAGAGGTAAATTACTCAGCTCGGAAGTCACATGGTGAGAAGCACCACTATCCAAGAGTCATGTTGGATTGTTGGAAGCAGTTGCAGCAAAGTAAGCTTGAGGCTGCCTTGGTGATTTTGAAGTGGACACGGTTGCATTTGAGGCGTTGAATGGTTGAACTGGTACCAAGCGAAAATAGGAACATCTCTTGGCAGCATGACCTTGATATCTACATATTTGACAGTAACCGATATAAGACGGTGGTGGAGAATAATTACTTCGAAAGGAGTCAGGAAAATTAATGTGTTGATTGGGAAGGGTGGGGAGAGTTGTTTGTAGTCATAGTGAAAGGCCTTTGCGTGAGTTGACAAAATGAGGTTTCTAAAACCTGTAATTGCTGGTGATACTTTGGTTTTGAAAAAGACACTTGCTAATTCACAGAAATGATTTGGAATAGCAAAGATGGAAGGAAAAGCATATGTTGGAGGAAGAGGTGGTTTGGAAGGTTAATCCTTGATGGCTACGGGAACTGGAAGTGAAAAAAAAAATCAGGCCAAGTGCTCTGATACCATAATAAGATAAAGAGGATAGAAATTTCTAGTCCACTTTAATTGAATGATATCAGTCAAATAAATATATACAGCAAAAATACAAACCGACTTGCCTAAATGAAAGGCTAAACTAAAATACAAAAAATAGATAAGGCTGAATTGCAGAAAATTGGTTACAACAACAATAGTCAAAAGAATTTAAATAAATTCAAATATCCAAATATTGCTAATACGATCCACCCGACACCCACAGCTAATATATACATTACAAGCATAATAGAATGTTAGAAAATTACCTAAACTAAAGAATTTGCACTACTGCATATAGTAATTTAAAGCTGAAAGATAAATTACATTATCACAGGAATCAATTAGAAAAGTAAGTTTAAGGAAATAAGCTATATATAATCAATTATTTCCTTCTATATGCCACAATAAGATGGAGCCCTGAAAGGAGATTCCAATCTTGTCGCATGGAGGAAGATGACGTGCACGCGAAATAGGCTTTGTGAGGGCGTCCACTAGCTATCAATAGATGAGACATGAGTAACTCATAGTGCACCATTTTGGGCTTCATCACGAATGTAGCGATAATCAAGGCCAACGTGTTTCATACACGAATGAAAAATAGGATTGGAACATAGATGTGTTGCACCAACATTATCATAGTAGATGATAGGGGGAGCCGGAATGGTAATCCCTTTAATTATTCTTGTCTTGTTTAATTTTTCCATTTAGCTTAGTTAGGTGGCCTGATTACTTCGGGATGAAAACCAATGCCTTGTGGATGAACTCATCCTTTAGCCATATAAAATCTAATTCAATACACAATGTGAGTTTTTTTTTTTTTTTTTTTGAAATGAATAAAATCGATAGTTTAGAATTTATCTAAGAATTTCTTTGATCTTAGTCTAGTATTTCGTGTGTAATCAATGGATTTGTGATCAGTCTTTGTTTTTCTTCATGTCCCAATTCAATTTCTATGCGTCAATATCTTATCTACAAGTGAGAAAAAAAATTAGGAGCATGTTTGGGTAAATTTAAAATCCAATTAAAATTGAAAATATAGTTTTTATTGGGTCTCACTCGTTTGATAAAAATTAACAATAACGACTAATTTTTCAATTTTAATCTGATTTTAATCTCTACCGAACATGCCTTAGACAAATTCAATATTGTAACTTATTAGATGAAATAACAAAATCGTGCATCTCATGAAATCCGATCTTATAATTTGGTCTATAAAATTAATTAGGATGCGTTTGATTGACAAATGTGAAAATTAATTCAAATTCCATGTTAATTGGAAAATAAAAACCCATCAAACCCTAATAAATTCGTTTTCCATGAAAAGCAAAGAAAATGCAGCTTAAACGTAATTGAACTTTGAAATTCGATTTCCATTAAATGGTCAAAGTGAAATTCATTTTCTTCGAATATAACATTTTCCTTTAAATTCGTTGCAATAATTAGTGAACTCACAAGAAAATCATGTAAAACCCGATTAAAAGGTTTGCGCCGCCAAACTATAACCTATGCTTGCTCAAGTCTTATTCACAGAGCAAAGGGGAACAAGCGGCTAAGGTTTTCTTCATCGGAATTACGCTAAAAATATTGGGGGAGAGGCAAAAGGGGGACATATTCATCACCCCCTTGGCACCAATTTATCTTGTGTAGCAGCGATTTCTAGTCAACTTCTCCATCAACAGAGTTGGAAGGTAGTATCGGATTATCATTAGTGTAAAAACGGAATTTATATGTTGAAATCGCACTAGATGTGATTGTTGTGAATGATTTAATTTTTTTTTTTGTTTTGATTAGTTGAATATTAGCGGAAGTTTCCTTTTTTGATTTTCCGTTGAAATTCTGCAGATATTATTGTGAGGCCATTTCATAGAATTATGGATTCAAAAGCATTGGCGAAATCAAAGAGAGCGCATTCATTACATCACAGTAAGAAGCATAATCCTCATCAGACATCAAAAGCACCTTCAGTTAGCTCAGGTACAGCTAGTGGTGGAAAGAAGCAGCCTGGCAAGCAAGTTGCAGACAAACCCCAACAATCTCAGAATTTTAGGAAACTCCCGTCAAATTGGGATCGTTATGAAGAAGAATTTGATTTGGATTCAGAGGACACAGTCCAAGAGAGTAGTAGCCAGGCAACTGATGTTATGCGAAAGAGTAAAGGCGCTGATTATGCTTACCTACTTTCAGAGGCCAAGGCTGAGTCACAAGGAAATTATTCTTCCGATATCTTTTCTTCACTCAATGATGTCCTTGATGGTATATCCTTCACCCTTAAAAAAAAAAGAGAGAGAGACTTGGTTGTTTTGATCTGTTTAATTGACACATACACCTACAATCTTCTAATGACTGGCTTGGGCAGTTGATTTTTATTTTATTTTATTTTTATTTTTTTCATGAAGTGTGCCCTATCATATCGTTATAATTCAAGGTTAAAATTAGGCAATGAAGTTTATCAGAGAAGTATGCTTAGGTTCACGAACTTGTTCTATCCCTAATTAACATTTTACCCACTCTTTCTGTAACAACTACCCTGCAGTTTTGGGGAAACATGTTTTTGAATCGCAGTCAAAAGTAAGATGTCTTTGTCACGAATCCCTTCCGACTTTCTTTTCTTCTATAAAATAGTAAATCGGTGTAGAAGGTTTGGACTTTATCTCAGTATTGTCTTTTATTTGTCTATCATTTAATGGTGTCTTCAGTGACTCTTTTCTCTCTCTTTTAACTTTTGTTTAAAGCATTTTTATGCGGAGATTTTAGTTCTTCCAAGTTTTTGGCGGAGTTGAGGGAGTGCGCGTTTGATAACTTAATTTCTCTATCATAATTGTTGATGTACTAGACATGCATCCTACCTCCTATATCATGCATCTAAAACATTAGTTATATTGTGTGATCTTGGCATATGTGTTGAAAAATTTGAGTAAACGATGCAAATCATGTGATGAACTAATTGATCAAATCGTCATTTAAATTTTTTGTGCATTGTATTTTGTCGATATTATGACTGGGAATTGACTTCAGTCTTTCTTAGACTTCACTCAGGGGTTAGGTCCATTGCTTTCTGCCAGAGGGCAAGGCATTATGTCATGGATAGCAGTTGATAACTTCAAGGTGGAAGACAAAGCAACTACCAGTTATGAGGTTATCTTTCTTTCTCCGTTAAACGAAAACTGAAGTTGCTCTACTTGTCCATTAGTCTTTTCTAGACGCAGTCAGAGTTTGTTAGAAAGAGAGAAATAGAGTGCTAAAATAGTAATCAGAGCCTTCTATGTGGTAATTATTTACCAAATTGTCAGGGCATAGTAGCGTATTGTCACGGGGCTAGAGTTCTCACACCGGAACAACTAGACACCGTGCGGCTTTAACGCACCAATTCCCGTCCCTATGAAAAAACGTTAAGTTAGCCTTTCGACGTCCCCAAAATAATTCAACCTTGCTAGGCTAAATTACCACAACTTTTAGTATGAGATTTGAAGTAATAAAGAAGATAAGTATTCTTGGGAGAAAATCTCTCTTTGTATAAAAACTCCACATCAATGTAATCTACAATGTGATCTAAGAATTATATGAATAGCATGAATCCCATAAATTGCATGCCTTCCAACAATTCTCTCAACTCACATATACTACATGAAATTCTAATCTCTAACATATAAATTACAATGGGACTTCTCCTCTATTTATAGGCAAACCTCCTTGGATTAAGTGGCTAGGGTCAATTCCCATCCAAGGGCCCCCATTTGCTATAATTTGCCTTAAACCTCCTTAGACCAAGTGGAAGCAAACTTGGACTTTGCTTCTTGCAAGTGGGATTTTCCCTACAAAAATCTCATGGGATTAATGTTCCTTTCATAGTCATCAATTTGAGTTTTGCTTCCTCCCTTGGCCATTCTCTTGCAAGTTGGTTAAGTAACCAACTTGGACAAGTCTTCCCAAAATATCCCAGAATCTGCCCATAGTATTTTCCTCCTGAAAACCACCTGGATTGCTGGGAATTACTGCCCATGTCACGCCCATGTCGCTGCTTTAGTCAGGCAGCCTGCAATCTGTATTGCTGCGCTGCCTGCGTCGTGTCGTGACTGCAGTCTGTTTCTGGCCATGTGACACCGGTCATCTCCTTATGAAATTAGGTGACACCGGCATCGCTGTGTACGGTTGAAGCTTAGATCTAATCAACCAAAGGTCTACTTCATTTTCCCATTTAGTGCCATGACATTCCCGTGTCAAGCCCCATCTCGTGTCACTACCTTGCGATCCGTGACATTCTCCCCCACCTATTCCGCTAACGCCCTCGTAGCGGAACGTTTTTGGCATTTCTTCAAGTATATCATGCCTTGCGTTGTCTTCTTTTTTTGACACCAACCTTCACCCTCCGCATCATTGCTTTGGTTCCTCGAATTGACGACTCCTCCGATCGTAACGTCCCCACGTTTGTCAAATGTTTGGACATCAATGCTCCCATTTTTGGACTCTTTGGACAATGATTAATCAATGTCCCCCTTTGGTGGTTCTCCCGGTAACTCCGTACGCATCGCGTCCTCATCATCCTCAAGGACTTCAACTAATCTCATCCACGAAAGACGTTGTGTCCTTAGGGAAATGTCTTCGGTAGCATCAAGCAATTGGAGTGAATTCATCCGAACTTCATCCCCATCTTGGCTATGTACTACTTTCGGTTGGCTCACCGAGATGGATGCCAATGATCCTCGCTTAGGACAATCCCTCATGAGATGCGATCCTTTACAAAGAAAGCAACCACAAGGTGTTGTTCCCTTTCTTTTCTGCATACTCCTTCCAAGAAGGTTGGTGTCAAAAAGAGGACAACGCAAGGCATGATGTACTTGAAGAAATGCCAAAAACGTTCCGCTACGAGGGCGTTAGCGGAATAGGTGGGGGAGAATGTCACGGACCGCAAGGTAGTGACACGAGATGGGGCTTGACACGGGAATGTCGTGGCACCAAATGGGAAAATGAAGTAGACCTTTGGTTGATTAGATCTAAGCTTCAATCGTACACGGCGATGCCGGTGTCACCTAATTTCATAAGGAGATGGCTGGTTTCCATGGGGGAAGATCCATGTCAAGGTGATGGCTGGAAAATTCGGGTGCAGGCAGACGCTGCGACGCAGGTGACGTCGCAGGCAGCGTCCAGGACGTCCCAGGCAGTGCCCAGGACGTCATAGGCAGCACCCAGGACACAATCAGGACATGGCCGTAAACAGATCGAAGCATGACACGACGCAAGCAACAAGAAGAATACAGATTGCGTGCTCGACTAAAGCGAAAGAACATGGGCGTGACATGGGCAGTAATTCCCAGCAATCCAGGTGGTTTTCAGGAGGAAAATACCATGGGCAGATTCTGGGATATTTTGGGAAGACTTGTCCAAGTTGGTTAACCAACTTGCAAGAGAATGGCCAAGGGAGGAAGCAAAACTCAAATTGATGACTATGAAAGGGACATTAATCCCATGAGATTTTTGTAGGGAAAATCTCACTTGCAAGAAGCAAAGTCCAAGTTTGCTTCCACTTGGTCTAAGGAGGTTTAAGGCAAATTGTAGCAAATGGGGGCCCTTGGATGGGAATTGACCCTAGCCACTTAATCCAAGGAGGTTTGCCTATAAATAGAGGAGAAGTCCCATTGTAATTTATACATTAGAGATTAGAATTTCATGTAGTATATGTGAGTTAAGAGAATTGTTGGAAGGCATGTAATTTATGGGATTCATGTTATTCATATAATTCTTAGATTACATTGGTGTGGAGTTTTTATACAAAAAGAGATTTTCTCCCAAGAATACTTGTCTTCTTTACTTCACTTGGGGCAACACCACGTCCCCTTTCATCAACCTCAACAGTTTGTTCTGAATTCGTCATGATAACAACTTATCACTTGACGAACCCGCTCTGATACCACTTGTCACGGGGCTAGAGTTCTCACACCGGAACAACTAGACACCGTGCGGTCTTAACGCACCAATTCCCGTCCCTACGAGAAAACTTTAAGTCAGCCTTTCGACGTCCCTAAAATAATTCAACCTTGATAGGCTAAATTACCACAACTTTTAGTATGAGATTTGAAGTAATAAAGAAGATAAGTATTCTTGGGAGAAAATCTCTCTTTGTATAAAAACTCCACATCAATGTAATCTACAATGTGATCTAAGAATTATATGAATAGCATGAATCCCATAAATTGCATGCCTTCCAACAATTCTCTCAACTCACATATACTACATGAAATTCTAATCTCTAACATATAAATTACAATGGGACTTCTCCTCTATTTATAGGCAAACCTCCTTGGATTAAGTGGCTAGGGTCAATTCCCATCCAAGGGCCCCCATTTGCTATAATTTGCCTTAAACCTCCTTAGACCAAGTGGAAGCAAACTTGGACTTTGCTTCTTGCAAGTGGGATTTTCCCTACAAAAATCTCATGGGATTAATGTTCCTTTCATAGTCATCAATTTGAGTTTTGCTTCCTCCCTTGGCCATTCTCTTGCAAGTTGGTTAAGTAACCAACTTGGACAAGTCTTCCCAAAATATCCCAGAATCTGCCCATGGTATTTTCATCCTGAAAACCACCTGGATTGCTGGGAATTACTGCCCATGTCACGCCCATGTCGCTGCTTTAGTCAGGCAGCCTGCAATCTTTGTTCTTGCCGCGCCGTCGTCGTGTCGCGATCGTCTGTTTCGGTCATATCCCGGGTGCCGCTCGCGACGTCCCGGGCACCGCTCAACTGCAGGACGTCCTGGACGTTGCCTGCGACGTCACCTGCGTCGCAGTTCCTGCCTGCACCCGAATTTTCCAGTCATCACCTAGACATGACCTTGACATGGACTTTCCCCTATGGACACCGGTCATCTCCTTATGAAATTAGGTGACACCGGCATCGCCGTGTACGGTTGAAGTTTAGATCTAATCAACCAAATGTCTACTTCATTTTCCCATTTGGTGCCATGATATTCCCATGTCAAGTCCCATCTCGTGTCACTACCTTGCGGTCCGTGACAGTATGCTCTTGTGCAACAATATCCTTCAAATTCTTACATATTTTTTTCCCAATTTTTCATCTTTGATCACTTAGAATCCTATTCCCCCTCCCACCCCAAAATGTAAAAAGATCAACGATCCATAGAATATATCAAGATTTTAACTTTTGTTGGTTACCCCAAAAGAGACTCCGCAACCATGATAAAAAAATGCGTGAGCACTGTCTACTAGAGTGGTGACATTCCTAGATATGTTTGGCGTTCAATAAGAATTAAATGGTGGGTTTTGTATAAGGGATGGTTGGCCATGTACTTAAAATTTGTATAATTTCTGATAATGTTATGTCTCAGTGGTAGTATTAGATTTTGCCAGATATGTTATACTTCCCTAAAATCGTTTTGGCACAATATTTATTATATCATGGTTCCATCATATAACTTCTATCCTATGTTTTTATCACTCGGAATTGCATTCTATCATACTGGTGGTACTTCATGTTGAATTAACAAATTGGATTAGTCGTTACACGTAATTAGAATCCAAAAACCCAATAAAAGGGAAATGAAAAGGAAAATAGTTAAAAAGTAATCTAAAACATATTAAATTATATTCTCTATTTTTTCTTTCGTTTGAAAACAATGTTAATACTTGAGAGACTAAAAAATCGAAGTTCAAAGAAACAAAATTTGGTTCGCATACCATAAAATAAAGAAAATCAGGTAACTTTTCATGTATTTTCTCTTTCATATTTGATTCTTAATTCGCCCAAAATGACATTCGAGAACCGGCATAAGTAATGTGTGGTGTAAAGGATGTAGATTTCTTCATCAAGAGGGAAATTCTTATTAGCTACGTTAGGTATTTTGATTCCAAAAATGGTAAAAAATAAAAATTGGATTGCCATGTCAGAGACAATAGGCACACTCGTTACACCATTTGTTCAAGTCTCTACTTACGCGACAAGGAATTTTGATACCTTAGGGCGATTAGAGTTACTACCACCATTTATCGGGGTTTCCGTTCGAAGCAACTTTCATTCACGAGTCTCATGGAATTGAATTCAGCTTGTGCTGATTTTCCTCTTATGGAGTGAAGTTATCTTTTTATAAGAACTGGCCTTGTGCTTTCCCTCCATCTCCCATGATATACCTTTGTCTTGAACCTTTTTTTTACCAACTAAAACCATGAGTGGGACAGCTGTAGGTTTATGATTTAGAATTATTTGCAGAAGAAGACATGTCAAAGGTGATTCTATCTTCCCAAACAAATCCTCCTACATCTATACATAAATGCTCATTATCAAGAAAAAACACTTTTAATTGTTGATTAATCGTTAGATATTTCTTAAAACCAATAGTTTATTAACAAAAGAGAAAATTTAAACAAAAAAAAAAAAGGAGTTAAGTTCTAACTTTCTCTTCTACTTTAATTGTTGGGAAGATGAAAAACTATTGTGTTGATAAAGATTTTCGAATAACCTTAAGTAATATGGCCCATGTTGTCAAGCCCATATATAAAGATGCAAAATAAGCAGAGCAAAAAAGATCACGTCTTTTAATGGGAAAGGGACTGTGGAGACTTTTACATGGAAACCTCATGTCTCTTTGATGGTCCATTGACCAAATGCATAGTTAAATGTTTCTGTGGTCCGTGTCAATGAATGTCCATGCACGTGCATGAGTGAGTGACTGTTGAGATGGTCCTGGATGATATTAAGTTAGAATTAATCAATGGTGGGCAAGATTTGTCAACTGAAGGAAATTTCTTTCCTTATGCTCAATAATAATTAACATTAATGAGATCTAATTGCCGAGCAAGATTACTGAGTAAGGGAGCAGTGTCAGTTCAAATGCATTTTGAAAAGTCCTATAGATGGAAAAAGATTCTCTTTGAAAAGTAGTTTTGTATCATTGTTTGAGAATTAAATATTTTTACCTATGAAATGTCAATTTAAGAAAAGCAACGAAGTTGAGTTTACTCTTAAACACACAAACACACACATGCATAACATTTGCTATTTCGTTGTTTAGAGTAACAGGTTGAAGTCATCCAAGGTTATATGACTCATATATCAAATAGACATAGATCAACTACCTGGGCAAAACATGGCGATTTACATTAATCTTTAGGTTTCTAATTTCTTTTTAATTACTATATTGTTTTGAGCATTCGCCTCGTTTCAAATTTTATTGCTATCCTACATAAAGGAATCTTGAAAATTAAATAATAACTGAAAACATACAATCGAAAGCTTTATTTAGTATTCAATGAAAACATGTGAAGTTTTCTTGTGCATCCAACTGTCTTGTGGTATTAAAGGTTTTCTTTCATATGTCATTTTAGTCGCAAAGCACAATGAAAAACTAGAAGCAAAGGAACAATGTAAATGTTATACAATTTTTTGCAGTAAAATAAATCATGACAATTCCATTTTATAACTCTAAAGGTGAGAAGTTTGAATATGTGACGTTGACATGCCTTCATTCCCTCTAATTTTCAATATATGAGCGATATGAAAGATGACTTATAAAGTTTTGCATTCACGGTGGTACTGAAAATCTTCCATTATTTTGGCTCCTTTTTAGTGGAAGTTGAGTGTTCAAACATTGTTATGTAGTAACCAGCTGCACCCTCTGTCCTTTAGGAACCATTAAGTCGGCATCCATTTTCAAGCTTGCTAGAATATCTTATAACCGAGTCCTCCTTGGCCCTTTCGTTAACAGCTATTCCACGAAAATAACTAGTTTAATTTAATGCTGGAAATGTTGCATTAGGTGTATCTAAGTTTTTTTTTTTTTTTTTTTTCCATTTTTTTCTTTTTATCAGTTTCCCTTTCTTCTTCTTCTTCTTCTTCTTCTTCTTCTTGATGTATTTATTGCTCCTAGAATAGAAAGAAGAAGAGAAGAAAGTATTGGCTTTTTTTCTTCTTCTGATAAATGTTGCATTTGTAATTATGCAGGCACCATTTCTATCGCTAAATCTGCAAACTCTTTCTGCACAACTTGCAAAAGCAAAGGTTTCAGAAAGGCTTTTCGCTGAACCAGATTTACTGCCTCCAGAGCTGGTACTTAAAATTTCCTTTTATCTATTCTTTTTTTGGTCCTCGTAGTTCCACTCTAAATTTCTTCATGCCTCATATCTATTCATAAGGTCAATATAGGCTTTTCATCTTGGAGTTCTTTTGCACATCAAGTGCTGCTTGTCATTGTTGATTCTCTGATAGAACCTACAGAGGCAAAAGGCTTATGCACAAATTTCACTTTCCTTAGGTAGCTGAATGGCATCAGTTGTGCTTTGAAGCTTGTGCACAACACATGGCTACACTTTTATCAACTGATGACTAATACATCTTGTTACCTTTTCCTGCTTTATATTTATGACTCTAGCGACTTTTTAATTCTGAATGAGTATTTTTTTATTTTAAAAAAATTGCCCCTGCTTTTCAGATTATTTTGCAAGGCCAATGATTTATGGATGAGTAATCTATTTTTACGCATATAGGTTAGGCTCCAGATCTGAAGTGCGACTTGGGGCACCTGGAGCCAATTCAGGTTTATGTTGTAAATTTATTGGCCAAATTTGCAAATCATTGGGTTTAATACTGGTGAAAGCAAGATTTAAACGAACATGTGCGGCGACCCTATAATAGCTGAAACTCTTAGATGAGATTGTTACCATGGTGTCATGCAAAGAAACATGGATTCAAGTCTCATCTCCACCCGTACAGTGTTAGACCTCTGATCTAAAAATGAAGATTAATGCTATTCATCTAGAATTTAGATGATCATCGATCAATGTGGCAGTGGGGTCACGTCACGTTGTCCAATGAAGTGCGAATACCTTTTTAGAGATTGGACAATGACCCCACTACTATATAGACCGATGATTATCTAAATTGTAATGAATAAAATTACTGAAAAATGAATTCAGTTTGTACATAAGGGGCTATATTGAAGGCAAGATTTAGATGAACACATGTAGTCACTTTCTAAAATCTTAATGAGATGGTTGACGAATACGAAAACTATTCTTTCCTACCAATTCAGCCGATAGGATTGTGCCACATTTGCAGCTGAAGATTGCCTGCATTATAGGATATTGAAGACAATATTTAAATAACACATGTAGTCACTTTCTAACATCTCAATGAGATGGTTGACAAATACGAAAACTACTCTATCCTACCAATACAGCCTATAGGATTGTGCCACATTTGCGTCTAAAGATTACCTACACTATAGGAAAACTGCTTGCTTGTACAAATTAGCAGTTTGCAGGGAATTGAGCCATTATGTCCACAATTTGTTAATACTACGGATATACCAACAAGCCAAAGATGGTACTTCTGTAAGTTTTGATCTAAAAATTGCTATTCTTGTGACATTTCAACTTTTTTACGTCTATTGTGACATTACACTTGAAGTCATAATGTACACTTTTATGGCATATACTTTCATTAATATCTAATTGCATCAGGGACACTCAAGGTGTTCTCATTCTCTAATTCTTAAGTGGTGACCCTCTTGGTCCGCTATTTCCCTGTATTCAATAAAGTTAACATTGTTAGATGAATTTTATGCTTCTGATGGGTGATTTTACTATCTTAGTAATCTTAATTGGGTAAAATCTAGGGAAAAATACTAAAATTTTCTGATAGTAAATTTTGTTATCTAAATTGCCCAACAAATTTTATAAGCATTTAAAGAAACCTAAACTAGCAATTTTCTTACCATGGGATGACTATTCAATTAAGTCTTAGCACCATTCAAATAAACTCATTCAATTTTTTGAGGCATTTCAGTTCTCAACCTTTCTGAAAACGCCACCATATGCTCTCTCACACCCAGCCCACCACCATCCGTCCCCCACCCCCCCACCTTCCATGACTAAAAGGCAAGAAGATCTAGAAATTAGTAGCTCGACTGGTAACAGAAACAGTAACCACCTAAAATTAAAAAAGTTGATTGCCAAATTGTTTATAACTAAATTTTCATGTTGGAAACTAGACACAGGCATCTATGGTTTTTGCTAACAAATCCCATTTCAATACATTTTTCGAATAGGAATTTACTGAGACTTGGTTTTGCAATGTGAGTTTGGATAATAGTTGTCTTAATTCATGCAAATCGATTGTCATTGTACTCATTTTTCTTTTCTGAGTTATGCCTGGTAGCTTGATGAGTTACAAGAATACAGCGAAGACAAACATGATGTCGGACAAATTTCACACGAGACTCTTGCGGCTGATGTGTCATCCCTCAGTCGAGAGCCTGAAGAAAATATATTCAAGGAACGAGATTGTGCATCTATATGTTCTGCTGCCACCATCACCACAGATCTTCCTGTTGCAACTGCTATTGATGTGAATCACACTGACCAAAGATCTTTACCCGAGTCCATTTCAAATGCCAATGTGGACTTGGCTGCTAAGAAATCAGCTAGATTTGAAGCAGCTGATGCAGAAGCAGAACTTGACATGCTTCTTGACTCATTTGGTGAAACCGAGTTTTTTGATTCCTCAAGTGTGACGAAGAGATCAAACACCTTATCTTATCTACA
Organism: Fraxinus americana; assembly: GCA_035079005.1. NCBI lineage: Eukaryota > Viridiplantae > Streptophyta > Magnoliopsida > Lamiales > Oleaceae > Fraxinus > Fraxinus americana. The sequence goes on along the minus strand of CM068707.1, from coordinate 733,973 downwards.
GCAAGAAGATATTTCTCAGTTGGGCCCTGCTGAAAGTTTGAACAAAGGACACGATGCTGAGAAACATTCCAAGATGCCTGCCCTTATGGACAACACTATTGACAACCTACTTGAGGAAACATCTGCTCTGATAAACATAAATGATAAAACGCTACCTCATAATGTAAAGGCTGCCCCCTCTTCCTTGGATGCTGTTTCCAAATCGAAACTCTTGGATGATTTTGATTCTTGGTTAGATACGATTTAATACAACTGTTGTATTATTAGCTGATATGAAAGGGATATTCTTTCATTTCAACATGTTTAGTTTGATACATGGCTCCAAAATTAGCCTCCGGCACTCACTCAGAATGGTGGAATGCAAATGACCTTTTCGAGAGTCGGTAGCATTCCGTTCGTTTATTATTTTTTTTCGACCTTTTCAGTGGATTCTCATATTTTTCTATATATAAAAAGTGCCTATTTAACGGAATTTGTTGGTTTAACGGAGAAACTAACGGAATTTGTTGTTTTAACGGATTATGTAACGGAATTTCTTGTTTTAAACAGGCAGCTGAACCTTCTTTCAGTGTTTTTATCATAACTTTGTATTCCGATGTTCGATTGAGGCGATTCAAAATGCGTTGGAAAGCTAACCCATCTGACTACAACTTTGATTCAAATATCATTCTCCAATTCGATCACTTTCTATGCCAAAAATATGTCTCAATATAACGGACTATGTAACAGAATTTTTTGTTTTAAACAGGCAGTTGCACCTTCTTTTAGTGTTTTTATCATAACTTTGTATTTCGATATCCGATTGAGGCGATTCAAAACGAGTTGGAAAGCTAACTCATCTGGCCACAACTTTGATTCAGACATCATTCTCCAATTGGATCACTTTCTATGCCAAAAATAGGTCTCAATATAACGGACTATGTAACGAAATTTCTTGTTTTAAACAAACAGCTGCACCTTCTTTCAATGTTTTTATTATAACTTTGTATTCTGATATCCGATTGAGGCGATTCAAAATGAGTTGGAAAGCTAACTCATCTGGCTACAATTTTGATTCAGACATCATTCTCCAATTCGATCACTTTCTGTACCAAAAATATATCTCAATATAACGGACTATATAACAGAATTTCTTATTTTAAACAGGCAGCTGCACCTTCCTTCAGTGTTTTTATCATATCTTTGTATTCCGATGTCCGATTGAGGCAATTCAAAATGCGTTGGAAATCGAACTCATTTGGTTACAACTATGGTTTAGACATCATTCTCCAATTCGACCACTTTATATGCCGAAAATAGGTCTCAATATAACGGACTATGTAACGGAATTTCTTGTTTTAAATAGGCAGTTGCACCTTACTTCAGTGTTTTTATCATAATTTTGTATCCCGATATCCTATTGAGGCGATGTAAAATGCATTGGAAAGCTAACTCATCTGGCTACAACTTTAATTCAGATATCATTCTCCAATTCGATCACTTCCTATGCCAAAAATAGGTCTCAATATGAGACTAAAACACCGGAGCATAACTTTTCGGTTGAAAATTGATTAGTGATCATCTTTTGACTAAATTTGATCCCCTTGACATCTTCCTTTATCCAATTGACTCCGAGCACTCTCAAATCTTCATCGTGAGATTCAGCACAACTTTTAAGTATTTACATTTTAGCCCCCGAACTTTGGATACCTTACAATTTAGTCATTTCTCCAAATTTGTCTACTTTTGCTTATTTTCTTCAATCTCACCAACCTACATCACAATATCAAAATCACACATCTAATTATTTATCAATTACATAAACATTACTTCATTAATTATTTATAGGGTGTTTGTTTCTGCTTTTCAGCAGAAATCAAGCCGTTGACAACACAATTCATGCCGTTGGGAGCCGCAATTTTGGACAAATTCTCTCACTGTAAGGCTGTAGGTTTGAAAAAAAATGGTAACATAATCAATTTTCCTTCCTCCTTGCAGCGCGCCCAGACACGCCCTTAATTAACCAAAAAAAATTACATTTTTATTAATAACAAATTAATTATTAAACAAAAATATTAAATATAAACTAAGCAAACGTGCATTGCACGTTGCTTGCACCTAGTCATTATAAATATCTATGTAGACTAGACTCTAGAAAATATTTTTTATCCAGATAACGGATGAATATTGTAGTGCTTGGTGAATCAAAATTTTGGGTCTTTAATATTGTTCAAGTCGTCTGACCAGATAAGTTTGATCAACTGTGCAATACTAGATTCAGACTAATCTTGCAATACTAGATTCAGGCTATTCTTGTACGATAAGTTGTTATATCTATTTATAAATTAAACCATTAATAGATTCTTTCCAAACAGGTTGTAAGTTTAAAGACTAACAAAGACCATTTTAAACTTCAGGGTTGTTATGAGCACATGATGTAAATTTCAGGATCATCCAGAATTTTTATAACATACTAACACATCAACAGATTCCACCTGGGATTCATGTTAGAATGCAAGAAATAAATTCCAATGCACTCCAAAGAACCAGGATCAATCTACTCTCTCTTAAAAGAGAGACTTCTGGGATCACTATTCATTTGAAAATTTCTTACACGCATTACTGTTCCATGTGATGCCAAAAGAGACGAATTTCCATCAAAACAAATGAACAGTGATCCCAAGAAGTGTTTTTTGATTGACTCGCCTAATATATGGACACGGTAGAAAGTAAATTGTTGAATAATGAACTCTTTTACCTTGATTGAAAAAATATCCTGATGGAAACCATGAATTTGTGCTCCCCATGCAACAATGCATGTTGTATTTCTTACTCATTAAGCAATATGTGATCACTGTTCATTTGTAAATTTCTCACACACATTACTGTTCCATGTGATGATAAAATAGGCGAATTTGCATGGAAAAAAAAAATACCCTCAATTGAGGATATTTATTTGTTGATTGACTCACCTAACATCTACCTTCAATATATGGACATGGTAGGAAGTCAATTCTTGAATAATGAACCCTATTACCTTGACCGAAAAGATCGCATGATGGAAACCATGAATTTGTGCTCCCCGTGCAACTCTCCATATATAGACAAGAAAAAAAATGCGTGTTGTATTTCTTACCCATTAAGTAATATGATCACGTGAAAGGTGTAAAATTATTATTCATCGGTAAAATGTCATGTATATAGCTATGGACACATGTAAACACATATTCAGGGGCGGAGCCAGGAAATATATTAGGCTGGGCTGAAATTTTTTTTTTTCAATGAACTTGTACACTAAAAGATGTTCTAAACCACATGATAAAACAAAAATTGGACTCAAAATCGAGCAAAATCATGCACAGCTAACTCATTATGACAAAACCGTTCAAAACCCACTGAACCGGCCGGTTCAACCGTAAACCGATGAACTAGTCGCAGTTTGGTGGTTTTCCTGATTTTTTTTTTCTTTTTTTAGTTTAAAATTTTTTAACTTCATGAATAGACCTCATAGATTATAATTCAAAGGCCCATAGAAAACTATTGAATGCCATATTCATATGATAGATGCACTTATCTCAAATTGTTTCATAAACTTCTAATGTGAGATAATGTCTTTTATAAATGCTCTCCTCTTCAATAGTTCCATAAACTTCCAATGTGGGATAGTGACATAATAAAAAAATGTTAAAATGTCCATCAAAAATCATTTTCCAAATGTATGTCTAATTGACTAATTTGATTTTGAATCCAAACTAATAAAATTGTAATATTCACCTTCATCATTTCATTTATTTAATTTTCAAATTTAACTTAAATCGCACTTGATTTTTAATATATTAATATTATATATCATTAACTATAAGTTTAAAACATTGGTCATAATATATTTTTGAACACTCGTAACAATGTTCTAATAAATATATTTTTAAACTAATAAAATTAAATATATAGCATATTACTTATTTTGATAACAACATCATTTCAGAAGAAACTTCACGGTGAAAAACCAAAAAGAATAAAATTAGCCTAGCCCAGAAATTAATTCCCAGCTCAGAAGCAAATTCATGGTGAAAAATTTAAAAAAAAAAAAAAAAAGTAAAATTTGTCGAGCCCAAATATTAATTTTAGCCCAATTAATTTTATTTACAACCTAAGTGTAAAACTAAAATGATACACAATTAACCAAATATTTAAACCAAATTAACCAAATATTTAAAAAAAAAAAATTGCTTTTGGGGTAGGGCTTGGCTATAGCCCACCCCAGCCCACCCCTCCCTCCGCCCCTGCACATATTCCTCTGGCCGTAATTTTTGACTAACTAACTGTAGCACCTTCAATTTGCACGCCCAGCACCAGTATGCCACATTTCCATATGTGTCCATGTGTAAAAAATTATACATTCGTTCGAGGCATTTTTCGTCAAACTACGTCTATGTATTATATATATACAAAATTCTTCGAAGAAAACCACTTCCCTTATTCTCACAATTACAACAACTATAAAGAAAGAGTCCACTATTTCTACATTTCGCCACAAACGTTTTTGAATTACTTTCGGTCCATCTCCTCCATATTTGCAGTGATCGCCGATTGACCTCCCTTCTACGATCAGGCAATTTTTTATTCACTATACTTATTTTACACTAACACATATCGTTTAATTATAATATTTATTGATACGAAAATTTTCTTCCATACATTTTTTTTATGGTTCTTTCTGTATTATAGTGACATGGAAGATTTAGAAAAGATGGATTTCATCTTCTATAAGATGGATTTACAGTGACGTTTCCGTGCTACACAACAATTATTTTTACTTTTAAAATATTTAAATGTTGACTTCAATAATTTCTTTTACGTCTTGCCATTGACAACTATCGAAAATGAAAAAAAAAAAAAAAAACCCCCCAAAGATATAGTGCCTCCATGAGATCCGGAGGCATCATGTCACAGAGACACTTGGAAACCAGAAAAGAAAGGAAAAGGAAAAAGGAAAAAAAAATAAACGGAGACACCAAGTCCCCGGATGTCACGGAGAAATGGCGCCATGTCTCCGTGACATCCGGAGACATGGCGGCGCACGAAGACTCCAGCTCTCCGTGGCGCACGATCTCTTCTCCTCCAATTTGAAAATCCCGATTTCAATAGAATTAGTCTCCCACTAAACTGCACAGTCTTCACCTGCTTTTAGAAACCGTGTAAGCTATTATTTAAGAACGGAACGCCTACACTCCGTGCGCCACGGAGCACCTCCCCGTGGTGCACAGAGATGCTAGCTCTCTGTGCATCAAGGAGAGTTTCTCCGTAGCACACGGAGACTCCAGCTCTCCGTGCATCACGGAGCAACTCTCCGTGGCGCACGATCTCTTCTTCCCCAATTTTAAAATCCAGATTTCAATAGAATTAGTCTCCCACCAAACTGCACAGTCTTCGCCTGTTTTTAGAAACCGTGGTAAGCTATTATTTTATGAGAGATAATGGAAATTGAAGTAACATTTCACGTCCTTAAGTTCAAAGGTTTTCATCATAAGTTTTCATTCCCCATTCTCCTGTTTTTCCTCTGAAACTTAATGTAATAATTTTATTAATATAAATTGCATATATAAGCGACAAATGCAATCTCTACATGTGTCGTCGTTTTTCTCTTTGCTACTTGAATTATGTTTCTTATTCACTCAAATATTCATTTTTGCTTTTCTCATTGCAATGCCTACTACAGCCTGCCTTAGATGACACAGAGGACATGGTAATCAATCACGATATTGAGCAACTGGACAAAGGCCTCCATTAGCAGGTTATCTCACACCACCATTTCCAAACTCTCAAGAAATTCTGCCTATATTGAAATTTTCTCTTTTCCTCTATCTCATAAGGATTTTTGTTCAACATTGACAGCAAGTCAAATCGTACTTTGAAGAAGCTATCGGATCGCAAAGCATTTTCTCATCTTGACCATGTGGCAAATGGGAGTTCTCCTGATTTTGACGGTATATGTTTAAATATAATTTATTAGCAAAAATATTCTCCTACATTTTAGAGTGATTTTGGATTAGCCATGTTGGATTTGTCTGTTTTCATCTATCTTTTTTTCTCTTCCATTTATCTCTCTCGGATGTTAGCTACTATGCTGGTCTAAAATAGGATCAACTACTGCTTCCTTGTGTTTATGTTACCTGATTCCTTCACATTTCTTAAGTTATACTATATATAGAAGGTTTGAAGTCGGTCTGAATTATTTATGGAGCTCCATATTCATATTAAAACCATTTTTACCAGTTTGAATTATGTGTCATATGAAGGATTAATTGACATTGCCAATTGCCTCAAATGAAAGACAACTAAAATCCACAAATGAGATAAATGAAAGAAGACCACAGAAACAGATTTTTGTTTCTGAAAAGTCTTAAGATTGTGAAATACTTTTTTTGATGCATTATGATTTTCCAGAGAAAGCAGAGGATGACCATGAAGAGCTCTTCTCATTTGTGAATATGGCTTCTTGCAATTCTGCATGTATGCGTTCAGCTTCAATTTTATTGTAAATTACGAACATTTCATTTTTTTTTTTTTCATTTTTCCTTTTTTAACTAAACTGATCTTTTATAAATTTGTGCAATTTTCCTAATTATAGTTAGGGTGTGTTTGATAGGGAGTCAATTCCATGGAAAATGGAATTTGTTTTCCATTTTCCCACTTTCCTTTGTTTGATATGTTTTTTTCTAGGCAAATGTTTTTCCCAGTGTTCTAAAATGCGTAATGCGTAGCGAAGCGTCGAGGCCGAGAATCAAGAATCACAAGTTTAGGCGTGTCAATGCGAAGAATAAACGGCATAATGCGTTTCATATTTTAAGGCATTAAATATATTTTTATATATAAAAAAAAAAATTTACCAAAAAAAAAAAAAAAATTGTTCTAAAATGCGCGCTTAGGCGTGCCTAGGCGCGCTAATGCGGGCTAATAGGCGCGCGAATTTTCGAACAAAAATCGTCAAAAACTAATTTTCCGCGCATTGCACCAATTCGACGTGTTTGGTCCCCGCATCACGCATTGCACCAATTCGACGTGTTTGGTCCCCGCATCACGCTTAGGCGGCGCATTTTAGAACACTGGTTTTTCCCACTTTTCCTCACACACTCACATTTTCTTGCTTTTCCTTGAAATCATTTTCCCACCAAAGTGGTGGAAATTTGGTTTTCCATGTTTTTTTTTTTTTTTTTTTTTTTGGAATTAGAAAAAATTCTAAATACAATGTTAAAAAAATTTATCACTTTTATTGACAATTTTAATGCAAAACATAGCTAAACAAATGATATTCGATATAGCAAAAAAATTTGTATTTTTTTTTTCAATTGAAACAAATTCTAGACCCAATGGTAGAAAAAATTATCGTTTTAATGGACAATTTTCATGAAAAACAAAGTCAAACGGATATCAAACTTTCAATATTTTTCAGGTGAAAAATTATTTCAATCAAACACAATTAATTACAAATCCCAGTAAAATAATTTCTAGACAATTCAATTCCCTAGAATTCATTTTCTTTTCACCCATTTTTCCAACTTTGCAATCAAACGGACCCTTAATAATTTAAGTTTTTTCCTGCTTTTACAAATCAGAGATAGTTCCTCCATTCCAGACTATTTGCTTAATAATTTCATTTTACACACTATTCAGAATCAAACATAATGTAGACTACAAATGTTTCATATAGAACATATACTTAAATGGAAGATAACTCAACCCATTTAAAATGCTAACAACACCTACAACGTAACGAAACTCATACATCGTATATGCAAAAACTAGTACTAGTCAAAAGATGCACTAAAATGAAACAATTTTGGCATCGAACAAGATGATAACCAAAAATTGAAGCACGACCAATGTGCAATAAAGCGTTTACTTCAAAAGCAAAAACATCATAGCACTCCTCAAGTCCATGATGTTTGAGGTGAATCTCGGAACCTCAATATGAAAATTTCAAAACCTTGAAGAAAGAATTGCCTTTTCAATGAAAATATTTCCCCAAGCGAAATAAATTCACTATTTTCGGAGTATAAGAAATAGAAAGTTCCATTCATAGATTGCAACTAGCTTGAGCCGTTACCACTACTTCACTGGCACGATAAGAAAATCTAAATTCAGACGGGTAAAAAATAATTCAGCCTATTTACCGTTACTTCTTTCCACCTGACTCCAAGTTCAAATTCTGAAGGTTCAGCAATAGATCATCAGAATTCAAGTACACCTTTTTTTTTTTTGGGTTAACGCACCATTACGAGCGCCCACACCTGCCCACCTCTAGGCCTTGGTGCAGGGGGTTAATCACGGGATATGCTTGGATTGACTAGGGTTTGTGTGCGTTTCCACTAGCTTCCATTGAGGTTCTTCTCCTTAGGATTCGAACCTACCTCCTTTCCAATCCACCTCCTTTTGCGATGGTGTGTGCAATTTCTCGAGATGCTTCAATTCTCCGGAGAGTAATAAATGCTGGATTGTCGGCAATAGCTTGACCAATCAGCTGAGCACTCTTGGCCTCACCCTGGTAGACAAATTCAGAATTTGCTAGATATCAAGCAAAATAATTAAAGAAATCGGCAAAAGGAGACAAATCAAAACCATTTGCTCGTGATTGAATGTACATTCTCATTTTTACTGATGAATTTACATGATCAAAAAACATAAGGTGAAAGTTTTAGTAGTTAAGTGAAAGCACTCTCTCATTTTTACTTGATGAAAAAGTCTTAAATGATAAGAAGATAAAAGGTGAAAGTATTTGATGATACCAATCCTTGAGAATTCCCGAGCACTAATGCCCGAGGAGTTCATGTCGATTCTGTGGTAGAATTTTATTGATCTCTTCGGGCTCATAGTCCTAGGGCTCGGGCCATGCAACCCCTAACTCATCAGAAGCCTACTCCGTGCTATGATGCCCTAGGAAGTAAAGTCCTTATGAGAATGTGTTACCTCATTCTAAGAGGATTATGACACCAAAGTCACTTAACCATCCAAACACGTGGGCAATACCTCTATAAATATGTCATTCTCATCCATTATCAAGGTATGTTTTTACATAATTTTTCAGTACATATATTTTCATAAATTCTCTCTCTGACTTATGCATCGGAGGGGCGACGAGGACACACCTCGACGCCTTTGTTTCAGGTACCGGAAGACCTCGTTCGCACTCATTCTCAATCGTCAAGCTCGGAAGTCGACATGTACGATTTTTGGTTGAAGAATCTAATACTAAAATTTCACGACAAAGGGATTTCATTTTATTAAAATATTGACTTACTGTTTGTTCTCCTTGAATGATTGAGAGTAGCTCATTTTTCAGCAATTGCAATCTCAAGTCATTTTTCTTTGAAATTAGAGTGGCTAGAGTGTCCCATGCTTCCTTTTGTGTAGTATTGTCTCTTTTATGCTCCAACAATTCTTCATCAATTGTTGTCTTTATGACGAACATGGTCTTACCTGCTTTGATTCTCCATTATTTCAGAGCTCCGGCCTCTTCCGGTGGTATTACGTCACTTCCACCAACTACTTCCCACAAATCTTGCCCTTGGAGATACAACTCCATACAAGTTTGCTATGTGGTGTAGTTCTGATTATTGAGCTTCTTTACTCCGCCTAGCACTTGTAAGTCGTCCATCGTGACTTGATTTACCTCCTCGTAATTAAGCAAGCTTTTACAAAAGTTTCACGATCTCCTTTTGTGCACGAACTCAAGAAGCCCAAAAAATCTATCCCCAACCGCCTAGCTCTGATACCAAATTGTTGAGTTTAGAGACCAAATGAAAATGATTTTATTAACAAAAATATTTTTACAAACCAAACAAATCACACACCTCACAATAATATTAAATGCAGCACCAAGATTTGTTTCCACTCTATCTCTCACTATCTCTCACATGTATATGTTGTACCTCTCACTCATTCACACTCTATTTTTCACACCTCTCTTCACATGGCAAACACACACACACATATATATAGGCAAAAGGGTCAGTGGTTGAAGCTTCTTCTATGGCGGTGACTTACATAGTTCTATAATGTCGGTGGATATGGCCTTCATTATTCTAGATAATTTTTTCAATAAAATCAGCACTACTCCTTCCAGATTTTTCTAGCTATGGCAATGGAGTTCACAATTTTTATAGCGAGAAAATTCTGATGACTTCCGAAAAAGTCGATGCTACATCTTCAGTATAGACTCTTAAATGTGTTTCAGAATTTTAGCAGGTTTTTTACTCTACACAGTTTTTATCTTAAAGGATAAAGTTTCTGGATAATATTATTATCCCAAAGAAACACATTTTTCTAGGTAACCCCCCCCCCAACCAACCAAACCCCCAACCTCGTTTTTCTCTCTGAGAGCCAATTTTTATATTGATGCCTAATTTGCAATTTCAATAAATTTATCTTTGCAACCCTATATATTCCAACATATCGCCAAATTTTCTCCTTAAGCCCCTGAGTCCCAGCACCACCTTCTCAACCTTCTTTAATACTTTCTAGAGGAACCCAACAACATAGTTGTTATGGGTTGTCTGTATCTGACCCTCCACCTCGACGCCACGTATCAGCAGAAGCGGTCCCACCGTGACACGCATCAGCCGAGGTGATTACCCCATGGGATGATATGAGTGCACTCATCGAAGTGATTACGTGAAGGACGAACTGGATAGGCGCCAGCAAACGAACCGAACTGATCCGTCGACACATCGCGGAAGCAAAGGCCCGCACTCCGCCTCCATAACGCTGCAATGCCTCACCTGCCTCGCTTCGCATCATCAAAGATCTCTTGTACAAAGATCTTTCCAAAATCAAATCATTGACTGATGGGACGCGTAGCAGGACCTAAACTATCAAATCAACTATTTTTGTCAGAAACATTCAATACCAGCCAACCTATGGAGGGACAGATTGATACCTAGGATGGGACGAGCCCTGGGAATCTGATGACACGTGTCTCCTCATCCAACGGCTCTCCTCTTCCCATCTTTAGTATAAATATCCTCTCCTTGTGCCTGAAGAAGAGGTAAAATCTACACATTCAAAACGACCACCACGTTACGAAACTTAAATATTATCTTCTTCCCCATATTGTTAGCACCTTGACTATCATACATTCAACCACTTCCCGGCGAGTGTTCTACCGCTGGCAAACTCCTTTTGGTTGAACTTCAAACTGACTTGACCGTCGGAGTGCTTGTGGCCGCTCTCAACCCCTCCGGGAAAGGCCACAAGTGACTGACGAAGTGCTACGTGTGCAGGGAAGAGCTGACTTGAAGATATCTTCTGTTGGCTACGTATCGGAACCCTTTTTCGAGGTCAACAATAGTGATGGTGAAGGTTGAATGGGGTACGGTGGTGGTTAAGGTAGGCACAGATGTTGGTAAGGAATTTGGCTGGACAACAAAAGGTGGTGGTGGGATTGAGAGCGTAGGAAGATGGCACTAGGGAGGTTGTCATGGAGAAGGTCATGGTGGATATGTATGAAAGAAGGGGTTAGGCTCAATGGTAAAATTGACATTCTCCTGAAAGATAAAACTGAATATTACAAAATTGTATTTAGGGAAGTGAAGAGAACATGGGGTGTATTTAAAAGCTCATAAAACATGTATACTCCTAGTAATTGTTGTGTGAAAAGGACTGTGAATAGTTATATTAATTTCAACTAGCCACTTTACTCTCTTTGGGTGATAAGCTGACTAGCATTGTACTGGGCAACCACAGCTTCCAAAGTTTCATGAATAATTGAAGGCAGAACCCTCTCATTGTAGTTTTCACCTAGAGTTCGATAAACTGTGGGTAACTGATCAGACACTGGACAATTGAGAACCCAAAGACAAATTTTTACCTGAAGATCAAATAGAAAACCAAGTAATGACAATGAGAATGATCAAAGATTTTTATGTTTTTTGAAGGTAAAGAAAGTAATTTTTTTACTCTAAGCTAATTTCACAAATTAAAATAGTATTTTTTTTCTTCAGAGATCAAAACATAACCATAGTAATCAACAGATTTTTTACAAAATATTTGAAGGAATCAAGAACATAGAGGTCATTGCATTCAGCACAACGCATCATAGGAAGGAGAATATTGCATATGGTATTAAAATTTGAGCAAAAAAATGAACCAAAAAATCCTGCTGCTATGTTCACACAAACATGTCTGCAGACAAGTGTGCTGTACCTTCTAGTGCATTACCACATTAACATCCAATGACCGAGCTAATGATACCCCTTTGCCCACTCCCGCAGAGAAAAAAGACAAGGAAATAAGAAAGTGGAAGTATAAAATTATAAATCCTTAGACAACATTATTCTATTCAGTTGCAGATTTTATTGTTGCCTTCAAACACACCCCACTCCAAATGCACATCATTGATCAGGGTTCAAGCCTCGACATTTACAACTTGTACCTCTCAGAATGGAGGTCCCCAAGCCCCTAGAAGCAAACTATTGAAAACCGAAGGGAAGAGAGAAGGGAGGATGGCTAGAGAGAGGGGCTTACCATCTGAAGGTCACGACTGCCTGACGTGCTCTCTACTACTTGAGGTCGTGCACAAACATCATAAATAACTGGTCTTTCGAACCATGGGACCATTAAGTGCGTCCCTTCAGGATATACCTATACATTCAACATGTAAGCAAAATGTTCAACAAATTGTGTAGCATAGATGGAAAATAAAAACATGTACCAAACCTCTGTAATTGCGATAAAAGTGAACCACAGAAACTACAATATGTTACATGCAATTGATAGAAGATTAATAATGCAGAGAGAGACCTAAAAATGAATTATAAGTGAATGGTAAAAGGATTCAAATGATTTTTTTGGAAAAATGAATATAACAAGAAGTTAGATGGGAAGTGTTGGAAATAAATCCCACATCGCCTGTGGACAATATCTTGGGCCAGTTTATAAACAATGTGGCAAACCTCTCTTACTGAACCGGTTTTGTGAGATGAGTTGGCCCATAAATTTCTACATGGTATCAGAGCCTACCACAGGATTGATGTGGGTCCACACTACTTACCCCGTGACAAGGACCAGAAAAATTATTGGCCTGCACGTGAGGGAGGGTGTTGGAAATAAATCTCACATCGCATGTGGACAATGTCTTGGGCCAGTTTATAAACAATGTGGCAAACCTCTCTTACTGAACCGGTTTTGTGAGATGAGTTAGGCCCATAAATTTCTACAGGAAGATTGAGGAATAATTTGCAGGGTAAAGGCTCTTTCGCAAATATACACACACTCAATATTTTTTCTTCTACCACTTCAGCTATTCCACGAAACAAGTAGACCCATAAACACCAAAGTAATTCAAATAAATCAGAACTTGTCTACATGCATGATTAAATGCACAAATATTTGAACTTCAAATAACAAGTCAAATAAACTGCTTTGTCAGAAAAATGTAAAACACCATACATTTGCACTAAAATCTTTTACTTTTCCAGTAATGTGAAACTTGAGACACAAAATTGCACAAAATTAGCAATCCGCTAGAAAACCAACCCCTACCCTCCATAGCCGTAGCAGAGGAAAAGGTATTTAATTGAAAATATAAAAGACAAAAGATGAATAATACAGACAAATCGAACATTAATCACTGAAGAGCACTAAATTGCTTTTGATCAAAACTGAAATCTCCTCCAAAATGTTATATATATATATATATATATATATATATATATATATATATATATATATATATATATATATATTACCCATACATGAAGCTAATTCATTATTCAATACACGAAAAAGGGTCGTGGTGCTAAAAGAGAAATTGACATAATGCACTATACAAGTGGACTGAAGCTTGTGAGCGAGGCAAGTCGGTACAAGCTAACTGGTGGAGCTCGACTAGTCCTAGGAGCTCTCATGATGAAAAGTCTTAATGGGTTCTAACAATATGGATTCCGAAAGTTGAATGGCGAAAAATCTTCTTATGCTCATAGGGCAATTTTAACCAATTTGGAAAGTGATTAAGCCATTGTTTGATCTTCATTATTTTTAGAATACATTTTTCTCCCTCTTTTTTTTATGTCACATTTTCAATAAAATAATATTACACGTAAATAAAAAAAATTTATTTTTTAATCACACATTTTTCATTAATCTACTATTTTAAAATGCACGAGCTCAAACGTGCTCTAAGTGGAGAGATAATTAAATTTATGGTGAAATCACGTCATTATCGGTCTCCAACGAGCAATGCCCCCCCACCTAAGCCCAGAATAATGGCGTGCAGTAAATATTTCAAACATCTCAAAAAAGTCAAAACTTCACAACCGCCCAGAAAAAAGAAAAAACTCTCCTCAGCGGTGGCTCTCTGCGGCGTTATTGGTAGCTGTTACGGCGGTGGAACAGGTGGATGGCAAGAAGCAATAAATACACCTCCCTCAACTTCAATGACATATACGATAAAAAGCTGAATAATAACAATAATCAAACGAGAAACAACAATTCTTCAGCTAAATCGTTCTCTTCTTCGGGTGCTTCTTTTGCGAATCCAAGCAAAACCATTATATCAAACTCGCGAATCCATGGGCATATGCTTGTTTTGAGCCGGCCGACTCCGAAGCCCATTTCGATTCCTGTGAAGCAATCGATCGAGCAGCAAGAAAACAAGGAAAAAGGTGCTGTTGTTTTTTCTGTGACGCCACCGGATCAATCAAGGTCGGATCTTGAACCGGATTTAATATCGCTTCGTCCACAGGGACGAACTGGGTCAGCTCCGGCGATTTCTTCGTCTCCTTTGCCGTCTCCGGTGTCTCCGTTGATTTCTCCGGTGAAGACTAACCGTTTCGTGCCGCCGCACCTTAGGCCGGGTTTTGTGGGCAAGCAGGAGAAGCCTGGGCCGGAAGTTGTGAAGGGTGGACAAACTGGAGGTTCTAAGGGTAGACAGGATTTTGGCGGACATCGTCCTTCTCCGGTTCAGGATCCGGGGCACTACGGATCATCTGCTAACCGTTTCGGGGAAGACGGGAGGCCGAAATCTGGAGGTGGGTATGAGCGGATGAGGAGAGTTGGTGAACCAGCAGATCTGAACAGGCCCGGTTCAAGTGGGAACCGGCCCAGTTCCAGTGGATGATGGTATTAATTCCTTTGCTCATTTTATTAGATATATTGTTTTATTTTGATATAACATTCTTGATTTTATCACGTGAAATTTGTGGTGGCATCTCAGATTGGATTGTAGAAATTTGATATTAAATGATTTTTTACTTTCCTGAATCTTTTATATCTTCTTCGTGGATTTCTGAGCTTGAATATGTGAAAAACCGATGCATCTATGTGGCTGTTTCTTTATTTGCCTCCTTTGGTGTTAAGGAAAGGTTTGAGCAGTCCACTGTAGACCAGCAAAGAACTTGCTGGTAAAGGATAGGATGTCTTGTTTCCTATGGAAATCGACACAGTATGTGTGTATAAAAGCAATGCAGATTTGTTCTCAACTTATTTGCATTTGGTTTCTCACTGAGTTCCCACAGTCATTTGTTGATAGGTAAGATATTTAATCTACTTCTCTATATGTAGTTTTGGGATTTTTGGTTGGTGCTGGGGATTGTTTATAGAAGAAACTAAAGGGTCAATAATAAACTCAGTGGTGTTCAGTTGCTTGTTTGACAAATCGAATCCATTGAACTGGAAATTAATTGTGTTTTTGATAGTTTTCGGTAATGATTATGAGCAAAGCTATAGGTGCTTGGGCTGAACATAACTCCCGAGCCGGACCCGAATAAGTTTACAACCGAGAACCAAAGAACTAAATAAAAACCGAATCTTCCTAATTTTTATTTATCTTAAATAAGCCAAATTATTTTATTTTTTCTAAATAAATTTGCTAACTAATTCATGGCGGACCCAAGGGGGGTCTTGGGGGCAGGTGCTCCCCAACTTTTGAGATTCATTTTTTTTTTAAATCACGTTTGTTATCGATTGAAATTTAAATTTTAATCTAAATCAAAGTTAACAATTAATTTTAATAACATATTTTCATGAAATTCATAACTATTTAATTTGTACCCAAATTTACTAAAAATTTGATTTTAATCTCCATCAAACAGAAGTAAAATAAAAATAAATTTGAATTTCGAAATATACAAATTTTAAAAATTCTCTGACGATCGTACGCTAATCGAATCTATAAATTATTTGTATCATTTCGAAACTTATTTCAAGAATTACATTATGGACATATCGAATAGTTCAAACATATATCGAAAACAGTTAAAAATACGTTAAACGTGAACCTTTAAAAAGACGTCTAACTCGCATTTTTTTAAACAAAAAAATCAATTATTTCATTAACATTTATTATTTTTGCGATACAAATTTCTCAATATAATTTTCATCATTTTATTAGGAAATTTTCAAAAAATTTCGAAATTTTACATCCGAAAAATTTATATCTCATGTAAATTTTTAGATGTAAAATTACATGGAGTATGATTTTTTTGGACGTAAATTTTCGATTGTAAAAATTCTACCAACTTCTTTTCAAGTTCGATTGTGCCCCCCAATGTTAAAAATTCTACGTCCGCCCCTGAACTAATTAATTTAGCCTAAATCTAAAATATGATTTTTCTATTTTTAATTTCCCGCCTAAGCCCAACTGAATCAAATTGTCTAAGTTTTATCTAAGTCTCTTGTTATACCGTAGTACAGTTTCTGCCGTTCTAGACAAATCAAATTGAAAGCTCGGCTGCACCCCTCTTCATTATTGTGAGCTCGCTATTTTCCTCCTCATGTGATATTGACAATCAAATTTATAAACTCAACAAAGAGAAACGCAAAAGATATTATTGGATTGGATTACGTTATTTTGTAAAATCTCAAATTGAACATGTCATTAGTTGAATTAATGTAGGTTGTTGCAAACTTTAAAAAATTTAATTATTGTACGAACTCGGGAACCGAGCTGAACCTAAACCCGAACGGTTCTATAATTAAATTTGGACCAAACGGTTCCACTTACTAAATACCTGAAAATTCGAGTTCGGTTGAGGTGCCTGTAGTAATGATTTATAATTATTGTTTGATCATGAATAATTTTTAAATGCTCAAGTGTCTGTACACATGAGTAGATTAGATTCCTTGGTTTGTCTTCTAATTGAGATGTCACTTGTCAGCAATTTTTCAATACTGGACTTGTTAAGTATAATATAGATCAATAGCTGAAAGTGCAATGAGACAAATATATAGGAAGAAAACTATTTTTACGAAGTATGTTTCAGCCAGGACCTAGGTGAACTTATTTGCTCTCAGGCTACACTGGTAGAGTATGATGTTATAACTTACAATAAGAGATATGTACATTTGACATGTGATATTTTTGTTCTTTCATGGCCGATGGTTGGACTTTTCAAGGGGTAATTTTATAGTCTTTGGGATCGTAGTGTTGTTATATGATAATTGTTTATTAAAGGAAATATAGGGCCTGTTTGGTACGGCTCAAAATTCAATTAAAATTGAAAATATAGTCGTTATTGGGTCCTACTCATCTAATAAAAGTCAACAATAACAGCTAGTTTTTCAATTTTAATCCGATTTTAATCTCTACCAAACACCCTCATAGTAAATTAAAAATTTCTAGAAGATATAAATCCATAACTTTCTTCAAGTTCACCATTCTATATTCTATTCTTCAGCTGCAGTTTGGTAGAAGGCTGTAATTTTGAGTCATTTTATTATTCGTCTGGTTTTTTTCATCGTGAGATTTAGGGTGGTTTTGGAATTAGTCTAACTAGTATCTAAAGGGCTGATCTAAAAAGGGCTGATCTAAGGAGCACATTCGGCAAAGAGGAAGTTTAGCTTTTTTGAAAAGTAAGAAAACTCATGCTTATATTTTAGCTAATTTTTGTACTAAATTCAAAACAAAAAGCAACTTCTAAGAAAGAAACTCAGACATCTTTGGAGAAAAAAGAAAAACTTTTAAAGCTCCAAACTTGTTTGACTAGGCTTACAAGTTTCTCATGAGTGAACTGACTTTTTTAGCCTTAGCCAAACATATTTTGTCATGATAAATTGAGTACTGTTTGATTTCTGCTTATCTTGTGATGGTTGCGATATTTCTTTTAGATAACAACAACGATTAATTTGATCATTGTTCGTTGATGTAACAATAGATCGTGCTTAAAAATGGTATTAGAGTTCTCAAATTGGTTAGCTGTGCTTGTCGGGCTAGGATGAGGGGAGATTAACCCTGTTGGCCAAATGGGAACCGTGATATCATGCATTTGGTTGAAGGTCGCCTACCTGTTGGCACTTTTACTTTTGATTGATATTGCTGAAGATTATTGGATGGATGTGTAGTCATTCTAGAATGAATAAAATTAGAAATTTAGATGTATTCCAGTAAGTGGAGGTGACATTGATTCAGAAGAAATTAAGGAATCGTGATTTAGATGGTTGAGACATACCTAGCCTAGATGTAAACAAACTCCCATTTGCAAGAGGAATAAGTTTCCACTGGAATATCTTAGAAGAGCAAGGTAGACCAAAATTAAAATGACTTTGTAGAGTTGCAAAAATATTCGATTTTGGTTGAACTTTTAGTAGATGTGGGTGCTAGATCGAAAGGGGCGGTGAAAAAGATCCATGCAACCAACCACAAGTTTATTGAGAATAAGAGACTTAATGCATTGGTGGTTTTGTACAACTGTACCCACCCACCTTTGTATTCCGGTCACTTGTGCTAAAAGAGATTGGAAACAAACATATAAGAGCCTACAAAGTTTATGTAAAACTCTAATTTTATGTTTCTAAAGTTGAAAAAATTACCGTTGGACGAAATACTATTGTAAAGGCTTGAAAGTTGACAGATTTACTAAAATGAAAAGGATCAAGAGAATCATTATCAAAAATGGTGTTTTGAAGCTGAGTTCGCTAAGTTTTGTGGATGGAAATATGGTAGGGGCATAGATGAAGCTGTATGAGGGGCACGGACAGGGGGGCACATAGATTTTGGGCGAGGGTGACCCTCTTTTCTTCTTCATGGTATATATAGGCACTATTTGCATCTTTGCTGCAAGGAATAGGATGATAAGAATACTTTGTGAAGAACTGGAGCGATACAAATGTATATATTTGTCTGTAATTACAGATGTTCTCAAGCAAAAGTACGAATTTGGTTGATATGAATTTGAGCCACTTGGATGTCATTTTGATTGATCCTAGTAGGGATATTAGTTATCCCGTCTAGTTTAGATTTAAAAAAAATAGATTTTTAGTAGATTTTGGTAAAAGTTGATTAAATGTATGATAGAAAAGTGATAGTTGTGGGTTTCATGAAATGTGCAAGTGAAAATGGGTTTAGGAAAAATGAGTTTTAAGAAATGATGGCCAACCAAAGACTTAGGGGCTGTTCTTTTTTTTGTTTCTGTTTTGTGTTTTAAGTTTTGAATTCATTTTGGATTTTGTGTTTTGTGTTTTGAGTGTCCATTTTGAGATTGTTTAAAATGAATTTCCTACTTTGGCTTCATATTGCTTATTGTTCATAGTTGAAAAATAAATAAATAATCTGCAATCGTTGACTTAGCCAGAAACTTTCTTGCTTTTGATCTCAATCCTTGTTGTAACGACCCGGCCTCTCACCTGAGCCGTTATCTTACGTACTGTCCGCTATGGGGTGGGCTTCTGCCCACTTATCCCCTCACGGCTTTCTGACGCGTCCCCCAGGATTCGAAGCCCAATTGGTACCAGGATTCAACTTAAGTCTCTCATATGATGGAGGTCTCGGGTTCGAATCCTGGGGGACGCGTCAGAAAGCCGTGAGGGGATAAGTGGGCAGAAGCCCACCCCATAGCGGACAGTACGTAAGATAACGGCTCCGGCGAGAGGCCGGATCGTTACAAAAAAACGCGCATTTTTTTTTTGTAACGACCTGACCTCTCGCCGGAGCCGTTATCTTACGTACTGTCCGCTCTGGGGTGGGCTTCTGCCCACTTATCCCCTCACGGCTTTCTGACGCGTTCCCCAGGATTCGAACCCGAGACCTCCATCATATGAGAGATTTAAGTTGAATCCTGGTACCAATTGAGCAAAAAAAAAAAAAAAAAGAGTGCTGTTGTTATTCCAATCCAACCACAGTCCAAATATAACCCAGCCCACCATATACCTATAACGTTCCAACTTTTCCAGCCAAATCCATACCCCAGTCCATACATTCTACACGATAATCTCCAAATATAACCCAACCCACCATATACCCGTAGCATTCCAACTTCCCCCCACCCAAATCCATAACCTGGCCCATAGATTCTCTGTGCACAATTTGGAGCATTTGAGATTGTCTTTTTTTGTTAAATTTTGTCCTATTGTTTTAACCATAAATATTCAGGCATTGTAATTGAAACAGTGTTTGAATCTCTCTCAGTTTAGGTGAGCAAATGGTGCATACTGATATAGTGAAATTACATATAGTTTAAACATTAGTGAACTGGTATAAAGTGATTCTGTCTAATAATGTCGAGGGTGACTGACATAGAAGTGGGTTGAGAATGTGACATGCCCTACAGTGGGGTAACAAGATTTGATAGTTTATGGATGAGACTGCTGAGTTCCCCTTTTCATTCCCATCCATTGTGTCCAATGTGTCCCACTCGGAGAAAAAATCCTAGTTAGTTATCTAGATTAATACAACCTTTGAAGAAAGCCATCAGACCATTATCGGGAGAGCATATTTAAACAAGCTAGATATTGTTGTGATTGTCATCTGGCAAAAAGCTTATGTACTCCCTCCGTCCCATTTACATAAGCTAAATTTACTTATTTTATTGTCTCAATTATATAGTCATGTTTCTTTATTGAAAATGTTTGATTTTGTTCGTTTACTAATATACCCTTATTTAATTTGCGTAGTTAAAAACAATTTTTCCCACCTAATCTTGAAATTGTACAAATATAAAGATATCTATTTTTTGAAAATTAAATCATTCAATTTCTTTACTACTTCCAACAATAATTTACTACTAGTTATTGATAATTAAATAATGATGATTTCAATAACATTAAATAAGATTTCAATTTTCGTGTAAAATTGAAAGTTACTAAAAAGTTACCCTTTCTATTAAGTTTAAATCAAACATTAATTTCAATCACACATTTACAAATAATACTCATTTATTAACCTCACATTTCATTGGACCTAATACTGTTTTATAACTTAATAATAATTTTACCCGAGTACTCACATAGGCTTCCAGTCGAACTTCTGCCATCGTAATATTTCTCAGATCACTCGACTATAAACCAGTCTACTGAAGTTATTGTAAGATTCATTATTTAGATGCTTTTCATTGTGCTATAGTGTTTTCACGAATGTGCAATTCTTGGGTTTTGAATCGATGTCAAGGATTTTGAGGGAAAATGATTAGGAGGGTGTTTGGTGGAGATTAAAATTAGATTTTTAATAGATTGTGATAGAAGTTTTTGAAATGTGTAGTTGAAAAATTGCGAAACCCATGAAAGATAAAGTTAATATTGATTGTTTGATTTTGACTTAAATTAAAATTTGATTTTAATCCAAAACAAACAGGGCCTAAAATAAATTATGACTGGATAAAACTGTTTGTACTGTAATTGGTGCACCTTCATGTCTCAAATCCTTTCTGTTGAGGCAGCCCTGTAGAGCATATGAATGATATTTTCTTGTCTATTGTGACATTGCCTTTCACGTTGTGTGAAGTCTCTCACTGTTCTTTGTAAGTTGCTCTTCAATTTTTATCATGTCCTTTTGATGTTAGGCCCTTTAGTTAATTGATGCTAGCCCTTATTAGTGATGCTTGAAATGTTTTGGCTGGTGACGTTTTTTCTTTCCTCAGTTTGTTTCTATGAATTTTTTTTTATATTTTTTTTAAAATTAGTTTTCTTGTCACCCTAGAGACCCAAAGACTAATTGCTATGTAGTACGGACACTTCAATTAGGGTAATGTGTCCGTGTCCGACAGGAGTCGATACCGAGACTTATCGGACACTCTATTGTAATCATTTTTCTTTCTATATTAGAAATATTATATGTTGTTTATTCAAAGTTATTAACAAATAACAAATAGGTACTCATGTTTAAAAGATTTCAATAATAATAATTAATAACAATTATAAAACTAAATTTATACTATATAAATGAAGAATTTAATCAACGTGTTGTGTCTGTACTTCTTTTAAAAATTCCATGTCGGGGCATCATAGACTAATTGCTTTCCTGCTTTCGGTAAAAAGCTACTGCAAAAGTCCAACAATTGCATCCTTTTTCTTTCCTTGTAAAAATGCATTTCAATTCCCCCTTCTATTCTCCTCAATTTTATTATACCAACTTCTATTTCCTTTATCCAGGAAGTTAAATTTTATGGAGCTTTTGGCCGACGTCCAAAATTTGTTTTGTACATACTCTAGAATTAGTAGTTGGAAAAGTTAAGGTCCAAAAAATGTTGAGAAACATCTGGAGGATGAAAAAGCCAGTTGATGTGAAATCATCATCTCATGGTCTAGAATGAATAAACATTTTGAATGTTATATTTGTTTTGCCATAATAATAAGGGATCCGTATGTGAAATTTTAGAAGTATTTTTCTATGTTTTTATTTCTACATTGTTTTTTTAAGATCGGTCTGCTGCGTGCCTACATAAAAGTACGTGGTCAAAACATTTGGTCTAGTGAAAAGGGTTCTAGTTGTTTCGTTTCTACATTGTTTCTTTCTTCTTTTTTCTAAAATAAACACGAAGTTTAAATTTAGTTGCTGATGCATAATCATCATTTACCTCAATTGTTTTCCCTGTTATAGAACTATTCTTTTATGGAAATTCTAACTCGAAAAATATTTTTCATCTAGCATTTCACTCAGCCAAGCTCCTTGTGGCAGATGCTGAAAAAGAATTCTTGAGCAGTTTGATTCTCACCATGAACAGCCATTATAGTCAGCACTGGGGTTGTCGTTGAATGCTTCGTGGACCTTCTATCCGTGGAAGATGGATTATAACCAGTTAGCGTTTTAGTACTACAAGAGGTTCGAGGCCTGATTTACATCTGATGTTTTTCCTTTATCTTATTTCGCTTTTAAATTTGTAAATCTGCATTATATAGGAAGACTGTGACTATGGAATGTAGAATTTGCTTGTATGGTTTTTTGTACTACTATTTATCGCGTGAAACTATCCTAAAGGAAGATGATTTGGTGGGTATTAGTCTCCTAATTTGTACTGAAACGACGTAGTATTTTTGTCCGCTATTTTCTTGGATTGTCAATGAACGTCTTCACATTGAAGCGGATATTTATGAATTTTACGTGTTCTTGTATCTATATTTTATGTGATTTTATTGTTAAAATTGAGGTTTCTAAATCTCAACATCTAGATTTGATTGAACATACACAACATCGAAATTTCTCGAATCCATTTCTCGAGTCCATCATCATCCTTAGCTCAAAATTTTTACTCACACAATAATCACATGTTTCCTCATCCTGGCATGTCCACACGATCTAGTTTCAAGCCAGTTTCGGCGTCAACAATGCCAGTTCAACTCGCACATGAAAAATGGATTATCCGTCTCATTAGCTCCAAGATTTTGCTCTATGCCTTCCACTGATGTTCGCCATTCCAATAATCATGCGATTCGTTCTCATTCTAGAATTCATCCAGTTGCACGCCGTTATCTGTGTTAGCATCAATCAAATCAGGTCTATTCACATATAAATCATAGAGGTACATCACCTCTCCTTGCTTCTCATCCTAGGCGTCGTCCAGTTGCACGTCCTACTGGTTCAAAAGGTCGTAACCCAACCCTTAAGACACATCTACTTGGACATCTGACCAATTATAGAGGTTAGGTTTTCGTGAGTTTTTCTTGAATTCTTCCCTTTTATTATATCGATATGGGTCGAGCTTAGATTAACAACCCTATTTCTCTAGGCATGGTTTTTGCAATCAAGATTCTAGAGATGCATCGAATCATCAATAATACTCTTCTTTGCATAGTCAGACATCAAAGGCCAAATTTCTCGACTCTATACTCTAATTTTTGAAAAATGACACAAAATTTAGGCCCCATTTCACTAAATGATGGTCGGCAATGGAATACAAACACTAAATGCAAACTAGTAGTATTTTTCATAAGTAGTTAGCTAAAGCTGCCCTGAAAATGACAATTGATATAGGAGACGAGAGGGACAATTTTTACATTCTCAATCTACCATACAAATATACTATAGCTATAACACTTTTAACAACTCTTAGTCGATATACTATCCGAATTCTGAATTTCACTACTTGTACAGCCCCGGGTTAAAAAAACATAGATAGCCCTTAAGCCATACTTTCTTGATCACAAGACGGGAATATCTTACCGTCCTTTTCTACAACACTAGGCATGTTATTGGCCAACGCCAGCAGCATCTTGACGACTGTGCGCATTGAAGGGCGGTTGATTGGCAAGAAACTAGTACATAGTAGGCCGATATCAAGAACCCTGCAAATTTGTTCTTTGAATTCTGCTGAATCAAGACTTGGATCCATCACGTGATTGATACCTTTCTTATCTAGTGTCGTGCACACCCATGTAGCCAAATCTTTTCCGCCGAAATCAGGATCTGTCGGAGTTCGGCCTGTCACAAGTTCCAGAATGACTATGCCGAAGCTGTATATATCACTCTTTTCATTCACTCGAAGCGTATAAGCATATTCTGGAACACAGTAAATTCAAACAATTGTTAGCATCAAACATTAAACCTAATTTAAAATCATATTTGAAATGTCATGATTGAAAGAAGTACCTGGTGCAATGTAACCGCGAGAACCAGCAATTACAGACATTGATTCGACACCCCGGTCCACTATCTTCAAAATCTTTGCAACACCAAAATCAGAAATTTTTGCTCCAAAATCTTCATCTAACAGTATGTTGTTGGATTTAACATCCCGATGTACAATTGAAGGAACACAATCGTGATGCAAATAGGAGAGCCCTTCAGCGGCATCCAAAACAATCTTGAACCTAGTCCTCCAATTCAACAATTTACTCTTGTTAATATGCAGCAAATCACCTAAGCTCCCATTAGGCATGTATTCATACACCAGTAGCTTGCAACTTCCTGTATTGCAAGAGCACCATAATTTCACAATATTCTTGTGCCGAACTTTTCCCAGTGTCTCGACTTCGATCTTAAACTCGTCTTCAATCTTGTCCGATCTTTCCCACAGCTTTTTTACTGCAACTATTTCCCCATTGCTAAGAACAACTTTATACACTTTTCCCGACGCCCCTTGTCCTATCACATTAGCTTCTTTAAGGCATTCGCTTATTTCGAATTCGCTAAATCCCAGCTTATGAAACGAAGTCCACTTAGTCATAGCAACTCCTTTGTTCATTTTCTTGGCATTCTTGTACTTCCATACAAAACAAACAACCCCAACGAGAAAAACAATTCCGGCAATCACAAAGATAGACCTTAATATCCACAAAAAGGCTCGACTTCGGTTTTCTCCTTTTGGATTACATAAACCAGCAATATCAGCACACAAACCTGGATTTCCCAGAAAGCTATCCCGATAAACTCCCTTAGCAAATAGAGGCGGCACTTCACCAGAGAGTTGATTATTTGACAAATTCAGCATATTGAGCTTCAAATTTTGTAGTGATCGTGGGATACTGCCGGAAAAGGAATTCCAAGAAAGATCAAGGTAATTAAGCACCAGCATGCTCCCAATTTCATCTGGGATTTCCCCGTATAACCTATTGTTAGCCAGATTGAGCTCGTTAAGCTGTTTCAAGTATTTAATTCCCCTTGGAATCTCCCCAGAGAGATGATTGTTACTAAGATCAAGCTTTCCAAGCTGTCCTAAGTGTACCAATGAACTCGGGATTTCACCACCAAGATGATTGTCATGAGCAGAAAACTCGACCAAGTTCTCCAACGATCCAGTTTCTTTAGGTATACTCCCCGATAACATGTTTTTCGAAACTGAAAGGGTTGACAGATTTCTTGCACCGATAATCTTTTGTGATATATTTCCCGAAAATGCATTACTTTCAAGGTCTAGCAAGTAAACACGAGGCAACCCCCAGAAATCGGCCGGAACTTCTCCAGAAAGCCTATTACCCCGCATCCGTATCCGCATTAAACTCCGACATGTCCCGAGACTCTCTGGAATATTTCCAGAAAATGAATTGTAAATCAGTACGAGCTCCTCCAATGCCCCTCTTTGGCATAAATGTTCCGGTATCACACCTGACAGATTATTATGTGACACGTCCAGAGTTTGAAGAGCCGAGTTGTTACCAAGTTCTTTCGGAAGCGACCCACTGAGTTGATTTCCAAACAATCTTAGGTCGTATAAGTTTGGGGATTTGGCGATGCTTTCCGGGATTAGACCATTGAGCTGGTTCTCATATAAATTCAGTGACTCGAGCGGCAACTCACACAACTCATCTGGAATCGTCCCAGTTAAATTGTTCATTGCTGCATCAAAACGTCTCAACTTAGTCAAATTCGACCATCCAGCCGGCAATTTCCCTGTAAAAAAGTTTGTGTACAGCTCGATTTGCACTACACTCTTGAGTTTACAAATCAGACTCGGTATTGGACCGGTAAGTCTATTGTCCGA
This sequence comes from Fraxinus americana, assembly GCA_035079005.1. NCBI lineage: Eukaryota > Viridiplantae > Streptophyta > Magnoliopsida > Lamiales > Oleaceae > Fraxinus > Fraxinus americana. Next base: position 707,373 of record CM068707.1, on the reverse strand, counting down.
CAAGTCCAAGTTCCTGATTCGACTCAGCCCAATAAAACTCTCCGGAATTGGCCCCTCAAGGTTACAATGAGAAAGCCATAGGACTTCTAGGTTCGTCAAGTTACCGAGTTCAGGAGGGAGTCGACCCGGTGAAAACGGGTTGTAAGCAAGTTCAAGTGATTTGAGGCTTGTTATCCGACCCAGTGCAGCAGGAACTTTTCCATTGAGCAAATTCTCAATAATTGTAATGTTTTCCAGTTGCCGGAAGTTTCCAAAACTCGCCGGAATTTCACCGGAAAAATTGTTTGCGTTAAAATTAATGTATCTGCAAATAAAGATATCATTTTTAATGGACCTTAAATCAAAATTAAGAATTACTAAAAAAGAATATTTACAAAACATTAATAACATTCCAAAACAACATGAAACTTAAACAGTTCTTAATGATCTCATAAACCCATATTCAAAACTCTTCGTACATATACCGTTAAAACTTCAATACCATAAATGATGAGAGAATAGTAAATAAATTTGCAATAAATGGCATTCAAATACTAAAGTTCAAATTACCCAACTTTGATTAAAATTCTTACCGAAGGGAGTGGATGTCGGCGAGACTGTATGGGATAGTGCCAACTAAAAGATTATCCGACAGGTCAAGATATGTAAGGTTCCGGCAAGACGAAATGGTGACAGGAAGTGAAGAGTTTATAGAATTGTTAGATAGAGAAATCCTAGAGAGAGAAGGCAACTGGCAGAGGAACATCGGAAAGGGGCCGGATAGAGAAGCTCCGGTGAGGTCGACTGAAACAACCGAGTTGTGGTTGTCGCACACAATCCCAGTCCAGCTGCATGGGGTGGCATCACGGTCGGACCAGTTGTTGAGAGAACCGGCCGGGTCGGAGAGTGAATCTTTAACTCTCAACAGATACAAGCCTTCTTGATTTATTGCAAAATTCGGATAAAAACAGAGAGAAACTGTAAATAAAAGCAGCAGAGTGAAGGTAGAGGCCATAATGAGAATGAGAAGAAGGAGGAGGATTAAGTGTGAATTAGTGAGTGATTAGTGGATTTATATATGGAGTTAAGGATTGAGTTTGGAGGGAATATTGTAGGGATGTGGAATTATTAGGTGTGTATGGTGTGAGGGGTAATGAGAAAAAATGTGTAGCGCTTTTGTATTTTAGTATGGGATTAAAGAGGGTGGGATGAGAAATGTGAGTCTTGGGAAATGCAAATAATTTGAAAATGAAGTTTGTTTTTGTGTGAATCTCTTAATATGTGGGTCCTACTTTTTGTTTCGGACCCACTCAAATATGTGTAGCGTACATGTTTATGAGTGCTTGTAAGAAGCTTTTAAACGAGTTGACATGATATCTCGATACATTATCTCTTCATGACAAATATAAAAAAATCATGACATAATGTGTTCAGTTGAGATGGTAAAGTATGTGTTGACGCATTCTCATTTACTAAAAAGATATGATGTATGAATTTATCAAAAAATGTATTGAAAAATAGTACATTTGGGCTCGTCCCAAACATATTGAGGTACTTACGAGCATCTTGTTGGGTTAATTCTATTCGTAGTATCTATATTTTAGCTTGTGTTAATCTTGTCTTAATTTAAGTCACTCCCTCCAATTTTGTCAAAATAACTAACTTAAAAAATGTTGATGTGGCCATATTGACATGTTATAGTGATTCAATTGATATTTATATAATAGTATAGTGACCTTGGATAAAAAGTAACCAAACATGCTACTAGTTTAAACTTTAAAATGAAACATGAAAGGATTTATGGGATCGAATTGTGCATTTTCTAACATCTTCTAACTTATCTTTTGAAGTATCATTTAGTTTATCATGGTTTAAGACATCAATTAGATGTTCTCTAACATGGCATGGAACGATAGCCAAGATAACTTTTTTTAAAGATTATCCAAACCGTTACAATTAATCAAAGTATATGTATACAAGTTCCTTTTTTTTTCCTTAAATTATTGAGATGGTGGTTACTTTGGTGTTCATGGACATAGTAATGATTGGGTTGCCAATGGTGTTGATGAAAATTAATTTAGTGGGTAACAATTCTATCCTCGTCTTCGGTTGATGTAAAGTCGCGTAGAGTCATTTGATGAGACCTAGATTCAATCGAGTAGTTAACGAATATATCATAATAGTGGATGGGTTGTACCGTGTACATAAGAGGTCGGTTGTTTGATGGGACCTGAGATGGATTGACAATTGGTATCATCATAAAAATTCATCACGATGAGCTGTCATGATAATCCCGATCAACATGCCTAATATACAGTGACCCTATGTCAAATCAATAGAAGTTATATCGTAATCATGCTGGATAAGGGGGTTGTAGGAATTCAGCGGGTGTCTGTCTACTAGCAACAAATTGTAAATGTAAGTAACAAGGAATAGGAGTTAAAGTATTCTAGAAAAATGGCAATCAAAAAGGACCAAACAAATAATTGAGCAAAATGACTCCTCTAAACCGTCAATCACTCAAAGTTACTTTGAACACGTGACGTGCAAATTCAACAATTAGCGAATTGCTGACAAAGACATTAGACTCCACATCTTGAATGAAATTAAATAAAATAGATGAAAAAAAATTTAAGTATTACAATTTTATTTTATTTTTCATTGAACTACTAAGGCACAAACTTTTAAAAGTCTTTGGCTTTTAAAAGATGGACAGAAATTGGCTCGGACGGTAGGGATTGATCAATGAGTTCGTATATGATAATAAGAGGGTCGTGTCGAATTGGACAATTTAGAATAATGTTATTTAATCTCACTGGAATTATAACCTTAATTTATGTGATGTTGATGTATCATTAAATGATAAATACAATTGGACAAGTCATTTAATTTCACTTTTCATTTAGCATATCACCTAAACTGAGGTTAGAAGTTCAGTGGAGTTAAATCGTTAATTGGACGAAATAATAAGGTTTAAATTATTCCCTTGGGACTATGGAGTTGTATTCTTATTCCTCGTGTTTCACAACCATGAGAATTAAAGAATTTACTTGGAAATATACATTTATACACTGCCACAACAATTTCCAAGTATGATAAATTACTTTAAAGTCCCATGAAAAGTAATCACTTAATTCAAAATAAAGAACAATATTATTTAACACCAGTTTAGATGACAACAAATGTCATTAAGTGAAAAATAATTATTTAATTGAACAAATCACATCATGTCACATAAATCGGTGCTCGACACCATTTCAATATACTTTACAAATGAAATCCCATCTCAACATCGTGATGCTTTATGAGTGAGTGTCTTTTGTTTGGTACTTTTTAAAGTGACTTTGTTACCTGAATGAAAAATTCAATGGAGGGACACACTTGTCTTTCTTTGGAATAAAAGCACCGATTTCGACTAAGAAATGAAATTTATATAAAAGAAAAGAAGCCTAAATCCACCTACTAAAACTGTGTATAAACATTGTTTAACATTGACCGTTCACTATGATGGGACAGAAGACGTGAAACTGTCCAATTATCACCTTCCATGTAGACTACGTTTGGTACAGTCAACTGTTGGCAAAGACTGTGAATACGTACTGTATTTGTTTTGTTTAAAGTGAAATTTACCCATAGAATAACTTCGATAATATGATAAGTTTTGGCTAAGAATATCGTTACTTGTACATTAAGATTTATATAAAAAATTGTATAATATCACAAGGTTTTCTATCATCTCCACATCATTCTCGGTAATTCGTTATATACATTTTTTATATACAAATAGCAAAATCCGTTAGTGATTTTGCACGAAAAGAGAGTGAAAACTCACAAGAAACATTTAATAGTACCTTAAACAATTCAATTTTTTCACACAAAGATTCAAAAGTTGTTTCCATGCTAAGCGAGTACAAATATTATCTTTGCAACTTGCTGCATTCCTTTGTTCGAGCTGAGTCATATTTTCGCTCGAGTGAGCACTCTAGTGGCCACAAAAAAATTATTTTCAAAGCTACTACAACTATATTGTGAGTTACTTTATGACTTATCACTATTTCATATGATATGATCTGCATCATTGATTGAACGTCATGCTAAGTGTACATCTAGCGTTATTCTTTTCTTTTATGTCCACTTCAACTTATTTTATTGTGGGATATAATGCCACTTTGAAATGCTCTTCATACTTCAAATTTAATTTGAATATTCTCCAACATAAAATGTATCGAATATTGTCAAGCGAGTGTTTATACATAAGAACGAACAATATTATATCAAATAACAAACAATGTTTTAATTTCTTTATCTTATTTAATCTCGTTCGAAATTATTATGTGTTAGTGTGTGTAGTGTGCGAGGGGGGTAAACGTATACCGTATTGCATTTTAGTTTGGTGTCAAAGAGAGCCGGGCTGAGAAATATGAATCTTGAGAATTGCAATTGCTTTGAAAAGGAAGTTTTGATAATAAGAGTAATGCTATTCATCCCCACTGAGATTATAAATACAGTCTAGGTGGTGTTAATGTGGTATTAAATGATAAGTGAAATTAAATAAGTCATTTAATTTCACATTTCATTTAACCTATCATTTAGAGCCACCTAAACTGTATTTGTAACCCCATTGAGGATGAATAATATTACTCTGATAATAAACTATTGAATAATGATATTCATCCTCACTTGGGTTGAGCCCCAATTTATGTGGCAATTATATGGCATTAAATGACAGCTCAATTAATGAGTCATGTGACTTTATATTTAAATGAATCTATTATTTAATATCATGTAATGTCATATAAATTGGAGCTCAATCCCAGAGATGAATATCATTACTCTAAACCATTATATAAGAATTTAATTACAATTTTATCATCTTGTTAGTGAAGAAAAATGGAAAAACGATGAAAAAAAGAAAGAGAAAAACGGTTTGGAGAATATGGAAGAGTATAAAAATTGCGTTGAATGGAGAGAAATTTATTAATCTTCTTTTTCGTAAAAAAATTTGGTAACTAACCATTATTGTGGGATACGAATAAGAAAAAGAATAAAGATAACAAAATGACTTTTTCGTAAAAAATTTGGTAACTAACCATTATTGTGGGGGTACGAATAAGAAAAAGAATAAAGGTAACAAAATGATTAGGGGAATATTGAAGAGAATAAAAAATTACATTATGATATTAAATCTTATTTTGCATTTAAAAATAAATAAAAAAGTTGGAAGACAATAAGGAAAAAGAAACATTGGCGAAAAATATAAAACTAAGACGTTTGTGTTTTCCAAAGTATTCTAACAATTGGGAGAAGGAGAGACAAATTGTAATTATTTTTTATTTATGCATTGTGCTTAAAGTTAGTGCGTGGAAAATTTAATAAAAATTACTATCAATTTTAATACTTTTGAATTTTGTAGGCTTTTAAAAAGGTCTAAATTGAGTATCCACGACTTAAATTTTTTTGAAATTCTATAAAAAAAATATTATATTTTATACTTCAATTCTTTATAGAGTTTAAAAAGCTTCTATTGAGGTCATCTCCAGTGCTGCACCAAAATTTGCACCATTTTACATCAGACTAAAATTCATCTCCAACCATTATACCAAGAGTTACACAAAATGGACGGTGTTTAATAATTTTCTTCTCTTTTTTATTCTTAGTAATTTATTTATTTCGAAATATTATTTATTTATTTATTTTAGAAACACATAAATTGCTAAATAAATAATTACGTTAAATTAAGGAAAATATTAAATTCATTAATAAAGATATTATTAAAACATAGTACAATTAGTAGAATCACTTCAAAAATACCATTTCAAATTTGAATATTATGATATTATGAAGTTGAAATATCATTGTAATTTAAATAATCGTATTTGTTATATTTTAATTTTTTTATTCTTATTTTAATTAATTCAGTAATTATTATTTTCAATATTTAAAATTTATTTTAAATGCAAATAATAATAATAATAATAATAATAATAATAATAATAATAATAATAATAATAATAATAAGAATAATAACAACAACAACAACAACAGCAATTGTATTAAAAATTATATAACACAAATACTCTCCAACAATTTTGTTGACAAGTGAAAAAGGGGGCAAATTGGACTTTGCACCATTTTGGAAAAATTGTGCAAAATTTGGTACCACATTGGAGCACTTTTGCACCAAATTGGAGATGCCCTGAATTCACTCCAAATTTTGAACTCTATAAAAGTTGATAGCTATATATTTTCATTTTTAATATTTCAACATTTTACTGAGATTGTGTATAGTTTGATACACAGGTTATTTGGTTGGTAACGATGGAGATGAGAGTTATTTAATGAGCTGGTAGCAATTATATCATCGATGTAGATACAATGTAAAATCGTGTAAAGCCATTTAACACATTGAGGGCCTAAGTCTGATAGAGTAATTGTTAACAATTTTATCATAATGATGAGTGGGTGTATATTTGAGCTTGGCTACTTGATAAGACCTCAGGTGAGTCACTCAATTGGTACCATAGCAATTCCATCACGATGGGGGTGTCGTGAACATCTCGATCAAGCTATGGAGGATTGGGAAGTGTAAACGTGCGATGAGTTGTTCATGAGGATTTTATCATTTTAACACGTTGATATAAAAAGCCCAAAAAAAAAAAAAATCAACAAAATAAGAAAAAAAAATAAAAATTGAGAGACAATATGCTGCCACAAATTGAAAATGTTAAAAGTATTAGAACATTTATTTAAATAGGAGCTTAAATTATTTCATTAGAAAATTGGCAGTCAAAAAGGACCAAACAAATGATTGCCAAAATACCTTATCAAACCGTCAATCACTCAAAGACACTTTGAACATATAACGTGCAAATTCAACGAAATACAAAGACTTTAGACCCATATTTTTTATAAGACTTGTCAATTTTCATACTCAATAATAAATCTTCCATCCATAACTTTAAAAGTCGATTTGATCATAGACCAGGGACGGATCCAAGACCAAATTACAAGTCGGATTAATACGTAAAAAAAAAAAAAAAAAATTTAGAACACGTGTATGTTAAAAACTTATATAGAATTAATGCACCATCTCAATATAAAATTACATTAATTGGACAAAACAAAAAGGTTTAGATTAAAATTAGGCTGTCTAGATAAGACAACTTATAACTCTCTTGGAAATACGGAGTTGTTTTCTTATTCCTCGCATCTCACACCATGAAAATTAAAGAACCTACTTGGAAATATACATTTATACACTGCTACTACATTTTCCAAGTATGATAAATTACTACAAAGTCCCATGACTAAATTTTTATTTTCGCACAGATTAAGAAAACTTAAGTAATCTATGTTTGAAAATTATATTTTACTTACATTCTTTTTAATATATACTTTCATTAAATAATGGTATTCTTAATTTTTGAAAATTATGCGTATTAAACGGGGATTTATAAGATATTAATTATACTCTCGGCAAGAAAAATGCCATATAATTTAGGATAAACAAAAAGGAAAAGCAAGTCTATTTTTACGGGACGGAGGAAGTTGTATTTTTGTGCAACTCCATTATTCAACTCCATTGCATTGTTTTACAATGCTTTTGCTTCCTTGGTGTTATGATGCTTTACAATGTTTTACATCGCTTTGGCTTCCTTGAGGTCATAGTACTTTTAAAGGGCAAAAAGTCTATCGAGTTATAAAAAAATATATTTACACTTCAGTTGTCGATTCGAAGGGAAATTTTTCTTTGACTAAATGCACCGAATTTGACAAGAGGCAATGGAATTTATTATAAAAAATCCTAATTCCACCCACTAAAGCTGTGAAAAGATTTGAAAATGACTAGTGCTTTGCATTTAAACACGTTTAATGCCTTTCACAATGATGGGACTCAAAACGTAAAACTAGCAAATTGTCGCCTTACATGTAGACTAATGTTCGGTTTTGAGATATGAAATTTTGGTGAGTTTGGATGAAGCAAGAGTCGAATCTTACAAGGGAAACCCTTTGATTTCTGAATTTTGACGCTCTTTTTTGTGATTTTTGACGAGAATCAATGATAATGCGCTAAATGGAATTCTGTAATAATTCTATGAAAGTTTTTCTTTCTTGTAGCATAATTGTGTTTTTTTTTTTTTACTGTAATGGTTCTCGCATGCAAAATTATTTGAGCACGGGTGAAACTATTCAAGGATTTCGCTATGAATTCCCCGGTCGAGTGAAAAAGTTTTGCGCAAAAATCTATTTTAATTTCTAGTATGAACAATTGCATACTATAATTAGTTATATTACAAGTACAGAAAAACCTTCATAGAATTGTTACAGAAATCCACTTGGCGTATTATCATTGGGTGTTGTCGAAAATCAAAAAAAAAAAAAAAAGCACACCATACAGGTGTTTCCAGTGCGCACATCTATGGTGCCTATGAGAAAAACCCCGTACGCACGCAGGGAATGATTCAAAAAAATAAAAAAATTTGCTTATACAAAGATTTATACAAAGCAACGTACACGATTTTAATTTCTTTATCTTGGTTAATTCTTATTTAACAGCGTGTCGTCAACTTATCAAAACATCATTTTTCCACAGTTTCCTTATACATTAGACATCAAACATGGGCTAATTGACAAATGTAAATGTGACTGTTACCCACATATCATGTGGGGTGGTTGAGGGGGGCTTTTCTCATTTATTATTATTATTATTTAATAATGAAGTACTCCTAGCTAATCCCGACCTAAAAACTGACATTTTCAAGAATGTTAATTTATTTTCCCTTTCCCTAAGGAAAAGGATACTTGTGTTTTCTAAATATCAAAATCTGATTGCTACTTGTTTCGAAACTTGTATATCATAATCATCGTACACAAATAAAGCACGTAAATATCTACGAAAGTTTAATTGTAAAGTAGAGACCTACTGCACAAGCTCCACCAAAGACTTGAAATTATTATTCTGTCAAATTTAGGTAAAATTACAATGGAGGTTTTCAACCTATTACATTTGTGCAATTGGCATCAATTTTTTATCCTCGATCCTTCTAAATTCGTACCATGTACCATGTATAAGCAGTGGCGGACCCACATGGGGTCAAATGACCCCACAATTTTTATTTATTTATTTATTTTTTTTTTTTTTTTTGAGTTTTCCTGTTTGAGTTGTTTTTTGACCTAAATATTTTTGAATTCTCATTTTTGACCCCACAAGAAAAATGGTCTCGATCTGCTCCTGTGTATAAGGAAGGGCGGGACAAAACTAAACATGCGGCATGATTCAATAGGCAAGAAAATGGTAGATCGATGCGATGCATGAATCTCCAAATCCTAGCCTTTCTTATCTGTTATTTCTTTCATTTAACTTACTTATCATTTTGTTCTCTATATTTCAGTGTATTAGTTATATTTTCTGTATTTGTATTTTTTGGTGAAAGAAGTGGGACTTTGGGCTTGGGATTGTTAGTAACATGGGAAAAATTCATTTATCCTACTTTATCTTTACCCTATTTCAAAAATAACAAAACAACTTTCACATTTCAAAAATCAGATTTTTTAACCTATACATACACATATACATAAATATAAATATTTATTTATATATATATATATATATATAAATATATAAAAAGATATAAATAAATAAATAAATAAATAAAATTAACCCACCCCCACCCCTCCCTACCACTCCGGCGACTATTCCGGCGACCGCTCCGGCGCCGATTTCGACGACTCAGGTCACAAGTCACAGCCCAGGTCACAACTCAGGTCACAAGTCACAATTCAGGTCACAACTCAAGTCACAGGTCACAGTCCAGGTCACAAATCAGAATTTTGTTCATAATCACGAGTTATTTATTTATTTTTATTTTTTTATAAGGATCACAGGTAAATTTTTGGGTGACAACTTAATTAATTTTGAGTCACAATTCGAATTTTAAGGGTCACAGTTAACTAATTGGTCACAGGTCAACTACTGGATCATGTACCACCATCACCTCCAATGGGTTTCCCATTTAGAACCTATGGTCCAAACTCATCCCTCTGCCCCGATGTGAAGCGGGCCCCATGGGTCAACTTCCTGGACATTCCAGGCCTTCATTTCGAAATCGGAGTTAAAGTTTCTTGTAAGTCCAAGGTGGATTTGATGAAGCACTCAGTGGAAGAATGGGAACATATGAATTTAAAAGTTGTAGCCCCAGAAATTTATTGGAATTTATGATATTAAGGCCTCAGATTCCGGTATTTCCCAAACCCAGCGTCGAGCCCTGGAACTCCTAGCAATTGCGCGGTTTACTTCAGTTTCTCTTTCTTTCCCCAGTAACACCACTACAAAACCCTATCCTCCATCACCTGAACTGAAACCTTAGACGGGTGGTGCGGAGTGGCGGCGTAGATTCATCAATGGAAGACGTCTGTGAAGGAAAGGATTTCTCATTCCCGCTGCAGGAGGAGAAAACCCTCTCGTGGTGGGATGAAATCAAGGCATTCGAGACCCAGGGCGACGCTACTACCACCGCCACAGACATCCGCTACTACCACCGCCACAGACATCCGCTGCTCCACCGAGTAGCGGCACAAGTCATGGGGAAAGAAATTGGTCAGATCGACGGTTTTGACCGGTGGGTAGAGAGACATGGGGATAAAGTGAGAAGGTAGAGAGAGAGGGAGAATGGGAATAAAATGAATTAGGGTTTAATTATATTATGTAATTATAATGTATCTAATTAAAAATATCTGATTTTTGAAAATTAAAATTTCAGATCTGATTTTAGAATATAGATCTTGAAAAGTAGGGGATGGTGTAATTTCCACTAGTAACATTTGATGGGAAAGTTACACCATTGGGCCATTCTTTGAGCCTTGTAATGGAAAACCATGCTAAAATTGCATGAATTTTGCTTTTGGCTGACACAACATGTAAATTCCCAGAATGCCTTCTCTTCACTTGATTATCAAATATCCGGTTGAATTCAGTCACACTGCACACGGGTCTTCAATGAAATATTAGTTGATTGTCGAATACCAAATGGATTGCACCTCAAGCATCTTGAGACCAGATTCTTAGCGGTGTATGAACATCCCTCGAGCACTGCTGGAATACTTCATAAGATGCAATCATCGTGTTACAAAATATCGATGAAGGCAAGAATTTAAGGGTTCTCGATTGTAAAGCAACATGTTCTAACAGATTGCATGAGTACTCTTCACATTTGATTCTTGCTTCTGGAATATAAACACAATTGTTAGACGGATGAAAGTGTCATTTTGTGATGAGAAATTCTCATTTTACTACACTACTTACCACGTAACAGTTTAAATAACTTTGTAACATTCTTATTAATCGCCTCTTCGAGTAACTAAACAGGCGCAAGATGACCAAATAATTAATTAGACAAAATCGTGAACTGAATAATCAAGACATTATTTTTTACATGAAACCTCTCCACCGCTGTAGTACATTCCACCCAAATATCTTTAAGGTTGTGTTTGATAGGGTGATAATTCCATGGATTTTCTAACTTTTTAGGTGTTTGATAGGATTAATTTTCTTGGCAAAAGTTTTCCCACCTCCCCCACACGTGCACACTTTCAAGGCTTTTGTGGAAAACATTTTCCCTCATAAGTGGTGGGAAAAGGTTTTCCAGTGTGGGAAAAGGTTTTCCAGGTTCTGATTTTTTTTTTCCTTTTTTTTTATTGGGACGATGGAAACAAATTTTATCACCAATTGTAAAAAAAAATTCCTTTAATGAATAGTTTTCATAAAAAAAAAAAAAGCCAAACGAATATCAAAAGATCCAAAATTTAAATATTTTCCACGTGAAAAATTATACTAATCAAACACAATTAATTTCAATTCTCAGTAAAAAAAATTTCTAGACAATTCAATTCCCTGGAATTCATTTTATTTCCACCAATTTTCCATATTTGCAATCAAACGGTCCCTAAACTAAAAATAGTATGGATCTCACCAGAATCTAATCAAAGAATGAGGAAACGAAAAAGAAATTAAGAAATCCGAGTAAAAACTTGTTGGTGAAGTTGCACTAAAGAAAGTAATCTGAGTAAAGGATGGTTGAGAAAGTGACCAATGAATACATAATAAAGAATTTAAGAAACCTGTTCAAAAATTGTTGGCACAAGTATCTTGCAATTTCTTGAAATGAATATAACAAATGAGAACATGTAAAAGTTAATGACAATTAAGAAATTGAATGATTTAGAATTTGACGAACAAATACACTGTGAAAAAGCTCTATCAATCTACTTTCATATAGAAGAAACGATTTTTCAAAATCAAATTCGTGTTAAGTTATAAAACTTTTGCGGGAACTACACGAAAATCGAGCAGACGTCAAAAAATAATCAATTGAGGGTGAAACAATGATCACTCCATTGTTATTTTTCCTAATCGAGGTCCTTCCTAGATCTTCAAGGGTTAGGAATGAGTATTCACCATGTCCTTCGGATATCTACAAGCGTACGTGTAAACAGGGGCGGAACCAGGAATATTATTTGGTGTGGGAGAAATTCAATCAAGGATGGATTTGAGTTTTCGAGGCCTGAGACGAACTTTAAATTTAGGCCCTTAAGAAATGACATTTTTTAAAATTATTATTGTCGAAGTCTATCTTTATATAATTTTCCTAAAATTTTCAAAATTGCTTGAAACATCCATTACCAAGATCTATTAGCTCGTGGGTACTCATCACATTAAAATCAAATATAGAACTTATATTACTTAGGGCGTGTCTGTCACAGATTTTTTAACCAAAAAAATTGATTTGTGTACCGTTACTTTTTAAAAAATGCAGCCATTTTTTACTATCTTAGACACAGGTGGGACCCACCGTTTGAAAAAAGGGCAATTTTTCTGCTTAAAATCTGCTGGAAATCGGTAACATACATGTCCTTAGTATATGTTTGACCCTCATATCTTAAAATTTATTTTCCTTTTCAAACTGATTTTAGCAAATTTTATAGCATTCACAACTTTTATTAATTTCTTAATTATTTATTATATTAATTTATTTTTAAAATCTATTAAAAATCTAATTTTTACAAAAATCATACTTGAGCTTATTTTCAATCCCTAAATTTCAAATCTTGGAACATTTTGATTGCCGCGCGTCATCAATTTACATTATGGGCTAGAGGACTCATGAGGCCCATAGACTCTTTTTAATAAAAGGGAAGATTATCTATTCAAGAGAATAAGTTTAGCCTATTTCAAAAATAAAAAAATAAGTTTGAAATTTCCAAAATCAAATTTTTATTTATGAAATAATAAATTATTAAATTAATTTATTATTAAATATTTAATTCTAATATAATATAATTAACTCATCCCACATTCACCACCCCTACCGCTCCGGCGACTGTTCCGATCACCGCCCTACTCCGGCGAACTTTCCGGCGACTACTCCGATTCCGGTGACCGTTCCGGCAACTATTCCGACGACCGTTCCGACATCAATTTTTCCGGCGACTGCTCCGATTCCGGCAGTTGTTCCAACTCCGGCGAATATTCCGACAACTACTTCGCCATATTTTTTTGTACGATTGACATGCTTTTTTTTACGGTCACAAGTCACAGCCCATGTCACAAATCACAGCTCAGGTCACAAGTCATAAGTCAAGAGCCACAGCCCATGTCACGAGTCACAGCTCAGGTCATAAGTCACAAGTTAAGAGTCACAGTCCAGGTCACAAGTCACAAATGCACGCCATTTTTGCAACACGATCACCACCACAAAACCGCCACCACATAAAACACCACCAACCACCAGCACCCAACCGCCACCTTATCGCCACACTACCGCACTAGATCCATCACTACCGCACTGTACACCAACCACCCACTGCACACCAACCACCCACTGCGCATCACCATAGACCACATGTTGCACACCCATCGCACACCTACTAACGGGGCCTCCACCACCACACCACACCGCTAACATTACCACTACCACCATCCAAACACTACTAAAAAATCAAATTTAAAATTATCACAGTCACTGTCAAACCACCACCACCATCGCTGCATCTGATCCACAACCATAGCAATCACCACCACCATTTCACCATCACATCCTACCAAAAATCACAGCTATCACCTCCTTCATCTTTATTTTACACCACTACCCCCACCAAAAATCCCCAAATTACCGTTCGCCGCTACCGCCACGACCTCAACAAATCCACAGCATTATAGTCTCTACATCGATTTCTTTAGTCTGATATGCCACCAAGAAGGCAACACTGTAATCTCTGCACCGTTCCAACACCAGTGAACTGTCGTTGCAACACCTCGTGCGGCGCTGCAAACAACTCAATGTGGTGCCTCTGTCAGAGGCGCTGCCTCCACCACAGCAACACGCCTCTTCTCGCAGAGATCCAGGTGGGAAGAGAAAGAGAGAGGCAGAGATCCACAGTAACACGCCTCTCCTCTCTTACAGTCCGGCCTCCAATAGAGTTGTAGAGAGAGGTTGGGGAGAGAAAGAATAGATAGGTACACAGAGAGAGGAGGGGGGAAATAATTGAGGTTAGTTATGGTAGAAAATGGCGAGTTGAACGTAGAATAATTTTATTTTTATAATATTATTATTAATATTTAAAATTTGATTTATATCTGATTTTTGAAAGATTAAACTTCCAATCTGATTTTGGAATCTTGAATACTTAAAGTATGGTTTTATGTAATTACCACTTAATAAATTCATACCAAGAAGCCCATATATATAAATGCTCAAACTTCATTTATACTATGTGGAAATAGAGATGACAACGGAATGGGGCGGGGCGGGACTTCGGGTGAGGGCCTACCTCGTTTTTTTTTTTAATTTCTAATTAAAATATAAATTCAAAATTTTAAAATCCAAAGCAAATAATGCTCAAACTAACTACATCAATATCCAAAGCAAGCACTCGAAACAAAAAATGTACAAAACAAACAATGTCCAAAATATTTTTTTTTTTATTCTTGGGGCGGGTTTGGGTTTGGGCTCACCCGCCAACCGGTTCCGGGGGGGAGGGGGGGGGGGGAATTGTCAACCCTATGTGGAAATTACATCTCATCCTTAAAGATCATTATTCTAAAAATAGGAATGAAGTTTCATTATTCACAAATCAAATATTGCATATTTAAATATTAAATATACAATTTTCATTTCAAACCCTAATCAATTTTTCCAAATCCTAAAAATCATTTATTCTCCACTCTCTCTTTCTCTCTTCTTAGTCTATCTACCTTCTCCATCATTAACTATTCTAGTGTCGCACCCACCCCCTCATCCGGCACCGGAACCACCCCTCATTTGGCGATGGCAAGGCGACAGGCACAACGAGGCTGCGCTGCCGCCGCTGCCCAAATCTGCAAAACTGTCTTGATTTTTTAAGAGTTTTTTTTTCTTTTAATTCGATCTACTGTATGTGGTTTTTTGGTTGGTGATTTTCTGATTGGATCTATTGTGGGTAGCTTGTTGATTACTGCAGTGGTGGTGATGGTGTACGATTCTTTTTCCCCCAAATTTGCTATTAGGTGACCTATAATTGGCGGTGGTGATGGTTGTGGTGGGTGGTTTGTGTGTGGGATGGCATCGGGATGCGATTTGATGGTTGTTTTGCATTTATTTGGTGGTGGGTTTGTCTTACTATGGTGGCGGTTTTGCATTGCTATGGTATGTGGTGGTACTATGGTTGTTGTAGTGGTGGTTTTATGCAGTCTGATAGTGTAATACCCAGACTAGGAAAGTTTAAAAAGATTTGATAGGTACTACTCATACAAACAAGGTGTACCTTTTTTTCGAAAATCCATCGTTAGAAACTCTACAATTAAACGTGCTTTACTTGGAGCAATTCTATGATGGGTGCCCCCTAGGAAGTTTTCTTGGGGAGTATGCGAGTGAGGATAAAGCATACTGAAAAGACCCATATTGGTACAGTGGAGACAGTACGTCGTCGATCTAACGATCGGGACAGCCCGTTAAGTGGGACCCGGGTCGTTACAAATGGTGTCAGAGCCCGGTTGCCAGTCGAAAATCGAGAACTAAGTGCTATGCGGGACAAAGTGCTACGCCATAAGGCGGGAGCCACCTCTTAAACCCGTAGGAGCCACCTCTAGAATCTCAATGCCTGAGAATGGATCCTCAGATGGATCAAGCGCGACGAGGACGTTGCGAGTCTAACGAGGGTGATTGTAATACCCAGACCAGGAAAGCTTAAAAAGATTTGATAGGTACTACTCATACAAACAAGGTGCACATTCTTTTCCGGAAGTCCATCATTCGAAACTCTACAATTAAGCGTGCTTGGCTTGGAGCAATTCTATGATGGGTAACTCTCTGGAAAGTTTTCTTGAGAAGCGTGCGAGTGAGGATAAAGTATGCTGAAAAGACTCATGTTGATACAGTGGGGACAGTTCGTCGTCCTTCTAACAGTAGGGACAGCCCGTTAAATGGAACCCGGATCGTTACAGATAGTGGTAATGGTGACGGTGACGGTGATGGTGGTGGTCGTGGATGAGATGAAATAGGGGTGGAATGAGGTGTTTGTGACCAATTATTTAATTAATTTTGACAAATAAATAATATGTGACCATAAAATTGTGATTATAACTTACAATTTATTAAGTTGTGGCCGAAAAATTAATTATGAGCAATTTATTTGCTAATTTGCAACGAGTGAATGAGTCGTGATCAATAAAAGTTTTGATTTTGTGACTGAAAAATAATATGTGAGATATAAAATTTTTTGATTTGTGATTGAGAAATAATCTGTGACCAATAAAAATTTTGATTTGTGATCGAAAATTAATTTGTGACTAATTAATTAGATTTTTTGTGACCATAAAATAAGTTGTAACTTGTAAAATTCATGATTTGTGATTAATGAATAATATGCGACCTATTAATTTGATAAATTTTTGATTGATGAATAAATTGTGTCATATAAAACTTTCGATTTGTGATCGTGAAATAATTTATGACCTATAAATTTTTTTATTGTGACCAATTAATTTATAATTTATGACCAAATTGTACATAATTATGACCTTAATATATTTAATTAATAAATTATTTTATAAATAAAATTTAAAAAAATTTAATTTTTGAAATTTTAAACTTCGTTTCTTAGTTTTTGTAAAATTTGAAAGGGAAAAATTCATAAGTAAGAGGATAAATATCCCCTATTTCAAAATTGAGAAAACAAGTTTGGAATTTCAAAAATCAGATTTTTATTAAAATTTATTATGATTTAATTAATTAATTATAATGATGTCATAATTATACAATTAATGGTCACAGATACATAATAATTGGTCACATATTATTTTTGAGATCACAAATAAAAATTTTTATAGGTCACAAATTATTTCGAGGTCACAGATCAAAAATTTTATACGTCACGAATTATTTCGAGGTCACAGTTCAAAAATTTTATAAGTCACAATTTGTTTATCGGTCACAAATCAAAACTTTTGGAGGTCACAAATTATTTCGAGGTCATAGATCAATAATTTTATAGGTCACAGATTATTTTATTGGTCATAGATCAAAAAATTACAGGTCACAGATTAATTTTTAATCACAAATTTTAGAATTTTAAGGTCACGGATAGTCCATTATGCAGTCACAGCTAGTTTCAGCTACGTCACAGATTTGAAAACCACAAACAGAAACAAAATTAAAAATCCAGAACCACCTTGCCGCCACACCGCCACCACCTCACGATCTGAAAACCACAATTGGAAACAAAAACCAAAACCATCACTACAACACCAACGCCCCATCCTGCCACTAAAGCACCAATCACCGCCAACCACAACCAGTAACGCTGCCACCACCATCGACATCACAACCACCATCGCGACGAGCACCGCACAGCCAACAGAGAAACTCAAACCACAAAAACCACTTCACACCGACCTCAACCATCAGATCTGTCACCGTCAACCACCACCAAAAGCCATCTTTTTCGATCTCTTACTGCCATTCGCCATCTCTCAGCCACTAAGACCCACATCAAACCCTCATCATTTCACAGTCGCCTTAAAAGAAGAAGAAGAAGAAGAAGAAGAAGGCGATGAGAGAAGTGGTGGTCTCGCAGTGACGTGAATACGGCTGCGACTTCGCTTCAATGGAGGGAAGTTACATCGCCGGCAGAGACGGAGGGAAGTTACATCGCCGGCAGAGACGTTTACAGGGAGATGAGATGAAGGGAGGGGAGAGATGGAGGGGGAAATGAGGTGGGGAAGGTAGAGAAAGAGAGAGAGGAAGGGAGATGGAGAGGAAAAAGTGACGGTAATTAGGGTATGTGGGATGAAATTGGGAAAAATATTAATTAAAATAAAACTTCTGATTTTTGAAAGAAAAAGTATCCCACCTGATTTTAGAATTCATATCTCCAAAGATAGGGTGGAGTGTAATTTCCACAATTTGAAATTAATATGTGAATTTGAATTTCGGGCTCAAGTTTACATAGGACTTGATCTTAAAAGCTGTGTGAGGATACTGAGGTCCAGCTTTTGGTTGGCCCAATCCAATTCATATGGTATCAGTGTGAGACTGAGTAATTTTGTTCAAAAGATTTTTGTGGCAATCACACAACATACATTGTTTTTAACCAAAAATACTGCTTTTTTTTTTTTTTTTTTTTTGTCGTAAAAAAATAATACAACATTGCATCTTTTATCGTTTAATGGCATAGTTGGCTTCAATCTCTCCACCAAACACGCCTCAACTCTACCAGTTATCTTGGCAAAAATAATCCCCAAATCGTAGTCTTTCATCCCCCAAAAATCAAGAATATCCAATGTCCTCAAAAATCTCACCATTTCACCACTCTCACCACTATCTTCATATCCAAATCTTCATAACCCCCCCCCCCCCCCCCCCCACACACACACACACACACACACAGGAAAATTACATTGCTACTAGAAGAAGGTCTCCTTTGTTTATGTGAAAGGTCTTCTTTCTTTCAGAACTGGCTGGCAATATAAAGCCAGGTGCATAAGTCACCCTCGTGAATGGTATCAATATACGCATATGACCCAAAAATTTCAGAAACAGATATACAATTGAATAGCCGAAGTTGCAATATTCATGGTTAATAATTACAAATAGAAAAAGTTGCCTGTAATTATTTTGTATAAAATTTCTGGAAGATGTTTCAACGGAATAACTCGTTTGACGTAACTCGATGAATAAAACCAATTCGCCACAGTTGCAAGTGATGAGTAATATCTCTCACCTCTTAGAGCATGTCTGGTTTCACTGCCTTTTGGATTAAAATCAACAATATTGCCGTTGAAGGATCCCACTCGTGATAGAGTTGGTCAACAATGATAGGCTATAACGTTTTAAAAATTGATTTTGCCCCTCATTTCAGCGCGCACAGACAGGACCTTAGTAGTATCATATCGAGCAATGTAATTTTGAATTTGAATTTCCATATGTCCAGCAATATGATTTAATGGCACCAGTTCTGAATATCTTGAAATTTTCAGTTACATATTCAAAAAAGGTAAGTGCATTATATAGTACTTCTGAGATTCTAATGGATTAGTCAGGTATGTATATATGAATTTTTTCGAAGATTTTTTCATGCTTTATTTTGTAACAAATTGTGACGGGGTAAAAGATATTTCTCCCTAGGCCCCAACCCACTTCACTAGAAGTACGACACTGGGTATGTGTCGACATTATTGTTCATGCGATTTCAGGATTTCTATGGCAAATATAATTTAGAATGAAGAGACGTACTCGCAAATATTAAAAGATGAATGACTAAAGATGAGTCCAATTGAAAGAAGAATTTGAAATTAATTTGAACTAGTTGATGGAAACCACGTTGAACAAGAATTTTGCATAAATCTTGTTCTATAAATGCACGCCAGAGTCAAACAATTAAGAGGAAGCTTGTAGAGTTTCATTATACACATACATTCAAGCCAAAACTTGGGGGATTCATTATACATATTCAAACCAAAGGGAGGGGGGGGGGGGGGAGGGGGAATCAAGAAATTAATCAAAAGCTAGTTTCAAGATTTTACAAGAAGGCGGAATCGTAGTGCAATATCTTCATCTCTTTCATGTTTTTCCTAAAGTCCGGTGATGTACTTTAATCCCCCTTTTTTTTTAATTCTCCCATAATGTAATTAATTATTTAGTTAGGATGAATTATTGTAACTTAATTTTGAACCTTATTTTTAATTAAAAAGTTTTAAATATCCAATTGATTTTGTGAATTATTTTTACCTCTATTCTTAATTCATGGATTAATTGACCACTAATTCATTGATTTCGTGAGCAATAATTACGTAGAGCTATGGGTTAGACCACATGTAAAAATCAGGAACTAGTATAAAACATCAAGACATCTTTTCTAATTAATGCGGTTGTTACATAGATTCTTATAAATTGAATTCATTTGACTAAGGTGTATCATGATTCATATAAGAGATACGCAATTAACTTAATTAAATAGAATCAATTTGAACTCGAGAGAGATACATTGAATATGTTAGAAGAATTTGATTGGGTATACATAATAAATTGTTATTAAAATTCTGTAATTGAGATTAAGAGGATAATTATGATGACCTCATAAATCATAACGCTTAAACCATCATTAAAACAAGTCACATTTTATTATTTTCGTATATTGAAAATAAAAAATCACACAAAAAAAAATTTCTATTTGTTTTCAATCAGATTAAAAGTAATTCTCATATGAACGGTATTCGAACTCATACGTCTATTTTATTACTTGTTACAATCCATACACTTGCGGTATATAAAATTTACAACAATTTTATTTTGTAATTCGAAATTCATTTTTTTATTATAGACATTGGTTAATAAATTCTTGTAAATGTGAAGGAAATAAATGTTTGTTCAATTTAAGTGCCATAATATTTAAATAATCTTGAAAAATCTAGAATTCAAACAATAATAGCATTTCAAAGATTATTGATTTGTCTATGTTGCATAGCCATACTCAACCATATGTATTATCCTTGAACCATATTGCCTAATTAACTTACTCATGAATTTTTTTAACTATAATTTAATACACATTTTACTCTACCAATTTTGATAGATTCAAACTTGGATGCTCGAATTTCATAATCAATTTCGCATCACTCTTGGGATAGACTCAGTTAGCAGATATATATTTGTTAATTTCTAATTTCTATTGCTAATAATTTTTATTTAAATGATCTTTTGGAGTGTTATTGTCTTGTCGATAACTTAATTTTTAATTGTCGATTTTTTTTTATTTTTATTTTTTTGTTTTCATTATCTTTTCATTGTTGGATAGTTGTTCTCTTATCGACTTATTTTTTGAATGGAATTATTGTTGCTTTGCCAGCTTATTATTGAATAACTTGTATTATTCAATTCCTATCGTATAACACTTCATGAACAAAAACTTGTTTAAAATATAGATTTAGGTTCTATTATAAATGAATATTATGTTTCAAATTCTCGATTGAAACTATTTAAAAAGATAATGTCATTTATCAGCTATTTTGTTTCATATAAATATTATTGCATTGACTTTCTTAATCTCTCCAGCCCTCCTTAACGAAAATACTGAATCTATTTCAGATCCGAACTAACATTTATTAAATAAATAACCTCGTTTAAACATACTTTTTATTTTGTGACTTGGTCTGACCTCACGTTCAAAGTTTAGACTCTCCAACATTGATCTATGCAATGACCCATGCCACCTATCAACAATTATACTTGAATGAGTGACTTACTATCATATTATTTAAGAGCAATACTAATACAAGCAATACCTCTCAAAAAATGAGGATATTGGATCATAAGATATTCATCTTTAACAAAAAATTATCTACATGATGAAATATGTTTCACAAACACTAAGAGCTATAGCTCAATTGATAGAATATATCGTTTATAGGCGCGTCAATATTTTTCAGGGGGAATCCATCATACAATCAAAAAATGCATCTCATTGAAATATCGATATCTTACTCCATAACTGTACCTTAAGGCCCTATTTTATAGAGCATTATTTTCCATGAAAAATGGAAAACAAATTCCAACTTTCACAAATGCCTTGTTTGATACACTTTATTTTTCATGGAAAAAATTTTCCACATTTGGCTCACATGCTTACCAATTCCTTGGTTTTGTGGAAAATCAATTCCCACCATTTTCCATCTTTGTTTTTAAGCAATTGGAAATTTTTTTTAAATACAATGTTAAAAAAATTTATCATTTTTATTGACAATTTTCATACAAAACTAAGCCAAATGAATGGTATTTTGTATGGTATTTTTTTTTTTTTTGGCAAGTGAAACAAATTCTAGACCCAATTATAAAGGAAATTATCACTTTAATGGATAATTTTCATGAAAAAGAAAGCCAAACAGACACCAAACTTTCAACATTTTTCGGGTGGAAAATTTTACCGATCAAACACAATTAATTACAATTTTCAGTAAAACAATTTTTAGACAATTCAATTCCCTAGAATTCATTTTCTTTCCACCCATTTTTCACATTTGAAATCAAACGGACCGTAAGTTTCATATTATAATCTACGCGGTTTCAATCACATGAAGAAGATTCAATGTCTCCATCTAAAGGTCCCCCAAGAATATTTGGACTGGCTGACTTTAAGTGATGAATCACAATCTTCTTATATACGTATTGGATTTGTAAATTATACGTTGTCTCATTTTCAATTATTGAAAAAAAGTGGGGTCAATATATAGCATCTTTAATTTTGTGGTGAGAGGAAATCGGGACCCCTTTGGAGAAGACCCAATATATATATATATATATATATATACATCTTTATGTACTTCTATACATGTTATCTCACATGCAAGTCAAATTTACTTTATTCATCAAATGTATGATAAGTTTACAATTTTCATTCATGAATGACTGAAATTTGAACTAATTAGGTCCTTGGTTAGTACGAATAGTGGAGCATGTAATAAGTGGTGTGTAGATTATATTTAGCTCATATTTGTGTAGATTTAGCTCATATTTGTGTAGATTAAAATCAATTTTTTTGTAGGTTTTGATAAAAATTGATGGAACGTGTGATTAGAAAATTTGTATATTCCATAAAATGTGTGGTTAAAATTAATTGTTGATTTTAATTTAAGATTTTTTTTCTTTTAACCGTCATCAAACAAGGACTTAGTGCGAAGACTTGAGCTGCATGTACAGAACACTCACACATAGGGGGAGGTGGGTAATTTTTTTTACATTTTTATTGTGGTGGACTCACCTCATGTGTGAGAGCTCTGAACCACTACAAATGAAAAAAATCCTAGTATGAATACACTTTAAAAGTTTGATCAATTCCAATACTTGTATGAATATAATGTTAGTAACTTTCGTGGGCCATACTTATCCAAGTAAATGGTGGGATCATTTATATATACCGATATGGATTTTGGGACCATGAAATAAACATTTTGGCAACCCAACAACTTGACTCAAATGACACATTTGTTACTACTTTAAAGAGAAGACACATATGTCTTTATTGTTGGACATGATTGAGAAATGCATGAAACAAAATGGGGTCTTAAGATAATAATAAGAGTGTATTTGATTGGTATGGAAAATATATTTTAGAAAAGAAAATATTTTTCTTATTTTGGGGAAAACAAAAACCTCCTCCCCTTGAAGAAAATGTTTTCTTTAAAAATACGGAAAACTAGACATATTTTTAAAAGTTGAAAAATATTTTCCACGAAAAAATAGCAATCAAACACTTCAAAGTAGGAATTTGGGTGAAAAATTGACATTTTTCATGGAAAATAAATGCAATCAAACACATCATAATTGTTCTTGTTGATTATGTCATAAGATAATTGCATGCATGTTTCAGCCTCTGCGTGTGTGTGTGTGTGTTTCATAATTTTGAGCCAAGAAATGAGGTCCTCATTCTTGATTTTACATAACATAATGTGTAGATTCAGCATAATGTTTTATTGCCATGCTTATTGGAATACTATTAAGCAGATATTTGGTAAAATTGTGACCAAAAATTATTTTTGTATAGTAAGTTCACGTGCAATGAGTCCAATGGACCATATCGACTGTTTTTATTAGTATTTGTCTAAAGGCCCACTCGAAAGGTCTATGTGAACAGCCTTTGGTTTCCTATATCCAAGACTGAATTTTTAGTAAGGGTCGAGCAAAATTGAAAAAAATGAAAATAGTCTTTTTCGTCGACGTTCTTCTTCTCTTTGCTAAAATATCAAATTTCAAGCCGTTCTTTCTTTATCCTTTGTTTTCTTTTTTTCCAAGAACTTTCATTTGCTAGCATGAGTGAAAGTTCACTCTTTCGCATTTTCTTGTAAGTCTTTAAATATGTTTTCACTTGTATAAAATGGTGGAATTAAAAGAGTTGAACATGCAAGAAAATTTGAACTAAACGAAGATTTTGTTAAATGAAATTAAATGAGACATTTGAATAGTCAGAAAGACTATTGGGTTTTGATGTAAGCAATATATTAATCCTAATAACAAAATCTTTAGAATTCATGATTTTCACATATACATTTAATTGATCAGGAAACATACTTTGATCCATAACAATAATTGAAAGATTTAAACCTAAAAAAAAAAACTAGTAAAATCAAGAAACCGTTCTCTCTGTTTTTTTGTTTTTTTTTTTGTAATTGAATATCATAATTTGATGGGTTTTATTCACGTTTATAGGCAGTGAGAGGCAGTTTCATGAGCCATAAAAAAACTATCAACTTTCCATCAAAGTAGACAGTTATTAAACTGTCACTTCTCAGTGGACCAATATGATTTTAGTAATAATAAATCATTTTAATTTATTTATTTATAATATTACTTGGGCCACATTAATTGGTCTTACATTCTCCAACTTGATCCATGTAATATTACATCGTTATATGTTCTATAACATAATGTGCATATGAAAAGCTGAAATTCCACGTACATTTGTCACTTAATATATCATCTTTAAGTAAAGGCCAATAAGAGCCATGGCGGTTTTATACCATCATTTCGGTATAATTCCTTCCATGTACTACAATATTAGTCCTCACCTAACATGACATGCACTAAGAAGTTTGATAATTGCATTTCAATAACGTTCTTGAAAAGACTGTCTCTGTCAGCATTCATATAATCCATTCATTTACATATATCAACTATTATGACATGAATAATATTTTGTCAAAAAAATACATAAACAAGCTAAAAATGTCAATTACATAAATTCCATGATGTTAATGATCATTTTTAATAATGCTCATTCTTTTTGATATGTTCATTAAATGTCTTTGGTGGCAATCTTTTCGTTAGTGGATCTGCAATTATAAGATTGGTGCTAATATGCTCGATTGACGCGTTTTGTTTTTTAAACTTCTTCTTTAACGGCAAAGTCATGTGTTTAGAAACTTTAGAGTACTTGTCGTTTTTTGAAAAGAAGACTGCTGTAAAATTGTCACAATAAAGTTTCAGTGGCTTGAGTGTTGACAATTCAAGCCCTGAAATAAAGTTATGAAGCCAATTTCCTTGAATTGTGGTCTCAAAACATGCCACAAACTCATCTTCCATAGTGGATTCAGCAATGTCCAACTGCTTCGCACTTTTCCATGACATAGCCCTTCCAGTCAAGAGGAACAAATAGCCAAATGTGAACTTTCTAATATCCACACATCCAGCAAAGTCTGAATCTGAATATTCAATGACTTCCAAGCTATCAGGTCTCATATAAGTGAGCATGTGGTCTTTCATTCCTTGCAAGTATCTCAACACTTTTCTTGCAGCTTTTCAAGGATCAAGTCCTGGGTTACTTTGATACCTACCTAGCATTTCGACAACAAAGCTGATGTGAGATGTCTAGCCTGGTGCAAGTCTAAGCATACATTCAGCTCCCCACAAGAGATACATAAGGAATAGTTGTCATTTGTTTACGTTCCAATTTGTTCTTAGGACATTGCACGAGACTAAATTTGTCTCCTTTTTGAATTTGAACGATACTCGTTGAACAATTTTCTATCTTAAATCTCTCTAAAACTTTATTAATCTATGCTTTGGGAGACATCCCTAATAATCCTTGTGACCTATTTCGGAATATTTCAATTCCAATCACATAGGTTGCATCTCCCATATCTTTCATTTCAAATTTTTTAGAGAAAAATTGCTAAGTCTCGTGTAATAAACTAAGATCATTAGTAGCAAACAAGATGTCATCAACATACAGAATCAAAAATATAAACTTGCTCTCACTGACCTTTAGATATATACATCGATTAGCGGTGTTTTCTTTAAATCCAAAGGAAGTAATGGTATCGTTGCATTTAAGATACTACTGACAGGAAGCTTGTTTAAGTCCGTATATTGATTTCTTTAATTTACACATCACGTGTTCATTTCTTTCAACTGAAATATCTTCAAACTGATCTATGAACTTTTTCATCTAAATATCCATTTAGAAATGTAATTTTGACATCTATTTGATGTAGCTCTAAGTCATAATGGGCTATTAAAGCTATTATAATTCTGAGTGAGACTTTCTTGGAGACCGGATAAAATGTCTCCTTATAATCAATGTCGTATTTCTGAGTAAAACCTTTAGCAATAAGTCTAGCTTTATATCGTTCGATATTACCATTAGAGTCGTACTTGGTCTTAAAGACTCATTTGCATCCAACTCTTTTACATGATTCAGGTAATTCGACGAGATCTCGGACTTCATTATGATCCGTAGATTTTAACTCATCTTTCATAGCATCTAACCACTTATTTTCAGTGAATTAGGTGGTTTGGTGTTTGATCAAAAGATTTTGTATGTTTTGATCCGTGATTTCATATGAAACAATATGGCTTGATCAACAAATCAAAATGTGGATGAATTTATGGCTCAAATATATATAAATATATGTGGATGAAAATCATGTATTTTAAAGCAAACATAATTTTAGGCGTGGACCCGTCGTTCGAGTGCTTGTCTAGCGACGTACTCGTTGCTCGAGTGCCAGACAGTGGTAGGCGGACGACAGTGATTCTGTTTCTACCGCTTGTGCGCTGGCTGGGCGGTGGGTAGCGAAAATGTACCTACTCAATTTCAACATCTTCAAATTCAAATTTTGAACTTCTTCTTGGATTTCTTTGACTTCTTTTTAGACTTTATCATCACCGTACTAATTTTACCATAATTTGGACTTTTCTAATCCTAATTTGACTTTACTTACAATATAATTAAATCCTAATACAAATCTAATAAATTATGATTTTTGTCTTAGAAAATTGTCAATTACAAATTAGACTTTACATACAATATCTTGACTAGGCACAAGAGTTCACTATTTCAGATTAATTCTTGTATCAAAATGTATTTCATCAATTTAACGAAACACAAAAATAAATGTCGAAATGAATGAAAATCGTGTAAACTTCAAAAAGTGTGTGACCCATAAAGCATGTGGGGATGTGATTGTGACAATATTCGTACAAGTTTGAAGGCTAAGGGAAGAGCAAACATTGAAGTATCCAAAGTGTAACTATCTACTTGGGTAGGTGACTAGGTGTGTTCACCACAGTTATTTTCATAATTAATAAATTATTCTGTCCACAGTTTATGAACATTAATAAATGATCCTATCATGAACTCACTTAATTTCACATGATTATAAATCCAATGCGCAGACCAGCAACAAGGATATCTAACTTAGTTTGTTGTTATAGATATTTTGTGTGAATTAAGTACAAAATTAAGATAAAATCACGACCACCCGAGCTAATGATAGAGGCAGGAACACTTTCTGGCCAAGTCCCATTAATTGATCATAACGATATCGTGGAAATGCTGCACGGACCCATATATATAGGAACGGAAACAGAATCACCTTGATACTAAACCAGATCGAGCCGGGGATCTTCTTGGAAATGGGAAGATCTAGGATAGGCGGCCAACCTCCTGGAGAGAGCAAAATCATGGTTTCTTTTCTTTGATATTCAGGCAATTCATCAAATAACTTCCATCTCTAGTTCACAATATTCAAACTCTGTAGGATAAATATCGCTTTATATTTTTGAAAATTCACAAGGGGCGGAGTCTGAAAATATAACAAATTAAATAAAAGAAGAATCGAACACAAGGAATTTAGAAGATGGAGACCAAATAAAATCACAAAAAAGGAAAGAATAACAAGAGTCTTGAACACGTAGAAAATATTGTTCTAAATTGATATTTGTCCCTTTCGTCATTGAGATTGCTTACAAGATACATCGACAAATAACTCCAAGAATTAATCAAGCCTTAAAGGCTAGATATCACCAAGGAATGATGAAGAACTTTTAAGAACTACTAATACTTTGAAAAATTTCTCAATGTTTTGATAATTGAGTTTGGTAATTGTTTAGAAATAGTTTGTTAATTTTTCTATTAAAAAGCATCCTTATATATAGATCAAAACACCCCAAGTATCGGATAGATATAAAAGTTGACGAAAAGACACCACTTTTCATTAACTAAAAAAAAAAAACCGAACCAGAAATAAGGGTAACATGTAACGGACCTCCCGTTCGGCCCTTGAGGTTCCAGGGACCCCCAAGGCAGCCTACCCCACACATGCGACCGGCAAGCTCACGATACACAACATGAACACAACACAAGGATAGAAAGCATGCCATCAATACCTGTTACAGGGACATCGTCAGTGCACTTCCGAGATATATAGCAATAAACCCGCAATAAGCTATCTTGCCTTGCCACATGGGTAGGGGAGTTCTTTAGGTCCGTGACATACTCCCCCACTCAATCCGCTAACGCCCTCGTAGCGGACATGTGCTTCGCATCCTCCTGCATTGCATCCTCCCTTCAAGTTAGTGGGTCCAACTTTTCCACGCAATTGCGACATCATCCCTCTGATGTACGGGTGTCCACAGTGCCCCCTGCACCTCTTCCCGCAGTACCCCTCGTACATGTCGCCTTCAACACCACCTTCACCCTATGCCCCCTCGGCATTAGTTCCTCAGTGGACGGCGCCCCTGGCCGCTGCATCACACGCATGTTGAAGTTCACCACAAATGCCCCCACTATTTTCAATTTCCACCGCAATGCCTCGATCAAAGCTCGTGCAAAGCAACATTCACGCAGTAGGCAAAATCGCTTCCTGGATGCCCCCTAACATCCATCATCCTCGAAGCTTTTCCATCCTCGTTTCCCACTTACCGACCGCTTTGTCTTATGTTGAAGGCCGCAAGATCTTCTTCGCAGGAATGTACGTTGCTGGCCTTGGATAACCAACAACGCAACATTCGGAGCGGACCGGCTCTGATACCACTTGTAACGGACCTCCCGTTCGGCCCTTGAGGTTCCAGGGACCCCCAAGGCAGCCTACCCCACACATGCGACCGGCAAGCTCACGATACACAACATGAACACAACACAAGGATAGAAAGCATGCCATCAATACCTGTTACAGGGACATCGTCAGTGCACTTCCGAGATATATAGCAATAAACCCGCAATAAGCTATCTTGCCTTGCCACATGGGTAGGGGAGTTCTTTAGGTCCGTGACAAACAGCTAGCTTTAGAGTACTTCAAGAAGTAGTTTTGTCCTCTTGCTTATCCTCCACTCGATTCAATCTCCGCCTTTTCCATATATTCAAACACGACTTTCCTAACTTAAGCATTTAAAACACCCTTATTTTCGTTTGAACAAATTGTGACAGTCCATTGCATGCCAAGCCAATAAGATGTCGACATTACATGAAATCATGTCTATATATATATATAGTCAACTTTAGGTCTTTGCAAAAAAGCATTGTGCTAAGCGAGGAGGCTTTGAATCATTGACGCCAGTCAAGCAGGCTCCTATTCCATATAAAACATAAAGAATTACACCACAGCGGTAAACTTAGCTGACTAATTTTGTATTATATAGAGAAAGTAATTACATCTACAATCTAATTTTTAACATAAAATTGTAATGAGAAGATAAAAACTTGAACTAAAGAGTTTCAAGTGTATCAATTTTCTAACTGACCGGATCTTGTCCAGGTAGTTTGCTCCTGACTTCTGGACTCTCTTGATTGAAGTTCTTGGTTCTTAGCAACTGACTAGTAGTCATTGCTATCTTTTCTTCCATTGTGTTATTGACATTTTTATAGTCATTGTTATTGGGTGTTGATACCCAATAAATTTCGAACGACGATGTAAAACGTTGTATTATATTTTCACAAGCCTCGACCGATGGTAAGTTGATTATCAAACGACCAAGTCTAAAGGCTCAACCAATAACAACATGGATCATTGGAAATAGTTTAAGAAATTAATGTTGCTCGCGGTCTATATATTTTACCTATTGGACGACTCTTGATTCTAGCTCGTTTATCCCTTTCTTGGCCCAACTAGAATCTAACATATTCCTATATATAGGTTGCTTACCCTAGCCCTTTTTAGAGTGTGTAATTTGTGCATTTTGAGAGAAAGCGTGGCTGCCTATATTGTTGGAGAGAAAATGTGTTGCTTTGGAGAGTGAAAACCGGTGACTTCCTCTTTCGTTTTAGTCTCTTCTTTGTGCCTCATTCATTGTTTTTACTCGTGCCTTTGTGGCTTGCAAATCAATATCAATATCTTGTCCTTTATAAGTGAAATTGAGAAGTAAACGAGGTGAATATTGGTTGTGGGTCTTAGCCATTTGGATTGGTTGTTTGGTGGAGAAAGGTAACGATAAATTGAGCCCGAAAATCACCGATTTGAAAATCTTGAAGCAAGTTTCCGCAACAATTGGTATTAGAGCGCCTAGGTGGTGAAATTTTGGCCAAAAACCGACAAAGTCAAAGCAGAAAATAGATTTTTTTAGAAGTAAAGAGATAGAAATTAAAATTAAAAGAGATGATTAGAGGAATGGTGAGGTCATATGATGAGGAGTGGAATGAAGTTTAAGCAAATGAGTTTGGGTAGGGTTCAAGATAGTGGTGACTCAAGTGATAAGGATGGTCAGAAGAAAAGCAAAGGTTAGGACAAGTCCGGTGGTAAGAGGTGTTACAATTGTGGTAAGTCTAGATACTTTGAGAGATTGTCCTAAGAAGAAGAATAAGCATAAGAGTAAGATGAGAGGTGTTGCGAATGTGGCTATTGGGTAGAGTGATGACCATAGTGAGGTTTATTGAGAGTAAACCTAGTTATTGCATGTGCATCTACGTGTAATCCTTTCTGTATATATGTGATTATTTAATTCTATTGCATAGTTATATGTTATATTTCGATATGTTTGATATTTACGTTTGCATGAATTTGAGAGCAGTCTAATTGCTTGGTGTAATGTGTTTACATGCATAGTGAGTTGGGGTGCATTAGCGGTAAGTGTGTTGTGTGTCTTTTGGTAATGTGAAGTATAGATATCTGAAAATACATTGGTGATATGTACAGGGGATGTGAAGTGTGGCATTTGGATCACGACTGAAAATGTAATTAATGTTTCGAATTCTTTATCTGTGAAGACCCTGATCGGGTGGAATCTAAGAATGACACTTCTATCACTTCTGTGAGGTGGAGATCCATTATCCACTTAGATTGGAAGAAGTGGGGTATGAGAGGAGACATGTGTTCTCGAAGTGCAAGCAACATGGAATGAGATATAATAAATGTGGTGAGATCTTTTCGTAGGGTCATTTATGCATATATGTGTAATGTGTTGGTCATTTTGATTGAATAATTTGGTGTTAGTCTCTTGTTCTGTGTGAACATATTTGAAAAAATCTATGTTATCATATATTATATCTGCATCGCATATTTATTTACTCTTAATTGATTACTGTGATTACTTCTTCCTACTTGGGTATTTCTTGACCTTAGCCCTGGTAAGTATATGGAGCATGTATGGTATGTGTTTCGAGTTCGAAACACGAGTTAAGTTCTGTGATTTTGTGTTTTGATTGCTTGCGGTTGATTAGGTGTTAAGGTGGAGATTTGTTGAGTTTTAATATCCAAAATATACCAGGTGATGATGTAAAACGTCGGATTATAATTTCATAGACCTTGGTCGATGGTGAAATTGATTATCAAACAACTAGGACTAAAGCTAGACCCTAAAACAACGTGGACCGTTGGAAATAGCTTAAAAAATTAATGTTGCTCACGGTCCATATATTTACATATGAACGCCTCTTGATTCTAGCCCATTTATCTCTTTATTTGCCCAACTAGAATCTAACAAATCCCTATATATAGGTTGCTTACCCTAGCCCTTTTTAGAGTGTGATTTGTGCATCTTGAGAGAAAACTTGTGCTTTGGAGAGTGAAAATCGGTTACTTTCTCCTTCGTTTTAGTCTCATCTTTATGCCTTATTCATTGTTTTTTCTCATGCCTTTATGGTTTGCAAATCAACACAAATATCTTATCTTTTGTGGGTGAGATTGAGAAGCAACCGAGGTAAAAATTGGTTGTGGGTCGGAGCCGTTAGGATTGATTGTTTGGTGGAGAAATGTAAAGAAAAAATGAGCCCAAAAATCACTGTTTTGGAGATCTTCAAGCGAGCTTCCGCAACAATGCTACATTTTCTATTGTGTTATTAATATTTTTTTCCATGACTAATTTAATTTAATATCATGAGTAATCTCGATTTGCAGAGATGGTAAAATGTTTTGATTCGCGTTGCCTCACCTGGAAATGGCCAGGGGCAATTAATAAGAAAAGAGCATTGCTAAGGGTATATCACCCCATACATAAGGGTCTACACCCCTCTCACATGGGGGGTGGGACCCGCTCGAATAAAAAAATATTATTTCAATGGGTCCCACCTCCTATGTGAGGGGTATGTAGACCCTTATGTACAATGGTTGATGTACAAGTAGAAAATTCCATAAGGAAATTGAGCAGAGTTGGAAAACATGGCCCTACCTAGACTTTAAATTTTTATTTTATTTTTATGTTTTAAATTTACATCGTATTTAGAAGAATAAAAATAATATTATAAATAAATAAATAGGGAAACGGGGTGGGAAATGATGATATTTTAATCTCGATTTAGTCATGGCTCTTCTCGGCGAGATGGGGTCACATCGACCATCTTGTTCGTTGTCGTTCCTATATATTGGTTTGCTAGTAGTAAATGTTTACTATGATGTACCTCGTTTGGAATATAATGATATGTTTTCTCTGGTTTTTCTTGTCCTTGTTTGATTTTGATTAAAATCTTATGTTAATTTCAAATTAAAGTCAACTATTAATTTTAACTACATATTTAATGGAGTTGGCAATTTTTCCACCACGCATTTTATCAACTTTTGCAAAATTTTTCTAAAAATCTGATTTTAATCTACATCAAATGAAGGAAGTTTGTCAAGTTAGAGGTTGGATAGCAAGTGCGTGCATGGTTGAAATTATTTCTTAACTTATTTTAAAAATAAATAATTTATTTATTTTTAAATTTAATTAATAAAAAATATCTATATTAATCTTTAAATTAAAAGAAGTACACTTTTTAAGCCCAAAAATTCTATAATAAATTGAAAAGACTTGATAAGATAAGATAATCAGTGGCATATCATGGATGAATTAATGACAAAATTAAAGTCAATGGAAATGACTAAGTAGATAAGATAAGATTAATGTGTCACTATTAATCAAATCAAAACAAGTTTTGTCATATTTCAATGAAGGGAAAAATGAATTTATCTTACTTTATCTTTACCCTATTTCAAAAATAACAAAACAACTTTCACATTTCAAAATTTAGATTTTTCGACCTATATATACACATATTTCTAAATATTTATTTATATATTTTAAATATATAAAAAGATATCAATTAATTAATTAATTAATTAATTAATATATATATATACACACAATTAACCCACCCCCACCGCTCCGGTGACCGGTCCGGTAACTTTTTCGGCGACTGTTCCGGTGATCGCTCCGCGACTGCTCCGATTCCGGTGACCGTCCGGCGACTACTCCGATTCCGATGACTACGGTCACAAGTCACAGCTCAGGTCACAACTCAAGTCACAGCCTAGGTCACAAGTCACAGCCCAGGTCACAAGTCACAGTTCAGGTCACAACTCAGGTCACAAGTCCTAGGTCCAGGTCACTTTAGTCCCCATCACAAGTCACAGCATAAGTCACAGCACATGGCTCAGGTCACAGCATAGGTCACAGAGACTATACAGCACCAACAATATCGTGACCACCACGATGGCAAATTATTAGATCCACAAAATCACCACCTCCGCCAACACAACCGCCGCCAACAAAATCACTGCACAAACACCGCAAAACAAAGATCCAAAATTTGCACAATCACCACCACCATTGTTTACATAACACCAACAACCACCGATAAAAACAACCACGCCGGAGCAGACAACAACCACTACAGATTCACACCAATCTCTCTCTCTCTCTCTCTCTCTCGTGCACCGCCCACCGAAAATTCAGGGGTGTTCGGCAGAGGCCGTGGGGTAAATGGGCGGCAAAGATCAGAGACCCCAGCCGGAGAGTCAGATTCATCCACAGCAGCGTCGCTCAACGCTGCTGTGAACAGCGTCATGCGACGCTGCTGTAGGTGTCGCAGCAGCGTCGCGCGAGGCTGCCCACGCTGCTGCCGTTTACAGGCAGCAGCGTCGCGGCCTAGGGAGGGAGGGGGAGAAGAAGGGAGGAGAAGGCGGCGACGATGGAGAGAGGTGGCGGCGGCAACGGCAACGGGGGATAGAGGTGAGAAATGAATTGGATTAGGTTAGGGTTTGGATATATTTAGGTTTTATATAAATTTGGTGGGGGTAGGTAGTAGGGTGGGTACAAATGTTAATTTAATTTTATAATATTTTTATTAATATTTAATTAAATATAAAAATCTGTATCTATCTATAAAATATCTGATTTTTGAATATTAAAACTTAAAATATGATTTTTGAAGTTGGATCTTGAAAAGTAGGGATTCATGTAATTTCCACTTCAATGAATTCTCTAATGCTGTAACTTCTAGTTTGGTGAAGCACTTTTTACTATATTTTCTCAAGATCTATGCGAAAGTTGAGTAATATAAAATTTCGTGCATAAAATTTCCGACTCTATAAAACTATTTAGCGTTGGGAATTTTCACTCACAACTAAATTACTTGCTTTCGTTTTTGTAGCCAAATAAAAATAGCATAAATCCGTATTTCGAATATTGTAAGGAAAACATGAATTGTATATCACAAGAAGAATGGCCAAAATTAAAGGCTAATTATTTTAGTCTCTACATTTCATGTAGCTTACTAATTTTTGGTATTGACTTTGAATTATTCGAATTGGAGTTTCTTACTTAATTTGGATATGTATTAAAAGTTAGAGAGAAGGGAAAGGGATGTTAAGAGCATCATAGGATAAGGACAAGTGAAACAATCCTCTAACAAAGGAACAAGTCTTTGGTGCAGTTTCAATTGATCGTGGACCATGGAATTTATAACCTATCATACTCGATATACATCAATTAATTTTTTTTTTTTTAAATCCATGGTAATTTTCTTTATTTTACTTTTTTATTTATGTTCCATATATATTTCATAGTTGAATTATAAAATGACATACCACTAGTCGAAAGCATCCCTCTATGTACAAAACTAAAATCTCTTAAGTTTTAACTTGTTTTCCGCCTTTTCTTACGGAAAAAAGAATCGACTTATCATTCTTCACAGTCGAACATCGTTTTCCCTATAGAATTATTTCTTAGACTGAATCCATACTCCCATTGATAAAGGAAAACATTCACCAAATTCCGTAGGGTTTTAATCTCTCTCTCTCTTTTTTTTTTTTTTTTTTAATTATGAATAATCATGTAATTATTTGTGGTTCATGAATCAATTACCCGAGACTTCAATCTTACTACTTGAGGTAGGCCTTGGTTACTAAAAAAAAATAGTACCATATATTACTATACATTTCCCTAAACCATTTTAAGGGACCCTAAACACAATTAATGAGTTTCCAAATTGCAGAAATTAAGGGTGTGTTTGAATCTAATTTTGAGGAGAATAGAAATTTTGGAATAGTGATTGATGTGAGAATGTGTGGTGGAAAAGTGATGAAAAATTTTTGATTTGTGTGTAATATTATTTTATTTAAAGAATATGTGGTTGAAATGAAGAATGAGAATGAGAATGGGAATGAGAATGAGAAATTAATGGGTGCCAAACAGGGGCTAACTCTTAATAAAGTCATTTACTGACAAAACTACAGAAGGAAAAAAAGTGGTGGATTTAAACAAGGGTGGAAATGGTTCCTATATCTCACAATTAAATCAGAAAGTCACAATCAATTGAAGATTAATATTTCGCTCGAAAGCTTCCCATCGAAAACCCAAAAAGAAAAAGAAAAATAAAAAGAATAGCACTGACTTCAATAATACTAGGTTAAACACCCTTTTTGTATTTTATATAAGTATAAAATGTTAAGGTTTAGGGTTCCATTTATATCCTGTTTGATTGTCACATTTTTCATGAAAAATGTCGTGTCCATAGAAAAAGAATTCTATTTTGACAGTTTAATTGTAATGTAGAAATGAAAATTGAATCCCAAGATACAAACGTTTGAAGCTGTATTTTCTTTGTTTTCATGGTAAACGAATTCCTATGAGTTTGGTGAGTTTTTATTTTCCAACTAACATGAAATTTGAATTCATTTTCATCTTTGCCTATCAAACGGATCCTTAGTTTCCAAAACGAATCCATGGAAAAGGAAAATTTTCACCAATGATTTTACCATTACTAAGAAATAGTAATAATGATATCGATTAATCATTTTGTGGGGGGGGCGTGTCGCTTTACGTGTTAGACTGATTGAATTCTAGTTTTATATCGTGCGCCCTTTTTCTCATTAGTTTCCTTCTGTCATTAATGGAAACACATGATGAAGAAATCAAACATTCGTACAATGTCCAACTGCATGATAACATCCTTTTTCTTTTTACTGTAGTAGAACTGATATACATTAGTTAATACATACATGTCAAGTTAATCCCTGTTTCTCTCTCTTGTTGAAGAAAAAAAATTTATTACAACTCACGGGCAAGCTCTTTCAAATTTTTTAAAGTTCAAAAAAGGGTATCCACAAACCTATATTTATATAGAACAAGCCAAAACAAGAACATAAAACCATCTTGACAGGCCTCAGTACAAGTTGTGGTGGAGATCCATTTTCTTTCATTGAAAAACTGCGACAAAAATCAAACTAACGCATTCTACACTTATTGTTATCTGTTCGGTCTTTTCACTGAAAGAAGGGAAAGAATTTGCTGGCCGGAAGGACCTCCAACTCTGCATGCAAAAGAATTGAATCTATACATAGTTTATACAGTATCTACATAGATATACTATATATAGTTGAGTTTCATCTAACTCTGGATTAATGCTTGCTGTGTCGCCTTTGAGGAACAGTACTAACAATGAAAGGGAAAGTGAGATGGAGGCTTTCTCCATGGGAGGTGATGAGTTCCCTGATATTTCCAGTGGGAATTTGCTTGACAGTATTGATTTTGATGATCTTTTTGTTGGGATCAGCGATGGAGATTTGTTGCCTGATTTGGAGATGGACACTGAAATTCTTGCTGAATTTTCAATTAGTAGTGGTGAAGAATCGGAGATTAACTCATCAACTCCTGTATCTGTGTCAATTGAGAAAGTGGATGATGGCCGGGTCGAAAAATCAGCCTCGGATGCTGGTTCGGAGTCGAGCTGCTTGATTCTTGGAAAGGAAAATGTGAGTAAAAGGGAAGAATCAGCTGTAGTTAATCAATCTCACAAGGAAGCTGATAAAAGAAGAAAATCATCGGCACAATCGAAAAATCAACCGGGCAAGAGGAAGGTGAAGGTAAATAATATCCAATAGTTTTAGGGTTAGATTTTATGTGTCCATATATTGAAGTCACTTTTTGAATCAAAAGCTAAATGGAATTTAAATCTCTTTCATATTTATAGTTTTTCACAAACTTCATGGGAAGAAACACTCACGGGAATCAGCTTCTACTGAACCCAGTCCTCAAGGGTGGATTCAATTTTTTAGGGCACCACGTATACAACTTTTATAATTAGGTAGCGGTGAAAATTGGGTATATAGATTATTTTACTTGCTCCGATGTCATTTTATGTACCTTTTTGCGAGTGAGAGACAAAGTTTTATGGCTTTTTATGTATACAGATTTAACTCGTATTTCAAGAAAAGATGAACAGTTTTCTTGAACGGCGTGTAGGTGGATTGGACACCAGAGCTACACAGGCGTTTTGTGCAAGCAGTGGAGCAACTGGGCGTGGATAAGGCTGTGCCTTCAAGGATTTTGGAGCTTATGGGGATTGATTGCCTCACTCGCCATAACATTGCCAGCCATCTTCAGGTATTCATGGGAATCTAAATACTTCAATTTCTTCTCATGTTTATGCTTAGGATTTGTTCAAATTTTCTTGATCTTGTGTTTTGTATTCTCTTTATATATTTTCGGCTTTCTTTTACATATGGAATTGAAATTTCCATCTAATATTATACGGCTAGATCTAGTTCTAGAGCATGGTGACTGTGCTTAAATTAGCTCTATTTTGCACTTAGAAAATTGTTTAACCAGTTTCAACACATGTATACAGCATCCAAGAATCAAAATGCACTAGATGTTGAAAGAACATAGAAAAGTTTGGCATTGCATGATATATTTCTTGTCCTTTAACTATTTCAATTTGTCTCGAAGTCAGAGGTAATTTCCTCGATGAAAACTTTTACAATTTCATCTCATAATAACATAATTATTTTCAAGATTGGATATTCTTACAAAGAATGTTAGATCCCTCCTGATATTTGAAAATTTGTGCTTCACTTGTACTGGTAATGTCAAAACTCCTACAAATTAATCAAGAATTATGGATTCTCTCAAATGGAGAAATGAAAATATGAACATATAGAAAAGTGGGTTTAATTTATTATTTCAGAACAATTAAAACAAAAACAGTCTACAGTGCATAAGCAATTAATTAACAATAAGCCTGCTGAAAGTAATTTTCTTTGAATTATGCAGAAATATCGATCACATCGGAAACACTTGCTGGCTCGAGAAGCTGAAGCGGCAAGTTGGAGCCAGAGGCGGCAAATGTACGGCACCACCGCAGGCAGGGCAAGGAAGAGAGATGTGAACCCTTGGCTTGCACCCACCATGGGATTCCCTCCAATTACACCAATTCCACATTTTAGACCTTTGCATGTATGGGGTCACCCCTCGGTCGACCAGTCCATGATGAACATGTGGCCTAAACATTTAGCCCCTTCGCCGCCTCCTCCAACCCCACCGCCAGCTTGGGTACCAGCTCAACCACCTCATGCACCACTGCCGCCGGCTGCAGACCCTTTTTGGCTTTCCCACCACCAACATGTAAGTGCATAAGACGCAAACCTTCGAATTCATTAAAGTAATAATAGCATGACACTTCGAATTCGATATTAATTTTTTTTTTTCACTAACAAGTGGGAAACTTATGAGAAGTTACAATGCCCATCACAAAATAGTTCACCTACACACTTCCATCGAACCTCTCTAATGGCATTGTTTTTTTGTCTTTACGTGTAGATTCCAACACCAGGAACGCCTTGTTTTCCACCACATATGCCACCTGCGGTAATAATTCAATGTTTAGTACTCTTTTGTAGTGTTTTCAATTGTATCTGTACTTGGTTTGGAGATGACTAACTCCAATGAATTGATGATAGCAGAGATTTCCGAGTACACCGGTCCCCGGCATCCCACCACCTGCCATATACAAAATAGACCCCGGTGTTGGTGTCCCGCCAGTACCCTCTGGACAAACACTGCCTCAGCCTCCATTGGATTTTCACCCTGTGAGGTTTCTTTCCCTTTGTTTCCAGTGGATTCTTACAGCGAATCATTGAATGATTTATATTATGAATTTTCTTATTTATTCTTTTCACGTGAATATTGTAACAGTCAAAGGAGAGTATAGATGCAGCCATTGGAGATGCTCTATCAAAGCCATGGCTGCCACTTCCGCTTGGATTGAAGCCTCCATCCACTGATAGTGTTATGGTGGAACTGCAACATCAAGGAATATCAAAAGTGCCACCATCTTGTGCTTGAATTTTTCGAGCCAAACCCCTCAATTTGACGACATTTCCAGCACGGATCGATGAAAGTAATCGTTTAATTTTTCTTGTCTTTTTTCTCCCTTTTTGTTCTTGTTCTTGTACGCTAGAACTATGCATATTATCAAACATGGGACATTAATTTTTGTAATGTTAATTATCATATGTATGAGAGTGTTTTCACGGCAGGAACCTTGAATCCTATTGTAACATTTGCCTTTTTGGATGTCCCATCGCAATATTCATATTATCGTCGCATTCATAGTTAAAGAGTAGATTCGGACTATATATTGACTCGACCAAATCACCGAATATCAAGTTCAAAAGATACGTACTTGAATGCTTTTTACCATGAACATGAGAACTAAGTACAAAATTATAAAATATTTCGTTTGAAAATTTTATAAGCAATATACGGCCCCGTTGGAGATTGATTTTCGGGGCCAACCTCCGATTATCAAATAATCAAAAGTTGTTTTGAGAATCATCAAAATAATAT
The DNA here is from genome assembly GCA_035079005.1 of Fraxinus americana. Lineage (NCBI taxonomy): Eukaryota > Viridiplantae > Streptophyta > Magnoliopsida > Lamiales > Oleaceae > Fraxinus > Fraxinus americana. The sequence goes on along the minus strand of CM068707.1, from coordinate 666,775 downwards.
CTTTTTTATCTTTTCCACTTATTCATTAGTAAATACCAATTAACCTTAATTAATTAAAGTAAATCGTTTTATGTCCTATATTTATTAATATTCCAATAATAAAGCATCTTTCATTCCATAGTTCAAGTATGTTTTTACTTATTCTATGAAATGGAGAAGTTGAGAACCGAATTGCGGGAAGTCTGATGCATAAAAGAGAAATTAAGTTTATTTGAATATTTTTCAACTATATTGGTTATGCTTTTGTTTTGTAATTTTATAAATTCTGAAATTTTAATAGATTTTAATATATTTTTTATTATTTTTTCAGCACAACTATATATGATTATCTTAAAAGTATAATAATATACCCTTTCGGGGTAGTCGAGTTGGTCGAGCAGGTGAACGCGGAGACCAAAGGTCACGAGTTCGAATTCACTGTCAACATTTTCTCGGTCGAGTCCGTCGCACCGGACTTGCATAATTCTAGTTTGCTGGCTATTGTACATGGAGCGGGATTTACTTAGTGTGCACTCACAGTGATCGGCCATCCGCCCTCTTGGGATGGTAGGGGCTCCGCTGGCGGGTAGCGCATGTGGGTTCCTACGTCAAAAAAAAAAAAAAAGTACAATAATATCAAACTAACTTACATTATCTTTAAAAAATCTTTTAAGATTGTCCGTTCACAATATTAGAAAATTTCACCGCAAATAACTATTAGAAAAAATGCAGCCAATCCATAAAAAAAAAAATATAGGATAAGGACAATCGTTAAATTTATCGACCAATGAGAAATTTATCCTAATTGTGGGGAAAACCGATTTAAAAGGCCCAACGAATATGCTAGCAGAATCAAACTCAATAATATCATTTTCGTTTTCTTTTAAGGGTAAAATTGGGTGGTCCCCGAACTTCGCATTCTATCCGAATATTTCTCTAAACTTTAAAATGGATTTCGCTAGTCATTTAACTTGACAAGGTTACGATGTTGACAAGAAGGACCAAGTATGTTTTGAAGTTTAAGAACGTTATTCGCAGAGAATTTTTTAGTTTGCTTTTAGTATTAGGAACTGGTTAAATAATTGTTTTCCTTAACTTTTTATTAATTGCTTATTTTTATTGAGAATGAATTTTTGGAGCGTCGTTGCCTTATCTTTTTTATTATTGGACCGTTGTTTCATTGCTACCTTATTTTTAAATTGGGTTGTTTTTTACTTTATTGTCTTACTATTGAATAATTTGTATTGTTATTACCTTGTCGGTTTAATGTTGGATTGCTTTTGCCTTATCTTTCTATTATTGGATCACTGTTGTTGTCTCTTCTCACTTTTTTATTTCTTTAAGAATTTACCAAAAAAGGTCAACATTCTATCAAGAGAGGAAAGACCTTGTTTTCATTTTCTAAAAAGACTATGTCAATCTAGTCAAAGTACACTTCATGATGGATTGATCGAAGATCAACTTTCAATTCCTATCATGAAATTAATATCATCCAATTTCACCTCGAAAGATTGAACATGAGTTAGTACCAACTCTAGAATTGCAACCATGTCAGTATCGAACTGAATCCAAAAAAAAAAAAAAAAAAATGGCACTACATTCATTTTGCATGATTGAATGGCCATATTTAATACGAGTTTTAATCGAAGTCAAATTTCAATATTGTGAAAAAATAAAATTGACTAGTTCAAAATATAAATTAACACGAGAAGAAAATCTCTTGTTGAAGCCTTGTAACATTTTTGCAGTAGATTTGCATTACGGTGAACCTATACTCGGATGAAAAGTACATCGAAATTAAAAGTGGTATGAGCCACGAGGATGTTGTACCTACAAACACTGCTTTTGTGTCCTTATTCCAATTAATTAAGTTTTGAGTAATATAATCTCTTAAAATATAACAAATTTTTAGTCTTAAAAGAGGAAAAATATTACAGCCACACAGTTCAAAGATGGACCAGTAGAATGTTTTGGAAGTACTGAAAAGTCCAATCCAACTTTTAAAGCGACTGACCGTCGGCCCACTGCACGAGCACATGGGAACGAGCCTCAATTCTTTGGCCTTGTTAAAAATCTTCCCCCACTTACCTCAATTTAAATTAGCTAAAAATTAGTTTTTTTTAATAAAGTTATTAAAACATATAATTGAAATATTGATAAAAATTATGGTTCTTACAAAATGTAAGATCGAAAATCGATTTGAGAAAAAATTGAATTTTAGCAAATAAAGGGACTTAATAATCATCAATCCTCTCCCTCCATAACCCTCGACAAATTATTTGAAGTTTTTTGCAGTATATTTAAATAGAAAAATTATTGGGGTGAGAATTTATTGACTATGGAAATTCTTTTTTGAGTTTTCGTTTATATTGAATCGTCGCTCGTTTTTGCTCAACTTGTGAAGTTGTCCCTTGTGGCTATTTTTATAGGGGTGTGGACCAAACGTGTGTGACACATTATCCTTTTGGGCCACATTGTCTCAAATACATAGGGGAGAAAATTTATTTCTCCTACTTTATCTTTACCTTATTTTAAAAATAACAAAACAACTTTCATATTTCAAAAATCAGATATTTGAACCTATACATAAACATATATATAAATATTTATTTATATATAAAAATATATAAAAAGATATAAATAAATAAATAAATATATATATATATATATATATATATATATATATATATATATATATATATATATATATATATAATTAACCCACCTCCACCACCCCCACCGCTCCAGCGACCGCTCCGGTGATTATTTAGGCGATCGCTCCGATGATCGTTTCGATGCATGCGACTGCTTCGGCTATCGTTCTGGTGACTGTTCAGACGACTGATCTGATTCCGACGACTCAAGTCACAAGTCACAGCCCAAATCACAACTCAGGTCACAAGTCACAGTCCAAGTCACAACTCAGGTCACAAGTCACAACCCAAGTCACAACTCAAGATTTTGCTCATAATAACAGGTTATTTTCTTTTTCTTTTTTTTTATAAAGATCGCGAGTTATTTTCAAATGATCACAGCATAAGTTACAAAAAAATTTTGCACATGGTTCAAATTAATATTTAGTCTCTATCGGATTTTGAGGTCACAGTTAATCCATTACGCGGTCACAATTAGTCCATTATGCGGTCCTAGTAGATCACGAAACACAACACAGATTCAAACAATACCGCCTCAGTTGCCTGCAAGCCGGCACCACCTCACCTTCAAACCGCCAATAAAAACAGCCTAAAAATCCCTTATACATCGAACTGAGAATGGTTGACCGTGAAGGTCGCGACAACGCAGAGCACTTCCTCAATTTCCGTCGATGTCCGGCGAAAGGTTGATGTAGGGGTGGACAAAACCCAAACCGATCGACCCTATCCAAACCGACCGGTTTGGGTCGATTTTTTACATTATTTGGGTGGGTAATTGGGTTGGGTTGGGTCGAGTTGTGGGTTAACAACCCAAACCCGATAGAAACCGACCCAACCCGACCCGAAACCCCAAAAAAAAAAACGATTTCAAAAGAAAACCTTAAAGATAAAGCCCAAAGGAAAGTCCAGCAGCCATGATTCCATTTCCACATTTCCACTCCCACAGTCTCACTGTTCTCTCGGTTTCTCTCTCTCTCTCAAATCACCGTCAGGCGACCCAACCAGCCCTCCTCTCCGAGACTCCGACCATCCTAAGTCCACCTTCAGGTACTTAGTTTTTCTTATTACAAATGTTCTTTGGTAACTTATTTCATTTACTCTCCAAAAGCAGAAATGAGATAAATCTGCTGTTGAATATACCTATTAGATCACTGAAATCTTTGTCTAAACAACCTGAATACCATACTATGTGTTGTATTAATGTTGATTATTTTGAGTTTTGTCCATAAGACCATAAGGCACACTTTATTCGGTTCAATGTTTTTGAAAAGAATGTCAATTGTAGTTGCCAAATGTTTGAGTTTTCAAGCATTCTTTGCAGGCATATATTAGCAGTTTTCAGAATGGCAAATCTTTTAACACTTCCATCTCAATATATTTTGAAACGGTGGACGAGAAATGCCAAGAGTGAGGTTGGACATTGGAGAAGGTAAAGAAGTAAATCTCTTCATTACTAAAGGTGTGTTTTTTTTCCCTTTTTTATGTTGTTTCTTTTCAGCTTTCTCTTCAATTGTTATGGTTCTATATGTAGTAAGATATTGTGCATACTTAAATGAATCATGAAATGCAGTGAATTTAAATGGACAAGTTGGGAATGGATTTGAAGTTTTTCTTCTTTTTCTGACTTTGAGAAAGGGAATGCGGTGAATTTGAACTAAGAATTTCAAACCCGCCCAACCCAACCCAACCCGATCGACATTTGGTTGGGTTGGGTTGGGGCAAAAACCGACCCAACCCAACCCACGCCCACCCCTAGGTGGATGCTCCGATCTCTCACCTCTCACAACCGTGCGCACAACACAGAACACAACCACCGCACGCACAACACCCAACAACACTACCACATCACCCACCACCGCACCCACTGTACACAGCAACCTCTACCGCCACAATAGATCGAATAAAAAAAATCCCAAAAAATGAGGCAGTATTGCAAATCTGGAGGCAACAGAGCTCCGCCTCGAGCTGCCTCGCTGATCCATTTGCAGCAACGACGACCACTGCATCCAATCTTTGAGTGGAAGCCACCGGAAGTTGGGAACGACGCCACCGGTGGTCTCGCAGTGATGCGAGAGCGATGCCACCATTGCGACGTTCACAGATAGAGGAGATGAGGGGAGGGGATAGATGGAGGGGGAAATGAGGTTGCTGCAGGCGAAGGCAGTTGGGCGATTGGGTTGCTGGAGGTTAAGGCGACGGCGTCGGTTGAGAGAATCGGGGAATGAGTAGGGTTTGATAATTAAATAAATTTTAGGGGTGGATATATGTAAATTATTTTTTATAATATTATTATTAATATTTAATTAAATATAAAAATTTGTATATATCTATAAAACATCTGATTTTTGAACATTAAAACTTAAAATCTGATTTTTTTATTTTGGATCTTGAAAAGTAGGGGTCCATGTAATTTCCACATACATAGGCTCTATACCTATTTGGGTCAGTCCAAAATATGAGGTTAAAATCATATTTTTACTTAGTGAGATAAAAATTGATTGAATGTTGTGATTTCGTAAAATATGTTATTGAAATTAACTGTTAATTTTAACTTAAATTAAAATCTAGATTTAATCACAACCAAACAGGGCAATATCTAAAATGTTACATCAATAGAGTTATTTTCTGAGAAATGAAAATTCTTTTGCAGAATTGCAAATATTCGGTCGCATAATAATTGAAAAAAAAAATGGTTTGAGAAGATTATGTTATGATCCCGATTTGATATGTCACCTAAATTAAAAGAATCCTATTATAACATGAATATATCAAGATACATTCACCCACCTAAAATATAACCCTACATTGTAGCAAATTAATTATTTTTTCTTTCAAGAATGAGTACATAAAAAATTGAACACTTTGCGAAATTGTGGCCAACTATTGAAGCACGTCAACGAAACGATGAAAATATATTATGACCTCTGTTGTATGGAACGTGACCCCTCTCAAACTCTATGACTGAGTTAGGGATTTGTGGAGATGGTTCGTGACTAGTTAATATTTATTTGATCATTTGATATTGTGGCATTATATGCGCTTTGTGACCTCGGATTTATTGTTATGAAAATACGACAATTGATCTGCTATACTTTAAGATTGTGGCATTCTTACACGGAATGTTATTAATTTCCGCAATATGACCTTGGATAATGGTTTAACGAGATGCAATTGTGACTCTTGTCCATTTGTAGCGTTGATGATACGTAAAAATTGTAGAATAGTTTATTTGTATGTTGTGTGGAGATTTAACCAACTAATTATCAAGAAATACATTTAAAATTATTAAATAATTTTTATTTTATTTTTATTGCTTGGGTATAGATGCTTTATAACAATAATTTAGTAAATTATACAAAAGAAAATTAATTTGAAAGTATGATTTATCATTGAATGTCACCTTTACTTTCAAGCAATATCTCACTTCACTCACTATTATGATTATTTGAGTCTAACGTTTGTCTGAATTATTTATTAACAATCAGTGCAAGGATAATTAGACTAATTGATTTTGGTTCGATATTGGTTAAATATCTAAAATACAATATGCATTATTAAAATAAAAATTTAAATTGATTAGTTTAGTCTTAGCAAAATGAAATTCAGCAATCTACTTGAAGCAAAGTGCAAGAAATAACCTAGAAAGACAAAGGACCGTCGATAAAGAGGAGGGAGAGGACATAATATTTTGGAATTTCGAGCATATTCCTGATTTAATAAAGGGAGTTTGGGATGAATTTCCTTGCCTTTTCCTCAAGTAACCTAAAAAAATGGAAAAATAATATATAAAGAACGATGACATTAAGCTCCCGTTTGGCCCACATTACTTGGCATTATAATTTTTCAAGTGATGTTTTTTTTTTTTTTTTAAGAATGGGTAATTGAAAAAGAAGGAAATTTTTTCGATTTACGTGTAATATTATTTTTGATTTACGTGAATATGTGGTTGAAAAGAAGAATAAGAAAATGTATTGTTATTTTAATTGGGCCAAACGGGGGCTAAAGTCACCACGATCTTCCTATGAGCCAAGCATGTTTAGATTTGAATAAAAGATTTATTTATTTAATCTCATTCGATTTCACAATTTCAAAGTATGAAATCAAGATTCAAGCCCACATCTATTTTTTATTTCTGTCTTTCGTGGAAGAGTTTCTTGAAAAAGTTACATACGTAGTTTTTTTTTATAAGCTCGTTTAACCAGACAAAATACTTCCAAAAAATTAACAAAATATATTCTAAAACAACTTATTAATCTTAGAAATAGTTTTTGATTTTTCAAAAAACTCTATCAAATGGACCCTTATATAATACTTTTATTTGTTTCAATCACTACTTATCATCGAATTAATGCAAGTAACTCAATGTGATTTTGCAGAATTAACGAATAATTGAAGAGAAACATGAACCTACCCAATCTAAATAATATAGATTTGCATGAGGAGAAGGGAATTCGAAATTTTTAAAGATGAAAATTTTAATAATCGTACTTTAAACGGTGATAGCGGGCATAAATTGGGGAGAAAAAAAAAGGTCAACAAACCCAACTCTTAACTAACTAACCCCCGCATTGCGTACCATGTCCCCTTTCTTTAATTTCATGTTACCCCATTTAAAAGTAAAATAATGCCTCTTTGGTGCACATATTTTAATGCAAATGGCACCTTTGACTCACAATATTTCACGACGTAAAATTTGATAAAACTCAAGATCTAATATGACTAAATCTCAAATGAGCAATTCGACTTTCAGGATTGATGTTTCAAATGAACATCTTACGATAGCATCTCAGATTTTGGATTGATGCTAATTTTTCCGGTCGAGTGGGCTGATTCTTTTCAATTTTTATAAGATTGAGTTACCAAGAGCATGTTAAGGAGACAACATTAAACTTGATTAGACTATACAACAACAGAATAAACAAGCCACAATTCTTGTCATAATGAAAAATTATAAATTTTCACATGCAAAGTTCTCAAAATGTCATAATGTCATGCCCCACATCCTTCTAATTCCTCAATCTCCGCAAGACATTTCGCCTGAAGATTGAAAATCTATACCCTATATAAGGGCACCAAATCGACATTTCTTAGATATGCCAAGTGAAAAACCAAAAATGAATACATTTTTCAAACAATTTTCATGTTTCTTGTTCATATTGTTTTTTACTTGCTCTCAAATCGAAGCTAGAGATAGCAAGTTCTTTCACAAATATGTTCATCTTAGCAGTAACAACAACAAAAACTATGTGACAGTGCCTAGTACGGTCCAAAGTTCGGCTCCAGCTCCTGCCCCGGCTCCCCTCACTAGCCAAATCAGCAATGCCCCGGCACCCCTTGGTGCAGAAATTGGAGACGTGCCAATGCCGACCCCGGCCCCGGCCCCAATCGAGAGTGATAATGCTTATTATGGTCTTTATGGCAAGGGCAGTTCTAGCGATCAATTTCCTTTCAAAACAACCTCCACCACCACCACCACGGAAGGTGGTGACGATGAATTTTCTACTGAAGAGTTCAGGATGGAAAATTTCAACGAGGTGAATTCAAGAGAATCCAACAATTACAACAATAATTTTTACCCGGATAATTACAACAACAATGGCTACTCGAAGTCATATACAAAAGGCAATACCGTTGATCCACAGGGAATGAGTGACACGAGATCGTTGGAGAATGGCAAGTATTATTATGACATTAAGAATGAGAATTACAATCCAAATAGTGGGTATGAACCAATGAGGGAAACCAGCAATGAGGAAGGCTATTACAATCAGAAGTCGAAATATGAGTTCGACTCGATGGAAGAATATGAGAAGAAGAATAACTATGCAGATGTTCAAACGGATCAATACATTCCTTGAAGCAGCAGATAACTTATAATGAATGTTGTGTTGTATACTTGAATTCCATGTGTTTTTGCTCATTTTTTGGCTTAGAAAATGCAAATCAAATGGAAGGAACACATACTATTTTGAATTTTCAGACAAAAGTGAAAAGATAATCAGTGGCCATGTAACTTTAGCCCTTTATCTTTATGGATCTTTATTTATTATCTTTTTTTTTCCTTCTATTCATGATTGTGTTCTTCACTTCATTAACAAGTTTCCTTTTTGTGTGGAAAAAAAGAAGACAGATTTCACATTTACGATATTATAACATCCTTCAATATTATAGTATTTTGATAATGGATGTGTAGTTCATTGGCATGGAGATGTTCATGTGATTCAATTAGTAAGAAGCTACAAAATCAATTACGTCTTACTCTACAACTCTATTTTAGATTTAGTTAAAAATAATAATAATATTGATTTTACATGTAAAATTATTATTCAAATTTAAGATGCTTGCAAGCATTGTTAATATATGATGTTGTTGGGAAAAGAATTTTCACCGACACGCATCAAACGTAGTGGAAATGAGAAAAGCCAAAATGAGCAAGATGGAGAAAAACAATAATTACACATGTTAGCAAATAGTTGATAATTATCGCACAAAAACACTTTTATTAGTTGAGAAAATTACAACAATACAATATTTTTCTCACCCTGACTACTTCTCGTTCACAAAATTAGAACGCTCCAACGTACATATCTCGTGAAATCTTACAAAAGTTCAAGATCGTTGACAAGTAATAAGTTAGTGACAAATAATTTCGTCCCACGAGAAATAAACCTTAAACTGAATAATATTAACCGACCCGTTATTAAACTCGAATATGAGCCTAACACAAAAGAGTCGATCTATTTATGTCTAAATTATCCTAATTTTTTATCTAAGAATTCAATGAAATATGTATAAGAATGATGAAGTGTTAGAATTTCGAATCCATCTATTATCTTTCTATTTCCAATTCTCGACCAATTTATCTAGTGAAATACTGAAATTTATGTATTCTTGACAACCGATAATCAATTATATAATTCAATCTTTCCTGAGGTAAGTCAAACTTATTCTAAGGATATCCTTATTCCAAATTCATATGCAAAGTAACACATTTAATTCCATGATTATCTATATGATTTCATACACAATACATATTGTCCCTAACATCTATTGACCCATATGTCGAAATTACAAAGTTCTAAACCTATCATTAACCTCCTGGATACATAACAAGTAATTAATTACCTAAGTGGTGCACAAGCATTTAAATAATTTAACAAGATATACATGATCAAACAAAAACACATGTATAAAATTAATTGATCTTTGAATTGAAAATAATCACCTAATGAGGTTTAGCCTAACATGTTTCTAATGATAATGCAACAAGAGTTGTTGAAAATCATGACCCAAAATGTATAAATACAGGAAGGAGATGCAGAATTTATATCTTGCTATTGATGTTCAATTTCAAGCTTAATTTGATTGCTCAGGTTCTTCAATCCTCTTACAAGAATTGTTCTCCTCTTCAAATTATGATAGATTGACCTCTCTTAATTGTAAGATTTGTACGATATGAATGATACGGAAATTTCATTTCACCGTTGACTCTTGTTATCTACTTGAGGTTGGAATGAGGTCAAAAATCACATTCAAAGTGGTTTCCAAGAAGAAGTTGAATCAAAATAGGAAATAAAATAAATTATATCTTGTATAACCATGATATCACATGCTTATAATTTTTAGCATCTTCCAAATTCATTCAAGTTAGTCCCTATTTTTCCTCATTTGTTTCGCTTGGTCCTTTTCTCTTGCAATTTTCTTTCGTTGCCTTCTAATTTCATGCAATTGACTCCATATAATCTTCCATTATTCCTTCTTGGTCCGAATCAACTTTTGGACATTGGCAATTTGCTCCTTGAACTTTGAAAATTCTCATTTTAGTTGATTTTTCGTTCATTTCTTTCAAATTCACTTCCAATCATCGAGTTTTACCTAAAAAATGACATATCAACGAGATTAATCTATAATTTATTAAAAGGTTTCCCAAATATCTATATTTAACGACATATACAAGTGTATAAAATACAATTATTAATACGCTGCACACTCACATGTACATTTAATTTTTTGGGTTATTCTAGTCTAATTTTTTCTCTCTTTAGTAGCTAGCTCACCACGACAATCAATTTGTGTTCTTTGTCCATGTACATTTATCCCCCAATTCTCACATAACACTAGAACAAAACGTGCACTCAATGGTGGTGAAGTTGGTCTCAAATGGATAACATATATGTTACTCATGTTTTTTAATAGTGGTGGAGTCGTTTCAAATGGAGGATAGCATATATATTACTCTCTTTTTTTTTACGATAATGTTGTATTTTCAGACTAGAAACATATATATTACTCATTGTGGTGGTGGTAATAGTGGTGTCAAGTGATTTTAGACAAGTAACATAATGAGATATTCATGTTTTATAGTGGTGGTGTTGGCAGGCAGTATGTTATTTATGTTTCGTGATAGTGGAGATAGAAAACACTGTCGTGGAGTGGTGTTAGATGATTACATTATGTGTTACTCTTATTTTGTGATGATGGTGTTGGGTGGTAGTTGTGTGAAGTTGTTTTATACGAAGTACCATAATATATTACACGTGTTCGTAACAAAATTATAAATGGGGTTGGTTAATGGTATGTTACTCATGTTTTGTGGGGGTGGAGGTGTCAAACAGTGGTGTTAGACAATTACATAATGTGTTACTTCTATTTTGTAGTGATAGTGTTGGAAGATAGTAGTGTGATTGTGTGAAATTGTTTTATACGAAGCACCATGATATATTACTCATGTTCATAACATATTGATAGTAAAATGGTGTTCATTATGTTCACAAGAAGTTACCCATATAAAATATTGATTTTTAATAAAAAAAAAAGAAAGCATTTGTTTGGCAAATTTATAAAAGGTTTATAAAGTGAAATAGTAAAAGGTCTAACGATATTTATGGATAATAGTTATAAATGTGAGATTGGACCATGACTTAATTTATAAACTATTTATAAATTTGTTCTCGAGATGGAGCCTACAATATGTTAACATTTATATTACCCTAAAATATTGATTTTTAGTAAAACGCTGAATTTTTTTAAACAATAATCCACAAGTAATACAATGGCATATATGTTGACCTAATGTTTAATCAGTAAAACATATCGATTTTTAATGAAAGTTAACGTATTTATTTTAAATAAAAAGGAGGTATATTTAAAATTATAGAAGGATGTAAATGTAGAATATCAATTTTAATAAAACAGAGGTATTTTTGAAAAAAAAATGCTGTTTGATAGGAATTAAAATAAGAATTTTAATAGATTCTAATAAAAGTTGACGTAATATGTGGTTGAAAAATTATTTAAATATGTAATTAAATTTATTATTGACTTTAAATTAAAATTTAGATTTTAATATCTACCAAATGGATGCTAAGCTTTTTAGATAAAAGTAGGGCGATTTTGATTGAGTAATGTTATTTATCATGATGATGATAGAATATCGGTGATATAACAACTCATTATCCTTCATATTTATATCTATTTCATAAAAATTGAACTATTCAATCTCATTATTTCACATAGATTGTTACATCACTGATATTATATCATCATAATAATAAATAGCAATGTTCATTTTGATTTTGCCCCGGTTTGTTGTAGATTAAAATTAGATTTTTAGTAATTTTTGATAAAACTTGATGAAATGTGTGATTGAGAAGTTGACTACTCCATTAAATATATGGTTAAAATTAATTACTTATTTTGATTTGAGATTAAAATCATATTTTAATTAAAAACAAACAGAGCTTTACCCTTCATTTTTTCAGCGTGAAGCTATTTAAAAATGATTATGGACCTGTTTGAGTCAAATTATTAAAGAATGAGAATGAAAAATATAGCTGTTATTTGGGACCACACAAGTGATAGAAAATTTGAATTTAAATATTAATGTGATGAATAACGGTAATATTTTTCATTTTAATGAGATAATAATGGATATCAAACGGGGGCTATAAGCCCAGTAAAGAGAAGGCAACAAAATTCGAAGGGAAAAAAAATCATAAATCAGGTGTATAATTCACACCAATTCACAAATCAGGTTTATAGTTTGAAAATTCAAAATTCAAGTATTTATATTATTAATTAAACATATTTATTAATTAAATATAATAATGGTAACATATACATAATTATAGATCACAATTTATTTACTTGTCACATATTATCAAATTTTTTATAAGTCACAGATTATTTCGAAGTCACATATTAAAAATTTATTGATCACAATTTATTTTATTGGTCACAAATCAAAAAAATTACAGATCAGGATTTATCTATTGGCCACAGATTTCAACATTTGTTTGTCACAAATTACTTTTCAAGTTACAGGCTATCAAATTTTAAAGTTACAGTTAAATCTTGGTCACAACTCACACGTAACTAAGTAATTGGTCAAGTGGTCACACACTACCGTCATCAACATTACCGTCACCGCCTTCACCCGTCTTCCCAGCCTTGAGATCCACCACCATCCCCGTCACTGTTGCCACCACCACCAACAAATCATCATTTGCAACTACAAACCATCTTTGCTACTACCAAATCCACTGCCAGATTCAACAAAAATCGCCAAAACTGTCAGATCCACCACCTCTGCCGCCACCATCAACAAAAATTACAGCCACCATCAGTCTAACAAAACCACCGTCATGACGCTGCTGCTTGCTGCTTTTCTCGGCAGTGTCGACTCTGCTGGGCGAACTATGCAACATCATCGCGATGCTGTCGGCAGTAGTGTGGAACGCGGAGAGAGGCGAGGGAGAGAGGAGTAGGGGAATGAGGCATGCACGAGAGAGAGAAAGAAAGGATGAGAGATAAATTAGGTTACGAATCAAGGTTTTAATATAGTACCTGATTTTTGAATAAATAAATTGTAGACCTGATTTTTATAACCAATCTTTAAACACTTGATTTTTTTTTTTTTTTAATTTCCCAAAGGGAACAATACATAACTAAGAGGTTTAGTTTTACCAATTTCAAATTTAAGAATTTAAGTTTAAAATTTCAAATTTGAGATCTTTTTAAATTTTATTTTTAAATTAATTAATTAAATAGATATTTTATTAATTAAATATTTTAAGGTCACAATTTCATATAATTTGGTCACAAATCACAAATTTTACATATCACAAATTATTTTAAGGTCTAAATTCAAAAATTTTATAGGTCATAATTTGTTCATTAGTCACAAATACAAAATTAAAATGTCACAAATTATTTTATGTTCACAATTCAAAAAATTTATATTTCACAATTTGGTTATCGGTTACAAATAAAAAATGTTATAAGTCACAAATTATTTTACTGTTACAAATCAGAAATTTTATAGATCACAATTTGTTCATCGGTCATAAATAAAAAATTGAAACGTCACAAATTATTTTACAGTCACAATTCAAAAAATTTATATGTCACAATTTGTTCATCGATCACAAATCAAAAATTTTATAAGTTATAAAGTATTTTACGGTCACAAATCAGAAATTTTATAAATCATAAATTATTTTACGGCCACAATTCAGAAATTTTATAAGTTATAATTTGTTCATCGGTCACAAATAAAAAAATTATACGTCACAACTTATTCATCGGTCACAAGTCACAAATATTATAAATCACAACTTAGTAGACAGTCACAAATTATCAAGTTATCGACCACAAATTAACAATTTTTTAGAGCACACAACAAAATTTATATTTTTCATTGCTCACATTTGTTTATCGGTCAAAAATTAATGAATTTAATGGTTCCAATCGACCAAAATAATTTGTGACTGCAATCAACACTCGTGACTACCAGTTCACCACTTCATCGAGCATTAGCATCCCACCGTCGCCGCCAAAACCACCACCACCACCTCCTCACGATGGTAACATCATCTCAAACAAATCAACATATCACAGACCACCACATCATCTTGCTAGATCCCCGACAACCTCGACAAACCCACCTCGCCACCAACATCTCACCATCACCTCCGACCACCACCACAAAATCAGATCTAAAATTATCAGTCACATAGAACCGCACCACCACCACCATCATCATAGAGGCCATCTATCACGCCAGCCAACACCACCACAGCCACCACCACTAACTGCAAACACAACAATACACCAATTCGTGCCCACGAGAGGCAAATTCTCGCAGTTGCAGTACAATGCAAAAGATGCCTTCGGAAACTGGGCTCTAAGAATTCTTCGCTGCTGCTGAAAAAGACCTCCAAAAAAAATTTACTGACAAGTAACTCTCGCTGAATTCACCAAAACATTGTTTTTATCACATCCTTGTCACGGTTGGAGGTGAACTTCAACTGAAACCAGTCAATTTCCAATCGCAATCACCACACAACTGAATATAATTAATCACACAAGCTGGAACTTCATTAATTGAACAAACATAAATTATATAAATTGTATTTCATTGATTAATAACTTCTATTACAATGTAGGGGATCATAATTAAAATGACAAATATAAAAGTGAAGATATGGACAAGCAGAGAATTGACCGGTGGAGGAGAAGAAAAGGAATTGAAGACCGAAAAAGAAGGATGGGGAGATAGAGAGTAAGAGAAAACTGAGCAGAAGAAGAGTCAGCAGGGAAGAAACAGAGCAAGAACTAGAAGAAGAAGAAGAATAACGAACCTGATGAGGAGGGGAGAACATGGAAGAAGCCAAAGCTCCGATTCAATTCATCAATTCAACATCTTCCTCACAGCTTACAATACAACCCTATATTGAACGATACAACTAAAGGGCTTGGACTAGCCCACTAATAACAAAAGCCCAAATACATAAAATAAAAATAAATGGCCCTATCCATGACATCCCTTCCTCTTAAATTAACCTTGTTCTCAAGGTTCAAAGTCGAGATTGTCTTCTTGTATGTTGTTAGCAGTTGTCTCATTCTCTTCACCATCCTTAGATTAAGTAAATAGCGCGAGAAAACAAGTGCCTCATTAGCGACAATCTTCTTGATCAACCCAGTAACGATATACAATTATGGTTGTGTACTCCAAATCAAGACTGAATCCAAAAAAATGAAAATGGAGACTGATGAAGCTGACTTCTCTGCATTAAAAAACATGCTGCTAAACTCTTCATCAACGAGATAAGGTTCATCCTTACACACAGCAAACATTCTCTCAACCTCCTTATTATGGTGTTTGAGTCCAATAAACCCCTGTTCAAAATAAAAAAACAATTAGGCTAAATTGGTTCATCCAATTAACTCCTAAAGCCATATCACCCCAGTTTCAAGGCTCTTAGATTGAACTAAAATTCCCAATCATGCACTCTCCATACTAATGGCTGACAAACAGCTTTGCTTTCTATTTTGTCCCCATTAGCTACCCTGATTGTCATCACATTTGCCTCATTAGTGGCATAGTTCGATTCCTTGATTAACCTTTCATCCACAAAGCTGTGGGCACTTCCACTATCAACGAGGATTGATATTTTCCTCCCTTTGATCATCTCAGGAATTCCAATATTTTTATGTTTCAAGCCCTCAACTAAAGCACTGATTGAAATATCCATAACTTCTTCACCTCCTTGTCCCTCTTCATGTTCAGACTCTTGTACTTTATCCACTTGAGGCACATTCGCCTCACCTTCTTGATGTTCTTTCATTGTTCCTAGTTGCATTATCTTGGTATCTGATTCAATTACTTCATTCCCTGTCATTTCTGAAAACCTCCTGCAAAGTTCCTCGGAGAATAAATTCCAATCTGCCTTAGGATGGTTTGCAATGAATCCATAAAACCATACATAAGCCCTCCCTTCCAAATACATCTTTGCAATTCCTAGCCTAAGTTCATCAAAAACTTGGTGTATCTGGAAGTATTCCCTAACCTTCCTAAGCCATTCACTGGGTACTTCTCCTCCAAAGTGCGGAAAATCAACCTTAGGAAGCCTAGTATCCCCCTTATACTTAGGCGGAGATTGAGCATATTGACCTAAATTATGATCAGAAGCAGGCACCTCAATATCCAGATTTACAGTAACTATGTCTTGTTTAAAATCCTCTAAGATAACAGAATTTTTAATTACCTTGCTAACACCAGTTGCTATTGAGTGGCCTTCCGAACCTTTTCCTTGCACATTGCAACCTTGCCAAATATTCAATAACACTATCAAGGATATGTGGTGATTGAGCCTCCATCATTTTAGTCAATATTGAAACCATATGCTCATGAATTTTATTAAAATCTTCCCTAATAATATCCAATCGAGGGACACCCAAGGATTGTAGCTGCTCCGATACCATTTGTCACAGTTGGAGGTGAACTTCAACCAAAACCAGTCAATTTCCAACCACGATCACCACTCAACTGAATATAATTAATCACCCAAGCTGGAACTTCATTAATTAAACGAATAGAAATTATATAAATTGTATTTCATTGGTTGATACCTTCTATTACAATGTAGGGGATTACAATTAAAATGACAAATATAAAAGTGAAGATATGGACCAGCAGAGAATTGATCGGTGGAGGGAGAATAGAGAAGCAACAGAAGAAGAGGAGAAGAAAAGGAATTCCAGACCGAAGAGAAGGACATAGAGATAGAAAGTAAGAGAAAGTTGAGCAGAAGAAGAGTCAGCAGGAAAGAAACAGAGAAAAAACCAGAAGAAGAAGAAGAATAACGAACCAGAGGAGGAGGGAAGAACATGGAAGAAGCCAAAGCTCCGATTCAAATCATCAATTCAACATCTTCCTCATAGCTTACAATACAACCCTATGTTGAACGATACAACTAAAGGGCATGGGCTAGTCCACTAATGACAAAAGCCCAAATATATAAAATAAAAGTAAATGGCCATATCGATGACAATCCTCTGAAGTGCAGATGGAATTAAAACTTCAAATTTCTTAGCTATGCACAATTTCAATAAATGCACGTACAATTTTAACATTCTGGAGGATTTACCATTGGAAGGATGTTACGAGTGGGATGAACTGAACCTCGACGAGAGCGCCGTCCTTTCGAATTGGCATCATGACGAGATGAACTGAACCTCAGAGAGAGGATGGGGATTTCTATTACCAGTGAAGAGAGAGAGAGAGAGAGAGAGAGAGAGAGAAGAGGAGGATTCCTATTACTAGCGAAGAGAGAGGGAGGGAGGTGAGTGATAAAATTAGGGCTTTAGATTGGGGTAATTATTTAGAGAGAAAATAGATGAACTAATATCTAATTTTTGTATAAATAAAGTTTGTATCTGAAATTTGAAATTGAAATTTTAAAATTCTGATATTGTGTAATTTCCACATTTTAAAATTCTTGTATTTTAAAATTTTGTATAAGGTATTTAAGTATCACTATTTCAAAATTAAGGTTTGAGGTTTTAAATTTCAAAAATAAGGTTTTCATTAAAATTTATTTATAATTTAATTAATTAATTAAATATTTTATTAATAAATATATAAAAGTCACAAATCTATGTAATTTGAACACAATTCAAAAATTTTAAGGTCACAATTAAATTTTTTTTATAAGTCATAGTTCGTTTATCGGTCACAAATTAAAAATTTAAAAGTCACAATTTGTTTATCGAACACAAATCACAAAATTTATAAGCCACAATTTATTTTATAGTCACAAAACATCAAATTATAAGTCACATATTACTTTTATTGATTACAAATAAATTTGTAGATCACACAATATTTATTGGTCACGGTTTATTTTTTATTGGTCACATACCAACCAATTTATTGGTCACAATTCAACAAATCATTTGTGACCACCACCAACACAACAGCACTATCATCTCCGTCGCCAACACCACCACCACAGAAACACATCACCAATGTCGCCAACAAACACCACCACCCCCCAATGAAAACGACCTCACCACCACCGTCGTCGCCCAATAGCAACATCAACATTTCACAACGAACACCACCCCCTTCCCAGCACCACTATCACTACCCCAAAACCACCACCACCGCCATACGCAAGCAATGAACACACCCAACCGCACGATCGTCCATACCGCAACCGCAACCACACCCACATCAACAAATCATCACCACACAAACTACACTACACCACTCAACTATCAACTATCACACCACAACCACACTCCACTGCAACACGGCCCACCACAGATCTAGATCGCTGCAGCCGCGACATCGTCGTGGTGGTTCGACAATTTGAGGGAGAAGAGAGGCGTTGGCGGCTAAGGAATGGTATTTGTTGGCGATTGCACCACTTGACAATGAAGGGATTTGGGGGGGAAATTAGGTGGGAGGGAGGCAGGGTTAGTTGACGGCGTTTCAATCGCCGCTTCAGATCGTGGCGGTGGCGGGGTCGCCAAAGGCGAGAGAGGAGGGGGTAGAGAGAGAACTGGTTGGACGGCGATCTAAGCACAGAAACGGGGAGGAGGCGGAATGAATTTTAGGGTTGATTTGGGTTATTTTAATTTGGATGAAAATTATATAATATTAAATTAAATATAAAAAATTTGATTTTTGAAAAGTTTAACTTGTGAGGTGATTCGTGAAAATGTAAAACTAAAACCAAGGCGAAGTGCAATTTTCTCCTGTCTAATTTCCACCTTCCCAAATTCTAAGGGAAAAATTCATAAATAAGGTATATTCTTTACACCAATTCAAAAATAAGGTTTATAGTTTGAAACTTCAAAAATCAGGTTTTTTTTTTTTTTTTAATTCTAATATAATATAATATAATAAACCCACCCCACATGCACCACCCCCCTACTCCGGTGACTATTCCGACGACAATTCCGACCACCACTTTTCTCCGGCTCCGATTCCGGCGACTGCTCCGATTCCGGCGACCATTCCGGCGAGGTCACAGAGTTTTAAAGAGTCACGTATTATTATAGTCACCGGTCACATTTTGGTCACAGATTTACAATTTAGTTAGTCACATATTATTTTTCAGTCACGGATAATAATTCTTATAGGTCACATATTATTTTACGGTCACAGTTCAAAAATTTTGTAGGTCACAATTATTTCTTTGGTCACATATTTCAAATTTAGTTGGTCACACATCAAAATTTATAGGTCACACGGTCACATATTTCAAAAACTGTTTGGTCACAGATTATTTTTGAGTCACATATTACTAAATTTTTAGGTCACAGTTAAGTAATCAGTCACAGATTACCAAATATTTGGGCACATACCCTCAAATACTTGGTTACATAACCAAGTAATTGGTCACATACACCAAATAGAGGTCACACATCACATCACACCACACCATACCAACAACGCTTGTCACAGATTAAATATTTGGTCACAGATAACCAAATATTTGGTCACACACCACCAACAATAACCACCAACGTGGCCGCCCCCGCCACAAAATCGCCACCACCACCATAGATCCACCAACAATAACAATCATAGATCCACCAACAATAACATCACTCAATAGCCAAAAAAAAAAAAAAAAAAAAAGAAAAAAAAATAAAATAAAATGCAGCAGCGAAATCGCTGCTGCACCGGCAGCGATTTCGCTGCCGGATGTGCAGCGATTTGCTGCACATCCGGCAGCGATTTCGCTGCCTAAAATTTGGTCCCTGAATTTTGAATTTCAATCTTTAAACAGAATTATTATAATTTCTCAAATTCTAATGTAAGGAAGCCCATTCTATAAAATAAAAAGCCCATTGTGTTACAATATTGGGCAACACGAAAACTCTCTACTTTATTCTTTAGACACATCTGGCGCACTTTAGCCTTCAGCTTAAGCAGGGTTCTTCCTTTCCCCCAACCTCTTCTTATTCAAAATTTGGATCTTTTTGTTATTGAGATTCGAAAACTCGGTTCACAGTTACTCAATTCTAGGGTTTTAGTTGCTGTTAATCTACATGGCGCCGGCGGAAGATCCGAACAGCACTGGAAGCACCGGTGGCGGAGCCACCAGAGACCAGGCATCAGTCAAGGTCCCTGCCAAAGACCCTAAAAAGAAGGACGAGAAGAAAGACGAAGATCTTGTAAGTTCGCGAAGAAATTAATGTTGTGTGTCTAGTAAATTAATGCAAAAATCTAAACTTTGTTACTCAGCTCGATTGATTATTAATTTTTGTTATTTAGGTTAAGAATACATTTGATAATTTGTTACTTGGTTGATGATTCATTGTTTTAATGAATTTTTATGCTGTTACGTTGTGTTTTAGTCCGAGGAGGATTTGGCGTTAAAACAACAGTTGGAGTTGTATGTAGAGAGGGCTCAGGATTCTGATCCCGGATTGCAGAAAGCTGCGCTAGAAAGCATGAGGTTTGTAGTTTTTTTTAATTATTATTATTTATTTATTCCTGTTCAGAAAATTGGATGTGTTAATTTATTTTCTTTGGGAATAAAATTATATCTGATTTTCTTATTGGCGAACTTTAAATTAAATTCTGAGAAGTGGTTCCTCAAAAGGACTTACCAAGCTTTCTATGGAAATCTGCAATTAAAAAAAGGTGTATTCTTAGTCTGGTATCCAAAATGGGTCTCACAGCAACCACAACCTATACAGGTTGCATCCCCTTTTGAATTTGTATTATGTTAGACAGAAAACACGTGGTCGGTATTTTAAATGTTAATGCTTTGTGGTTTAGTTTGGGGGTGAGATGAATTCTAATCAAAATGTCCATTTCTGAATTAACTAAAATTGCATGGTGAAGTTTTGAATAAATGATATAGTACTCTGACCAAGTTCCATCTACATTACTTAATGCAAGTCTAGTGAGGGAGAGGCCTTGATTGCAAGTTTGGAAACCAGTAGTCGAAGCTGTTGCCTTTGTTTGTGCTAAGTTGCCTGTTAATTTTGATGGAATGCCTCACTATCCTAGTATTGAAAAATATGGAAGGAATTAGTCCATCTAATAGCACTTTTGAATGCCGTATCTCAAGTGTGTATTGTGTAGAGCAATACAAATTGGTGGATGGGTCACATTTTGATATCTCTTAGTATTGTGATGAAATAGAGGAATAATTATTTCCTGGTCAGGGAATGTAAAATTGGACTAGTCAAATATTTACATATTTTACTGGTTACTTGATGAGGATCAATCTGATCTGCTTAATGATCTAATAAGAAGGATTCCTACCTTCTAATGATTGTCATGAGCTATAAATTTGATGTTCATATTTGCTTCTTTAGGCAGGAGATTCGTACTGCAACAAGTTCTATGACTTCAGTTCCAAAGCCATTGAAATTTTTGCGTCCTCATTATGGAACTCTGCAAGCGCATTATGAGAAAATGGCCGATTCTGATTTAAAGGTAAAAACTGTTTTAAGAATCTGTGCTCACATATGCCAGTCTTCCACACAAAATTTCTCTAATACTTGTTTTCTTTTATGCAGAAACTCCTAGCTGATATACTTTCTGTTTTGGCTTTGACGATGTCCCCAGAAGGAGAAAGGGTAGGCCATATATTTTATCCTATGCAGTTGTATAAAGTTCTCACATATTGGTATCTCAAATATTCTTATATTCATGGAATGTATGTCTACTCTTGCATGAATTATTTAAAAAAATAAGCAAAATGATAAGTTCATAAGTATGACTAATTCTACATGCGGTTTATATTAATACTAGAATGACATTTTATTTATACTAAAAATTTAAGGCTAACTGAGTAAGAAACTGAAATAAAACTAAGAGTTACTAACTCGATAGAATGGTATAACACCATTCTTTTTAATTGTGCTAATAAGCACAGAATGAGTACTTTTGGACCTTATAGTCCTAAAACCTGATATAATTAGGAAGAAGTTAACTTTTGCCCCTTGGATTGGACAATTAGTGAGTTTGATTAAGTAGGATAGCAGATGCTTGCAGTACTATTGGAAGCATTTTTGCTGTTGCCCTCCGTTTTATGAGCATCTGCAATCATCTCATACGGTCTTTGTTTGCTTTATGTTTACCTGTTATCTGGTCGTTTCTTTCAGCTGCCAGTAATTGCTTATTGGACCCAACCCATATATAAGTTACAAAAGGATAAAAAATTACAGCTATTTTTCTACGAAGTAATTTGAGTTCAATTGTATAAATCATGAATACATCTACTGTTAAATTTTAACTGAGAGTAAGTAAATACACCTAGCCTCTGTTTGGGAAGAATTTATAGATGGTTTAATTTATACATAAATAGAAAAACTTGTGGATAAGTAAATAGTAGTTGTGGGTCCTTTGAAATGTGTGGTTGAAAATGAAATTGTTTATAAATTAGCCAAACAGAGGCTTAGCAACTCAAATTAAGCACGAAAATGGATACCATGACCGCAAATTTAAGTTCAGAACTCCAATATAGAATGTTGTTAAGATATTCCGCTAGGTTGAATGATTGGTTATAGACTTGTAGTATATCCTCGACCTCACAGTTCTCTCTCTCTCTCTCTCTCAAAACAAATTCTGATGGAGGGAGAATTTTATCCATATATAGTGCACCTATAAGTTACTTAAATTTTAAAATAGTCCTTTCCCATTTTGCTCTCAAGCTCACTACAAGGTACATATAACAACTGTATCCCATAAAAGGAGCGTGCAAGCATTTTTAGGATAAAAACATTTTCTTAAATTCATTATGTGTGAATTAATGAAGTCCAAAGATGCACTCCCACGTCATTCGCAAGTCATTTCTCAGGTCATCAAGGCTTTTTTTTGAAGTCAGATGAACGTATAATTTTTTTTTTTCCATTTTATTTTGTGATAAAAGCCATTCATTTGTCGATAAGGGTTTTAGGCGAACTTACCTAAAAATGGAAAGTCTCACATATATGACGGGCCTAGATTTCTTACTAGTTATGTATATTATTTTATTGAGATTGAATGTTAGGCTTATCTTGAAAGCTATTGGTGTATGATATATTTAATTATTTATGCAATTACTAATGTTGCAGGCAAGCTTGAAATATAGGCTGCTAGGTTCCGAAGGTGATATTGGTTCATGGGGTCACGAGTATGTCAGGTGAGGATTTCTGACTATTATTTAGGCTATTTTGGCTTCAAATAACGTTCACACAAGTGTGTGATTTTGACATTACTGCCTAATCTTTGTGTTTCATTCTTTTCTTCATCACACATTATTTCTGTTAATATTAATAAATATGTAAATTGAATATATATAACGTGTTACGTTATTATTGTGTTAAGAGGTTTCACATACTTTTGTATGATACGTCCATGTTAGTGTGAGATTCACCATGTGATGCATTGACACGGACACGTGTGTCGACCGGTAGGTGTTTGATACACGATTTTTCTAAAAATCATCGGCACTACATATCCCTGACAAGTTAATTAAATTCTTTAAAAAAATTTATTTGCAAGTATAACTTGATTTTTATACTTACTATTAATTTTTCTTATTGAAATCTTTTACATAAGGATACTTATTTGTTATATTATAGTAATGTTAAATTATGAGCTTGTTTGGGAGGGATTTTAATCCAATTAAATTGAACATATAGTTATTATTGGGTCTCACTCGTCTAATAAAAGTCAACAATAATTAGTTTTTCAATTTTAATCTCTACCAAACAAGCTTTATATCTATTACAGTATTACTACAATGAAGAAATGAAAATGCCATGGTAGAATGTTTGAAGAGTATCAGTATCTAACTCGACATGGTAGTGTCGAACATGGATACGTCACTTTAGTTGAAGTGTCTGTGCATCATAGTTCACAATAAATCCATTTCTTCATTATTGAAAGTAAAGGATCCGTATCCTGTGCCCCTGTTTGAGAATTGAGTGTGTGAAATGAGTACTTGGTGTTTATTATATATCAGAAGGATACAGTGCAACATAACTTTATCAAACCAGAAATTTTAATTTCATGTATTTTCAAAATATCCTTTTTTTAGTGTATGAAATGACTTTTCATCTGTGTGGTTTAGGGGGCATATTTTTTCAATTGTTGGAGTCTTTTAGTGGAAATTTATTCCAAGCTGTTCTTTATTCGAATGTTGAAATTTTTTGCAGGAACTTGGCTGGGGAAATATCCCAAGAGTATGCAAAACGGCAGGTTGGAACTTCTACCATATTGGATACCATCACAGATCGAATTGGTTTTAGTATAGCTCTTTAGTGAACTTCTTGATAGATGCTTGTGTTTGCTTTTATATTTCAAAGAGATATAAAGTCTTGAGTGGTGGTTTATCAAGTTCTTATGTGATGCTTTAACTTTCACACATCTGACTATCGGTGCCACTATGTTAACGAGATAAAAAAGTGCTCGATTCTGTTAGTATTTCTTGATGGATGCTTGTGTTTGAGTTTATATTCCAAAGATTGATATAAAGTCTTGAGTGGTGGTTTATCAAGTTTTTATGTGACGCTTTAACTTTCAGACATATGACTAACAGTGCCACTATGGCAACGAGTTAAAAAAAAAAATTGCTCGATACTGTTAGTATTACTGATGAATTGGCTGTTCTCTTAAACTCTTCAAAGAAGTCACTTGTTCCCCCTTTGTTTTTTGAGCAATGTATTTTTCGAGGTAGAACCAATAAATGGTTCTGCATGCAGAATAGCTGAATTAAAAAGAATGTATAAGCATGTTTCTTTCTGTTGAAATCTTTTCAGACTGAGGAAGCCTTAATTGATGATCTAATGGAGTTGGTGGGGCAGATTGTTGCTTTCCATATGAAGGTAAATTTTTTATCGTTGTGTTTTATTTGGATAAAGATATTTTGCTTTGAACTGATGCATGACAGTGCATGACCTGGTTAGTTAATTGTTCTGTTTAGCTGTGATTTTTGACCACTAGCAATCTCATCAACGAGTTTCCAATCATTGTCAATGCATATATGCTAGTCTTTTTCTGGAACAAAAGTTATGGAATCTCTTTTTTCCCCTTTTATTTGCAGCACAATGCTGAACCCGAGGCAGTAGATCTTCTAATGGAGGTACTTTTAATCCTTCATAACTGGATCTCGAAAAATCACAAAAATGCTTGTAAGAAAAAAAAAGAATGTATTTTTGATCTAGACATTTTGTTGTCCAGGTGGAAGACCTTGATCTGTTAGTGGAGCATGTAGACAATGCTAACTATAAGAGGACATGCCTATACCTTACTAGTTCGGCAAAGTAAGTCTATTCCATAAACAGTCATTGGAAGTTTCTATGTGATTTGTCTGGACTCTTTTATCCTTTTGTGGAATGTGTTTAAAAATCACCCATCCTCATCCGGACCACACTGAAATATTTGATGCAATGATGCATCATCATCCAGTGGATATAATGTGCAAGAAAATATCAGCCATTTGAACTTTGTTATTCTTCCCTGATTGCCATTTTAATTTAAGCTATGATTATTTATTTGATCTAGAATGTATCACCTTGTAGATATAAGTTCTTAATTTTTTTCCAAATATTTCATAGTTTAATCATTGTGTTGGTAGATATGTTCTGTGAAAAATATATCTGTTGCCAAGTCTAGGTTTTGAGTACATTGGCATATTCTTATAACCGAGCATTACTGCACTGAGCTACTACCAGCTGGCTCTGTTGTCTTACCTCTAATATAGAGTGGCAGGTATTTGACAGTATCATTCATGATAGAATTGATGGAACAGGTTAAGCAAAACCTTCGGTCTTATTTGCTATGTTAGAGCATTCTACTGATAATTCAAAGATCACTGGTCACCTGTAATCTGTAAAATAAGCTATTATTGTCATGGGATTGTCTTCATTAAGTGACATATAATAGCACTTTTGGAAGGTTTGCTCGACCCCCATCCGTCCTTCTAAACTGGTAATTACGAGGAGAGTGCATTCTGTTGGGCATTTATCTGCAGTAACCGTATCATCTGGGATGCTAGATAGAACTTCTAAAAATCTTTTGTTCCTTGGGGTGAATTTTTCTTGTTATCACTCATTCAAATACATTATAAAGTGGATCCAGGGCTTGGAATTCGAGGAACTCTTCATCAACAAAATTTCCCATTTATAACTCATTAATTAATAGGAATAGCACTGGTTGTTGTACAAGTAAGGCTCTAACCTATATTTACTGTTGTATAATTTCAGATACCTTCCTGGACCAGATGATATGTTAGTTTTGGATATTGCATACACAATTTATATGAAATTTGAAGAGTTTCCTAGAGCATTGCAGATTGCTTTGTACCTTGACAACATGCAGGTTTGTACTCACAAGGACTAAGCAATTCTTACTTCGTCTTGAACTATGGAGTAATTTTGATCAAATTCTCTCGTATGACCAGGCATGCGGTTGTACTACATGTACATAATATTTATATAATGATTTACATACACATGAAGTGGTGAGATGTGATTCGGTCATAATTTTTTCAACCAAAAAAATAAATAAATAAAAATTCTCTCTTTTTGATGCCCCATTTGTATGTAAACCATTATGTAACTTCATTATGTACAAGTAGCATTATTCTAAGGCATGATATAGATACAAAGGTCTGGATCCCAATTATAAAATGCATGTCTTATTTTGAGAGAGAGAGAGAGATCCACGCTTTCACCTTTTTCGAATTTGACTCTTACAACTGGGTATTCATTTGCAGTATGTAAAGCAGGTTTTCACCTCTTGTAATGATCTTCGAAAGAAGCAGCAATTTTGCTTTATCCTTGCTCGCCATGTAAGTCCTCTTGAATTTGGCTTCTGCATTCATCTATACTGCCTGTTCTTGTCCCAGGTGCCTATTTTTTGGTGAAAGGGAGGGACTAAGTCTGACCAGAATGCATTTGTGATGTAATGTAGAATGGATACTCACCCACTTTTTATATCTTGACCTAATATTGGTTGCGTTTCACCATTGGCTTGCTTTTTATTTACCACTCATTATTTTACAGTTTGATGTAGAATTGGAGGGGAAAAAAGTAAGAAATCGCCTAATTGATTGTTATTATAGTGAACTCTGGTCTGACTTGTCCCAAT
The DNA here is from genome assembly GCA_035079005.1 of Fraxinus americana. NCBI lineage: Eukaryota > Viridiplantae > Streptophyta > Magnoliopsida > Lamiales > Oleaceae > Fraxinus > Fraxinus americana. The sequence goes on along the minus strand of CM068707.1, from coordinate 639,250 downwards.
CTTTATGTGGTACTTGCGGTGGGTAAAGTGTCTTTGTACAGATTCTCATTATGCACTCAGATACTGATGAGTTGTGCTACAGATGAGCACAAATTCTTATGGGCTGGAGGGTTTGTGCTTAGAGAGTGAGCCACTGCAGTGTGGGGCTAGAGATATAATTCTGTCTGTCTTTGTTGCTCTTAAATTAATCTGTATACTTTAAGAAGGTCACCAAACTGCATGGTCTTTTACAGGGGATTACGTTTGAACTTGATGATGAAATGTCCCCAGAAGATGAAGAAAGGGAGTCTCTGCAAGAAATCATCAATAATACGAAACTGAGTGAAGGGTATCTTACACTTGCTCGTGATATAGAGGTCATGGAGCCCAAATCTCCTGAGGATATTTACAAGGTCTGGATCTAGTGGATTTCTCCTTACCTCTCTTAGGATTTTGGAGACTGATCTTTTAGCATATTTGAGGTTATCTTGAACATAAAGTTATTTTTTTTCATAATAATTTGCCTGAGTTCTCAGGCACATTTACTTGATGGCCGAGCTAGTGGTGGGGGAAGTGTTGATTCTGCTAGACAGAACTTGGCAGGAACATTTGTTAATGCATTTGTAAATGCTGGCTTCGGTCAGGTAAATTTTTTTTTATGAAGAGTAGGTTCATTCTAGAATTGGAAAAGGTTTGGTTCTTTGTCAGTGTTCTCAAACTGCCTAATTTTTATTTGTTCAGGATAAGTTGATGACAGTTCCATCAGAGGTATCAAGCGGCGGTTCTTCAACAAGCTGGCTTTTCAAAAATAAGGATCATGGAAAGGCCAGTGCTGCAGCAAGTCTGGTATGTGCCTAAGGTCATTTTATTTTTTTCCCTGTAATGTGAAGGCATCCTGATCATGCTATGTCACCATTACAGGGTATGATTCTGCTTTGGGATGTTGATTCTGGACTTGCACAACTCGACAAATATTTCCACAGTACTGACACGCACGTCGTTGCGGGCGCATTACTAGGAGTCGGGATCGTAAATTGTGGTATCAAGAATGACTGTGATCCAGTAAGTCCAAATTTATAAAATTGATTGAAGTCTTGCATACAGACGCGTCTCCTGAAAAATTTCACTTTTGTTTACATGGATTGATCGTCAATATTAACAAATATTTGACCAAATATTTTCCTAAATCATATTAATTTCTTCTCTCAGGCATTGGCACTTTTAGCGGATTATATAGACAAAGAAGATTCTTCAATTAGAATAGGTGCAATAATGGGCCTAGGACTTGCATATGCTGGGTCTCAAAATGAACAGGTGAGTTTCTGTTTGATCAACCCAGTAGAAATTGATGAGTGTTCTAAATCTTATGAACTTATTCGTGAAATTTATTTAATAATTTTTGAGTAGCCCATAGCTAGCTCTCACCACGCATTTCCATTTTTCATGTCTGCTTGAGAAGAACCTGCTTTTGCCTAAATCTGACTATCTATTTTATTACTTCTTTCCAGATTCGAAGTAAATTAACCCCCATACTTGGAGATGCAAAGTCATCACTTGATGTGATTGCATTTACTGCAATCTCTCTAGGCTTGGTATATGTAGGTTCTTGTAATGAAGAGGTAGCCCAGGCAATTATATTTGCATTGATGGACAGAAATGAGTCAGAGTTGGGGGAGGCCCTCACCCGTCTCTTGCCTCTGGGTCTTGGTCTTTTGTATCTTGGGAAGCAGGTAATTATTGTTGCTCCTGCTGTGGCATTTAATCTCACCAAAAAACATATCTGGGGATAACAAGTTAGGTTCTTTTTTTTCCTGGTTATTCTTTAGAAATTACCTCAGGTGCAGGCTGACACTATGTGCAGGTGTATAATATTTACTCGCTATAGACAGAAGCCAAAACATTGCTGTAGGTAGACTTCATTATAGTATTAATTCACAGTTTTCATCTTGACAGGAAAGTGTGGAGGCAACAGCTGAGGTTTCAAAGACATTTAATGAGAAAATTAGAAAACATTGTGACATGACCCTGCTTTCATGTGCCTATGCTGGGACTGGAAACGTTCTCAAGGTTATGAACTTGTGCTGTTGGGCTCAGGCTGGTAGTGCTGCTAAGTTTATTAAGTTACTAACTGCTTTTTGTATTACAGGTACAACACTTCCTTGGTCAGTGTGCACAGCATCTTGAGAAGGGAGAAACATACCAGGGACCTGCTGTACTTGGAATTGCTATGGTAGCAATGGCTGAGGAACTAGGGCTTGAGATGGCTATTCGCTCATTGGAGCATCTTTTGCAGTATGGGGAGCAGAACATTAGAAGGGCAGTTCCTCTGGCTCTGGGTCTCCTCTGCATTTCAAACCCAAAGGTGATATCTATCCTTTGATATTTGCAAGTCTTCATTTGAGGTGACAATGTATTAGTAGGTAAAGGTCTGCTGTTCTCAAACTATTTTCTATTGTTGGCAAGTCTGAGCGGTTGGTCGGAGACACAAAATATAATCATTTCCCCTGATCTTGAAAATCTTTTCTGGAAGAAGAAAAACAAATACTGCTGAAAACAGGAACTCATGTTGGCACATTCATTAAAATAGCATAATAAAACATGTAAGCAGTTCAAACTCAGGCTGGCTAAGGTGTGCCCTGCTCAGTCTTGCCCATTTCAAGATTTAGCCCTTGTTTGTGCTCCATTTTAATGAGGTTTTGGGGAAAATGTATTTTTGAAATAGTGATTTTTTGAAGAATTTGTGGTTAAAAAAGAATGATAAGTTTTGGGTTTACATGTAATATTATTTTATTGAAGAATGTGGGGTTAAAAAGAGGAGAGAGAAAAATGCATTTTGGATAAAATGGAGTCCAAACAAGGGCTTATTCTCATAGCCCAGAATTTGTCAAGGGTTTAGGCTTTAAACACAGTCCGATCCAATTTTATTCTTAATATAGGGTATAAATTAGGGAAAAGAAGAAATGAAGAGTCCGTGCATGACCTATCACCTTGCCCTCTACGGGTGCAAATGAAATGTGACTCCCTCTTCTGCAGGCTACAAGCGACTCTTCTTTCATTTATATATTTTGCTAGTGCTCTGTGTGTTTTTCCCTTTTCTTTAAAAGCTGAAAGTAAACAAAATGCTATCAAAATAGCTGGTTCACTGTCGCATCTGTTTTGAACGTTATGTTCCTTGTGGATTAGTGTTCTTGTAATGTGATTACTGCCTTTTACATCTATTTTTGCCTTGGACAACCGAGAAAAATGGCTAGATACCCGTTTAGCCTTCTAATCGTCGTTTCGGTGTTCTGTACAGGTCAACGTCATGGACACATTAAGCAGGCTTAGCCATGATGCTGACACAGAAGTTGCAATGGTAACGCAATCCCGGCTAGCTTGGTTTTGAAATTGTTCTTCATGCAAGTAATCTGAGGCGTAAGAACTTATTATTTATTTATTATTTTCTGAATCGTGCAGGCAGCCATTGTGTCTTTGGGTTTGATAGGAGCCGGAACTAACAATGCGAGAATAGCTGGAATGCTTAGGAATCTATCAAGTTATTACTACAAAGATGCCAGCCTTCTTTTCTGTGTAAAGTTTCCATTTTAACCTTGGTTCACAAATATTCATTCGTTATCCACATCCAGAGGCCAAATATGTCTTGACAGTCTAAATAATTTGCACTGCAACTTGTGCAGGTACGGATTGGTCAAGGTCTTGTCCATCTTGGCAAAGGGTTGTTGACCCTTTCTCCATATCATTCTGAAAGATTTTTACTATCCCCGTAAGTTTATCTTGTTTTGAAAGAGTAGCAGTCTGCCCGATGTTGCCATTTTAATGTGTATATTTCCATCAAACCCATTTTATGTTGCATCTGCATGAGATCATAGATGGAGGTAATTATGGTGGTCAGGTCCTTGCTGAGTGTAGTGAGTGATTATCTTTTACTTAGTATGAATTGAGTCGATGGGGCAACTTGGTTCTGAACAGTCTTGAGCCACTGACTCTGTGGAAATAGCGAATTTTTGGATTTGTGCTTGATGTTGAACGGTGTGATAAATTTTGCATGCCTGAGCAAATTCTTAAGCCACATGATTTGGCTAATGAAAAGCATCAAAATTAATGTATATAATTTTCTTGATCTATCTAGAAGCAATGGATTGAGCGGAGTGACATCAAAGAATTCACGTAGCCACTTCAAATTTCTAAGAATCACCTTTAGTTTTAATTTAAGAAATTATTCTTGAAAAGAGAGATTATAGAGCTCAGTGCTGTTGACATTATCTTTACTCTTAACTACATTTTGTGCATTCATGACCCTTTTCTTACCTTCTTTGAAGGACTGCACTGGCTGGACTCGTGACTTTGCTGCACGCATGTCTTGATATGAAGGCTATTGTCTTGGGGAAGTACCATTATGTTCTATACTTCCTTGTTCTTGCTATGCAGGTTTGTCTTTTTTCTTGTTGGGTGATTGTTATGTTCCCTTTTTGTTGTCTTTTTGCCTTCCATGTCTTTTCTTTTCTTTCTTGATGCTGCTTACAATATAATGTATATATTGTCTACAGCCAAGGATGCTGATGACTGTGGATGAAAACCTGAAACCTCTGTCGGTACCTGTACGTGTAGGCCAAGCTGTTGATGTTGTGGGTCAAGCTGGTCGCCCCAAGACTATTACAGGTTTCCAGACCCACTCGACTCCCGTTCTTTTGTCTGCTGGTGACAGAGCAGAGCTAGCAACTGAGAAGTAAGTTATATTATCCTTGTGAAATGTGCTGTTTATTTAGTGCTTGTCTTGGAGTCCTATAAGTTGTGGGTCCTACGGAATGGTAAGTGGGTAGTAAGAGGTAGGTGCTATGAAATATGTGGATAAAATGTATGTTTGACCAGCTTAAATTAAAATTTCAGTTAAAGCTGAACATAAGCATTACATGCTAATATCTATTGGCTGTGCAGATATGTTCCTCTGTCTCCCATTCTTGAGGGTTTCGTCATCCTTAAAGAGAATCCAGAATACAGAGAGGATAATTGATGCTTAATTAGGTCGTATATGGTCTCAAGTTTCGTTTTTAATCCAATCTGGTCCAGAATTACGCACTTGAGCATTTCGCTGTGAAATACCTTTCTTTGGCTGACGGATGACCATTTCCTTTTCCTATTTTTTCCAAGTTTTATCTATTTTACTGCTGATATCATGAGTCGTGTTCTGTGCTACGAATTAGGATACGCTATTAATTTTCTGTGTTAGCTTATTCTATATCTTCTGCAATCTTCCTTGTGTAACTCATGAAGTACTGCACTGTAAATTTGTGACTTGGTCCCAGAAAGGAAACACAATGCTTTTACTTTTTTTTCTTTTATGTTATTACTGTTTCTGCATCCAATGCAGTAAGTTTTAAGAATCGAGATTTATTTTCTTGTATGAAATATATTTCTGTAGTATGGATGATTGTGGTAGACCTGAGGCTTCGACCCGAGGACCTCGCAAGTGTTATTATGTATTAAATGAATAATCTCTATCATGGAGAGCAATTAATAAAACAAGATTTACGTAGGTTAACGAGATGTGAAAGTCACGTCAACCTTCTACAGCAGGTTCGTCCTGTTACTTTTTATCTAGCTTAAAACGTGCAAATTTCACTTAAGTACTGCTATAGCGCTTAAGAAATTTCCATCACACTAGGGGGTCTGTGAGCGTTGGAAGGTGTCAAATATATTAAGTCCCACACGTCTAACAAAGTAGAAAAATTCTTCGACAACATGAATTTTTTTATAGATTTTATTTTATGTACTCCATAATATAATGGATAAAAAATTATAATATAGTCAATTTAATTATTTAGTTGCAACAAACCTATGTGATTAGGTGTCTGTTTGGGAGGGATTTTCTCAAGATTTCAAGCAATTTTATAACAGTTGGGCAGCTCAGAAGTGGGGCCCATTGTATCCATTGGCTTTGTTTGTCCTTTCACTAAATTATCACAATTTCCAAATATGCCATTTAAGAACAGTCAAATATGATGATTGAAAGAAATGTGTACAAAATAATTTAAAGTAATAAAAAGGGTGTTATAGACTTTTTGTTTTTGAGGTGATAATTTTTACCGATGGCTTAAATGCCGGCAGTAATGAAAAGGCAGACAACGGTTATATTTGGGCTAAAAATCTTGGGTAAATCTCTCCCAGACAGGTTCTAGGTCTTCGTATTTTACCACCACTTAGCACGTATGGACTTGAAATGAAAGGGACTTTTTTTTTTTCTTTTTTCACGAGAGAAAAAACAAAAACAGCATGCTATAGCTTTGTCCTAAAGCCTCAATGGTAGCCATATATAGATGGAGTCTCCACATTACCTTTGTCCTAAAGCCTTAATGGTAGCCATACATGGAGTCTCCACAATTGAAAACCAATTGTCTTGTTCAAGAGACCTCCTTTTGCTCTTTCATTGACATGCATGTGTGAATCAACCTCCCAATTTCAAACTTCCCGGCAGCTAACTTGAAAAGAAATGCAATATGAACTAGGAATTGGAGTGTCAAAAGTAGACATGTTTTATAGGATACAGGACATGAATGTGATACAGTACAAAAAAAGAAGTTAAAGTCTTGTCAATTGTAGTGTCGAATACAAATAACAATAGTGTTCTATGTGTGTGTGTGTAACTTAGGCCAAGCCCTTAAAGATCAAACCAATCATCGGAAAGCATATGACTTTGATATGGTTGGCATTGCATTTTGTTAAGAAAATAAAAGATAGATTCAATATAGAATATATTGAAGGAACTTGATGAAGAAAAACATGTAGAACACTTATTATTCATAAAAAGTTCAATTGTAAAGATGAATACAATGCTCTATTTATAGACTAAATTCTAACAATCCATCTAACAAACTAACTATATAACGGCTGGAAGAAGAAACTAGAAGGATATGGAATTGGCGCCATATTCAGCTGAGGTGAGCTGCTGGTTTGCTGGGCATGCTGAACGTGTGAGGAGCTGGTGCTGGTTTGCTGTAGATTAAATATGCAACTTGCATATATTCCAACACTCCTTCTCAAGATGGAACATCTTAAATTGTAGAGAGAAGCCGTTGGAAGAAGGCAGCCTGGAGATGAGCTGGAGAAGATGTTGGGAACATGCCAGCAGAGAAGCATTCCAGAGAAAAAAAAAAAGCAACATAAAATCGAAATAAAAGAGCATCCATGGCTCTGAACCGAAGATTTGCTGAAGATATCATCACCATTGATGAGTGAAATGAAAACTCGAAATGCCAAACACTAGTGCAATTTCCAAGCCTCTCACCAGTGGGAAGTCGAACACCTTGAAAGATGGCTGAAGAACAGAGGCTGCAACAGCTGAAGATATTGCTCTGATACCATGTTAAAAAAATAAAAGGGATAGTACCTGCTGTAAATGGTAGGGAAGAAGAAGAATATTACATTCATTCAATTTGAGAAATTACAATGCATACTAGTCTATTTATAGAGAAAAATTAACAACCATCTAACAAACTAAATACATAACAACTGGAAGAAGGAACTAGAAGGATATGGAATTGACGCCATATTCAGCTAAGGCGAGCTGCTGGTTTGCTGGGCATGCTGAACGTGTGAGGAGTTGATGCTGGTTTGCTGTAGATTAAATATGCAACTTGCATATATTCCAACGCATTTCTTGACTAGTTGCTTGGTTTCATCTTTCAAGAGCTACACATGCACAGATTAGCTCGTATGGTTTTCGACCCCATTAACATGTTGGCAAAGAACTGGTCACGGAGAACTCCCATTTGTAATTGGATTGGTGTTACGTGTGGCAAAAGGCACCCAAGAATTACACGCTTGAATCTTGTCAACATGGGTCTTGAAGGTACAATCGCAAGCCATCTCTCATTGCTCGTTCTTTTGGACAATGAAAACAACAGTTTCCACGGCCACATCCCAAATGAACTTGGGCATTTGTGTCGATTGCGATATCTCTGCATGGATTCAAACAAGCTAACGGGTTAAGTTTCCGAGTTTTGCATGCCTATCTCAACTTCAAGGCTTGACTCTTTTTGACAACAGTCTCACTGCACCTATACCTGCTGCAATATTTAATCCTTCTTCATTGTTGAGCATTTCTATGGGAAAAAATCAACTTTCTGGGGTGCTTCCAATGAACCTTTGTGACAATTTGCCAAACTTCCAAGGATTGTATCTTTCGTGGAATCAGTTGTGTGGTTCTTAACCAACAAGTTTACCCAAATGTGCAAAACTTGAGAAGATCTCTTCTGTCTATCAACAATTTCACAGGAAGCATTCCAACAGAGATCGGGAACTTGACACAGCTCCAAATATTCTACTTGGGCCTCAATAATTTGATTTGTACGTCTCATCTTTCCTGTAAACATGTTTCTGGCCATAAATTGACTTCCAACACGTCTAAAAGTTTAAGCAGTTCAGAAAGGAAGTAAAGTTGTTTTACCAGTTCATTTTATCAATTTATTTCAGGAGAATTGCCATCAACAATCTTTAACGTCTCTTCCTTGGTGAATATTGATGTTTCATTCAATCAAATCTCTGGAAGATTTCCTCAAGATCCCTGCCATCTCTGGCCAAAGCTTGAAGTCATTTAGGCCCTGTTCTCTTTGTCGTTTTTAACCCGTTTTCTGTTTTTAGTTTTTGAAAACAGTGAAAATGCGTTCTCTTTTCCATTTTCAAAAACGCGTTTCTGAAAATGGAAAAAAAAATAACACTGAAAATGGAAAACGGGTAAAACCACGTTTTGAAAATTTTCTGGCCAAAACACGGTAACTGGCCAAAACACGGGAAATGGCGTTTTCCAATTCTCTCTCACACCACTCTGGCTCTCGTTTCTCATTCCTCTCTCTCTCTCTTTGCCATCTCCGGCTCTCCCATAACTAAGACAAATTGTTAAATCAATTTCGTCTCCCTCAAACCCACAATCCAAATCGAAGGGTTGCTTACGAGATCTTCAAATCAAGGTATTGAGATTGTTCTTCTCAAATCGAAGGCTTCTCTGCGATCGTTTCAAGCAAGGTTGTGCATTTTCAAATAAAGGTTTTGAATCTTTTCTTGTGATAATATTTGGTTATTTGCTTGCTATTATATATCATATTTGTTGGGTAATGTTTGGCCTCTGTTCTTCAATTTGTTGGGTGTATGTATGGGTGCCATTTCTTGGCTATTATTGATGTTTGGAGGGTCTCTGTTTGGTGGTCGGGGCAGAATTGTAGGTTGTGTTCTTGATGTTAAACGGACCGGTAGAATTTAGGAGATTTGTCAATTTGGGGGAAATTATAAAAATTTAAGAGATTTATCAATTTGGGGGAAGTTATGAAAATTGTTATACATGAAATACAAATAATGAAGTTCATTCAGACTTGTGTTATGAAACTATACCTGATTTTGGTGATAAGGCACCAGAAAAGAGACTATATTCGTTCCCTTTGCTCGACTTTTTAATTGTTCCAGTTCAGCTTCCTTTCTCTCCAGAGGTAGCTTAAGATTTGAAATCTATTTCTCTCCAATTTAGCTTATTTTTTTGGTCGGCATTTCCCCCAAATCAAATACCGATTTCCAACCATAACTCTCCATCGCCGGCGGCATTTGCTTCCACATTATCGTCGCGGGAACCGGGCTTCCACCCCAGCTATATTCTCTATCAACCGGGCTTCAAGTACCCATTTCCAGCCATAACTCTCCATCTCCGGTGGCATTTTCTTCCACATTATTGTTGCCGGAACCGGGCTTCAAGTAGGCAGTATTTTATTCAACTCCAGCCACATTCTTCGAGTAAGCTGTATGTTAAAATTTTACTAGGAAAAGCTTTGACATTTTGACTTCGGATTTTAGTTTAGAGTTCACTCTCTGCATACGACAACTCTTTTTCCGAATGCACAAGGTACGTAGAGCCAAACTATAATGTTTATTTAAATATTTTCTCAGCTTTGGATGTTATTTATTATTTGAATGCTAATGTTTCTTTTGAATCCTTTCAAGTACTCTACTAAGAGGTGTTGCTACAGAGAGTTGAATACAATAAATGTTTGTTCTCTCTTGCACAGTTAGATAATGGGGAGCACCATTTTCCTACTAACTTGGTATTAGCACAGTTTTTGGAGTTGGTTGTGCTAGCATTTTTTAACAATAAATTTAGCATCCCAACCACTTTGCTTTTCCTGCTTGAAACTTATATGTAGATACAGATAAGAGTTATAGAAGTTAATATGAAGATTAGTAGCATTTCCCTTGTTTATATAGTTTTTGAACTCAAAAGTGCTCAACTTAACAAATAATGTTTCTTTATCCTTATACCATGCTTTATTTTCAAATTTTCACAATAAATTGATGGGATTATTTAGTGAAGGCTCCTCCTGGTACACCACCTTGTGCTGTAGAAATGGTTCACTTCAGCTGGACCCTCTCTTTAGTAGGATTTGCATGTTTTAAACTATGGCAATGTGTGACTTGCTTTAGCAATGAGTTTGAATTGGCTTCAGTTTTTTACTATGGCAATGTGTTAGTGGTTTTTGCTTTTTCAGTTATCAACCTGGGGAAGAAATGTGATAAGCTTGATGCTGATTTTTGCTTCTGAAGTTATTAACCTGAGGAACAATTGTGTGACTGGTTTTTGCTTTTGAAGTTATTAAAGTAGGGAACAAATGTGTGACTATGCAGTTAACTATCATAAAATTTCTGTCATTTGATACAAATTCTGTTTTTAATAACAGGAACAAACATCATAAATTATAATTCCACGAAGTTCGAAGGTACATGAATTGCGCAGCCCTGAGATGACAATGGAGAAGAGGAGTAGTTCGTCAAAATTTTCATAGAGTTTAGCAAGAAGTTTAAAAAATGTCGTACGGTTTTACAGTAATAAATGTACTTCTAGAAGAGAGACTTGGAAAACAAGGTAATAGCTCTCGAACTGTTGCATCTTCACGATCTGGGACTGTGCTTCAACCAATCACCGGGAATAAACTCAAGTCGGAAAGCTTTTGTTAAGGCTCAGCATCGTCCTGTAAAATGAACTTTGACTTGTAGAATCAAAACATAGATTTGATCATTTTTTGCTCCATTGTTACCATTATTGAGGCTGAATAATGAGAAAAGTTTGAATAATACCTTCCTGTTGGCTTTCCTCTGAATTACATTCCGACTCATGTCAAAAGATATTGGTTTTCCAACACGTAAAGTTGTAATTGTATCGATTGAACTTTTTCATATTTTGTAATTTAGGTTGTGTTTTTAAAATCTTGAAAAAGAATTTGACGTTTCACCAATTTCAAAATTTATATGTTATTTAATAATATATTAACATTAAACCATTAAAAGTTATTGAATTATCATTTTATTGAATAAAATGTTATTAAAAACAATTCTCAAAATTTTAAAGTAAACGCGTTTTCTATGTTTTTGTTTTCGGAAACAGTTTTTCAGAATGGCAAAGAGAACGTATTTTCAGAAATCTCAAAACAGACACTCAAAACACAAAACACAAAACGAATTCAAAACTCAAAACATAAAATTGAAACACGAAGAGAACGGCCCCTTATCTTTTCAACAACCAGATTTATGGCCAAGTCCCGTCTAGTATCTCACACCTGTCTCATACTCACAGGAAGTCTTCCTAGTGGCATCGGAAACTCATCAGCGCTTCAACAGTTGGATTTGGACAGAAATAGCTTGACAGGTACCTAAAATCCTTCCTTCAAATCTAATAACTGGAGCAGCGTTTGGTAAGACTACTAAACAACATTAAAAAGAAAAAGACATTACAATCTTATGTACTGTATCATTTAATACTATCTAATACTAGTACCAAACACGTCCTGAAAGTTTTTCTTTGACCGTAGTACTTTAAGGTTTACATTAACTCTACAGGTACTATTCCAAATTCAATTGGCATTATATAGAATTTGGAGATATTCCATGTTGGTTCCAATAGTATTGAAGGACATATTCCTGAAGAATTGGGAGTTCTGTCGAGTATGAAAGAGTTGTTTCTTGGCGGAAACAAGCTTGAAGGTAAAATCCAGGAATCCATTTTTAACCTGTCAACTTTACAAGCACTTTCTCTCGTAGATAATTACTTATCTGGAAATCTTCCAGCTACGATGGGAAATGGACTTCCCAATATAGAAAGTGTTTATTTTGGTGGTAATCAATTCAGTGGACTAATTCCAAGCTCTATAGCAAAAGCCTGGAAGCTCTCATTACTTTATCTTTTCAACAATATGTTTAGTGGATATGTACTATTGGATCTTGGCAACTTGCAACACCTCGATTCTCTTGGCTTAGCAAAGAATCAGTTGAAAAACGATCCATTTTTTCTAGAGTTGGAATTTCTTGTTCCTTTGAGAAATTGTAGGAATTTGAGGGTCATAGACATAAGTTTCAATCCTCTAAATGGAAGGATTCCAAAATCTTTATTCTTGAAGTGATCTGTCTCTGTCCCTTGAATAATTTTTTGCAGTTTCTAGTGGCATCAAAGGCACTATTCCAAGAGAAGTTGGGAATTTGGGCAATTTATGGTTGTTAAGCATTGGAGGAAATGACTTGACAGGATCATTGCCTCAAGCACTTAAAGACTCGAGGAAGATGCAAGCCTTGAACTTACACTGTTGTAAATTTCAAGGTTCGATACCAAAAAACTTTTGCAATTTTACAAAACTATATCATTTAGATTTGGGGGAAAATAGGCTCTTTGGAGAAGTACCAGGTTGTCTAGGAGACATTACAGCATTGCGAGAAATACACCTGGCATTCAATGGATTCAATTCGACTATAACATCAGCGTTATGGAGTAACAAAGACATTGAGATACTGAAAACTTGTCTGACAATAATCCCAGTGGTTTTTTTGGCTCAAGAAATTGGCAGGTCAAAGAGCATGAGAGAACTGTATCTATCAGGGAATCGGTTATCGGGTGATATTCCTAGTACTATTGGACAACTTCAAAGTCTGATAGACCTAACATTATCCGACAATAAATTACACGGTTCTATACCTAAGTCGTTTGTGAATTTGCTGGATTTAGAATACTAAAAGACTTGTCCAGGTGAAATCCCACTCTCAAACTTCACTGCTGAATGTTCCACAGGTAACATAGATTTGTGTGGAGCATCTCGATTCAAGGTCGAGGCATGTAAAACTAATAAACCAAGACCAGTGAGCAAGAATTTAATATATATCCTACCATCCCTCGCTTCGATACTAGCTTTAACGCTTATTACTGTCTGGTTATTGTGAGACATTTGCCCCTTCCATCTCAAGCCAATTCTTTGTCTAACCTGACACATAAAAAGATCTCCAATTACGAAATTGTTCGGGGTACCTATGATTTTGATGACAGACATTTACTGGGGAGAGGCAGCACTCGAGCGTCCTTCAGGCACCCGTAACGTGCCTGATTTCACTCAAACGGTATTCTAGGCAATAATGCAGATTATAGATATTAAGTTACTGAATGAGGAAAATGTTACGACCAAACAAAATCTGTTGATATCAGTCATTGGAGTTGCCATAGAATGCACAAAAGAAATACCTGAGGAGAGGAGAGGATCAACATTAAAGATGTCTTGATTAGGCTAAAGAAGGTCTCTTTAATTACTTAGGCTTAGTCCTTTCAGAAATAATGTATTATTTAGAGTAATCTCTTTTAGATTATTCAATAACAGCAAGGTGTTTTCAAGTGTTTAGTACAAAGAGAAAATGAAGAAGAATCCTACTTATTTTTCATTTTTAACGCATATTTACTCCCAGCGTGTAGTTACAGATTGCCACCATGTATCTTGGAACAGAGATAGTACCTGAATATCGGGGACATTAGCTATTCCACACTACAATAGAAACAACTTTTGTTGGTAAATTGATAGAAAGGTTTTTGTTAGCGTCTGACCCAAATTCCTATTGGGATTAGGATTGGGTTGGTAAATTGATAAAATGAACAAGGGTCTTCTTGGTTGGGAAGTCCGATTGAAAAGAGGATCAAAGTTCATAAACGATTAAAAGTTTGATTGGTAAAAAGACTTTGGATAATTGAAAACTTGGTTTTGGAGTTTAGGTGTAGAAAAGGTCGCCGCACTTTCCCTAGCTTTGGCGCAGGAGTGAAAAACAGAATAGAGAGCTGGCAACAACGTTTCGCTCGAGCGGCAGAGTTGCCGTCCACCTGACGCTCGAGCTGCAGTATTATTCGAGCGGGAATCCTTTTTAGATTATGACTCGTTTTTTGAGTTGTATTTAGGACTGGACATAGTCCGGTTCAGTTCTCTCGGGTATTTAATAAATAGAACCGTCGGGTCCAAATATAATTTTGGAATCGTTCAGGTTCGGTTCGTACCATAATTAAATTTTTTAATAGATTTTTAATGGTCAACGATCGGTGGTCGTGGTTGGAGGTCGAGGCTTGGATGGGCATTGGGGATGGGAAGTCGGACTCGACAGTCGGCGATTTCGATTTGGGCATGTAGATGTATGTTTTCAATTTATGAAATGATTTGGGGTCATTGACTCAGTGGTTACCGAATGAAAGTGTGAAATTGGAAAGAGAATGATAAAAACTTAAAAAAACATAAATCTTGGGCTAAGAATGAAATTAATAACAGGACCAAAAAATTGAATTTAGAAATTGGGTTGGGCTGAGCTAACTAGGCATGAACTTGACTTGGGAGTTAGAACATTAATCACTAAATAAGTTAATTTGCTAATTTGTTTAAAAAAAATTAATTAATTCAATATAAAAAAATTAAAACAATTATTTAAATTCGGTTATTCGGTTCTCGGTTAGGTCTAGAACCGAGAACCGAACCAAACCTGTCGGTTTTCGATTCAAATACCCGTTCAGGTATTTAACTTATGAAAAACCGCTCGATTCAATTCAGTTCAGTTCAGTCTGGTTCGGGAGTTCTGTCCAACCCGTATTTCATCCAAAATACTTGTAATGAGTTCATGTGTATACTTCACGTGGTGTAGACTCTTCATACACTCAACATAACAATTAGATCATTATTCTATACATTAGAATCTTGAAAGAATTGTTTAAATTTAAATTGAGAGCAATAAATGTTGTAAACACAATTTTAGTTTCTTGGTATATGTCTCCTCGTCCAATGTCATTTTACCTGCATAAAAAATTTAATGCATGAGCATGATTGAAATGGATCGGCCAATTCTTGCTATTTGGGAATGACCCCGTACGGTGTCATTTGAAGTGAGGTCCAAATGGGGTTGGCTTGGAATGGATTCATGTGCCTAATATTGGGTGATATAAGAGGATTGCAACTCCTTATCAGTTATAGTTTTTGAGAAAAGTGATTGTATCTCTCTACATCAATTAGTACCAGAGAGGGAGATGAAGTTTATAATGCAAAAGCTTGCTTGAGCTGGATGAACCTATAGTCATCATTTGGAAATGACCCAATAACGCCTTTGTAAGGTGTCCTTTGAAGTGCGACTCAAACGAATTGAGTTTGGAATGAAATAAGAGGCCCGATTCTTGGTGATATTGGGTGAATTGCAACTCCTCCATTAACTATAGCTTTTGACAAAAAAATGATTCTATCTCCCTACATCAAATTAGTTATGGTGAAACAAAAAGAACGAATTCTGGATTTTTTTTGGGATGATTAGAAATTCCAATATGAAATAATTAAAACCAAATACATAACAACAAATTTCTGAATTTTTGGGATCTCCTACTTTTCACTCTTCTCGCCAATAACCCCCAAATGAATGAAAGTAGCTTTAGCTTTGGCTTTGGCCTGTCTACCGACAATTTGCTATTCCTCTATTTCATGTAGTTGTTTCTTCTGACATGTTGGCATTTTTATGTATAACTGGATCGGTTCAGTTTATCTGGTCGAACCAGCCAGTCCTATCATTTCAACAACATTGAAGTTGAGTACAAAGAAGATTATTGATGCTTGTCGACGCTAAAATCTGCCCCCACTCCAAATATTTGGGAATCTCCGAATTCTATTGTCCCAAAGACTTGACCTGCAAAATAGCACACGTTTAAGGCGGCATTGGAGTTGTCCAGGAGAGGCATTCCAATGCTCAGCCAAAGACTTGACCTGCAAAATAGCACACGTTTAATGCACATAAATTAACAACGTGCTATAATGTGAATACTGTTTATTGCGTTGTGTGTTGAGAATGAATCTTTAGCTAATCAAATTTCTCTTATATGTCTGTATACAGTCATCAAGTTTAAAGATCACAATAATGTATAAATGATAAATGAAAGCAAATAAATCTCTCAATCACTTGCTCAAGGTCAAAACCTGAATGAATAATCATTATATCCTAATTAACATAACAAGTATTGACATCATCTAATTATTTTAAATAACATTAACTTTCTGCCAACTTCACAATATTTCACCACCAGTGGAGATTAGTGAATATTATCCACAATTATTTGCTACAAAGTTCATTACAAATAGAAAATGAAGAAGAAAACTACATCTTCTTCCATGAAGAACAAACATTTATTGACCAGCCCTTGTTCACCCAACGCGTGATTGGAACTGAGATACTGCCAGAATATCGTGCTACAGTAACAACGTTCATTGTTTCTTTGCGTGCCTCTCATAAAAAGCTTTTATTCTTCCAAGACCATCATCGAGTGATGATGGCTCAATGGCGAAAGTTACTCGGAGCCAATTCTTGAGTCCTACAGCAACCCCTGCAAGGAGAATTTTACTCGTATGTTATCTGATAAGCCAGTCAATTCAATTTATGAAGATTGAAATGACCAATTTGATACTAAAATAAGCAAAAACTATAAACAAACTGTCATTTGCATGCCAACAGCACGACTCGAGGTTTTTGAAACTTTCTATAGTTCTGATTTGGTTGGTATTAACACTCACCTTCCTATAACTGAGCTAACTCACACAAACAGATTCGTGAATCCTAATCAAAGCCCGTCAAGATTGGTACAATTCAGAGTTGAGTGAAAATATGTTGTTTCGTAAACATGCTTCAGCAAAAGCAGTGTAGCCTACATACAATATTACCACTCCTTGAGTCTGCTGGTTTACTCAATTGCTCAATGAGGATTTTTATATGTCCACAATTGGGAGTCTTATTTGGGAATCTCTTCTTAACATGTGTATTATCATCCATGAACACAATGGCCTCACCAAATCTTTGTAGCAGCAGAAAGTTGCTTGCAAACTTAAAATAAAAAAACCTTTCATTTAAGCAACTAATCAAGTCGGAGGAACACCACAGGAAGCTCTCTGTCACCATCAACAAACGGGTGGGAATCTTATACTAAACATTGTTCACAACAACAAACAAGTACAGGGAAAAAGTATTTAGCTGCTGCTCTATCAAAGGTCATTATAGAAGAGAAAGTTCGTATGAAATATTTGCAGTCGGAATTACTACGGGACAGAAATGGACAGCCTAAGGGTTCAGTCAAGCTTGAACAGTCGTCAGCTTTTGATGCCTCAGACATGGATCCAACATTGAAGCAGGATAATACATATGGACCTCTTGGCGCACACATTTAAAGTTTAGTTGCAGCATTGGCAAACTACCTGAACTTCAACATTTGTCATTCGGTACTTGCATACCTTCCAAGAAACTCAAAACTTTGAATGTTTCTAGTCTTTATCAAGAAACAGTTTATACTAGTTATTATGGACATCATTGATTTGGAGATTAAGAAGCTAGGCGACACAACTGGGGTAGGCATCCAGATGAGCTTTTCCTAAAGCTCAAATAAGCTAACCACAACAATTTAATAAATTACTGAAAAAGGCAAGAAAAATCATATTTTTGATGCGGGGTATTTCAAACTTTGCAAGCAATTTATTGTAGTTGACAGATAAGTGTACCATTATACTAGAGCAATTATTGTTATTTTAAATGAATTGAGGCTTAATTTGTATATAGTTTGTTTGTTAGGTGCATCTCTATGAAAAATGATGGAAATGAACAAAATGAGCAGAAAATTGACTAAAGTGGACTTAATCCAAAGTTTGGGGACTTAATCACAAAATGATAATAGTTGATTTGGACATATTATCGATGATTGGAGAGAGGTTGGAATCAATTAGATGGATTTGGAAGATGGAGGATCAAGAACATACGAAAAAATGAACCAAAATAACTAAATAATGAAATTCAGGGGCCAAAGTGCAAGAAATAGGAAATTGTATAACAGCGCGTGCACATGCTAAGTCTCTCGCGCGCGGGGGCATGGATTTCATATACTGAGAGCAAAAGGAATGAACGGCGCGCACGCAATGAACGACACGGTGCGCGCGCAATGATCTATTTCTGGACCGAACAACTCAGCTTTCTAGTTTGATGCAAATTTTTATGGAAATAAAATTCAACCTACTATTTAACCTAGAGGGGGCAGTGTGAACGAGGGAGAATATATCAAATCCTTTTTTTTTTTTTGAAAGGTAAATCAAATCCTATTTTTCACCACAAAAAGATTGGGGGTGACTTAACATTATCAGGATAGATAAATTTTGTTTATGGGGTGTGGTCCAGATGCAGTAGCGAGAGAATTGCTCTGTTCATGAGGTATCGGACCTTGCATTATTGGGATCACGTCACCTGGACTTGGATATCGCTACATCCTATTTCACTTTTAGTATATTCAAGAATTACTTCACAACATAATCATGTACATTTAGCATTTCAGAGTTTTACAAATTAGCAGTTATCTGTAATTAAGCTAGTCGCAGAATCCAGAATTTATTTTTTACCTGGGAGAACTATCACGGATTCCTCCTCAGCTAGCTTGCAACAGAAGTCCACATCATCCTTGATCCCTTCCAGAAGGGACAGATTAAGTTTTACCTGACGTGAAAAAACTCTTAGCAGATGATTCCCCATATCATTTCTAAGAACATAAGAATATCAATTCTCATGTCTTACCATTACAAACATGGATCCTTCGGGCTTGCTTGGGCAAGTAATGCAATGGATATCCTTTATTCGATCATAGCATAGGTCTGCAGCTTCCTTAAGTGTGTTAACAATTTTTGTGAAGAACTCGTTTGTAGTATTTTTAAGGATTTGAGGAATTGCTCCCTGTTGACATAAACCAGATCAATTGGCAACTTTACAGTAAATAAGTACTGCTAAAACAGAAATGATAAGTGCATTGTACAAAGTACAAACAGAATATAGCTACAAAACAGAAACTAACAAACTAAGTTGCACGGGAATGGACACACAATTTTTCAAAAAAGTAGGGCTCAGACACGTCAGGGACACGTTGACTTAAATTCTTTAAAGTTTCGAATTTATATATTATATCTTTACTATTATAATTTTTTTAATTTTTTTTTTATATAGGACACGGCACACATGCCATGTTGGATACTTGCTTGAGGGGTGTCTCTAAAGCATCCCTCGAGTGTCAGTAACTTAAAACTATAGAAAATGGGACAAGGGCATGTGGCTTGTTGGATACATGTGATTGAGCATCCAAGGAGTGTCCGCGCATCTTAAGCTAACAAATAACCAAAATTAAAACGCAATGGCCAAAAACGAATTGTACAAACAGAAAAAAGCAGTACTTCATTATTTTTATACTTTTCCTTTCATATATTTCAACCAAAAAAAAAAAGTGAAAAGGAAATCGTCAAACGGCCTAGAGAAGAAAAATTGAAAAAAAGATCCAGAAATACGACAGTATAAGAGAAACAGTGAAGGCGAAAGTAGAAGGTGGTCTACACTTTGGCAATGTGATGCAAAGAAAAGATCCAGAAAATCTACATGAGGAAGAGACTAGAGCATATGCAGAGAGAGACTGAAGTAAAATGTGATTCTGAAGACTCAGTTCTATTTCTGGTTTCTACAACAGTAATTAAGTGACGGATTCAGGCCAAAGTTTCAAGGAAAAAAGAGTTTTCGGGAAACTCAACTTAAAACCAAGAACTGGATCTAAACTATCCTCCTTAGTATGATTTCAGCCATTCATATACAAAAGCAATGAACCCATAAAACTAGAGAAAGACATTCCAAATTGTCCAAAGTCAGTTGCAACTCAGCTAATAAGACTTCTGATTTCCATATGCTTTTATGGAGCAGGATACTCTCCAACACCGATATCTATCAGCAACCTCTGGTCTTTTTCGCAACCACATTTTATAGCAACTTACCCTGTGCATTATTTCATATGAATATGATGTTTATGTGTACAGGTTGTTTGTTCAGTTGCTCCCAAGTAATACTATGGCTGCCCGTTATTGTGGTGTAAATCATCCCTAAACCCACTTACATATAGTTTTGATAGAAAGATAGAAGGTACAAGACCAACTCATGCTCACATCACATATACTAGAGAATTCCATGAAGACAAAAACACATTTGAAAGAACAAAAGGAACACTTAGCGTATACTGTTTTGAATAGAAAAATAAAAAAATTATATATATATATATATATATATATATATAAGGCTTAAAGTGAACCTGAACAAAGGTTGCTGGATCAGAGGAAATATTCAGAAAACCCACGATGCTATCAACAATCTGCACATATGAACAAGTGGAATTCATGTGTGTCATTAGAATATCTGTACAAATAAAAAAGTATGCAGAAACTATACCGCTTAAATTTAAAAGTTAAAAACATGCAAACGCTGACACAATCGTAGTCATTAATACAACTCGTGCTCGGCAGACCTCTAATGCCGCATATTGAAATGCTCCAATCGCTTGTTTTACCTATTATAATATTGCATCTACTGAACAGGCAGCTTACTACTAATAGTGTGTGTGAATATTTTGACATCACTGGAAAGTCTATTATATCATTAGGACAAAAAGAGCATGACCTTTTTCCTTCAATGAAAGAGGAACCCCATACTCAATCTTAGGAAGGGTTATCTAAGTTAAAACTGGTTTATCGGTTTATTCCATCTTCATTGATGAAGCTTTCTCTACTAATTAAGATGTAGAAATCTTGTAATTCAGCAATAGTATTGACATAAGGTAAAGTATCTATCAGTCGCAAAAAAATACAAGCAGCAAGTTTCCAATCCTAAGCCGTGGAACAGTATGCATGTCCTGTAAGGAAGTGTCTCAATTGATCCTGCATTACTTGCAATATGCAAGGCTATTATCTCCTTCAGTTCCAGATATCAGAAACTTTAAGAGGGCATTAAGACAGACAGTACCTCCTGCTCAGACTCATTCAAGCAAATAAAGCCACAGATTGTTTGGATATTGCATCTGTAATCAGCGCTTACGTATCTTGGATTAAAAATTTGTTTCAAGGTACCATTGCAAAAATATCTCCAAAAAAGAAATGGATTTCTTTACCAAGTTAAAATTCCAGGAAGGACTTCCCGGGGATATTATTTCTTATTTATTTGATGGTGCATCTTTGCAATGCTCTATTACAATCTATGAAGCGTAAACATGAGACAGCAGATGACATGACACGAACACGGCGACAGTGATATATATATAAAGAGTAGGATATGGGCATTTTGGCAACCCATGAAAAACCACAGCTTTTTTATCATTACAAAAATTGACTTGCAAAATTTGATCATTTGATGATAGAAACATTTTATCGAGATTTATTGAATAGAAATCCATTAATGTTGTGACAAAACTACTTTTAGATGCATTGCTAAATTTCAGTCTTGCAGAGTACGTTATGCTATATATGCAAAACTAGCAAACGACAATAGTCATGGAGAGAAGGAATTTGGAAATGGAAAAATTACCCCCTGGTTCTTAAGGATGCCATTTGGATCATTCGTAATAAGCCAACCAAGTCTCCAACCAGGAACAATCCATCTCTTTGATATAGATCCAACTGTAATAATAGGAGCAATTGATCCAAAGATTCCCATTGGAACAAAAGGTTTACTCCCAAAAGTGAGGTGATCATAAACTTCATCAGAGATTACTAAGATCCCAAGCTTTCTTGCAGTCTCGGCAACCTAAGGGATCACATGAACAATCATCAATAAAGTAACAGTAAGACTATAAGCTAAACGTTCAGTTAAATAGTATGTGAATCCCACTCGAACCATGCAATTAGGTACCTTTTTCAAGTGTTCATATGAAAAAACATTCCCACATGGATTGCCTGGATTGATAACAACCATTGCAGCAGTATTTTTATCTGCAAGAGCTTCAACTGCATCAAGATCAACTTCCCAACCTCTTTCCGGAATAAGATCAAAATGTCGGACTTCGAGATGACAGAATCCAGCTCTAGATTCATAATAAGGGAAGCCTGGTCTTGGGAGCAGAATGTTAGCATTGGGGCGAGCAAGAACTTGTAAAATGACTTCTAGGGCTTGAGTACAGCCAATTGTCAGATATACATCGTCCGGAGATAACTTGTATGGAAGATCTTTTGAAAGATATTCTGCTATTGCACTACTCAGAAAATAATAGTTCGAGTTAGATCATTATGAAGTGGAATGTAACCAACACACAATACATGTCTAGTGAATTTTTCAATAAATATGAGCTTATTTAATTTAAAACATGCAAAAAAAAAGTGTGCAATTTCTTTTCCTCTAAATTTTTTATTCTATCAAGTAATCAGTAGAGTGAAATTAAACTCAAGACTATTCAATTAATTTTCTTTTGACTAAAAAGCACAAGTTCTTTCGTCCAATGTCCATTAGAAGTTCCATTCATTGTCTCATAAAATGATTTAGGCCAGTACATTTAGAGAAAATCATCAATTGTGTACTACTGAATAATATTCATCCGTACTGTTCTGGACATACAAGCACTTCCACTATAATGTGTACCTTCGGGCAGGTAGAATACCAACGGTGGAGCCATAACCGTTATACTTGGCGGAGCGTACGGCATCGCAGACGGCATCCACGGCCAAAGGCGTCGTTCGGAAACACGGGAAGGCAGAAGGGTCACCGTGTCCTAGAGGAATAACCGGCCGGGAGTCTTCTGGTTTAAGATTTTCCATCAACGTGTTCAGTACACCTCTAATGGTGATTGCAGAGGCCTTGGTCAGTTCATCGTTGCCGCCGAAACGCCATCGTATCGGTCCGCCGTTCTCCATTGACTTTTTCCCTCTACTCACTCTCTCTCTATAATCCCCTCGAGCTTTTGGAATATCTTTTAGATTACAGCGGTGAAAATGGAGCAGCCGCCGGCGAAATAAGACAAAGTAGAATGATTGAATTCCGTGGGCATTTCAACTAAATCACTCAACTATAATTTGTCTTGCTTACGTCATTAAATTTTGATTTACATTCCAAATTTGCCTCATTTTCCATATTAATTATTCTATTAGTTCTGTTACCATAGCACTATGTGAAAGTGAAATTTGATGCTAATTATTGATGAGAGGTCTTAGTGTATTAACCTAGAAATGTAGGTGATCGAGACAGTAACAATAGTCAACGAAATTATTAATATTATAATATAGGTCATGTTTGTTTCGGATTAAAGATTTTAATCTAATTCAAAGTTAAACAATTATTATTAATCATATCTTTAATGGGTCTCAAAACTTTTCAATCACACATTTCAAAAACTTCTATCACAATTTACTAAAAATCTAATTTTAATCCAGCACCAAATGCCCACTAATTGATGTTTCAGAGATTTGAGAACGATAAATTAATTACCCAATTGAGATTTGACTGAAAGTTCAATGACCAAACATAAAATTCCTTAAGATCCTGCGAAATATGTCACATAATCATGCGATGACTGCAAAATACAAAAATAGATCATGTTTTAAAAATTGAGGTAATTCATTTGTTGGAGATACTCAAATCTCTATTCAGAGCTTGTTTGAGAGGAATTAAAATCTAATTAAAATTGAAACTATAGTCGTTAATGAGTCACTCGTCTAATAAAAGTCAACAATAACGACTAATTTTTCAATTTTAATTCGATTTTAATTTCTACCAAACACACTCTCAATGTGTTCATCTTTAATTTTAAAATTTTGCAGTCACAACATAATGGATGGCATATTTATTTAGAAATATTGGCTAATGAAGGATTGGAACT
Organism: Fraxinus americana; assembly: GCA_035079005.1. Taxonomy (NCBI): domain Eukaryota; kingdom Viridiplantae; phylum Streptophyta; class Magnoliopsida; order Lamiales; family Oleaceae; genus Fraxinus; species Fraxinus americana. The sequence continues at coordinate 615,291 of CM068707.1, read as the reverse complement.
TTATGATGGCTAACATTGAAAATAAATAGAAGTTAGGTGTTGTGATTGTGACAAATTAAAATCAGGTGATCTAATTGAAATTTCATTAAAATTTCAATGACCAAAAATGAAATTAACCCAATAAATTGGTGGGCTGGAGCTTCACTTCTCATCTAATTCCGTTCCATTATCTGAAAATTTTCGTCACACTTACTTTTAACCACCAATCCGTTTAATTAAATAATTTTACACATAAATCCAAAATTTTACTCATTTTTTAACCAAATATTCTACAAAAAATAATATTACAAAACTCATTTTTATTTTTTATTTTTATTAAAAATGAAGTTCAAACATAAGCTAAGACTTGTTTGTTAAAAATTAAAATCAGATTTTTAGTAAATTTTAATAAAATTTCAAAAAATGTGTAATTGAAAGATCGGGACACATGAAATGTGATTAAAATAATTATTAATTTTAATTCAAATTAAAATCTTAATTTTAATTCCTATCAAATAAGGGCTAAATATCAAACAATATAGATTTTAACATGATTATCAATAAGCTAATTAATTTATTGTTAAGGGGTTTATTACGCCCTTGTTTGATTGCCATTATTTGTTCAAAACAATATTTTGAATAGTAAAATTTTATAGAATGTGTAATTAAAAAGTAGAGAAAAATTTTGAATTTACGTACATAATATTTTATTGTATAAATATATAAAGCTTGTTTGGTAAATATTAAAATTGAAAATATAATTGTTATTGGGTCTCACTCGTCTAATAAAAATTAACAATAACGGCTAATTTTTCAATTTTAATCCGATTTTAATCTCTACTGAACACGCCCATAATTGAAAATGAGTAAATTAAATAAAGAGTTTTGAGATAATGGTTTTCAAACCGGAGCTACATAATAATAATAATAATAATAATAATAATAATAATAATAATGGTTAGTTCAATTTTTGATCGAGCGATTTCCAACTATTTTGAGTAAATCTAGTGGGTCTTTGTGAGGACAGAGAGATTTGAATTTTGGGTTGAGGTCTTATGGTTCATAGAAGCAATCTATTACGAGGGTATGGGTTTGTGGTTTAACTATGTTATACAAGGGTACAATAAATTTGAGTCTGGTATGTGAAATCTTGATGCATTTGGTAAATTTACGATTAAGGGTTTGTTGTTTCTCGGTCTTTGAAGTGTGATTTTTGTACAATAATTAATATTGATTTAAGTCATTGAAGACCAAAAGTTAGGTAAGAGGAAAAGATATTGAAAGGATACGAAAATATGTGGCTATTTTTTCATATATTGCGTCCAATTGTGGTTTTGCATTATTATTCTTCATGAGAATAACATAGTCATAAACATTTTTTGCTTACAAAACCATCTTTCGGTTAGGCATTATGTTGAGGATGCAATTGGGCACTAGCGGATTTAGGATTTTTTGCAGGGAGAGCTGAAAGTACTTAACAAAGTCAATGTAATAAAATTTACATGTACTAAAAAAACATTATTTATTTAAGTCGTTACTGACGATGATTTCAAACATAATATTCATTTATAATAGAATCTAAATTTATTTTTTCAGTAAGTTATCTTTCTATAAAAAGTATCATACAATCGATAAGAAAGTCATCCTCCATTTTGTTGCGAAGTGTTGTCTTCACATATTTCATTACTGAAAATGCTCGTTCAGTACTTGCAGTGGAACACTTGTAATATCAATATAAGACGAATCAATCTAGTCACCATAATGTAACTCTTTGACATTTCACTCTCAGTCAATTGTCTATATAACTCAGTGTTCGTGAGATTCTACAAGTGTATGGATCATGACATATAAATTGGATTTATTAAGTTTGAATATCATCACACAGAGACTGCTATCTATTATAAATTTTTAAACTAACTTAACTTTAATTTAAATTAAAATGATAACAATTGATCAAGTTAAATTGTGTTTTCTAAACCAAAGTTCTAATAAATTAAATAACAAACTCAAATTAAAACTATAAATAAGATTATGCAATTGGATAGTTAGGATTTCCGATTTCACTTAGATTATTTATCATACATTTAATTTCAATTTATTCAACCATTTTTCATATGCGTCAACGATCGAATTAACCTGATCTAGTTAATGATCTCTCTCGAGTAACACTAATCATATTCATATACCACGAACTTACTATATCTCTATATAAATTCACACACATATGAGCACATTTATTTATAGGAATTCAACATGGATCGCATAGCCTATAATTATCTCTAGATCTCTTATAATGTCTATGCTAATTATTGTACGAATTAGAATTATACATCACTTCTTGATCTCAATGTTATCCCTAAATCAATCAATTGTTGCGCAGACAATTGAAACATTAAACACACAATAATTAATTAACAAGTATTAAAGTGACATGAAAATCTTGAAATTAAACATATAGTAAAAACTTTAAAAAACACCATCCATCCTAATAATAAGAGTATTTAGTCACTCATAACATTAAAATTAAATATGCAAAAGTGAAATGACATCACCAAAAATTGACGAAACGTGAATGTTATCCAAATTACGTGTTGCCGACCAATTTCTTCCAGTTGCCCAATGTGTGTATATATACTTCAATTGCTTGTTTCTTTCCTTCACTTTTTGTGCGTGTCTATGGTGTTATATGTACATATATAAAAGCAACAACCCTTGTTTTTCTCTTTTCAAGCCGTAATTCTTGACTTCTTCTTTTTCAAGCAGTCGACTCGTCTATTTTTTTCTCAAATTTGTATCTGATTAGAGGTCCAAATTGAGGTCCAATTAATTTAATGCTGGCTTCCAAGTCCTCTGTCCTCGTATTATGAATTTTTTCATTTTTCCGCTATTTTACTTTTTTTTCTTCAATTCTTCATAAACATAAAGTTTTACTTATAAATTATGTAGAATTTTATTCAAAAGATAATAAAATATCATGATTTAGAGAATCGAATAAGTGTAAAAACCACTCTTATCACTTAGCATGTGTAGATGCTTGAAATCAAAACTCACCCATTGTAAACTCAAAAATTGAGGAAAAACCATCATAGTTGACTAACTAATATAGATCTCTAGTTCAAAGAATTAAAAGAATCAGATTCTTAATTCTTAATCATTCTCGACAGAAAACTCTCCCGACTTCACCCAATGAACAAAACCAGCAAGAAAAAAAATACTTTGAACGGAGTCGACGAGAGAAAATATCAAATACAAATTACTAATCAAGCAAGAAAAAATACCAACCTGCAGGCAAACATTCATTGAGAGTTGACGAGAGAAGATTTGAGATACGTAGGAATTGCAATTTCAATTCAGTTTTTAGAGTTGATGTTTGAAGAAATGGCGATTCAAAATTTGATATAATGAGATTTGGGTTGGGTTATAAAAAAATGGATTTACTTTCAACTCAATGTCTAGCATTTGGGTTTTAAAAATTGATGGATTTTGTTGGAATGGGCTGAATTAACATGGAATCATCCAAAATTCCTCAAATCATAGTACCTCATCTGTTCAAAATCAAAACTATGATAACCCAAAAAATTTCAAGACATTCCGAAGATTTCTCATCTTCATATCTCAATCCCTTTTACTCCAAATTTTTAGTATCGTTTCCAATATATTCTCTCTACAATTCAAAGATTATAGTGTTTTTGAGTCATATATAAAACCCGATGGGAGTCTTATAATATCACGATTGACATGGCAAAATATAGTATATATATAAGGTGTTGAAGTACCAAATGTAACATATTTTAGTATGCAATACAATTTCACAAAACGTGACAAAAAAAATCACTATGAAATCTACCATATATATCATTAATTTGACATAACATCATAAAAAAATATGATTGATAGATGTAACACAACGTTACATATGTAATCATTAACTATTCAAGATTCACATAAGAACATATAGTGATTCATAACATTCCATCTTTCATAAATTACGTAATATTACTCCCTTAAACATGCCATAACTACTATAGAATATAAAATATGACATTAAAATGAAAATAAGCATTCTATTGTGCACGTAACAATAGTATATTTAAAAATGTTAGGACATTACAAGTTATATTATAGCAACTCAACGTCTTACGATATATTGTCTTACATTTCGAAATAAAAATTAACTTAAGACTATAAATTGCCAAACATGAATTTTCATTATTTAGTAATATGAAGTGATTGGAGAATATAAATTTCAAAATAATAAAAATGAATTTTGAAATTATGCCTCCAAATACACATGATGTTATTTAATAATCCAATTGCTTCTATAATAAATCCTTACATTTTAGGAGCTATTTAATGACTTGGAGATAAATATGCATCTTGATTGCAATTGGTTACCTATATTTATGTTAATTGGGTTATTTAGTAATTTTGAAATTTTATGTTACAAGATGTATTCTGGAATTAAAAAAAAAAAAAAAAAGTCTTGTGTTTTTTGAATTATCTTTCTATATAATAATAATTTGAAGAGAAAATTACCTAAATCCAGGTATTTAAGTTTCCAAATTCAAAAATCGGGTGTAATGTTTATTTAATCAAAAATCAGGTTTTAATTAAATAAAATCCTAATTAAAACATAATTTTCAATCTGTTTCTCCCTCTCTGTCTCTCACCTCTCTCCCTTTCCGTCTCTCACGTCTCTCCCTTCTCCCTCACCGGAGACTACACCATATCTGCCGACGGTCGCTGTGGTGGTTTTTGGCTGTGGTTTTGGCCTGGTAGCTGCCATTTTCTTCTTCTCAGGCGAGATCCCAAAAGTGTTGGCGCCGACAGCCAGAACTGATTTAATTAAATCCTTTGAAATTCCATGATTAATCACTACCAAGCAACCGACCTGAGCAATAATCTCCACAGCTTTCAATTCCGCCCTATTTTCAATCGATTCAAGTGACTGGATATCAAGTTTCAGAGGATTTTGAATGGCTTTTTGACGAGGAAAAACCCTATCTGGTAAAATAAGATTTGGAACTTCATCAATAGTGAGAGATGATCGGCAACCGACCTCAGCCTTGTTTTATGGACGATGAGCGTGTCAAGAAGTTGAAGGGGTTGGGACTCTCCTTGAATAAGATTGAGACTGTCTGGAGTGAGGATACTAAGAACCCAAAGCAAAAAAAGTACAAGATGTTTTGGCGAAGTTTTCTTCGAATGCAGATGTTATTGCTGTTGGAGATGCTTTCTTTGCAGATGTGGAGAGAGATTGGGTGATGCAACCTGGTGGTCCCATTGCCCACAACTGCAAGACTTTAATTGAACAAATTTGTTAGTTTTGAAATGTGAACTTTAAAACTAGTAGATATGTATTGTTCCCTAATTTGAATTTGGGTTGGACCGGACCGAACTACAACCTGGCCCCAAATCCGTCTTTGCAATTGGGTGACCCCTCCACTGGGATACTTGCTTCGGTTAATTGCTCATTAGACCGTGTTCTCGTTCAAAGATAAATGTTGAACATGTAGATGAGAATCAAATGTTAAAACATCGTGTTCTCCTTCAAAACATTAAAATAGAAGTGATGATCATTTAAAATTTTGCCGAAGGACCGAAAATAATTTCCTTTTGGACCATCCTTTATTCTTCTACCAAACGCACTCTATTAGAAGCCTAATGGCTCACAAAAGGATAAGACAGTGACGCACGACACTCGCTGTTAGGCAGACGCGTAGATTTGGAGCCATTAACGTTAAATAAATTGTCGGATAAAGCGAGGGATAGATAAATACAATACCTGTTTTTATTACAATATAATATAATATTAATAGTAATACTAAATAGTCGGCGGCCAGCTTGCTCCTTGTCTAATGTAGTGCCGTATACGTATGTTTGAACAACTCCTCCTCCCCTACTTTTAGTTAACCTTAAAGACTAGTATTCTATAATAATTTGTACCAACTTTAATTATGTAGAACATAACATCAAGGTTTTTAAAATTAGCATACTTTTGAATTTCCAAGTTTCAACCTTCAAAATTAAATATTTGAAATGTAAAGATTAAAATCGCACAAGACTTTCTCGTGAACCACTTGACGTTTATCTTTAAGTTTTGAAATTTAATTATTGAATTTGGAAAAAAAAAATTATTACAAGCGTTCAGAATATATAATTGATCGGATCATTGATTTTAACACCAACACTAAGAATTTTCATTGCGTAAACGAACAAGATTTATGGATTTAAATAGGTTCAGTACCTAAAATCTCATTATTGAAAATATAAAGAACACTAAACAACATTATTTCAAAGATTGGAAAATCTAGACTAATTTTCTCTAAAACATTTTATTAAATTTGGTTAGTTTTGCCATAATCATATTCAATCAATTTATAGTCAAAGAGTAATTATATTTACACTACAATTTTTTTTTATATTTGCACCATATTTTAATTGCAAAAAAGATTTACAATATTTGCTCACTTTTGTTTTTATGTCCTCAACTTGTTTTCTCGTCGCATTGTCATTCTTAACCTTTAATTAATTAACATATTTTGTTTCTAATCACGATTTTCATCCAAATATTCTACTAACGTGTATTGAAAAGATGAATAAATATTTTGTTAAACTTTTGTGTTGGTTATTTATTTTAGTTATATAAAAGTACGAGAGATAAATGTCTTTTAGCCCTCGTAACAAATGTTATCGACGAAAATCGTTTTTATAGACAAGATGTGAAACTTAATCGAGGGTTGGTGAATAAATTATTTTTTATTTTTATTTTTATTTTTAAAGTTGAGAACTTAAGTGTAAAATAAAAAAAATATATATGTATATTCATTGTAATTAAGATGTGGTATAGACTATGAATATATGTATGAATAACGTTATTTATCATTATGAAGATAGATTATCGGTGATGTGACGTTTATGTAGAATAATGAGATTGAGTAGTTCAATTTTTTTTATAAAAGATCGGGGAGGAGAGAGAGAAATGTGAAGGATAATGATTTGTCATATCATTGCTCCATCATAACGATGATAAATAATATTATTTTATACTTAAGTTAAGTTGTCGTGAAACATTATACATAAAGATACACTGTGCAGTGTGCGAGGAATATAGGCAGAAATAACCCAATTGCCGGCGCATCAACGCCCTAAACGTGCCACGTGCCCCTGTTTTAGGCCCACAACCCACCATTACTCTTATCAATCAACACACTACGCGCAGCCACGCACCCACACTCTTTCTCTCTCTTCACTTGGGCGGCGCCCCTAGTCAAACCCCTCGTTGTATCTCTCCTCTCTCCTATATAACATCGTCCATTTTCCCTCAATATGTAACCCATTTTCACCACTAACTTTTCTCTTCAGTGGGAGATTTCGAGATTTTTTTAATGGCGGTAAAGGAGAAGGCTAATAAGGCTGTTAATGGTGTTAAGGAGAAGGCTAATAAGGCTGTTAATGGCGTTAAGGAGGTGCACTACAGGGGCGTGAGGAAGAGGCCGTGGGGCCGTTACGCGGCGGAGATCCGTGATCCCGGGAAGAAAAGCCGTGTTTGGTTGGGCACGTTCGACACGGCGGAGGCGGCGGCGCGTGCTTACGACGCCGCCGCTCGTGAGTTCCGTGGATCTAAAGCTAAAACTAACTTCCTTCTACCATCGGAGGTGCACAGCCCTAGCCAGAGCAGCACCGTGGAGTCATCAAGCGCCGGAGCAATGAATACTCATCCGCCGGTTGAGCTTGATCTCACGCGCCTCCTTGGAGTAACTTCCACCGCCACCGCTGTGAATGGGTATCAGTTTTTTCGTTACCAGCCAGCCATGGGGGTTTCGCCCACTGGACATCCGGGTCTTTACTCTGATCCGCCGCCAGGATACCGGCTGAATACGGCGGCGGCTCAGTTTCCCAACAGCGGCGGCGGCGGCGTGCATAGTGATTCGGATTCTTCCTCTGTTGTTGATGAGAATCAAATCGATAGAAAGAGAGTTTTGGGTTTCGATCTTAATCTACCAGCCGCCGTGGATGAAGCTTGAATCTTCATAGCGAAATAGACTAACTTTTGATTGTAAATACATAAAAATATTATTGCGTTTTTCTCTGATTGTTTATCACAATTATAATCGGCAATTAGGGCTTTTGATTCAATGTATTTTCTCCATTTACTTTTGGTTATATTTTCGAGCTTACATAATTTTCTCTATTTACTTTTGTGTTTAAAAAGTGAACATAAGAAATTAAAATAATTAAGAAGATCATTAATCAATAATCATACTTCTTAAAAGTTAATCTTAGCTTGCCAATAGCCGTCAAGTCTCCATATATGAAACATAAAATAAATTATTACAAAAATTAAATAAAAAGAATATAGATTCCAAAGAAAAGAAATCAGCTAGTCGAGAGTACTCTTTAGATTTAGCCCTCGTTTAAGTCCCATTTTTTCTCATTCCATTACATTAATTTTTTTCTCTCTTCATCTCAACCACACATTCTCAAATAAAATAATATTACACACAAATCTAAAACTTTTCCACCACATAAAATAATATTTCTTATTTTTAACGGAAAAACTAACGGAATTTGTTGATTTAACGGATTATGTAACGGAATTTCTTGTTTTAAACAGGCAGCTGCACATTTATTCAGTGTTATTATCATAACTTTGTATTTCGATATCCGATTGAGGCGATTCAAAATGCGTTGGAAAGCTAACTCATCTGGCTACAACTTTGATTCAGACATCATTCTCCAATTCGATCACTTTCTATGCCAAAAATAGGTTTCAATATGAGACTAAAATATCGGAGCATCTTTTGACTAAATTTGATTCCATTGACGTCTTCCTTTATCCAATTGACTTCGAGCACTCTCAAATCTTCATCGTGAGGTTCGGCACAATTTTTAAGTATTTACATTTTAGTCCCCGAACTTTGGACCCCTTACAATTTAGCCATTTTCTCTAAATTTCTCAACTTTTACTTATTTTCTTCGATCTCCCCAACTTACATCACAACATCAAAATCACACATCTAATTATTTATCAATTACATAAACATTACATCATTAATTATTTAATTAACAAAAAATTACATTTTTATTAATAACAAATTAATTCTTAAATAAAACTATTAAATATAAACTAGGCAAACGTGCATTGCACGTTGCTTGCACCTAATATATAGACAATCGACAATACCACCTAAATAATTGAATTGAACGACCATTCTCATGAAATAATATTCACTAATAAAAAATTATGTGTCGATGTGTTAAAATTAGGTGGGACTATAGCTAAACGAGACAATAAAACTCAAATTCAGATCGAATAATAAGAGAGAAAAATAGAAATTTAGAGTGTGTTTGGCAGTGATTAAAATTTTATTTTTAGTAGATTGTGATAAAATGTTTTGAAATGTGTAATTGAAAAATTATGGGACTCATGATAGAAGTGGTTAATATTTAATTGTTTGATTTTGACTTAAAATAAAATTTGGTTTTAACCCTGACAAACAGGGCTTTAATTAAGCAATGAAATGAAATGAAATGATAATTGTGGTCAAAGAGTAAAAGCAAAGAAAATCAAGTGCACTCAATGCCACCGACAGCATCCTAAAATGGGTCCCATATCCAAAAACACCGTGTTATTTTGGTACATGTTGTGAATACGTTGGATGGCACGTGTTACTTTATTAATACTTTGCCGTCCATTAAATCCACCAAATATATTTAGTATTTTTTAATATATTTCTTAAAGCGCGTACGAGATGGTGAGGCGACACCGCGGTGGGCCCATGGTGGAGACTTGGGGTCGCGCCACCGGCAGCCGCTTTTGGTGGGGCCATTAGCTGCAGGGGAATATGTAGACTTTGGATTCACCTTTTTCCTTTTGAATTTACGGGTAAATTTCATCTCCACTCCCTTAACTTTTCAATAAAATTTAAGCTTCTAACTCCAAATTAAATTTTTAATAATTTTTGACAAATATCAATAAAATATGTAATTAAAAAGCTTTTTTTTTTTTTTAAACAATAGGCACCAAATAGGGACTAAATTACTTCACTTCTCAATAAAGTCAATGAAATTTAATTTAGCCCCCGTTTGACACCCATTTTTTTCTCTTTCTTCATTTCAATCACACATTCTATCAATAAAATAATATTATACATAAACTTAAAAATTCTCCTTACTTTTTAACCACACATTCTGCCATCAATCACTATTCAAAAACACATTCTTTCACAAAAATTGGTGTCAAACACCCCCTAAGTTTCAAATGTTAAAAATTTCATCCCACGTCTTCATTCAAAATGATGAAAACTGCTTAATTGACAGTTATGCAATAATTGACTAATTGTTAAGAAAATAGTAAAATCAGGGTTATGACAACATAGAAATTAGGAAAATGTTATTGGTACATAGCATTTTCCATAAGGGTTCACATAAAGAGCACATTACGCCCCTCCATTGGAGAGGCGCCATGTGCCCCTTATGTGAAGGGTTATGTACCCATAGCATAACTCTATAAATTAAAAGGTTAAAGTGCGTATTTATTTCATTTTAACACTTTTGACGCAATAGATGGATCAGTAAACATGTCTTTTTTGTGGTGGCACGGAGAATCCATTGTTATCTGACTTTCAATTTCATTAATTTGAGACATGACATATTATAGAGTTTTGAAATTGGAAATTAAATTGAAGTTTAGTGATCTAATTAAAATTAAGTTGATATTAAGTGATCTATTGAGATTATTTGAAGGTTATCGAGTCAATTAAAAATTCACTTCTTTTGACTTAGCAGCCCCGTGTCGGCATCCTGTGGTTTCGAGATATGGTAATGGGGAATATAACTTCTAATTTTCATTGCTCGTTCTTGTCGAAAGTTGAAAAGGTCAAAGTAATTAAAATTAACAAAGTCAAACCAATTAATTAGGGGCAAAATGCACAAGATAATCTGATCTAGCTCAACTTCTGGAGTATCCCTTGATTTTGGGTATTAAAATTGTTCAACTTGCGAACGCAACTATTCATTTAAAATTTAAAATTTATTCAACTTTCGAAGCTAGAAAATTGACCTTTTAAAATAGTAGTAAGCATCTGACTTTCCACGTTCCGCTCACAAAAAAAAAAAAGATATACTAAGAGTACCATCAATCTAGGACGGTTTTTAATAGAAGCGTAGTGATGGATATATAACTTGTTGTATCAAAAAATGATTTAGTTCATATTTTTCCTTATTTTCAAAAACTTATTTTTTTTCCTAAAATTCATTTTTAGTCACATATTTTATAGAACCCACAAAATTTATCAACTTTTAATTAAACCAAACATGGACTTAGGGCCTGTTTGGTACGACTTAAAATCCAATTAAAATTGAAAATATAGCCGTTATTGGATCCCACTCATCTAATAAAAATCAACAATAAAGGCTAATTTTTCAATTTTAATCCAATTTTAATCTCTACCAAACACCCTCTTAATCATGCATCAAAATATGGTAGCAAGATCCCTAGATTTAGAATTGATTTGATTTTATTTTTTTTAAAGTTCTCAGCTAAAGGGATTGAAGTGTCACACTGTCGAGTCATTTTCCCCGTTGGGACAGTTGACACGTCTGTACATTGATAGGCTTTTCACGACACACGTGATGTTGGATCGGCCACTCTTCTGACGTTCGGCCAATCCCACTAAACATATCTAACGCGGGCTTCATTTCCTCGTTCTTGGATTTGAGCTTTTGAGGAGCCTTAGTTAATCTTCTTCCTTTGATTTTGGGCCATTGTCTCTTTATTGGGCCTTTCCTTTGGAAAAATGCAAAGAGAAGGAAGACATTTATCTCAAAAGTTATTACGACAAGATAAGTTTTGTCAATTGCAAATTTACTGATCGAAAAAGTGCTTGAAGAGATGGGTCGGGTTGTGAACTAGCACATGGATCGTGGCTGTTTCTCGTTTAGTAGAAAAGTAGGTTCATAATCATGCTTTTTTACTCGGAGTACCGAACACATCACAATCGAATTGGAGTTCACTTACTATTCCGTCCACATATAGATTCATGCACTTCCGCATAGAAAGAAACAAACAAATATGAAAACTTGGAGTGGATCATTGAGCATATGAAAACAAAGGCATATGGGCATGTTATGGAGATAAAGACACAATAGTATCCCCCACTCAATTAAAGTTCACACTGCATTGCTCGTGAATTTGTGACAAGAACCCACCTAACCCTACAATCCTATCCTCGGATTCGATTAGAAATCTTCCCTACAATTCTCGCTTTCCAACACATAATTTCCCCTCCTAGGAAACACATGACACTATCATTCATATCTCCAAACAAATTACAGTACATTTGCACCTCAACACTCTAATTAATTCGATTCATCAAATCAATCACTAAGACGAGGAAAAAGAAAAGAAAAACCTTAGCCATTTAGCGTCGTTTTGTAATCTAAAGGAAACTATTTCACGAGTTTTACGAATTTGAGATGAAACTCAAATATTCCTTCCGTTCAAAGCCTCTCTTCACCAATCAAAGGTCAACTTAGGGATAAAGTTGTTTACTTTTTGGTCAAATAATCCATGATTGGATTGAGTCATAATAATCTCTCTTCACCAATCACCATAATCAAGTACTATAAAAAAAAAAGAGAGGAGAATTCAAGATTTTGATTAAATTCATAAGAGAAATATTACATTATTACAAGATTATTGCCAACACCTTAACACAAGAATTCAAATTAAAAGCAACAATATTTAAAAATTCTCCACAAAATATGAAAATAATAGGACCCGCCCTTATAAACAAAAATCTTCATTATTTAGGTTAAGAGATCATTGACCCATCCAAGATCAGGTCCACCCAAGCTATTGTCTTCCATCAAATTTCTTGCACAAAAATCCCCATCCATGAACAATTTGCTATTTCCATTCATGAATTTAGTACTCGATGAAGTCGAAGGAGATAAAATGAACCGAGGTTGTTCATCCAACAAAAAATTCACATCGATCCAAGGGAAATTACCTTGAGAGGAATCATTCACATTCATGGCTTTGAATGAGCTCGTCAAATCACTCATTGCATCTTTATAACTCGAATTGGACATACAAAGTAAAGTTGAAGTAGGAGAATTAGTAATCGAATGACAATGAACACAGCAATTGTGTTGCAATTTCTCGATACAAACTGAAGATGGAGTGCGAAGCTGACGGGCAGAGTGTGCGAAAAAACAAACCTTTCGCTGGCAATTCTTGCCGTCTTTACACGCCTCGGTTCGATACCGAGTTGGGTGTAGCCAAGACTCGAATACCCCATGCGAGTACTCGCATAGATCTCCCTTTCCACAATAGCCTTTACGAAACTCAGCACATACAGTTCCAGTATAGTTATACTTCCTCGGATCCCTTCGCCGAGCCTTTTCTCCGGGATGCGCGAAGGGACAATCCATCCAGTCGTGGCTCCTACTCCGTCTACACTTTCGCACCTTAAATTCGAACATTCTGAAATCGTCGGCTGAGTAAGGGTCATCCTCATCGTCATCATTGTTATATGGCAAGAATCTCCGGGAAATAGCCGCTTCAGCTTTTGGGGACTCCATGAAAAACTCCACTGCCGCCGCCGTGGAGCGGCGGTCAAGGAGTTTTCTCGGTGGAATTTCGATACTTTTCTTGTTGGAATAAAGCTGGTGAGAGTGATGAAACTCGTGTTGCATCTCAGCACAAATACTACCCATCTTAATAATTTTGTGAATGAAATGGAAGAGTTAAAGAAGGGATATATATACAGAGAGATATAGAGAGAAAAGATTCTAGAGAGAGAAAGAGAGAGTGACGAGGATAGTGTGAGGTACGGCAGAGAGGTGCGTGGCTTGATATTACTAAGGGTTTTTACATGCAGAATGGTATATGTGGCAGCTCGACATTATACACTGCATGCAAGACTCCATGTTTCGATTTTAGGTGAAGCAATTTGTATTTTTATGAGGTTTTCATATCCTCACCTTTAAGTTAGAATGGCTTCAATGACAGCAAATCACGCGGTAAGATCGTCCACTCAAATTATGACATTTTGAATCTGAATGGATTGGCTCGACCCACTATGTTTAGGTATTGATTGAGTAGTTCCAAATTCGAAATGTTATGATTTAAGTAGATAATCATATTGTGTACATGTAAAATCATTTCACTGAAGTATTTTTCTTTTCCAAAGCTTAAGAATTCATAGATTTTCAAATATTTATTTTTATACATGTTTCAATTGAATGAACATAAAAAAAATTATTTTTGACACAAACGAATCTTAAAATTAATCGATCATATTCAGTCTTTATGATAGATCCAATATCTAGTTTGCATGAATAGGTTTTGAGTTCGGTAGATTAATCAAAACACTACGAGAGTCGAATTTGCCATTATTGTTTTTCAAAGCTCTATCAATACAATCATACTTAAATTTCCTTCAATTTTATTATTATTATTTTTTTAGAAATCACTCTTAATTATCAATCTTCTTATATGTCCAGCTTCTTAATTTTTCCTCTTACTTCAAAGTTCTTAAATCAAGATTCGAAGATGGCTCAAGCCCTGTAAGTCAAACTAATCCAAGTTGACAAATAAACACTTCATCTGTCCCATTTATATATGCTTATTTTGTTTTTCACACGGATTAAGAAATCTTATCTAATGTTATTGAAAAAGACTAGTAGTTTTGTCAAAAACTTTCCTAGTTTACTCTCATTTAATTATCAATAACTAGTAGTATATTATTATTTGAGTAAAGTTCACTTTAAACTCAATTTATAAGATAAGGCATAATTGCATGAATTGTTTCTTTCTCAGTTTCAGCTCATAATATATCTCTAGTCATTAGAGGTGGTAAACGGGTCTAGCTGCTTGTAAAAATAAGGCTCGTGCGAGCCGAGTAGGCTGACTCGCGCCCAAGCGAGTGGCTCGTGAGCTCGTAAATTGGCGAGCCACAAGCATTTGAATCAGTGACCGAAAAGGTCCCCGACGAAAGTTCAGTGACCAAAACGGTCACTGAACTTTTTTTCCCTTCTTTTTTTCCTATAAATATCCATTCTATTCCCCTTTTTTTTCCTCCCAACTCTCACTCTCTACTCTCTAAACTCTTCCAAATTTTACATTATAAATTATAATTTTCATTGTACAATATATCTTCTAGACTACTACATAGTCTACATTCATTTCTCAATTCTATTTCTACATTCAATTTCAATTATCACACTATAAATTTTCAATTACAATCTTACACGTCAACCCTTTTTTCAATTTTCAACTTGTTACTTACTATACATTTTATATTAATTAACAAATGGATCCACACTCATTTGTTGAAAGCTTTTTCGGTGTCGGAGGTGAATCACCTATCACTCCGCAGGTCAATTCCAGAATGAATTTGCCAATCTAAACGAAATTCATATTCCTAAAAATATTTTGGATTTCGATGCTCATGGAAGCAGCAATCCAATTGATTCGGATGACGTTGATATTTTTGAGGCGGAATAGGATGATGAAATTTGGTAGTCCAGACACCGGTTCTACTACTACGCCACTTTCTACGTAAATGTATTCGGAGGAGAAAGCTCGAATGAGAAGAGTAAAGTTCGTTGCTGCTGCTGCTGAATTGCTTCTTACATTAGCGGACAACCAACATTTCGTCTCGTACGTGAAAGGACATCTTCAATCGAGGTACATTAGAGTAAGTCGAAACACTCTTCGTTCAAATACAATTGAATATTTTCTTCATACAAAAAAACTATTGATTGTCGATTTAGAAAAATATGGGGGTGTTATATCTCTAACTTCAGATATATGGGAAGTGTAATATAAAAGATGTTATATAGTTGCAACTGCACACTACATAGACTTACTTTGGCGTATGCATAAAAAAAATTATTGTTTTTAAAATTATTGAGTTCCCCCATAACGCTAACAACATATTTAACGCTATTATGAACATTATTAGAGAATATCGTTGTGAGAGTAAAATTCGCTCATTTATATTCGACAACGCTAGTGTTAATAAGATAGTTATCGATAAATTGTGCAGAGTACTGCAACCCGATTTCGGTGGTTATTTGTTTCATATTCGATGTGTGTGCCATATTTTAAATTTAATAGTGCATGACGGTTTGAACTATTAAGAATGAAATTCAAAGAATTAGAAATGATACTAGTGTATATCACGATTTCACCTAATATAAAACATGCATTTGATGAATTTTGTATTGAATCTGGGGTGACGAATACGAAAACATTTATTAGTAACGTAGGACGTAAACTCCACTTACTTATTGTTAAAATAATGCGAATGTTTTGAACATTTAATAACTGAATTTTATAACAATATGCATATTAGAAACGATGATGATACTATTTTGATTGAATTCGATTGGATTTTAGCTTTTAAAATTAAAAAAAAAAAATTGACAAATTTTTATGATTCTACAAATATTTTTTTTGGAGTTTACTATTCTACTGGTTGTATGGTACTTGAACGTCTTTATATAATTGTTAGGGCTTTTCATAGATATAAAAATGACTCCGAATTTAGTGCAATTATATATTCTATGGAATTAAAGTTTAGAAAATATTGAAAAGACTTGCCTATATTTATTTCCGTTACTATGAATCATGGACCCCCGGATATGATTTATCGAGTAGTAAATTTGTAATTGATCAGATTTCAAGAGCTTTAACTTTTTAATATACCTATCACTTTTAGAAATTTAGAACAAATTTTATGTGAAATGTATGAATTATATGCAAAACGAATGAGTACAAATATTAATCGGTTACTCTTTGCACCTACTCGTCTCATTGATATACTAGAAAACTATGCTAAAGTATTAACTTTATTTGAAGGCATTAACTCATATACATATGATTCAAATGCATGCGGTTCCTCTAGTAGTAATTTGTGTATCACATGTAATCAAATATCGAACGCAAGTCCAAATACATTGCATGCTGAATTAATTGATTACTTTAATCATAATATGCCTAATAACCAAACAATTAAGAAAAATTTAGAAGAAATAATTAAATTCTGGCGAAAGTACGAACGATGATGACTAGTGATTTCTGCGATAGCAAAAGACCTAACACATTTGGTTGACACTGTAGTTTCGAAGTCTTTTTTAGTGCAGGTAAGAGAGTTCTGTCCGAGGCTAGGAGTCCATTGAAAGAAGATATTTTGGAAGTATTAATGTGCGTGAAAGACGACAAGATGGTCATTTTCGAATGCAAGATAAATATGCCGAAATTGTATATCGTCAAGTAAGTGATATTTAATTTAACCATATTAATCAAAAAAATTTATTTTATAATACCTTTTTAATTTTTTTTAAAAAAAATTGTACACGTAACAAATTGTTCGTGTACAATTTTTAACTCCATCTACTCGAAATTAAAGTAGCTCGTCCCAAGTCTGGATAAAGGAAAATGGTCTTATCTTTTTTTTTTAAAAAATTTAAAGAAAATGTTTATCTTTAAAAAAATAAAAATAAATAATACACGAGCTCGTGAGCCAAAACTCGACTCGGCCCACGAGCTCACGGGCCGAGTCGAGCTCGACCCACGAGCCTAGCAAAAGCTCGACTTGTGACGAGCATGAGCCGAACTCGTGCGTATAAGGGCCGAGCCGGCTATTGCCACCACTATTAGTCATAAGTGATTATCCCATAAAAACACTTAAGGATCTGCTTGTGAGTTTTGTCGTACTAGTTATAAGTGTTTTTTAAAATACTGATTTTGAGGGTATAAGCGAATCTATTTTGAGCAATTTTAATAGCTGTTTTTAAAAATATCCAACATATGTTTAAGAGTTTATTATCCCCTGGTTCTGAAAGTTTTTCAAAAGAATAAAATTACGTATATATTCCTTAGTAAAATTTTCTTTTATATGATTTTTTTAAATCATAAGTGATGTTTTACTTATAGATAATTCTATTATATATAAGTTAATACTTAATTTAAAAAATTAAATAAATTTAAGTATTTACTTTCAATTTTAAGTTAATACTTTTTACTCATAAGTAAATTTTACAATTTGAAGTTAATTTTATACTTTTAAATCACTCTTTAAGTGAATTTTTAATTATAATATAATTTTTCTTATCTTACCATTAATATTTTACTTATAAATATTTTTTTAAATGATAAATAATTTTTTAATTAATATATTTTTATTTACAATTTAATTTTGAATAAAATAGGTTGGCTGTAAATAATTATTTTATAAAAACTAAAACTAGAAGAGAATATGAAAAACGGTTAGAACCTGCAGAATTAGAGGGTTAAGAAAACACCTTAAAATTACACCAACCCAAAAAGCACTAGCAAGTACCAAGTTTTCCAATCCCTCATAAACAGTGCCACTCAAACCCATCAAAATCGGTAAAAAAAAAAAAAAACTCCCAAGCATGCCCTTATCAAACCTCAGAAAATCTAGATCTTCACATATATATATAGACTGTAATCTGAGATGCAACCTGTCTTTAAACAAGAGAAATAACTTATGGCCAATACACAAAACAACACGATTTGGTTTATGGGAACTTCACTCCTTTGAACATCGTCACATAAAGCATAATGCCAAAAGAAAGAAAATGTACAGATTACTGAAACCTGACAACAATGCATGAGATATCATCCTTGCTTTTCCTAGAAATAGCCTCCTCGACCAAGTGCTTTGCAGCCGATTGAGCACTCTTAATGTTTCTGATGGATTCAACAGCTTCTTGATTTGACATCACCTACCAAAAAGTGTACAAAATTAACTAGAGAATTACAATTGTAACTGTAGGTTTCTCAGATATCCCACCTTCCATAATCCATCGCTAGCTAAAATGACAAACTCTACGTCTTCATCTACTATCTCGACTGCAACGTCTGGTTCTGAGCTAAGATGTCTCTTCAAGCTCTTGTCACCAAATGCCCTGGCCACTGCCAGCTGACCATCAACTCGAGGAACATCACCTGCAGCAGGAATCACAAAATCTCAGCTTAGATGAATAAATCGATCTGATGAGCATGGTTGGGTGGGGCTTACAAAAAAGATCTATCTTATAAGTAAATTGAAAAAAAAAAACACATACACGTGTGGATTTCACGTGCTTGTAAGTACAATAAGAACATATGTTTGGATGGGTTGTGCTTATTTATAAGCTTTTGGCGAGGGGAGAATTGCCGAAATGCCCATGGGGGTTTTAACTGAGCCCCTGTTTGTCTTACATTAAGTCAGAGCTCTTTTTTCTTAAATTTATTTTCAACCATACATTCACACAATAAAATTTTTACACGTAAACCCAAAACTTTTTCCTACTTTTTAACCACACATTATAAAAAAAAAAATACTATTCCAAAACTCATTTTCCCAAAAATTTTAATGGAAGAGAAACATGGGCTGAAGGCCTGTTTAAGCCCCAGTATTCTCCAAGAATGCATTTTAGAATAGTGATTGATGGAGAATTTATGGTTAAAAAATAAGGAAAAGTGTTGGATTTACTTGTAATATTATTTTATTGAAGAATGTGTAATTGAAAATAAGAGGAGAAAAATGTATTTTAGAAAAATGGGGATCAAACAAATAAGCCAGCTTCTTTTTATCAAATTTCCAAGAAAAAAAATTATAATTATACAGTAATATTCTGTGAAATTTTAAGTTACCCTTTTGGCGTGATTTCTCTTCTGTAATGAATGAGGTAGTTTTCTCTGATAACACAAGGTCGATGATAAATATTAAGATAAAGAAGAGTAAATTCATAATTCATTTGGTCAAACTATCTTACTAGGATAAGTTGGATGAGTCTAGCTTATTGCTTAATCCAATTTGGGCTTGAATATAAGCCATCGTATAATTAAGACATGTTTAGTCGATTTTGAGCTTATAAGCTAGGTTGACTGTTTATAATTTGCACCCAAACCTAGAAGGGCATTTTAAACAATACATTGAGCTGCATCTGAGGGAAAAATACTAGCAGTTATAGCAGTTATATGACTTCCAAGGGTCAAGAAGTCGACAATTGTAAATTCTTTCAAGCATCAATATCATTCAACTTTCACAACAAGTATAGAGAATACCTGGAATGTTTGATACAAAGCCACCCTTTTTCTCGATCATCGACTTTTCCCTGCTCGGTTCATGGTCAACTGATATTTGTTTCGCAACACCCTTCTTACATATGACGGCCCGAGAGTCCCCCACGTTTGCAACTACCAGTTTGTTCCCATCCATCAATATTGCAGTAACTGCAGTCGACCCTCCTTTCCCCAAGTGAAAGGACTGCTCCAATATTTCGTTATCTGTGGTCTTATAAGCTCTTCTTAATGCCTTCTCTGTGTCGGTCCAAAAATCATGCTGTTTAAATAAAGAGTGGAAAGGAAGATCAAATAAGAGAAGAATGTCGAAATAGCCATTATTTTGGGATATTTAAGGAGATGAAAAAGAAGAAATAATATGATTACCTGCTTCAGAATATTTTCAAACAGGTGCCCTTGCAAGTATTTTGCAACGTCATGCCCCATATGCCCATCGAAGATAGCAAATAGACCCAACTCATTATCGTCCAATTTCTTGAATTCAGAAACTAAACAATCTTCCATAGCATGATTTGATTTTCCTTTCTCAAGATAGAAGCCACAAGTAATGTGCTTCGAGGATTTACTTTTGCCTTTTCCCGCTTCCGGTGTAATTGAAGTTGAAAAACATGCTTTTTCCTGAATAATTGTAAAAATAGTTAATCCGAAAAATGTAGCAAGTCATCGGTAAACAACCATCAGAATAAGACCCTGCATAAGACACTCGGATCTTTAGGAGGTACATCGAGTTGAGAATTTGTTGTGATTTAGTAAGAGTATGTTTGGTAGAGTTTATAAGCTATGGGATCTATGAAATGTGTGGATAATAAGTGATTAGTGCATTTAAGTGCTTATAAGCTATAGATCCTACAAAATGCTTGGATAATAAGTGGGTAGTAGTTGTTCAAACTGTGTGGAAAAAATGTATTTGACCAAGTTGTGCCAAACATGCACTAAATCAGATTACATTGGTAATGTACCAAATAGACGATAAGGAAAAAAAAAGTACCGCGTGCAATGACAATTAAATCAACAGTGCTAACCTGCAAGTAATTCCAATTCATAACAATGTGACATACAAATGCACCCAAAACATTGATTTCCATAATGCAATAAAAATTTGAATATTTCTTAACCACTGAAACTTTTTACAGAAATTTCTCAACCTCTGTTTGACTCTCTTTATTTTTCGTACTTATTTTCAACCACACATTTATACAATAAAATATTTTGCACGTAAACCCAACACTTTACTCACTTTTTAACCACACGTTCTCCAAAAATCACTATTCAAAACATCATTTTCCCCCATTTCTCTTTATAATGGCCATCAAACAGGGAACCTATTGAGTTACTTGAGTACTTGCTACATTTTTTGGATTGCTGAAAGAGAAGCAAGGGTGTTGACAAGATGCGGTAAAGTTGATGGGAACCTATTGAGTCAAGCTAGGAGCATCAAGTCATTATCTGGCACCACTTCGCATTTCTTTGATGCCAAACTCTTGTCCAATCCTCTTAGAAGTGATTTCCATATAACTTTCAATCCATATGGAGCGGCTGATTCTTTCATTGTGGGAAAAGACATGATGTCCTGCTCAACAAATGAACCGTGCTATACCACTATAAACAGTGAACTTATACTATTAAATCTCCTCTCAGCCCAACCCCTAGCTTGGTTTAAGTTCCCCCTTTTTCTGTTAGGGTCCGTTTGATTGCAATGGTGAAAAATGGGTGGAAAGAAAATGAATTACAGGGAAAATAATTGTCTAGAAATTATTTTGCAGGGAATTGTTAATTAAGTGTGTTTGATTGGTATAATTTTTCACCCGGAAAGTTTTTGAATTTTGTGTTCGTTTGGCCTTCGTTTGCATCAAAATTGTCCATTAAAGTGATAATTTTTTTTCCACACTTGATTATAAAATTTATTTCCATTGCCAAAAAGTAAAAAAAAAAAATGAACAAAAAAATGTTTCCTAAAAAATCATTTTTTTCATCAAAATTTAGTGTTCGTTTGCATCAAAATTGTCCATAAAAGTGATTTTTTTTTACACTTGATTATGAAATTTGTTTCAGGCCATCAAACAAGACTTTTGCAAGGAAAAGGAAAAGAAATTCCATTTTCCATAGAAAAGGGGTGTTATCAAACACACCCTTATTTCCTAAACCTTATATCTTGAGATTGCAAACCCAAAATTTACTTCTCTCAGTCAATGCTACATAGATGAACTTTGTACATTATCTCTTCTGCTATAAATTTCAAGTGGCTGAGGACCCCTAATTGAACAGTTCTAGATATAATCATTAAATCTCGAAGTGTACATTATCATAGACTTTTTAGTTTTTAGCCATATCAATTATTTGTAAATATATGTTCTTTGTTAGCATATTACTAACTTTCGACATAGAAGGTTTAAATGCATATAAAACCTCATTCTGGTAATGATGATCAAAAGATGCTTACAAGAATGATCCTAATATAGGAGCTCTAATCCATGGTTTATCCTACAAGTGACATAAAATCAAGCACTTGCTGGCATAAATATTAAAAAATAAAAAATAAAAATTCAAACGTGGGAAATTGGATAGATATAAATGGTCGGATTTATGTGGACTGCTTGCCTAAGTATAACTGATGATTTTGATGGTAAATTATTGAATGAAAACTCCGACAAGTGAAAACCCATCTTTCAATGCATTCCTCAACTCCATAAACTTTACTAGTAACAATCCATTCTTCCAGCTCCACTACCGTTGAACCGAATCTCAATATGATCTAACACTCCAATATCCCATCACTAAAGTTGCTTAAGTATCCCTTGAGCAGTCCTTTATTCGTATCTGATGGAGAAGGAACAATTTGACAAGCATCTCTTGAACAACCATATGTTATCTACACCAGGAGAACACCCCATGCCACCCCCACCCCTACCCCTCCAGACTGCATCTCATGGTTTACAGTCAAACATGAATAAACAAAGGGGATATACTTATAAATCCATCTTATTACATGTAAGCAAAATAATTAAGCAAAAATCGATTTAGCTCCACTACTGCTGAACCCAATCTCTATATGATCTAATACTCCAACATCCCATAAAAGGTGGCTTAAGCATCCTCTTCAAAGAGTCCGTTTATTCTCTCAATCTAAGGTTTCAAAAATATACGGACCACAATAGTGTTCTCTGATGGAAAAGGCACAAATTTGACGAGCAACTCTTGAACTATCAAGCTATCATGTGTTATTATACCAAGAGAACACCCCCACCCAACCCAACGCCACACTGCATAACATAATTTACAATCAAACATGAATTGACGTTGATCTTGTTAAGAATTTTATATTACATAAGCTATCTACACCAAGAGAACACCTCACCCTTGACCCCCACCCCACACAGCATATCATAATTTACAATCAAAGATGAATAAACAAGTGGAATATCCCTATAAATCCGTCTAATTACATAAGTATGCCGAAAAATTAAGCAAAAATAGAAGTCAAGACAAGAATTGACCTTCATCTTGCTAGGAACTTGTTATTACTTACTTATGTTATCTACACCGAAAGAACCCCAGATCGGAATTAAACATGAATAAAGAAATGGGATATCCCTAAAAATCAATCTAATATAACAAGTATGCAAAATAATTAAGCAAAAATCGAAGTCAAGGCAAGAATTTGACCTTCATCTTGTTAAGAATCTCTCTTCCCGTCATGACTGAAGACTTTTTTCCTCCACTTATTTCCTCAATAAAATATCTTATCTGCCAAGCCCAGAAAAAGATGGCACTGCCTTCGAACTACTATATGAACGAGGAAAATCTATCTATGAATTAATGAGTAAACTATTATAGATCACGTGGTATTTATGGGTAATTTTGACTCTGATGAAACTTGTCGCTGACTTTTCTAATTTGAAGGCGCGTTTTTCTTTTTCCCTTTTTCCGACTTTGACGTTGTTTGATCCCTAATTTTTTCTCAAAATACATTTTCATCTTTTTTTAACCATATATTTTTCAATAAAATCATATCACACGCAACCCAAAAAAATTTCCTTCATTTGCTAATTTTTATGTCTCTTTTATCATAAAATAAATCGAATTGATTCTCAAAATTTTTAAACGAAATAATTGGTTCAGTACAATATTCAATATTTTGATCCCGAATACAAATGTTAGATGTAATACTTTTTCCGTGCGTATGATTGGAAAGATGCGTTTATCATTTGTTCCGAGTTAAAATTATTATTATTTTTTTTTTACCTTTTTGTGTAAATGCGATCTTACTAATAAGGCAATTATTTAATTTACATATATAACTGTAGGGACTACTACCATAGTTTGTCCAGGCCACACGAGTAAAATTACCCAACATTCTAATGTCAACTCAACTTGATCCATCAAACCATACTTTGATGGATTGACCACACTTATTAATATTTTGAAGATACTCCAACAACTAACCCAAACTTGATGAGCATGTCACTAAAGAGGTCCTTGCATAAGACCGAACAAAAACACCATCTTGAAACTAGTCTTCATAGAAGTCAACTTGGATCCTCGTACAAAAACTTTCACCGTGCTCCTTAAACCTCTCCAACCACTATAGAAAAACATTTAAATACATAAGAAGTATAAAAAGTGTATAATCAACTACCAATTAGAGAACACACCTAATCAAAAGGGAGAATATACTGTGCCTGAGAAGTCTTTCTATCTAGTCCTGAAGGTGGTTCGATCTAATAAATTGATATGGCCTAGAGACCATCGTATTCCTTAGTAGATGCATAGTAATAGTAGTGGGATATTATAAGCTTCTTAGATTGTTAGGCTACAACGAAATCTACAACCGAAGTATTCTAGGGCTAGGCATGCAAGAAGTTGAGCAAGTCCGATTCAAATCGTATCACACTTGACATGCACGAGTGTTATAGTATACTCTCGAGTTTGCTTGTGAGACTAAATTTCAAACTACCTTGACTCTTAGGTTATAAAAATGTTCACCTCTTATAAGGATCATCGACTAACCAAACATCAATTCTTTCTATACAACTTTTTGATTTAACAATTTTTTCTTAGAAATAATATACTTAATTATAATTTTTGTGCATAGTCTTATACTCTGACATAGTTCTGACATAAGCTACAAAATATGTAATTTTACTTAGGATATTTCTATTGATGTTGAAAAGGGCACGGCTTAACCGTCTTGCATCCAATGACTCAATAGTTATTGTGCGAGCTGGCACTTCACTACACCATCATACGCCCTATCCAAAGCCTATAAATAAATGTAGTTTCTTCCAAATTATTCATTACAAACAATTCAAAGACTCAATCCCAAGATCTTGTCCAAAATTCCCTCTCTACTGAAAAGCCATACATGCCTTCAGTCATGGTGGAAAATCACTCAATAAATAACACATATATCAATGGTGTCGTCCGTGGGAACCATCTTGATTCACCATCTAAGAACAATGAGATATGTCAGTTGGTAGAAGGAGGACAACTTCCATCACCACTTGCAACGGAAAAACTACCAGCACATCATTTGTGCCTAAAGAACACATATAATGCCTTACAAGCGCATGTTGCTGCATTAATGACCATGCTCTAGGAGAGCAAGTCTGTACAGCAAGAGTCTGTCCCACCTCGGGAATGGTCCACAGCGAGCGGCGCAACCTTCACATGTGATAACAAATGCTCATTTGCAACAGATGGTCGAAGGGTTATTGAGTTAAAAAATGATGATGCCATAGCACAGAGGCAGAACAGAGGGCGGCTCATCTTGATAAGCAAAGACCCATTTAATTTGAAGATCGTGGCAGTTCCGTTCCCTCCAAAGTTTAAGCATCCAGAAATCGAAAAATCTGATGAGACAATAGACCCGATCAATCTCTCAGTTTCTTCCAAGACATGATAAGACTAAAAGAGATGCCAAAGCGTAACATGCATTGCTTTCACAAATAACATTGAAAAATGATGCTAGGAAGTGGCATGATGCATTACCGACGGTCTATTACCTCATTTACTGATATTGCAATCAAGTTTGCTACTTGCTTCTCGAGCAGTGCCTGAAATAAGAAGATTGCTATAGGGCTAATGCATGTGATCTAGAGTAAAGATGAGCATTTGCAAGATTACATCGTATGATTCAATAAGACGACCTTGAGAATAAAAGACCTTCAAATGTCTTGGATTGCTAATGCTCTTGTTAATAGTCTTAGAAATCACAACGATAGTAGAAAATACATCTCGCATGACTACTGCTACATTCCCATGTTATCACGCATGCCACCCAGAGTTTATAATAAACATACCAAACTAGTCTCTTAAGTATCGGTGCCACTCGGGTGATAATATTTTGTTAAAAAATTGATTACACCACCTATTGTAGTGTGCCACGTCACCTGATGATTAGAATATCAATTTCCATAAACATAATTCTCTCTAAATTATTTATTTCACACAAAAATCTAACACTCAATCTGAAGACATTGTCAAAAAATTTCTCTATGCCTTCATTTTGCTGGAAAATCTTGCCCCAATCTTCCACCACTGCTATGAGATCACTCGATAAATCACTCATACACCAACTATTTTCAATTTTAAAAAATTCGTATTGTATTCTTAATAGAATTTGAACTTGAATGTTAATTAAAATATTTATATCACCAAACTTTACTGTATTGAAATTCGATTTTAAAGAAAAAATAATAAAGAACTTTACTCTAATATCATTTAATGCCACATTAACGCCACATAAACTAACTCGAGTGGGGATGAATAGCATTACTCATTTGGAAATTAACATAAAATCTCTCAAAAATCAAACCACAAAACCAATTAATTCCTGTTTAAATATGAACAGTCACTTCTATAATTTCGTCGCCATGAAACGACGACATATCAAGAAAAAATCCACTATTGATTCTAGCCGTTACACAGTGTCTTTTTTGAAAATTGGACCGTTAGAATCTGAACGTTAATACCCCTCTTTCTCTCCAATTTTCTCTCACATCAACACTACATTCTCGCAAGATCAAATTTAGACACTCCCTTTCTCTCCCTACACTACAAAGCTTTCGGATTTGATTTTGATTACAGGATCGAGTTCTGTTTTTGCATCAATTGTTAATGGCGGTGGACGAGATACCGAATAATTTCTTCATGATGGATGAGGCATACGAGTACTCGGCTCCCCAGTTTTATGATTTCATACACGGGGAAACTGATGAAGATCGCCGCAAGGCCGAGCTCTGGTTTGAAATTACCGTATCCCATGCCCCTTCTCGTACGTAATTCTTCAACTTCCACTTTTCTTGATCATCTAATTCTAATTTTTTTTCGGGGATTTCATACGTGTCTATTGAGTTTCTCTGGAATTTCTTGATTTCATTTCCTCTTTTCCCATTTTGGCTCTTTAGGTTAGAATTTTAGTGAATTGCTACCGTATTCGTTATGTTCTTACATGCTTGATTTTCGAACTAAAAATTGTAAATACGATACTTGGATAACACAGTACAATTTTAGTAATTTCGGATTTCTAGGGTTTTCTATTACGAGTGGAATTATTGTAATTTCAAGTCAATTAAAGTTAAATTTAAATTTAAAAATGCTAAACTTTTTTCCTTTTAGTAGTGCCATTTTCATGTTTCGAATGACTTGATGTGAAAAATCGTGTTTAGTCTTTGGTTTAAACTGATGCAGCATTTATGCCGAGAATTAAGGCAAGCAGATCAGTTCAACTGCAAAGTCTCTGCAATTTTGGTGCGGATGAGCAACTACAGAAGGTGAAGTTAAATTCATATTCTCATTTCTTTGTGAATCTTTGTTGAGGTTTATAACATGAATGATTGAAGTTTTGACTACTTGACACAGGCAACAGAGCCAGTAGAAACAATAACCACATCAAATAATACAGAGGAAGCAGTTTCAGAGCAACCAAACTTAACAAAGTCAGTTTTTCTATACTTCTGTATTATTTCCATTCATTTTGTTCGTTTTTCGTATTTCTTTGAGAAAGATGGACTTAAAAATTAGACCACTCACTGTATGTTAGGTCTCAAGAAGAGCTTGTGCCAGAACCCAAGGAAGAAGCTGGTACAAATCTTGCTACAGTAGTAAGAGCCTATCAGCTGTTCAACATATTAGATTGGTTTTTGGTTTGGGATTTGTCCATTTCTCATTATACTGAACCAATTTCAGAATTTCGATCTTAAGAAGGCATTAGACGTTGAAGCTGTACGTGCTGAGAACAATGAAAGGTGTGTTCTCTTTCATTTTTCCTTATAAAGATCATACACCATCTGATTGTTTCTACTGAAGAAGATAATTATTAAATCTAGTATAATATGTAGTCTGATTGCATTTGTTGCTGCTGCTGTTGATTTCAGCATTTTAGCAAGTGAAAACTCCTCTTCCCCTGCAAAAGCTGCCCAAGTGACAGACGTTTGCACCCCAGCACCAGTGAATCAAACTGAAACCAGAAATCGTCAGACAGCCAAAAAGATAGCCACTATGCTTAGAAATCCTTCAACACTAAACCCAAAGAATCGGCTACATAAATCACTAGCCAAAAGTAGTAAACCAGCTACTGCTACAAGGTACGTACAAGTAAATTTCATCGTGTTAATTTCCTAATGCTCTAATTATATTTCATTATCTACGAATGTACTTTTCTCCTCATCCTTGCTCTTTTTTCTTTTCCCTGACGAGTCATAAAATGTTCTGTATGGTAATTTTAACTCCATGATTCATATATTCGCAGGGACACGAAGGTGAAGAACACTGTTGGAACTCTTAATTTTGCTCAAGAAAACCAAGCAATAAAGAGGCAAAAGCTCGAAGGAGGAAAATCCCGACAGGTGAATACTGTAATGTTAATTTATGTATTTCCCCACTCTACGTTGAATTTTTTATTTCTCAAATTAATTTCATGTACTTTTCATATGCAGATTCTTACTATCAGCAAGCCTCCAAACCTACATCACAAATCGAAACCTAGCTCTGATAGCAATCCTTCCAACTTATCCTCTACAACGATGAAAACTCGTAAAGAAGACAGAAAGGTTAAACATCTACTTCATGAAATGTAAACCCTTTTGCAACGTATTTGATTTGCTAACGCATAATTTAATGTGCAGATGTATGTTCGAGAACCAGCAGCCCCGTTTGTTTCCATGGCAGAAATGATGAAGAAATTCCAATCTAGCACAAGGGAGGTTTCTCTTACTCGCATGAGCAGTTCACAATCAGTGGTAATTCGAACTTTTTTTTGAGAAAAGTTGCATCACTTCAGATACACATATACATATACATTAGTTTCACACTTGATTTCTGAAATAATCAATCATATTTTCAGAACGAAGCTGCTGGAACAATGCGGAGGAAGCCTAAGCTCACACTAACACGGCCCAAGACACCTGAATTTGAAACATCTCAGCGGGCAAGATCAGTGAAAATTAAGAGTTCAGATGAGCTCGAGGAAGAAATGATGGCTAAAATGCCCAAATTCAAGGCTCGTCCATTAAATAAAAAGGTACACTTCACCTTTCCTGGTAAACGATTTTTATTAGTTAAATGCAGGTCGTCTGCAAATTCATTCATACGACTGTTTTCTTCTATGACAGATCCTGGAAGCACCAACAGTACCAGTATTGCAAAGAAGTACACCCCAGCCTATAGAATTTAAGGTAATTCACTAGTTCGCTAAAACAGTAGGAAAAACAAATTATGATATCCAGATAATTAAACAGAGTCGTTTGTACAGGAATTCCGTTTGGAAACAATGTCAAGAGCCATGCAGAGTTCAGAAATATCTACTATAGCTTCGACAGAATCAACACAGGTAGTTTTTTCTGGCCTCAATTTAAGAAGTTCAATCAATGTAATTCCTCAGTTTACATAATGAATTAAAATTGTTGTTGCAGAACTGTCATCAATGGAAACCTCACCATCTTACGGCACCAAAATCACCACTTCTTCAAACATCTCTGCGAGCGCGTCCCCCCAAGATAAAGAGTTCTCAGGAACTAGAAAAGGAGGAACTTGAAAAAATTCCCGAATTCAAGGCAAGACCTCTGAATAGAAAGGTAGCTGCATCTTCAACTTTTGATGATAATGATAGATAGAAGAGTGTATTCTTGGAATACACATTCACTGTCAATTTTTAAACTTTTCAGATATTTGAAAGTAAAGGGGACATGGGGATATTCTGTAACATGAAGAAGCAGGTTACTATACCTCATGAATTTCACTTTGCAATAGATAAAAGGATTCCTCCACCACCACCAGCTGCTGTTGTCGATCTATTCGACAAGGTAGTAATAGAGAAAGAAATTACACTTTTCTAGATATACCAATCTTTCCTAATTTCTTGTTCTCTCACTATATCTCACCTGTTAATTCTCCTTTCAGCTTTCTATAAACTCAGAACCTCACCACGATAAGCCTTTTCCGAGAATTACTACCCCAAATCCATTTCATCTCCACACAGAGGTATGTACATTCTTTTCATATATGATAGAAATTTATAAAATAATGGTGGATCATATATATCTTTTTTTGGGGGCGGGGTTTGGATTCATGCTTTTCCTTCGTCATACCAGGAAAGAGGGGCCGAGAAGGAGAATAGAATCGTAATGGAACTAGTGCAGAAACAGCTTGAAGAAGAGATGGCTAGGATTCCAAAAGCTCTTCCCTATCCTTATACAACTGATTATCCCATGGTATGGATTTCCTCCTCGGTCCACTTAATTTGTTGAGACGATCAACCTGACTTAAATTTTTATGCTCATTACTATCTCTTTGTGCAGATTCCACCAAAGCCAGAGCCAAAGGCATGCACGAAACCTGAACCTTTTCAACTAGAAAGTCTGTTAAGGCACGAAGAGGAGATGCAGAGAGAAATAGAAGAAAGGAGGAGGATTGAGATGGAAGAAGCTCAGATGAGAGTATTTAAGGCCCAACCTATCTTGAAAGAGTAAGAATACGAGAAACATTTATTATATATGTTTGTTCCTCATCAAGTTGGTTGAGAACTTAACACTACTTCCTATTGCAGAGACCCTATTCCCGTTCCTGATAAAGCTCGCAAGCCCTTGACAGAAGTTCAGGAGTTCAATCTACATGTAGATCACCGAGCTGTTGATAGAGCCGAATTCGATAAGAAGGTTATTTTCTTTCTCGTTTTCTTGCACATTTGAATTTATTTACTTTCAATTTGTTTGTTTGGATACTTAAACAGAGAGGATTGTTTGCACAGATTAAGGAGAAAGAAATTATATATAAAAGATATAGAGAGGAGGCGGAATCTGCTAGGATGGTATGTTTACACATACTACAAACATTTAAAATTTTATTACGTAGTGTATGTATGATCTGACTCTTCTTTTAATGTTCAGATGGAGGAAGAGAAAGCCTTGAAACAGTTGCGAAGAACGCTAGTTCCCCATGCAAGACCAGTGCCTAAATTCGACAATCCTTTCTTACCACAAAAGTAAGAATAATGAAACGACTCATTTGTTACACAATGTCGTATTACAGACTTTTTGGTTGTTTTCATGCTATTTTGTCCCTATAAAATGAACAGGTCTGGTAGAGAAGTTACAAAAGCGAAGTCCCCGAAATTACATGTTGATCGAAGAAAAGAGAAGCGAAGAGTAGTGCGTCCAGCGGTACCAGTGGCCAGCACTGCCTCTCATATGAGGTGATTGTCGCCCACATGATGATGAGGGACACACGTTCAAGACCTCTTGAACCCCGTACAATGGATTCTGGCCATTGCTCTTAGTCCTCTCGGTCACTCTAAATCTCATGTTTTTGTAGAGCAGTTTGATATTGTTAACTCTGTATGTGTACTACAAATCATTGAATCCATTGAAGCTATATTTTGGACAAGTAATTCATATGAGAAAACTAGTCCCAATTATGATGGATCTAACACAACCAAATTTTTTACCCGACGGGCAATCTTGCAGCAGTTGTTGTTTTTCATCCGTATCATAAGATAACATCCCTCCACATTCTTCTGTGTTCCATTAGGCTTTTCTCTATGCGCTCTCATGCACAAGTATAACTTTAGTTTGTTTAGCATATAATCCCAGCTCCTCCAAACTATGCCGATTTTGAAGCAACTACCTCCTTTCTTAGTATAAGGAAAAAAACTTCGAAAGTTGCACGTGATATGATGAGGAGGGTGTGAAGTACATGCTCTTTGTGGATCAAATGTGGCGTTGCTTATTGTCATTCTCACAGTCCTTCATCCAGATTTGAAGCCTAAAAACCTACTGATCGATCTACATTAAAGCTTGGAGACTTTGAATTGGCTATAGCATTAGGCAGGACATTTGGTACTGACTCTAACTTTTCATAAACACTGCAATTCACGGTTTAAAATTCAACTCATCTTCGTCGAGATATTCATTTTTCTTTATATCTGTTCTGAATTCACCCTGCAAGAAAAATCTGAACAAAATGACTTCCATAGGTAGTCATTGTATTGTTTACCCGTTGTGTTCATAGAATAATCCTACCAAAGATTTCCATAGGTAGTCATTGTATTGTTTACCCGTTGTGTTCATAGAATAATCCTACCAAAGATTTCCATAGGTGGTTTAGTGAACTATATTATGCAAGTGCTTTGATCTTAATAATGGACAACACAATTGATTCAAGGTATTTCATTGGCACTAAGAGTTCATCAAGGATACATGCAAACACATTCGGAAAATCAAAAGAGGTCACTGTTCAATACAATAATTACAACCATCATGCACTGTCATTTACTCCTGTAAGTAATAGCAATCTGATTATATTAATGGAATTTCAGCAACATCATGTCAATAGTTCCTTAGATTATCAATCCATGAACCTCTTCGACAGGATTTTGTTCAGCAATCTGCAGTTTACGAGCTTTCATTTTATGAGGTTTTCTTCATTAGTAGGTCCATAAACCACAGACAAATAGTGGCTTAAATCTCTTGGTGTGAGACCTGGAAACCGATGAATACTGGTTGGCTGTGGATCAATTTTTACAAAAGGCCATCTCATGGATTCTGCTGCTTCACATTCCTCGGAACCATCCCCAATTACACAAAATTGGACATTTGACCCATTAAAACGCTCCCGGATCCATGAAAAGCACTGAAGCTTTCCCACATCCCATGAGCTGTAGACTGAAAAGTTTGGCACCTTTGTCAGTTTTGTTCTAAGATTGTACAGCCAAAAGCACAAGACCAAAACCAAGTTAGTGCGGCATCAATCGAAAAGACAGTTAATATGAATAGAGGATGTGTTGATACAGATTGATCAAAATGCATTTTTGTATAAAATGCATTTTAGAATAGTAGATTGATGGATAATGTGTGGTTAAAAAATAAGGAAAAGTTTTGGATTTGCATATAATATTATTTTATTGAAGAATGTGTGGTTGAAAAGAAAAAAGAAAAATGTATTTTGGAAAAAATGGGGGATCAAACAAGGGCTATATATAAATATTAGAAATGTAAGAATAAACTAACCATTATCACAAGTAAGCAGATCATCAAGTCGATATAATAAACATTTGACCAAACTGGGTATCAACGGTCCAGATGTAACCAAAACATTCACATGCTGATGAGAACTGGCATCAGCTGAATCCAAACAGGGGGTCATATCTCTTTTACGAATCACACACTGTTCCAAGCAGGCTCGTGCTGCATCGTTTGAGAAAGAAGGTTAGAATAAAGGTTGAGTCATTTGAATATTAACAAAAGATTAGTATAACTATCATCTTACAACAATAGGCAAGCACTGACTATAATATCGTATTTCGTTCTTCCCCATATATAGTTCTTTCATCCGAGAACAACATAAAGATGTAGGACACGACATTAATGCAGCACAATGTACAACAGCAAGTAGACATTACTTAAGCATGCAAATCAGATCCTCATTGAAATAACTAAAACAGGAATTGCTACCTGTTTTTAAAAGAGTAATCACGCATTTGAAAGATAGCACATGCAGAAACCTAATAGAAAATTGAATGCAGATATTTGCCTATCTTATATCACATGAAGCAACTGGATATCATAATATTCAGATATCATGTGCAATCAAATGCCAATTATGATGTTTTCAAGTCAGAACTGTCTATATCCGAGTGAGACTGAAAACATGTTCTCAAAATTGGCTTGAGCAGAAAAGCAGAACCTGCTTCCATCCACATGGATTCTACGAAACTACTATAATTTGCACAACAGGATAAAGTTCTACCATATATTAATCGGATTAAAATTTATTTTTGAGGTAGATGTTGAAAACCAAATTAACATTTTTCTCTTCTCATCCCAAGTGCACCTGAAAGAAAACTAACAAAAATCTCTTCTTGAAAAGGTAAAATTTCATCTATTGTTAACTAGTTCTGTAAAGAGCTAGATAATTATACTACTTTCTCTTATATTTATCTATTTCCAAGAGGAAAAGAGTACAATTAATAAGACAAGTAACTTAAGCAAAAAATGGTTTCTCCGCTATTTTAAAAACAAGGGGAAAGTTGATATTTACAAGTTTGGTAATGAATTTTTAATAAAACCCAAGCAGATAGTGCATATCTTCCATAGTGGAGCAAACTGTTAATTACAAGGTATCATTTGAATAGAAAGCAGCAAAGAAAGGTTGTGTCAACTATTGAGGGGCTGGTCAATATTAACCCAGTAGAGATAGTAAGGGATATACATGTATGTATGTGAGGGGTGTGTGCACATGTATGGAGAGAGAGATATAGATACACTTTGGTTAATGGAAAACCAGACACCAAAAGATCCCAACATCCATTTCGGACTTGAAAGCATAGAATATTAACAAAGGACAGCAACATACATCAACTTCTGGCCTGAATTTTTTTAATTAAGGTTGATACAATATCTTACACGTTCTATCTTCGTCAAATTTCAAATGCAAACTAAACTATCTAAGAAATTCATAAAATTGAGGCTTCCCTTCCAGTGTCCTTTCCCAAACAACTTCTGCCAAGAAAATCAAACCATGACACACATGGAATACTCTGCTTCATGCGCAAGCGTTACCTATGGACAAGTCATCAATCATCTTAGACTGCCTTATTTTTCAAAAGGGAACTAGTCAACGATCAAAAGCTGCCCAATTCTCATGTTTTCCTATTGACAAGTCATTCACCTTTTTCAAATGATATTTCTCATACAAAGCACAAAATCTAACTACTGAGATTTCTTTTA
This sequence comes from Fraxinus americana, assembly GCA_035079005.1. Taxonomy (NCBI): domain Eukaryota; kingdom Viridiplantae; phylum Streptophyta; class Magnoliopsida; order Lamiales; family Oleaceae; genus Fraxinus; species Fraxinus americana. The sequence continues at coordinate 579,978 of CM068707.1, read as the reverse complement.
TTTTTAAAATACAGAACTGAATTGGACCAGTCAACTCGAGAACATTCAGGGGGTAACTTATCACAAAGTAATTTACCTGAAGAGAGCCATCTATCTGTAAAATTATCAGATAAAGCATAGAGATTATCCCAGTGTTTTATCATATCTTGATTGAGAAAACTATACAAACCCTGCACAAGTAAAAATGTACAGTCATTTAGCAAACTGTATTGAACATCACAACATCTTTTTTGCAAGTCCAATAGTTTAGTCAAAAAATGCAGAAATTCTCTAATCAGACTGGTGCCAATTATTTTCAGGACTCAAAGTACAAACTAACAGCAGGAACTAATATTCTTGAATCTAGCACACTTCGAAAAGGCAACACAAATATGTTGGTTCCAGAATCTAGAGAATGAAAAACAACACGTGGCTCTCTTCCAAGAATCTTTATTTGCTCATGTTGGCCTGTGTTACAGATAGATGCATACTTTATTGGAGTTTGACAGAGCACAAAAACTAAATCACACAGCACCATTATAGTTAATCCAGCAAACTGATAAGTGCTTATTTTTTCATAATTTCTATATCAATCTCTCACAATTTTACTTATTTTTAACTTCTTTACTATTTATTAGTTTCTTTTAAATTTTGTAGGAAATTTGGAGAAAAAAGAATAAAAAGAGGTTAATAGGAGCAAAGGAGCACTTGGAGGATTAGGGTGCAAAAAAGGAAAAGCTGGAAGATTTGAAGGAAATCAAAGAGGTTATTTTCTACAGCAAATAAGGAAATAAAAAGATGGACTTTTAATTAATTTAACTTTTAATTTGGACCACATCAGCTCTAAAAATCCCACAATTAAGAACCCATTTTGACTTAATCTCCCTCTCCTTCTAAAACATGTTATATTCAATTGGGAGAAAAAAAATGCGGGTATTCTTTCCTCATTTTGAGAACAATGTTAAATCATCTATCTCATTTTTCATTCACATTTTCGATTTCCAAGAAGGCATCTGGGGTCTTTAAACTAAGCTGAACTTTCATAGTACAAAGAACATGTATCATCAAGACCAAATATATGAGTATTTGTTAAACTAATGCCCTAAAGATGCGCAATATTATAAAAAAATTGAATCATCAGATAGAAATAACCAATATCTAAGGATTAGTTGGTCAGAAGTTATACCAATCGCAAAAAAAGAAATAAAGATGACAGAACACGAAAAATGCAAACAATATAACAATTCACATTTGGAAGGATATTTTTGTACCTGTTTGTACTTTTGAGCTATAACACGGTGACGATATGCTAATTTTTGTTTGTTGCTGGCATCTAACAGGGGACCGAAGCCATCCTGGTTGAAGTTATAATCAGAGAGGTCCTGACCATCATCATAGTGGCTCAAGACATCTAGATAAGGTTGATTGAATTTTTCAATCTAAATCAATACAATATAAACATATATCAGCTAAGAGTTAGGGAAGTACAAAAGGATGGGATGACCATAGAAAAGGAAAACTCACTTGCTCGTAAAAGAAATAGGAATCACACACTTGAAGAATATGATTCTCCCACATCTTGCCTATCTCTACACCATTCTGTACATTCTTTAAACCATTAAAAGCCCCAGCATATGTCCCATTCAGTAAAGACTTGAGCAAAATGAGAGTCTCGTCCATGTCCCAAATATAAACATTCATTTTCTGATCCATAGCAGCCCTAATGGAAACCCAATGACTGTTTAATAGCGATATAACTGCTTAACTCAATAGACTCTGGAAGATAACAAGTTGCCTATCAGACTCCTGGATTACAAAGATTATAAAGAATTCAAAATGCTCAAATGAAACAATCAGGCTATTTAACAAGACTACAAAATTAGCTCATGAATGAGGTGAAACTACAGAATGTTTACTTTCCCTTTATTCATTTAGTCACTAGTTTCACCAAATGATTCAGAATTCACCATAATTTATATAATTACTTGGAAAAATCCTGCAAGAATCAATCTTTTAAAGCCCTTTACCATATCCCATAAAGAAATAAAAACGATCCACAACACTAAAATTCCTATCCGCAGAACATTCAATTTTAAAATTAAATTTAAATCGAAACTAACAAGAATCGAACTTGAAAATAATTTCGGCAAACAAAATTAGACTATGGTAGCTTCTGATCGCACTGAAAACACAAAATTGAGTTACGATTCCATTCATGTAATAAAGAAAATGAATTTTCTCATGAGGTTCTGATATTTTACATAGCGTACAAAAGAACATCCACAATAATTTTTTTTTTAAATCACTAAATCTGCATAAGGGAAATTACATACAGAGAGAGGGTATCAGACTACTAGCAGAGCTTCTCGTGTTAAATTTGAAGAACCCAGCAATCTAGCAAGATATTTGATCAAGCTGGGCTCCCTTGAATATAGTGTGGAATTGGGCCTATTCCACGTGATGGAAGATATAAAACTTGGGGTTTAGTTTGTCATTTTTAAAAGTTAGGTTTTAAGTTTACTTTTGTAAAAATCAGGTAGTATATTAAAATCTAATTCTTAACCTCATTTCTCCCCCAATTCCCGTCGCCTCCACTTTCCTCGCCTCCCCCTCCTTCCTCCCCTCCCCCAAATCCATAGCAGCGTCGCGACTGTCGACGTCGTAGTCGCGACGCTGACGCTGCTTGAATTCCGTCGCCCCCCTTCACCCTCATCTCCACCCCCTCGACCACGCGACGCTGCTCTGGGTGTTTAGCGTCGCGACGCTGCTGAGGGGATCGAAGGCGTCGCTATTTTACCGATTCTAGTGTTTCTTACATTGGGTTGTTCATCGGTTAGAAACATTCTGGCAAAGAAAGATTTTGATTTCTAGCTCCAATCACCACTCCTCAGGTAACATTGTTAATGTCTGTTTGATGTGTCGAAGTTTTAGTTGTTTTTATTGGTGGTGTTGGTGTTTTGTAAACGGTGGTGGTGGTGGTTCTCGTAGTGATTGTGCGGATTTTGGTGGTGGTGGTGATTGGTTAGATTTGGGATCTTTGTTTTGCGGTTGTGTAGTGATTTTTGTTGGCGGTGGTCGTGTTGACGGTGGTGGTTACGTGAATTTAATATTTTTGGTGCTGGTTGGGATGTCGGCTGTGGTGGCGGCGGCGGTCGTGGGTGTGTGTGACCTAGGTGGGTGTGTGTAACCTAGGAATTGTAACTATGACTCAATGAAATAGAGTTGCGCCAAGTAAAAGTTTTGATTTTTTTTTTCAATTTGTGACCTGTGTGGGTGTTCGTGACCTAGAAATTGGGACTGTGACTCGCTGAAATAGAGCTGTGACCCGTAAAAGTTTTGAATTTTTTTTAATCTGTGACCTATAAAAAATTACCTGCGACTTTAAAATTCTTGATTTGTGACCAACGAAGTTAATTGTGACCTATAAATTTTTTCATCTGTGACCTCAAAATAATCCGAGACCAATTAATTTGATAAGCTATGTCATGAAATTAATTATTAACTAATTAATAAGATATACGCTATCAAATTACACAATTAAATATTTAATTAATTAATAAAAAGTAGAAACCTGATTTTTACAATTTTAAAGTTTAGCACCTGATTTTTTCAAATGTTAAACTAAATACCTGAGCCATAAACTTTTCCCCATCATGAAATCATAAGGGCCTGAACATTGAAAAGCGAAAATTTCTTTAATAGCACTTCATAACGACAACATGATTTTCTGACATCGTTTTTGTATTTGTTTTTAGCAACTTGATTGACCATTTTTCGCATTGATTTAAGTGGAAATTACACCCACCCCTACATTTGGAGATGGAAATTCTAAAATCAGATTTCATACTTTAATTTTCAAAAATCAGATCTTTTTTAATTAGATACAACATAATTATATATGTATTTTATATATACAGATTTAATTAAATATTTATCATAAAATTTCATCTTAAATCAAACTATTTTAAATCCCTACTATCTCTCGCGATGGTACCCAAACCAAAATTCCACTCTCTCTCTTCCTTATCTCCTGCGGCGTGGAAGAGGCGACGGGGTCGTGGTTGTGGTGGTTGGTTGGTGGCTGCACCGTCGTCGAAGACTCGCAAGGCAGGCCGATGCTGCTTCTTTCTCATTTCAGTGACATCCTTCTCTCTCTTCCTTATCTCAGGCGGCGGGGTCATGGTGCCTGGTTGGTGTTGGTGGCGGCGTCGTCGTCGAAGAAATCTCAAGGCCGGTCGATGCTGCTGCGATCTGTACAGTGGTTCCTTCCCCTCCCTTTGATGAGGCTGTCGTGGTTGCAGGAAGGTAACATGGTCAGATTTTTTTTGTGGTTTCCGACAATTGCTCAGCTGCTGTGGCGATGGTTTGAGGTGATTGTTGTAATTGTTGGTTGGTGATGGATTTCGAACGGTGTGATAGTGCTTACGAAGATGATGACTGAGATTGGTAGATGTACTGGTGGCAGTAGTGGTGGTGCGACAATGTGGTGCAAGCAGTAAGGTGGTTGTGGTGCTTGTAGTTTGTGGTTTCCGACAATGAGCGTCGTTGCTGTGGTTTTCCTACTAGGTTGTGTTGGAGTGGGTGGATCTATTGTTGTGTTGGTGAAGGTAGATATGTTGTTGGTTGGTTTTATTGAATTTGGTGGTGAGTTGGTGTGGGTAGCCGTGGCCGTGGAGATGGTGGTGGTGTGGCGTGGTGGTGTTGTGGGTACGGTGTGTTGTGTGCCGTGGTGATGTTTCCATGGTGATGGCTCTAGCGGTGTGCAGTGGGGGTGATGAGTCAGTGGTTATTATGTGGTTGACCTTATCTCTGGTTGCGTGGTGGGGTGTAACGGCGTTGGGTTTGGGCTTTTGAGTTGGTTTCTTCCTCTGATCTACTTCATCGGATGTTCAGCAGAGTAGGGTTAGGGCATGTAAGACGGTGGTGGTGGTGAGGTGGTGCTGTATAGTCTTTGTGACCAATGCTGTGACCTGAGCCATGTGCCGTGACTTATGCTGTGACCTGAGTCATGTGCTGTGACCTTTGCTGTGACCATTTGAAAATAACCTGTGACTATTAACAAAAATGTGAGACATGAGCCTTATTATGTTATTAATCATTATAAACAAACAACCATGCATTGTGACCTGTAACCTGGGTTGTGACTTGTAGCTATGATTTGTGACATTGGCTGTGACCATACAACAGATAAGTTGTAACCATCAAATGCGGATATGTGCTGATAGTGGTCACAACTGTACGAATAAAATCATGTCAACTGTAAAAAAAAAAATGACGGAGTTGTCGCCGGATCGGAGCAGTTGCCGGAACGGTCATAGGAGCAGTCGCGGGAATCGGAGTAGTCGTCGGAGTGATATGGGTGGTGGAGGTGATGTTGGGTTAATTAATTATATATATAATTAAATATTTATTTATTTATATAAATAAATAATTAAACAAACAAATAAATAAATATTTAATTATGTGTGTATGTATAGCTCAAAATATCTGATTTTTGAAATGTGAAAGTTGTTTTATTATTTTTGAAATAGTATAAAATAAAAGTAAGAAAAGTTAATTCTTCCTTTGATTTAATTTAGGGGAGTATGGTGTCTGTGGGTCTCGTTAAGCCTCGTTTGGCCCCATTATTCTACATATTATAAATTATAATTAATTTTTTTCTCTTCTTATCAATCACACATTTTTCAATAAAATAATATTACATGTAAATTTTAAAAAAGTTCTTCTTTTTTAATTACATATTCTCCAAAAATTTATTATTCCTCTTATTACAAAGTAGAATGACGTGGGCAAATGGGCTTTAAATGTATAATGAAAAGGGGATAAAAATTAGGGAAAAATTCATAAATAAGGTGTATACTTTACACCAATTCAAAAATCAGGTTTTTTTTTTAAAAATTTTTATTTATGAAATAATAAATTATTAAATCAATTTATTATTAAATATTTAATTCTAATATAATATAAATAACCCATCCCACATGCACCACCCATACCAATTTGGGGACGATTTCGACGACCATTCCAACCACTCTTTTTCAGCGACTGTTCCGACGACTGTTCCGATTTCGGCAATTATTCCAATAACTATTCCGGTGACATTCTGGTCACAGATTTATAATTTACGGTCACAGCTCAAAAATTTTGTAGGTCACAATTAATTCGTTGGTCACAGATTTCAAAATTAGTAAGTCACATATCAAAATTTATAGGTCACACAGATTTCCAAATTAATTGGTCACAGATTTTTTTACGGTCACAGATTATATAATTTTTAGGTCACAGATAAAAAAATGATTGGTCACAGATTATATTTTTAGTCACGGATTACCGAATTTTAAGGCAAAATATTATATTTTTAGTCACAAAACCAAAATCACCAGGTCCTCCACCTGCACCACCGCCAACTGCCACCACCATTATCAACCCACCACACAAAGCCGCCACCCAATACACTGCCAATAAAAATCATCATAACCACAAGTGTTATCGCCGCCACAGATACACAAAAACAATGTCAAACCCACCCACAGCCGAGACATTGCACAACGATTATGTGACCATCCCCGTGACCACCACCGACCTCTGTGACCACCCCGTGACCTTCACAGTCGGCGATAGTTGCCAGAACCAACAGCACAACCACTTCGTCGCCGCAGCCAATATCACAAACGCCCACCAACAAAACACCAAAAAACAACCATCGAAGCCGTTGCCACCTCCACTGTCAAACCGCCACCTCACCACCAACACCACAAAAACCACCACCAACTAAACCCCCGACCCAAACATCACCACAAACACAGTAGATCCACAAACAACACTACAAACACCACAATACTATTTAAATTACTAGTCACAGTAGATTCACAAACATAGTAGATCCACAAACACCACATCCGTGAGACGGCGACGGCGATCTGCTGCTCGCGCAAACTGAGCGTCGAGACTCAGTTCAGGTGCGGCGACGACACTTTCATGAGAGAAGACGAGATGAGGGATGAAGAGAGAAAGAGAGCGGCAGCGAGAGGAGCGCCGCTATAGCCGCTTCTTGTGACGGTAGCTCTGACGGAAGGAGGCAACTGGCTGGGAATGTTGAGAGAGAAAGAGAGAGGGCAGGGAAAGAAAAGTTGAGAGAGAGAGAGAGGGCGGTGAGCTGTAGAAATGTTGAGAGAGAGAAAAAAAATGGATTGAAAATGAATTAGGGTTTGAAATATTAGTATTATAATGTTATTTAAATATTTAATTCATACCTGATTTTTTATTAGATAAACCTTGGACCTAAATTTTGAATTAGAAAGTTTAAACCACTAGTTTTTTGTAATTTCCTCTGAAAATTATAAATCAAATGAAATATGCAATTAGAAATAAATTTTGATTGCTAACTTATGAATTTCAAAATAAATTGATTATTCAGGTTCGAATGATTGACCTTGTTAAAATCTCGAATTGAAACTAGTTTGACTCAATTCAGGTTCGTTCAAGTATTGGCTCTTCATATAGATTTGATTGTGGAGAATTTGATTGTCGTACTTGACATTCGATAATTGACTTAGCTCGACAAGGTCAATGACTAAGTTGAACTTGACCCATTAGTCAACTAGTTGAGGTCGAGTCGCCTAATTGATCGAGTTGCCATAAGTCGTAACGTTGCACCCGCTGAGATGATGTATTTATATCTTCAAGGCCAACCCACGCTACCGAGATGATGTCAGATTTCTCAAGATTTGGTTTCTCCATGTAATATAATGCGAGATTGTGATTTATAGTAATTTCTTTTTAAAAAAAGACTTTGGTGGTTCAATTGACGAGTTGTTGATTTGTCTTTGACAGATGGATGGAAGTTCGGATTATGAAAGAGTTTTTAAGGAAATGCAAAATAGGATTTGTTTACGTAATGCTTTGCTTTATGAATCGTTTGCACTGTTTTTGGAAGTTAAGGGGAAGTTAATTGATGCGTGTATGATTTACCATTTGGGAATTTCGAGGTTATTAACTTCTCCTAATGAATCATATGTTAGGATATACTGCTGTTTTTTGGTGATAATAGTTGATGAGATTAGGATTCTTTTTGGGTTTCAGGAATGCTTAGCCTTTGGGGAGATACATTTTATTTCTTGAGAGAATGTCAGAGAGAGTGACAAATGGTTCATTTCAGAAGGTATGTTTTCATGAGTTAACCTAGTCTATAAATATACATGCAATTTTCTACCGAAGGAGCTCAAACCTAGTCCGTAAATATTTTGTGGTGTTCTATAAACCTTAGTTACCAAAAATCAACACGGAATTATATAGAAGAAAGAAGCATGTTAGCTATCTATGTAAAACTTTAATATGTGATTTTCTTATGAACAATATGATACTCGTGTTAGTGTAGTTCATCTTTCTTCTTGGATGAAGAACTTAATCCTCCGTTTGGCAAATTTATAAATGGTTTATAAGGAGGAATAATATTAGGTCCCACGAAATATATGGATGATAATGAGTATTAGTAATGAATTTGTGGTTGAAATTAATGTTTGACTTTGATTAAATCTATAAACTATTTATATATTTGTATCCCATACGTGAGGTTACTCTAATTTTCTTTTGTTTTTGGTGTTAATTTGTGGATGGATAAGATAATGTTCCTTTTTGACCATGCTGTGTATGTTGGACATAGAGTTCGACTAATTTTGGTACAACAAAGCCAAGGATAGTGCACAAACATGTATGTAAAATAAGAACTGCAACATGCTCATATACTTAAGCACAATAGGTCTCGAGTTGTTTGTAGTGATATTTGAGTACGAAAAGGCACAACTTCAACGTGGAAAGTTAGCCAAAACTACTTAGTGTGGTGGAGCTCTAGTCTGAGCTTTAAGAAGATATTGAAAAACATAACTTGAACTTTTCTAGATGATTATATCGCTACTTTATTTGTCATTTATTATAGCACTTTGATGGTTGATAAATGATGGTGTTTCTTGTCCCAAAACAAGCCTAATCTTTACAATGAAACAGCTGATGCATATAAGAAATAATGATTATTTCATAGACTATCAATTATTATGGTAATGCTTTCATGTAAATGAGAAAAATGTGAAGCTCTGCGAACTGGTTTATTACTCTGTCTTAACAACTTGATTATCATGTTATATGTGTCTCTAGGCTATATGTGAATAAATTTGTTTTCTAATTTGAATTCAAATTCACCCTCTATAATTCCTGCCAAAATTAGGGGCATTATATGCCAATAGGCCCGACAAACTTAACGAGCAAATAGCTAGTTTCAAGGTGATAAATTCCTAGCAACATAATTTAAAAGCTTTACTAAGAGCATGTTTGGGAAGTTGTTCGCTTGAAAATATACCGCAAGTGCACGGGTCGCGTACAAGTAAAAAAGTGGACCTTTGGAGTCCGGGTTGTCGATCCCTCGAGAAATGTTACTTTAAATTACATGACTTTAATAAATTTAATTCTAACAATCAAATGAAACACACACAATTAAACATTAGATTTGAAAAGCGGTAAATAAACTAAAAAATCTACAAAATAAGAAAAATACAAATACTTGGAGATTTCGGATGAAGAACGCGGTTGGGATTCGTGGTTTTGTTTAACCATCGCCTAATTAATTTCTCTATAAGCTAATTAACGAATTATTTAATTCCGATATTAGACCCGATCTTCCAATTTTAGTTAATTACCTTTCTCGAGTGAAATTAACCCTAATTGATTGGTTTAACCTGCTATATCTCTATGTCGATTACAACCAAACAACCGCATTCAATCATTGTGAAAATAGCTTATTGGGTCACTTAGGGCTAATGATATATCTCTATCCATTACACAAACCTAGGGTTTCTACTATTTGGTCTAAAATGCACAATCTTCTCTCGAATGATGTACAAATCACTAAATACAATCATTTATTGGCCATATAAATGAAAATTCATGGAAAACAATAGTAGAAACACATGAAAATAAGCAACTTAAAATCAAATGGCAAATATAGAAATTAATCAAGGCTAGGTCAAACTAATTCCACAAATCCCAACACAATCAATTAGCCCATTTTATATATATGATAACAAAGGAAAATATATATCTAATACATTACAAATATGGAAGAAAAATTGAGAAAAATCAAAGGTGTAGATAAAACCCTATTTGAAGCTTTGCTTGATTTCCCCAAATCATTCTTCACCACTTTGATGTATTTCCCTTTTCATGCTCTTGATTGCTCCAAAATATCAAGTAAAACAAAAGAAAAAGGAAGAGAAAAATGAAAGAAGAAAGAAAGAAGAAGGAAAACCCACAAGAGAGAAAACTCTCAAAAACTCTTTCTAGGGTTTGAGTTATGAGTTTTGGTGTTTAAATACTCCCAAAATCGAGCACAAACAAAAACCCAAAATGCCCTCAAAATATCTGGTTTTCGAGAATTTTTTAACGCACAGGTGTACACAATTCCAGAAGCTTGGTGAAATCAAAAATTGCACATGAGGTTCTCAAGATAAATTGCATAGTTTGTCCCTCAACTTTTATGTTGTACATTTTGGTCCTCGAATTTGGATTTTCATTTCAATATTGTCCTCCATAAATTGCATCCCAACGTCCTCCAACATTCGGCACTTGTGCAACTTGGTCCCAAACTTCACATCTTTGTACCTTTTTTGTCATTTTTTATTCTTTTGCCTTGTTCTCTTTCATTTTGGTGATTTTTACCTACAAACGCAATAATTACATAATTGAGAGTAGAAATTCGCTCATTTTTATCAATAATAAGTATATTTAAGTATTAAATAAGTGTGCACAAACACACTTATCAAATACCCCCAAACTTAAACTCTTGCACGTCCCAAGCAAGATTATCTATAACACAATCAAGTAACATGTGATAATGGCTAACACATTAGATAGCTTGTCAAAAATATCTATGAGTATAAAATTGTATAATCAATTCACAAATATGCTCCATATAATGCTAACAAAAATCATTTTAGCTTATTCAATGTTCGATCGGTGTGTGGGTGTATTGTCACTTTCAATCCTCTTCTAAATTAGGAAAATGTTACCAAGATGGAAATTTTTTTAAATTGACTTCAACCCAACCCTTTGTGGTCAAATATGTCATTTCCTGCTCGTGAGATTTACACTCCTCAAATAGATATATTTTTTTCTTTTCCCGGGTGTAAATCTAAAGGTTGCTCTCAATTCACTTATTTCTTTTTCCGCTCTTGTTCGGTTGGGTCTAACCGGCAATATCAACCTCTAGTCATGTGATGATTCTCCACTAGATGAGTGTTTTGACATTTAAGCTCATATTAAGTAATTCAAACCCACTAGTTATCTAAGTACAAACATCAAAGAAAATTGCACAAAATCATTTTTTTTTTATTAAAGCTCTTGATTGACCTCACTCCCTTAAACTTTCTTATTGACCCTTGTAGTGAGCTTTACGTCTATAACTCTTTGGTTGTTTAGACCAAAGGGTATCGGGTTTTGAGATACCCCAATGGACTTAATAACTCGAGTAAAAAATGCTACGAACTGAGGCCCAAGATTCAACAAGTGCACTATCAATTTTTATATATATATATATATATATATATATATATATATATATATTTTTTTTTTTTTTTTTATCACAACATAACACCTGGCTTAGATTCCTAGCATATGATCATTATCTAACTTATATTTGGCAAAAGACACTCCACACAAAATTTTTTCAACACGCATAGAAACAACACACTTCTAGATAATATCCTTCACCGACTCGACCACCCCCAAACTTATCTTACAATATAGTTAAGTGAAAGGGAAGAGAAGGTAAGATTGATAAATTTAAACACAACTCATAACTTAGTTCTTACCAATTCAAAAATCTCTCCATCAATCAAAAATCTCCACATCTAGACAACAATTAATCATGACTATTGTGCTCAAATTACTTAGGATCTCATGTGGACAAGCAAATTTTGAAAAATTTAGGCACAAATGGCATATTTGGTCATAGCTCATAAATCAACAACAATTTTAAACATCAAACCATGCTAAGCCGGCAAGGCTATCTAACATATCAACACAATATCACCAATTTAAGCACAATCACCCCCCAAATTTAATTCGTACATTGTTCTCAATGTGTAAAGAACAAGCTAAAAGAAGAGATGGGATAACGAGACTTCCCCGGTTTGGTGAAGAGGTACCAATGCTATACGTGGACTTGTGATGCTTTTAATGAACTTAGGCAAGTGACCTTCTTATACACAATTTACTCCCAAACTTGTGAGGAACAATAGATATGTGGGACTTCAAAAATTACCTACAAAAGATGATAGCTAATCAAATAAAAATAAGAAAAATGCAAAAAATTAAATAAAAGACTAAAAGTTAGAAAATTGGGTTGCCTCCCAATAAGCGTTTTTTTTATAGTCTTTAGCTCAATTTTGGCAATTGACTCATGGGCATCTAAAGAAGGCTTTTGATGCCTTGCCCATTTTTCTTCGCTTAGCTTTGTTCCACTCTTCGTTTAGTCTTCAACACTCAATATTGCCAATTTCCATATAATAAGACTTGCATATTCCTTCCGATTCAAATCCAACTATATAGACTTCCACCACATCATCGAATTTAATCACAAACTCAATTTTCGGGCAATTAATGAAGTCGAAAAAATGAACATTGCTTTCATCTTCATTGCTTGCTACATTTTCATTCGGCCCCTTTGTGGTTAAATTGTCATTCTCTTTGAGCTCTTTGTCTAAAGTGGATATATCTTCGGATTGAATGATCGGTCCGCAATTCGATTCTATAGGCAATGAGAGGTCGGTCATGTCAACTCCTTGAAGTGAATAATACCCCATTGTTGAAATCCATCCCAGTACATATAATCTCCCATGAGTACGTCGTTTTCATCCAACTTGGCAAGTTCTTTAAAGTACTTTGCAAGTACCTTCTCATTCAGTAGGGGAGGACCATCTCCCAAAAGTTTGATGTCCTCATCCCAATCGTAAGGTACAAAATCTCCCACTAGCATGTATCCTTCATCGTTTTTGTCGATGACTTGTTTTCGACACCTCAAATATTTTCTAAACCTTAGCAATTTAGGCGTTTGTAAACTAGTGTACGAGAACAAGCATGGCCCAGTACAATGCACCGTGTAACAATTATCACAACTTGAATGTTCTCCAAGCATATCTTGATTGTCCATAAAGAGATTTGTCATTGCAAAAGTTTTGTTAATTTACCAAAGTTAGAATCAAGCAAATATCTGAAAAGTACGGAGAGAAAATACAAACACAAGATAGATTAACAATATGAGGGTTAGCCAAAAGTATACAAAAAAAAAAAAAAATAATAATAATAATAATAATAAAGGCAAATAAAATTAAATTAAAAAAATTGTTAAAATTAAAATTAATTAAAGTGATAATCAAAATAAAAACATTCTCCGGCAATAGCGCCAAAAACTTGTTCGCTCGAAAATATACCGTAAGTGCACGGGTGGCATACAAGTAATAAAGTGGACCTTTGGAGTCCGGGTCGTCGATCCCTCGAGGAATGTTACTTTAAATTACATGACTTTAATAAATTTAATTCTAACAATCAAATGAAACACACACAATTAAACATTAGATTTGAAAAGCGGTAAATAAACTAAAAAATCTACAAAATAAGAAAAATACAAATACTTGGAGATTTCGGATGAAGAACGTGGTTGGGATTCGTGATTTCGTTTAACCATCGCCTAATTAATTTCTCTATAAGCCAATTAACGAATTATTTAATTCCAATGTTAGACCCGATCTTCCAATTTTAGTTAATTACCTCTCTCGAGTGAAATTAACCCTAATTGATTGGTTTAACCTACTATATCTCTATGTCGATTACAACCAAACAATCGCATTCAATCATTGTGAAAATAGTTCATTGGGTCACCTAGGGCTAATGATATATCTCTATCCATTACACAAATCTAGGGTTTCTACTATTTGGTTTAAAATGCATAATCTTCTCTCAAACGATGTACAAATCACTAAATACAATCATCTATTAGCCATATAAATGAAAATTCATGGAAACAATAGTAGAAATACATGAAAATAAGCAATTTAAAATCAAAAGACAAATATAGAAATTAATCAAGGCTAGGTCAAACTAATTCCATAAATCCCAACACAATTAATTAGCCCATTATATATATATGATAACAAAGGAAAATATATATCCAATACATTACCAATATGGAAGAAAAATTGAGAAAAATCATAAAACCCTATTTGAAACTTTGCTTGATTTTCCCAAATCCTTCTTCACCACTTTGATGTATTTCCCTTTTCATGCTCTTGATTGCTCCAAAATATCAAGTAAAATAAAAGAAAAAGGAAGAGAAAAATGAAAGAAGAAAGAAAGAAGAGAAAGAAAAAGAAAGAAGAAGGAAAACCCACAAGAGAGAAAACTCTCAAAAACTCTTTCTAGGGTTTGAGTTATGAGTTTTGGTATTTAAATATTCCCAAAACCGAGCACAAACAAAAGCCCAAAATGCCCTCAAAATATCTGGTTTTCGAGAATTTTTAACGCACAGGTGCGCACAATTCCAGAAGCCAAGTGCGCGGGTGTGCACTCTTGATAAAATCAAAAATTGCACATGAGGTCATCTGGATAAATTGCATAGTTTGTCCATCAACTTTTATGTTGTACATTTTGGTCCTCGAATTTGGATTTTCATTTCAATATTGTCCTCCATAAATTGCATCCCAACGTCCTCTAACATTCGGCACTCGTGCAACTTGGTCCCAAACTTCACATCTTTGTACGTTTTTGGTCTTTTTTTTTTATTCTTTTGCCTTGTTCTCTTTCATTTTGGTGATTTTTACCTACAAACGCAATAATTATATAATTGTGAGTAGAAATTCGCTCATTTTTATCAATAATAATTATATTTAAGTATTAAATAAGTGTACAAAAACACACTTATCAGAAGTCATCAAACACTATATCCACACATTTTTATCAATTTATTTATATATATATATATATATATATATATATATATATATATATATATATATATATATATATATATATATATGTATATCCGTATCAAATTTTCTCCCTTTAAATAAGCTCTTCAATTGAAGTATCATTCTTCAAAGCTTCAACATTCAAGTTCATGGAGTCTACTCTTCAGTGTTGAATTAAGTCAACTGTTCATATTTGCATAATGTATAACTCATACATTGAACATGGTTCATATTCTAGCCTTTAGACTTTAGAGTGTAGATGGGTCGGGCATGATTTAGTTTTTCTTTTTGCAGAATGTATATATATATGTATATCCGTATCAAATTTTCTCCCTTTAAATAAGCTCTTCAATTGAAGTATCATTCTTCAAAGCTTCAACATTCAAGTTCATGGAGTCTACTCTTCAGTGTTGAATTAAGTCAACTGTTCATATTTGCATAATGTATAACTCATACATTGAACATGGTTCATATTCTAGCCTTTAGACTTTAGAGTGTAGATGGGTCGGGCATGATTTAGTTTTTCTTTTTGCAGAATGCATGTACTTTATTCTTTTCATTTTCAATCTATTTACATGTTTATATTTTTAGTATGTTACAGTAAAGATAATTGCACTGTGTTGTTCTAATCAGAGATCTATTTAAAATATCTGATTGGTTGATTTGCAAACATCAACATCTGACGGTAGGCCCCTTAACATTTTCTTTATTCAGATGGAAAACGATGTTTATTCAGAAAATTGTGAAAATTTTGTTAATCCATGGTCTGTCACAATCCTCAAAAACTCTTTGCAGAAGATGAATTCACAAGTAGTAAAATATGAGGTAAGGTGAATTGGCTAGTATTTATGTGAATGTTGTATAGAGATTCTGCTTGATTTGTTTTGATAGGCAATTATATTATTCTGCAGGGATACCATCAAAGTAATAAAGCATATTTAGGGAAAGTTTCATTATTGTCCTTGTAGAGATCAGCTAGGCAGAAGACCATTGACATAGGTAAAACAACCTCCTATTGTCTAAGAATATCTTAAGTGTCCTATTTATGATTCTTAGCAGCATGGAGGGCTAGCTATTATCATTCTTGACACAAGTGGTTAAGCTACATGAAAGCTACACGTGCTTGCACTCTTATGTAAAAATAGTATTAAATACTTCTGTAAATTATGTCATATAATCAGCTATGAAAAAGACTTGCATTCTCAAAGGTTCGTCAAACATATATTGTGCTTCTTTAATTAAGATCTCATATTCGTGCAATGGAAACCATAATTGTCCAATTTAATACAAAGTTGCATTTCAAAAAATAAAATTAATCTCTTAAATGTTTGAAGAATCATAAGGGTACTTTTGCCATTTTCTTTCCAAGTGATGTATAGATTTTTTTAATTCTTTTTTTGCAAAATTATGTATATGTTTATTAACTACTTTGCTTACACAATACTTTATGTCCGTGCTTTCAGTACAGTCTTTCTGAAACTCACATAAAGAAGGGTTTGTGTTGTCAATTTTGTTATGGACGTGGATCTCAGTTTCTAAATTAGAGTTATGGAGATATCATCTTGAAACAAAATGATGTATGAATAGTTGGAGTAAGACTGAGTATACATGGTGCAGTTTTAGTCAATATAGAAGTTCTTATGGAAGCTCATAAAATATCTAAAATCTAAATCTAAATGTTTTTGACAAGCTCAATTTTTTATAGAAAGGGAAATACAAGAGATGTTGTAACTAGAGAAGTGCTTAATTTCTCGATCCATTAACATAACCCCAACAATATTTATTGAAATCTGGGTGGACTACCTTACTTATTTTGACATGGACCGAACCTTTGACCATACTTTAAAAAATCGCCTTTGTGAAAATGCGTTTTATGCTTATGAATTTGTGGAATCTGACCTGACCTGTAGCTGATTGGTGGGCGTTGGATATGTGTTTCCTATGCCATAAAAGCCTCATCTTGGGCCATTTTACACACAATCTGGTGTGCGAGTGCCATTTTAGGGTTTTGTTCATCTCTTGTGTTCTCTCTCGAATATGTTCTTTAATCTTTGTAATCTTGAGAAGTTGCTTGATGTAATAAGTGTGTATTTGTGAGATCGAAGTGTAATTTACTGTGGTAAACATTTCTGTGTGTGAGGCAAGAGAAAAACACTTGAAGAAATCATTTCTTCATACATTTGTATGAACTGTTGTTAGCTTGATTTAGTGATCTAGAGCAATATCTACATTATAGGTGCTCAACGGATGAGTAGCGATTAGAGCACGTAAACATCTGGACCTGTTAGTGGGTGAAAGTTCTCGTGTACGAATTTTCGTTTTTGCAACTTTTATTTTCTCAAATTACTTTGTTAAGATATACGGTTTTCGGACCAACAATATTTTGTCCTCTTAATCCGAACATCTGATGGAAAACATAATTGTCATTGTCTTTGTGTGGAGGTGATAATAAATTGTTTTAAAGTTGGCATTATGCCTTGGAAAATTTGTTTTTCGAAAATGTTATGTATACTTTTTGATATATAGGATACTGATAAATGATAATTTATATTCGATGGATAGAGATTTTCTGTCTCTTGTATTGCTTATAATGGCTTTATGCTTTCCAAGCCTTACATTTTGGGTCATTTAGCTGGACATTGAATTTAATGGGTTCTTTAGTACAATTTGAAGTTAAATGGAGTTGACCAGTGCGAAAGGACAGAATGATGATATAAAAATTACCATTAGCTTCCATTCCATCCAAAAGGAAACTGATCTTGATATGAAATTAAAAGAGCCAATCTAAATCTTTGGTTTGGTTGGTTATGCTGTAATTCTATCCTGGAAGATGATGCATTCTAATTCTATTCAGAGTATTCTGTCATTAGGTGGCAAGCACAAGTATAACATTAAGAAATTGGTCAATTTTATGTATTAACATACAGTTTTACATTCCAAGGATTTACTCTCTGTTTCACTTATATTGTCTTTTTTGATGTATGATGACTAAAGGTGGATATAAGTACCAGATCAAAGGGTGTGCAGTACAAGGTGGATTTGCTCAAGTGTTTAAAGCATATGTTGACAACAATCCAGATGATGTTGTTGCCCTTAAGGTAATTAAGGCATCAATTCTTGACTTTTCTTAATGAGGACTCAATAGTGAAAGATCTTATTGGGGTACCTGCTGAATCTTTCAAAAGCCTCCTTTTCCTTGGGAATTCTATATGTATCGCCAACTTGACATGCGGATTTCAGAAAAAAAAAAAAAGTACGTGAATATTGGGCTGTGATATATATTGAAATCTGTTGGTCATGAAGCTGCACTCATTCAGTTTCTTCATTTTTCAGATGATGAATTTTGGCTTTGCTCACAGATTGCACCTCTATTCTGACTACAGCATTCTGGTCTCTGATTATTTAGTTCACGGGACACTTCAGGTGGATATCTCATTATTTTCTTCAGTTGAAATTATCTTATTCATTTCTTATGAAGTTCATATTAATACTCTGCAGGATGCTATAAATTCTAATACTGTCATAGGTGGGTCTATGGAAGAAGTTTTGTGTATTTATTATACCATAGAGCTGCTTCACATTCTTGAAATTCTGCACGATATTGCAATTATCCATGGTGACTTCAAACCTGATAATTTGCTCATCTGGTATTCCAGGTAACTAATGGTGCCCAATTGTAGCATTTTATATTTCATATCATGAAACAGTGAACTCCCAGATCTTGATTTAGATGGGTTTTACCTGATTTTACTGAACATTTTCTTTACCAGATACAGCATTAGAATTTGTAAAAGATACACATAAAGAGGAAATATTGATATGCGTATTGGATGTTGTCTTGTATGGGAAGACAACTCTAATTTTCATATTGTTTTACAGAAAAAAACTGAAGGAAAGTTTTAAGAATATGAACCTTTAAGGGTATGGCTGGAAAACATTGTGATTTACTTTGTGGGGTACAAAGTTAAGGTCAATTCTTTTCTCATAGTACCAAAAATTGTATACAGAATGTTATGTAATAACTATAACATTATATGATTTTCTCTGCATGAACTCATTTGTGCTAATATATTGAGGCCCTGTTTGTTTCTGATTCTCAAATCAATTCTCATTTTCAACCACACATTCTTCAATAAAATAATATTTTTCATCACATCAATACTTTTTTCTTCTTTTTCAACCACACATTTCCCATCATATCACTATTCAAAATCAATTCTTCCCCCAAAAATCCCTACCAAACAGGCTCTGAAGCGACATCTTGGTGTCTCTTCCTGACCTTTCGACGGGGATGATCTAACAGAAAGTAAAGATGATTTTCTCACGTGCAGTGGTCCTTGGCATAATCAGGTAACTTCAGATGTTTCAATTTTCGAGTATAGAGATCTGGTTGATCTGTTGATATTACTACAGTATCAAGTACTACTAATGCAGGGGCTTTGTCTTGTCAACTGGGGAAGAGGAATTGATCTTTGTCTTTTTCCTGAAAAGACCAAATTCATCGAAGACAGTAGAACTTTAGGCTTTCGTTGTATTGAAATGCAAGAAAATAAGCCGTGGCGTGGACATTTCAGGTAAGGTGTATATTTGACTAAATTTAGCATTTTGGATGATCCATGTACAGTCAATATAGATAGCATCTACTTATTTTCATGTTTTAATTGCGAGGTAAGGTGGACATGTACGGGCTGTGTGTCATTGTTCACATGATGCTTCACAATTCGTACATGGATATTGAAGAGAAAGCATTTCCTGATGGCTACGTTTATCAACCCAAATCACATTATAAACGGTGTGTCCTCTTTGTCCCCTCATGAATCTTCTGTTTTTTCCTGTTCAAATAAACTTCTCAACTTTAGATACTGGAATATCGAGCTCTGGAGAAGCTTATTTACCAAGTTGCTAAACATTAACCCAAGTGAAGATCACAAAAAATTGCTCCAATCATTTTGGAAGTCATTCCAAGATTACATGTGTTTAGATCCTAAACTAATAAAAAGGTTGAAACAGTTATTGGTGAAGCAAAGAACTTCCATGTGTTCTTCGTAGGAGTTAGGACGACATTTACATCTCCTTCCAAATGTGTCCATTGGTTCTTGCTCGATTGCAAGTGGTGCGTCTCTCTTATCTTCCTGCATACGTCTCATTTTCTATTAGAATATATTGTAATTTTGTTCATTTTTATAATAATTCTTGCAAATTTACTTCATGTATCGTCACCAGTGTATAGAGAGCAATGGAGAGAGGCACTTGATATGTTTTAGGATGATTCAAAATCATAATGTATGGGGAAAACTCTCCATCAGTGTCAACAATTGTTGAGCTAAAGGGCATCATGCATTGCCCCATTTTCACATTCTTGTTTTAAGCATTGTGTGAATATGTGTATGTTGAATTATGTAGTTGTGGTCATTTTTATTTTCACTTCGTGCTCGAATCCTTATGCAAGAAAGTTTGAAACCTAAAATCTGTTCGTTATTGGATGGATGGTCCTTGTAAGAGTCTCTTATAAACTTCTTGTTTTGAAATATTCAAGTCAATTTATATGGATTTCTAAAGATGATTCACATCGTTTAAAAGGTAACCGGTTTATCGAAAGCTTGGCACTGCTCAATTTCCATAAATTAGTTAAGATGAAAACTTGAACCTTTGTTTGTCTGCTATATTGTTTTATCGAAGCATCTCATTGAAAAGTTCTAATGAAGCCCAATTCAGTTTCTTTAACAATTATAATGGTTCTTTTATTAATATTAATTGCATAATTTAATTAGTGAAAAATTGCTTCAAACACTCATCTTTGTAATGGCACAGCTTGGTTTCAGTTGGGTGTTCTCAAGATTACCAGTTTGAGATTTTTCACCCAGAGAGTGATTGGTTGTGTAAAGAATGAGAACCCAAAATTGAATTTGATTTGTTCAATAAATGAGAAAATCGTATCAGACAAAATCCATCGTACCCAAAACGTAAATGATGCATAATATGGGTCGAGCCAACAATATAAAGCGCAGCAATTGTTATAATCTATTTCACTTAATAATTTTTCAATTAAAGTATTATTTATTTAAATTTTACTAATAAAAACTTATTAGGTAGATCTTTCAAGCATGGAGGAATTAACATATGCTCGACATATTGGTTTATATGCAAATGGCTCGAAAATGCACTCAAGTAGTGTGACTGTTGTTAGCTTGTGTCATAAGGTATTAGAGGTGAACGTCTGTTGAAGATGAATTACAAGATCGTTAAGGTTATCTTGAATTTTGAGGACACGTGAAAGAATCAAGAATTATTCTAGTTGGTCGAAGAGTACTATGAGATCCTTGTTCGTTAAATTCCACAAGTGTACAGATCGTGACAAGTAATAAAATGAATTTATTAAGTCCGAATATCGGACGTCACAGACTACTATCTACTATAAATTTTTAAATTAACCTAACTTCAATTTAAATTATAATAATAACTAATGATCAAATCAATGTTTGTTTTCTAAGTGAAATTCTAATAAATATAATAACAAACTATTAATTAAAATGACAAACTCAAATTAAAACTATAGGTAAAATTATGTGATTGGATAGTTAGGATTTTCGATTTCACTTAAGTTTTTTATCATACATTTAATTCCAATTCATTCAACCATTTTTCGTACGTGCTAACGATCGAATTAACCCGTTGTATTTAGTGATCTCTTTCAAGCAACATTAATCTTATTCATATGCCCAAGCTTACTATATCCTTATGTAAATTCACACACATACGAACGCATTTATCTATGTAAATTTAATAAAGATTGCATAACTTATAATTATCTCTTGATCTCTTATAATGTTTATGTTAATTATTGCACGAGTTAGAATTATACATCACGTCTCAGTCTCAGTATTATCCAATTAGAAGTCCAAATTGAGGTCCAATTAATTGCTTGCTTCCGAGTCTTCGTACTATGAATTTTTCCATTTTTTTCACTATTTCGCATTCTTTTATTCATTTTTTCATTAAATAGAGAGTTTTACCTATATATTAAAATATAACATAAATTATGCAGAATTTTATTCAAAAAATAATAAAATATCATGATTTAGCGTCTCGAATAAGTATAAAAACTACACTTATCAATCCTCACCTATATGAATGTGGGCACTTATGTAGCTATTAATGTCTAACGATTTAGACAACATTAGGTTCTAATTGATCGTTTGAAAATCATCGTTCTTGAGAAATGTTGGTTCCGCAATCAACGAAAACGCTATCAAATTTGAAGTAGTAGAGATCAAGCAAACCATACGTGTCTGTGAAGAATATCGAGGTTGCAATCCCTTTTTTTCTCCGTCAAACAAAAAATTGGTTATCTTCTTATAGGTACTTTCTTTCCAACCCATGAAACAAAATACAAATCAGGGTTTTACACCTAGAGATAGGAATAAAGTAGTTCGCTTACCCGCTTGTTTTGCTACCACTTTTCTAGTTGCTCGAAATTGGATCGATTTTATTCCGTATTTTATTTAGACGATTTTATCCTTACTATAATTTAATTTTTTTCAATAATATCTTATTTTTCGTTTTTCAATATGTATTTAATTATTTTAATAATACCATATAAGGTAAATGAGAGGATATAATGCGTATTTATAATAAATAATTTCAATTGGTATATTCAATGCATATTAAGCGAATATGAAGAAATGATGACATTCGTTGGATATTGAGTTGAGATCAAAACTCAAAAGGGTAAATTGAGGGATTAACTATTTAAATTGTTTTCACAAATTAATTTTTATTCCATTTGAATCAAAAGTTTGCATGAACAATTTGTACTAATTATTTTTTATATTCTCACATCTTACAATACTATTTTTAAGAAAATGCTATACGTACATAATGGTATACACCCCGAGTTTACACCCTTCTCACATGGAGGGAGGTGTAAACCAGGGTGTATGCACCGGAGTGTACAAATATAATTTTCCTTATTTTTACGGTACATATAATATTTCAGAATAAAGTGCAACACATGTTCAAGTATGACTAGTTTTAATAAAAGTTTTGTTTTTTAGGCATTTTTGCCTTATAAAAATTCAGGTCACCGAAGAAAATATGCTGATGTTAATAAAAAATAATTAAGCCCCCACTTGGTACGAATTAAAATTAAAATTTTAATTTAAGTTAAAGTCAACAATTAATTTAACCACATGTTTCATGGGTCCCACAACTTTGCAACAAAATAGTTCATCAACTTTTATCAAAACGTACTAAAATCTTATTTCAATCACCACTAAACAGCGGCCACAAAAATAAATTTGTATAAATAATTAAATAATTTATTAATAAAGCTTATTAGTATTAGAAAGAGTTAAATGTGTGTTTGATTGACTTTATCTTTTATGAAAAATGTCATTTTTTTCATTCAAGTTCTTATTTTTGGAATGTTTGATTTAACATTTTTTCCAGGGAAAATATTTTTCAAAAGTTAGTCACGTTCCCATGTTTTCCTCAAAAAAAATAAAAACATTTTTTTTCTTTATGGAGGGAATAAGTTTTTATTTTCTAGGCTATTCACATTTTTCAAAAATTGAACTTTATGAAAAGTAGGAAAAAATTTAAATTGAAAATTAAACTAATTAAACATATTTAAAGTGATAATTTTCATGTCTAAAACTTATTTTCTTTCCATGAAGTTCCATACTTGCAATCAAACACTCTAATTATAAGTTAAAATTCTTGAACAAAGAGATAGCAATAAGAACCTTAAATCACCTACCTTAATTGATCTTGAAAATATGTCGAAACTTGATCCGAGGGGAAAAAATGTACAGTCAAACACTTTCCCCAACCTCTTCATGTTGGGTTAATTGTATCCCTATTTTCTTTGGTCGAGTGCTTGATTTCAATGTTCTATTTAGTCAAAAGTGTATTATTATCTGAACTTTCAAAGCAAAATCAAAGTGGCTCACTATTTCGTCCTTAAAATTTAGCTGGTCAATCAAAACTACTAATTTTCTAAGTTCCATATCATTGAACTTTCAAAGCATAATCAAAGTTGCTGTCTAGTTGGTCCTTAAAATTTACCTGGTCAATCAAAACTACTTATTTCCTGAGTTCCATTCATTTTGGACCACTAGTTAGAATATCCATTGCTTCCTTTCTTATCATTCAGCAAACTTTTCCCAGGTTCTACAATTATTCTTCTCTTATATTTTATAATCAAAATAAATAATTCATTCGCTTATGTTGATTCTTATTTGATGCGATCGACCTCTCCTATTTAGTTTTCTTGGTTAGTTGTAGTGTTCGTGTTCTGATATTCTTATTCCGTTGATAAACTCAGCTTTCATGTTACTAACCATGTTTTGCTTTTAGCTGTTTTTCTTGGTAGTACTTAGACTGCTTTTGAACATATTGGCTAAAAGAGCGACTTTTAAGCACAACCAAATATGTTGAGCTTGTGTTGGTAAATTAGTTTTAGCGGCGTGTATAAAGTTTCTGCAAAATATAATTTTCTTTTAGAAAATATGGTTTGTAATTAGTGATTCCAAAGAATGTAATTACAAAATAAAGTTATCACCCTACTATCTTGTTGAGTCAGTAAGATAGATTGAGCAATACTATACATTATTAAACAAGAAAAAAAATCTAATTGTAATTGGGAGTCTTGTGCAGTTAGCATACTAGCTATATTTTCTCTTAATTTTTCTTTGCAGGGGTTTGCTTAATACGCAAAGATGACAGACGCTACACAGCATCTGATACATGTCAAGTCTTTTCTATTTCCCCGGAATTCTCCTCACATGCATTCAACGTGTGCTGGTTTAGAAAATTTGAATGGTCGATATATCAATGGAGGTCTGCAGAGTCTTTCAACAATGTCATCATGCAATCGAGCTAGCCCGGAAATTGTTTCACCGATGTTTCCGCTACTCATACAGGCTCCAGCAGAAAAGGATAAAGGATTTGCCAGATTTATGGTAGATTTTCTCATGGGAGGGGTTTCTGCTGCTGTCTCGAAAACTGCTGCTGCACCAATTGAGAGAGTCAAACTCTTGGTTCAGAACCAGGATGAGATGATCAAAGTTGGTCGATTGTCTGAACCGTACAAGGGAATTACCGACTGCTTCGCCAGAACGATAAAGGATGAAGGCGTCCTTTCTCTGTGGAGAAGCAATGGTGTAAACGTTATCAGATATTTCCCTACACAGGTTAAAATATACGTTTAAAGTGTCTGTTTTTCTTTTCATTTAAATTCTTGATTATATCTAGATTCATCAGAAAGTCTAAAATTTGACCATGCTGACATTGATCAGGCAAGATATAGTCCTCATTTAAGATAGATTCTAAAAAGTGCACGTAGTCTCACCTAAGCTGGCAGCCGCAGTGTGATGGTTCGATTCCTGCCTCTTACCAGGTATGGAATTGGACTCTTTGTGGGCACCAGTATGGCAGCTCTTGTGCCCTGGCCCGATGAGGCACATCTCGCGATTTACCTCCTCCACGATGCTCTAGGGGCGGGGCAGTGGGAGACCCTCAAAGTTGGGGTTCAACCTTTTTTAAAAAAGTGCATTTCAGTTACTTTGTTGATTAGTTCCCCAATAAATTTGTTATTCAAAATGCTGCTTCAAGATAACATTTAACAATATTAAAGCATGTATTTGTAATCTGATAAAGAGTTACGTATTATCCATCTCATTTATTGATGCTCGCCCTTAACATGCCCTGCAAAATGATGGCTCGTGGGAGCAACTCAATCTTTGAATTCATTTGCTCGTTTGAGTCTAAGCGGGATCAAATCGTTTGTTTGAACTTATTGAGTTCTAATATCATATTAAGGCTATGTCGGCAGCACTTTTTCCCCTGATTTTAAGCATTTTTCTGCCCATTGACAGCCACAGTTTTTGACTTCTCTCTCACACTTCACTGTGGCAACGGTCTGAAAATTGATTTTAATTTTGGCAAAGAGCGCTGTCAGACAAGCGCTAAGACTTTGGTTCATCTTAAAAGGTCAACCTTGTTAGGAGTAGTCCAAATTCTTATATGTTGTTTATTCATATTTATTTGACTTGGGATTCTAACCTTAACCCTGATGCCTGTAGTTCCTCATGTTTTCAGGCCTTCAACTTTGCTTTTAAAGATTATTTTAAGAGGATGTTTAACTTTAACAAAGATAAAGATGGATACTGGAAGTGGTTTGCAGGAAACTTGGCATCTGGTGGTGCAGCTGGTGCTTCGTCTCAACTGCTTGTCTACTCCCTGGATTACACCCGAACACGGTTAGCAAATGATGCTAAGGCTGCCTCAAAGGGTGGTGAAAGGCAGTTTAAAGGCATAATCGATGTTTACAAGAAAACACTCAAAACTGATGGTATTGCTGGTCTTTACCGTGGATTTAACATATCGGCTGTTGGAATTATTATCTATCGTGGGCTCTACTTTGGAATGTATGATTCTTTTAAGCCTGTACTTCTGGTCGGTTCATTGCAGGCAAGTAACATTCTGCCTTGGAATATTTTTTTTTTTCCTATTCCTCTTCTTTCTCTTTAATACTATTAGTCTGTGGAATTTTGGGCATATATTGAGTACATTCCTTCTGAGAGCTTCCTGAGTTAAGAGGGTCAACTGGAATTTCCAGATTTCAGATATTATCGTAATGGTACTATATTTGGAATCTGCAGGATAGTTTCTTGGCTAGCTTCTTATTGGGATGGGGAGTATCCGCGGGTGCGGGATTGGCTTCTTATCCTATTGATACAGTGCGTAGAAGAATGATGATGACATCGGGAGAGGCCATCAAATATAAGAGCTCAATGGATGCATTTTCACAAATCATCAAGAATGAAGGTCCAAAGTCACTTTTCAAGGGTGCTGGAGCCAACATTATGCGCAATATTGCAAGTGCTGGTGTTCTGGCTGGCTATGATAAAATGCAGGTCCTCGTCTTTGGCAAGAAATATGGATCTGGTGGTGGTGGTTAACAGTATCAAAATTGAGATAATGATGAAGAGGAGATTAGTTTCTTTCAGCATACACTCTTTGCCTTTACTCTCTGTTGGGATAATTTCAAAGAAACGGAATTTAGCAATAATCTGGCAGTGTATTACTTCAGTCTTTTTTATGTAGTTTGTGTAATTGCAATGAAAAATTTGTTTAAGATGATAAATTTGCAAAAAAAGGGGTTAAGATCTTCCAACGAAGGGAAACATCAGATAAAGGCCAAACCCGTGCAAAATCCATAGCCATTTCCCTTTCAGATAGTGTCTGATACTAGCTTCGCTTCGATTTTCTACCATGACCACGACTACTTGGTGTGAAAACGATCCTCAACTTAATGCAAGGAGTGACTCAATGTTTTCATCAGGATCATCAACGATAAGGGGTCCTCAACTAACAAAAGTTGAATTTAGTACTCTTTATTCCTTCAAATTCAAGGAAAGTGATGTTTTTCAACTCCTTTTCACCCTTTAACTAAGGTGCTGACTGCTGAAGCTGTCTTTCTCTGTTCCCACTTCAAACTTCCGAGAAAATTACCTGGAAGGAGATAAGTCTTTTTCGTGTCTGCACATAAATCTCTCAGTTATTATCAGTTATATATGTGCGGTCGTATATGTATGTATGTATATATCATATAAACATCAGACCTTCCAATAGAAGCCTGGAAAATTGTAAAGACATAATCATGTTGGCTGCCATTAGTGATGGTAAGAAGTCACTATAATTGGTTGTTGTAAAAAGCACTGTATACCCTCAAATCCCTATAAGAATCAAGGATTTATGTTAGAGACTATGCTAGCTAGAAATGGCTTTGTACTCCTCCATCTCGCCTGGTGCCTTGGTTCTCATGTTACTAATATTTCCTATGTTGATCAACAACTTAGATGCCAAACATGGTTATACAACCACCATCCACCACCACCACCACCACCAGCATCACCACAATCGCCTCTCCGAGAAGGCCATGTCAAACAAAAGTCTTCAACAAGCTTATATCGCGCTCCAAGCGTGGAAGCGTGTGATCTACTCCGATCCGAACAACTTCACTTCCAACTGGGATGGTCCAAATGTGTGCAACTACTCAGGAGTTTACTGTGCTGCATGTCCTAACAACACGAAAATTCAAGTTGTTGCTGGTATTGACCTAAACCACTGTGACCTAGCCGGATTCTTGCCTGATGAAATTGGCCTCTTAACTGACCTTACCTTGATTCATCTAAACAGTAATCGCTTTTGTGGAATCCTCCCACAAAGTTTATCGAACTTAACTCTACTCTACGAGATCGATCTCAGTAACAACAGATTTGTTGGCCCTTTTCCATCTGTCGTGCTATCGCTTCCTTCACTAAACTACCTTGACATACGCTACAATGAGTTTGAAGGGAAAGTGCCCTCCGAACTCTTCAACAAAAAACTCGATGCCATATTTATCAATAACAATCACTTCACTTCCGTGCTCCCACCGAACTTTGGCACAAGTTCAGCATCCGTTATAGTATTCGCCAACAACAAATTTGAAGGATGCATCCCTCCAAGTATAGCAAATCTCGCGAATACTTTAGAAGAATTATTACTAATCAATACTAGCGTAAAAGGTTGTTTACCACCAGAAGTTGGATTTCTATACAAATTAAAAGTACTTGATGTTAGCTATAACAAAATTGTTGGTCCAATCCCCTATAGCATTGCAGGTTTGGCTCATTTGGAGGTACTGAATTTAGGCCACAATATGATGACTGGAATAGTACCAGATGGAGTTTGTTGTTTGCCTAATTTGTCGAATTTTACGTTTTCTTACAACTTCTTCTGTGAAGAAGAAGGTATTTGTAGAAATCTAACTTCGAAAGGGATTATGTTTGATGATCGTCGAAACTGTTTGCCAGACAAGCCTCAGCAAAGGAGCAAGAAAGAATGTGATGCAGTGGACCAACATCCAGTTGATTGCACCCAAAACTGCAGTAATTCTCTCCATTAACTCTCAAGAATCTCAGTCAAACAGTCCCGTAACTTTGGGAGAAGGGATACCTCAAAAAGGGAGTCGCTGTGACCAGATCCATCCTAGGTGTGTATATACCGTCCTAGGTTGTACATGCACATGTTATAATCATTCCAGCTTGATAGGAAATGACAAAATAATGAGTCGTAATGTGAGTTGTATTCTATATATATATATTATAGCAATGTAAGTTTTAATACAAGTCTTGTCACATAATTGGCATCCATTGCTACTTATCTTTCTTGTACATTATTAAGGATTTGAGAAATTATGCTGAGTGTTTTGATAATAGTAAAAATGGCTGATAATTTGATAGAAAGTTCTCGAGATTCATAATTGTGTTGATCGTTTAATCCTACCGTATTCTTGAATAAAGAAAAAAAAATCATAAAAAGGGTTATAAACCTGGTTCTTTGCTTGTGTGATTACAAGAACACAGTTTAAAAAGTACATTTTAGTACAATTCCATAACCTATCAGCCATTTTTAAGTAAATCTATAATTGGCAAGAAAATACAAACAAAATGGTGAAAATTATCGAATTTCTACTACAAACACTGGAATATACAACACGAAGACTATGCCACTTTTGTGTCAACTCTTGCCTATGCATGTTCGGGCAGCCTACGAGGTTTTGAGATTATAGCTGAATGAGAAAAACTCTTACTAGAAGTTCTTGAAGATTCAGAAAATGAAAGGCGGAGATCTGCACTCAAGTGCGTGATGGAATAATCTACATCCTATGAAGCCACTATGCCACTATTAACAGGTTGGTGTCAATTGATCCACGTTGCTAATCTGAATAAGAAATTAAGAATAGAACGACCACCTAGGATGGTGGAAGAGGACGCCGGCAAGTTGGGCACTCCATTTTAATGTCCATCCATCTTTGTAAACAACTGGAGTGAAAGAAATGATCGCATGGTGTTACCTGGAAAAATTTGAAGTCAAAATCATAGTTTTAAGAGAAAATGGTCTAAAAATGACGAAAAAAGATGAAATGATATGATACCATGCAATCATTGGAGCGATGGCATAGCTCAATGGTGGTCATGCAAATGACGCAGTCTGTGGCATTATTTGCAGCCTGATCAAACCTTCTATAATAGCTATATTTCTCAGGTAAAATCTGCAATCAAATTGTAAGAGTACATAGATCAGTATTTATGAGCGACGAGATATGCATGGTGATGTAGAAATATTTGTCTTCAATGAACATTAGTAGAAAAAGAGGGCACAAGAGCCAATATACTCGAGGGTTCAACAAGACAAAGATAAAATGAGCATAAAACAATCATGACACCTTATTTCAATGAACGGGTATGGACGAAGTACGAGGCTATGCAAGCATTAACTACTTAGTTGACCAATCAGGGGTAAG
The DNA here is from genome assembly GCA_035079005.1 of Fraxinus americana. NCBI lineage: Eukaryota > Viridiplantae > Streptophyta > Magnoliopsida > Lamiales > Oleaceae > Fraxinus > Fraxinus americana. Next base: position 549,633 of record CM068707.1, on the reverse strand, counting down.
TGGAAGAATGCAGCAAAAATGCATTAAAGGTACAGGCAATCTGAAAACTAACATTAATAAATGGAACTGTGGAAGTAACTATGCATATGGAAAAATGATAAAGATTACACAAACCTGGCGGGGAATGAACCACCGAGATCCAAAATAATGCTGTAGAAGAAGTATAGATGCTTGGAATCCCATAAAAATACTCAAGCACACACACCACTTCTTGTCTGGCTCTATTCGCATGAAGTTATGTGGACAACCAAATGCATATAATGGAACAGCGAGCCGAGTGATTGTTATTCCTAAAATGTAATGAGGATGCAATGGTTTCCTCAAGTCACGAACTACATTGATGATTATTTGCGGTATCCAAAATGAGTGCAGAAGGAGGAGAATGAAGCGGAAATATTTAAGAAACTCATACATGACCAAAATGCCCCCCAAAAGGATCCCATCTGCAAAATAAACAATATTTTAGTATACCAGTCATTCAGAAATGTTCAGAGATCATCAATAAATAAGATCCAAAACCAAACAATAATGAATCAAATACGACAGGTTTCTAGAAGATTAGTTTTAGATCTCATTCAGAGCAACTACACCTTGTAGTTACAGTGGTTTTCTTATTAGGCTGGACTTTTATGGTTACCTAGTGTAACTTCTAAAACGTGTCAACATTTGGGAAACTAGCCATTTCTATTTTGACAATAGAAGAATTACTGAGGACTAAAAGGGTACTTCGAAATGATAGCATCTTTCCTTCTTCACCGTGTTACATAAAATGCCACGGCATTTATCTTTTCTTTTCAGTGAGATTGCAACATACATACATTCCTGTCTAATTAATTATTACCATTCAATGCTAATCCTAATTACTTGCTTAAAAATCCAGTTGCTGTGGCTCCATAATTAATTCATAAAGGCCACAGTTACATGCAATCAACTGAATGCAATATGACTTGGAGAGTTTCTTTGGTGCAAGTAAACAAGGAGACTCCTAAATCATTGGATAATAGGAGAAATACTTACAGAAACGGCTATAAAGAGCTGAAAGTTCATGCCTCATTGCTTCCCAATTCTCCCCATTATTCATAGGCCTGTTTGCCTTCCATATAGCGAGAAGGTATCTCATTTCAAATATAGAGAAGACCACAAACTTGAAAAATGCCGCAGTTGCAAAAGCATTAAATAGGGACTCTGTAAGCAAGCAAGCACAAGCTTTTACTTCATAGTTGTGATTGGATAACTAACAATGAGAAGAATAGCAAAATAAACAAAAGAAAGCTATTCGTGGGTAACAAATGGGAAACAAAATAATAGCATTGTTTAAATAGTGTCTGCGAAGTAACCCACAAGTACTGCTTACAATTATGAGAAGTGAAGAGTAAAGAGATGCTAACAGTACCAGCAACAGGAGTATTTAAAAAGTAAATCTATGTAAAGGTCATTCTGACTCAGCTGCAAGATGGATAGCTAGATTCCATTTGACACTTTCTTTCTTTCTTTTCAGAAAAACATCAACGCAACCTTAATGGGGTTAAGACACAATAACCAGCATTTAGTTGAAATATAGAGAACTATGACTCAGTTATTTATAAGTCTCAATATGGATTGCATGAAATCAAAGTCCATTTGGAGAAATTCTCTCTTCTTGAATAATGCCACCGACAATGACTTGCAGCACCCAACTGCATTTATCATAGAATTACCCCACTCCATGAAGGAATAAATAGTTTTATCCGCCACAATTCTTTCAATTACTAATGAATTCTATGCTCTAAAACACAATTCTATATCACGTACCTCTAAAGTACACAATGACATCCGTTACACGGACACTTCAACTAGGGTAGTATATCCGTGTCCGACACTTCTCGAACACTCTACCATAATCATTTTTCTTTTTCTATTAGAAATATTATGCCCTTGTTTAAGTCCCATTATTTGGCAAAGAATGCACTTTTGAATAGTAGATTAATGGAGAATGTGTGGTTAAAAAATAAGGGAAAGTTTTGGGTTTGCTTCTAGAATAATGCTATGTGTACACAAACTTTCACACAATCTTTTACACCCCCCTCACATGGAGGGGGGTCCACACATAATAAAATAATCGTGGGCCCCCCTCCATGTGAGGGGGGTGTAAAAGATTGTTTGAAAGTTTGTGGGTACATGTAGCATCACCCTTGCTTCTAATATTATTTTATTGAAAAATGTGTGGTTGAAAAGAAGAGAAAAAAATGTATTTTGAAAATAATGAGGACAAGGTCTATATATTTTTAACTCAAAGGACACGTCCCGGATACAGACACTCTACTATAATTATTTTCCTTTTTTTTAATTAGAAATATTATATATTTATAACTCAAAGTTATTAGTAAATAATAAATATGTACTCATATTTAAAAGATTTCAACAAGAAAAATTAAAAACAAGCATAAAACTAAATTTATACTATATAAATGAAGAATTTTAAAGAATTTAATCAACGTGTCGTGTCCGTACTTTTTTTGAAAAATAGCATGTTGACGTGTCGGACACACGTGTCCATATCGGTGCATCATAGACCATGATCATAGAAAGTAGAAATTTTCTAAATCACGGTAGGGGCATATCACATTGTGGACCAAGAAGTCAATCATATCTAAATTATATACTGCATATAAAATTTTAATCATGTTAACTGCAATGTCCAAATCCTTGCATGTGCTGACAAAAGAAAAGTACAAGGTCAAATTATTATAAAGAGGGCATAGATGCACAACATTATCGAGATAGAGAGAGCATCCAATGGTATAAAACTGAGACTTAACCAATACTATAAAAGATAACGTAAAGCAAAATAGAATTATATACACAAATACAATGACTCCTAAACATACCAACTAAAATCCCTGCCGTAAGATGTAGAAGACAAATATATGCATCCATGATAGCCTGGTGCCCAATCATCAGAAGGGAAACTTTGGCAGCTCCCTGGGGAAAATTTTGAAAAAGTGGTCGATACGTCACTTAAAATAACAAAAGAAAAGGTATCAATTAACATTTGTAATTAACATGTGCAATGAGAATTTTCACAATTATGGAAAAAAAAAAAGATCTTACAGAATGAGTATTACTGTGTTCCATTTGCCGGATCAACAAAAGAACTTGGAGAAAAGAGATCTATTGCATAAAAGGTCAAAGAATCCAACCAAAAAGGGTCGATACTCGATAGCAATCTGAAGGTTCCCTTTTTCAATTTAGAGAACAATATGTACTTTAAGAAGACGTAAAGGATACAAAGGTGACCATCAATGTGTAGTTAACTGCTTTATTGTAATAAACCTCAACATTGACCGAAGTTGCATTTAAAAGCATCGGGGAGAAGCAATCTCCATCATCATCCACAGAAGGTGTTTCCATTAATCCTTCTAGATGATACCGATCATGATCTCCATCTAGAACAAGTACCGCACAACATAAATTAATATATTTGTAGTAGATGATTTAAATGCAGATTTATGCAATAAAAACTAGAATACGCCATGGAACTGTATACAACAAGTTTTGGAAGGCCATATTAGAATGCAATACATAGTTTTTCCATGGAACATATGTAGAGTAACTTAAGGTATTGGACAACATATTATCGGTGTATAATTAATATGATTTCTTATATGAGCCAATAACCTCATAACTCAAATGTCAGTATGATAGGATTTTAGAAAGCTGATTAGGGCACTCATGAAACCAAGTATACACACACGTACACATAGAGAGAGAAAGAGAGAACTGACAGGGAAAATGGAGCCCTGATAAGAAATTACATACTTCTTGGGGTTTGATGAGACATACATTCACATTAGGAAGTTAGATCTCTCACCAAGATTTATAGTACCTCATTTCCAGCTCAACGCTCTATAAATCAAACTATCATAAAATTTCCGAAGGCAAAAAGAACGAAGAAAGGATGACATGAAACAATCAGAAAATATTTATCCCATGCACCAACTCCTTAGTTTCCTATATTTATTCCCAAAGATCAAATTCGAGGAGACCAAAAGATGCATGCATATGTGCAACAGTATCTTTGTACATCTTCAATATTTAACAGGCATCAGAAACAACTTTACTAAAACATATTGCCATTGTTTCATTCATTTTAAAATTTTCAAACTATCACAAACAGAAAATCCAGGTGAAAGGTACTCATGTTTCATAGTAAAACACTACCACAGGGAGTAAGAGTTGTAGGAATAATTAGACATGTAGAACCAAGAACTTACCTAACTTCCAAATTGTCAAGTGTAATTATACCAGCTTCTACTAGAAATATTCATCTAAATGTGCAAAGATATTTTAAAGGCAGGACATAGTTTAGCATGGCAAGCCAAGCTGGGAATTGTATGCTTTTTCTCGAGAAGCTGAGATTGAGCCCTAGTAAACTGAATCAAGTTCAAGTGTGAGAGGAACTGTATATAGGCTCAGGAAGGCTTATATGCTAATAACAATACACGTCAAACAAAACATATTTTTGCGCAATATAGAAGAGTTGCAAAGCAACCAAACTTTAGTCACTACTACTTATTTATTTGATTTTGGCAGATCTCCAAAGTCTGTACAAGCACAAAGATGTTGTGAAAAAAGTAACAGCATTAGAAGACAATGCTACACCTCAAAGATATAAACATCATTAACTTACAGATCAAGCCAACTAGTATTCATGAAGATAGACAAAAGAGTAAGAAGCACGGAAAGATGATTTTTAAGACATGCTAACTCCTCTATTGAGGATAAAAGCAGCAGAAAGGGAGTATTTCATATACTTTGTAAAGCTTAATTACCATTTTGCGTGGAGGAGACACGAGAGATTTGTGCAGCAATTTCAATATTGCAATGTTTCTCCATTTCATATATCGGAGCTGCAATGGAATAAGTTTTAGTAACTTCAAACAGGAGTCTAAAAAATTTCAACTCATAATAACACAAAATTACAGTGTTTCCTCTTCCAGATCTTCTCTCGAGGTGACTCCTGAAACACCTGGGAGGAGAAAACTCCAAGCTACACAAAAAACAAAATATTTTAGACACATTAGAGTGAACTCCAAAATCTTTAGTTACACACCTGTTGACCAGTGTCTTAAATGTCCATTGAAGAGAGGCATACCAAATTGTAGATACAATTAAACCTAGTATAAACTTGGTACAACACACATAAAATCATGTGAGGGAAGACATGCTCAGAACTAGAATTATACTCCCTAAAGTACAGTCTTTTTTTCCCAAGGTATAAGTTTTGGACATAGATAAGAAAGTTAGATTAACTTTCATCATCATCTGTACTTTTTATACCTACATACTCCAGATAATTAATTTATTTCAAGTCCATATATTTTCATAACTTCAATTTTCGAATGGCTTGATTATTCGTTTATATAAATCAATGGAAACAAAAATCGTGAGACTAAAATAATTAAAATGACAGATATTCCTCTATAATTGAAAAAGTAATCTTTAATGCATAGTGCTGTTACATTGACATTTGAATTGTATATTTGCCTATTTTTCCTTATTTTAAAACAGTATTTCAAAATTTTGATGGAATGATAACTGCTCTGATTTCAAATTTGTCTCGTGTGGACATAATGGTAATTGGTAAGATAAAAATAGCTTACTTGACCGTTTGAAATGAAGCCACTTTATTGGACATTTAAACATGCTATGTGTAGTAATAGATACGGGATGAAGGCAGTTTTTAAAATGCCAGAAGCAATTCAAAACAAGAAAATTAGAAATTGGCTCACTAATAATGGTTGGAATAACTTAGGACACAGAAGAAATCATCAACAGCTCAAGTTTCCTATTGTTTAAGATAAACATTAATATCATAATGCGTCAGAGAACTAGCCAAACATTTTGTCAGGGTACTCACTACTCAGATGGAAATAAGTTTACCAAATTCAATTAGAATAAAATTCAATACTAGTAACGAGCATAACCAATCAAAAGTTGGTAAAACTCAGAAAATAGGCGGCGCCACTTGAAAAGGTGGAATTACCTCACAAATCCAATAATTCCCAAAGTAGTACAACATGGGTTATAAGATCATTCATGGATTTAGATGCATAATGGCATATGCCAGTAGATAATTCTAGTGAAACTCGGTACTACTTGAATGAAGGAAAAAAACAGAGATGAATCAAATGTCAAATCTCCATGATCATCATCAAGCATCATGTGTATTGCATTAATGAAAGCAAAAAGATGTTATTGCCAATAACATACAAAATAATCAGGATATCATCGTAAACTTGTAAATGGCGAAATAATATCACAAATTAAAAGTAATTACCAAGTGATACGGATTGGATAATATGTAATCATCTTCCTGCCCAAATTCACTTTCTTTTCCACTGCAAAAATAGTGTGTGTGTGTGTGTGTGTATCAGAAGATGATGCTCCAGAATAGCATCTATAGAGATGGATCTATCATAAAAAGAACAAAAGAAAGAAACAAACAAAGCAGAACAAAATTAATTTAGTTTTGATATTCAGATAAAGTTTTAACTTATTAGAAGTTCTTTTGATTTTAGATTACTTGCTCCATAAAAAGAGGGCTTATTTATTGTAATAGGTACCCTTGAATATATGAATAAATTGATTTCCTCTTTGCTCTAATTTCTTCTTCTCTTCTTGGATCCCTTTTCTCTTTCTTGTTCCGTTTTCAATTGTTCGTTGTCAAATTGTTATGTTCCTATGTCAGTCCACAGATGAAATCCTCTTGATGGGTATAAATTTCTATATCAAAATTTTCACAAAAAATATGATGCCAAGTGATTACATAAATCTAAAGTCTCATATTTCAGCACAATGTAAATTTTTAGTCTGATGTTTGATCTAAATATAGAACCATGTCGCTTGTCAGCAAGACAAAAACACTGAATTAAAAGAACATAAATGTGATAAGGAGAGAACAAAAAAGCAAGTTTAGAATATGCAGAATTGATCAAATAAAGGCGAATGGTTACATTTCAAGAATATGCACATACAAGGCAAAAGAGGATGAAGAGAAAAATAAATCATTATCAAGGACCAAAAAGGATGTCTTTTTTGGTTCAGCACGTTTAGACATTGAAATTGTCGCTGACCCACGAACTATTATTTTCTATCACATTTTCTTGCCCAAAAAGCATTCTGCAATCTTTTGTGTTACACAGAAAGTTTAGAAGTCTGAAATATAGTGACAAAACCATTGCTGCACATGTTAATATAAAGAAAGATTTAGAGCAAGTCCATATGTAACCCTAATATGTTTTGTATTCAATTTAATTATGACATGTATGATCAATGCATGAGAAGAGTATATAAAATCAAGTGCCATATACATCCATTTAGATAAAATTGATGTAATTTTTTTCTGGAACATTTCTAAAGAAGACATTTAATTCAAATAAGTCCAATCCTAGCCACAGATCATTTTGCACACCATGCTCCAAATGACCACTTAAATTCCTAGTATGCATATGACCCTATTGTAGAGAACAAGAACTAAAACTAAATTATACATATATAAGGGTAACTACCTGTTACCAATCATCCGAAGTTGTCTGAAAGGCCAAATGTATACACCCTCTACCCTAATTTTAGCACTGCCAACATCTTGTTCATCATCAAACACACCATGGAAAATTATTACCCCCTGTTGTAATGTGACAATTATATTAAGAAAGCACATAAAGTGAAGAAAGATGACATGTTCTATCAACAAATTGATGCCCATGATGGCAATATCAGATTTTTAAGTTGATTTTCAATATGATTTGACTCTCTCAAATGAACACATCATCAATACATTCTTACAAGAAACAAATAACAGACTTGCCTGATGATGCAAAGTACTGCAAAAGGATCAAAGTCTGTCACGTGATATTAGGAAGCCAATGAAGCTAAAGAGAAAAAGTGCAGAAAAAAGCATTAAATTTCATTTTACTCTTGTTTCTGAACAATCAAAGGATTTTCATCTTCTTATTATATCATTAGGAAGTGGAAACAACTCTTTCATTTTTCTTGAATGAGAATAATATAGAAAACATCAAACTCTTGAAATATGAAATGGATGAATGAAACAATCTTCCATTTAAAAAACAACAGATGGAAGACTATCCTGCAGATATTCCAGTTTTGAATAACAATTATTTGTTGAGGACTTTGTTAATCTCCACTTTATCACTATACTAATCTATAATGCTGCAGAATTTTCTTTCTTCCCATTTATATGGTACTGGATGATTTTGTGAGTTTATGTTTAGACATATTCACAGGGCCAGACTGAAAAAAGACACCAAAATGTCATGCTCCACAAAGAACAATATAGTATGCGCCTATCAAGGGAACAAAGAATAAATATAATATCTTGGTATATTCTGAATGTCTCCAAAAAGAAAATCAAAGAAAAAAAACATAAAAAAAAAAAAACTTGGAAAATAATAGTAATTGAAATCTGCTTAGAAGGGAGAAAATGGAAAGAGTGGAATGATTGTGTTTGCCTCTCCATTTCATTGAAACTTGCAATTAAGAATCACACAATAAGAGAGTGACAAGAATGTTCATTTTAGTGTCAGCACCATCACCAAGAATAGAAAGAAAAATGATCATATTACCTGAACATAATGTACACCAGTTATTTTTGTTGGTGTACTCATCAATTCTAATACAGAATTTCCTTTTGATTTCTTAAAATCGGGAAATTTGGAAGAGCTATTTGCAGAATCTAGAAACCTCCAATCTCCTGTACCTCGAAAAATTTCCATAAAAAATAGATAAATTAATCCAAAAAATAGTAGCAAACCAATCCATACAATCCTTCCAAAATTTCAAGTCACACGAGTTCAGAATATTAAAATAAACAATGTTGTCAAAGCAAGGCCAGATTGGAGGGTTCAACCGAAAAAACTGGGAATGCCGATCCTATCCAATTTTAGGTTAAAAAATCGAAAGTTGGAAACCATCAAAACAAGCCACGAACTGACCTGTTCACCGCAAAATTTTATTTTATTATTTTTCACCCTTGTTTGACCCTTTTTCTTTTCTAGGTCAACTTCTAAAGCATTAAAAAACAGTGCACACTTTTTTGAAACCAAAAAAATAAAAGAATTTTACCAGACAGAATTTGAAATCATATTCCGAAAAAGCACTGTACCTACTTCCAAATTATCAAAACCAGTAACTAGGTCACTCCATGATGTCAAGTAATATCTTAACTGCCAGTAATTAGTTCTGAGATTCATCCATACAAAAACAGAAAGACAAAGAATACATGAGATAATGCAACCTGGTAGAGGTCTACTCAATTTGTAGTCAAATTACTAAGCATCAATAACTCAATCAGTCATTCTGAGAAAGAAAACTTCATTAATAGTAGCATGCTGCTTAAGTAGGTGCGATTTTGGTTTAGCTATTAAATTTAGACAAGTCTTAATTAGCTTGGAAAATGGGCACAATTTGTGGATTGAGCTATCAGAAAATAAAGGATTACCAAAGGTGGAAACTATTAACTTTTTTTGACATCCATGCATTACTATAAGACCATCAAAAATTAGATTGTACCGAGAAAGACCTCAAGAATTTGGCAATTATTTAAACAAGTGTAGTGCACTTCCTGATAGCACACTGAAATACTCTTTGTTTTATTTGAAGTAATGATTTACTCAGCTGGTATTGTGTAGTTTTTTAGTTTAATACATCTTTGTTTTATTTGAAGTAATGATTTATTCAGCTGGTATTGTGTAGTTTTTTAGTTTAATACATAAATGCTTAATCACCTGATATCATGTATTTTTATTCTTTCGATGTGTAAATATTTAATTAAAATCTATCCTACAATTACTCCAGATGAAACCGTCTATAGCTCCGAGGAAAACTAAACCAAGAAAAAACAGCAATTGCCAAAAACCATGGTAACTTTCAAATTATGTTGAGTCACAACCCAATCCGTCATGATCCTACCAAGTTTAAATAAAACCACCACTCTTGCCACCTTTATTCTTATTGAGATCTCCCTTGTGTATCATTAACACATGAAGATGCTTTAGTCTCAAATTGAGTTTTCTAATGCACTAGCCCATCATATGATCATACATCTCCCTCTTGCCTAACCTATCACCACCCATCCCCTTCACCCACCACCAAACTTCCTTCCTCCAACTAACTCCTATTGCATGGACACCACACATCCATTTCTCTTTAAACAGAAACCCTAGCATCGAGATGCAAGTCGTCTTTAAAATTGTGCCCACTCAATCCAGATTAATAAAATTAAGATCCTAATCATTTCCTTGTACCAACAAGCAACTATTACTGTATCTTCTCTGATATGGTGTACTAAATTTACCCATGATTTCTTTCCTGGTAGAACTTACTCACATCTATGACACAAATACTTTGAGAGTGTGTTTGGTAGGGATTTTTGGGGGAAAAATTGATTTTTGAATAGTGATATGATGGGAAATGTGTGGTTGAAAAATAAGAAAAAAGTATTAATGTGATGGAAAATATTATTTTATTGAAGAATGTGGGGTTGAAAATGATAATTGATTTATTGTAGAAAATCAGAATTTATAGCAAACATGCTCTGAGACGAAAGACCGATCTTGCACCCATCTCCCTCCATATATGGCCAGTTCCCTCAACATGAAATGCCCTTCCACAATGACGCGAGACAAGTACAGTAACTTGTGTTTTTGCTATCCTTCCATTCAGTAACATCCTTCTCTCTTACCCTGTATATCCCATAGTACTCTACCCAGTTATAATGTTGAATCCAATAATCATACAAAATCTGTATTCTTCCTTCTCTGGATCAATATCTTTTATTATTCATCGCTCTCTCTTGACAAATTTGGGCATAAACCAACTTTATAATATGTGAGCCACAAGGGTATTTTACACCAGTAGTATATTTTCTCCCGTACATGTAGCAAATAAAGAAGAATTTCAAAAACAACAGAGAAAACATTAAAAAATTAATTTGGAAGTACTGTTTCAGGGAAATCTCAAGGCAAATGTGCGCATATTCTAAAGAAACAAGGGTCAGTTAAATGGGTGTTCTTGCTTTGGAAAGGAGTTATGGTTCTTGGACCCAATTACCCACAGCTACCAAAGTTGGATTCATACCACTATGCTCAATGGTTTATCAATTTATTGTTAATGAGGGTGTACATGGTAAAATATTTCCGAAGTAGCACTCCCAAAAAATTATAATTATTTTAATCTACCTTGTGAAACATAAGATAATCATAAACGTCAGATGTGTTCCTCCAAGTTTTGGGGTATCTGTATGCTCAGATACAAAGCAATCAATCAGAAGATGCATCAAGTGCACACAATTCTTTTCTCATCACAAGAGGTTTGCAAAATGAGAAGTTCTCACAGTGCTCAAGCAATCAACAAGAAAGTAAGATATACATTAGCATTTAAAGTTGTGACAAGGTATTCTCATTCCCATTTTCAAGTACAATGGAGACCCAAGAAGCAAATGTTCACCCTAAGCCAGATGCTGGGGCTAGGAGTAGCTCTACCTGACCAGTTAGCATTACAAGAGCGTCAAGCTTGCTAACTTGTCAGAACATTTGTTTCCATTCCTTGGCATATACATCAGCTTGCAATCCCCCAATATAAGTAGAATTGATCTCAAATGACAAAGATTAGCAGCTATAGACAACACATGGAAACACATTTGTTGAAGAAAAAAGATGAACGCTATGATCAATGACTAATAAATGGGAAAAGACGAAAAGGGGAATGATTCTTGAAATTATGAACAAAAATCAATGTATCACAGCAGGAAACAAACCTTTATATGTTCCTGTTATATTCCAAGAAGAAAATGGGCCCAACTCATGCTCGTCCTTGCTTACAAGAAGCCACTGCAAGAAGCAAAGGGTTAGAAATCAAGGTATTAAGAAGAATTAGGACGGAAGAGAGGGGGAAGCAAAATGAAATGACTTTACATGTACGACGTATCCATTATTTCAAATAACGGTTGAATATGAACAATTTGTGTAACCGATCTTACATAACATCACATGGCAGAAGACTTGTAAATGCAAACGCTTGAGTTTGAATTTATTTCTAAACAAGACATCCAGATCCAAAAATAGGTAAGAATTTCACCGCAACAATAATAAATTCAATCAACAACTTGCCTTCTACAGATAATGTGCAAATCAACCCTCTAAACCATAAACATAAATGTCTCTTTTTTTCCCTCATCTAATTTATATTAAGCAATGCCCCCAGTACCTATATATGCAGCGTCTGTAGGATCTTCAAAGAGCTCAAAAGTCAGAAAGTTGACATGAATCTTTTTTCTTAAGATTTCATAAAATACTTTGTCTCTAGTTCGGAGCTCTATAGTACGGTTAACCAATTAGAGTCCATGCCGTCAATAAAACCAATCATATAATGCCAAATTGTTTTGAGAACACAAAAATGAAAAGAAACTATCCTTTAGATGCAATAATATTGATAATACCTCACAACTCAAACCATTAATTCTTCAGCATTTTACTTTCAAGACCACAGAAAATAAAATTGAACTTCACAAAGAATGATGCAAGTACAGATTTTTACCAAGTCACAAACGCTTCCTTCAAAAATGCAACTCAAAAATGCAATTCACGTTCATTACAATTCCAACATAAGGTAGCAGTACAAAATTCAAAAGAAACTCAACCATAATTAATCACAAAATGAGTACCAAAAACCAACACTAACCTCATCGCCCCATGACTTAGGCCTCTGCCTTAATGGCCTCAACCCATTTACTGGCAACACTACAGCGGATATCAACCATGACCCGAAGACCATTCGAAACAAAACCCTCAAAAAATTCCAACTTTTCATCGGACTCAGACTCAAGATCAAGACAAATTCTTCTCTTTCAAGTGATTTGGTTAACTCTAAAATAATGAAAATTTGCGCTTTAAAGATCAATGATAGGTGGGTTTTTGCTTAAAATTGAGTTTAACAATTTTTAACTAACCCCACAACAGAAGATGAAATACACCGATCAAATATACAGAGAAAATGAGAGCTTAACAACCCAAAAAATATTGAAAATCAATTTCTTTTTCTGGGTTCAACTAAACGACCTTCAGCGGTCAATTCTGTACCTGAAATCACAATTTCTATCCATTTCTTTATTCAAAGACGGTTATAAACAAAATTCATACAATCTAATACACGAACACATAAATGCATGCTTGTGTGTATATATCTTATATCCATGTACTGTGTGTGAATTTCTGTAAAGAATTTTTGTGTTTTGAGCTTTTAGAAACGGTGGTGGTATTTGTCTCCGAGAGTAAACGTAAGTCAAAGAACTCAAAGCTGTTTTGTTGTCGAGGAAGAATAGTGTCACCGAGGGGCTTAAATTTGGGCGTCACTATCCAATTAAAAAGACTTGCTAAATTGGGTTTAGAGATGGCAACAGCGGGGGCGAGGCTAAGAAATCCCCGCCTATCCCTGCCTCGTTACCTGTTTAAGGCGGGACGAGGTGGGGTGATTTTATATTAGAACTAACGAAAATTTTCATTTAAAGTATTGAATTCTAAAAAAGTAATAATAATAAAATTGGACGGGACGGGACGGGACGGGGCGGGGCTCCCGTTATCCGTCCCCATCCCGAGGCAAAATTCCCCGTCCCGTAGATATCGAGTTTGTTGGATTTTTTTGTCATCCCTAATTGGGTTTAGGTGAGCTATATTTGGTAAACGCCTGGGACAGCAGCATCTAGTGTAAATGGAGGCGTTCATTTTTAAGATGAAATATTATGGAGCCTAATTTTGAAAGGACAAATTTAACCTCTAACCATTTCGGCAAATGGTGTTTGACTAAACATGTTTTATTGATAAAGCTGCTAGTTTTTAAAGATAAAATATGGAACTTGCTACACTGTCACGAGAGATATTGGACAGTCGCTCCATCCTACGTGGTTTCAAACTCAAGTTTCAAGACGATCTCACCTCATTGGATGAGGCTGGGCCATCCATGATGTGGCGACTCCCCATTCAACGATTGTACCACGTAGAACGGTGCCTACCCGAGTATTTCTCCATTGCTAGGGTCATGTGGCCATGGCAGCGCCGCTGGCCCACCTTTATCGATTTTGGTAAAAAATTGTCTCGCTCTAGTTCCATTCAATTCTGCATACTAAATAAGTTTGATTTGTGATGATGTTTTAATACTAATTTTTTGGTTAAATAAAATAAAATACTTTCTTATTGAAGACCCTCAACGAAGTATTTATCTGATAGCATTGCCCTAAGTCCTAACACATTAATATTGTTTGAAGCTAGATTTAGGATTAAAAAAATATGAAATAATGAACCATTTATTGTGATGTTTTGGTTACATGATCTTTTAATATATTTCTAGGTAGAAATGATAAGAAATTGTTACATAAATTTCTAACTAATTTTAAATTTAGCTAAATATATTCGTAGCTTTAGTGTTACTTTTATGTAACTTTCATTTTACAAATAATTTTGCCTTTTTGAAATAGTTTCTTTTTAAAAAATTATTAATGAAAATAATCTCAGTCCAAAGGACAACTATACATTACTGCTAGATAAAGGTAAATCCAACTTTATCATAGACTACGGGACATGCTATTAGGGTGATGCCTTCTAGACCGGAAAATACTAGGCCATTTATTAGAGATTGGTAAATTGAATAATAGATGGACAAAAATGTAGAGACACGCGAAATAGCTCTAAAAAAAGTGCCCAAACAAGATATTTTGTGTTACTTAAAAACTGCTAACAAGCGTCATCTATTTTTAAAAAGTTCTAGAAGAAGGGATGTTTGTGGATTGCAGATTCTGAAGAGTTACTACTTGAGTTGATAACGAGAATGTTAGACCACTTGTTGTACAAAGTTTAAAGAGAGGAATGATCTTGGCTTTTACCCCGCTGTATAAATAATTGATTGATCGATTACATAGATTTAAGTAATGTGAAACCTCTTAGTGATTATTGAATGAGTAGTAGAGCTTGGAGGATTCGACATAGAGTACAATTATCATTTGGCCATCAATGTTCAACCTTTTTATAGAATTCACTACAAATCTTACGTCGAGTCTATATAACTGATATAAAGAAATTTGAAACATTAATGGTGGTTTTTATGTATGTTGGAATTTGGGTGTGACCCGAATTCCTTGTTGAAATAATTGAAGAATTTTAATTGAAGTACACGTTAAGATGAATTCAGTTTGGAATGATATTGGAGTCTTATTAAAGTTAAAATTCTATTTGGAAGCCTTATTATGAGTTGGAATTTGTATTGGACTTGAAGATGTTGAAATTATGGATCAGAAATAAAAGTTGCCGCATTTTCGCTAGCCTACCACTGCTGGCCACTCGAGCAACACCTACAAATTTTCAGCCGAGACTTGGTCACTCGCCAGTCGCTAGCTTATTGCTCGAGTGACTAACCGTCGCTAACTTATCACTCGAGCGACAGGGTTATCAGCCCAGACCCTTTTCGCATTTTAACACCTTTTTTGACATTCTATTTCAACTACAACTCATCTATTAGAGTTTGTACGTCGCCCTACATAGTTGCATATATATATATATATATATATATATATATATATATATATATAATTCATAACAAGTGATATCATAGCAATCTCGTCGGTCCTTAACAATGTACAACTCAATTGATTAATAAATTGAGAAGGTTGTGACATCAATCATTTTATTGAGACCAAAATCAAAGAGCATGAAAATGTAAACCACGCTTTTAACAAATCATAGAAACTACCTCGTTCCTAACTAGCTCAACTTTAATATAAAATAAAAATATCCTTGAATTAGAGAAAACAGCACTTTTGGATTTTCATAGATGATTTTCACCAAATTATGGAAATGATTTTGTTGGTGTCAAAACAGCGCGACTACATTCTGTTCAGGTATGTATTTAACGGTTCTGTGTCTTGTTATCCATTTCTGCTTACAAAAATTGTCAAATTCGAAATTGCAGAATTCAAGCCCATTATCAGTTCTAAATGTTTTAAGTTTCTTGTCTAACTGATTCTCAACAGACTTAAGTCAAATTCTGAATTTTCCAAAAGTTTCCGACTTAGCCTTCAAAGGATAAATCCAAACTTTTCTTGAGTAATCATCCACCAAGGATAAGAAGTACTTGCTTCCACCAAATGTGGAATGCTTCTCAGGACCCCATAGATCAGCATGAATATAGTCCAATGGACTGCTACTTCTATGAGAGCTAGTTTCAAAGCTAACCTTATGGGACTTACCCAAAACACATGTTTCACGGAAATCCATAGTTTCAATTTCATCCTTTCCAAGCAATTTATGATTATTTAAGGATTTTAGCCCTTTAAACCCAATGTGACACATTCTGTTATGCCAAAATTCGATTTTATCTTTACTGACTGCAAGAAGACTAGAATCAAGTGTTGTTTCAGTTTTGCCTTCTAGATAGAACAGCTCATTCATCTTAGGTCCTTTTATAATTATCAGAGATCCCTTAAAGATTTTCAGAACGTTGTTACCGGATTTTAAAGTATATCTCTCATCTTCAAGAGTACCTAAGGAAATGAGGTTCCTCTTTAAATTAGGGACATATCTAACCTCCCTGAGTTGCCTGACAACCCCATCATACATCCTGATGGCTATGTCACCAACTCCAACCACATTCTGAGAGTTGTTGTCTCCCATGTAGACTTTCCTAGACTCAACCTCTCGATAGTATGGAACCAAGACCTTTCAGGGCACAGAAAGGTGCACCCGTGTCTAGGATTCAATTTTTATCAAATTGCCCCTCAGACACATTCAGGACATGTAGACTATCAAATTCAAAAACAACAGCAGCATTGTTTTGATCAGTATAGTTTAAGTCTCTCTGTTTCTTTTTCCAGTTAAAACAGTTTTTTGAAATGCTCTAACTTTCCACAGTTGTAGCATTTCTTACCACTTTTGTCTTTAGATTTGGATCGCATTTTAGATTTACCCCTTCCCTTCTTGTTATGGAAGTTGAATTCTTTCTTTTCAGGTCTTCCCCTAACAAACAAACTTTCTTCTCTAGAATTAGTTATGTTGTCTCTTTTTAGTGTAAGTTCTCTATATTTCAACGCATCTACCACAATAGCCTGCGATAGAGTGTCCCTACCATATTTTATGACATTTCTGATTTCTTTATAAGAATTGCGATAATTCGACCCTCGAACCCATTCCGGATTCTGTAAAAGAGTAGCCCGTACTCATGGACACAACAGAAAAGATTTTGAAATGGTCAACACACAGTATGAATGAAGAGTTAAAACTAATACCCAAAAAATGAAGCACAACAATAAATCAATTCGATCACTAAGCTTCAGTGTGATGTGTGCAGGTGTAATCCAAAACTCAGGTAGTGAACAGGTATACAATGCAAGTAAATATTCTTTTCAGGTTACAAATTAATCACAAGAATTTAGTAACCAAGTAATCGTGCATAAAATGGTAAAAGTGTCAAACCTAACCTATCGGAGAGTTTGGAATAATCTTACCAAACCACTGTTGAAAAACAGTGACAATACCCTCAGTCGAGCAAGTTAGCCAAAGTTCACCAAAATCACCAGAGTCACCCCAATCAGTCAACAACACGCGCAACACACAGTCACAATAATCAGTATCGAATTATGAAAACCTAGAATGCCCAAAAACAATGAACTGACCCAAATAGAACATTCAAAATGCCTATATCAATGAAGGATAAAAAACCCTAGACTGAAGCTAGGCTCTGATACCAAATGTTGGGAATTAATATCATCAATGCAGACTCCAATAGCATAATATCAGACACCAAGGTAGTCTAACAGGGTTCAGCAATCAACAGAAACCAGCATACATTAACATTTTCATAATGTACATAAACCATAGAACTCAGATTCTCGGCATATCAATATGTACCATAGCATTTAAATATATACATAAATGCTATAAACTGAAATCAGAACATAAAGCATAAACAGGAGACAAAAACCGAAAGCATAAAGAACAGAGCTACACTTCCGTGTCATCGTGCTCCTCATCCTCACAGGTTGTTCTTCCATTCTCATGACTGAAAAAGTTAAGCTCAGGAACAGCCCCTTCCACGCCTTGGAATCGCCGTCCAGAGAGAGATCAAGAACCAACTAGAACATCTTCAACCTTGACTTGGATCATCGACCAAGCAGTCTACCAAAACAGCTAAGGAAACGCCCAAATCTGACCTTCGACAACCCCAGAGAGACCCAACCCCTTAGCCACTATTTCAGACCTAAGAACACACAGGGAGTTTCATCAATTAATGGGTTTGAGGCCGATTTCATGGACCACCAGAAGAAGAGGAAGAAAGGGACTCCAAGGACCAAAGAGAAACGAAACAGATAGTAGAATCATGCCAAGGAAGGAAGTGTCTCATAAAAGCTAGCAAACCCACGTGAATATAAAGAAAAAGTCATCCAAGAAAATATCTAACATAAGATTAAATCTCAGCCCTTTATCTCCATCCAATGGTCAAAAATAGAAACCGGCCCAACAAAGTGTTAGAGAGCCACAATCCCACTTAGGCCCACAGAAGTACTATAGCTTATTTCGCAAAATCAATCACGAGGAATCTTTCACCTTTCTTTGTAGAAAGTGTTGCAATTTTGGAGGGGCCTTCGATATTGCAAAATCACAAGCCCTGTCAATCACCTCAATTAAATCAGATTCAGCAAATGTAATTGCAGCAATGATGGAATTGGCTATTCATGCTGAAGAGGGTGCACTGCTTCAAAATATTATAATATAAGGTCCATTTTGGTTTCAAAAAATATAATTTTTACATATGTGGAAATGGGATTACATGCAAGAAATTGCTTTATTTTTCTCTACCAATTTCTTCTTTTCCCCCCTCTCCTTTTTCCTTTCCTTTTTTTTCTTCCGTTTTCCATTGTTATCCTGCTAGAAATCCTAATCCCTAAAGCCAAAAAAGAAAATGGAGTCTCAACTTAATGTGGAGTTGAACAATGAAAAAAATAATTTGTGGAGTTTAAATTTCCCAAATTCCATAATCGATGATGATTGGGTTTCACAATTCTTTTAATATATGGGATTTTGTGTTTTTATCAATGTATAACTAACCAAGAATTTACGGCAATTGTCACTTGTTCATGCTAATAATGAATCCAACTGAAATAGTAGCAAGGTAGTTCTCCGTGTTCGCCTTGAAGAGTGCGGCGGTCCGGTTGCTCTAGTTGGTGGTTACTACCTGCAAAATGAGGTTGAGGCTTTCTCCCCCGTTGTACCTCCGGCGTGAGAATCAGTAACAAGTTTTGAGATGTATATATGGAATGCAAATAGTTCGGGTTTCAAGAGGATCTACCTTTTCTCACATTGGGGTATTTATAGGCACCTGATGGCACGCCCCCTGCTCCGCGATTTACGGTGCCAAGTGTCCCACGTATGCCTTCCCACTCCTCCACGTTCTATAGCGTTAACACCCACTCGCATTGCGGTTGGTCATGGTCACGTTTGATGTTGGGTGATTTTTGTCTATCTCATGGCCATTTATTTGGCTAAGTATAGTGGGGGTCGACATCGCTGGCCTCTTAATGGTAGACGGCCCATGTGAGCGTAGAGGACCTCCGGGGGGTCGATGTCACCATGGGGGAGGGTGCATTAAGTAGCGGTCTTCGAAGAAAATCGTTAATACCGTCCTATATCACTAGCCCCTCTGCCTCTTGTCGATATTTATCGGGGAGAGGTAGCATTCTCTGGCGCTGACCGAAAGTTTAGGGTTCAAACCGATTGGAAATGGAAAAGCGAAAATATAGTCGAAACTTCAACTGCCCGGCAGAAGGCCTTAAAGTATGAATTTGAGGCTGGAAACGACCTCAACCGGGGTCTCCCCGTTGGGACGTCATAGAGCGCTGAGAGACGTTTCCGAAAACATATTATAATAGAAAATCTGACAATGGTGCAAAAAGTTATGACCGTTTTCTTGCAGCAATATTTTTGGGTAGTTTTCGGTTTATCTTTTCCTTTAATTCCAATGTCAATCGTCCGTGTGGCGCCCCACCATAGGTCCTTGGTTGTGGGGGGAAATTTCCCTCCAAAAATTTCGAAATTTTCAATGTCATCTACTATTTAAAGGGTTGTGGTGGGAGCCCATCTCTTCTATTTCTATTTTGTCAAAATCTCCAATCTACTCCACCTCTTCCAAGGTAACTTCTTCTCCCACTCTCCATTCATCTCACATATTATCATGTATAAGGCAATCATCTCCTCATCCGATGAAAGTGAAGGCGAGGATGTGAGGGGGTCGGCCGATGGTGATCCAGCACCGACCAGCCTTGCTGGTTGGCCATCACCGACCAGCAAGGCTGGTCGACGGTCGACCAGTGTTGCTGGTCGAAGGTCGACCAGCGTTGACCAGCAACGTTGCCGGTCGACCGTCGACCAGCACAGCTGGTCAACTCATGGCTGGCCGAAGGTCGACCAGCCCCTCGTCTGGCCGGGGGTCGATTTTTGTCGAAAATTTTCCTTGCGAGGTCGGCCAAGTCCTTTCCGAGTCGAACACTTCAATACATTTGGTTGAATTTCAAGATTTCGAACCGATCTCCCAAAAACGTCATGTTGGGTCTACTAGATCTTTAAATCAAAACGTAAGGATTGGGCGAGATGCCGCGGGTGAGGAGGTGGTTCTTGAAATCCCCAAGTGTCATAGCTTATACAACTCCCCCTCTAAGTTAGAAAAGTCACTTAAGAAGTATGAGCGGGTAGACAATTACATTTATAGAGCCCCTAGGCCCGATGAAACACTTCCCGGAACCGACCCCCGCAAAGTTGCCGTTTATAAAGACATCATGGACGGTGGTTTTCGCTTTCCCTTGTATCGTTATTCAATGAGTTCCACCTTACTCCTAGCCAAATAAATCTCAATGCTTGGAGAAAAGGGCTTTATTTCCTATATGTTTGCCTTAGCAAGAAAATTCCGTTGTCAATGGATCTCTTCAAGTGCGTTTTCGAGATGCACGAGTTAGCCCAAAGTAATGCCTTTGTTTATTTCACCACCAGGGTCTCGTTGCTCTTCCCTAAATTTAGGAATTCCAACAGTGGGTGGAAATCCCGATTTTTCTTCACTCGCCCTCACGAGGGCCAATTTCCGTTTAACACCTATTGGAGGCATCCCCTAATTCGTCTTTTCAATAACGAAGTCGAGATCACCCCTATTTTGAAAACGCAAATCCAAAAGCTGACCAAAATTCCACCCCTTGCGCCTGATCTGGGGTCGGTTCTGACCATGAGGAACATGTTGCTGGTTGGGATCGGTCGCCCTGCTGGTAGGTTTTCATACTTTGCTTACAATCACTATATTTTTTTAGAGTATATTTTTTTGTTGTTTTCTATTAGTCGAGCTGGACTGACTTGGTTGCTTCTGCATAGATATGGATCTTGACTTGGACGAGGTATTGAGGTCTTTGCCCGAGCCAGGGAGTGATGAGGGGTTTGCCCCTATTGATGGTAAGATTTTTACATGTCCTATTTTTCTTCTTCTTTGTTGCACTTCCTGACATGTTGATTTGAAAGCTTGATAGTCTTCATGTTGTTGACATAGGCACGGACTTCAACTTAGGAGCGACCATGGATTCCTTGGCGGGGTGCGGTCATGAGAGTGACGTTGATCCCTTGCCGGCCCTGTTGAAGAGAAAGAAGGCCTGCGATGGGGGAGCACAGCAGCCTACAGATGAGGAGGGTACTCAACTTTCAGACGACCCCTTCGAGGTAGTCCCGCCACCCGTGGACGCAGGGGGCAGCCCAAGTCACGTCGCGTTCGAGCGCGAGGGTTCTCCTCTACCAGATTTCAAATTTCCTCCTTCTCGAGGCTATTCGGAGATGAGGGCGGTTAAATCTTTGGTTGCGTCCAGGCGTGTTCAGTCGATCACTTGTCGGAATGCCGATGACATCGAACGAGTTCTGTCGGTTCACACCCAGAGGGTACGTTTACCCTTTTTTTTTTGCTCTAATCGTATGATCTCTTGTTCGGTTCAGGCAGTGGCTCTTCAGGTTGGGCTCGCCGAGTCCAGCCGTCGCTTAGCGTCGGAGTTGAAGGAGTTGAAGATCTTTGCGGAAGAGAAAGAGAGGGAGGCTCACCGTTACAAGAAGAAACTCTCTTCCTTTAGGAAGTGGATCGAGGATTTGGAGTCTCGTTCTATAGAGCAGGAGTCTGAGATAAACAACTTGCGCTCTGTTTTGGCTCTGGCTCCTGAGGAGGCAGTGGCACGATACAAGGCTTCTGCGGAGTACACTAAGGATTTGGAGACCTCGATAGAGCGATACAAGTCATCTACTGATTTTGCTAAGGCTTTGAACTCTTATGAGGGGAAAGTGATGGCAGCGTCCATCAAGTTGACTAAGGAGTGGATATCTGCTGAGCATCCTTCCATCGATCCTACAGGCTTTGATAAGTTTTTGGCAAAGCGCAAGGGAAAAGAAGGCGTAGCCCCCCAGTCCAAGACATTTGGGCATGCATCACGAGGCGGGAGTGAGGAGACTTTTCGCTCGAGCCAGACTGAACTTTAGTTGCGGGCCTTTGAGCGCTTTCCATTATGTTCTTGTCAGCTAGTTATTTTGTGCATTCTTCCGGTCCAGGATGTGGACACTTTTAGTTATTTTGCACGTTTCCTGGTCCGGGATGTGGACCGATATATTTGTTATATTCTAAGTATGAGAACTTGATTATTGATTATTATTTTTGGTTTGCCTTCTTCTTTTGATGTATATATGATGTTTTATGCTAGTCGCTATGCGGTGAGAGGCATTGATTAACAGGCTAGGTGATTTTGTGTCTTAGCAATTTTCGAGTTTCGAAAAGTCGGTCCTAGCCCCTAGCAATTTCGAGCTAGCCAATTTCTCGACTGTTTTGCTCACCGCTATACATCGAGCTGCCTTGCATCGTCGAGGCGGGGATTGGGTGATTTTGAGTTTTAACCATTTTCGGTTTTGAAAGTTCACCACCAGTCCTTAGCGATTTTGAGCTAGCCAATTTTTTAGGCTTTTTTGCTCACCGCTATTCACCACTAGCGCCTAACGATTTTGAGCTAGCCAATTTTTAGGCTTTTTTGCTCACCGCTATGCATTGTGCTTCTTTGGATCGTCGAGGTCGAGGTTAGGTGGTTTTGAGCCTTAACCATTTTTGGTTTTGAGGAACTCACCACCAGCGCCTAGCGATTTTGAGCTAGCCAATTTTTAGGCTTTTTTGCTCAACGCTATTCACTACTAGCGCCTAGCGATTTTGAGCTAACCAATTTTTAGGCTTTTTTGCTCACCGCTATGCGTTCCGCTTCTTTGGATCGTCAAGGTCGAGGTCAGGTGGTTTTGAGCCTTAACCATTTTTGGTTTTGAGGAACTCACCACCAGTGCCTAGCGATTTTGAGCTAGCCAATTTTTAGGCTTTTTTGCTCACCGCTATGCGTTTTTGCTTCAATTGATTAAGAATCAGCATTTCTAGCAGAATTTAGCTTGCCAAGATTTGGGGACTCAGTAGGCGCACCAGGACGTCCCAGCTAGGCTGGCCCTTCCGTAGCACCCTCATCATCTGCCACCACTTAGCATTTCCATTAAATAAATTTCAATCAGGTGTGCCTATTGCAGGCATTACATCATGAAAACTCCTAACTACAATATTTACAATCGGTCATTACATCAAAGACAAAACACGAAAAAAAAAACAATTCCCATAACAACTATATCATCAGAGACAAACAAAGAAAAAACAATTATACTAACAACGGTATCTGTACCTATGTTGCTCGTACCCCCTTTTGTTTGTCTACTGATAGTACTGCTTGAGGTGCTCAGCGTTCCATGGCCTGCCTAAGGATTTTCCGTTCAAGTCATTGAGTTTGTAAGCTCCCTTCCCGATGTTCCGGATCACCTCGTATGGTCCCTCCCAATTCGGTCCAAGCTTCGTTGGAGGGTGGCCCACCGCTGCTGATTCCCCTAGAACGAGATCTCATGGCTGGAAGACTCTTGGTTTTACCCTGTGGTTGAAGTACTTAGCTGCCCTTCGCTTATAAGCCATCATTCGCATGGCCGATCTTTCCCTCACTCCATCTAATAGGTCGAGCTCTGCATTGGTGGTTGAGACATCAAGCTCGTTGGCTTTCATCATGCCAGACTCGTTCAAGACTTCCACCGGAACCACGGCTTCCATTCCAAAAGATAACTTGAAAGGGGTTTCTCCTGTGGAGTCTCGCAGGGTGGTGTGATATGCCCACAACACATTAGGTAGCTCATCGGCCCAAATTCCCTTTTCCTTCTCTAATCTCGTTTTGAGGTCCCACAAGATCGTTCGATTTGTGACTTCTGCCTGCCCGTTAGATTGAGGGTGAGTCACCGAGGTGAGTCTGTGATCTATGTGATAGCTCGAACAGAAAGCCTTGAAGCTGTGGTTGTCGAACTGCTTGCCGTTGTCGGTAACAAGGACTCTTGGTATACCAAACCTGCATATTATGTTTTTCCATGTGAAGCTTTGTATTTTTGCCGTGGTAATAGTGGCCAAGGGTTCCGCTTCAACCCACTTTGTGAAATAATCAATGGCCACAAGCAAAAACTTCCGCTGCCCTTTAGCCATGGGCAAAGATCCCAGAATATCCATTCCCCATTGAAAGAAAGGGCTCACCCCAAAAATGAATGACTGCTGCTCGACCGGAACATGAATCAAATTTCCATGACGCTGACACGCGTCACACTTCCTTACCAATGCCTTGGCATCTTCCTTCATTGTGGGCCAGTAGTACCCCTGCCGGAGAGCTTTGAAGGCCAGGGTAGCTGCCCCCGGGTGGTTGCCACAAATCCCCGAGTGTATCTCGAGCAGTACATCCTGAGCTTCTGTTGGACGCAAACACTTCAAGTATGGCATGGTAAACCTCGTTTGTATAGCCGCCCGTCGATCATGGTAAATGAAGCCGCTCGTATTTTCAACCTCCTAGACTCAAGTGCATCAATTGGCAATTTATTTTCCGTCAGGTAGTCTACCAAAGGTCTACCCAGCTCTTTTCTTGCTCTGGGCTTGCGACATCATCTATGAGCAAGATGCTCGACTGTCGTAGGATTTGTACATTAGCAGTGCTAGGTAAATGCTTAGGATTAGTCGATACTAGTTTAGACAAGGCGTCTGCTCGTTCATTGTCTTTGCGAGGGACCTTGGTTATTTTGAAACTTGTAAACCCCCTTTGCAAATCTCTAACTTTCATCAGATAGGATGCCATTTTTCCGTCCTTCGCCTCAAATTCACCTGTCACCTGTCCGACGATCAACTGGGAGTCGCTGCAAATCTCGACTGATGTTATCCCAAGCCTGACTGCCAGACTCAAGCCCATTATGACTGCTTCATATTCTGCATCATTATTTGTCGCGGGGAACTCAAAGCGTAACGAATACGCCAACTCTTCAGATTTTGGCCCCATCATTATGATGCCTGCTCAGGACCCTTCACCATGTGAGGATCCATCCACGAAAATTTTCCAGACTGCTTTTGATGGTTGGGGATGGTTAGGCAGAGTTGTTAACTCTGCGATAAAGTCTGCTAATACCTGGGCCTTGATGGCTTTCCTCGGTCTGAACTCGATATCGAACTTGCTCAATTCGATCGCCCATTTCAGCATCCTACCCGACGTCTCAGGTCGATGCAAAATTTGCTTGACAGGTTGATCGGTCATGACTTGTACGGTGTGGGACTGAAAGTACGGCCTTAGTTTTCTGACAGCTACAATTAATGCCAGTACCAACTGTTTTGCAAGGCTGTATCGAGTTTCCGCTCCTTTCAACACTTGACTGACGTAGTAGACAGGCTTCTGCATCTTAGGAAACTCCTTCACCAGTACTGCACTGACTGCATATTTTGACACGGCTAAGCATAGACTCAACACATCCCCTAGGCACGGCCTAGTCAAGACAGGTGGCTGCTGTAACGATTGTTTTAAAGATTCCAGGGACTCCTCACACTCCTTGGTCCATTCAAAATTGGAAGAACCTCCAATCGCCTTGAAGAAGTGGTAACATTTATCCGCAGCTCGGCTCATAAAGCGATTCAGTGCTGCTACCCTGCCCGTCAATCTCTGGACCTCCTTCCTGTTTTCTGGGCTCTTCATTTCCAAAATGGCCCGTATTTTATCCGGATTTGTTTCGATGCCCCTTTGCGTGATCATAAAACCCAAGAACTTGCCTCCCGTTGTTCCAAAAACACATTTCTCTGGATTAAACTTCAACTTGTTTTGTCGAGCAGTGTTGAACACTTTCTGCAAGTCACTAACATGGTTGTTGGCCTTCACACTCTTGACGACCATGTCGTCCACATATGCTTCTATAACCCCTCAGAGCAGATCTTTGAAGACCTTGTTCACCATTCTCTGATAGGTTGCCCAGACGTTTTTTAGACCGAACGGCATGGCCGTATAACAATATGTCCCCGCGTCAACTATGAAAGAGGTTTTCTCCTGATCTGCTTCCGCCATGGAGATCTGATGATACCCAGAGAATGCATCTAGGAAACTTAGCCGTTCACGACCTGATGTGGCGTCCACCAGGTGATCTATTCTGGGTAGCGGGTACGAGTCTTTTGGACACGCCTTGTTGAGTCCGGTGTAGTCTACACACATACGCCATGCCCCATTCGATTTTTTCACCAAGACAACATTTGCTAACCATTCGGGATACTGTACCTCCCTGATGAATCCTGCCTGTAGTAGCTTATCGACCTCTGCCTTCGCTGCTGCCTGCCGCTCCGAGGCTAGATTTCTTTTCTTCTGTTTAATCGGTTTAGCACTCGGTAAGATACCCAGGCGATGTTGTGCAACAGACGGGTCAACCCCTTGGATGTCGTTCGGACTCCACGCAAATACATCCAAATTACTTGCTAGACACTTTATCAATGCCTCTTTTTCACCCTGCTCCAATCCTGTCCCTACACTGAATTCATGTCCTCCCGCCACCATGATTTTTTCTGTAGTGTTGAGGGGTTCAATTCTTCCTTTTGGGGGCTCGAGGTCCAACATCATCACTGGTGGGGATCCTTTAGTTCGTATGCTGTCCACATAACACTTCCTTGAAGATTGTTGATTACCCCTCACACATCCTACACCCCAATTGGTTGGAAATTTCATCACCTGGTGGTAAGTAGACGGGATGGCCCCTATTGCATTCAACAAGGGTCGATCGTAAATCGCGTTATACGCCATGGGGGTTTTAACAACCAGAAAATTTGCTAGGGTGACCACACTGGCCGGGTAGGTGCCCAACGTTACTGGTAGCTCTACTGCCCCCTCTGGTATCACATTAGCTCCTCCAAATCCAACAAGGGGGGTTGACACAGCCTTCAACCTTTCCGCTGAAATTTTTAATCCTTGAAATGCTTCCCATGTGAGTACGTTCGCTGCGCTCCCACCATCGATTAACACCCTTTTGACATCATAGTTTGCTATGTCGCCGACTATTACCAATGTATCATCGTGGGGGGTCGCCACGCCTATCAGGTCCTTCTCACCGAAAGCGATGCTATGATCAAATTCAACCCTCTTCTGAATAGAACAGACTGCCGCTGTTCGAGCATAGCTCTTTCTAGCAGAGTTGGAGTCTTCACCCGAGGCAACTCCTCCAACAATCACATTTATAACTCCAACCCTGGGAGGTGGTCGATCCTCGACCTTCTGTTTGCCTCGGTTATTTCTCGCATACTTGGTCAAATAGCCCCACTTCAAGAGGCGCTCGATCTCCTCCTTCAAATGCATACATTCTTCGGTTTCATGCCCATGGTCCTTGTGGAAATGGCAGTACTTATTTTTATCCCTTTTGCCGGCTGATGCTGCCATTGGCCTCGGCCATTCAAGCTCTTTCATGTCTCGAATTTCCATCAGTATCTTATTTCGCTGAGTGTTAAGAGGGGTAAAGGCTTTGGCCTCCTCTCGTCTCTGTTTGACAAAACGATCTTGAGGGTACCCCCTGCTTACGCGCTCATTTCTCTGCTTATCCTTGTCTACGGGCATTCGCACATCACCTGACTTCCGCTTATGGGCTCCCGTCTCCCATCCCCCTCTAAGATTTTTCGTGACCTTTTCTGCTTCCTCTGCGTCAACGTACTTGTCACCCTTTTTCAACAACTCATGCATTGACTCTGGAGGATTTTTGGAGAGTGACATTTTGAAGGCCCGATTTCGCGTCCCGTTCATTAATGCCGTCACTACTGCAGACATTTGAAGATCCCTTATGCCAAGGGTTTCCCGGCTGAACCTAGCCAAGTACTCCTGTAAAGATTCATCCTTCTCCTGCACCACTTGCATCAATCCAATAGCTGTCTTTCGTTTTCTCTTGCTGCTCATGAAGTATGCGACGAAACTTCTGGAGAGCTCATCAAAAGTTTTTATAGACCTGGGTGCCAGTGTGGCCACCCAGTCTCTTGCTTCCCTCCTAAGTGTCGGGGGGAACGACCTACACATTACTGCGTCTGGGGCTGCATATAGCCTCATTAAATCCACGAAAGTACGCAAGTGGTCCAGCGGGTCCGTGACTCCATCGTATGCTTCTATCATTGGCTGTTTGAAACCCCTTCGGTAAAGGGACGACCATTATTTCTGGAGCAAACGGATCCTCCTCTAATACCATTTGCCTGCGTCTGTCCTTCCTCCTAGTCAGTGCATCGTCTATCTTCTGGGTCATCATTTCCTCTATCTTCTTTTCCAATTCCGTCACGGGTTGGGAAAAATGTGGAAACACAAAGCCAGAAGCCCCCATGTCTCCTGTTGTTGGCTGGGTAACCGGCGGGGTAACCGTTTGAGCCACCTGGGGTGGTTGCTCGCGTACGGCTTCCGACGAACTCTGCGGTGGGGCTGAAATTCTCTACGTCTGGCTTTGCAAGAGGGTCATCATGGCCACCAATTGTGTCTCCAAGGCATTGAATTGGCCCTGTGTTACATATTGCGGTGGCGATGGCGGGTCATGACCTCGAGCGACGGACTCTGACTCCGTGTCTGCTGTGTTTCCGACCATGCGTGTTTCACTCCTAATTCGTCTCCTTGACATAGCTTTTTTGTTCAGTGGTTTCCCACAGACGACGCCAATGAAATAGTATCAAGGTAGTTCTCCGTGTTCGCCTTGAAGAGTGCGGCGGTCCGGTTGCTCTAGTTGGTGGTTGCTACCTGCAAAATGAGGTTGGAGCTTTCTCTCCCGTTGTACCTCCGGCGTGAGAATCAGTAACAAGTTTTGAGATGTATATATGGAATGCAAATAGTTCGGGTTTCAAGAGGATCTACCTTTTCTCACATTGGGGTATTTATATGCACCTGATGGCACGC
Organism: Fraxinus americana; assembly: GCA_035079005.1. Lineage (NCBI taxonomy): Eukaryota > Viridiplantae > Streptophyta > Magnoliopsida > Lamiales > Oleaceae > Fraxinus > Fraxinus americana. Next base: position 520,277 of record CM068707.1, on the reverse strand, counting down.
CCCCTGCTCCTCGATTTACGGTGCCACGTGTCCCACGTATGCCTTCCCACTCCCCCACGTTCTATAGCGTTAACACCTACTCGCATTGCGGTTGGTTATGGTCACGTTTGATGTTGGGTGATTTTTGTCTATCTCATGGCCATTTATTTGGCTAAGTATAATGGGGGTCAACATCGCTGGCCTCTTAATGGTAGACAGCCCATGTGAGCGTAGAGGACCTCCGGGGGGTCAATGTCACCATGGGGGGGTGCATTGAGTAGCGGTCTTCAAGGAAAATCGTTAATACCGTCCTATATCACCAACATTTCCTATACGACAACACAACCAAATAAGGAACCAAAAATAATTATACCGGATGCAATGGAATTGCAACTAAAATATGATGCATCTATTACAAGATTGGTAACACAGTGATGCTAATATCGAACCTGATAATCCTTGATTTTGCTACATATGTATGTATCGCATATGAATAGTGACCGTGAAGCAGAATCAAGATTCTTGTTCAAAACCAAGAAAATTGAATTTGAATATTGCTTATCTATTGCATCTACCATTAAGGAAAAGCGTAATCTAAGCGAATTTAATTTTAGCTACATAAGAATAAGCATTTCTCAAAATTATATAGTATATTATAAATATAAATAATATAATAGTATATTATGGAATCTTTTATATTTAATGGTTATATATGATTTTTTCCCTAAAATTATATGATGAAACCCAAAACCCGAATCCAATACAAATGGTAGAAATTGCATTTATGAAGTGCAACTTTAGTTGCCTTTACTAATTTCTCTGGACTGTTGATCATAATTTGAGATCAACGGTGGTGGCTGAGGGGACACTTATACCGTTGCCCTAATTCATTCCGTTCTCTTTGATTTTTTGTTCGTCTTCAACTTCTAGTTGGATGATTTCTGGATTCTCCTACGTAAACCTTTGAGTCTTTGTGATTCTGTGTGAGAAGAGGAGTTTGGATTAGGGGTTGAGATCTTTTGATCCATAGAAGTAACTTTAACGAGTCCATTTTGAGGATTTGGGTTTGTGGTTTTACTTTAATACAAGGGTACAATAAATCTGAGCCTAGTCTATGAAATCTTGATGCTTCGGTTAAACATTTTGATCTAGAACTTTTGAGTGGAGGATTTGTTGTCCCATGTTCTTTGAAGTGTGACTTTTGTACAACAATAACAAAGAAATCCTTTGCGATCATAAGCATACCCAAAAAATGCACAGCCTTCAGATCGTGTAGTCAACTTATTTCTATCTGATGATGACCAAAAACTCGTAATTGAGAATGGTGAGGGTGCTTCTTATAAAAATGAAGATGTAGAGTTTCGTTGTCAATACTATTAATTAAGTGTACTGTAGTTGACAAAGCTTTTATTCAAAAATAAGAAGGTACTGAGGCATCAGGAAGCAGAGTTGGGGTCACATCTAATATATGACAATTTTTCTTTTTGCTTGAATTGAGCTATATCCAAACAAGATCTTTGATGTAATTGGAGAAAAAAATTTCAAATTGTCTTATTAATATTCATCGATTTAAATTGGAGTGAAAATTGATTTTTGACGTATGCAAGGAAAGCTTGAATTCGTCAAAAACGTCAGATTTAAAATGTAGTAAATAAATCCATGCGTGATATGGTCATAATTATTAATGAATGTGTTGACCTCGGAAAATGAACTCAACGGATGTCGGGCCCACTCGTGTATGCGTAAGCTATATCCGACACGTTAAGGTAGATCTACGGTCGAGATCTCTCCAAAGATTGGACGTAGGAGAAGTTCAACAATACGAGACTTTTCCGTTCGGGGCTCCGATAAGATTTACAGAACAAGATTATATAATGATCAATCGATAAGAGCAAGATTTGTAGTTGTAATAACTGATAAGAGAATAAGATAGGTTGTTTTGAGTATTTAAAGTTTCATTAGCCTTCAATTGTTACATGATGTGAGTATTTATAGTGTTACAAATGAAATGGTGACCCTTTGATCAAATTACACGTGCGGCCGAAACATCAGATCCTACCTATCATATTGACTTTCCTAACTATACAAAGTATTAAATGTTCTCACGTTGACAAGACAAGACACAAATACACTTTTCACCAGGGTCGCATCAATCATTCGAATAAAGATCTTTATCATGAGCAAATCCTTGCACTTGGACAGTCGAGAGCTGAGGGGCCTCGGTTCCAAGAGGTGCCTCAGGAGTAATTTGGCATCTGCCGTTAACAGGGCCTCAGATAAGGGGCCTCGGTCTATATAGAAGCAGGGCCTCGGTTAAGGTGGTTGGGACAAATCAGGTCCCACAACTTAATTTTGATGGCCACGTGACAGTCCCTAATAACGAGTCATAACAAAATAGAACATTATCTGGACAAAACAAAGATGTATTCTTTGGATAGCACGGCAAACTTAGAGTGAATAGTCTTCCACATTTAAGTCCCGTCTCGATCATTTTCCCCATAAGGCTATGAACAGGCAATAAAGCTGGCGGGTAGCTCGAGTCCTTAAAAGCTTACGAATCTAAATGCACAGAAATATGGTTGGGGGACATGTTTATACAAATTTAATAAATTGTTGATTGGATGGATCCCGTGGGAATGTCCCTGTGACAAAACATGGAGTATGGACCTTCATTAATTATTTTTTAAATACTATTTAAGTAAAGTCGGTCGACCATAATTAGATGGTTGAGAACATTTATTGTCTTTGACAATTGACACTAATTCAGATGTCATTTTCGTGGCTGTATCATATGCTCGTTTGAGTTCGGATCTAATATCTAGATCAACTGTTTTTCTTTTAAAATTTCGACATCTCACTATAAATCAAATGATTTGTTCTTAATTAATTTAAATAAAAGTCAATTTTTTTTATTATATGATTGGATTTTATATATTTTCATGTTATATTGTTATGTAAGTGTTTAAAAAAACTCTTATCTCAAATTGCCTTGTATATTGTCGAAACTTCTAATTTACTAGTTATTTCTATAGCCTTTTATTGAAAAAAATAGTTTCGTCAAAGTGATTTAAAAGAATCGAAGTGTAAAATTGTAACGATATTTTAGATGTTAGTAGATGAAATCCATCTAGGCGATAGCCGAATATAGATATGAGATCCAGACTCATGCTCGACTCTAATTTTTTTACGGAGGTCTTTAATCAAGTTTGACTAATAGAATAACTCCATTTTTTTTTTCTTTTTCTTTGTGGAGTGATTTTATATAGGTAAATTTACAAGATATGCCTTATATTTATAATTTGCATAACATATTTTTACAAATTTATGCTTTGCATATTATGTTTTATAATTATTGGTATCCAAAAACATATTTTGCTGGAAAAATAGAAATATTCCCAAATTTACCTTAGTTCAATAGAGTGTTTAATGTTTCAACTTTCGTAAGTCTTCGAAGCTATTAGAAGGCTATCAACATAGATGAGTTGAATACATGAAAAATGCGTGCATTAATGCACATAGTGGACTTTGCATTATTAAAAATCAATCAAATTACTTTTCTTTATCTTATATCAATCAAGCCAATTGTATCATTGTCTTTCGGATCATCAGTAATGTGATATTGACTATTCGGTCATGTTAAGAGATTGTAATAGTTTCTTTCAAAATTCCTTTTTGTATCCCTTTACGTCTATATATCTTCATACTTACGGAGAAGTGCAATAGAAAAAATGAATGTAACTTTCAACGTATATTAATTTTTTTAATTTGTGTAAAAATAAAACAAGTCTATCATTATGAAATAAAGGGAATATTAAATAACTACATAATTCATCTATCATTTTGGTCCCTCCTATGAAAACTCTTCTCTCACTTTCTGCTTTGCAATTGGTTATGAATTGTCTAAACCATCATTATTATGCATGAATCTTTAGTTAGGAATTTTCTCACACCTTTTCAATTATAAAAATTTCTGAATTCCTTGATTTTTCCTTATATTCCCAATATTTAATTGTTTTTGAATTATGACATTTGCATCGGTGGTAATAAATATTTTCACCCACTCCCCAACAATAATAGAAGGTATAAAACAGTTAGCATTTAGATCAGTACTGTCTGCATTTGCTGTACTTTGAGAGGAAAAACAAAACAAAACACCAATGGAGTTCAACTTCATCAATCAAGAAGAAGAATCACTGCCTGTTAGCCCTACTGGCCAATACTTCACCAGCTCTGTAATATCAGTGTCTGTTATTGGAGTGTTGGAGACAGAAGTTCCGATTGAGGTCGACGATTCGCAAGTTGAGGCATTGCTTAAAGATGTTTTTCTCCCTATCAACCCAAGGTTCTCTTCTATTATGGTACTTCATCTCTCTCCCTCTCGAGTCAATTTTTGTGATTTTTTAGGAGAATTCTTTTTTATTAAAGAATCGCTTTTCAGTTATTTTTTGAACAATTAAGAGATTTTTGTGCGTGTACAATTTGAATAAGAACATTAACAATGGAATTTTTTTTTTTTTTTATGAAGTATTGACCATGTTCTCTTGTTGATGCCTTTTTCATTTTTATTTTTTAAATTTAAGCGAATATTTAAAACATCCAACTAATAGATAGGAATGATAAAAAAAAACCCGTCAAACTCGATACCCACATGATCCCGCCCCCGAATGCGACATGTATTACCCACTTAATTGGGTATTCGAGTCGGGGACAGGAGGGAGACTTCGTTCTGGGGTGGGTACGGGTAACAAGAGTCTCGTCCTTTTTAATTTTTAATTTTTTTTTTTTAGAATTCAATACTTTAAATGAAAAAATCAACCAAATTTCATTAGTTCTAATAGAATATAACTAAGATTATCTAACAAATATGACAAATAATAAAAGCCTTATTTTACCAAATATATTTAAATGATTTCACTTTTTTAAAAATAAATTAAAAAATTTATTATTGTCTCAATTTAATAAAAGAGGGCAATAAAATGAATTACGAGATAGGAAATTACTCGACGGGACGGGGGAGGTTGCCCCAACTCCGACCCTCCCCATTGTCATCTCTACTAATAGATAGAGTATATGACTCAGGCAGGTGATCCAACACCACAAATTTAATGCACAGTGTGATTATGTTTTTTGTTTGCTACAGTTGATAATATAATTGAACAAGATTAAGAAAAGTAAGTGAAATGTTCATTAGGCATTCTATCTTGTCTCTTCAATTCGATATAAATTCAAGGTTATGTTTCATCATATAGGATTAAGGTGGATAAAATTTGAGCGGATAGTTAAGATTGATTAACGCAATCTCTGTTTCGTGCAACATTGAATTAGAAAAATATATAATTATTTGAAAACAAAAAAAATAAAATTAAAAGAATGTTTTTGGTTAGATATAAGAAAAAATAGAATAATTTCTACTAAGTAATTCATAAAATTCATTTATAATATTTGGAAATTCATTAAAATTCAAGTTGAGGACATCCAAAGATGTGCCAATAACTTACTTTTATCTTACTTTATATGAAAAGTTACATGTTTGTCTACCATTATTTTAAATTTATCTTTTTTTTAAAATCAAACTCTTTTTCAACCATACATTTTCACAATAAAATATTTTGCACATAAATCCAAAAATTTTCCCACTTTTTAATCACGCATTATCCAAAAATTTACTATTACAAAACTAATTTTCCTACTTTAATGATAAACAAACAGGGGCTAAAACTTATTTAGGGTTAATTTCAATTAATAAAAATTATTTATTCTAAAATTTTCATTTTACTTATAAGTAAATTTAAATATTTTTTTCTATATCTATTTTTTAAATATTTTTTTCCCTTACATTTATAACATGCATTATGAGAAATGAATAATCGCGACTAAACCTATCTCATTCAGGATTATTTAAATTCTAAAAGACTAAGGAAGGATTAATTTAATCCAAATATTATTTGTACAAGACCATGACTAAAGAAATTTTATATAATGCATGACCAAATATACTCTATGTACATATTTAAAATGCAGTATTACATCATACTGGACCATATAATAAATAATATTTAATTTTTTTTAATTTAATACAGTAAAAAAAACTGTCTAATTTACCTTATCAAAGATAATAGAGTTCAAATCAAGAAATAAATTGTGCTTCAATTTGATTTTTGGTTCTCAGGTGACAGACAAAAGAGGAGTGAAACAATGGAAGAAGGTAGAAGTGGAGATCAAAGACCATATGTATAAACCTATTTTTCCAGAAGGGAAATCTGTAGAATTCTATGATGATTGTTTTAATCAATATTTATCAAAGTTAGCAATGGATCAGCTGCCACAAAGCAGGCCATTATGGGAAATTCACATAATCAAATATCCTACGACAAATTCAGCTGGAAATGTTGTTTTCAGGCTGCACCATGCATTGGGAGATGGTTTTTCTCTAATGGGAGCCCTTCTTTCTTGCTTGCAAAGGGCAGAAAATCCTCAACTGCCCTTAACATTTCCTGCACTGATGAATCAGAATATGAATACTGATGATGATCATAAGGGCATTTTCAAGAATGTGACTGGTATTTGTAACACTCTATCAGATTTCGGATGGAGCCTATTGAAGAGCAGTGTTGTTGAAGACGATAAGTCCCCGATAAGGTCCGGTGATGATGGAGTCGAGTTTCGGCCAATCACCATCACCACCATGACTTTCACTCTTGATCAAATTAAGAAAATGAAGGAAATTCTTCAAGTGGTAAGACTATACTTGATTATTCTTGAACATTCTTTGATTTATGATTGATTATACATTCAATATATATTCTTGAGAGTTCTTGAAAATGAAGTCCGACCGTTTATGTCAACTTATTGTTAAAAATAACCAAACATGCTTATTTTGGAAAGTTGCTTTATTTTTGCACGCACCAAAATAACTGAAAGAGTAATGCTATTCAATATTAGTTTAGGTGGCAAGTGCATGACATTAAATAATAAATTCACATAAATACAACGTCACATGATTTATTTAATTGAACCTATCATTATTCTAACTAAAAATCAACCAAAAAAATAAAATAAAATATTTAATGCCAACTGCCCTCCAACAAATGGATGATGTTAGGAGATACAATTAAATGTCATCATTTTTTAATTTATTTTAAATCTAGAACGTGCAGATAGAACCATAAACTCATCAATGTTCCTTACTTGGTCTGAATTGCTCATTTATTCGTAGGGTCAGCTCAAGAAATGCGATGATGAATTGTTATATAAATTATTTTCTAGTTTAGGTAATGTGGGGTGTAGGGATGGGGACTAAGGATTAAATGCAATTGAAATAGAAAGGTCCAAGAAATAATATTAAAAAGGAAAAAAAAAAAAATACTAAGGATATATACTGTATTTGTTCAGCATGTGACTTTTTTGTGAAAATGTAAGATAAGAATTGATATTTCTGGATAAGTTTATCATATGAAGACATTTGTTATTTTAGATAAGTTTATGATATAAAAAAAAAGAATATGATTTTCTGAAGTATACAAAAATTTTCAGATATTTTACATTTTTCAATTATTTTCAAAATATATTTTTTCTAGACGTATGTATCGGTTTTCCTTTTATACCTTCTCATGACCCCTCAACCTACCCATACAAAAAACACACAATACACACATTGTAATCTATTTTTTAATGTATAGTGCTTGTTTGATTGACTTTGCTCAAATTTTATAAACTTTTCAATTGGTCAAATTTTAATTTTATCCACACCTTTTATCAACTTTTATCAAAATCTACTAAAAAATTTCAAAGCTTTGTCAAAAAAGGGCATGATTTCTCTTTGCACAGTAAGTGTTATTATTCAAAATATTTTTCTAATATTGAGGCTTTCATACATTTTTCAACAGACTGTAAATGGTGTTATATGTGGAGTAATCTTCTTGGGGACGAGATTATACATGGAAGAAGTGAATAATGAGCAGAAGAATGCTGATTCCACTGCATTGGTGTTGCTCAATACCAGAAACATTGGTGGCTACAAATCTGTGCAAGAAATGGTGAAAACAGATGCAGAGTCACCATGGGGGAACCAATTTGCATTCATTCATGTTTCTCTTCCACATTTGACTGGAAATGAGTTATCAAATCCTCTAAATTTTTCACTCAAAACACACGACATTATAATGAGGAAGAAAAATTCGTCAGCAGTTATTCTAACCGGAAAATTACTCGACACAGTTAGGAGGTATAAAGGACCCGAGGTACGTATGTCGATTGATCTGTGCTTTAAAATGAGCACATGATGTTATATATATTTGGTATGGTTTAAAATTTTGGTTGAATTATTTTCAGGCGACTGCTAAATACATTCATAGCACGCTTAAGAACACAAGCATGACAGTATCAAATGTGATTGGACCAGTGGAAAGAATGGCTTTGGCAAATCATCCTATTAAAGGCTTGTACTTCATGGTTGTTGGTGTTCCTCAGGTACAAATATTTCACAATTCACATATTTTTCTTGTTTAAAAAATAAAAAGTAAAAAATTAGTACATTTATCAAGAACTCCATGTTTAATTGAACATGACAACAAATAAATGTACTAAATGTACATCTTTCTTTCATTTAGTCTCGTGACGCAACCTAACGTACCCCTATAGTTCTCATCTAACAAGGAAGAGAATGATTTGTGCACTTTCAATGTGTTTATTTCTTCATTAAATATATCGTTAACGTGTAAATAATTAGACGTGCATGTTTGGAAAACATTTTTCAAGTGTAGAAGTTGATCTGGCGTCATTTTTAACCATAATTACTTTTAAACCACATAATACTTAGGACCCCTCAATCCTAGAGCTATGTAGTGTACTATGTATCGACCTAATTTTTAGAGTTGAAATCATTTACTAACAAAAACTGATGAATGGGTGTGTCAAATATATAGTAGGGCGGCAAGGGCCTCGGCTCCATATTTTCTCCGTCATATATTTTCACTCTTTTAAACATAAAAAAAAAATGTTGTTGAATTTGCAGAATCTTACAATAACAATGGTGAGCTACATGGGACAGCTGAGGATTGCAGTGGGAACAGAAAATGGGCTGATAGATCCTCTCAAGTACAAGTCTTGTGTTGAAAATGCTTTTGATATAATGTTCAAAGCCGCCACCGCCGCAACTCCGCCGCCGAAAAATATATGAGATTTATTTTACTGTACCATTAATTCATATTTTCTCTTATATGATCAAAATTATAGTACTATACAAATTACAAGCACTGATATTAAAAATATATGAGGTTTATAATAGTATGTTGTAACTTTTCATAAGAATTAATATGATTTGTTTTCATTATTGGCGGAATTACAAAAAAAAAAAAACAGATTTTGTGTGGATATACTCAAATTTTGAGCTGCTATTTAAATTCTACTCTCTACATTGGCGATATAAGACAACATTTACTCGGTTTGAAAATCTTTTGATGCCTAACTTGGCTTCTGTGGGCATGAGTTGGGTTCCGTCAAGCCCTTGTTAGAATCTAAACTTGTTGATATTGGCTATTAAAAATCGTAACTATCATACTTTGAGATTATAGTAGAGATATCAAAGGTCGAGAAACTTTCATAAACTAGGTCATAATTCACGATTTTTTTAATATGAAAATAGATAATAATTGATTTATATAATTCTCTCCCTTATTTTAACATTTCTAAGAATAAGGAAAGAATAAATTGTAGCTCCTTGAATTCATAATTTTTCTCCACATGTTTTCCGATCACAATAACGATTCTACATGTCATAATATGTCACAACCATGATTCTACGAGACACAATAGGGAGGCATTTAGAATTCATAAAAATATATTTGTATTGTTTAATAATTTGAGATTGTGTATATATTTTGTTCCTTGTGAACGACGTGAGATTCATATTAAAAGTTATAATTGAAATTTAAAAGTATGACTCTAATTTTATTTAAATATGTACCTATTTGACAACTATTAAATGGGAAAAAAAAATGTTTTGAATAGTGATTTATAGGAAAATATGTGGTTAAAAAATATGAAAAAGTGAGGGATGACAACATGGGGGTATGGAACGAGTCGGTCATTCTCACCTTTGTTCTGTGTGATATTTTTGTTACCTTACTTTATCCTTATACTCGATTAAAACGGGATAGAGTGACATCTGAGCGGGATCGGGGTGGAGAGGGACATGTTCCTTACCCCATTTATCACCCCTTTTTTATTTTTTATCTTTAGTTAATAAATATTATCATTTTGTTAATAACAACTTATGTTCTCTTTGAAAGTGATGATAAATCTTTTATTTTTGTTTGATAAAAAATTTAAATTTGAAATTAACTTTAGATGAGACCCCCCACATACCTGCTTTGGGGCAATAACCCCCCATCCCATCCAGTCCCGTTTATCCGATTAAACGGGTAATTTAGTCCAATTCAAGGAGGGCTCCATGGGTATTGGATTGAAATAGTTTTTTTTTACCATCCCTATGAAAAATTTTGAATTTACTGTTGGAAAATGGTTTTAATACTAGTGAAATTGGTCAATTTTGAGCCCAAATTTTAGTAGGATCGGTGCCTTATTTCAACAGGACCTAGCATATTTATGTTCTACTCCGCAAGAGGATTAATGCGATATATTTATTTGTCGAAAATCATTTAGTATTGAATGAAATATTTAATATCAAAGTAACCCACTTGAAACACAAATTTGATTTATTAGAAAATTCTCATACACTTGTTCCACATATGAAAGTTATGAAATTTTGATGGGGTTTATATAGTGTAAGGTTGAAAATTGAGTTTGGGTTCCAAGGGGTACTAATAGTCCTTAGAATAGAGGAGACCTATATCATATGGGATTCGGTTTAAACCCCACACACGCGCGCCGTCGCAGTCCGTCTGGTCGGCTGGCTCAGCTCAGCTCGGCACGTGCACGTGCCTGATCCCGAGCCATGTGCGGGTTCGTTCTTATACTATATTATCTTTTGGATAAAATTTATTTAATTTTGGATCAAATTGTAATTAATCAAATTCTTGGTTACTTAATAAAATTAATTTTTATTAATGGGCTTATTTTCAGGTAATCATTTTGGGTGGTCTGTTAACCAACCGTTTGGTCTGTGAACCGATTTATTACTGAACCTTGCTATCTGTTCGGTTTTGGGCTTATCTGAACAGTGACGACTGTTGTGAAGTGGCTTGAAGGATGTTCGAATGATCACGAACAATTCTATAAATAGCCAGCTTCGTTGCCAAAATCATTACACCATTTCATTGCTTTTATTCTTTGAATTGAATCTCACTCTCCCCCTCTCTCTCGTTCTGATATTATTTCCGAAGTAAATACATTTCATTGAGTTCGCTGGAACTCCTACAGATTGCTGTGCTGCTTCCGTAGAGTCGAAATTCGTTCTATCCAGAGAAACGATTGCTGAACGCGTTAAGCACCTTTTGAAGGCAGCAAATTCGTTTTAAGGGAACTTCGTGAAGTCGGTGGGCTTGAATTCATTTTTTGATTCTGTTGATCATACCGTTACGCTGTGCAGATTTATTAAGGTAACTCTGTCAGATTGTTTGAAATGAGATACTCCAAAAATAACATTTACGTGTATAATATTTTATTGTGTGAATGTGCAATTGAAAATGAGTATGCAGGAAAAAAATTAAAAATAATAATTGTCAAGCAATCGCTACATTTAGTAACCTAATTTCATAGTCGTTATCATTCTGTTCAAAATTATGAAGAAATAATATTTTTTTGGTTTTGTAACAAGTTATCATACGAATTTTCAGTAGAATTTCAGAGAGACATTTTTTGTCAAAAGAATTTGATCGGCATTATTATTTTCTTTTATATGAAAAACATATTCCTCAGTTGTTTTTAGGGACACTGTCCGCAACTTGTCTCTAGTTGGGATGGAAATACCCTATTTATTCGAGAATTGAGTCGAGGACGGAAAATCTGGTCTGACACTGATTCTTATTTTTATGCATTTAAATATAAATCGTATTGAACTAATATGAATATAACATACAAATAAATAAACAAGTAAATTGGACAACAGATCAGAAGAGTGCGATATTGTTAATCCACGTGTCATAGTATTCTAAAAATCGTGATGCATGGAAATTTCGGGCTATACTCGCCTAGGCCTAAAAAATGTAAAAAAAATATTTTTAATTTTAATATTATTTTAATTTTTTAATAAATCTTACTTAATAATGTATATAAATTATAGTACCGAATGCAATTTAAAGAGCTTAACAAAATAAATATATTCAATAAATAAGATATAGTATAATAGTTTTAATTGAAATATTTGAAAAGTTTTAGATTTTTATTAATTAGCAAAAAGTAGAAAAACGATTAATTTAATAAAATATAAATAATTATTTATATAATAGTACAATACACTACATTCAACCCAAATGTACAACACACTACAGTTAAACCAAATAAATTCTTATCCCAAAAAGAAAATTGATAACAAAATATTTGGAAATGTCCTCTATGAATAAGTGAGTCAATAAATGGGAAAGCAACTCTTTGTAACTTTCAATCAAATTGGTTAAAAATTAAAAAATTGAAAATTTATAATTATTAAACGTGTTTAAGAATTGAAACAATTGAAAAAAAAAATAAAAAGTAAAAAAAAATTAATTTCAACATTGATTTTTATTTTCCTAATTTCTTTAATTTCAGATCGGAATATTGGATCAGATATCCGATAACATAACAAATCAGATATGAATTTAACAATTAAATATCTATTGGATTATCAGATTGGATATAGACATATACGATCAATTTACAGTCATATCCACATGTCACTGTGATATGTCACATATCAATGTCCAAGAGTCACTAATTAATTTAATTGGTCACAAATCTATTAAAATTTCTCATAGATCAATGTCCTTAGGGTCCTAGGATGTAACAATATGTCCAAGTGATAAGTTATATGTCACAAATTCAATTAACCAGATTCCGATAGTAAGAATTGAAATTATTTGCTCCGATGAGTACTCTATAAATTATACAATGGACTGTTTTTCAATTTCCAATTTTAAAAAATAGATTTAAATTACATAAATACTGCTTAGTCGCCTATGAAGAAGATGATCAGTCGTCGACGATCAATTCGCTGCTGAAGAAGTCATTTACGATTTTTGTAGATTTTATCTTCCCTTTGATGAAATTATATGGATGTCGGCGAAGGGTGAATATCGACAAGTTAGTGTGCACAAGTGGAGTGGGTTGGGTAGATTAATTCATTTTAAAGACATTATTATTTAAAAATAAAATATTGAATTAACACCTCACTTACGGAAGTTTAAACACAATCTCTGTGAATTAAACTGGTGTATACTTATTCCGTAGAGATTAAAATCATATTTTTAGTAAATTTTAATAAAAATAAATTAAATATGTGATTGAAAAATCGTGAATCCTTGCTTGAAACATGTGTGATTAAAATTAATCTTCAACTTTGAAATTATGAATTTTTCCCAAACCATATTCCAAGACGTCACTAGTTGCAATTTGACCGGCCAATCTGAAAGTCCTCCTTCTCCTACGTTCCACCTAAACTGCCAGTGTCGTTTTTATAGCCTGGTAATTGTTCCTACCTCTGTTTAATTCTGAGTAATTCACTGTTTTTACCCAAGTTTATGTTTTTATTTTTTTTTAAAAATTTTGGTTGAATATAACTGAGATTTGCAACTGGAATAATAAAGATTTAACATTTTTTGATTAAAGCCTGAAAGTTGAGCGTAAGAATAAGCATTTCAATATAGAACTAAATTGAATTTTACGAGGATGTGTATGAAATAATTTGATATCTACAAATGTTCTTGGGAAGTTTGGTTCCAATTGGGATTGTGTGTTCTTTAAAGTTGTGAAACTGCAAGAATAGTGCTTTGAGGGCTTACAGTCATATGAAACTTCCACATTTTCCTCCTTGGTTTGGTATACTTAATTGCTATTAACTAAATAGTTTCAGTCTGAATGTAAAATGTTTTCTTAATACACGCTTCTCTCATTTGCAGGCTAACAACCTAAGTCTAAAGGAGCCGTTTAGCTGTTCTGTGGTTTGTATAATGCTGAAGGCACCATTCTTTCCCTGCAAAGTGAGCATTATTATCATTTGAAGAACTTCTAATTTCCTTGATTGCAATCTGTGAACTAATAATATCTGTATTTTTATGCTATCAGAATGCTTAATTTGTTTTAACATTGCGATGCTGCAAAATGTTATAGTGCAGGCTTCTTCATGAAGCTCATTGAGATTGGGTTTTCTAGCATAGGTGTAGTTGATTATTTGGCTGGAAAGAAATCGCAATTTTTGAAACAAAAAGAGCAATTAGTGCTTTTTTTTTTCTTTTTATATTGTTAGTGGATTCCTTGTCCTCTTGATCGATCTAATTTTTAATTTTTTTTTTTTATTAATGATAAATATATTATTGTTTCTGATTAAAAAACCTGACTGAGATGGGCAAGAGAATAGGGATATGAATATAATAACAGTGCTAACTTTACTATTTGTGCTTGACCCAATCATGATGAAATTCTCTTGGTTTAATTCACTATGGTTTCATGCTTAATGGGTCTTTCAATATATTTGAGATAACAATTTGTCAAATGTTAGTTCAGACCATTGTTATTGTAGTACTTGCACAAACGAATATCATCAGTTCAGAATCCAATATTGTCTCAAGCCTTCCTTTAAGGATCATAAGAAACTCAACCTATATTCTAGCATGGAAGGGTGTTGGATCTTGACATTAGGAATATGACAAGCATTTATTCAAGTTTTTTTGCAGGTTACATCTCCAAGTATTGTGAGCAGTAGACGACAAAACCATTTAAAAGAAGCAAGAACGAAAATGGAGCTCTCAATCACACAACCTGATGATTGGCATCTACATCTTCGTGATGGTAAACTTCTTGAAGCTGTTGTCTCACACAGGTTTGTATCACTAGAGGCACTAGCCATCAAAGTTTTGTTCTTGTGTCAATGTCGCTATAATTGGTATTAGGTATATACATATCATTTTGTCTTTGTTTTCTCTGAATTCATTTCTTTTTTCAAATTCTTCTGAACTCTTTCCATGAAAATGTTAATGCATACAGTTCAGATCACTTTGGAAGGGCCATTATCATGCCTAATCTTAAACCTCCTGTCACCAAAACATCTGAAGCCATGGCATATCGGGAGGCTATTTTGAAAGCACTGCCAGAATCTAGTAAATTCACTCCTCTGATGACTCTTTACTTGACAGACACGACACCTCACGAGATCAAACTGGCAAGTGAGTCCACTGTATATAGGCTTAGCTTCTATACCAATCAAACTGTATTGACATTGTAATGTGTATTTCATTATTTGTGATGCATACTTGGTGCTTATACTGCGATAGGTTTTGGCTTGTTGACATAACGGCATCAAAAAATGCAATGCGAGCATTTTGGCTAAGCCTTAGAAAGAGAATGTTTATAAATGGAACTTTTAAGCTTAGGCAAACATATGTGTAAGTTCAAGAGTTACTTTTAATTGTCTTTTCGTGACAAATATGTTTCTACTCTTCTGACAGTTACTGTTTTTTGAATAAAACATTGCTTCTTTTTAAGCAAGTTGTTACTTTTAAAAAGGAAGTTTACTCCTCTCACGCATAGCAAAACAATGCTCAATTTCTTATACTCATTTGCTATTGCTAACTGTATTTATTATGTTGGACTTTTTCATAATATGAGAATAATTGCAGTGCTAACAACATTGTTTCCATTTGCATAAAAAAGAGTAAAGCATTGTTTGACTTGAATGATTAGATATACTTGAAAACAATTTAGTGGTACCTCAGAGTTCTGATGATTTGGTTTGTCTTTGTGAAAATGATAGGTTATAACTTCAATTCATAAATATTTATGTACTTTTTATCCTTCATGACAACTACTAAAAACTCCACTTTAAGCAATCTCTTTGACATTTTGTTTTTATATTTATATAATTCTGCTATGCCCTCTCCTAAACCATGTTTCTGAAATAATAGATGGATATAGTGGAAAAAAGTACAAATGTGCATAACTTTGTTGATTGTTTGCTTTCAAAAACTGCCAACAAATTTCAGTCACTAGCCCCTTCAAAGGTAGAAACTGCACGATTAAAGTTTTTGTTGGGACATCATTGCATGGAAGAGTTAACGGATAATATCCCATTTCTTTGCTTTTTGTGTCATTCTAGATTTATGCATAATATAGAGAACTGCTTTTGCAGGGGAGAGTGGGGCTGTATTTGCTGTGAAGTTGTATCCTGCTGGTGCTACTACAAATTCTCAACATGGTGTAACAAATCTATTTGGGAAGTGTTTACCTGTACTCGAAGAAATGGTTCAGCAAAACATGCCTTTGCTTGTAAGTTTGCCCACTCTAAGTAGATATATCTTTAATAAGAAATGTGATATATGTTTTTCCTGGAAGCACATGATACTACTCTATTATCATAATTATTTATTCGCCCTAGCTATTCTTGTGATAGCTGACTTCAAGTAAGTGTGGGAAAAAAATTTCTTGAGTTGTTTAAAGCACCCGACGAGGTTTTTGATATAACATCAATATTTCAGAAGCTGAAATGATCTTGTTATGCAAGAACTAGATTGCCATTTATGTTTATCAAAATGTTTACTTGAGGATCATTTGGATTATTACTTCTGAGTTATGATGAACCGACACAGACACGTGTATCCGATACAACACTTGTCGGAGTGTCGACACAAAGATACACAATTTTTAAAAAGTACTGGCACGACATGTTGATTAAATTCGTTAAAATTATTCATTTATATAATATAAATTTAGTTTTATATTTGTTATTAATTTTTTATAAAGGAAAAAAAATGATACCCGACACGGACACGCCACCCTAATTGAAGTTGTTGGAAATAAGTTTAATTAAGGTTAACTTTTAATCAATTTTGACTAAATATTCGGATAGGTCCCATTAGTCAATTCATATGGATGAATGGTCAAACTCGTTCTACTCCTCCAGTAGATGATTAGGGTATATTTGAGTTCACAAAATTATTTTTGGATGAATGAAAAATTGATGGATAAAGTGAGGTTGATAAATGAATTTTTGGAAATAAAAAATTCGAAAAATTCAAATTTTAATAGACCGCTTGTGCAGTCTATTCGCGCTAGATGAATGGTCTATCTCTGAAAAAACCACTCGCGGTTTGGGTGGCGCCCGCCGGCGGTTTGCAAATAGACATGGCCGTTTGTGATCATTCTGAAATTTGGGACGTGTCTCTCCGACTACAATCCTTCAACCGCTATAAATTGGACCTCCATGTTGGAATTCATTCATTCAACGTCATAAGTATTCATTACTTCATTAAATTCTGCAAAATCAAGAAGTTTTTTGGCATAAAAAATCTCATTACTTAGAGAGTACAAAATCATTGTTCAGGTTCGTTGTTTCTTATAATTCGAAGTGCTGCCATTACAAGAAGAGATCGTTGTATCTTGGGAGATGATTATCATTTCACTGTCGGCACCTGTGCGGGACAAATTCATCTTAATAACAAAGACTTCAAATTCTTGCCTCAATCTAATCATCATTCCATTTCGATTTTTGTTCATTTCATAGTTTTATCAAATCCGGGTAAATAGTATGTATTATTTATTTACTTTAATAAAGAATATACTTATTGCATATTTATCGACACAAGTGTCCATGCAACAGAGCTTCTGAGCATTTCAATACATATTTTGAAGATTTAAACCAAGCAATCAATCCTTGGAGGGTCTCATTTAGATTGCCAAGTATCATAGTTTATGTGACTAACCTTTTTCTCTTCAAAACGTAGAAAAAAAAAAGCCAACATCTACAAGTAGGCGAGCAAAGTGAAAACCTTATTTTTTTAATTGTAATTTTATTTTATTTTATTTTTTGGTTCTTTGTTTTCCTTTCGGGCATCTGTTTCCTTTTGGAGTGGCCATCTGAGCAAGTCTCGTGCTTAAATCCTGCAATTTATGTGATATTTTTGCAAGGCTGCATGTTTCTGATACTCATGCTAAAGTAAATCCCTTGATTGGGTTTTGCGAAAACCCCAAACTTATGGTTGTAGAAAATATTACATTACATGCAAATCAGTAAGTATACAAGGTATATGTTGGTTTCAAATCACAAAAGCAAAGAATCGTTGCATTCCTTCATCTTATCCTGGGGAACATTTTGATGGTATACTGTTTGGAAAGTTTTCTGTGATTTATAGCATATTATCATTTTGACAAGAAAGACTATCACGATATGGTGGTGACAAACAAATTTCACAATCTATTGTGCATGAGCTTTGTCTATCTGTAGACTCTCCTACAATAGATTTTTCATCAAACTGGTTTATTGCACCTTTGGGAAGTCATCATCAGTCACATGCAACTTCTAAGAGATGTGAATTTGTATCTGCAGGTCCATGGAGAGGTTACAAG
Organism: Fraxinus americana; assembly: GCA_035079005.1. NCBI lineage: Eukaryota > Viridiplantae > Streptophyta > Magnoliopsida > Lamiales > Oleaceae > Fraxinus > Fraxinus americana. The sequence continues at coordinate 501,809 of CM068707.1, read as the reverse complement.
TCTTGATGTTGATGTATTTGATCGAGAAAAGGTGTTTATCGACGAAGTTCTCGGTCCCTTAATACAAAAGTTTCCACGATTGAAGGTTGTGATGGAGCATATTACTACTAAGGATGCTGTGAAATTTGTCGAGTCTTGCGATGATGGCAAGTGTAATACTTGATGATTAAGTAACTCAAGAATTTCCAGAATTTTCAGTGGAACGAAATTTAATATTTCTCTCTCTCTCTCTCTCTCTCTCTCTCTCTCTCTCTCTCTCTCTCTCTCTCTCTCTCTTTTAAATTTAAATGTTTAATCTGATTTTGATCATATATTTTAGGATTTGTTGCTGCAACTGTCACACCGCAGCATCTTGCTCTTAATAGGAATTCAATTTTCCAAGGAGGATTGCAACCTCACAGTTACTGCCTTCCTGTTCTTAAGAGAGAGACTCACAGTATGCGTTTAAATCCTTCCATTTAATGAGTCATTTTTAACTTTTGCTAATTTTTTGTCAAAGATGCAAATATATAATATTTTACTTCATTGACCATATAATTTAGTATAGATGAATATTCTTAATAGACGGAGATGTAATTGCTATGGCTGCATAATAATTACCTTCTAGGTAGTTTGGCTATTTAGGATCTATGACTTGAATCGGGTTTTATCAGTTTAGGAGTTTAAAGTTTGCCGTTTTCTCTAGGAATTTATTATTGCTGAATGCTAAGTATATCGTTGTCTGTGAAGAGACTGTCATTTGGTACAAGTTTTAAGTTTCAGAAAGATTAGGGGAAAGGATTTGAATCTCATTTTTGGTTGGACAATTGACCAAGCAAAAGCAGACATTTCATATTTAATGAGGTGAAATTTTATTAAAGATGACTGAAACATGGGATTTATTATTGAATTGGTTGATATTCTATAATTTCAGTTAAGCTGTTTAACAAAACAATTTTCCATAATTTACATTCAAGATATTTAAGAAGAAATTTGATACTCTTTTTGTTAGCATCATTACTTTTATTCGATTCCAGTAACCACCTCTCGTAAAATTCAGTTTTATTAAAAAGTGAGGGAAGATATATTTTTTTGTCTAAGCTTATCCATTTGTTTTCGTAACAGGACAGGCACTTGTATCAGCTGTGACCAGTGGAAGTAAAAGATTCTTTCTTGGAACTGATAGCGCTCCTCATGAAAGAAGAAAAAAAGAGTGCTCTTGTGGATGTGCTGGTATTTATAATGCGCCCATAGCCTTGTCAGTATATGCAAAGATTTTTGAAGAGGTAATTTCTTGGGAAATCTCCTGTTTTCTCTTACAGTCATCTTTGATTCTTGACGTAATCAAGTGAGCATAGAGTTGGGTAACTTAATTTTTCAGCCAATATCATAAGTTGAGTGCAGACGCTGATACGCTACAACGATATCAAGTTAATTTTTACTTGATCATAGACCAGTTTCTTGGTTATCTTGACCTGGTATTTTTTATCTAAATTTTTTTTAGGAGGTTTAATAGAATTCACATATCCACACTATGCGTGATCATTTTTCGCTGACCTTTCCTTGTAAATTCTACTTAGGTCTTAGCGGGGGTTGACATCTTCCACGTTTAATTCATGGATGAACATACTATTTATGAGTGCAATATATTACAATTTTTCACTATTAATGCTATTTCAGATGATTGTGAATGACTTTTGACACCACGTTTGAATCCATGCTCTGTTATTTCAATATGTCACTGACCAAGGTGCATTTTTTGTGTTTTAGGCCGGTGCACTCGATAAACTAGAGGCTTTTACAAGCTTTAATGGACCTGATTTTTATGGTCTTCCGAGAAATATATCGAAAATTAATCTGACTAAGAACCCATGGAAGGTACCGGCATCATATTCTTATTCATGGGGTGATATTATTCCTATGTATGCTGGTGAGACCCTTGAGTGGCTACCATCCCCTGCTTAAAGTTTTTGACACTGTTTTATTCATGCTGAAATTGTATGGAATTGTACCTCATTCAAATAAATCTAGATGCAAAACCGAGTTTCGTTTCTTTTATTTTTGCTAATTGTGTTCATTTATCATTAAGTGCGTGTTTGGCTAAGCGTAAAAAAATTATTTACGAGAAAGTTTGATTACATCTAAGCTTTAAAATAGAAGAGCAAAGTTGACAATAAATAAGTTAAATATCTTGAAAGAACATGTAGCTTATTTAAATGAATCGTGATAGGCGGGAAAATTTGTGGTTGGCCCTTAAGCAACGATAGGCAATGACTTGATGGAGTGGAAGAGTTGAGTCATGATAAAGCATGTAATCCTTTCTGATATGAGTAAAAGATGTGGATAGATTATCGCCCCACAAGTATATAATTTATCAAAATGATTAATAGTGTGACAATGTCATGGATAGAAATTTGCCACCTTCCAAGTTGAAGCTTCTCAAACTTTGCTCGTTTACATTGAATATGGTTTAAAATCTTCCATTGGATGGTCGTCATTCAAAGATGACCATCCTTTGTCCTGAGTGAGCCAACCAGATGGAACATAATCTTTGGTTATTTTTCCTATCTAGTCCAAATAGAAGAAGTTTGCACTCTGAGCCATGGATGTCACTACGGATCTATGGGCTCATAGTACATCCTAGATAGAAGGACTTTTTGTTGTCCCCGAGATTGTATCTCGTCCTTGTCAATTAGTTACCCTAAGATTTTTTTCCCCATTTCCTCAGTAGTCATAGTTTAAGATTTGGTGACAGAATCTTCACCAATCGACCAGCTAACATAGTCCTCCTTTATGTATGCATTGTCACTGAAAAATGCAAAAGTTAACAAAGTTTATAGGAAGAATATCAGCTTAGACGTCATAGGAGAAAGAAAAGGTTATCCTCAATTTGCAAGCTCAACCAATTTTTGACACCAGTTTATTCTCATCATTCGATACAGACTGTAGAGAAAATGATGTCTTTGCTTGTGTTTTTGGAAAATGATCAGAGTTCTTGTTGATTTCTTCACTCGTCTTGATTATGGCCTTACTGTTTTTCGCTCACCTCTTCGGTTTGGCGATGACTATTAGATATATCTTCAAAGTCCCTTTCCAGGGATTGGTATTTTCCAACTCTTTCCGTCAAGAAACACTTATCAAGAACCTCTTTTATTTTTATCAGTGAGGATGCAATCTCTTTGTTGTTATTGGGACGTTTCAAGAAATCTTCAATGGCATTTGATAGGGTCCGTCACATGTAAATTGGCTGATCATTATGCTTCAAGAGGAAGAATAATATATAAGGGGGAGGTGCAGTGAAAGAAAGGGAGAATCAACATATATTTATAAGTAAAAAATGGCAACTTTGGTGTTGAAGGAAATTAAAGAGCTCAAATTGTCTACATCTATTTATAGCTTAATTTTCGGGTACAGTCTTCCACCTCAAGGCGTTTTTTCCCTAGAGAATCTAATTATTACCTGAGTGAGGGGACGAAAAAAAAAGAAGGAAGAAAAGACCTGTTTCAAAATTGTCTCGATTGCTGTAGAGATGAACACTAGGAATGAGCAACCTACCCAAAATTTTCTTAAAACCTGAATGGAAACAGCAAACGAGAGATCAAATTGCACAGAAGCCGAAAGTTTTGACATTTTCTTCGTTCTTGGTTTTATTCATGTTGAAATTGTAGTGTTATCATGTTATGCCTAAAGTTAACACTCATTATAATCCATTCAAATAAGACTAGACGCAAAGCACAGTTTCTTTTCTTTTGTTTTTGGTAACTGTGGATGTTAGTAGTGGCCCACATGTTTTCGAGCTCAGGCTGAGTCCAAACGAGCCGGCCCCTGTAAGCTCTCAAGCTGTCCGACCCCAATTGTTCAGCGTTAAACACTTTCTCTAAATTATTGATATCTGCCTTTTGAAGATTTGGCTTTTGCATATGAAAAGTGAAATTATAAGGGGATTTAAAAACTGCTGTTAGCACAGTTATTCTGTCTCTAAAGTTTGCGACATGTACTTAATTACCGGAAGTACGTGAAAAATATGAACATAAATAAATAATTTCATCAGTTTTTTAATATGTGAAACTCAAAGTTTATGTATTTATTAAACTCTAATTAACAAGTTCACAAACATCGTCAATTACAAAGAAAACTGTGTTTGTTGACCTGTGTCGAGTTAAGAGCTCATTAAGGTGATTGAAGCCGGATTTAAGTCTCAAAATAAGGTCATCATGATAGGACGAAACTCCCAATGTAATTTAGCTCAACTCGGCACAACTATAGAAGTAAGGAACGCCGTCGTCATTTGGAGAACATCATCATTACACTTTGATTTCTATACTCCAAGACTGACATCACACCTTTTTCTAAGCTTATCACTTTGAGACACATGGCAAAAGTCATGTGGCATCCCTAAGCGCGACCAATCACAAATTAGGCAATGAGTGATCCCCACCTCAACTCCAACTTGGCACATGGAAGCCGACCTCGACAACCAATCAAAATTAAGTCAGCAGCACACACATTAAGGTCAATATTGTAGCTGATTTGATTTAACACAAGCCAATTTACCCATTTCCTATTATAAATGGGGTTATAATGGTCCCCCATATGGACCAAACTCAACTAATGTATGAAACTCACTTCAAACTCTTTTCATCTAATATAAAAGCATTATTTTCTTATCATTTCAGTAATATTTTATTATTTCAGCACAATTTACATATTTTTGTTCAGATTACCTCTTTCAAATCATCGAGTCGACAAAAGTGACCAGTCACTTTTAATGTCAATCGTGTTATTTTTCAACAATAAATCATATTCCTTTATTAGTTATTTATAATTTGTACATATATAATTAGTTTATTTTTCAACAATATATCATATTCTTTATTAGTTTTTTGACCTGGTCTTGACGTCAACCTCGTTATTTATAATTTTTAGATATCTAAGCTGTACACTATAAAAATGATCGAAATCTTAGGTCTTAAGTGAACGATATCAATTATTGTTTTCTAGCAAGTTGATCAACTTGCATGCAATAATGCCAAAATAGTTTTATCTGCTACTTGCTAGTAATTATTAATTCTCATAAGAAGTCGAGATTCAAACTTCTACACTGGAATAGAGACATTAAGTAAAATATATTTTACACCCTTTATATGTTGTTATTGTTATATATTTATACAATAAATATAATATGTGAAAGAAATAACTAATTAAGATGAAGTGCCCAACTGATGAAAAGTGTGGAATTAGTGTGGGAGGTCGGTGTTAGAGCCATGCCTCACGCACTATATTAAAAAGTCTTTGATTGAGTTTTATTGATTCTAATAAAATAATAATTATTATTTTTAATCATTTTCGGAATTATTTAATGGGTCAACTAGCCAGTAGAATATGAATGTTTTAACTGCCCAGTATTAATACCCATTACCATTGGCCATTACATCTACAACTTAATACTAGATCATGGTGGAAGAAGTTACATTTCTTTCTGCCTATATAAACACACTTTTGGGTATTAGAAAATTACAAGAAAAACGAGATTATATATTTCTATACATTACAGTAAAAATATTATTCTTAGTTTTACACATTTTTGAAGTACACTTGAGAGTTCTGAAAACCTTTTATGATTGCTGCACAATTGATTTATTTGATCGTTGTATCCTGGAGGTGATTGTCCACAGAAGTCGCAGCAGTTATCGACGGACAATTTCGTTTTAGGACATCGTGCTGTCACGAGACTCGATTTGTTGATAAGTTTTTCTGCACTTTACTGTTATTTTGTCAAACAACTATGTTATTCTTAGTAATTTGGCTCAATTATATGAATTATAATTTTTAATAGATACAATTATATGGCGTGTAGCATCTTTCCAGTATAAAATCAGAATATGAAATTTTAGATTAAATGTTAACGTTGTTAAGAGAATAAGTCAAACTTTAGTTTGTGATGCTGCAATTTTTTTACATCCATAATTTTGTGATTCTGTTGAGAACGAAATCCTAGGTTTCACTACACGTATGGGATTTAGACAGATAAAAACACTTGTTTGATCTCGTGTGTAGCGACCGCGAACTTTTAAATTATATAAATTCATTTTCTCGAAAAACGTGTCGCTAAAACGTAACTCTAATTTTCTAAAGAAACGCGTTCGTCTAGCCGTTATAAAATTGAATTCAAATCTATTCGAATAAATCCAATGTCGAATAATTATTTTAGTATCAATTTCGATTTATGTTGTTTAAATCCAATTATTATTAATTTCAAGTCCAATTACATAAGCCCAATGTTTAAGTCCAATTATATAAGTCCAACACCTTGAATTTTAATTCTTTTAGCCCAATTCATTTAAGTCCAATCAATTGAGTCCAAACCTGAATTTATTTATTTTAGTCCAATTAGAAGACCCTACAACCCAAATGCTAGGCCCAACTATCAGGCCCAATATACCACCTAGGGATTTGTGCCCTAAAATCCCACTATTTTATTCATCACATTTCCCTCCACTCCCAGAAATTCACGCAGCCATTTTTTTTTTGGTAAGACTTCTCTCTTCTTCCTCAATTCTTGGAGAATAATGTGGATGCTAGAATATCAATTTCTAGTATCAACACCATCTCCCCCTCACACACTCAGCTCCATTTCACTTGGGTCACCATTGATACTAGAACAACCATTTCTAGCATCAACAGTGACCTCTCCAAGCTGACAAACTCAACACCCCAGCCACTACACAATGCAGCCATTTCACCAACCATCAACAGCCGAACCCATTTCTCCAACTCACCAAACCAACAACCAGTAGTTCCACTGCTCCACACAAGTCACCATTTTCGACACTAGCTAGTCACCCAGTTTCGAACCACACACGAGCCTTTCCCAGCAGAATCCATAGTTGCAGTCTCAACACCAACCAAACCCAGTGCAAGCATACACGAGCTGCAGCCTCCCAAGCTGCAGCCATCCAACCCTCAACCCAGAACTCAACCAACAGGCCCCTAACCCAGCTCAAACTCCATTGCACACACACATGCTGCAGCTAAGCCCGTGGGTTGCAGCCACCCATTCGAACGGTCCAGACCATTCGAACCACACTACCAAACCTCAACCCCACAACTTACTCCAAACCCAAGCAACGACACCACTCACGGCCATCCAAAATCGAGACCAACACCACCTACAAACTGCAAGCACACCGCAAGTAGACACCTAAAATCCACCGAAAACGCCACCCTTTCACCTCCAAAATCGACAGCCAGCCTCACCCAAAAATCCACCTCAAACCACTACAAAGAACCAAAGAACAAGAAGACCCAAAGACTTACCTTATTCCCCACCCATTTTCAGTTTGCTTGCCACCAAGGAGCTCAAAGAAATCGAAGCCTAAGCCCTCGGTTCGTGCGCCCAAACTCCTCCCAGCGACCCACCCTCACACCAGCGCCACCACGCGACGGTGGCGCTGGGATGTCGCCTCGCCGGAGGCGAAATCGGGAAAGGGGGCAAAGCCCCCTTCCTGCCCTCCTCTCTCTTCGAATATGAGAGAGAAGAGGAGTGAGAAGATTTTAATTTAATTTGATTTTGGAAATTTGCCCTAAGCCCCACATTTTTAAAGTGTTGTATTTAGGTCCTTCAGTTTAGGTATTTTTAATTCTCAGTTCTGTAATTTTATTTTCAGTGTTAGAAAATTGTCAATTAAGTCCCTATGATTTAGTTTCAATTTATGTTTTGATTTTAATATGATTTTTAGAAATTACTTTTAAGCCCCAAGTTTTTAATTGTTTTAATTTCAGTCCTTAATTCTTTTTTAGGGTTTTAATAAATTCCAATTTAGTCCATAAGTTTAAAACTTGCTAATTCAGCATTTAAGTTTTATTTTCAGTTTTAAAAGATTTTCAATTAAGTCCTTAAATTCTGAAAATATTTAATTTCAGCCCTTTAGTTTTTCAGTTTTAATATATTTACAGTTTAGTCCATAGTTTAAATAAGTTATTTATTTCAGCTTTTAAGTTTTATTTCAGTTTTATTATATTTACAATTGAGTCCCTAATGTATAGAAATTATTATTTCAGTCTTTAAATTTTATTTTCAGCTTTAATATATTTACAGCTTAGTCCTTAAACTATTAAAAGTTATTATTTTAGTTTTCAGCTTTTATTTTCAGTTTTATTATAATTACAGTTTGGTCCCTAAACTTATGAAAGTTATTATTTTAGCCCTTAAGTTTTATTTTCAGATTTAACAAATTTCCAATTTAGCCCATAAACTTTATTTTATCGTTTTAAGCTATTTATTTTAGTTTCTATAATTTTCAATTAAGTCCCAAACTTTATTTCAACATTTTAAAACTTTAAAGTTTCGAAATACTGATTCAAACTTATTTTCTATTGGCTAGACGAAACGAACGAACAATTAGGAGATTGAAGTTACTTCTCGCACCATTTTCACGAAACTCGAGATTTTGAGGTAGACTCGCCACCATTAATTAGTTTAAATTATAATTGCATGCTTTATGTGAATTACGTGATTTATATGCTTTATGCATAGGATGAGAATGTGTCATATGAGATATATGATATTGTTATGCTTGCCATAACTTATATGCTTAATTGCATGAGAAAGAAAGAAAGAAAGAATCTCTTATGAGATAAGAAGAGAATGTTATGCATAACTTATGTGCTTAATCCGCACAAGAAAGAAAGACTACCCACAGCCCATGTTTTTAAAGAGCCTATGATTTTCAAAAAAATGAGCCCAAGATGATATCACATTGTATATTGCATAAGTGTGTTTTCAATTATTCTGTAAATTAATTATCGACGATGAGTCTACTGAGTATTTCTTCGAAATACTCATTCTGCTATTTTAACAATATTTGCAGAATTCGGAGGCGATCGAGATTGATCCGGCAGTGGTGGCATAAAAGAATTTGACTATCGAAATTATTATCTCTTTGAAATTTTTGTATTCGAATATTGATAACATTTTGTTGTTTTCCGCTATTTTTAAAATATGATATTTAAATTTTAAATATCCTATGAGTGTTAATTGCCGACGTAGTTTTCAGTTGCAAATGTGATTTTAAAAATTAGGTTATTTCCGCAAAATTGATTGACAAAATTAGGGCAAAAGACGATGATGTGGCAATCCGGGTTAACAGAACTCGGGGCGCTACATCGTGATTCCATCTTAACAACTCAACTTGTTAAGATAGTAGCACGGAATCCTTATCTATTAATTGTTTTTTTTTTAATTTTTTATCATAATAAATAATATTAGATTTACATTCAAGAACCACGAAAGATCGAACTTACCTGTAAAGATACAAAAAGAAATGAAATTGCCAGTGGAGCCTCATGTCAGATTCAAACAACATTGCTGGTAAATTATTCTTTGATCTGTTTATTATAAAATGATGCTTTTATTTAATTAATGTATCCTCGTAAAATCTTTGTCCCTTCAATCCCTTTTATAGTCGAATGCTAAGAGAAATTGGAACACTACAGTACATATCCCTTTTACCAGTGTATCCTTCATGGATAGATATAACAATTGCAATTAAAATATAATAAGACGTCCACTTCAATTGATAATAATGATATAATTAACATATTTGTAAAACTTCAACTTCAGTCTTAAGAAATTTATTTTCAATTCTAAATTTTTTTGTACTCTGATATTTTCACTTCTCAATCTTGCGAAAGATCAATTTACCTACTTACGAAGTATGTTTGATTTTATTATTTTTGGATGACACGACGATCTCCATTAATGATATAAGGGTTCGTTTGAGTGCCAAGGTAGAAAGAAAATGTTCTACAGGGAATTGTAATTAATTGTGTTTGATTGATATACTTTTTCACCTGAAAAATGTTGAAAGTTTGGTGTCCGTTTGGCTTTATTTTTTATGAAAATTGTCCATTAAAGTGATAATTTTTTCTATCATTGGGTCTAGAATTTGTTCCAATTACTAAATTTTTTTTTAAAAAATTATCATACCGAATACCATTCGTTTGGTTTTGTTTTACATAAAAATTGTCAATAAAAGTGATAAACTTTTTTATCATTGTGTCTAGAATTTCTTTCAATTGCAAAAAAAAAAAAAAAAGGCTGGACAATAATTGATTTTCCACAAAACCAAGGAAAATGTGAGCATGTGAGCTAAACTAATAAAGTTTTTTCCATTAAAAAAAAATGTATCAAACAAGGCAAAAGTGAAAAATAATGGCCTACCAAACAGGCCACACGAGTAAAGTTACAAAGAGAGGCACTTTTGAAGTATAATAATTATATACTGTAATTATTAATTTTTAGTACCATTTTTATGGTAAAAGAATTAAAAACAAGTCGACATCTTTATCACTTTTCTTTATCCTTTTCAACCTCCCCATTCTCATTTTTTATAATTCTCAGTTGGAAAAGTTCAGCTCTTTTATCTGTTTGATATGATGAGCTTGAACTAGTATAGGTGCCACAATACTTCATATTACACGTAAAAAAAAAACTTTTAATTATTTTATTATGGCCAGAAATAAAATATGGATAAGATCTAAGAACCATGTTATTAATAAATAATATCTTTTCACGAAATCTTTCTACGCTTCAATTATGTTGGCATTCAAAATAGAAAAATTAAAGACTCATGCCACCAAGGTGCTTAATATTAGGTACTTCAATTATCTTTTAAAAGACCAATGAATTTTCTACATATTTCACGAAATAATATTTTTAAGACGAATTGGTCTCGCCAAGGTGCTTATGGAATCTTAGCAATCGTCTCCTAATATGCCAACAGTTTCTTCTTGCAGTAGAAACACTCCAAACTTCAAGGAATCAATGAACTCAAAAATGGATTTTCACTCTGAATGATTTTGTAGCAAGAAAACCAAAGATTTTAGAATGATTTAATGCAAACGAATCAAAGCATATCAAATAGAATGAATTTTGACCACCAAGAGAATCTAATTTATAGAGGTTGAGGGGTTGTGGCCAGAAAGGCATGCCCCAAAATTCAACAGATTTCACGAAGAGACAACCCTCCAGATTGCTCGTTGACTGCCCACTTCATCTCTCGAACGTCTTTTAGAGAGTTGGCCGCTTGAGCGGCCAAGTTATATGGCCAATTTCATTTTTTCCAACCTAACTTTGGACATGAATTTCTCATTCATCCAAAATTAATTTTGTGAATCCAAATATATCGCGATCATCTACTAGATAGCATAACAAGTTAGTCTATTCATACGTGTGATCGCTTAAATACATGAAATTATTGAAAAATTATGTAGAATATTATGAAATATTTTAGAATTGTTTGGTTGAAAAGATTTGTCTTTCCTTATGAAAGATCATGACTTTTGACATTGTTATTTTTCAATAGATGTGTCTCTTCAAATATAGAGCTAATTTCAATAGTCGTGTCTCTTCTATAGGTTGTATCTTTTGATACATAACTTTCAACAAATATATATAGACCCCATTTGTTTGGATTTTTATTCATCCTATTTTATTCTTGCATAATTACATTAACGCATATTCATTTCAAAATAATTTTGCATTTATTTTGAATCGAGTTTCTTATGACGAGAGTTCAAAAACATTAGTAAGTTTGCTGGTCTACGTAATTTGGAGTGCTCATATTACAGGCCGTGGTCATTGTATATTGGGAGGCAAATACCAAAAAATTGCTAACACCCGTGCGGAGCATTATCGTCTTAAGGAGAAATAGTTGAACTCTTACCTCGACCAAATTCATATTTATACATTTCTCGTTTCTAATTATGTATTCGACTTTGTTAGAATTATCTGGGTCTAGTTTGATTTCCTTTTTTATGGGATTTTGACGTTCTATTTCATCTATAATTCTACTTTTGAGGCACAAAACGTCTCATATATATATATATATATATATATATATATATATATATATATATATATATATATATATATATAGTTTTTCATTGTATTTTAGATTAAGTTAGAGAAATCATAAACATAAAATCTTTGTATTCTTTCTCCATGTTATAATAAAATCTCAATTCTTTGCAAATCATATTGTTCTCGTGTTTTCTTCAACAAATTGAAATTATCTAAAATTATTTTCGTTTTCAACAGGTTTTAGTAAGTCTAAATTATGTCCGGTTTTTTGCACGTAAGAAGTATGTTATTGGAATATAATCTATGCACGTCAATTTTTCCCAACACACGTGACTTGAAACTTACTGTGGGTTCGACTCGAGTATTAGTATTTGTTCTTTTAACTTCATCAGATTCTGTTTCGCAGAAGTAACAATTTTTTTTGCAATTTTGCAGTGGAGCAACCTTTTTGTCTTCTCTCAAAGTTTTCGCAGAAGATTGTCAAGTTGAAGCAGTTCAATGAAGTCCAAACTGATTCTTGCTGCAATTTATACTAAAGATTGGTGCCCGATAGATATAATTATGATAAGGTGGAAGCCTCGTGCATATTCACAAGAAGATTTGGTGATTACAATCGAAACCATCAGTACAAAACACAACAGCTCTCTATGCTTGATTAATCTATTTGCATACTGATAAAGAATTGCATGTGAACAATTAATTGTTTTCATCTAGTATTTGAAGTTACTATGACTTTTTAAATTTTAGACTGTAAACGCCTAAACCCATGAAGATAGAAAAAGAAATGAAATTTCCAGTGGAGCCTGATGTCAGCTTCAAACAACATTGCTGACAAATTATTCATCGATCTATTTACTATAAAATGATGCTTTTGATTAATTAATGTGTCCTCGATCGTAACATCTTTGTCCCTTTAATCCATATCCCTTTTGCAGTTGGATGTTTATAGCAGAAAAAAAATTGGTACTACTCTACAAGTTGCGTACGAGGATATATACTATCTTAAAATATTTGAATGACTTTGTAGGACTTGAGGAGGTTGTTTTTGCTGGATTACAGCTTTTACCAGTGATGAAACCTTAGTGGATAGATATAAATATTATTATAAGAGGTCGATTTCATCAATTGACAATCATGGTATTATAAATATAACTATTAACATATTCGTAAACCTTAAAAGTTTAAGATTTTTTTTTTGGATATTCTGAATTTATTGTACTCGAACTATATAGTTTCAAGTCTTAATCTCGTGAAAGACTAATTTCTTAATCTTGTGAAAGACTAATTTACATACTTACAAAATACATTTAATTTTGCAATTTTTGAATGACACAACGATCTCCAATAAAGAAATAACAGTAAATTTACAAAGAGAAAGGCACTTTTGAAGCATAATGATATGCTTTAATTATTAATTTTTTTTACCATTTTATGGTAAAAAATTACGAAGTAGTCGACCACTTTATCTAGGGCTGTCCATGGGTCGGTTCGGTTCGGTTCTGAAGATACTCGAACCGACCCAAAACTTTCGGGTATTTAATAAATGGACCCGTCGGGTCCAAATATAATTATGGAACCGTTCGGGTTCGGTTCCGTTCGGTTCGGGTCGGTTCGGTTCCGTTCGGTTCCATACCATAATTAAATTTTTTAATATTTTCAGCAACACTACATAAATACAATTAATAACATTTCATTCGTAACTTTTACAAATTAACGTAGCCCAATTCAAAAAAAATATACAAAACTAGCCGTCCAATAAGATTAATTCAATGCATACAAATACCAAAAAGTAGATATTAATATTATAGCAAAACTACATAAAGTATATTCATTTGCTTCAAATTAAAATGGGCTAATGGATTTTAAAATGATTTGGGCTTAAAAATTAAAATTATGAAATAATCTAATTTATTCAATTAATTTGCTAATTTGTATAGGAAAAAAATAAAATAATTTAATTAATTCAATATAAAAAATAAAAAAATTATTTAGTTTCGGTTCTTGTTCGGTTGTTCGGTTCTTGGTCTAGACCCGAGACCCGACCCAAACCCATCGGTTCTCGATTCGGGTACCCGTTCGGGTATTTAATTTATGAAGAACCGCTCGGTTCGGTTCGGTTCGGTTCGGGTTCGGTTCGGTCCGGTTCGGTTCGGGACTTTTGGACACCCCTAACTTTATCACTTTTCTTTACCCTTTTCAACCTCATTCCCATTTGATCTATAATTTGCATTTAAAATAATAAGTTCTTTACCTTTTTATCCGTTTGGTATGATGAACTTAAGCTGTATAAATGCCACAACACTTCAGATTACACTCACATAAAAACCTTTTTATTATTTTATTATGTTTGATTACTTAATCGAAATGATTGTTATAGGCCAGAGGCAATAAATGGATAAGATCAAAGAACTATCCTTTTATTGCTTTTTTTTCTTTTCTTTTCTTTTTTTACATATTTCCACGCTATTAGTATCGATTATAGCATGACAAAGTCAACAATGTTTATCTAAAATAGGTTAAATGGTAATAAATAAATGGAAATTAAATACATTTTAATTTGATATGTTGTCTTAAAATTTAAGAGAGATGTATGTTAATCTAGAAGACTTTGACACGATTGTGTTTTTAAAAGACTTCTTAAGAGTATATCCAGTAGAATCATATATACAATCAAACATAAACATGCATGCATGCACGCATGCACGCACGTGCACACACATATGAATGATTTAACAAAAGCATCGGTACTCATCTTATGCTAAATACCGATGACGTGTCATATTAATTTATTGACGAATAACAAATTTATTCAAATGTTAAGAACCACAAAATCCTTATTTACCAATGAATTAATATGACACGTCATCGGCGCTTAGCATAAGATGAGTACCGATACTCATTATATCATTCCTCATATAAAAATATATGAGCATATATTTAATAAATTTTCTACATATTTCTCTCAATTTTTTAATTCTATAATTAAGTTACTCGTAATGTTGGTTAAAAAGAAATGAACACCATTAGAACTGAAAAGAAAGCACAAATACAAATTTAGGAAGGGAATGTGTGACGTGGCATCCCATCAATGAAAATGTAAAGATTTACACTTGGAGCTAAAAATAATCGGACAACCTCAATATGACAATATGCTTTGCATATTGACAAAATTTATAATGTTATATATTGAAAATTTAATTAGTTTTTAAGATTGAGAGATAAAAGAGTAAAAAATTCAGTTTTATAAATGAGTAATAATGCAACATGTACAATAATAAACCCTGAAATATGCAGCTATGGTTAAACAAACAGTTAAAAACTTCGTAAAATTTTAATTTAATTGAAATTGAAGTAGACCCCATTGACTTATTGTACAAATGTGAAAACACAATATATGCCCTCAAGAACAACCATTGTTATTTCTGAAACGACGTAGACAAGATGCAGCTATCCAAAAAGAATCTAGTTAATTACTTATAATAAATTTATCTTTGCCAAACATGGACTTTAAAGGTTAAGAATCAACTTAATGAAAACCAAAGTCTGTAAGAAATTAAGGTTGCAGATACAATCCAAGAAACTGAGCTTGTTTGGTGGACACAATGAATTTATTGATGGGTTTTTCCACTTTATTGATTATTGATGTGAATGTCTAAACCCTTCATGAAATATAATTAATTGAAGTTTTTCTATTTTTCAAAACTGATGTTGTTTATTAATAAAATGTTCTACGTATAAATGATAAGGGTGCTAAATTTGTTTGACCTGGTAAGTACGTCTGTGTGTACTTACTAGTAGTTTTATAATTAAAATTAAGAACTACAGAAGTACAAAGTATTTTGCAAAACTTGAACGGACCCTAAGTACTACGTAGGTCTGTCCATGGTTACTACAAATGCAAAACTCTCATTAATTCCCATTATCAGATGACTTTGATTGCATTAGAATGCAGGCCTGCAATGTTTTCAAACAAATCGAAGGTAAGCATGGAAGCACTTGGCTTTCGCAGCCGTTGTAAGCCGGGATCCACGGTCAAGGTTGCTGGTGCCGCGGCTGCCTCAACCAGAGGCGTGCCAAGCCACTTAGCTTGCATGTACTTGTGCTTCCTCCATGGTGCCATATGCATCTTTCTCTCCTTCATGCATTTCTTGGACGCTGAACACAATATCTTTATTAGACTTCGAAGCCTTTCAATTTTTCCAACGAATATCTCCGGCAATCTTTTGATTAGCCGATTGTATTCTTCGCTGGATCGACTTATCTGAAATTCTGCGCGAAAGTTCAATTCGATAATCACTTTCACCTCTTCTTTCTTGGAAGGATTTTGGACTTCCAGATAGATGTGTTCACCTGGAAAATATATATAAAACTTGCTTAACTTGGATTCTGTTTAATTTTAGTACTCGAGTGACACTAAAATGGATATGATTTTAGTTACCTGCAGGGATTTCAAGCGAACTTCTCCACTTGGACTTACATATAACACAGTTAAACCCTGCAGTTTGAAGATGATCACGGATTTCTTTCTGTCTACAGCTCCGGCAACCACCTGCTATCATTTTCCGGCAAGAACAACTTACACCAACGGATTCTAACTCCCTCAAGGCATCCTTCGTGGCCTGCCTAATTTTTGACTCAAGGGCTGTAGTTCTATATAAAGTTGCCTGGCAATGAAAACAATCACGTACAAATTAGAATTATGCTGGAAGGATTTGTTTATACGACTAGACATGTTTAAGAAAGAGAAACACGTGACAAATATGTCATGCGACAAAATGAAATAATATTTATCGGGTTTATGTGGAATTTTTACCTGTAGAAGCTCTTCTTGTGATTCCCAGAAAGCCTTGCTTTCCTCGGATTTGCTAGTATTCTCCTCCTCATCCTCTTCATCAATAGTTTCAACATTAGACTCAAAAGAACTTACTGAAAACTCATCTTCCTCCAAAAACCCAAAAATCATGTCGGGAACTTCATCAGAGTATGTCAATTTTTTATCTAAATTGGGATTTTCCATGGAAGCTTCACCCATTACTCTACCAAACTACTATATATTGATTAGGCCTTGCCTCCAACTTGATTATAAGTTCCCGATTTTAGGGTCTTTATATAGTGGTGTGTAGTGGGCCTAGCTATCCAAGGTGGACGAACTGGGAGCCATGGACATGGCCATCCTTTTCAGCTAATCTGGCAGATTATCATTAGAGGATTATCAACTAAAGAACTTTATCACGTGGCAAATGTTGAGATTATCTGAACAGCTCAGCCTATCTAGCCCATGTTTGAGCCACATTAAAATTTTCATTCTCATTCTTCTACTAATTATCAACTACACATTCTTCAATAAAATAGTATTTTTTATCGTATCAATAATTTTTCCTTCTTTTTCAACCATACATTTTCCACCAATGTACTATTCCAAAAATACATTCTTCCAAAATAATGTGGCTCAAACACACCCTTAATTGTTGAAAGTTTTGGTTTTAAAATTCATTTTCAATCACACTTTTTACAAAATTTACAATTATTATCAGCTTTTCAATCACACTTTTCATTAATTTTTATCAAAATCTAATAAAAAAATAATTTTTAGTTAAACCAAACATAGACTAATTGTGTTGACTTCGAAATCAACATTGAGTCTTGACATGTACATCTTCTTGGCCAATAAAAAAGAGAAAACTTCAGTGATAAGTTACATATTATATATTTTATTTTAGATTAAAAAAAGATAAGAAATTTTTATTAGATAATTTATTTCATTTACATTTTTTGTTACAATCATCCACAATAATAGTGAAAGGTATAGACATTATGTACTAATTACCCTTTTAATAATTTATTTGGGACTCGTTTTCACTTTTTTAAAAAAAATTGAGACTATGATTACAATTAATTCTTTTTTTTTTTTTTTTTGCTTTATTTAAATATAATGATATATTCGTCAATTCACATCTTATAATTCAGAAAATAAATGAAAATGACCTGCATTATGAAAGAAGGAAATAATGGTGAAAATACCAAAAAATAAAAGGTAATGATGTTTTTCAAAATAATAATGAAATGTAAGGATGTTATGTGCTAATTAGTCAAAATAAAAACAAGAACACAAAATTTACATGGAAACTCAAGAAAGAAAAAATCACGGACAAATGAGAAGAAAATTTATTATATCAAAGATAAGTACAAGATATCGGTATTTTGACAGCTACTCCAAATACAAGTACGATGAAACCCTAAAATACATCATATATATAATCATAATTTTGGTTTCACCATGTTTGTCACACCGTGAACTTTTCAAATTAGGTCAAACATAATTCGGGTCATCACACACTAACATTTTCTTATTACTTGACCAAATATTTATAAAGTGAGAATAGGTTAGGGAGGTGAAGGAGAAGGAGAAGGACGCCATGCTCATGCAAGACACTCGAGAGGTGACATTAAGTGTTGGGAATATTTTTCCCTATGAGAGAAAATGGAGAAGAAGTCGAAATTAAGACCAGCAACATGATGAATCAAACTATGATCAAACTTTTATTCATCAATGGAAATAATCAAAAGAAGAAGAAGAACTTATCTTTATGTTACCGAACATTGCAATTCGTCTTTTAGTAGACTTTGATTTTCCACGCAAGAATTGAAGAAACTCGATGCATATGATCAAACAACTTCGAAGAAGATGAAAGGCTTAAACACATAATCGTTGTCCTCAAACGATATTTGCTCCCTCTCCAATACGATTTCGATGTTTAAAGGGTCTCACAGCAAACGGTTTGAAGGATTGATCAAGCCTTGTAGAGAATTCATACTCAAGCACTTGCATGATTCTCCAAAACTTTAAAAACACGAAGGAAGAATTTTGAATATGGAAGAAGAAAGAATTGATTTCTTTTTTTGTGGAATGATTGATGATCATCACAATGATCTCAAGTGTTTTTACATGTTTTTCATAATTTGTATTGATCATCTTACAGCCTATTTATAGGCCTTGATCAATGCCTCACAAATTGGTGTCAAAACTTATGGAAGAGTTGCAAGATACCCTCCAAAAGCCGCCAAAACTAAAGCCAAAAAACTGTCCAACGGACGTTCGGCGCAGGGGCGCCTCATGGTAGCGCAGGGACGCTACTATTCTCGGGATAATGGCGCGAGGGCGCCTAGTCCTCTGTAATTCCCTTTTTCATCCCAATTTCAATTTTTGATTTTGAACAACATTTACAACATTAAGGTCGAGGAATTAATTAACCTTGCCAAGTTCAGTTACAGCAATTGTTATCGACTTGAAGAATTATCTCGCGAAAAAATGTCCGGTCTCGACTGATCAAGGAAGTTGTGATTAGAAAAAGACCATATGTCACAGGGTTTGGCCCCACCACTTGCCTAGTGCCACCCAGTTAAGGTACTGATAAAACATTTTGGTTATGTCCATAATCATAGGCAACGTTTTGTCAATATATTTATTATTAATGCTCATTGGACGAAATGAAGGATAGGGATATGGTGATGTGATAGATAATAATTGGTTGTCGTGTTTTTATATTTTTCAAATTGTTCAATCACGTGTCAACACAGTGTCCCCCATTTTTGAACATGTCTTTGAGTCTATTTGTGTAGCATAATTGTATATTTATTATTAATGATGTTCATGCCACGTTTGAACTTAAAGTTACAAGTTATCTTTTTAGATTAAGTGTAGGGGAGAGATCTCCCTACGAATATCCAAAGATATAGATCAATTTAACCTTCACTTCATGGTACAGCAAACAATAACTAATTAAATTTTATTTCTTGTACATTAACGTCAAAATTCTAATATGTCACTCCATTTTTGATGAAATTGATATTTTTTATCGATTTTTCGACAAACATATTTTAACCAATCCCATCAATACTGTGAATAAAAATTTCTTAAAGGGATAAGAAACTATGTGATTTTTGGTTATAATTATATTAGTTTGGACATTCCAGTTGTTTAAATATTGAAATTCACAGACAAACAAGATAGCCCTTCATTATTATGAATTTAAATATCGCAAGTGGATGTTTTGTTGGGACGGTTTTCGATTCTGTATGCGGCTTCGGATTTCTTCTCATTGTTTTTGTCCCTATCACAGAAGAAATTGCGTCCAAAATTCTTTCCAATGATGCGATAAGTACAGAAAATTTTGACACACGACACTTGGCAGGAATTTATTGGAAATGAAAAGAGAAAAAAGAAAATGATCCAATCATCTGCAGCCACAACAACGTCGATAGAAATTCTGTAAGAATTCCCTGAACTTGTGTCTTTTTCCAATTCTTGATGCTAACAAATTGAAAATGTCTACTGAAAAATATCTAAAATTTTATGACAATGGC
The DNA here is from genome assembly GCA_035079005.1 of Fraxinus americana. NCBI lineage: Eukaryota > Viridiplantae > Streptophyta > Magnoliopsida > Lamiales > Oleaceae > Fraxinus > Fraxinus americana. Next base: position 481,603 of record CM068707.1, on the reverse strand, counting down.
CAAAATAGCCTTAAAATTTTCTGACAATGTTCATAATCCTTCTGATGTGACTAATTGTACGACTCTCACGAAAAATGAGTCAAGACACCTATGCCCCAGAAACCTTTTTTTTATGAATCATGCTATATGTATACTAAATTTTACATTATCCTTTACATTACGTCACGTGCGGCATTACATTGGATAATGCTATATTTTTTTATTTTTTTTGCTTAATTTGATTTTTAGAAGGTTTAACATGTGATTGACATAAATGCCCTCATCAAATTTGGTCAAAATCAAAATTTTTGGTCAACTAACGGTCAATTGGATGGTTTTCATTCATTTTGGACTCTAGATGAATATTTTTGAAAGGTTACGGACCTTTCTTGGTACAAATTGAAGGTTAGGGTAAAGTCTGCAAAAATTGAAAATGTTAGGACCGTTGCCGCAAATTTTCCAATTTCTAATGTACATCTAGTATTGTTGTTTTTTGATCTCCTATGAAAATTAGCACCGCTGCTCTAAAATCCATCATTCCCTCTTTTTCCGACTGTATTGATATCATTGGAGATTTGAAAAATTTTGCTTCATTCGATTTCAAGCAGTCAAAGAGGTACTCATTCGAGCCTTTGTTGTTGTCTTTATCTAGTAAATTTGATGTGTATGTGAAATACAAATTTAAAAATGAATGTGCAATACAAATATTTCCAAATATGGTTTCTACAAACAAATTTTGTCAAAATATGTTATGGTGCCCAATTACATGCAGAGGAATTTGAATTTTGGGTTAACGGGGAATGTCATTTCCACGGTCACATCACCTAGTGTTGTAAAGTAGGAACAATTTGAAAGGTAATGTCTACCCTCAACCACGAAAAATCTTTCGCGATTTGGTTTAGATGGCGAAGTTGAAATTCTCTAGTAAACTAGAATCATTGATCGGGATAATTAGGTGCAGCAAGCATAAAGAGGAATGGTTTATGTTCGAGGGCAAATTTGGAGAATTTTTGAGAATTGATTTCGTGAGAAGTGACTTTTTTGGAAAATGTATGATTAAAAAGTAGGAAAAAAGTTATGTGTTTTTTTAGAAAAACGTGTGGTTGAAAATGATTTTGAAGAAAAATAAGTTTTCAATAATGGAGACCAAACAAAGGTTAAGTATGTGTAAGTTTCAAATTAACCGATTTATTTAAACCCAAAGTGCGGAATTACAAATTTAAAAGCAACAAATCACTTTTTAATTGTTTCAGATAGTTAATCAATCACGTTAATTTATCATGTGTTGAATTAACACAATTTGTAATATGAAAGCAATAAAAACACCAAATTGATCATGGAGAAATCCCAATTTGGTAAAAATTTCGGACACTTAATCCACTATAAATCGAAGCAAACTTACAGTACGGTCTAGACCCGTCTACCCTGTAGAATTTTTTACCTCAATTCCTATAGTCCCACTTGATCCTAATGGATGTGTATTCTTTCAAAACAAATTTCGACTCCTAATTATACTTTTAACCTTTCGGGACTGCGTGCTCCTAATGCTAGATCCAGACTCCAGGTACCTTATCTTAATCCTCTTGAATTTGTGCTTCTGATGAAGAACTCATCGTTCTTCTGGTTGGTGTACGATCAAACGATCTTTGTGTGTTTTGATATGTGGTTTAATGTGAAAAATATGACTTGATCAACAAATCAATGTTTGGATAAATTTGTGGTTCAAATAATATGGTTGTTGAATTTTGAAATCAATGAATTTGTTTTGAATCTTCAAATGAATAATCACTATAGAAAAATATGATTCAACACACTTTTAGATGTCCCACAGGGTGTATATTTGTAATGGGTAGTGTTTGAAATGAAAATGAACTTAAAATCATAATCGAATATTGTTGTGCATCTGATAACCACGTCGCTCAAGTTTTAGGTATGTGAACGACAGTTGAATAGTCATCAATATTTTCATCATAACTTTCTTTCTCGATATCCGATTAAAATGATTCAAAATGTGTTGAAAATCTTACTCAAAGAGGTACAATTCTTTTAGAAATAATCTTAACCAAATTCCAATGCTTTCTATGTGAAAAAGCCATTGCAAATTGCGACTAATAATTTGAAGCATAACTTGTGCGGTTATTTGTCACTCTTCAGACTTCTAATTGCATTTCCTTGATCTTACGTGATCTTATTGGACATCTTTGACATATTGAACTCCTTCAAGACCTATGCTACTAATTCTCAACTATTTTGATTTTGATTACAACTCAATAAATTCCTAAAACAATTCTACTAGTACTTGATTTTGATTAAGAAAATTACCAATTATAAATTTGAAAATCGCTAATTATAATTTTAACCTAAGAGTATGTTTGACCAAAGGTAATTACAATTTAAATTCTCCCAGAAAACATTAAATGCCATCATCAAGTCATCAACTTAAAAATCAATTCCTCTTTGAAATTAACTATATTTTACTTTCATTTTTGACACACGGAGTTGATCAAGCTAAACTTCAAGAGGATTAATCCCTCACAAGGCAACTATACAGAAAAGTAAATTTTTGCAGGGACAAATCTCTCTTACTCTAAATGGTCCTATCCTATTTTATGATTCGAGATATGCTGGATTGGATGTCAAATGCGTCTAGTGTGGCCGTACTTTACCTGCTCTGGTCTTATCGTGCCTCAGGCGTCGAGCAGCTTCTTGTATCCGACGATCATGTTCTTTAAGCATCTGATCCATATTGTTTGACTGGACGAGTAAAGGACCAGAGAAATGTATCTTGTTCCCTCTCGAATCATGTCCATCCTAGGAAAACAGAATCGTTGTTTAGATAAACTAAAAAATCTTAGTATATCAGAACTCAAAAAGAAAAATAAAAAAGAACTAAAATATCAGCAACTAAGATTGGCATACTACAAAGAGCAATATAACACCACAAAAAAAGAAAAGTAAACACAAGCAGGTAAAAATGCACAATTTAGTGTGGTTCACTCTCGATGTGGGAGATAAATCTACTGCTCAAAGAAGCATTATAGGGAGTTTACTGTTTCTCTACGATATGGAACAGCTCAACTTAATACCCTTTGTATGGAAACAAAATCTTAAGCAGCCTAATACATTTATGAACTACCCATTTATCCGAAATAAAGTCGATCAGCGGTCAAGGGGGAAGTGTGCAATATAATTAGCCTCCGCACATCCAACATAAGTGTATATATACATGGGATATACATGAATATGAGAAAGACAAAAAGAAATTTCAATATAATCAACAAATACAGTTGCTCCAAAAATAAATTATGAAAACATAAAAAGTTGCACGTAAACAGGATGTGATCAATAATTGTTTCTTACAATATAAAAGATCCTAACTATGATCTGTTGCTACTTGCTAGAGTATATTTTTAACTTCGTAATTTACGAGATTTCAAAAATGTGAATCTATTGGACTACAAAAGCACAGAATAGTTTATTGCAGTAAAACAATTTAATTTTGAGAAAAATTAGAGCTCAACTTAAACAGACATATGAAGTTTAGTTGTTTCTATTTAACAGAAAAGAAAATCTCATAGAATAAAGGCAGAAAGAAATTACTAAATATATGTCCAATTTACGCTATTGGAATGAAACTCACCGGGACAGGTTCCTTGGTACTAGCTCTTCCATTTTCCATTTGACGGGAACTAGAAGAGTAATTGTGACGTCTCCTATCCTGTTGTCTTGTGGGATATCCAAACGATTCCGAAATATTTGATTTATATCCCGGTTCTATAGATGACAGAGCCCTAGATGCCACTAAACCAGATAGTGTGGATAAATCAGCTCGGGCCGAATCAATGGAATTATCATCGTGTTTCTTCCCAGATAATGTCCACCTCATTCCTGGCACAAGTGGACCTGAATGAGAGACTTTCTCTGGTGGATTATCTAAGACATCTTTGCTAGTTTCTTTCGAACACTGTGATCGTCTAGGTGGATCAATTGGAAAACCTGAAGCAGCTTCCTCAATGTGAGGGTTAAACGCTTCACTTCGACTCTTTAGATTGGGATGGCCCTGTCTTCTCTGTAATAGAATAGGATCAATAACTAGTAAGAGCATGAGCACGTGTATGAGAAAGCAAACCATGTTTGGAAGGCTACAAGATTGTCAACCTATGTGCACATGTAGTTAACCATCTTGCCAATTGGAGGATCCAGGATTTAATCTATGTGGGGGACAAAGTTGTAAGACTTGGGTCCACCTGTGGCGGTGCACATCAAGAAATTCAGTGCCATGACTCTACCCTCAAACTGGTTTTTCCTTTTCAATACCTTAAGACTATTGGATGTTTATTTTGCCTAGCAGGATATTCATGTGGACAAGCTAAAGGTCCATTTTCAAAAATTGCAATTGATGTAAGAAGACTAGATATAACTAACTAGTCTCCCAATACTTTGTTTACAAGTATCATGTTCTTCCTCTATATTTATATGATGCGTATTTGAAAAAAAATACCAGGAAACAGGCTGAGCACAAGACGAGCATCATGGCAATGTTATGTTAGCATAATTAACAAACGGATGTTCTATTCTCATAAATGCAAACTATTGACCGCTCAGGAAGTGAAAAATGAAGAAAACTGAAAACCATCTTTGGTCTAAGAATGAAAACACATTAACCTGATGACAATAGAAGGTAGCCAAGAAAGGACAGAACCTCAAGACACAAATTGGAAAGAGAAAATTAAACAACTTATCTTCAACAATAAATACTGTTTTTTGAAAAAGACTTTAATCACCGACATAAAAGTAGTATTTTAAGACTTTTAAATTTGATTAGAGATAAATAACTTGTTAATATGTATCAAAAAGTTTAAATGTAATCTATGTACCGGGAGAAGGCCCAATAGTTTTATCATCTAAAAGTTTAGAATAATGTCAACTTCTTATGGCGTAAATCAGAAGACCCATGTCACCCATCAGCATTTCTAGTTGCCTAATAATTTTGAAATTTTTAACGACAATCATTGAATATTTGAAAGATTGAGAGAGGGTAAGATGGAAGAAGACAGAGAAACAGAAATGGCTATAAACTTTTAATCAGTTTTTCCATATACCTGCATTGACCTAGCTAACGCAGAGTTGGCATCAGGTGCTGGAACTGCTCGCATTTCTTTTGATCTTCTTGCATCACTGTCACCCCTATGGCCCCCAATTCCACGGGCTCCCTGACTGTAAAAGTTGGTTCAACAAACATTAGGCATACATTAGATATTAAGTTAAAAGAGAAACTTAGTGTGTGTTTGGGATTCTTTATAAGTTGCTGAAATTATTGTGGTGGAAACGGGCAGTAATTGTGGGTCCTATGAAATGTGTGATTAAATTAAAGTTTGACTAACTCAAATTATAAATTAAGGAAACCCCGAGATGCATAAAATGAAATAGGAATATATAAATTGGATGCCAGAAAGCATGCTAGTCAATTGACAGTGCCCCGGAAATCTAAACAGACTCTTTATAAATAACTGAATTGACTGATTTTTTTTTTACAATGAATTTCGGGCTGGCTACATGAATCATAGTTCGCCACTCCAATCAATTCCTTGATAAATCTACTAGAAGCTCAATTACTTTATATGAACAATGTTACAAAAATATACCATGAAGTGCAGGGTTTGCTTTATGATATGTGAATGGAGTAAATAAATTGCAAAGATATAAGAAGAATCAAACAAGTACATGGGCAGATTGGTCATTCAAACCAGTAACTGTAAAAGCACGTACCTTCTAGCTTCCTCTTCGCGTAATTTTGCATCAATCTCTTTGCTGGGAGGGTATTTTGGCAAACTTGATGGATCACAAGCAAATGGTTTCGTCGTGAAGAACTGTTGGAGAAAATAATTATCAACAACAAATATGTCTCAACAAGGACATCAGATAGTAAGACACTACTTTTAAGATCTGGAAGAAATTTATGTTATTAAAGCTCAACACTACTTGAACAATGGAGTATTCATCCATTCAACATTGGTCAGTAAACAGAAATACACAAATTGAGGTTCTACACCTAGCCCCTCGCCATCAATAGATCTCTTCTTGCAATGTCCCAAGTAATATTTTTATGAACATTGAGTTGACTCTACTCCCATCATATGGTTTCATAATCTATATGGTTAAAACATCACCACCCATTTAGAGAATCTCTATTCTACACAAGTATAATTGCCTCCCAAACCATAAATTTTTTTTCATCTGTACACCATATTTTTACCAATAAACGTACTAATTTAGCCTATATCTATGTCTCCTCGGAGACTTAACAGCCTCATAAGTCGAAGGCAAACGTTAAAAAACTTTATATTCTACTAATATTAAATGTGAAAAATAAGCCTAAAAGTAAAGCCAAAAATTTGCAAATTAACTTGCGGAGGCTATTACTTATCACCTTGTCAATTATCTTGGCTAAGCCTGTTAGAATTATAACAGTTTAGCTACTTCGTACAAAGAGGTGTATCATTATTCAGAAGTTTGCACCAACGTGAGACTGAGAAACACAGTGATAGTTTAATGTCCAAAACTATTGTCACTGACAAGAAACTACAAAGCATAACTCAGTATGGCCCCGTTTGATTCCATATAAAATTAAGGAAAACAGAATTTTTTCCAGAAAATTATTTTTTTACGAGTTTGAATCAGTTTAAATTCTAGAGAAGGATAAAAACCTAGTTCCCAAGAAAAGGATGAAAATCTGCAAGTAATTTCATACTTGTGAGAAAAGCAATGTAAACAATTTCCTGAAATCTTCTTGGAGTTACCAAACTTCTAGAAACCTTCCGAAAGAACAGGCATTCTCTGAGACAACTTTCAAATATTTTAGTTTTCCTATTTCAGGTTGGAGAAAGGAGGAAATATCCACAAACTTCGATGCTAAGCAATTCAACGTTCCAAGAAAATGAAGAAACCACTTCAAGAATTGCAATCACACCCTTCTAGAGAATTAAATGGATCAATAACCTATATTTTTCTTATTCTTTAGAATTTAAATCACCATCACCAGCAACCCATCATGCACGTCTTAGCATTATCACCCTATTAAATATATATATATTTTTTTATAACTGCGAGTGTTCGAACCAACTTGCGCGCACCTCGACTAATCTCATGAGGTTATGAGGTTTACGGTTGGGTACTCACCTCAATGCCCTAATTGGACTCTGAGCTGATGTGCATTGAGGAACAAACTCAAGCCTGACCAATTGGGCAACCGCTCAAAGTTCACCATATTAAATTTTGATTGTTGTCCAAGTCAAAAAATACATTACACGTTGATTTTTTCTCCCTAAACTCACCTATAACTGCAATTTACAAAGCCACTAAATTTGTATGCCTAAATAAAAGGTCATCAAAAAATTACTTCGTATGGATGACGCGTGGCAATACCCGCGAAAATCTAAGGACTAGATTGATAGATTCATAGTCCCGAGATTAGGGATCTATAGAGATTTTGTCTTCTTTCCCACCTTCTCTAATGGAGAAGGGATCAAAGTCAAGATGGAAAGAGAGAGATCAAAGCCTTTCCTTATAAATACAATGACACATTAACGTAGCTCAACATTTTCCTTGGAACGGGGGAGAGTAAGAATGCAAGTATATCTGTGTCTCTCAACTGAAATCCATGGCAGGAGGGAGAGAGGGAGGGAGGGAGGGAGAGAGAGACTTACCTCACTATTGAGAGCAGCAGCTGCAGTTCCTCGACTTGCAGGTTCAATAGAAAGTAAGGTCTCTATTAGGCCTACAGCAGGACCAGAAATATCCTTAAACAGTTCAGCAATTCGCCGTCTGTAAGGTTGAGTAGGTTTAAATACAGTCGATTGAGGTAATTTTGATTTTCTCCAATAATCCTCGGATGGCGAACCACAAAGTTTGAAAATCTTGTGCAATTGCTCAACCTACAAAGTACAAAGAAATTTACGTAATTAATGGACTAAGGAAATATCGCACCCATAATATTGCCACATGTCATAAGCACCCAAGACCAAATGCCATATAGTGATGCCACTTCCAAGGACATTAAAGACAGGCCTGCAATTGGCAGTGTTCATTTTTAACAGAAATATCCAGCCCATGGATGAAGGCAAAAACACTTGTATATCTTCAAACCACCATCACAACAGCCAAAGTATTTTTGTTGTTAAGAAATATCATACTTTCATGGTCAAATTAAGAGTAATGCTCGCTAAAAAAAAAAAAAATACATAACTGACTCAAAACGTGTAAGAAAAACTCATTCCATGTAATTGTTTTACTTCTTCTTCTTCATAAAAAATAATAAAAAGGAAAAAAATAAGAGAATAAATATTAATTAAATATAAAAAAACATACATATAAACATTCAGGAAAGAAAAGAGTACAGCACTTTTCAATGGCCTGGGGACATAGAGTGAGTGATATTAATTGGAAAGAGAATAAAAAACAAAAGAAAATTTTTCAAGCACTGGCAGTTGAGGACATTTGATATTTTTGAGATGGTGAAAGACAGGTTTCCATAATACCTCTGTTCTTCCAGGCATGATAGGCTTCCCTGCATATAGTTCCCCAAGGATGCAACCAGTACTCCATAAATCCACAGCAACGCCATAACGAGTTGCTCCAAATAAAAGTTCTGGTGGCCGATACCACAAGGTCACAACACGGCTAGTTAATGGAACAATTTGATGATTATCAAAATAACTTGCTAAGCCAAAATCTGCGATCTTCAAGATGCCATGATTGTCAATTAAAAGATTTGAACCCTTAATATCTCGATGCAGGACACCATTTCTATGGCAATAGTCAAGTCCACTCAACAGCTGTTTCATGTAACATTTCACCTAATATTCAGAGGTTTATATAATTAGTGCATCTAAATGACAAGTAAAAGTGAAAGGTAAATCTTTCAGAGGTTTTGGCTTTTAAATTTCAGTATGGGCACATAAACTAAATATAATTAGAAAATAGATGGTGTAAGGCATCGTCCAAGTGCATGTTATGTTCAATACGAACAAATATAAACCAAGAACAATATATCATAAATAGTACTACAAATGAAGAAGTACCTGAGCTTCAGTAAACTTTACTCCAGGAAGTGAAGCAAGTCCAGTGAGATCATGTTCCATATATTCAAAAACAAGATACAAACTAGAGGATGTTCTGGAGGTGACCAAGCCCTCTAGTTTAATTATATTAGGATGGTCAAGCCGTCGCAATAGGAGGATTTCCCTTGCCATAAACTTGACACTTTCAGGATCCATATTATCGAAGCGCACTTTTTTCAGAGCAACAACTTTGTTATTCAGGAGATCACGACCTTTGTACACGCTACTATAAGTTCCTTGACCAATCTGAAACAAAAAAATGGCATCACAGAAGTGCCAAAACCAATCATATAGCAATAAATTTGTATGGTTGCCAATCTTATGACAAGTTATAGTAACAAAGGTTATTAATGATATTTTTCTTGTATTACTATCAGTTCCGTCCATCTTGCTCATTACTATCACTCTTTTTTTCCGACATTATAACATTTTTATAGCACCAAAGAATTTTAATAATTTGAATCTCCATTCACCCCAATGCTTAAAACCATTTTTACTGAATCTAAGGTGCCTATAACACTATTTGTATGATTTCATTCATTGCTTGACCTAATTGTCACCCCTGTTAGTCCTTCATTCTTCAGAAACCGTAAGTTCGATGAATATAGTATTTCACTAAAAATGATAGGAGAAAATCTTCAATTCTGAGAATTTCATCTAATAAAAACCAAACCTACTTTAGAAACCATTGCTTCAAAACTCAAAAGGCTGAACTTTAAACCCTCAGACTCCTTTTATTATAATACGATAGTTTCTTAAAAATAACGAGAGCATCAAAACAGTAGTCACTCTGACATTTAAAAGCTGATTATTCAAATCCGTGGATGTAGTAAATAAGAGAAAGTAGAACAGTAAAACCATGAGAATAGATCAAGACACTACTAGTAATCGACAAGCCAACCAAGATCAAACCTTATCTAGTTTTTCAAAAGTATCAGCTTTGCGTGGAATCCATCCTCTGATCGCTTCACTGGCCACCATAACGAGCCAAGAAGGCCACCCTGCTGCAACCTGTTCTCCTTCTAAAGCTTTGGGAACACTTCCCATACTGGGAAAATTATTCCCAACTTCATAATTCTCATAGTGATCATCCCTCACCCTACTTGATCTGTTCCCTTTCCTGTCAATCGACCCAATTCTCACAACACAATTCTCTAACTTCTCCTTTACCCTAAAACTCACCCCCTTCTTATCAAATGACCCGATTCTCACAACACCATTCTCCAATTTCTCCTTCACCCTAAAACTCTCTTGTCTTCTGGACGAAATATTTTGAGCCAATTTTGATGCCTTTCTAATCAATTCTCTCTGCTTTGGGCTCTCCTCACTATCTTTGATAGCTGAAGAGGGTTTTCCACAAACACAACCCATAATTCACTAATAAAAATTACGGAAATAAATAAAAATCCTTCCTTTACACTTGTAATTTCATCAAAACACCCAACTTTTCACAATCCATTGAAATAAAACATCATGTAAACTGAAATTCCACGGAGAGAAAAAACAATTCGTTAAAAGAATTATTCAATACTCTCAAGCAATCAAAACTTCAAAAATTCAAATTCCCAAATAGCGTAATAAAAAACCAAGAACCCCAGCTCTGTTCAATTGCTTCGTGAACAAATAAACTCAACCTGACACTCAATTCGATTAAGAAACAGAACCCAATACTTTCAAATTGAAATCTTCAATCGAACAAAAACAAACGGAGGAATTCTTTATACTCAGATATGACTGTTTCAGCCGTTTAAACGAAACCCAGAAAAATTCTTGAACCAAAACAATACTTGGTCTAGAAAAATTTATATGAAATTATATTTGACTGTTCAACACGCTTATATATAAAAAAAATATGAAGATATACTTTTATATACTATACACAGTACATACACAATCATAGCCGGCAAACAACTCTACGGTCAAAACGTATAACAGTATCTCTCTTTCATTGGACTAGAGAGTGAAAACAAATGTACTAATGCTTTTAAGAAATTTTTTGGCAAGTGAAAATATTTTTAAATTTCCATTCAGAAAGGAATGTCGTTTTGTAACTGTTAAATTAACTTTGTCATATACGTTAACAAAATTTTAAAAAAATATGAATTTTTGCCTCAAGAAATAAAAATAAAAACTATATTTTATGGATAAAATTATTCTTGTTACAATGTTTTAAACTTCGACGATAAGTTGAAAATTCTAAAAAGTGCAATAGATAATAGGTTGAAGGACGGACAACCTCAACCATATATTTTTATCGATTTAGGTGCGTAGTTAAGAGTCGCATTAAATTATTTGACAATCTTGAAATTAATATCATTTCGTTCTTGTGGGTGTAAGAACTTCAAATGTAGAGTGGTCAACTTCCCAAGTTTTTGCAAAGTTTATTGTAAGTTTTGTTCAAAATTGGAATTGTCAAATAGTCTATAACTATCTATTCAAAACAAGAATTTGCACACCCCAAATAGTTGTGAAAATTGCACTATTATTTTCAAAATTATATAGTTCAAGTAGCAATTCGATTCCCAACCTTCTCGTTTCAAATTTGATTCACACCTTATTAAGGATTATTCGCCCCTCGTATTTTTAAATAAGAGAAAATAAATAAATAAATAATTATAAATAAATATTTATTACGCGTTTTAAAGCAAGCTAACTATATTTTTGGACAAAAACCTATTAAGGACTAGATTTGTTAGTTAATAAATGTTAAGGAGATGGGTATGATAAAAAAAAGAAAAAAAAAAGTTAAGAATATAAATATGTCAATGAATAAAGGTTAAGGGTCTTTAATGTAATTAACATGTTTTATTTGTAAAAATACATGGTGTAAAATTATTGCATTTTTTCTTTCTGTACATTACTTTATTATTTATGGTATTTTATTCTTTTTTTTTTTAAATTCCCACAGCAAATGTTGAACAAGTCTAACTGGGAAATACTTTCCTTGATTGGGGATTTCCTCTTTTTTAACCAAAGTCTAACTATTCATATGTTTTCTTTTGATTTGGTTTAGTCCTCTTTTACCATTTCTTTTTTCTTTTAATTAATTTTGATTAACATAAGACTAAGGCCTTTTTGGGCCGAATTAAAATCTGATTTTAATTTAAGTCAAAGTCAAACAATCAATATTAACCACATCTTTCATGGGTCCCACATATTTTCAACCACATATTTCAAAAACTTTCATCACAATCCACTAAAAATCTAATTTCAATCCCCACCAAATACCCTCTAAATAATATATAGTTTGAATTAGTCTCTCCTAATGAGTTTGGTAAACTCCCATCAATCTCCTTGTCCTCAACTAATTTTGTAACATTTACAAAAAAAAATGGGGGGGGGTTTGGTCAGGATTATTCTTAAATATGGTTTAAAAGTTATTATTTTAATCGGAATCATATATGCTTTATTAATTCTTGCAGGCAAGTGGAGTTATGGGATTTCGGATTATTTTCTTTTACTATTTCATTCCTTGAAAAATAATTCGTGTAACATAGTTTAACATTCAAAAAATATAAAATAAAAAAACATAACACTGAAACCGATAGAAACCAAGTGCTACAAATTAACAGGTTAGAATCAAGATTTGACCGAAAAAAGAATTTCATAGCTACTTAAAACGTTTTTCATTTGTCAATAGTCCCAAATTGGAATTTTTCAGATTTATAATATAATAATGTAAAAACGACAACATATTTTTCACTACATCTCGTATTCTTGATATCGACAATTTAATTCTTAATTCTATTTTGTACATATTTGACTCTCAAAATCGTCGTTAAGGACAACTGTCAAATAATCTCAAATAAAAAGCATATTCACCTAAAAAAAAAACTTATCAACAATCTCTAGTTTGTCTCTTAATATTGTGGACACTAGTCCAAGTTACTTATTTTAATTATAAGTGGACTCTAAATGTACCCATAATAATAAAAAATAAAATATCATTATCAAAAATTTAATATATATGTTGATATGGTTGGATGATCCCACTTTGTGCCCAAATTTGTCAAAGTTGAGATTCAAAAATTTCAAAATGGTGGGACTTTTAATTGATTGATATCTCAATGCCATGCCCACATTAATTTCAATCTAGAAATTGAGCTTGTTTTTCTTGGAGTTGAAGATTGAATTATTTGGTAGCTACTTGTGCACTCTATCATAACACATTGCATATCCACCAACTTTTTCCTTGTGGTTTATCTATGCTGTTGCAAAAATATTGATATAGCACTAATGCAATGTATGGTTTTTCTCCTTTTATAATATAAGATCCATCTGTATAGTTATCATCATTTAAATTCAAAATATCACATGCTTTCGAAGAAGCTTTTACAATTTGTGAAGGGATTTTGATTTATCAAAAAGAATAATGTATTTCAACATATATACCCTTAGGCACGACCACATATAGGTATAGATTAAAATATAGAGACGAGAAAATCTCATCGAAATAGGGCAAGGGGGCTCTAATCTTTTCAAAAACTGCAAACCAAAATCGATATTTAATAACAAATTCACCCCAATAAGTCAATCAAAAGCCCTACACTGCTAAAATATATATCATATGAACACATAGCATATTATTTCTATTTAAATTATGTATATATTAGTCATATGATCGTTTATAGTCCATCTCGCCTCATTTTCAACAAGTTTGAATCTATTTTTTCTTTCATTTATCATTTTTTATTTTAAACAAAATAATTTAAACATTTATTTCATGAAAAGGACAAAAAAGAGATAATTGTCTAAATTTGAATGAATATTAACTTCGACTACTATTATATTCATAACATTTTTGAACTCTATCGACAAATTTTGTCACGAACGACTCATGTTGGTCACAATAGTTGAAGAAAGAGATGGCTAGTGGGAGGGTAAGAAATATGTGAAGGTTAGTTTGTTATGTTTGATGATGTTATATTTGTATACAAACAAAGATGATTAGGTGCTTTAATTCATTAGCGTGTTTGATTGTGTGTTGACTTTGTTCCCCAATCTATAATTATTCAAAACTACTAGAAGCTAACGTGGGACATTTGACCAAAAACATTTGAAAAGTATAATGCTAGCTGCCAATCCAAATTGACACTCTTAACTTGATTAAAAATAAAAATATTTAGAATTATTGTTTCAAAACTCTTGAAATAAAATCTTTGAAACATAACTTTCTATTTGTAGCATCAAAGTCCATTAATTTTACGTTGATCGGTAAAGTTTGAAGCGAGTCCAAGTTGATAATTCAAATATATTTTTGTCTTAACCATGTTAGTGAGAATCAGACGCCAACATTGACAAAACGAGATGTCCGTGAGCTCCCAAATCGAAAGGAAGCAATCAAATAACGAGCACCAAGCAATCTTAAAACTTGAGTGTCCCATAGGGGAAAATATCTAAGGGCATACCCTTAATTTTCCCTAGAACTAGGAATTCTTTTTTCATTTTCTAACTTTGGCCTTGTTTGATAGTAGAAAATTTCCATGGAAATTTTTTTCACTTTCTCTTACACGTGTATAGAGGTGTCAATCCGGATAGTCAGGGCCGAATCGGCTCGGTAACGGCCCGCGTAAAAAAAAAGCCCTCCCGCTACAGATTCCGGGCCTGTTTCGGGTCTGCCCATAAATTTTGGACTACAACCTAAGTCCGTCCGCTGACCCATCCGGGTCTAGCCCATGCGGGTCGCGGTTTGTTCCGATTTGGCCCCCATTATTGTATAAATAAAATTATAAAAATATATAATTTTTCATATTTATAGCAAAAAATATTTTTTTTTGTTAAATGTAAACTAAGAATTGAACAAAATGATAAATTCTTATTTATACCAAGAAATGTTTACATAGAATTCAAATTTAATGTTGCATGAATTATTTATAACTTTACAAAGTTAAATTTGACTTAGCCCCTGTTTGCCCCCCATTACTTTTCATTTTGCTCCATTAAATTACGTTTTCTTTAGTCAACTATGGTAGACGGCTGGGACCCACTGCCACTTTGATGCAATATAAATGAATTTAAAATGAATTTTTTATATTTTAATATAACCACTCATGGGGAAAATGACAATTTCGCCCCTAATATTGTGTAAATGTCAAAATGACATCGAGGGTGTTTTCGTCCTTTAATTGACTGACGGCTGGGACAGCAATAAATGTGCCTGACACTGCAGTGACTCAACTGCCAGGTTTGTATGTTGAAAATCGTGATAATGTACAAAAATAAAAATTGATGGGGGCCAAACAGGGGCTTAAACAAATAACAACTATATGCATTTCTAATTACTATTATCAAATATTTATAGTATAAGTATATCCCAACTACGTTGGCACCTACTTTTATTATAATTTATAGTTTAAGACTTTAAATACATTCCAACTAGGTTGGCACTTACTTAAATCTTAACTATAATTTAGTTGTTCAAAAATTATATATTTTAATATTTGTTTCCCAATCAATCTTCAGGAACTGCAAGATTTTTGAAATTTTCTGCAACATCATCAATAATTTTATCTTGTATCATTTGATCCGCGAATATCCAATCTTTCACGCATATGAGAGCTTCCAGAATATCTTCTTTAAGTGTAGATCTTTTTTCGTCCAATACCCTATTACATGCACTAAAAGCAGATTCGGATGTCACTGTTGAGATTGGAACTGTTAGTATATCTCGTGCCATTTTAGATAATACAGGGTATGTCCACTCATTTAATTTCCACCATCATAAAATATCTAAATTACACACTTCATCTTCAGGTATTAAACTATAATGATCACATTGATAGTATCTTTCTAATTCAGCAGGTGTGGTATTTGGATTTGCAGATGAAATTGTAGATGAAGAACCAATAACATTACGTTTCTTAACTATTATGGAGAAAAAAAAGATTTGCCTTTAGAAGTTGTACTAGAGTTTGTAGAAGAATAAATATTTTCATTGTTACCATATTTAATAAAATAGTTGTTATACATTTCATTAATAAAAATATCAAATTGTCGATTTGTAATATTTATGTTAAAAAGCTAATGCTTCAAAAAGTAATTATAAAACACAATGAGCTCCAAACAATGTAATGCGATGATCCATTACAGCCGCTACTGGAAAAATTAGTGGCATGTTTTCATAATATTTTTTAAGCCTTTCCTCCATTGAGTGAATAATTTGAAAGAAAAATGGATCGTCTCTAAATGATGAAAACTGTCCAGCAATTTCTACTAATTGTAAAAATATAAGATTACTAGTTGGATAATAAACTCTAGAACTAACTTATGTTGCCTTATAGAAAGGTTTCAAAAATTTCATAACTTTAAATACTTTTTTCCAATCCGAATCAGTTATATAAAATTGATTTTGCTTTGAATTAACAAAGACATTAATAGCATTAGTATAGCCACACACGATTTTAACATTAAAAAAGTTGAATTCCATTTATTAGGAACATCATCAACAAATTTTCTTTTTCTCAATCCAAGATTTTTACAATTTTTTGCAAATTCTTGTTGTCTAGAATCTGAACAAGAAATATAATTAATAGATTCTCTGATTATACCTATTTATGTTGTTATTAATTTCAAAACAACTTGCACAACTAAATTAAATATATGACAAATATAACGCATGTGAAATAATTTAGAATCATATAGGGCTCTAACCGTTCTAATTAAAAGCTCAATGCAAGCATTATTAGTACTTGCATTATCAAATGTAACACTAAATAGTTAATCTAACATAAACATTTATTATAAACTTGTAATAAATTTTCACAGAAATTTACACCATTATGTGGATATTCAAGTAAACGAAAAGCAATAATTCTCTTATGCAATACCCAATTATTATCAATGAAATGTGCTGTAACACAAACATAGCCATTATGATTTCGTCCAGACCAACAATCAGACGTGAAACAAATAATTCCATCAATTTTTTAAGTTCATTTTTTAAATTCCCAGCCATTGTATAAAATAATTTCATAGAATCAGAACGAGCAGTATTTGTACTTACGCTCCTGTAAGAATGTTGAATGTACTTTTGCAGAAACTCTTCAAAATACTGATCTTCTGCAAATGTGAAAGGCATCTCACGAGCTGCTAAAAATTCTGACATCCCAACTCGCATTCGTTCCTGCAAATAAACAAAATTAGTAAAAGTAACTGATCCACTAGTATTAGTAAAACCAGTGATTTGAGTTTGTCTAGAATCCAAATGTCCTGTTTCATTTAGATGTTTCTTTTTGTGTCTCTATAGTGTGCCGGTGCCTTGACCATATCTCCATACATAATCTTTTTTGTAGATATTGCATACTGCTTTTCCATCATTTTCATTTACTGTAAAAATTTGTCACACTTCTAATCTTTGTTTCTTTTTTTCTTGAATTTTGAGATGATCTAACTTCTACAACATTATCATCTTCTAAATTTATTGGGGAGCCAACTATCATTGAAAATAGGATTTTCAGAAGAAAAATTGGAAGAATCCATAATATAGTAGTATTAAATAGTTTAGTAGTGAGAACTGAAAAGAAAGAAATATAATAGAGATGGATGATGATGATATTTGCAATTGTAATAAAAAGTATAATTTTTTGGAAGGCTACGAGTGAGGGTAAATATCGTTTCTTAACTGAAATTACCGTGATAGGAAAAAAAATTAAAAAAAATACATATAGCATGCATGCATGCAACTTGCCAGCCTGCAGCTAGCTAGCTTGGGGGAGAGCCCCTTTTTTTCAAAAAAAATTAGTTTTTTTTTTTTTTACGGGTCAGCGGGTTAATCGCGGCTCGTGAAGGTGCAACCCGCGAAGCCCGTGGGTCACACCTCCTTGACCCGTGAATTGCCCACTTTGGTCACGGGTCGGCCTGCGGTCCCAAGTCGATCCGGGCTGATTTTCGCAAGTTTGGCCGGCTCGTCCGTCTTGACACCTCAACACGTGCACATTTCCCCTGATTTTGTTGAAATTGCTTTCCCACCTTTTAAGTGAACTTTCATTTTCTAGCTTTTTTTTTTTTGGTAATTGGGAAATTTTTTTGACATAATGGTAAAAAAAATTATCACTTTTATTGACAATTTTCATACAAAACAAAGTCAAACCAATGGTATTCGGTATGGTAATTTAAAAAAAAAAATTTAATTTTTTTATTTGGCAAGTAAAACAAATTCTAGACCCAATGATAAAAGAAATTATCACTTTAATGGACAATTTCTATGAAAAACAAAGTCAAACGGACACCTAACTTCCAACATTTTCCAGGTGGAAAATTATATCGATCAAACACAATTAATTACAATTCCCAATAAAACAATTTCTAGACAATTCAATTCCTTAGAATTCATTTTTTTTCCACCTATTTTCCACATTTACAATCAAACGGACCATAAAAGAAGAAAAAAAACTCGCGACGAAAGCTAGGGGAATTGTGCAGCAAATCTCTGCACAAATGTTTCATATGATGATATTACACACTTGAATAATGCAGTAAGCAAAACATACAACCTTATTTTGCCCGCAAGAATTAGAATTCAATCTGAAAAAAATGTATATATATGCTTGAATTATCTTTGCGCGCACAACTTTTTCAAGTGTTTTTCTTGCGAAAGAAGAGCTCCTTGGATTTTTGCCAGTCGACAAGACTGCTCTGTAAATAGCTGATATGTCGATGGCCTTTTCCACGGAACAATCCCGAACTCATCGTTAAACTCTTCCATCCCTTCGACCAGAAACTGCCATACCAAAGTCCCGGCTCCAGACTTGTTCCTTTTAGCAGACTTGTATGAGATATCAAGAATCACTTTGTAGAATCTCTCGCGCAGAGAGGGGTCAAAATCTAGGTCCTCGTTAGATAAACCGAATTCGGTGAACATTACGGGCTTTTTGAGATCTTTGTCACCGTCTTCGATGTGAGAGATCATCCACTTGGAAACGAATCTTAGGTTATATTCAAAATTCTGAACATGAGACCTACCAAATGAAAACGATTGGATATTCAACCAAACATGGCAGATTACGATAACTAAATGAGTAACTGGATACATAAATAGATAAAAAGCATACCAATGGTCAGGGTAAATATGAACTGATGCAAAATCAATAGTTGAGATCATTGAGTTTCGTGTAAAATCAGATCCAAGATCAGCCGCCCAGAACTCTGGATTGAAGCTTAACCTTTTCGAATTTTTAGGTCCATAGAATCCTTCAAGACCCACAGTCAGTAGATGGTTCCGGTCAACTGATTTCACAAAATACGACATTTCTTCTATCCAATCCTGCAATTTTATGAGATACAGCTCATAAATATCTAGATCTTCATGGCCTAAGCATTATACATGTAAATATAAATAAACACTCATTTTTCCGTTAAAAGAACCCAAATGTAAATAAACACTCATAAATATCAAGATCTTCATGGTCTAAGCATTATGCATGTAAATATAAAAAAACACTCATTTTTCCGTTGAAAGAACCCAAATAGGACCCTCAGAAGTTCGTAAAGAGAGGTGCCATCTGATAAATGTGAGCTAGACAGAGTTACATGTTGTATTATAAGGTTCGAGTTGACGTAACTTGATGAACTCTATAATTGACTGTAAGCATATTGAGAAAAGATTAGCCATAGCAAGACACATTCTCCATTTTATAGGAAAAAGAGAAGGCGAGAAATGAAATCTGTTACCAATAATGGGCAATATCAACAATGTCAACTTGCCAAAACATCCCAAAAGTGGCTCATAATTGGAACAATGGCTTACCATCTTACTGTTAATGTTAATATTTATAGTTTAAACACAAATGATAAGGTTCAGCACGGCAGCCTAATGTCAATTATTGGATGAAATTACAATCCTTTGTACAATGTTTTGAATCCGAAGTTCTATTTATTCAACACCTAAAGGATCAGGCATATATAGCAAGGTTTTCTTAGCATAACCTAGAGTTGAAATGGTGTAAGAAGTTTAAAACTTACTTGGAGTGTGTCACCAGAAGGATCGGTCAAGCAGCGGGGTTCATTAATTAACTCCCACGCAAAGATAGTTGGGTCGTCCCTGTACTCAATCCCAGTGAATGTATTTTTTCTTGTTAGTACTGTCTGCCAAATAGGAGGATACAAAGCACAATTAAATTGCGATTGAAAATAGACGCTACAGTATCAATGTATTGGTGATGAATCATGTACGGGTGCAAAATGAGAGAGAAGAATCGACACGTAGTGACTTCATGGGATTTTGCGTGCAATCCTAGACAATGATTACCATAAAACAAAAATAAGTTTTTCAATGACAACGATTATCAAAATTAAAGGGCAAATTTATAAGTTTACCTTGACATAATTTTTGAAATAATGCCGAATCGATGGGTCGTAGAAGAATGAATCATTAGAAGAGCTTAAAGCAACACCTTCTATCCATGCCCACTTAACATATTGAGTCTTTCCACCATATGGTTGCAAGTTATTAACCAAGCTTAGAATCAGCCTTATTCCCTGTTGGTTGGCTTCTGCGATTACATAATCTAATGCCTGCATGTAGACCGTATAAGCATTGATAGAGAAGTGCCCAATAAGGATAATAATAGTAGGTGAATATATCCAATGCATATATAGCAGTACACTACAATACAGCATATACCAAACATGGCCATAATGTATCTCATCAAAAGCCTTTGGCAGTTATATAACTGGGTTATTGTTATCATTTATCAGTCACTCAAAAACGCACTTAATCAAGGAAAAAGAGAAACAAGACTCGCATAAAAGCCCACACAATCATACACCAGCCAACTGTTGAGCAGATGAATATTTTTCTTGAACTTTCCTATGCTAAATGAACCAAATTAGATATATATTTGCATCGGTTTGTACAGTTACTAATCCAAACTACACCTAAGAAATATTTCTCCTTAGCTGCAAATTTGGCTAACAAATATCTAACCACAAATTGTAAGAGAAAATAGTTGTTAGGGATTAAGCACTAGTTCCAATTAGGATAGCAAAACATCAGAAACACAAACCAAATACATATTAATAGTGGTTTACTCTCGATACTTCTACTCGACAATTTTCAAAATCAAGAACATCAAAACCTCAAGCCTCTCAGCATGTGTATCGCGAAAATTCAACCTAATACCCGTAAACCTGAAAATACACCTAAATTAGGAACATGTAAACAATGAACGACTATACTCTGGAAAAGAATTTCTCACTCTAAACACTTTTCATCAAATTTACCAGGGGAAATTTGGAGAGCATTGTATTCACGATCATTGAACCCTAGTTCCAATTAGGATAGCAATACTGAGCAAAACATCAGAAACACGAAACCAAAACACACATATTTATAGTGGTTCACCCTCAATACTTGTGCACAGAAAATTTTCACAATCAAGAAACCAAAATCTCAAGCCCCTCAGTATGTGTCTCGCAAACAACCAACTAATACCGTAAAACGAAAATACACCTACATTTAGGAACACATAAGCAATGAATGATTATACTCTGAACATAATTTCTTACTCTGAATACTCTTCCATCAAATCTACCAGGGGAAATTTGGAGGGCATTGTATGCACCATCATTGAAAGCCCAGGTTCTACACACAGTGAGACCCATCTTAGCACCAGTTTGCAGCATTTCTCTGATTCTGGGTCTTCTTGATTCATCCACACCATGGTCCATCATCCAGTAAGAATTCCACCCATTAAAGTAAAAAGGCCTACCATCCACTATGAACTGAGTCCCATTCCTCTTCACAAAGCTGAAATTTGTTCTTCCATGGAGATTGAACCACGGATCCCCAAAAGACATGTATATAAAAACTAAACAAGAAGCAAAACCAATAGTAGCATACAACATCCCATTCCCTCCTAGGATTCTGCTTGAAGGTGATTTATACATGAAGGGCATGGAGTCGAATAGGCAATATAGACAAGATTTTAACTTTGTCCCGAGTAGAATACACGCTAACAAACAGGCTAGAAGGAGTAAATGGAAGTGATTCTTAGAAGGAGTAAATGGAAGTGATTCTTGAGTACCCTTAAAACAATAAATCAAGAAACTCTACAAACCCTATAGCACCAAGGTGAAATCTTTGAGGTAAAGATGAAAAATTAAAAATAAAATAACTGATTTCTAATATGGGTTTTTGGCACTAGGAATCCAATAACCTTCCAAAATCTTTTGATTGCAGATAAAAATTTAAGGGCACCCCAGATCCCCTTCTGCAAAAGGATAAGTCAATTTCTTGAAACACAACCAACTCCAAGGTACATGAATCATAAATGAGGCTGCCTCTGCGACGAGGGTGAGAGAAATGTAAAGAGAATCACAATATAGACCAATTCAAGAAAACAGTTAAAAGAAATACAGAATAAAATGGAGGAACAAATTATGATAAATTAGGGGGTGTTTGACACCCATTTTAATAGAAAAATTAATTTTTGAATAGTGATTGATAGAAAAATGTGTGGTTAAAAAGTAAGGAGAATGTTTAGGTTTTTGTGTAATATTATTTTATTGATAAAATGTGTGGTTGAAATGAAGAAAAAGAAAAAGAATGAGAATGAGAAAAAAATGGATGTCAAACGGGGGCTAGATCTGAAATTCATGAATTTGGTAGCTTTTCGAGATTTCATACTGTAGTAACGTGTAAGGCATACTTCATTCATGGGCCATTTTCTGACATAGGCTTCGTATCTTTATCTTACCATTTTCCTTTATTTTAATGCCTATTTTGATACTCGACTTGTTGATTTCACCAAAGAAAGAATGATTATTGAAAGAATTTGTAGCATATAATTTGGTGAAGAGTCGGTTAAATATCAGACAAAGAAGTCTTCTCCCCATGTGAGGAGTGAGTAATATCAATATTAGGTAAATAGTGCGCTTCTATTTGACTGTTCTTGTCATTATTAAACCACTGTTTGGGTCCTATTTTTCAAACCATTATTATCTTTGCAATAACAATACATTTTTTTAGAGTAATCAAAATCAATTCGTGGGGGTAAACTTTAAATAATGGGGGATAATGTGATTGATTAATTAGTGAGTGTACCACAATTGGACGGAGACAAAAATAGGGTTTATTGTACAAATACAAGAAATTTATCTTTCAAATGATAAAATCTTCATCGTAAATGTCATTGAGAAATGATTGGTTTTTTAAAAAAATATTCATCCTTGAAAGTAAAATTTCACGTAAATTTTACTGTGCTTATAATGGGTGTGGGTGTCGGGGTGAGGGTGGGATAGTGTCTTTGTCACTGTTGTATGAGCGTTCCTATTCTACGAAAAGATAAAAATACTTTTTCAATATTATGTTTGGAGCAAGCGAGCAGTCAAACTGAAATTCATGCGTGATTTGCTAATATGTATGTTTTGATAAGTCATACTTTAGTATTTCCCGAGGTGGTCTAATGTACTGTTCGGCTTCGTAGCCATTTGGGACAAGAAGTTTTTATATAAAGAAGGGATATTTTCACAAATGTCCAATTTTATGGGTGTTAATTGAAAAATGTCATTTTCTTATAATTCTTGAAAAAATGGTCAAATTTGATATCAAATTATCTATTTTACCCTTAATGAAATGATTCCTCAATCTTAATTAATTTTTTTCCAATTTGACACATATTTTGAGAAGAGCAAGTGACTTTCATGAAAAGCCACCATACTTGTTAAAAAAAAAAAAGAAGTATATGATTCTAACTTTGAATGCTTAATTTGATTTCAGGTCAAAAAATTTTATCTCGTCCAAATTTGAAGTTGATTCGGCCCTCATTTTTTCTTGATAGAATGTATTTTTCTTTAAAATCTTATTTTTATTGATAAGTTTAGGGTTTAGTAGTAGTTGTTATATATTTACTTTCATTGAATTGAATTATCCAAATACGTAGTAGATATTTGTTGTAACAACATTTTTCAATAACTTAGGTAGACAATAATTTTAGGTACTTTTGAATTGAGAATGTCATTAATGGTGGAATTAATTCTTTTCAAAAATGGTGGTTGAAGAAGATGATAAATACATATGTTGAAGTAAATCCCGTCATGTCATTCTCGACATTTTATAAACGTCGAGAATGATAGTTTAAAAATGTAATTCTCGAATTTTCAAATGTCGAGAATGACACTAAGCACTAAACAAAATTAGGGAACATTTTGTGTACAGCGTTTCATGTATTGCATGCGGCTAGCATCTTCGTTTTCAATATTCATTATTAGCTGTTATTATTTTCGTTCATGGCATGCAGATATAGGAGATGTTATGAGATTCATGGTCTCGTACGGTGGTGCATTCGTCAACATGGACGACACGTGGAAGTGGTTAGGGGACCGACCAACATCAATTGTTAGTCGACGTGATATTAGATATAAAGAGCTTGTACACACATTATTCGAGAAATTGATTTTGACAGAATGAAGTTTTGAATTCAATCGAAATTTAAAGTTCCGAACATGCATATACACCATGCAGATGTGGACGACGATGAGGATTTGTAATGGTACATTTATGTTCACACACAAGCAGCCTTGTATGTAATTGCGAAGAAATATGATGTAGAGAGCACGAAGTGCATGTTGGAGTTGACAATTTCTCACCAATAGAAGATGCATTGTGTAGACGTGACGAAGTGGGTGTGAGCGAACTACAAGTGTCACAAATGATTCATAATATGGATGTAAGTTTGGGCAAAGGGGATTCTTATATGGGAAATGAAATTCAGTCGATGGATGAAGCCAACATTGAGGAGAATCAGATATTCTTTAGCAAGAAACAGCTACACACAAGGCTTTGACTGAAGGCTTTGACAAAGAAGTTTCATTTCAAGGTTAAAAAGTCGAATCCTAGATCTCTTACTGTGTGTTGCATCGATAGCACGTGTCATTGACTTGCGCGCTTATAAGATAAAAACTTCAAACATATTTAAGATTCGAAAGTACATACCTGAGTACACATGTCCTTTAGATGTTCGGCGAAATTCACAAATTCATGCAACGAGTCCACTAATTGGGCATCACATAATGCAACGATTGAATGTTGCATACCAACCATACGTTCCTGTCGGTATTATAGGTGATATGGAACGTGAATTTGGTGTACGGATTAGCTACAATAAAGCGCGGAGGGGTAAGGAGAAATACCTTAAATTTCTTCGTGGTTTACCTGAAGAAAGTTTTCAAAATTTGCCATCATACTATCACATGCTAACTACTAGAAACCCAAGAACCGTCGCACACATTGATCTCGAGATCAACTACAGGTTCTTGTACTTCTTCTCAGCATTCGGGCCGAGTATAAGTGGTTTTTAAGTAGGGATGGCAAAAAAAACCGCCCCGCCCCGCCCCGACGGTGCCCCGCCCCGAATGGGGCGAAACAAACCGTCCCGACGGGGTTGGCGGGGCGGGGCGGGGCGGGGCGATATGGGGTGCCCCGTCGCTGGGCGGGGCACGGGGCGGGGTGGGGATGCCCCGCCCCGAACCCGGCCCGTGAAAGATTTAAAAAAAAAAAATAAATATATATGTGGATTTTTTAAGGAAAAAAAATAAAAAAATAAAAAAAAAAATTAAACGACGCGGTTTAACGGGGCAAGCGCCCGCCCCGCCCCGCCCCGCGCCCCGCCCCGCCCCGTTTAAGGCGGGGCGGGGCACGGGGCGGGGCGGGGTGATGGCGTGGCGGGGCGGGGCGGGGCGGGGCGGGGGTGCCCCGCCCCGAACCCGCCCCGTTGCCATCCCTATTTTTAAGAGTACATGAGGCCGGTAATTTATGTTGATGGGAGTCATTTGAAGGGCAAGTATAATGGAACACTACTAGTAGCTGCAGCACAAGATGCCAACATGCAAATATATCTTATTGCTTGGGGGTTGTCGATGGAGAAACAAATGCATCATGGTATTGGTTCTTCACGAAGTTGAAAGATATCATTGATAACTCAAATCAGCTAGTATTTGTATCAGACAAGCATAAGAGCACTACGGGGGCCATTACGAGGCTATTCCCACTTTCTTACCATAGTGCTTGCATATGGCATATCGAGAAAAATCTTATTGTTAGGTACAGTAGTAGCAATGTCATTGTTTTGTTCAAGCATGCAGCGCTAGCATACCGTCTTTTGACATTCGAGCAGTTCATGACACATATTAGAACTATTTGACCAGTCGTGGCTTCTTATTTGGAACTTGCTGGTTTCTCCACTTGGTCACGGGCAAATTCTATTGGTGATCGATACAACGTCATGACTAATAACAGTGCGGAGTCACTAAACGCAGTCCTCAGGCAACAACGAAATTTTCCTATAACCTCGTTGGTCGAAAACATTACATCGTTAATGCAACAATGGTTTTTTGAGAGGAGAAACGCATCTACCAATTGTTATAGTGCCTTAATACCAAAAACGGAGAAGGAATTGAGAAAATCGTTTGACATCGGTGTGATCTTACAAGTACGAAATTTGGATGAATTCGTTTTCGACGTTGGTCTAGGTGCAAAAATGTATACTGTCGACCTAATAGGTAACACATGCTCATGCCGAGAGTTTTAGATGCAGCAAATTTCGTGTGCACATGCTTCCCGAGCTGCTTGCGCAACCAGTAAATCACTGTATGACCTGTACTCCTCGTACTACACTACAGAGTTTTGGCGAGCTGCGTACACAGAAGTGCTTTACCTCGTCGAAATGAAGTCAGATTGGGTTGTTCCTCATGCCATTCGATCCATCAAAATGTTGTCCCCAAATATACGTCGAGCACCAGGTCGCCCTCCTACACAACGTAAACGGTCAAGAATTGAAAGGTCGACCAGCACACGAAAATGTGGCCGATGTGGGGGGGTCTGGACACAACAAGCAAACATGTAGGAACCCGACACCTTTGAGTAACACATGCACTTGAATGACGTGTTTTTGATCGTGAAATGACTTGCTAATATGGATTATCAGTGTTTTGAAATTTGTTTTTGTTGCATTACATGTTTTCTATCTTATTTGTTTCCAATTTTTATTTTCTTAGTATATTAATCGGTTGGTTTTCTTTAATTACTTCATAGCTAGAATTTTCATCATGATTGTATATTAAATTTGGTGACGGGAACGAAAGAAGACATGGATTATCAGTGTTTTTAAATTTTCATAAGTCACTAGAGATATGAAATGGTAATCACAATAAAAGTATGTCATAACTGTCTGCATGTTGTAGGTCAATACATATACAATACATGCGACGATTGCATCTTCTACATATCCTCCACAACGGACAAAGAGGACATCTCACCGTCATCCTCGTCTCTAAGCTTATTATGATCGCATCTTCATTTCTTGTAAGAACCACTCCAACATTATCATCAAACAATACGTGGTGTGCTTCCGGTGGGACTTCTATTGGGACGATTGACGATACGATCACCCACTCCAATTTCGACTGATACAATTTCTACATTTAGATCCGGAAATGGAATGGAATGAAGGCTTACCCTAAGACGATGATTTCCCAGTTGAGGAACATATAAAACAAAAATATTGACATCTTCATCATCTTCAAAGTCGATGACGATCGGGTTGTTCGGGGACGATCCGGGCTGGGTGAAGTTAACAGATTCGGTGGATGAAGACATAATCAATGCAAAAACTTGTTAATGCTAGTACTTTAATATTCAAGCCGACATTGTAAAGTAACTACTTGTCCCTCTTACTATTTCAATGATCAGATTAGTACTAGGCACCTTCACCCTAATGGATAGAGGTCGGGATGTCGGTGGAACATTGACGTGAAGTAGATCCCCGATTGGGGAAACCACATCTGAGGACCTCCCGAATGAGCCATCGACCTTACACGCATCCATGTCGCTTGCCTCGACATGCTGTTCATCATACGCAGTGTTCGGCAACAATAAATCATCGTAATAATCACGTACAGGTATAGCTTCATCGCTCACATTCCCACAACCAAATCCACCGTACTCATCACTCACCTTCTCTCCCCCAATTTCTGTCACAACATTCTCGAACCTACGTTTCATCATATTTATCTGATCTGTAACATGGTCCTTCATAGAACGCACATGATCTCCCATACCCTTCTCGATACCATTGAACCTCACGGTCATTTCGTTTCTCAGTTCCCCCAACTTTAGCTTAAGCATATCCCCCTGTTCAACGAACAGAGCTCTGATTTCATCCAAAGAATCATGACTCACTGCTGGCCGATTTCCCATTGTAGAAGATGACGGCAAGTCATGGACTGGATCGTGATGCCCTCCTTCTCCACCTTCATCATCACTGAAATCATATGTTCAAAGTCTACTTGTGATTTCTCTATTGGATTTCTTGCCTCGGTTGTTCTCATTACTGGTAGCACGTCATCTTCTGGTGGACAATCTAGTATAACAATTGATTGAAGAGCCAAACTGTCCAGAACGAGGTCTGTAACATCTTCGAATGGGACTAACTTGGAAAAGTATGGCTGTAGTTCTTCTTCAGAAGTAGCGCGCAACGTCTCCCAGAAGTGTAGCTGCGAAGGGAGGAAAAGACCTCAAAATCAAATATAATATAGACCGAAAGTACTAGTTCAGTTATTTAGGTGAATTGCTCACATGTTTTGTCGAAAAAATCTGAATATGTTCTTGACTGAGGTTGTCTTGTGCCAGACTATCGCAACATCCTCGGAATGTCGTCACCAATCTTACTCGAGAATCGCGCTCCCAACTCTGGGATTGCCTCGTACACCCACAAATGTAACATATTTATAATAGTTGTTACAATACACGGGGTGAAAAAAATGCGTAATGCATAACACTTAAATAAAATGCGGATACATGTATACTTGTACAGCGAGAGGGAATCCGTACAACGTGTAAGACATCCGG
This sequence comes from Fraxinus americana, assembly GCA_035079005.1. Taxonomy (NCBI): domain Eukaryota; kingdom Viridiplantae; phylum Streptophyta; class Magnoliopsida; order Lamiales; family Oleaceae; genus Fraxinus; species Fraxinus americana. Next base: position 452,662 of record CM068707.1, on the reverse strand, counting down.
TCACAATCGTTGTCTTTTGCTAGGTCTGTCTTTCTCCCCCATCCATGAATTAGTGATTTGATAAGAGGTTTAAAACCAACTGTCCCCCATGGATAAGCATTGAAGAAATCCAATTAGTCCACAATGGAAAGAGTATCGAGATGTATCCCCACATTTCGGTCTCTACAATTGAATATCCCTTCAATAATTTGTGTCAACCCAAGCTTGTAACGATCATTACGGTTGGCACATTTGAGGAAAACCTTCTCTAGGTCGCTACAAGTAATTCAGTCTCTATTAGTAAACAGTTTGTCCCGTAGTCGACATTTATCAATGATTTTTTCGAAAGCCAGCCCTTTAGGTAAGTTGCCTCACTTCAAGCCAGTAATTAATGCGAACTCTGGCAGACCGAATCTTGCAAGCCATTGGTTTTCCTTGAACCAAGCCTCAAAGCATTTTGGACAAATAACAGATCTATTTACCATTTCATGAATTAATTGAGCAGATAGTTTGAGATTGGGCAGCTTCGCAACATGGCCCATATAGCTTTCCTCAAATGTATTCTTTTGTTGTCCGTCAAACTTGTTGAGGACAATTGTTATGTACTTCGCGTGGCTTACTTGTGAAATTTGGTCAAGAACGTGCTCTTCTTCCGATATTTTGTAGGAGTGTGAGGTAGGAATCTACAAATAAGTGAAATAAACAAGACGAACAATATAAGAACGTACAAAGGAATAATGAGAGAAGACAAATAACTGATGACAAAATCTGATCTTAATTCAACACAGATGAGATTAATATCTTCTGAGAGTGAACAAACAAACACCAAATACTTTGTACAAATGAGAAGACGTGAAGAGCTAAGAAAGAAATCATCAGGCTATCTCATTGGGAAAATCATGTTTGTTTGATATAAATCAATGGTTATTTTGCACTATCTCGGGTGCTTGTTATGCTTTACAAAGAATTTTAGCAGAAAACTAAAAAAATTATAATTATAATCATAATTTCGTACTTCTATGCTCAAGTCTCTAACTAATCATAATTTCAATAAAGAGAATTTCCTCTACCAAAAACAAAAACAAAAATAATACTTCTTGAATTTACAAACACTATTTGCTTGCAATGTCAGTACTAATTAATATCTAGAAATAATTTTAAAAAAATTACAACAAGAATCGACACCCATTAATTAATTGTTCAAATATAGATGAAAAAAGGCAAAACCCACATGCAATACATCAAAACAACCCATTTTCCTCAATTGTAGTCTCCATTTACAAAAGAGGGAAAACTAACAACATGCATAAATATAATGAAAATTAGATTTTGATCAATCTGTAATTGATACAATGTGATAAGGTATCGTGAAACAAGAGTTAAGAACATGGGTGAAACAAAGCTACATTTATTCTCAAGTTAAAATACCTTCAAAAGAATCCAGTTGACATTAACACAAAATAGCAGACACTCAATTCTATAAAGTTTTGCCTCATGTTTTTTTGCATGAACTAACATAGTTTTAGGTCAAAAATAGAAAAAGTGATGGAGAAAGGACAGCAGACTATGATTTTTATTTTACTGGCTGTATCAGCTGGAAGTTCTATAGATCTGCATCATTAGTAGAGCAGGAATTTTTGTGTTAAATTAATAGCCGTTGCTTTAACTTATTTATATAACGAGCGTGGATCTATATTTTCAAATAAATTACTGAACTAATTATAGTATATTAGATAACATTCTCATGAACATATATTATCACTCTCTAACAAAAGGAGATAGAATTTCAATCCCAACAACCCAATTCCTGCCACAATTCCACATTCAACAATCATAACAATATAGGAATAAGAAATTAAATTCACCTCATAAAAATCTACCCACATTCAACAGCAGCACTTCGGATCAAATCTGATGCACTAACATTCGCAACGAAAATTAAGTCATGCTCCAAGTCAATGAAATTCAAAACCTCCTCCAAATCCAATGACCCTTCAAAACCTACACAAATATTTCAACAATAAAAAAACAGAAATCCGTACCCAATAGGTATAAATAAATCGTTAATTCATCGCACTACACGAATTATGAAATCACAAAAGGATTTTTATATACTGTATATGTAGTAGTGTTGCAAGAATATACTTATTGTCCTTCAAAACCTACCTTAACGACTATTCAGATCTATAATGTCAAAGAATATACTCATTGTCCTTCAAATACGCGTCGTCCGTCACCGCCGTCTACAGCTCCAATCTCCAGGCGAAAATCGAGCCCGTGGTAGCAACAATGACGTGGGCTACTGATGGATGACAATCGGCGTCAGCGATTAGGTTGAAGGAAGTCGGAGTTGAAAGGGATTAGAGCTTGGAAGAGAGATTAGTTTGAGAGAGATTAGGGCTTTGGTTTCTCCTTTTGACGAGTTCAGTAAGAATTTTTTTATCTGTTGATGGGCCGGGTCGTTTGGTTGTGACGGTGGAATTTGAAATTTCATTAAGGCATTTTGGTCTCTATTTAAGTAAAATAGACATGTAAGAAATTTTGAACATTTTTGCTAATGACCATGGAAAAGTGGACATCTTTTGAAATTTCCACTATAAAGAAATCTATTTATAAAGTTGAATTCGACACATCTAGTTGCCTCAATCAGTCATGTTTAAGTTGCACCAATGCGACTAGATGACGAAAATAACATTCCGGCACCTTCGATCCTTTTTAAAGAAGTGGATATACTTATATTAACTTTTGATGGACTTTCTTAACATCTCATATAATGCATTGTTGTCGACGAATATGGAAATGACAAATCTTATAAAATAAATCTTTGCAAGGTAGAAGCCTTGTTGTGTTAGACAAAAACTACTACTTTATCAAAATATTTGAGAGATCACATGTACATATTGATCTTTTATTAGATATGATAATTCATAAGAATTTACGACATGCTCTAAGATTATATTCAACAAAGCCCAACTTCCAAATGGAGAGATGACAAGATTTTGTAAAGATGAATTCTTGCTTTAATATACTATGATGGATCAAATTATAAATTTGGATTTCAAGAAATACTTTGAGGTAATTATTCATTTAGAAAGTTGATACAATTACAACTTTTCATCATATGATAAAGAAATACATATTTGGCATAATTGAGATCCACAGTTCCACCGTAAAACCATTTTAGGCACCCTCATTTAAGCACCGGACCCAAAATGCCAATAGAATTTAAAACAAGAATCCATTCAAGCTCTTTAAATCAGGTTTCAAATCTGAAATCAATTCGCATCGATGATAGTTGCGAAAGGAGGGGTGACGAAAAAAATGATGGTAAAAGGTGGTATTGGTGACGGGGTGCGCAAAAATTATGGTGGTATCATCTTGTTGGAGATTCTAATAGCAGTGGTTTATCTGTTTTGATGGGGCAATGGGTGGTGGTGGTGTGCTTGAGATTTTCAAGAAGGGAATGTTTAGGGTTCGGTGGTATTTGGATATCGTTTGAAATGATGTCAGAAAAATAGGGTGTTTAAAAATTGGGATTTAGTTCAAAAGGAGTGAATGTTAAAGGTTTGCTTAAATTGTATAATTAAGATGAAGAATAAAAAAGGGGTACATTTGAATTTTTTTTAACGAAAGTAGGTGTTTTGTATATTAAACCATTTCAATTTATAGAATCTATATGCATACAGAAAAATGTAAAGAGATACCAAACTAGAAGGGACCGGCCCAACAAAAATAAAATTCAAGGGAAAAATTCATAGGTCAGTCACGTATTTTCAAATTTGTGGGTCACAGATTCCTTTTTTAGTTACGAATTATCAATTTTAAAGTCAAAGTTCAATAGCGAGGTCACAGACACAAAAAAAAAAAAACCCCCCATAGTTCAATAGCGAGATCACAGCCCGAAAAAACATTACAGTTCAATAGCGAGGTCACAGACACCCAAAAAAAACTACCACAGTTTAATAGCTAGATCACAGACACTAGCTAGGTCACAAACACCAGAAAAAACTACTACAGTTCAATAGCGAGGTCACAGACACCAAGAAAAATCACCACAATTCAATAGCGAGATCACAGACACTAAAAAAAAAAAAAAACCACCACAGTTCAATAGTTAGGTCACAGACACCAAAAAAAACCACCACTGCTGACCCCGCCACAACAATAACAAAAAACAACAACCACCACAAGGATCACCATCACCACCACACGACCATCACTATAGCCCAAAACATACCACCACAGATTCACCACCTCCACAACCACACATTCCTAATTGCAGGCTACACAACAATAAACCCAACTTCCATTAGCTACTAAACACTTACATACGAAACACACAAAGCACAAACACCATCATCACGCTCCACCTCAGCCACCATAAAATAGCTAGAGAAATACTAGAAATCGGGATCTAGAATAAATCTCCAAGAAGTGGACGACCACAAGTGTCGCCTGCGTCGCTCACTGTCGTGGGTCGTAGCAGCGTACCCACAGCAGTGCTCACTGCTGCGACGTGCAGCAGCGCGCTGCTGGGTAGCAGCAACGAGCATCAGCGTCGCAGTAACGCTACTGCAATTCGCAGTAGAGGGAGAGAGAAGGAGGGGGAGGGAATAAATGGGGGAAGAGGAGACGGAAGAAATGCGGGAGGAGAGGAGTAGGGTTTGGGAATTGAATTTTGGGGGTAGGGGTGGGTATATATTTAATTTAATTTAAACTATTATTACTAATATTAATTATGAAATTAAAACCTGATTTTTTATTAAATAAAGTATAAACCTGATTTTTTAAAATATCAAGCTATATGTATACACAAAAATGTGAAGAGATGCTGAACTAGAAGGGACCGGCCCAACAAAAATAAAATTTAACTCCTCGATCTACCCTTAACTAGAAGGGCCCCAGCACAACAAAAATTTAAGGAAAAAATTTATGGTTCAGTGATTTACTTTTAGGAAATCAAAAATCAAGTCCCAATGTTTAAAATTGCAAAAATCAAGTTTTTTTTTGAATTAATTAATTATATTTCACAATTATTATATTAAATTAAATATTTAACTATAATATAATATAATTAACCCCACCCCACCCCACCAAACTCCATCTCCATCACCACCATTGCTCCGGCGACTACTCTGGCGACCGTTCTCCGACAGCACTTAATTCCGGAGACTGCTCCGATTTCGACAATTGTTAAGGTCACAGATATATGGAGGTGGGTCACGGAATATTTCGAGGTCACAGATCAAAACTAATAAAAAAAATTACAGGTCACAGTTAACTTCGTAGGTCACAAATCAAGAATTTTAAGGTCACATGTAATTTTTTATAGGTCACAGATTAAAAAAATTCAAAACTTTTACGGGTCACAGCTCTATTTCAGCGAGCCACAGTCCCAATTTTTAGGTCACGGACACCCACTCAGGTCACATATTGAAAAAAAATCAAAACTTTTACTTGTCGCAACTCTATTTCAGTGAGTCACAGTCACAATTCCTAGGTCACAGACACCCCCGACTGCCGCCACAGCCAACCACCACCAAAATATTACATCCACGTAACAACCACCGCCAACACGGCCACAGCCAACAAAATCAATGCACGACCACCGCAAAACAAAGATCTAAAATCCGCACAATTATCGCCACCACTAAAATCTGCACAATCATCATCACCACCGTTTACAAAACACCGACCACCAAAACTCACCTCCACCACCGGATCCACCATCGCCAACAAGGCACAACCCCACAAACCAAAGTACCCAACCACCGCACGCCTCAACACCATAGAACCTAACCATCGCACGCACAGCACGCACACCAACGTACCCACTGCACCCACCACCACCGTCGGATCCACCATCGCCATTAGACCCATTTGATTATCACCATATTTTGGTCAGAAGGCTTTTGTGGAGGATATGAGGGCTGATCAGATTTGGGCTTAGCTTGATTTCCATTGAAAAGTGATTGGTTGAGCTGGAGATCTGAAAGGGGCTCCGACGTCGAACTCTACTGCGTAGCAACGTTCGACGCTACTGTGAATTACAGTAGCAGCGTCGACGCTCCGACAGGAGGAGGGGAGGGGAGGGAGGCAACGCTGCCGTTTGCAGGGCTCGACGGTGCGCCACAGCGTCGCAAATCCGATTGGGGGGGAGAAGGGTGTATAGGAGAGAGGGAGGAGGGGGAGGGGGAGGTGGGTGGCAAGGAGAGAAGACGGAGAGAAAGACGACGAAGAGAGAGACGAGAGTGGGTGAGGAAATGGTGAATTAGGGTTTTAAAATGGAAATAATTTTTCTTTAAAAAAATGAAAAGTATTTAATTAAAATGATAAAAAAAACCTGATAAATGAAAAAAAAAAAACCTTAAAAACCTGATTTTTTAAAAGTCTAAACTTAATGTCTGGTTTAGTGTAATTTCCTCAAAATTTAAGTCTAAGACCTGCTCTTAACTAGAAGGGTCTAGCCCAATGAATACTTGAATTGGTCAAAAGCCAATAGAGGAGGTCATTTAATGCCCAAACTCAATTTATGGAGATTTGATGAGTATGGGGATGGCACATGAAATTTGATCTCGAGTGTTTAGCTTTATTATTATTATTATTATTGAGCCTGTGTAATTGTTTTCAAATTCAAGTGGCGATTGAATTTAATTGGATTGAAGTCCGAAGAATAGAGGATGATGGTTTTGACATGGAAGCCCAATTAATACGGGTGTAAGGGGACATAATCTAATATTCCAGTCGTCATATGTATACCTTGTGAGTGACTAGGTACATTCTTTCCAATCCTCTCCTATATACACTTTAGTCTTATTACATCTAAAGTGGGATAAAGTGGGATTCCATCACAAAAGTCAAACCAAAAGGTAAAGTTAACATATCAACCTCTAGCAAGATCCAATTGCACATGCAAGAAGCACATTCATATACTTTTTATTTTAGATAAGATTTTATATCTTCATTATCGTATTGCATATAAGTTTAGATTAAGTTTATCGTAAATCTGTAAAGAAATATATCTAAACAAACTGTATTTTTCTCAATGAGCAAAAACAAATATATTTTAACAAACTGTATTTTTTCTCAATGAGCAAAATGAAGGCACTCTTTAGAGAGAGAATTATCTTTTTTCTCCGGCTCCTTGTCAATAAGACTGGTTAAGTTTATCTTCGTTTATGTAATTGATAGGTCCAATAGAACTTTGATTAGATCAATTTTGCATATAGTGAAATCTACATCATTAAATATTAGACTTCAAAAATCAAATGTATATGGATCCTAACTCTCAATGACATGTAATTATATTAAAAAAAGTGAAAAAGTGCTGTAATCAAAAGATGTTATGCTACTAGTCCTGAATTTTTTTTACTGATAATAATATAGTGATGTTCTCAATCTATTGATTAGCACATCAGTCAATATTATAGAATTTTCGTCCTCTTACACGTAAAAACGTTAAGAGTTATTTATAAAATAGTTGAATTTTGAGAGTCGTGATATTTAAATAGTCAAATAAACAAAGCATCTATATTCAAAATTCGTCTACCATATATTTCAAAAGTTGTGAATGTAGATGCCAAAAAGTTAAAGTTGGGGACCAAAATGTTATGTGATAAAGAAAATCAAGTGAGATGCAAACACACTGTCCATGAAAAAAGAGAAAATAATTAAATGGAACAATTAGACAATCACATCACTTCCAAGTGCGAAGTTAGTTCCTCCCCTCAAATTTCCACACATTGTCACATCTACATTATCCCTTGCTACATTAAAACAAAAAAGGGAGAAAATAAATCAAAATAAGAAAAAGATTTAGATAAATTAATAATGTAATACACATTAATAATATTAGAATGTAGCTCCACAAGGAGCTTACACAAACTTTACTCATTAATTTATGGTCTAATCCCACTCCTAATTTCTTCTACAAAACAAGAACAAGATTAAAATAAATATTCTAGGAAAACTCCTACTAATGTCGTGGCAATCGCGAGCTATCCATGTTGAACTGTGAATGTTTGTTGGCAAGTGGGACGAAATGAAGAGATCTCATTAACATTGGACCAAGTACGAGATTCTTACTTCGTTGTATCTGATCCATCTCCAAAAATGATTTGCATACCACACAAAGTTCTCCAAGAATCTACTACGATGCACGGCAATCGGGGAACAAGGTGAGGTGACGTGTTCTGGTTCAAATCAAATTCCAAGAAAAAAATAACTCTAAATTACTTAAATAAAATATGCACAAAATACGATGAATCTCATTCCTCAAAATCCCTACTCTTTCGAACAAGTGCAAAATACCCAAGAACAGCACAAAATGCAGCAACAACATTCCCTTCTTTGATCAAAATCTTAATCACGAAACCAGTGATTTCACCTGTCAATTTCTTGCCCTCAGCCACCAGATCCCTTCTGGGCTTCCCACAGAAAGTCAACAGGACAAGCACAGTGATCCACGTCACCATGGTGGCAGGCACCGCCACGGCCAACGCCGCCACCATCGACAGAATCCCGAAGGCAATTCCCAACAGCCCAGATGCATAAAGGGCTTCAAACCCAGTTGAAATTGAAGAAGATGATTCGTACTTTGAAAGGACAGATTTTAGGAACTCCCAAGACAGGGAAAGTAAAATTGTGTAAACGGATATGAATAGGAATACCCATGTTCTTCTTTTGCTCATTAGTTTTATGAGTAGTATGGAGGAATATGACTGTTGTTGTGGTGGCGATGGTAACGGCGGAGACGGCGGCAACGGTGGTGGTGGGGTTGAGAGTTTTTGTTCTACGGTGGATTCTGCCATGGATGTTTGGGGGGTTTACATGGGGACTGTTGAATTCAATCCAGATGGCTTTGATTTTTTGGTCTATATTGGTGTTTGTGGGTGTTGCGCAGGTAATATCTAGTTCTAGATGGGTGAGTGGTAATATGTAGACTCGCTGTATGGCTCGTGGTGATTATTAAAAAATGTATGTCACAGTCCATATTCTTTTCTCAACTCCCAAGTTTCCAAATGAAAAAAAAACATAAATATTGGCAATAAAGAAAAAGTGGAATTTTTTGTGTCAACAACTTGTCTATTAAATTGGGACTTTTTGATGGTGGCGGCTTTCTTCCTCAACAATTGGTGGTGGCATTCGTTCTCAACAATTCGGACTATCTTAGAATGAGATTTGATCGAGAGACCAGTCGGCAAATTGACTTTGACCAAACAATTTACACGTACAATTAGTGAGAGGCCTCATTTAATCACTACTTTTACAAACACTAAAAAATGATAATTATTTTAATTATCAACAGTATCATTACTGCTACTTCGTGTCAATGACTAGGAGACAACTAGAAGCACTATGGAGAATATTTCTATGGCTTCTTAAATAACAATATCACTTTCATGCACTTTGACACATGATCATAATATCACATGGTAAAGCATACATAAAACTTGTCATTTCTTACAAAATGTTACAAGATCTGATAAAGTGAGCCCATTTCTTAGCTTTTACAGAATGACAATTGGACTATTCAATCTTTAAAATTTGAAAAAGTCCTGTGAGTGTATGATGGTGCCTTGAATGGTAAGGGAAGAAAGAGATCAAAGACCATCAATTTGGACTTCCTTTTTACATTAAAGATTCCTTAGCAATGTCAATCGTCAAGAAGAAAAAAGGAAAAATCACAGATCGTGTCGGACCAATTTGTTTGGACATTAATCATACTTCTCTCTCCATGAATAAACAAGAAACAAAACCCATGAAATTGCGAGCGCAAAATCACCAGCAAGCTGTCTAGGCCAATCGTACGCCAAATCGTCAATCCTTCTCTCGAAGTACACCCTCCATAGGGCCATCGAGATGTGAAGAAGAATGCATCCCTTTGCAAAGAAGCCTTGGAACTCTTTATCCCGAACGAAAGCCACCATGAACAAAAAACAACCGATCACAAACAAAAGCAACCCGGCAAATGAATCTGAAATCTGAATTAACAACTGATCATGAGGAGTCGAGCCTAATAGCTTTTGTGCCGTCTCAATTCCGTGCCCGAAAACAGAGATTTCTTTGAGGTAAAACATTATGAATGCTCCACAAGTTATAGATATCACCGAATGTAGAATGCAGATTATAAAGAATGCAGACGATGCCATTAATGAACTCACAAGCTTCAAACCATGCAGCTATATATATAGGTAGAATGACGAATTAAAGAGCAAAAATTGATAGAAATGAGCTCAATTTAAAGTGAAATCATGATCTAAAATTGGGAATTGGATTTTCAAATCCCTAAATCATTGAATTAATGTTTAATCTCGATCAAGCCCAAAATTCCTAAAAATTGTGAAAATTTATTGGGACAACATTTGGAGGGGAATGTTAATTGACAATACCCTATATTAATTGGGAATCTCAATGCAGAAATATAGAGATAAATAATGGATTGGAATTTGGGAATTCGGAATTGTGGGAATTCTAACACAAAGTTCACGGGGAAGAAGGTTGGTGACAGCTGGCGAGGTTTTATTGGTAAGTGTGCAACTATGTGTAGAGTGCAATAATCATTGGATAATTCAATTTATACCGAAAATATTACTCTCTCTCATATGCGCGCAAGGCCGCATGAATAAAAAAATCTTAAATATGTGGTCCCCACATCCTATTGTGAATGTATGTAAAAAATTAGGTAAAAAAGAGGGTGTACATGTAGCATTGTTCATGTTCATAATCCTTTAGTTGAATATTGGTTTCACTTTTGTCCTGTTAAAATTATAATTTATTTTTTTCATATATTATCAATCATACATCTTTCAATAAAATAATATTATACGTAATCTTAAAAAAAATTCTTCATTTTCAATCACACATTTTTTAAAAAAAAAATTATTCCAACCATTAAATGAGAGCCAAGCATGGGCTAAATCTTGTGACAATTTGTTCAATTCACTGTTAAATTTGTTAAAAGAACTAAAGCAATTAATTTAAATTCGTATCAACTAAGCTTAGTCAATTTTTGATACAATAAGATTGCACGGTCCACACACACCTTGTGCATTACAATTGCATCATTTAACAACAGTAATGACGAAATCAAACATCGAAAATAGATTGCTTTAATTTATAAAATGTTGAAGTTAGAAGTCTTTAAAAAAAAAAAAAAAAAAAAAATTGACAGCACAACTTTCATGAGTGTAAAGGTTGGGGATGAAATGTACAATTTTATCCAATTCGATTAATCATACCACACTTGTAATTATAGCCACCACGCTTTGCCAATCGTAAGAACTTCTAACACCACCAACAATCGAAGCCACCACTGCAACACCAACAATTTTTCCACCCTTGAACATTTTCTTTTTCCCCATCTTAGCCTTTACAACTTTCTTGATCTGTTTTCGTTTACTCCTCGTCCTCGACCCCATCCTATCGCCTCTAACTCCACCACCATTATTCGTCGGATTTCTTCTTTTCCTTCCCATCCCATTTTCAAGTACCACCCTTTCAAAATCATCCACCAACTCCCTCAATGCCCCTCTCCTTATTTTCCACTAAGATTCATTTTTCCCTTCTTCCTCGTCCTCATCATTCATATCCATAACTCACCTTAACTTAATCGTCATCGGATTCGGAGGTGGAGAAGATGATTGGGATGGAAAAATGGCAAAATTTTTTACCAGGTTTTGTTTTCGAGAATCCTCGACGGACTTCTCGCACTGGACACAGAACTTGTTGATATTCACTTCAATCTGGAGACGGTGGAGCTGAAAACTCATGCCACCCACAGATCAGTGCCTCCCAAGCCCATGACATCAACGGATCCATGATCGAAGTTGGTGGGTCCACCTTTTCATCGTCCAACTTCACAAGTCAGTGTAGAACCACTGTCATGGCAGGTTGCTGTCATAGAATATTGGACCCATGGTCACAACCATGGTGACGGCGAGTGTATATGATTGATTCTAAGAATGTGTGAATATAATGTGAGCAAGAGCATGATTTGTGAGTAAATTAATAGTAATCTTATAGTAGGTTTCCGGTGGTGATAGGAATTGGGCGGGAAAATTGCTTCCAGAAGGAAAACATCAGCGGAGGAATTTTAACACGTACCAAATATTCATTACTCTAAAGTGTACCTTCATTAATTATATTAAGATTGAGGAATGTTGCGGTGTGACCCAAATTCCATGTGATTTAGTGTTTGGTTGAATAAAAGAAGTCTAAAAAGTTTTGAATTTGAGAATCCTAATTAATAAAAATCAAATTTTATCAAGTATTGAGAGTTTTGCTTGGAAAATGACTTTGAGATGGTGAAAACATCATTGGAAGAATTAAACCAGAGAATCGGTACTGTGGTGCTACGAGAAAAAAACTGGGCCCGGTGCGGGGCCCCTGTGTTGAAATAATTCCTTGGCCCCTGACACCGAGGTGCCACCTGAATGATTTTTTGGGATTTTGCAAATTTTATGAATTCTTCTACAACTTTAACTCCAAAAAGAGGCTCCTATATAAATTCCACATTGTTGTATCTCCATATACACATTCAACAATATCTTGAGAGTTGGAGAGTTTAGATTTCAATTGAGAGTATTGAGATCTTGATATTGTAAACATGTTCATTTATTGATTATAGTGAAATTCTCATCTTCTTCTTGTCATTTTTTCTCATCTTCGGTTTCCATATAAATCTTGATATTCTTATTTGTTATTGTTTATTTCATCATTGTCATTGTCTTGCGATTAATTCATAATAAGTGGTATCAGAGCAATATTGTTGTTTCGCATGGCATCAATGAGATATGATATTCCATTATTGGATCTAAACACGAGATTTATTGATGACAAGTGAAAATGCGAATGGTTCTCGGGCAAATGGATTTGGAGGAAGCCTTGTTTGGTTTCAATAAGATACCTTCCACCTGGACATATGATAAAAAGCAGCGCAGGGATAGAAAAGTTTAATCTCAAAGTCATCTACTTTCTATAGTCCAGATACTCTCACTATAGAAGAGGTCTATGATATTTTACTATCTAAAGAAAAGATGAGGCATCTTGCTGGAGGATATGAGAGTTAGGCTGAAGGCTTAGTTGTTTGTGGGAGAAATCAAGACAGGAATCTAGGTAGAAATATGAGGAATAGATCGAAATCCAGATATACAGAGAAAACATGTCACTTTTGTAAAAAGAATGGGCATATTAGAGCTAATTGCTATGCTTTGAAAAGCAAAAACAAAGCTATTGGTGCTACTAATAAAAAAAAAAGCAACCTGTAAACACATCTGAGGTTTATGTTGTAGAAGATGGGTAAAGTGAATAAGAGCTTCTTGTGATTTCTGCATAAGTACCAAACCTTGTGAAGAATGAGTTATTGACTTAGCATTATTTTTCATATGTGTCCCAACTGGGACTGGTTTACAACATATGAACGAGTTTCGAGAGGTATATTGATTATGGGAAAAAAGGCCCTTTACAAAATTGTCGAAGTTAGTACAGTCAAAATCAGAATGTTTGATGGAGCTATTAAAATGCTTCCAGATGTAAGGCATGTTCCAGAACTGAAACGAAATCTCACATCTTTGAGTGCACTTGATTGAAAGGAGTATAGATACACTGATGAATGTGGAGTTTTAAAGGTGAGCCGGGGTGCTTTTGTTAACATGAAAGGACATAAAGGCTCTATACAGTTGTACATTTTGCAGGGTTCTATAGTAATAGGGGATGCAACAGTTTCTACTTTTTCTTTGATAGATGAAAATATTACAAAACTTTGACATATGCGACTCGGGCATATGAGTGAGAATGGTATAACAAAATTGAGTAAGATGGGGGTTTCTTGAGGTAGAAGACCAGTAAGATAAATTTTTGTGAGCATTGTGTCTTTGAGAAACAGAAAAGAGTCAGATTCATTAAATGAAGACACAATACGAAGGAAACACTCGAATATATCCATTCAGATCTTTGGGAACCGGCCAGGGTACTTTCAAAAGGAAGTGCTTATTACTTGTTGATAGTGATTCATGACTTCTCTAGAAAGTTTGAATATTTTTCTTAAAGCAGAAGAGAAATGTGTTTAGACTTTCAATGAGTGAAAAATAATGATAGAAAGCAGACTAAAAAGTAGGTGAAACGTCTACGCACAGATAATGGTTGGAGTTTTGTTCAGATGAATTCAATAATTTCTACAGGGTTGAACACATTTTAAGACACATGAAAGTGCCTGGAACTCTTCAATAGAATGGTGTGGCAAAATGAATTAATAGAACTTTGATGAAAAATGTTCGTTTTATGCTTTCAAATCTTGGGTTGCTAAGACATTTTAGGCTGAAACTACTACTACATCTTGTTTTCTAATTAATTGCTCTCCCCAGCTGCCATTGAGAAAAAGACAACATAAGAGGTATGATCCGGTAAACCTTCGTGTTATTCTGATTTGAAAATTTTTGGATGTCCTGCTTATACTCATGTGGATGGTTTAGAAAGTGCATCTTTCTTAGGTACAAATTAGGTGTGAAGTGATATAAATTATGGTGTTATGAGACAAGAAAAGTGGTTGTTAGTAGAAATATAGTATTTGATGAACTTGTTATGGTTCATGATTCAGCTAATGGGAATTCTAATAAACTGAGGAACATAATCATTCAACTTAGGTGGAGTTGAAAATTGGTCCAGATGGACAATCAGAGGTTTTAGAACAATTTACTACAGATTAGTCTAGTTCAGGGCTAACAGATACTAATACTTTGCCTATACCACCAACAATACCATAATATTCAAATGCTAACAACTAGACCACACAGACAGATTAGACCTTCACAGAAGTATGAAGAAGCGGATTTGTTAGCTTATGTATTGAGCGTGTCTGATAGTATTGATTCAACTGAAGAGCTTGCTACATATTCAGAGGCAGTTAGTTGCAGTCATTCTAGTAGATGATTGATTGCTATGCGGGGGGAGATGTAATCATTGAATAAAAATAATACTTTGGATTTTGTGAAATTACGTAAGGACAAAAAGGTTGTTCGCTGCAAGTGGGTGTTTAAAAGAAAGGTAGACATATTAGGTATTGAAGATACAATGTATAAGGTTAGATTAGTAGCAAAGGGCTACAGTCAGATTCCAGGTGTGACTTCACATATATGTTCTCATCAGTTGTAAAACATAACTCTATTCGGGCTTTACTTGGAATAGTGGCTAAGAATAACTTGAAGTTTGAGCAGATGAATGTCCAAACAACATTTATACATGGAGAAATTGAGGATAATATTTACATGCAACAATTAGAGGGTTTCATAGTTTCTGAAAATGAAGATTATGTGTGCTTGTTGAAGAAGTCTCTGTATGGACTAAAGCAGGCATCAAGGTAGTATAAAATGTTTGATTCATTCATGACTACTTATAGTTTCATCAGAAGTAATTATGATATTTGTGTGTACTTCAAAAATGGAGATGGTGGAACGATCACACATTTGTTATTATATGTTGATGATATGCTCATAGCAGCCAATGATAAAACAGAGGCCAGGAAATGAAATCTCATCTTGGTAAAAAGCTTGACATTAAAGATTTAGGTGTAGCAAGAAAGATTTTTGGTATAGAAATTTTGAGGGATATGAAGGTTGACAGATTGTATTTGAATCAGAAAGGGTATATTGAGAAGGTGCTTCAAAGGTTCAATATGGTGAATGCTAAGGTTGCCATACTTTATTGACTGTCTACTTTAAATTATCATTTAACTTGTGTCGTCAGTTAGATGAAGACGTTGATTACATGTCTCGAGGTTCCTTATTCCAGTGAGGTTGGTTCACTCATATATACTATAATTTGTACAAGACCAGATTTGGCTTATGTTGTAACACCCCGAAAATTCGTTATAGTAGTTAATATTTGAAATTTGGACCTTATAGTGAGAAGTTGAATATCTAATGACCAAATTGATTGGTTTATATTATTTAGGGACCAAAGTGTGAACTAGTTATAATTAAGGATTTGATTAAATTTGGTAGGATCATCTTTCCCTTCAATCTAGTCCTACTCCAAATCTATACGTATGTTTGCAAGGTAAATGTGCAAGAATCATGGGAAATAATTGGGTAGGTAGTTAATGTCATGTGGATCAATAAGGAAGATTCCATTTTTCCTATATGACAATATTATATTTGACCATACACACACCCACGTCTCACACCTTTTTCATACACACACAAAAGAAATCTCTTCCTCTTTGTACTGCACGCATAGAAAGACTAAAAGGCTGTTTTTGGATTAATCAACTATCCCACACGCATCTTATCATTTTTCATTGAAATCTACGAGGTAAGTGATGTTGCATGTGGTTATGTGAACTTGTATATTGTGTTTTAAATTCTGAAAATTCGTTTATGGGTCATATATGTTTATGATAAGAAGGCTGGAGTTTAGTAGCGCTACGTACTGGGTTTACTATCACCTATGTTCGGAGTAATTCCCGTGTCTCCTACGTATGGTATGGAATTTTGTTTTTTCTTGATATAAATGCAAAATACATTTCACTGCACACACTTATTGAGATTTTTCTTAAATCTCGCCCCTTTAAGTTTTTCCCCTTTCAGGAAATTGAGATCGTGAGTTTGAAGCTGGTAATTCGGGATGAGGGCAGAACTTTTGTTTAAAAAAAAAAAAAGGGAATCCATTTTTATTTGTTTTGCTTTCAAATATGGGTTAACGTTGGATTAAATGTTCTTTTATTTTATGTTGTTTTGAAAGACAAATATTTTCTTTATGAATAAATGAATGTTAAATTTATGTTTTTGGCTCAATGTGTATTTATTTTCTGAATTATTTAAAAGAAATGAGTTTTTGAGAAATCGGATCTTTACAAATTGTATCAGAGTTGGTCTACGTTTCTGTAGATAAAAAAAAAATCGTGACATGAACAATGAACGAGTCACTGTTCGTGACATGAACATTTCGTGATGGGAGCAGTCACTGTTCCATATTAAAAAAAAAAAAATTTTTTTCATCTCTGATATTGACTTTATGTGTGCGTATGTTTAGTAGGTTTCATGACTCTCTCTCTCTCTAAAGAATTCTAGGTTTGTTCAAACTAATTACAAAAAAAAAAAAAAAGCCATCATTTCTCTTTTCATATATTTACGTGCACATTTATATGTATTTGTAGATGTGTACAGGCATGTATGCAGAAACTCTTTCACGTTTTAGTAAATGTTTGGGCTCAGCCTTTGTTTTAAAAAAAAAATCTCACCTTTCACCGTTCATGACGTGAACAGTGACTCGAGACTTCCATTCAAAATTTTTTTCTTAATCATTCCCGACACTATTCATGATGCGAGTCACTGTTTTAATGAGAATGCCATCACACGATGCCACGTTCCAAGCTCCGATGCTCCTAAATCAGGTAGAAAGATATACAAATTACATTTCATATGATGATGACTATGTTATGATCACGCTTAATTTTTTTTTTTAATGTTTTGCAATGTTATGAAATATTATGTGTCAACTAATGATTATGTGGACAAATATGTATTAAATTGCAACTAAATAAATTAGACATTGATTTATTTATAAGAAGCGTGCTTATGCCATTATGATTTATGTCCCGTGTGTAGTCATGAAAAGATATGGTTAACCATTGGTTTAAATTGAATAGTTAAGTGATTATAAAAAAATTATTTTTCTTGATGGTTAATAGACGCACGCAATCGACTAGAGACCAGGTCTGCAGACGTGAAATGTTCATGAGGTTGCATAGGACTTATGTGAGGAATCCAAACCACAACATGTTGGAGCATTTAGATACCATAGAGCGAATCATCAGAGGGGCGCGGAGTAATGGACATGAATTTCATAGAGATGAGATTGTCTATCATCTCCATAGGACAATTAGCCCATATTGGAGGCAATTTCTTAAGAGACTTGAAGAGATGTTTGAGTATCAAGCCTCCCCTGCTGTATTGATTTTATGTTTGAGGGACAGATAGATAATAAACACGGAGGATACTAGGAATATCGATAGACATTTGGGATATGAGCCTAATCGTCGCCGTCTACGTAGCCCACCTAGCATTGGCCACTTTCCAAGTGTACCAGCAGTTGACAATAGGAGTTTCATTATCGGGGAAGCGGTAAGGGTAGATACTGAAGAAGACCCTGAGGAGGACCCTGAGGAGAGCCCTGAATACCACCCTACGTCATATTCTTAAGAGAACCGTGAGCACAACCCTGTGGAGAATCCAGAAGCATACTGAGATGAAAGCGTAGGGGGAAATTTTTAGATAACAAGAAATTATTTATACCTATTTTATTGAAAAATTTATGTTTAAATAAGTAGATGTATTGGATCCCATGACACCTACTTGTTGCACCACCATCTGTAGAGAGAAGCGCGACGGCAATAGTGGAGCAATATCGCAAGTTGCAGCCCCTAGTTTTGAGGGAGGCACATCTCCACTAGCGATAGAAGAGTGGATTTGCAAGTAGGAACGAATTTTCGAACTTAATGAGTGTCCGGAAACTCGGAAGGTAATCTGTGCAACCTTTATATGCTGGATAAATGAGCAAGACATTGGTGGGAAATGACCAACAAGTCCAGATCAGCTGGACAAAGCTTGATGTGGAATAAATTTAAGGAATTATTCCTGCAGAAATACTTTCCCACCATCATTCGAAACCAGAAGGAAGCAGAATTCCTAATATTCAGACAAGGAAACTTAACACAGGCAGAATATGAGAGGAAGTTTGAAGAATTATCTCGCTATGCCCCACTATTAATCAACACGGAGGAAAAGAAAGCTAGACACTTTGAATAAGGTTTGCGTGATGACCTTCGACAGGCGGTTGTCACCTTCGAGTTGGGTACATATGACCAAGTGCTTGCGAAGGCACAGCTAGTGCTCGAATGTTTGAAATAGGGAAAAAAAAATCATAAATCAGGTATTAACTATCACTAAATCAATTTTCAGGCCTTAAGTTTAAAATTTGCAAAAATCAGGTATTTGTTAATTAATTAAATATATTTTATTAATTAAATATATTAAAATTATAATTATACAATTCATGGTCACGTATGCATATTTACAGGTCATAACTTATTTAGTGATCACATTTTATCAAATTAATTGATTATAGATTATTTTTTGATCACAAATCAGAAAATTTATAAGTCGCAGATTTTTTTACGGTCATAGATTAAAATTTTTGTATGTCACAAATCAAAAAATTAATAAGTCATAAGTCACAAATCACAAATAGTATGAGTCACAACTTATTAGTCAGTCACAAATTATCAAAATTTTTAGGCCACTCATAATTTCATGGTCACAAATTATCTTTTTCATTGATCACATATTATTTATTGATCACAGATTAACTAATTTAATGGTCACAGTCGACCAGATAATTGGTGACCACCACCAACACTTCCGACCTCCGGAAGCACCACCGCCTTCGAGGCGCAAGAACCACCACCACAACCGCCAAACCACCGTCGCCATAACCACCACCACCTCACAACAACTAAGAAAACCATACTCTCCATCTCACCACCTCCTCGCCACCAATTTCACTACAAAACTATTATCACACAAAACACCACAAAATAATAGAGTTCAGCTACAATTTAAAAAAAAAAACCCAGTAACATTAAAACATCCAATGCTATGAAAAATCACTAGCCGAAAAACTGAGGCCAATAAAAGTCAAGCTATGAAAAATAAAATGCCCTAAATCTTACATATTGAGATCAGATCTTATTTTGGAGTAATTAATTTTTACCATTTAGCAAACAGATTCAATTGAATCAGAACCGTTTCCCTAGCACTCCCACTACCCCTAAAATAACCATCACCATCATTTATATTAATAAATCCCCCTCCATCAATGAAAAACAAAAACCATTTTACATACCATCATTATTATCGCGGGTTAGGGATTTACGCTTTGTGCGGCGGGATTTAATCATGAGTCGCTTGGGTAGAGTGTTGGTGGGTGGTGTGGTGACTGCAGATATCTGAAAGGTGAAACAGGCAGCCACTCCCACAAACGGCGAATTGCAGCACACATTGCCAATGCTCTACGCGGCGGTGGTGCGAGGTGGTGCGAATTACAATGAGATTCGGTTGAAAGTTGAGGGAACGAGTTTCACAATTGCACACATATTATATACTCTATACGTTAGATTCCAAATTTATTTAATACTTTAAATACTTACGTACCAAACATGACATTCAACTCGACTCATTGAAATTGGTTCTCTCGATTTTGCATCCAATTACCTACCATGCCCTTGCTCAAAACTAGAGAGCGAGTCGTAGGCGGATCGTTTAAAACCCAAAATTTAGCCACGTGGCTATCATCCATAGACTTAATACATGTGATAAATATGGAATGTGTCTTTCTTCCAAATATATTCTCCTAATAGTACAGTGTAATAGAGAAAAAAAATACTAAACAAACATCAGCTTTTAGCGTGCTTATTGTTTTTGTTTTTCCTAAATTCCGAGTACATTTTTATTTGATCCCACTAAAACGATTGATTATCGAGTATTTTCTTTTGAATGAATTGATGGGATCGACTGTTTTTGATGAGATATGTTTCAGGTACAAATCATTTCCATTTTTATATATTGAATTATTGTCATAATAGTGGCCATATTAATGTGGGATTGATTTTAAGGATTTTGAAACTTCAGCCCACCCCCATAATTATGGAGCCTATTTGTGAGTTTTGTGAGATGGCGACAGCGGTGATATACTGTAAAACAGAGTCGGCCCGGCTTTGTTTGCAGTGTGACGGTCGTGTACACTTCGAAACCTCATTGTCCCAGCGGCATCCGCGTTCTCTCATTTGTGACAAGTGCCATTCGCAGCCAGCCGTGGTTAGGTGCATGGATTGTAAATTGTCACTTTGTTCGGGTTGTGATTGGAACGGTAATGGTTGTTTGGGGTCGGGCCATAGGAGGTTGAAATTGAATTTCTACTGTGGATGCCCTTCGCTTGCCGAATTCTGTAAAATTTGGTCTTTGGTTCTTGATGAGCCTAAGTCGAGTAGTTATGATACGTCTTGGAGAACAATGAGTACAACGAATGAGAATTCAATGACTACCTCATTGGAGGCACAGAATGATGAGGGAAATGGTGGGATGGTGGCAAACAGGCTAAATGAGTTAACATCCTGTGTCAAGTTTGGACGATGGATTGCTCCATCGCCTCTCGTTCAGTCAAATATTCCAAACTACGTATCATTATCATACAATACGGATAAAATACCTTTATTCTACAACAATCAAATGCCTTTCTATGAAGGATCAAGCTTCCAAAAGGTGATCCACTTCATTTCCTAATCAATATTTTTTGTCACTTTCTAAATATTGTACCGCTATTTGGTTCTTAACTGAGAGGTGGTTCTATTACTCTCAATTTTTCAATAGACAGTACTAATCTTTAATGAATGTTTGCTTTTGTCTTTCTTTGATTGATTGTGATCTCAAAATGAACCAGGGATTTCCTAATAGTATTAAGGATCTTGGGCTTCATGACAGTGATGATCTGTGTGGCAATGTTGACATGGACGATATGGCCTTGAGCTTCGACACCGATTATGAGATGTTTGAGAAATTGCAAAATCAGCCTAGTTACCACTATGATGATGGAGGAATGAGTAGCCTTGTCACCGAGAAAAACTTTTCAGTCACTGAATCTAATAGCACTCGTAATGAAAGAGCTATAGAGGTTGTCTTCCACCCCATAACTCTTCGAAATTATTACTTACAAAGATAATATTCCTCTTTTCAATTATAAGTCGCGATTCAAAATATACTTATGAATAAACATAAAATTTATCAGATATATCAAGATAATCGTGCCATTGATTTGATGAATATAATTAAATTCTTTTTCATTTTGTTCATTTTTATCCAATACCATTTGTTTACATGCACTTGTGACTTTTCTATGTTATTAGGCATCATCATCGTCAGGACATCAAGAGTTTATGGGTTTTCAATCTTCAGAAGTTGGCATCAGTTCGACTAATTTGGTGCAGCCTATTAATCATGCAACTACTAATTGCATGCTTATGCATTCAAGTTGCACCAGAAATAATATTGGCCTAGGATTTCCCCGTGGACAACTTCCTTCAACCATGTCGCCTGCATGTACTGTAGCTGAATTTCAAGATTGTGAATTATCCCCCGTATTTCTTGCTGGCGATGCACCATGGGAGTCGAATTTTGAAGGTAGTTGTCAACAAGCAAGAGATAAAGCTAAGATGAGATACACTGAAAAGAAGAAAACAAGAATGTGCGTGATTCTTTTCGTCCTTTCTCACACTCACACTCTCTCTCACACACACACACATATATATTATCATTCTGTTCTTTTAATTTATGAATACGCAGTTTTGCCTCTAAAAACGTCGTCTTGTCTTAAGAATAACAAAAAGTCATAGTTTATAGAGTAATACTCTATCATTAGTATGATGCGTCCCCTAATTCATGGTCCAATGGAACTCAAGGTTGCTGATGCTGAAAAACTTGTGTTTTCTAATTATAGGTTTGGTAAACAAATAAGGTACGCTTCTCGTAAAGCTAGAGCTGATTCTAGAAAGCGAGTGAAAGGTAGATTCGTGAAGGCTGCTGAAGCTTATGATTATGACCCTCTAGGAGTAAGGGATTTCTGATCTAGAGGTTATTGGATTTTCCCATGGCTTTGATAATTCATGCCCTTGATATAAAGGTATACAATGTAATGGACTTTCTTCGATACTTGATTCAAATCAATCTTATGTTTCGAGTATACTGATAGGAATACAATTTATATGTTTTTTTTTTTACTTCGAATTATAAAGAGATGACCTTGTTTATAAGGTTATGAATCTTACATCATCTCATGATGAATTATGTGGTTCGTTGAAAAACTTGTATATATATGCAGCCGATGAGGTTCATATGTGAATCATATTTTTCGGAGACCACATATCTTGAACTCGGATGTTCTTTAAATCTCTTTCTTGTATGTATATACCTTTCCAGCCTCCTTTCTTATAAGGATATGCTTTACATGTTAGACTGCACAAGACAAAACAAAAAAGACAATGAATAAACATGACTTTACGAGTCTTTCTTAATCTTGTACATGTCAAACATCAGGTCGTAATAGTTTGTATAAGGAAAAATGCTTGATCTTGAGTTACTTGATGATCCTTGTCTCTATTCTATAGATCTTCATTTTAAAGGCAGACGGTGCTCCTAAACCATGAAGTAGGCTATGCTAGCAACCAAAGAATGGTCTCCTTAAATCATTCCATATGATTTTTCTCCTATATATTATTGTTCCTTCAGGTAATGTCAGTTTGTTTCATTGTCTTGGTAAGATGATGTGCAGTCACACTATTTGTCATAACCATTGCTCATGATATATTTAATAACACTAGGGCCATTCTTAGAAAGACTTGGTATGCAGTACTGAAATTAGATGTAGCTTCTTTCATTCTTTAATATTGTCGTACAACAAACAACATTTTAGCTTCGTTAGTATGGTATACGGAACATGGCATTATATGTTCATTTATATTACGATTTTTTTTTTCTTGATTTCCAGTTTGATCTTGAATCTTGAAGATGTACTGGTCAGAAGATACATTACCAGAAGGATTTCATGCTGTTGACACTAGAAATCTGCTCAAAACTCTTGCCACAAGAATAAAGTATTGTTGGAAGACAATTTGCCTATGTTGTTATCAACATAGTGGACAATAAGTTTTGTAATAAGCTTTAACATATTTTTTTTATCATTATGAAATTTGACGTCACAAAAGTTGTTGGATATGAGAAAGATCGTTTGATAATTTAGCAATTTAGTTAGTCTATTGGTGCTACCTTTGATGCTTGTTTAGATGTTATTTCATAATTATAACTCAAGTTTTGCATGACTTTACTATCGACATTGCTTAGGCAAGAGTAGACCCTAGTAACAAACAATCCCAACTTGCAAAAACCCAAGAAGCGAAATTTCTTTTTGATTCGAGGTGGCATGGAGTTCATGCTCGATGGCCTTTCCCGACTTGGAAAACACAGGAAATCTATCCCAACGTGAATCTTGCATATTACCATTAGTAGATAAACTTCATTGTGTATAAATGATTGTTTATCAATATAAAAAGAAATGGATTTTCTTTCATTTCCAATAGCTAGATGTTCGAAATTTCTTTGCTTTACACTAGTTGCATCTTATGGAGCTAAAAAATGGATAGACAATTCAAAATTTTATTCTCGAAGTGGAAGATTTATTGACGAATAGCACCTACTTTGTGAAGCCATCAAGTGATTAGTTTGAAAAATACTAGATCATGTACGATTAGTTCAATAATAATACTATTTTCAAAGGATATTTTTTCTCATTTATATTTTGTATTAGATATACTGGTACCCCACCCCATCTTCCGCGAAAACAAAATACATGTCTAGAAAAGAAAGTCAATTTAATTATCGTCTCCGCCCCCTTTCCGAAAACTCTCACCAATGGCCATTCAATTGTCATAGTCAATCGAAAAAATGAGCGATATTGCTTTATAATTTTAACAGGATTTGAAAGTATGCACAGCAAATTGCTCAATTCCAACCAATATCAAACAATGGAGTGAACACATTCTTGATCCCTTGTCAACATTCAATACATGTCGTGTGAGTATGGATTAGTCAAATAGGACACAGAAAAATTAGTGATATGTGACTCAAAACATTCTTCTTGCGATGGTTTAAAATTAATAAAAACTATAAAAATCTATGGAAGAAGGTTAAAAATTGATTTATAATTCTTGAAAAGAGCATATTACAGAGGAGAAATTTGGGCCCACATCAAGTTGTTCAATAATAGAAGCAGCTATATATTTTGTATATTATAATTATAAAAGTTAAACATAAAAAGAGACGTTACCCATAATTGAATGGATCACATTATATCTTTTTGCAAATTGCAACCTTCAATGTTAAATTGCGTTGGATTCCACGTCAGTTGATTTACAAGTCAAAACATGTGAAGTTATCTACGATGTGAAGTTATTTGTTAGCGCAAAAAATTGCAAAACATGTGCGACCATCATCAAGAATCAAATAACGTGTCATGTGTCCATCATCGTAGTATCATAGGATAAGCTACTACAAGGATTACGTTTAATTTGATAAACAATCATTTATACGATATTAATAGTAAATTTCAGGAATCTATCCCAACGTGAATCTTGCATATTATCCTTAGTAGATAAACTTCATTTTCAATTTTTTGTCATTTTCGAAGATCCTCAATACATAAAAGACACGGGCAAGCACTTAATTACATACGACGTCTTAACTAAAAATTGGCATATGAATTAGGTTAATAAGATTGTCAATTGTGACAAAGGAAAGATCCTCGTCAACGACGACGACAACTCCCATTAAGAAATCATTTCGTCCGGTTCTTTCTTTAGTTATTAATTTCTTTTACTCAACCTCTTTCAATAATGCCAATGTAATTAATTGATCGTCTTTTAACCAACTTTAAAGTCAGAGCATAATATCACTTTTAGTTTTAAAAGATTGATAATTAATGACTAGAAGTTCTTACATGCATCTAAGTTGGAATACATTTCATTAGTTGTGTCAAAGAGGACTAAGAAAAAACGAGCACCTAGCTGAGTGTGGTTATTACAACTTGGGAGAATTGGCACTACAAGTGACATGTTCGTATACTGGATTAATCCACTTGTACACATATTCCCCCTACGCCTTAGATTACACTCCCTTGTGTGTCAAAAATTTGGCCATACATTGAAAACATGGTGTTAAAATTAATGCACCAAAATTCGCCAACTCAACAAAGTGTAAACTAATGTGTCGATCTTTATAATCCGAACACATCAAGAAGGCCCAACGAGATAATATTGACACCACTACCTTTAACTATATGCATAATCAAAATCCCGAGATTTTTTGACTTTTCGAAGAACTTGAACTTAATGGTGGACCACAATTCATTAATTGATTACAAACTAGTTGGTTAAACCAATCCATTAATTTAAAAATAAATATATAACATAAACAATCATTATAAACAATCAACGGTCAACAATTTGATCTAATTAATCAATGCAGAAAAGTATCTAGTAAAGCTCCCTTCGGCCAAATAAAAATCCATTTTTGGCAATTTTTGTGAATGCTTGCTCATGTTCAACTCGAATCCAACCAACTCATATGCACTTCAGTACAAAAGCCTGTTTGACAACCATTATCATCGTAGAAAAAGAATCTTGAATAGTGATTTTTAAGAGGATGTTTAGTTAAAAAATAAGGAAAAAATTTTGATATACGTATAAAATATTTTATTGTATGAATATTTGATTGAAAATATCATGTAGCAAACCATAAAATAAATTAACGATTATTAAACAGGCACAAAATTTTCGTTTCTTTTTAAATTTTAACCTATTGGTCGAAGTTTAGAAGCTCTGGCCCACGTCTATGGACCCGCTACAAAAATTGAAATTTAAAGAATCAAAGAAAATGAATGACAACCCAAGTGCAAAATTTTACTAATAGAAAAGGAATCTAATGAATTAAGGTTATGTGATAATTTATAGCTTCTATAGTTCTAAAAAAAATTTAATGAAGACAACTCTTACAGATCATAAATCAACAGCATCTACTGGCAAGGATATTGTTCTCCGAAGTTTTTGAGGAAGCAATGAACTAGAGAACAAACTCTCTTGAATATCCACCTCGGATTTTCCAGCCCTTACGGGGTCCGAACTCGGGCAGCTTTTCAAACTCGTGTTCTCATCATAATCAGAAAGTCCGAGAGTTTTGTACGATACGATCCCAGCTTCATCTTTTCGGTCACTATTATCCAAAGTCGAACAATGATTTGAACATCTTGGAGGAAATTTTAACCATTGATCTGTAAATTTCTGCACTTCTATCTGATTCTTTACTCTAAGCCATCCCAACTGGTGTTGAATTTTGTCGTCGTAGTCGACAGGTATATCTTCGGTCAATGTGTGAATCCCGGCAAATGAAAGGGAGTCGGATAAAGATTTCGAAAACATTCTTGTACTGGAAGTGTTTTTCTTCTTAATCGCCTCTGTCTTGTCCTCTATGCTACTTTCTTTATCTAGCTTTTCTTCTTGATAATGACTTTCACCGGAGCCTATTGAGCTGCATTCATGACTTTCATTCTGATTCAAAATTTCGTCACAAAGGAAACCATTAGGACGATTGGGTAAAGGTGGCTTATTGGCAGCATTGGATTCATTTTGATGGGGACTATCAACTCGATAAGTGAATTCTTCAAACCGTCCATGTGTAGCAGTACATCCTTCTGAACACTGTAAAAACTGCAAAGGTTTTGCACCGGGATTATTTGACAGAAAATTCAAGAATGAACCCGTAGAGGTATGATTAGAAGCACAATTAAGACAGAAGTTGGAATTTGAAAATCGGGGAGTCTCATCATATCCGGGCCCTGGTCGCCATTCTGGAACCAGTAAAGCAATTTCTCCGTCAATCATATCGGCTATTTTAGTGACATCTTGATCGGTTATATCCAACTCAGCAACCATTTCAGTTGCAACACTTAATGCTGTATCAGTTTCAATATCAAACGGGAAATATATGTTTCTGATCCTACCTGCAAAAGGAGAAATCATAATGCAGTTGATCAGAGTAAAATGAATAACTAATTAAATTAAATACACTCGAATAGTTGTATTATGTTGCTAACCTTCTTTATCCGACATTCTGAGTCTCAAAAAGATGTTACCATCTTCTTTTCTCTTACCCTTAATAGTTATATCGAGCTCGGGAAAATCTTCTTCATGTTCATCTTCATTATGCTCAAACAGTTCAATTCCACTATGCCCGACCTCTATCGGATTATAAGCCCATCCATTGGATTCTTCAAAATTATAACCATTAGAGTATCCTTCAAATGAATGACTCGTAAACGAATTTCCTTCGTAATCTCGTTCGATGCAAGGCTGTCTCAATAAAGGATCCACATGATTTAAATCTCTGTGGTTCTTTATTTGCCTTAATTCCAAGTTGCAATCATCTATTTGAAGAAAAGGGTCGTCAAGAAGCTCCTTAGCTGAGAGTCTCTGAGAAACAGTGGCTAAGCATTTATCCACAAACTGGCGTACCTCAGGATCTTTCACTTTGTATAAAGCATCTGGTTTCTCCCCCTAAATATTTGACAGTGTCACTAGAGAAAAATGATAGAAATGTCAAAAAAGCTCGACTCAATAGGAGGAAGACTTACGGATATAACTTTCTTGTATATCTGAGCAGGATGACTGCATTCACTATATGGATATTCGAACGTTACCATTTCCAATATGCACATCCCAAAAGAATATATGTCAACTAATTCGTTGTATTCCTCTAAATACACTTCAGGAGCCATAAATTCAGGCGTCCCTAATCAAACGAAAATCCCAGGATTAAAATCTTTATCGCACTCACAAATACTAGTTAGCTCAATAATCAAGGCAACTAATTTTCATTTTTAAATATTGGCAATAATACAACAAATTGGAACGGAAAATACCAACACAATGAGCAGCGTGCGATTTCTGCAGGATAGCGGCTAAACCAAGATCCCCAATTTTCACTTTGCCTTGGTTCCCATTGACAAAGATATTATCACATTTGAGATCTCTATGGATCACAGGTGGATCATGGCTATGAAGATAAAGCAGCCCTTTTAAGATCTGCCTACACCAATGTTTCACTGCTCTAATGTTTACTCTTTTATGCTTCAATCTGTACCTATTAAACTCGAACAAAAACAAAAAGATCGGATTCCTAAACCGAAATTACAAACTAATAGCACTACAATAATACCATAGAACATAAAATGGATCATACTTACTGTCTAAGAGTACCAGAAGTGAACATTTCAGTGACAAAATTGATGTTCCTATTGGCAGTATCAACCCAAGAAGTGTAGAATTTCATAATGTTTTTATGTTTCAAAGTTTTGAGCAAATGAATTTCACAGTAAAGCCTTTCGAGATCTTCAGGGCTCTGTAGTAAATCATATAGCTTAACTTGATTCCAAGCAACTTCGATCCCTTCATACTCATCAAATGCTTTATATCTGCATAAATCAATCAAATTAAGATCATAAATTTGCTGCACTTTGATCCGAAACACCCCATTAAAAAACCAAGTGTTGATCTTTAACACAAAACAAAAATAGCCCATTTCTTAGAAGAAATTTCATACACTGTCTTTGAAGCTCCTCTGCCAAGAATCTCATTGTACTGCAGCCAAAACAATTACAGATGAAACCCTAAATTTCAAATCCAAATCCAATTCAAAAAACTCATTGGCAAAAAGGGAAGAGTAAGAAATTAAGTTACCCTGCCATATCTTCCAGTTGGATCAACCTCTACAAAATCTGCTGATTCGAGATTCATTTTTCTTTGAAGTTTGATCACTTTTGTGGGTATCTTTGTTGCTAGATTCAGGCACTTGTAGGAGAAATTATTAAAAAGTAGATTAAGACATCACTCAAAAAGAAAAAAAGAAGTAAAAAAACCCACTTCTTTCTCAACTTTTTCAAGAACAGAGAAAGATAATAATCATCATCATTATTCACTTCTACAATGGAAAAAGAGTGTGTATGTGAGAGAGAGGGACGGAGGTTAGCTCATTAGAAAAGTATTTGGAACAAGTTAGAACAGCTCAGCCACATTCTTGAGGGACACCTACCTCCGAAAAGAGCTTCTTTTTTTCTCTCTCGCAATGCTTATAATTTATCCTTTTTTTAAAAAAAAAGTTAATATTTATTTTTCGAAATTAATGTTTGATACTTTATTATTATACAATTAATTTTAACTTAGTTTTAGCCAATTCTTTAAGGGTCTTTGGTCAAGAATTATGCAACTATAACTACTTGTTTAGGAAATCTTTTATTTGAAGTACAAAAATGTATAGATGATAAATAAGCTCGTAGACGGTGGTTCATGTCGTATCGTATATACGTATGTCGATTGATCATTGGAAATAATAGTTTTATAAACAAAGTCCAATTTGGGTTAAAAGAAAAAACAAAGGCCCCACATGAGAGTTGTATTGATACATTTTGGACGGCAATAATTGTCTTTGTGCTTCATAATTACATGACGAAATATGGGTCGCAATCAATTGGAATGGGGTACGGAATATGAGTACGGTTGAAAATTAATTTTCTAACTTGCCGTTTTGTTTGGACTTATTTTTTGCTTTTATGTAAATAAAGCTAATGAGAAAATTACATCCCCGTTTAGCTAAGAATTTTTAAAAATAAATTTTGTGAAAAGTAAAATTTTTAAAGATTGTATTATTAAAAATGTATGAAATATTACGAAAATAGGACTACATATAGAGGTCGTGTTTTTAAGTAGAAAAAGGTATTTTTCTTTTCATTTTCTATATTTTTTTCTCTTTTTAAAATTAGTTGCCAGATCTTTTAAAAGTACTATTTTCTTTTTGAAAGTATCGGCAAATTCTTTGTCATTATGCTGGACGAGTTTTGAACTATTTAAGCACTATCAATAAAGTAAGCAAAGGTCAAAACAATTTAAATAATCTTCTTCGTCAATGTGAATTATAAATTATGCTGCTCAGACATTTTCATAAAAGATCGCTACAAATCATGATTGGATGGACATACTTAAGACATTATGTGTTATGGGTTAAAAATTTCATTTTGAAGAAAATATATAGAGTTTGGTAGTTTTAGTAATGAAATAAATATACGATTTGAGGAACTTGTTTACTTTAAATTGATCAATATTGAACATAAGTAAGTAAAAAATATCATTAAAATAAAGTTGTCTAGATGTGACTATGGTTTGCTTTGAAATAATATACTTGTTTTCATACACATGAATATTAACACTTAGCTAACATTAATGATATGTTGATAATGTTATTGACCGTTTAAAGGCATGTGCGATACCTTCAGAACATCTCGTAACTCAATTAGGAATTGAGGCAAATCTAACTCAAATTCTAGTTCTTATAAAAGCATGTCGTCATCAACTCCAATTAAAAGGTCTAGAAGCTAATTGGTTGCTTGTAGACTCTCGGAATGTTCATCTATTCATCTTTCGGTTGAAACCTTATTTGTTATATCAAAAGGGACTCTTAACTCGATCCCATTGTACTCATTCTAGCCCTCGAAGTGTAATATTCGACTTTTTTCGGAAAACATATATCGGTCTGGGTATAGATGGGCTACGATTGTGCTAAATTGGGCCAACGTTAGGGTACAAACTATAATGGGCAACAAGATCAAAATGGGCCACATGAGGCCCAAAATAAAATTAAAAAAAAAAAAAAAAGAAGAGGAAATTACACTAAGCCCTTGTTTCACCTCACAAGTTTAACTTTTCAAAAATCAAGTTTTTTATATTTAAAGCTTGTTTGGGAGGGATTAAAATTAGATTAAAATTGAAAATATAGCCGTTATTGTTAACTTTTATTAGACAAGTGGGACCCAATAACGGCTATATTTTCAATTTTAATTGGATTTTAATCCCTCCCGAACGGGGTTTTAATTTAATATTAATTATATAATTTTTATCCAAATTTAAATAACCCAAATCAACCCTAAAATTCATTCCACCTCCTCCCCGTCTCTATGCTTGGACCGCCGTCCAATCGTTCTCTCTCTACCCCCTCCTCTCTCGTCCCCGTTGACCTCGCCACCGCCACAAGAGCCCACGGATCCAGATCTGTTATTTCTTCAGCAGCGCGGTGCGATTGCGCCTCTACACGATCCACATCTGTTTTTTTTTTTAGTAGTGAAGTGGAGTTGTGCTGTACTGTTGTGTTGCTGTATTTGTAGTTGCGGTGTGATGGTTGGGTGTGCGTACGGCGTGCGATGGTGGTGATCATGGTTATTTTTGTGTTGTGGTCAAGAGATTAGCACCGCCTAATCAGGTATGGGACTGTGGTGGGCTGCATGTCATTGTCGGGATCCGCACCGCCGCAATTTGGTGTGGGACTTTTGAGCTGTTTTCAATTGTGGATGGGGGCTGTGGTAGTGGTGGTGGTGTTTTGGTAGCGGCGATTATATTAGATTGGGTGATGGATCAGGCGGCGGCGCGATGAAGGTGGTGGTGGTGATGTTGACAATTTGGTGTAGTGGTGATGGTGAAAACGTTGGCAACATGTTTGAAACGGTGATTTTGTTGTTGGGATGTGGTGGTGATGGTGGTGTTGGTGTTAGCGGTGGTGGTGGTGGTGGTGGTGCGTTTATGTGGTGTTAGTGGTGATGTGTTGGCGATGGAGACGACGGTGTTGTGTTGGTGGTGGGTATAAATGATTTGTTGTTTGTGATTAATAAATTGGTTGGTGTGTGACCAATAATTGGTTAATTTTTTACTAATTAATAATATGTGACCTAAAATTATGACCGTGACTCACATTTTATTAAGTTATAATTGAGTTGTGACCAATAAAAGTAATATGCGTCTTAAAATTTGATGTTTTGTGACCATAAAATACGTTGTATGACTTATAAATTTTGTGATTTGTGACCGATGAGCAAATTGTGACTTTAAAATTTTTAATTAGTGACCGATGAATGAACTGTAACCTATAAATTTTTTGAATTGTGACCAAATTGTAAAAATATGTGATATTTATATATTTATTAATAAAATATATAATAAATTAATTAAATTATAAATAATTTTTAATGAAAACCTGATTTTTGAAATTTAAAACCCTTATTCTTAATTTTGAAATGGTGATATTTAAATACCTTATTTATATATTGTTCCCAATAAAAAATGTCTAAGATGTGTAGACCCTCTTATAAGGCCTTAAAGAGCCCATTGCAAACACAATAGGCCCATTAAAAACTTGACTAGGTCCATTCTTAAATCCCCTTGGTGGAATTTAGGCTCTCCACCTATTTTTTTCTTAAGTTTTCATTTTTTTAAACTGAAAAGAGAATGCATTACTGAATTCTTTTAAAACTCTTATGGTATCAAAGCGTATTACAGAATTCTCGATTAAGTTAATGTAATTCAAGTTTTTATCATACACGAGATGAGATTGGACTTGATTAGTTTCCAAGTAGGTGATGGCAGCCAATTATCATCTACACTCTAAATGAATAGCATCATTTATACAAGAATCATATTAAAAAAAGGTTCAAACACTGTTAAATATTATACTTGTCGTCCATAACTATAGTTGCGTATCGGGTTGATCCGACCTAAGTTACCTAAGCAGATGTCTGACATGCCTATATCATAACGTATTTGGGCCCAAACACTCTTTTTCTTGATTAATTTTATGAAAGGAAAAAGCCGTGACCTTGCAGTTAATCGATTAAGTGCAAGTCTATCCGAGCTCAAAAATATATACTTACAAGCAAATAAGTAATTAATCTTTTATCAATCAAAATTTAAAATAAATATGTTCAAGAGAAATTCAAACTCTGCTAAGAACTTAAATAAAATTCGTTTATGAATAAAAATATCTAAATTTTTTTTTTTAAAAAAATAAGCATTTTATTTAAAAACAAGGCCTACTTACTTTTTAGAATGAGAGAAGAATTGGTGAAGGATGCACAAGCAATAAAACTGTAGGGCAATTTTGTAATAATTGTTTGAGATAATAAATAATATAGTATGTGATGGCGAATGTTTTAATTGTTAACTTTATTTATTTATTTTTTATTTTGGGGTGGGGTGGGGGAGTGGTGGGGAATATAGTGTATGCTTGGTCATGCTTAAAAGAATATTTATGAAATTTACTTATTTTATGTAAATAAAAAAAATAATTTTATGTAGTCAAAGATAGATTGATAGAATTGTGAAGATACTAACATGCAAGCATATGATAAAAAAGTGTTAATTTGACGATTTTAGGGCTTGTTAGATTTGTTTTTTGCATTAGATATTTGAGTCTTGAGGCTTACCCGGTGCCCAATTTGGAATTTCTCAAGTGAAATGGAAGTCGCTTATTTCGGGTCAAGATTGAAGGATGTAAAGTAATATAACGGTTTTTTCAACCACTTCTTTGTTATGATATCATGTTGACCTGCTTGATCTAAATATTGTCTTTGACATGATTGTATTTAATTTAGTACGATTTGCAAAAATTCTTACAGAATGAGAAGGGGAAACTCTCTTATTTTAATGTTTTAATAAATAACTTAAATAATTTATTTACGTAAGTTATATCTTAGGTAATTAAATATTCAATTATTGCAATTTGTTATTCATCAAAGTAGACAATGTTAAATGAATTTTGCTACTTTGTCAAATGATTTAGAAAAAATTGTACCAGCGATCCCTAATTTTTTCAAATTTTGCAGATTTTACCCTAACCTTCAATTTTTGACAACGGAGGTCCCTAACCTTTTTGAAATATGTATCTGGAGTCCAAATAGATAGAATTCATCCACTTTTTCGTTAGTTGACCAAGAAAATGATTTTGACTAGATTATTAATTATTCTATAAAGGTAAAATGGTAACTTTATTTCTTTTTATATACAAACAATTAAAATAATCAAATAAAAAATATCATCATCATCTTCCACCCCCATCCCCATCCCCATCCAAGCCCACCTGCTACATGCCGTTATCGACAGCCACCCGCTGTCATCACCACCATCACAGCCAACACAAAGCAAAATCCCTAGAATCATAACACAAAGCAAAACCCAAAAACAAACCCCTGGTCCTATCGTCATCCATAATCACTCGCCGTCGCCCCCATTGACACCATCGCCCATGGCCACCACCAATACAAAGGAAAATCCCCAAATTACAATCACAATACAAAGCAAAAAACTAAACCCTTGCTACCCATCGTCGTTCACAGCCGCCCACCACCGCTCACAGTCACTACTATTACCGCTAACACAAAGCAAAATCCTTAAATCACAATTATAGATCACAGCATAAAAGCAAAACCCCCCAAATTAACCTTTATATAGACCTTTAAACTTCATTTTGCCACCAAATTGTCGAGTCTGGCTGAAGTAGACATACCCACCACCCCTTGCTATGCGAAACTTAACATCAAGAACTTTACTTCACAAACAACTCTCCTCATTATCTGTACCTTCACCATAAACAACCCACCAAATTCCTCCACTTTCACTGCAAGCTTCCACCTTGACCCCAACACCCTCTGCTACCTTTCAAGCAAGCATATTATCCTCAAAATATCAATCTTCGCTAATCACATTGGACGCATTCGAGGAGTCAGTTCAG
The DNA here is from genome assembly GCA_035079005.1 of Fraxinus americana. Lineage (NCBI taxonomy): Eukaryota > Viridiplantae > Streptophyta > Magnoliopsida > Lamiales > Oleaceae > Fraxinus > Fraxinus americana. Next base: position 417,428 of record CM068707.1, on the reverse strand, counting down.
GGAAGTGACAGATGTGACAGTAATTGGCGATGGTGACATGATTGGTTTTCCCCATTTTTGGGAAGGTGGGGATGGATTAGGGTGGGAAGAAATAGATACAAAAATATTTTACTTTATTTATGTATTATATTAAAATTGTTAAGTTACTATTTTGTCCTTTTACAATTTGGTCAAAATCAACTTCTCTAATTAATTAACAGTCAAATGGATGGATTATATCCATTTGGACTCTAGATGCCCATTTCAAAAAGTTTAGGGACCTTTGTTGTCACAAATTGAAGATTATGGTAAAGTCTGCAAAAATTGAAAAGGTTAAGAACCGTTGCTGCAATTTTCCCAATGATTTATACCATCCTCCTTGACAAATGTGTAGGTGGATGAAAATTATTAGATGGAAATGATAGCAATGATTAAAACACTCTAATAATAAAATGATATGTGACACTTATGTCAACTTATGATGACACTGTAGCCTGACCATAAACTGGAGAAATGGTAGTGCCAGGGGCCAGCCGCTAGGGCCATGTCGCCCTAGCAGTGTAGTAGATTTAATATTAAATTAATCCCACAATTACTTTCATACTCAGTTATTTGTCATAGATTGATGCTAGTGACACTGTCTTGCCATAAATTGGACTATCTGAGCCGCATAATCTATATTTACCCAATGTTTGGTGTAAATTAAAAGTTGATAATATTTTGTTTTAACAATTTATAAAATATAATGTTATAATATTATATTTTATAAAGGAAAAATATTGTAAGAATAAACAAAACATTGCCATTGCCTTCATTCTATCCTAACCAAATATTTGCATTTAAAAAAATTATGATTTGTAATATATTTTGGCTACATCAAACGTTCAATCACGGTTATGCCAAATGTGGTCACTAGGCTGAAATAACTTTTTTATTTTCTAGTAGCTCTTAGCCGCGGCAATGAGCTCAGCTCGCTATTGGTCATGAGTCGTGGGTTAGATCAATGACCAAATGTCAATGCCTACTCAATTTTTTTTGTATCAATATTCCTTTTTAGCCTGATCGAAAATCAAATTCAAATTGATCCTGAACTCGATTTCATGAACGAGCATAAATTACTCAAGTACCAAGCTAGATGAGTTACCATTGTTAAACAATCCCAAAAAATAAAGAAAAAAGAGGAGGCTATTGTTTCATTAATTCTGCATCATGCAAAAAGAATACAAAAAGACAATTTAATCTAAATACAAAGAGACTATATATAGGCTAAATAAAGAAAATTGAAAAAACTATTATACCCTTAATAAACAATAAAACAAACTAACCATATATTTCTTAACATCTCCCCTCAAACTCACGATGCGACGCTACAAGCATCGAGAGTATGCCAACTAGAAAACGAAAACGGAAAATAGAATGTGACTTGGTAAAGAAACCTGTAAACTGCAAAGAAGAAAAAACCAAGGGCAAAGTAATTGTGTCATGCTTAAGATGCTGACGAGTAAGGTGACAATCGATCTCAATGTGCTTAGTTCGTTCATGAAAAATCGAGTTGTAAGCAATATGAATAAAACTTTGGTTGTCACAATATATAGGAGTGTGATGATAAAGAAAAACTCACATATCTGCAATTAACCAACGTAACCAAAAAATCTCTTTGGTAGTAGATGTCATGACACGATATTCTGCTTCGGTTGAAAATTGAGAAACAATAGATTGTTTCTTGTTTTTCCAAAAAATAAGAGAATCACCCAAAAAGATACAGAAATCAGTAACAGACTTGCGATCTGTGGGATCACTGCCATGATCAGCATCAGAGTATGCACGTAGCTCCAAGGAAGAGGTGGATGGAAGTAAAATTGCACCCCGAAAATTCCACAAAGTACGAAGAACAGCTGTCTAATGAATTGTAGTAAGAGAAGCAACAAACTGGCTAACAACATGAACAACATATGCAATATTTGGATTAGTAATAGTGAGATATACCAAACTCACAACAATAGTACGGTATAAAGTAGATTCTGATAAAGGTAAACCATCAGAAGAAGAATATTTTGCGTTAACTTCAATGAGAGTATCAACAGTCTTATTATCAGTAAGTCTAGCCTGCTCAAGAATATTTGCAACACATTTCGACTGAGAAAGAGGATAACCTCTAGGTGAGCAAGCTATCTCAATACCCAAGAAATATCGTAGAGAACCCAAATCCTTTATTTCAAACTGTCTAGCTAACTCTGTCTTCAAAATTGAAATGCTATCAATATCATCACCAGTAATAATCATGTCATCAATATATAAATATAGATTGATACGGCCTGTATCAATGTACTTAACAAAAAGAGCAGAATAAGAAGGCATTTTTAACATCAAGTTGAGAGATAGGCCACTGACAAACCGAAGCTACTGCAATAAGAGTACGAATAGTAGTCATTTTTGCAATAGAAGCAAATGTCTCCTCATAATCCATACCATACTGTTGAGAGTACCCTTTTGCAACCAACCTGGGTTTGTATCGCTCAATTGATCCATCAGAATTAGTCTTGATCTTATACACCCAACGACAACCAACAACACTTTTACTAGGAGGTAGATGAACCAAATCCTAAGTACCAGTCTTACGCAAAGTAGAAAGTTTCTCATCCATAGCTTACTGCCAAAGAGGATCAAGAATTGCCTCTTTATAGGAAGATTGCTCAAAGAGACAAATGAATAGAAGCTAAAAAGGAAGTAAAAGATGAAGAATAACAAGAATAAGCAAAATCTGGTAACTTTGTAGACTTACGAATGCGTATAAATTGATGTAGAGGTGGATCCACAATCTCAAACGGAACTTGAGGGACCATAGGAGAAGAGGGAACTTCAGGTGTGTCGGAGAATAAAGTGTCAGTACATACAGAATGATCAACACGAATTAGTTATAAAGATAACGGGGTAAGAACATGATAAGGGGTATTTGAAGTACTAGAAACTTGAATGACAAACTATCATAATCGTCAGAAAAAGGATCTATGCGAATAAGATCAGATCTAGTCAAACGAGTTATTGGATCAAAACAACGATACCCATTTTACCTTCACCATAACCAAAGAAAGACACAAATAGCAGATTGAGACGACAACTTGCTGCGTTTTACATGAGCACGAAGAACGAAATAAGTACAACCAAAAACTTTAAAAAAAAGAACAATCAGGGACATACCCATACAACCTTTCGAAAGGAGAAAAACCTGAAATATGAGAAAATGAAGTTGTATTAATCAAACCTACAACAGTAAGAATAACTTCACCCTAAAACACACTAGGAACAGAAGCAGACAACAAGAGAGAACGAATAGTTTCAACAATGTGCCTATGTTTTCTTTCAGCAACACCATTTTGCTCAACAGTATCTGTACACGAAGTTTGGTGAATAGTTTCATCTAAGGCAAGCAGCTCACAAAATTTATTAGAAGTGTATTCCCCACCCAAATTATACATAAAACATTTGATAACAACAGAATGTTGAGTTTTGACAATAGCACGAAAGACTGTATATCTAAAAGAATTTAAAATGATATTTCATTAAATAAACCCAACAGTAACGAGTATGATCATCAATAAAAGAAACATAATATCGAGACCCTCCTTTTGTGGTAACATGAAAAGCTCCCATACATCATAATGAATCAAATCAAATGGAGAAGACGAAATAGAAATACTTCAACTAAAAAGTAAAGTTGAAAATTTTGTCAGTTTGCATTCACTACAATCAGAAATATCACAAAATTGCAAATTTCCTAAAGCCCCTGTAGAAGCCAAAAATCTCAAACGAGAAGACAAAACATGATTTAGGCGAGAATGCCATAAATAAAAACTAAAAGAAGAAGGACTCAAATGAAAAGAAGACAAATCAACACTAGTAGTAGCAGCAGAAACTGACACTTTTAACTCATCCAAAATATATAGTCCCCCCTTCATACGGCCTATCCCAATCAGCTTCTAAGACTGCAGATCCTGTACATAACAAGAAAAAGAGGAAAATGTGACTAAATTACCAGAATCACATAACTTACCAACTGAACCAACATTTAATATGAGTTTCAGAATATGATAAACATTAGGGAGAGACAAGTGAGGTGTGACAACAGAACCAACACCTGCTAAAGGTATAAGAGTGTCATTATCAGTCATGATAAGAATAGAAGACGAAGGAGACACATAAGCAAAAGATAACTAATCTGGAGACATTTGATGTGAAACACCAGAATCCAAGACCCATACAGAATGTCACATACCTGAAGAACTATGAGGCAACTGACCTACGGAAGAAGAAGTAGGCATAGATTGTGGCTGTAAGGAGAGAAACTTTTGAAATTGCTCAGCTAGAGTACTAGAATCAGTGAGAGGACCTGATGAAGCTACTGTTACAGTATTAGACTGTGGTGGTTTATAACCCTGAGGAAGTCTATGAGCATTAGATTGTGACTGATTGCCAGACTTTCAAGCTTGAGATTGTTGCTGCGATTGATTCTGCTGTCTCAACTTAGGACACTGAGCTTTCCAATGACCTTTCTTCTTACAGAAACTGCACTCGTCGAAAGCAGCCCTTATGTAAGGCTTATTTTGATTATTAGAGAGTAACTTAGAAGGAACTGCTAACAAAGAATAATTAGAAATGAAATGAATTCCCTTTTCAGAATAAGACTTAAGACGTATTTCTTCAGCCAATAACTCACTAACAACTGAGTCAACAGAAAGAAGTGGAGAACGATGCAAAATTGAACCTATAAGTCCTTCAAAATCACTGCGAAGTGCCGTTAAAAACTGTACCAACCGTTGCTGCTCTCTACGAGCAATATAGGCACATATGTCTTTAATTCTTCCGATTTTGTAAGAGTCAATTGATCCCAAAGATCTGTCATAGCAGAATAATACTCCTTAATACTCATATTCTTCTGCTGAAGAGCTCGTATGTCATTTTCCAATTGATACTACTTTGCAAAATTTGGTTGAGAGAATAACCTTTGCAGATGTTCCCAAACCTCTTTTACTGTCTCATACTTCGCCAACTGTGTACTTATGGAATGCTTAACGGAATTGTTGATCCAACTAATAATTATTTTTGCATTATTTGCTTCCCAAGCATCTATCAAAGCAACATAACCCTCATTCCACTAACATATCCCCACATCTTTTTACCATTAAGAAAATTTCTCATCACGTAACTCCAATACGAATAATTCTTTCTATCCAACCTCACACTCACAGACTGAAGCGAATCGTCTCTTTCAGTAGCCATAATCAAAAAATAAGAAAAACCAAACCGCAAAAATACCAGTTGGAACCGCAAAAGTTCTGTTTGAGATTAAGTCTCGTCTCATGAAATTTAGTTCTGATACCATGTTAAATAATCCAAAGAAATAAAAAACAAAGAGGAGGCTAGAGTTTCATTGATTCTGCATCATGCAAAAAGAATATAAAATGATAATTTAACGTAAATACAAAGAGACTATATATAGACTAAACAAATGAAACTTAAAAGACTGTTCTACCATTAATAAGCAATAAAATAAAACAACTCTATATTTCTTGACAACCATCTCTACCTAGGTTCACATTCTAGATTTAAACAAAAAAATGTGAAAAATAATGAACGAAACACAGCCGTCAGAAGTGGGACAATCTCGGTCACCTTAAATGATTTGGTCTTGTGACATGAAAAAGGCGCTTCCCACCGCATATTCCATAGAATCTGCTCTTTATCCCCTTCTGAACTAATAATACTACACATTAAAATACACATTTTCTTTTCTTTTCAATTTTATATTTAGAAAAGCATATCACTTGGTAAGGATCCTACTTTTCATTATCAATCCATGCATATATGCAATGCTAAAAATATTTGGTGTTGTAAAAAATTGTTGAATCCTAAAAATCGAGTGATGTAGAAAATAGGGCAAGAGCATAACCAATTAGTAGATGTTAATACAACACATAAACTCTTTAACTTTCTAAGAAAACTTTTAATTATGGACTTCAAAGAAATTTATAAAAGCAATTTTGCAAGAGAAAACAATGAAGTGCCACGTAGTTGAGATGGAGAAGATTGAATTGAAACAAGTTGTTGACGATTTGATCCAAGAAGAGAAAATCCGTCACCTTGCAGCCAATCGATTGAGCTTAAAAAGTTTAATTATAAGTAAATTCTACTAATATAAATTAAAAACAAGTTTTAACCTTGCACGCATTTTTTTCAACCATCTAATTCCCACGTCAAAACTCCTCTATGAGTGACTGTCAACACACCAAAAAGTTGTTGAATTTGCCATCAACAAACAAAAATCTTCGATTCTATACATACACAAACTGAATTTGAAATCCCACAGGCAATACTTAAATAAGTCTTGATGACGAAATTTGATAGAAATGAGGAAACTAATGATAGTGACATGTGCAGAACCATAGAAGTGGCGGTTGTGTTTCCGCCGCCTCCGCCACTGCAGCTGTCATTTTCCGGTGACAATTGTGAAGTAGATGAGCTATTTCTTCCACCTCTCAACTTTGCCATGGTTGATAATGGCATTTTCAGGTCTGGTTTTCCAGACTCGGATAATTTTTCATTTCTTCAATCACTCAATCTTAGCTCAATCATGTAAGTCATTCAACACCATATATCCATATTAGTTTTTTTCTTCACTTTTTGATGCACGCGTACGATAATTGACGATTTACGTTTGTGTGCGTGTAGATGTTTGTGTCCTGAGCCTTATCCGGTGCCCAACATGGAGTTTCTCAAGTCGAATGGGATTAAGTTATTTCAGTTTGGGATCGAAGGATGTAAAGTAAGTCGATCTCCAATTCAGGGCCAAACTGGCCTTAATACTATTTGTTGTTTTATGATTGATTATTCGAATGAGTAAAATAATGTGAGTTTCTAGTTATGTGAATGACATATTTCCAATAGATTGACAAGGAGGATGTGAAGGGTTTTCTGGATTTTTGCCTACTTTTTTAGCAGCAAGATACTCAGTCAATATCAGTTTGATTATTTATTCAAAAATATAAAATTATTTTTCAAAAGAACAGTAAACTTTTTCTGTTTAGAGATAGATATACATACATACAGTGTATTTTAGGATTTTTATTTTTATTTTTATTTGTATTCTTGAAAGCAATCAAAAACTGATATTTTTATTAAAATATCATCTTCACATAAAAACTGAGCGAGAAAAGAAAGAGTACAATCCACCCAACTTTGGATGGCTGGGGAAGAAGTAGCAAATGAAGCTAGATTGTGTGCCACTCTATAAATGCCGATGTTTGTCCTCCAATTTTTCAAAAATTCATATTTAATACATATTTTTCCATAAAATAATTTTACACGTAATTCAAAACATTATCTTATTTTTTTAATCACATATTCTCTAACAAAACACTATTTCAAAATACATTTTGGCCCATTGGCTCAAACAGGGGCTAAAGCAGTCGAAGAAAGGGAGCCTCTTGAATTATTATGTTTTTCCTCATTTTCTTAGTTTTTTCTACTCTGAAAGGAAGAGTCGTTGTTTAAAAGATATCACCAAAAATAATGTGTTTTTTCTAGATTCTATGCATCCTAATTAAGTAATTTGTAGAGGGAATAATTTAAAGGGTCTAATGCATAATTTTGATATATAACAAGCAATTAGTTACCATGGTACTTATCCTAAATGGAATATATTGAGGGGTGTTAATGCTTAACTTTTAACAATCAATGGATCTTGAAAATTAGATGATGTCAGATGCAAGTTTTAGAGAATAGTTGTAGAGTATCTAGTTTAGTTCTTGATCAAGTCTTTATATTTACTAATTTGAGGCGACTGGAAGTAACGATTCTTCTTTTTTTTTTTAGTAACAACGAAATCATTTTTCTGATTTTAGATTATTCAAAATCTAATGATACTAAATTAACACAAATTTCACTGTGTATGAGAGTTGACATGTAGTTGTTTCATTTTCGACAATTCATTTTAATTCGAGAATATTACATTAACTGATTTATTAAAAATGGAACTGATATGTTTCAGATATAAGATAAAGAATTTATTTTCCATTACCGTTTTTGATTTGCATTCGATATCGTAACAATTCTGATGCAAACTGCTAATCTTCAGTATAATTTCGCTAGAGCACGAGTGATTTCTCCACATTGTTTTGCAATTTTTTTTCACTTGTTAGAATGGTGGTGCTCTTTAAGATCTTGATAGAAACTTATATTTCTCGTGCTTCATATTTTTCTGCCTGAATTTGGTTTCAAATTTGTGTACAGGAGCCATTTGTGAACATACCTGAGGATAAAATCCGTGATGCATTAAGAGTCGTCCTCGGTGCCTTCTTTACAATATTTCCACTTCTATTTAACATGAATTATGTGCGAGTCTTCAATACATATTTTCTAATGTTACTTTTCCTCCAATTCAGATGTGAAGAATCACCCTCTATTGATCCATTGCAAACGAGGGAAGGTAAGATATTTGCTATATTGCCTTAAAATTTGCCGATCAATATCACTATCTTGACTATCGATATGCTTAATTGTTCAGCACCGAACTGGTTGTCTTGTGGGATGCTTGAGAAAATTACAAAGATGGTGTCTAACTGCAGTTTTTGACGAATACCAGCGCTTTGCAGCAGCCAAAGCACGAGTTTCAGATCAAAGGTTTATGGAGTTGTTCGACGTGTCTGGCTTCAAGCACCTACCATTGTCATTTTCGACTTCTAAGAGGTACAAATAATTAGTAGACGAGAAGGAGAAATCTTAAATAATTACCCTAGAAATGAAATTCGTTACTGAACAAATAATCTTGATCCCAACCTTACCGGCCGCCTGTGCTTTCTTGTTGTTTCCTTTCCTAGGCAGTTTCTTGTATCTATGTAAAACATGTTTAAGATTCTAGTCCAAGAGTTAAAAAAAAAAAAAAAGGACATTGGGTATTTATAGTGTATATAAATATGGGAAATATTCTCAATATTTTTGGAATTGATTCCCTATTGTTCCTCTTGAGAATATTTTTGTAATTGATTCCCTATTGTTCCTCTTGAGAATATTTTTGGAATTGATTCTCAAGAGTTAAGCCCCCTCATTATGTCAAAAGGCATCGTTCTCTTTGAGTTGAATTGAAGTTATATCCTCAACCAATGCCTTGTACGGGTGGCAATCCACTTTCTTCTCCTAAAATTTCAGTCCAAAGCAATATTGATTACACATTGATGTTCAAATGAATTTTTTCATTCTCAGAATGTTTTGAGTGTAAAATATCGCTAAAAGTAATAGTGAAGTAGACTCGATTTTAGGTGATTGCATTATTAATTAACAAAATCGACCGATTCTAACTTTATGTTTCGAGTAGATTTTAAGCTAAAACTAAAATTAAACTTGTAAAGCAATGGAAAAGTGCCAAAATGGTCTTGATTCAAGAAAATTTTTAGAGTCCGTTTGATTGCAAATGTGAAAAATGGGTGGAAAGAAAATGTTTTACAGAGAATTGAATTGCCTAGAAATTCTTTTACTGTAAATTGTAATTAATTGTTTTTGATTGGTATAATTTTACATCTTGAAAATGTTGAAAGTTTGGTGTCCGCTTGACTTCGTTTTTTATGGAAATTATCCATTAAAGTGATAATTTTTTCTGTCATTAAAAATCAATTCAACAATTAGGTGGAAAATGGTCGCGTGAGGCTTCAACCAAGAAAACCAATTCCCTAGAAAATAAAACCTATCAAACACCACATTTGTTGGAAAAAGAAAAAAGTTTTCCAACTTTCATAGAAAATAATGGTTATCAAACAGGCCCTTAGTGTTAGGACTTGTGGTTTTGACAACATACAAATATTCTAAGCAATTTCTCCTATCTAAATTTAATAATTTACGTTTATCTTATTTGAATGTATATAACCTCTTAATCCCACAAATCATTCAACTATTTGTTCACCACCCCCATGCGGATGGACTTCTCCCAAGTCACTAGACTTGGACAAAAGTTTTCCCGAGAAGCAATAACTAACTCCTAGGCAAAAAGTGCTAGATAATTGAAAGCATTCAAATAATAATAACAACATTAAAGCATACTTGAGTCAAAATGTGAAAATTAAAATCGATTTGTCAAAAATAAGCTGAATGAAAATTTAGTTCGTCATCAAAACATACGAATTTAGAATACATCACCGGATATTAGAAGAGAGAAAGAAATATGAAGTTTGAATGTTGGAACTCGTGACACCAACTCAAACCGTAACCCCAAGAACTCTTTTTTAAGTTGCATATGTTTCAGTGTAAGATTGTGTAACCCCTTTAATGTTTTAGACCTTTACCTTATATATAGTTGGGTCGTAAGAGTCATGTTCTTGCCCCACAGGTGCAAGAAAGGAAAGAGCAGTAGAGCATCAATTTTTTTAGGTGCGAGCTCGTTTCTACTGCCTTGCTTGTAGCTGGGCATACATCTTTTGGAGCTTACAGGTGCAAGCAAGCTTGTTCAGGAGTTGTTTATAAATGGTTCAAATTAAGAATAAATAGAAGTAATACTTGTGAATCTCACAAAATATGTGAATAAAAAGTAATTTGACCAATTATAAACAACAACCAAACAAGGTTTCAAAGACCGCAGGTTTGGCTCCCGAGGTACAACGCCTCAAGGCTGTCTGCCCCTCATTCTAAGGCCGCAAGCCCAACAACTGGCATACACGCATGCTATGAGTAGGATGTTAGGGAGAATACCTGCATATGATCATATATCATTAGTGCACTATTGGTAAAATAGGCCTCGCGCCTAGCTGTTACCGTCCGTGCCGTGCCGAATGAGGGGATAAAAATTCTCACTGCATGACATTCTCCCCAATTTGAATTCGCTTACGTCCTCGTAGCGAGCAGTGAGTTTCGCATCAACTCGCAACCGTCTCATTGCAAGAATAACAACGACACCACTCCATATGGACAATCATTCACAAACCTGCAGTAACTCGTACTTACCGCCTTCAACACCAACCTTCACCCTCTGCTTCTCTGAGCATTGGTTCCTCGGGTGGACGGCCTCCAAACCGTAGCGCCTCAACGCATGTCGAAAATCCCTGCAATGTACGCTCCTCGAAAACTCCTTGAAAGGCATCTAGGCAATTGCGCAACGCTGCCCTTTTTCATCCTTCTTGTCCACAGCTTCCTTGGTCGTGTTCCGCTAGCCTGCCGACACGATCCGTGGCCCAAAATCTTTTCTCCACAGGAACACACGACATTGTCCCATAACAACACTGCATGCTCGAGCGGACCTGCTCTGATACCAACTTTCACGGACCACAGGTTTGGCTCCCGAGGTACGCCTCAAGGCCGCCTTCCTCTCATTCTGAGGCCGCAAGCCCGAACAACTGGCATACATGCATGCTATGAGTAGGATGTTAGGGAGAATACCTGCATATGATCATATATCATTAGTGTCCTATTTGTAAAATAGGCTTCACACCTAGCTTTTAGTGTCTTTACCGTGCCGAATGAGGGGATAAGCATTCTCACTGCGTGACATAAGGACTCGTACTTGCAATACTCCACCGTACAAGGAATTGTTCATGGTTCTCCTCTCTCTTTTGTCTTCCGGTGTCGCCTTCAGGTCTAGCTCATTCCCTCGAAACCTTAATGCACCCACTTCATGTCTCCTTTTACTCCTTTTTTGCATGACTTTCATCCAAACTTGCTTCCAATGATTGTGGTACCACATGGTCTCGAAACCTTAATGCATCCACTTCATTTCTCCTTTATTTGCATGACTTTCATCCAAACTTTCATCTAAACGTGCTTCCAATGATTGTGGTATCACATGGTCGAGCCAATGTCCCCCTGTAGCATTACTTCAATAGACTCATAGTTCAAACCTATGTATCCATGAAGATACTATTCCTCCTAATGAAAACATCACACGAGAATCACTACCGTTGGCCGCCTCATAAAAATCATCACCTAAATCCAAATAATTATCTTCACATTCTTCATTGAAAAAACATAATCCGAATCAACCACTTTATCAAACACCGACGTCAATTCATACTCCTCGCCCAAATAAATGTCCATCCACATCTCATGATTGAAATGAACGAAAATGTTATTGTCATCATCGAGTCCTCCTTTGTCGACTCCACAACTTACCACGCTGACATGATGCCATAAGAGCCAATCAATATATTGCTTCAACACTTTCATCCGTCTATGTGTTTGTCTACAAGAACATTTGTTGACGTATTTTCACGTCCTCGTCATGTACTATCACTGTTGACATCAAGTATCACAAACCTAACAACATAGCTTAGCTTTGATAACATTTTTATCTAGGCAACTAAGCGAACAAGACGTATACGTGATCAACACACCGATAACCAATTTACCAGGTTGCAGTTGAAGTGCGAAGAGAACTTCTTCGAGTTTTTATTTAGCCTCTATTTGGGAAGAATTTATTAACGATTTTATTTACAATTATATAAAAATAAGTGGTGGATAAATATATACTACTTGTGGGTCATTGAAAAGTGTAGTTGAAAATGAAGACTGATAATTTATATAAGATTTATAAATTTGTCAACTGGAAGCTTAATCACTCATCTAAACACGACGTTTAAAGAATAAAATGACCTTAACTAAATAATAACTAAAAAGAAACAAGCTAGCAAAACTTCATGGACTAAAGTTAAATAGAAAGAAAATATGGCCATTTTGAGGATTTGAACAAGCCAAATAATGTTTCAGAAGACGGAAGTAGGTGTAATATTCGGTTTGGTTTGAGAATTTGTTTGTTTGGGATTTTTCAAGATTTAGATCCTGTTCGAACGAGCCAGCAGGGTTAACCGAATTTTTCAAACATAAAGTTTCGAACTATGATATATATAAAATATAAAGATTCAAGTGATACCAATTTGTGATTTTTAGTCAAATGATCATTTTTAGTTAAATGAAAACTCTGAAAAAGGAAGTTAGGGTCTGTTTGATTGCAAGATGGAAAATAGGGTGGAAAGAAAACGAATTTCAGGAAAAATAATTGCCAAGAACTTATTTTCCAAGGAAATATCAATTAGTTGCGTTTGATTGACATAATTTTCCATTTGGAAAATATATTGAGGTGGTGTTTGATTGGTTTTGTTTTCCCTAGAAATGGTATCCTCCCCTCTTCGTTTTCTTCATCATCATTGAGTCAATTTCCACGGCAACTTCAATTAAACCAAAATAAAAACATCAATTCCTCCCATTTCCATTTTCTTCACCATCCCTAAATCCTCCCATTTCCATGTCCTTCACACATCCACCACTGGTTGGCTTTCATCTTCAAGATTTCAACAGTTTCTTGGCAACCTTTTTTTCTTTTTGCAATTCAATGGTTTTTTGAATTCGAGTTAAATTGATGAAGACCCATACATATATGTTGTCCACCATACTGAATAGGAGGTAATGGTGGTGGTGCATGACTGAGATACTCAATGTCGGCGCCGGAATTTGTCTGCACTGTGCGCGATTCGGCCATTTTCGAACCGGTAAGAGATGCAAAACATTATACATATTTTTTTGATGATATGGGACCATAAAACTGCTCATCTTGATGAGTATTAGGAGTCTGTAATGGAGTATGGCCATGGGTGTTGGAGGGTTGGCCGGAATGGGTGTTGAAACCGTGAGTGAAGACATAATTTTTCGGCTGAATTTTCAGTGATTTTGAACTGTTATGTTCGGTTTTTAGTATGGAATTGAAGAGTGGGATGAGGAGATGATGATGGTATGGAAATCCGGTGGTTTGCCCGACAGTACAGTGGTTGAATTTTGGAGTAGAAAGGTGTCGGATCCATGGTGGGTTGATGCCAATTTTCCAACTTGCCAAGAAAATAAAAAACCAGCTGTGATGTGGGAAAATGAATTCCTTATTTTCATGGAATTGGAGGTCACGTGCAAGAAAGTTGGAAAATCATTTCCCTGGAATTTTTTGCTATCAAACAGCCTAAAAAATGGAAAAGTGAAAAAAAATTTCAATCTTCCTGGAAAATCTGCCCAATCAAACAGGGCCTTAGGTCTAGTGTCAGATCATTTCATTTCCAACTCCCTATAAATAGAGACCATGATCCACTGATGGAGACACGGAACGTTTTCTCTAGATTCTTGATTTCATGATTTAATGCTCAAGTACTGAGATTGGATCAAGGGTTACAAAATTATGATATAAAACATTGAAATCAAATTTATCGATGAAGTATATTCTGTGTTACAAATTTTAGTCATTACCAATAACTGTACATATCAGGCTGCAAGGACCAAAACTTTAATTGTACCTTGACTATTGGCAGCCAACATAGTGGGACTTTCACTTTTCCAGCATACTGCACTGATGAAGTAAGATCCTGCATCTTCATCAGTCTCGTCCGTATCGGGAGAGCCAAATTTATGCGATGTCATAGGTCTAGCGAGAGCCTGTGTTACCCAATTTAACAAAAAATAAATCAAATCTCGACTGCAATATTGTTCATTGTATCATCTAGCTTCGCGTCAAATGTGCGCGAGATGCTTAAGCAGTAGCTGCAGTACCCACTAACCTTATGATAGACGCACACTTCATTTGTTTCACTGCCACAAGCGAGGAAATCCTTATTTACTGTGAGACCAACAAAATTCTTCTCGTTCGTGTGCCCTCTAAATGTACGAACCTGAAAACATCAATCGCCAAAATATTACCAAAAACTTAATGTAACAACTAAAAAGAAAGTATATAGGCCAGAAAAAAAATGCTGCCATTGATGGCTATTGCAGCTTGAGCTCGTATTGAAGTGTTTAATGAAGAATCTATCCATAGTTGTGAATCTTACAAGCGAATTTTCTTTGACATCCCATAATCGAAGAGTGCTGTCTGTTGATGCAGAAGCAAGCTCATTGTCAGACATAAATTTTACATATGAAACGGCTTTTCTGTGGCCACTGAACACGTGAATCGGATGGCTGGTGTTTCTTAAATCATAATAGTGGATGTGATGGTCAGCAGAGCCAACCTGCATGATATTACAGCCCTTAATCATATCTTATTTCAACGAAAATGAAAATGACAGATAAATAAGTTGTGGATTCTAGAATCAGTAATTTCGAAGTATTTCAAGGATGATACCTCAGGTCTCTATTATTCCTACAGCTTTTGCTTTTCTAAGTTCTTTCTTTTGCGATGGGATTGGACTAACAATGCATATAGCTAAGAAACGGATGGAAAAAGATTCATGAGCATGCTCATATACAGATCACTACTATGGATAACGTCGACCAACTACCTATATTCCTTAACAAGAATATTTTTTTAAAAAAATAAAAAATATCCATAATGTTGAACAGGCACCATGTCTATCTGAACATACATTATTTCTATCCTTTCAGTTTGGCTCCCACCAAAAACAAGAAAGGACAGAAAAATAAAAAACAGCTGTTGAAACAGGGAGCAAGAAATCAATTTTTACCGCAACATATAGGCTGGACTCTGGATTATATTTTACACAGCATATATTGGCCTTCAGATCAATGTTGAGGACGCAAGCTTCTTGCTTAGTGCTCCATACTTTGACCTGGAATTGTATGCAAAATATATAGCAATCACTGTTACATGGATGGAGTCATGAAGCTTTTTATTCACCATAAATGTCTGCACAAAATATAAAGTTGAATGTACAGTTCACAATTCAAAACACCAAATTGACAAGGAGGAATAACACTTGTATCACCGGGAAATGGAACTAAAAGACCACGAATACCTCACTCTATTGGGAGTACAGCTCCAACTTGTACTAAATTTACCTCGCATTTTTTTTTCTTTCCAATGCTAAGGCTATGTACAATCATGGATGGAAAGGAGAAGGACAATGTACCATTCCCTCAGAAAAAGTATATATTTTCTACTCACCTTGTTTGGTGTAGGGTTCGATACCCATAATTTCTGTCTCACGTTTTGCAAGGTTGCTTGTCTTTTTAGTAATTTACATCCATCTTTCCTCCCAGAAGCACCCATTGGATATCCATTGTTAATTTTCAACCTACTTTTCATCCCAAATATAAGGTAACATATACAATTTTGCTGGAATATTTCAATTCTTAAGGCCTCACCTCCTCCATGATTCTCCCTGCATTTGTTAGACTAATTGGGTTTTAAGGCTTCACATCCCCAATTCTCTCACAGATAATTTGCCTTACTTATCAAAGCATAAAAAACTGAATCATAAGAATTAACTTGATAATCACATAAGTAGAACTTTCTGCAAAACAGAGGAAAATGAAATATATTTTGGGTACTGAAAACTCAACAAGTGTGTCATAATTGTGAAATTCTATGCAACTAGAAATCAGAAAACTTTTTGGGTTTCTTTCTTAAGAAACAAGTGTGAAAAACCTTGTCTATGAAGGGAAATGTTGCACAAAATTTTGAGTCGAGCAAAGATCCATGAAACCAAGCAAAGGGACCTGACCATGGCAACCTAATTCAATCTATAAAAGTTTATAGCAGGAATAGGATCTCCATCACCATACTGAAATGGTATCCTCAGTAGATTCAACAAAATTGGCTTAAGATCGAATTTATCGCTCCAGCTCCAAGACTGAAACTTGAGGTTAGTATCAGAACAAGTTAAATTATAGTCACTAAATTTTGTTTATTCAGTAGATGAATGGAAGATTTACTTGTTTCTGAAGCTGGTCAGATTATTTCTGACAATTCCAATACCAAGATTGAATGAAACATAGATATAAACTAAAGAATCTTGACATGAAGTGGAACAATGAGAAGACATGGAAGAATGTGTTACAGCATTACCCCAGTAACAGATTAGTGAATGATGTGAAAAAAAATCAACATGACCTGACTTGACTACAAAAGATTTGATTAATTGGACGTTTTCATTAGGTTATAGAGTAGAAACAAATATTCAAGTCGTCGACCCAATTACTGGGAATAAATATGGCTTGTTGACAAGGACACCAAATCTACAACTAACAACCACCAGTGCTGGCCACGCTATATTGCTGGCACCTAGATGCATGTATGGGGATGATAACCGTAGTCTCACATTTATAACCTATTAAGAGACATGAAATATGTGGGAAGAAGTTAGTATATTTGATGCCAAATATAATTACTTTAAGATAGCATTCAGTAACTGGATCATTTTGCAGGAGAGGCGAGCAGCCAAAGCTAATGTATGTAAAGGAAGCTCTATTGTTGTTACTTAGGCTTCTTTCAGCCTTTTGCAGAAGAAATCCACCGTTGCTATGAAATCAAGTTCACATTGTTCATATATATAAATAAACAAAGTTTCAAAAAATATTGTTCAAAATATGAAATTTGTAATGACATCAATCTGAGAACTAATGTTAAATATTGAACTTCCCTAAGTATATACCTAAACAAGAAAACAATACATAAATTTTATTAAGAAAGATTAGACATGGTAAAAGTTACAAACTCTAAACCTTGACTTACAAGTTACACCTTTGTACAGTACAAGAAATCATCAAGTTTTGATTGGTGTATAACTAACTGCTCATGTGTAAACTTGCATTTCCTTTCACTAAAATTTTAAGCAAGAATTAGGCAAAATAACAGGTCTAATTTCAAGTTGAGCAATGAAAAGTGTTCTTTCTGTACCTTACAATCATCACTACCAGAAACTAGCATTGACGGTTCAGTACGTGAAAAATCTACACTCCAAGCGCGCTTCTCGTGCTCCTCATATTCCATAAGACTCTGAATATACCGTAATATTATTAGCATTGGTAAAAGAAATTTATATATAAAAAAAAAAATCAAATTCTCAAATTTTGACAACTACCGTTAACTTTAAGTTTACAGTTTTTATATTTGGATAAAAAAAATTATCATTGATGGCTGTCCCAGATTTACCTGTCTAGTAGTTACATCCCAAATAGTTACTATTCCTTCATAATCGCTGCTAGCTATAAGGTTTTTGCTATATTTGTTCCAGCTCAAGCAGCTCAGCTTAGACCGTGTTGACATCTCCACAACAGGGCAATGCACATCTGTATGTTCATTTACAACCTGGAAAGCAAAAGCGTAGCACACGTTAAGCAGATCAACGGGCAATTTCCTTGATAAAATTTAGGTTCAGTTTCAGTCATAAGGAAATCACAATCACCATGTGCTAACTCCAGATATTATCATAAAAGAATTATACATGTAAAAGAACAGCCCACAGCAAATATGCTCAAAACACCTTTTTGCTCAGTTGAGCTGTAGAAAATGTATCAGTGGGGCACTCTGATCAGCTACATATAATGGGGGACGATCTCCAAGAATGCAGTTAATTTTTCCCTCACTGAAAACCATGTTAAAATATTAAGATATAAAGGCCATAGAGATTATGCTCAGGCACCAAAAAAAAAAAGGAAAAAGAAAAAGAAAAAAAAAATCCTCTGTAATGATCATGCTATCAAATTTTTAGAGCTTGTTTGGGAGAAATTAAAATTCAATTAAAATTGAAAATATAGCCGTTATTGGGTCCCACTCGTCTAATAAAAGTCAACTCCAACGACTAGTTTTTCAATTTTAATCTGATTTTAATCCTTCCCAAACAAGCTCTTAGATACGAACATAAGTGTAATCTTGCCAAGCTCTTATTCCTACTAAGGCTGAGTTAGATGGAAGGATAGAGATTTTAATAACTTTTCTCATCACTTTTATGTTCAGTTTGCACAACCAATGCCCAGAATTCTGTTCAATATTTAATTTTCAGAACAAGCATCTCATTCATGATGGGCGATTGTAAATTACACATCCAAAATTTGTTATCCTGTTTCCTATTCCACATTATGTATGAATGTCGTAAAGGTGGGGCAGTTCATAATCTCTGCCTAGACATTTAAATCAAAAAGAAATTGGCAGTTCCAATAATGTAGTAAATGTGTAATATTGCGGAGAAAGACATTGCCCACTGCACAGAGGAGAATTTCCTTCTCTTGTTCCGGGATTTGATTCCCAAATCTATGGAATGTGATTAGTTGTAAATTAGTATGGTTGCCATATTTATCTAGTATAGATATTCATTACTGCTTTCATATGGGGGAAACAAATAGTTTCTTACAATATATAATCTCATTCCAAAACCCAAACTGAAGCAATCATAATAAAGGATAGGACCATCAGGGAGAAGAGGAAGCTGGTAGAAAAGAAAATGTAAAATCCTACCGAAGAGAAGTCAAAAACTTTTATGCATCGCGAAACTCCAGCAGTAGCAAACAGCTCATCATCGCGATCAAACTCTATGCTGCAATAAGAATTAGGTATTTAAAACATTTAATCAGTAACATAATACAAATTAAAAATTGAAATGCAAAAGAAATTGTGAATTCAAAAGATGTAAAACATCAATTAATAATACAGACACAAAAATATTTCAGGGAGAGTACACATTGCTCTTGACTTCCACAACATAAACAAGCTATTTGTTTCTCCATAAAAAAATGAATTTACCCTTTAGGTGGTATCCCATTAAGTAACATCAAAATCATTACTTCTGTTCTATGTCAAAACTCCTCCAAACATATCTATACTACTAATCGATCTACAGTATGCAATCAGGTAAATATAGTCTGGGTTGGTGTAATCAGGTGATGGGAGAAAAGTGACCAGCCTATTTATACACTGGTTTCAACATGTTCGATCATAAACGGGTTGAGTGAAAGCATTCCACTGTCGCTTGTAATTTTATTATCAAGGAGCAAATTGGTAAAATTGAGCACTCGCTCCATCAGGGCACTGGGCCCCACTGCAGACCGTCAAACATTCTCCTCTACATTCCTCTGACAATTCTTTCTCAATCTTCCCTCAACACCCTTAATTCCCCTTCCCCAGGAATCCTTCATCAGTGGTTGTGAATAACTAATTTTTTCAAGCTTTTCGGCCTTGGTTCTATAGGAGCAAGTCAGAAAGTGTCCCCCCACCACCCGTACCGTACAACTCACTGATTTAGTTGAGAACCCACATAACTAATTATACTTGATGAATTTAGGTAGGTTAATGGGTATTGATGAATTTTGACACTGCCTACCTGCAAAAATTAAACGATTTATTCATTATCCCTAAAAAAGGTTCTTGGATAAAAGAAAAATATCAAATCAAAACTTCTTTTCCATGGAAAACCATATATTACAGCACTGTATTTCTGTCAAATGTATTCTATGAGTAAGCTTTCTCTTCCCTCTTTCCATTCTAGAATATACATAGGCCAATCTGGTGATCATAGTTTAGTGCAGTAAAAGTTCAATCTTTCCAGATTCAGTCCCACCTGATTTCAAGGTAAAGTGGGTACAAGCTCATTCTGAGTAGGAGTAGAAATGGAGAAGATACAGATTCCCTTCTGCCAAAATACAGGTGAGTCCCGCAATGTGCCTCCTATATTTCTCGCTAAGTTTTTCCACTCTATCTTCCAGTAGTTTATAAAAACTATTTAGCCAAACTAGAGATATATAAAGGCTTGAATTTTCAAAATTAAAGACAGTCAAATCTGATCTGATCATGTATTGGAGTTTCCAAACAGGTTGCAAAAATTACTAGATATGTTTATACTTCCATCCAAAGATCCAATTTACCTTGAAACAATGTTGGTGGAATGAAAGAGATCCCCATGCCTAAGTTCACCGATCACCCTTAATCGACTGTTCCAGAATAAGATTAAGAGAATGTAAATTGAAATAAAGAAATCAAAAGCATGCAAGTGGAAAAATCTGTGAAACAGAAATTGATGACTCTTACCTGTATCGTGTGAATGTGCTTAGAACAGATTGAACATCTGCCAGACCAGCATTATAACCTTCTCTGTGAATAATACTTTTATCATTCTTTTCTTGGGAGGATAAATGGCTGGCTGATTGACGTCTCTTTTGCAAGTAAAACTCTTGTAAATCATTAAACTGCAGAAAAGAATAATCATCTATCACGAGGAGAAAAAAACTGATTCATAAACAATGTTGTCAAAAGAAAGGAATCTTGTTATCATGCAAAAGGAATGAACCTATACTTAAATCTACTGGCTCCCGACTTTGCATATGTTTGGGAATAGCTAGTGGACAAAGAGCCTGAAGCAACAATAGAGGCAATTCAGCATTCATGGTTCAATCTTAAAAGGCAAGGTCAACTGGAAGGAACCTGGCCGTGAAAATAATGAATGCTTATATCCTTGTTCTTCAGGTTAACCACATAATCTTAGATGAAAGATTTGAGATAATTTGATACAGAAACCATCCATTTTAGATGAAGTACAAGTTTGGCAGCTGTTTATAATTGGTCAAACTACTTTTATCCGGTCCTTAAATTAAGCATACATTTCATGTGATCCACAATTACTACCTAGTACCCACTTATCAATCACTCATTTCTATTTGTTTCTAATTTAAACCAATTATAAATAACTCCCAAACATGCTTTAAATGTGATGCACTCCAGAAAACTATACCCCAATTTTTTTTCAAATAATTCCACGGGTTGCATACCATATATAATTAAAAGTTTGCCAATTAGATCTTTCCTAACCTGTGAATGGACACGCTTTTTCTGTTTTACAGCCAGGCCAGATTGGCTCAAATGCTGCGAAGTTGGACCACTAGAAGATGTGTCCTTTCTCTGGGGTCCAAGGAAGCTATGTTGAGCCTTTCCGTCCACCTTTTTGTGCAGGAAGTTCTCAGAGACTTTTCCTCGTTCATTTCCAGAGTTTAAACGGCTAGTACTAATTCTATTGGATGATGTAGGAGACTTCAATCCCAGAGGATCATCACCAAGCAGCCGCAGTTTAACAGAGTACTTATCTCTTGCACGGTATAGCTCGATCCTATGACTTTCCACAGCATTTATGTCTTCTTTAACATACTGGATGTCATTTTGTACCTAAGAGAGAATCAGAAGAAAAAAAAATCAGTCGATTATCAGGTCACCGTAGGCCGTGCGAAGCAGAAAAACCACTAAAAGAATGATAGCTTGTCCAGAAACAAGAATACAGAAGGAAATAATATGAGAGGAAGAAGATGATAAAACAAAGCAAAGTGTAAAGAGATAAAAATCCCACATCTAATAAAGATGAAAACATAGACCAATTTTTAAGGGTTTGAGTTACTTCTTTTAACAAGGTTGACCTTTTAAGATAGAACCTTAAGTCTTAATATGGTATCAGAATTCATTAAGTTCTAATGAGCAACTTGATTCCATTAAGATTAAAAAAAATGAGCACATGGATTTTAAGATTGATTTGTTCAAACGAGCCGCCATCTTTCGGGGGCATGTTAAGGGATAAAAATCTCACATCTAATAAAGATGAAAATATAGATGAATTTATAAGGGTTTGGGCTACTCCTCTTAACAAGGTTGACATTTTAAGATAGAATCTCAAGTCTTAACAAAAAGCAAAGCAAAAAACCTTAGAATTTCTCTAAGACCTTATAAGAAATCTCTAAGAGAAGAACATTAAAGGAGTTACACCATTCAAAAGTCAAAGCTGCAGAACTGCAGGGATAGTATGCTACATTTCCAAATTGAGAGAGACCACATATTAAGCATAGACTCCTAGACACCCCAAGTCTAATAGGACAATGCCAAAAATGCTAGAAAGCATAATAATTAATAGAGTTCTACTTAGACAAGGATTTGATAAGAAAATTACTTTGTGACCAAATTCCAAGTATACTAGGATTGCAGAAGAAAAAAATAAGACTGGAAACAAAAATAAATACTGACTAGAGACAGCAGGTAAGGCATCTCTACTGTGTCTGCCAAGGATTTCAAGCAATTCCATTCCCATGGTCATATTTTATCCATTGAACCCTCAGCGTCACTCCTCTGGTTGGAGAAAATACCTTGAGTTTTCTAGTGCTGAAGTATAAGAGTCTTTGAATGAAGCACAGGCCAACTTTTAACATGTAAAAAATTTGAAGTCAAATTGCACCTCATCATTTAGTTAAGCCCCTGCTTGACAACCATTATTTTCAAACTCTTTTTTCTACATACTCATTTTCAACCACACATTCACACAATAAAATATTCTGCACGTATATCCAAAACTTTTACCTACTTTTTAACCACACATTTTCCTAAAAATCACTATTCAAAACATGGCTTTTCCCATTTAATGGTTGTCAAACAGGGGCTAAGTTTAATAATGGAAATATTCGGAAATATCCTTTTACATTTGCTTTTCAAAAATTTTGCTGAATAAGAAGCTGATTCTTGCGATAGGAGGTAAAACTCATCTTTCGATTGTTCTATGGCAAGAAAAAGGGTATATCCAACTGTTTCAACCCTCTTAGCTTTTATATCCCAACTTTCATGCAGAAACACTGCCTAGAAGCTGTTTCTTGCACAGATTCCTTAAATGAAGTAACATTTTCTACTTCACACACATTTGCAATGCATGTGTAAAATTGACATTACTTCTAGCCTCTCAGTCTCTTGTTCAAACTAATATTTATCCATAATGCTATAGAGACAGAAAATTGTGGTCAAATCAAAAATCTTGAAACTCAAAGTTGTTAATTCTGCTCATGCCTCCATAAAATTCTCCATTTTCAGCTTAATCTAGCAATGTGCTCAGCCATCATGTCTATGTTGATGTAGCTTGCCCCTTGTTCTAGATTTATAAGTCGTCGTCTTAAAATAACCTTTTTTACCTATGTGTCTCTCAACAGATTTTGAACACTTTATCAAGTCAACAGTTGATCTTACTGAAATCTTCGGGTTTTTTATTTTTTTTATTTTTATTATTATTATCTGATGACTGACTTTAAGCTTTTTACCATGAAGAATAAAGCCAAGGGTTGAAGTTTCCTCCGGAACTGGGATAATTGGAATTATCTTTGGATCCCATGATGCTACAAAAAAAAAAAAAAAAGCCTAATTCTTGTAGGTTATTGAACCCAAAGAAGAAGATGACAAATAATTAAGAATGCCCTACCTGAACAAACATTTGACCCAGATAATTAATTTATGGTCTCATTTAGAAAGATTAGTACTCAAGAAACTGCAGAAATACATTCAGAAACTAGACACAAGATATAATAAATGAAGACAAAACTGGGGATAATATATAATTAAAGAGTCTACCTTAGAGATCAAAGGAATTACTGAATCCCCATTACGTTTGGATGATGAAAGTCCTCTTTAGAAATATATAAATACATAAATAAAATAAAAAATAAAATATCAATGACATGACTTTGTTTATCCGCAGAAATCACTTCTCAAAATTTATTATATTCCTTGATCTAATTATGATTCAAACCAAATTAAACAAAGCAGTATTAAATATTTTGATATCTTAAAATTTTGTTAATTTTCCAATCAAACTTTATGAAGACGCATTCAATGAATTATTCTAATAAATGGTCAATGGGGTTTAAAAATCAGTAGTAATTATTTAGGAGTGGAACAATCATGCCAAACTTAGATTACAAACGAGGTTGCACTAGTCAATCAGATAAAGAGGAAAATTTTGACATAAAACCCCAGAATAAATTTATCAAACCTAGCCCAGAAATCATGTTCCAGTTAGTAATCATGTATGTAATTAATAGGACCTATGCATCAAATATGGTGGGCTTCCACAGAGACAGGGTCCGAAAGATTTTCTCAAGCTACCACCCAGAAATAAGTTTAGAGAAAGCATTACCAAATATAAATCTCAAACAGCTATTTCATAATCAAGTGTTCACCATTCGATGTTGCTATCTCTTTCATTGATTCTTATTATGTACAAACCTCATTGAGCTCATTAACTTTTTGTTTCCTTAAGCTGTGTAAGAAGTCTAGCAGAATTTGCATGTTTCTCTCTGCCTCTTCCTGTTCCATTTTTCTCTTTTTCTCTGCCAGAAGAGACAGCAAGGTATCCAGCTCCTTTATTGAAACTTCACAACCCTGTCAAAGGACAAAATATGTCAAGCCTCTGCACAGACAATAGATATGAAACAAGTGTCAGAGTTGAGAGACTTCCCTGCATTTGTAGAATACAATCCTCAAAAGAATCAGAAAGGAAAAGTGGATTTGCAGTGGAACTTTCTGGTTGTTTCCATTAGGCAGTAATCCAGTAGTTCTTAAATGCATGTTTGTTCAAAATATCATTACATCCACTAAATTCTGTTGCAATAAATTATGAGGAAGACATATTGCTTAGATTAGGAGAGACCAAATACGAAGGAGAATGACAAGAAATGTCACCCATCTTTTTACAAAAGGAAAATTAGGTCAAAGGGCTTCACTGTAACTATACACCCTCAATATCTCCTTAGATAGTCAGATTCTCCTGATTTGATGTTTTCACTCAGGTGCAACAGATTAGTTCATTAGACTAGAGATACTATAAGAATGAATGCAAGTTGTTCAATACAACTAATTGAGTCCTATGACCATCTAACTTATACAAAAGTACTTGGACACACGTAAAAGAACAGTATGAGACAAAACCTTTCTAACCCTTTCAGAAGAACTTTGTCATTATGTATAATGTCGCAATCAAAATTTATTAGCCCTTGTTTGGTCCCCATTATTTCCAAAATACATTTTTCTCTCTCTTATTTTCAACCACACATTTTTCAATAAAATAATATTACATACAAATCTAACTATTTTCCTTATTTTTCAACCACACATTCTCCATCAAAATACTATTTCAAAATGCATTTTGGGCAAAAAATGAGGCCCAAACTACTCTTAATCTCATTTAATAACCACCATGACGAACTTCTTCACCAGAACATAGTACAAATTATGAGTATAATTCACAAAACTATCTTTCATGATGTAGTATATAATTATGATTAATAGTTTTCTACTACAATTGTGATTTATCTTTTCTAGCTGTGTTTATCTTTCAATTATATTTATCTTTTCTAGTCGTAATAGGTTTTATCTTTTTATTCTATTTTCTTGTTTACAATATAATTTTTTACCTTTATTAGTTAGAATAGGATTTTTAATTTCCATTGGATTATGAGTTTATATTAGTTTCCTTAGTTTAGTTTCAGTATATTAATAGGATTAAAAAATAATTTTGCCCATAAATACAAAGACATTATACACTTCATAGGTCCTGTGGTAGGCAAATCATCGACAACAAACGAAAATTTGAAAAATTGAATAATGACTAGAAGGGATAAATGAAACTCTTCGCAACATCACGCAGATGTTGACTGAGTGGACTATTGAGAAGAATCATGAACTCATGGAGGAGCAACTAGGCGGGCAAGAAAATTGGTAGAGAGGCGACAAACAAGACTCTAATGATGAACAAGTTGAAGTTCAAAAGTGTCCAACAAGATGAGAGAATTAAAATTTTCAACCACAAAAGAATTAAAGATGAGGCTTATCAAATTGATACTAGAGTGTTTGATATGGAGGATGTTAGTGTAGGGTTATTCACCATATCACTTGCACTTAGGAATATAGGGGATGGATTCCGGTGGATGTTTGTAGGAGTTTATGGTCCGACTGCTGATGGTAATAGAGGGGGTTTGTGGGATGAATTGGCAATGGCATGGTGGAGTCTCCCAACGTGTATTGGGGGTGATTTCAATGTGGTTCGATTTCCTGCTAAGAGGTCGAGTGGTGGGAGACTTACAGAGGCTATGGAGGAGTTCTCAGATTTCATTAGGGAGAATATGTTGATGGATCTACCGATGATTGAGGGAGATTTTACTTGGTCTTCTAATCGGGACCAACCGGTTCATTCCCGAATAGATTGATTTTTGGTTAGTGGGGAGTGGGAGGTTAAGTACTCAGATGTGACACAGAGGAGATTAGAGAGGGTGTACTCTGATCATTTTCCTATATCATTATCTGGGGATTTGAGGGGCAGTGGAAGAAAGTCTTTTAGGTTTGAGAAGATGTGGTTAAAATTCGAATGTTTTGGGGAGCGTGTACGGACCGATGGGCCTCTTACGAATTTAGGGGTCTCCCAACTTTGTGCTGGATCAGAAATTAAAGGCGTTGAAAGTGGATTTAAAGAGGTGGATGGTGGGCGATGTTAATTGGTATAAAAGTAAGTGTCCCTCAGATATAGAGGAGTTAGATAAGCGGGAGGAGAGCCGTGGGTTGATTGGGAAGGAGAGGGAGAGACGTGGAGTATTAAGGGGAGAGTTAGAGAGGTTGATGGAAATGGAGGAGATTGCGTGGTGCCAAAAATCTAGGGTTACATGGTTGAAAGAGGGGGACAAATGCACCAAGTTTTTTCATAGGATTGCGAATTCAAACAGGCGTAATAATTCTATCACATTGCTGGAGGTAGATGGGATTACTTATGAGGACCCACAGGTTATTAGAAACAAAATGGTGAGTTTCTATCAAAATCTCTATCGGGAACAGTTTGGGTGGAGGCCTGAGTTGGAGGGATTGAATTTTTCTACTATCACGGAGGAGGATGCTAGATGGTTAGAGAGACTGTTCGGGGAAGAGGAAATCAGGGAGGTCGTTTTCAGTATGAATGATGATAAGGCACCGGGACTAGACGGTTTCTCGTTTGCATTTTATAAGACTTGTTGGGAGGTGGTGCGAGCGGATATTACGGATGTTCTTAACTATTTTTCTAAGTATGGCAGGTTCCTGAGAAGCTCAAATGCTATATTTATTGTGCTGAAACCCAAGAAACCAGGGGCTGTGGACATTAAGGATTTTCGCCCTATTAGTCTAGTTAGTGGGGTGTACAAGATTATTGTGAAGTTATTGGCGAATCGATTGAAGGAGGTGCTGGGGAAAGTCGTGTCTAATTTTCAGAATACTTTTGTGAAAGGAAGACAGATTTAGGATTCTGTGCTTAAAGCAAATGAATGCGTTGATTCAAGATTGCGTTTGGGAGTGTCAGGGATGCTATGTAAACTCGATATTCAGAAGGCCTACGATCATGTAAATTGGAAGTTCCTTTTGTATATGCTCCGGCGATGTGGATTTGGGGAAAAGTGGTGTAAGTGGATTCAGTTCTGTATCTCAACTGTTTCTTTCTCAGTTATGGTTAACGGCACTCCGGAGGGCTATTTTCGAAGCAGCAGAGAATTGAGGCAAGGAGATCCCCTGTCCCTATTATTGTTTGTTATTGTTATGGAGGCGTTCAGTAGGATGCTTGAGAAAGCTGTGGAGGAAGGTCTGATTAGGGGCTTTACAATTGGACGTGTACAAATCTCGCATTTGCTATTTGCAGATGATACATTGATTTTATGCGATGCTAATGATGAGCAATTGAGGAATTTACGTCGGTTACTTCTATGCTTTGAAGCGGTGTCGGGATTGAGGATTAATCTGGGAAAATCTGAGGCTATCCCAGTGGGAGAGGTTGCTAACGTAGATGAGTCGGCCGGTATTTTAGGATGTAGGGTTGCGCATATGCCTATATCATACCTTGAGCTCCCTTTAGGGGCAAGGTTTAAAAGTAAACATATTTGGAATGGAATCATTGAAAGGATGGAGAAGAGGTTAGTGGGGTGAAAGCGTATGTACCTTTCAAAGGGTAGCCACCTTACTCTCATCAAATCCACTCTCTTCAATCTCCCTACTTATTTTTTGTCGTTGTTTCCTATTCCTGTTACAGTGGCACGTAGATTAGAGAGGATCCAAATGAAGTTTCTTTGGGCTGGATGGGAGAAGAAAGGAAATTCCATTTGGTCAAGTGGAGTGTGGTTTGTTCTCCTATAAGGGTGGGGGGCTTGGATTGAGGAGCCAGATCCTGTTTAATAAGGCCTTGTTAGGCAACTGGCTGTGGCGATTTGGAGTAGAGAGGGTGAGTTTTTGGAGAGAAATCATTGGAGCGAAGTATGGTGTTATAGAGGGGGATTGATGCTCAGTTAACGGTCGTGGTTCTTATGGGGTGAGTTTGTGGAGGTATATCCGACGAGGATGGAGTGACTTGAACTATGAGGTGATAACTTGAACTATGAGGTGGGAAATGGCAATAATATCAGGTTTTGGGACGATCGTTGGTGTGGAGATCAACAGCTTAAGGTGCGTTTTCCTTCTTTGCATCGCATTACCTTGGAGCCGTCTGCTATGGTAAATAATGTACTCACCATTCATAATGGAAGTCACAGTTGGAATACTGTTTTTGAGAGGGGTTTACAAGATTGAGCATCAGATGATTGTGCGTTGTTTCTGACCTCTTTGCATGAAGCGCACATTCAGGTTGGAGTAGGTGATCGTAGCAGGTGGACGTTGGCACGGAATGGTATATTCTCAGTTCGCTCTTATTTTAGATCCTTAGTAGAACCTGCGCAGAGCTCATTCCCATGGAAGATGATGTGGCAATGTAAATTGCCTCCACGAGTGGCCTTTTTATTGTGGACGGTTGTGCGGAGGCAAGCGTTAACGGTGGATAATCTTCGAAGAAGGGGTTTTTATGTTACCGAGTGGTGTTATATGTGCAATAAGGATCGGGAGGTGATTGACCACCTATTCATTCATTGCGATGGTGTTCGGTGGCTTTGGAACAGTGTTTTTGTTTCCCAACATTTGGATTGGGTGATGCCTAGGCGAATTGAAGACGTGGTGCGGGCATGGAGGAAATTTCGTTATAAGGATAGTAGGATTGTATGAGATCTTATTCCAGGATGCATTGTTTGGTGCGTGTGGAGAGAAAGGAACAACCGCTATTTTGAAGACCAAACAAGAACTACAGAGCAATTTAGAGAATTGTTTTATATAACTTTGCATAGTTGGTTTAATACTGTGGTTAATAACCATATAGAAGGGTTGCCTAATTTCATGTCGTTTCTGTATTATTTAAATTAATAATACATTTCCCATGTATTATGTCTTGATTTATGAATAAATTCTCTAATTACTTATCAAAAAAAATTGATAATAAAAATTTTGTTGACATTTTCTACAATTTTACTGCCAATGAATTACATAAAAATAAGGAAAATATGGATGATAAGAATTTAAGTCCCCGTACCAATTCTTTAGTATTGAAGAGAGCATCACTGTACATCATAGCAAAAGATGAAGTGTGAAGAATTGAAAATAGCATCAGTGATCTTTGTCGAGGGTGAACTCAAGGATGTATTAAAATCCCACATTGTTTGAGAAAATATAAATAATCCACTTAATAAGGTGAAGGCAATCCTCCCCTAATAAGTCGGTTTTATTAGGTAGAGTTAGGCCCAATATTCCTAACATGGTATCAGAGTTAGGCCCAATTATGCAATGTTGGGTGTCACCCAATATCGATTTGATCACAGTTGTTTGGCATGGTCCACGCTGTACGTGAGGGGGCGTATTAGAATCCCACATTGTTTGAGAAAATATAAATAATCCACTTAATAAGGTGAGGGCAATCCTCCCCTAATAAACCGGTTTTATTAAGTGGAGTTAGGCCCAATATTCCTAACAGATGAAAAGCCAAATTATGCTTCATTTATGAAGGAATGTTACGTGGGAATTGCTCGTGAAGAAAATATAATGAGCATGGTAAGAGCAAAGTGATTTTATAGAGTGCAACCGAAGAATATGACATTTACCGAGCACATCAAGAAATTGAAATTTTTTAACATAAATTTTTAAGTATTTTCCTCCCGATTGATTGATTTTCTTTTTCTTCAACCAAACTCTAGAATGCATTTTTTTCAAGTGGGAGAGATTGATGTAGTACATAATTATAATTAATAGTTTCCTACTACAATTGTAATCTATATTTTCTAGTTGTGTTTATCTTTCTCTTCTAGTTTTCTTTTCTAATTGTAATAGGTTTTATCTTTTTATTCTTATTTTTATTTAGAATAGGATTTCTTTTTTTATTGTTTAGAACTTGATTTCTAATATCTTTTGCATTAGGATTTTATATAAGTTTTCTTATTTCCTTATATTAATAGGATTATAAAATAATTTTGCCTATAAATAAAAAGGAGTTGTACACATCAATTATTATTCAATATATACAAAACAAGATTATTCCAATATTGTTCTTAATTACTACATAATTCTTATTACAAGAATTTTACAAACACTTACGCACCATTTCACAACTTCCCAACAATTTGGAAAGCAACAGATATAAACAATCTGATTGCAGAGCTTTGTCCTTGATGATAACAGAAGTAAAAGTCTTCACCACTCCACTATACTTTAAGTGAATTCTTCATATCAAATATGAAGATTATAATGATCAAGTAAAAGAAATGCTTTTAAATATGCATTTTGGAAAATCAGTGATTTACACCCGATAGCTTGCTGACTAAATAATAAAATATGAAAGAGTTAATTGGAGACAATAAAGATGGTCTTTGGGTGGCTTTGATGGTATAAGTGTTTAAAATAAATTTGACCGCAGATGTAGAGAAGCTATGTGGATGGTTATTCCTGTTTAAATTCACCAAAATTCAACTCCAGAAAACCTCCATTTTGTAAAACCCATCCTGAACTTCTGTGGTAGAAAGATCCCCTTTCTCCAGATCACATCTCAACTGCTTTAACCTTCTGAACAAGCTAACTGTGCACTTAATAGCGGTACAGTACAAGCTAACTTCACAGTCAACAGATGGTACAATAGAAGCTAACTGGATAAAGCAAAACATAACCCCAAAATACCGTGGAAGCACCAACAGAACCAACCATGGCTGGTCTAGAGTGGTTGTCAAGGGCCTCAATAGATCCTTTTAACAAAAGCCTACCTTGAGTACTTAGTCAATAAGATAGGTTAAAGGGGATCCTTTTAAATTGCAAGTGGTAGGTGGCACAGTAGATGGTGCTGGTGCTGGTGCTGGTGCCGGTGCTGGTGGACTCAGAAATGGCAAATGGTACCGCCATTGGTATTAGAGAGTTGAGTACGGTGGGAATGGTCAAATCTGGGTCGAAGAAGATTTGGAAAGATGGCGGTGAAGCAATTGATGTTTGAAGGTAGCTCAAAGTGAATAGCAAATGGTATGGAGGTGGTGGTCTAATCAAGATGGAGGAGATGAGGCAAAAGTGCATTGGCAAGCTCAAGCCTTAAGAGTGGCAGGTAGGTGGCATTTTGAAGAAGAATCCATGCAGGCGATCTTCTATCAGGATAAGAGAGAACGAAGAATTGGAGGATGAATCTAATAGGTCATGTTTGGTCGACCCATTAAAATAACCTTGAAAAGGGCCAACCAAAATTGTTCTCTGACTTTATTCCTTTGGAAGTGTAAGGATTCCAAACACAATCAGATTGAACTGTACTACTGAATATTGTCAATTTAAAACAAACCATAAACTAGATTTCCAGGTAGGATTTCAAAAAATGCAACCACATTTAAGGAGTGAAATGCACTTCAAATTCACCCAAGCCACAAGTCATGAAATGCCTCATCTCATGCCTTCATTGTTTAAGAAACCAAATTAGGGGAAGTAAAGTGTGACCACACAACCCAAGGTTAACAGTCACGCTTAAAGTAAAAATTCACTTGTAGAGATACAGTTTGACCACAACCATTTACTCAAATAAATTAAGTGAAGCATAAGAGATAACAATTGGGTATAAGGTACAGGAGGAGGAAAAATATACTAACCATGATAAATAATATACTAGCAAAAGTAACTATTATTTCAACATTATTACATTCTATAACACTTTCTCAAAAGTAAGTAATTAGACATAACTTTTAATGGTCATAAGCCAGCACTATTTATTGGTTAAATAATCGAAGGATGCTGACAATAACGAGGTTTTCTTTCTTTTGTAAATTAATCAGTGCATAGTCAGGACCTGTCTTAGGAATAAAAAGGGAAGAAAATGAAAAATTGTAACATAAAAACTTCAATTATACTACAAAACCATGACTCACCTGTTCCAATGACTGACGAAATTGTTCTACAGGGGATGCATTTTTCGATAATTGTCGGGCAGATGTCTTCTTCAATAGCTACAATGTGGTACAGGAAACCGTATAACAATAAGCTGCATTGTGAAGTAAACTATTTCAAGATTCAAACCAGACGAAAATACACAAATTACGAACTTGCTGCAGACTAAGAAGAAACAAAATTATATATTCTTTCCAAATCCACAATAAAATAGACATAAAAAAAAAAATAGAACTTGATCATTCAGCACTCATCCAATTAAATAACTAATCAGAAAAATGCTCAAATATTCAGTTCACCTTATCGAGAAGAAAATTAGGGAATAGCTGATCTGGGGTAAGGGAGTTAAAACAGCAAGGGCAATCACTCTTATTGCGGAGATGAGTAACAATGCACATATAGCAGAAGCTATGCCCACACGCCGTCAAGAAAGCATCCTTTATCATCTGCATACAAATTGGGCAAAGCAATTCCTTGTCCGCCACCTCAGCCTCCGCATCGATATCTCCATTGGTGGTGGTTGTCGCTGATGTTATTGTAGTTTCCTCCTCCGGCTTCTTCATCGCCGGCACCACCGCTCCGATTGAGCTGTCCCTCATCCTACTTGCGTGAATCAGCTGATGATGATCTGAAGTAGTAAAGTAGCAAAACTGAAAGTTGAAATGGGTGGACAGTGGTTGGCTGCTCGGGGATGGGGCCTTTTTGGTAAACAATTCAAACTAACAAACTTGGTTTCAATCAAGTTGACGCGTTACAAAAGGACGTTGGACCACGGACTCTTGAGGATCTACCGTTCGATCCGAAGGATGCGATAAAACTTATTACAAACATACCGGGCCTGTTTGGTAATGATTCTCATTTTATACAGTAAATCAATTCTCATTTTCAACCACACATTCTTCAATAAAATAATATTTTTCATCACATCAATAATTTTTTCTTCTTTTTCAACCACACATTTCCCATCATATCACTATTCAAAATCAATTCTTCCCCCAAAAAATCCCTACCAAACAAGCTCACAGTATATTTTTATAATCACGCAAAGTGAGTAGAATTGTCCTTGGAGTTGTATCTTTAGTAATGAGGATTGAAGAGCTAGTTAATTAGTTGATTATAATATGTACTTTACTTTTTTGAGAATCTTTTGTTATACTAGTCTATCATTCAATTCTATGGGTGTTTTAACTAATTACGAATTTGGGTTCTGAATCGTGTATCTATATATCACGCAAGGTAAATAGGATGACTTATGAAGTTGTACCTTTCACAATATCAGATGATGAGTCCTATGCTTTACTTTATTTCAAATATAAATTTAGCCCCCGTTTGGTGTACATTTTTTGAAAAAAAATGCATTTCTACTGTTGATGTGATGAGGAATATATGGTTGAAAAGGAAGGAAAAGTTATTGATGTGATGGAAAATATTATTTTATTAAAGAATGTGTGGTTAAAAATGAGTAGAGGAATGAGAATGAACAAAATAATGTGGCTCAAACAGAGCCTTAGTTTGACGATAGTTTTATTAGGGTTTTAAAAAGAAAGTTAACTTTCCATTTGATTTTGTTTGATGAGAGTTTGTTACAGAGAACAAACATGATTAAAATGCGAGAGATGTGTTAGGAAATGAAAGAATTACATTCCTTGGAATTTGAAGTCACAAAAGGACATGTTCTCTTTACCATTTTCAAAATAGTGAAATCACGTTCTCTTTCCTATTTTCGAAAACGTGTTCTCGAAAACAAGCTAAAAATTTACAAAGAAAACTCAAAACGACAAATTTGTCGTTTTTGGTGTTTTCAGTTATAATCAAGCCAAAATTTTCAAAACGCGTTTTGAGTGTTTTCAAAATGTCAAAAAGAACACATTTTAAACAATTTTTAAATGGACACTTAAAACACAAAATTCAAAATGAATTCAAAACTCAAAATACAAAACTGAAATACAAAGAAAACAACCCCTAAGTTTTGTGATTGTTTGATACCAAAAAAGAAATCAACTTGAAAGCTAAATGCTTCGACTTGACACTAAAACAAACTCAACTTGAATTGGATAAAATACCTTTCGACTTATTAAAAATTTGATTCGATCGTTGAAAATCTTTTAACAGCATATCGGCAAATATCACTTAAGCAAATATCTTCTTATTAGACTAGTGAGGAAAACGTGTGTTGCACGTTAGATGATAGTTGTTCACAAAATAGAAATGATTTTCATTTGGAATTGATGTTGGTTGATGCTTTTGGAAATATTAAAAACATCATGATTTCAACGTCATCCCTTCTCCAACTCTAAAGAAAACATAATAAAATTTACTATTCATGAATAACAATATTGAAAAGATAAGCTTATATCATGTTGTCATAATTACCATATGATGAATCCAATAACATGAATAAACAATAACCAATATAGAAATTGACCACAAGAAAATCATATTTTCCATAAATTGACAAGCATGAAATCATGAAATGTAAAAAAAAAAAAAAATCTCACCTCATATTAGCAATTGATGGAGTACTACCACTGCTGAAAAATTACATGGTAAATTGAGAGTTTTTCCCATCGAATCTAAATTTGAATATTCATGTTAGGATGAAACTTGACGTAGAAAGTATTGATTGCTGCTAATGTCTAATACCATCTTTCGTCTGTATATAGCCATTTTGTCTGGAGAAACAGATTCAATAGGATATCCAAAAATGAAACATTCTATGTATTTCAGCAAAAAAACTCTACAGTTTGGCCTATGGAAGAAGAGAAATTTTTTTCGTTAGATTGAATTAGATAAATATGAAATTAAAGTGAGATGAAAAAGAAGTAAATAATACGTACCCATGTACAAGGCAGGTAGGGTATAATCTCTACTTCCATCTATTTATTTCGATGTTTCTTTATAATTGGACTGACGGCAACTTCTGATAATAATAATAATAAATGGACCATATTTAATGTTGCGTCTGCATGATGCATGACCTATTGTGTGGTATGAACACTATGGCTACAATCATATATCTGAAGTTTCCATTCTCGAAAACCTACACGGTAAAGATACCAATTGTTACCTAGATAGCAGCATAGAATTAATAAGTAATTTCATGCTAACCATGGGCGACCATTTGATGGTAAAATTCCATTTACGTATTGTTCTAGACGAGCAAGATCCAGTGATTGTTTTTTAGTTGCAACTCCTTCTTTTCTACTTCTATGCAACGTTAACTCGTTAGCACATTCAGTTTCAAATCCAAAATCAAGAATTGCATATTCCTTTGAAAGACGGGTGCAACCTTCTTTGATAAGTCGCCTAAAAAATTTTAGTTCCATGTCAAGATTCTAATAAATTAAATAAGGGTGAATGAAATATAATAAGTATAATCAATGATGAACTAATTTTACTAACTCTAGTAGTGATATCTTGTCTTATATCCATTATATTTTTCAAAAATCCCTGTTGTGCAGATTTCCACTTCTTTCGTCCAAATATGATCTGCATAAGAATAAGATAAGTGACCTTAATTTTAAATGAATGACAGTAAAATTTTAATATTGAAGTTAGATTGCTTACTCGGATGGATTCTGTGATACCCAATCTCTAAGAACGACATATTTTTTGAAATGATAATCTTCCAAAGTATAACTGTCTAGACCATAACTTGTCGAAGATTTTTGACCTTTTTTTGTTTTTGGTTAATCCTTGAACATCTTCAACATCTTTCACTTGTTGAGATGTTGAAGCATCCTTCACAATTGCACTTTGTTGGGGATGAAGATCTTCCCAGAAGGAAGTCATAATAGCTTCCATATTTGTTTTCCAGCCCGATATTGTATTCAGCATATTGTTATTTTCTTCATCTATGTAAGACCTCACTGAAATTAAACACGAATCCACGTAATTCTGCATGTTGGACTGCATGTCTTGATAGTGTTGTTGTTGTCAATGTTGTTGTTGTTGAAAGTGGTCTTGTTGCCATTTTTGCTGCTGTTCAAATAACTGCTGTTGATTGCGAAGAATTGCTTCATAGTGGCTTTCCTGTTGTTCAACAATGCTTGTTTTCAAATTGATGTACAAATCTGATACATCTGATACTACATGTTGTCTATATACATTGAACATGTCCTCTATCTCTTCTCTTGTCACATAATTGGAGATAGAACTTGGGCCAGCTCCAGCACCGTAATTGGAGCTAGAACTTGGGCCAAGTGCAGGTTGTACGTTTTCAGGGATTTGTTATGTTAGATTGTTGATATTTATACCTTCAATGGCATCTAATACATTATGTTAATTGTCATTTGGTAGTGAAAGAGTTGTATACCATGCTGTTTACAATTCTTCATCGATAGGGTTTAAAACTGCAATGACTTGAATCTGTAATTGAAATACTCAAATGATTTGTTGGAAAAAGACAAAGAAATATAATACTTAGTAAAGAAATATAATTAAATAATTTAATTACCTCTTCATTATCCAAAAATTACTTAACTATATTCTCTGTCCAAAATCTATTCGGTTTCCACCTATACATTCTTGGAGATTGCAATGTTTTGTATCTACGTCGTCCAATTTTTTTTTTTTCAATCCGTGGGAAAGCTTCGTATATCCAATACTGAGAAAATTGAATACAAAAATTATAAAATTGAATATAAAGATTATAAAATTAGATATATAAACTATATTTTCATTTGTGAAAAATAAAAAATGCAAAAACATACCTGGAAGGCCAGTAGATATCCATGCAATGCATATTTACATTCATTTTGTTGATTTTCTTCTAGTATATGGGCTCTTTCCAGTTGAGATTCTCGTAGTGAATTTAACAGCACAAAATATGTTTTACACCCCCATGGGTATTGCAAGAAGTCGTTAAACTGTTCAACCATACCCAGTGTTCTGTAATCAATATGTCTTCCCGTCGGTTTCTAAAACACACTCTACTATCATCACCAATCCCAGTTTAAATTTATCATCTTCGTCTTCACGGAGATGAAACGCTTCATATAGTATATTCATAGTAATTCTCTTAACACCATGAAAATATTGATTTCTAAGTCGATTATTATAGAATTCAAGATCAACAAATATCTCGTGACAAGGTAATCCTATAATAAGACAAAACTCTTGTAGACTAAAGCGTGCGAAATTGTTATTTAATTTCACCCAAAGTTTATTATTTTTGCCACAATCTATAACTCTCATTATGAACTCGTGAATTAATTTGTTACTAAACTGTTGATCTTCTTCTTGTCTATATATCATTCCATTCATGAATGCATGGAAATTATTACATAAAGCATATTGATCAGAATTGATAAAATTCGTAAAATCTTTTACGTATCTATAATTTGGAAATTGACCGAATGTAGCCGAAAACCAGTGACCTGTAGATAATATATATTCCAAAGACATCTACATAAATTATAAAAATACACAATTCAATCACTATGCAAAAATTATAGAGATACACAGTTATAAAAATATACCTTCAAACCAAATTTCTGTTTTGTTATATGTGCTAGAAGAGAAGTGGCGGTCTCTGTGTTTAGATACGGTCGTGTCTCCTTGCCACTCCGCCGTGTCTTCGTGCTAGAAGGGAAATGGAGGGAAGTAGCAGTCTCCATGCGGAGACACGGTCGTGTCTCCGCATAGAGGCCACGCACGGAGACATGCTGCCGTGTCTCCGCACGGAGGCACGTCGTGTCTTTATCTCCGCGGGCGTACGGAGACACCGGGATGTGCCTCCGCGCGCTTGCACAGAGGCATGCGCGCACATGGAGACACGTTGTGTCTTCGTGCGGAGACACATGACGGTGTCTTCGCATGTAGACCGCCACTTCTCTCTACTTCCTTTCTAGCACATATAACAAAACATAAATTGGGTTTGAAGATATATTTGTGTAGATATAACTTACCTCTTTTCCTGTAGTTAGAGAGATTGAAAGATTGGAGATGAAATTTGTGAATTGCAGAAGAGAAGTTTTTCATAGATTGGAGTTTCCACAGGAATTGTCACAGATTGGAAATGAAAATTTTTTCACAAGAATTGTTGGGATATTTTTTTTGTAGAGACAAGTTGGGTAGGTGAAAGTGTAAAGGGTAGGTAGTTGAGTGGGTAGGTGAAAGTGTGAATGTATATAGTTATAATTAATATTAAAACCAATATTTGTTTAAAATGCTTTAATTGAAAATATATTGAAGAGAAAGAAGTATATTAAATATGAAATAAATCATTATATTTACATCTGCATTATTACTACTGATATGAAAATTGGAATGGAGATAAACTAAAACATTACTTAAATATAAGCTGTGAAAATTGGAATGGAGATAAAAATTGGAATGAAAATGAATAAAGTATCAGTTAAATATATTCTGAATAGAAGACTAAACAACAGTTATAAAATCAAACTAAACCATAAATGATGTTTGGTTGAATAACTAATCTACTTTCAACAAAATAAATATTTTAACTTCATAATTTCATTCATTGAATCAGACAAAAGCAACAAAAACTACATCTAATTTTCATAAAAAATACTTTCAATTTTTAACATTCTTTATCATCAATCATTCGGTGGCTTCATCAACTTCATCAATTTCATCATCATCTGATTTACTCATTGTAATTCCTTTCCCTTTGCCACCATAATCTTTTTCTTCTCCACCTTCCTTGGAACCAAAGCATAATTCTCTTTTTGCTGATGATTCATTACAATCATGTGTGAAATGCAGTGATTTAGCTAAGAGAGTTAGGGATGTGCTTTCATCAACTCTGTTATGTGGAGTTTTTGTTGTTGTTGAAGATTGGTCTATAACAAAAATCACATTGTATTTGTACTCTTCTCCATTTTTCTGTTTGATAGCTTTAAAACAATTTTTCATTTTGCAAAGGGACAATCGATGGTGGAAGACCTTCCTAGAAAAAAGAAAAATAAATGTTAATAATATAAATGTACGCATGATAGTGCAATAACTATTGAATATATTTTTATACTAAGATATGCACCTCAACAATTTCTTTCATCAGTATGAATGCAGAACACTGTAAGAACTTTTCAGCAGTCTTTCCTATCATTGTAGCATGAATACATCCTGATAAGTCTTGCAATTTTATAAAAGCTCTTGCTCTATCATTAACAAAAAATACCATTCATATACAATTGAAACTGTCATTAACAAAAAAAAATAGCTCCGTCATTAAGAAAAAAAAATAGCTCCGTCATTAACAAAACAGAGCATTCATATACAATTGAAAGATGATATAAGAGTTGAAGAATGTGTAGTGTATTAAATTCATTATCACCTTGGAATAGCACGGGCTTGAGAATATTTGCAAAATGAACAGCAATGGATTTCATCAAAATCAGCATAAGTAGATTTATTGTAGTTGTTGCAAGATATATACCAGAAGGATTGATTATGATGTGCAATATTTGCCTTTCCTCTCAATCAAAAATAGTTTTCCTATGATAATAGAATAAATAATATGTTATAAAAAGAATAGGATGCAACCACACCATGTAAATATATAATATTAAATCCACTCACCACAAGTAAAAGACTTTCTATATTTCTTATTTGGGTGATTTTGTCCTCTTTTGGAACAGATACCCTCGATGATGTCAATTCGTAATAACACTTTTTTCCACAATGTCGTTGAGCTTTTGAAAATTTTTATCCACCCATTATATAAGATTCACTCAAATAGTAAATCAAACTAAACACCCAAAAATTGATTAAAACAACAATTTTTTTCTGACTGACGATTTAACTCTAACATGCTAAAGGTATTTCGTTGAGCAATGATTTAATACTAATAACCATAGCAAAAAATAAATGTTTGTTACTGTTGTAACACAATAGCAAATGTAGAAAGGGTTAAAAGCAACTACCAAGACTTCAATTGAGTAGCTTGTTCAAATAGAGGGTCAATGATGAAAAAGCTGCTTGGGTTTGTGGATATTAAAAGGCCTGTCATAATAATTCAGTGAAAATTTGTATGCTAGGAAAGATTGAGTGAATATATTTATATAAAGCTTACCGTTGAATGATGATACTTTAAGCTGTTTTCCGACAACTATTGGTCTTTTAGTTAAATTATCTGAAATAAGAGAAGATTCTCTCTCCACAAAACCATTCCACATAGTTAATACTATTATTTGAAACCCGTGGAAAAAGATTAGAAGTTATAATAGTTGTATTGAATAAATTGATACAAATATAACAAACTAAGTAGTTGCACAAACTCATCATTCACAAGAATCACATCTTGAACGTAAGATTGCGATCCAAAATGTGTTTGAATCAATCTTTTTGGACGAATATCAATAGCTGCTCCAATGATAACTAAAAATATTGGCAAAAAAACAAATAAATAATTAGCAGATGAATGTATAAAAACAATAAGTAGTAATAATGGAAAAGAAATATATTAAGAACTTACAAATATCTGTGTTTGTGTTTGTATCTATGTAATCCTGCACTTGATAAAAAGGAGTAAACACATATGTAGAAGACAGTAGTGCGATATGGTCTTCCCGGATCTCTTGAATTCTGGTTGTTCCGGATATCGTCCATTGGAATTTACCTACTGTTTCTTTAGATTGTGGTGGTGTGTATCTGACTATTGCATTGGATATCAAATATGTCTTCGATAGAATAAATTTATCTTCAAGAGCTGATATGTTAGGATCGAAAATCGTAGTTTGTACATTATTTCCCTTTTATATTATAACAAAAAGGGAAAAAAAAAATAAGTAGAGAGTATAGCATTTATAGATTTAAATATATATAACAAACAATATACCTCAGTATCTATTGATGTCATTTTTAAGTATCTGGTAGAACCATTTCTAGCAAATTTGGGTGAACTCTTTTCAGCGACGATGACTTTGACAGTCAAGTCACTTTGGCCTGGATGGATATTTGGGATTGTCTTGTAATTCTTGCTCATTTTTCCTGCATTCATAAAAAAAGAAACATAGTTAGAAATATTAATTAAAATCATTGCTTAAAAAAACATCTTGTCTGTGACTTACTTTGGGGAATGGAAGACTAGGAATGGAAATACTGAGGATCAGCAAATATCAAGTGTTAGAGAAGAAAAGGATTTACCCAAAGTTTTCTAGGTGTGCAGCATGTCGTGCACCACTCATTCTTTCCTTGAAAAAGGGAAAATTTGATTTGCCTAAAGTTTACAGTATATATTTTCTCCGTCGCATGGAGACTTGGCTTATTCAAGCATGGCTAAAATCAAGGTGAAATATATTAAATTATACTAAATTTTAGAAAAATGAGAGGTATATCTGCAAAAATATCTGTGTCTCCGTACACAGAACGGAGATACACCATGCGTCCTTGGTGTTTTCGTGCGCAGTACAAAGACAGGAAGCAGTGTCTCCGTGCGACGCACGGAGACACGATCGTACGGAGACATATCGTGTCTTCGTGCACCGCATAGAGACACGAAGCAGTGTCTCTGTGCGACGCACAAAGACACAGCCGCACGTAGACAAGAATATGTGCCTCCATGCACTGCTTGGAGACACCCGTGTCTCTGTGCGCCGCACGGAGACATGAAGATGTGCCTCCGTGCCGCGCACGGAGATAGACACTATCTCCTTGGCATTCTCAGGTGTCTCCTTTAGCATTATCAGGTGTCTCCTAGCACGGTCTCCGTGTAGGCCTTTTCTTGTGCTGAACGGAGATGTCTCCACCAAACATCTCCTTGTTGCACTCTCTCTAAGTCTCCGTGCAACAAGATGACCAATTAGACATTTGTGTGAAGCGGAGAGATGTCTCCACCTGCAAGGAAAGCTCTCTGTGTTGTAGCATGAACACTCTTTGCATATCTTAATTCCTCTTTTTTCTTCAAAAACTAACATTTTATAAATGAAGTGCATTGAATTGAGAATCCAATGTTAACAAGTTTTCATAAAGTCGCCATAACTTTATCATACAAATTTCAAAAAATTTAAACCAGACAAATGAGAAATAACTAAAAGTAGCTCTAGTAAATAATATTATTGTTGTACATCACAATTGATTCTATCCAACACTAAAGAGAAAACTAACATTTTATAAATGAAGTGCATTGAATTGAGAATCTAAAGTCAACAAGTTTTCATAAAGTTGCCATAACTTCATCATACAAATTTCAAAACACTTAAACCAGACAAATAAGAAATAACTAAAGTACCTCTACTAAATAATATTATTGTTATACATCACAATTGATTCTATCCAAAGTCACCATAACTTAATCATACAACACTGATTTCAAAAAACTTAAACAAGAGAAATGAGAAATAACTAAAAGTAGCTCTATTAAGGGCGTGTTCGGTAGAGATTAAAATCGGATTAAAATTGAAAAACTAGCCGTTATTGTTGACTTTTATTAGATGAGTGAGACCCAATAACGGCTATATTTTCAATTTTAATCCGATTTTGAGCTATACCAAACAAACTCTAAATAATATTGTTGTTGTACATCACAATTGATTCTATCTAACACTAAAGAAAAATGTGCAGCACCCTTGGTTTACTTTCACACATTTGAAAGCCTGTCCTTCTGTAATTAACCAAAAAGCTCCACTTGTAATTTTTCAATACAGCAGTCTTCATGCATCATCAAATACTTCCGTGATTTTGGAAATAGCTGGCCATGTCCCCAAATAGCCTAAAATATTTCTAATTTATATTTTAGGCAGATAGCAATGCATTCTTGTAATGTTGTGACTTTAAGCTAGAAGCCTAAGTTTAAAGCCAAATTATTCGCTGATATCATTGACAACTTCATTGTGTTAGAAGTTCTTCAATAAAGTTGGTAAGCAGATGAGATAAAAGTATAGGATATAAGAATAAGTAACCAGAAATATTTGGTGGATTGAAACAAAATTTTCAATCTTACATTTTTTTGTAAATAATTATAAAGAAGTGGAAGTAAACAATAGGCTATAAGTTGTTGTAGAATAAGAATTATATTAATGATAAATATAGTAAGGTATAAAGAAATTACATAACTATAGATAAAACTTCTTGGTAAACCACATTTTTTGTGCACCTAGCATGGAGTTGACTGGATAATATTGGTTTCGCAAGAATTTTAAAACATAAACTTGTCCTTACTCTTGATAATGCAACATATAATTGTCCATGCGAGAAGACATGTTCTAAAAGATATATGCCAACATATTCTAAAGTCTGTCCCTGAGATTTGTTTATAGTTATTGCAAAACATGGACGTATTGGAAATTTTGTTCTCTTAAATGGAAATACTATTTTATTAGATTCAAGTGGTATAAAAGGAATGCGAGGCAAAAAATTCTTGCCACTATATTCTCCGATAGTAATTTCAGCACAAATGACATTACGTTCAAAGTGTTTACATACTAATCTTGTTCCGTTACACAATCCTTCTGTAGGATTAATATTTTGGAGTAATATAATAGGACAATCAATTTTCAACACTAATTGATGTGGCGGTA
Organism: Fraxinus americana; assembly: GCA_035079005.1. Classification (NCBI taxonomy): domain Eukaryota; kingdom Viridiplantae; phylum Streptophyta; class Magnoliopsida; order Lamiales; family Oleaceae; genus Fraxinus; species Fraxinus americana. Next base: position 373,175 of record CM068707.1, on the reverse strand, counting down.
TACCATTTGGGGTCAATAAATTGAAGAAGTCTTCCTACATGGATTGATCTGTTGTATCCAATGCTTCGTCGAAGCTGTAATAAGTATAAGCATCTCCTCAGAAGCGATTAATGAGAATATTGTTGATGTTCTCCACATGCTCATTTTTTGAGGCTAAAATAAGTCGATTAATCATATGATGAATATTTTTTGAATAGTCATCTATATTGGGAAATACAACATCAATTAATTTATGTAATGAAATATTATCTTCTTCATAATCTATAGTCATAGTAGACCAAAGCTTAACCATACCACATGAAAGTTTTTTTTCTGTTTCATTTCCAATTAAATGAAAATATTCAGAGAATGAAGGATCTAAGAGAGCTCGCATATTTTGAACTAATTTAATTTTTGTAAAATGGGACCACAGATAAGAATTGACTAAACTTGGTGCAATTATATCATCTTTACTCCTCCTTTTGACAACGAGCAAGATTTGTCGAAAATCCCCACCTAAAACTATTACTTTTTCCACCAAATGGTAAGTTGGTGTTAGTTATATCCTTTAACATCTTATCTAAAGCTTCTATAGCCTGACAATTTATTATTAGAGCTTCATCCCATATAATTAGTCGTGTCATTTTAAACAAATCAGCTAAAGCAGATTGCTTACTTACTATACAAACACTATCATTATGAATATGAAGTGGAATCTTAAACCTTGAATGTGTTGTTCGACCACCAGGCAACAAACCAGCAACCACTCCTGATGATGCTGTTGCCAAAGCAACCAATCCTTTTGATCTAACAGCTGCATGCAATGCACGATATAAAAATGTCTTTCTCGTTCCACCTAGACCATCAATAAAATACATATCGCCAATATTACTAACAAATTTACTTAGAATAGCATTGTAAGCAGCTTTTTGTTCTTGGTTAAGACTATTAGCACATGAAACATCACTCTCAGATATAAATATCTCTAATTCTTCACTAACAAGTCTGTCTAACATTTCATCTTGCTGGATACTAACATCATAAATAGCCAATCCATAGTCCTTCAAACATTTTCCAAGTGGTTCTAAAAATGAATTTATAGACTTTAATGCATTTACCTCCGCATTAGTGATACTCATACCTTTTCGTAAAAGATCGTCAAACATAAATTCTCTAAACTGATTCCAGAGTTTTTTTGGATCATCAGGACCAAAAAATGCTAAAAGTGTTGCAAACAAACGGCGCAACAAAATAGACATTTGATAATTATAAGCTTCTTGTAAACACAATTCACAGTTATTATTTCTTTTAAGTAAACCTTGTATCAATGCAGCTTCATGAAAAGTTTTTACTGAAATTCCATTCACAAATTTAAGATTTTCAAACGATGTCGGTCCTTTAATATGATTTAACAATATTCGTAGGAAATATCTCTCTCATTCTCTAGGATTTGCTGTCACAATCCTTCCAAACCACAACACCTTTTTTTTTCTTCCTATCAATCCAACACTTACTCTGTGTATCCCACACAAAAAATTCAAGGAATTCTTTGTACAACAACTTTGTTGCTTGTTGATTAGTAATAGTCATTGTAAAAAAAAATCAGTAAGCATTATTTTTTGGAAAACATCAAGTCCAATAACTTTTCTAAGATTATCACTATCTTTATATGTAACCAATTACTTATTTTCTAGATGTAATTGTAATGAAATAACAGTTGGAGATATTTCATACATAGTGAATCCATAAATTCTCCAAGTTGCGTCTGGGGGAGAAATCCATCTACCGACTGAAATTTTTTTATTTCATTCATATCATCAATTTTATTCTTATCACATAATGAGAAATTAATTTTGTCATATCCTTTGTAAATATATTTGTACAAATATTTAACAGCTTTTATTGTTGAACAAATTTCTATATTCATATGACAGTCATATTTAGCCAATAAATAAGGATTATAAAGTATAACCCATCTATTATCAAGAAAATGTTTTCTCACCTTTACCTTCTTACCACCAATTCGTCTTCTATATTTTGGATAAGAAGATTGATCAAAAGAAGTATGCGAAGTGCAATTATGTGGATAATGACTTCTACATTTTCCACCATTTTTCATACACTCATTATTTGGATTTAAAACACCACAAGAACCATGCATCATGTGCTTGACAACAACATAGTGTAAATAAGGATACCTTGTACTATTAGGAATTTCGGCACTTACAATTTCATCCACCATTTCAGGAGAAACAAATTTTGAGCTTGATTTCAATATAATTAGGAAGTGAGCGTGTGACAAACCTCTTTTTTGGAATTCAATAACATATATATATATATACAACTACTGGTCCAAATAAATTTTCCTTGAATAAATCTTTTTTCAACTCTTCCAATTTTGATTTAAAGATTCGAGAGACCAAATCAGGTCTATTTTGAACTTCATCACAAAATTTTAACTCTTACTTAATTTCAAGTCAATTGGAATTGCATGTAATTGTTAAAAAGATGTCAGGCATTCCAAATTTTTGGACTAACGCCATCGTGTCCATATAACTTTTATTCAAATCTCTAGAACCACCAACGAAAGATGATGACAAAATAGTCATTCGACCTACATTTGAACCCTTAGTTTCACCATTATGTACACTATCAACAATACCTTGGTAAACCTCACTACGTATCTGTGTTTGATTATTACGAAAGTAATCTAATCTAGATGATTCAACTTTAACATACATGTCAACTACATATTGTTGCAAAAGAGGGCAAGCATGTAGCAACACATAATTATCTAATGATCTTATCTGAAGTTTATAACAGTAGTATTCACGGCAAGACACTTGTAATCGTCCTCGTTTTTTTTTTTTTTTTTTTTGCAAACTGAAAATATAGGGAAAAAAATAAAAGTTAATAATAAAAAAAGTAAATTAAGAAACTAAAATCAAGAAACAATGTATTTTTCATACCTCCAGTCTCATTCTTCAACATTTCTTCAGCAGAACAAGCATAGTGAGGATTGAGCATAGTATCAACAGAAGAAATATCACTATTTCTATACTGTTTATTAACTCTTTCAATACCTTGATGCCATCCACTCTCTCCATTAGGAAATAACAAAGGGTACTGGAGAGAATCAGAACATCAAAAATAATAATGCACTCTATGCCTACTACCAGAATCTGCATAAATACATATATCACGAATCCCAAGGTTACACTGTTCATCATTCACACAAATTGCAGCAACTTGTGAGACTGTCCGAGCATTATAAACCCTTTGATCCATACCTAAATTACATGCAATTTTTTATCTCATGGCTTTCCAAATCAGTAATATTAGCTAAACCTCGAACAAAAATTGCATATGGATTTATATCTAAAATGCGTATTAATTTTTTAACAATTGATTGAGAAAGTTTATCGGATATTTTTAAATGATGTTCTATTTCATTTTCAGTATCATAAAAATAAAGTTGTAAATAAGAAGGGTTAGAATCGATAGGAAGAAGTTCATTTAGGTAATGATATATCTGTCATTGAATTCTAAAAGTATATATTCCTTTAGTTTTCTGGCATAAGTCTTTATCATTTAGGTAATGATATATAAGTCTTTACACCGAATGAAGTAAAAAAGAATGACAATTATAACTTCGAATATAAGTTCTAAAGTTAACTGATTCGTCACATTTAGATGTAAATAGAAGATGTAATTCTGGAGGTATATCTTTAATTTTTAGTTTAATACTCCCATCACAACAGCAAAAATCTTTACTTTGTTTATGAAAATTTTTCGCTCCACAAAAATGACAAATTGTTGACACAGGTAACAAGTAAGATTTTGTTGGAATATATTGTAAAATATTGGAAGGATATTCTAACATTTGCAACTCAGGCAAAACAGAAAAACCTAGTTAAAAAACAAATAAACTATAATTATAAATTCCAGCAAAAGACAAAAATGCAACATACTAAAGCCAAAGCATAAGTCACCTCTTTCTTAAGAATTATCAACACTCATGCTTGACAAGCCGCCTAAAACATTGGACAATACAAAAAATTCTAAATAGATTGAATGGCAACAACTAATATAATTAAGTGAAAGTAGAAGTCAACACTTCTAGCTGACATATCACCCAAAAAATATAATTTATATATGACAAAAAATTAATGCACACACAAGAAATAGAAGCCAAGTAATATAATCAATTAATATAATAAAAGGAAAAAAACTAACAGGCTGCACCTGCATCTGAACTACCCTCTCTCGCTGTTTTTTTTCCTCTGAATATACAGTTGTTGTCAACGCACATTACACAATTCCCGTGCCTCAACATACAATTCTCTGCGTCTTGCATTAGAAGATTCCTTTGACCGAGCATAAATTGCTCGACAGTGTTTCTTTTCCAGCTCACAGCTTCCAATATCAGCATCCATAGCTAAATAGATAATTTGTACCTGAAATTTTAACAAGAAACAAATAATATTAATATAACATTGAAGAAAGCTATGTAAGTTTGGAAAGAGGAACAAAGCTAAGTTATTTTGAAAAGATATTGAAGGAAAAAAAAAAGGACACGGCATATGGCGTGCCTCCGTGCGAGTTGCCTTCGTGCCACGCACGGAGGCACATGGGCGTGCCTCCGTGTACACACGGGCGTGGGTGCCTCCATGCACGGCACGGAGGCACATGGGCGTGCATCCGTGCGAGCGCTGAGGCATATGGGGCATGCCTCCTTGCGCCCACGGAGCACAGAGGCACATAGCACACACAGGCGCGCCTCCGTGCACACACAGTGCACCTCTGTGCACGCACGAAGAAACATGCTCACCTGAAAATTCAGTCAAATAGAAGAGGGTTGAATAATCAATGAATAGCTATAACTCAAGCCTGTATTCCAACTACCAAATGCTTAGTGACAACAGAGGATTGAAGAACAATCAACAGAAGAATGGCTATAACCCAAACCTATATTCCAACCACCAAATCTTCCTAAAATCTATTCGCATTGAAGAATGAATAGCCATAATCCAAACATGTATTCCAGTGGTCAAATTCTTCTAAAATCTAATCACATCAACAGCAATTGAAAAAGCCCTGGTGGAAACGAAGGAGAGAGAAAATGGAGGAAAGGAAGGAGAACAGGAAGAGTGGAGATGAGGAGGAGTGGATGGTTACGTGACATAATGGAGAAGGAGGTTGTTGACTTTTTTCAGGATTTTCTTTCTTTTTTTTTAAAAAAAAGGAATTTTTGACGACGATGGGAAATTGTGACACGTGTGTGAGATTTACTTAGCCTCTTTTAATATATAGTGCTATTTATAAATTCTAGTCGTCGTTCATTTATAATATATATATATGCTTGACCTACACGTAAATTAATGCATATTTGTTGGTAAAATTACCTTTATGCCATAGTTTTTTTTTTTTTTTTGAAAGGTCAGGACCAAGTGGTAATTACAACTTTTAAATTTAACACTTTTTCCTCGTAAACGAATTTAAAAAACTTTATTTTGAATAATATTCTTTGAAGAATAAGTGGTTAGAAGTAGAAAAAAATTTGAATTTACATATAAAATATTTTATTATTTGAATGTGTGGTTAAAAATGAGTATGAAAAATAAATTAAAATAAAGTAAAAGATGGAGTAAAATGTTTCAATGGTCACTGAATTTTAACATGGTCACGACTTACTCACTGAACTTCAAATTGCCTCTTCATGGTCACTGAACTTTCTGCCGTTGCACCACATCCAACACTCACCAAATTCCGTTACCATCGAAGCTGATGTGATGGAAGAAAAACACACGTGGAAGATGACAACCGTTAAAAAATGACAACTCAGCGAAAACATTGTTTCATTACTCATCCGACTTACATTTTGTCACAGTTCACTCGTCGAACCTCCAAATGCTTCCCAATGGTCACTCATCTTTGAAATGTTGCACTCTATTTATCATCCGCATATTTTGTCCCCTTTGTTCCTAATGTTCGTACAAAAATTCCACGTGATAAGTTACAAATGTTAAAAACAATTACAACTCAACAAAACTTAACTCACCAAAATCATCATATATGAAACGTGACTTTCACGACCACATCAACTTCTTTAAAACTCAATAAAGCGTCCCCAATTATTCTTTTAGAAATATCATTTTTCTAATTCGAACGTTTACTATGCAAAAAAATATGTTTCAATCTGAAGCTGAAACTCTAAAGCATAACTTATTTGGGGACGCTGTATTAGATTTTAAAGAAGTTTATGAAGTGTGGAAGTCGCGTTTTATATTGAAACATATTTTTTTGCATAGTAAACGTTCGAATTAGAAAAATGATATTTCTAAAAGAATCATTGAAAGCGCTTTATTGAGTTTTAAAGAAGTTAATGGGGTCGTGAAAGTCACGTTTCATATATGATGATTTTGGTGAGTTAAGTTTTTTTGAGTTGCAATTTTTTTTAACATTTGTAATTTATCACTTGGAATTTTTGTGCAAACATTAAGAACGAAGGGAACAAAATATGCGGATGATAATAGAGTGCAACATTTCAAAGATGAGTAACCATTGGAAAGTATTTGGAAGTTCGATGAGTGAACTGTGACAAAATGTAAGTTGGATGAGTAATAAAATAATGTTTTCGCTGAGTTGTCATTTTTTAATGGCCGTCATCTTCCACGTGTGTTTTTCGTCTGCCACGTCAGCTTCGATGGTAACGGAATTTGGTGAGTGTTGGATGTGGTGCAACGACAGAAAGTTCAGTGACCATTAAAAAGCAATTTGAAGTTCAGTAAATAAATCGTGACCACGTTAATGTTCACTTACCATTTAAACATTTTACTCTAAAAGATGTCGAAGAGGGGCTTAGACGCTTAGTCCATATTAGACGCCCACTCTATTGTAGTCGTAAGAACCTACAGGCTCGGCAGTCCTTTCAACCAAATTAACCAATTTTAACCTCAACATTCCAATTTCTCACCCCCGCCGATGGCTCATCTGTCATCACCTCGCCGCTTCCGTTTATTATTTCATTTAAACTGAGACTGGAAATTAGTTGAGTATAACATATTTATCTCCCAAAGATTCAAATGGCATCGTGGTTAGAATCTTTGTTCTCTCCAGTTAAGTGTTGGGTTAATTCTTCTCAACGACTCCAAAACTACGGTAAATTTTCCCTACATTTTGGTATTTTTTTGCTTCTGGTTTTCTTTATATTTAAATTGGGATTTGGGTTTTTCGTTGTTAAATTTTGATCAATTATAAAGAGCACCTCTAAATGGCAGACTGAGGTACAACTATTTTTTCACGATGTACAACGACATTTTTGCCACTTCACTCAAGAGTTAAAGTTCTACTGTTTGGTCATCAATGTTGATAAGAAAGTTAATCAATATGAACACTTAAAAAAATAATCTTTTTTTAAGATTTGAACACCATTATACTCTTTAATATGGGGAATGTAACATCTATCATTGTTGTTCAATAAGGATTTATTTAGGAAGAAAGTTAAAAGAGATGACAGAATTTGGTGGATATTGGATAGCGTGGTGGTTATAAAGTATTGGGCTTTTTGTGTTTATGGTTGATTCTTAGTCATTTAAATTTCATTTTCTGTTATCCTAGTTGATATAGTAGTTTCAAATCCTAGTAAATTATCTATTTGCAAGTTCTATGTCATTGAGGCCATACCAAAGTTTTTGGGACCTTCACATAAAATGTAGGGTTATGCTGCATACATTTTAGAATAATGCTACACGTACATTATGGACACCACTGTGTGTACCATAATGTACGTGTAGCATTATTCTAAAATGTATACAGCAATAACATATTCCTTTCATAAGATTGATTGCAGGAGTAGAATTTAGTTTAGTTTAACAGTTATTCTACATAAACTGGTTCCGGCCAAATTTGGTGAAAAAACAATGCTTTTTCTCCCACCCCCTCGCATCACTTGTTAGCACACGAATATCTTGTTTTGCTAGCTGCCATGAGTTCGAAACCAATTGTCACTTTTTCGACTATAGTTTTGCTTATTGTGATGATCTCGTGAATGCTAGAGGAATGAGAGAAAAAAGAATTAAGACAGAAGCAGCATATTTCTTGACGCTGCTTTTGGTTTAATTGGAAAGTAAAAAATCTCACCTCACATGTGCTAGATCAAAGGAATCATTGTTGGAATTGATGGATAGGGTTTAGCTTAGTTCAGATCATTTGGCATTTTATAAGAGCCATATAAATTTTTGGTCTTTAGTTGGTTGGACTCTATCGATGATTATCGGATGTTTAATATAAACGATGATCATTTTTTCCTAGGATTTAGCATAGAATGCACATAAAATTTAAGATTTTAGCAAATTTCACCTATCCTTTGCCATGTCATTTGTATAGATCAATCGTGGATTTTTTTTTGGGTATTTTCTTAAAATAGAAGCAAATAAATGATTAAGCCTTAAAGACACATTTCACCCGCTGTGATTTCAGTATTGAATGCAAGATATGTCTAATGTTGATGACAATCCAGATTGCGCCATGATACATTTTCAAGTTTTCTGCAATTTTTACCGTTTGATACCAAACAAGATTTCAATGTTAATTTCATGTGGGAGTTGTAGAACCACCAAAGTTATTGTTAAACAATGCTTGAAATACATGTAATGCGTTTCCTCATTTCTTTAGTTGATGTCTGAAGGCCTTTTCTTTCTGTTTTTCTCTTTTAGTTTAAGGGGATAAAATAGAACATCCAAAGCCTGCAACTTCTAGTTGGTAAATCCGTCATTCTCTTTCTGCTTCTATAAACCTAATAATGATAAATCAAAGAGGAACTTGCTTGTTTCTTGCTTTCTCAAAGTTGATGGAGCACACGTCTGATGAACCAATATTGTGAAAATTGGTGATTAATGTATTTGTCTGCTAGAATTTGGCACAAACATTAATAATGTTTCCTACTCTTTATTGTTTCTAGTGTTTATTCCTTCTCCTTTTCGAAGATGAGCATAATTTATATTGAAGTTTTGAACTTTGTACTTTTCTACTTTTCTAAAGTTACAAGTTTACTCTCTGCCAGGATATATTTTGAGCAATTATATGAAGGGTATTGAAGCTGATGAAAAAGAAACAAAAGACTCATTGCTGGAGGAATTTAGAACTGAATTATTAAGAAATCCTGAAGAAATTGAGAAGATCATCGGGTACAATTTCAATAATCGTTGCTTATTGCTTCAAGCCTTTACACATGTATCATATCACCAGGGTTGCATGTCATATGAACGGCTTGAGTATGTAGGTGATTCAGTACTTAATCTTTTAATCACAAAAGAGCAGTTTTCCATGTATCCAAATCTTCCGCCAGGGCTGTTGACACCTCTTCGTGCAGCAAATGTTGACACAGAAAAACTTGCGCGTGCAGCTGTCCAGCATAACTTTCATAAATACATTCGTCATGGGCAGCCTGTCCTTAGGAAACGAGTAAGTACTGTCATTGTTGAGTTGTTAATTTTTGAATGTACTAATTTGTTATTTTGTGAATTAATCAAGTGGAAGGGGGAAAAGGGGGGTATTGGTCCATAAATAGACAAATTTGGAATGATGAGATCTAATTGAAATGCATTTTGTAGGGGCATTTGGCTCATGATTGGCAATAAACACAAAACAAATTAGTTGGTCCTAATATATCCTCCTTTTCCAGTGTAGCCAACTTGTGACAATAGAGTAGTATCATTTTAGTTTCAAATCAACTTATTACAGTTCTCTCCCTCCACTTTTTATTCTTGAAAATGAGATATAATTGCACTTACATCCTCTGAGGTAATTAACAATTACATTGACCCCTCCTCCCTTTCCAAAAACTATGTAGACCTCCTCTCTCAATTGTTTTATATAACACATTCCAACTTTGACGATTTTAAAACACAAAGTGTCAAATACCTAAAATATCGTTATGAAATCAAAAGATGATGGAAGGTTGTGTATTTTTTTCCCTTTTATTTTAAATGGGTATTTAGGTATCCAAAGTTTCTTGCCGAAATATGGAACCTGTTATACAGAATAATTGAGATGGGAGGTTTATGTAATTATTCAAATTGGAGTAGGGGTTAGTGTAATTATCTCTCAATTTAAAGTTACATATAGTGATTGATGATCATCATTTTCCTAAATCTTTTAACTTGCTTACATCATAACAAAAGAAAAAAAGGAAAGGAAAGGGGAGAAATTAAATCATGAGATTTTCAATTATCTTAATTTCTTCAATCATGATATACAGATCATCACACTCATGGGAGAAGTCAATTTTTTAAAAGTGACAATATTTACCTTTCAAAAAAAAAAATGACAATATCAGAATTTTCTATTCTGATGATTATCAAATATATTTTAAAGTTGAATTCTAGACTAGATGTGTACTTTTACTTTATAATTGTTTGCTTGATGTTTGTGTTTGGTTAACTTGAATGGATTTCATCTGTAATATTCTGAGAAAGACAAAGTGATGCAGTCATTTCTGAGAATTACTTGGTCATGAGAGTCATGGAGCATTAATAAAAATCTATTTTGTCAAAATGGACTGGACCGGTCGGTTCAAATGGAAAAACTGTGAACCGTTAGGAAAACCAGTCCATCGATGGCATGAGTTCCATTTGCTTATGTAACGCCCCAAATTTTATTGATTTAAATTTTGAGGTGTTACCGATATCATTTCATAATCATACATAAAGCGGAAATTATTTAATTGAAGATTCAAACTTGAATAAATTTATGCATTCATAATATCCAAATTAATTCAACCCAAAACATTAAAACAGAAACTTTTGTTAAATAGAGATCTAAGAAATACTAATTTCTAAATATAAGGAAAAATTACTGTTGGTTCCCTTAAAAATATTTTACTTGGCAATCTGCGCACCATTCAGCCACCATCCACGTTGAACCGATCTAACTTGAGAAGTTGAATTTTGAAGGAGTGAGTATTTTAAACCCAATAGGATACATGTATCTATAACAATATAATAATTCTTTAAAACATAAATCTATAACATTCCATACTATCATTTCATCAAGAACAATCGGAGATCAATCGAAAGCTCTAGCATTTTGAGAAAAACCCGAAGGTGATCTCACATTTCATTTCATTTCATCAAGACACGTAGGTCTATTAGCATTTCGTGAAATAAATCATGTAAAAATAATTATAATATTGCATAGACATATCCATTTGCACGTAATATCCTACCTTGAAAAAAAAAACTTCTGAAGTAATTAAAATGACACGTTCCGAAACTTTCCAACTTTTCTTCTTTCTTTCTTTCCTTCACGTGAGTAAGAAATCTCTCTTTTCTCTTTCTTCTTTACTCTTTATTCTTGCTTTGGTGTGTAAAATAATGTGACAATGCATATGTATTTATAGGGCAAAAAGTGGAATCCTAGTGTGCTAGGAGTGTAGAAACGTATCCCAATAATATTCACTTGACGACTCTTATCTATTAAAGAATTCTTTTACCAATCACAACTAAAACTTTCAATTTAAGGATAAACATGCTTAGCTAATAGAAGAATATACACAATTTACACGTGCACAGTTAAATAGAATATGATATGATAAATTCTTTTTTTTATAAAAGAGAAACATGATTATGCAATATTATATTATTTTCTTTTACTAATTAACTTAAAAGATACTTTTTACAAAATAAAATAATACACATTAATTATGTTTCTTTGAATTGAAATATCTTGGGCTTAACTCATCTGAACATACATTTTCTTGAGCCCAATAAACATTATTTAATGTGAGCTACAAAATGAGCCCAATGTTGATATACTTTTGGTCACTCTATAAAAAGTTAAATATTTGACCCATTTAAAACATACTTTATCTTAGTCCCTCAACTTTCAAAAATAAAATTTATATAACAAATAATTTTATTCTAAATTTTCGGGGTGTTACAGCTTATCTTTGGGATAATAAATGACCTACTTAACTCAGTGGTTAGAGTATTGCTTCGGGAGTCATTGGTTAAAATTGTTGTCTAATTTTCTATTCAATAAGAAATGGACATGATAAAAATTAAATTTAGCCACATTCAACGAGTTCTTGTTGTCTAATGTTCTATTCAATAAGAACTGGACATGATAAAAATTAAATTCAGTGACGTTCAATGTTCTATTCAACATATTTTTGTCCAGTTTGTGGTATATTTATTTATGACCTGTTTGCTGCCATTTTATAGAGAATGAAAATTACTTTTTTTACTGTTGCATCACCGAATTCAAATGTGCTGTGAAAATTACTTTTTTTACCGTTTCATCACCGAATTCAAATGTGCTGTGAGATGGAAGTCAACAATGTCAGGCTAGTGGGCCCCTTCAACGGTCACATTTCTGCTTCAAATGAAGAAAGAATGGGTAGCAAACATGGGCTTAGGTTCGACCATGTCAAACCTTTTGACCCTTAACCCACTATTTTTTCTGGATCAATGACCAGTTGTTTTGAAAACATAGATAAAAGTTAACTAATAGACATGGTTATTTTTCAGATGAGATAAACTAAATCTGCATGTGAATCCAACTCCACCCACCAAAGATAAATTACTCTGTAAGTAAAACAATATCGATGAATTTCTAACACTGATACACCAATTGCGGAGGCACATATTTATTCCACATGAGATCTAATTAGATTTTCCTTTCTCAGCTTCAGCTGTTCCTTGTGTAACTGATTAAAGCTCATGTATACTAGAATCTACGTGCCTTTTCACCATCCACTCTCTGCTTGCAAACCTGGATTATATGTTCAAAAATTAGTCATGAATGCGTTCTTAGTTCATTGATAGTTATTTCTGAGGACAATTATTGGATAGATATTTCTGAGGACAATTCCAGGTTGGCTTTACATATTTATCAGACAATGTTTGCCTTTGGCTTCTTCTACGACATAGTGGTTAGCTATTTCTGTTCTCCAATCATATATTTACCTTTGTATTTTTGGGATATTTGCAGATTCAGACATTTATAGATGTTCTTCCTAAACATCCATTGCATTCTCATGGTTTGATCAATGCTCCAAAGGTGCTTGCTGATGTTGTTGAATCCACTTTAGGAGCTGTGTTCATTGACAGCAATTGCTCAATTGATACGACAGGGAAGGTGATATTTTTTTCCCTAAATCTTTCATCTCCTATAATCTTCAAGGATGATCCCAAGTGGGTGCTTTATCCTCCTATTATGGATACAAATTAGGCCTTGAGCATTTAGAATAATCTTTACTACGCCTCTGAATACACATTTATTGGATGATGTCATTTTTCTCTCTCGCTCGAGCGTTATCACTCTTCGTCTGTGTCTAACAGAATGTTGGCACATTTGATTGTAGACATTGGTGTTGCTTATAAATAAATTGCTCAACGAGCTTTCTCAAATTCAATCTGACATGTTGCGTTTTAATTTGCATAGGTAGCTAATGTTCTACTGAAGCCCATAATCACTCCCGATATGCTACAAGCACATCCTGTGAAGAAGCTGTATGAGATATGTCAGAAGAACAAGCTACGTGTTCGACTAGTGGATCTGTGGAGGCGAGAAGGAACTTACGAAGTTTTCATCAATAATCAACTTAGGGGTACAGGTAAGTGCCGTGAAAAAAAGGAAATAGCGTTAAACCGAGCAGCTAATAATGCTTATAATGAACTTGTAAGAACCATAGGTCTAAAAGAAATCACTGCTAGTGAATAAAAACTTTTGGAAGCAGGACTACTAATTGTGTTAGTGGCTTATATGCTAATTCTTGAAGAATCTTCTTTCCCTCCAATTTGTAGTGAATGTGGACACTGATTTTGAGTATAAATTGTATCTAGATTTCCATTTTGGGTTTTGTTCAAAAGCGGAAATATGAAAATAAAAATAAAAATAGAGTTATCGTCGAATTTGGAGTCTTCCCTTTGTATTTTAAGTTTTAAAGTCAATATATAAAGCTTATGAGGGAGACATGCCAGGTGGCAATGTCGTAATTTTATCTTCGACATTTTGGGTCCTCTTAGATAAAATCCATAGAAAATTTAGTATTATTGAGAACAAATTCTTCACTTTATGTTGTTATTGTTGTTTGTTACCAAGCGATTGCTACAAATAAAACAAGTAATTGTTATATAGACTAGTACCCAAAGAGAAAAAGGAAAATAAAAGTTTGTTAGATGCTTTAGAGAGTGATTTATACCAGTAAAAATTGTATTATTTGATTGTTAATTAAAATAAAATTTTGTCAATTTCTTTGGTTATATTCCATGTGGAATTGAGTAATATTCTCGACAAATTAAATAAAACTATATCACTCTAAATTTATCAACTAATATTTATTTTCATTATATTACATTTTTAATCTTATTTAAATAGACATATATAAAATTAAATAAAAATATATCACTTTAAATTCATCAACTAATGTTTATTTTCATTAAATTATTTTAGTCCATTTTATAAATTCCCTAATATTCATAAAATATCCTCTTCAATTAAAGTCAAAGCAACAATGGGAGAGAGATCATTAGAGCAAATGCATAAATTCAGCAATATATGAAGAATAATTTGAAAAAAATAAAGATTTTCTTTTATTATGAGATGAATTTAGCATGTGAAGGATTCTTGATTTGTGTGTATATATAAATGGTGTGGATAGATATATGAAAGGATTGAATGAATTATGATGTGATAGATATATAAAAATTGTGTGGATGTATAATATTTATATGAATGAATTTAGTAAGGACAGTATTTGTATGTGATGGTGATGAAATTTTAATAGAAAAAGTTGTAGAGTGTGATAGATATATAACAATGGTAAATTTAAATAGTGGCTTCCTAAATTTATTATCACTACTTCGAAATCCCCGCGCTTAGTCTTTGAATGAGGACCTAGTCTTTGGCACAAAATTATAACTACAAGAAAGTCTATATGAGGCTAGGAGAGATTTTAGCCTCTATTTTCTCTACTCAATTTTTCTTTTTTTAAAAAAAAACTAGTGTCTTCCAATTTTTCTTTATGTCCCCAGTCATTCCCAAAAACAAAAAAGAAGACAAAACTCTAAATCATTACATACAAAATCTTTTGACTTCTATGTAGTTTTGATATAGAAATCGTTTGCTCTGGGTTCTATCAGTGGCGAAGGAATAATGCCAAGTAAGCTAAAGAAGGCAATTGGTGCAGTTAAAGATCAAACAAGCATTAGCCTTGCCAAGGTTGCAAGCAACAATTCTTCCTCTCTAGACGTTGTAGTGCTAAAAGCCACAACCCATGATGATATCCCGATTGATGATAGATATGTGTACGAAATCTTGCAGCTGGTTTCGTCAAACAAAGTTTATGCTGCATCTTGTGCTCGTGCTATTAGCAAACGCATAGGCAGAACGCGTAATTGGGTTGTTGCCTTAAAGTCGTTGATGCTTGTTCTTCGAATATTTCAAGATGGCGATCCTTATTTCCCACGAGAAGTTCTTCATGCGATGAAAAGGGGTGCCAAGATTCTTAATCTATCGAGCTTCAGAGATGATTCGAACTCAAGCCCTTGGGATTTCACGGCCTTTGTTCGTATTTTTGCTCGTTATCTAGATGAGCGTTTAGATTGCTTTCTCACAGGGAAGCTGCAACGTAGATATACACAGCGGGATAGGGAAAGTTGGAGCTACCACCGGAACAAGAGGCCTAAGGAACCTGTTCGGGACTTGAAACCAGCAATGTTACTAGATAGAATCTCCTATTGGCAGCGATTACTTGAACGAGCCATAGCCACACGCCCAACTGGTGCGGCCAAGATGAATCGTTTGGTAAAAATATGTCTTTATGCCATCGTGCAAGAAAGCTTCGATTTATACGAAGACATTTCTGATGGACTCGCCCTTCTTCTCGATAGTTTCTTTCATTTACAGTACCAGAACTGCGTTAGCGCATTTCAAACTTGTATGAAGGCTGCAAGGCAATTCGAAGAACTCAGTGCTTTCTATAGTTTATGTAAAAGTATGGGCGTAGGGAGGACATCAGAATATCCAAGTATCCAGGCAATATCCGAGGAGCTGATCGAAACATTGAAAGAATTTTTGAAAGATCAATCTTCATTTCCAACGAACTCTAAGTTCCCTAACCGTCCTCTGCCTCTCCCTGCACCACCACCAAATTCTGACCAAAAGTTTGGGCGGTATGATAGTTCAAGTGGACGGTCTGAATATTCTGCCACTACCGATGGATTTTCCGAGCAGACTTCCGAATACAGTTCCCAAAGTACCTCCTTGGAAGACTTGATTAGTGCCACGGAAACAGGGAGGAGTCCGTCAATCTTAATCGATCTAGAGGCTTATTCAGATCAGTTTGAGAAACGAACACTACAGGATGATGCATTCAGAGTAAGTGAATCGGGTTCAAGCCATTCATTACCGGTGTCAAATTCAATGGCCGATCTCGTTTCATTAGACGATTGGTCAGATTCAGATGAGAAGGAGCACGAGCAAGATCATGAACATGAACATCTGCCAAAGCCCTCGGAGTCTACTTCTTCTATAATAGATTGGGAGATTGTCATAGCCGAGACGTTATCAGCATCGCCACACATACCCTCCAATAATGCCGCCAACAGCTTCAACGCCTTTCCCGAACAAGAATCGGCACAAACAGTAGAGAACAATGCTTCAGCAGATCATTCAATAAATGGTTGGGAGCTTGTACTATTTACAGAGGTAACAGAACCACATGCCACTAAGCCACTACGAAACAATAACAACTTATCAGCAACTTCCTTGGACAGTTTGCATAACCAAAGCACATTGCCATCAAACCACTATAACCCCTTCCTTCAAGATGCACTCGAATTTCCAGTGGCAGCCACTATACCCGATGTGGCAACCCCGGCTATTGCTGCCACCAAATTGCAAGCTGCTGCTCAAGTCGCGCACACATTTTCATCAGCACCTACATTTTCGGTTCAAAATCCGAACAAGGCATCATCTGCAGCGCAGATTGAGAATGATCTATTCTCGCCATATTTGAGTACTACATTTTCAAATGATCAGGCGTTTAATAGTTCCATGAGTCAACAGAATGTTCTTCAAGAACAGCAGTTATGGTTGCAAAACCAAAACAAGATCATAGCAAAACACATGGTCTAAATGTAAATTGTTATATAAAGCCATGTAATAGTGAACGTTTGTAAGATCATTCTTTTGATTCCTTGCGGGTTGAAATAGTAATTGGTAACTTTTACGCATTTTAATTTGATCACTTAACCTACATTAATTCCCAATCGATCAGTAAATTTCTTTTTTGTTTTTTCATCCGTCACTCCATCCATCCACGATCTTATCTTACGAAAGGACTTAATATTTGACTCACAAAAAGTGTACATGTGCATCGAATGTTAGTGTTTTCGCCTTATCTCTGACGTGATTAGAGAATCCTTCATCAAAACCACTTACCTTCATACAATCAGACTCCAACAAACAATCTTGCATAATATCCCCATGCTTTTCCTTTCAATGTATGAGCGAAACTTGATTGCTCCCCTGTAAAATGGATGGATGGACAAACATTTGTCGTTTGCTCTTGTCACAAAGGATAATTTATAAACAGTTTATACACTCCAAGCCATTTTTTATCAACACATTTTTGAGGACCTTCAAGTACTATCCACTATCAACCAATCATTTCTATTACTTTGATCTTGAAGGTCTCCAGTAGTGTTTGCTGGAGAAAATTATGAATTTTGGTATATCAGAATATTGAAGATGGTTGCAAAACCAAAACAAGATCATAGCAAAACACGTTGTCTAAATATAAATTGTGTATAATGTTGGAATTGGTTTGAGTATACAATCATGAAAATGTGACTTTCGTGTCAACTTCGACCAAATATTCGGACTAGGTCCGATAGTCAAATTATGGAAATAAATAGACTAACTTGTTTTACTTGTCGAGTAGATCTTCATGGTATATTTGGAATCTCTTAACCAATTCCGAGTGAATGAGAAATTCGATCTAAAGTTGGAAGAAAAAGATAAGAAACTGGCTTAAAATTTGACGCTCGCCTAGTGCTCGAGCGAGGAGGCTGTCGCTTGAGAGCAACATGCGAGTGACAAAGTCTCTATTTTTGACACTCGAGTTACTCAAGGGCGACATGCTAGCGACAGCAAATGCCGCGACTCTTGGCAAATGTTGCTGAATTTGGGGCGCGACACTTCACTCACAATCTTTCATTCTCTATAAATTAGACCATTGGAACGTCCATTTGTTTATCCCAATGATACGCAATCATAATATAACGTTTTTACTCATATCCTTATCATTATTCTGTCCAACTTATTTTGGTAAGGATTGGGAGGTTGATTTTGGCTTAATAGCACAAAACGTCCCTAAGTTTTACACTTTTTGTGGAAAATGTCCACATGTTTCATTTTTTCGCATTTTCGTCCTTATTTCAACATTTCATTGCGGAAAACATCCTTTTTGGAACAAAACATCCCTACGTTTGACATTTTTTGTGGAAAACGTCCCTACGTTTTATTTTTTTGCATTTTCGTCCTTATTTTAACGTTTCGTTGCGGAAAACACCATTTCACTATTTTTTAACGTAAAATGACCAATATACCCTTCTATTTAAATAAAACAAAAAAGAGAGAAGAAAATAAAGAACAAATTAAAATCTTACTCTTAAACATTTTTAAAAAGTGCAAATGAATCCAAATAAATATAATTTTGCTCTCTAATTTTGGGGAGATTTTTGCCCCTCTGGGCGCCGTTTATGGAGCCAAATTCCGACAAACTCCGGCCACCTAAACCACCAGAAAATGGTACTGGTGGAAAGCCCTTAACCACCTTTTCAATTCCATTCCAATATCTGCCTGTAACTCCAAGTATTCCGGCCGGCACAAAGTTTTAAAGTTTGCTGCCTGAAAATCTGAAAAACGTCGATTCCGCGCCTGTGAGCATTTCAGATCCAAATTCCGGTTGATTGAAGCCAAATTGAGGGAGACCCAACGGTGGACTAGGTGCTCTAGGTGAAGGCAAACCTAGCTCATGTGGTTCGATACCTCCATTTGTCCAGACGGAGCCGGAAACTAACTTCTCGATGTTACGTGCGTCGCAACAAGGAGAAGTTCTTGGTTAAATTCAGCATCTAAACTTGGTATTTGGACTCATTTGCACTTTTTAAAAATGTGTAGGAGTAAGATTTTAACTTGTTCTTTATTTTTCTTCTCTCTTTTTTGTTTTATTTAAATAGAAGGGTATATTGGTCATTTTACATTAAAAAAATGGTGAAAATGATGTTTTCCATAATGAAACGTTGAAATAAGGACAAAATGCAAAAAAATAAAACGTATGGACGTTTTCCACAAGAAATGTCAAACGTAGGGATGTTTTGTTCTGAAAAGGATGGATGTTTTTCGCAATGAAACGTTGAAATAAGGATGAAAATGCAAAAAAATGAAACGTATGGACGTTTTCCACAAAAGTGTCAAACGTAGGGACGTTTTGTGCTATTAAACCGGTTGATTTTTGGTTTAAAGTCATCAATCATCATATCTTTTTTTTTTCCCAACATATAAAGCCTTGTAATTGTAACGATTTTTAGTTTATTCTTTTGATTTGTTCTTGCAGATTAAAATGGCAATTGGAAATTTTTCGAGTTTCAATTTGATTACTTAATCGACATTGATTCCAAATCCATCAGCAAATTCCATTTTATTTTGTTTTTCATCCGCTACTCTGTTTAAGGTTCTTGGATTTGATGCTATCTATGATGAACATATGTTTGACAATTTAAATTTAGAAGTGAATTTTCTAAAGGATTAGTTCATTATAAATTGATTTTTCTAAGAATAATCTTCTTTGCACATATAACATAATAGAATATTACACCGACATCTCTTCTATTTTTTTGAAAATAATGAAAATAAAAAAAATTTCATCTAAGAAATTTAATTTTATATGTTAAATATATTTTTCTTGGGGATGAGAGAAATAGTTAATTCATATTTTTCTCGGTGTAATATTCTATTATGTTATATGTGCAAAGAAGATTATTCTTAGAGAAAATCAATTTATAATGAACTAATCCTTTAGAAAATTCACTTATACACACACACACACACACACACATATATATGGTATTAACAATTTTCCTCGATGGTCGCTACTTAATGCATCCCCCCCCCCAAGACGTCGACCCGCCGGGAGCCCTCTACGCTCACAGGGGCCGTCTACCATTATGAGGCCTACGGCATCGACCCCCACTATACTTAGCCAAATAAATGGCAATGAGATAAACGAAAACTACCCAACAGCAAACGGGAACATGACCAACCGCAATGCGAGTGGGGGTCAACGCTATCAAACGTGAGGGAGTGGGAAGACATACGTGGGACACGTGGCACAGTTAATCGTGGAACATGGGGGCGTGCCATTAGGTGCCTATAAATACCTCATTGTGGGGAAATGTATGGTTTCTTGAAACCTGAACTGATTGAACTCCCAATATACTTTCTTCCTACTTTTCATAAATACCTACTGATTCTCACGTCGAAGGTACAACGGGGGAAAAAGCCCCGACATCGTTTTGCAGGTAACGTCCATTGATCGGAGCAATCGGAACACCCCACACGTTATCATTTTCGTGAAGGTAAATTTTGTGATTATTTCATTGGCGCCGTCTTTGGGAACCCACTGAACAAAAAAGTTATGTAAAAAAGATGAACACGAAGTGAAACACGCTTGGTCGGAAACATGGCGGATGCGGAATTCGAGTCTGTTGCGAGGGATCATGATCCGCCATCGCAGTACATAACGCAAGGCCAATTTAATGCTTTGGAGTCACAATTGGCGGCCATGATGACCCTCTTGCAGAACCAAACACAGAAAATTGCAGCCCCATCGCAGAGTTCGTCGGAAGTCGTACGCGTGCAACCACCCCTGTAGCGCAGACTGTTACCCCGCCTACTACTCAGCCAACAATAGGAGACGTGGGGACTTTCGATTTTGTGTATCCTCAGGTTCCTCAACCTGCGACAGACTTGGAAAAGAAGATAGAGGAGATGATGACCTAGACGATAGATGATGCATTGACAAGATGGAAAGATAGACGCAGGCAAATGGTATTGGAAGAGGACCCGTTCGCCCTAGAAATAATGGCCGTTCCTTTACTGAAGGGCTTCAGACAGCTAATGATAGAAGCGTACGATGGAGTCACGGACCCCCTGGACCACTTGCGAACTTTCGTCAATTTAATGAGGCTCTATGCAGCTCCAGACGCAGTGATGTATAGGTCGTTCCCCCCAACACTTAGGAGGGAAGCAAGAGACTGGGTAGCCACACTGGCGCCCAGGTCTATAAGGACTTTTGATGAACTCTTCAGGAGCTTCGTGGCATACTTTATGAGTAGTAAGAGAAAACGAAAGACAGCCATTGGATTGATGCAGGTGGTACAGGAGTAGGAGGAATCTTTGCAAGAGTACTTGGCTAGCTTCAGCCGAGATACCCTTGGTATAAGGGAACTTCAAATGTTTGCAGTAGTGATAGCACTAATGAACGGGACGCGAAATCGAGCCTTCAAAATGTCGCTCTCCAAATACCCTCCGGAGTCAATGCATGACCTGTTGAAGAAGGGTGACAAGTATGTTGATGTAGAGGAAGATGAGAGGGTTATGAAAAATTTGAAAGAAGGATGGGAGACAGCGAGCCACAAGCGAAAGTCAGGTGACGAGCGAAAATTTATTGATAAAGGCAAATCAAGGAATGAGCGCAAGGGCAAAGGATATGTTCCAGATCGATCCATCAGACAAAGATGAGAGGAGGACAAGGCCTTCACCCCCCTGAATACACCTCGGGCAAAGATATTGATGGAGATCAGGGATATGAAAGACCTTGACTGGCCGAGACTGATGGCAGCATCCGCCAGCAAAAGGGATAAGAGCAAATATTGTCACTTCTATAAGGATCATGGGCATGATACGGAAGAGTGCATCCATTTGAAGTAGGAAATCCAACGACTATTGAAGCAGGGTTCTCTGACCAAATACACTAGAAATGATCGAATCAAGCAGAAAGTTGATGACCGACCACCGCCCAGGGCCGAGGTCATAAACGTGATTATTGGGGGGATCGCATCAGGGGGAGACTCGAATTCGGCTAGAAAGAGTTACGCACGTACAGTCGGAGTCTACTCCATTTAGAAAAAGGCCGGTTTAATCAAGGTATCACTTTTGATGAGGAAGATTTAGTAGGAGTGGTGGCCCCCCATGACAATGCCTTGGTTACAGTCGGCGACATAGCAGACTACGATGTTTAAAGGGTGTTGGTCGACGGTGGAAGTGCCGCGAATATTCTCACTTGGGAAGCTTTCGTGGGGTTGAAAATTCCCTTAGAAAAGTTGAAAGCAGTGTCCATCCCTTTCTTGGGATTTGGAGGAGCTACCTTGATACAAGAGGGAGCCGTGTAATTACCAGTGACGTTGGGTACCTATCCTGCAAGGGTGGTTATCTTGACAGATTTCTTGGTTGTCAAGACCCCCATGGCATATAATGCAATCTACGGTCGACCCCTACTGAATGCTGCTGGGGCAATTCCTTCCACCTACCACCAAGTGATGAAATTCCCAACAAGTCGAGGTATGGAGAGCGTGAGGGGCGACCAATAGTCTTCGAGGAAGTGTTATGTCGACAGTATACGGACGAAAGAGTCACCACCAGTAATGATGCTGGATCTCGAGCCTCCAAGGGGGCGGATTGAGCCCCTCAATACAACGGAAAAAAATTTAGTGGCTGGAGGGTGTGAATTCAGCGTGGGAACAGGATTGGAGCAAGGCGAGAAAGAGGAGTTGGTGAAATTTTTGACAAGTAATTTGGATTTTTTCGCATGGAGCCCTAGTGACATACCAGGGGTTGACCCATCCGTTGCACAACATCGCCTGGGTATCCTACCAGGTGCTAAATCGATAAAGCAGAAGAAAGGAAATCTTGCCTCGGAGCGGCAGGCAGTAGCAAAAGCCGAAGTCGATAAGCTACTACAGGCAGGTTTCATCAGGGAAGTGCAGTATCCCGATTGGTTAGCAAATGTCGTCTTGGTGAAAAAATCGAATGGAAAATGGCGTATGTGTATAGACTACACCGGACTCAATAAGGCATGTCCAAAAGATTCATACCCTCTACCCAAAATAGATCACTTAGTGGATGCCACATTGGGTCTCGAACGACTAAGTTTTCTAGATACATTCTCTGGGTATCATTATATTTCCATGGCAGAGTCGGATCAGGAGAAAACCTCTTTCATAGTTGATACTGGGACGTATTGTTATACGGTCATCCCGTTCGGTCTAAAAAAGGCTGGGGTAACTTATCAGAGAATGGTGAATAAGGTCTTCAAAGATCTGCTCGAAGGGGTCATAGAAGCATATATGGATGACATGGTCGTCAAGAGTGTGAAGGCTAGCAACCATGTTAGCGACTTGCAAAAAGTGTTCAACACCGCTCGGCAGAACAAGCTGAAGTTCAATCCAGATAAGTGTGTTTTTGGAACAACGGGTGGCAAATTTCTGTGTTTTGTGATAACACATAGAGGCATCGAAGCAAATCCAGACAAAATTCGAGCCATTCTAGAGATGAAAAGCCCTAAAAATGGGAATGATGTCCAACGGTTGATAGGCCGGGTAGTGGCGTTGAACCGCTTCATGAGTAGAGCAGCAGATAAGTGTTACCATTTCTTTAAGGCGATTGGGGGCTCTACTAACTTTGAATGGACCAAAGAGTGTGAGGAGTCACTTGAATCCTTAAAACAGTCATTGCAGCAGCCACCAATCTTGACTAGACCATGTGTAGGGGATGTGTTGAGTTTATACTTAGCAGTTTCAAAACATGCAGTCAGTGCAGTGCTAGTGAAAGAATTCCCGAAGGTATAGAAGCCTGTTTATTACGTTAGTCAGGTCTTGAGGGGTGCAGAAACTCGTTGCAGCCTCGCAGAGCAGTTGGTATTCGCCTTAATTGTAGCAGTCAGAAAGTCAAGGCCGTACTTTCAGTCTCACACTGTACAGGTCATGACGGATCAGCCTGTCAAGCAAAATTTTACATCGACCCGAGATGACGGGTAGGATGTTGAGGTGGTGATCGAGTTGAGCGAATTTGACATTAAATTTAGACCAAGAACGGCCATCAAGGCGCAAGCATTAGCAGATTTTATCGCAGAGCTTACAACTCCGCCTGACCAACCCGAGCAAACTAAGGCGGTTTGGAAAATCTTCGTGGATGGATCCTCACACGCTGAGGGGTCTGGAGCAGACATCATTATGATAGGGCCAGAATCTGAAGAATTGGAGTATTCATTACGCTTCGAATTTTCGGCAACAAATAACGACGCTGAATATGAGGCAGTTATCACGGGACTAAGCTTGGCCGCCAGACTTGGGATAACATCAGTCGAAATTTGCAGTGACTCTCAATTGATTGTGGGGCAGGTGACGGGTGAATTTGAAGCAAGAGACGGAAGGATGACATCCTATCTGATGAAAGTAAGGAACCTGCAAAGGGGGTTCACTTGTTTCAAGATAACCAAAGTTCCTCGCAAAGAGAACGAGCGGGTAGACGCCCTATCTAAGCTAGCATTAGCGAATCCCAAAAACTTGCCTAGCGGTATGAATGTACAAGTCCTACGACAGCCAAGCATTTTGCTCATAGTCGATATAGCGAGCGCAGGACATGAAGAAAGTTGGTTAGACTCGCTGATAGCTTACCTAATGGACAACAAGTTGCCAGATGAGGCATCCGAGGCTAGAAGATTGAAAATTCGGGTAGCCTCATTCACAATAATTGATGGACAGTTATACAAAGGAGGATTTACTATGCCATACTTAAAATGCTTGTGCCCAACTGAGGCTCACGAAGTCTTGCTCGAGATACACTCGGGGATTTGTGGTAATTACCAAGGGGCAACTACCCTTGCTTTCAAAACTTTGCGACATGGATACTATTGGCCTACAATGAAGGAGGATGCTAAAGAATTTGTGAGGAAGTGCGACGCATGTCAACGTCATGAAAATTCGATCCATGTGCCCGTCGAACAGCAATCAACCATTTTTGGAGTAAGCCCTTTCTTCCAGTGGGGGATGGATATTCTAGGGCCTTTACCAATAGCCAAGGGGCAGAGAAAGTTATTGCTAGTAGCGATTGACTATTTCACAAAATGGGTTGAAGCGGAACCCTTGGCTACCATTACGACACAAAAGTACAAAGCTTTATGTGGAAGAACATAATATGCAGATTTAGCATACCAAGAGTCCTCATCATTGACAACAGTAGACAATTCGACAACCATGGCTTCAAGGTCTTGCTCAAGTTATCACATAGACCACAGACTGACATCCGTAGCACACCCCTAAGCGAATAGACATGCTGAGGTAACAAATTGAGCGATCCTATGGGATCTCAAAACACGATTGGAGAAGGAAAATGGGTTTTGGGTAGACGAGTTACCTAATGTTTTGTGGGCGTATCACACGACCCCACGAGAGACCACCGGAGAATCCCCTTTCAAATTATCCTTCGGGATGGAGGCTGTTGTTCTGGTAGAAGTTCTCAACGAGACTGGCAGAATGAAAGTCAACCAGCTTGATACCTCAACCACCAGGGTAGAACTCGATCTGCTGGATGGGGTGAGAGAGAAAGCAGCCACGAGGATGATAGCTTATAAGCGGAGGGCTGCTGAGTATTTCAATCGCAGGGTGAAACCAAGAGCTTTTCAGTCGGGAGATCTTGTGCTGAGGGAAGCAGCAGCAGCAGGTCACCCACCGTCCAAGCTCGGGCCGAATTGGGAAAGACTGTATGAGGTAATACGAAGCCTTGGAAAAGGAGCCTATAGTCTAAAGGACTTGAAGGGAAAACCACTAGGCAGGCCATGGAACGCCGAACATCTCAAGAAGTATTATCAGTAGACCGTTAGGGATTTTTTCTTTTTTATTTTTTCGTAATGATTCATTGTGAATATAGTAGCTAGAATTTTCACCACGGGCACGCTTTGTCCACTACGGGCATGCTTGATTGGAATTGTTTAATGAAAAGCCAAAGCGGTGACAGATGATGAGGGTGCTAAGGAAGGGCCAGCCTAGCTGGGACGTCCCGGTGCGCCTACTGAGTCTCCAAATCTTGGCATGTTTATTTCTGCTAAAAGATCTCGGTATTTTATTGATTGACAACAAGATTACAAACCCACCCCATCGTCGCCAACATAGCTCGATGTATAACGGTGAGCAAAAAAGTCAACAAATTGACTAGCGCAAAATCGCTAGGGGCTGGTGGTGAGCTTTCAAAACCGAAAATGGTTAAGGCTCAAAACCACCTAATCCCCACCTCGACGATGCAAGACAGCTCGACACATAACGGTGAGCAAAAAAGTCGAATTTGACTAACTCGAAATCGCTTACTCGGCACATAGCGGTGAGCAAAAAAGTTGAAAATTGACTAACTCAAAATCGCTAGGGGCTGGTGGTGAGTTTCCAAAACCTGAAATGGTTAAGGCTCAAAATCACCCAACCCCGACCTCGACGATCTAAGATAACTCGACATATAGCGGTGAGCAAAAAAGTCAAAAATTGACTAGCTCAAAATCGCTGACTCTACACATAGCGGTGAGCAAAAAAGTCGAAAATTGACTAGCTCAAAATCGCTAGGGGTTGGTGGTGAGTTTCCAAAACCTGAAATGGTTAAGGCTCAAAATCACCTAACCCCGACCTCGACGATCTAAGATAACTCGACACATAGCGGTGAGCAAAAAAGTTAAAAATTGACTAGCTCAAAATCGCTAGAGGCTAGAGGTAAGTTTTCAAAATATAAAATTGCTAAGGCTCAAAATCACCTAACCCGTCAATCAACGCCTCTCACCACGCAGCAATTAGCATAAACGATCATATATATACATAAGGAGAAGAAGGCAAAACCAAAATGCTGATCAACAATCAAGTTCTTATACTTGGAATGTAACAAATATATCTGTCCACATCTCGAACCAGGAAAACGTGCAAAATAACTAAAGTGTCCACATCCCAGACTGGAAGAATGCATAAAATAACTAACTGACAAAAACATAATGGAAAGTGCTCAAAGGCCCGCAACTAAAGATTAGGCTGGCTTGAGCGAAAAGTCTCCTCACTCCCGCCTTGTGATGTATGCCCAAATGTCTTAGGCTGGGGGGCTCCGCCTTCCTTTCCCTTGCGCTTTGCCAAAAACTTATTAAAGCCTGTAGGATCGATGGAAGGATGCTCAACAAATATCCACTCCTTAGTCAACTTGATGGACGCTGCCATCACCTTCTCCCCATAAGAATTCAGAGCCTTAGCAAAGTCGGTAGACGACTTGTATCACTCTATCGAGGTCTCCAAATCCTTAGTGTACTCCGCAGAAGCTTTGTATTGCACCACCGCCTCCTCAGGAGCCCGAGCCAAAATAGAGCGCAAGTTGTTTATCTCAGACTCCTGCTCTATAGAACAAGACTCCAAATCCTCGATCGACTTCCTAGAGGAAGAAAGTTTCTTTTTGTAACGGTGAGCCTCCCTCTCTTTCTCTTTCATAAAGATCTTCAACTCCTTCAACTCTGACGCTAAACGACAGCTGGACTCGATGAGCCCAACCTGAAGAGCCACTGCCTGAACCGAACAAGAGATCATACAATTAGAGCCCAAAAAAAAAAAAAAAAAACGTAAACATACTCTCTGAGTGTGAACCGACAGAATCCGTTCGATGTCATTGGTACTATGACAAGCGATCGAATGAACACGCCTGGGTGCAACCAAAGATTTAACCGCCCTCATCTCTGAGTAGCCTCGAGAAGGAGGAAATTTGAAATTTGGTAAAGGAGAACCCTCACGCTCGGACGCGACATGACTTAGGCTGCCCCCTACGTCCACGGACGGTGGGACTACCTCGAAGGGGTCATTTGAAAGTTGAGTACCCTCCTCATTTGTAGGCTGATGTGCTCCCCCATCGCAGGCTTTCTTTCTCTTCAACAGGGCTGGCAGTGGATCATCGTCACTCTCGTGATCGCACCCCGCTAAGGAGTCCATGGTCGCTCCTAAGTTGAAGTCCATGCCTATGTCAACAACATAAAGACTATCAAGCTTCCAAATTAACATGTCAAGAAGTGCAACAAAGAAGACGAAAAATAAGACACGTAAAAATCTTACCATCAATAGGGGCAAACCCCTCATCACTCCCTGGTTCGGGCAAAGACCTCAATACCTCGTCCAAGTCAAGATCCATATCTATGCACAAGCAACCGAGTCAGTCCAGCTCAACTAATAGAAAACAACACAAAAGAAACTCTAAAAAATAATGCTTGTAAGCAGGGTATGAAAACCTACCAACAAGACGACCGATCCCAACCAGCAACATGTTCCTCATGGTCAGAATCGACCCCAGATCAGGCGTAAGGGATGGAATTTTGGTCAACTTTTGGATTTATTTTTTCAGAATAGGGGTGATCTCGACTTCGCTATTGAAAAGACGAATTAGGGAATGCCTCCAATAGGTGTTAAACGGAAATTGGCCGTCATGAGGGCGAGCGAAGAAAAATCGGGATTTCCACCCGCTGTTGGTATTCCTAAATTTAGGGAAGAGCAACGGGACCCTAGTGGTGAAATAAACAAAGGCATTGCTTTGGGCTAACTCTTGCATCTCGAAAACGCACTTTAAAAGATCCATTGAAAGCGGAATTTTCTTGCTAAGGTAAACATATAGGAAATAAAGCGCTTTTCTCCAAGCATTGGGATTTATTTGGCTAGGAGTAAGGTGGAACTCGTTGAATAACGATACAAAGAAATGATGTATGGGAAAGCGAAAACCACCGTCCATGATGTCTTTATAAACGGCAACTTCGCGGGGGTCGGTTCCGGGAAGTGTTTCATCGGGCCTAGGGGCTCTATAGATATAATTGTCTACCTGCTCATACTTCTTAAGTGACTTTTCTAACTTAGATGGGGAGTTGTATAAGCTATGGCACTTGGGGATCTTAAGAACCACATCCTCACCTGTGGCATCTCGCCCAATTTCTACGTTTTGATTTAAAGATTTAGTGGACCCAACATGGCGTTTTGGGGGGATCGGTTGGAAATTTTGAAATTCAACCGAATATATTGAAGTGTTTGACTCGAAAAGGACTTGGCCGACCTCGCAAGGAAAATTTTCAACAAAAATCAACCCCCGGCCAGACGAAGGGCTGGTCGACCTTCGGCTAGCCGTGAAAGGGTCGAGCGTCCACCAGCTGTGCTGGTCAAGCGTCAACCAGCAACATTGCCGACACTGCTCGACCAGCGTTGCTGGTCAACCGTCGACCAGCAAGACGGTGGTCGACTAGCTTTGCTGGTCGGTGAGGGTCGGTTCACCGTCGGCCGACCCCCTCACCTCCTCGCCTTCGCTTTCATCGGATGAGGAAATGAATGTCTTATACATGATAAAATATGAGATGAATGAAGAGGGGGAGAGGAGATTACCTTGGAAGAGGAGTAGATTGAAGATTTTGGCAAAATAGAAATAGAGTAGATGGGAGCCACCCCAACCCTTTAAATAGTAGAGGGCTTTGAAAATTTTGAAATTTTTGGCGGGAAATTCCTCCCCACAACCAAGGACCAATGATGGAGCGCCACACAGACGATTGACATTGGAATTAAAGGAAGAGATAAACCGAAAACTACCCAAAAAAGTTGCTACAAGTAAACGGTCATAATGTTTTGCACCATTGTCAGATTTCCTACTGTAATATGTTTTCGAAAACGTCTTTTAGCGCTCTATGACGTCCTTACCCGGGGAACCCCGGTTGAGGTCGTTTTCAGCCTCAAATTCGCACTTTAAGGCCTTCTGCCGGGCAGTTGAAGTTTTAACAATATTTTCGCTTTTCTATTTCCAATCGGTTTGAACCCTAAACTTTCGTTCATCGTCAGAAAATGCTACCTCTCATCAATAAATATCGACAAGAGGTAGAGGGGAATGCATACGTGGGACACGTGACACAGTTAATCGTGGAACAGGGGTGCATGCCATTAGGTGCCTATAAATACCCCAATATGGGGAAATATATGATTTCTTGAAACCCGAACTGATTGAACTCCCAATATACTTTTTTCCTACTTTTCATAAATACCTACTGATTCTCATGCCGGAGGTACAAAGGGGGAAAAAGTCCCGACATCGTTTTACAGGTAACGTCCATTGATTGGAGCAATCGGAACACCCCACCAATTTTAGGGTTATTTTGATAGTCAACTCACTTTATTTCCTTAAAAAACAGTTTTAGAAAGGGAAGTAAAATCGAATAGAAGAAACATGTGTGCTATAATAGATTATCTGATATCTATAGACTTGATGTATTAAAGTTTTGCTTTACGTAAAACCTAAATGAAATTACTCCTATGGATAATGAACGTGTCAGCTCATTCCTCGAAGAGAAATAAGTATTTATAGTGAAAAATCTAATTCTTTAGAAAACAAGAATGATATATTAGAATCTCAAAATAAAAGTCTCTTGGTTGGGTTGAGATCTCAACAACTCTAATTATATAATTTTACCCCGAGCCAATCCTCATGAGACGTCGAAACTAGACAATCAAGTCTATCACAACCTACTCATGATGGTATACCAATTCGTAAATCGACTCACGACTTGATTTTTAAGAGAGCTATGTCATCATGAAACTGAAATCGGTGGGGTCATAGACTTTAAACCGAGTAAGACAACCCTCTCCTTCTCTCTCTCTCGTTGTCATTCCGTGTCAAACAAGCCACTTAATTTCTAACAACTTTGAGACGTTTTTATTGACTCCTTTCTTGGCTGCCATACGATCAGCACTTAGGAAAAATACAAGTGAATGCTCCAAGAATATTTCAACACTTCTTTAATTTCTTTCTATCTCTGTCCCTTTCGCCTTAGACTTTTTACTTGACTCACACAAGAATCCATAATTCCAACAACAACACAAAATAGACACATTTATCCACAAATTTCCGGCTCCTTACAAAAAGCAACACTTTTTTTTTTTCAACATTTTTCTACATTGATTGACGGTTTGAATTACATTATTAAAAACTCAAAACATTACTCACTTCATGTATAATTTCATTTTGTAATAGTCTATTGGAGTAAAATGAGAATAATACTTTAAAATACCCAAAAAACAAAGTGGAAAATAGTGCTTATTGATATTCAATTCACCGGAAAGCTTGAACTGCTGACTTTATTGTTTCCATTGCTATTATTGTTGCTAGTCGTAACGCTACCACCGTTGTTGCTGGTGGTGGTAGCCACGACGTTGGTGGCAGTATTATTGGCGTTGTTTGGATGTGAATTCCCGATAATAGATGTAATGGCAGCTGTCAATGCAGCTGTGAAATTTGGATCTGCTGCAAGTGCATTCATTGTATCAGTAAGTTGGTTTTGCTGCCCTTGTTGCATCGCGGCCGGGAGAGATGGCGTGGCCTGGTAGCCGCCTTCCATGTCTTGTGACGTTTGGAGACCCGAAAACTTGGATTGGTTGTACAATGCCTGGCCAAAGATTTGAGGTAGAAGTGCGGCTGGATTGCTTGGAAAACTGTGGCCTGCATTAGCGAATGGTATTTGGAATTGGGTTTGAGATCTTGGGAATTGTAAGGGATTTGGTGTTTGAGTCAAATCCAATGTAACAGTAGGAAAAGGCGCGGAGGCAGATATGGTGGCCATGCTGGAGGAGCAAGGGAAGAGGGTACGGGCGAGGAAATTTGAGTTGATTAGACCATCGGCACTTGGCATTGAACCCGAGAGTAGCATTCTTGCAGCTGAAGATGTAGTTGATGCCATTGCCATGGCTGCTGGTGGCAATGGGTGATTGTGATTTCCTTCGTACGTAGTTATTAGGATGGTTCTGTCCTCTGCACATCTTTGTACCTGGGGGAACAATGTTAAAGCCGAAATTAAAGTCAAAATCTTATCTACTCTAATGACAAGGTAATTCACTAATTTTTCACATACTTCTCTATCTTAATCATGTCGTCTGTCTACTCCAAAGTAACAAACCTACCTTAATGACCTAATTTTTCAAAGTAAAAATTGCTTCTATTTTTAAGCAATGATGCATATTAAAAATGATGTGGATTTTGTATGGAACTGGTAGATCATTTATTGATATTAAATTACTATAATATGTTGGTTGTTCAAAAGTTAATGAAAATTTATACATACTTGTTTTCGAACCGGACAACCAGCAGCCATGGTGCACCGATAATATGCTCGAGGACACGGGTTTCCCTTCGCCATTTTCTGCCCGTACTTGCGCCATTGGCATCCATCTGAAATCTGTAAAACATCCAAATGTTTCGAACGTATTATCAATCCATATTTATTGAGAACAAGATTAAATTTGTTGTTATATCTATACTAGATTCCATCGCATACCATTGGAGCCTCTGATCTGGCCCTAACTGAGACTCGGGCCTTCCTCATAGTAGCCTCAGCAGCTTCATCGACGCTTTTCGAAGAGTGGTTGAGTCTAGGAACCTTGTTAGGACCCCAACCTTGAGACCCCTTATCAGAAATCTCCTCCCTCCCAATTTCTTTTGATAAACCATTGATAATATTAACAGGTGATCGTGATCGGTTCCGGCAGCTCAGTCCCTCGGATGACGATAACGAGGGCTCGTCCATATCGGCTGCTAGTCCAAGATCCATAAATTGTCTAGGCACCACAAATCCGTTACCATTTTGACGTTGCTTATTATTACCATCCAGTAGTTTTCCACCATGTTCTTCTGTTATACCATTATCATCATGAGCTTTCAGATGATCTCTTTCTTGTTGTTGCATCAGTGTCATCAGATGCATCTGAAGAGTGTTATAGTTGTTCCTCACTTGATTTAACGTATCCTTTAAACAACGATTTTCCGAGTTCATTCTCTCCATTTCGGCTCGA
Source organism: Fraxinus americana (assembly GCA_035079005.1). Lineage (NCBI taxonomy): Eukaryota > Viridiplantae > Streptophyta > Magnoliopsida > Lamiales > Oleaceae > Fraxinus > Fraxinus americana. Next base: position 340,260 of record CM068707.1, on the reverse strand, counting down.
AGGACGACCATCTAAATCCAGTAACATGTAGTGCAAGTCATTATATTATATTGTCTAATCCTATCCAGTACATATATCAGAATTAAAAATACGATTAGTCTCACCTCAGTTTTTGATCTTTTATCTTCTGAATTCGGAGAAATCCCGTCATCTACTACGGACTGATCACTACTAGTGTTGGCGGTAAGAAGATGCAAACCAGTCTGTATACATAAAACAAGAATTCTTAAGCACACAAACCTAACTGATTAATTATACTAAACAAACATTACTAAAAAAATCTTACATTTACATTGGAATCTAATTCTATGGGTGCACTCATATCTTTTCCGTTGGCATCGTCTTCATCGCCAGTGCCTATTTTCGACTCATCATCGTCTTTTTTGTCGGCGAAGAAATCCATTTCATTTATGACCTTTCTTTTCTCATCGGAGGTCAATAGGTTCACTGGGAATTGATCCATGGACGATAGAGACAAAGTGGGTGGTTCAAGGTGGCGGAGGTGGTGGTGAGTAGAGAAAGGGATGTGATGGAGTGGAGTGGGATTGGCCATATAAGAAGAGGAAACAGATAGAGCGAGAGAAGGGGTGTGGGAACTGGTAAGGCTTCTAATTGAGCAAATGACTCGGCATTAAAAAGGGAAGTCGTGACTAGAAAATGAAGACCAAATACAAATAGTCCTTTTTTCTTCTTCTACACATATTATAGTTATCTATTAAAATAACTCTTGGGTATATGACGTTTAAGTGATTTGATAAGGTGATTTGTGCACGTATAAGGGTTTAATAGAAAAAAAATAAAAAATAAATCTTTTTATCTAATAGTTTAAACTTTTAGATCAGATGATTTTGCGTTGATGACTAAATTTTTATCTTGAAATGTGTCTCGATGACTACTTTTAATGAAATAGCCAAACAATGACTTTACGAGAAAGATATTTATTGTTAAAAGAGAAATTCCTCGTGGAGAGGAAGTTTTAGAAAAATAGAGAAGAAAATTATAGAAATAAGCAAGATGCTTTTGTTTTAGCAATAAATAAATCATCGTATGTCGACTACTTGCCAAAATGGGAAAAGAGCACGGGCATGCATTACTCTTAATTATTACTACATAAATGTAATTAATTATTTTTAACTTTTATGAATAAATAATAACTTATAAAATTATAAGTGAGGACTACCATATGCTCGTGTGAAAAGTCCAACTATTTCTAGCCACTTTAGAAGCCATGTAATGGGATGTAATTGGAAATAATATATCAATTACTTTATTAATTAAAATTCATATGATTTTTTTAAGTAAAAAGATTGAAACAATTATAAGTTATTTTGTATGTCATCGAAAAATTATCTAAAAGGTTGGAATAATGATTTCAAAATTCTCTCATGCACTTTTTTCACAAAAAATTAAAATTTAAAAATAATAAAATTAAACATGTTGATTTAAAGATAAAGAATCGAAGGTGGTAATATTATTCTATTTTCAAAAAAATTAAAAATTATTTAAAAATTGATTGCCAAATGGAGAACCAAGTTCGATTAGCAAATATACTCCATAAAATTAAACAACACAAGATTCTAAACATGCAAATGTGAAAGCTTTATTAAATTAATTTGGCAAATAACAAATCCTAACAAATAGAAAAATGATAAATGGCCAAAAAATGGGGTCCACACTAAATGTGGTGTAGGTGGTAAAGGGACCCACATTGAAAAAGGGCAGCTGACTAATTTTAATTGAATACCTCTGGATGCATTTTCACCGCCCCGTTTGGCCCGGCACTGCCTCGTGACGACGCCTTCTCTAAAATGCGATCTTTATGTTAAAAGTTTTCCTTGGAGTCAACGACTTTAAAGGCAGCTAATCACGACTTATTGCCCCATTTTTAGCAACGTATTCTTCTTTATTTTTCATCATCGGTGACTGCACGACTCCCTTCTAGCCTTTTGTGTTGACCAGGATTACCTATTTAACGGCCATAACATTTTCCTTTATTTACTCTTTAATATTTTATAATTGATTGAGAATAATTAATTAAAAAATAATGCAAACTCTAATAGATTGGTATTTAACCCCGATTAGCCTACAAATTCGATGTTTACAAAAGATGATAGGGACAAAAGTCATGCGGTGCGAGTTGTATATCGATGGCAAATTGTGCCGATGACAGGGATGGAAGGTGAAAAACTTCTATTGTGGGCAAATGTTGTCGTAGTGCATGAAAGCTGCGGGCATCGGCCACAAGTGTTTTTATGCAAGTCAGATTTAGGTTCTGATTATCTGATTTTAGCCTACGAATTCAACAGTCAAACTTAGTCCACATTTTGGTTAGCAAAATCAAGCACAAGATGACACATAACATGGCAGCTGATACTCAATTCATGAAATAGTTGTGTGCAACTACCCTTTCATAGTTTGGCTGTCAATTGCATGCGAGTTTTATATATTTTGGCTAATTGTTGAGGCAACAACATTGAATTCCTAAATACCATGTTGCCTCCATTTTTCTATATTTTTTGTTCCTTTACAATTATCCTTTTATACGATTCTACCAATCGAATGTTTTTTAACATTTTCATAGCCCTTTTCTCTACAATAAATATTGTTGAATATTTTTCATGTTTATAGAATATTCTTTACAGAAGAACGCGGTACACACCATTGTAGTGAGTTTTTCATTCCTTGTATAAAAATATGCAATAAACTATCAAGATTGTTTTATAGTTTGAATCTACATAATCTCTTTGCAGTGGTGTTCAAACATTGTCCATTGGAGCACTTGAGTCTCTATTCAATGTATTTTTTTTCGGATCTCTTGACTTTCTTTAAGCAGAGGTTTTCTTGAGTTATGATATCACGCATATTGAATCCACGGAGAAGACGACAACAAGAAAATTAAGGATGCTTGATTGATAGAATGACCCATCGGTGCTGGCATTTTTGGAGAAAGTGACCTATTATCGATATATTTTTGGTTTTTGCTTGAAATCATCATTTGTTTTGAATGATGAGGGAACAAAATCTGAGAAGAATCTGCGGGAGATTGCGGAACGGATCACTTATCAGACTGAAACAACTTATTTGACGATTGTAAATTTTCCTTAATACAATGAAAGAAAGAGAACCAATTCTTCAATGCATATACACATCAATGTGACTTGGTAAATGGATGTATGCAAATTTGACGATTTTCTAGTTAAAGAGTCGTGGTTCTGGTTCTGCCCAGTACTATTCACACCTGTGTGATGCACTGCCCTCCCACGAATCATCTTACACTATTTCAAGCAATATTGTCGCATGAGAATAGAAATTTTCTAAAACCTTGCTAATAATTGCAAACAAAATTTCTGTCTAGAATTTTGTATCTAGGAATTAGTACAATCAACTCTAAAGTATGCCTCAATGAAATTTAAACAACAGTAATCCGACCTCATAGGGGATGCTATATCTTTCGAAATTTAATCAAGTCCTAGAACTCACCCAACATCATCTTTAGCAATCAAAACTATGTTTATTATAACCAAAGATTAGTTTAAGATTCCTAAGGTAACCAATTCAAATTTCCTTAACAAAACCTAGATGTTGTCTTAGTCTAACTAGTATCTATTTATATAAACACCCGGTAGCTATAATGTACAATATCTATTCTAGACACTATTCTCCTCTCATTCTATCCCACCTTCTAATTTATGGGTCGGAGGGCATTTATTGACAATCCCATGAGCCCCTTTTGACATGATCTCATGATGCAAGTACATTTATAGTGAAAGATCTTAAAGCAAGAGCAAAAGATAGAAAATACATGATTCAACTTCAACACAAACAATAAGGAGGCGTTCATTGAGAAATCTGTGGAGAAGCAATTCTGTAACACTCACTAATTTGCAAAAATTGAAAGCCATTAATAAGGTATACCTTGAGCTCAACTCCAGCTTGTGATGAATAAGAACGCAATATAATGGTTCATAATCGCAAAGAAATGCAATGATGTTCATAATTTTGTTTAAGGCTATAATTCGGACAGCATGAGTAACAAGCAATATACATAGCAATGTAATCCTATCGGAATTATATTGAAAGGCCAAATGCACCTGAATACAATGTCGTAGAAGAAACGAAAGCATCAAGTGACCCTGGCATCTTCCATCTCCTTGGTGAGATATCTCGAAGAATCAACCCAAGTCCAAATTTATATCTGGAACTATATTCAGAACGGATTACAATTCACATAGTAAGCAGACCTGTGTATCATAATAAATCTTTGATGAACTCAAGGTTTAATGTGTCACGAACAAGAAGGAACACCCCGAGAACTAAAACAAGCATAATGCCAGATGACATAATCTGCTGCTCTAATTCTAATGGAAGCTTTCTCCCACCTCTTACTGCTTCTATGAGGATCAATGCCAACGAGCCCCCGTCTAAAGCAGGCAGAGGAAGAAGATTTATTACTGCAAGATTAAGATTTAAAACAGCTGCAAATTGGAAAAGGCCATCAATGTTTGACTTAGCAACTTCTGCACCAACGGCTATAATGGCAACAGGACCCGAAACCTTACTGGCAGATTGAGAGAAATTTAAGAATGTCTGTTTCAAACTGTCCACGACATTCGACGTCAAGCCCCAAAATTCACGTCCCGAGTAACTAAAAGCTTCCATAATATTCTTTGGTTTAATCTTCGAAATCTTAATATTTGGTGATAATTGAACTCCTATCCTACCAGTTCCATCTGAATTCTCATCAGGGGTGACATAAATCTCAACATTTTGCTGTCCCCTTCCAATCTTAAACAATATATTTCTTCCAGGACTTCTCTTAATAACATCAACAACTTCAGAAACTAAATTAGGACCTGTTTTTGACAATTCAATATCATTGACAGATAAAATAACATCACCAGGCAGTACCCCATCCCGCGAAGCAGCCAAATAAGGCCTAACCTCAGGCACAAGTACCCCAGGAAAGGCCTCTTGAACAGGCAATCCAACAGACAACACTTGTGCGTAGATTATAACATAGGCAAAGATAATATTAGCAATTACACCAGCAGAAATAACAAGAACCCTATCAAATATTGGTCTATTTTTCAGTAAGTTCACATCATCCGCTGGAATATCACTATCAGGATCATTATCAGGGAAACCCACAAAACCACCTAGAGGAAATGCTCTAATCGAATACTCTACATTGTTTGCATTAAATTTTGCTAAGATCGGACCAAACCCAACTGCAAATTTACTCACGTGGATGCCCTGAAGATAAGCTGCCAAAAAATGACCACTTTCATGTACAACAATGATAGCAGTTAAAACTCCAGCTGCTTCAAGAACTGATTGAGCACTCTCAAACCCACCAAAATCCAGCCCAGCAATGGCCTTTGTCCTAAACCTTTCCCTCACACTATTATTGGACAAAAATGGGTTCTTGGAGTGAAAATTGGAGTATGAACCGCCAGAAACTGAATGAGATACTGATTTTGACAATTGGGGTGCAGTTTTTAAAGAAAAATCTGAGATAGGTGTCTTTGAATTAATCAATCTAACGAGAGTGTATGAGGAAGAAGAGGATAATAAGCTGGTTAGCATTGTGCTATTTTCCGATAAGATTTTATGAGGAAAAGATAGGCTGAACGAGTGAAGCGTAGATAGAATAGAACGTAGTGCAAAAATTGGATAATTGGCGATTTGTGGAGGCGAAGCAACTTAGATTTAGATGTTCCAATCCGAATCTGTCACCTCAAGTTTTCCCCTTTGGGTTATTTGTGTAGTTTTTGGGTTCCAAATACGGGGTCTAATATATGAGAAAATGGGCCCAACAGTCTTTTTAGAATATCTTAAACTATTTTTTTAATAAAAAATATTAAAATTTAAAAATGTTCATGTTAGTGATGGGGTGGGGAGTCCAGCATAATACATCACTACTAAGACGAGGCATGTTGATCTCATTTTTTGTACCGTTGACGGGATAACAGATATCAGACTCACTCATGTCCACGCAAGCTTATTTCAACACGTGTAGATAGATTACTAGTCAACAATATCTCGAATTTGAACGTGAGAGAAGTTTGATAACACGAGATAAAAATGTTCGGGCAACGGCAAGATATAAGAGTGAAATTGCACAATAACGAACGATCAACAAAAAATAAAACTAAAGATCAAGATTAAACATCTAATTTTAGCAACAAAAGATCAAACTCAAAAGGAGAGAATATATAGCTTATAGTTGATGTATTAGCATTACTTCCAAATGACACAAATGGAGGAATATTTATAGTATTACTCGTTACAGGTGTCAAATCATTCATTCCAATAAGATTTCATGAATTCATGATCTTCAAATGTAGGTTGTTACTTGTCGTGGTAGAGCTTCGGATTCGACTTCATTACGCCTCACCACTTCGGCGCCTCACCACTTCGGCATAGGTGCCTCGACAGAGTTTCGGATTTGACTTCGTTGAACCTCACAACTTCGGTAAATGGGCTTCGACAGAGCTTCGGATTTGACTTCATTGCGCCTCACCACTTCGACAAAGCTTCGAATTGCACCTCGTTGAGCCTCACCACTTTGGTAATGGACTTCGATAGGGCCATTCCCATGGAACTGCTTCCCTGATAGTGGACTTCAGTGCTCCAGATTTAGTGGACTTTGGTAGTTCTATGCACTCTACGTAGGATGTCACGTGACTTCGGCAAAGGGCTTCGGTGAATTGGCCGCGTGGGACGCTAGGTGGCGAAGCGTAACAATAGTCCCCAAATTCATGTATGGTTATTCATGTCATGCGTGGACTTCTGTCTTGAGTGAAATTTCTTTAGAGCGAGTTTTCCTGTAATGGTTAGGTTTTTGACAACACAATAGTCTTCCAAGTCCAAGTATAGATATTGATATCATAATTGGAGTTCGAAGTTGAACCTGATTCTTGTATGTCGTCTTATCCTTATGTAGTGTCGAATTGCTAAAACTCCTCGTTATAAAAATAACTGAAATTTGTTTGGTGAGTCGATGTAAGAAAGTGCCAAACTGCCGAGCCTCCTTGTTTTAATTAAAATAGCTGAAATTTGTTTGGTGAGCCAAAGTAGGGAAGCGCTGAACTGCTGATACTAATTGTTTTAATTGAAATAATTGAAATTTGTTTGGTGAGCCGAGCATGGGAGTGCTGAACTAATGGGTTCATTGGTTTAATTGAAATAGCTGAAATTTTTTTGGTGAGTTAAAGAGGGAAGTGCTGAACTGCTGAGGCTCCTTATTTTAATTGAAATAGTTGAAATTTGTTTGGTGAGCCGAAATAGGGAGGTACTGAACTGTTGAGGCTCCTTGTTTTAATTGAAAATGAAGCATGCTTTTGGTAAAAGTGCCAATGATTTGATATTTTTGTACATTACCAAGAAAAGACAAATGAAGCGTTTCGACTTTCAATATACATACAACCGTTACATATTGAATGTACAATGGTGGCCACACCACTTCATTTTGAGACCGACGCGCCGAGGCTCGTGCATGAGTCACACGCATCAATCTGAGGAGTTAATAAGAAAAGCTGTTTGAATTCAACGCCTCAAATAAAGTTAAAAATAGACGCTTCAGATGAAGTAGATCTAGATCCAATAGCTGGGCTTCGTCTTCTCTTTCTATAAAATCAAAAAACCTGCCATTGTATAATTTCTTGACCTTTGTAAAATTCTTCAACTCTCTAGCATTCAAAAAACTTTTTTGGTTATTTCCGTTCTCCGGCGATGTAACGTTCTTTGAGCTTCTTTTTGTTTATATAATTTCTCTGTATTCCCATCCTTCATTCCATATTTTTTTTTAATTTTAATAGCTTTTGGGTCCAGTGTTAGTAGTGGGAGGGTAACCATTGCCAGGGTTGGGGAGCAAGCCATGTTTGGACGATCGGATGGAGGTTTTTGGGCTATGGGTGAAGGTCCCATTAATTGTGAGGCGGGGTAGGGGCTGCAAAAATCTCTTATGCTATGAATTCTACCAAATTAGTTGAACTTAGGGAGAAATATAGAATCCCAGATTCTATAGAACTTTTAGAACCAGATGCCTACAAACGTGCCTGTTATCCAAGGCTAGGTTGTGTGGCAATTAGCGAATTTTTGTTTAGGGCAGGTATGCATCTATCTCTACACCCATTTTATAGTACGGTGATGAGGCCTTCTATGTTGGCTCCTTCCCAATTATTGCCAAATGGGTGGAGCTAGTTGGTTGGGCGAGCTTTCTCTGGAAAGAGACCTCGCTTGGAGAGGATATGTCCCTTCATGTCTTCCAGACTCTTTTCCAACCTCAGGTACTTGGGAAAGGGGAGTCTAAGAGGTGGTATTATATGACTCCTTATGGGGTTTTTTGTAGTAGGTCTACCATCTTCCATAAGAGGGTGGAAAGAGTCATGATTATGGGTCACGGGTAAGTGGCAGATGGTTAAGGGAGATAAGGCCCCAACTTGTACTAGGCCGACCCAGTACTCCGAAGCCTGGGAGTTTTTCTTTTTGAAACTTTTTTTTATAACTTTGTCGATGCTGTTTGATTTTCAATTTCAGGGACTCGCTTCGAACTCTCCCAAGTTGAGTGGGACATCATCCTCAGAGGTTACACTACTTCGATTGTCTAATTGATCATAGCAAGTTCTTCCTTAACTTTGGATTAATGGCTTCAAAAGGTAAATATCGATGGACCATGTAGATGCTCATTGACTTTGGATTGATTGGATGGATTTGAAAAATGTCTTTGTTATTTGCAAATGACTTTGGGAGAAAAAAGTGCCCCACTCCTAACATGGCTTCTATATTGGGGGCCATTTCCATAGTGAGCTCTCGGGCTTTAAAGCCATCATCCGGAGGTGCCAAGTATGTCAGGCTAAAATTGGAACGCCTTAGCAAAGAACATTCTGAGAGGAGTGAGGAAAAAAGGCCCAGAAGGTTGACAAGGGCAGGGGAAAGGTTGAGGGGCCACAAAAGAAAAAAATGTCCAATGGTCGATGAAGAGGTTGCGAATAAAGTAGACTAGACCTCTGAGGCCGTGAAGAAGCTCCAGTGGTAAGGACTCTTGGAAAGTCAGGAAGATTTTTGATTGGGCAAGATGAAGAGATTGCCCCAACAGTGATAGACATGCTGCCTCCTGAGGTCCATGGTACCACTGTAAATTTTTACAAGTTTTGGACGAGAGGTAGCAAAATTATGTCTCTACCAATGATGTGTTAGATCTGACGGCTACCTTGGTGAGCCAAAGTGTCAGGGCTTTTGTGGTAGCCCTGGAATGCCAAAAAGTACTGAAGGATATTCAGACGTACAATTGGGAGTTGATTGAAAAGTTGACATCTGCAGAGGAAGAAATGAAAAGAATAAAAGATAAAGGTAAAGAGCCGATGGCCCAGTGAACTAAAGAGACAGCTAAGTTGGATTCTGGTTTGGCAGAGATCGAAACTATGAAGAGAGAAGTTCAAAAATCCTAGTGCGAAGTGGCTTCCTTGACAAAGAAGGTTGAAACTTCAAACAATCATCAGAAGCTAATGGCCGAATCTCTAGAGAAGGCCAACTTCGAAAATGTTTGGCTCAAGGACGTGAATGGGTTTTTGGAGACCCGAATAAGGCATTATGTGTAGGAGGCTAAATAGGCCAATGCTGGTGTTTAGAAAGCAGGTGTAGAGGCGGTGAAAGACTACATCGCCAACTTCCACTTAATGGAGGAGTACTAGTGCTTCTGTACCTATTGTAGGAGGTTTACATATGTCGAAGTGGTGGCTAGGGTAAGGGAGCTTTATCTAGAACTTAATATTGTTGAATAGAAAGAAGAGTTCTTCGACGAGGTGCCTCAGACCACTGCTGAAGATGCGGTTGAAGTTGAAGGCACAGAAGCTGACCAAGATGATGCTCTTGAAGACGAAACTTCAGGACAAGAAGCTTCGACTACTGAAGGACCTACTACTGAGGTGTCGACTCTTTGCCACCTCCAACATAGTATAGGATTTCCATTTTATTTTCTATATAATGGCTGAGGCCCTTCTTTACACAGATTTCTTTATCAATGAAGTGAATGTTTTTTGGTTTTCATGTCTTCGATAATTGAACTAGGACTTCAATAATGTGCATAACAAACACAATTCAGCTTGCAAGTGTTGGGACCTCAATAAGGTGCATAACTTAAACAATATAACTTGCAAGTGTTGGGACCTTAATAAGGTTCATAACTTAAACAATATAACTTGGAAGTGTAACTGAAGTAAATATGATGACCTCCAAAGATGATCCTTTAAACATTTCAGACATGATTAATCTTGAGAACAAATAGAACTTTAAACATGTTTTTCAATATCGTTTTCACTCTCCCATGACGTTTAGTTTCGTCATGAGAGACATGTGTTGTACCCCTTGAAAAATCAATAAGGTAATCATTTTTGGGATCCGATCATCTTCTCTGAGGTGCTCACGCTTTATTACATGATGGATGGTTCATCCATGTAAGAGCTTCTCCCATGACGTTCAACTTTGTCATGGGAGGCATGTGTTGTACGTCTCGGAGAACCAATTAGGTAATCTCTTTTGGGATCTGATCATCTTCTCTAGGGTGCTCACACTTTCATACATAGTAGATTGTTCATCCATGTAGGGGCTTCTCCCATAAAGTTCAGTTTTGTCATAGGAGGTATGTATTGTACACCTCAGAGAACTAATGTGGTAATCCCTTTTGGGATCTGATCCTCTTCTCCGAGGCGCATGCGTTTTCATACATGGTGGATGATTCAACCATTTAGGGGCTTCTCGAATGACGTTCAACTTCATCATGAGAGGTATATGTTGTATACCTCGGAGAACCAATGAGGTTATCCCTTTTGATATCTGATCCTATTCTTCGAGCCATCGACAATTCCATACAGGGTGGATGACTCATCCATGTAGGGGCTTCTCCCATGACATTTAGTCTCGTCATTGGAGGCATATGTTGTACGTCTTGGAGAACCAATGAGGTAATCCCTTTTGAGATTTAATTCTTTTATCCGAAGCACCCACGCTTCCACACATAGTTGATGGTTCATCCATGTATGGGCTTTTCCCATGACGTTCAACTTTGTCATTGGAGGCATGTGTTGTACGTCTCTGAGAACCAATGAAATACTCCCCTTTGGGACCCGACCCTCTTCTTCGAGGCGTTCACGCTTCCATCATGGTTGATCCATGTAGGAGCTTTTTCCATGACGATCATTTTCGTCATAGGAAGCATGTGTTGTACGCGTCGGAGAACCAGAGAGATAATCCATTTTGAGATCTAATCCTCTTCTTCGAGGGGCTCATACTTCCATACATGGTGATGATTTATCCATGTATTGGCTTCTCCCATGATGTTCAGCTTCGTCATGGAAGTCATATGTGGTACGTCTCGGAGAATGAATACGGTAATCCCTTTAGGGATCTAATCTTCTTTTTCGAAACGCCCATCTTTCCATACGTTCAACTTTGTCATGGAAAACATGTATTGTACGTCTCGGAGAACCAACGAGGTTTTCCTTCTGGGATCTAATCTTCTTCTCCGAAGCGCATACATAGTGGATGATTCATCTATGTAGGAGCTTCTCATATGACATTCAGCTTCATCATGGGAGGCGTGTGTTGTATGCCTCGGAGAACCAATAAGGTAATCCCTTTTGGGATCTGATCCTCTTCTCTGAGGTACCCACACTTTCATACATGATAGATAATTCATCAATGTAGGGGCTTCTCCCACGATGTTTAGCTTCATCATGGGAGTGATGCTGCATTTTCCATCCCAGTTTCTTTGGAGGATAGAAAAACTCTCCGATGCACTAGGTCATTAATTCGGAAGAACCTTTTCTTAACTTTCGCATTGTAATAACGGGTCATCTCCATTTGATATGTGGCTAGTTTCACTTGAGATTCATCCATCTTTTAATCGAGGAAATTGAGCTCTCATCTTCTCAACTCATCGTTAGATATTTCATTGAATTGCAATTAATGGGGATATGGTAATTTGAGTTCCACTAGGCTCATTGCTTCGGCACCGTAAGCCATTGAGAAATGAGTTTCTCTGGTTGGGGTTCGAATTGTAGTTAGGATTGCCTATAATACTTGTGGCAGTTCATCGACCCATACCCTTTTGGAGGTGTCGAGTTTTCTTTTCAGGGTATATTTTATAGTCTTGTTTACGGTCAATACATTGTTTTACCAATGAGGTAGGCAAACATTTTGTTTACAAATCTTTGATAGGCGGCCCCGACATTTTCCAGCCCGTAGGACATCATCTTGTAAAATAAAGGCTTCTATCAGTGATGAAAAATGTGTTTTCCTCATCTGTTGGGTGCATGGGAATTTGATTATAGCCTAAGTAGGCATCCATGAAGCTCAAAAAGCTCTTGCCCAACAGTGTAATCCACAAATTGGTCTATCCTTAGGACATAAAAACTGTCCTTAGGACAAACTTGGTTGAGGTTGAAAATTTTGATGCACACCCTTCATTTATATTGTGTTTCTTTACCAAAAATGGGTTTGACACCCATTTCGAGTAGATGGCCTCCTTGATGAATCCATTCTTTATCATCTTTTGCACTTCATCCTTTAGGGCCTCGCATCTCTTCGGATTGAGGGCCTTTCTCTTTTATCTATGCGGGACAACAGTATGATCAATTTTCAATTAGTGGCAACTGGCCTTGGGGTCAATGCTTACCATGCTCTCATACCTCCATACAAATATATCAAGATTTCTACATAAAAATTCATTGAGCCTTTCTTTGGCCTCCAATGGCAGGCCTTTTCCTATCAACAATTCCTTGGTGGGGTCTTGAGGGTCTATTGGGAAACTTTCTAGCTCATCTACTGGGGTTGTTTGGGATTCAGACTCGATAACATGGGTGTACAATTCATCAAGCATGACCACCAGCTCGAGGGCATTCATCATCTCGACGTCTTCCTATCTAGAATTTTGTCCTCTTGGGGCATCACCATATCAATATCCATTAGCACCACATTGACATCCATGGGTTCGACCTTTCTTATCAAGTTCAGGTAGCACTCTAGCGCTCCTCTATGGTCACACCTGACTGTGGTGATCCCATGTTCAATGGAAATTTTATGCACAGGTAGTGAATGGAGACGACAACTCATAAATCTTTTAGGATATGTCTACCTAGCACCCCATGGTAAGCTGACCTATAATCTACTAGCAAGAATTTCATAAAGATTTGGGCTATCTGGGGTGACTCTCCCATTTCCACCACAAAAGTTATTTTCCCTCCTCAGATGATGCTATAGTCGGTGAAGTCGTACAAGGGGTGGTGATGGGATTTAATTCATGGTCGACAATCATCTTGTCAAAAGTGGCTCCAATGAGGATGTTAATGGAGCTACCAATATCCACCAGTATTCGTTTTAGCCCATTACGAGCCACAATAGCCCTTACCATGAGGGCGTCACAATGAGGAAAGTGTATACCCTCAACATTGTCTTGGGTGAAAGTGATGGGTGGTAATTGCCTTCTTTGGGAATTGCTATCTAGTATGTAGCTAGTCATTGGGGGAGGGAAGGCCATTGACTTCTCTAACATAATTTTTTATATTCCCCCCAACGTAGGGTCCTCCAAAAATCATATTGATTTCAAGGATATGAGCGTCTTCCACATTAATCGGAGTCCCCACACTATCATTAGGTACTTGCCCAGAATTGGGTACGATTTCATTACCAGTCTGGTTTCATTGGTGGTCCATTAGATGAGAAATTACTCATCTTCCACACCGTCTCTGTGGGGATATGAGACCCTTGCTGGCTCTATTTCAACGATCAATTAACTCATCGTTGATCATTTTACGTCTTATCATTTCCACCAGAGTATTGTATTTTGTGGGAGTCCTAATTCTACACATCCCTCCAGAAGAGGGTGTTCATGTTTAACCCAGCCCGTAGTGTAAAAAACGTAACCCAATCAGTAACTTCATGCAATATGTCATCTCATCAGTAAAGCGGGCTAAAACACTCTTCAACATCTCCCTAGGTTGCTGCCTCATGTCCTAAAGACATTAGATAGGAGTATCTCATTCTCTACTTACAACAAATCGTTTCAGAAATGTGCTTTTAAATTCTAGCCAGCTCCTAACACTCACTAGGGATAACCTATTGTACCAAATTTCTATTGCTCCGCTTAAAGTCAGACGGAAAGCCCTGCATTTGACAGTAGGGGTGGCGTCTCTCAGGATCATGTGTGTTTTATAACTGTTCAAGTGCTTAGCCAGGTTTTTGGGGGCGAGAGGTGGATGGAATGGCCTGTGCCAGGTTCCTGCGGGACTGATTCTGTCAAACACACCAACAAACCTTTGCGACATATGTTTTGGTTCATATTTGGGGGATAATTATCCTCCATATAAGCCTAGGCCTTGGTGGGTCGACAAGAAGCATAGTTTGAGGAGATATCAACTTCTACTTCCCTTTCAAGGGGCTAACTTCTCTATCATGACGGGGGATGGGGACCTCTGGATTTGGATTTCATTCTCATGCGGATAGAGGACTTTCTTGCATACCTTTGTTTTGGTAGGTGATATTTCTCATGTTAGCTGCCATGATTCTTATCTCCAAGGTAAGTTTAACAGCTATTCTCATCCCACCACGCCAATGATGGTGGTGGGTTGGCGTCGATCCACTTGAGCTGTTACTTGTGAAACCTCTTCATTAGGGTTTTCTCTCACCCTTTTGGGAGGGATATCATGATCTGAACTCATTTTTCTTTGACTAAATTATCGGATTTTTTTCTAAATGCTGGAAACTTCCACATGTTCTTTCTCAAGAACAATTTTTTTTTCAAGGGAGATGTCCAACTATTTTCCGGTAAACTTTTTTCACAGGAATGTTTGTGGTTTTATTGACATTTTCCACAGACGACGCTAATCTATTGATCACGTTTTTTTTACCTTTGATGTGGACAATAGATATTGGGCCCACTCATGTCCACGCAAGCTAATTTCAACACATGTAAACAGATTACTAGTCGATAATATCTTGGATTTGAACGTGGGGGAAGATTGATAACATGAGACAAATATGTTCGGATGCCAACAAGATATATGAGCGAAATTGTACAATAATGAATGATCAACAAAAAGACAAACTAAAGATCAAGATCAAACATCTAATTTTAGCAACAGAACATCAAACTGAAAAAGAGAGAGTATATATCTTATAGTTGATGTATTAGCATTATCCCAAATGACACAAATGGGGAAATTATTTAACGTGTTACAAGTGAAATGGTGACCATTGGATGAGGAAATACTTGGCCCCATCTCTTAAATCGAAGCATCTTATCCTAAGTATCAATTTTGACCCAACTAACTTGTGGCACATTAAATGCTTCCAAAAAGGGGTTGCCACCTTACAACCTATGTTGACAAAATTTTAGCCATTACTCACTACAGGAGTCAAATCAATCATTCCAACGAAATTTCATGAATTCACGATCTTCAAATGTGGTCATCACTCGTCGTGGTAGAGCTTCGGATTTGACTTTGTTGCGCCTCACCACTTTGGTAGAGATTTAGATTTGACTTCGTTGAGCCCCACTACTTCGGCAAATAGGCTTCGGTAAAGCTTCAGATTTGACTTCGTTGCGCCTCACCACTTCGGCAGAGCTTCAGATTTTACTTCGTTGAACCTCACCACTTCAGCAAATGGGCTTTAGCAGGGCAATTCCCATGGAACCGCTTCGGTGAAAGTGGACTTCAGTGCTCCAGATTTAGTGGACTTTGGTAGTCCTATGCACTCCACATGGGGTGTGGTGGCTTCAGTAAATGGCTTCGGAGGATAGGCCAATTGGGACACCGGTGGCGAAGCGTAACAAGGTCCATTCACAAGTACACTCTTAGTAAAAATGTTCGATGTATTTTAGAAACTGAAAGAGTAGTTGAAACATGATCATTGTTCGTTATCATTTGTTTTAGGAACTAGGAAGTCATTATGTTGTGTGGTTATATATGTTAATATGTGGTGGTAAATAATAATATTGAAGTAGATACAGTAACTTCCGAATAACTTTGGGTGGATGTTAGTTATAGAAAAGGAGATTTGTTGCAAGTGTCTCATGTAATGTTCGGGAGAATATATTTGAGTTTTGACTTGATTGTAAATAGATTGCTTACTTATAGTCTTAGGCTACCTTGTATTTGCGGGAAGATTTGATTGATCATCATCTTAGTTTGATAGTAATAGACTTTAGAATTTTGTTCCTTTTAATGTCGAGGCCTTTACATTGACTACACTATCATATTCACACTGGTGTATTATTCCTTAAACTAAATGTTGTTGTCCACTTCGGAGAGAAAAGCTCAAAATCTCAATACTTGGCCAAGGCATTTGCATGTGATTGTTCTTCATAGAACTGATTATTGTGTTTGGACCAACTTTTGTTCCCTTTTGTTGTTAAGTTGTTGAACTTAGAAAGATCGTTGTCTAGGCTCGGTCTCATGAAGTCAGTCATTTGATTTACTGTATCTACTAAAATTGAATGGAATAATCGTGTTTGAAATTCGATATTTAGCTAGAGTGATATTGATTTTAGTTTACACTAGCTCATTGATCCACGCAAAGCCATACATTTAACTTGTTATACCATGTGCACATAAATTCAATGCGATCATCTCCAACAAATCCAATACATATTGAAAAGCTTATCAAAATAGTTCATTCATCATATTAAATAAATAATGCAAGTGGCAATAAAATTACCCAGCAAATTAATTAATACACAATAGCAGACTAACAAATAAGCATGGAAGGTAAACCAGTGTAAAATCCATCATCATCAAGTGATTGATAGATGAGATAGAGAGCTTTCTTGTCTCTCTTTGTTAAATCCTTCAAGTCGTCCCTTTGTCCTTGAGTTATAGTATGGCTCATCGTACATCTTCTTTACGATCTCCCATAGATTTTGTGACCCAAACAATGCCTTCATTTTAATACTCTATTTATCATAGTTGCTCTTGTTGAGTGATGGAACTTAAAAGGGAATATACCAATTGCATAGAATGAACTTTGTATTATATTATCTCCAAATTGATTTGTTACAAATGACAAGGGTGCAGGTGTGCAATCTTTAATAGTCATGGTAAGATACTCTGAGATATGCTTCTTATTTGTTGTTTTCTTTTATTTTACTTTGAAGCAAAAATGGGAGAGTCTAATATTTATAAAATTCTTCCCTGTTATATTCTTTCATAGGAGTTTACAACTTTCCTCCTAGTATTTTGACGTCGGGCAGAATAGTGATTATTCTGCAGACTAGTTATACCAGCAAATTCACAGGGAAGAACACAAGGTTAACGCCGAAAAAAATACAGAGAAAACGTCTATGAGATTTAGAGAATTTTATTATATCACGCAATCATCAAAACAAGTCCACAAGCCGGACTTTATAATCGAAATCCGAATTTTACCAAAAATGGCAAAATTCCAAAAATTACGCCAAACGAAAATATAGAATAAAATAAGTATTCTACAAAAAATATAGCCCAAATCGGGTTAAAAATCATCTCCTAACGTGCAATCGAAATATTACCAAAAATAGCAAAAATTAACTTAAAATAGCAATTCGGAAGGGAAAACAGCTGAATTTGAGAATGAAAACGGCACACACCGAGCATAGCTAGGTGGCCACGACGTGCGCGCCGAAATGAGCTTCCGGATTGTGGTCATGATCGCGATTCTGATAACCGTAGCCAAAGTTATGGCCAAATTACCGAAAAATGACTTAATTGCCAAAGTTACGCGATCACTTACCATCCTTTCCCCGATCTGCCAACTCGTGATACCTTAGAGCCATTAACGTGTTATCTGACAACTCAGCATCTGACTCGGACCCTCCTGCATCAGTCGCTCTAGGTTGGAAAGAACTCGTCCTAGAGTTCGGGGTTGTGTCATCAGAATCCATAAAACAAGGACTGAGGTGTTTCACATTAAAGACAACAGAGGTCCTCAATTGACTTGGAAAACGCAACCTGTAAGCATTATCGTTGATTTTCTGTAGTATCTCACAAGGCCCAATCTTCCGATCCTTAAGCTTATTATACTCACCAACAGGGAAACGATCACGCGTTAAAACAGCCCAGACAAAATCACCAACATAAAAAAGAACCTGACGACGATGACTGTCAACTCGAGCTTTGTACTTGGTATTGTTCTCATGAATTGCCAACTTCACTTGCTCATGGATACCCCGAAGATGCTCTGCTATCTCATCTGCCTTAAGACTGAAACGTCCTAAGAACGGGATAGGGGCCAAATCCAGCACCTCAGATGGGTTCTGGCCATAGATAATCTGAAATGGACTGAAGCCAGTGGTTCTGTTTGTCGTCCTGTTATAGGCAAATTCTGCTTGAGGTAACGCTAAATCCCACTGCTTCAGCTTAGTTCCTACCAAACAGCGCAAAAGATTGCTCAAGCTCCGGTTCACTACTTCAGTCTGACCATCGGTTTGGGGGTGATAGGCGTTGCTAAAATTCAGTTGTGTCCCCAGCCGTCCCCACAAACTCTTCCAGAAGTGACTGATGAACTTGGTATTACGATTCGAAGTAATAGATCGAGGAATACCATGTAAACGTACAATCTCCCGAAAATAAAGGTGGGCAATCCGAGTAGCATCCATAGTCTTCCTGCAAGCTACAAAATGGGCCATCTTCGAAAATTTGTCAACCACAACAAGGATAGAATTCGTGGCTCGTTGGGTACGGGGTAAGCCCAACACAAAATCCATGCGACATCAAACCAAAGAGCTTCAAAAACAGGTAAGGGACTGTATAGGCCAGCATTGGTGAGAACTCCTTTAGACCGCTGACAAATATAACAACGGTTCACATAATGCGCAACATCACTGGTCAACTTGGGCCAATAAAAGTCAGAAGAGATAAGGTCCAATGTCTTATCTCGGCCAAAGTGCCCCTCATTGTGAAGTTCACTGATAATTTTCTGCCTCAATGAACAATCTGGAATGTACAACTGTAATCCATGAAACAGATAGCCATTATGCAAAACAAAATCATGACGATAACCGTTAGTTACCTCTTGAAATATACCATCGAAGGAAGGATCATCTGCATACATATCTAGAAAAGTCTTAAAGCCTGTAACTCTGGTACTAGTAGTGGTGAAGAGCATAGTACGACGGCTCAATGCATCTGCGATGCGATTTAGGCTCCCTGCTTGGTGCCTGAGTGTAAAGGTGAACTCCTGCAAGTACGCCACCCACTTGGCGTGCCGTTTACTCAGCTTATGTTGACCATTAATGTACTTTAGGGCCTCATGATCAGTAAATAGAATAAACTCCCTTTACACCAGATAGTGACGCCAATGTTTTAGGGACTGAACTATGGCATAGAACTCTAAGTCATAGGTTGAATAGTTTTTCTTGGATCCCGAGAGCTTCTCGCTGAAGAAAGCAATCGGCCGCCCTGAATGACTCAGAACACCTCCAATGCCAACGCCTGATGCATCACAATTGACCACGAACACCTTGTCAAAATCAGGGAGTGCCAAGACAGGTGCTTCAGTCATCTTCTGTTTGACTAACTGAAAGCTGGCTTCTGCTTCCTCAGACCATGTGAAATCACGACCCTTAAGACATTCTGTAATAGGAGCAATCAAAGTGATAAAGTTTCTGATGAACCGTTGATAGAATGATGCTAACCCGTGGAAGCTCCTGACATCGTGCAAGTTTCTGAGTTTAGGCCATTCCAAAACTGCATCTATCTTTGACTGATTTGCATGAACACCATCAGTAGATATAACAAAACCAAGGAAAGTTACAGAAGTAGTGAAAAATGAACACTTCTTCTGATTAACAAATAAGCATTCCCTCCTCAGCATCTCAAAAACAGCGCGAAGATGATCAAAGTGTGAGGCCCTCGTCGGACTATAAATGAAGATATCGTCGAAATAAACCACGACGAATTTTCCCATAAAAGGTCGCAAGACCTGGTGCATAAACCGCATGAACGTACTGGGAGCATTGGATAGCCCAAAAGGTATGACAATCCACTCATATAAACCTTGTTGCGTTTTAAAGGCTGTCTTCCATTCATCTCCAGGCTTTATTCTGATCTGATGGTATCCACTCTTCAGGTCAATCTTTGAGAAGATCGTAGAGCCGGATAGTTGATCCAACATATCATCCAGACGGGGAATTGGAAACCTGTACTTTACAGTGATTTTATTTATTGCTCGACTGTCAACACACATACGCCATGAACCGTCTTTCTTCAGCACAAGCAACGCAGGGACTACACAAGGGCTCATGCTTTTGCGAATATAACCTCTCTCCAATAACTCCACCACTTGCCGCTGTAACTCTTCAGCCTCCTTGGGACTGAGGTGATATGCAGATCGATTAGATAAGCTCGATCCTAGAATAAGATCAATCTGATGCTGAATATCCTTCATAGCGTCCAGGAGGAATGTCATCTGGCATAAGGTTAGCGAATTCCGCTAGTAGTTGCTGCACCTCTGTTGGTAACTCAGATTCCACTAACATCACTGCACTATCCCCGTAAGGCAGTAGAGCATATACCACATCCCCATGCTCAATCTCGTCTAAAAATCTGGACATAGAAAGTAGATTAGTGTTGTTCACTACAAGAGTAGGAGAGGGCCCTTCACGCCGGGGTGCCAACACAATCTTTTTTCCCTTGATGCTAAGGGAGTATGTATTTTTCCGTCCATCATGGATAACACTGCGATCATACTGCCAAGGCCGACCCAACAATACATGACATGCATCCATTGACACAACATCACACCAAGCATTATCAAAATATTTGCTATCAATTGAAAAAGAGACGAGACATCGCCTATCTACGGTTACCTCACTGCCCTTATTAAGCCACGACAACTTGTATGGTTTGGGATGACGATCAGTTTTTAACTGCAATTTCTGGACAGCCTCATCGAACACTACATTCTCACAACTACCACTGTCAATGATCATTTTGTAGACTTTATCAGCAACTGTGCAGGTCATGTGGAAAATATTGGTCCTCAACCAATCGTCTGCTGAATCGCCCCTGGGAGTCAGTAAACTCTTACGAACCACCAAAGTCTCATGGCCATCTCCATACAGCACATCATCAATATCATCATCGTCATACATAGCCTCTCCAATCTCCTCAGTCTCATCTACCACCTCCTCCTCAATCAATAAATCTTTCACCTTTTGACTAGCAAGCTTCCTGCAATCAGTAGCCCTATGCCCTTGTTCACCACAACGAAAACACTTAATAGAAGAATTAGAATTACCCTGCGGTATCTGTTGGATAGGACGGGAATCCTGAGGGCGAAATGGTCGATTGTTCTGATCGTTCCTGAGAACTGGCCTCCTATTATGCTGTTTTTCAACAGCAAGTGCACGCTGATATGCTTCCGACACAGTCCACAGTGAGTGAATGCTGAGGACATCCTGCAGGGGTTGGCGCAACCCTCCCAAGTACCGTGCTACCATCTGTTCCTCCGTCTCAGATAAGTTATTCCGGGCGACCAACTCGTAAAACTCCTCTGTGTAATCATCAACTGATCTCAAACCCCGCCTCAACGTATGAAGTCGTTGAAATAAGGTTTGAGTATAACCGAAGGGAAGAAAGCGAACCTTCATCTTTTTTTTTATCTTCTCCCAATCAGCAATCTTGGATTTTCCCTGCCTATCCCGTGAACGCCTCAACTGTTCCCACCAGGCAGACGCCCTGCCCTTGAGTTTGATGGCAACCAATTTTACCTTCACACGACCGGCACTTCCTTATAATCAAAGATACGTTCCACTTCATTTATCCAGTCGATAAATCCTTCAGCCGTAACGTACCAAAAAATTCAGGCAGATCCACGCGAAAACCGAGATCCCTAAAACGCTCCTCCCGACCACGGTGCTTCCAAAATAGATCACGTTGGTGGTATGGATTTTCAAAAACAATGAAATTAGACTCGGGCTCGGAGATCTCATGGTCCTCCAAATCGCGCGCCGCAAGGCGCTAGGTTAACTCTGCAACTTGCCTCTGCAAATCTTCAATCGTGGCATCCTAAATATTACGATCACGGTGTTGGACTTCCTCAATCGGAACCTGCCCACGTTGACCACGACCACGACCTCCAGCCATTGGAACTGATGAAATCTCACCCAGGAAGAAGACTGAAGCTTTGATACCAACTGACGCCGGGCAGAATATTGATTATTCTGCAGGCTAGTTCTACCAGCAAATTCACAGGGAAGAACACAAGATTAACGCCGAAAAAATATAGAGAAAACGTCTCTGAAGTTTAGAGAATTTTATTATATCACGCAATCATCAAAATAAGTCTACAAGCCGGACTTTATAGCCGAAATCCGAATTTTACCAAAAATGGCAAAATTCCAAAAATCACGCCAAACGAAAATATGGAATAAAATAAGTATTCTGCAAAAAATCTAGCCCAAATCGGGTTAAAAATCATCTCCTAACGTCCAATCGAAATATTACCAAAAATAGCAAAAATTAACTTAAAATTGCAATTCGAAAGGGAAAACGGCTGAATTTGAGGATGAAAACGGCACACACCGAGCATCGCTCGGTGGCCACGATGTGCGCGCCGAAACGAGCTTTTCGGATTGTGGTCATGATCGCGATTCTGATAACTGTAGCCAAAGTTATGACCAAATTACTGAAAAACGACTTAATTGCCAAAGTTACGCGATCACTTACCATCCTTGCCCCGATCTGCCAACTCGTGATACCTTAGAGCCATTAATGTGTTATCTGACAATTCAGCATCTCACTCGAACCCTCCTGCATCATATTTAGTTGTTGTCCGACGGACATGTGTTCTGTAGATTGAATTCTTTTCTAGTTGTAGATCCAAGAACTTTGGCCTCATTGATTAAAGCGCAGAATTGAGCTTTATAACGTGAGATTACATTTCTTTGCATATTTTTTGTTCTACTCTTTCTATAAATAATGTTGTAATAACTCTTTTTCAGTTGTTTTTTTTTATTAATCCGATTTGCAATTAGAATAAGATTATTACTTTGAAGCCTTGTACGCTATTTTTTCTTCATATAAATATTACCATTGAATCTTAATACAAGTTTGATCCTCAAAGTTGGAGCCCAGTATTTTGTATTGATCCTTAACATTTTAGTCAATAAAGTTTGTTCTACTAAAACCTTACATTTTTTCAAAGGGTCGATAGGACATGAGAACCTCAACTTGTGCATCGATTTATCAAAATCACCTATGATACTTCTTTTTATTCAGAAGGCAAGCTACTTTTGTTGCTGACATAAAAATATCTCTTTTCATGTCTTGAGATACAATATTTTCGACATTTGAAACATTATCTAATTGTAAAGAAAACAATATTTAATCATTTTTAAAATATTTCATTTTCTATTCGATTAAAAATAGAAGTATAACTTCAACTTTTTGTTGTAACGAGAACAAGTTCGAGTTCAATGGACCCATTTTGATCTCACTATTACATGAACACAGAGCATGGGTGTCCCGAAAGAAATAAAAACAATGTCATTGCAACATTAGAAACTCCACCAACCGGGTTGCTTTTTCATCTTTAAATAGAATAATGAAAAAGCCAAAAAGTGGGGTACAATTAGCAAAACCAAAATTTGCCTAATAAACACTGACCAGGTTCAACGAACCTGTAAGCTCCTCCATCTTTCTTACACTGTTTAAGGTTCATTTCCAGCACACAGAAACCTTAATAAACATTGCTCATAATATGAAAAGAAAAAAAAAACAATTTCCATTTCTTGTTGTGTTTTGGGGATGTTCAGTTCTTCCTATGAGCTTCCAGGTACTTTCACTACACTCTACCTAGTTTATAGGTTTAAAGAATTTCTGGTTTCATATCACATAGCAAGGTTTATTTTCAAGATTTCTTGTTCATAAAACTACTTCAAAACAAGTTCTTATTTGTCTATACATAAAGCATCAAATGAGATTTTATAAGCATCGTGTTCTTAACTTCTATGGCAAGTATGGTAAGGTAGATTAGAAACACCAGAAAATTGTTTGTTGCCATCAAATACTGCATAGCAACAGATATACACTTATTGAGTTATTCATAAATTTGAGACAACGATCCCACCCCATCTCTCCCTACTTCTGAACTGGAGGTTGAAATTTTTTGCATAAGTTTTATATCCAAGTTGCAAATATTGTTTTGGGATGGAGCATTAAGGAATTTTGTAACTGTGTATTGGGAAGTAAAGGAAGAAAGGAAGTTAAATAGTCAAATAATTAAAATGTTGCAGGGAAGCGTTTTGCCTGCTACGTTTTCATCATGCACGGAAACAGAGAAAATACTGTCAAAGAAAGGGAATTTGAAGCCTGGATACTATTCAACTTCTGCTCAGAATTCCTAGCAACAGTGTCTTAGTCTATGTCCTTGTGTTGATATACAACAAGAGTTCCCCTTCAAACTTCAAGTTTACGGTTTTGGAATGTTAGATGCTGAAAATTAAATCCTGTTATTTATTATAATTTCGTGACGTATTAAGTACCATGTGACAAACATGCATTTGTTGTTATTCTTAATAATTCTCGTCTATATTGTGTAATGAGACGGTATATTCGATTTTTTAAAATCTTTTTTATTTGATGATATAATGATCAACATCAAGAGATTTTCTACGGCTATCTTTGTTACGATGTCCATGAAGGATGAAATTCCTTTTAAGGAAAGGAGAAAGAACATAAAATATTTTTGTTAATTACCTTTGTTGTGGACCATTTCTATGTTAACCTATTTTCGATATTTATATATTGTCACACGACTAATTAATCTTATAAAATATGTTATAGTACACTTTGGGCTTGGAGCTATTATGAGTATAGGCTTCATTAGAAAGATTTTGAAAACGAAAAAAGCAATACACTAATAACATGTTTGATAAAGATGTATGGACAAAGTTGAACTATCAAAATTATAAGTGGAAATTACATGGAGCCCTACAATTGGAGATCCAATTTCTAAAATCAGAAATTCTTTTTTTTTTTTCAAAAGTCAGAACTTTTTAAAATAGATACAATAAAATTATACATGTTATAATTATATATTAAATTTCAAAAAATTAGATCTTAACAGATTTTATCCCTTAATTAGCCGTTTTAAAATAGGTAAACCACGTTAACTCCCATGCATTCTGGAAACCGGGAGAAACTCCCATTTTATAGGGAACCCACGACCGCCCATTTGTAGGGAACCGACGACCATGAAGCTTATCTCCGTTGAAATCGCCGCCGCCTCTTCCGATCACGTAGTGCACACTCCTTCATATAATCAGTTCCGGTGACCATTGCTCCCGCTCAGAAATCCGTAGACGCCTTATTTCTTGTAATCGTAAACACAAACCCAAATGGGTCGTTCGAGCAGTGAAAATAGAGAGACCAATGTTGGTGAGACCTCGGATGGAAGAGGGAAAAGGAAGTTGGAGGGGGTTCAGGAAGATTCGTCGACCAAAAGACAAAAATCGAACCGGTCTTCCAAAAAATCGATGGAGACGAAGGTATGTATGGGGATTCTCAGTTTTTTTTTTCAATTAAATCGCAAATGTGATGGAATTTGGGAATTGATGTATTTTGGGAATTATGATCACGTGATGTTGTGATGTATGGAAATGGGTAAGGTGTGTTGATGGAATTTGGGGATTACGTTGCCTTCATGCTGTGATGTATGAGTTTAGTGGAAAATGTGTAAGCCGTTTTGTGTTCAAGTGAACATAAATCTTGTCTAGGTTACCTCTCTGAATATGTGCAATGGGGAAATTAATGATGTCGATCACAGATTCCATAGTCACAGCTCACTTACAATGAAGTCACAGATCCTATAGTCACAGCCCAAGTCACATATTCATAGTCACAGGTTCAGTCACATATATCATAGTCAAAGGTTCAGTCACAGATTCATAGTCACAGAGTCATAGTCACAGGTTCAGTCATAGATTTCATAGTCACAGCTCATGCCACAGATTCATTTGTGACCGAGAACAAAATTTCTGTGACCTACCCAACAATGTGTTTTGATTTGTTTGTTTAGAAGAAAATGCATGTCTGAGGTTCTGTCCACTAATGGGTTACGTTTGTTTGGTGATCTTTATGCAGGTATGGAATCTTGTTCTACCAGAGAAAAGTTGGTTTCCTGGAAAAATTACTGTCATTAACACGAAGGGCGTGTTGTTGAAGTTTAAAAACAATCTGCAGGAGGGACAAAGGCACATTCTTCGTAACACATGTTTCGGCCACTTTCTAGAGTGCGATGATGTTATCGTTCAACCGCAGTTGATCCATTATTTCCTACTGAGACAGGTTAAACAACCAAACGAAGAAGAAATATGGTTCAATATAGAAGGGCGGTTTGTTAGATTCTCAGTTCCAGAGTTTTGCCTGGTGTCTGGACTTAGATATGTTGGGGACGGGGATACGAGCAGGCTGGAGAAGATACCATCCCATTTTCAAAAAAATATTTCAAACATTTAAAGGTTGTGACCCAAGAAGATGTCAGGGAGGCATATTTTGCTGCTGGCGACATGCCTGATGAAGATGTTTCCAAGCTTGGTGCCCTATATTTCATTACCTCATATTTACTTCCTAGGGATTACAAGAAAGTGGTGGAACACTACTTGTTTGTTCTAGTTGATGACTTTAATAAAATGAACTTGTTCCCCTGGGGTAAATTGTTATTTGACGCGCTTATCAGTTCACTTAGGGATGGGTTGAGCAAGAGGACAGCACATTATAGATTAAAAGGTCTGTTGGTAGTGTTCCAAGTATGGATATATGAGACGATTCCTAGTCTAGATGGATCTATTGCTACAAGGATTGCAAGAGAGTACCCCCGGATACGGAATTGGAAGGCAGATGATCATCCGTCGGTTGCCAAGCTCGAAGGACCTGATTGCTTCTCGGACCCGGATGTAAGTGTTTAATCGCTCACTAATTCGAATGTAGCTAGGACATTACATTAAGGCACAGATTGGGAAACAGTTCATTTGTCATCAAGGCACATATTATATAGTCACTGATTAGGTCACAGCTCACTTATCATGAAGTCACAGATTTTGTAGTCACAGATCAGGTCACAGAATCCATAGTCACATGTTTAGTCACGTATTCCATAGTCATAGGTGCAGTCACAGATTCCATAGTCACAGCTCACTTACCATGAAGTCACATATCCTATAGTCACAGCCCAAGTCACATATTCATAGTCACAGGTTCAGTCACATATATCATAGTCACAGGTTCAGTCACATATATCATAGTCACAGAAGTCACAGATTCATAGTCACAGAGTCATAGTCACAGCTCATGCCACATTTCAATTTGTGGATTTTAACCTGTGACTTACACTTCCTAATTCAATTCTTATTTTTGCATTGACAGATGCAAATATGTGACCTGGATCCGTCCGAAACTGAAATGGCAATGCCATACATGTCCGAGGTTCTATATCATAAACCTACCCAACCAAAAATATCACGTGCGGAGAAGAGAAAGGGTGGCATGCGAAATAAATCAGCTCACCAAACAGATACAAGCAGCATGCCAGGTTCCGCCGCAGTAAAACCACTTCTCATGATCACTGATGGTAGAGTTGGACATGCTGATTTTGAAGTTGATGATGATGATTTTGTGGATTCTCCACCCAGATGGCACGGAACACCATCACACAGTAAATCTCCTATTGGGGATGGTCCTTCTGGTGTCGCTAGTAATCCTCACACACCATACTCAGCTGGGACTCCATTGAGTGATGTGAGTTGGTCGTTAACATGTCTCCGCTTCGAGTTTAAATTTAGAGTCAGTTGCATTTATTATGGTCTTATTAGTCTTTTCCACTCTATTCTTGGAAATGATTTTGGTTAATCTTCTGGTGCAGGAGGTTGCTGAACTGAGAGAACAACTTCATGAGATGAAGTCACAGATGTCCTCATTGAAGTCTGAGCAGCATAAGAAAATGAACATTATTGTTCGAATGCAAGGTGAAATCCGTACGGACATGCTGGACATCAAATCGAATATGCAATTTCTATCTGAATCTGTGACGGCCTTGATTTCCAGTTCGATGGATGCCATTTTGAGCAAATTTAGAGAGATATCAGTGGATAATGCTGCAGGAGCTTCCGATCCTGTACACCAAGTACGTTAATCAGGAACAGTTAATTCTTGAAGTTCCTTTCCATTTAACTTTTGACATTCGATTATGCATTTTACATTTAGGAGGAGAAGACGGCAGATGTGAAAGGGAAGGGTAAGATGTATCCTGATGATTCATTTTTTCCCTCCGGTCTGCAACCTCCATCATTTGATATGGGTATTGGATACACACAAGCAACACAGCCAGAAGGAATGAAGTTTGACGAATTGCAATGTCAGGCTGACTCGGTCATTTCCAATGTCCTGAAGGAGACGGAATCTGCTGTGAATGAGGTATCAATATTATCTGTTATGTTGGAGATTATGCTTTAGCGTATTTCGTAGGTACTAATTTGGACTTATCTTTTCTGCACTTCGGATGTATTCGGTTGGATTTGAATCAAATCATGTCAATTCCTTCAAAGTTATTGTTTGGTTTTCAACTTATGGTCGCAGATTCATATTTTCGTTCTGTAACAATCAGTTATATGGTCAAAACTACGATCACAGGTCTAGTCACAACTAAGGTCACAGGTCACAACTCAGGTCACAAATCCACACCACTTGATTGGTTGTTTATAATTGATTAACAACAAGATAAGACTCATGCCCAACAGCTTTGTGAATAATTAGAAGTTGTTTTCATCTGGTCACAGTGCAGGTCACATGTGCATTGTTTTTGATTTTTTGGTTCTTGTTGATAGTCAGACATTTATTTCAAATAGCAACAGTACAGGCAACTGAATATTGAACACATTAACATGTGACATTAAAAAAAATGACAATTGGCAACTGAATTGTCTGAAGTAATGTTGTTCTTAATTGAGAAATTACACTTGAAAATTGAATGTCAAACAAAAAAAAACTATTCAACGAAGTGTTGTCAATCTCTATCTAAGGTGGACTTCCTCTTCCCCCCTTTGTTTTTCGATTGACTCAGACTTAACGGAACCAAGCTTGTGCAAGTTCTGCGGTTGTGACCGCTATTACCACATCGTCCGCATTTGATAGCTATGCTAGCTTCACAAGAAGATCTGAATCTCTTTTCGGTAGGCCTTCCACTACTCCTCTTTTGATTAGGCGCTATCACAACAATTTCTTGAATATCTTCTGGGACTGTCCATTCATTTGGATCTCCAACGGGGAAAATGCTTCCTTGATAAGCATTCTGGTATGCTTCTCTTGTGTAATAGTATGAACAGTACTCATATGGATCCATCATCATACTTGCAAGCACAGCCAATGCATGTGGACATGGTAGTTGATCAACTTGAAACATCCTACATGTGCAGGTACGCTCTTGTAAATCAACAACGAAGGATGTATTTTCACAACTAACTGAAAATGATGCCTCATTTACCGGACAAACCTGCAATTGATGATCAAAGTTATGTACACAACAAGTTACGTAAACAACGATAAGATGAATTCGGTCACATATGAGGTCACATATGAGGTCACATATGAGGTCACAAATCACAACAAATATATTACCCTCAATTTTCTCACATCTTTGCCCATTTCCCTTAGCTGCTTCTCGTACTTACTAGACAAGGTGGTGAAAGTGCTGTGTGAATTCTCTCTATGTTTGCAAAACCAAGATTGCGTAGTCTCACGCAATGATTCCAATAAAGCTATTATAGGGTAGTTCTTGGCAGACTTTGTGACCGCATTCACCGACTCTACTATGTTCGATGTCATCGTGGAATATCTATTCGTAGGCATGTGCAATCGTGACCATTTGTCAAGCCCAACACCAACCTACAATAATAAAAACAATGACAAGGGTCACATACATTATAATTCTACAATAGATGTATACGAATGCAGACTGAACATAATATGTATTATATTACCAGGTAACCCCTGATCTTCTCATTAATTGCGTCGAGTTCTTGCATGTGATATTCGTATTCTGACAAGGTGTAAGCACGAACAGCTGAGTTGAATGCTTGCGTGATGTTGTGACCTGATTTCCCATATCGTGACTTCAGATTTTGTAGGAGATGGTATGAACAGATCCCGTGACATGTTCCAGGATATACACTTTCGATTGCGTTCTTGATACTTTTGTGACGATCCGATATAAAACACAACCCTTCTCTATCCCCATATGCCTTCCTCAAATTTTCAAAAAACCACGTCCAAGATTTGTCGTTCTCATTATCACCAATCCCAAAAGCAAGTATGAATATGCTATTATTTGCATCCTGTGTACATGCCGTGAACAAAGTCCCACCATAGTGTCCATTTAGATACGTGCCATCGACCACAACAACAGGCCTACAATGTTTCCATCCCTGAATTGATGCACCGAAAGCCATAAAGCAATATTTGAACATATTGTGACCACCAAGGTGTAGACCTGTGACCGTCCCGGGATTTGTTAACTCCAACATCGAAAAGAATTTCGGTACCTGACTAAATGAATCTGTTGGGTCACCTCTAATCATTTTCAAAGTATCCTCGCGGGACCTCCAAGCCTTCAGATAGTTCAAAGATACTCCATATGTGTGCAACATGTCATTACGTATGTCATTTGGTGTGTATATGGTGCGCGACGATGTGAATTTGTATTTGATGCAAGATGACACAACAGCCTTTGTCACTTGCCTATGAGTGCCTAATATAATGTTTGAAGCACATGTGTGACCTTCTGCAATGTATCTAATTTTGAACATCTCTGTTTTACCCATCTTTGATGCTCTGCATTTCCAATCACACTCGTCACGACTACACTTCACAAGGTAGTCTTTCTTGTCTGATCGAACAACTACATATTCAAACATTTTTTGGATTGCATATAAGGACAAGCTCAGCTTCATGATCTCTTTGTTACGGAAAACAACTCCTTTCTCTACTTCTCTATAGTCAGCATGTGATACAACTGTGACCACATGTCGGAACTCTGGACATGGTGGTTCTATTATTGATCCACATATGTCTGTCGACAAATCCTGTAGCGTGAATTCTTTTCCATTAGGCTGTACACAAATTGGTCTTTGTGATCTGTAGTTCGACACATTCAGCAGCTGTGACGGCAATTGTAATTGGATACTTGGTAGGGTCACGATGCATATACTTTAACACTATGTAGGACAACAAATTATCGTCATTTTTTATTGTGACCGGAGGCAGATTGTTAATCAACTCATAACTCATTGTGACTGAGACCTTAGCCGGATCAAAGTTGAACTCACTCATAACTATATCCAGAAGCTTCGCATAACCACAGCTACGATCGATCAACACCAACGATAGCTGTGACCCATTCGTCAAACCAACGTGAATTTTTTCCATTTCTGTCAAAACAAACCAAATAACATATTAGACAACAGTAATAAAAGGGTATAACTCCACATAATACCTACATAACGTCACAGTTCAATGGTCACAGGTATATATATCAGATTTCGAGGTCACAGATCAGGTCACAGATCTGGTCACAGTTTAAGACACTTAGTCACGTGTTTAAATAATAGATTAGACAACATTTTTGAATACCAAAATTGCACATAGAAACTACATAACGTCACAGTTCAATAGTCACACTTATATATATCAGATTTTGAGGTCACAGTTCAGGTCACAGATCTGGTCACAGTTTAAGACACTTAATCACTGGCAAATAACAGATTATACTACATTTTCGAATACCAAAATTGCACATAAAACCTACATAAAGTCACAGTACCATAGTCACACGTATATATAACAGATTTTGAGGTCACAGATCAGGTCACGGACTCATAAACATGATTCTGAGTCACAGGAATATTGCTGTGAACAGCAGGAACAGCTCACTGTCATCGGATTGAATGCAAAAAAAAAAAAATCATTGTTATTTTGAACTGCATGTGACACAGCCCGATATCAGAATGCTTTGTGAAGCACGGATGGTCACAGGAATCTTCATCGGAAACAATCATGTCAATTCCTTCAAATAATGTGACTTCACGTAGCTTCAATTCTGATTTTTAGCTTCTGGTATTAATAATGACATACCCGAATTGGTCGAAATCGGTTGACGGAATGGAACCTGTTCCATGAATTGTCCTCAGGCTTGATGTGGCTCTAATCAGAAGTTATTCTTCAATTCGTGACCAGGATCTTCCGATTAGCGTCGCCTCAGAGGTTTTCGGTGTAAGTAGATTGTGAAATTCACAGACCCGTGGATTAGAATCATTCCCTGCTTACGGATTGTATTTTGGGAATGTTAATTTTGAACGAACGGAGAATCCGGGTGCAACGGTAAGTCCGGCTGGTTTTAAGGAAATATTATAGCGTTATTTTCTTATTTATATATAAGAGATTTATATTTGTATGTATAGGTCAATCTCTGATTTTAGAAATTTGAAAGATGAATTGTTATTTTTGAAAAGGTCCAAAGATAAATTCTGAAATCTGAATTTTTCCCAAATTATAACCTTTAGACATGCATTCCCCCAAGCCCAAATTTGATGGCCTACTTTATTAGTGGCCTGCTACAGGAATATGAGACCGTACGTGGAATAAAATATGGGAAGTATACATAAATCCTACTTTTACTTATACACATTTCAAAATTAAGGTTTGATATTTTAAATTTCAAAAATCAGGTTTTTATTTAAATTTATTTATGAATTACTTAATTAATTATATATTTTATTAATAAATATATAACGGTCACATATCTATACAATTTGGTCACAATTCAAAATTTTTTAGGTCACAATTCAAAATTTTCATAGGTCACAATTTGTTCATCGGTCACAACTTAAAAATTTGAAAGTCACAATTTTTTATTGGTCACAAATCACAAAATTTGTAAGTCACAATACTTATTTACGGTCACAAACATCCCATTAATTGAACATATATTATATTTTTGGTCACAATTTATCAAATTATTAGTCACAAATTAATAATTTCTAGGTCACAAAGCATTTATTGGTCACAGTTCATCTACTTCATTGGTCACATATTGTTTACTGGTCACAACCTAACCAAATTCTTGGTCACAAACAACCTAATCATTTGTGACCACCCCCGAATCATTTGTGACCACCACTTCGCCACAACTACCACCGCCGTGCCAACCAGATCACGGCGGTGCAACAAACTGACCACCAAAGCAAAACTCAACCAATCACTGGACTAGATCGCAACTGCACCCCACACTGCACCCCTGTCACAACACCATTACAACCGTCGACACAGGAACAACAAACCAAAAAAACCACCATATCAGCCGACCCATCGCCACTGCCGCCAACACCAAGATCCAGCCCCCACCTACAGCCCACTGCTAACAGCCACAGAAGAACCACCACGCCCACCACCATGCACCCACAGACGCACCACCACGCCGGCATAAACCACGCCCACCACAGACTACAGATCACAGATCGATACTAATCACAAGCCACCACCTGCGCCACCATTGCTGTGATCTGCACAAAACGGCACCCAATCAGTTATGCTCCTCCCAAGACCGCCGCACCTCCACCAAACCCAGATCTGCCGCACCCACACACCAAACCCATCTCTCTCGCACCCAGGCATAAACATCCGACCATCGTAACCAGTGCAAGTACACACACCCCCAGCCCAAACAAAAACCAAGCAAATCTGGCGTGACAGCCACCGATCACGCCCAAAAATCACCCCCAAAATCATCTCAAAATAAACCATAAACAAAAAGTCACAACCCATCGACGTTGCTCGTCCACAGATCGATACTAATCACAAACCATGGCGGCGCAACGCCACTGCAAGCGACGGCATAACACCTTCTGCACTGGTTTGGAACGGTGGCCCTCGCATCGTCGGAATAAGGGATATCTGCACTGCAGTGCCTCTTCGAGGGAGGAGAGGGACATCGTGTAAGGCTACCAGTTAGGGATGAGAGCGACGTCGCCGGATAAGAGAGGGGCGGCGTCGCCGGATTGGAGAGGGGCAGAGGTTGGAGAAAGGGGGAAGAGAGAGAAATCGTTTTTAGGGTAGAGAGAGAGAGAGAAAATGAAAATGATTAATTTGAATTTATAATATAATTATTAATATTAATTATTTTAATTATAACCTGATTTTTGAATAAACAAACTTTGAACATGATTTTTGAAATTGGATCTTAAAATATAGGGCTGGCTGTAATTTCCTCATAAAATATACACAAAACATATACTTCAGGTTATTGAGCTGCTAGTTTGGACTTTATGTGTTCCCACTTTCTTTTGCTTTTCAGGTTCTCTCACCTATAAAATTTTTCCAACTCATTACCAACTTTAGGCGAAGATAACATCGGCACATTAAGTTTTCGGGAGAAAGAAATCAAAAATACTCTCATTATTTTTGATATTTATGAATACTATTAGAGGTCAGGTAATTTACGACCTACTACTCCAAAGTTTGGGATACGGTTGAGTGGTTCGGAGAGTCTCCAACTTCCGATAATGAGGGATTGGGAGGACACTAGGAAAAGGAGAGGAGAGGAGAGGAGATAGATGCGGGTCAAGCAATCAAAGGATCCCTTTAGGAAAGAATTTTTGAGAAAGTCTTTTCAACAATAATAATGAAAAATTAAATGAAGTAAATGATGACCGTATATAGATGATAGACGATGATATTATTGTAGATGATTTGACGACAATAATTGTTTGTTGACCTACATTGATATCATTGGTATTTGACGATATAAAGATTTAGTAATATGGCTCAAATAAGTGTACAAATTGCACTTATCAGCGTTCATGCATATGGTGAGAGAATTCTTAGCCAAATGAAAATCAATAGCACCGATACACTTTCATTTGCGATACTGACGGCTATGTCGTCGATTATGTCAATATTGATCAACCGTGCTATAATCGCTAATCGTTGATAAAAAAAAATTTATTTATGAATGTATATTTTTTAAAAGTTATTGACCAAATTTTGTTTCAATAGTATTTATTTTTTATTTTTATTAACTTACTAACAAAATTTTCTCTTCATCTTATCCATTCGTTTTGCTAAGATAACATATTTCAAATGACATTCACAACACAAATCCACACCACTTTGCTCATTTGGTGATGAAATGATGAATTGATGATTGGATGGAAGGTTTTGAACTAATGTGCACATGGGAAGAAGTTGAAAGACCAAAATAGAAGCAATTTAAAGTGGAGGATCAAAATCGAGGAAAGAATGAAGAAGATAACTAAAGTGCAAGTTTTGAAAGTGATTATAACTAGGCACCCGATGTTGGAAAACAAAAACAGATAAAAAAAAAAAGGGTGCGGGCACAACCATAAACTACTTTTCGTTTTGAATTCTATTCCAACCAGAATTCTTCCTTTTGGGCCATTATTTGCACGAACTCTAGAGACTTTTGGGGATCTCTTCGAGGGCACTATAAATACCAACTATCAACACATAATTAAGGTGTGGAGAATTGATTGCAAAAAGGGGGCACAAAACACATCAAGATTCAATTTCAAGAACATCAAGATTGAATGCAAGAGTTTTTGGGTGATGAACAACTTTTATATCTTTTACTTTCTTATTTACAACATGTTAGGCTAAACAAATTTAGTGTTAGGATTACGATGAACCTTGTACCATGAACTTTTAACTCTTGATTTTATTTATTTTTGACTTTCAAAGCACGTTTTCAATTCTTGAATAATTGATATGGATTTAATTTTCTCTACAATCATATGTACAATGGTTGTATAGTTTTGTGACTTGTTTTACCTTCAAAAGATGGAAAATAAGTTAGACATATTGTCAATTGTCGTAAAGTCCGATGGGAATATAAATATATTGCTATGTTTTATGTAATCTTTAAGTATTCATAATTTTTTAATGCATTTTTATATATGTTCGCATATGTTATAGAAATATAGTCAAGCCACAAGTAAGAATATGTTCGCTACTTTGGCTCTTTTGATGAAATTGTCTATTTTTTTAAATTTTGAAACAAATCAATGAGGTTTTTTTTAAAAAAAAAAAAATTAATCATAGCCATTGTTATTGGTCGAGATTTGACTTGGTAGGCCAAATCAAAACGACCTGTCTATCAAATTGGTCCAAATGGAAGTAACGAAGAGCTGGTCAAAACATCCCTACTTTAATGGATCTATCTAATTGTACAGATTTTTTTGCCCACTTTATTTACAACAGATGCAGTGATGGCAGCAGATGATTGGCTATAAAAATTATTATTGCATGATGTGGCATCCTGTCAAAGTGTGTGCAAGTTTTTTCTATACATATAACAAGCTCTTACTTTAATAGATTTTGTAATACCCGATGACTTGAATCAAACCGAGCATGCCAATAGACATAAATGCTATATGGGTACGACTTAGATATATAAGGAAACAAAAATAAGAAAGAATAAATCTTTAAAATATACATTAACGATTGAAACTTTTATTTAAATATATATTAAAAAGTCTGAAAAATGGTATTGTTTGAAAGATAAATAGGCCCGGCAAGTTGATATATATAGACTTTTTCTTCCATAAAAAAGGTTATTTTTGCAATTAGACGTTGATCTAAGGATTGAAGTAGTCGCCAAACTATTGAACTAGCAATCTCATGTTCGATAATTGGCATCATATGGATGAAGTCATGGTCTCTATGAATTCTATTAGGCCCTGTTTGATGTTACCTATTTTCCATGTTCCAACTTTTGGTTGTTTGATAGCCCGCCCCCCCCCCCCCCCCCCGACCCCCCGACCCCTATTTCCATGTTTTCATTGAATGTGGGGAAATGATTTTCCTCCTTTTTTATTTTTTGCCAATGGAAACAAATTCTATCCTCAATTGTAATTTTTTTTCCTTTAATGGATAATTTTCATGGAAAATTATACCAATCAAACACAATTAATTGACAATTCTCCAGAAAACAAGTTCTAAGTAATTATTTTCTCTGGAATTCATTTTCTTTCCACCCATTTTTCATTCTTGCAATCAAACGGTTCCTTACATTTTATTTGAAGGAAGAGCCTTATAAAGATAATTTTGAAATTGAGGTTGTTCAAACAGGTATAAGTCAACTAAATTGTATTTTCATAACAACTGAGTATTTATCTAGATTGATCACCAGACCTAGTCCTATAACTATGAATTAAGCATTTCCTAATCAGTCGAAGTGAAACTTTTATATTTGTGGACAAGAATCTCTCCAATCTAATGACTTCCACAAGACAAATGGAAAATGAGGCGCACGCCACCAACTTTTCTAGTTTAGAACATGAAACGACATGCACAAATTACACTAAATCTTGCACTATGCCAACTTGGAACACTTCGTACTATGAAAATGAAAGTTATAGATTTCATGCACAAAGCCAATTTCAATACTTCTAACATCAAATTATCATCCCTTTATGATACCTTAATTTTGATCTTTAGTTTCTTTCTATTTTCAAACAGTTAATAATTAAGAGGAAAATGTTCAATCATATATAAAAATCCGACTCTAAAAGATGAAAATAAATAAACTTACCATTTTTCTCTAATAGTTTAAATTTTTAATGGAAATCAGAGTAGATAAAACTTTGAGATTAATTTTCAATACCAACCATTTATGAAAATATACATGTCAAGTGTGAAAAATGAGTTGTATAGAAAATCTGGATAAAACAAATTTATCACTTTATATAATAGTTTTAAATTTTTAGACAGGATTGTTCAACGCTCACGAGTTATGTTGTTTATGCTCTGTTAATAAATAAGTATTAAGAAAAGTGCTATGAGACATCTCTAGCCTATCGTGATGTTATAAGTTTGCTCATATACCTATGTTTTTTTTTGCAAGAGTTGTGCTCAACCTTAAAAACTTTTAACTGTTGATACATGGAAATCCTTGAGTGAAAACAAACTTTGCTATAAATTTGAAAGGTTGAGGCTTGGCAAAAACATTGGTTGAAGACCAACTTGCAACATCAAGAATGGGTTAGGGACATCCAGTTCAAATGTTCAATCGAATAATGCTAATTCATGTATCACCAGTTTAGGTGACAGGGAGCCCTTGATTTATTGTCCAATACATTAAAATGTATTACAGCTCCAATGAACATTGGAATAGGGCCGCTCATTGCCACATATACGGAATGATGAATAACATTATTCAGTTCAATCTAAGACACAAATTCTTACCAGGGATAAGAAGAGAAAGAGCAAAAGAAAAAAGAGCATTATTAAAGTTCCCTGAGATGGAGTCCCATGCTAAGGTAGCCATGCTTGGAGCAGCAAAAAGGAGGAAGAAAACAGGCCTAAGCATGTGTGGAACTGAATTATACCCTTTTAATCTCTGGTAAAGTGTGACAAAAAGTGCCAAGTAATGCGTCATTCCTAGTGCAAACATACACATAGCACTCTCCCTTCACCCCATTTCTGCGGCAGCTCTTGCTCCGGCCAAGTTGCCGATAACAGATAATTGGCTCATCGGGTTTGCAGTTCCCGATAATAATCTCTTCCCTTTGGTGAAATACTGACCTTAGATTCTCATATCAAGAGCAAAAATGAGAACAATAAATGCCTAACAAAGTACAAAATAGTATACTGTATTGGCTGTGAAGAATGGAGTGGCCTGAAGCAAAAGAAGCCATGAAATCCAAGGAGCAAATAGGTAATTCACTCCTACATGATGTAAGAACTCATTTTTCACCTTTTCAAAGTGCAAGAAACAACGAAAAAGGTAAATAATAGATAGGGAGACTAATGAGAATAATGCCAATGGCCATAGAACAATAAAAGCCGTACATCGTAATGGTAATAGGTGAAGAAGTCATCTAAAAGCGTGAACATCGTCCGATGGGTCGTCCAACGTTTTCCATAGCAATGCCTGGCTGCACAAGGTCAGGCTTATTTGGAAGTAACCGGGATGTAATTTCGCTAAAATTGTCAAAACTAAAAACTTGATCTCGGGTATTTGAGATTCTTTTTGCTCCATTAGTGGTATTTGACACTGATCGTGAGCCAAAAATAAGATGATGAAGAAAATTGGGAATATGCAATTTCAAGGACGAAATTATTTTAACTAGTGTGCTTTTATTTGATGTTTGTAATCAAGGATGTACAGATTTTAGAAAGAGAAGAAGATCAATTGAATGGTGACAGTTTCCATGAAGTTATTAAAAGATATACATTGGTTGCCTTTTTGGACGTTTGGGTTCTTTAGCTGTTCACATCACTTTATGGCCTAAAACATGGCCCGCTAGCACACATATGTTTGCAATCCTTGTTTGAAGAGCGATGGCTATTCTTCGAGTAAGATGGATTCGAAAGGCATCGTCCATAAAGAGTGGACTGTGTTTTTATCACGAGGGTAAAATTTTTATTACTCTCGAAGTATGAATATATAGTACTTTATATCATTAATTAATTAACATGCATATTTTTTTATTCATATCTAGATCTTGGTTAAATAGTTCCAATTAAATAATGACATAAATTACTTGGTACTCCATACTCTCATAGTACTAGAAATTTTTTAATAGTGGATATAGGAAAAAAGCTCATTAATTTATAACAAAAAACTTGTAATAAGAATTGAAGTAGATATTCAGATATTCAAGTAGCTAACAAAATGTGCTATTTGAAGAACAAAAAGCTTGTAATATGAAAAAAAGCTCATTAATTTCAAGTAGATATTCAGATACTTCAGGTGAAGCAGACCTCGCGGAGAACGTTGTAAGTGATGGAGATCACTTAACTATTTCTGACATTGAGTCTAAATCGGAAGATGATTTGATTCTTGGTTCAACATGTATGTTTTATATGTGTCCTAATAAGGACTTGTTTGCTACATATGAATCTGTTTCCAAAGGTGTCATGATTATGGAAAACAATGCATCTTGTCGGGTTGTTGGAATTAGTACAGTCAGATTGAAACTTTTAGATGTGACAATTAGAACACTTGGCCAGGTTCGACATGTTTTAGATTTGAAGAAAAATCTTATCTTGTTGTCTATCCTTGATTCAAAAGGTTATGAGTTCTTTAGTGGAGGTGGAGTTTTGAAGGTTTGTAAGAGTGTCCAAGTTGTATTGGAGGGACAGAAAAGATCTCAGTTATACATCTTGCAAGGTCGTGCAGAATTTAGAAGAGTTAATCAGCACAAGTTCAGGACCGTGGTGGACATTCAGTTATGTACAATACCTTTAGGAGCTCATAAATGGTCGGATTTGAAGAATACAGTTCAATGGAGTTCAGGAGATATGGATAATGCCTCTTTGCCACCATCACTTGTGGTGCTATTGTATTCAATTGTTAGGGACGGACCTAATGGAAAATGGTAGATGATGATTTTGTTGAGCATGCTTTAAGTGGAGTAGAAGACGTACAATCTAGCAAGGGGTCTTCTTTAAAAGCATTTGAGTTTGATTCTGCTTTGGGATGTGTTACAGCCCATTTTGATTAATTTAAAATCATTATGATTTTTTAGGAATCTGAGATAATTCTGCAGAGTAGTACTTAGATTCATTGGAAGATGTGGAATATTATTTTTTGTTGGAGAAATTATTTTTTTGGTTATTGTTGAAGAAGCGAGTTCATTTTTTGGTGGAATTCGTGTCAAGGTGAAAATTGTTAAAATTTGAATGTGATTCGAATTTCTTGTTGAAGTAATTTGAGAATTCTAATTGAAGTGCACATCAAGAAGAATTCAGTTTAGAATGCTATTGGAGTCATATGTTAAGTTGAAGTTTTATTTTGGAAGCCCATTGGGGGTTGTAATTTTTTTTGAACTCGATTTTTAGGTATTATATTTCATCAACAACTCTATTAGGAGGATTTGGACATCCCCTACACGTTCTCTATAAATACTAGGCTCTTCTATACAATTTTATGGTATTGGAAAATAGATTTCTAGAATTATAGGATCTATTGTAATTTTTCTCTTTTCTTCATTATTTTTGAGTCAATAAAATCTCTTAATTCCTCTGTCATATTTTTGTCTTTATTATTCTTTTGCTTGATCATATACTTCATTATTATTTGTCATATAACTTTAACATCTCAATCTGGTGGTTTGTTTCACAACAATTGGTATTAAAACTATTATGATATCTTGTTTGTTCTACAACAAGAGACATACGCCGTGGAGGATTAGAATCAATGCAGTATTCAAGGTCCTGAAGTTGATCCATGGGAGGATGACTAATGTCAGCCATTAATACACCTTCAAGCATATTCTTAGAGAATCAATGAACAAAAACAGAAACCCAAAATGTATTAATCTTGATAGAGAAGAGAGAGAAAATAAGACGACGATGAAAGAACTAAGAAAAAAGTAAAGCACAAGTAGATATAAAAGAAAAATGTGTAGCCGAAGAATATAAATGGAATGAATGTTCTTTCTATACTGTCAAATGTGATGGATTTTGAGTATTAGTGACAAATAAATATGCAACCAAATGGAACAGAATACAGTTTTGTTGTTGCTGGTTAAGCACTTTAGTTGGTCCCTAAGGTTGCAGCAAAATTTCAACTTTGTTGTTGAAGTTAATTTTGTTTCATATTAGTCACTATAGTTTTCTTAACAATTCTCTTTTAGCTAACAACTCACCGTGCCAAGCATGGCAACCTCGCAGCCTCAAGAATGGAATTTTACTCTTTTGATAAGTTAATCAAACACTACAAATGTGATAAGACTAGTCTAGTCAATACATATTAAATAAAATACCTCGTATTCAGCATTCTCTTTACTTTCAAACTACAATAATCACTTGTATACCCGTAAGCACAACAATCTCACATCATGTGGTAAGTCACACGCATGTGCCTTAGTAAATTGAATTTTCATTCTCTAGAAAGAAATATGATTGATTGAAGAAGGCAAACGAGCGAAGCAACATCAACTTTATACCATATTGAGCATTTTATTGGTTAGATTATCGTCAAATCCCTAATGTATTCTATTACCAAAGGTTGCTAATTGAATGTTTAATTTTATTGTCATAGAAGCTAAATCATGCAAATAAGGAATTGTCGAAGTGATAAATTCCAATTTAATTCTAATTGATTTTAATATTTAGAGTAGACAAAAAAAGAATTTGGGTTACGTCATTTTGTTTTTAGCATGATTAAGGCTTGCATTGCAATGAGATTTGCCTCAGTAATAGAGTCACAAGATTGGAACGGTTGAGCAGCAAAATTCACTGATTTAGAACAAAATAAAAATTAAGGACCAACTTGAAAATTATTCGAAACATCAAAGACCTAAATCGGATGCACAGAACCTTTTAAGAAGTTTGACCACCACCTATCCTTAAAAAAAATGTAGCGACAATGAAAGTTTAGCCTTTGCCATGTGCCCAAATTTAGCTTATAAATCTCTGCCTCTGCAGAATGATTTTCAAAATGCACAATTCTCACAACCTTGACGTGGTGGTTGGTCACACGATGGTGGACCTTTTCGGGGTTAATGGTGGGAGTCGGTAACACAACATGCTTTTGAATACTAGGGTTCCAAGCATATCAAGGCGTTTACAGTATTCAGACATGCCCAGATTGGAATTTGAAGGGAAAACTTAGTTCGAAGTAAGAGCGGAGGTCTAACGTTTGGTTCTAGGCATCTTTAATCAATGTGTAGTAATCTCTCAAACCACCTTTAATGCATGTGTAACGCCGTAAGATAAGTGTGTTTTCTTCTTTGCTTGCACTGTTTGAAAGGTTTGAAAAGATGAATTTGGAACTGATGATGACTGTGGTTAAACAAAGCAACGATTTT
Source organism: Fraxinus americana (assembly GCA_035079005.1). Lineage (NCBI taxonomy): Eukaryota > Viridiplantae > Streptophyta > Magnoliopsida > Lamiales > Oleaceae > Fraxinus > Fraxinus americana. Next base: position 297,401 of record CM068707.1, on the reverse strand, counting down.
ACGGAGAGGATTTCGATTTATGATCGAGTTCTGGAGGGAGGAAGTCCGACATTGATTATATTATGATGAAGCAAATAGCCACCGGTTATATTATAGGGTTATTATGCACCTCACAGTGTCGGATTTTGCCAATGGCCCGTCTGGACCGTTCTTTTCTGATTCGGAGGATACTCAACCCGAAAAAAAAAAAGAAGAAACTTTTACAAAGATTTTATTCCACGTTAATTGTCAAATTATTAAAATCTTTTGAATAATTCCGTAGTAATCGGTCAAATTGAGAATGATTACAAATTTGTGTAATTAAGGCAAAAATACAGGAGATCAAATTTGTCAAATTACCGACAAAGATGAGTACAACATCGTCATCGTGTAATGTATATGTACAGGATTTCAATTAATTGCTCCCAAACTCCACATGAAGTACAGAGAGATGCCTTCAAACACACCACGTCAAACCATTAATTCAACAAGATGATAAACAATTTTGATAGCTTCTTGTTTATTTCTTAAATGTTAAAATAGTAGCAAAATGCAGAGTAGCATGGTTTCGTATCCTATTTTATTCCGTAAGTTTCTTCATATGTTACACATCAACATGTTGCAGTTGCTTTCTCAAATGGCGAATTCAACAACTTACATCATATTCCTACACAGTGGTGCAAAGATTTATTTACATCAAGCAGTGAAAAATGCTAGAAATTACATCATTTGGCAACTTGTTTCATTCCATAAGTTACATTGTCTCTTATAAAAATGTAAACGCAATGACATATATACATAGGTGTGAATATTTTCGTATGTGAGTTAGTACACAATTGCATGAAGTAACGTAGGTTCCATGGCATGTTGTATGCATAACTTACATCTTTTGTTGTGAGACACTAAGATACATTGTGTTTTATACAAAAGTTTTATACTATGATGGATGAAACATGTATCACAACAACAAAATGACAAATTTCATATTGGGCTTAGAAGACGGAGCAAGTTGGATTAACTTGGTTCAAGTAAGAAACAATGGAGCTGCGAATGTTAACTATGCGACCGCATAGTATTAAAAGGCATGCGGTTGCTTGCATTCATACCGCGACCAACGTGAGGGCAGAAGACTCACCTATGTGACTGTATGCAATAAACTTATGCAGCCGCATAGCACAATTCTTGCCGCATTTTTTCCGAATTTCGCCTAAAATCCTATTTTAGTTAAAACTCTTGTATGGTATCTTTTTTTATATTTTTTAGATGTAATTTCGTTTTTAACTAAGTTTTATGGATTCCATATAAATATGATTATTCTTTTCATTGTAAAAACACATAATTTGAGAGATATTATTGTAAGGCATATTGCTTTCTACTTGTTTTTCATTGAATTAATTTCGAACTTATCAAGAATTAAATTCTTGTGGTGTTCAACAATTAAGTGAGGTTCATAAGTTTTGTAATCACGAGGTCAAGATATTGTTGGCGATTGTCATGATTCTTTGGTTTAACAATTTATTGGATCAAACTTTCAGACGTTGATTCTTGACTTTCTTGAGTTTAATCTAATCTATAGTGAGTTTCGTAACTTCAATTGCTACGTGAGTTCGCATCACAGAATCACAAATGTAGCATGTCCACAAAGAATTTCAATTTATTGCAATTGGAATGAAATGATGCCCAATGATCATTATGTTATCTCAAATAAATTATTGAGAAGCAAAGATCTAGTCGTTTAGTTCATCTACATTTCAATTTTTATTTTGGAATTTCAAACTAGAAACTATCGAGACTCTTTAAACGAGGATGAAGATCTAGCTTCCATTGGATACGTATTAATGCAAAGAGGAGTTCCTCCAAATTATGTAATCTAGAGGAGTTGTTATGTACATTTAAAAAATAAATAAAAAACTAAATTCTCGTTCAAAATATTATCAAGTCATGTGCATTAGATGCTATAAGCAAACAAAAGTGTTAACATTGAAGTAATAGAATGATCTTTACCGAAGCCAAATGATGCCACTTTTTAGACTTACCTATTACTAGCATTAGCTCGGCTATGAGCTAGCGTGAAAAAGAAACAATAAAGAAGTGATAGTTGAATATCTTACCATGGTTAGACTTAGATTAGAACCGAGTGTATAAATGTGCGAGTACATAAACTTTTCCTTCCGATTCCAATCTGCAAGACTAAAGGGATGCCTTAGAAGCCAACATTGTACATGATAAAATATTTCCATTTACAATTTTGTTTAATAATTTATTTATTTTTAATATTTTCATAAATACAAATTAACATTAAAAATAAAAAAACATTCGAGCTTGGGTTCAGGACCCTTCGAAGCGGTGCAATGCGAGACGGGATGGAATGTTATTGATGTAAATCTCTTGTCGCTGTTGTATATTTTATTAGTGTAATTAAATAAAGTTGTGTTCTTTATTATATAAAATCATATTGCTTCCTCGACGAGACCAATTAGGACATGAGCAGTTAAATAATTATATTTGTTTTAATTGACATATTTTTATATTCGAAAAGCTCGAAACTCTTCAAATCTTATTTCAAAAATTGTTTCAACTCAAAACAAACTGAACAACATTCTCGTATTATCAGCGGAATTATTTGAAAATTTCAAACTCCTAATACTAACAACCTCACAACATAGTTTTCAACAAAACTGATCCAGTAACATCATAGAATACATCAATTGAATGGAGACAAGATCTGCAAAGCGAAAAAAGCTTTTAGATGCTTCGAAAAAAAGCTTAAAATCTGATGAACTACAAGATGACAGGATCAGTGATCTTCCAGACGATGTTTTGCATCAAATTCTCTTTTTTCTACCGATCAAATCCATCGCGCAAACTAGTGTGTTATCGAAGCGCTGGAGAAATCTCTGGTACTCATTTCCGGACCTCGATTTCACGTCCCTCAAAATTCTTATGAATGCATCCAATGCGCGTAAAAAAAAGAGTTCTTTCAGATTGAAGGGAGCTGAATTCATTGATCAGGTTTTAGGCCTTCGCGAGAAGCATACTGATATACGAGTACTTAGAATTTGTGCTTTTCTGAGCTTTTCTCGACTCAATGGCTTGATCCGTCGCGCTATTAAGCATAATGTTCAAGAACTTGATATCGAGGTCACTACATGTGACTATTTCAATTTTCCCCGTAGCATTATAACGAGTGAGTCATTAAGAGTTTTCAGATTGAAATCATGGCGTCCGGGATTTAGATTGCCGCCTTTAGAAATTATGAAGGCCGGTTTTCGATCATTGTCGAACCTATCTCTTTCACGTGTGATTTTACATGATCAACCATCCCTTCTGAGTTTGTTTACAGATTCATCATTTCCTTTGCTTAAGAAATTACATTTAGAAACTTGTTCTGGATTAAAACATCTTAGAATTATTTGTCGAGCTCTGGAGGATTTAGCCTTAGAAAGTTGTTTTCAGCTTGAAGATCTTGAAATTTCATCTCCCAAACTTGAGAGATTAAGGGTTTCAAGTTGCTTTGATGCCTATAGCGTTAGTAGCTGGGTGAAAATCGACGCCCCGACTCTCCAAATTATCTTCTGGTCGTACAATACGATCACAGAGGAAAGTTTTCTGCACAACTTAACTTCGCTGCACGAGGTCTTTGTAGGTTTCTTCCTCCTCCATGAGGATCTGAGTGAGGCTAAGCTTCGAAGTATATCAAACTTCATGTCCGGAATTTCACATTGCCGGTGTTTAATTCTGGAAAACCAATGTATTGAGGTACATTTACTGCATCAATTCTAGGTTTATAGCTCAAACATTGCATTTCATACATTAGAACATATCACAATTATTGACTCTCAAGTTGGTACTAGAACTTATTAAGCTAAATGAACGGCTCAAATGAGTAACCGAATTTCAAGTTTAGTATTCTCAAATGACCCACACTCTTGTGGTGTATGTTAAAGGATTGCAGGTTATTTATTTCATCAAAACCTCTCAACATTTACAAAATGAGAGTAACTAGCCATGTGTGATAGCATAATACAGTATATCATCAAGATCAAATTAGATACCAAATTTACACATAGTTTTTAACTTGTTCCTGGCTGCAGATTCTATCGAAGAATAATCGCTTTGCAGGAGTATTGTTGTGTCCGTTCAATAAGCTTGAATCCTTGGAGTTGTATACTGGATTCAACAAACATAACAACCCTGGATTGGCAAGTCTTTTCAGGATTTCTCCTGCTATTCACACTATCACTATCAAGATTGTTGGCGATCGCAGCACTGAAAGAAAAGTGAGTGCCAACTGTGATAATTTCAACTAAATATACTCAATATATTTTACATTTTGTGTTCATCTCAATAGCTATATTTACACATCAATAGCAGCAATGGAACAAGGACTTGTGGGACTTGTCAAGCTCGGGAGAAGAAAAATATTGGGAATCACAAACCGAAGCATTGAAGTGTTTTCTACATCACATAAAGGTCGTAAAGATTCATGGATTTGCAGAATGCGCAAATGACATAAGTCTCGTGAAATTTTTACTCAAAAAGGGGAAGGTATTGCAAGAATTGTTTCTTTGCACCAGTCTCTCCAAGCCAAGAGATTCGCTTTTACGAGAGAAGATCAGATCTCAAATAATGGGATATTCTCGGGCTTCTTCGAGTGCTAAAATTGTGTTTCAATAGGCCCTTGATTGCTTTATCTTTCATAAAGGAAGGGAGTTCAGTCGAATTCATTTTGAGCTGCAATGATATTCTTGAAACATAGAATTTCTATTCTTCTACATATATTTATTTCATTGCTGATGAGAAACCTTGTGTAACTTGTCGAGGACAAAAATTAAATCAATAAATTTGTCTCTTCTCTATCATTATAGCCTTTTAGACGAGATGGTTTGAGGTATTATGTTGCGATCAAATTACAATGAGATTATATGAAGTTTCAATCCAATGTTTAATTTTAATGAGATTTTTTTCTTCTATTTGATATCTTCTTATAAATGATCATGATCAAAATTACGATGAGCATAGACTTCATTTTGAAATTAATTATCAAGCGAAATCATTTCAAACTCAAACAAGTTCGTTATAGTGGCACATAGAGATTTGTCCCTTTGAAATGATATTGTACTTGAATTTTTTTTAAAAACTTTTGCGGGATTCATAATATAGCATTTGTTTGTGTTTGTATTAGATCAAAAGGTGAGCTCTTCCTCTGTAACAATCCATTTTGAAGATAATCTGTTATAGTACCATGTACTAAAATGACATACGGATGAATTACAACAGTAAAGATTGGTAAATTTATGTTTTTTGGATAAGTGTTCAAAGGATTTCAACATTTTCATGTTGAAAAGAAGTTCTTCTTGTCAAATACTTTAGCTTGAAGGCAGTGGCGGATCCAGAATTTTTGGTGAGCTAGGGCGGTCATTGACCGTTGATATCGACGACCGTGAATCCTAAATAATTATCAAAATGAGCATTAGTTCTTTCCATGCTTAGCATCTTTAAGAAAACAAAAACCCTACGACACAGTGATTGTGATGTTAAGAGTTTTTACATTTTTACCTTAATGATTACAAATTTTTACAGCTTTCATTTGGCTTCATGATTTTTACTTGCTCTTTAGCAAATCCTTGTCTACCCTAATAGAAATTGTTGACCCGAGAAGAGTTGGTGCATAATATTGAGTTCATGTCTGATCTCAATTTTTCCCTAAACTCATTTTGTGTTATATATTTTGCCCATATTTGTCCCATTTTCTTAAAACTCATTTATCTCCAAATTCATTTTTAACTACATATATTTTATAGCGTCCTCAATTTTAATTAACTTTTCAACTATATATTTTATCAAGTTTTATCAAAATTTAATATAAAATTATTTTTTAACCAAACCAAACACGGCTTAATGCTATAAGCAATCGAAGAGCTTTCATCTTTAAGAAAACCCCAACTTTTTCCATTCTCAATTCTTTTGAGGCCAAATCCTAGCTATATAAACACAAAAAATACCTGTATTTATGTGTAGAAGCTGCCATAGAAACAAGATTTAAGTCTGCAAAATATACATGGAAGATCCCACGGCACTTGTTTAGATCAACATCTCCAATGGCTTTACTTGTAAAATTTGCATCTAAGATCTTATTTACTGTTTAATAAGTGTGAGTTCTTCATCTGTAGGATGAATCGGAACCCTAGGGGCATAGTTACCTCTTTCGTTTCCCCTTATCCTTCCATTTCTAAAAACAAAAAAGGATGAACCGCATCCTTGGCGGCCCCCCACCTGTCCCGCCCTGGGCCTTGATGAATGAGGTAAATCGCAGGTTATGCCTCCAAGAGTACAGGGTGGAAGACTGTTTGTACACTTGCACTTACCCAATGGCCAAATCTATATTTCAGGATTCGAACCCTTGACGCGACAGCCTCAAGCAAAACTGGAGTTTTTCCACCTTCCCCTTTTACCACTTGGAGATATGCCTAGGGGGCTATCCTTCCATTTCTAGATACTGCCCAAAGTGGTTGATTTGGGAATTCAATTGGAGGCAATATTTAGCCCATGTTTGGTACATATTCTTTCAAAATATATTCTTTCAATACTCATTTTCAACCACGCATTTTTCAATAAAATAAATATTTGTCATCACATTAATAATTTTTCGTTACTTTTTAATCACACATTTCCCATCATATTACTATTTAAAATACATTTTTTCCTCAATAATATCAATCAAATATACTCTTAATCAAGTATATAATACATATTGACAAAAGGCCTTTCGGCCACCTATATAATATAGAGGAAATTACACCCTACCTTGGTTTTAGATTTCCACTTTCAAAAATCATATCACGAGTTTAACTTTTCAAAAATGAGGTTTTAATATTTAATTGAATATTAATTATATTATTTTCATCCCAATTAAAATAAATCAACCCTAAAATTCATTCTAACATCTACTATACTTCTGTCAGAGACTACAGAGATCTTGCCGCTACCATCGAAGAGCCACCGCCGTTGTAGAAGTACACACAGTCCTGCGCTGTAGTTTTCACCGTCGCTACAGAGATCTTGCCACATTGCTACCATCGTTTTCCGTCAGCAACTTCACTGATCCAACCGCCAACCATGTTCTGTTTTCCAATCGATCCGTCGCCTCTGCCTCTCTTCGCAAATCCATCGTCTATCCTTTTTTTTTCTTTTTTTATTTAAAATTGAGTGGTGTGGCTGAGGTTGTGTGATGGTTGAGTTGGAGGATGAAGATTTATTTTTGTGGTGGGTGTAGCGGTGGTAGTTGATGCAGATCTATTTTTGGTGGGTGCGGCGGTGGGTGCATGCGTAGGTGCGGTGAAATGGTCGTAAACGGTGCAGCGACATGGTGTGTCTTGTGGATCGAGCGTTGCGGATTGATGGTCGTGGTTATTTTGTGCGGATGGCAGTGGGTGATGTGCATGGAAGGCTGTTGCTGTTTGTTGTTGTTGGCGGTGTATCTGTTGGTGGCGGATATGATGTTGGTTGTTTGGGCTGATGGGTGGTGGTTTAGGTGGTTTATGCGCTGCGGTGGTGATAGTGCGGTTTAGGTGTGTTTCTGCGGGCGACGGTGGTTGAGATGCAGCAATGGTGGTGGCGTCGCTGGTGGAGGCAGTGGTGAAGTAGTGGTCACAAATGATTTGGTGATGGTCACAAATGATTTGATTGTTTGTGACCAATAAATAATTTGTGACCAATGAATTCGATAAGCTGTGACCAGTACAAACTATGTGACCTAAAAATTACTAATTTGTGACCTAAAAATTATTAATTTGTGACCAATAAATTGGTGTTTGTGACCATAAAATAAGTAACGTAACTTTTAAATTTTGTGATTGTGACCGATGAACCAATTGTGACTTTTAAATTTTTAAGTTATGACCGATGAACAAATTTTGACCTATGAAATTTTTTGAATTGTGACCTAAAAAGTGGCAGAACAGTTATCGGAATACTCGTATGAATCGGAGCAGTCGCCAGAGCGATCGTCGAAGAAGAGTGGTGATCAGAAAGTTGGTTGGGGTGGTGGAGGTGGGGTGGGGTAGTTATATTAAATTAGAATTAAATATTTAATAATAAGTTGATTTAATAACTCATTAATTATTAATTAAAAATTTAAAAAACCTAATTTGTGAATTTTCAAACTTGTTTTTGTATTTTTGAAAAGGTGTAAAGTAAACACCTTATAAATATATTGTTCCTTATAATATAAGATCCAAAAGGCCCACTATTTTTCAGAAAAAGGCCCAAAATCTTATCTCCACCATCACTACACAGTTCACGCCATCTCGTTGCCAGCCAACTTGTAACTTTTGGTGGAGCCAGCATAGGTTGCCACGTCTGCTCATCAAATGTTGGCTTTGCCACTGCTTGAAGGTGATATACATTGTGGAGGTCAATTGATGTTCTTTTCCTTTTTGAATATATAGTTATAATATTATGGAGAAAAATATAAAGATTCCTACAGCATAAGTAGGGGCGGATGTGGGGGGTAGCTGCACTCGGCTTTAGCCCAGTGCAACTTTGGCCCAAAAATGAATTTTGTTTGCAAGTTTTTTGAAAAAAGAATTATAGTTTGGCCCAAATTTAAAGTTAGCCCACTAGCTATCATATTCAATATACACCCACTTTAACCCAGTTTAAATGGATCAAGCTTAAATCTAATATTTGCAATTAGTCCACATACCAATTTATCTTCGGGAAAAATGCATGGTTCAGGGATTTACTTTCACGAAATCAAAAATCAGTCCCCAAAGTTTAAAATTACAAAACTCACGGTTTTTCATTAATTAATTATATTTTACAATTAATCTATGAAATTAAATATTTAACTATAATATAATATGATTAACCCACACCACCCACCGCTCCGGCGATTATTCCGACGACTATTCTCCGACCACGCTTAATTCCGACGACTATTTTTCGATGACCGTTGCTCCGATTCCAAGGTCACAGATACCTTATTAAGTAGTTAAAAATTTAATTTTGGTGACAACTGATTTCGGTCACAGATAATTTTGAAGTCACAAATGAAAAAAAATTATATGTCACAGATTTTTAATTAGTCACAGTTAATAAAATTTGTTGGTATTTTATTGGTCGGTCATGTATTTTCAAATATGTAGGTCACAGACTCCTTTTCAGTTACAAATTATCAATTTTGAAGTCACAGTTCAATAGTTAGGTCACAGAAATTAAAAAAAAAAAAACTCACAACAGTTCAATAGCTAGGTTACAGACACTAAAAAATCGCTACAGTTCAATTGCTAGGTCATAGACTCAAAAAAATCACCACAATTCAATATCTAGGTCACAGACACCAAAAAAGCTAGGTCACAGACCAAACAAAAATCACCAGGGTTCAATCACTAGGTCACAGAAAAAAAAAAAAAAAAAAAAAACCACCGCCCACAGATCCACCACCACCGCTCACTCACGCACATAGATCCGCCACCATGGTTCAATAACTAGGTCACACACAAAAAAAAAAAAAAAAAAAATCAACCACCGCCCACAAATCCACCACCACTGCCCAAAACATACCATCGCCACCTACACACAGAGATCCGCCACCCACCTGAAATGCCCAAAAAATTTTCAGCAGCGTCGACGTTGCTGGGTCCCAGCAGCGTTGACGCTGCTGTCTCGGGTAGCAGATCTGGGGGGAAGAAAGGGAGGAGACGGGATGGAAGGGGAGGGAGAAGGGGCAACGGCGACGGCAACGGGTGGTGGTGGCAGCGGGTGAGAGAGGGAGGAGATATGAAATGGATTAGGGTTTGGGTTTGGATATGAAGTTATATTTAAAATAAAGTTGGTAGTGTAGGTAGTGGGGTGGGGTGGGCATATAGATTAATTTAATTTAAAATATTATTATTAATATTAATTGTGAAATTAAAACCTGATTTTTGATTAAATAAGGAAAAAATCTGATTTTTAGAAAGTTAAAACTAAACATCTGATCTAGTGTAATTTCCACTTTATCTCCTTTGAATTGAACCTGTTCCATCCCAATTCCCAAACCCACCTAATTGAATAAAGATATGACATTTTTGTTCTATGACATAATTATATAAAGTTTAAAGTTCAATTATTTTTGCCAAAAGCTTAAAAGTTAAAGCTGCAATTTAATCTTAATGTTGTGACTGCTAAATTTAAATTGATAATTGCGTGAGTTTAATTTCATGGTATTGAGTTTAATTTTTAATTTTCGTATGATGTACAAAGAAAATTATGTGAAATTCCAAAAATACAATTCCACCTTTAGAATAATAGTTTTGTGAATAGTATTTTATTTTTTTATGTTTTTAATCTAACTGAATATTACTTCACCCATCAATTATTTCAGTGGACCAACTTCATTACTATTAAAAATGGAACATCGTCAATCTGGAGCTAAGAAAAGGAAAACATTGTTCTCCTTCTTTAAAAAGGTAGATGAATCTACCACAAGTACGCATTTTGTTGAAGTTGAAGAGAATACTTCAGTTCATTGAAAAACAAATATCTAGTAGTATAGGGCATCTTTTATAGTATGAGTTCATTAAAAAAAATTAAATTAAATTTCAGCCCACCCTAACGTATCTTTCTGGTTCCGCCCCTGAGTATCAGTGCCGTGATTTTTCGGTGAAGAGGGTTATTTTTTGTTATTTTTTTTTTTAAACAGATTTGTATGCACGTTTATTCATTTCTGGACAGTGTTGGGGACTATTTAGGAGCCAGAAATCTGTTATTTCGTGCAAATATTAAAGATATGTGTATCATTATATATCCACTAAATTTGCATATTTAAAATGTTAAATATATCACATTATGAAAATGGTAGTTTCGCTCAGGTTTGGTTTTGCTAAAAAATCAAAATTTTAATAGATTTTGATAAAAGTTAATGTAACGTATTACTGAAAATTCAATTAAAAAAAAATTATGAAACTCATGAAATGTGTTAATAAAATTAAATATTGACTTTTATTTATATTTTTATCAACTTTTTTAATTAAATTGAATCGAGGTAAAATGTTTCATTTGTAATTCAGATCGACGAAATTAATTAGTTTCTACCTATATAAACCACGTGGCTGACCCCTCTCCCATTTATGCACACAGTTACATTATGTTTTATTTGAATTCATGTTTCAAAAAATTACTCTATCAAATTCTAGTTCAAGAAATTTTAGAAAAGTTAGAGAAAAATGATTATTTTGCAAACAAGGGTGAGTTTTATTCCATTAACGTGATGCTTGTTAATTTTAAACTATACAAGTCTCTCTAAAAGATAGTTTGAGACACTGCAATTAGGCAGCTCAGGGGATAATAGTTTGAATAGGTGTACAGCAAGGAATGATGTGCGTACAATTTTGAAAATCTCGAACAATTTTCCGTTAAGAATAATAACATTAATTGGCTTGACATAAATCTGTCAATAAATATCAGTAAAAAAACGCTGTAATGACCCTAACATTTTCTCAATGCCATCGAGTTTTCCTGTTGAAGAATCAGTCTGAGCAGCATTTTCCAAATTCATTTTCCGTCAAAGCAAGCCTTCTTAAACTCCTGCTGAAGCCAATCCTCAGATTTCTGCATCAATTCGGGGCTCAATCTAAACATCAACACACAAAATTCCATCTGATCGAGCCCTCCATCGCCATTCATATCGCCTTCTTTAACCATACTCTTCAACTCATCATCTCTCAAATCTTGTAATCCAAGAAAAGCTGAATTCTTCTTCAGGCTATCAAATGTAATGAGCCCTTTTTCTTTATCCATTAATAGACTAAAACCGCTGCATAGAAACAGAAACTGACTCAATATTTTCTGGAATTGATTGTGAAAGGTCTTGAGTTTGAGGATAATCAAAAGTAACATTATCAGTCTGTGGTATAGGTAGAACAATTGATTTTGTAGGAAGATCATAACCTGTTTTGAAAGGAAAAACAGATTCTCGAAATGTAACATCTCTGGACAGAATTATAACATTGGTTTCCAAATCATAGAGTTTATATCCTTTTGTGCCATATGGATAACCAATGAACACACAAGGATGAGCTCTAGGTGCAAACTTTGAGCGGTTATGAGATAGAGTGGATGCAAAACATAAGCAACCAAAAACTCTAAGATTTGAGTAATTTGGTGGCTTAGAAAACAAAATTTCATACGGTGTTTTATTTGATAACAGAGGTGAAGGAGTTCTATTAATCAAATGAGTTGCTGTCAAAATGCATTCACTCCAGAATTTGAGAGGTAGATTGGCATGAAATCTGAGAGACCGTGCCACATTGAGTAGATGTTGGTGTTTACGTTCAACTACACCATTTTGTTGAGGTGTAGCTCTACAAGTTTGTTGATGAATTATTCCTTTAGAAGCATAAAATTCTGTCATTTGAAATTCATTTCCTCTGTCTGTTCTAATGATTTTGACATGAGTGTCAAACTGAGTCTCAATGAGATTAAAAAAGGATTGGAGAAGAAATCGAGTATCAGATTTATTTTTCATTAGATATACCCAAGTACATCGTGAATAATCATCAACAATTGAAATGAAATATCGGAAACCAGTGATAGACTCAACAGAAAAAGGACCCCAAATGTCAACATGAATCAACTCGAAAATTTTATTGCTCATAGAATCACTGGTATTAAAAGGCAATCTTTTATGTTTTGCCAATGGACAGGTATTACAATCAAAAGTGGAAGAATTAGTAACATCAGGAAAAGATTTCTGAATTATTTGAATCCTTTTTAAAGAAGGATGACCTAACCTAAAATGCCATAGATCAAAAGAAGAACTGTTTATAGAAGAATTAACAACAGAAATTTTTCTAAAATTAGCAGCAGAGTGAATATCTGATCTCTGGAGTAGATATAACCCAGCCACTTGTTTAGCCACTCCAATCGTCTTCCAAGAGTGTTGGTCCTGTATGAAGCAAAAATTAGCAAGAAAAACAAAACAACATGATTTGTCAGTAAGCTTTTTGACTGATATGAGATTAAAAGAGAAAGAAGGTACGTATAGAACATTATCAAGAATTAAAGATTCTGATAATTTGACTGTCCCAATGTGTGTTACTGGAACACAGATGCCATTAGGCAATTTTACTGAAGTGTTTGCAACCGAGATAGTTGTAGTAAAAAATGACAGTGAGCTGACCATATGATCAGTAGCACCACTATCAACTATCCAAGAATTTGACATTTTAAAGACATGATCAGGAGGATTCACTATACCTGATAGACTTAAGGAATTTGCTACAACATTCATTGCTGTTGGTTGTTGTGAGGAGTTTTGAAGAAATGATAGAAGTTGATTGCATTGTTCTTGAGTAAAAGGAAATTGAGGAGTGGAGTTTTGACCATTGGATGCTTCATCAAAGCCATTCAAAAATGCTGAAACTTGATTGACAGAAGGTGTTCTTATCTTTGCATTTTGTCGATACCCTGGAGGAAATCCATGCAATTTGTAGCACTTATCAACCGTATGTCCTGCGAGACCACAATATGTACAAACAGGTCGTGGTCTTGATTTTTGGTAGTTCTTGACATTATTGGAAGAAGTTGATGCTGGTGCCACATTTTTGCTAAACAAAGCAGCAGATTCGGACAAGATTGAAGATCCAACGACTTTCCTCTGTTTCTCTTCTTGGAGAGTAAGAGATAGGACTCTGTCAATGGATGGTATTGGATCCATTAAGAGAATTTGACCACGAATGGGTGTGAAAGAATCATTAAGACCCATTAGAAATTGAACAACATATTCATTGTTATGTTGATCAATTACTTTCTGCAAAGCTCCACAAGAACAACCTGGCTGACAAGTACAACTCGGAATCGACTTAACAATTGAGAATTCATCCCATAATGCTTTGAGTTTTGTGTAGTACGCACCAACAGAACTTTGATCTTGAACTAAGGATGAAAGATCTTTCTTGAGTTGAAAAAGACTTGGGCCATTGCCTTGCGTAAATCTAATCTTCAAATTGTTCCAGATCTCTGTAGCAATAGAGGAACTGATAACACTTGCAGCAATATCTTGTGTAAGAGAGTTCAAGATCCAAGAAAGCACCATATTGTTGCATCTAAACCATTGAACATAAAGCGGATCAGATCGATTCACAGGACAAGAAAGGGTTCCATCAACAAAACCCGTCTTGTTCTTGGCATTTAAAGCCATTATCATCGAACGACTCCAAGTATAGTAGTTCTCACCATTCAGAGGTTGAGAAACTAAGATCGAACCAGGACTTTCTCCATGATGCAGGAAATAAGGATTTGAGAAATCTTCTACAAACGAACTGAAACGATTAGGATTTGCGGAAGCAGTGTTTTCATGCTCTGATACCATTTCAGATTATGAAGGAAAATGATTTTGAACTTTTATTACTGAATCAATTTTCTTCCTGATTACAATCTGACCACATCTATTTATATACAATCCAACTAACAGACTAACCAACTAACAGGTTGTTAGTCTTAACTGAAACAATTGTAACTAACTTAACTGAACCACGAGACTTAATATCTTAATATATCAGGCGCTCGCCACCAAGTTTTTCAGCCATCATTGGTAACAAATCCTCGAAATCGTTCATCTTTGTTCCTGCCATTGCCTTTTTGTTGTTCCTTTTGAAATTGGTAGTTAAGTACAGAATGAAGAATAATGAAGCGACATAAGGGTTTTATATAAGATAAAAGGGAGAAGGATGATTTCAAGGAAAGAGTAGAGGTTCAAAAATGGATGCCAGCCAATGTCCAGACTGACAGTTTTTGCTGGTCGGATTTGGTTCATGCAATCTGCAATTTCTTAGCTCTTTCTCAGAAGTAGCCCGTCATCTTGTAATTAGGGGCATTTGTCTAGAATAATATTGAATAAATAAATCTCTGTCCTTTTTACATATGAGGTTGAATTCAAGTCATGTTGTTACATATTTATAAAATTCTCCGACTCCTTGTGGAGCATAACTTTAAACTATCTCACTACTAAAAAACACGTTTTCATCAAGGGAAAATTACCAATGACGCCATTCGTTGCCATCACCTACGAAAAAAGTGACGGATTCTGTTGATAAAGGTTAGTTCTACTCACCTATGAAATTTTCATTGGCAAAAGTGTATGTCAACCACCTATGGATCTTCCCTAATCATGGTTTTTTATTTTATATGAAGTGTTTTGTACACGAGTTGATCCCAGCTCGGTTAGGTTCATGGTTCATCGATCTCAAAGCCCTTACAAGGTCATGGCATCCAATGATAGAAAGTTGTACACTTGTTATGTGACTTGACTTTAGAAGGTATAAATCTTTAAATGAGGTGGTTAAACAAATAATTATGATTTTGAGCTTATTTTATATTATCCTATGTCCCTTTGACTTTATCCATGAAGGCGAAAGAAATTTCTTGATGTTTTGTATATCGAAAAACAATTGCAGATTATTGTCCATAATATTTAAATCCTTGGTGAATGGGAAATGAATAATTTAGTATGTTCACATGATATGGATGACATTGTTGGGCGGATAGGGGACTTGGTGTGGGAACATCGAAACGTCTATCTTCTCCCAAACGTGGCCGGTTTTTTAAATATATTCATGTCAACTTTGCAAGAAATGGACGGTTCAAATTTAAATTTGACGAAGACTGATATGACACGATGATATCAAACATTAACTTTTTTAACAGTGAGTTCTATGAAATATTTAGATAATAATTGATTATAAGTTGAGTGTCTTACTATATATGTAGATAAAATGCATGTTTCATCAACTTAAATTTTAATTTAAGCTTTGCCTAACATGCTCGAAATTCTATTAAAAAAATTTCTATTTATGAATATTTTATCAGGTTAACTTAAGCAACGGAGTTTGTTAAAATTTTCAAACTTGTCATTATAATAGTTTTCTTACAATATTAGTCATTCACACTTCATTAGCGATCACTCGTTAACATAAAATCATGCCCGCCACTGATGTGACTTTATGATAGATCACGATCGATATGAAATTCTCACGAACCATATTAATACTATTTTATGTAGGAAGAACAATTTACTTCTCTTGTTCGTCTTTATTGAGTGAAAGGTGAAATTTAGAAATTGTTTACTACCTATCATTCTCACTCCACTAGTACCAATGGGCCGCATTGGAGAAAAAATGAATTAGCCTTCAATGCCACATGACCTTACATTGATTCAAATAGCAAT
This sequence comes from Fraxinus americana, assembly GCA_035079005.1. Lineage (NCBI taxonomy): Eukaryota > Viridiplantae > Streptophyta > Magnoliopsida > Lamiales > Oleaceae > Fraxinus > Fraxinus americana. The sequence goes on along the minus strand of CM068707.1, from coordinate 281,212 downwards.
AAAGGTGAAGTATGGTCACACCCAATATATCATCATATAAAAATCCCAAAATTGTAATAGAAAAGTAATGAGATTGTAATATTTTTCTATCATCATGCAACATTTGAAGAAACGGGACATGATGTATAAATGTATTGAAAGAAACGGTTGCCTTAACCTGTGAACTGTCTCAATGCTCTTGCTGATTCATCTCTGTTGTTTCTTCAGATAGCTTCATATGTTTCTTGCTCGTGGTAGGTACCTGATTAATATCAATCTCCTTCTTGTACTGACAGCTGAACCCCACTCCATGTTGTGGTGGCATGACCTTGTTCCTTTTTTGGTTGCCTTCACAGTCTTTGAGGAAATGGAATAAGCGACACATAAGCTCGCAGATGGATGGTAGGTTTGATTGATGGTGTCTCCATAACTGCATACTCAATTGCTTTAATTACTAGTATTCGTTCTCGTGGGTTGTTTTCTTGTGTCAATGGCCAGTTAGACAAAGTAGCTGTTATCTGTTCCACTTGATTTTTCAGATTTTTAATGGATGCATGTTGATTCTGGAATGTAATCTTAGTCTTTGTGATGTACTTGACAAGTAAATCCTCCAAAGATGACCTCTTCTCTTGTTGCTGCTGAAACCCTGGTGGGTTACTATGAACTTGATTTCCGTGACCTATATTGTTAGCTCATGAGAAGTTGGAATGACATCTCCAACCTGGATTATACGTGTTGGAGTATGGGCTGCTATGTTGCCTCTGTGACCTTTGCATACTGAAACTATATGAGTGAAACCTGAGGGGCAAATTGCAGTGGTTTGATTTGGTTCCTAACCTACACAAACTAGTGTCGACTAGTGTACCATAGTCACAGACTGAGTCAAGCTGTCCAACTTCTTCATTACCATTTCGATCTATGTCTCTAAATGCAATTACTGTATCAATATTATAGATACCTGTAGATTTCTTGGGAAAGTCTCTATTCGTCGGCTAATTAGCCTGATTCTGTGCAATCATCTCATACAGCTCATGGGCATCATTAATGCCCATCTTCATCACTGAACTACTTGCTGAAGCATCTGCCATATTGTGATAATATTGGCTTAGTCCATAGTAGAAGATATATACATGCGCTTGCTTAGAAATGTCAAGATTTGGGCACTTCCTAAACAAATCCTTAAACCTCTTCCATATATCTGGATAGCTCTCAAGGTCCTTTTGCTTAAAATTGCGGACTTCATTCCTAATTTGATGGACTAGAGATAGTGGGAAGAATTTCATGGTAAATTTTTATACCATATCATTCCACGATATGATACTCTCGACTGTTAAGGAGTGGAGCCATTCTCTTGCGTCCTCCTTCAAGGTATGAGGAAGTAAACACATTCGAATGGCATTTGGTGACATTTCTTTGTCATTGATGACTTTCACACACCAGAAAAACTCGTATATGGTCATATGGATTCTCTGTAATTCCCTGAAGAACCTGATGTCTTGATGATTCTGAAAAAAGTTGATGGCATCCAATCAAAAGTGGAAATTAACGTATCCAAATGGAGGGTAGATGATAGCAGATTGCAGGATTAACATAGTCTTCAACTAATATGGGGCCATCATTTGCAATAATTCTCTGCAAGATTGGTGTGGCAGTTGAAGTGGATCCTGAACCTGATGCTGATTCTGAGTTTCATCCATTTCTCTTGCTTCTCCATGTTCTCTTCTGTACTGTTTGAACGTTCTTTCAATCTCAGGATCTATCTGGACGATCTCAATGTCGTCAAAAGTTTGCATATACTGTTGGCATCTTGAAAAAAGAAAACACGAGAAAATGAACTAGCATGATGAATAACTTAAAATAAAAAGAAATTTGAATTTAAAATGAAATAATATGCTACAATTAAACAAAATTATTTTTCGACAATGACGCCAAAATTTGTTCGCGAAAATCCCACAAGCGTATAGAATCATTGACAAGTAGTAAACTTAGTAAGTTAAGAGTGTCGTCCCATGAGGAATAACTTTCAACTGTAGTGTACTATTTATAATCAAATTTGATCAACGTCACACAAAAGAGTAGTTTGTTTTGTAACTATTCTAAATTATACTATGAAATATGTGAATGAGTTGCTTTTATCAAATCATGTGAGTTAGTGTTCTTCAAGTATTCATGATAATCGATAATTCACTCATGATATCCTAAGCATGACCCGACCATATTCTTAGTCCGAATTCATATGCAAAAACATGTATTCGGCCACATGATTATCTACCTAGATTGCACACACCATAAATATTTTTCCTAACACCTATTGCCTATTTATCAAATATGCAATGTTTTAACTTATTTTGAGTCTCCCAACACTACAATAAATAACTAATTTTCTAAATGGTGATCAAGCATTCAAATAATGAAATAAGGATTTACTAAAATTACATAAAAAGATACATAAAAAGAAATTTAGCCTAGCATTATCATATTAAAATTACATAAAAAGATACGAAAATGCATCACACGAAACAATGACACAAATATAGAACTCAAAAACTTGATTTCTTGCACTTCAATATGAGTTTTGAAACTTAAAATTTTGTTATATAATCCCTTGTTTGCCTCTTGCTACACTTCTTCAATGATAAAAATAATGTTCTTTATATTCTAGACCTCCCTTAGGTTATAAAAGATGACAACGATAGCATCCCAAAACTTCTCGAATCAAGAAAAGAGAACAAAATATTTTCCCTTGAATTTCTTCAAGGCACGGCCTTAGTATAGTGAGAGGTGTGTGCCTCTTATGCTGCATTTGAGTTTAGTCACCTGCTTAAGGTGTTTAGGCGCACGCTTGGAAATTTGTACTAGGTTCCATCCTAGTTATGTTCCGAGAAGTAATCAGTATTTTCTCATGTCTTGCTCTCTCGATATTTGATTGATGCGATTTAAAGTGCATTGAAAAGCTAATGCAAAAGACTTTAATTCTTCTAGAAATAACATTTTTTCTAATTCAAACATTTGATATGCCAAAAGCGAGTCTCAATATGAGAATGAAAATTGAGAGTATAACTTTTTTCGACTAGAAATTAATGCATGAGAGTACTTTGACTATATTTCATCATTTTGGCTTCTTTTCATATCCAATTGACTCATAACACTCTCAAATCTTCATCATGTAGTATGACAAAACTTTTGAATATTTGCACAAAATAAACAATGAATACTCTAAATTAAACACCCAAATAAATATACAAAATCCACTTATCAGTCATCTACTTATATATCGCTCAATTCTATCTATTTGTAATTTAAAACAATTATAAACAATTCTTTCTCTTTGTCATTCATTAGCTGTTATATATTTTCATTGTTGATCGAGTATCAAGCATTACAAAAATATGTGCCTAAGCGAAGCACATGAGTAATTATGCATTTTCAATTTTTAATGTTATTTTAAATATTCTAAACTAATAAATAAATAAAATAACACATTTTTTAAACATTATACATGTTCTTCAAATTTAAAAAGAAAAAAATGCTCAAAATCATAAATACTACAATTACTTAAACTTTATACATATTCTTCAATTTTTAACAAAAAAAATAATGATCAAAATCATAAATACTACAATTACTTGAACTTTATACATATTCTTCAATTTTTTAACAAAAATATAATGATTAAAATCATAAATACTACAATTACTTGATAATCAATTTCGATAATTAAATTAGTCACGAGCATCGGCTTAAAAAACCTAAAACTATCTCTTTATCAAATTCCAATTCAAACCTCTCTTCATTCAAGTAATCTTTCGTGTCATTCGATGTAAAATCATCTTCTTCATGTACCTAATTTCAACTCGAAAATTTATATTACCTCTTGTAGATAGTAGGATATCATTATTAACTTCAAAAAATTTATCCTTCCCTTCCACTACAAAAAAATACAGTTTTAGATACGGAATTATGTGTCCCTGAAATCCATTGGTAATAACTTTTAGAGACGGAATCCATCCACTGGTAAATCCGACGGTAAACACCCCTCGGTAAATGTAGCGACAAATTTATATTAGCCGTCGGTAATAGCGACGAAAAAAGTTTTCGCTGTTCACCGACGAAATTTTTCGTAGCTAATTGGTGACGGAAATTTCTTCACTAATTCATTTATGATTAACGATGGCTTAATTACTTGTTCCTAAAATAGCTGCGGATCTCTCATTCTTATTTTCGACCCTAACTACCAACATATTTCCTACGGAACTAATTGTTCCTAAATAACTACTAATCTTCCGTTTTTTGTTTCCGTCGCTAATTACCAACATATTTCCTATGGAAGTAATTGTTCTTAAATAGATACAAATCTTTCATTTTTGTTTCCCTCACTAACTACCAACATATTTCCTATGGAACTATTTGTTCCTAAATAGTCACAAATCTTCCATTTTTTATTTTCGTCGAAAATTTGGTTTACATTAAAAAAAAAATCCATTAATTATTATATTAATAAATTTCTATTGTGAATTAAAACTATTTAAAAAGTTAAAATATATGAAATAAAATCATAAATAAACAAATATGAAATACAAAAGTTTTCATTCCAATAATTAATGGTTCAAAGTTAAACAAAATTAGATCAGTTTGCTTCCATTTCAAAAGTCAATACTAAAATTATACACTTGATCAATTAGCAAAAGAAAGTTCTACACATTCAAGGGTAAATTTTTTTAAACAAAATAAATATTTACTATACCCAACCATTGAAGATCATTGTGCTCAAATGACTAATCTCGTGATCAATTCCCTTTTCCCAACATTCGAAGTATGGTTTGTTTGAATTCAATGTTCTTCTTCTCTTCTTCTCGCCTACCATCATCCATTTTTTGAAATAATCCATCATTTTCCCTTGTAAGTTGATCTATCTTCTTAGAAGCAGAACGAAATTCCTCTTGTAAAGTAATGAAATCAGTGTGTCCATCATATGGAACATTAGGTGAACTAGAGGAGGTGACATCTTTGTGCAAAAAAATTCGTTGAATACCAAGCCCATACAAGCGACCACCCTTACGAGGATCGTGAGTTGCTTCACACTATGCTTCAATGTCAATTTCAGGTTGTAACTTATTTGAACCATATTTTTCATGAATTACAGTGTCATATTGTTCCTATAAAACAAGAAGAAGCTCAACTTTATAAAAGGAAAAAAGTGTATATTACAAGTGAATCTAGTAACGTTGCCAATGGCAGGAATGCAGACAAGCCAAAATTATAAAAATTGAAGGGTCATTCAAGTCAAAACCATAAAAACACGTTTTGTGCATTACCATCAGTTCTATATGCATGCTAATTTACATCAAATATCAATGACAAGGAATCAAAATGGATTAAACAATGCTATCAACAAATCAAACAAATTTCTTTAGACCCGAAGTAAGAACGAATTAAAAGTTTATTTAGTGCTACGACAATATATAACTTCAGTTAGTTGGAAGATACAATATAAAGTTCTTTAATATACATACATTTCAAAGAAAACCAACAATATTTAGAAAAATGATAGAACAAATGAAGTGGTGACACTATTACTTCTAGAAAGTTTCTGAGTAACTTAATGTACATGAGCAAATAATGAGTCCATGAAAACTCAAAGAAGGTATTCAACCACCATTTAGTGTCTAGGACTAGCTAGCTAATAACATGAAATTTAGAGTGTAGAGTCCAATCAACTGAATTTATTTGTACTTACCCACACAACTCGGGACTTGTTGTCTACGAAGTCTCCTTCTACTTTATTTCGACAATGTACACATTCGAATACTTGTGAAGCAGTAGGTGGCTTGCTTAATTTCTCATGCTAAAAACAATCAATATATGAATAGTTTAGTTTAAAAGATTCTTGATTATGAATAAATCAAACAGCACATCATGCATAATGTATATAAATTCCTCGTATTGAAGTTATGGTTTCTCTATCATTATGTGGATAAAAATTGGCATTTAATTTGTGTATATGAAGAACTGATGCAAACAAAAAGAATTAGTTAAAGTCTATCAGTGCAAGGAAAATGTGTAGCAGCCACAAATAAGGAATTTGACGCATCAAAAATAGTGAATTTGCCTCTGCTAAGTGAATGACGACTTGCAACAACATCCTAAATATAAAGACGTCTACATGCTGTTTTTTTTTTTTTCAACTTAATTTCAGAGACAACATGCTAAATATAAAGACAAAACATGATGATTTTTCCCAAATGAAATTCAGACAGAGCATGCTGATTTTTTCCACATCTAACATAAAATGGATAGAAAAAGCTCTTCTAACGAATGAAATTTCAGTATAAAATGAACATAATATATAGAATAAAATTTTTATATATAACATGTCAATCATCTATGAAATTTCGTCATGCAAGTTAAACATAGTGTGCTTATTGAACCAACAGTGTGCTTAGTGATGGTTCCTGACTTCATAGTCAGCCAATTATCACGGACAAGTTTAGACTTCTTCTTCCATCCTTCATTGTTCCATTTTTTCTCAATTATATAATTCAAGTGCTCTACGCTTAACCACGGTGGTCCATATCCTTTCCAATCAATTATATTTCCGGGCATACTATTTTCCTAAGCCTTCTTTCGAGCCAAACAAAATATATCTCACAGTCGATTAGTTGAGGTGGTATTCCATGCATTCTTCACCTCATTATCTTTATTTTTTGGCCATGAGTATTGAAATAATGCATGGAAATTAATTCTTCCTTTCTAGCTCTTTACACGTTTTTTTTTAAGTGTCATCTTAAATATATATTTAAAACTGACTTGTCATTAAAAAAAAAAAATTTTTGATTTTCCCTTTTAATTTGTGTGGTTGAATCCCAGCTGAAATTTGTCAACTAGTCCTACCTTTCTTATCTCTGAAATTGTCATAGAGAAAGTTAGCTTTTGTGTCTCTTGACCAAAAAGGTTCAAACTCAACGTCAAAAATGAAGGAAACTTTCGTTGAAGTCCAATTCCCAATTCCTCGTGCGAAGCCCTAATTTGAATTATAACATTATTCCCTCGAAAAATAAAAATAAAAAATTATTCAAAAATTGAAAAATGAGTGTTGCTCGTTCGGTCTATTGCACTCAAAATTGACCTAAAATTATTCGAAAATGGATAAGACAATTTCGAGCTTTATTAGATATAGATTCAGGATACTTGAAGATCATTTGGATTGTAATTAATTAATTAGAAGAAATATTAGAGAAATATGATGAGATCTGGCAAAGTTGACAATCGAAAATTTTTAGGACTAAATCATAAACATTCGAAACTTGCTTCGGATCAAGACGTTATGAATTGAGAATGATGAGGGGAAAGCTAAAAAGAATTTGAGGAAAATGCCAATTCCCAACTCCTCAAGCCTCGATGAAACATTTCATTGAAGTTCAATTCCCAATTCTTCAAGCCTCAAGAGAACATTTGGCAGAAGTTCGATTACCCCTAAGTTATAATTGCACACCAAATTACATTTTTAGAATGTGAGTAGTTTTTACAAACGAATAAACGAGAACATTCAATTATCTAATTAATGACGAAGATTAAAAGCCATAAATTGAATTACAAAATTTTTTATTCAAAACTAAAAAAACGTGTTGCAATCAAAATTGACCTAAAATTCTCCTAAAATGGATTAGGTGATTTTAAGCTTAATTAGATATTGATTTGGAGCACTTGAATATCATTCGGATTGCAATCAATCAATTGGAAGAAGTATTCAAGCAATTGGATGAAATTCATGAGTTTATGGAGGCAAATACATGTTAATCATTATCTAAAATGTGAATATAGCAATAAATATTACCAAATATGAGGCTATTAAATATAAATAAATATATAACAACAATGAAATGAAAAGTCAAATATATACCTTCCAAAAACTTAAGCAAGAGTTTGAATATAACAATCAATCATCTGCGGCTTAGTCGTCCCTTCACCGCCAGGCTTATCCATTACAATATGCCAGTGCTCATAATCACATCTAGGGAAAAGCGATGACATCTCCATGGGTAGGTGGTCATTGAAGTCCTACCCAAAGTTCAATGGTGAGTAAGAAGACTCGGACCGACTGACTCGACATCTGATCGTGTTATACCTAGTCAAGTTAGGAGAAGTAACCTGCAGAGAGTGTGATAAGGCAACGGGTAGAGGACTAGGTTCCGAATCCGGGGTAGATGAAATCAGATTTGGAAACAAAGAAAGAAAATAGACGTTTTGGGAGGAGAGACGTAAAGACAAGCCAAAATAAAAATAGTGTAAGAATTAGATGGAAGGCTTGAAAATTTAGAAAAAAATTGAGAGGAAATGATAAAAAAAAAATTGGAAAATTCTATTTGTACAATCGAGGTTGACAACTTCTTACATGATCCGCATGTTTAAAAAAACGGTCATGCTACTTGTACATCACATTGTACATCGGGGTGTACACCCCCCTCACATGGGGTGGGACCCGCTTAGATTAAAAAATAATTTATGCAATGGGTCCCACACCCCATGTGAGAGTGATTTATCCCCTTATGTACAATGTGTGATGTACAAGTAGCATTTTTCTTTAAAAAAAAGTGAACCCTCATTTGAGTGGTTGTCAATCGGAGTTGTCAACCTCAATTGTACAACTATCATGACTCAATTTCAGGAAGGATTTGGATAAAGTTGAAAGATGGATTAGTTTAAAGGGTTTGAGGGTGAGGTGACAACGCCATGGAGAGTGGGAAAGATTTAGGGTTTTAATGGGTCATTTTAATGGTAGTGGGCTAATAGGTTTTTATTGGGCCAATAAATGGGCCTAATATATATATTGGGAAGAATAATGAAATAATAATTATTAAATTAAGTTATTATTAATATTTAATTCTACTATAAAATAATTAACACACCCCCACCTCCACCACCCCTACAACTCCGGGGCTATTCCGGCGACCGTTCCGACAACTGATCTGATTCCGACAAATATGTTAAGGTCACAGATTTATAAAATTTGGTTACCATTCAAAATTTTTTAGGTCACAATTCAAAATTTTCATATGTCACAATTTGTTTATTAGTCACAACTTAGAAATTTGAAAGTCACAATTTGTTCATCGGTCACAGATCCCAAAATTTATAAGTCACAATACTTATTTATGTCACAATTTATCAATTTATTGGTCACAATTAATAATTAGTGGTCACAAACAATCAAATTATTTGTGACCACCACCAAAATCGTTTGTGACTACCATAATTGGTCACAGATTAATAATTTTTAGGTTACGGCATTTATTGGTCACATTTTTTATCTAATTCACTGGTCACAAACCAACCAAATTATTGGTATCAATCGTGACCATCACTTCACCACCGCCTCTACCAGTGGCACCACCACTGTTGCTGCATCTCCACCACCGTCGCGAGCACGACCACCCCCATCGCACACGCATATACCCAACCATCGCACAGCAACACAACAATCACATAGAAACACACCCGTCGCACAGAAACACAACCACCGCCACCCAAACCGCACGATCACCACCGCCGCACACAACCCACCCAAACCACCAACAACAGATCCGCCATCAACAAACCCACCACCAACAACAGCAAAAACCAACAGCCACCAACAACAACAGCAGATCCGCCACCAACAGCAGCAACCACCAACAGCAGTCACACCCACCGATCCATCGCACACCTACGAATCAACCGCCACTCCGATTCACACACTTACACAGCCACACACCCACAAGAATGGCAGCGACGACACACCCACACACCTAGACACAGAACCGCACACCCACTGATTAAATCTTCGAGCACCACCATCCCACCATCTAACACTTCGAACGCCAACGTTGCCGGCGAGGGAAAAGGTAGAAGACAGCGACGGAGAGGAGAGAAACACGTTGAGGCTAGAGAGAGAGAGAGGGAGAGAAAACGGTGAGTGACTGAGGGTAGAGAGAGAAACGTATTTACAAAACCCTAGGGAAATACCTGACTGGATCTTTGAGCGACACCGTCCGGATCTTCGAGCGCCAGAGTCGCCGGAGGAAAAAGGGCAGAGATAGAGAGAAGAAAGGTGAAGACGAGAGAGGGAGAGGGGGGAAGAAGGCCGACGGCCGTCGCGGCTGAGAGGGAGAAGAGAGCAACTGGGATGAGAGAAGATTGAGACGAGATGAATGATGAAATTAGGTCCGATTTTGGGATTAAATTATTAATTGGGATGAAATTTCATAATTATTTAATTAGATATTAAAAAAAACCTGATTTTTGAAATTTTATTCTTGTGCCCTTAATTTTGAAATTGGAAATCTAATTCCAAGTATAAGTGTAATTTCCTCATATATATTTTTTAATTATAATTATCAAATGAATATTTTCATTGGAAAACGTTTAATAAATATTTATTTTTTTACAAAAAAAATTTTGACAGAAATTTTGCCGTTGATAATTATTTAATAAATTTTAAATTTTACTTTCAAAGTTTGCCAACGAGTAATTGTTTCATTGATAATTATTTTACCATTTTATATAATTTTCAACGGAATCAACCATCAGAAAATCCCGTCGCTAAATTATTTAATTAATTATTTTTATTTTTAAATTTTAACCAACGGATTATTAACATAATTATATTAACGGAAAATTTTCGTTGCCAATTCTGTCAGTAATTTAATATTTATTTTATAAAAGTAATATAATGTTAATCCATTGCTAATTTGTTGTTGTCCAGTCAACAATAACAACGGAAGTTTTCAGTCACTAAAATTTCGTCTTTGTTGCCTCCTTTTCTAGTAGTGATCATCACAGCCATCAAAAATCCAAAATTGTTCATTACTAATATCACTTGCTAGTAAAACTAGAAAAAAACCGAACAAGGAGGTTCAAGATAATTTGCAATTCTATGAATTTTTTTTTTAAATATCAAAAACCTTACAAAATGTTGTATATAATTCACGGGCTTGGGTTAATTTGATGTTTTTTGAGCTTAGGGTCCGTTTAATTGATTGCAAAAATGGAATTTAGGTGGAAAGAAAATGAATTTTATGGAGTGGAAATTACACAAAACAAGATTTTTCTATATTCAATTTCAAATTTAAGATATTAAGTTTCACTTTTCAAAAATCAGATATTTTATTTTTAAATATTAAATATTAATTATAAAATTTTCAATCCCCAACCCCATCCCCATCCCCATCCCCAGCCCCAAACCCTAAATTCTTTTTCCTCCACTTCTCTCTTTTCTCTGTCTATAGGAAGAGAGATGCCACTGCCTCTCTATCACGAACACTGGAAGGGAGACCACGTTCGCCACTACGGTGATTTGAACCACGCTGCGACGGCGACGCTCAATGTTGTAGCACCCGCCGTGCTGCAACGTCGCGATGACGCTGTCGTAGCTTGCCGCTGCTGCAGTTCGGTAGTGTTATAGGTGGGTGCAGGTGGTGGTGGATCTTGCGACAACAGTAGGGTGATTTTGGCTTTGGTTGTTAGATCTGATTTGCTGTAGTTTTCATGCCACCACTATAGTGGTGGTGAGGTGCTGCGGTAGTGAGATGTTGTTGATGGTGGTGAATTTGCTTGGGGTATGGTGGTAGTATTGTTCGTAATGATTCTACAAATGGAGGTTTAGGGTGGTTTTTGTTGTTGGGAGTTTTTGTCGGTTGTACTGGTGTAGGTGTGGCGGCGACGATGTGCTATGTGCTCAATGGAGGTGGTGGTGGTGTGCTATGTGCGCGATGGTTAGTTGTAGTGATGGTGACTGATAATATTGGCTGTGGTACAGGTGAGTTGGAGGTGATTGTGAGATGTTGGTGGCAATGGGTATGTCGAGGTGGTGGTGGAACTGGCGCGACGATGTGTGTGTTTTTTTGCAATGTATTGAAATGGTGTTGCTAGCGAGTGGTGGTGGTGGTTCTGGCGGCGACGGTGGCGTGGTGTTGCCGGAGGGAGTGGTGAGGTGGTAGTCATGAGTGTTGGTTGTGGTCACAAATTATTTGATGGATTGTGACCATTAACTTGGTTAATCTGTGACCAATAAATAATATGTGAACAATGAAAAATATAAATTGTGACAAAAAAATAATGTGTGACCTAAAAAATTGTTAATTTGTGACTGATAATTTGACGGTTTGTGACTGTCTACTAAGTTGTGACTGATAATTTATATTATTTGTGACCGATAAATAAGTTGTGACGTATAAATTTTTTTATTTGTGACCGATGAACAAATTATGACTTACAAATTTTTTGAATTGTGACCTATAAAATTTCTGATTTGTGACCGTAAAATAATTTGTGACTTATAAATTTTTTGATTTGTCACCAATGAACAAATTGCGACATATAAAATTTTTGAATTATGATCGTAAAATAATTCGTGACATTTCAATTTTTTATTTGTGATTAATAAACAAATTGTGACCTATAAAATTTTTGAATCGTGATATTAAAATAATTTGTGATATGTAAAATTTGTGATTTGTAACAAATTAATAATATATGACCAATTATATAGAATTTGTGACCAAATATGGAATTGTGAATTTAATATATTTAATTAATAAAATATATGTTTAATTAATTAATTTAAAAATATCTGAAATTTGAAATTTTAAACTTAAGTTCTTAAATTTGAAATTGGTAAAACTAAACATTTTAGTTATGTATCGTTCCCTTCTATGGAGTTGAATTGTCTAAAACTTGTTTTATTGAGAATTGTCAATTAATTGTGTTTGATTAATATAATTTTTCACCTGAAAAATATTGAAATTTTGGATCTTTTGATGTTCATTTGACTTTATTTTTCATGAAATTGTCCATTAAAGGAATATAATTTATTACAATTGGGAATATAATTTGTTTCCAATGCAAAAAAAAAAAAAAAAAAAAAAAACCCAGAAAACCAATTGATTTACCAAGCAATAAAATGTGGCAAAACCAAAAAAATGCGGAAAACCAATTACTTGGAAAATGTTTCTTATCAAACACTTTAAGAAATGGAAAATGACAAAAAGTTTTCCATCTTCCATGGAAAACTTGCCCTATCAAACAAGACCTTCGTTTTTTCTTTCCCCTAAATTATAAAAATGGACTAGGATTTGCTAGGCTAATTTCGACATAATTTTTTAACAAAAAGGGCATGCACATTTTGTCATTTAAGCATGTATCTACAGTCAATGAAATAGGTTGACCGCATTACCACGTGCATACCTTTTATGCAAGACGTTTCGAAAATATATCGAGTATATGAACACATTTTATAATACTACTAAACACAGTATATTGATAATATGAAGCTCGGCAATCGCAACCAATTATTAACTAAGAAAATCTCTCATTGCGAGGGGTAAAAACCCCAAATAATTATAGTCCACTCAACTTCTACTATAATAAATAATGGAATACCAGAGTCACGTCGTGAAAATTTAGGATATACAATTGCAACAGCTTCAAGAACAAAGTTCTTGACAAAGACAAAAATTACTAGTTCAACCAAAACAGGAAAGGTTCTTATTCGGATAGACAAGAATTCACAGCTAAATCGCACCCATGCTCTTGAGGATTTTTAACATCTCTTTGCTTTTCTTGTCTTATTGCTTCCAAGCCCTGGTGTGTGTTAAGTCATTAATTTGCTTACTCATTCAGATGGACTTGTCTAAATCACGTGTAAACAAAATTATTTATTTGACGAATTGGGAAATATTGAAAATTAAGATATGAAACGTCCTTTAGACGTTACAAGATATATGCTGCCTCAGTTGAGAATCAGCGAATTAAGAACTTCGATTGAAAAAAGAAATGAGAGAGAGAGAGAGAGAGAGAGAGAGAGAAGAAGATAAAGAATTGTCCGAGACTCCAAGGTAATATGATCACCTAGTTTTGTGCTTAACATTTAGTGCACTTCCACGTATATATGATAAGGCTAAAAGACAAATTCAGCAAAATGTTAATGTGCACAGATGTACTTGTCGAATATTTATAGCATCTTTGAACACCATTTTTTTCTCAAAATGTATTTTGGAATAGTATTTTGATGAAAAATGTGTGGTTAAAAAATAACGAAATATTTTGAATATACGTGTAATATTATTTTATTGAAAAATGTATGATTGAAAATAAGAGAGAAAAAAATATATTTTGAAAATAATAATGACCAAACAAGGGCTAAGTCATTGGGTTGTGTTTTAAGCCTTTATTGTTTTTAAAATATATCTTTTTCTATCTTATTTTCAATCACAATTTCTTCAATAAAATAATAATATACGAAAATCTAAAAATTTTCCTTATTTTTTAACTACACATTCTTCATCAAGTTACTATTCTAAAATGTATTTTTGCAAAAAAAAAAAAAAAAAAATGGAGCTCAAACATGCTCTAAATTTGATTTATTTTTTTAATTAAAAAATATAATATTCTATATTTTCATTTTCTAAAATTTTTTTCATTTTTTTTTAAAATTTTACTATTTAGACATAAGTTAAATAACTTCTAATTCCTCTGTTATATTATTTTCTTGATTGATATAATAAGTGGAATCCAGTTAGTTTTATTTATCTTCCTCCCATTGATCATGGACTAATTAAAAATTTATCTGGTTGTTATCAATTGTACTGTCAAGACATATTGGATAACAATCATGCTAATTGAATCCTCCTTTACATTATGTTTAACACTCTTCCAAACGGCATCAATCAGAACATTATTTTCTACAACACCCTATCACATCACTTGCCAAATCTTGACACATATGAAGAATGTCAATAAAAACATAGATGGTGGATTAGCCATTGTAACAGCTTGTTCACAAAATCGTGCCTTGGAAAATGGGTAAAGGTTGCTCATGTGGGTTGATCATAATCCGACCCATTTTTGTTAGAATTTGGGTATGACTTGAATTCCTTGTTGAAATAATTGAAAAATTCTAATTGAAGTGCACGTCAAGAGAAATTCAATTTGGAATGTTGTTGGAGTCTTATTCAAGTTGAAATTCAATTTGGAAGTTGAAATTTGTATTGGACTTAAAAATGATGAAATTATGTATCGGGAAGAAAAGTCGCCTCATTTTAGCTAGCCTAACACTAGGCTACTCAAGCAACACTTGCAAGTTTTCTCCCGAGACTTGGTCGCTCACCTGGCACTCAAGCGACGGAGCATCACTAGCCTGTCGCTCGAGCTACAGTTTTATTCAGCCCAAACCTGTTTCGCATTTTAACACTTTTTGACATTCAACTTCAACTACAACTACAACTTATCTATTAGGGTTTAGACGTCGCATTACATAGTTGCCGATATATACTTTGTTCTTCTATACAATTTCAAGATGTGAGAATAAGGTGAGAAAGTTGATTACTAGCTTTTAGGATCATTGCAATATTTCTCCATTTTCATTATTTGTGGTGCAATAAAATTTCATAATTCGTCTGCCATATTTTCTTGTCTTCTTTTATTCTTTGCTTGTGATCAAATACTTCATTATTATACCATATGACTTTAACATCTTAATCCGGTGATTGATTTCATATATAGTGGTATCAAACAATATATGATCCTTGAATTCCCAACAATTGGTATAAAAAATTCTGGACATAATTGACACAACAATTTTAATAAGGAATTTCACCACATAACATATTGAACTTGCATGACACGTAAAACAGTGATCCATTTTAGTAAAAGAAACGAAATATAACAGTGTTTCAACAGTGGTCCATAGGAAGGTGACATACTGCATTTTCCAAAACGTTTCTATAACAGTGTTTCAACGTCGGGTGCTAAATAGGTCAAAATATTGTAAAACAGAATCGGATTATATTTTGAAAGTTGCCAATAACAACGTGTTTGATTCCCTTTCTACGTTGTTTTATCCTAGTTTACCATCATAACACTTCAGTTATTTTCAGGATTCTTGTTTATACCATGCATAAATAATACAAGCTATTTTGTCCATAGGAAACAACTAATATACGATTTATTGACTAATTTCAATGCTCGAATCTCAAACATCAATCCCATCTTCCCTTCACACTATCATCGATCCATTTGACCATTGAGGTACGACAATGGTTACTACTAAAATTCGATTTGAAGGAAAAGCTTAGGAGTTACAAGAATATGAAAGATCACCAACGACCCCAAACGCAGTATGTGATACTTGTATAGCATTGACACTTTGGCTATCTTGAAGTCCTTGCTAATTGAAAGAAACATGTAGATAACACATAGGAACTGGGAAACAAACTCGCACTAAATTTTTATATAGTCCATTCCAAAATAAACTCCATAATACACTACTAACTTGATCTTGACCATATTTTAGGCACCACACAGGTGTCAAATTTATTTAGGCAAGAATCAGTGTGATAAACCTAGAGAACGCGAATAATGTGTACCTCAAAACCTGTTCCTTTTTCTTCAGATGATTGAAATTGTTTGCTTGCTACATGTTGTTGATCTTTATTGCTTGCAATGGGCTCTTCCCTCTAATCGTGCTACTCTGTTGAAGCCTAATGTAGTCTTGGTAGGCAATAGGCCGATATTGGATATCACTGTTTTTGTCCAACAGCTGGCTTGCAGGTGCAATTACAGCCGTCAACTCAGGTCCATGTCCTACAGCTACTGAAATCCTCTTCTTTTGAGCGTTTACCACTGCTCGATGCTCCACACTCTTGTACATCCCATTGCTCAATATCTACAATATATGTATAGGCTAGCATTGAGATATGATGAAGGTAGACTGAACTGAACTACACTGTTGATAAAGAAAAAATGCTAAAATCTTATCTATTTTACCATGTAAAACATTTGCTTAGAGTTCTATGAATTTATGCAGTAATGAGTTGAGTAGAAACATGCTAACCTCCAAATAATCTCCAATATTGACAAGAAAAGTGCCTGGGACATGTTGAACTGCTGTCCATGTTTCATTGTGTTTGATTTGCAACCCATCAACATCATGATTTTGCATCAAAATTGTGAGTCCACCATGATCTGAATGACCTGCAAGTCCTAATGTCTTCTCTGGCTCTGGGCATGGTGGATAATAATTAGCAGCTTGAACTTGAAACCCTTCACCAAGTGATTTTTCTATGTAGTCATGATCCAGCCCTAAACCTTCAGATATTGCACTTGCTATCTTCATGGCCAACTGCCAAATCTGCTCCAAGTATTCTTTTGCTACATCCCTTCACATCGAATTCAGTTCATGATCAGTCCGAAGGTTGCAATTCTAAAACCAAGTTTGAAGCACACTATCTTTTGCTAGGAATATTAACTAAAAAATCAACATTGAGAACAACTGGTACATGGTGCTCAAATTTAAAAATGTTTTCCGTGAGAAAACTTAGCTTCAATAGGAATCAAAAGAAATTATTTGAATCAAGTATAAAAACGAAAATTGTATTCTTAAGCAAACTTATTTCATATGAATTTATCATTAGAACAATCACATATTCTTGATTATAGGCAATATTTCGCTTTAATTACTGTAAAGTATTGAACCGACAAGGATCGTATACCCTTTTTCCACAATATTCTATACAATTTCCAACAATTTCAAGCATTTTAAGTTTGACTTAATTTCTCATTCACCAAACAAAAAATTCCACTTAAACAATCATTTAAATTGGTCACAACCAATGTCGAATTTTCCAACAATTTATACATGTATATTGATACTGATTTGTGTCACCTGTAGACAGGGGGATTATCTGGCCAGAGGTGGAAGGTTTTATGACATGGGTGGCCATAATGTCTGAAATAGTCCCTCCAGTGAAGGGAATGCTTCATTGATGTATTCAAGCTCGTTCCATATCTTATGGGACTCATTACATTGTCAGAAGCATATTTCATTTTCTGTTCCCAACTCAGATCAAAGAATTCCTCTACAACTTTAAGCATTTCAACCATTAGAGACGTCCGAATCCCATGATTGATGATCTATTGAATTTTGAAACAAGCAATAATCATAATTAGTAGTGTGCATAAAGATCAAATCAAGTTTTCCCAAATATATGAAATGGAGGGTGTGCAATATTTTCCTCTCAAAGCTGCAGAATTATATATGAACATAAAAAATTAATAATAAATTTAATTAGACTATAGTCATTCTAAATACAACCTCAAGTTAGCTAATGAAATTGTTTAACACTATTTCCAATTTTGACCAACAAAAAATTGGAAACTTATTCATTACTCACCCTGAAGAATCCCCAGTCAGCACAGGCAGAGTTGATGTCTCGAATAGTTGAAACTCGACGTTGAACAGGTCCATGAAGTCCACTCAAGTCTATGACAGGTATTTCAGCATGAACAGCAGATAATGGATTTCTCAGTAATGGAAGAGCAAATTCTGAAGGCAGCTTCTTCATGTCAGGTTCATTATCAATAAGAAACTTAACACCTTTTCTGTAATCACTACCGCTTTCTTGATTATCACTGGAAAATGCGAAACCAGTGCTGATTATAGACGAAGAGGCATATAGTGCCATGGCAAGATGGTTGCTGTAGCTGGAGTGATTGTTAGAATAATATGAAGTTCTAATCGACACGTCCTTAATATGACTGTTGAAATGATAGAATGGTGGCATAGACATGCAGATGAGACGACATTTTCTTTTGTTTCTCGTGAGAGGTGTTCAGTAGTACAGATACGTGTCCTTCGCTTAGCGAAGAAGCCCTCTGCGTGGCCTTGTCATGAGAATCAGTTCTTATGAAGATGAGCAGTGGAACTTACAGCTAGTTTATATAGAAATCGAAATGGAAAATAAATGACGATAGCAGGCATCATGCCACAGAATTTTTCAATTTTTGGAACAAAAATGCTCACCTTAGGTGCTATGTATTTATTTTTATACTAAATAGGATTGTGTCTAGTGCAATACATTTATGTCCAATGTGACATACAACTAATTGCAAAGGTGGTACAGAAATAAATGTACAAAAATTAGAAGTATTTAGAGCTTGTTTGGTAGGAATTTTTGGGGGAAGAATTGATTTTGAATAGTGATATGATGGGAAATGTGTGGTTGAAAAAGAAGAAAAAATTATTGATGTGATTGGAAAATATTATTTTATTGAAAAATGTGTGGTTGAAAATGAGAATCAATTCTCAAATAAAAACAAACACCCCCTTAATTTGTTTCTGTACTATATTAATATAGGGTTGTTCCTAGTACAATTAAATCTGTCGAAGGTGACATCTAACAAATTACAAAGATGGTAGAGAAGAAATAAATTAACATAAAGTAAAAATACAGTCTTCTCAATCAACCAATACATATAAATAGATGGTCCCTCTTGTGGCTGCATACTCAAGATGTGTCTTGTCTACCTTTCAGTATTTTTTGCTTTTGGTGGATTTTATGTATTCTACGTTATAATGAGAGGAATAACAATTTTTACGAGAATGTATGGTAAAAAAAGAATGAAAAATTTGTAGATTTACGTGTAATATTATTTTATTAGAAAATGTGTGATTAATAAGAAAATAGAGAAAAATGAATTATAATTTAATGGAGCGTAATGACACGACTCACCCCGGATCACCTTAGTAGACTTGAAAAGTGACGTGCACCGATGATAGATGCAGACCCACCACCAAAGCTGACTATGAATTACTACTAAATATGCAAAAAAATATATAATGCAATAGGCCCAAAATAATTACTTCGTGCTTTATCAAATATATCATATCACTCAATATATCGTTTTGAAAATTCAATCCCTTTCCTCGGGGCGAGAAGTGGCTATGATTATTCAAAGTAAATGGGGGTTGAAGCTTTTTGGCCTATGAGTTTCCATTTCGGGTAGTTTTTGCTTTGTGAGAATAGCATGTGAACGGCTCAAAAATAGAAAGATTCTTGTTCTTGGACCTTGTTTTATCCATATCGGAGGCAAAGGGGTGGCTATTACTTTGAAATCAACAAGCTTCTCCAGTTATAAAGAATCAATTGCTACCTGTAAGGAAAAATAGTGGGAAAATATATTAGTTGATAGCTCAATGATTGGAAAATTTGAAAATAGTTATACATTCTCGTTTATACATATTTATCGAAATCTAGTTCGTATTATTTAATAGTTCACAATATAACATCAGATATTAACAATCAAGACATGAATCATTCTCGAAATATTGAAAAATACCATTTCATAATCATGATACAATCATCAACTGAAATCCATACCATCATTTCATCACATCAAATGTATCGAAAAGTTTACAAAAAATGTACCCTATGACTGAAATCTGTAATCTAGTCATATGCGTATAGACTGCCCTTTGGGCTAAGCACTCCCGACATGGGCCTTAGGCTCCCTCAGTGAACGAAAGTGGGTCTCAAAGACCTCTCATAATCAATACTAAAACATGGCTAAGGCCCCTCAATGATTATATGCACACGGTCAAGATTCTTTCATTCACGGTCAAGACCCCTCAGTGTAGTATAGAACACAGTCGGCCCATCAGTAAACTAGAACAAATATATAATTGTGGGTACTTTTCTTATGGATTTCAATATCACACGTCTCACATCCCAATTCACGATTAATCCATATAAAATCTTTAAAAATTCCATACATATCATAATGAAATAATATTTCCACATTAATCGTGTAATTGGATAAACAATTCACATAATTGCATAAAATATATAATAGTATAATTAATTTATCAATACTTGAAAAATATTTAAATTTTTCCATTCACAGATCTATGAATAGCAATATGGTTAAATTAACTAGTATTTCCAAACTTTCATGTCAATACCTGAAATAACGATATAACAACTCAAATTATAATATGATAAGTAAACTAACGCAAATCTACCACGTAATTCCTCGACTTCTATGTTTATTCTTGCGTCTCTATTTCTCTAACTTTTCCTGTCTATAATTATTTACCAACATATCACCACAAGATCAAATCCATTAAGCATGTGTTTAGCACCCATTTTGGGTGTATTATAAATTTTGAAATAGTCATTGATGGAAGGATGTGTGGTTGAAAAGTAATGAAAAATTTTATATTTGTTTTTAATATTATTTTATTTGAAAAATATGTGGTTATAATTAATAAAGAGAAAATTAATAATAATAATAATAATAATAATAATAATAATAATAATAATAATAATAATAATAATAATAATAATAATGGGTGTCAAACATAAGATACTATACTTTCATTATATATATGAACTTCAATATTTATCATATTCTTTCATTCAAAATATTTAAAATCTGAAAATCAAAGGTTTGACAAAAGTAGCACTAACATTTCAGAGTATTGAATTGTGGCATTAGTTTCTGTCTTTTGAAAGCAGACCAAAACCATTGACAGAAATAGTACTTTATGGAATAATTTCAAAAATAGCATCTGTATATAATTTAGTCTGAAAATTGCTTTAAAATGGAGAATTTCAATCTCAAATCCTTAATTTAAGTATTTAGCACCATATAATCACAAGAAAATAAAAGAATATGTATTTATTTCACAAACGCATTTTAAAGTTCCACTTTCTTCAACTCCAATTTCCAATTAATCATTTATTTGCTATACTTTTATTTAAAACCTCAAATACACATCTATAACACCTCATTCTTGCTAACTTTGATTTTTTTAAAAAAATTCCATGAACCACAAAAGAAATGAGTTCACATTGTTAAATTTACCTTTCTAACTTAAAGGAAGAATTTAAGAAATTGAGAACCTAACCTTGTAAAATTGGAACCTACCTCTTCCTTCTTTTTCTTTTTCTCTCCCTATTTTCCTTTCTTCTTCTTCTTCTTCTTCTTCTATGGTTTTGTTCCCGGCTCTCTCTGTTTGTTCTCCCAAAGAAATGAGAAAAATGAGTGGATATGTTTAAAGTTAAATGGATAACTATTGTAAAATTGTAAGAAAAGTCCCCAATCTTCTTATAATATCACATTTAGTCCCTTCATTTCCAATAATATCAACTAAATCCCTAGAATCCTTTATATATATATATATATTTCTAGCCCTTCAAATATTAGCAATTACCAGTTAGACCCCATAAAAAGCATTTATTCAACTTAATCCTTATTTGGCTTTGGCTTTGGCTTTGACTTTGACCAATTGAATTACTTGATTTTGACTAAATAATTTCTTTACTTTGACTATAAATAAGTATGATGTAACACGTAATGACACTTTCACTCATATTTTCTTGTACAATTGCATCAAATCCATGGGCAAGGACCTTCAGATATATGAAAACTCAAAATGATTTATTTTACTTGTATCTGTCAAGTGTGGTGAACGTGTCCATTGTGTGCTCTTAAAATAAATCCAAAAACATTTTCTTGAAATGCAACTTTACTAGTGGGTACCTTGCACAAAATGAGAGCTTTGCTATATGTACACTCAGGTGCATGTCACGTGTGACATAATATACAAGTCATTGACCTTTGGGCATTGAGCAGACGTCAACCCCATACATGGTCTTACGACTTTGTGAGGCATCCCTTCTCTTAACACCTCTCATTTTTATTCCTTTTTTTGACGAACAAAATGAATAATCAAAAGGTTGTCTTGTTCAAAACCCCAATTATAACATAACTCCGAAAGAACCACTTCATGAAGCCTATCGGATTCCACCGCCAATGACAAAATGCTATTTGTGCATTATGTCAAATAGGGTCTACACCTGAATATACAAGTAGAATAATCCCATAAGATGATGGCACCAATATTATTAAATGTACATCATGATTTATACACTAACTTACAAAATTTACATTTGGAATAATCTCACGTCACATTTCACATCTAACACATTTAATCCAACCCTTATAATACTTCCATATCATCAATCTGTTAAAAGAGGTGTACAAATAGTGTAATCCATGATGACACATGCCTGATGACTGGCTGTTGGATCTGGCTTCTGGATTCTTCTGTGAATTAAAATGCTTCATTTGGCTTTTGATTCATTCATTTGTTTACATTCTGGCGGTTTTGGTTTTGAGAAAAAAAAAAAATCCATTTTAGGGTTTCTTCATCTCTCTCAAATCTCATTTGAGATACTCAAATTTTTACTCATATTATGTTTTAGGTTTGATTCTTCGTGAAATCAATAGAAGAAATATTGTTCATCATGTTGTAATATTCTGACTAGGGTTGGGTGTGGTTTGCTATGTTCTTGGTGTTCAGTAACTTGCTCGATTTGTTCAGAACTTTGAAAAAGATAAGTCTGTTGTGACTTGATCTTTTGTATTTCTTGAACATTTTATAACCTTGATTACCATTTTGGGTTGTTATAATGCAAATGAGTGTTAATTCCTGATTGCATCTGCATTCCATCTGTTTGTTTGTGGTTCTCAAAATTGTCGAGCGTAATTTTCTAAATGTTCATAATTTCTTGATATTTGTCTTCTTTAAAGTAACGACTGCTAAATTTGAATTGAATATGTTTGATGGGAGGGGATATTAATATGTGGGAACAAAAATTAAAGGCTATGTTGATGCAATAAAAATGTGTTACAACTTTAGATAATTATTGGCTTTCTGACATTAATTCCACCAATAGAACTGAACTCGAAAAAATTGTATGGAGTAATATTTTTTTCATTCGTCTGAAATATCATGAGAACCATTGGTGATACTAAAATAGCTGCAAAATTATGGACCAAACTTCAAGCTCCATATGCGACTAAAATTATTCCAAATAAATGTATTTAATGAAATAGTTCTTTTAAAATGGATTCTTTTGTTGATCACTTGAAAAAAAATTAAATAGATTTACCAAACTGACCCAAAATCTAGCAAATTATGATGAAAAACTTTCAAGATTAGTGATCCCGTTAAACTCCATTGGTGAAAGGCATAGAGATCTTAAGAAAGCTTTAATTGTATGTTCCAAAAAGTGGAAATAATAACAGAGAGATATTACTAATTGGATGAGGTTATTGAAGCACTATACAAAAGCAATGGCAGCTACAACGAAGTTTTGGGAAAATAGGATAACAAACTATACGCAAGCAAATAATAAATATTTGTAATATGTAAATGAGTCCAGCTAACATGAAAAACCATATGAAACCTGAAATCTAAATGACGTGGACCACAACCAAATAAGATGGATCCATTCTCTTGGTGTCCTAACTGAAACGAAAGAAAATTTATTTACATCAAGTCATCAATATCTAAACCCTCTGGAATTTCAAACTTTAAAAAGTCACTGCAGTTTTCCTCTTCAGTGCTTCCATGAATATATGTTGATGAGGCTGAATTTAAAGGAGCTGGGCTTGATAGAGGCGTCGATGGAACTGAATTGAAACTCAAGTTTTCCAACAAATCTGTACCGATTTGCTCAGAAGCTGAATGGAAACTCTCTTGCACGCTTTGCATGAGATCTGTTTGGTCCAGTGAAGAATAGGGAAGATTGGATTGATTGCAAGGAAGGATCTGTTTATCAAACGCGTTTCCCAACTGATTAGATTGGAAAGTTGGGGTCTGGTTTTGCATCTGAGCATTCAATAATTGGTTTTCATGAAGTTTTTGTAATAAGAGTTGAGGGGTTTCGTAGTTTGATGCTAGAATATTTGCAGCAAGTCTTAGAGCTTCTGGATTCAGAAGTGTTTGAAGGCGGAGTAGGTTCGATAGATTAACCAGATCAGAGGAGTTGAGAACTGACGAGGATAAGTCTAAAGGATCAAGGCGCGGAGCATGCGTCACGGGATCAATCCGCATACGAAGAAATCGTTTTCGTATATGAGTATTCCAATAATTCTTGATTTCATTATCAGTTCTTCCAGGTAACTTAGCTGCAATTGTAGACCACCTAAGACATGAAACAATAGAAATTTAAGATTTTCGACTTTATTTTCTGATACATACTAGAACTGTCCAATAATACAAAACAATTAAGTAAACCTACTTGTTACCAAGAACACTATGTAGTTGGATAATAGTTTCTTCTTCTTCAAATGAAAATCTCCCTCTTTTGATATCAGGTCTTAAGTAATTTATCCAGCGAAGCCGACAACTCTTTCCACATCTTTCAAGCCCTGAACACGATCATCTTTAATAAGTTAACTGATCATTGGACCAAAAAAATCTATAAATGAAGACAACATAAAAATACGTACCAGCATTCTTTGGAAGAGATCGCCAGTTTCCTGGACCATGCATTTGAATGTAATGAGTGAGCTTCATGTCTTCCTCTGGACTCCATGGACCCTTCTTAAAGCCATGTTTATCACAACATGGTGATCTTCCCATTGATGATATTGTAGTGTAGAAAACAAGAAATTAGAAAAGGGTTTGCGAACTTTTGCACTAAAAAGTGAAACTTTTATGTCCGAAAGGGCAGATGGAATGAATGCCTTTTATAGATGAGAAGGAAATGTGTTTTGAATAGGTTGAAGTCAATAGGATTTGGCGCCGCCCCCTCAGCCTAGCTATGTCAATGTCTCCATTGTGTGCATCAGTGAAATGTTAAGACAATTACAAGAAGTTTAAAATAAAATAGGTGACACCACAAACTTTTTAATGAATTTGTGGAATATATATTTATATTACTATTGTGTTCGTAATGTATATTTTACAATTGATATATTTTTATGGAGTATTTGGTATTTCGACTAAATTAGCTTCGAAGAATTTGAGAGTAAAATATATTAAAAAAAAAAGGATAATTCTGAAATTTCATGATCAACTCTTAAGTTGAATTGATAAGCTAAGAGATAACGATTCAATTTTAGTGACAAATGGTAGCTAACTGAGCGTTTTGACCTTTCCAAAAAGTCTTGAAAAGAAGACTAAATTAGGTGGTATGGTTGTTACATCCTCAACCAATAAAGGAAATTATTTTTCGTTGTTTCATAGCTTGCTTCTCTTGACGGAAAAAACCAAAACTTTTCGAAAAAATTGCAGCAAAGGTCCCTAAGTATTATGAAATGTGATCAAGGTCCTACAATCAAATCCTGACACCTCCATCTAGGGATGGCAAAAAAGCTCACCGGCTCGAGCAGCTCGGGCTCGCCCGAAAAAAGGCCAAGTTGAGCCCGGCTCGGGCTTGATGGAACCGAGCATAGGCTAGGGCCGAGCCCCATTTTGGGGGGTCGGTCCGAGCCGGGCTGGCCCGTAATTAATAAAAAAAATTTAAATTAATTAAAAAAAATTTAAAATCTACATACAGGCAACTAAGGAAGAAAAAAAATAAAACATCAAGTTGGTTCAGCCCGCTAAGGCTCGGGTTGAGCCTTATTTTTTTTTTGCCGGGCTCGGCTCGGGCCCGAAAAAAGCTAGGCCAAAAAAGCTCGATCCGAACCCGAGCTTTTTTTTTGGGCTCAACTCGGCTCGTTAACATAGTTACCTCCATCCCGTTGTAGAACATGCCCTTCTGGATGGAATCTGTCCAAATAGAGGCTGAATTCACATGTGCCATGCACAAGTCCCGCTTTTTCAAGGGTAATCCCCCCTCCACTATCTAGAAAATTTTCCCAAATCCTTTTTGCCCTCGAACAAGGCACTTGGCACATGTGAATTTCACACCCATTAATCTGGACGGATTCCATCGATATGAAGTTGGGTTGCAATAATGACGCAACGCGAAATAAGAAATTCAAACAAAACTTCTAAGAACACATTTTTTTGAATCTATCAAATTATGAAAAAATAAATTCACGAAATTTTATTAATGTAAGATAATAAAAAATGATGAATTAACCATTTATTTATATGGGTTTACACGAAAACATAGTTTAAACAAACTAAAATGGCAAAGAATTCGAAATAAATTAAATGACAAAAATAGCACTAAACTTTAAAAGCAGTTTTTAACTTCTAAACGGACTCGGATGGCCAAAATCCTTCTTATGTCAAAGCATAGCAATGAGTTCTACTTATCTCGTCGTTCTCTTTTTCCGGAATGGTGTTATGAGCCCAAACCAGAGCTCGGACGCTACATCTGCACTATTACGTTTTTCCCTTTTCGATCAAATTCTTTTTCAATCCATTCAGCCATCTGTTTTACATCAAATAAGTTTGAAACGCTGAGAATGGCAATTTCCAAAATTGAATGTTAGAGCCCAATAACATTCGACTAAGATTGGAAACTTTCTAAGTAATTGTCAAATTGGACACTTCATAAGTCACAATTACGAATATAGTTTACTTAAATACATTTAAGAGGAATTTTATTTGTTGAAATGCTTTTGGAATCCTATTCGAAGCCTATTTCGCAAATTCTAGTTGAATTTATATTTGGAAGCCCAATTGAAAGTTAAAATTTGTATTGGACTACAAGAGATCAAAATATGAACCAATGAGGACTTTTCAACGCAATTATACTCGCTTGGAGCTCGGGCGTCCAAAACAGTGAAGCGGCACCCCCATCGGCACTTGAGCGCTATATTCATCCGGCCAAGCCCGCTTTCGTATTTTACATGTTCTGAGCATATCTTTTCATTTATAACTCTATGTTTAAGGTTTGAAACATCTCCTATATATACTTAGCTTTTCATTACATTATAGATTAAGTTAAGCAAAATAAAAACATAAAATCATTATAATTATTTCTCCATATTTTAATGAAAATTAAATTCTTTTGCTAATTATTTTGTTATTAAGTTTGTGATCAATTACTTCATATTGTGTGATATTATTTTCTCGCCTATTATTACAACAAATTGGTATCGGAACTGTCCAGTATTTTCTTTGTTGTTTATAACATTATCAGGGAAAAAAAAAACTAACGTGCATAGGAGGGACTTGTTAAAGACAAGAAAAAAAATAAGATAAATGTACAAGCTTCAATAATTTACTTAAAAATAACTTATACTTCCATTGCCTTCTTTCATTCATATAAGCAAGAAATGCGTTGTTTTTTCTACAATAGAAGTCTATCCATTTCAAAGTCGTTGAATTCAGGTAATTGCTTCATCCACCTTCAGCTAACGAAAATGATTTTCAATTAGTCAAACAATTTAATATTATCTAAAGTCAACCTTATACCCTCAGCTTGCTTGCCTTACATGGTTTACCTTTTCTATGATTACCAACTGTTTTAGAACAGCACTAATTTTCGATTTACCTAATTCACGACATATAAACGAGGTTAATAAATGATATAATCACATATAACTTTGAAATTGGGACACGTACACTTATCCAAATTCTAGAAGAAAATACATTATTAAAGATAATTACATTTCGTCATCTGTTCCCTACTAGGGTTTCATAAGACATGATAATTTTAATCTCTTTGACCATAAAGTTAATTATTTTATTTAGGAATAGATTAGATGCAAGGTGGCATGTTTGGAGAAATAACCCTTGCATGAACCAACACGAGCAATCTTATGAAGTTTAGTAATTCACAAGTTCCGAAAACTAGAGAAAACAAAACATTATTTCGAATTAGGATCGGCCTCAATAATATTTAAAGCATTAATAATATGGATCCCTCGTCATCTATGTGGGGCCTTAGGCTGCCTATATATATATAGTCAGGACGGGCATGTAATTCGAACAAAATAACAAGTATCTTGCTGCTTTCGTTAGCAGTAAACTTTAATTTAGTATTATACATTGAGTAATTGGTCATAATGAATTGAAATTTTGGATTTGCTTGCGCAATAGACTTGTTCGAGTAATTTATTTGCTTACATCAGGTACAAATTATGGCCTCTTGCGTGAATTGTTGCATGGCCATAGTTTAAGTAAATATGTCATTAAATTAAGGCATAGTCCAAAGCCGTTGAGGCAGCTATAGGCACGTTGCAACACAACATTAACCACCGGTCCGTGGTCTATTTTTGGTCCGATGTATCAAGATTAATTTTTTATGGAGACCCGACTTGGTGATAGCGTGCTCTTCCACACAACCTATCTTAAAGTTGTCAGTTGCTCTAGCCCTTTTGTCGAATATGACATCTGATGGACACTCCAGTTGCTGTCAGAACGTTTTGAAATTGGAATTTGTTGTTGGAATAGGAGTCCCGATTCAACAAAAGATGAATTGGGCCTGTATATTTTCTTTTGGAAAAAAAAAATCATAATTCAGATGTATGGTTTACATGATTTACACCAATTTAAAAATTAGGTAGATAATTTAACAATTCAAAACTCATGCATTAAGTAATTAATTAAAAATATTTATTAATTAGATCACAATTATACAATTAATGGTTACAGATACATAGTTATAGGTCACAATTTATTTATTAGTCACATATTATCAAATTAATTAGTCACTAATGATTTCGAGGTCACAAATTCAAAAAATTATAGGTCACAGTTAATTTCATTTGTCACATATTTTCAAATTTGTTAGTCACGGATTATTTTTCAGTCACATATTATCAAATTTTTAGGTTATAGTTAAATACATGGTCACAAATAACTAAATACTTGGTCACATACCATTGGCACTACCACTTCAACTACTTTTGACCACCTTTACCTCGCAGCTGCCATCACCACCATGGCCACCAACATCACCACCACCACCACTGCATCCAACCACACACTATCACCACCACCACCACCAACTAGATTTGAACCCACCACACACCACATATGCACCACCCTGTCGCCACCACTGCACCCACAGCACCACCCAACAAAAAAAACCACGTCACACCACAACCACCACCCAACAAAAAACCCAAACCCGTCATCGCCACCACACCCCCACCCGTTACGATGCCACCACCACCACAACTCCACTCTGCCACTGCACACACACCCATAGCACCCGTCGCGATGCTGGCCATGACCACCACCATCACCCGACAGTCCGCACGAACTAAGCGTCGCAGCTCAGATCAAAGACCCTCAGCGACTATCTGGGCTTTCTGGCTGCTGCGGCGTCTTCACATGAGAGAAACAGAGCACCACAGTAGCGGTGGTGACACCTTCACAGCGGTGATAGCGTCTTCACAGTGACGGCGATGGTGGTTGTGTTTTCGTGAAAGGAGAGGAAATGAGAGAGAGAGAGAGAGAGAGAGAGAGAGAGAGAGAGAGAGAGAGAGATAATGTGTGAGAAATTAATTAGGGTTTGTGATGAAATTTGTATTATAATATTTTTGATACCTGATTTTTGAATTGGGAAACTTTATCCCCGATTTTTGAATTGTAGTTTTAAAAGACCTGGATTTATGTAATTTTCCCTTTTCTTTTGACCCCATATTTCTTCTAATTGCCAAATAGTTGGGCTCCTTGAGTCACACAATTTGGTGGGCCAAATATCTTAATTAGGCCTTAGAATTTTCCAGTTCATATACTTGCAAGTGTTTCTTCTTCTAGATTACAAAAGTATTCAAATGGGAAGGAGCCAACACTACGAGATAAGTAAGGAAGGTGGTATAACTTTTTAATATACATCTCTTCAGCCACACTGTTGCAAGTTTAGAGGTACTCCAACTACTACAAAATTAAATAGATGTTGGAAAATTTGGAGCCCATTTTGCTTTTATTTTAAAGCCATCAAATTCCACCTATTAGTTCACATTTATTCGTTCACTATTGTTTTGCAAAACTATTTTAACACCAAGTGAACTGTTTGTTTATTGCTATTGGCCTTTAATATTGAAGATATGTAATGGTAAAATTTGAGTTCGAGGTGGCAAAATTCTTTTATTTGCATTTTAAATTTACAGTGTATACTATCTGATGTGTGCATGAATTAATACAATATCCATGATGACAAATTGTGAAAGTAAGTGAAATATGCTATTGTAATTCTTGATTGTGTCATGGATGTGGTTACAAATATCAGTCCTACCAGAGGAATTATTTTTGCAAGTGCATGCTAAATGTTTGATAAATTGCTTAGCTTGGAATCCTCTTGTTCAGAGGCTCCATTGATCATTCTAATTGCTCAAGACAAGCCATAGCTCATAGATTTTTTATTATCAAACGACATTTCTTAAAGTTCTCGTTCCTGAAATAAATGAAGAAGTTAAATCTTGGAGTCCTCATTCTTTGAATAAATGAAGATTCGACATATTTTGGAATCATTGTTCCTTGAAAAATGAAGAGGCAAATTGCCATATGTTTATTCTTGACTTCGCGAGAAGTTTATCAATCACCTCTCATTATTGTTAAGCTTAACTATAAGACCTCGTCTATTCGAGGCCAACTCTTACGACTCCAATAGTTCAAGAGCTATTCGTGGGATGTTTATTCCCCGTCTGGCCAGATACTTATTCCTGGTTTTGCGAAATGGTTAGTCCTTGCCTATTACTATCACTGAGCCTAGTTGTAAGACTTCAATAGGTCGATAGCTATTCGCGAGATGTTTATTCTTTGCTTTGCCAATGCTTATTTCTGGTTTCACAAGATGCTTATTCCTCACTTTACTATCGTCGAGCACAACTATAAGACCTCGTTGTTCTAAGGCCAACTTATAAGTTTGCCAATTCATTTCACTCTACGAGATGACCCACCATACGAGATGTTGCATTATAGCTGTATTTATCTTCCGAGTTTATTACGCATCTACTTCAGCTATATTTTAGCTGAATTTATCTTCAAAGAGCTCATTATGCATCTACTTCAGCTATATTTCAACTGAATTTATCTTCAAAGAGCTCATTATGCAAATGCTTCTGTCATATTTCAACTCCATCTATCTTCGAAGAACTTATCACACCTCTACATTAATTGTACCCTAATCAAATGTGCCCTGCTAGTCAACAATTATCCTAAGCGTACCTACTTAGTTGAGCATATATTTTCCTAAGCACATCAGATTACTCGAGTGCTATTCATGATGTGTTCCATGGGTGGATCAAACACCATGAAGAAATCCCTTGAAGAGGTGTGTAATATGTCCCACGAGGTCACCTCTTCCAAGAATGTCCACTTCGATATGTGAGATGCGTCACGGGGGTCGCCTCTGATTCCATCGAAGATAATGTTCTTCATGGATGAACCATTTATCATGGAGGAAGTCCTTAACGTGGTGTGTAATAACTCTTATGAGGTCCTTTCTTTTAATGATGTCCACTTCGATAGGTGAGGCGCGGACACCCCGACAAGGGTCACCTCTGAGTCCATCGATGGTGATGCCTTCCATGGCTGGATCAAACACCACGGGGAAAGCCCATGAGATGCGTGATATCTCCCACGAGGTCAAATCTTCCAAGGATGGCCACTTCGATGGGCGAGGCACGTCATATCCCCACAGGGATTGCCTCTGATTCCATCGAAGATCATGCTCTCCATGGATGAACCATCCATCATTGAGGAATCCTTGACAAGGTGCGTAATACCTCCCACGAGGTCAACTCTTCCAAGGATGTTGATGTAGGACAATTAGCTTTGGAGTTTGAAGAAGTGCCGGATAGAAAATTGACGAAAAAAGATCGCGTCAGGGACAATTTTGTCATTTGTCACGACGGTGTTTGAATGGACTGAAATTTGGCTGGTTGATTGGAAAGGACCCGAAAAATTGGACTCGGGGCTCGAGATCTCGGGATTTTAGCCAAATTCCTTTGTTTAGGCCTCCGAATAATTAATTTCCATATTTCCCGTTTTGAATTTTCGCTATTTTTGGAACGTTTTACTATTCTATATTTTTAGGGTTTCTTGTAACGCCTATTTAAAGGCTTTTGAACGTTTTTGACATAGTTATTAATGGCATACAAGTTTCTTTCTTAAAGAATTTCAATGTTCTTATTTTCAAGATTTACGCTGGTAAATCTTTTACTTCCGTTCTGCGTCAAGTGGTATGAGAGCAGGCCCATTTTTACAATGTTGGGTGCACCCAGTGTCGATTTGTTCACAGTTATTTGGCATAATCCACGCTTTATGTGAGGGGGCGTATTAGAGTCCCATATTGGCTGGTGATATTTACATGATCCACTTAATAAGGTGAGGGCAATCCTCACCTAACAAGCCGATTTTGTTAGGTTGAGTTAGACCCAATATCCTTTCTAATATGGTATCAGAGCAGACCCAGTTTTGCAATGTTGGGTGCACCCAATATCAATATGTTCACAGTTGTTTGGCATGATCCACGCTGTGCGTGAGGGGACGTATTAGAATCCCACATTAGCTGGTGATATTTACAAAATCCACTTAATAAGGTGAGGACAATCCTCCCATAACAAGCCAGTTTTGTTAGGTTGAGTTATGCTCAATATCCTTTCTAATATGGTATTAGAGCAGGCCCAATTTCGCAATTTGGGTGCACTCAATATCAATTTGTTCACAGTTATTTGGCATCGTCCACGCTGTGCGTGAGGGGGCGTATTAGAGTCCCACATTGGCTGGTGATACTTACATGATCCACTTAATAAGGTGAGGGCAATCCTCACCTAACAAGCCGATTTTGTTAGGTTGAGTTAGATCCAATATCCTTTCTAATATGGTATCAGAGCAGGCCCAGTTTTGCAATGTTGGGTGCACCCAATATCAATTTGTTCACAGTTGTTTGGCATGATCCACGCTGTGCGTGAGGGGGCGTATTAGAATTCCACATTGGCTGGTGATATTTACAAGATCTACTTAATAAGGTGATGACAATCCTTCCCTAACAAGCCGGTTTTGTTAGGTTGAGTTATGCTCAATATCCTTTCTAATATGATATCAGAGCAAGCCTAATTTCGCAATGTTGGGTGCACCAAATATCGATTTATTCATAGTTATTTGTCATGGTCCACGCTGTGCGTGATGGAGTGTATTAGAGTCCCACATTAGAGTCTCATGTTGCCCAACTGTTTTTTCGTGAAGTGGTTTGTCTACATGGAGTCCCTCAATCCATCATTTTCAACAGAGATTCGAAGTTTCTCATTCATTTTTGGGTTACATTGTAGTGCCGGATGGACACTACTATCAAGTTCAGTAGCATAGCATACCCACAAACCGACGGACAGACTGAAAATCTGAATCGAACACTGGGAAATTTGATACGCAGCATCTGTGGAGATAAGCCAAAGTAATGGGATGTGGCACTGGCGCAGGCTAAGTTCGCATACAACAATACAGTTCACACTGCTGCTGGTAAATCTTCTTTCTCTTTGGTGTATTTGAAGTCGCCTAAACATGCTTTAGAGTCGGCCCGTCTTCCCAAAGTTGTTGAAACCAGTATGATTGCTGCTGATGTCAAGAGGCGTGAGAAATTATTTGTGGAAGGTGATCAGGTGATGGTGTTTCTACGTAAAGAAAGGTTTCCTATGGGGTCATATAACAAGTTAAAGCCGAGAAAATATGGTCCATATAAGGTGGTCAAGAAGATCAATGACAATGCCTACGTGGTCGACTTACCTACTGATATGAACATCTCTCGCACCTTCAATGTGGCTGATCTATATGAGTTTTGTGATGATGTTCAACTCTATCCGGAATGTAACTCGGGGTCGAGTTCTTCACAGGTGGGGAAGACTGATGTACGACAACTAGTTTTGGAGTTTGAAGAAGTGTTGGACAGAAGATTGACGAAAAAAGACTGCGCCAGGGACAATTTTATCATTTGTCATGACGGTGTCGGAATGTGCTGAAATTTGGCTGTTTGATTGAAAATGGCCTGAAAAATTGGACTCAGGGCTCGAGATCTCGGGATTTTAGCCCAATTTCTTCGTATAGGCCTCCGAATAATTACTTTCCATATTTCCCGTTTTAAATTTTCACTATTTTTGGAACGTTTTACTATTCTATGTTTTTAGGGTTTCTTGTAATGCCTATTTAAAGGCTTTTGAATATTTTTGGCATAATTATTAATGGCATACAAGTTTCTTTCTTGAGAATTCCAGTTTTCTTATTTTCAAGATTTACTCTGGTAAATCTTTTACTTCCGTTCTGCGTCGATGTCCACATCGATTGGCAAGGCACCTAACATTTCTACGGGGATCGCCTCTGATTCCATTTGAGATGATGCTTTCTATAGATAAATCATCTACCATGAAAGAACTCCTTGACGAAGTGCGTGATAGTGCTCACGTAGTCACCTCTTCCAAGGATTTCCACTTCGATAGGCAAAGCACGTAACACCCTCACAGGTGTCGCCTCTGATTCCATCGAAGATGATGCTCTTCATGGATGAATCATCCACCACGGAGGAGATTCTTGACGAGGTACGTGATACCTCCAACGAGGTTGCTTCTTCCAAGGACGTCCATTTCGACTGGCAAGGCACGAACATCCCTACAGAGGTCATTTCTAATTCCGTCGAAGGGGATACTTTGCTCTCCATGGATGAACTAGCCACCATGGAGGAAACTTTTGATGAGGTACATGATACCTCCCACGAGGTCACCTCTTCCAAGGACTTCAATTTCGATTGGCGAGACACGAACACCCCTACAGGGGTCGTCTCTAATTCCTTCGAAGGTGATACCCTCCATGGATGAACCATTCACTATGGAGAAAGCCCTTCACAAGGTGCATCACTCCATGTAAAGATGTCACTTCATCATAGTTGATTCTATATTTAGAGTCTGTCTCTACATCAGTATTAGTATAGCTACTTATATGCAGTCACGTCTCTACATCAGTTTATCACAACTGCTTATATATTCGGCCTTGTATCTATATCAGCTTCATAAAAGTGGCTTATATTTTAAGTTCGACCTACATATAAGTATTCGACTCAGACTTGGGAGACTATCATGATACTAGTGTCTTAATATTATTACTGCTAGCATATGCATTATATTTTTGTTGTCACGTATGCATGCCACATTATTGCTAGAATGTTATGAGACACGACACTATTTTCATCACAGCAAATAAGTATACCACGTTATCTTCATTTTCATTTATTATCGAAATCATGTTACTTGCTTTACTACAGCACTACTATTACACTACATTGTAAAAGCATATGACCTCCTATGATACATGATATGCTCTCTACATAATATATATTGGAGAAATGTGATATGTCATTATTCACTTTATCGTCATGAGTAATTTGAGAGGGCAAATGGATCCCAATTTATTTTATATATGTGTGGTAGAGATATTATGTTATGTTACAGATTGGTTTAGTCCATATTACAGAGGAGATGTCATCGAAATTTAGACAAATTATATGCAGTATCCATCTTTCGAGATAATTCGCAAGTCCTCGCTTATTCAAGATCGAACACATATTTTCTGAGGCAATTCGTAAGTCCTCAATTATGGAAACAATTTATATTCTTAAGGCAATTCGTAAGTCCTTGCCTATTTGGGATTGATGCATATTTTTTAGGTAGTTCGTAAGTCCTCGCTTATTGGACTTACGATAGCTTATATTTTAATGTCCAACCTGACCCGAATATACGATTCAAACTGGGGGACTATTGTTGCACCTATAAATCACGTCGCATGCTTAGACGGAGAGGGTCCCATATATGCCAACATGATATCGACTATTCAATTGATTTGACCTATTTTATTAAGCAATTGCATATTGGGCACGGATTTGGGCCCATTTCATTAACACCCACTTAGCCCGTCTCATTTCGCTATATATATGTGAGTCCATTCACAATTAAAGATATGATTTCTAACCCTAGCAAAAATCTCATCTCCCATAACTTGCCTTCATATTATCTTCCATTCGACCGTTGACTTGATCGTCGGAGTGCAAATGGTCGCTGGACCTTTTTCTCAACCAACGACCTTTGTCTCTTAAGGGGGTGTTCCAGTGTGTAGGTGATGTTAATGTGGAAAGGACGTGGTCGGGGATCTGTTGGAGCATTTTTTGAAGTCAAAAATAGCAGCTCGAGATTTTTCATTATTACGTGAAATACTGAGAAACAATAATAACTAATGAATAGCTTGGTAATTAATTTCTAAAATGTGATAATTTCACAAAGTGACATAAATTAATAAATTATTGTTTAAGATTTTTTTTTTTTTTTTTACAAAAGGTATTGTCGTTACTTATGTTATTACAATTTTTTTTTATCCTTTTTGTAACCCTTGTAAATAGTTATGTTAGCCCTTCTTAAGTACACTTGCAGCGAACTATGTTGCACCGTCATTGCCATCGACACCATTACATAAAGTGTAACAAACTATATTAAATAGCTGTCATCACCACCACCGTTGACGCCATTACTTCAAGTGTAACTTTTGCAATAAGTTGTGTTACACGTTCACTGCCATCACTATCCCTACCATCGAAACTGTTATATAAAGTGTAAAATAACGGTTTTCTTATTCACCCTTAGTTGTGATATGCGCTAAAAACCTTTTAAGCTAGGCATAAAATAGTGTGCGACTCACATGATTTGCTAGTAAAAGGTTCAATTTTTCATCGTTGGGATTCTCGAAGAAATTGTATTCTTTATATTAAAAGAATTTTAATAAAAAATAATTGATCCATGTGTGTCGATCTTATATGAGCTAACCCATATCAAACAATGAAAATTAATGTGTCAAACTAAACTTGACATGTATTAAGCATGAGTTGTCTCAAGTCTAACAATTTCATGTAAATCAAAGAAATATAAATAATATCAGATTCAGTCTGATCTACTTTACAAAGGTTTGAAAAAAATACAAAAAATAAAAATAAAAATCAAGTAAATCAAGTAAGCATGAAACCAAGATAAAAATCAATTCTCATCCACCTCATAATTTCCCAACAACCCTATCCATTCGACCATCTCCAACTTGGACCTTTTCATGGGATAGTTAGTGCTATGTTTCTTGTAGAAATGCAACATGTCACCTAATTTTCATTGTGACTATATGCTAATTTTAGTTGACACACAGTCTTACAAGCGTAGTCCACTCGACTTACGTTATGTTGTATTAAGTCATGATTCTCTCCAATTGGAGAAAGGATTTCACATAGATGCACATGTTGTAACTAGGTTTACTCTCAATAAACCTCTTTAGGGTCATCACTCGACCATATACCTACATTCACCTTATCTCTCATCTTACCCTTCTGCTTATCGTTTTTTTGGGACATTCCCTCACAAAGCGTCCAAACTTACCATAGCTGTAACATCGCTTACTACTGGAGTTGTCCCAACCTTTGTCCTTATTCTTATTACCCTCATCACTCGAATCACTACTTTCTTGAGATCTACCCAAATTCATCTGCTTAGACTTCATTCTACTCATCATCATATATAATTCACTACTCCTCTTATCATCTTTTTCTGCTTTGATCTCTATTTTTTTACTTCTAAGAGAATCAATGATAATCTCAGGTGTTAAGGTGTCCCTACCATACTTAATCACTTTATTAACTTCCCTATATGACTCAGGTATATAATTCAGCAAAATGATGACCTTATAAGTTTTAGACACATTTTTATCACAATTAACGATATCTTGAACAAATTTTTTAAAAAATATCCAGGTTGCCATCAAGATCCTTTGAATGATCCATTTTAAAATTAAAAAATATTTCAAACAAGTACAACTTATTAGGAGTAGACTTAAATAAGTACAAGTCTTTCAAATTTTTTCAAAGTTCTTTCGTGGAATCAAGTTTACCAACTTTTCTTAAAACAGTGTTTGAAAAGTGTAAAATAATTGAAGTGTTAGCAAGTTTATCATATTCTTATTTTTTTGCTTCTGTCAAATTTGTAACAACTTTGTCATCTATGACTTTTGAAACTTTTTGTTGAACCAAAATCCTCTTCAATTTTGGTTGCCAAATCGAAAAATCTCATTTTCCATTGAAAATTTCAATTTCAAAATGTGAAGACATTTTGAAAAGAACGGAACAATTAAAGTGTATAATTAGGTCACACAAAGTAATCCTAAGGCTGCAGTATATATCGTTCTAAATTTACAGGGTTTCGTAAAACTCGAGATCTTATTATCAAGGAAATGTTCAAACGAATCAATTCTAGATATTCTAGTAGAATAATCAATGCAACACGAAGATATAGTAACAATAAATTCAAATTCTCACGCAATGTTGTCTCACTTAGTGACTAAACGACAATTAAAGCACAAAAGCAATTATCAACTTCCAATAAAATTCAACACTTTAAAAAGAGCAAATAATTCTTAAATTTCTAGCACAAGCAATGGTTACCCAAAACGGTAATCTCAATTCTAATGTCACCACACACGATGACGCTCTAATGCTGAAATTTAAATTGAGAAGAGCGGACCAATATGAGTCCGTAAATAACGAGATATGCGAATTTATTACTTTGAGACCTCCATAATTCGCCCAAAAGTCTCTAGCAATTGCAGAAATCAATCAACCATAATCGAATTCCAAATGTACAAAGGGAAAAATCATCCACGTTCTACTGTATAGCTTGAAACAGAAAACTAACAACACCATAATGTCAAAAAAAATGTCAAGAACAAACGGCCTAGAGAGACCTACTGTAAATTCCCGTCGACATACCTTCACACTCCGCTTGAACCCTCTATGAGTGGTCACCACGCGCCGCAGCCAGTGACAAGCACTTGACTACTGGGATCACCTCCACTTGCACGTGGTCTGCCTGGAAATCGAGAAAACAACCTCGGTTTTTTCACATTTCTCGAACAGGTTTTCGTATATGTTTTTTGCTTCGATTCTGCCAATTTTTAGGTCAGTTTCTGGTCAATTTTTCGAGCTAAATCCATCACCTTTAATCTCTGATACCAATTGTCGCAGAAATTCACTCAAAAGATCTTCAAAACGGTGTTTTTCAGGTTGAGTTTCACATAACCTTTCTCTACCAAACAACCAATCCAAACGGCTCCAACCTACAATCAATATATTCACTTCGGTTACTCCTCAATCCCTCCTATAAAAGACAAGATAAGAGTGATGATTTGTAGCCAAAGGCAAGAAAGAAGAAACAATGAAAAAGGCAAAAGATGAGACCAAAATCAAAGGAAAGCCACACGTTTTTCTTCACCAAACAAGCTGTTGAATTCTCTCTCTGTATGCACACTTTTTCCTTTCTTTTTTCCAACAAATCATACACAAAACGACTATAGCGAAGGCAACATATATATAGGCTATTTTAGGTTTTAGTTGTCAATAAAGGGTTAAAAGGGTTAAGATTCAAAGCTATCCAAGAAGTAATATATCTGGGTCGTGAGCAACATTAATTCTTTAAGCTACTTTCAACGACCCACGTTTTCAAGTCGAGTTTTTGGACTTGGTTGTTGATGATAATTTAATTCATCAGGAAATGCCAAGGAAATTCAATCCAATATTTACATCATAGCCCGAGATTGATTGAGTATCAAAACCCAACAACTAAGACGGAGAATCTGATTCTATTATAGAGGCAAAACAATATAAAATATAACTCCCTCCAAACACAACTTTGTTCGTGCTCTCCCTAAAATCCAATCACTAATCAAATCAAATGGTGGAACTATTTTTCTACCGAAAGAATAAAAAGTGATCTTCTCCTTAGAGGATCTTACAAACGGATCAATTTGTTATGCATAAAACAAGCTAAATAACACATAATAGCAACAACCATGTGCAAAAACAATAGACCCACGACAATATACAGAGAACAACAAAGGCAATATGGCTATAGTAACGCAGCCTTAATAATTGATCACTTTGAACCAACAACAACAATAATGATTCAAAAAGTGACATTTTGATGTGATGTGGCCTTTTCGTCTCTCACTCTCTGAATAGATCTTTATAAACAAATACATCATTAAAAAGATATCCTTAATACTTCATTTATCTAGGCTTAAAAATAAGATACATTGGGGTTTTGAATTACATTTTGAAACTTAGAAATCCTTGCGGCCATTTGCAAAAACAGCTGCGAAGGTATACATTGTTTTCTTGGGCAATGATAAACCAATCTCTCAAGTTTAAAACCTCCCTCAATTTCCATGGACTTGCACATAAACATGATTCCATCTTTATCAATCTGTTTTCGTCCTTCCCCATCTGAAATCTACACAATATAGACACAATATAGATCAAACATCATCGATACAGACAGTATGGAGCCAGGAATTTTGGTTTGGGGTTATTAGGATCGACCATCGATAGAATAATTGTAGCAGGCAAAGATAGTAATATTTGAAGAAAATAACAACTCTATACAAAAAAATTAAGAGTTGATTATACAAAACCCGAATAATTGAAAAAATTGAGAAAATAAATGAAAATCAAAATAAATACAAAAAATAAGCTTCAATACCAAAAAAGAAAAATCATTCATGATAATAAGTGGAGAAAAAGCATTT
The DNA here is from genome assembly GCA_035079005.1 of Fraxinus americana. Classification (NCBI taxonomy): domain Eukaryota; kingdom Viridiplantae; phylum Streptophyta; class Magnoliopsida; order Lamiales; family Oleaceae; genus Fraxinus; species Fraxinus americana. The sequence continues at coordinate 240,123 of CM068707.1, read as the reverse complement.
CTATACTTAAGTTAACTAAAAGTTAACTTTTACAGTGCTGTCAATGGCCACGCACTCTAATTTTGATTATAGTAAGAGTCTTTAGTGAATAGTTCAATCCCTAACCACGGTCTCATGGCAACTCTTACATATGTGAGTCCTCCAAGGGTGCGTGTGACCCGCACCTCGCGAGAATTCTCGCCTTGGTACTCATTTAGAGTTAAACCCTTCCTAGCATCACATTATTATTAGCATTATCACCTTAGGAATGAGCACAAACAATATAGTGCTATTACAAATCACGCAGTGCAGGCTTTTTCTATCATATTGAGTTACTCTAGGAGGTGACTCCCTTGTGGGCTTAAACTCATATCCCTCGATGATTTATTAGTCCATTAAGGACTTTTTAATTTATCATGTCCCTCTTGGACATTAATTTGGTACCATCAATTTTTGCGAGCTCTTATTCTTAACGTGCACATCTGCAAAATCTTCTAAAAACATTTCAAAATATCAAAGCCGCATTAAGTTTAATAAGATAAACACATGAAATTTTTAATATTGACTTTTAGTCACATATTTGGGAAAATGCATCAATTGAGCTCTTGTATTTCACCTGCAATCTTCATATTTAATCAAACACTTCGATCAAAAAATGTTAATTTTACAATTAAGAGTAGTAAAATATAAGATATATCTAAAATTTTAAAACACCCCTACATTCCAAGGATATAATAATTCTTTACCAAATAATTCTCAATCATCATATATCACAATACAATATTGATCTTTGTAGTTGATTAAGACTGATAAACCATCAATGTATATCCTACTCATATGTACACATCACATATGTGGATGACTATATTAATTCTTTAATTACCATCATGATCATCGTGATCATCAAATTGATGTCAATGGTCATGAACATTTAGCCTACCTTGATTTGTTATATCCATCTATAATTAGCCATTTCTCCAAAACGCTTAATCAAAGTCCTTTTACCAATGCATACAAGAACAATGATTGATCTAAAGAGCAAGAGAATACCTTTTCTTCAAGAAAATATGTTAACCTATAAATAATAAATGCTTCCTTAACTGACTTCAAAGAATAACCTTCAAGCAAATGAACATGTCAGAACACGGAAACATTAATTTGGCCCTTTGCATTTCATTAAAACTGTATTTGTAATAAAGGTTTTCACCTATTTGATTGTACATCTAAATTTTGACATTGTTACTTTTGATTTTTCACACAACCATCAAAGCAAAACATACTATTCAAATATCCAAAGACAACAGAATATCTAAATTAGACACCAGGATCTATAGCATAGTTATCAATGCACTATACCCATGGTGGAATGTCCCCTGGTGCTTAAGTGCAAAGCACTTGTCAATATGGAGACTTTATGATGTGAAGAACATCCTATAATAGGAACTTAGAAACTCCACATGCCCATAATATAGTCAGGAAAATTATAAAATAGAAGCAACTTTTTTTAAAGAACATATTGTGCAATAATTTCCAGCAAATTATAGAAAAACTCACCACCAAGGTTTTCTCGAAATAACATTTCATATATACTGCAGCAGGTAATCCAACTTTAGCAGACAGTATCAACAACAAAGTGCAACAAGCCAAACAAAATCAGTGATTCAAATGAGAAGAGGAGTCAAAAGGTCCTGGAGCTTGATAGAGTGCATTTTTGTGCGTGATTCACATTTTCTGTCTTATTACTATTTATCGAAGCACTCCACTTCAATACCAAACAGAACCCAAGGAATGCCTTTGCTGTACTTTGAATTTACACCATGCCAAAGTTTGATTGCCTCAAATAAGAGCCATCACACTACTATGGCAAATTGCCTACCTCTTTCAGAAGATAGAGCTAAAATGATGTATTAAGCATTTTGAAAAATCAGCAAATGATTATTATTTTTTTTTTCTAATTCTCTATGAAAGCAATAGCCACTAAAAAAAAAAAAAAAAAAAAACCCCTCAATAATGAAAATTAATCCATACATAACCTACATTCTAATGTTTAAGTTTTGTATTAAATATGTTCTTTAAAACTTGAAATTGAAATTGAAATTTTTTTGAAAGGTGAAACTTTTTATAAGTTAAAAAATTTCAATAGAATAAAATCACTATTAATCACGGGAGTTACTCTTGGCTATAAATAAAATAATACAGATTAATTATGAAAATAAACCTCTTATTTTGGGTCAACTCTTGCTTTCAGTATTTCTGGATGGTATGAAACTGGCCAACTCTTACATTTACTCCTACATGGTTTAGACTTACATTGTCAATGACCTTAGAGACTCAATTGCTTTGTTAGTCAATGCATATAGTCTTCTTTTAGAAATTGTTGTTCCAGTGGGATTAATGCCAGCAGCATATATAACCATATATTTGGTACCATGGGATTACCCTTCTTTCTCAATTTTATTTTTCAATGCATATCAAGAAAGTCATAGGACTCATATTTTGTAGCCTCTCTGACCTTCAATTCATTACCAATTGAAAGCTCTTTTAGTTCTTCAAATAAATATTACCAAAAGGAAGGCTAACGAAAATTTTAACGTTCGGTACATGTTCATTATCTGTTTAATTTGGTAGGCATAAATATCAAATATTTCAACTTACAATAGAAATTAGTATCTATCAAATATACCCATTGAATTAAGAAAGAAATGACTTCCCAATAAACATTGAGATGCAACTATAAGATTAAGTACATAAAAGTAAGTGGATTAAGTACATTTTTGGTTAATAACATAGGAATTTTTTCTTTAAACATTGGCCATTCCCAAATATGTTTCAATTGCATTTACAGGCTAAAGCCGCGCAAGAGCAAGAATTTAACATAGACCATTATCAATAGCTTACCTCCAAATATTAAGGAACACTGGCGACGGGAATAAATTTTCCAGATCCCTCAATGCATATCATACACAACCAAGACTCTCAGTGTAGTATAGAATACGATCAAGATCCCTCAGTGCATTAGAAGAAAAACATAATCACGGATACTTTCATGATCGATTTTAATATCTCATGTCTGACATTCCATTTAACAAATAACGACTTTACAATATAACAAATATTATTATGTAATAAAAATTTCAATGTAACAATATAATTCGGCAAATATTTTACAAAATCACATGTAACATGTATAATTAATTTATCATTATACGAAAATATTTAAGTTTTTTTACTCACTGGTCTATAGATAGGAGGATAGCTACTTTCTAAAATAGTAGAATTATTCAAATCAATATATAGTTTGTCCGTGTCAAATCGATGGTATAGTAACCATAATATTAATGCACAATTTTCCATTTTCAATTTCTTTTCTTCTACAACAGGGATAAAATTCAATAAATTACAATTTTCTTCTCAGTTTTCAATTTCCAGTTTACTATGAAGAACAATCCCAATTCCTTGTTCCATTTCCCATTTCTTCTTTTAAATAGTGGCAATCCTGATTATAGGCAGAGTATACAATCACCTAAGACCCCATCTTGATGAGTGCCCCATAAAAAAATTATTACATATATTATATTTATAAAGAATAAAAAATAATTTTCAAAAAAGAAAAAAAGTTTTGTATTATTCAAAGCGTAAAAAGGTTTTTAATACATTAGTGACTTTTCATTTTCCTTTTGTCCTCGTTTTCAAGCTGACACTTCGTATTCTATGCATTTTCTCTCTATATCGTTTCTTTTTTTAATTTGACCTTTCAGCTTTTATTTAATTATCTCTACTTGTTTTGTCATCCATAATTCCTCATCCCTCAAGTTCAACCTTCCGTAAATTTTCTAACCTACGCTTACAATCTTTAACATTATACTGATGTGTATGATTTTTTTATTTTTTATTTTTTGTTTTGATTTTTATGCCTTCTTAAAAAATTTACACCCATAATAGTAACTTTCATCCAAAAAGAATTATAATGTTGAAGATCATGTGTTAATTTTTATTGATACATTTAATTCATGATATTTTTCTTGAAAGTTCTTTGTTATTTCATTAGTCTATAATTTTTTATGAAGGGTCATTAACATATAATATTTTTACCTTTCACTATTTTTGTGAAAAACATCATTTCTTTTCATTTCTTTTGCATTTTCACCATTAATTCCACATTTCATTGCGCAAAATGTTATTTTCATCGATTTCTCAATTAAAATTTATGAAATGACGAATATATCATTCTATTTGAATAAAAGAAAAAGATAAAAAAAGAAGTAATTGCAACCATAGTCCCAAATTTCTTTAAAAAGTGAAAATGTGTCCCAAATAAATTATTAAAAGGGTAATTAGCACATAATGTCCCTACCTTTTACAATTATTGAGAAAAAATCCATACATTTCATGATTTGTTTTGACATTTTTACCATTAATTACACATTTAATTGCACAAACAATAATTTCTATCTATTTTTATCCAATTTCTAAATAAAAAACTGTAAAATAATAAATATATCCTCCTATTTAAAAACAAAAGAATGAATTGCAATTATAGTCTCAAAACTTTTTAAAGAGTAAAAATGAGTCCTAAATAAATTATTACAAAATTATAAATTAATTTTTTTTTTTAAAAAAAAGTGCAAACGAGTTCCAAATAAATTATTAAAAAATTTAAAAGTGCAGATGAGTCTCAATTAAATTATTAAAAAATTAAAATTTAAAAAAATAATTTTCTTTATTCTTCTTTTTTTATTTGAATATGAGAGTGTTCATCATTTCACATTTTTTTAAATTGAAAAATTGGATGAAATAGATATAAATGATGGTTTGCGCAATCAAATATATAATTAAGGATGAAAATGTCAAAAAAATGAAAAATATGAATGTTTTTCACAATAATAGTGAAAGTTAGGGATATTATGTTCTAATTACCCATTTAATAATATATTTGGGACTCGTTTGCACTTTTTCAAAAAATTGTTACTATTGTTGCAATTATTTATATATTTTTCTTCTTATTTTATTTAAACAGAATGTTATATTCGTTATTTCACAACTTTTATTGAGAAAATGGATGAAAATGACATTTTACACAATGAAATGTGAAAATAAAGGTGAAAATGCCAAAAAATAAAATAAAATGCAAGTAATGACGTTTTCCACAGTAATAATGAAAGATAAGGGCGCGTCATATGCAAATGATCATTTTTATGAATAATAAATTCTTAATAGATTTTCATTAATATTATTTTACAATTACAAAAAAATATTTGCCTATCAAAGTGAAAATATCTAATCAAGTTTCATTGTTACTCAACTAATTTAAAGCTTGCCTTCAATTGATATTGGATTGTTGAATACTTTAGTAAATCTACTAAAAATTATTTGTCTGGACATAAAAAGATAAAAAGAAGAGAAAAAAAATTGAAGAATTTATTCAATCTCGTGTACAAGTTATGGATGAATTTCTTGATCTAGTGTCGAATGAACAAATCGGGCGTATAACAGAAAATGAAATTCATTATCATTATCTTAGTTATAAAATTTGAACTGTGGATTGTTTAAATATTTTTATTAATATAAATTATTATTTTTTATTATTGTACATATTTGTAGGGCCCCATATTTAAAATTGACCTAAGGCCTCCAAAATCTCAAGACCGACCTTACTTTTAAATATACTTTTTGTTAATCCTCTTGTAAATTCAATTTTAGTTTAACTTCCATAATTACCTACACACCTGCTGACTATCCATTTACCACTTCCATCAACATTTCCACTTTCCACTTTTAGCATATGAGGCAATCAACCCTAAAATTCTTATTTTCATTTTTCGCATTTTCTATTTCAATTAGTTGAGTATAGGTTTACAAGTTCATGAATTCCATAACTTTCCATTCAATTGCTTATTTAATTACTCTTTTCATATGCAACATATATTCTACCCCTTTGTTGACATACAAAAAATGAAGTCCAATGAAATGGTTCAAGAATTGGAGCACAGTTAGAGAGTTCAAAATATAGGCCCAAATGAGACCGTTGTAGAATATAGCGGAGGCCCATAAACAAAGTACTATCATCGCCCAGCCTGTAGGATGCCCAGGATCTGAGCGAATGAAGCGATTTACTGTCGCTCAGAACGATGATTCAATTCTCGTCCAAGCCTTTGAATCACTCAAGATTTGAGCTAATACGATGTCTTGTGGTCACTTAAAACGACAGTTATTGAAGCGGTTATTGAGCAACCTTATCACACCCTACGATCCAAGAATCTCGATTACAAGCGGTTAAATAACCAGAGCAATAGAAATAGTTGCGAACGGTAGTTCCTTGACAAGTCAGCCAACACGAAGAAGGTGGGTAGTTATAGAGCGTCAAGCAGTTTTCGGCAGTTCTACAGAGAAACTGGCAAATGAGTATAAAAAGGAAAAGAAGACATAGAAGAAAAAGACCCGAATCAATCACTCTCAACAGCGAATATGTAATTTCAATTTATTTATTTTCCAAGTGCAAACTTTCAATTTACTTCGTGTGCTTGTGCCCCTTGAAGGCGTTTTGTTTCTTCCCAATTGTAATCTTCATAAATAAAACACTCATTTTCGGGACTTCGTCTCAAGAGGTTTAATCGTTACACAATTGTCTGAAATAATTTGGTACGCCCAGTGAGACAATTGGTGTTTGAGGATACGAAAAGTGAAGCATTATGCCTCATAAGAATTCTGATAAAGAACCAGTAAGCCAAGGAGTAGTCCAGTCTGTGATCGAGCGATATGAGGAGCAGCAAAACTCTCCACGAACAGATGGATATGGTCAAAGCAGTGAAAGTCGCTACGAGCCAATGACAGAGTTGAGTCCTCGAACCATGCGCGCATTGCTTGGGGAACTCACACAGGATGTCGTTGAACAAGTAAATCTACGAAATGTTCACAATATTGAAAGATTTACCCAAAATGGGAATGCACATTATGACAACATTTCAAAATAACAAATACATTAAATGAAATCATGAACAAGTTAGTGGGCCAAATATGTCAACTGGTTGTACCAATAAAGAATCACTTTCAAGCTAGGATGATTGTGGGACATAATCCCCAGGTCTGAACCCAAATCAAGGAATAGAACCACCTTTCGGTCCGTCTACTTCAAACCAGGAGGGTAGTGGAATGCCAAACTTGAATGGTGATAATGGGATGTCAAACCTGAGGCGTAAACCAAATTTAAGAGACAATGTCCAAAGTGATGGACAGAACACCCCGCGTGTCAATGATGGCGGAAACACTCAGGCTAACGGTAATAATGGTCTGAATAACGGCATTTTTGTCGTCAACCAAGGACCAAATATTAGGCCTCAAGTAACTCAACCAATGAAACAACCTGTAGGAGTTCCATATGACCCCAATGTTATGTTAAGGAATCAAATTATGGAAATAGTGTAGGATCAAATGGCTTTTGGGGTACGTCATGTTATTAGGCCGACTTATACAAAGCCATATACTGATTGGGTAGATCAGGCATATCCGTGGCCTAGAGGGTACAAAGTGCCAGAATTTTTATCATTCACCGGTCTAGGAGAAGTGTCTACTCTGGAACATATATGGCAATTCACACTACAAAGTGGTAAAGTAACTGACTAGCACAAAATGAGATTGTTCCCTAGTTCTTTAACAGGAGTAGCTTTCTCGTGGTTCATTAATTTGCCAACAAACTCTGTTCAAACATGGCAACAACTAGAACAATTGTTCCACGCTCAGTTTTATAAGACTGAATCTGAAGTCACTTTGGTCAATTTGATGAATTTACGTCAAATGCAAAATGAATGGGCAGAAGGTTTGCTTCAGAGGTTTAAAACAGTCAGGAGCAAATGTTTTGTACCTCTGCCCGAGAAAGAATTCGTCAAAATCGCTCAAAGTTGTTTGAGCTTTGATTTGAAAAAGAAATTCCAGGACATGAAATTTCCTGATCTTTTCCAACTTAGCGCGAATGTGATTAGGTATGAACGATTGATAAGAGAAGAAGAACAGGTAAAAACTCTAGTAAAGGGACTTATTATAGAGACCCAAATTTCGACGTTCATACTATTAATAACGAATATTACGATCAAACTGAAGTATGTTTGGCCAAATTAATTAAGGGAGATGCGTATGCTTATCCTATGATAGCCAAACCCAGAGCGTCGGCCAAAAATGAGCCTATAAAAGATGAAGACAAAAAATCTAAAACGTTTTCATTTGATGTGACAAAAGCTGACCTTATATTTGACAAACTGTATAAGGATAAACAGATAAATTTAAGCGATAAGCATAAATTGCCAGACCCTGAGCAAATTAAGGGTAAAAAATATTGTAAATGGCATAATGCATGGTCACATATGACTAATAATTGCTTGTGTTACAGGATGTTATCGAGTCCGGGCGAATCACGTTCGAAGATAAAAAGAAAATGGCAGTGGATGAAAATCTTTTCCCACAGCCACTTGGGGTGAACATGGTGATGACTGGTTTCAAAAATAAGTTGCCAAGATTTAAATTGGTTGTAGACGACGGAGAAGAAGATTCTGGGCCACATCCCTGTATTTTTGAACGTATCAAAGGGAAGGAGCCTAGAGAGGACGGAGGCATCCTTTGTGCAAGATCCAAAGGATAAGTGAATGTAAACACACAGAGACCAGGAATATGGCAACATCACCATCACCCTGATTTTGTCCGAAATATCCAACCCGTTGAAGGGAAAGGTATATCATTCTATAGATGACCGCTTTTTGAGAGGCAGTTCATGTCAATAAATAATGGGAGGAAATTCAGGCCGCAACCTCGCCAACCAAATGTATGACATTCATTCCAGTATAATGCAGGAAGGGCGATACCTTTCAATGAGATGACCATGACTCAACAAATGCATTTTCAACGAAATTATGGACGAATGATGAGGAAACAATAAGGATTGCCACGTCCTAAGGCTCCTAAACTGATCAAAGTGGCCAACCAAAATGTTCTCAAAGATAGTAAGGAGACTGGTATAGGTGAATCAATGGAAGAGTTGCCAGAAAGTTCTTCTGAGAGATCAAAGTTCGAGCGAGGGAAGAAAGATGAGGAAAATCCAGAGAAACCCCTCACTATTTAGTTAGGTACGTTACCTCCTGTCATGACTAATAATTATTTATTAGCCAATGAATTCAAAAACAAAGAGAATGAAGAGAAGGAAATTGAGGGTAATGAGGAGGAAGCATGTGTGCTGGAATGTGAAGAGGGTCAAACATCTCGAGGGGTATATGATGAAGAAGAGGATGATGGTATGATGGAGATCGAAGAAGAAATTGACTTGGAAGCAGAGAGAAGAAAGATGGGAGTGTCGCGCAATACGTTGTTGAAACAGCTACGTCGGGAAGGTGTTCGCGAGGTGGATTTGTTGGGAGAACCATCTAGGCGTTCCTTTGATTACTATGTGTTGTACGGGACATCCAAAAGGAAGAAGAGAGTGCCTCGCTCTGAGAAGAATGGGTCACCTCCAAGAATATTGCTTCCCTCTACAGGATGGGTAACCAAAGAAGAAGCACTAGAGGAAAGTAGAAAGAAAATCCAAGAAGCAGAAACTCAGTGTGAAATATTGCATGTTGGCTTGTCACAAAGAGATGATTCAACAAAAGACAAACAGGAAATGGAAATAGATGCAGCTGAAAAGGTCATCTTCAAGAGACCATCCATGAAATTGACTAAACATTTGAGACCATTGTACGTGAAGGCCTTAGTCAATGTTATACATGTGGCTTAAGTGCTCATTGATAATGGAGCAGCCATAAATACCATCCCGTCTAGGATGATGAGGAAGTTTGCAAAGACAGAAAGTGATATGATCCCAACAGAAGTTATTCTCACAAGTTTCAATGGGGGAGCAACTTCGGCTAAAGGAGTGATACCACTAGACATAACCGTGGGTACAATTACTAGGACCACAGTCTTTTTTGTAATAGATGGTCCTACTAGTTACAATGTGCTACTAGGAAGAGACTGGATTCACGGGAGTCGTTGCATACCTTCATCGCTCTACCAATGCCTGGTTTTCTGGAATGACAAGGGCGAAGCAGAAGTGGTGCATACAGACCATAGACCCTTTGTCGCAAAAGCAAACTCAGTGGAAATGTTCATGTACGAAGGAAACTATGAACCTGTTAGGGTAGTTCAAGATGAAAAAGAGACTCAAATTGTCGCATAGAGTGAAGAACCATTTTCAGTAATGCACTTACTGAAATGTTCAGTCAAATGAGACCAAATATAGTGGCCCTGGAAGAGCCAGTAATTGGCGAAAAGGTAATCAAGGAACTTTAAATGAGTTTTCGCAACAAGCACAAATGGCCGATATTCAGGCTTTCAAAGCTAGTTAATGGCTTTCAATAAAAAATGTAAAGACAAGGCGAGAGAAGAAACGGCATTGAAGATGTTGGCAGACAAATTGGCAGTGTTCGAGTTGGAGCAGAATATAGGCCGAGAAATCAATAAGGTGGATTTCTTAGAAGAGAAAGTGCTCACAAGGAACCTAGACAATGAGGTAATGGGGATCACAAAGCCTGGGCATGCGCAAGCACAAGACCCCTTGGTTAGGGTAAATATCGACGACGAAGGAGAAGATTGCCCAACATTTGTCAACCAGATGTTTAGTCAAGAGGTTAGCAATAAATTAATCGCTTTATTAAAAGAATATAAGGATTGTTTTGCTTGGGAATATGAACACATGTCTGGTTTAAATAAAAATTTGGTAGAACATAGATTACTAACTAAGCCAAATTTTAAACCTCATAAACAACCTTCTAGGCGTTTTGCCCATAATGTGCTTCTTGAAGTTAAGAAAGAGAAAGAACGATTGTTAAAAAAGGGTTTTATTAGGACAGCCAAATATGTTGAATGGTTGTCTAATATCGTCCCTGTGTTAAAAAAGAATGGTAAATTAAGGGTGTACATAAATTTTAGAATTTAAACGTAGCAACGCTCAAAGATGAATATCCAGTAAACTATTTAGTAGATTCAACTTCCGAACACGTGATGTATTCTTTTATGGATGGATATTCAGGATACAATCAAATTTACATAGCTGAAGAAGATATATACAAAACTGCCTTTAGAAGTCCTGTGGCTTTAGAATGCTTTGAATGGGTAGTTATGCCTTTTGGCCTGAAAAATATAGGGGCAACTTATCAAAGGGCAATGAACTTGATTTTTCATGATATGATAGGCAAGTTTGTCGAAGTGTATGTAGATGATATAGTGGTTAAATCTATTAAAGAGGAAGACCATTTTGAACAACTAAAATGCTCATTTGAGCGAATGAGGTAATACAAACCAAAGTTGAATCATTTGAAATGTGCATTTGGTGTTAATGCGGGAACTTTCCTTGGTTTTCTAGTACACAAAAGAGGTATTGAACTCGATAAGAATAAAGCGAAGGCCATTTTTTAGGCCAAACCACCTAGCAACAAAAAAGAATTGCAAAGGTTTCTAGGCCGAGTAAATTTTTTAAGGCGCTTTATCTCTAATTGTCCAGGGCGAACGAAAACTTTTTCGCCTCTTTTAAAACTAAAAAATCAGGACGAATTCATCTGGAAAGAAGAGCATCAAAAGGCTTTTGAAAGCCTGAAAACATATTTATCAAGTCCACCAGTATTGGTGTCACCAATCCAAGGACGGCCAATGAAAGTGTATGTATCGGTTGACCAAGAATCGATAGCTGGAATGGTCGCGCAAGAAGACCAATTTGGTGAAGAAAGGGCGATTTACTATTTGAGTAGACGGTTAACAAAATGTGAATGTAATTACTCCGCTATTGAAAAATTATGTCTTACTTTATATTTCACTTGTATAAAACTAAGAGCTTATTTACGGCATGTAACCGTCTATTTAGTTTCTAAAGTAAATCTAGTTAAGTATATGTTTTCTCGCCCTATTTTACACCAAAGGATAGACCTTTGGACTTTAGCACTGTCAGAATTCGAAATACAATACATACCCAAAAATGCAGTCAAAAATCAAACATTGGCTAACTTTTTGGCCTATCATTCGAATTAAAATCTTGGGTTTTGTACTTTGATAGATCAAAAACCTCTTGAGGTATAGGAGTAGGTATAGTCTTAATAATTTCCCTAGGGATTTATTATAGATTTGCTTTCACATTGGATAGAATGTGTACTAACAATCAAGCCGAATACGAAGCATTGATCGTGGGTTTAGAACTGTTAGTAGATAAGGGAATAAAGAATGTGATTATTAGGGACGATTCTCAATTAGTAATTCACCAATTAATTGATGATTTTAAATGCCAAAGTAATTCTATCACAAGTCAATATGAAATCGCTCAAAAATTGTTGGAAGAATTTGACCAAGTAGAGCTTCAATATGTTAATATGATATATAATGATATAGCAAATGAATTAGCCCAAATGGCTTTAGGTCATTCAAAAGCTTTAAATTCAGAATCTACTTGTGAATATGGAGTAATATTACTCGTAGTACAAAGGAGGGCTAGAAAGATTGGAGTTCATTGTATACAAGATGGAGATGCAATAGATTGGAGGGCAGAGATTGAAAGGTTCTTAAAAGAACCTAATAAGGAAAGTAGTAGGAAAATGAAGTTGCGTTCGTTAAATTACGTATTGATAAATGAGGAACTATTCAAGAAACACTCAGATAGTATACTACTAAAATGTATGAGTTTGCAAGAGGCCAAAACGATCATGGCTGAAGTGCATGAAGGGATATGTGGAGCCTATCAAGCTGGCCAAAGGATGAGATGGTTGATTATTAGGAGTGGATACTTTTGGCCAAAAATGGGAGAGTCATGCATTCAATATGCAAAGAGTTGTTTAGCATGCCAAAAGCATGGTCCAATACAAAGAGCGCCGCAAGAGAAATGACACCCATTATTAAACCCTGACCGTTTAAAGGTTGGGCGATAGACTTGATAGGGAAGATTTATTCTCCATCGTTCAAGCAACATACATTTATAATAGTTGCAACAAATTTTTTCACTAAATGGGTAGAAGCGATACCTTTAAAGGAGATCTCTCAGAAAAGTGTTATAAATTTTATTCGTGACCACATTATTTATAGCTTTGGGATTCCACAAACTTTGATGGTGGATCATGGAACTTCCCTAAATGGAGATCCTCGTCAACTTCCAGTTGTGTATAACGCCCAACCAAAGACTTGGTTCGCTTAATTCCTTGGGAAACATTACGCTTATTGGCAGCTAATCTAGCCCTACAGTCGTCCATCTTTGCTTGAAATCCCTTCATCTCTGCAGCTAAGCTTATCATCAAGGAATCCTCAACTATAACTTCAGAGGAGATTTCGTTTAATTCGACCTTGGCTTTATCAATCTCTTAAAGGAAAGACTCCTTTTCGATTATGGCATGGAGATACTAAGTACTCTTGGCTTTCAACTCGACGTTTCTGCTTAACAAAGAGCTGATTTTGGAATGGATAATCTTCAACGCCACCTTAAAGTCCGATGAAATGTTAAGCGAAGGAAGCTTAAGTGCTTGTGCCATTTCGCACTCAAAAGCTCAAAATTACTTCTCTATTTAGCAATACTGGCTTTGTTGATATTGGAGAAGAAATATATTCAAGCACTGATTGCTTGAGAGTATTCATATTTTCTTCCGAGAAAGCAACAGATAAAGCAGGAGGATGACTGGTTGAAGAAAGGGAGAAGTCCTTACTTGTTCCCAAGAAGTGAACAAGTCCTGGATGGAGCGTATGATGGCACCAGCATCCTGTAAAGAAAAATACAAGCGTTTAGCATTTTTACTACAGTAAATGAAGAAGCAATGAGTCAAAGTCCAATAGTACAAGCAATGGTAAAGATATTAAGATATGTATTACCTTCCGGTTCGACACGTGGGGGGTCAACGCCCTGGGAAGGTGGCAGATCTCCAACTAGCTATGGTGAAGACTCTAGGACTCTGGATTTTTCTTTAGGTAGAGCCCCTGCATCAGATGACTTGGATGAAGTAGCTTCAGTATGAGGCGATGGAGCAGGTGCTGCTAAGATTAGAGCCTTCGAAGGAGAAGTTGAACTCTTCTGGGAAAATTCAGGTAAAGCATTAACCTATGAAGGATTGTCTTTCATGAATAAAAAAACTCAATTACCTTTCTCCTGAGGATGAGAGGAGCATCATCATCATCATCACCCTAGAAAATCGGTGAAGCTGAGGCTGGCCGTTTACGAATGAAAGCACCTTTAGCTGTACTAGCTTGAGCAGATGGGGAACTAGATGGAAGGATGGCATGTTTACCACGAACAGGTGGCGAGTGAGAATGAGAAATGGAATTCCTAATGGACACGGGAGTGGCCAAAATAGGAGAAGTAGAGGAAGTCTCTGGCCGATCCAGTAAATGGAAGGCACGATTAGAATCAGTTGTGAACAGTTCTCTCACAATCAAGAATTGAGCCCAAATGGGCAAGGAAGTGCTTACTTCAGCCAGAGTAGAAGGATGTCGCACATAAATAGGGACTTGATGAGGAGAAAAAGGAAAAAAAAGGAAGGCGTTGAATTCAAATTGTAAAAGAATGTGAAAATGTCTCTATTGGACATCTTCACATGGCTCAATTGATGGATGAATAGCCCGTAACAACTGACCGATCGAGGAGGGGATGGTGGAGTACAAAGTTGTGAAAAATATGCTCTCAACCACAACTGGATTTGGAAAATATGCTAAGGGGAGATGCACCTTTCCTCAATTGAATTTGGAGGGAAGTCATGCCTCTATAAAAGACGGCTAAAAAGAATGAACATAGATTCAAAGACCTACCATGCGCCAACTCATGCGCTATGGGCAGATAACTCATAGAAGGTTTCAGGCTGGGGACACAAAGGACATATTTACAAAGCCAGACCTGAAGAAAGGCCATACGCTCAACGTGAGAAGGCTCAGAGTTAGAGGCAGTATAAAGGCCTTGCATGCCCAAATAAGACTAGTAAGTTTTTTGTTAAACTTTGGGGTAGTACCGACAATCAAAATGCCAGGAAAAATGGTGTCGCCCAAGGGCGGAAGGTTTACTAGGGCTCCAACATCCCTCAGGGTAATAGACATTGGGCTAAGGGGGAAAACAAAAGTATTGTACCAAAGACCAAAAACTCAGAGCAATAGGAAAAAGCACTGGGTCATAAATTGGGAGATGGAGAGTAATTTCTAATAAGTCTGAAATCTTAGCACGGTCAAAAATCGTTTTGGTAGGACCATGATTCACCATGCGTGCATGCCATCTACGGAAACTAGCATTAGTTTTAGGCCAAGTACGAATACGTTTCTCGCGAATTGGCTTCAATGGTAAAGAGTTCAGAAAAGGAGGGTTTTCAGTGCAAGGGAATAGCTGACCCACCGTCGCTTGCCCAATAGATTCAGCATCATTAAACGACGGACCCAGGTAGAATTCATCACGATCAGGGCGGGCTTGTGAAAGAAAGCTTGAATTTACATATGGTTTGGTAAGGAGGTTTTGGAAATTCTCGAAACAAAGGGAGTTATCGGAAGGAGTTTGTGAAGTCGCCAATTGCAACGAAATACGGTCGTTGTGGAGAGTTCTTGAAAAGCGTAGCAAAGAAGCAAGATGATGAACAATGATCTTTATAGAGAAGCACAATGTAAAGACGTGAATGTACTAGCGCGAAGAAATTGCGTGTCTTTTGGGTTATAAGGGTGTGTAACGTCACACTTTTCATGTTGTAGAAGGGTTACCGCCAAACAGAAATAATGATTAAAATTCTTTGCCCTTTTGGGATTTCAAGTATTGCCGGAAAATACAAATGAAGAATATGGTAAAAATTAATAATCGATATTAATTCTGCCATATTGTGGGGTAATTGTTGACATACAAAAAATGAAGCCCAATTAAATGATCCAAGAATTGGAGCCCAATTAGGGAGTTCAAGATATAGGTCCAAATGAGACCATTGTAGAATATGATAAGTGTGTTTTTACATACTTATTTTACTGTCAAAATATGAGCAATTGTTGATTAAAATGTTCAAATATAGCTTAATTCTATGCAATTTATGTTTTGTAGGACAAAGTGATGAATATAGCAAAATTGAGGTGAACCAAGCGAAAAAGGACCAAACTGGAAAAAAGTGAAAGTTCAGGGACTAAGGTGCAAATACTACAAACTTGTTTCCAACCTTGTGATGAAGATTCAAGAGTTTTAGAGATCAATTGGATGAAGAAATGAGTCAAATGGGTGAAAGATAGCCAAAACATCATCAAATATCAACTTTCAAGCTGAAAAGTTTCACACCGGTTTTCAGCCTCGTATTGGGACGGATTTTTGACATAGAAAACGATCGAATTTGAAGATGGCCTCTGAACCAAAGTTATAGGTCTTTTAGTTATCTTTTCAACACATCTTGAATCACCTCAATCGGAGATTGGAAGAGAAAGTTATGATAAAAATACTGAAGAAGGCGCAGAATTCAGAACAGCGACACAGCGCGCAAGCGCCACAACCTAGCGCTCAGGCGCCATTTTATCCAAAATTTGATAGAATTCAAGCGCCGCTCCCATGGCGCTTAGGCACCGCACCGCGCAAAGTAGGGTTTGTTTAATATTTGGGCCGTGAGAAGTCTAAAAAAGGACCCCAAAAACATTCCATTCATCATCATTCTTCATTCTACACCATTCTTTCATTGATTTTGGCTCAAGAAACCTATGAAGAACTAAACTAAAGGTGAAGCAAGGGAGGAACTCAATTGGATTCGGGGATTTCAACATCATTTATTCATGCTCTTTGGTATTTATTTTGCTAAACATTTCTAAATCTAGCTTTTCATATTTATGAATTAATTTTGAAATTGATTTAACATGTATTAAGTTTTTCATAGAATCAATCTTGTTTTTTCTATCGAACAATTGAACTATGTGTTGAATCGTTATTTCATTAAATCTATTGGTGTGATTATTTACTTTCTTATGCTACATGTATATGAACGATTTATAATCTGATTTCAATAGATGATTGTGATAATTGTTAAGGAGATCTAGAATTTAGGATGTGTTTTTTATTGTTTAAATAATTCTATGGTTTATGTTTTCCCGTATTTTGAATTAGATTTGAGTTAGATTTAACATTTATTCAGATTTTCATGGATTTAATCATGTTTCTTCCATTGAATAATTAAAATACTTGTTCAAGTTTGATTTTCAAATCATTTATTGGTGTGATTTAATTACTGCTATATGTTAGAGATATATAGTCGCTCTTTAAGTCTGATTTCAATAAATTGATGTATGATTATGTTTTGGGAAACATAAATTCTAGGATTACATGTGCAATTAAATTGGTTTGTATCGTTTAAATCATCCGATTAGAAAGTTAGGACAAAAACTTCTAATTGAGTAGAGAATGCATGAATTGTTGATGTTGATTGATCCAATCTAATTGAGGGAACCCCGAAACTTCACTATTTTACATATTATATTAAATTTCATCATTATTTCCGGTGACATTTACATTTGAATGCAATAAACAAATTCCCTTCATCAAATTCACGAGAACCCAAAGTTATTGAACCCCTTGAATCACTTTTCCATCTCCCTGTGGATACGACACCCCAAGGCTATACTACGACACCGCGTAACACTTTGGGCGTAATCAATAGCGGAGGCCCATAAACAAAGCACTATCATTGCCCAAGCCTGTAGGACGCCAAGGATCTGAGCGAATGAAGCGCTTTACTGTCGCCCAGAATGATGATTCTATTCTCGCCCAGGCCTTTGAATCGCTCAAGATTTGAGCAAATACGATGTCTTGTGGTCACTTAAAACGACAGTTATTGAAGCGATTATCGAGCAACCTTATCACACCCCACGATCCAAGAATCTCGATTACAAGCGGTTAAATAACAAGAACATAGCAACAGTTGCGAACAGCAGTTCCTTGACAAGTCAGCCAACACGAAAAAAGTAGGTAGTTATAGAGCGCCAAACAGTTTTCAGGCAGTTCTACAAAGAAAACCGGTAAATGAGTATAAAAATTAAAAGAAAACATAGAAGGAAAGGACCTGAATCAATCACTCTTAACAGAGAATATGTAATTTTAATTCATTTATTTTCTAAGTGCAAACTTTCAATTTATTTCGTGTGCTTGTGCTCCTTGGAGGCATTTTGTTTCTTCCCAATTGTAATCTTCATAAATAAAACACCCATTTTTGGGACTTTGTCTCAAGAGGTTTGTTCCTTACACAATCGTCTGAACCTATTTTTTAATTGTTAGCGACAACCCAGGCGAAACACCCTTTCATTTTAATTGCGCATAAGTGTAATTATTAAGACTTGAGATTTTATCTTAAAAATCACTCTTTAAAGAAGTAATCTAAGTTCTTATGTATTAGCCTATATTTTAATCTTTATTCGATGTGAGATTTATCCTTTAAAATGCCTTGCAAGATGATTGCTCATTTGAACGTGTCAATCTTGAAATTCATGTGCTCATTTTTTAATTTTAAACGAATCGAATTGCTCGTTGGAGTTTCTGATACCATATTTCGACTTATGGTTCATATTTAAAGGCAAGTTTTATTAAAATGAGTAGCCCAAATCTTTATATGTTGATTTATATTTTCATCTCTATTTAACATGGAATTTATCATTTAACAATAATTATCCAATTTTCTTTATCTTTGGAATTTTCTTTATACTTGTCCATTTTTTATTGGTAGGTAGATGAGAGAGGATGAATTTCCAAAAATATAATCATAGTACCCTTAAAGAAAATATTTTTCTTATTTTCGAGAAAAATATGATCACGTGACTAAAATTACGAAAATCAACTCTTAAAATCAAAAACTTTCTTTTACATTGCGATTTAGCCGGAACAGGAAAGTAAAGTAATTCCCAACAAGAAGGTGAAATATCCCCATCTGAAAATTGAGGATGCTACTCACACGTTTCTCCTCCTTTTTCTCATTCATTTTTTTCCCTTCTCTTACCCCTATTCTTTTCCTCTGTTCTTCCTCTCTATTCTTCTCCGTCTCTCATGTACAATGTTTAAAATGGATGTAAGTGGAAATGAAGTCGGCCCCGTTTGTCTCCTGTTTTTTCAAAACTTTTTTTTACATATTCATTTTTAATTACACATTCACACAATAAAATATTTTGCATGTAAATCTAAAATTTTTCCATATTTTTTAACAACATATTTTCCAAAAAATCACTATTTAAAACAATGTTTTTTCCAAAAAAAAAAAAAAGACCACCAAACAGGGGCTTAAGTGAATTGAGTAATGTTATTTATTATCATGATGATGAAACGTCGATGATATGTCAATTCATTATTCCTCACATTTTTCTCTCCTCCTATTCTCTCTCATAAAAATTAAACTACTAAATATCAATATTTCACATAGACTGCAATATCACCGATATTCCATCATCATAATAATAAATATCATTATTCAAGTGGATCAGGATTGATTGTTGATTTCATTTAGCCCTTATTTGATTCTCATTATTTTCAAAATACATTTTTTCTCTTCTTTTCAATCCCATATTTTTAAATAAAATAATATTACACGTAAATAGAAAAATTTTCCTTATTTTTTAATCACGTTCTCCAAAATACATTCTTACAATAAAATGAGGCTCAAAAATGCTTTTAAAATGGTTTAGAATGGTTTCACGAACCCATTGCCTATCCTGTTTTCAATTTTTATTATTTTTGTTTATAATTTTTTTTTATAACTTGACATGTTTGACCAAGTTTCACTATTTGGCCCCTACTTGTTTGATGCTCATTAAAAAAAATTAGGAAAAATAAATTTGTAATTTGTAATTTTTTTGGATAATGTGTGATTAAAAAGTAAGATAAAATATTAAATTTACGTTAAAATATTTTATTGTGAGAATATGTAGTTAAAAATGAGTTTTAAATAAATATATTTTTAGAAAATGGTAGGCAATCAGAGACTTGATTAAAATTTCAGATTGCCCAATGTATTACAGTCAATGTGCTATCCAACTTGTCAAAATTTCAACATTCTATGGGAAATTGAAAGGGTAATTAGCACATGACGTCCTTACCTTTTATTATTATTATGGAAAATCTTTTTACATTTCATTTTATGGTATTTTCGTCCATATTTTCACCTTTTATTGCGTAAAAGGTTCTTTTAATCCATTTTTCTCAATTAAAAGCTGTGAAATGAAGAAAATACCTCCTATTTAAAAAAGGGTAATTATTACATAATGTCCCCACCTTTCACTGTTAAACATCCATACCTTTCATTTTTTAGCTTTTTCACCCTTATTTCTTTCATTGCGCAAAAAGTCTATTTTATCCATTTACTCAATTGAAAATTATAAAATGACGAAAATATCATTCCCTTTAAATAATAAAAAAAAACTAATTGCAAATATAGTCTCAATTTTTTTAAAAACGCAAATGAGTCCTAAATAAATTATTAAAAGTGTAATTAGCACATAAGTCCCTACATTTCACTATTATTGCAAAAAACGTTGGTGTGTGATGTCGTAGGCACCAAAAAGTAATATGTTAACCTCTAAAACTAATGTAGTAGTGGAAGTAAGGGTCGATCCCACGAAGAGTATGTAATTCAATATTTTATGTTTCGTACAATGATTGTGGGGTTTTTGTATGCAAACAATTGTAAATAACGTAATCGATAACAATGATAATTAAATTAACGAAAGTAATCAAAAGACTAACCTTGGTCTAAGTCCACATCCACCGTCGAAAATCCACGATTGATCAGAGATTCAATGATAATTCAATTCATATTTTGAATATTCATCGTTTGAATTGATTCCCATTTCTCCTTATTTTTAGTTAGTTAGAAACCATCATTCTAATTAACCCTAATTATTAAATAATCTCATATCAACGCTCAAAATTCAATTTAATAACAGCTTTACACAATAAAGAAATCAATGAACTAAATAACACAAATATCAGCGGTTGCATTCAATCTATTTAAACATTCTTCTTAAGATTCAATAACCTCTATTGCATAAAATTATCAAATCATAGTGTTTCACAAGTTAAAGAGATCAAACAATTATGAATTTGATGTTTAACTTAGCGGTAGATTGTTACAATCAATGAACTAGCGGGCCCTCTAGCAATTAAAAGCAAGAAATCATATAAATAAATGTAGAAAAACATTTAATAAGCAAAATATAAATCAAACAAAAAGAAAAACTATTTAGATCTCATAATATGTGGTTCCGAGGCTTCTCTTTCCTTCGACTAAGAGTAAAAGTTTAGTTACAATTCATGAATCTAAGAGAGAAATAATGAAGAATGGAGTTTGGAGGCGTTCTATACGTTCTGGTTGTGTTCTAGGGTTTTAAAATATGTATTTATAGTTGTTTCCATATGTAGTTGACTTAAATTCGGAAACCAGAATTTTCGTGTCGGGAATGAACCATGCGGCCGCATGGTTTAGAGGCTTGCGATCGTATGGAACAAGTAAACTCAGCCCTCAAACTCTCGGAAGTGGTCTGTGCGGCCACATGGAATTAAAGCCATGTGACTGCATGGCAGCTTTCATTATTTTGGTTATATCTTTTTCTCCCGATATCCAATTAAGCCCATTCAAGATGCGTTGAAATGATAACTCAAAGGGATACAACTTTATTTCAGATATCATCTTCCAATTCTGTTGATGTTAAAATTTGGATGAACAATATTCAAGCCAACTTAATGAAAGAAATGTGTATTTATCATTGAAATGATCAAGAGTTTACAAGAATACAAGAATATGATTCAATCCCTTTCCTTTTCTAGTAATAGTAGGAGATATCTGAATTTTGAAGGATCCAGATATGCTAAGAGTTTTTGTATGCTTGTATTCCTGTTTTCTTCTTTTTGTTCCGATCCCCTATTTTAGGGCTTGAGATCCCTATTTATAGAGAAAACGTACATGCATGCTGCACCTCCTGTCTTATCACTGGAATTTCGAGCTAAGGAAATACAGTGGTTGGTGCGGTTAGATTGGTTGCCCAGCTGAATTTTGTCAGATTTCTTCAGAGCGTTAATTGAGAGTGGCCCCCTCCAGCAATTAATGCATTACTTAATAGAGGATGTTAATGTTTCTGATTGGAGGATCATGTGGACGCTGATGTCAGACTTTTCCAAGTGTATCCTTGTGATTGGTAACCCATATATCTTGTCAGAGATCTTCAATCATTATATTCTTCCTTGCCTTGAAAGACTACACAAGCTTCTCCCAGAAGGTACCTACATCCGAGCCGACCTTGCGTCACCGAACTCAACATATGCTCCTCTAATGACGGTGATTAATCTGACCTTAATGACCTCGTAGTTCGGTGTCAACAGTTATCGAACTCAACATGTGTTCCACTAATGATGTTGATTAATCCGAGCTTAATGACCTCAGAGGTCGGTGTCAACAGTTACCCCCCAGGTTAGTACCGACCTAAATAAGGGACTGACCTTTCAAGATTTGATTGAATGATTGGCACAACTTCTAATTTCTGTAATAATTTACGTCAATTAATGCAAAGGACACATGTCACAAAGTAACTTGTACGCCAGCTGTGGGGTGGTTGGATTCCTTTCCCTGGAAGCTTTTAATTCTAACCGTCTATTCATTTATTGCTTTATATGAACGGATGGATTGGGATCTTTGGCATTCTGCCCCCTTTAAATAGCTTTCTCTTCCTTCATTTATCCACTTTTTGCATCTTTTTGAACTTGTAAGTTCCCTCTAGAAAATTTTCTTCTCGTTCTCTTTTTCTGAGTGAGGCCAGCCTTTGTTCAGGTATTCCTTTTTCTGAGAATACCTCATTATTTCTGCGTTTATATACATTTTTTCTAGATTTTTTAATATGAGTTCGGACAAATTCCAGGTACGATCCTGGGGTAATAATCAAGAAAACTCTTTCTCTTCGCCCGTCAATACCTCCCCCTCCAGCTCAGACTGTCAGGAGGTATTAACGCCTGTCCCAATTTCTTCTTTCTTCCCATCGCTATCCAATTCCCCTAGAAGTATGGATCACAGGAAAAAAATAAGAGAGGAAAGGTCGCGGGTAGAGGGGCGAAAGTAGTGGTAGAGAGTGGGGACTGACTCTTTTAGGTCGGTGGTAACGGGGGTGTTTTGGATGGCATTAGGGCCAAGTATGGCATTCCTAGTTCTGTAAAGTTAGTGACCATCCCCTTCTAACCGAGCTAGCAATCCTCCCCTAGGGTGTGTGGCACTCAACACAGCGACTCTCCATGCTGGGCTGAGGTTACCCTTCCTTAAAATCCTCGGGCACTTTTTTTCTTCCTGAGGAATAGCCCCTACTCAGTTGTGCCCTAATGGTTGGCAAACTCTTATTGCGACCTTAATTTTATGAAGTCAACTAGGCTATCCCGAACTCACCCTGTCCCAGTTTAACTCTCTTTTTATTTTTAAGGAGGATGGGAAAAACACCGGGTGGTGGTACACTAGTGTTAGGCCCAGAACTGGGGCTCTATTAGTTTTAGATACTTCTTCATCAATTAAGGGATGGAAAGATGAGTTTTTCTTTGTCCTGGGGGATTGGCAGTTTTATCCCTCTGAGGTGGATAGAGAGGATGTAGTCCCTACTCTCTATCATTCTCTCTGTAAGTTGTACATGTTTTGCTTTCCACTTCGATTTTTATTTGTGGACAACTTTTTCTTAACTTCTGATCTTTCTTGCGCAGTTTAACGACCTTGCCACTTGAGCTCAGTCCTCCAAAGACAGGTAGATTCCATCCGACCTCTCCCAAATAGGCAAAGGTCCTGTAAGTTCGTGATTTCTGATACGAACTTGTTTCAGGTCGGTTTGCTTCGCGCAGTTCTTTTGACCTCATCATCAAACCGACCTGCTACTTCTGCTCCCACAAGTTCCCGTAAGTGACCTCAATTTCGATCTTCATTTTTTTACTTAGAGTTTGAGGTTGACGTTTCACATGCTTTCCCCGCAGGTCAAACTCCAGACATGTTGAATTTTAGAGCGGCAAAAGCATCAAAGGTGGCTGAAGCTGCTAAAGGGAAAGAGAAAGAAGTGCCTACAGCGACTCCAAAAAAGGCCGAGGTCGAGGTTGAGGCCGAGGTCGAGGATGAGCAGCCATTACTGAAGCGTCACCGTCCTGACGAATCATCGGCAACTCTTATCCCAGCAGCTCCTCCTAATTCAGTTCAGCCCATTTCGTTGGCGATTTCCACTTCCGCTTCATCTTCAAGGTCACAAGACAAATGCCCTAACCTGCAGAGGCCAAACATTGAGGGTCTACTTGGGCGTTGACCTAAGCTCATCCTGGACTACCTCTGAGCTCCTTCTCCAGCTCGGAAGTCAGTAGTTGAACTGCCAACTCCTTTGAGGGAATCAGCCATCCTCATGACTAGGAGTAGGAATGACAGGGAGCAGAAATTCATGGCTAAGATGCCAATTGGAGAGAATATCCTGTTAGCTCAGCTCTATAATCATCGAGCGATCCTCTATATAATGTCAGTGGCGGATAAGGTAAATTTTCAAGCTTTTGATTATTTCATCATTGGTTTACCTTTTGCTATTTTTGACATGGTTTTCTCTCTTTTTAGGCCACTACCGAACTTGGGAAGGGGCTAGAGTTTAGGGACAAGGCGAACACCCTTTTTGAGAAAATAGAAACGGAGAGGGCGTCTTTTGCCGAGAAGGAGAGGGACTATGAGGATCGTTTGAATAAAATGGGGGAGGAGCTCAACGCTAGTTTAACCAAGGAATTAAAATTGATGGATGAAGTCCAAGAGTTGAGGTCTTTGGGAGAGAAGATGGGTACCCAAGTTGAGAGTGAAAATAAGAGGGCAAATGTTGCTACGGCCAGAGCTATAGCAGCCATAAAAAAGGTAAAAGAGGCCGAGATGAAAGCTTCCAAGGCCGTGAAGGAGTGGAGGGCCTCCCCAGCTTTCGATGTTCTGGCCCAAGACGCTTATGTGCTAGCTTTAGGTGAGATTATTAAGTATATCAATAAAGAGAGGCCAGATTGGAACACAGATTTTTTGGCGGAGGCTTATAAGGAGCAACAGAAGTAGCTAGACCAACTTCCCTCAATGGCGGGAGTTCGGATCACACCTGCTGAAGAAGATGCAGCTCACGTATATGTACCGCCCTCAGACTTTCCAACTCAGTAGCCTGTTTATGTATTTCAGTTCTGAATTCTGAAACCTTTTTAGGGTCTCTTTTTGTAACTTTTAATCTTTTGATGGAATGAAATGTTAATTTTATCAAGTATTTTGCTTTGATATTTTTACACATTTTTTGAACTGAGTACTTGTAGCACGTATGGCTTTTTAACTTACAAGTGAGTTTTCGAAGTATTTCCAATTTTCATTAGAATTCTTGCTGAGGATTTGATAATTTCAACCTCAGTTCGACCTACTCATGTGTAGGGCTTTGCTATTCCGTTTAGGAATTTTCACTAAGTGTTGCAGCACATGCAACCTTAGTTCGGCCTACTCATGAGTAGGGCTTTGCTATTCCGTTTAAGAATTTCCACTAAGTGTTGCAGCACGTGCAACCTTAGTTTGGCCTACTCATGAGTAAGGCTTTGCTATTGTCACGCCATCTTGTACACAACACATACTTTTATTTATAGGGAATTACACGGTATGTAATACAACTACATCTTCATTGGTAATATTTCTTGAGATGTTCCGCGTTCCAAGGATGTGGCAAGGGCCTTTCCTCCATGTCTTCCAACTCATAGGCTCCTCTGAGTAATACTTTAGTAACTTTGTAAGGACCTTCCCAATTCGGTCCTAGGGATCCAGAGTTGAGTTCTCTTGTGGCAAAAAAAACCTTCCTTAAAACGAGGTAGCCAACTTCAAATTCTCGTTTTTTCATTTTTTGATTGTAGTACCTTGCGTTGCGCTGTTTGTACACCGCGTTTCTGATTTCTGCGATGTCCCTTTTTCTTCTATCAAGTCCAGTTCACCTCATAGTACTAGTTCATTTTTATCTTCACTATATGCCAGAGTCCGTACTTAGGGAATTTTGAGTTCAAGTGGGATAACAGCCTCTACCCCAAAGGCTAAGGAAAATGGGGTTTCTCCCGTACTGTTTTTGGATGTTGTACGATAAGACTATAGCACACCGGGGAGTTCTTCTGCCCATCCTCCTTTAAGATTATCAAGCTTGGCTTTCAGCGTATGCTTGATGATCTTATTGATAGCTTCAACTTGTCCATTAGCCTGAGGGTGGTTTGGCGTAGAAAAATGCTTTTGTATTCCGAGCTCTTTACAAAACTTTGCAAAGCGAGCGTTGTCGAATTGTTTCCCATTATCTGATACAATGGAGTAGGGTATTCCAAACCTGCATATGATCGATTTCCACATGAATTCTGTAGTTTTGTGCTCGATTATTTTGGCTAATGGTTCGGCTTCTGCCTATTTGGTGAAGTAATCAACTGCCACAATTGCAAATTTGGTGCCTCCATTTCCAGTTGGCATAGGGACAATTAAATCGACCCCCCATTTGGTTAAAGGCCATGGTGCCATTACATAATTCAGCTCCCCAGGTGGGAGTTTGATGTTGGGAGTGAATCGCTGACATTTGTCACATTTTCTGGTAAACTCCAACGTATCATTTTTCATGGTCGGCCAAAAGTACCCTTGACGCATGACTTTGTGAACTAATGACTATCCTCCAGCATGGTTTCCACATATTCCCCCATGTACTTCTTCCATAGCGTTGAATGCTTCTTCTTCGTCCAGGCACCTAAGTAAGGGTACAGAATATCCCCGTTTATATAGGATTCCGTTAATTAGAGTGTACCTTGCCGCCCTTAGTCGCAATTTCCTTGTCGTGATTGGGTCCTCAGGGCATGCACCTGTTTGTAGATACATGATGATCTCATTCATCCAAGTCGGCCTAGGGTCGGTAGTCACGTAGATAGACTCGGATTCCAGGATAGCGGGGCGATAAATCCTTTCCATTGGGATACTATCAAACCTTTCAATCCCTTCGCTAGTTGCTAACTGAGCTAGAGCATCTGCATGTCCGTTTGGAGTTCGCGAGACCCGTTCCACCTGAGCATTCTCAAAACCTTTCAGCTTCTTTTTGACGAGCTGGAGGTAGTTGTTCATCTTTTCTTCTTTTGCTTGGTAGACTTCGTTGACTTAATTCACTACCTGTTGGGAGTCGTTGTAGGCAACTAGACAGTCAATTTTCATTTCTTTGGCCTTTTGTAGGCCAGCGATGAGGGCTTCATATTCGGCCTCATTGTTGGACGCATTGAACTCGAATGGTAGTGCTTCGCAAAATACTTGCTGGTTTGGACTGATTAGTACAATCCCAGCTCCAACTCGTTCATCTGTGGATGATCCATCCACAAAGAGTTTCCAAGGCGTGTTAGGGTCTGTTTCCTCCTTGTGTTCCGAGCTGAACTCAGCAATGAAGTCCGCTAGAGCCTGAGCTTTTATGGATGTGCATGGCCTATACCTGATGTCGAATTAACAGAGCTCAACTGACCACTTCACCATCCGTCCGAAGGTGTCAGGCTTTTGCAGCACTTATCTTAACGGATGATTGGTTAAGACCTCAATTGGATGCTCTAAGAAGTAAGGCATTAATTTTCGAGCTGCAATGATAACTGTATAAGCCAAATTTTCCAATGGGGAATAGCGGAGTTCTACTTCGTGCAGTGCTTTACTTATGTAATAGACTGGGTGTTGTATTCCCATCTCATCCCTAGTTAGTATCGTACTAACAACGTGTTTGGACACTGCCAGATAGAGCAGCAATATTTCTTATGTTTTGGCTTTGATAACACAGGAGGTTGTGCTAAGTGAGATTTTAGCTGGTCAAATGCGAGCTGGCATTCAGGAGTCCATTCGAACTTCTTTTCCTTTCTTAGTATATCAAAGAAAGGCCTGCACTTGTATGTTTATTTTGACACGAAACGGTTAAGGGCTGCTACTCGTCCAGTTAAGCTCTGAACTTCTTTTGGCATAGTTGGGGGACGCATTTCGATAATGGCCCCAATTTTTTCAAGGTTGGCTTCGATCCCTCATCAGTTCACCATATACCCCAAGAATTTTCCTGAGCTCATGCCAAAGGCACACTTTTGGGGATTCAACTTCATCCCATATGCCCTTAAGATTGTGAACATTTAGACGAGGTGTTACAGATGATCTCTGGCGTTCGTACTTTTTACCAACATGTCATCCACATATACTTCCATGGTCTTATCAATTTGTTTTGCGAACATAGCATTTACCAAGCGTTGGTAAGTTGCCTCTGCATTCTTAAGGCCGAAGGGCATCACCTTATAGCAATAAAGACCTCGATCAGTGATGAAGGCCATGTGTTCTTGGTCATGTTCGTGCATTGGTATCTGATTATAGCCTGAATATGCATCAATGAAGCTGAGTAAGTCATGCCCAGTAGTGGCATCCACCATCTGATCTATCCTTGGCAGTGGAAAGCAGTCTTTAGGGTATGCTTTGTTCAGGTCGGTGAAGTCAATGCACACCCTCCAGTCGCCATTGTTTTTCTTAACTAAGACGTGATTGGCAATCCACTTCGGATACCTCGCTTCTCGAACAAACCCATTATGAAGCAATTTTTTTATTTCCTTATTTAGGGCTTCATATCGTTCTGGATTTAAGGGTCGGCATCGTTGCTGCTTTGGTCGAATCAAAGGGTCCACTCCCAACCTATGGCACATGATCTTTAGATCAATTCCTTTCATATTGGAGTGTTCCCAAGAGAAGACATCAAGGTTCCCTTGAAGGAAACTGATGATTTGGTCCCGTAATGGAGGTCGTAGTTCATGACCGATCTTGAGATTTCGTGGAAGATCGTCCGAACCGACCTCAATTATGTCTAGATCTTCCATAGGTTCCATTCCTTGCACTTTCACCCGTGGGTCCAACGAGCTCGTTGGGGGTTCATTGGTGCATGCCATACAGGTCTTCGGGAGGTAGTTTGAACTGACAACCATCTGACATTTTTCAGCGACATCTCTGTTTCCTTTAACCTGTCCTGCACCATAAGGAGTGGGAAATTTGATAAAATAGTGGTACATTGATACTATCGCCCTAATCTCAAATAGTAGTGGTTGCTCTATGATAGCATCATAGGGGGACTTTGAGTGTAAAACCACAAATTCTTCACTCATCTTAGCTCGGTGAGGAGACTTCCCGAACTCGATAGGGAGTTTAATTACTCATTTGGTCTCAGAAAGTATACCATCAAGCTCCATGATCGTGTGTGGGTACGATTGCAAGAAACCTAGTGGAATTCCAATATGTTCCAAGGTGTTAATATAAAGCATGTTGAGAGAGCTCCTAGTGTCTACCAAGACTTTGGGGATGTTGACCTTGGATAGAAGCATGGGGATTACCAAAACTCCAGGGTTAGAGTTGGTGTTTGCTTCTTTTTCCTCGAACGTGAGCAAGTCGTCGTTAGTTTTTCTGAAGTGTTTTGCTGTAATGCCGATCTCAGTTAGGTCGGCGGTAATGGGTCTTTTGAACCTTGAGGCTTCTGGTTGCTGGGAGCATTGGCTTTTTAGCATCCGGACTTGGGGATTTAGCAAGTCAATGTTGCAGGTTCTGGCCTCTTCCTGGTTACCGCGTATCATGCCTGGACCACTTGGTGTAGGAAACTTAAGGCAATAGTGGTATATCGAGGTGGCGGCTTGCAACTCATGTAATATAGGCCTCCCTAGTATGGCATTATAGTTTGAAGGTAGGTCCACCACAATGAAGTTCGCCAAGATCCTCCTTTTGCGCGGAGGTTTGCCTATCTCCGCATTGAGTACGATTTGTCCTCAGGCTTCAATTGGATCTCCTGAGAATCCTTGTAATTTTCTGGAATATGGTCGAAGGTACCGTTCGGGTATTGCCATTTTTCCAAAGTTCTAGAGTATAGAACATTTACCGAGCTCCTATTGTCAACTAAAGTTCGGCGTATTTGTACTCCCGCAACAGTCATGGTTATGACCAGCGCATCACTTCGATCTTGCAGAATTCCTTGGGCATCTCCTTCTGAAAATCCAAACCATTCTGGGTATGGTGGGGCATAGACCTCCACCTCTGGTAGCTCCACACTGTAATTTTGCCATACGCGAGCATTGCGTGCTATTCTACGTCGAGCTCTTCGCGATCATTCCAGACATTGGTTTCCACCTATCAGCGTTTTGATTTAAGGTCGGTGTTTGGTATCGTGAATTTGGGGTCCTGGCCGGCCTTGAGGCATTATCCTTTGCTGATTAGGATGTTGAGTCCCTGTGGGATTTGCCTCTCTAAGTTTGGCTACGAACTCCTGTAAATGACCTCGCCGAATAAGTGACTCTACTTCTTCTTTTTAAGTTCCGACAATTGTCAGTATCATGTCCTATCGATCTATGATAACGACAGTATTTCCCTTGGTGTTTCCCCATTGATTCTTTTTTCTGAGGGGGAGGTCGGTTCAAGTTCTCTCTCTCCTACTTGCAGGAAGACCTCCTCTAGAGTTGCATTCAACGGGTGGTACTTGCAGAATTTGTCGAGATAGGGCCTGGAGTGACCTTGATCCCTTCGGTCTTTCCTCTTTTCCCGACCTAAGTCATTGTCAGTTTGCTTCCCCTTCGTACATTGTGGGGATTGTGGGGCTTACTTTGCATCCTCCTGGTCCGAAGTGGCTTCCTCCGCACTTATATATTTTTCAGCTTGGCCTAAGAACTCGTGGTTCGTCTGAGGTCCATGCACAGACTACCAAAACCTTGTTCTTGGCCTTAACCCTGAAAGTACTACCATTAGCGTAGCGTCATCAGAGATCTTTTCTACCTCCATGGACTGTTTGTTGAACCTATTCAAGAAGTTTTTGAGGGATTCAGTTTTTCCCTGCTTTATGCTGACAACCTCTCCTTAGTTGTGGTCTTTGCTTTGGAGCCCATAAACTGAGTCAGGAAGGCTGTGGCGAGGTCATTTCAATTTTTTATCGACCTTTGGTGCAGTCTTCTAAACCATCTTTGAGCTTTATCCCCTAAAGTTAAGGGAAAAGCACGACACATTATAGCATCTCCAGCCCCTTGTAACTCTATCCAAGAGGTATACTTGTCCAGGTGGGCTGAGGGGGTCTCCTTCCCCATCGTACCCAGTCAACTGTGGCATTTTTAGTTTTTCAGGTAGCGGCTCTGCCAGAATATCCTCAGTGAAGGGGGAATGACGCTTTGTGAGGTATTCCTCCTTGCCTTCTTTGTTTTTGGCTTCCAAGTCTGCTGCGCTTCCTGAGAGTAGGGGTGGGCGTGGGTTGGGTTGGGTCGGTTTTTGCCCCAACCCAAACCCAACCCAACGTTGTCGGTTTGTTCGAAATCCAACCCAACCCAACCAATGTAAATGTTGAAACCCAACCCAACCCAACCCAATTATGTGTCGGTCGGGTTGGTCGGTTTGAATCATAAATTCCAATTTTTTTGACACATGTTGGAATTAAATGAATTGAGATCCTAGCGAGACAAGTAGTATAGCTTGGGAATTGTATGTGAACATTTCCCAATTTGATGTGAGACTAGAGACAAGGCATCATAGATAATATAGCAAGGACATAAAAAAAATATGAAGAGAACAAGAGTAGTGGACGTAATTGAAAATCGACATTTATGTTAAATTTGATTATGAAATAAGAATCATCGAACGAAATGACTTGACAAGACAAATATGGACATAGTGCAGTTTTAGATTAGAGATTGAACCAAACGCGAACGATGGATCGAATTGAAGAAATTCGAAGTCACTTCATTTAACGTACTTCATTTTTTGAAATGTCTTGTGATCATCCATAGTGATTCATACTCTATAATGTAATTTTTTATGATACAACGTGACTTTTTGACTTTATTAAATATAAAAAACTAGTAAAATAATTACTTAATTTAGCTTCTTTACTTCATCCCTAAATCTCACGCTGGTATTCCTTATCTTCAAGAAATTTTTAATTGAAATCCTCGATCAATTACGAAAGCTTCAGTTTTAATAATAAATAATTGCTAACAAAAACTAATTCTTAATACAATCTGAAAATAATTAAGAAAACTATTCGTCGTTTTTTCAATTTAACGTCTTTTTTTTTTCCGGGTTGGGTTGGGTTGGGTCGGGTCGGGTTTAGGGTGCCAACCCGCGACCCGACCCGACCACCCAACCCGAAACTCGAAAACTGCCCAAAAAATGCAAAAAACCGACCCAAATGTGTCGGTTTGGGTCGGTTCGGTCGGTTTCGTCGGGTCGGTCGATTTTTTGCCCACCCCTACCTGAGAGCACTCATCTCAGGTTCAGCTCGTTCTTCAGGGTGCTTTCTGCATGGCGTCAAGAAGTGTTGGGAACCCAACCTGTTGAATACATTGTTTGTTCTTCTGGCAGTTGGTTTTGTCATGGCAGGGGAACTTCTGACCTCCTCAGTTCGGTCTTTGGAAGGTTCTCCACTTGAGAAATAGAGAGTTCTTTTGGTAGGAGGTTGCCTATATCTTTCTCGTTGAGGGGATTCCACCTCTGTGTCCGGTGGTGGATTTTGAGCTTGCCTTTGCTCTAGTCGACTGACGACATTTGTTAGTTTTTCGATGGCTTTCTTCATGGCCATCATTTGAGGATCGAGGGTTTCGCTACAGCCCCGTTTTTCAGTATTTACGGGGTTACTGGTTTGTTCGGGACGAGTGTGGGAGTGATTCCCAGATGCTGAAAATTCGTCCATTATGCTGGTTCATTGATTCTGTGGAGAAACATAGCTGTTTTCCAAAGTTGGGGCCCTCCTTCTAGCGCCAACTGTTGACGTTGAAATTTGGATGAACAATATTCAAGCCAACTTAATGAAATAAACGTGTATTTCTCATTGAAATGATCAAGAGTTTACAAGAATACAAGAATATGATTCAATCCCTTTCCTTTTCTAGTAATAGTAGGAAATATCTGAATTTTGAAGTATCCAGATATGCTAAGAGTTTGTGTATGCTTGTATTCTTATTTTCTTCTTTTTGTTCCGATCCCCTCTTTTAGGGCTTGGGATCTCTATTTATAGAGAAAACGTGCATGCATGCTGCACCCCCTGTCTTGTCACTGGAATTCCGAACTGAGGAAATACAATGGTTGGTGCGGTTAGATTGGTTGCCGAGCTGAATTTTGTCAGACTTCTTCAGAGCATTAATTGAAAGTGACCCCCAGCAATTAATGCATTACTTAATGGAGGATGTTAACGTTTCTGATTGGAGGATCATGTTGACGCTGATGTCAGACCTTTCCAAGTGTATCATTGTGATTGGTAACCCATATACCTTGTCAGAGATCTTCAATCATTATATTCTTCCTTGCCTTGAAAGACTACACAAGCTTCTCCCAGAAGGTACCTACATCCGAGCCGATCTTGCGTCACCGAACTCAACATATGCTCCTCTAATGACGGTGATTAATTCGACCTTAATGACCTCGTAGTTCGGTGTCAACAGTTACCGAACTCAACATGTGTTCCACTAATGACGTTGATTAATCCTAGCTTAATGACCTCGGAGGTCAGTGTCAACAAATTCGATTGTTCGCGATATCAAAAATGGGTCTCAAATTGAGACTGAAAATTCGATGCATAATTTTTCGATTGGAAATGACGATATTTCATCACTTTTGACTTCTTTTTTCATTCAACTGACTTCTAACACTCTCAAATCTTCATCATTTGGTTCGACACAACTTTTGTATATTTTCACGTTAGTCCTTTAACTTTCATTTCCTTTAACTTCCTTTCACTTTGGTCCATTTTCACTTATTTCCCCCAAATTACGCCATATCCATTAAATTGTCACCGAAATCAAAATATGAGATTAATAAGTACATTTTGACACAAAATAATCATACGAGTGCACAAAATAAAGAGGGAAAAATTTGCATTTTACATTCCTATCAAACGTCCATACCTTTTATTTTATTTTTTTGGCATTTTCTCCCTTAATTAGACATTTGCTCGCGTAAACCATCATTTCTATCTATTTTCATTCAATTTCTCAATAAAAAAAAATACTGAAATGACGAATATACCCTCATTTAAATAAAAAATTTAAAGAATTAATTGCAATCATAGTCCCCAATTTTTTAAAAAAAGTGCTAACGGGTTCCAAATATATTATTAAAAAATTAATTTTTTTTATAAAAAGTGCAAACGAGTCCTAATTAAATTTATTTAAAATTTAAAAAATTAAAAGTGTAAAAAATAAATTATTAAGGAATTAGAAATTTAAAAAATCTATTTTTATTTAAATATGAGGGTATATTCATTATTTCACTGTTCTTATTGAGAAATTGGATGAAATTGAATGAAAATGATATTTTGCACAATCAAATGTGTAATTAAGGGTGAAAATGCAAAAAAAAAAAAAAAAAAGAAGAAGAAAGGCATGGACTTTTTTGCAATAAAGGTGAAAGATAAGGACATTATGTACTAATTACCCTTTTAATAATTTATTAGGGACTCATTTGCGTTTTTCAAAAAAATTGGGACTATGAGTGCAATTAGTTTTTTTTCCTTTTGTTTTATTTCAAGGAAATGGTATTTTCGTCATTTCACAATTTTTAATTGAGACTTAAATAAAACAAAAAGAAAAATGAAAGAAATAATTACAACTATAGTCCCTATTTTTTTTAAAAAAAAAGTGCAAACGAATCCCAAATAAATTAGTAAAAGGTTAATTAGCATATAATATCCCTAATTTTCACTATTATTATGAAAAACGTCCATACCTTTCATTTTTTTGGCATTTTCTCCCTTAATTACATATTTGATTGTGCAAATCATCATTTATATCTATTTTCATCTAATTTCTCAATAAAAAAACTATGAAATGACGGATATACCCTTTCATTTAAAAAAAAGATAAATAAAGAACTAGTTCAATCATAGTCTCAATTTTTTTTAAGTGCAAAAGAGTCCCAAATAAATTATCTAAAATTAGAAATTTTAAAAAATTCTTTATATTTTTATTTAAAGACGAGTGTGTATTCGTTATTTTACAATTTTTATTAAGGAATTGGATAAAAATGGATAAGAATGATGATCTGGGCAATCGACCATATAATTAATGGTGAAAACGTCAAAAATAAAATAAAAATGAAAGGTATGGACACACAAAAATAGTGAAATATAGAAATGTTATGTGCTAATGACCCATTTAATAAATTATTTGGGACTCGTTTGCACTTTTTTAAAAAAATTGGGACTATGATTGCAATTAGTTCTTTCTTTCTCTTTGTGTTTTATTTAAATAGAAAGATATATTCATTATTTCACAACTTTTAATTAAAAAAATGAATAAAAATGGCCTTTTACTCAATGAAATGTGGAAATAAGGTGGAAATGTCAAAAAAATGAAAGGTAAGAACTTTTTTCACAATAATAGTAAAAGGTAAGGATGTTACGTGTTAATTACCCGAAATTGAAATATTAGGCCCCTCTTTGGACACTGTTATAAATAGATTTTTAGGAAAAATGTATTTAAGAATAGTGATTTTTTGAAGAATATGTGATTAAAAAAATAAGAAAAGATTTTGAGTTTACACGTAATATTATTTAATTGAAAAATACATGATGAAGAATAATAAAGAGAAAAAATGCATTTTTTAAAAATGTGGCCCAAATAGGGGCTAGGTATCAATGATTTCCTGATTACTTGAAGCAAGAGGATGAAATTTAGAATTGAGACATTTGTGATTACTAAAAAATCCTTTATTCTCATTCTTCTGGTTTTGTTTGTCTTTTGCTTCTTAACTCTTTCCTTATTGTATAGGAGGCAGAGGTTAATAAATAAATAGAAGTTGATGCTTTGGTTGAACGTAAATACATAGAAATTGATGCTTTGGTTGAACGCCTACGTCAGTTATGGAAGATGAATGAACTTTATCTTGATGAAACTCTTAAAATCGCTGTGAGAATGGATTGGAAATGCTAACTAAATTCTTAATATCCAAGGATTATCTTTAAGCTCGAAGGCATAGAGAATGTTAGCTCACGAAACGAGGCTAACCAATTAATGAGAAAAAATGGTAGAAGAAACGATTGATGCTGTATGAACAATCGATTGTTTCCGACAATTTTTATGTATCGCACACATACAATGAGTACATTATATAGAAAATGATGTGTGGATAATGTGTATAGCGCACATACAATGAGTAAATTAAAGAGTTTTGGAAGAAAATGATTTTTGGAAGACTGAACTTTTTGGATAATGTGTGGTTAAAAAGTAAGAATTTTTTTTGAATTTTCATGCAAAATATTTTATTGTGTGAATGTATGATTAAAAATGAGTTTGAGAGAGAGAGAGAGCGAGAGGTGGGGGGGGGGCTAAATATGATATTTTCTGATTCTATCTAGTGCTATGTGGCCAATAATAAGAGACAGAATGCCAAAACACATAACTTGGCAACCAGAATATATTCAAGAAACAAGGTGATGGCTGATGTATAAAATATGAACACTATCTCCTATGATGTATAGGTGAAGCCATCTTAATTGTATCTATTCACAACTATTTCAAAAATTTCCACTAAGCCTTGGCTTCTTTCCAATATAAGATTCTTCATTGAGGACTTTGTCAGAGGCTTGATTTAATTAATCAAGAAATCAATGAGTTGAAAGGAATGTAATACATTTTATTTTTTTTGTGGTAATGCATCTGCAAATAAATTAAGGCTTCAATTAGTCATTCATATCCCAAATCTCATCTCCTATACCATACCTCCTATTCCACTTGAATTGTGGCTTCATCGGTTCATCCCTATGACAACCCTGCTAGAACAGTGTGGAATCACAGCTCCCCCAGGCGAGGTATCTGAAATAACAATACCTCTGTCATTTTTCGACCTCATATGGGTGTATTTTCATCCAATTCAGCGTCTATTGTTCTACGAATTCCCTTGTTCCAAGATCCATTTCACGGAAACCATCATCCCAGATCTCAAAAAATCACTCTCTCTTACTCTCAAACATTATTACCCACTAGCAGGCAACCTACTATATCCCTTAATAAGCACTGGAAAGCCTGTGTTTCGTTACTTGGTTGGGGACTCGGTTTCTCTAACTATATCCGAGTCCAACGGCGATTTCAGTTATCTTATCGCTGATCCTGCACGAGATGCTGATCAGTTCTATCCTTTTGTCCCTCAATTGCCACCACCTAAAGTGGAAACGGAGTACAAAACAATCCCAGTCTTGTCTCTGCAGGTAACTTTGTTTCAAAATCGTGGCTTATCTATTGGTTTTACTAACCATCATAGTATAGGCGATGCTAGGTCAGTTATAGGCTTCATAAAAGCGTGGGCATCGATCAACAAACTCAGTGGAGATTCACAGTTGATTGAAACCAAATTATTGCCACTTTTTGATAGATCTGTCATTAAAGATTCCTTTAGAATAGCAGATATATGGTGGAATCAATTGAAGAATGTTAATTTTCAACATTCATCTTTGTGTTTACCCACGAATAAAGTTCGGGCCACATATGTTCTCTCCCAAGCTGATATCCAGAAACTCAAGGATTCACTTTTGGCCCGAAAACCAGGTGTAGTTCGCCCTTCATCCTTTGTTGTTACAACTGCCTATGCGTGGACTTGTTTGGTGAAATCCGGGCCTGCCACTGGGGAGGAGGTCAATGCAGATACACCCGAATGCTTTGCTATTGCTGCAGATTTGCGAGCGCGCATAGATCCTCCTGTGCCTGCTAATTATTTCGGCAATTGCATTGGAGGTGGATTGGCAGAAATAAAGCACCAGGAGTTAATGGCAAACGAAGGGTATTTCATTGCAGCTGAGGCAATTGCAGAGGTTATTCGTGTAAAGGTGAACAATAAAGAAGAAGTATTGAAGGATCCTGAGAATTGGCTCGAGGGTGCTAGAAAATTAGTAGGGAAACGAGTGCTCTCAGTATCTGGATCCCCGAAGTTCAACCTATATAGCACTGATTATGGCTGGGGAAGGCTAAAAAAGATGGAGGCTGTGTCTATTGACGGAGATAATGCTATTTCCCTGTGCGAGTCCAGCGATTTAGAGGGAGGTTTGGAGGTTGGTTTATCTTTACCCAAGACAAAAATGGATGCTTTTGCAGCCATTTTCACCAGTGGCACAAGGTTGTTGAATGGTTGAAATTGAAGAGATTGATTCTCTTTTTCATTTGTTCTTGAACTTTTTTAACCTCTTTTTCATATTTATAATTTCTAATAGCTTAAGCATTAGATATTTCTTGTTAGTCTCAAATTGATGAATTCTTGGTATTCATTAATTTGATGATCATGACAGCGGACCATGTAAAACTCGAACATGGTTCTCACTTCTCATCTCATCATACAAATCATTGATTCTCCTTCACTAGTATGAATATATATAGATGAGAATTGAGTTCTCTAATCGTATTATTTGAAATATATTTAATTGTATTCAATTATATTTGAAGTGGGCAATTTTGACAATTGAGTGGATCAACTTAAAATTAACGACTTAAACTCGGTAGGTCAAGAATTGATAATGTGGTATTGGACATCAAAGTTTAAATTATAAGTCTATTGAGTCTCCTACCCTTGTAGCGTTGCCACAAGAAAATATGTCGTTTTGTGATAGCAAAATTATTATTCACAATTCGTATAATTCAACATTTCGTTCTAGAAAACCCATACAAGTCATATTCACGGGAGCCAAATTTCAACACAACTTTTATGAGATATGGGTGAAGCCACCCTTTCTAAAAGTTTCTGCTCATCCTTGGCTTCTTTCCAGTATCAGATTCTTGATGACTTGTCAGAGCCTTGTATTGTTAATTATGGTAATGGAACTTTTCCTATTGTTTCAGGCATGCTGAAATAATGGAACGGATAATGTGGCTTGGGCCATTCTTTACCTAAGGAAAAATGCACACTATAGCCCCCCGGGCACATCCGAGTTGGCAAAGGACGGACATTGCTGGGCTTGCAATTTCAGTGTGGGGAGTTCGAATCCTAGATGGAACAGCTGAGTGATGTAATACTCAATTTTAGGTGGAGCAACTTGGTGATGTAATATCTATGAAGGAAGGCTCCCTTGGGGTCAGGAGTATAAAGGGTGCACGGACCTTGGTCAACTTGGGCATATACCGCGATTAACTTCCACCCATCGCTGAGGGGCCGAGGATGGGTGGTCCAGGACATAGTCTGGTGTAAGTTGGGATACATGGGTATCAAAAAAAAAAAAAATGCACACTATGGGAGAAGTCTTATTTTCAAACTTCATTTTTTTAGAAACAAAGTCAAAGCACATATAGTCCAATTAAATGTACTATAGCATAGTTGGATGATAAGAATAATTCACTAAGAAATAAGGATTTTTCATGCCATGCTATAATTTCCGTTTATTCAATGTTGCCTGTTACCCCCAAAAATCAGAGGCTCCAGGTCAGCACTTCACGTGGACTTCCAAGCGTTTCTTATAATCAAGCGAAAGCAGAGCCAATTGAAAAGTCAATGGGGGGTTCAACAAGGTCAAGGACGACAGAGGAGGCCATTGTCCGAAGACGTGCAGTGTCAAAGCTGTGTTTATCCGATGTCCCCTTCAGCTCAAATATTGAAGGTCTGCTTAAAGCCCTCCCAAGTGATGCAGAGGCCCCTCACGTCCGAAGTACTGAAGCACCGAAGCTCAACTGCACCAGATGTCCATCAGTCCGAAGCTGACCTCAACACACTAATGCCGACGCTGCCTCCCAACAGATTGGAAGATTCTCATAGAACTGATTGATTGGGACGTCTGTAATAAAGTGTCTGTAGGTTTTAATATGTCAGTGTGTTAGCCTATTACTAGCACGGCTGACCCTTTGCCAAACATTGAATATAATGAATGGACAGTGATGTGAGTTTTTGGTCTAGGAGATGTTGCCACATGGATGTGATCGAACGGTCACCACGTTGATTAGGTTAGTATAAATAACCTCTCTTTGTACTAAAAAGGGGAGGTGATGAAGAAATAAAGAACATCTTTATACGCTTAACTTTGTTTTACCACTACACAAGAAAGAATACACTTTGATATCAAAAGAATAAACAATACATTCTCATATCTATCCTTCCACATATTCCAATACGAAAGGAGTAATTTAGTTAAACGGATCAAGCATTCGTTGATAGCGCGAGTGTTTCTCAAACTCGATCGCCGGAGTCCGAACATTTGTGTCTCTCGCCGGAAAGTGCCTCTCACGTTCATAATAATCAAATCTATGTTCCCATTCTGGAAGAAACGTGCCGGATCAGCACTTGACGTGGCAAGAGTGGGCTCGGTATCTATTGAATTCATTTTTTGGGGTCAACAGATTGGCGCTGTCTGTGGGAATTCTGACATTTAACCACGAAATACGCGTGGAAAAAGAAAAAGATACGTTTTCGAGAGAGTTTCTCATCCTTGAAAAAGGAATATCCTTGCAAAAAGGAATCGGCAAGAACTTGAAACCCCCTGAAGAAGGGAACCAAGTCGTACATCACGTAACCAAAAAATGAGTTCTACTGACGAAGATGCCCCTAGAAGGACGAGGGAATGCCCTGAAGAAGGAGAACCCTCACGAACTGTCCCGGCAGCCCAACCAAGACCTCCAATGCGCAGAAGAGGAGGTCCCAGGGGCGGAGGTGGAGTTGCGGCCAAGTTAACTACAGAAATTGCAACAATGGCTGCCAGCATGATGAACATCACTCAGCAGAACCAAGTCATGTATTAAATGTTGATGCACATGCAAGAACAAGAAGGCTATCAGGCTCCTCAACATACGGCTCCCGAAGACGTATTCCCAAACTCCCAAGCCTATTACCATGAGGAGGAGGAGGTCCAGAGTCAAATGGCAGGACATCGCCATTACGGGATGGAAGCCCCTCTGGAAGACGAGGATGAAATGGATTCGTCGAACAATCAAGCCTCATAAAGGCTGCAGGAAGAGAGGCCTCAAAGGTCCGGAAGCGTCTTCGACAGGATAAGCCCAAGAATGCCTAGAAATAGGCGAGCCAACCCACCTCAGGCACCTAGCAATAGGTATGACGATGAGGTACCTCCTGTCCGTCCCCCTAGAAATAGGCGCGAAAGGCGGGAACAAGCCAGGAGTGAAGCGGGAACTTCCCAACCACCTCCCCTGATCAATCCAAGGGAAAAAGAGAACCCGGATGGGTCTCAGAGGTCTTGCGACCTCGATGATGATAATGAACATTCTCCTTTCTCCGAGGCCATAAGGAGTGCACCCATGTTAAGCCACTTCGTACTCCCAAAAATCCAAAAGTACGATGGGAGAGGCGACCCCGCCAAACATATGGACAATTACAAGACACATATGAATCTGAAGGGGCCACTCCAGTGATGAAATGTAGGCCTTCTACTTAACCCTAAGTGGAGGGGTAGAAATTTGGCATGCCAGTCTACTAGAGGGGAGCATCCGAAGTTGGCCAGAGTTCAACAAAACTTTCTTGAAACGCTTTGCAACCAGCAAAGAGGGGGAAAGACCTATCCAAAGGTTGCAAGATATGAGGCAACAACAAGGTGAGTCGCTGAAAAGTTTTACTTCCCGATTTACCGATGAAATGACATATTGTATGCAAGTCACGGATAAGGAAGCCTTGACTGTCCTAAGAGGAGGCCTAGACATGAACTCTCTTTTCTGGAGAGACGTGCAAAATAAGGACCTCGCCACCTATGATGCGTTGTTAGAGATGATAAGGCACGAAATCCTGAACGAGGAGCTGAAAGATCATAGGAACAGGGCTAGCCAGGGTTTGCCGCCTCCACAAATGCGAAGAGGGAGAGGTCCCAGCTCCCACTTGATGGATAATCAGGCCTCAATGAATCATGGACAGGAACTTGCTGCTGCGAAACTCAATGCAGTACCTACCCTCACCTACGAAGAAGGCAACCCTAACGCTGGAATGCGCATGCCTTAGCCCAACCCAAGAAATCTACAAAGGGGGCGAGGTAGGGGACGAGGTGTCGATCCTAGAAATAGGAACGAGGCATCGCAATATTGTTCATATCACCAGTCTAATGGACATCGAACAGAGGACTGTCGGGTCGCCGCAAGATTCCCTCCCAGAAATGTTCCCAATAGGTAAAACACACAGCCTCGGAACGATGAGCAACGTCGACCTAACAGGACCGACCCTCCACAAGGAAGAGATAATGACATTGAGGAACCTAGGGAGGGTTAGAGACAACGACGATACCCCCCAGGCAACGAACATGAGCCCATCCGAGAGATCGATATGATCATTGGTGGTCCTCACGTGGACGGAGAGTCTAGGAACTCCCAGAAGAATTATGCCATGGAGGCGATCGACCTCGCTATGACGAGCTACATAGTAAATCAATCTGCAAGAAGGGGGGTCTCACCTCCAATCCCTTTTACTCAAGAGGACACAACGGGTGTAAATTATCCTCACTTAGTGATAAGGGTCGTCGTGGCCCGCAACGGCCTAAAAAAGATGTTAGTGGATAATGGAAGCTCAGTGAATATCTTGTTTGGTACCACCTTTGACAAGATGAAAGTCGACCACGAGCTTACCCCAGTAAGCTCCCCCTTGTATGGATTCACAGAGGATAGTATTATCCTCCGGGGCAGGATCACCCTAGCAATAAAGATAGGGGTAGAACCCCAGATCGCTCGCCATTTTTTGGAATTCCTTGTGGTGGATAACCGATTGGCCTATCATGGAGTACTTGGACGACCCGCCTTAAAAGAACTATGAGTGGTCACCTCAATCCACCACTTGTACATGAAGTTTCCTACCGAAAATGGCATCGCTACAGTTCGTGGAGATCAGAGAGGAGCTAGAGAATGCTACTCTAACTCCCTGAGGAAAACTGAAATAAGGACGTATGTCATTTTTGCCGACGTTGATATGGACGACCCCCCTGAACAAAGGATTGCCCCTAAACAAGGGAAAGACGTCCTTATGACTGAAGCTCCTGAAAAAGGACCAATTGCTAAGGAAGCAATCAGTCTGGAAGAACTGGACCCCCGGATCATTGATTGTGAGCCTCAAACGGCTCCAATGGAGGAATTGGAAACCTATCCAGCTGACCCTATGGACTCAACAAAGCGCTTATAGGTGGGAAGCAATTTGCCACACGAAATGAAAGAGAAGTTGAAAAACTTTCTATGCAAAAATCTTGATGTATTCGCCTGGAAGCATGGCGACATGATAGGAGTCGATCCAAAGGTCAGTTGTCGCCACCTGAATATTGATCCAAAAGTCACTGCTCACAGAAAAAAAAGGAGAGCCCTCAACCTAGAAAGATATGAAGCCCTGAAGGATGAAGTCAAGAAACTGATTGACAATGGCTTCATTAGGGAATCCTTGTATCTGAAATGGGTCTCCAACCCAGTTCTGGTAAAAAAACACAACGGGAAATGGAGGGTGTGTATCGATTTCTCGAATTTAAACAAAGTCTGCCCAAAGGACAGCTTCCCACTCCCAAGGATAGACCAGCTTGTAGACTCGACTGCTGGACATAAGCTCCTCAGCTTCATGGACGCTTACTCTGGGTACAATCAAATCTCCATGTTCCCACCGGATGAAGACCATACCTCTTTCATAACGGATAAGGGGCTCTATTGTTACAAGGCTATGCCTTTCGGATTGAAGAATGCTGGAGCAACATACTAGAGGCTGGTTAACAAAATGTTTGCCGACATCATCAGTAAATCCATGGAAATATATGTGGACGACATGCTGGTGAAAAGCCAGAAATCAACAGACCACATTTTCCACCTGGATAAGGCTTTTCAGATCCTGTGAATGTATCAAATGAAGCTCAATCCTTTAAAATGCGTTTTCGGGGTATCATCCGGCAAGTTCCTTGGATACATAGTTAATCAAAGAGACATCGAAGCGAACCCTTAAAAGGTCAGAGTTTTGATTGAGATGAGGTCACCCCAAAAGCCAAAGGAAGTTCAAAACCTTTCTGGAAGGGCAGCAGCCCTAAATTGTTTTATATCTAAAGCGATAGACAAATGCCTCCCATTCTTCAAAGTTCTCAAGGGGGAAACAAATTTCAATGGACGG
The DNA here is from genome assembly GCA_035079005.1 of Fraxinus americana. Classification (NCBI taxonomy): domain Eukaryota; kingdom Viridiplantae; phylum Streptophyta; class Magnoliopsida; order Lamiales; family Oleaceae; genus Fraxinus; species Fraxinus americana. Next base: position 196,144 of record CM068707.1, on the reverse strand, counting down.
AAGAGTGTGAAGTGGACCTGCAGGAATTAAAGAAGCACTAGGGCAAGCACCTCTTTTTTCCAAACCGACGGACCATGAAGTATTGCACTTGTATTTGGCAGTAACCCCCGAGGCAGTAAGCTCAGTTCTAATAAGGGAGGAAAATAACCATCAGCTACCAGTTTACTATGTCAGCAAAGAGTTCCTCGCCGCTGGGACACGATATCCTGACATGGAAAAGCTGGCCCTCTCCCTAATAAAGCCTCGAGGAAACTAAGGCCTTATTTCCAAGCCTATAGCATACGCGTGATAATCAATTACCCCTTCAAACAAGTGCTTCAAAAACCTGACGCTTTGGGAAGACTGCTTAAATGGGCCGTGGAGCTTAGTGAGTTTGACATCAATTACATACCAAGGACGGCCATTAAAGGGCAAGCCCTAGCTGATTTTGTGGCAAAATTCACCCCCGCACCAAATAACGAAGAGGAAATGGAACCCATCGAACCTCAGATATGGAGGCTTTCTGTGGATGGATCTTCTGGAGAGACTGGTTCAGGGGCAAGAATCATATTGGTCAGCCCAGAAGGACACAAACTCACTTGTACAGTGAGGTTCGACTTTAAAGAAACCAATAATGCAGTTGAGTACGAGGCTTTTCTAGCTAGTCTCCGACTGGGGAAGGAACTACAAGTAAAAAAGCTCATAATCAGCAGTGACTCCCAATTGGTAGTCAACCAAGTCAATGGAAATTATTCTGCCAAGGACAAATCTATGGCAGCTTACCTGAAGCTGGTAATGAGCTTTGTTTCTTCATTTGAGAGGTTCGAACTGATGCAGATACCAAGGTCCTACAACACTCACGCTGACGCGTTAGCAAATTTAGCAAGTAGCAAAGACTCAGAACTACTCACTGTGGTTCTAATTGAGCACCTCACTAAGCCTTCAATCGAAGTCGACGACACGATAATGTGGATAGAAAGTGCACCCCTCTGGATGAACCTATCATATCCTATCTAAGGGATCAGATCCTACCTCATCAGAAGGAGGAAGCTCAGAAACTACGGAGAAGGGCTGTCCACTTCATCCTCCAAGACGATGTGTTGTATAAACGCGGATACTCTCTACCCCTTCTGAGATGCATTGGAGAAGAACAAACAAACTATGTGCTCAGAGAAATCCATGAAAGAATTTGCGGCAATCACGCCGGAGGTTGGTCCTTGACACGAAAGGTACTTAGGAAAGGGTACTACTTGTCCACCCTGAAAAAGGATGCACTACAATTCATACAGAAATGTGACAAATGCCAACGTTTTGGCACTATACAGAGGTAGCCTTCACAAGAATTGAATGTGGTCTTTAGTCCTTGGCCATTTGCAAAATGAGGGATTGACCTAATCAGGTCGTTTCCTAAAGGAAGAGGAAGCGCTAGCTTCGCCATTGTCGCTATCGATTATTTTACAAAATGGTGGAAGCTGAACCACCTACAAAGATAACTGAGGCCAACACCTCCAAGATCGTCTGGAAGAACCTAATTTGTAGGTTCGGTATCCCTCATTCAATTGTATCAGACAACGACACGTAATTTGATAATAAGAAAGTGAGGGAGATGTGCGAGGAATTGGGCATCAAGAAACACTTCTCTTCCCCACATCACCCCAGGCAAACGGGCAGGTTGAGGTCGTAAACAAAACCATCAAGTATACCCTGAAAAGGAAACATAACGCATCGAAAGGGGCTTGGTGGAAGAACTACCCCAGGTTCTGTGGGCTATCAGAACCACCATTCAAACTGTCCCCGGGGAAACCCCGTTTTCCATGGCATATGGAGTAGAAGCCATGAGCCCCGTTGAAGTGGGTCTTCCGTCCCTTAGGATGATACACTTCAATGAGATAGATAATGATGAATCAAGAAGGTGTGGATTGGATCTCCTTGAAGAAAGGAGGGATAATTCCCAGATAAAAATGGCCATGTACCAGAGAAAAATGACCCGGTATTACAATGCTAGGGTGAAGAAGAGATCTTTCCGGATAAACGATCTCGTACTTCGAAGAGTTTTCTTGTCCTCCAAAGAGCCAGGAGTAGGAGCCTTGGGGCCTAATTGGGAAGGACCCTACTGTATCAAGAGGGAAGTTTGACCTGGAACTTACTGGATCGAAGACATGGATGGAAAGGTTCAGCCTCACCCATGAAATATCGAGCACTTGCGAATGTATTACCAGTGAATGTGTACCACGACTGGGAGTTTTTCTCAGTCCTTGTAAATAAATAAATACTTTGTGTACAAATGAGTTGCCGAAATGCAAGCAAGCATTGGTGCCTCGGAAGAGAGGTTGACATTCCCACAGGGATCACCTCGCTTGGATTCTGAGGCGGACACACATGCCTTCCTTGGACATCCAAAGTGTCAAGGAAGAAGTCATTGCATGGATGAACCATCCACCATGCAAGAAAGCGTTGGCGCCTCGAAAGAGAGGTTGACATTCCCACAGGGATCACCTTACTTGGATTCCGAGGCGGACACACATGTCTTCCTTTGACAGCCAAAGCGTCAAGGAAGAAGCATTTGCATGAATGAACCATCCACCATACAAGGAAGCCTTGGGGCCTCGGAAGAGAGGTTAACATTCCCACATGGATCACCTCACTTGGATTCCGAGGCGGACACACACGCCTTCCTTGGACAACCAAAGCATCAAGGAAGAAGCCTCTACATTGATTAACCATCCACCATGTAAGGAAGCGTTGGCGCTTCGAAAGAGATGTTGACATTCCCCCAGGGATCACCTCGCTTTGATTCTGAGGCAGACACACATGCCTTCCTTCGACAGCCAAGGCGTCAAGGAAGAAGCTTTTGCATGGATGAACCATCCACCATGCAAGGAAGCGTTGGCGCCTCGGAAGAGAGGTTGACATTCCCACAGGGATCACATCGCTTGGATTTCGAGGCGGACACACATCCCTTCCTTGGACAGCCAAAGCGTTAAGGAAGAAGCATTTTCATGGATGAACCATCCACCATGCAAAGAAGCGTTGGCGCCTCGGAAGAGAGGTTGACATTCCCACAGAGATCACCTTGCTTGGATTCCGAGGCGGACACACATGCCTTCCTTCGACAACCAAGGCGTCAAAGAAGAAGCCTTTGCATGGATGAATCATTCACCATGCAATGAAGCGTTGGAGGCCATCTATCCAATGTCAGTAAGATACTCTCAGAATCCGTTCGAAAACAAACTGGTTGCTAGAATACTCTAGGAAGATGGTGAAAATTCGCAATAACTTTTATAAAGGTAAAGCGTTGAAATGGCCAGATTTTCGCTTTTATAAAGGAAATGAGCAAATCTCAACCATCGGATGAAAGCCAAAATAATCACAAGCGTACAGTTGTCCAAAGATCTGGACTGTAGAATTCAAACAATCCCCCATTTTGTATCAATGCATCACGCATCCCAATCGCCAGCCATCATTAGGCATTCATTGCTAAACAACCAGGTGTGTGGTAAAATCGTCTTAACACAACTGTCATCTTGAAAACACGCGAAACCATTAAATGATGAGCATAATCATGTGTATGTACTCAACATGGGGTCACCTCAGCTTCGGCATGGCTAACCATACTGACTCAGCCTCGGCAATCCTGGGACAACATATTGCCTACCCCTTTGAGGCTTAGATTACTGGATTGAAGACCCAGGATGACATAAATGTCTATACCTAGACTTGGGGGATTTGGACGTTACATCATACCCACCCTAACTTTGGTGGATTGGTACCCCAACTATACACGCATAACTTCACCTTGGGAGAATGGAATGTTCGGTCAACCATTATTAGGGATGTTAAACTCCATTTTACACAAGTTGAACAGCCTCGGAAATCTCGAGCTAGAACAACCTCTGAATTGGAAAGCTTTCCAACTTAAAGACGTTTGAATACGCACAAGGGATTCAACTTTTTGAAAAACACAAACCCTTTTTTATTACCCCTAGGAAGGTTGAACCCCCAGTCAAGTGTGGTTATGAAATAAACCTACACTACTCTTCAGTCGAACCCCCAATTAAGTGTGATTAATAGGAAAGCGGACCTAGGTAGGTCTCGCAAAATAAAGGTTAGTATTTATGTTGGGAAAACCAATTTTACTCGTCGATTAGGTCATCGTGGTATATTTAGAATCTCAAAACCAATTCCGGATGAATAAGAAATTGCAGTCCAAAGTTGAGAAGAAAATAGAGAAAACTGCAGAAAATTTGCCTAAGTGTGTTGCTAGCTTGACGCTGGACTGTCGCTCGAGCGAAGGCTAGCAGCAGAGTCTCTGTTATTTTCTCTCGAGTGACGTGCTAGCGACGGTGAATAGTGTGATCTTTGGCAAAAGTTGATGAGTTTAGGCGTAGCACTTCATTCACAACCCCTCATCCTCTATCTATCATTCCATATCATTCTTTACAAGTTATGTTGCATAAAACACTTCATCAAAAGTGATTTCTTTGCATAAAATCATAAGTTCGGTAAAGAGAGAATTACGTTCGAATTCGTTGGTCTAAACCATTTGGAGTGCTCCTATGGCTTGACGTGATTATAGTATCTTGGGAGATGGTTGCCAAAAAATCATTAGCATTGATGCGAGGCAAATCTATCTTAAGGACAAAGTGTTCAACACTTGCTTCAGTCAATCGCATCACTAGCATCTCTTTTTTTCTTATCTTTCCATTTCTGATTTCATTTATTTTGATTTCAAAAATTAGCTAACCTTATTTATATGTTTATATTGAAAGGTTCAATGACATGCTTTCATTCAAAAATTGGAAAGTGAGGAATCCATATTAATTGGGTAAATCATTACGTATTCTCAACTATTTTGGTAAGTCGAATTATGTTTCGATTTCATGAGCTTAAAATGATATTTTATGATAATATACACATTATCGATGTAATATCCCCAACATAATTTATAACGAAAAGGGTATCTTGAATGGTGCAGAGAAATGGCCCTTGGAATTTAGAGAATTGGGCGAAAAACAGCGTTTTGGAGTGGCTAGATCGCCTAGATTTGATCTGTATGATGCTGATTATGGCTGGGGAAAGCTGAAAAAATAGGAAGCTACGAATATCAATGGTGATTCCTCTATGTCCCTTTGTAAGTCGAGGGATTTCGAAAGAGGTTTCGAGATTGGCTTATCCCGGCCTAGTCTTTTCACCTTTCTTCAAAATCTCACTTCGAAATCTTAAGTTATTGGGCAAAACACTTCCTCGAAGTATGGGTCGGCTCGATCTTGTGGGGGTGGGTTAGGTTTGATCGGTCAAGTCGAGGACCTTTTTTTATCAAACAAACTTTACTAGTTACACTTCAATTGCTGCGAATAAAATTGTATTTTCTTGATCTTTTGCTTTATTTTCTAGCGTGTTTCCAATATCACATGATTCATTTGACATGTTTGAGGTGCATTAGTTGGTTGTTAAACATGTTAAACATTAGTCGACGTGTTAAACATTTGAACGTAATAGGTTGTTAGTACTTTGTGGTGGCAGTAACCATCGATAAATGACTCACTGAATAATTGTATACTTTTATCATTTAATATTTCAATTTGCAATTGAATGCATAAAAACAAATCACAAGCATCAATCCTTTTAGTAATGAAGAAGTCAATTAGAATAGTCCTCCATTTACCCTTTTGATTTGAACTGAACATCCAATGAATACCAATCATTTCTTCATATTCGCTTAATATGAATTGAAATTATTTATTATAAATATGCATTATGCCTCATATTTACCTTCTCTATATCTTAACATTCGCTAAATAAATTAATTGGGAGAAAACTCTAAAAATATTCATCTTTTGTTCCAATTTTTTTAATGAATTTAATTTACTATCTAATCAAGCGAAATGAATCAATCAAATGTATATTGATCATAACTAAATAATTGATAAAATAATTCATGATAATATTGTTCAGATGATTAAATAAATCAAATAAATATTGAAAAAGGAAAAATAATGAATATGGCTAAATAAATTAAACACATTGAAAAAAGAAAAATAAGATAACGAATGTGTCAAATGTATATTCATTATAACTAAATGAATAATATTATTTATTATTATGATGATGGAATATCGGTAATGTGGCAATCTCCGTGGAATAATGGAATTTGACATTTCACTTTTTATGAGAGAGAGAGAGAAAGAGAGAGAAATGTGAGAGATAATAGTTTGTCACATCATCGATGTTCTATCATCATGATGATAAATAATATTATTTTAACTAAATAGTTGACAAAATAAATAATGAATATTGTTCAAATGGCTCAAATAATTAATAAATTAAATACATATTGAAAAACGAAAAGTTGGGTATTATTAAAATAATTAAATACGTATTGAATTAAATAAATCATATACATATTGAAAATCGAAAATCGAAAACATAATGAATATGGTTAAATAAATTAAATATATATTGAAAAAGAAAAAGTAAGAGAATGAATGTGTCCAATGTACATTTATCATAATTAAATATTTTTGAGTAATACTATTTAGCACTACTCTAAGTGACAATTATATATCACTAAATAATACGTACATTTAAATGTAAAAGTCAAATCATTCATTTAATTGCACCTATCATTGTGGACACCTAAATTGATGCTCTAACACCACTAATACTAAATAATATTATTCAAATAGTTGACAAAATAAATAATGAATATTGTCAAGTAATTAATAAATTAAATACATGTTGAATAACGAAAAGTAAAGTATTATAGAAAATTAAATACACATTGAAAAATAAAAAGTAAAATATTATTGAATAATTGAATTATATTAAGGATAAAATCATCCAAAAAATGATTCTCACTTCAAATACATATTAAAAAACGAAAAGATAATAAATATAGTTAAATAAACTAAATGCACGTTGAAAAATTAAAAGTAGGATAATAATGGTTGTACGGGTCGACATGTAGCATGATTGTTAAAAGTAAGGCAATGAATGTGTCAAATGTACATTCATCATGTAACACCCACAAATCTAAATACCTAGACCTAAAAGTATTATCATTTCATCTTCTCTTAAAATAACAAATGTGGAAGCGATTAAAATTATCTTTAATATAATGAACACCATTGTAGGGAACTTTTGCACTAAAATGAAAATGAAAAATAATAAAACTAAATTTTAACTTTATTTTCCAAAAGGAGTCGTTATTTGAATGTATTAGTACTGAGTCCATTGCACCACGAGTAGTCATCTCGTCATTGCCTTCATCATCTGAAAATGAGGAGAGATAATGTGGCACTAGCTAACACTCAGTAAGCAAACCCCATATATATGACATATGCTTATGATATGCACATGAATTACTTTAAAATAAATGCATTTTTCAATATGTATCTCATTTTCTTTCATTTCATTATAAAAACGTAGCATTGTCGTCGTGAGCTCACCTGATGTATCGCTTAACCAATCAGAATGCAGTGAACAATTAGTATTTGAAACTCGGTCGAGTCCTACCGATAATACCGTAAAGCAGTTAACATTAATATTATCATTGAACATTGGTTGGATGCGCGGGTCCCCAAGCCCCATTTTCCACTCACACCTTTCATGTCATAGATATACACCTTGCAACAAAACATTCTGGATACATAACTTTAAAAAACATTATTTGACTCATTGGCGTTTGAAAACTTTTATTTCTTGCATCTTCATGTATGTTTATGGATGCATTGACATGTATAAATATGTAATGAGAAACATTAATGACATTAAATAAAATAATCAAATATCATGTTAACATAAACGCAAATAAGAAAACACATTTATACATTTAACCATATGATACATCCGTGGAAAGGGAGGAAGGTTTACTTACCTTGAATTGAAAAACAGACATGATTATAAGTCGGTTCAAATTTGTACTTAATCATGCCTTTTTTCGAATCAATCTTGTTTTTTCAATTGAATTAGGCTCGCCCCACCTTTTAAAATATTAATGGTTATGACATTTACTTTATACTTGATTAAATTTATTTTTATGTATATTCTATATTGATAAATGATAATATTTGTATCTATTGAACAATTAAAATTTCTAATTATATAGGTGATGACTATGTTGTCTAATCCAAGTTTTAGAAAGATAGATATATGGTCTCGTGTAGACAGAGAGAAGAAGACTACAGAAATGCTACGAGAGAGAGAGAGAGAGAGAGAGAGAGAGAGAGAGAGAGAGAGAGAGAAGGTGCACATACACAAGGGCGGCCCGGGGGGGGCATGTGCCCCCCCCCCCCCCCACCCTCCAAAAATAAAAAGAAATTTTGAATTTTTTTTTTTTTAAATATGAAAGGAAAAGGAATCAACATTCATTTCAAACCAATGTTTTCTCTCGCCTGAGTCTCCTCTTCTCATTTTCTCTCCTCTTCTTCATGGTAAAATTAAGGTTGTATATTGCTAAAATGGATACGAGAATGATTGTGATAATACTGAATGACTGAACAAGAATAGTTCAAAACTTCAAATCTCATTTATCTTTGTTTAAATGATTTATAGTTACTCTCAAAGAGTGGAAATTGCATTGCCAAATGAAAACAGTGAAAAGTCGGTCTCCACTCTATAGCCATTTAAAGTTCAATTGCAACAAAGAATTCTAAGATCTGACCCAAGGAAAAAGCTAGTAGGCAAGGCTTTCGTGAGCTATAGTGCTGAAACCAGTACTAAACGAAGTAATTAGTGTAAAATGATTGTATTCTTGGATTAGATCAATGAATAGGAATATAAGAATTCTTAGTTGAATTTAGTTACGTTCTTGTAATGCATGAGATTCACGAGTGAAATTCTCAGTTGAAGTGACATTTTTAAGGAAATTTCAAGAGCCTTTTAGCCTAGGAGAATCTAGTCCGACTGAATGTAATCAGAAGAAATAGTTATACAATATGATTGAACTTGAATGAGCAAGGATTGATTCTCGGGTATTTGATGCATCGAAAATAAGTCTGACTTTTACCACTTCCTAGTCCCTTGTTGATTTACTTGTTGCATCTGTTAAATAAGTTTCAGAATTTAAGAAATGTACATATAAATATGTGATTTGGATTCTATCAAAGTTTGTGTAGCTCTTGATGACCAAGATTGTATACTCAATTTCTTTGTTGATTTGAATTACGAAACTACATTAAATTTTTCTCTATTTCCCACTTTAATTATGGAACGTTATCAAAATATGAGAATACGTAGAGAACAATTGTAATAAAATATCTCTTATTTTAATTTTTTCGTCACTTTTTGAAAGTTTGATTGTGCCCCCAACATAAAAAGTCTGCGTCCGCCCCTGTACATACACACACTAAAGATGCGGTATTGAAACCAAATTACTCAAGGATTTTGCTAATTATATCTTCTATATATTAAAAGTGGCTATATAACGGAATTTCTTGTTTTTAACGGAAAAACTAACGAAATTTGTTGTTTTAACGGATTATGTAACGGAATTTCTTGTTTTAAACAGGCAGCTGCACCTTCTTTCAGTGTTTTTATCATAACTTTGTATTCCGATATCCGATTGAGGCGATTAAAAATGCGTTGGAAAGCTAACTCATCTGGCTACAACTTTGATTCAGACATCATTTTCCAATTCGATCACTTTCTATACCAAAAATAGGTCTCAAAAGTTGTGTGATTTTGATGTTGTGATGTAAGTTGGTGAGATCGAATAAAATAAGCAAAAGTTGACAAATTTGGAGAAATTGCTAAATTGTAAAGGATTCAAGTTCGGAGACTAAAATGTAAATACTTAAAAGTTGTGCCGAATCAGAGCTCTTGCTCCATTTATTACTCAACTATTTTTATTGTCAACCCACGTTCTTCATTGAAAGTGGATCGTGTATTTTTCTCTTTTTATCTGCATATGCGACCTACTACATTTTCCAGTTCCGAATTGCGCTACAGAATCGCTCGCAATTCATTCAGGGATTCTTCTGTTAGCTTTTTCAGGTTCAAATTTTCTTTCCTTTGTGGGTTTGTATATATTCACGTGGGCTCTGTATCATATTCATATGTGCATATATTTTCTCCTCATTTTTTTTTTTTTTTTCAATTTATCACTGAGTTTAATGGATGCAAATTGTGGCTTCTAATCATTACTGAATCTGAATATCAATATTCAAAAAAGGTTTCATTTTTTATCATTTCAGTTTTTTTTTATTTGTGGGGGGGGGGGGGGGGGGGGGGGGGGTTTGCAATAATTGAGTTTGACCAATGCGATTCATATATAATCATGTTTGTTGAAATCCTTACATACCAGCTTAATTTTGTATAATATTATCTGTTAAGTGAAGCTGTTCATTGATTATTTGTTAAGGAGCGTTGTTGATGATCAATATCTTTGATTTTTTTCACATGCTTTTGAAAATTATATACGAGAATCTGGGTATGACTTCGTGTTGTGTGAAAATTTCTCATTAAGTTTTTCATTCTTGCTGCATCTAAATTTGCATGTGCAACTCTGATCGTACTAAAGTTATGTGACAAAGATTTTTTGTTGGATTGAGGCTACTTAATTTTAAATTACATTATTAGCCATTAATCAAGGAAAAGCTAGTAGCTTTACTGTTTATGCTTTGTTTCCTGTCTACTACAGTCGGAGTTAGTAGTTTTTTGATTAGGTTGCAGTCCAAATAAGGCTTTAGGATTTTTTACTAGTTCCCTTCTCTAGAGAATCAGTTTTTAGTATTTACTCATGAAAACTTGACGATTACTTTGTTTTTTTGAGAATAAATTAGTCTTGAATACCCTAATTTCTTAAAATTTGATGTTACATAGGTAGACTTGGAGTTAGTAATGGCAAGTTCAGATCTTGATTCTGAAATATTTGTGAAGCAGTTTTACATCCCAGATCATATATTTGTGCCGAACTCCACAGCCAATTGTCTGCCTAATATACCTGAATGCCCTGTTCTGGTATTCATCAATTCTAAAAGTGGTGGTCAATTAGGTGGAGATCTTCTAATCACTTGCCGCTCAGTACTGAACAAAAAACAGGTGAAGTTGCCATTCCTTTTGCTTTATCTTGCATAATTATATGGATTCCAAGTTAATTATCCCATCTGGTTTTGCAAGGTATTTTACTTTAGAAAGCTATTGATCGTCAATAATATGTAGTAAACTTGTTTACTTGTGCACTGATCTTAATGAATTTCAGGTTTTTGATTTAGGAGAAGAGGCTCCTGAAAATGTTCTACGTAAGCTTTATCTCAATCTGGAAAGGCTCAAGCTCAATGCGGATAAATTGGCTACTAAACTCGAGGAGCACTTGAAAATAATTGTAAGTTGAGTTTCAAGGAATGCGTGGTCTTGCCCTTTTCCCTTTTATTTTTCAGAACTTGCGTAGTTATACCATTTGATATCCTTCACTTTCAGTATTTCTCATATAACATTGGACATGAATGTTATTTATAGGTTGCAGGTGGAGATGGCACAGCTGGCTGGCTTCTTGGGGTTGTTTCTGATCTCAAATTGTCTCATCCACCATCTATTGCTACAATGCCTCTTGGAACTGGAAATAACCTTCCATTTGCATTTGGCTGGGTATGCAAATTTTGTTTGTCTATTGGCCGCAGATGATGCAATTAATGCATATTTTTCGTCTTTTTAGTGATATTTCGTGGTAAATTTACTTTGAAAATGAAATGTTTTCTATTAATATGCGGTATGACTATCATCTATCAGCTTGCTTGTAGTATAACAGTTCACAGATTTTTACAAATTTTATTTGAACCAGTACATATTTGCCTAGTCAATGAACTAACCATCTATTGGTAGAAATTTCCTCACAACTGGCTGTTTCTCTAGATCATTTGTGCATTAACTTTAGGATTTCCTGGTTTCTGATTTTTCTTATGCATGAATCATTCGCTGTCTTTGTCTTACTTTGTCAATTGCAGGGAAAGAAAAATCCAGGAACTGATCGTAATTCCGTTCTCTCATTCTTGGATAAAGTACAGAGAGCGAAAGAAATGAAGATAGATAGGTCTGTTACCGATATTTTTTTAGCCCCGCATTATGTGACTAGTTTTTTGTGTGAGCTCCCCTAATAATAATTGTTTCACCAGACAATTCATTGTTGTCCTAGAAAACATTTTGGCAGTTGTAAGTTTGTGATGTAGAATGTCACAAGAACGAATTATGAAGAGAAAAAGAACAAGAAAATGGGAGGAAAATATATGATTCTGATTTTCTAGTAATCAAGTTGTGTTCAAAATGAAAAACCCAAGTCCTCTTCTATAGAAAATAGACTTGAACTCCAAGAGAACTTCTGATCCATAACAATGAATAAAATAAAATACATATCTGAACAGAGCAAAATAAAAATCCTATCTGATTAAATGATAAAGTCCATGTTTGGGCTCCATTTTTTTAAGAATTCATTTTTTCAAAAAACTCATTTTCATCTACACATTATTCCATAAAATAATTTTACACATATACCCAGAACTTTTCTTTAGCCCCGTTTGGTGCACATTTTAAGTCCAAGAATGCATTTTTTTTGTTTGATGTGATAGGGAATATGTGGTTGAAAAGAAGGAAAAGTTATTGATGTGATGGAAAATATTATTTTATTGAAAAATGTGTGGATGAAAATGAGTAGAAGAATGAGAATGAAAAATAATGAGGCTCAAACAGGGGCTTATTTTTTAATCACATATTCTCAAAAAAATACTATTTTAAAACACATTTTAACCCAAAAATGGGTCTCAAACAGGGGCAAAATCTAATCTAAATGAAAGTCTACTATTCTAAATGTTTCATCTTGAGTAGACTTTTAGTTGTTTTAATAAGGTTGATAGTCATGAATATACCATATCAGGTCTGGTTTACAGAATGTGACACGAGCTGGTGGTTTCCTTCCTGATGTAGGTACAGGAAAGTGGCTTATAAAACTCTTCGGATTATATTGGAAAATTTCTTTGAAACAAAATACTAATTGAAAACCTTGATCAACCCTTGGTTTACATCCTTTTCAATTCCTTTTGCCCACAATTAGTTGTCATCGATACAATTATTGGTTTCATCTGCTAACGAAAACCAATACATTGTTGTGTTTATGCTTTGTATTTTCTAAAACATTAAGGCATCTAACATTCAAAGTTCTCATGTTGTTTGATGTCACTAAACTCCATGAACTATGCCCACTGTTCTTATCATCATTATATATTTATATCTTCTTAGTGGCTTCTCTATTTACTCAGTAAAATCTAACACTAATGAACTACTTGTAAAATGATCACAATCTCTTTGCATCATTGGTTAAATTTTTATCTATCATTAGTTATGAATGAATATATATAACACGTGATAGAATTTGCTTTCTTCACAGAACACAATAACAGGTTTGATGTTAAAATTGAAATTTTAAATATACTACCTAGCTTGCTATCAACCAAATAAATTTTCTTTAGTCATGAGAGGGTTCATTCGTTCCTTTAGTCATTAAACTACCTGCTTTATAATAAGTTTAGTATAAGCTGTTGGACATTAGAATCACTTCTCATTGATGGTTCTTGAAGCCTGATGAAATGTCAGTTAAGAGTACTGCATTGTATTACTTACTGTAAAGTTAGAGCTCTTCAATTCCTGAGTGCAAACGTTTTGTTATAATCCAGCTGGCACATGCTCATGAGGATGAAAGTGCCAAAAGATGGTTCTTGTGATCCAATTGCCCCACTGGAGTTGCCACATTCATTGCATGCATTTCATCAGGTATCTTCAACGGATGATCTCAATGTGGTAAGATGACGTTTCCCCCTTAGATTCATTTACCTTTCCTTGCACACTCGAATGTCCTTTGAATGTTGTACTTCATATTTCATCTTAGCAAATTTTTCCTCTCTTCCCAAGGCCCAAATTGGCAGATGCTCTGAGTTTGAACATGCTGTTTCTTAAAATTAAGTAAAATTGTATATTCTGCTATTGATGAAAATGACTTTCAGTAGGAAGGACTTCCAATAGATTATTTAGTTCTACTTAGTTGGTAAGCAAAGGCATTAAGAGTTAAAATTTAGATCCTGCATTCTTCTTGAATGGCGCAGTTGATAATCTACTACAATTTAGTTAAGAATCCTAGAAAAATCATGGAATGCTTACAACTCTTAAGCATTTTGACTTCTGTTCTCCATGTGCAGTTCCAATGGTATAGGAAATATGTAAGTTCAGGAAGATTTAACTCATTGCAGTTGGGTTAGAAGATTTTTATTTATTAATGACATCTTGAATAAGAAGATGAAGCCGCACCTAACATTTCTGACATATATATACAATGCTGATGATGCCTAAGTGCTGTGATTTCTCCAGTTGCTCATGTTGTCTGAATGACTTGAAACTAGATCTTGACCAGAGAAGATCTCGACTGGAGAGAGATAATACTGTAACTAGGAATGCAATTATTCTCATTGACACTTATGGGTGATGGTCACCAGTGCTGCTAAATATAATAAAGCAATACGAGACTTATTTGTCTTTTTTTATTTGAAAAGTCAAACCCAATCCTTTTCTCAAGTCTTAGAAGAAATGCTTCTAATGCTTTATTAATTTTGGGTTCGACTGTTTGCAGGAAGGTAGAATCACATTTCGTGGAGGATTTTGGAATTACTTCAGCATGGGTGAGTCTATAATTGCTTAATAGTAAGCAACATAAAGCCTTAAATCGCTATTTTTGTTGGTGAAATTTGTAACCATCTCAAATCTGTGATCATGATAGAACTGCATCATCTTTTTGCAAAATTAAAATGCTGTGAATTTCGTAAAACCTTTGGAGTAACAGCAGCCCTTCTGGATGATATGCTCTGATCTGAGCTGCACAGTCCAATGTGTATGAAAATTGTACAAAACTGTTTTGTTTCCATGATGATTGAATCAATTACATAAAATATGCATCATTCTTTTGTTTTTTCCTTTTTCACTCTGCAGAATCATGATTCTTAATTCATAGCAGTAATTATCTTACTTCATGCACACTTATGGGGAAAGCATATTACTTGGTTATCTTGACTTATCTAGTAGAATTCTATTTTAGGGACTGAAACCATGGAAATTCAAAGCTCAGTACTATGCAAAATAGCACAACATCATGGAAGAGAAATAAGAGAGGAGCAAAGACACGTGAAAAAGAGATAGTGGATCATATTTATCTTATTTTTATTCTGGAGGAAGAACATAAAGACGCAAGGCTAGTTAGTTTGCTTAACAAATTCCCCTTCATCTATTAACGAGTACACTTGTAGAAATTCATGGGCCTAACTCATCTCACAAAACCGGTTCAGCAAAAGAGGTTTGCCACATTGTTTATAAACTGACCCAAGACATTGTCCACAGGCGATGTGGGATTTATTTCCAACACCCTCCCTCACGTGTAGGCCAGTAATTTTTCTGGTCCTTGTCATAGGGTAAGTAGTGTGGGCCCACATCAATCCTGTGGTAGGCTCTGATACCATAATAAATAACAAAATATAATGTAGAAGAAGATGGAGAACAGGAGAAGAGAAAGAGAGCAAGAGACTATTGAATGTCTACATCTTTATTTCTTAATTTGATACTGAATACAATGCATAATCCCTATTTATAGGGAAATTACATGGAGATAAATATCTTAAATATTATGAGAATCAAATCAAATCAAAGTGATTTGAGATTATGAAAATCAATTTAAGATAATATCAAATCAAGATAATATTGATTTGATATTATCTTCAATACTCCCCCTCAAACTCAAGGTGGAGAACTTCGGAAGTTTGAGTTTGAAATTTGATAGTAGCCTTCATTTTTTTAGAGATAACAAACTGCTGCAGTATAACAAACTGTCTGAGAGAGAGGGTGTTCAATAGAAATAAGGAGTTTTGATTGGAATTGGATTTGGCATTATTTCAGATGCTGATGCCACAGATTGCAGTGGAGGAACGCTCAAAGACAAAGTTGAAGAAGGTAAAGAAGTAGTGCTTAAACTAGTAGAACCAGTGCTATTAAGAACCAAGGGAGAAAGATATTCCGGCAAATTAGAACCGGAAAGTTCGATCCTCCTGTTGGTAAAGATGCATTGAAACCAGTATATGACATCTGTTATGGGGAAGAATCAGAGGATATAAGAGATATAGAGAGGAAAGTTTGGAAGAGGAAGCCATAGGAGGCAACAAAGATATGTCAGAAACGAGTTTTGGTAGAAGTGGTCGGTGGCGCCACTATCAGCCACCCAATTATGGCGGCTGTCAAAGAGAGTTCATGAGGAGAAAATATTATCCACGAAGTTGGGACTCTGATTTGCCGTGAGCTGAGGAATGAGAAGGTGATGAAACCCAATGTAGCTTTAGGCAGGCTGCTCTGGCTAAGAAAGGGGAGGACTCATTTTTCATCAAATCTGATTGCCAAAGGGTTCTTGGCAATCCATCAACATCATTTTGAGTAGTAGCCATGGTGAAGGAAGCAGGAAATTCTGCTACTGGAAGAAGTTGGAAGAATTAATTGTGCTAGAATCAGAAACTGGAAGATGTTCTTTGCTGGAATCAGAAACTGGAACTGCTGGAAAAATATTCTGCTTCCAAAACAAAAAGGCTGCTGGTTATGCACATTGCTGAAAAAAAATTCTGCTTCTGAACAAGAAATTGCTGGTAGGAATTTTGTTGGACGGGTGTTGGCGGAAGTTTTGATCTTACCACTCTGATACCATGTAGAAATTCATGGGCCTAACTCATCTCACAAAATCGGTTCAGCAAGAGAGGTTTGCAACATTATTTATAAACTGGCTCAAGACATTGTCCACAGACGATGTGGGATTTATTTCCAACATGTTAGGAATATTGGGCCTAACTCCACCTAATAAAACCGGCTTATTAGGGGAGGATTGCCCTCACCTTATTAAGTGAGTCATTTATATTTTCGCAAACAATGTGGGATTCTAATACGCCCCCTCACGCACAGCGTGGACCATGTCAAACAACTGTGAACAAATCGATATTGGGTGGCACCCAACATTGCATAATTGGGTCTAGCTCTGATACCATGTTAGGAATATTGAGCCTAACTCCACCTAATACACTTGACCCTCAAACTACCCAATGTCTTGCCAGACAAATTTACTAACTGTTATTAACTCTTAATGTATGAAGTGTGAACCACCTTCTCTAATAATTCTTCTTGAACAAAATGGCAATCCACCATATATTATATCCTTCCACGGAAATGCTGGATCAGATGAAGCACGGAAAGCTGCTTGATCGTCGAAGAACAAATCCATAGTTTGTTTGCGAAATCCAATTTCCTCTGTAGTTCTGTATTAAGTGAAACATACTTCTGTACTCATGTTTAGCATTAGTTCTTGCGATGGTGCCTGCACCACCACAAACAACAAGAAGAAGAAGATAGCCACATTTACAAAAAAATATTTCTATCTGACTACTTACAGCATGGAGAACATTCTACAGCAGTTAAGCAACAAATGATGTCTAATGCCATAAACTTATTTTTTGTTTCTCATTTTATGTTGTAGGGATGGATGCACAAGTGTCTTACGCGTTCCATTCTGAACGAAAGCTGCATCCAGAAAAATTCAAGAACCAGCTGGTTAATCAGGTAAACATGTCAATTATTCTGTTGATTGGAGCTCCATTTCGTGCAAACCATGAAATTTTTTCCATCTAGAGTTTGTTTGATGCACTGAAACAAATTTATAGTACATTATGAACTGGTTTTCAATCAGATAAGAAATCCTGTTACTGCAAGCTGATACACTCGTTTGATTAGACATGGGTAATATGATGGCATTAGATGCTATTCTGTTCTCTCTATGCTACATGATGTTTTCATCATAATATTTTGAACTTTTACTTTCATTTATTTTACTAAATTAATGTGAATTTTGAAAATGCGAAACAGGATTAACTTTCACAGAAACTTGAGTCACAATAATTTTAGTTAAAAATTATTGATGACACTAAAGACTTTTTCTTCTTGAGTAATGTATGGAGAAGAGAAGCTCGAGATTCGGATTATGTCAGTTTAATTGCTAAAATGATCACATATTGGATTGATATTATCAAACGATGGAGGTGATTGTGTGATATGATATCACCTACTTTCTTCGGGCTCTTCTAGATAAAAAGAAAATATTTTTATTTTGCACATATCATGGACAAATCTCTCTTGTAAAGATGCATTTATTTCCTCTTAGAGTACATATGCAAAGCTCGGATGCACGCAAGGATGGTTCTTTGCTCCTCTTGTTCACCATTCTTCAAAGTAAGTGTACATGGTTGTCCAATTTTAGGGTTACACTTTACTTCTTGCCCATTAAATAATTGAAAGGTGTTTACTGAAAATTGTCAGTTTTGCTGTACCTGTTTTGAAACTTATCGACAATATTTCTGCCATGCATTATTTAGTACTATGCGTTGGATGTACCTCATAACAACACACGAGCATTAAACTGTATGTTTATTGTTTTCTTTGCCTGAAATAGCAGTCGTAATGCAGGAATATAGCTCAACTTGCCAAGGTCAAGATCGTGGAAAGACATGGTGATTGGCAAGATCTACATATTCCCCACAGGTAGATCACTTAATTTTTTTGCCCGAATAATGCTCCCCTCTTGCAGTTTCTTCTTCTATTTGTTATTCCATGGGAATATGGAAGGAAATGAGAAGCTGAATACAACTATATATTCTTGTTAAAGAGCCATTTCTAGCCCAATCTAATTTCTCCAATATTATATTTAGTCCAATCTTTTGATAAATTACATGAAGCCTCTTAAGAATTGTATGCCTGAGACGTTTTGTAGATTTAGCCCTTGTTTGGTCCCTATTATTTCGAAAATATATTTTTCTATTTTATTTTCAATAAAATAATATTACAAGCAAACCCAAAACTTTTCCTTATTTTTTAACCACACATTCTCCATCAAAATACTATTCCAAAATGCATTTTGGACAAAAATTGAGGCTCAAACAAGCTCTTAGTTTTGATGGGTCAAAAAGGAGAGGGATAGGCAAGTATACGTTTAACTGATCTTTTAATAGTGAATGATTGTTTTTCTTCCCCACTTCAGAGACCATCATTTGTTAATTAAGGATTCAAATACTGACGTGGGCGCACGTATCAAATGTTTTAGACTTCAGATTTATGTGCAGAGATCTTCTGTTGAGATTTTACAGAGAAAAAGTTTAAATATTTCGAATTCTTGGCATAATTTTTTAAAACTCTTAAATGAAATGTAACTACATAACCATGTATGCTTCCACTTTATGTATCTTGTAGATTTTATTCCTAATTTTGTGTGTTTTGTTCTAACAATGCAGCATCAGGTCCATTGTATGTCTCAACTTACCTAGCTTCTCTGGTGGACTAAATCCTTGGGGAACACCGAATATAAATAAAAGACGTGATGTGCGTGCTCTCTTAAAACACGTTTTTCTTATTTTATTATTATTATTATTTTTATTTCACTTAAAAGGAAAGGAACCCTTATAATCAATCCATATAACATTGTTTTCTAATATATTTCATTCTTCAACTTGATGTCTAGAGAGACTTGACCCCACCTCTCGTCGATGATGGCCTTCTAGAGATTGTTGGTTTTAAAAATGCTTGGCATGGACTGGTTTTGCTTGCTCCTAACGGTCATGGGACACGTCTTGCACAGGTTAGAGTCAAATAGAAAGCCGGGAGAAACTTAGATTCAGTTAAACCAGTGACCTGAGCTATTGTTGATTTTTTTTTTTTTTTTGGTTTTCTTCTTCTCAGGCACATAGAATACGTTTTGAGTTTCACAAGGGTGGTGCTGATCACACCTTCATGAGGGTTGATGGTGAACCATGGAAACAGCCCCTTCCTGTGGATGATGACACTGTTGTTGTAGAGATCTCTCATCTCGGCCAAGTGAAGATGCTTGCTACCCATGACTGCAGATCCAAAAGTGTTCAAGACCCCTCATCTCACAACATTCAGGATACAGATGAAAGGGATAGCGACAATGAAGATGAGTCTGTAGGGGAAGAATGGAGAAAATTCGGGGCAGCAGATACATTCAAGATTCTGGACGAGGTTGACATTTCTCATCTTAGTTAAATCTCCTGAAATTTATTGCATCTTATTTCTTCTAGGTTGAAGTTACTAAAAATAACTGAACTTCAACACTTATTAGTTGATATTCTGTATGCTAGTCTTGTTTCACCTAAACCATAAGATTAATTCGCTTGTTGATTTAGACATTTGTGTTAGGCAACATAAAGGGCGTGATGAATTGCAAATTGCAGTTGTTGAATTATCTTGTGGCTAACTGGAATGGACAATTGAAATTTATATATAGAACGTTTGAAAGGTTCATATTGTTGCTTATTTTGGGATAAAACTTATGAGGTGACATTCTCCTGGAACCCAAAGTATAAATATGATATTTCAGCTCAAATAATGTTATTCATCACTGCCATCTTGGACAATGAATCAAATGATCCACTACCACCACTACCACTTACACAAGTGATCATCAACACTATTGATGAATAACATTACTCTTTGAACTCGGTGCCTCGTGCAAATTGCTCTTACACCAAAAACTACATACTAAACAAAAATAACAAACAATTCTATAGAAATTAATAGTTAATGAAAATTGTACATCATTGCTAAATCACGAGACTCCGAATTATTATTTGTCATTAAATACAGCCTCTATTATGATAACCTGTCTGAACCATTATCATACAAAAGATCATATTAATTGCGAGATATATTGAGAGAAATTTAACAAAAAATAAAGGTTACTTCATAACCCAGCATATTGGTATTCCCCCAAGCATTTTGTTACAGCTTCATTAGCTTTCTGAGACTCTGTCCTTTCTTCTCTTTTCTTTTTCTCCCTGAAGGCCATAAACAATAACAGCAAAAGTCAATAAACAAATCTGTGGAAGATTTCAACTAGAATGTGAGGGCATAATTCATTTGGTGCACGTTTGGTATGCAGCATTGTACTGGATAATACTATCTCCAAGACTTTAACTACTTTTTCTTGTTTAGAGCATGTTTGAGCCCCATTTTTTTTTCTTCCCAAAAATGCATTTTGGAATAGTGATTTGATGGAAAATGTGTGGTTAAAAAATAAGGAAAAATTTTGGATTTGCGTGTAATATTATTTTATTGAAGAATGTGGTTGAAAATAAGAGAGAGAAAAATGTATTTTGAAAATAATGGGTATCAAACAGGGGCTTAATAGTGTTGGATATTGTCCAATCCACCTTACTGTACAAGAGCTTGGAGTTTTGGGGAGGAAATTCTAACCTGTCAACGTATTCCTTTAGCAATTCTTTTGCTTGAACCAGCTTAGAGAGTAGATTGCGGTAGACATCAAGATCACGATCAACACTTCTCTTATTTACATTCAGTGCTGCACAAAGCTGTCAAGCCATGATAGAAATGAGTTAATGATTATATATATCTCCTCTTCATATAGAATATTATGAAGCGTCCCCAAAAAACAAAAACACATGCGTGCATACAACACTCTGTAAAGCGGAACATTTTCAACCTGAACTCAAATCTTCACAGCTTCATTAATTAGAGAGACACGTTGATGTCTGGAAAAGGAATAAAGAGACATGTTTACTCATAATGCATGAAAGACATTGTGTAATAATACTTGGGGAACAGAAGAGAAAGAGAGGCATCACTCTAATATACTTAGTACTTACACAGTTGATATTCATTTGTACGCAAATTATTGTAATTAGAATGCTGATCAAATGGACCATTGTTCGTATCTTTTAAATAGACAAACATTTTATAGATCTCTACACCTTGCCTTTTTTTCAAGTAGCTTTCTTGAGCCTATCCAGCTAGTTAGGCATTGGATAGGAATTCATCAATGGGATAAAAAGAAGAGAAAGAGAGGGATGTCTTCGCTTTCTTTTATTCAAACATTTTCTCCTTTTATGGGACAAGATCAAAAGATAGTAAATCAGATAATTTACTGGAGCTTGACCCGGACTGTTCTATCCATTAATTCACCCATTTATGTATCATAGACAGAAGGGATATTTTCTTTTTCCTTTCAAGATTCTCACCAAGTTCAAATATATATCATCAATGGTGGCTTTCTTACTGTGGACGGTTATGAGGGGACAGGTGTTAACGACGGATAATCTTATAACAAAGGGCTGTTGTATTACGGAGTGGTGCTATATGTGTAAGAGGGATGGAGAGACGATCGATCATTTGCTCATTCATTGTGACAGTGTTCGTTGGATGTGAAATGATATTCTGGTTTTGCAACATATGAGTTGGGTGTTGCCAAGACGTATCAAGGAGATGGTGTGGACATGAAAGAGAAAGTTTCGAGATAAGAATAGCAAGTTTGTTTGAGATCTCATTCCAGGATGCATCGTTTGGTGTGTGTGGAGAGAAAGAAACGGCCAGTTCTTTGAAGATCAAATATGGACGACAGAGCAATTTAGAGAATTGTTCTACTTGATATTGTATAGTTGGTTTAAAACTGCAATCATTAGTCCGATAAAAGGGTTGCCGAATTTTTTATCGTTTCTATCTTGTTTAAACTGATAATGCACTCCTTGTGTATTATCTTTTGATCTTGATTTATAAAATTACGTGATTACCTATCAAAAAATATATCATATAGTGGGTAATGATGGAGTCAATTTTAATATTTAAACAGTGGCAAAAACTTATTCTACATGACAAGGGAATTCGTACATGGAAGTACACATTAAGACCCTGTTTGAGCCACCTTTTTGTAGAATGAGAATGAAAAATATAGCCATTATTGGGGTCCACACAAGAGATAGAAAATTTGAATTTAAATGTTGATGTGATGGATAACGGTCATATTTTTCATTTTAATGAGATAAAAAGGTGGCCCAAACGGGGGCTAAATCTGATTAAAAATGGAGATGCCGCACAAATTTATGAGTAATTTAAGTTAACAAGTATTTTCTAAGCTTCACTGTGAATTTTCAAGTCATGAAATTGGTTGAGGAATAATGATATTGGCAAAGTAGGTAACCTGTTTTTAAAATTGGAGTTGGGAAACTGGATGGTCAGGAGATGGAAAATATTGCCTAATACTTCAAATTATCTCTAAATACTGAAGAAAAGGTGAAAGGAAGAGGGAAGAGGTTGAAGACACATAGCTTTTCTTTTTACTGTTTTAGAGATAGTAACCATCGCACCATGTATCATAGTAAAAGTTTTCAGTCGACTTGAGTAAAGCTTTAAATATTATCAGCTTTAACATCTGGCTATTCCCTCATTTCTGAAATTTGGCTCATCAAAGGAGAAAAAAAACGAGAAAAGAAGATGTGGAGAGAGTCCAAAACTGGGATTTTAACCAAGCTTTGGTATAGATTCCTATGCAGCTAAAGCAAAAAGTCACTCGAGTAAAACCGATTGTGGGCTTTTTTAGGCTCTTACGGGAGTTCCATTTCTTAAAGTTTTGAAGGGAAGAACATCCTTCTTCAGAGAGTAACCATGAGGTGTTAATTTGCAAATTCAATTGTCCATCTACAGTATGTTTTTTATTGTGGGTATGTATTACATCTTCTGCAACTTCTTAGTTTTACAGCTGCAATACTATTTAATAATAAAATGTCATTTAACAACCCACCCACCCCCCCCCCCTCCCTCCCAAAGGGAAAAGAAAAACCCAAGAAAAAGGAAACAACAATGACGACGATAACAACACACTTTCTACATTATGGCCTTGTATGGGAGGGATTAAAATCGGATTAAAATTGAAAATATAGCCGTTATTGTTGACTTTTATTAGACGAGTGGGACCCAATAACGGCCATATTTTCAATTTTAATTGGCTTTTAATCCCTCCCGAACGGGGCCTATATATCTACATTGACCTATGCAAACTTTTGGATATTGATCATAGATATGTAGCTATTATCTTCAGAGAAGGAGATAAAGCAGGGCCTTTGAAACTTCAGGTAAGCTTGTGGGGGCTTTAGAACACTACACTAAAACAAGGTAATTACTGAATATATTAGTTTTACCTCCAAGCAGAACATTTTTAACACGTGCCTATTAACTAACAAGTACATAAAGATGAAGCTGTTTTATCCCAAAAAAACAATTGGCAGCAATCAAGTAGACAAGCCTTAATGTTAAAAGGTAATCTTAAAGATCATATGCTCCTTTGACTACAAATTCTTCACGGAATTATTAGTATCAATTTCAAATAATTTTCTAACCAGTACAGAAAAATCTTTTGTAAACAAGTTGTAAAACCCAGCTCTACCATTGAACTATACCAATGCCACAGGATTTGAGATTCCTAATGAGTCAATACATAGACAAAACAGCATTAGATTTGACTTCTTTCCTTAACTGTTGGAATTTTGACAATGATCAAACATTCTGATTCAAACAACAACTGATGACTTGCCCTTCATCTAGTAAACCTATTTGTAATACTACATAGAATTCCAGGGAAGAAATAAAAAGTGTAAACAGGTCTAAGAAGAGACATCCTCACAAAATTTCTCCACTGGGTACCTCAGCCTCTCTGTATGACCCTATCGATTTCAAATTTATATCTTCTTTTTCAAACAAAATATGCCATCACATTAGACAATATGTTTAGCTCTTGTTTGGTATAGTTTTTTTCAGATTTTAAGCTAGTCAATTTTCTTTTTGAACCATGTCAAATATACTCAATAAAAGACTCGATGCCCCTCTTTGTGAGAGGTTCTCTCATTAAATAAGACTAAAATAATAACTAAATATGGAAGCAATCAATTACAATATTAATTAATGGTAAAAACAATCTATCTATATCTAATACAATTATAATAATATAATCGTAATCTTTGACAATCTCCAGAATCTTATTCAATTTTCGACGATCTTCGTAATCTTATTCAATCTCATTGACAAACCACACATTTTTCTGGACCCACAACTTTTATCCATTTTTTAATTCCTTACCAAGTATCAAATACAGATACAGTTAGCAATCCAAAAACAATTTCTTCCTCCATTCAGTCAACACACCCATTCAGAGATCATAAATCACTCTGAGGTATGTAGAAGACTTTCTTCTCAATGAAATGACATGTTGCAGTCAAGAATGACTTGGCTCAAAGAGAAACCAAAGGGTGAAGATGGCATAGAGAAGTAACTTTGGAAATGCAAATACTGCAGAGATCGAAAAGAGGATCCATGAAACCAGTCCTAAGTAAGTGTGGGATAAGACATTGTTGAATTAAGTTGAGTTGTATCACTAAATTCAGCAACTGCTACTGACTTTTAGGATGTCTAGAGGAGCAGAATATCTAATCACATTTTAAAGTAAGTTGTGGATCTAATCCTATCCATCTAAGACTCATAATTCTTGCCGTTTATACCAATGAAAAATTTGATGTCCCGGAACCTAAACCTACATAATTTGTAAACACCTGCTTTCAACAATAGCTTTCTTTTCAAGACTTAAAACAAATATTCTTTCTACAGTTCCCTCACTCAAATGAATTTTGGCAATTTAAAAAATAGCCAGCTTTGGACCTTCAATTCATTAACTCATAATATTTATTTAGATGGCCAGATACCATACAGTTATTACTAATGCATTCTAATACACATCATGCTTTCAGCAGAGACCAAGCAGAAAACAAAAAACTATTTTTTGGTGCTCCTCGTTGATAACTAATCTCCTTACGATTCTTATTTCATATCTATAGTTTTCCATGATAAGGAAAGCCAGGCTTAAGCAATAAAAATGTAGTCACGCCCTGAAGCAAAGGCACTCTCCCAAGGCCGGAATATTGGTGTGAGAACACGTGTCCAAGACTAACATGGTCCCGACAAGATTCAATACAAGTCACAATTTTACTTTATTTTACATTTCAAAATTCCATCTTGCAGGGACACATCCGCATCATTTTAGGAGATGTTTTGGGGGATAATAAGACATGTAAAAGGAATATTTACAAAATAGGGTCAACATGAAATTTTTAAAGCTTAATGCATGTACAAGAACATAGAGGTGTCAAGACGGACGGGCCGGCCATGACCGGTGAAAACCGACCCGTGACCCGTGCGGGCGGTTCACGGGCCAAGGAGGTGTAACCCGCGGGCTTCGCGGGTTGCACCCCCACGGGCCGCGGTTAACCCGCGACCCGTAAAAAAAAATTGAAAAAAAAAATAAAACAAAAATTAAAAAAAAAAAGGGGGGGGAGAGCTAAACAAAAAAATTCAAAAAATAAAAATTCAAAAAAAGGTGTAGCCTGCTGGATGGTCAATTTTTTTTTTTTAAATTTTAACTAATGGTAATATAAATTTTCTAACGGTAATATCATCCCCTTCATCGATAAATTCCAATTTATTCTTACATTTATTTTTACAATACCCTCTCATTAGTTATTATATATTTATACTTCATAGTTCATACTTGTTACTACCTTACTACAATTACAATTATTCAATTGCAAATATCATTATCATCTTGATTATATTTCTTTCTTCTCGATTCTCACTAGTCACTACTAAATTTTTTAATCCTACTATATTATGGATTCTCGAGATTCTTCTTCTCAAAATCCTATTTTCAATGATAGTTGCTCTCCATATGGGTCAAACCGGAAAAATTCTATATTTTTATAATTTTATTTATACAATCATACGGGCCAAACAGGAACGAACCGCGACCCGTGACCCGCATGGGCTCGACCCGGATGGGTCAGCGGGCGGGCCTGGGTTGTAGTCCAAAATTGTGGGCCGACCCGTAACCGGCCCGGAACCCGCAGCAGGCGGGCTTTTTTTCACGCGGGCCGTTACCGGGCTCACATGTTGGCGGGCCGACCCGGCCCGGACCACTCGGATTGACACCTCTACAAGAACATAGAAAAGAAACAATATTTGGTTCCAAAATAAAAGATGGTGGCAACAGATATTTCTTCCACTTTTTTTTTTTTTTTTTTGGTTTTGGATATAGTTATCCAACTTTGAATTTTTCTTATACCTATTCATCATGTATTACCACTCAATGTTCAATATCCCTTTCAATCACGTCTTTTTCTTCATTTCTTATTGTGGAACTGATTTGGTGGAGCCCACTGATAGTAGCCTGGTGAGGTTCTTGTCATCTTAATTCTGGACTGTTGAATAC
This sequence comes from Fraxinus americana, assembly GCA_035079005.1. NCBI lineage: Eukaryota > Viridiplantae > Streptophyta > Magnoliopsida > Lamiales > Oleaceae > Fraxinus > Fraxinus americana. Next base: position 169,002 of record CM068707.1, on the reverse strand, counting down.
TTTTTTTACTGTAGCTGCAAGCTTATTTACTCATGTACCCAAGTTTCTATATAATGAACTTTATGAAATGCTACAAGCTGCAGCACGGACAATTAAAACTCCACTCCAGGCCTCAAAAGAAAATAAAACTGCCGAGCCATTCTATCAACATTATATCCATACTGATACAAGTTATAATATCCCTTATACAGATACAACAGAATATATAAACTAAAATAGCAAAATTGGCATTCGTACATGAGGCTTCAGAATAAGGAAAGTCTTGCAACAGGAAAGGAGAATTTTTTTTACCTTTTCTAGGACAGTGGGTTCTGTTGCATTTGCTAACTCGAGCAGCCGGAAGAGACCGACAGCAAAGAATCGGCTGTAGCTGAAATTTCCTTTGTTCCCTGCTCTTTCTGCAATGTCCTTTAAGGCGGCTTCAACTTCTCCTTCCCTTGATGCAAAATCGACTAAAGTACTGGCAGTCTGAGAACGGGCCCATTCTTCTAACTTCTGTGCATCAGCCCTGCAATGCATAAAATTGGACATAAAATTTAATCCATGAGAGCTTAATTCTAACCATTCAAGACCAAGAAGAAGGCCACATCCAATATAACAATGAAATTACACAAAGGCTATATAAACATCTCTCTTTTCCACAATTAGCAGTATGATTCGTAGAACATAACCAACACTTATATGATGTACTGGCTTTTTGAAATGTTCTATTTATCAGACTTGGTGAATAAGTAGTATCACATCAGCAATATAAATTTTTCTTATTTACACTACAAGACAACTAAAATGAAACTAGTCCAAATAAGCATTGACTCAATTTGATTCACATCACCAGTCGCGAAAACAAATTAAGGGTTAAGGGATGTTTAAGACATACCTATATTGATCAGGGTCCTCATTTAGAGCCATAATATAAGCTTTAAAAATAGTGTCTCGATCCTTATCGCTTGGGTAGCCCTCCATGAGCTGATCATACACGGTAACAAAACCAAGTGCAAACACAGGATCATATCGATATGTACTCTTGTACCGCATCAAATGTTGTTGTACTATCAGCTCTTGCAATACAGTGTTGTATATACTTGGAACCGGCTTCTTATATGCTTTCAAGAAATTTACCTTCGTCTCAGACACAGTAGGTACATCTGAAAACAACGAGCATCCAAAGCAAATGGCAGGAGTTTATTATCTGGAATTTAATCAGTAAATGAAGTAAAAACACATATTTTCAAGGGGAAAACTGAAAGATGGGGGCCTGAATCAAATCAGTTAAATTATAAAAATCTAGAAATGTCATCCTTCGATAAAGAATTCCATCTCACAGTATCTATCATATTCGTGCAAGGTATGAGTAGACGAGCATAAATTACACCTAACTGTTATAGCTAATATAAACATTGGTTTCAATTGTCGCAATCTTAAATTGTCAATTCCCTAACAGAAACTACTCAATTGAACCATTAAATTGATAATGCAAAGGTACAAAAATTTATGCCCAAAATGCTACTAACAGGTGTCGGTTCAATAAGTGAAAATTCAAAGAAGAAAACAGTTCAATTAACAACAGAATTAAGCAAATAATAAGTTCAACATTGTATTGAGCTCACTAAAATTTCTACCTTCCTCCAGAAATTAAAGCCGTACTCCCACTCTGACCAGTGAAAAATACTTAGTTTAAATCGAAAAGACCACATTTTTTTCACAAAATCTACGAAAATTCCGCAATGACCTAAAACTTGCCTGTGGAAGTTGACATGCAATGAATTACCACTCGTGAACTCGTCGAAACTCGAAGATTAAACGAATCGCGAGTTGAAATCCCGCTCCGAAACTTAAAAGCATCGAAATTGGAAGCCAAATTACGCGCCGAAGGAATTGGAAACTTGGATAGACTAATCGAACTGAAAGAAAAAGAAGTTACAGCCGCCATTTTTATGAATTACAGAGAAATTTATTGTTTGTGTTTGTGGAAATTTGAGTTCAGAGTTCCATTTCTTCGGAAGGGAAAGAAGAGATTATGCAATTTTCGGATTTTTATCGTATGAAATTTTTGAGACAGAGCCAATGAGCGTTTGACACTTGGGACTTTAAGCAGGTTGCTGACCTCTAAAATCAGGGATAGACATATAGATACATTCATATATCATAAATATATAAATAAATAATGATATATATATATATATATAATTAACCCATCCCCACCACCCCTACGCTCCGACGACTATTTCGGCGACCGCTCCGATGACCGTTTCCGGCAACTGCTCCGATTCCGACGAATATTCCGGTGACTTGATTTTTTTGGTACAATCACAGCCCAAGTCACAAGTCACAATCCAGGTCACAGATCACAACGTATGGTTTTTTGTTTATAACGATTGATAACACGACAAGGCTCATATCTCACATTTTTGTTAATAGTCACAGATTATTTTCAAATGGTCACAGCACAAGTCACAGAATATATTACACATAGCTTACGATTTTGTTCATAGTCCCATGTTATTTTCAAATGGTCACATCACAGGTCAAGATTTTGTTCATAATCCCATGTTATATTCAAACGCTCAAATTTTTGTTTATAGTCACAGTAGAGGTGTCAATCCGGGTGGTCCGGGCCGGGTCGGCCCGCCAACATGTGAGCCCGGTAACGGCCCGCGTGAAAAAAAGCCCGCCCGCTGCGGGTTCCGGCCTAAGCACGGTCGGCCCACAATTTTGGACTACAACCCAGGCCCGCCCGCTGACCCACCCGGGTCGAGCCCATGCGGGTCACGGGTCGTGCGGGTCGCGGTTCGTTCCGGTTTGGCCCGTATGATTGTATAAATAAAATTATAAAAATATAAAATTTTTCCGGTTTGGCCCATATGGAGAGCAACTATCATTGAAAATAGGATTTTGAGAAGAAGAATCGCGAGAATCCATAATATAGTAGGATTAAAAAATTTAGTAGTGACTACTAGTGAGAACCGAGAAGAAAGAAATATAATCAAGATGATGATGGTATTTGCAATTGAATAATTGTAATTGTAGTAAGGTAGTAACAAGTATGAACTATGAAGTATAAATGTATAATAACTAATGAGAGGATATTGTAAAAATAAATGTAAGAATAAATTGAAATTTATTGATGAAGGGGATAATATTACCGTTAGAAAATTTATATTACCATTAGTTAAAATTAAAAAAAAAAATTGACCATGCAGCAGGCTACGCCTTTTTTTGAATTTTTTTTATTTTTATTTTTTCAAATTTTTTTGTTTGGCTCTCTCCTCCCTCTTTTTTTAATTTTTGTTTTATGTTTTTTTTCAATTTTTTTTTTACGGGTCGCGGGTTAACCGCGGCCCGTGGGGGTGCAACCCGCGAAGCCCGCGGGTTACACCTCCTTGGCCCGTGAACCGCCCGCACGGGTCACGGGTCGGCCCGCGGTCCCGGTTTTCACGGGCCGGTTTTCACGGGTCATGGCCGGCCCGTCCGTCTTGACACCTCTAAGTCACAGCATAGGTCACATCACATGGCTCAAGTCACAACACATGGCTCAGGTCACAGCATTGGTCACATAGACTATGCAGCACCACACCACCGCCAACCACAAAACCAGAGAAACTCAAATCAACCCAAAAATATATTGCCACTTTATTAGTCTCCACCAACAGAGAAACTCAAACCCCGACGATTTGCAGTACGACCACCAAACCCAAAACCACCACCAAAACTTATCAAACCATCACCACCACCGCCATCATTGGCAAAACAACCACCATTTTCAACCTCACTACTTTACAGACCAACCACATCACACCCACCGCACACAGAAAAAAGGAAGCATAGTGGATTTGCACTCCCTGTAGCAGCGAAGGGCGAAGCAACTTCAAATCGCCGCAGCGACGCTCACATCGAGCGGGGTTTCTGTAGCGGCGAAGGTGGCTGTCTTCGCAATTGTCGCGACGATTGGAGATGGTGAAGTCGGGATAATAAATATGAATATTCACATTTCACATCGACGGGAAGGGATGGTGAAGATGGTGAAGTCGACGGGATCTAGGTTGGAGATGGTGAAGTCGCCGTCGCGCTGCAAATCGCCGGGGAGAGGAGAGAAGATGACACTGCAAAAATCGCCGGCGCAACAGTGGCGGTCCGACGATTGGGTTACTGCCGCGAGCGAGGCGGAGGGGGGCGACGGCGTCGGTTCAGAGAGACGGGGATGAGAGAAACCAGGGTTGAGTAGGATTTGGTAATTAAATTTTAGGGGTGGGGTGGGTGTGTATAAATTATTTTTTATAATATTATTATTAATATTAATTAAATATAAAAAACATGTATCTATATATAAAATATCTGATTTTTGAAACTTAAACCTCAAAATCTGATTTTAGAATTTGAATCTCCAAAAGTAGGGGCGGGTGTAATTTCCACTTATTATTATCCGTCCGTTTGAGCCCAATTTTTTGTCAAAAATATATTTTGAAATAGTATTTTGATAAAAAATGTGTGCTTAAAAATAAAAAAAAAATTGAATTTGTGTGTAATATTATTTTATTGAAAAATGTGTAATTGAAAATAAGAGAAAAAAATATATTTTAAAAATAATGGGAACTAAAAAAGGGCTATATTTTAAGGGTGATACTAGCGGTATATCGGGGTGTACATCGGGGGTTACACCCCCATCACATGGGGGGTGGGACCCGCTTGAATAATAAAAGGGTGTAACCCCGATGTGAGGGGGGGTGTAAACCCCTTATGTACCCCATTTGATGTACAAGTGGAATTACCCATATTTTAAACATATGAGTTGTTATAAAATAAAGTTATCTAGCACCACTGGGACATCAGACTGCGTGACATTATGTTATAGGGTAATTAGCACAAAAAATTCTTACATTTCAATATTATAGTGCAAACCGTCCATATCTTTCATTTTTGGCACTTTCACCTTAATTGTCAAAAGGTCCTTCCATCTGCTTAGTGTCAATATCTCCTTTAATTGAACACAAAAGCCAATTTTATTTTAAAAAAGGAAGGGTAATATAGTCTATAGATAAATTTAAATAAATAAGGAAACTAAGAAAACAAATCCAATTAAAACTAAAAAATTGTAAAAGACGAAATTATCCGTAAACTATCTAAAAATATAAAAATGTTAAACGAATCCCTAAACGATAGAATTTGACCATGAAAATTTGACATAGTCATCTGAAAAAATTATTTAGAATTAAAAAAACACTTTCGGATTGTACTAATGAACGAAATCCGACATTCGAACTAAAAGAATGTTTAATCCGACATTGTATAGTCGCCAATCAAGATTAGCAGCAATAAAATCAACACGCGAATAGAAGAGATCTTAGCAACTAGAGAGAATGTTTAATCATAATCAATGCCATATGTCTGTGTGTAACCTTTAGCAACTAATCAAGCTTTCAATTGATCAACAGTTCCACCAAGATTGAACTTTGAAACAAAGGCCCATCTGTTATCAACGGGATGTATTCCAGGTGGTAAAGGAACGAGTCCCAAGTCTTATTCTCATGCAAGGCTGCCATCTCTAATTTCATAGCACGTCGCTACTCAGGATCAGATAAAGCTTCTGTCACTGTCTTTGGTACAAAAACACTAAAAAGTCGGGATGTGAAACAAGAAAACAAAGGTGACAACGAATCAACGTGGCTAATAGGATTTTTAGTTACACAAGTTTACGAAAAGCAATGGGTAATGACTCAAGATCAGAACAGATGACAGATGTAAGATTTGTAGACGGCGAGGTGACGAATGGGATTGCAGACGTCGGTGGCTTAGATTGTCTAGGATGAACTTGTAAAGGATGAGGGGAGACGAGTCTGGTCCGGCAGAACTACCAACTGGAAATATATGGAATGGGAAAGCAAATGGGATCCCTAGTGGATTTTGGTTACATACTATGAATAGAAAATAGGGTGTGGACTCGTCTAAAGTGACATCTGAACCTACAAAGTAGCGTTATAGGGAAAGATTGTAGCAATGATAGCCCTTCTGTGTTTGGGAGTAACCAGGGAAAACACATGTCATAAAGCGAGAGTCAAATTTGTCATGATCAAGACCAAAGTGATGAACATAACAAACACGTCCAAAAACCTCGAGAGGTAACGAGTATTGTGGAGAGGTAGAAAACAGAATAGAAAAAAAGGATGAACCGTCCAAAACAGATGATGGTATACGATTAATGGCATGCAGTGAAGACAGCATCACTCCAAAAAAGTTTAGGGACATGCATATGACGAAGGAGAGTACAAATAACCTCTAACAAATGACGATTTTTGCGTTCTGAAACTCCATTTTGTTGTAGAATATATGCACAAAATGTTTGATGAATAATACATTTGGAAGAAAGATGTGATGAAAAATAAGTAGACATATTTGGCATTTTCAGATGTCAAAATAAAGATTTTCTAGTTAAATTGAGTTTTAATCATAGTACGAAAGATTTGAAAGATAGAAAGTAACTCTAAATGATTTTTCATTAAGAATAACTAAGTCATACAAAAATAATCATCCACTAAAGTGACAAAATTCTGAAATTTATTAGATAAAATATTGATTGGTCCCCAAACATCATAATGAACTAGTTCAAACAGACGAGAAATACGACTAATAATTCTTAAAGGAAAAGACACACGGTGATACTAGCTAAGTTGACAAGCTTCACACTCAATGAAGGACACATTATGAAGACTAATGAGTTGACGTTTCAAAGTGAAAAGAGAAGGATGACCAAGAAGATAATGCTACTGCATGGATGTAACAGAAGACTGCAGAGCTTGAGGAGGAGTGATTGTTGAAAGATCCAAGTAATATAAGCCACCAACTTCATGCCCCATACCAATCACTCTCTTCGTCTTGAGATTCTGAAAAACAAACAAGGAATGATAAAAGGTTACAGAACATTGAAGAGTTGTGGTAATTTTCTTAATAGAAAATAAACTAAAGGAAAAGCCAGAAACATGAAGGATGGTCAAGCGATCAATATTAGGATTAAGATGTGCATTGTCTAAGCCTACAATACTAGTTCGGGAACCGTTAGCAAATGTGACACATTTGGAAGAAATAACAGGATGATAATCAAGAAGACAAGTAGACAAGCCAATTATGTGTTCAGTTGCTGCAGAATCAATAATCCACGGAATGTGAGAGAATGATAATAGACAGTAAGAAGATGCAGTACCTAACCGAGCGAGTGATAGGAATGCAAAATGTACATTTTTTCCTCCTTATGTTATGTGCTCGTATGATTAATTAATACCAAAATGTACTCATTACGTAATATTTTGATTTAGGTGACAATTCAATGGAGATGACATAATTTGGAAGAAATAGATGAAAAAGGACCAAAGTGAAAAGAAATGAAAGTTCAAGGACTAACGTGAAAATATACAAAAGTTGTGTCGAATCAAATGATGAAGATTTAAAAGTGGTAGAAGTCAATTAAATGAAGAAAGAAGTTAAATGGATGAAATATCGTCAAAGTAGGATCACACATCAATTTCCAATCGAAAAGTTATGCATCGGATTTTCAGTCTCAGTTTGAGACCCATTTTTGACAAGGCAAACGATAGACTTGGAAGATAGTATCTGAAGTAAAGTTGTATCCCTTTGAGTTATCTTTCCAACGCATCTTGAATCAACTCAATCGAATATTGGGAGAGGAAGATATGACTAAAACACTTAAAGCCGCTCAGTTACGTTGGTTGGGCGGCCTAAACTTCATTAACAGAAGCCAATATTTATGCCTGGGAGGGCAAATCGGGGGAAAATTTTCTGGTTTCCTAATTTAAGTCAGTCACCTATGGAAACAATTATAAATACATATTTTAAAACCCTAGAACGGGGGAGAACTCCTCAATTCTTCTTTATTTCTCTCTTAAATTCATGAATTGTAACTAAACTTTTACAATTGGTCGAAGGAAATTGAAGCCTCGAAACCACATATTGTGAGATTTAAATAGTTTTTCTTATTGTTTAATTCTTATTTTGCGTATTGAATATTCTTCTGCACTTATTTTCATGATTGTTATGTTTAATTACTAGGAGACCTGCTAGTTTGTTATTCATTACAATCTACCGCTAAGTTAAATATCAAATCCGTAATTGTTTGATCCCTTTAACTTGTGAAGCACTAGGATTTGATGATTTTCTGCGATAGATGTTATTGAATTTTAAGAAGAATGTTTAAATAGATTGAATGGAACCGCTAGTGTTGTTATCTAGTTTATCGATTTCTCAATTGTGTAAAGCTGTTATTAAATTGAATTTTGAGCGCTGTTCCGGGGTTATTGAATAATTATGATTAATTAGAATGCTGGTTTCTAACTAACTAAAATTAAGGAGAAATATGAATCAATTCCAACGATAAATATTTAAAATTTGAATTGAATTATTATTTCATCTATGATCAATCGTGGATTTCTGACGGTGGATGTGGACTTAGACCAAGGTTAGTCTTTTGATTGTTTTCGTTAATTTAATTTTCATTATTATTGATTACGTTATTTACAATTGTTTGCATACAAAAACCCCACAATCATTGTACGAAGCACAAAATATTGAATTATACACTATTCGTGGGATCGGCCTTTACTTCCACTATTACATTAGTTTTAGAGGTTAAGATATTACTTTTGGGTGTCTGCGACAGTACACACCAGCGAGAGTGGCCATAGAAGTGGAAGTGAACTGTTTATGAGCTAAGAAATCAGCATATCCATCCGGTGGTACAAATAAGAAATCAGATTATGGTGTTGAACTAGAGTTAGCCACTTGTCTAGATATTAGGTTATGGGCCTCATTAGATGAGACCTGATTGATAGATCCAGAGGGTTTGACATGTATGTCCCAACAATAATCAATAGAATGACCTATACGACTATAGTGATTACATTTTCGAGGTTCACGATATCCCGAATGTCTACTGTCTCTCGTGTCTCGTCTACCCGAGGGCTAAAACCACATACACTTCAATCGCTACGTTTATCCTTGAATGAGCTACTCCAAGCAATAAAAGTAGAATGATCTCCGCTGAGTGTATTATCTGATAGAGTAGAGCGCTGAATACTAGAGAATATCTTTACAAGACTGTGAAGTTCTTTTCTACCTAATATCTGTGCCCTGGCTGCTTCAAACTCTGGCGGAAGACCAATAAGAAATTTAACAATATCGATGTCTTCACACTGTTTTTCCATAACCTTCAAATCAAGATAGAGAGAGAGAGAGGTTGATGAACATTTCTCTCCTGACACACAGCTAAAAGCTTATTATAATATTCAACGAGGATGGAGAAGTCATTCTCAAGCCCAAAGTATTGTTTACATGTCTCATATATTCGAATAACATTTCTAATTTCATAATGCATATGTTTGAGATACTCCCAGATTTGTTTAGTCGTAGACATATAGAGGGATGAATACCCAATATGAGGTTCAATACTACTGATCATATGTTCAACAATTGCATTATCCTTTTGGTCCCACCGATGCAGAATCGCTTTTTGAGGACTTAAACGACGACTTGTCTATAATCAAATGGTTAAATAAATCCTCAACCCGCAAAAGACCTCGACACACTTAGCCCAGTAAATGTAATTTATTTTATTCAATTTTCAGATGTCATGGGTCCAGTCAGATTGAACATTTCCATCTTGGAGGATATGATGATACCTAAACAAATTAGTCAGATAAAAGGTAACTACAAACAACTGACCGGTCTAGCAATTAAAGGAGTCCACAAAAAAATTATAACAACTGGTCCAAAAGAGTTATCCACTGGAATTACTAGAGCTCAAATAACCTACAAACTTAAGCCCAAACTAATAGAAATATGACGGCCCAAAATAGTTTGAATCACCATCAGCCCATGATTGAGAGGCAACCAAATAACAGCAGTGACCTAGCCAATTGCAATTACATTGCATAGCCTGCATCCCAACTTTATCATAGAAGCTCTCGTCTTCATTTCCGTTCATTCCAACACACATAGACGCAACCAAGGAACTCCACTCTTGCCAATCTATGTTATTCTAATGTATTTATTTCCTTGACATTCTTAACAATATCACAAAGAAGATGAGATGAAAAGGTAGCAATTTAAGCCACAACTCATGGCAAAAAGGAAAGAAAATAACGATTGTCCTCAATCTCAAATTACAACGCACGATTTCTCTCAACAAGCTAAATTGATATTTATAGAATTAGGGCTAGCAGAAGATGGGCTAAAGATAAATGAAATGGGTTAACACATAAAAAGACCATTCAACTAATGAACGGACCATAAGCAACTATTAATTATAATGTTGCTTCCAATGGTCAATTTATTTTCAGGTCGAGCTAATCAATTGTGGTGTTGATAATTGCCTGAACTTATTGGGTATCAATAAAATCCAACAAATCTCAATGAACCTACAAGCAAACAACACTAAGTTAATACTTGCCTAATAAGGGTAACCAAATAAAATTGAAAATCACAGACCTTACTAGTATTTTGGACATGAAACACATATCATTTTTGCTCCATGTACTCACCAAGAGCTAAGGTCAAAACCTCAATTCAATCAAGTAAACATAGTGAACAATCAAAATCACATAATAACACATAATTATAAAAAATACGATGAGAAAACACCATAGGATAATATACAAATCTTGTCAACATGTTCAACATAAGGAGAACAACAATTAACACCAAGTGTTAATTGAATCAAATAAATGGTCGACATATGAAACCAATGCATATATGGCACCAAGAAAGATCTTACCACAATTATCCTACCCCATTTCGAGAGCTTGTATCTAGAGAATACATCTCTCCTTTCATCGCCAACAATGCTCAATAGATTGATCGCTCTTCATGCCTAACTGGTAAACCATTAAAGATTTTGAGTCAATGGAATGTTCCTCTATCACTATCTCACCTCTCTCAAACTAGGTAAATAATGGATCTCCACCTAAAAGATGTGATAGGAGTGACCCTCTCTCAATCCACCAATTAGTATTTTAATATAGAGAATTTCAAAATATTTAATGTCATTTCTCTACACCCCGTACATGTCACTAATGCACATTCAGGCATCTATACTCCATATTATCAGTTGACATAGTTACTACTAATGCACCTACTAAAGTGAGAACACACCCAGTGTCAAACCTTACAATAACAATCCCAACAATTATGTATGCATCACGATACACAGTAATATGATCGCTCTTTAATTCATGCAAATGTACACACTATACATAAAGAAATATAACATAACTAGACACAGTTGTCTTACCTTTTCTTTCGGCTTACTTTTCTTTTTAGGACAATCTCTTATAGTGTTCAAACTTACCGCAGCTATACCATCTCTTATCATTAGCATTTAACAAGATAAATGGCCTTATATTATCCAGACACTTTTTCACCATTGTCTGTAATATACTAAACCAATTTGTTAAAGATATATAGATTGTCACCCAAATATTTGGAGGAGTCAATTTTGAAACTAAAAAAACATTCAAAATAGAAAAAGCAAATTTGGAGTGAATTTTAACTAATAAAGATCCTTCAAAATTGTGTTTATCAACTTTTCTTAAAACAACATCAGAAAGTTATAAAATAATAGAAGTATAAATTAATTCATCCTTTTAATTTTTCTTATCTTTAGTTAAAGCTGTAGAAAAATTTTCCTTAATCACTTCAAAAACTTTTTGTTAAATAAGATTATCTTTCTTTTTTTGTTGCCAAATCGAAAAATCACTTTTGCCATTAAAAACACCCAACTCAAAACCTATTGTCATTTTTACCCAAAATGCACAAAATACATAGTGTAAACAAGCAACGACCACAAGTAAAGTACATGCACAATTCATGCTAGAATAGTCAATCAAACGTTTCTATCGTTACAATATACACTTTCTAGATTCCTAGATTTTTGTGAGATTTGCGATCTCAGATCAAGGGGATGATCAAACGTGTAAAGTATAGATGATAATTCTATCATACAAAAAATCAACCAAAAAACCTAAAGCACATTCACAAAGAATTTAAGACACGAATTAGCAAATAATAACCTAGGTCTAGCAACAAACAATTGTTACTATACACAGTAACTTCAAACCTAATGGCCAACCCTCAATATGGTCTGCTAACAAAAATTTAGAAGTGATAAGCTAATTTACCAAGCGAACCAATTCGTTGATCCGTAAATAAGGAGGGATGCAAATTTTACAGCTTTAAGACCACTACTATTTGTTCTAAAGCTGTCATAAACCGTAGCAACACAATAAACCAAAACTCGGAACTTGAACGGTCAAGGGCAAAATAGTCCAAAATTACCATATTGCTCAAAATAGAAAATGAACACGACCAACAGGTCTGTAAAGCCTCCAAGAGCAATATATCTTCAGACCATTTCGCCTAAAAAGCTGTCACACTTCAGGATCAACTTTTGCGCTCTGTTGTATATGGTGGTCCACGCGTTGGACGACTCGGTTCGCCTTGTCGTTTAGAGCAAGGATATGGATTCTGTTTGTCCACCAGACGTCTGGTTTCGTTGAAAATCACGATTTCAGATTTGGTCAGCTTGGAAAAATTGGTTTTTCATTGATTTTTGCACCAGTTGTTTGCTCTGATACCAATTTGTGAGGAAATTACTTGCTAAGACCTTTGATTTTGTAGAAGAACGGGGCTCAGTTTCTAAAACCAATATCAAACGCTCAACAATTGATTGTTCAACCCACAAAAGATCACTACGGTTGCCCAATTGAATAACCCACAAAGAGAGAATGTGGATGCAATATCACAAAAAAAAAAAAGAGAGAGATGAAAAGGTAGCAATTTATGTCATAACTAATGGCACAAATGAGAGAAAATAACATTGCTCTCAACCTCAAATTGCAACACACGATTTCTCTAAACAAGCCAAATGGATATATTTAGAATTAGGGCTAACATAAGATGAGACAAGTGAAGTGAAGTGAAGTGGGATAATACTTAAAGTGTCGTCCAACTAATGAATGGACCATGAGCGACTATTAATTATAATGTTACTTTTACCAGTTCATTTATATTTGGGACGAGCCAAACAATTGTGGTGTTGATAAACATTTCAGATCTCAGTTGAAGCCTATGAAACCAATACAATCGTTAAACATCATTACTCGAACTTATTGGATATCAACAAAATCTAAACATGCATGATTTTTTTTTTTTTAAAAAAAGTTTAATTAAACGAGCTCCTATCGATTAAGCTCATGTATGACAACCATTATTTGAAAACTTTTTTTTTCCTATATACTCATTTTCAATCACACATTTACACAATAAAATATTTTACTCGTAAATCTAATTTTATTTTTTTTACTTTTTAATCGTACATTCTCTTAAAAATCACTAAACATTGTTTTTCCTGGATAATGACCATATCAAATAGAGGCTAAGTTTTCAAAAATATGAAGGGAACCATATTATCAATTGGGAATCTCTTCTTGGCCCGGCTCAATGCCAGGCCCAAGAACAGGGCGGGCCCAATAGCATGGCTCTTATCAATTTAACAATTGTCAATTCAAATGAATAGCTTCCCCCACCCACATCAACCCATTTCCACGGTACAAATGGTTTTCTATGATCAAAACAGCGTGCCAAATCAACTACTTTCGAATAAGTGTTGATAAACATTTCAGATCTCAGTTGAAGCCTATGAAACCAATACAATCGTTAAACATCATTACTCGAACTTATTGGATATCAACAAAATCTAAACATGCATGATTTTTTTTTTTAAAAAAAAGTTTAAATAAACGAGCTCCAATCGATTAAGCTCATGTATGACAACCATTATTTGAAAACCTTTTTTTTCCTATATACTCATTTTCAATCACACGTTTACACAATAAAATATTTTACTCGTAAATCTAATTTCATTTTTTTTACTTTTTAATTGTACATTCTCTTAAAAATCACTAAACATTGTTTTTCCTGGATAATGACCATATCAAACATAGGCTAAGTTTTCAAAAATATGAAGGGAACCATATTATCAATTTAACAATTGTCAATTCAAATGAATAGCTCCCCCACCCACATCAACCCATTTCCACGGTACAAATGGTTTTCTATGATCAAAATAGCGTGCCAAATCAGCTACTTTCGAATAAATAAAATCCCACTTATGTCCCCAAAATTATTTGTCACGAGTACGACAACACACTAGAAAACTCAAATCAATGACAAAATAGCCTCTGGTATTGAGTTACACTGAGTCAGAGTAGCATAAATATATAGGCATATACGTGGTCATCCCCATTCAAGGCTATCTACATAACATAATACAGAGTTTTCTCAAGTCCCTTTTAAAACCCAAAATCTTCAAACAAAATCATATATCCAACAACAAAATTCTTGAAAATGAGTTCATATGCAATAAGAGCTTGGATCGTGGCAGCCAGTGTGGGAGATGTGGAGGCACTGAAAGATCAGGGCTTCTGCAGATGGAATCACACTTACAGATTGTTCCAACAGCACACAAAGAACAGTCTAAGATCATACTCTCAGGCCAAGAAGCTCTCTACCCACTCTTCTGTTGTGGTTTCCAATAAATTCAAGAAAGGAGAGAAAATGAAGGAATCTGGGGAATCACTGAGCAAAGTCTTGTATTTGAGCTGTTGGGGTCCCAATTGATCCCATATTTTATACTTTGTCTCTGTATTTGAAAATATGGAATATAGAGAGATGGAATTTTTTAGGGAAACTTTTTTGTAATAGTAGGAAAAATAGAAAAAAATGAACCATGAATTTACTTGTTTTATTCAATCGTTTACAGTTTACTTTCTCTTTTCCTTCCTCCTCATGAATAAATAGGAACAAATGGCTAATTTACTCTACTAGAGTTTTGGAAAAGCAAAAGAAAATACATAATTTAAATAACAATTTTAGACGTCAAAATTTAACAGCTAGTCCATTTTGTCAATGGTACGAAGTGTTGGAAATAAATCTCACATCGCTTGTTGATAATGTCTTGGGTCAGTTTATAAACAATGTGGCAAACCTCTCTTATTGAACCGGTTTTGTGAGATGAGTTAGGCCCATAAATTTCTACATGGTATCAGAGCCCATTATGCTCCAACGAGCGATTCGATCCCGTTAAGACTCTAAAATGAGCACATGGATTTCAAAATTGGTCTGCTAAAATGAGCCACTATCTTGCGGGAGCGTGTTAAGGGATATATATCCCACATCGATAAATGATGTTGACACAGACCAATTAATAAAGATTTTGGGCTACTCATCTTAATAAGATTGACCTTTTAAGATGGAATCCCAATTCTTTACATGGTATCAGAGTCTACCACATGATTGATGTGGGCCCACACTACTTACCTCGTGACAAGGATCAGAAAAATTACTGGCCTGCACGTGAGGGAGGGTGTTGAAAATAAATCCCACATCGCATGTGGACAATGTCTTGGGCCAGTTTATAAACATTGTGGCAAACCTCTCTTGATGAATCGATTTTGTGAGATGAGTTGGCCATGAATTTCTACACGAAGTGCTTCTTTCAGTATTGAGTTTGAAACTTGTGTAGTTTCTAAGTTACCTTATTTTGCTTATTAACAAGATGGAATAGTTTATCGTAAAATATTAACTTGCTTAAACTATTGAGTTACTAATGTAACGAATTAGTTTATTGAAAAATATTACTAACTCTGTCCTTTGTTTCAGACAGATTTAAAATTTTTAATTAATAAAAATATAAATTTTACTTAATTTTTTTAATATAATTCTGTATTAAATAATAATAGTCTAAGACATAATAAATAAGGGTATATTAGAAAATTAATACATTAATTATACTCTCAACAAAAAAAAGTGACCTATAATTTGAGATAAAAAAAAAATTTAGTGTCTTTTTGTTGGACGGAGATAGTAAAATATGTTGGATTAGTTTTAGACGCACACTTATGTGGAGAAATCTATTTATTTTTTATTTTTTTTGGGGTAAAGCGATGCATCTGTTACGGATCGTAGAATGGAGGCTCCACGTGGCATCGCATTGGGCAGGTGGGACCACCCCATCTGGGCCAGGAAATATTCTTGTAGCCTCTGACGTGTATTCCGAGGCCCAAGCGTAAGCACATTCCGAGGCCTTTATTCATTCCCAGGCTCTATTCATTCCGAGGACAGCATTCTCAACCGAGGCTCTCCAGCAGCCCCCGAAGACCCACGTGGAAAGCAACCAATGATGAAAATCTTTAGTTGAATGATTGATGTGACCTTGGTGTAAAGTATCTTGTGTCTTGTCTTGTCAATGTAAAAGTATTAAATGCTTTGATAGGCTAGAGAAGTCAACTAGATAACTAGGATGTGATGCTTTGGCCTAGGAGATGGGGTCACGTGTAAATAGACCCAAAGGTCACAATCACATTTGTAACACTATAAATACCCCCACCATGTAACTCAAAAGGGGTAAAAAACATTCTCTAAACAAAGGAGTGGAAGGCAATGCAAAGAACAATATCTAAATATTTGGAAACACTTTGTTCTCGATTTTCAGCTTTTTACAAACACGAATCTTGATATTCTATCGATTGGTTTCTTATACAATCGTAGTTCCATTCTTGTCGGAAGCCCGAACGGTGAAGTCTCGTGTCGTTGAGCTCCTCCCACGTCCAGATTTTAGAGCCATCATGACCGTCGATCGGCATTAACGTGTTGGATTAAGCTTACGCATACACGAGTGGGCCCGGCATCTGTTGGCAACATTTTTTGGGGTCAACAACATCTATTTGTTTCAACGTTTGGGATAATTATCCACTTGATAGAAACGATGGACCATCTTATCTCGGACGGTCATTCAATTGTCCCATGATTTTCAATCCAAATGGTTGTCATTCATGAGAGAGTTATATATTCGATATTTAATACTCTAAATGATTAGATAATTATCCATTCGAAGCATATTGATTAGTTACTTATTTAATGGCTAGAGCCTAAAAAGATATACTTTTATTCGTTGAACGATTATCTTATCGAAGTAATTCTCAATCTCACGAAGTCTTTCCATATCAACCAAGTTTCACTATCACAAATTGACCCTTGTGATATATGGTTGACATGATTGACCTCTCAAATACTATATGTACCCCACATCTCATTTCCGTGAACAGAACATACGAGTGAACAATTGTTGTGGCATTGAAAGTTTTGTAGCTCAATTTTTATGTTTTGGTACAACTAATTGTATAGTTTCTATAGGCAACGACAAATTGGAGATGTGTAATTTACCAGTCAATCACATTGATAACTTCTAGTCAAAATGAGTTTCACAATGATGTGGTACTTAATCTATCCGATAAAATTTGTAAGTGATGCATATGAATTGATTAACATATTCTTTTTGAAGGAAAGACACATAGTGAAGTCGGTAGATAGTATATACTGTTACGCTCTTTTAGTCTCACTTCGACAATCACTTGAACTTATGCAATGCTTGTTGAATAAGACCGTTTGAGGTTGTCATTTGAATAGAAACACTCGTATATAAAAATTCAAAAAAATTGACTTGAAAGTCGTAGGTGAGCTATTGAATCAAACATAACTTGAATCCCTCATTTAGTCATTCAAACCGTTGAAACAATGTGAGCTCATTTTTATGTGTCGATTAGACATCCAATAGTATATTTTTCATAAATATTTGAACTTATTTATAAACAATCAGTTAAAACTTTATTAAAAAGTTTTCCTTGATATTAAATATTAAGATATTAAGGTGACATTATCTCAAATCTAAAGGTGAATCAATTGTTGTCCAATTCAAAATAAATGGTTTCACCACCAGCCACGGCGGCCCAACTTTTCATTTCCACGGTCCATAGATTTCTTTAATCAATCCAGTGTGCGCATAATAGACAAACCCATCATTTTAATTCCCATTGTGCCCCCACAACAATTAGCTATATGAATCAAGAGCTATAAAAGGTCAAATATGTAATTACATACACTACCAACCCTACAACCGCATACCAGAAAAGAAAAAACCACTGGACCCTAGCCTCTAGTTTTGTGCTTACTGGTTGCATATATGTGTGCGTATATTATATATATGTATATGGTTGTCTTTAGTTTCCAAGAACAAGCATTCTACAGAATACAAAGTTTTCTCAACTCCTTTTTAAAACCCAAAATCTTACAAGCAAAACAATTCTTAAAAAAAAAATGAGTTCAACAAGCAAAGCATGGATTGTGGCAGCCAGTATGGGAGCTGTGGAGGCACTGAAAGATCAGGGTTTCTGCAGATGGAATTACGCTTTTAGATTGATCCAACAGCAAGCAAAGAACAACATGAGATCATTCTCTCAGGCCAAGAAGCTCTCTACCCAGTCTTCTTCTATGGTTTCCAATAAATTAAAAGAAGAAAAAATGAAGCAATCAGAGGAATCACTCAGAAAAGTCATGTATTTGAGCTGTTGGGGTCCCAATTGATCCCTTAATATAGTGTTTTTGATGCTGTATCTGTACGTAGAAAAGTAGAAAAATATGTTATTTTGTAGAATTTGAAGCCAAAGTGAAAGTTTATTAAAACCAGAAAATGACAAAGTTGAAATAAATAGATAGCTATTTCCTTTTCGCCCTCAGTGAGCACTAGACAGTGTTAAATTGCATATAATGGATTCTCCCGATTGAGAGAGTAGCAGTTCTTCCTGAATGGATGATACTCATGTCAATATAGTATTGTTTGATAAGTGTTGGGTTTTGTTGATATCTAATAAGTGTGGGCCACGATGTTTGTACCGATTAAAGTTTAATTTCATAGGTTTCGGTAAAAAAACCGTAACTAACGCGTTTGTGAGAGAAATGAGACAGCCGTTTTCTTGTTCTTTGTCAGGCAGATCTAGGATTGTGGCAGCCAGTTTGGAAGCTGTAGAGGCATCAAAAGATTAAGGTTTCTTCAGATGGAATTACACTTTTAGATTAATCCAACAACTTGCTAAGAACAATTTCAGATCATACTCTCAGGCAGTGGCGAATCTAGGATATTAAGTCAGCTACGACGATTGCTGATGATCGTAATAATAATATTGCTTATTAATATTTAGTTAAATAATGCTAAAAAAAAATTCAATCAATATATAAACACACTAAAATATAAAAAAATCATACACATTTGAAAATATAATCCAATATAATATAAAATAGTAAGAGAAAAATACATTTTTCAATCATATATGTACGATCAAGTTTTAAATTTTTTACTAATTCAAACGAAACAGTTTATACGTAAAGCATGATTAAATGATAAAGACAAGCTCCGAGTTTAGGTGATGGTTATGCAAAAATTTTGAAAATAATGATTTTTAAAACTAGAACTACTTTTCACCTCAAAAGAAAAAGTATTTTTCGAACTTTTAAAAGAATAAAAAACAATACTTAGATTGTCCAAATTTGAATTTTATAAAATAAATTAATAAAATTTAACAATATATATATATATATATAATTGTTTAGTTATATAATAATATATAATTGTTTAGTTATTATTTAATGTAATGAAAATTAAACAAAAAGTAGAAAAAGTAAAGAATTGAACTCCATACCTCTAGTGCACAAAAATGCCCCTTTACCATATGAGCTATCCTTCTTTTCGTTGAACATTGGTACAATTATTAGTTCATATTTAGTGATTATTTACCGTGTTTAAAAATTAAAAGAGAGAATATTGTTGAAGGAAATCGAACCCCAGTCTCTCACATGGAAAGGGGACTCTCTCCCAAATGATCTACAAAGCATTTCAATAAAAATTATACAATAACTTGTATATATAATTATTTTTCATAAATCTTATTTAATTTTTTTTCCCGACGGACCTAGCACGGGCGATCACCCCGGCTCGCCGGGTGCTGGATCCGCCCCTGCTCTCAAGCCAAGAAGTTCTCTCCCTACTCGTCTTCAATGGTTTCCAATAAATTCATTATAGAAGAAAAAAATGAAGCAGTCTGAAGTATCACTCAGAATAGTCATGTATTTGAGCAGTTGGTGTCCCAATTGATTGCTGGCACTAATTGTAAAGAGAAAGATCTTATGATAATTTTGTAGAATTGGTGTTTATTATTCTTGTAATAACAAGGAAAGAAGAAAACTGAAGCTATTGAAATCAAAAAACGAATTGTTAATTTTCTTTTTTTCATCTCTTTTCTTTGCCTTCTTAGTGAGAAAAAGTAGAAAAAGTTCCATATAGTTTGTTGATTAGCTTTTCATCTTTCTCTATCTCCTAAAGATCAAATTTTCACTAAAAATTCATATTGGGTCGCATTCTAAGGAATCTTTTGATAATTTTCTTGAGAGATATCTTGTTTTTTACATCATTTTCTAGGTGATAATCATATTCGTTACTTGGAGTTTTGATTTTCATCAGTATTGAGGTCTATTCTTGAAATTTCATCTAGATTCATTGTGGTTTTTTTCAAGGTTTTGAAGGTTCTTTGGAGTTTGAAAAATTCTATGGTCATAACCTCAAAATTTCTTGTTCTTGATTTGATTTTTACTTTATTCCTTGGGTGAAAGTCTAATTCAATTCAAGATCTTGTTAAGGTGTTTGGTTTTGGATCGATTTTTGGTATTCTACTTGGAAGAATTCCTTTTGTTCTCCTGGGTGAAAAAGTTCTTGAAGTTCTTCCAATTCTTGGTGTGCAGATTCAATCTATAGCACCGAATTTCATTGTTCTTGATGTTTTTGCAGATTTTGAACACCAGTTTGTGTTGCCGAATCTGGGTGGCGCTGAATTGTTTTTTGGAAAGTGTGAGATTCTAGGCAATTATTGAAAGATT
Source organism: Fraxinus americana (assembly GCA_035079005.1). Taxonomy (NCBI): domain Eukaryota; kingdom Viridiplantae; phylum Streptophyta; class Magnoliopsida; order Lamiales; family Oleaceae; genus Fraxinus; species Fraxinus americana. The sequence goes on along the minus strand of CM068707.1, from coordinate 148,182 downwards.
TCCATTTTTTCCATTTAGACGTCATATGAGGAAGAAGTCAAATTGCCATAATGATGGGAGGTTACCAATTGCATTTAGTAATTTACCAGATTCTACACTTGGAAAGGCATCCAATCAGGATGGTAAGTTACCAAATACTATAATTTGTAAGGAGCCCAATAGTGGGTTGAATGTCTTAATTCAAGACGAATTTCCAGCACTCGGTAAAAATTCTGGAGACTTACCAATTGTGGCTAGATCCAAGTCAAACGAATTTCCAGCACAAGGAAATGATAATGGCGAGTGTTCATCCAAATCCGTGGATTCTACTAAGACCTTCTTGGAGGAATTTGACCATGCTAATTAGAAATCACCAAGTGTGGCCCAAACACTTGGTGATGAGGATACATCATCGGAGGAAGGCTCTAATGCAGTACATCAGGTCAATACTATTGTTCAAGAAAACAAATCTGATGCAATCAAAGCTCTGGGCCAGTTTATTTAAGGAAGATCATAAGCGCGAAAATGGATTCAAGCTCAAAACCTGCGAAAACCTACCAAAAATATTGGTTTTCGGTGAAGATGACATTGATGACGATCAAACAGCATGTGGCTACTGTTTGGTGGGATACTTTGCTAGACCGTTCCCGGGTAAAACAACCCTTTTGCAAATGTGTGATCAATGGAGAGTCAAGTACCAATACTTTGTACATCAAAGTGGATGGCTCGTGTTCAAATTCGTGAATTTCGACGATAAAACTCAAGTTCTTGAAGGAGGTCCATATTTTGTATGTGGTAGACCATTGATGTTGAAAAATGTACCATCATTTTTTGAGTGTGATGATGGTGATATTAGCTCTCTGTCGATTTGGATAACATTACTGGGGTTGCCATTGAATTTTTAGACGCCCAACGCGTTCAGTATGATTGCAACAAAGATTGGTAAATCGATGATGATTGATTTGCTCATGATAACAAAGGGACGACTATCATTTGCACGAATTCTTGTTGAGGTTCTTAATCGAGCGAACCAGATCTTTTGAGCATGAGCCAAAATTCTATTCTACTTGCAAGAGTTTTGGGCACAAAAAAGATGCATGCAAAGGAAAATCTATACCTACTAGCCATAAATATGTGGCAAAGAAAATGGGAATACATAATGATGTACATGATCGAACATTGGTAGGGGTTCAGGTCAGTTAGCTAATGACACTCAAGCATGGCAGCAATTGAACAGAATTGTGTGTTGGAAAAGGCTAAAATAGCGACAAATGCTGGGGGTTTAGGTCAGTCGGCTATGACGGTCATAACATTGATGGTAATTCAAGCAAGGCAGCAATCGAACAGAATTATATGTTAGAAATGACTATAACAACAACATATCTGATTGACTAGAATGTTAGTCAATTTGGACATGCAGAATCCATTAGCCAAGCCAATACAAAACCAGGTGCCCAACTGGTACTAAATGAGGATGATGCTCCTTTCATAGAGGTGGGAAAGAAAAATAAACTAGTACTTGCAACTAAAGTAGAGGTGTTAATCCCGGTGGTCCTGGTCCGGGTCGGGTTGGCCTGCCAACATATGAGCTCGGTAACGACCCGCATGAAAAAAAGGCCGCCCGCTATGGGTTCGAGGTCGGTTCCGGGTCGGCCCACAAATTTTGGACTACAACCCAAGCCAGCCCGCTGACCCATCCGGGTCGAGCCCATGGGGGTCGCGGGTCACTGGTCGCTCGGGTCGCGGTTTGTTCCGATTTGGCCCGTATTATTGTATAAATAAAATTATAAAAATATATAATTTTTCATATTTATAGTAAAAAATATTTTTTTTTGTTAAATGTAAACTAAGAATTGAACAAAATGATAAATTCATATTTATACTAAGAAATATTTACATAGAATTCAAATTTAATGTTACATGAATTATTTATAACTTTGTAAAGTTAAATTTAACTTAAACAAATACTAAATGTATTTCTAATTACTATTATCAAATATTTATAGTATAAGTACATCTCAACTAGATTGACACCTACTTTTATTACAATTTATAGTTTAAGTATATCCCAACTAGGTTGGCTCTCCTCCATTTTTTTTAAAATTAAAATTTTTTTTCACGGACCAGCGGGTTAACCGCGGCCTGTGAAGGTGCAAACCACGAAACTCGTGGGTCACACCTCATTGACCCGTGAACTGCCCGCTCGGGTCACGGGTCGGCCTGCGGTCCCAGGTCGATTTTCACGTGTCGGCCGACCCGTCCGTCTTGACACCTCTAAACTAATGGTCACTTGCTAAGGTGGATTAAACCATAGCCTATTCCAAGTGATAAAGTGCATGTAAAGAAGATAGGAACATGAATTGAAACAACCATCTTACATGACACAAATGCAGTTCTTGAAGTTCCAACATCGAAGACAGCAAACAATGATAAGTTTAAAGGAAAGCCTGATATGCAACCAGGTAAATAGAAGAAGGATAAAAAGAGGGGGAATGCCCTCTTTATATCATCATGAAGATTGCATCGTGGAACATTAGGGGTTTCAATATGCCCCTAAAACAAAATCTACCTCATTAAGCAACAATGTATTGATATTATTGGTGTTTTGAAGATGAAAGTCAACGAACAAAAGTTAGCTCAGATCATGAGGAACAAATTCGGTGGGTGGAGATAGACCGATAACTTTCTTTCATATCCGATAGGAAGAATCTTAGTTTTATGGGACCATACAAAAGTGGACCTTTGTGTCAGGAAGCTGCCCCACATGTTACACATTGTGTAGTAACTTGCAAGGTAACTTCTATCACATTCCGTTTAAACTTTGTTTATGGTTTACATTCTATTGTTACTCGGAGGACTTTATGAAGTGACTTGATTGATTTTGGAGATATATGTTCGATACCTTGGATGATCATGGTTGACTTTAATAATGTACTTCGATCCGAAGAAAGATACAATGAAGTGGAGGTAACTCTATATGAGATTAGGGACTTCGCAGATTGTTGTTTGACTGTGGGTATTACAGACTTGAAATCCATTGGATGCTATTATACTTGCTCCAAAAAACAATTGACAGCATATCTTCAATTTGGAGTAAGCTCGATAGAGTTATGGTTAATGAATTGTGGCAGCAAGAGGGAATTCATACCTTAGCAAATTTCCAACGAGCTGGTTGTCTCTCGGATCATTCGCCATGCATTTTTTTCACTTTTACAGGAAGGTGAGAATATAAGCAAACATTTTAAATTCTTCAATATGTGGACAGCTCATTCAAAATTTCAGAATGTAGTTCCTTCAAATTGGAACCAGCGAATCAATGCCATGAAGCAGTTTACTCTGTGTAAAAAGTTACAGAGGCTCAAGGAAAGTTTGAAGCTACTCAATACCAAGCACTTTACTCACATTTTCTGTTCGGGCTCAGAAAGCTAGAAATGATCTCAACGCTGCCCAAACGGAACTACAAGACCATCAGACGAATATTGAGTTGCAAAGAATGGTTGCATTTCTACGAAAACAAGCCTAGGTATTTGTGATGCAGATAAGCTTCTACTACCAACAAACCAAATGTACATACTTGAACAAGAGTGATAAATGTACGAAAATTTTCCGCTCTTTGGTTAAAAGAAATCCGAAGCAAAATTTCATTGCTACCGTAAGTAAGGAGGATGGGACTTCTACGAATTCCCAAATGGAGGTGGCAGCTAATTTATAAGCTACTATCAAAACTTGCTTGGGACAAATATTACATGTGATCCCATCGATCGAAATATTTTTGGTAAAGGGCCATTACTCTCTTTGGTACATGCAGAATCCCTTTTTAGGGATATTTCTTTACAAGATATTAAGGATGCTTTGTTCCAACACTATATGGATACACTTCGTGTTTCTTTAAGAAAGCATGGGAGACGGTAGGGGTGATTTTGTTTATGCTAGTATTGAATTCTTTAGGTCTACTTCAATGCTTAAACAAATTAATTACATCATCATAACTTCGATTCCAAAAGGCAGCCACTCATCCACATTCGGGGGTTTCAATCCTATTTCATGTTGCAATGTGGTTTATAAGGCGATTACAAAAATCTTGTCTAACAGATTAGCACCGATTATTGGTTCCATCATTGACCAATCGCAGACAACATTTGTGGAGGGAAGGAGCTTGGTTGAAAATGTACATCTTGCATATTAACTATTAAGGTAATACAATAGAAAAAGAGTATTGCCATGATGCCTCCTCAAAATAGATCTTCTAAAGGCATATAATTCCATCAATTGGGAATTTTTGAAACCCGTTTTGGAGGGATTGGGATTTCCACACTGATTTATTAAATGGGTGATGGCTTGCATCTCAACACCCTCTTTCTCAATTGCAATTAATGGCAGCAAACACATGTTTTTCAAATGTAAAAGGGGCCTACAACAAGGTGATCCCTTATCACCATTCTTATTCGTGATCTGTCTCGAATATTTTTCAAGATCTTTGAAAACGGCTACAAACAGTATTGAATTTAATTATTATCCGAAGTGTGTGCTCTTGAAAATCACACATTTGGCTTTCACGGATGATTTGATGTTGTTTGCTAGAAGTGACATTATTTCGGTACGCACAATGATAGATTGTTTGACCAATTTTGGAGATTTTTTGGGACTTCGAATAAATGCAAATAAATCCAACATATTCACTTCTAGAATTCACGACCAACACTTGGATGCCATCCAAGAGTTAGTGAACACGCTGAGAGATTCCATGCCGTTCAAATATTTTGGAATTCCATTAGTTGCAGAAAAATTGAAAGTTAGCGAATATGCTCCCTTTTTGGATAAAATGGCCGCATACATACATGTCTGGACAAGTACTTCATTATCTTATGCTGGCAGGGCTGAATTGGTAAGATCGGTTTTACAAGGAGTTGAATGCTTTTGGTTATCTATATTTTCGATCCCAGCCATGTTCACTTTGAGGATTATACGGCTTCGTAGGAATTTCCTTTGTAGTTCCACAAAATCGCTAGTTGCATGGTCTGATGTTTGTCTCCCCAAAAGCGAGGGAGTATTAGGATTTAGAGATGTTAAATGTTGGAATAATGCACTATTGGCCAAGTCGCTGTGGAACATACATGCCAAGAAAGACACACTTTGGGTAAGGTGGGTCAATTATGTGTATCTTAGAGGGGCGTCAATATGGGAATGATCATCCAAGAAGGATGATTCACCATTATTCAAAAAGATACAGTCAATTACGAAGTGCTTTAAGGATACTGAAGGATCAACTCATGCTGCCTGCCAAAAATTTTCAGATTGGATCCATGGGGACAATATAAGCATTGCTAAAGCTTATGATTATTTCCGACCGAAGGAAACACCAGCTATCTAGGCAAAGGTTGTTTGGAGCTCATGCATTACTCCAAAACATTCATTTATCCTATGGCTCAGTGCAAAAACTAAGCTCCTTATCAAAGATTGACTACAATACATGGAGATCGACAACAAATGCATGTTTTGTCAAGTTGCAACCGAATCAGGCCAACACCTTTTCTTTCAATGTAGCATGAACATGGAAATTTGGGGACATATCAGATATTGGCTCGGGATCACTACAGCCATGTCTACAATACCAAGTGCTTTGAAGTGGATCAAGAAGGAAGGACATGGAACATCTTGGCAATGTAAGGCCAAGAAATTTGCATTGGCAAGCACTATTTATCATGTCTCGACAACTAGAAACATGAAGATCTTTGAAGATCTAAGACCACATCCCAATAACATAGTTCAACGAATCAAAACACGGGTATACAAAGTTATGTTTTCTTTATATCCTCATGTTTTGTATCATTATGAATCTTTAGCATTGGGCATCTAGATTGATATTATTGGTGGATCTCGAAGTTTGTAAGCCCGGGCATGACCGGAGTATTTGTTCATAACTTTTGATCTTTATAAAATTTTATTTACCGATAAAAAAAAAGATATCAAATAAATCATTTTCTTTGATGGATCATAAAAACCCACTTTTTGAAGATCTTTCTTTTTATTGGGGTTCGAACATCAATTGCAACGATTTGATAGACGGCTCATTACAATAGATGTAGATGAAAAATACTCCAAAAAATGTATAGGAAGTTTTCTCCTCGTATGGCTCAAGAAAAAAACGATTTGATTTAAAGTTTTGTCAATGTATGGAATTCTAATAAATGACAAATGAGCCTATAAAATCAATTAGACTAAGATTTAAGTATATATTTTTCTTCGTTCTTCTTGAAAATGAATGGTTTCTGGTTGGGTAGGTTCGATGGCTGTGTATGAATTTCGTAGTTTTTGTTCCTTCAAAACAACTGGTAGAATGGGTCTACTTTATTGATGCATTCTAGAAAACTCTACTTGAATTCATTTGATTTTTTATTGAAAAAAACCCATGCTCAAAATACTCTTACCTAGTATTGGTAAAAAGATAGAGATTGAAAGAAATAACTCTACTTGAATTCATTTAATTGTATCAGCATACTTTATTTTCTTGGCCCATTTTGTTGCTATCTTAGTTATATAAATATGTGGTCCCTTTCTTTGTTAAAACCATGTGTGTGCAATTAAGAGAAACCTAGTAGCCGTGTTCTTCCTTCTTATCTTAGGGTTTCAAAAAAGTACGTTTCATCACTGCTTGTATTTCTAACATGATGATGCTCAAAATCGTTATGTGTTTCTATTGCTCTATGCTAATAATGCTCTTGGTTGGTTCAATTTCTAAATGGAGAAGTAAGATAAAAACATATTTGAATGGCGAATTTGATATGAAAAATCTAAGTAAAGCAAAGAGAATCTCACGTATGAAAATTGAAAGAGAGGATCAAATTCTACATTTTTTTTTTTGCATCAAACTCCTTATGTTTAAAAGTATTAAACATATTTGGCATGCATGATTGTAAACCAGTTACATTACCTTTAGCTAACCACAATGAGCAATGATTTTAATGGTTAATTTAGTAGGCTTTGACTGATGATTGAAATATGAAATCAATACCAAGATTATTTGGCTTGACCCAAATTTGAAGCAATATATTAAGGGAAGATTACATAAATCATGCTTTTACTTTTACTGATTTCAAAAATCCCAAAACATGTTTCAAATTTCAAAATTCAGGTTTTTTTTTAAATTTTTAATTAAAAAATAATAATTACTAAATTAATTTATTATTAATATTTATTTCTACTATAAAATAATTAACCTACCCCCACCTCCACCACCCCTACACCTTCGGGGATATTCCGGCGACCTTTCCGATCACCACTCTTCTCCGGCGAATATGTTAAGGTCACAAATCTATACAATTTGGTCACAATTCGAAATTTTTTAGGTCACAATTCAAAATTTTCATAGGTGACAATTTGTTCATCGGTCACAACTTAAAAATTTAAAAGTCACAATTTTTTCATCGGTCACAAATCACAAAATTTGTAAGTCACAATACTTATTTACGGTCACAAACATTGCATTAATCAAACATTCGACGAAAATGTTTAGTCACAATTCAAAATTTTCATAGGTCACATTTGTTCATTGGTCACAACTTAAAAAATTTATAAGTCACAACAATTATTTATGGTCACAATCATCACATTAATTGAACTTAAATTATATTCAGGTCACAATTTATTAAATTAGTAGTCACAAATTAATAATTTTTAGGTCACACATCATGCACTGATCACAAACCAATCAGATTCTTGGTCACAAACAACCAAATCATTTGTGACCACCACTTCGCCAGTGCCTCAACCAGGGCACCACCACCGTCGCCACACGCACTGACACCCAACCGCACTGCAGCGAACGGTGGCGTTCAAACACACCGTTAACTGCAACCGCGCTCTGCACCTCCACCAAAACACACATCGCACCTCCACCACCACAGCGCCCACCACACCGTTCGACAGAAACCACCACAGATCTACAACAGTTTGGCAGAATCCACCACAGATCCGCAACCGTCGACAAAAATCAGAAATAAAACCACCACACCCTCGTGCACACAACCAACAAACACCGTTCGACAGAAGTAATCGTTGATCTGCAACCATCAGCAAAAATCAAACATAAAACCATCACACCCACGCACGTGAACACACCCAGCACATGATAGTGCATTGATTTAGGGTGAGAGTGGAGATGATTTTAGGGTTGGTTGGGTTCAAATGAAGGTGGAGGCGCCGCGATCGCGATCAAGGGCAACGAACGAGCGACGATCGCGGCGGCAAGCCGCGATCGCAAAGAACGATCCGATCGGCTGCGAGATCGTCGCGAAGCAACGGCGAATCGCGTCAACAACGCTGTCGCGATCGGGCAGCGTCTGCTGCAAGGCGTCGCGATCGGCGAACTACGCAGAGAAGAGAAGAGAAGGCGGCGTCGACTTCACAGATAAGGCGGGGGAAATGGACGGATTGCTGAAGAAAATGGTGGCGTCTGGAGGAGAAGAATAGTGAGATAATGGACGGATTGCTGAAGAAAATGAATTTGGGAAATTTTTTAGGTTTGATTAGGTTTAATAGAATTAATATTTAATAAAATAAAATAAAACCCGTTTTTTGAAAAGTTAAAGTAGTTACCTGATTTGTGAAATTGACATTCTAAAAACCTGCCTTGGTGTAATTTCCTCATATATTAATTAATGGTTGTTCATGGCCCGCTAACTAGTTAGATGATCCTGTTAATAGTATTAGCCCACTTTACTTTCTTGGCCCATTTTGTAGCTACCTGAATTATATAAATATGTGGCCCCCTTTCTTTGTTGAAATCGTGTGTGTGCAATTGAGGGAAACTTAATAGCCATTTTCTTCCTTGGTTTCTTTGTGAATGTGAGTTGAACTATGCTTCATTTCTTCCTTTTCTTCGTGAGTTCCTACCACCATATTCCCTTTGTGGATTATAATACTTGGCAACGAATAGTAAGTACTCTTTGTAGGTTAAGCAATTGGATTGAAGTGGCGTTGATTGTTGATTTGAAACTGAGCCTATTATTTGTATACAAATCGAAGAACTTAGTGGGTATTGTAGTCACATAGTTTAATTCTCCCTAGTCGAGAGAATCTGCTCGACAGTCCAAAATATAGTTTTGAACTCAAACCACATTCGAAACCATATTCACTATTTTATTTATGGAACGTTCGAAACTGGAAATAACTATTGATGATGCAATGGCTATTAGGGGTGGGCAAAACCCAAACCAATTTTTTTTAATTTTATAGTTGGGTTGGGTTTTGAGTGAAGAAGGCGGGTCGGATCGAGTCGGGTCACGGGTTAATCCAAGAAAACCGATTTAAACCAACCCAACCCAATCCAATCCAATCCAATCCAATCTGACCCACTTAGTTTAAAAAAAAAAAGACGCAACTCCATTCCAAAAGGCAAAAGTCACGGGACAAACAAGTTACAAAAACACAATTACGCAACCCTAACCTAATAATCTTCTTCCTCCTCCTCATTCTCCTCTTCTCACTCTCACACACACACACACACACGCACACTCTCTCTCTCTCTCTCTCTCTCTCTCTCTCTCTTTCTCTTTCTCTCCCACAGTCCAATTCCACTCGCCACTGCCTCTCTTATTTTCTCACCAAGAAATGGGAAAGCACTTTTTTGTAAATTTCTTAATTGCTAAAATTTTTCGATGAAAATCTCTTAGAACTTTTGCACTTTAAAATCTTGACGAAATTGTACTGAGTATCTATGATTATTCCAAGTTTATAATTTAACTTGTGGTTATGCTATTAAAAAGTTGTCGTAGTGGATTTTTAATTAATCTTTCTCATTTCTTGTTAAGCTTTGATTTGAAAACAAATGCATTTTTAATTAAAGGTACAAGATGCCTCTATTTTCTTTCTTTAACATTTTTTATTTATGCATTTCATGTGGTTGATAGATTTTTATTGTTGGAATATACTTTTATGATTTTTAATGTCCAAACCGACCAGCCTAACCCAACCCGACCGAAACTTGGTTGGGTTGGGTTGGGTTGGGTTGGGAAATGTGTAAGTTTAAAGTTGTAGGTCCCATTAAATATGTGATTAAAATTAATTGTGACTTTGACTTAGATTAGAATCTCGATTTTAATTTCTACCAAATAGGGGCTAAATGTATTTAATTTTTACTTACTTTCATATTTTGTCCTGATTTTCAATCGTATTTTTATTATCAATGTCATTAATTAGAACCATTAGCTAGGATGATTTTATAAGCCTTGTCTGAGCCCCATTTTCTAAAAACTCTTTTTCCCTTGAGCTCATTTTAACAACTCATTCTCACAATAAAATAATTTTGCATATAAATTTAAAACTTTTCCTGATTTTTAACCACACATTCTCCAAAAAATCATTATTACAAAGCTTGTTGCTAAAACATGCTAACAATGAAAATTTAATGGACAATATGTGTTAATTAATGAAAGATTAAGAGTAAAAATACAAGGAAAAAAGTTGTGATATAAATGTGACTATAAATAAGGGTTAAAGACTTTATAATGTATTTACATTGTGATGTATTTATAAAAGACTTATTGGCGCAAAACCCCATATCTTTTGGACCCATTGCAAAATACCTCACTATCCTTTCATATTGGTCGAAACCCCTTATATGACCTTTGAGGTACTAACTACCCCTACCATCCAAATGTTTTGATAGAGGACGTTAAATTCAACCAAAATTAAAAAGAGATAATTGTATTCGCAATCCCAATCTTTCGTTTTTTTATAGATTATATCTAAATCTTTCAAACAAAGAATTAAAACCCAAAATTAATTTTTCAACCACCAAATTAATTTTTCATTTTCTTCTTCCCCAAATCTCCCATCCCATCCCATCTCACCTCGCCTTTGTCAATACTCTGGTATTAAATTGAAACAAGAAGTTGAAGCTTTAGTCTCATGAAATCCCATTCTTTCCCACCCCACTCCACCTCCCGCATATATACATATTGCACAATCGTCTTTGTATATCAATGGCGGGTACTGTTAGTTATGGGTTTGAGTATGAATATTTCAGTTTTACTTTATTTTTTGTCATATGATAATCCTCTGAAAATGCAGTGTTTTGGAGATTATGGCAAAGGATGTCATTTGAAGATTATGGAGAGTTTTGCTAAGATGGTTGAAAAATCTGGAGTTAAATGCAGTGATTTACCATTCACTTCTTTAAAAAATTATGCACTACCAAAATCCAAGAAGAGAAATGGGTCAGGGAAAAGAGACTAAGGTTTTTGTAAGATAATAGAGCTGAAATGAAGATGAAGAACACTGATACTTTTGGATTAAATCAGAAATTCATTTCATATCTAACACTAATATAAAAGGCTGAAATATATAGGATGTACAAAGGGGTAAAAGAGTACAGATCTATCCTAACAAACTGTACAACCAAAAAGAATATTATTCTACCTAACCATGTGCACCATACACGAGTTGGGGGACCAATTGGCTTGATAAGATCACTGCCTTATGATGTGTGTACATATCTAGCAGATGACAATACCGAATGGACTGATAAGGATGCTGCAGAATGAGTTGATAACGAAGCTGCATTATCTATTTTAACAGCCCCCTTAAGGTGGAGAATAGATGTTTTCTATTCCTATCTTGGATAAATGTGTCTTCAAGGTGATAGAAGAGAGTGTCTTGGTGAATATGTCTGCAAGTTGTGATTGGGTGTGAACATAAGATGTTGAGATGAGTCCATCTTCAATTTGATCTCTGATTAAGAGGCAGTCCAATTCGATATATTTGGTCTTCTCATGGAACACTGGGTTGGAAGGAATGTGTAACGCTGCTTGGTTGTCACAATATAAGGCAACCGGTTGAGGATGATTAACTTGGAGATCCTTTAGAATGTATTTCAGCCATGTAATTTCACAACAAGTGTTGGCCATTGATCTGTATTCCGATTCAACAGATGATCTAGACACTACACTTTGCTTCTTCGACTTCCAAGATACTAATGATTCTCTAAGGAAAATACAATATCCAATAACTGATCTTCGTGAATTAGGGCAAGCTGCCCAATCAGAATCGCAGAATGCACGAAGAGTTAATGGGGATGAAGATGGGAACTTGAGGCATTGTCCGGTGCCAGCTTGAAGTATCTAATGACTTTGTGAGCTGCTACTAGGTGTGTGAAGGAGGGATTTTCCATGTATTGGCTGAGATTTTGAATTGTATAACATATATCTGGTCTAGTTAGTGACAAGTACATCATCTTTCCAATCAATTTCCTATAAATGGTAGGATCTGGCAATAGCTTCCATGTATCTTTTCCCAACTTTAAATTCTGGTCCATTGGTATTTTAACTGCCTTGGCCCCAAGTAATCCTCATCAGCTAACAATTCTAAGGTGTACTTTCGTTGTGAGATACAATGCCTTTGCTCGACCTTGCAAAATATTTTAAATCACCTAATGCTTTGATCTTGAACTTGCTGTTGAGAAACATTTGAACTCTGTTTATTTGTTCCAAATTCGAGCCTGCTATCACTATGTCGTCTACATAGATAAGTAGGGCCATAAAAGAATGTTTTGTTGCCATAGTGAAAAGTCTGTAATCAGCCTTAGACTGAGTGAAACCGAATTGTATGAGTGCTGTAGAAAAGGTAGAGTACTACTGTTTCAAGGCTTGTTTCAAGCCATATATACTCTTCAGTAACTTGCAAATTTGCCTAGGACTTCCTTTAGCGTATCCAGGGGGTCTTTCCATATACACATCTTCATGTAGAAAAGTATTGCTTACATCAAATTGTTTCAGATGCCACTTTTGAATTGCTGCAATGACCAATAGGCAGCGAACTGTTACCAGCTTTGCAACAGGGGAGAAGGTTTCACCGTAGTCTATTCCTTCCCTTTGCATGTATCCTTTAGCCACAAGCCTTGCCTTGTGCCTCTCAATACTCCAATCTGACTTATACTTCAATTTATATACCCATTTGCACCCAATTGCTATTTTGCCTAGTGGAAGATCAGTGAGAACCCAGGTTCCATTCAACTCAAGGGCCTCTATTTCATAATTCATTGCCTTGCACCAATTTGGATCATTTATAGCTTGATGATAAGTGCTAGGTTCAATGTGTGTGCAAATGGAAGTTGAGAATGCCTTGAATTGAGATGACAGTTTATGATAAGAAATAGATTCAGAAAGGGAAAAAGCCTTACCTGCAGAGTTCAGGATCTTTGTCTTGGCAGGAGACTGGGTTGGCTGAACTGATGTGGCTTGATGACAATGGAAATCTTACAGGTATTGGGGGGCCTTCTTGACCCTAGTAGACTTTCGAATGATGGGTGGTGTGAAAGGTGATGTTTGAAGGTCTCTATCAAGAGGTGTATGGGGTGATGTTTGAAGGGCTTCATTAGATACAGGGCTATTTGATATATCTTGATCAGATAGTCATGTTCTTGGTGAATGAGGGACATCATCTTTCCTGGATTCATGATCATAGTTTTCAACCTCTGGAAGTGGTTTAGTAAATACGAACTTTGCCTTATCAACATGTTTGGAAGCCTGTTTGTAAGGGAAATATGCCTCATGGAATATGACATCCCTAGACACGAAGATGATTTTGGTTTGCATATCCATTACTTTGTACCCTTTAACCCCAAAAGGATATCTTAAGAAGACACATTGACATCCTCTAGGATGAAACTTTCTTCTTCCATGTGTCAAAGTGGAAGCATAATAAAGACACCCAAAAATTCTAGGATGGGAAGATATAGGTGTAGACTGAAATAGAATTTCAAATGACGTTTTATTTTGCAGTAATGGCGTGGGGGTTCTGTTTATCAGGTACGTGACTGTGGGGATGAATTCATTCCAATAAAATAGAGGGAGTCCTGATTGATATTTCAAGGCTCTTGCAATATTCATCAAATGTTGATGCTTCCTCTCAACAATGTCGTTTTGTTGAGGAGTTTCAACACAACTTTTCTGGTGGATTATTCCCTTTTGGTTGTAGAACTCAGTTAGCTTAAACTCTGGGCCATTGTCACTTCTTAAGGTTTTTACCATGGTTTGAAATTGATTTTCTATCATCTGAATGAATGCCTTAATAGAGTGGTTAATATCAGACTTCCTTCTTAACATGTACACCCAAGTTGCTCGTGAAAAATCATCCACAATTGAGAGAAAGTACTTAGATCCATCATGAGCTGTGGTGGGGGCAGGGACCCCATATGTCACAATGAACAATGTCAAAAACTTGGTTAGTTTTATGTATGCTTATTGGAAAAGGATTTTTATGTTGCTTTGCCAATGGACAGATAAAACATGGAATTTTGCTAGCTTTCTTGCAATGAGAAATGACATAGTTATCTGAAATGAGTTTCAACCTAGAATCTGATATGTGTCCTAAACGATAATTCCACGGCTGTGGCTCAACATCGAATTAAAAACAGAGGTTGTAGCAAGTGGTTGTCTCAGGCAGAGAGCTGATAAGGTAGTCATAAGGGCTGTTTGTGGAACTTTGTAGAGGATAAGTTGATATAGGCCACACCAAGTTTCACCCTTCCCAATCATCTTCCAAGACAAAAGGTCCTATACATAGGAAGTATCAGATAGAAAAATTAGACAACATGGCATCTGTTGTGTTAATTTCTTAACAGATAGCAGATTGAAATGAAAATTAGGGACACATAGTACATCTTTTAAATGCAGTGAATCAGTGATTTCTATTTGACCGGAGTGTGTTACTGAAACGGTTTCTCCAGTAGGTAACTTAACTGAGAGGCATGTTTTTTATTTGATGGAAGTATAAAAGATGGTGTTACAGATCATATGAACTGTTGCACCTGTGTCAATGATCCATGGAGTGCTAGTGAAATTATGAATGTATGTGGGATGAGTAGATAGACAGATATCTTTACCAGATAAATCAGATGGTGGTTTAATTTTTGAATGATCAAAAGCCTGCACATGATTGACAGAGTGGATGGTTTGTAGACTATCTTTGGATAAAAGCAAAGTAAGGAATTCTTCATATTGTCCCTTAGTTAGGGAAACTGGCTTCTCACTTTCTTCTTGCATCACAGTCGACTGGTTTGCAAAGCTTCCTTCTCTCCTTTGTCCTTCATATAACTTATGGTTAGGGGGATAACCATTAAGTTTAAAGCATTTCTCCATAGTGTGTCCTATCATGTTGCAATGTGTGCACACTGGAGCCTCAACATTTCCTGTCTTAAAACTCTTGTCTAATGTGTGTCCAGGAATTTTGCAGAATGTGCAATATGGTCTGTCCTTTTTTCCTGCTATATTAGACTTTCCATAGCTGAGTGGTATGTTATCTCCATAGAATTTTCTAGCAACCATTGCAATAGTTTCATTGCTTACAATGGCAGATGTAAGTTGTCTTTGCCTTTGTTGTTGTTGTTGTATGTAGGAGAATACCTTGTTAACAGGTAGAAAAGGATCCAGCATCATGAGTTGGGCTCTGGTATTGTCATAAACTTCATTCAACCCCATCATAAATTTTATCACACAATCACGTTGATGTTTATCAACTAGTACCTTCAATTGACCACAACTACATTCTGGAATGGGATCATAGACAGAAAGTTCATCCCAAATCGATTTCAACTTGCCATAATAAACACTTACATATTCATTTTCTTACTCCAGATCTGATAAGGCCTTCTTTAGTTTATATATCCTGGGACCATTTTGTTAAGAAAAACGGTCCATGAGTTCTGACCATATTTCATTCGCCTCATCCATGAAGGCAACGCTAGATCTAAGTGACGGAAATATAGCATTTTTTGATCCATGAGACTACCATGTCATTGTATCTCTCCCATGGATTAAAAGAATCACTTGTCGGATCAGGTTTGAGCAAGGTTCCATTGATGAATCCAAGCTTGTTCTTGGTTCGGAGTGCTCACCGGAGAGCTCTTGACCAAGTGGCATAGTTATATGTGGTCAGTAATTCCGTGACTAAAAGGCTGAAATATATAGGATGTACAAAGGGGTAAAAGAGTAAAGATCTATCCTAACAAACTGTACAACCAAAAAGAATATTATTCTACCTAACCATGTGCACCATACACGAGCTAGGGGACCAATTGGCTTGATAAGATCACTGGCTTATGATGTGTGTACATATCTAGCAGATGACAATACCGGATGGAATGATAAGAAGGCTACAGAATGAGCTAATAAGGAAGCTGCATTATCTATTTTAACAGTTTTCTTCCCTGTTATTATGCTAAAAATTAATGCTTTTCTTCTTGACCTGAAGAACACAGTTTCAATAGAAAGGGCAATTAAGAAACACATAAACAAGAAATTTATAGATAACATAGCAACTCGATTGGGACTTTTAGGCCTGACTCTTTTATCAGATGGGAAACAAATGAATGGTTTCTTAGGGTCTATTGAATTGAATATGTTACGCCTCCACTAGCGAGGGTCCAAGCACGATCACGTGGCAGTCAAATGTTGTTGATTTTTATATTCCACAAGTGTACAGATCGTAACAAGTAATATAGTGCACCAATGAATCCGGATATTATTCCCACGAGGACTATTATCTAACAATTGATTAAATTATTGCTAACTTTAATTTGATAAAAAACAAATAATAAGGTTTGTGATTACTGTCTAAATTATTTTAAATAAACTAAATTATCTAACGTACACAATTTATCAAATTTGAGTTTTAAAAGTATGAATGTGAATGTCAGGATTTACAATTTTACCTATGGATCCCATTTAATTAATTCGCCAATCAAGATTCATTACTATTGTAGTGGTCAGTCGAATTCTTCTAAAATATTCAATTTCCCACTCTCATGTTCTCATTGAGTCTATCTGACTAATTCAATTACATATCTCTATGTAAATCAATCTTAGTTAAATACAATTATATTCTAAGAATCGATATGAGACCGCAATAATTAGTATAATATCTCTACTATTTATACTACATGACCGAGTTTTACTAAGTGATCTAAATCTAAAACTCACCCCTCGATTCGTGAAAGATTCACAAAATCATTGAATAATTGATCAAATAATTCAAAATATTAAATTCATAAATAAAATCTACAAATACATTTAAAGAACTAGAATTTTGAATGAAAGAAATAAAGGATCACACATAAATTACATTGTTCGTCCTAACTATCAATTTAGGTACTTATAATAATGAAATAAAAACAAAATGTATAGAATTCATAACCGGGTTTTTAAATCTTGATCAAGAAAAAAATTGGATCTTACACCAAAAATCTTATTCAACCTCAAAAGTTTTCAAACCATAGTTTTTGCTCTTTAATCCACCCCACCCCAACCCAACCCAAATTGTGTGGAACTCCCTCAAAATTGTCAAAAACTTGTATTACTCTCCACATTTTTGTTAAATGTACCCAGGCGGTGCCTCGGCACCATCTTTTGCGTTAAAATTTGTACTGTACTTTTTTTAGTAGTTTTATCATAACTTTCTCTCCTGATATCCGATTAAGGCGGTTTAAATTGGATTGTAAAGAAACTCAAAGGGCTACAACTTTACTTGAAATAACTTTTTTTCAATTCGAACATTTACTAGGTAAAAATGAGTTTCAATCTTGAGCTAAATATTTGGCACATATTTGTGCAGTTGAAAATTGTTTTGTATACATATATTGATCATATTTCATTCTTTTTTGACTTCTAAATGAATCCAATTGACTTTTAACATTCTCAAATCTTCATTGTGAGGTCCGACACAACTTTTAAATATTTTCACTTTAGCCCCCAAACTTTGGTTCTTGCCATTTTTCAATTTTTTTTCCTTTCAATTTCAGTTCCATTAATCAAGATTCACCTAATAAAACATTATATAATAAATTAGGCTATAATTTCATTAAAATAACTACGAAATGTCAATATTTTAGAGTCTGAATAAATGTATAAAATACATTTATCAAACATCTCCAAACTTAAAATTTGTTTGCCCTCGAATAAAATCGGAAACTAACTTAATAAACAAATAAACATGTAAAGAATTTTTTTTTTTTGGTTAGATACCTTGTCGTTTTGCCTTGGAATTGAGAACATTATATCACATTTATGAATGACTTCAAAATCACTGTGTAATAGCTAAACTTCCACTTATCCAATGCAAAACGGATGTGTGTCTTAAGAAAGAAGTATAACACCGTGCATTCATGGGTTGGTTCAATTCTCAAACCCAAATGGTCAATTATCTCATTTCTTCGCTCTTGATATTCACACTCCCCCAAATATATTCACAATCAATAAACTAATACATGCTTTTAAATATATTCATCTTGGCCGACAAGGCTATCTAACTCACACAACTATGCATAAAAAGAATTTTTTTAACGCACAAAACACACTAAGCCCTTGTTTGATTCCTATTTTTTTCAAAATACATTTTTTCTCTCTTATTTTCAATCAAATATTATTCAATAAAATAATATTACACGCAACCCAAAAAAAATTCTTTATTTTAACTACACATTCTCCATCAATCAACTTTCCAAAATGTATTTTATACCAAAAATAGGGCTCAAATAGGCCCTAAACAAAAACATATCACACAAAAACGCACAAACTAAACAAGAAAATCTTTTTTTGAAAATTTTAATTTTTTTAAATGTCTTCAATTTTTTATTTATATATATATAATAAATAAGTAGAAACACACAATCACATAAGAATAATAAAACTAACAATTCAATATTTTTTCTACCCCTAAACTTAAAGTCGACATTGTCCTCAATGTCTTAAAGTATAACCTAGCACATAAAGAGGCGGGGAAGAAAGGAAGAAGACACTCCCTGAATTTTTCTGTTTGATAATGGAAGTAGGCTTTTTGGATCATTCCATTCCATTCTTCATCTTGTTAAGCTTCCTCTCGTTCGATATCTCC
This sequence comes from Fraxinus americana, assembly GCA_035079005.1. NCBI lineage: Eukaryota > Viridiplantae > Streptophyta > Magnoliopsida > Lamiales > Oleaceae > Fraxinus > Fraxinus americana. The sequence continues at coordinate 129,318 of CM068707.1, read as the reverse complement.
GTACCTTCGAAAGAAGAAGACAAATATAAGAGTAAAAAAAAGTTATAATGTAGTGTGTATGATAACTAGTTTTTTTATGTCTTTAGAATCTTGAAAAATGTGCCACATGTATTTTCTGCTGTTTTTCACTCGAATATATGATTTTCTTTTAATAGGCTTAATATAAACATGATGACCCTCTTATTGAAACAGAAACATGTCTAAAACTAATGTACCTAAATAGATTTTATGCAATGCAAATATAGAAAGCATAATAAATAAAAGGGTAAGAAATTGGGTTGCCTCCCAATAAGTTCTTAATTTAAAGTCTTTAGCTAGATTGTTGCACAAATATTTCATGGCACTTTGAATATAGATTTGGAGATCCTTTTTAACTTGCTCAATTTGACTTTATTCTAGATATCACACATCCTCCAAAACCGTACTTTATCTTTTGAATATGGTATGACTTGCCTAAATTGTCCAATTCGAACTCAGCCAAAAATATTTCAATTTTCTCATCGACTTTAATCTCAAAATCAATGAAGTTGGAGGTTTTGTGAGCTAATCTCATCTTCTTTGAATGCTACTAATTCATTTGGCTCGTTCATGATTAATTTATTCGTTTCAACATGTTATTCTTTTTTAGTTGGTTCCTCAGGTTGAATAATAAAGAGATCCTCCATTGGCATATTATTTGGCTCATCTAAGATTACTTAATTTTCAATTCTTTTACATTTTTGCATGATGATGTCTCTCGTAACTATTTCACTGTCATCATATCGTTCTTCATATGGACCCTCAAAAACAGCTTTCCTTACTTCCCATGAAGTTGCCAATAACAAGCAGTTTTTAGTATAATGCAATGCACTACAATATTCACACGTCCGTTTAATCTCTCCATAAACAATAGATTTGATATTTAATTCATTTGGTCCGTCTTTCTTATCAAATACGATAGGTTGATTGTATCTCCACTTTTTAAGTTCTTGTATGAAGAGAAATTCTCCAAAGAGCATGTAACCTTCATTTAAGTTAGGATCAATCATTTTGAATTTTTGACCTCTTGCTTCTTTTTCATTCCTTGTCAATGAAGCAAAAAAAAAAAGAAAAAAAAAAGTAGATCAATTGAAAAAAGAAAAAGAAAAAAAAAATCAAACAAAAGTATGAATTAATTAAAATCAATATCAGATAAAAATAGTTCCCGACAGCAACGCCAAAAACTTGTTGTCTATTTTTATATCCCTAAAGTGTACGTATCGTAACAAGTAATAGAGTTGATTAATGAGTCTGGATATTGTTCTCACGAGAACTAGTATCTAACAATTGATTAAATTACTGCTAACTTTAATTTGATCAAAAATAAATAATAATGTTTGTTATTGTTGTCTAAATTATTATAGATAAACTAAATTATTTAACGTGCACAATTTATTAAATTTGGGTTTTAAAAGTATGAATGTGGATGCTAGGACTTACAATTTTGCCTACGGACTCCCTTTAATTCGCCAATCAAGATTTATTACTATTGTAGTGTTCGGTCGAATTCTTCTAAAATATTCAATTTACCACTCTCGAGGTCTCGTTAAATCTATTTAACTTATTTGATTTCATATCTCTATATAAATTAAACTTTGTTAACGCAATTATGTTCTAAGAATCGATATGATACCACAATAATTAGTATATGTATCTCTATACGTTATACTAAATTACTGGAGTTTACTTTGTGGTCTAAATCTAAAACTCATTTCCTGATTCGTAATAGATTCACAAAATCATTGAATAATTAACCAAAAAATTCAAAGCATTAAATTCATGAATAAAATCAACACATATGCATTTAAAAAACTAGAATCTTGAATAAAAGAAATAAATGGTCACGCATAGATTAAATTGTTCGCCCTAACTATGAATTTATGTATGCATAGTAATGAGAGAACACTAAAATAGCCAATCAAACTTTTATATTGTTACAATATACATTGTTCTAGATTTCTAGGGGTTTGTGAGATTCGCGATTTCAGATCAAATGAATGATCAAACATCTAAAGTATAGGTGATAATTATATCATACAAAAAATCAACCAAAAAACCTAAATCACATTCACGGAGAATTTAAGACATGAACTAGAAAATAATAACATAGGTCTAGCAACAAGCAATTGTTACTATACATGATAACCTCAAACCTAATGGCCAACCCTCAAGATAGTCTACCAACGAAAATTTAGAAGTGATAAGTTAATTTACCAAACGAACCAATTCATTGATTCGTAAATAAGGAAGATGCAAATTTTACAGCTTTAAGACTCCCACTACTTGCCCTAAAGCTTTCAGCAACTGAGCAACACAATCAACCAAAACTTGGAACCTGAACGGCCAAAGGCAAAATAGTCCAAAATTATTGTACTGCTGGAAACAAAAAATGAACACCACCAACAGGTCTGTAGATCCTCCACGAGCAATCTATCTTCAAGCCACTTCGCCTAAAAAGTTCTCAAGCGTAGTCATGCGTTAAGATCAACTTTTGAGCTCCGCTGCATATGGCAGTCCACGCACTGGGCAACTGGGTTCACCTCGTCGTCTGGAGCAAGGATATGGCCTCCGTTTGTCCACAAGACGTTTGGTTTTGTCGAAAATCGCAATTTCAGATTCGATCAGTTTGAAAAAATTGGTTTTTCATCGATTTTTGCATCAGTCTTTCCTCTGATACCAATTTGTGAGGAAATTACTCGCTAAGACCTTTGATTTTGTGCAAGAACGGGCTCAGTTTCTCAAACCAATATCAAATACTCAACAATTGATTCTCAACCCGCAAAAAATAACGAAAAGATAGCAATTTAGGTCACAACTAACAACATAAAGGAGAGAAAATAACACTGCTCTCAACCTCAAATTGCAACATACGATTTCTCTAAGCAAGCCAAATGGATATATTTAGAATTAGGGCTAACATAAGACTAGACTAGATAAGTGAAGTGAAGTGAGATAATACTAAAAGGATCATCCAACTAATGAATGGACCATGAGCGACTATTGATTATAATGTTTCTTTTACCGGTCCATTTATTTTTGGATCGAGCCAAACAATTGTGGTGTTGATAAAAATTTCAGATCTCAGTTGAAGCCAATACATTCGTTAAACATTATCCCGAACTTATTGGATATCAACAAAACCCAAACACGCGTGATTTTTCTTTTTAAAGTTTAATTAAACGAGCTCCAATTGATTAAGCTCATGTTTGACAACGACTATTTGAAAACTCGTTTTTTTTCTATATAAAGTCATTTATTTGAGCTGTTGGGATCCCAATTGATCCCATATTTTATACTTTGTCTCTGTATCTGTATTTGAAAATGGGGAATATAGAGAGGGGGAATTTTTTAGGGAAACTTTGTTATAATAGTAGGAAAGATAGAAAAAAAAAAATGAACCACAAACTTACTTGTTTTATTCACGCGTTTACAGTTTACTTTCTCTTTTCCTTCCTCCTCATGAATAAATAGGAACAAATGGCTAATTTACTATACTACAGTTTTGGAAAAGCAAAAGAAAATACATACATTAAATAACAATTTTAGACGTTAAAATTTAACAGCTAGTCTATTTTGTCAATGGTACGAAGTGCTTCTTTCAGTATTGAGTTTGAAACTTGTGTAGTTTCTAAGTTACCTTATTTTGATTATTAACAAGATTGAATAGTTTATCGTAAACTATAGAGTTGCTAAATTAGTTCATCTTAAACTATTAAGTTACTAATGGAACGAATTAGTTTATTGAAAAATATTACTAACTATGTCCTTTGTTTCAGACAAATTGAAAATTTTTAATTAATAAAACTATAATTTTTACTTAATTTTTTTGATATACTATAAATTTTACTTAATTTTTTTTATATACTATAAATTCTGTATTAAGCTCAAGTTTGAGTTATATTAAAATTTTCATTCTCATTTTCAACCACACATTTTTCAATAAAATACTATTTTCCATCACATCAATAATTTTTCCTTCTTTTTCAACCACACATTCTCCATCAATCTATTATTCCAAAATACATTCTTCCAAAATAATTGGCTCAAACGCACATTAAATAATAATAGTCCAAGATACATTAAATAGGGGTAAATTAGAAAATTAAGACATTAATTATACTTTCAACAAGAAAAGTGACCTATAATTTGGGATAAAAAAGAAAATTAGTGTATTTTTGTTGGATGGGGATAGTAAAATATTTTGGATTAGTTTTAGACACGCTTATGTGGAGAAAGACGTTTTCCTTAGAGATGAGTCTTTAAATTTCTATAATAACTTGTCTGACTAAATCAATTTTTTTTTTTTTTTTTTTTGGGGGTGGGGGGTTAAGGGAGCTATCTATTTATTTCAACGTTTGGGATAATTTTCCACTTAATAGAATAGAAAGGATGGACCATCTAATCCCACTGGCTTTACTGGTTTCAATGATGGTCATTCAATTGTCCCATGGTTTTCAATCCAAATGGTTGTCATTTATGAGAGAGTTATATTTTCCATAGTTAATACTCTAAATAATTAGGTAATTATCCATTCAAAGCATATTGATTAGTTACTTATTTAACGGCTAGAGTCTAAAAAGATATACTTTTATTCGTTGAACGATTACCTTATCGAAGTAGTTCTTAATCTCACGTAGTCTTTCCGTATCAACCAAGTTTCACTATTAATATATGGTTGACATGATTGACCTCTCAAATATTATATCTACTCCACATCTCATTTCCGTGAATAGAACATACGAACGAACAATTGGTGTGGCATTGAAAGTTTTGTAGCTCAATTTTTATGTTTTGGTACAACTGATTGTATAGTTTCTATTGGCAACGACAAATTGGAGATGTGTAATTTACTAGTCAATCAAATTGATAACTTCTAGTCAAAATGAGTTTCACAATGATGTGGTACTTAATCTATCCGATAAATTTTGTAAGTGATGCATATGAATTGATTAACATATTCTTTTTGAGGGAAAGACACATAATGAAGTCGGTAGATAGTATATACTGTTACGCTCTTTTAGTCTCGCTTTGACAATCACTTGAACTTATGCAATGCTTGTTGAATAAGACCGTTTGAGGTTGTCATTTGAATAGAAACACTCGTATATAAAAATTCAAAAAAATTGACTTGAAAGTCGTAGGTGAGCTATTGAATCAAACATAACTTGAATCCTTCATTTAGTCATTCAAACCGTTGAAACAATGTGAGCTCCTTTTTATATGTTTATTAGACATCTAATAGTATATTTTTCATAAATATTTGAACTTATTATAAACAATCAGTTCAAACTTTATTAAAAAGTTTTCCTTGATATTAAATATTAAGATATTAAAGTGACATTATCCCAAATCTAAAGGTGAATCAATTGTTGTCCAATTCCAAATAAATGGTTTCACCACCAGCCACGGCTGCCCAACTTTTCATTTCCACTGTCCATAGAGTTCTTTAATCAATCCAATATGCGCATAATAGACAAACTCATCATTTTAATTCCCATTGTGCCCCCACAACAATTAGCTATATGAATCAAGAGCTATAAAAGGTCAAATATGTAATTACATACACTACCAACCCTACAACCGCACACCAGAAAAGAGAAAACCACTGGACCCTGGCCTCTAGTTTTGTGCTTACTGGCTGCATGTATGTGTGCGTATATTATATATATGTATATGGTTGTCTTTAGTTTCCAAAAACAAGCATTCTACATAACACAAAGTTTTCTCAACTCCTTTTTAAAACCCAAAATCTTACAATCTAAACAATTCTTAAAAAAAAATGAGTTCAACAAGCAAAGCATGGATTGTGGCAGCCAGTATGGGAGCTGTGGAGGCACTGAAAGATCAGGGTTTCTGCAGATGGAATTACGCTTTTAGATTGATCCAACAGCAAGCAAAGAACAACATGAGATCATTCTCTCAGGCCAAGAAGCTCTCTACCCAGTCTTCTTCTATCGTTTCCAATAAATTAAAAGAAGAAAAAATGAAGCAATCAGAGGAATCACTCAGAAAAGTCATGTACTTGAGCTGTTGGGGTCCCAATTGATCCCATAATATAGTGTTTTTGATACTGTATCTTTACGTAGAAAAGTAGAAAAATATGATATTTTGTAGAATTTGAAGCCAAAGTGATGAAGTTTATTAAAACCAGAAAATGACAAAGTTGAAATAAATACATAGCCTATTTCCTTTTCGTCCTCAGTGAGCACTAGACAGTGTTAAATTGCATATAATGGATTCTCCCAATTGAGTGAGGAGTAGTTCTTACTGAATGGAGGATATTCATGTCAATATAGTATTGTTTATTAAGTGTTGGGTTTTGTTGATATCCAATAAGTGTGGGCTATGATATTTGTACCAGTTATAGTTTAATGGGAAAAATTCACATACATTAACTATGCACAATTCAAAAATAGGTTTTAAGTTTAATTAATGCAAAAATCAGGTATTTATTTATTTACTAATTAAATATAATAAAATTACTATTATATAATTAATGGTCACGTGTACATAATCATATGTCACAATTTATTTATTGATTATATATTAAATAATTAATTTGTCACAGATTAATTTGAAATCACAAATCAAAAATTTTACAGGTCACATTTTATTTCATTGATCATAGAGAAAAAAATTATAGGTCATAATTTATCAATCAGTCACATATTTTCAAATTTGTTGATCACAAATTATCGAATTTTAAGGTCGCAGTTTATTTTATTGGTCACTAATAAAAAATTATAGGTCACAATTTATCAATCAGTCACGTATTTTCAAATTTGTTGGTCACAAATTATTGAATTTTAAGATCACAGTTAAACAGATGGTCACAGGTAACCAAATAATGGGTCACATACGACCACCACCTACACAGCACCACCACCAACACCACACCACGCCACGACATCACCACCAACAAAATTGCCGCCACCAGATCCAATCGACCGCTAACAAAAACCATAACAATCAACTCTATTAGATCTCCAGCCACCAACAACCACCACCCCGTCGTCGCCACCATATCCAACACCAACCCCATAACCTTCGCCGCCACCACAACAGCGCCACCACCAATACCACAACATCATCAACAACAAAACCGTCACCACCAGATCCAACAAAAAAAATCCTAAACCCGCCACCACCTCCATCCATGTCGCCGCCACCAGATCCACCACCATCCCCGTCGTCAACAACAACAAAGACATACCAGACCACAACCACAACCACAACCACCACCCGCCACAAGCCCGCAACCACCTCCAACCTCGTCGTCGCCGCCAATTAAGCCACCACCCCACCAACAAAATCATCAAGTCCGCCACCACACAAACATCATCCCACCTCCACACAAAACACCATCCAACGATCAAACAAAAAAATCAAGCAGAGCCACGGGCAACGACATTCACAACGTCGTCATCTCCAAGCCATACCACCGCCACTACCTCGCAAATTAGAGAAGATTTCAGATCGCCGCCCCTGCACTTCCGTGCGCAGAGGCTCCGATCTCTTCATTAAGCATTGCGACGCTGCTTAAGTGGTGGAGACGGTGCGGTTTTCATGACGGGTGCTCCGACAATGGCGGCGACGACGTCTGACAGAGAGGAAGGCATGAGAAGGAGATGAAGAAGATGGGGAGGGAAAGTGAGAAGAATGAAATAAATTAGGGTTTGTAATTGAATTGAGTGAAAACAGTTAATATATAATTATTATGTAATACCTGATTTTTGATTAAATAAAGTTTAGATCTGATTTTTGAATTTGTAAACTTAAATGCCTGATTTTATGTAATTTCCTCTAGTTTAATTTCATAAGCTTCGGTCTAGGATTGAAATAGGGGATTAACAACAAAAGATAGAGCCCAAAATTAGTAGCTCAACTCATTCACTTGTGATGGCCCGTTTATGTCTTGTTGGGCCCATTTTTTCTTGCCCTAAACTATATATGGGTTGCCCCCTTTGTTTGGTAAAAAAATCCATAAATAACGTGTTTGTGAGAGAAAAGAGGCAGCCAGTTTGGGAGCTGTAGAGGCATCAAAAGATCAAGATTTTTGCAGATGGAATTACACTTCTAGATTAATCCAACAGCATGCTAAGAACAGTATCAAATCATACTCTCAGGCCAAGAAGTTCTATCCCCAATCGTCTTCAATGGTTACCAATAAATTCATTAAAGAAGAAAAAATGAAGCAGTCTGAAGTATCACTCAGAAAAGTCATGTATTTGAGCAGTTGGTGTCCCAATTGATTACTGGCAAGAATTGTAACTAGAAAGATCTTATGATGATTTTGTAGAATTGGTGTTTATTATTCTTGTAGTAACAAGGAAAGAAGAAAATGGAAGATATTGAAATTAAAAAATGAATTGTTAATTTTCTTTTTTTAATCTCTTTTCTTTGCCTTATCCATGAGAAAAAGTAGAAAAAATTCCATATAGTTTGTTGTTTAGCTTTTCATCTTTCTCTATCTCCTGAAAATCAAATTTTCACTAAAAATTCCTGTTGGATCGCATTTTAATTAATCTTTCGATAATTTGTAAGAAACTCTTATTGACTCCTTATATACATAATTAGTTAACCCTTCCCCATTGGACTCTCAACTCTTTAAGGAAGATCTTACAATATTACAAAAACGAAACGATCCCTCCGTAACCATTCATTCATAATATCAAATAAATCATTTTCTTTGGTGGATCATAAAAACCAACTTTTTGAAGATCTTTCTTTTTATTAGGGATCGAACATCAATTGCAACGATTCGATAGACGGCTCATTACGATAGATGCAGATGAACAATACTCCCAAAAATGTATAGGAAGTTTTCTCCTCGTATGGCTCGAGAAAAGAACGATTTGATTCAAAGTTTTGTCAATGTATGGAATTCTAATAAATGACGAATGAGCCTATAAAATCAATTAGACTAAGATTTAAGTATTTTTTTTCTTCATTCTTCTTGAAAAATGAATGGTTGCTGGTTGGGTAGGTTCAATGGATCTGTATGAATTTCGTAATTTTTGTTCCTTCAAAACAACTGGTAGAATGGGTCTACCTTATTGATGCGTTCTAGAAAACTCTACTTTAATCCATTCGATTTTTTTATCAAAAAAAACCCATGCTCAAAATACCCATACCTAGTATTGGTAAAATGATAGAGATTGAAAGAAATAATTTTCGTGGTCTAGAATAAAAAAAACAAAAAAAGAGTTTTGAGCATTACATAGCTCGTACCCATAGAACGTTTGATGGGGCCAATCATTAATTCCCAATTCTGGGAAGAATGGAACCCGATATATAAATTCGTTAACAAAAGAATTGAAAAAGCTTTCATTGTCTCGCTTAAGTTATATATGTTTGACGGACAAAGGCTTCAAACAAGTATCGAGATTACGAAGGGTATAATTTTTGAATTATGATGAAATGAAAAAGAATGTACAAGAAGTTTCAGAGAAAGAACCCACGAGCTACTTAATTGTATTTGGTTAACTACTTTACTGACTTGGGGTTCTTTCTCGTAAGTGGTATATCTACACCCCTCTATTGGGGGAAGTCATGAACGAGCCCAACAAATGAAATAGAGATCGAACAAACGATTTTGAATCAGAAGAGAAATTTCAAGAAATGGTAGATCTATTCACTCTTTGTTTCCAAAGAACCTCCAACGGTTAATGATGTTTAACGGTTAATTTCACAGGCTTCGGTCTAAGATTGAAATATTAAATCACTGCACAATTGTTTGACTCAATCCAAAAAACTAAATGGGCCATCTGAAGAAACATTTTAATTAATGGTTGCTCATAACCCGCTCACCAGTTGGATGACCCTTTTAATTGTATTAGCCTATTTTATTTTCTTGGCCCATTTTGTTTCTATCCTAGTTATATAAATATGTGGCCCCTTTCTTTGTTAAAACCACGTGTGTGCAATTAAGTGAAACCTAGCAGTCGTGTTCTTCCTTCCTATCTTAGGGTTTCATAAAAGTACGTTTGATCATGCTTGTATTTCTAACATGATGATGCTCAAAATGATTATGTGTTTCTATTGCTCTATGTTAATAATGCTCTTGGTTGGTTCAATTTCTAAATGGATAAGTAAGATAAAAACAAATTTGAATGGTAAATTTGATATGAAAAATCTAGATAAAGCAAAGAGAATCCTATGTATGAAAATTGGAAGAGATAGATCAAATTCTTTTTTTTTTTGGCATCAAACTCCTTATGTTTAAAAGTATTAAAAATATTTGGTATGCATGATTGCAAACCAGTTACATTACCTTTAACTAACCACTTTGTGTTATGAAAAGATCAAGCTTCCTATAATGATAAAGAAGTCGAATACATGAGTAGGATTCTATATTCTAATGTGATTGAATCTATTATATATTATACTGGACTTAACTTTTGCAGTGAGTACCTTTAGTAGGTACATGTCTAATCTGGATCCTTGAATTGGGAAACTTTAAAATGGTTACTTAGGTATTTGATAGGGACTAGTGATATAGATCTACAGTTTGATACCAATAAAGGAGTGAAATTGAGGGATTTCGTAGATGCGGTCTATGTGGGTGATAGGGATAGTAGGAAGTCTGCTTCCTCCTGTATGTTTACTTTGTCTAACTTTTTTGTTAGTTGGAAATCTCAATTACAAATTATAGTTGCACTATCCATGACTGAATCAGAACTTATTACCTACCACTGAATCAATTAAAGATGCTTTATGGCTTAGAGTTTTGCTTCGTGAACTTTATATTTTGAATGATTACATGGTAGTATATTCAGATAGTCGATATTCTATACATTTGTGATAAATTCTTATTTTTTTCATGAATGAACCAAGCGCATTGATTTCATATTACATTTTATTAGACATACTGTATCACATGAGATGATAAAGCTTGAAAAAGTAATTTCAAAATATAACTCCTCGGATATGGGCACTAAGGTGTTGCCTCTGGTGATGTTTAGAAGTTGCTTGGATCTTCTAAGCATTGGTGAAGTTAAATAATTTCCAATCTTTTTTTGTTCACTTTTTGGAGTTGTCACTAATAAGTGACATTATTTCTTTTGTAAGACATTTGGCACCAAGGTGGAGATTGTCACTAATGAGTGATATTATTTCTTTTAAAAAATGACAATAAAATAGCTAAACTTCCACTTATCCAATGCAAAACGGGTATGTGTGTGAAAAATCAAGTGTAACGCCGTACATTCACAAGTTGATTCAATTCCCAAACCTAAATGATTAATTATCTCATTTATTCGCTCATGAGATTCACACACCCCAAATTTGTTTTCATTCATTCTCTCTCCAAAATGTAATTCTAAAGTTTAGTTTACATTATCAATTCCTTACACCAATCTAATTTGATTTAGTCTAACTGATAACGTCAACAATTTATTCATGTAATGATTCTCTCAAATAATGAGTGCACTAACAATCAAGTTTATACCAAGTGATTTTGGTCATCACCAAGTTCATACTAGAAAGTCAAAGATACTCCACACAATCTTTTTCACATTACACAAAATCAACACAATCTTAAATCATTTCTTTTACAGGCTCGAACACCCCAAATTATAAAATATACGATTAAAGGATGTTGAGAATCATAGGTCAAGAAATTAAGCATCTAAGTCTATTCAACCTATTCGCATGAATCTTCATGTTTACAGGGACAAACAAAAAATTCAACTAAATTACACAATTCATTCACAATCCATAAACTAATATGTGCTCTCAAATATATTCATCCTAGCTGACAAGACTATCTAACTTACACATGCCTTTAGGGTGAAAATCTGCACCGCACTTTCTTTAGTATTTTTATCATAACTTTCTTTCCCGATATCTGATTGAGACGATTTAAATTGGGTTATAAAGAAAACACAAAGGGATATAACTTTACTTGAAATCGATTTTTTCAATTCGAACATTTACTTGGTCAAAAATGGGTTTCAGTCTTGAGCTAAAAATTTGGAACATACTTGTGCGGTTAAAAATTGATTTGTGTCCATATTTTGATCATATTTAACTCATTTTTGACTTTTAATTACATCCAATTGACCCCTAAATTCTCGAATCTTCATCGCGAGGTCCAACACAATTTTTGAGTATTTTCACTTTAGCCCCCAAACTTTGGATCTTGTCATTTTTTGCCAATTTTTTGCTTCTTTTTTTCAATTTCACTTCCATTCATCGAATTTCACCTAATAACACATTATATAATAAATTATGTTATAATTTCATTAAAATAACTACAAAATGTCAATATTTTATAGCCTAAATAAGTGTATAAAATACACTTATCACCAAACCTAGACCTTCACCTCACGTCATTTTGCCCGTAAGGCTATTCTGGCTGAACCCCTATGAAGGGCCGAACCCATTTGTTAGAGCCCCACCTAGAGAAGCGAGGCTATTATGGGTTTAGTGGAAGACATTCCATGATCTTTGATAAATGATTGATGCGACAACTCAGTGCCAAAGCCGCTTTACCCAGCCAAACAGTTCAAGTTTAAATCTTGTGTCAGATTTTCGGTTAACAAAATGGTATTAAAATTTAATGCTTATGATTGATTGATACATGTGATAAGATCTATCAATCATCCAGATAAGGCCACGTATATTTTCATCCAACAGTTATTATTCATCTTCTTCTACTATAAAAGCTCACACAATATGTTATTCCAACGGTAATATAAGTTTAGACTTTCAAACTATAAATTTGTTGTTTCTTACTTAAACCTCCTAAAGTCGAACCACTTTCAATGTCATAGATATAGAAGATATTCATGTCTAGAACAGCTCCTACATTCAAACTCTTATATCAAAAATTAACTTGATCGTCGGAGTGCGCGTGGCCAACTCCACTACCACCAGAGAAAGTCACGTATAGCTAATAGTTTGTCTTAGCGTGTAGGAATTTGCTTACATGGACGGGATGGGCCTTGAGATCTATTACCTACGTTGGAGATACAAAATTTGGGGTGACAGAATCCACAAAAGCCATGCTATCCCTACAAGATTTGCATCTGGAAAAGTATGAGCCTTAGTCTTTATCCCACTCAACTTTAAATCATATTCTCAATATGTTTTGAAGAACTCCAAGTACGTCGCTTTGGCATTTTGGTTAAAAGTCCTTACGATGGCAATTGGAGGATCCAATTTCATGGAGGAAGTGAAAAAGGTTCTTGATGAGATTACAATCGCTATAGCAGTGGTTGCAGTTTGGGACATTCGGAGGTAGGTAAGGTTTAAAAGGCTGAAAGGTGGGAACAAGAAGATTCAGAGACTCTACATGGAGAATCAGTGAGTAATATAGATCTATTGAGGGTAAAAATTGTGTGGGAAAAAGAACAATTTTGGTGGTGGTGCCGTGGCGGAGTTGACGGTGGCATAGGAGAGAAAGTGATAGAGGTGAACGTGGGGTGGACTGGGGTGGGAGTGAGAGACTGGGAAGAAGAAGATGACAAGTTAATTTTTGTGGTTGAAAAACTAATTTTGGTTTCGTGTATAATTTGCAAAAAAGATCTGGGACTGAAGCTGTAATTATCCCTTTTTAGTTTTGGCTGAAATTAATGCCTCTACTAATGGACATAGACGTCATAGGGTGGTTTGCACCTCAATGGTCATATGGGGGGTTTTTGACTAGTCTGAAAGGATATGGAAGTAGTCCACAATAGGTCCAAAAGATAGGAGATTTTGCACCAATAAGCCTATAAAAAAGTGTTCTATGGATATAATTATCATCGATAAAAATCTTACATATACATATAAAAATTTAGATTCCAATCACGTCTCAATGAAATTTGCTATTTTGTGCTCTTTCATCTTCTTATAAAATTCAAAATATTTAGTGTTCAAGTTATAACACACGTATCATTTTCCATAAAATGATTCTATGTTGTTCCTTCGAACTATGTATTAGGGGATACAGAAAAGCAGTCCTCCATTACCACCTATCTGCATTGTTCTTTATTTAAAATGTTACCATTGGTTATTTGAGGTTTTCACAATGAATAATGTACATGTCTTGACATGCAAATTCGGATTTCAAAATTCAACAATTCGTTTGATGGTGTTAGTGTATGGCAACATTGGCATCTAAAAATCGATGTCTTGCTACTAGTTTTTCTTCTTCTAACACTTACCTATATGGTGACTAATAACTTGAATATAGTTCAAGTTAAATCGATGGGAATTTTATCTGAATGTGAATTTCTTAAATGTGATGATTCAAATCGATGGAAATTTTACATTCCAAAAACATATTCATTAATGTACTAACATCGTTTATCTGAATAAGAAAACAAAAAAATTGATCATATTAATACTAATGTATGCTTTTAAAGTTGGTAATAAAGTTCTAGAAAATTTGTTAGAATTAGAGTGTGACTCGAATTCCTTGTTGAAGTAATTGAAGAATTCTATATGAAATGCACAGTTTGGAATGCTATTGGAGTCCTATGTCAAGTTGAAGTTTTATTTTAGAAGCTCATTGGGAATTATAATTTGTTTTGGACTCGATTTTTTAGTATTCTACTTCATCAACAACTCTACTAGGAGGGTTTGGACATCCACTACATGTTCCCTATAAATACAAGGCTCTTCTAGACAATTCTATAATGTAAGAAATTAGATTACTAGAATTATAGGTTTCATTGTAATTTTCTCTCTTCTCCATTATTTTTGAATCAATAAAATCTTTTAATTCGTCTGCCATATTTTTGTCTTTATTATTATTTTGCTTGATCATATACTTCATTATTATCTACCATATAACTTCAACATCTCAATCTGGTGGTTTGTTTCACAACAATTGGTATCAGAGTTATTCTGGTATCTTGTTTGTTTTGCTACAATTGGTATTAGAGTCTAGGTTCAGCAGTTCCGCAAGAGCGCAAGGTTTGATTTGTTCGATATTTTTTATTCGTGATGACTTCCATGAAGTTTGACATTTCACTTTTGGATTGGAACACTAGATTTTCGCTATGACAGGTTAAGATACGTGTAGTACTCGCACAACTGGATTTGGATGATGTGTTGCTGGGAATTGACAAGATGCCCGCAACTTTGACCGTGGAGGAGAAATTACGGAAGGATAAGAAGACAGTTTCTCATATTCATCTTCATCTATAAAATACTATTCTTCAGGACGTTGTGAAGGAGAATTCAGCAGCTGCTTTATAGTTGAAGTTGAAGCAATTGTGCATGACTAAAATTTTGACAAACAAGTTGAACCTCAAGCAGCGTTTATACTCTCATTGAGTGGCAGAAGTAGGATCATTGGAAGATCACCTGGCTGTATTTAAGGAGATCGTCGCTGATTTGGAAACTTTTGAAGTAGAATATGATGAAGAAGATTTGGCCTTGATCCTACTATCGTTGCCCGCTTCGTTTTCTTCATTTAGAGACACGATTCTGTATAGTCGTGATACTCTCACCATAGAAGAAGTGTATGATACTTTATATTCAAAAGATAAGATGAATTATCTGGTTTCTGAGGACAGAGATGGAAAAGGCCTGGTTAATCATGGTAGTTCTAGAAGGTCAGATCGAAATCTAAGTTCAGTAATCAAATTTGTAACTACTGCAAGAAGAAGGGGCACTTAAAGAAGGATTGCTACAAATTGCAGAATAAAGAAAGGATGGCCGTAAGTAGATATTCAGATACTTCAGGTGAAGCAGACCCCGTGGAGAACGTTGTAAGTGATGGAGAACTCTTAGCTATTTCTGACATTGAGTCAAAACCGAAAGATGATTGGATTCTTGATTCAGCATGTGTCTTTTATATGTGTCCTAATAAGAACTTGTTTGCTACATATGAAACTGTTTCCAAAGGTGTCTTGGTTATGGGAAACAACACATCTTGTCGGGTTGCTGGAATTGGCACAGTCATATTGAAGCTTTTGGATGGGACAATTAGAATACTTGGCCAAGTTCGACATGTTCCAGATTTGAAGAAAAATCTCATCTCGTTGTCTATCCTTGATTCAAAAGATTATGAGTTCTTTGGTGGAAGTGAAGTTTTGAAGGTTTTTAAGGGTGCCCAAGTTGTATTGGAAGGACAGAAAAGGTCTTAGTTATACATCTTGTAGGGTCGTGCAAAATTTAAAAGAGTCAATCAGCACAAGTTCAAGATCGTGGTGGACATTCAGTTTGGTACAATGCATTTAGGAGCTCATAAATGGTCGAATTTGAAGAATACAGTTCAGTAGAGTTCAGGAGATATGGATAATGCCGCTTTGCCACCATCACCTACGGTGCCATTGTATTCAGTTGCTAGAGACGGACATAATGTAAAAAGGTATGTGGATGATGATTTTGTTGAGTATGTTTTAAGTGGAGTAGAAGGTGTACAATCTAGCAATGGGCCTTTTTTAAAAGTATTTGAGTTTGATTTTGTTTTAGGGTATGCTACAACCCATTTTAATTAATTTAAAATCATTATGATTTTTGGGAATCTGAGGCAATTCTGCAGAATAGTGCTTGGATTCATTGGAAGAGGTGGAATATTGTATTTTGTTGAAGAAATTAATTTTTTTTGTTATTGTTGAAGAAATCAGTTCATTCATTGGTGAAATTCATGTCAAGGTGAAGAATGTTAGAATTTGAGTGTGACTCGAATTCCTTATTGAAGTGTACATCAAGAAGAATTCAGTTTGGAATGCTATTGGAGTCCTATGTCAAGTTGAAGTTTTATTTTGTAAGCCCATTGTGAGTTGTAATTTGCTTTGGACTCGATTTTTTTGTATCCTACTTCATCAACTCTACTAGGAGAGTTTGGACATCCCCTACATATTCTCTATAAATACTAGGCTCTTCTATACAATTCTATAATGTGAGAAAATAGATTACTAAAATTATAGGATCCATTGTAATTTTATCTATTCTCCATTATTCTTGAATCAATAAAATTCTTAATTTCTCTGTCATATTCTTGTCTTTATTATTCTTTGCTTGATCATATACTTCATTATTATTTGCCATATAATTTCAACATCTCAATTCGGTGGTTTGCTTCACAACAATTGGTATCCGAGCTATTCTGGTATCTTATTTGTTTTGCAACAAAATCGAAGAACAAATTCATCGTAAAAAATATTAGGATGTATTGTATGCCTTAAAAATGGGCAAAACTGTGGTTTTTTTAAAACTAAATTGGCACGCCTCTTAAATTAATCCATACTCGACGGGGTTTCACCAATAATATACTTACTCAATGTATACAAATTTATCAGTACTAGAGTGTACAATTACGATCCGACACAACTCTTTTATTGGACTATGACGAAACTGAGTGGCATGACTTCATATGATCATTTAACAGATGTGCTCAAAAAATATTTCAAATGTGTTTCTATCCTTTAAGAGATAAATCGATTTTATGAGAATTTTACTTTTGAGAGACCTTTAAATAAGAGATTTGATGTTGATACTCGGTTCAAATAATAGTTGAATGTATCAATTAGACATTATTAGAATAATGCCAAAGGTATAAATCTTCAGGGATAATTAATATTCTTGGATCGGCTCGCACCCCACCTCCTTAATGTGCCTTATGGAACAATTATAGGGATGACAAAAGGGTCGAGTAGCTCATCAGCTCGACTCATCAAAGGTCGGCCCATGGACGGCTCGGGTTTGTTTTGGGATGAGCAGAGCAGAGGGTTCGTTCTATGAGCTCGCGAATGGCTCGTGGGCAAGGCCCACGAGCCGAACTCGTGGGCTCGTCAAAAATGTGAACAAAAAAGTACAAAAAAAATTTTAAAAAAAAAACTCGAGTTCGTAGGAGTTGTCTCGGCCCATTGCCACCACTAGGAACAAACTATGGAAATCTGGCTAATGATACATGTTATCTAACAAAAGGAAGGGACCCCAAAGAATAAAGAATGAAACTACAAAATAAAACTATGCATTATATTGTAACATCTCCTTCAAGATGGAGAATATATATTTTCTTCTCCTATCTTGGATAAAAGTGAAGTAAGAGTAATAGAGGAGATCACATTATGAAATCATCAGCAAGCTGGGATTGAGCATGGACACAGGATATGGAGATGGAACCAACTTTAATCTGATCTCAAATCAAATGAAAATCCAACTCGATGTGTTTAGTCTTTTCATGGATGACTGAATTTGAGGCAACATGGAAGACTGAATTTGAGGCAATGCATATCGCAATATGGTTATCATAGTGGAGTGAACTAGTTGAGGACGAGAAATTCTGTAAATCTTGTGAAATGTACTTTAACTAGGTGATCTCATAGAAGGTGATAGCCATAGTTATACTCTGCCTCAACAGATGAACTAGATACCACAATTTGTTTCTTGGAAGAAGTAGTGAATTCCCAGGAAAAACAAAATAGCCAGTAACAAATCTTCGAGAATCAGGGCATGCAGCCCAATCAGAATCACAAAATGCACGAATGGTCAGTGAAGTTGAAGAGGGAAATACGCGACCTTAACATTGTGCCAATTTGAGATACCTAAGAACTTGATGACTGCATGAAGATATGTGTAAGAAGGAGCACAAAGATAATCAATGCTGATTTGCCAATGGACAAATAAAGGAATGAGCACAAATTATATTTTTGTATTGAGACATAACAAAATGATCAAATATAAGTTTAATTCTAAAATCTGAAACATGACCTACACGATAATGCTACAAAAATGTTGCTAAATATTAGAGTTAATTATAGATGCTGCTAAAAAAGGTTGCTTAAGGGTTAAAGATGATAAAGTAGTCATTAGAGTTGTTGAAGGGATCTTGTCGTACAGGAATCTATACAAGCCACGCCAAATTTCACCCTTCCCAATCGTTCTTCAGGACAAAAGGTCCTATTATAGCAGGCATCGGATAGAAAAATTAGGCAGCATTAAAGTTGTTAGATATTTATACAATAAATGTAATATATGAAAGAAATAATTAATTCAGATGAAGTGCCCAATTGGTGAAAATTGTGGAATTTGTGTGGGAGGTCGGGGGTTCGAGTCACACCTCACACATTATATTAAAGGGTCTTTGATTGGGGCCTTGGGCTTTCTTGATTCTAATAATAATTATTATTATTTTTTTCATTTTAAAATTATTTAATGGGTCAACTAGCCAGTAAATTATGACATTTTTTAACTGTCTAGTATTAACAACTCATTACCACTAGCCGTAAAAATTGCAAATAATACTAAATCATGGTGGAGGCCGTTACATCATTTTTCTGCCTATATAAACACACATCTTGGCATTAGAAAACCATGACAAATACGAAATTGTATCTTTCTATTATTAACATATTATACTCAATTTTACATATTTTTTGGAGTACACTTGAGAGTTCCAAAAATCATTTGTGATTGTTGCACAATTGGTTTATTTGATCGTTGTATCCTGGAGGTGATTAATCACAGAGGTCGCGGTAGTTATCGACGCGCAATTTCGATTTAAGACATTGTGCTGTCACGATACTCGATCAGTCGATAAGTTTTATTTCTGCACTTTACTATATTGCAACTAATAATATTTCTAACAAAAGGTGCGGAGTGGTCACTTGTATGAATTTGGTTGGCAGAGTGAGAAGTATGAGGAGTGTCCTTGGGTCGAAGTAATGCTAGAAGCTCTTGATGTTGTCCCTTGGTCAAAGAGATTTGTCCCTCACTATCCTCTTCCATTGTGACTTACTGGTTTGCAAAACTTTCTTCTCCCTTTCCTGAATTTGTACAACTTGTTATTTGGTGGATAAACATGTAACTTGTAGCATTTGTATATGAAAGGTTGGCACAATGATGCATTACAACCTATTGACTAGGATGATTGACCAGTTGACTTATTCTTTGATTATTGAATTGGTACAAAGTCTTGTTTAATTAGAAAAGTCGTATTTCTCCCCCTTTTGTTTGAAATGGAAGCACGTGATGTTGCCAATGTCATCTCCAAGACCTTTGGATGGAGACCTTTGGGTGACTCATATAAAACGCCTCCTAGGGTTGGAACTGTACACACTCTCTCTGATTTTTCCTTCGTCTGCGCCGTTCGAGCTCTTGACTCTCATTCTTTCTGAAAATAAAAACTCTTTTTTGATTTTTGTGGTTTCTCTCAAATGTTGTAATCTTGAGTGATTTCTAGTTTGGGTTGAATGCGATATTCTTGTGTGAACAAGTGTTCTTGAGTGAAAGCTGATTTACTGTGATCTTTTTAAGGGTTTTGTCTGAGTGTCTAGATATGTTCATTTTACCTTGGTTGTGTTCCATTCTGAACGGTGGTTATTTACAGTGACTGAGGCACTGGTGTAAATTAGGTTTTGCCTGAGGGCAACGATTAATGAGATTCCTTTTCTTTTAGTACTTTCTTTAGTTTTTTACTTGTGCATATTTTTGTCAATCTTGAGCTAATATTATTGAACCTCCTCTTAACAGTATATTATGTCCAATCAAGTTATAGTATGTACACGCAGGTGCCTTGGCATTTCCAACTTTGAAGCATCTAAGATGTGTCCAGGGATCTCACACTGTGTGCAATAGGGTCTCTCCTACTTTCCATTAGAAAATGTCTTTTCATAACCAAACACCTTATTACCTCCAGTATATTTCTAGTATCTATTGCAACAGTTTCATTATTAGCATTATTTGAGACGAGTTGTTATTGTATCTCTTGTTGTTATATATACGAAAACACTTTGTTAATTGGGAAAAATGTTCAATCATCATAATATGGGCTTTTATGTTGTCATAAATATCTTTCAATTCCATCAAAAATTTAATCACGTAGTCCCGTTGATACCTATCAACTAACACCTTCAATTTTCCTCAACAACATTCAAGAATAGGGTCATAAATAGACAATTCATTCTAGATTGTTTTAAGCTTCCCATAGTATATGCTCATTGAATCGCTTTCTTGTTCCAAATCAGTTAAAGCCTTCTGTAGTTCATAGATTCGAGACCCATTCTGTTGAGAGAATCGATCTTTGAGTTCTAACCAGACTTCAGTGGCTTCGTCCACAAAATCAACATTGTATTTGAATGATGGAGATATGGCATTTTGAATCCATGAAACCACAATATCATTGCAAGTTGAAGGGGTATGGTTTAGTTATCTCTCCATTGCTAAAACCGCGCTTGTTCTTGCTCGAATTGTTCATCGGAGGACTCGTGACCAAGTAGAATAATTGTCTGTAATTAGTAGTTCTATGACCATCCTAGTGTTATGAGAATTCTCTAGCCAAAATTGATTAGGAAGGTCAGATGTAGGTGTCTCAGTGAGTATAGGTGCCTCCGTGAAAGGAGTTGTATCCTCAATAGTAGAGGAACCCATATCAGCATTAGTTGCCATAAAGCTCTGGACAAACTATAAAATCTGGTTAATGCTACACGTTAGCTAATAAAAGGAACGGATCGTTCGATAAAATTCTGCAAATGTTCGAGATCGTTGACAAGTAATATATTCAGTGAGTTTAGAGCTATCGCTCCATAGGGAATAAATTTCAATTCAAGTTTCCTAGTTATGTGCGAAATCCGAATTATGTTATGTTAAATTAATCTAAAAAATATGAAAAAGTTCGGTTTTTATCAAATTATACATAATTATGTTGGATTTCGACTCCTATTGCTGTCTATTTCAATTCATGATTTGTAATTTAGTCAAATTCATGCATTATCGACAACAGATAAAATAAATGTACTTAAATATTTTTTCTAAGATAAATTAACTCTATTCTAATCACATCCGAGTCTATTCCTAGCCCAAATTGGCATGATTATAATGCATTAAATGCTAAATTATCTAAATAATTGCATACGTGATAAATGTTATTCATAATATCTATTAAACATATGATAATTTTGCAGCGTTTTAAACTTGTTGGTGTCTCCCAACACTACAACAAGCAACTAATTATTTAACTGGTGATCAAGCAATTAAATAATGCAACGGATATGCAAAATTAATCGAGAAACATAAGAAATAACTAAACTACTAGTCCTGAATTAAAATAAAACAACAATGGGATTCATCTCATCTAATACAAAAAGAGATATAGCCTAGCATACTTTTATAATAAATTATAAGAAGAATAATGGAAAATATCACCCTGAATTATGAAATAATGCAAGAAATATTGATCTTCGATTTCAAGGTTAAATTCTTCAAAATCTTAATATAATTGACTTCAATTGCTTGCTAGGTTTTAATATTCTCTCTCAAAAGTGCTGAATTGGTCTCTTGTTCTTGATAAATTTTATGATATTATTGTATATTTAGAGACTAGAGAGAGTTCTCCCATATTTTGTATTTGTAGATCTCCAAAAATCAAGCAAAACTCGAGTTGAATTTCAATTCAATTAAAAAAATAAATTAAAAGGAATTTACATAAATAAATCCCTGGTGAACCCACGCCATCGCCCCATTTTATTGGATGAACCCGCGCCCAATGCTTATTTTGTCTCAGTTGAAATTGTGTAGAGCCGGCGCACCAACACCTGCTTTTTCCAATTATCTTTTCGCGACTGCGTGTATCAACTTTTCAGGATTTTACATTTTGGTCCATGCTTTAATTTTTTTTCCCTTAATTCAATCTTTTTCTTATGCAACTTTGGCCCTTCAACTTCTTAATTCATCCAATCGATCCCGTAAAGTCTTCAATCAAAACTTCAAGGTCCGGATTAACTATTGGATGTTTGAAATTTAGTCTTGAACTTTGATTTCATTATTTTTTACAAGTTTTCACTCCTTTCATGCAATTCACCCAATTTTCCTCTAGTTTTACCTACCAAACACAATTAAAATATAATTAAGCTATAATTCATCAAATTCAACAACAAACATCCTAGTTTATTGGCCAAATAAGTGTAGAAAATACACTTATTAAATACCCCCAAACTTGAATATTTGTTTGTCCTCAAACAAAATTTTAACCTGATTTAAACAAAAATAAACATGGTTGGATAATCTGCCCTTGGTTTTAGGATTTGAATTTTTGCATTAAAACAATAAAGAGCTTCAAATAAAATTAATTTCTACTTATTCGATAAAAATTGATGTGTGTGTGTGAAAATTCACACCATGTATCATAGATTCATAAAGTGATTCAAATTACAACCTTCAATGGCCAAATATTTCATTTCTTCATTCGTAAGATTCACATGTTCAAACTTATTCTTTTTTACCTATTTTCCTAAGATGTGATCCAAGGTTGAATTTGTATACAATACTAATCCTCCCTCTCTCTCTCTCTCTCTCTAGTTTTGTTAGATCTTACTAATTTCAGCTTAACACATCAACAAATGATGATTCTCCTTATTTTTAATGCTTTTCAAAAATCAAATAGGCTAATAATCCATCATCAAATGTCTAATTCTCTAAAACAACTGTTTGTGGCTTAATCAATGCATATAGTGTGTCTTCTATTTCATGCAGCTGCTTTTTATTTATTTATTTATTTATGTATATTTTTTTTTTCTCATGTGCGAACTTCTCTACATTAAGTTTTCTAAATGAGAATTGTAGCGAGCGTTTAGTGGATAACTTTCAAGTCAGATGACTATAGGGCATTAGGTTTTAAATACTCTTACGGGTTTAATCACTCGAGTCATAAATTCTATGAAAAGACATTTTAGAATTAGATATTTTTTTCATACAACGATAGTGCAATACCACTTATTAAACACCCATTATCAAGAACCGACCCCAACTTAAGATTTTCACAAAATTTTAATCTTATAAGCTTAAGATAATCCACACAAAATTTAAAACACATGGAATTCACATTCATCTTTATGTCTATCTAAAACACCTCAACTACCCCCAAACTATCCTAAATTTAGTTTAAAGATGTATAATTTTGTGGTTGTTTGGATTTAGCATCTAAGGTCAACTTTTTTTTTTTTCCAACCTATTTAAAATTTTGAATCAAATCAATCCTTCATGATACAAAACATAAATCTTGTCTGCAAAAATATTACATTTCACATGAATAAGCATAAATTATCCCCAACAGGTAACTTTTTCATAATTTATAATCTAACACATGGTTTCAAATATATGGATTATAGTAGGCAAATTTATTTAACCCACATAAGCACATAAAATCAAAAATAAAGCTGAAAATAAATTATTATTTTTTTCAAATTTTGAATTTTTTTTTTTTGCACATGAACAAGCACACAAAAAAATAAAAATAGATAAAAACTCGATTTTTTTCACCCTCAAATTGTGACAACATCTTTGTTGGTCAATGGCTTTGTCTAGATGCTACCATAATTTAGGTTGATTAAGGAATTCATATTGTTACGAGTTTTTTCCTAGTCGTCTCCCACGTCAAGGGACGAACTGAATACGACCGTCACGTGGTGGATGAACAGGATTCATCCTCCACGTGGCGAACGAACTGACTTCACCTTCCACTATACATTGGACGAACTGATTTCGTCTCGCCACTCGGTGAACGAACTGATTCCATCTGCCAACCCAGGCGATGCAAAGGCCCACACTCCGCATTGTTTCATCGCAACAGAAACTAAGTCCAAAGTGATGACATCCAAAAAATGACTATCACTCTTGCCACAACTGCTCCACTTCAACCCTGCGTACTAGATCTTTTATGGGAAGATCTCAAGAACCAAATCCTTAGGACTGATTGATGGGACGTATAGCAGGCTCTAAAGTGTTAGGTCAACGCTTTACAATGTCAGGAAACATTATAAATAGATTCAGGAAGCATTATAAATAGATTGACGCCTATGAGAGGACAGCCCTAGATTCAAAGCCACGTGTTCCACATCCAACGGATCATCTCTTATTCCATTCTCATTATAAATACCCACACTTGCACTATAGAAGGGGTTGGTCCCTAAAAAAAGCACAATTTCTCTACACTATATCTATCCACACACACATTACCACAAAAAATGACATTTTCGGTGAACATCACCGTCGGACGTCTCAGATTCCTTCTATCAATCCACTAACTTGACTGTTTGGAGTGCTCGCGACCGCTTCTACCCCCACTGAAAAAGGCTACGAGTGACTAATGGTGTGTTACTACGTGTAGGAAAGAGCTTATTTGGAAGAGTTCTGTTGGCCACGTGTTCGGATCATTTTTCAGGGTCAACGTATATGAATGTACTTGAAAATGGCGAAACCATTGCATGAATAGAGACTACAACGCTAAGCTATTTTATTTTTAGATTGTTGGTTGTTTGTTTTTGCTTTCGGGACAATAAATTCTATGAGCGTTGCAATTAATAACCTACAGAATTTGAATAAATGTCTTATTTATCATTGTTAGAGAGCATCTCCATGTGGCTCTATTTTTAAAGAGAATAATCTATCATTTGGAGAGTATCTATAAATTTAGAGAATTAAAATTTTAAAGTACTCTAACAAACTCTTTATATTTAACACTTAATTTTACTACTCTCAAAAAATATTTATTATTTTTCTTTATCTTTTATTTTAACTAGCTTTTCTTTAAATTATTTTATTGTTTTCTTAAATTGAAAATTGAAACACTTTGAATACATTTAATTATAGACAGTAAGCTTGCCAAACTCATTCTCTAAATTAAAATGTTAATTTAAAAAGTATTTTTGAATAAGATTTTAAATGCTGACTCTTTAAAATAGAGAGTATTTCATGTTTAAAGAGTCTCTTGAAGATACTCTTAGTTATGGTGCAATATCATGTAAAGGACATAGGTTTAAATTATGACCCTTTTTAATTTTATTTAAGGGAGAGTTGAGGAGAGCGCGATAAAAATCCTTGAATCCATGACCTCAATAGTAAGAATGAAAATCCTTAACCAATTATGACAAGAATAATTGATACCCATTTATTAGAATTGGTTGTTAGAAATATAAATCATATCTAAAATCGAAATAAAATCTAGATGCAAACATTCTAGATTAAAATCACCAAAATTCTAGGATCTACATCATGCCCGAATATTAGGATTCACATATTCGGGTTATATACTTGGATCCACTATGAACGATTATTAACTGTTGCGAAATTACTACGACAATCGATCATGTACTGATGAACACGAACAAAGGGGTGTGGTTTGTGATCTTCTTCAACCAAATCGCCTTATTTTCTCAATGGGACCGTTGTCTCTCTTCCAGATGGGGAGAAGGGAAACTATGTATGATTTGATGTGTTGGGGACCATAACCAAAAGATCTTTTTATATTGCATAATTAGAATTCTTATATTCCCCTATTTATAACAATATTGGTATCTACTCAATTAGTCCATATTTGTTAAATATAATTGAATTAAATATGTTGCCATTAAATAGAAAAACAATTGGTTTTCCTAACCTCCTAAATATTTAGGAATTGCCATTAAATAGAAAAATCTTTGGTTTTTCTAACCTCCTAAATAATTATTGGGAAAACCATTGGTTTTCCTAACAATCTCCCACTTGGCTACATATTAATCCTAAAACAATTATATTACAAATTCTTCAAGCGCGCATATGTATAGTCTATTTATCCTTAGACTTCTCTTTAAACAATCTAGTCCATCTTATATATTAATAATGGAACCATCGCAACTTTTATCACAAGACAGTCGCGATTAAACCACGATGATCACCATACTAAAACACTTAATGACATAGATCAACTATGGATGAATAACATGAAAATTACATGAAATGTGATCTCAGACATGCCTATTTCCAACTGTTCCTTCTTTATTCTTTAATGAGATCATTCTAAAATCCTTAATGCAACGCGAACATTGCACATAGAAAACACAAGCAAGCTCAGAAAAAGAATCATAAACCATCAATTTTACTCTGCAGAAAATCAAACAATCAAATGTTTAGAGTAAACATATAATACATAAAAAATGACTCCCACTAGACCAAGTCATCCTCAAAAATAACGCCCATGTGAGCAGTGTGCTCATGAAAGACCTTAGGCATTAATCCCTTGGTTAATGGGTCCGCTAGCATGGAATCTGTACCTATATGTTCAATAGAAATTTGTCTACCCTGAACTCTCTCTTTAACAACTAGAAACTTGATGTCGAAGAACTTCGACTTCATCGAGCTCATGTTTTGTTAGAGTAAAGCACTGTCGAGTTATTGTCACAGTAAATCTTTAATGGCTTGTCGACGCCATTTACCACTCGCAGCCCAGTGACAAAGTTCCATAGCCATATCCCATGGTTGGATGCCTCATAACAAGCAATGAACTCTACAACCATGGTTGAAGAAGCTATGAGAGTCTTTTTAGCAGACTTCCATGAGATAGCTCATCTAGCCATTATAAAAATGTAGCCTGATGTGGGGCGTCTGCTATCTTGGCATCTGCAAAATCGAAGTCAGAGAACCCGATGACCTCTAAACTGTCTGATCTCCAAGAAGTGAGCATGTAGTCTTTTGTTCTCTTCAAATAACGCATCACGCGTTTGGCTGCCTTCCAATGCTGCATGCCTTGATCATTCAAATATCTGCCCAAAACTCCCACTATAAATGCTATGCCGGGACGAGTACAAACTAGACCGTACATTAGACTCCCTACTATTGACGCATATGGAATCGTCTACATCTATTTTCTTTCAAGATCATTATTAGGGCACTGTTTGAGACTAAACTTGTCTCCTTTAGCGATGGGCGTGTCTCTTGGTTTACAATCTTTCATGCAACTCTCACTGAGCTTGTGATATACATAGTCATCAACAACATTCGCCTCAAAATCGTATGAGGTGATGACTTGATGGAACTTGTGATACCATTGACTGGAAGCCTGTTTGAGACCATAGATGGATTTTTTCAACTTGCAGACTATAGACTTTGGATCTCTAGATACAAAGTTTTCTGGTTGTACCATGCAAATCGTCTCATCAATGTCTCCATTGAGAAATGCAATCTTGACATCCATTTGATGTAACTCTAGATCAAAATGAGCAACCAGTACCATTATTGTTCTAAAAGAGTTTTTCGAAGATACCGGAGATAAAGTCTCTTTGTAGTATATGCCTTCCTTTTGAGTAAAGCTTTTAGCGACTAGACGAGTCTTATATCTCTCGACACTGCCCTTTGAATCCCTCTTGGTTTTAAATATCCATTTACAACCAATGGGCTTCACACCTTTAGGCAACTCGACAAGATCTCAAATGTCATTGTCTTTCATAGACTTCATCTCATCCTTCATGGCATCAATCCACTTCTGAGAGTTAGAACTGCGCATGGCTTGATGGAAGTTGATCGGGTCATCCTCCGTTAAACCAACACCATCCTCATGTTCTTGGAGAAAGACGATATAATCATCTGGAATTGCATTTCTTCTCTCCCTAGTGGATCTCCTCAATCACACTCTTGAGGTTGTTGAGTTTGTTCTATAGGTGGTGCTTGAGGAAGAATCTCATTGTTGTCTTGGTCTGGAACAATGTCAGGGATATGAGCCTGAATATTGTCATCTAGTTCTGGAACTGTGTCTTGAACAATAATAGGTATAGAGACCTGATCGCCATCAATAACAGATTTTTCTTCTAAGACAACATTTCTTATGTTTTCTTCCCCCCTCCCCTCCAAAAAAAACTTAATATCCTCAAGGAATCTCGCATTTCCCATTTCAAAGAAGGATCTTGATATGGGATTGTAAAACTTATATCCCCGAGAGCGTTCAGTGTAACCAATGAAATATCAGCTGATCGTCATTGAGTCCAGTTTTCTTTCATGTGGCCTATAAGGTCGTGCTTCAGCTGGACAACCCCAAATGTGCAAGTGCCTAATCATATGGGGTTTTGGCAGCTACTTTGCTCGGTACCCTCTTAAGGATGTACACTTCTGTCTCCAAAGTGACTCTGGCAAGGAGGAATGGCTAATCATACTCCTTACCATATCCTGAAGAGTTCGGTTTCATCACTCTGCAACACCATTCATGCTGGGTTTGCCTAGCATGGTGTATTGCGGAACTATTCCACACTTATTGAGAAAAATAACGAAGGGTCCTGGACGTTGTTCTCCCGATCCATCATACTTTCCGTAGTATTCACCACCACGGTCAGATCTGACAGTCTTTATTTTCTTTCCAAGTTGAAGTTCAACTTCAGCTTTGAAAGACTTGAAAACTTCCAGGGATTGTAGGTTCTCGTGTATCAAATATAGGTAACTGAATCTAGAGTAATCGTCTACGAACGTAATGAAATACTGTTGTCCATTCCAAGAAGCCGCAGGGAATGGACCGCAAATATGAGTTTGTATTAGTTCTTAGACGTATGTAGCTCTCTCGACACCTAATTTTCTAATATTTGTTTGTTTCCCTTGATGCACTCAACCCAAACTTGAAAGTTTGTTAAATCTAGGGGCTCAAGAATTCCATCTAACACAAGCCTCTGAATTCTCTGCTTAGAAATATGACCTAAACGCTTGTGCCATAAGGTGGCGGAATTCTCACTTAATTTTCGCTTTGTACCCCGTGAACTGGTTTGCAGTATTTTGTTATAGGAACTAACAACATCAAGCATATAGAAATTATCAATCAAATAACCGAAACCTACAAAATTTGAATTTTGATAGAGACTAATTTTATTATTTCCAAATGATCTAGAAAATCCTGATTTGTCCAAACTAAAAATAGAAATTAAATTCCGTCTAAAGGACAGTACAATAAAACTTTCTAACAAATCCAAATAAAACCCAATTTTTAATTGTAATCTGAAAGTCCATATAGCCTCCACTGCATCTTTATTACCGTCGCTCACAAAGATGAATCTTTCAGTATAACTTGGCAGTCGGCTCCATAGGCAGCCCTGCATAGACATAGTTATATGAGTAGTACCACCAAAATCTACCCACCAAGTATCCTTAGGTACAGAAACTAAATTAACTTCAGAACAAACTAAAGTTAGAAGCATACCTTTCTTTACACGCCAGGCAGCGTACTTGGAACACTCCTTCTTCATGTATCCCGCCTTCTTACAGAAGTAGCAGGAAAATTCCTTATCCTGCTTTTTTTTGTTGCTTCTGCTTAGAAGGTCCTTCCGCAGTATCCTTAGCTCTCTTCCTTTTCTTGTTCTGAGAGGTTGACGCCAAGCTAGCACTCTCAGTCTTATCACGATGTTGGCTCTCTTCTTCTTGTACACAATGAGATATAAGCTCATTGAGGGACTATTTGTCCTTCTGAGTGTTATAAATCACTTTGAATTGCCCAAAGTGTGCAGGAAGAGATATCAAAAAAACCAAGTGCACGAGCAAGTCCTCAGACAGCTCCAACTTAAGCGACTTGAGTTTTGATGCGAGATGAGACATCTTCATGATGTATTCCCTTATGTTCCCTTTGCCCTTATACTTCATCACGACGAGTTTATCCAAAAGGTTACTCGCCTCCAATTTTTTGTTCTTAGCAAAATATTGCTTAATTTCCTCAAGGAACTTCTTAGCGCTTTCACTCTCAGTAATAGAGCCCCAAAATGCTTCCGGAATGGAACGTTTCATGATCATCAATCACATTCGGTTAGACCGATTCCACCTCTCAATGTTAAACTCATTGGGGTTTTCCGGAGTAAAAGTGGGTCGATCTGAACGAAGTGCTAGATCCAAATCCATACAACCGAGGATAATCTCCACAGTTTCTTTCCAGACCTTAAAGTTCGTTCGACTCAGTATCGGGATGTTATTGACTTGGGCAAAAATGTTCGTTCCAGTAGGGGCAGAAATGTTCGTTAGAACAAAATAAAGAAAAATAAGACATGCACACATAATCCAAATTGAGGATCAATCTCAAGATACCTAGCACAACATTAATTCCTAGTCTTTGGACATAGAAATTAACTGTAAGTGGTACTCTCAATACAATGATCAAATACTGACAATTAGTTCTGTCAAACAATAGCCTTTCTTTGGACCGACTGTTGTTCACATGAAAAGTCTTTATAATTGTCACACATTTATCATCGTAGGTACGTTGTTATTTGGCCAAACGATGTCTTCCTTTAGGCCGAGCATAGTTCGCATAAATGACTCTGCACAAAGAATCTATACTTTCAGTCAAACTAATCTACACAACAGGGGTTACTTTGGCAACATGTTGCTTCAATCAATTTAATTTAAAATACTAGACATCCAAAAGAAATAATTAAAATTAAAGTTTGAATTTATTTTAAACCTCTAACCTTTTTTTTATAAAAAACAAAATTCTTTCACAAAATTGAAACTTGATTCAATGGTCAAATGCATCAAAAACAACCAACAATCGTTATATTATGAATCAAAATCCAATTTAGATATTCTTGAATCTGAATTATTAAGAAAAAAAATTCAATTATTCTTAAACTTTAAGGAATTTCACAAAATCCAAATATTTTATTCGAGAAAAATCCAAACACCATATGAATAGAATATGCACAAATCCTAATAATCTAACAACGATAACCACTCTGATACCACTTGTTAGAAATATAAATCATATCTAAAATCGAAACCAAATCTAGATGCAAACATCCTAGATTAAAATCACCAAAAGCCTAGGATCTGCATCATGCCAGAATATTAGGATTCACAGATTCGGGTTATATACATGGATCTATTATGAACGATTATTAACTGTTGCGAAATTACTACGACAATCGATCACGTACTGATGAACACGAACGAATGGGTGTGGTTTGTGATCTTCTTCAACCAAATCGCATTATTTACTCAATGGGACAGTTGTCTCTCTTCCAGATGGGGAGAAGGGAAACTATGTATGATTTGATGTATTGGGGACCATAACCAAAAGATCTTTTTATATTGCATAATTAGAGTCCCCATAATCCCCTATTTATAACAATATTGGTATCTACTCAATTAGCCTATATTTATTAAATATAATTGAATTAAATATGTTGTCATTAAATAGAAAAACAATTGGTTTTCCTAACCTCCTAAATATTTAGGAATTGCCATTAAATAGAAAAATCTTTAATTTTTCTAACTTTCTAAATAATTATTGGGAAAACCATTGGTTTTCCTAACATTGGTGCCCATTAGAATTCAGTATATCCTTCACCAAATTTATAATGGGTATTAAAAATAAATTTAATAACTTTAAATGTTAGGAAATCAAGGTGACCTTATCCCAAATCATAAGGGGAAGGAAAAAGTATTTGTATAGAAAAAAATAACAATAATTGCACCAGAATAGAGACAAATGTGGGCCCCACCATGTATTTAAAAAGAAAGAAAAATATGCGGGCCTCACCCTTGTGTGAGTGGTCTGTTGCAATTTTGGTGATTTTTTTTCCTGGTTGTGCAGCAAAGCTCTAAGGGGAATCATAGAAATTTAATAACTTTCTATAACGCCAAATCTTAAGGTGAATCCCTTTTATTAATTTAATAATTGTCCATTCCAAAAAAAATTCTTCCACAATCCCATTTCCACGGTGCAAGTGTATTTGTTTACTAAAACCAGTGTGCTCATAACAAGCAAACCCTCAAATGAAATGGCATTTTTACCAATAAGTTGTCGTAGAACAAGATGGAAAAGGTGAGCAAAGAAGTGCCCACCACAATATTCAAAACCACTGGAGAAATCATGCATCTGGTTTAATGTTCAACAGCTCTAATATATTACATGGTTCTCTTAATCTCTTCAGTCTCCACAATAATGCAACTACAAAATCCAAAGTTTTTTCAAGTCCCTTTTAAAACTCAAAATCAGTAAGTATTGTACTCTAAATCCAATCAATTTGGAATGTAAATACTTTTAATATGATTGATGCATTATTTAAAGTAGATTTATTTTTTAATTTAATTAATATTCTGACAAAGGAAATTAATAGAGTCCGTATAATCAAGTCTTGATAACTTATTAATCACAAGGAGTTGTGATTGTGAAATATAATTTACCTATAACTGAATCTTTTATTATACGTGATTATAAGTAATAATGAGATACTGATATTTTTTTAGAGAGAGACCAGCACGTATGACATTTCTCACTTATAAAGTGAGTAGTTGATCTTATTCGCTAAAATGTAATGACATTTAAATGGACACGTGAATATTTTGTTAATAAAATAAAATATTGAAGATCCACAATAAAGATTTCACATTGATAACTATCTAAATGTCAGTGATTAATCTCTAACGTTCGATAGTGAAATTGGTCCTTATATATGGATAGTCGTACTTTGATGGTGTTGGATGTTACTTTGTCAAGAGTCGCTAATACGACATCATTCGGGTATGTCAAGAATCATACAAAGATATGGATGATTCGTCACTCTTAGATAGTAAGAAATTATGATATACTTTTCATTCAATTAAGTTGATATCGAAATCCTTGATTGAGGTAGGTACATAAGTCGAAAAGAGTTTCAAATATTATTAATTTAAGAGTGGAATGAAAGATATGGTCGATAATCTCGATTAACACACTTTCATATCTCTCAATTGATCGGATAATATTGACGAAATGATTATAGTCTCATTATAAACAAAAAAAATTGACTTTGTCACACCACGTGGTATTTTTCGTCACATGTATTACTCCGACATATTGCTAGATGTTAATTGGGAATGAAAAATGTGAATTAATTAATTTAGGTGAATTAATGATAAAATAAAATGGAGTTTTAACTTATCTTATTTTGATTAGATCAAAATAATAATTCACGTTATGATAAAAAAAACTTAATGGGTAACAGATAAAAGGGAAAATTAGAAGAATGATATTAAGAATTAAATAATTAATAAGTGTGAGATATTTATAGAATTAATTAATTAGATTGTTTATGGGCATGAGTTAATTAATTAGATTAATTAAATTTCGCCTTGTGAGACATTTATAGATTAATTAACTCACGTGCCAAGTTCAAGTAATTGAATTAATTAACTAATGGTCGATTTATGTTTAGTGAATGACTCAAGCCCACTTAAATATCTATAAATAAACATTTAGGGGCTGTTCTCTTTGTGTTTGAGTTTTGTGTTTTGTGTTTTGAATTCATTTTGTGTTTTGTGTTTTGAGTGTCAATTTTGAGATTTTTGAAAATGCGTTCTTTTTACCATTTTGAAAAATTGTTTTCAAAAATTAGGAAATGGAAACGTGTTCTCTTCTCTTCCCTTCCTCGGCCTCTCTCTTTTTCTTTCTCGTGCCTCTTTCTTTTTCTCCTCTTCCTCCTCCTCCTCTCCCTCGCCCTCTTCTTCTCCTTCCCCTCCTTCTTCACTGATGGTTGTTGGTTTGAGTGTTGTGGTTGGATGCGGTGGTTGGGTCGTGAAGTTGCGGTTGTGGTAGTTGGGTCGCAACTTTTGGCTGGGGCGGTGGGGGTAATGGCAAATCGATTTTGGCCATGGTTGGGTCGCGATTCTGGTAGCGATTTTGCGGTGGTTGGGTCGCCATTTTTGCTAGGTAGGTGGGGGTAATGGCAAATCGATTTTGGCCATGGTTGGGTCGCGATTCTGGTGGTGATTTTGAGGTGGTTGGATCGCCATTTTTGCTGGGTAGTGGTGGTCTTTCTGGTGGCGAATTGGGCGATGGTTGGGTTGCCATTCTGGTGGCAATTTTGCTGTGGTTGGGTCGCCATTTCGGCTGGGTGGTGGTGGTCTTTCTAGTCGCGAATCTGGCAATGGTTGGGTCGCGATTCTGGTGGTGATTTTGAGGTAGTTGGGTCGTCATTTTGGCTACACGGTGGTGGTCTTTTTGGTCGAGATTTCTGGTGGTTGGGTCTCCGTTTTGGCTATGGCGTTGGGGGTTTCTGGTGGCGATTTCAGTGGTGGTGGTTGGTTTGCGGTAGTGGGTTCCAGCGGTGCAATGGTGGTCGCGGTGGTGCAGTGGTGGTCTGGTGCGGTGATGGTTTGATGTGGTTGAAAACAAAGAAAACGTGTTTTGGAAATTTTTGTCAAGTTATAACTGAAAACACCCAAAACGACAAAATTGTCGTTTTGTGTTTTCTTTGTAAATTTTCAACCCGTTTTCAGAAACGCGTTTTCGAAAATAAGATAGAGAACGCGTTTTCACTGTTTTGAAAAATAAAAAACAGAAAACGGGTTGAAAATGGCAAAGAGAACAGGCCCTTAGGGTTTGGATTTTTCATGGTTGTTATAATAGCTATTGAGATTGCAATTGGTATGTATCATAACTCACATTACAATATCATAATCTTGATTGCCCAAGAAAGAGAAACTATAATCTCTTATTCTTGTTATCTTATGTGAATTACCATTCAATTCTAGACAATTGGATACTTGTGATGTGGGAAGATCGTGATTCATAAAGGCATGAAAAGATTGTGGAAGATCTTTATTAATTGGTATGTGTCAACATCATTTATCGATGTGAGATATATATCCCTTAACACGCCCCCACAAGATGGTAGCTCATTTGAGCAGACCAATCTTGAAATCCACGTGCTCGTTTTAGAGTCTTAACGAGATCAATCGTTCGTTGGAGTATAATGGGCTCTGATACCATGTGAAGAATATTATAAATTGTATATAATAAACGTGTTTCTATTACAAAGTAGAAGACTCTATTTATAAGGTTACAAATAACTGTAAAAGGAAATAAACATAAAAGGAAAGATTACATAATCAATTATTAAGGAAAATAATATATTAAGAATTAGGGTTCCATGTTAAAAGGTCAACCTTATTAAGAGGAGTAGCACAAACCCTTTATAAATTGATCTATGTTTTCATCTTTATTCGATGTGGGATTTTATCCCTTAACATGCCTCATCAAGATGGTGGCCCGTTTGAGCAAACTAATCTTGAAATCCGTAGACAATTACCCAGCTCATCCAAAGGTAGTTGAAGCCTTGAGAAATGTAGAGTTATTTTTCTTACCTCCTAACACAACGTCTAAGATTCAATCATGTGATGCTGGGATTCTTCAAACATTCAAAGCTCATTATCGTCGTCGTTTTTATTCTAGCATCTTACAAGGCTTTAAGGTTGAAGCACCAAATCCTGAAAAATTAATATTTTGAATGCTATTAATTTTGTTAACATGGCTTGGAATTTTGATGTGAAGACAACAATAATTGCAAATTGTTTTCGGCATTGCAAGATTCAATCAGAAGAAAACAATGTTCTCGAGCCAGAAGTTGGTGAATTAGATGAAGGTATCCAATGATTAAATGATGTCATCTCTAATTTAAGTTATAGAAATGTGATGGATGTTGAACATTTTTTGAACTATCCTAGCGAGAATGATGCAGTTATGGAATCACCTACAGACAAAGAAATTATTCAATCGGTAATGAACAGTAATAATGATGAGAATGATCCTGAACCAGATGATAGTAACGTTGTCTCAAATGTGTCGTCAAAAGAGGCATTTCAAGCAATAGTCACCTTAAGCAACTACTTGCTACAACACCGAGCAAAATATTCCGAAAATTGTGTATGCTCTACAAAAAGTTAAGGATGTAGTTCATTTTGGTTTAGGTGGAAAGAAAAAACAATCAACTATAGATGCATATTTTCAAAAGGAATGATTATTGTACGGGTATTGTTGATTGATTGAAAGATTTTGGGCTATATTTTTTTTTTTTCTCAATGAAATCCAATAATTATTACTTTATATTTTTATTGGGCTCTTAGGGATTCAATTTTTTTTATTACTTAATGCATTTAGCGAGGTTATTACTTTAGTCTATTGGCCCAAGTTATATAATCGAGGTTATTACTTTATCGAAAATTACTTTATCGAAATTTAACTGTAGATCAAAATTCATAAAGAAAAGCAAAAATCGTTATTGTTCTTGATTAAGATTTTCAAAAGAGTTTAAAGAATTTATTAAATATATAATTCTAATTATTATTTCTATTTAAACACAAAGACGATCTTGAAGGGAATTGCAAAATAGTTTAAATTTCGTTGTCAATGTATATGTAAATTCTCAACAAAATCCTCAGCAACAGCCAAGTTCTTGAAAATGGGTTCAACTGCAAGCAGAGCTTGGATTCTGTATTTTTATTCCGAAACCAATCAACTACGTTGAAGCTAAAAAGTAAATATTAAGAAATTAAGATGAGCTTATCCAAATCTTAAGGGGAAACAATTTAATAATTGTTTATCTCAAAGGTGGGGAATCACCACTATGAATTTAATAAAGTTTAAAATGATTCCCCTATGACTTTGATCATTGTTATTTTCCTATAATGGGGCCCGCCTGAGGACAGCTACAATTTATATGAAAGGACAGCTACAATGTCATTATAATACCATTTACATAAAAAGTATTAAAATTGAAACACAAATTCTTTTGCTCCTTTCACTTGCAACGAAGGTTCTTGTCTTGTTTTGTATAATCAAAGCTCGATACTCTTGTAGCTTAATTTTTTACTATTTTGGATAAGGGAATAAAAATGCTGACATTAATTTTTATCTTTACAATTTCTTTTTTTTTCCCTTATTTTATTGACATATTTTCTGAAATAGTCTCAGCAAAAAGTTGACCCCATCACAATTTAGGGACAATTTTTTACAGGAAAAATCAAATAAATTTATGATCACTTTTGACTAAAGCTTGGGTAATTTCAAAAATGAGAGAAACATATATGACAAATTGAAACAATATTTACCATTGAAATTTCATCTCTTGATTTTTTCACGTTTCATTTTCAGGGCTCAAGTATACAGAATTCATAATTAAATGGACTCAATGGACTCTCAAGCAATTTACATCCGAGTCGTCCATGTTTTAAGGTTCCTCTGGTACACTCTTAACCCTAATCAAGTCAGTCTCGATTCTAAGTGATTGGTACGAGAGAGTTGAATCAGAACCTGCCTAAATCCGTAAATCGGAATCCCTCCTATTTATTCAGGGAGCTCCGAGTCAACTCCACCACTCATTGAGTCAACTAATTCAAATAGAAGAATTAGGCTCAGCTTTGGCCCCAGCAGTTCAAGTACATGACTTGCCGGAGAGAGTCGTCGGTATGTTTTTTGTTGTCCTCACCACCACTGATCCCAAGAAATCCTCCAATCTCCGAGTTGAGGGCGCCGGAAAATGGCCTTAGATCCGCCAGATCGGCGCCGTGGGAGGCGGAGGAGGAGCTTGAAAAGAAACGCCTTTTGCCATGGTGGAGGGACTTGAGGCTTGACTGATCGGTGTTTCTGTTGACAACGGCCACACTGGCTGCCATCCAAACCCTGTTCAAGTAACTCATTTTTTTTTTCACTAGTTCAGAAGAAATATTAGAAATAGCGTAGTGATTTGCAAGGGAAAGGAGGAGAGTGTATTTATAGAGGTTTTGCCGTTTTGGACTTGCATGTATTGAGCTTAGGAAGTATAATTTCTCGTCAGTTTCCCGTGAGAACCTATAAAAGCCCTATTGTCATAATTTATAGGGAAAATTGCAGTTACGGTACCAAACCTCTCACTTTTTTGTAGACTTTGTCCAAATCTTTGTTTTATTCCACCCACGGTATCAAAACTTTAAACAATTCACACCCGTCCATTTGACTGTAAGTTGATCAAAAAAGTCAAAATTGACCAAATTCATTAAGGACAAAATTGAAACTTTATATTTTACATTTAAAATGATTATAAAGGAAAAAAAAAACTACTGTTCATCTTCTTCTCCAAAATTACAATCAAATACCCATCAATCTTCCCTATTTCGCATCCATCCCCCTTTGCAAACACTAGAAAAAATTAAGTAAAATTTTGCATACCTGATGTTATCAAGAGCTTTCACGAAACCGAAGAGGAGCCCTTGGGATGGCGAAACCAGTCTCCGATCTGCATCCATATTACATGAATACGAAGATTTCATTTTCGGATTCATGGACGATATTCCAGTAATTTCGTTCCACGAATCTGAGAATAATCACAATAAAACGAACAGAAGTTGTGATTGTACATCAGAGCCTCAAATGACGCTCGACTAGTTTCGAGGGCATCTGTGGGGATGATGGGGTAGAGCCGATTGGGTATAACTGAAAAAGCGGTGCTTTTGGGGGGAAATATTTGTGCATTGAAAAGGTTTAGAAAAGTTAGTGTTAGGAGAAGTGAATTTGGGAAAAGGATTTAGAAACTGGCTCAAGTGGGGAATCAGTGTGAATTTCTTGTGCCTATCAATGTTTATTTGTTTGCAAAGAGGATCAAGTTTGTTGGCGGTGACAGAGATGGCGGTGTCGGCTGTAGGGTGTAGGAGAAGATGATTGGGGTGTTTGTGGAGGAGGGGGTGGGGTGATGAACAATAGTTTTTTTTCTTTTTTCTTTTTTTATTTCTTTATAATCATTTTAAATGTAGAATACAAAGTTACCATTTTGTCCTTAATGAATTTGGTTAATTTTGACTTTTTTGATCAACTAATAGTCAACTGGACGGATACATCCATTTGGACTCCAAGTACGAATTGTTTAAAGGTTTGGTACCGTGGGTGGCACAAAATAAAGGTTTGAGCAAAGTCTGCAAAAATGTGAAAAATTTGGTACCGTGACTGGAATTTTCCCTAATTTATTGAGAGATTTTTCTAATTGGCCTGGTCCATTGGCCTTTTTATAAAACAAGATAAAAAAATCTATATTACCCTTAATGAAATGAATTCTATGATTTTGCATAATATATCCTTCTTTTTATTATGGGTTTGAAAATTAGTCATATCTTATATTTCTTTTATTTCTAATTTTAATATATAGTTCTATTATATAATCTAACAAATTAGAGTAATCTGTAACATATTTATCATGTTCTTTATTAAGTTTCTCATATTCTTCAGATAATATATCCATATTTTCTTTTAGGTCTCTGATATTTTTTATTTTCTCAAACATTTTGTCTAATAATTTATCTAATCGTTCTATAATATATCCTGACATTTTAATCATCAAACTGATAACAAAACATGCATCATAACAAACATCAATATTAATAATCCCTGAGATTCTTTTATGATCTAAGAAAAATTCTTTCCAAATTTAACAAAACTAATAGTTTTACCTTTATTTTGATCTTAGGCTTTTATTCTTAGATCAGAGTGACCTTCAAGCTTCTGAATTTGCAGACCACTCCCTTCAACGGCCTCCTGCCTTCACGGGATCCTTGCTATTCCAGTTTTGCTCTCGCTGTATCTTTTTTAAGAATTAAAACTATAGATCCTTAATAAAGAAAACTCTCCTTTTGTTAAAGTAAGAAAGAAAATTTTCCCTTAATTTTTCCAGAATCTATGGGATAAGTGGTTTAGAAACTCATATTTTTCTCAAAAAATTCGAATATTATTGATATATGATCGGTAAGGAAAGATAGAAAAGTTTGGCCATCTCACAATTTGAGTGCTCAATCAACTCTGCCTTACATCTAGCCCGAATGCCTCCATTTATACAACTACGTGAGGCTTAATTATCAGGCCTCTAACATCATTGCTTACATCGTACTCTAATTATAGAGTTTTATTTTTTCAAAAGTCTAACCACTACATTATTGTGGTTCCATTATTGTATATAACAATCAACTTTATATCACATCTTCTTTATCAAGGGCACTACCCTTCTATTATTGTCCTGTTGATATGCACCTGGCAAGATTCTTTGGTAGTGGTAAGACCTCCCAACTTTATCATCATATTTTCTTGGAATCTTTTTTAACTTTCTTTTAATTATGTCGGCATGTGGGGCATTCCCTCAATATGCATGCCTCCTGGATTGTTGTAGCACTTCCATTAATTTGATGAGTGTCAAACTTTTGGATGTATTCCTTCAAAATTGTAGACTTTCTTTTCCATTATTTGTTAAGAGTGTACATCTTTCATATTGGCATAGACATCTGAACTTCTTTTCATATAAGTTTTTTGTAATGTTGTAAAGGACCTTCATTCCCAAAATTCTTCGGGATTTAATCCATGATCTTGTAATTTTTGGTAATGGTTTATTATTCTGATTGACTTCAATTTGGAAATCTCAGCCTACATATCCGATTGTGATAATATGTTCTGCAGGATAGTATATCCTTCCATCAACCTCTAGACTAATTGAATAAAATTTGATATATATCGATCTTCCCTGGGCAAATTTTGCGACTTCTGATTTAAATATATCATCAAATTTTTCGATCTCTTTTAAGTCTTTTCCTGGATAGATTAGATCCAGAAATCCATAATCTGCTGCCATTTTTACTGTAAGGGGGTCTGCGTCTTTGGTAATTATTAGTCTTGGGTAAACAAAATATCCTGATGAAATGAAATAGGAATCATTTTCTCCCAATTCATAGACAATTTTGGCAAAAGATTTATATTCTTCTTCTTTTGATGATAAAGGAGTATCATCATTTTCATCAGTTCTAATTCTAATCTCCTTTGTATGTTCTTCTTCATTCTTTATTGTCACCTTTCGGGGACTTGGCACGATCGTATCTCTTTTTATTTGGCTTGGTCCACTGCTGCTTTCACTTGGTGTACCTGTTTATATTTCTTGTTTGGTATTCAACGACTCGAATTGTGAAGTAATATCATTAATTCTGTCATTCAATTCTTTGGTATATCTGGAATGAGAATTAGAGATTTCTACCAACAATTTGACATTTTGTTGAAGATTTTCTGCTAATTGCTCTATTTCAATTTTTATATCTTCTGATTCCTCAACAAGGAATTCCATTCGTCGTTTGGCTTCTATCAATGAATTTTTTATATCATCCATTTCCAAATTCAATATTCCTGCTTAGGAAATTTGCAAGATAATTGTTTAGGCCTTTAATATGAATAATATCAAAATTATAAAAAGATAAGTATGCTTGCCATCTGTGTAACCTTCTATATTGATGTTCTATTGGTAACTTATTTCTAACAAGTCCTGCAACTTGAGAATTATCAGTTTCAACAATAATTTTTTTAGATAATAAAAATAATGAAAACTTTTATATTCCTCTGATGATTGCTAATAATTCTTTTTCATTAGTGATATAATTTATTTCTATTTGTTTAAAAGTTCCACTTGAATATTTGCAAATCTCATTTAAATCTGTATTTAATATTGTTGCCCAACATTTATCTGAGGTATCAATATTAACAATTAAATTATTTTTTTCATCTGGTAATCTTAATTTTGGTAGATTTTTACATTCTTTTTTTTAACAATCTAACCATTTCTGTATGTTCTTCACTCCATCTTTTGGTATTTATTTTTCTAAGTAAAATTTGAATTTTATGTCTCTTTTTTGAAAGATTATCAATAAATCATTTTATATAGTTTAGACATCCTAAGAACTTTTGTATTTGTTTGGAAAACTATCTATCTTTTTAGATATATGAGTTTGTAATTTTATTCTTTTTTTATCTATTAATAATGCATGAAACTCAATTTCTTATTTTTCTATAATAGTCTTCTTTTTTGAAAGAACCATTCATTCCTTTTTACATTCATTTATAAATTTTATTAAATGATTTTTATGTTCTTCCTTATTATTAGAGTATATTAATATATCATCAATATATACTATCAGAAATTCATTAAATTTTCTAAATATATTATCCATTTTTCTTTGATATATTTGAACTGCATTTTTTAATCCAAAAGACATTATTAACTATTCATTTTTGCCCTGAGGTGTACTAAAGGTTGTATATTGTATACTCTCTTCTTCTATTTTTATCTGCCAAAATCTTGATTTACAATCAAATTTAGAATAATATTGTTTTCCTTTTACAAGGTTTATTAGGACTTCTTTGTTTGGTAAAAAGTATCCATCAAATTTAATATATTTATTTAACTCTTTATAGTTTATTATCATTCTGACTTTTCCTCTAACTTGCTCAAAATGTTTCATTACCATAAATGTTGGACTGCTATGGGGTCCATTACTAGGTCAAATAAGTTTTTGTTCTAATAATTCTTTTATTTGGATTTTGAATTCTTGTGTATCTTGTATGGTATACATCATTGGTCTAACTCTTATAATGACATTTTCTGTTAATTCTATTTTAGCTCTAGGATAGTATGGTTTCCAAAATATCAATGAATTTTCTGCATAAATTTTTTCTAATTGTTATATAATTTTTTCTATATTTATTTCTATTCCTGTTTTTAGGACTTTTGGATATAATAATCTCTTATTTTTTATCTCATTATGCATAATTGGTTTTTTCTCCTATCTATCACCACGTTGGGTTGGCTGAACTCTGTAATGTCTAAATTATCTTGGAATTTTTAATAAATGTGCACAAGGTGTTTGTAATATGATCATATAATTATTTTGTTTATAATATTGAAATTGTTATATAAAATCATTTCCTAGCAACATATCACATTCTAATTTATCATATTTGTATGTCTTATTTATTATGATTTGTTT
The DNA here is from genome assembly GCA_035079005.1 of Fraxinus americana. Lineage (NCBI taxonomy): Eukaryota > Viridiplantae > Streptophyta > Magnoliopsida > Lamiales > Oleaceae > Fraxinus > Fraxinus americana. Next base: position 86,070 of record CM068707.1, on the reverse strand, counting down.
ACTTCCAAGTATTATATTGATTTTATTAGCACTATCAATTATTTGAGTACTTTCTTATGTTACTCAAGTTATTTTTATCTTACTATCATTATTCCATGATTTTATTAAGAAGCTCTTTGATATTGTTATATCACTTCTTGTATTAATTAAAGCACAGATTATTATATTGGTTTCTACAATAGTAACTTGTATGTATAAAGCTAATGGAAAACTTATTTGATTATTCATTTAGTTCTTTTTACATAATATAGTTTGACCGTTATGAAATATATATAATTCTTCTAATCCATTTAGGAAACTCATTCCTACAAGTATATTAGGATTTATATCCATACTATTATCTATATGACATGGTACTATAAGACCAATTCCTCATATTTTTATTGGTACTTTCACTTCCAATTCTATGGTATGTGCATGTCCATTAAAATTTATATATCTATATGGTTTAGTTCTATGAGGTATTAACCATTTATTTCTGATTGAAGTTATACGATATTCACTTGCTTTTGTATCAATTAATATATTTGGTCTTATTATATGTTCACTTCCATTGAAATATTCTCCTTCTATCTTCATATTCCCCGCATTTCTATGAAGTTTTATTTATCTTGTATTACTAGTTTCTTCTAATTGTTTTCTATTAGGTAATCTAAGGCTTTTTGATCTTCTAATTAGTCTTCAATCTTTAAATGTTATCCTATTATCAAAATAATATTTTTCTTTTAGTTCTGTTATTTCAGGTTTATCCTTTGTTATACTTAGTTCATATTCTTCGGAAATTAAATTTATTTACTTACTTGATTTTATTATTTTACTATCTTTACATTTTTTATGAACTTCTATATATGATTTTTTTAGAATAAATATTCCCATAATTGGAATTAGTAAATGTATATAAGGCTCTATATTCTATAGTCATGATTTGATCTCCTGGTTGCATTATATCATTTCTATGTAACTTAAAATGTAAACATAAGACTTCATCAAAGTTTTTATCTTTTAATGAAACACAATATTTTGGATAATAAGTAAATATTAATTTCTGGCATGCTAAATTTCCTTCTATAGTTCCTAAATGACTATTTTTCAAATTTATTATTCTTCCATCATATAAATTTACCGTTAAATGTGAATATATTCCTTCTCTAAATAAGGATTTAAATATTATTTGGATTCCTACTAAATAAATATATTGGATTTTTTCACTTTGTTTTTTAATAATCTTTGTTAATAACTCTTCGACTGTATTTTTTGTTAAAAGATTTAATTTATGTGTTCCTTAGGCTGATCTAACATCTATGGTTTTTTCAATTTTATAATATTCATTTATAGCTATCTTTTCTCTTTTCCAAATTCTATCGAAGACTTTCCATTTTCCTATTTTTAAATCTAAGGATAATTTTGCATTTTCTTGAATTTGTTATTGTCAAAGGTTACCTTTAATCCATAATCATATATTCCTTCATATTTTTGAATATCTATGTTATTACTTTCTATCTCCTCTATTTCCTCATTAAGATTCCGACTCATAATCTTCTGAACTTGTTTCACTTATGTATACTTCTTGATCATAATATTGTTCAATATCAGATATTTTACTTAATTCATTTTCTATTTCTAAATATTCTTCTTGTAATATTCTAATTTTTTTCTTATTACAATCAGGAATTATATGTCACATTTCTCCACAATTCCAACACTTACATTGACTTTTATCCTTTTTATAAGGTTTATTTTTCTGTTGTCTATTTGGATTTTATTTCCTTTTATAATATCTTATTCCTGGTTTTATATGTTTTTTTTTTTAATTTTTAAATTTTCTTATTTTTCCTTTTAGGATTACATCCCCATTGTATGGGATTTTCTATATCTTCACAGCATAATCTAGTTAATTTTCCTAATTTTTTAAGTAATTGTCTGTGTTGACATATATATACAAGTCTTTCAAATAGAAATTTTATCCTTGATCTTAAAGTTCTAGATATTCCATTATTATCCCTGACATATTTTTCAAATTCTATTTTAAAATATGTTCCCCATAAACCTGGTAATTTATTATAGTACATATCTTGGTATGCTTCTTGATTTTTATTACTATAAAATTGGATATAATAGCAATTTTTAAATTCGTAAGTGTATTCTTTAATTTTACACATATCACATATTGTTAAATTTATTAATTTGATTCTAGCATTGTCTTTTTCCCTTGTTGATTCTCTTTCACTATTTCTTAACCAATTTTCTCATAAAAATTCATCTGAAATATATTCTACTAATCTTTCTATACTTTCTTTATTTGACTTTATTAATTATGTTTGTATATTTATTTTTATTAATGTTTTCGTATCATTGTTTATTCCTTCCCACCAATTTCTAACATTTCCTTCAAAGGATGCTATTAAAAAAATCTATTCTTCTTTCTGTATTTTCCCACGTATCATCTTTATTATATAGAAAGAATAATATCATTGAATCTGCCCAAGTTAATAAGTTTTTTTAGTATCTAACTTACAATCTAGATCTAAGTTTGTTCCTCCATGATTGATAGGTTTATGATAATTATCATTTAATTCAAATCTATCTCTATATTTGTTTCCTTTAGGTGGTTGTCTATCTCTTACTTTGTCATAGAATTGTCTATATGGTTTATTATACATATGTGCATAACTTTCATCTGGATCTAGTAATTCATTTTTATGGGTTCCTGTCGAATTAGGTCCTCCTCCAGTATTTATTAAGATTTGGTATTCACTTGTATTTTCCAGTGTTCTAAAAGGCGGAAAAACGCGCCGCCTACGCGCGCCTAAGCGTGACGCGTATTAAAAACACGTCGAATTTGTACTACGCGCCTCAAAACGCGTTCAACCTTTTTCGTTGACCACCTTAGGCGGCACAATGCGTGAGTAGGCGCGCATTAGGCGGCACAATGCATGAGTAGGCGCTATAACGCGCACCTAGACACGATAATGCGCGCAAAGGTTTCATATTATTATTCAATTTTCGAAATTTTTTATTATTATTAAACTTTAAACTTCCAATCCAACCCATTAAGAAACAGGCCCAGAAAGCTAATGAGGAAGCAAACAGTTGGCCCATTTATTTATAACCATAATTTCTTGTGTTTCCTTTACAGGTTTCCGATGTGGGACAAATGCTTTGGCTTAGTGGAGAGTCTGGAGACCCCAATCTCTCTTTCTTTCTCAGTTTCTCTTCTCTTCTATGGCAGTAGTCGTCACGGTTGAAGTTTAACCACCAGAATTGGGGATTTCTACTCTCTATTAGTTCATGCCGACACCTGATTTTCATGAATTCGTCCTTTCCCAGTTACCCTTGGCGGTGCAAATGAAATTGACCATCTTACTGCCCTTCTCTTCTTTGTCTTATCAGCCTTATTTCCTACAATTTTTTGTCCAGATTTGCACAGGTTGCTACACCTTCAAGATGATACACCAACCACCAACCACCACCTACACCTTCTAAAGACCAAGGCCAACATATCTGCCAACTGCCCATCGTAAGGCCTCCAAAAAATAGAAATAAAAAAAAAACTGCAATGATGAGTCCAGAGCAGCTCAAAGAGTATCACATAGCGAAGAGCTGCTTGCAATTGCTTCTTGGGTTGTCTTCCGATTCTCAACTGCAATGATGCTTGCCATTACATCAGCTCAGAGAGTATCATATAGTGTAGTCCTTTCCCTGCTGCTGGTTTCTCCCATCGGTATTCTTCTCTTGAGCTCCAACAATTACAGTTTGCCCCTCTTGATCGGAAGCATTATATAAACCTTTTTCGTCTTGAGTTTCTTGTCAGCCGGCAATGGGGTCAGATTTTTTCCATTCTTCACTGCCGGTAATGATTCTCTTGTTACCATCAAATTTGGAACTCGCCGAACATCAGCCCCAAAATCCAAATCGATTGTTAGTGTAGGCTTTGTTGTTCACGATTCTGAGATGTGGCGAAATTCCATGGCGAATTGACGATGGTGTTCTCCCTAGGGTTCAATTGGAATTGGGGATTTTCACTTCTCTGTGTAATTGTCTAATTGAAATAGAGGTCGCTTGGTTTTGAAGAGAGAAAAGATACACGCTTTTATCAAAGTCAGCTGTGACTTTTTATCCGTGTGGAAAATTAACGTTGTGTATTATCACGTCATTTTTCCATCCGCCACATCAATGAATTTAATTGTGCAAGACCTCAAAAAAATCCTCTAGTGTCCAATCCATTAACAGTATAATTAATACTTGATAGTAAATGTGTATGTTTATTTTTATATAAAAAAATTATTTTTTTAATATAAAAATCTATTTATTATACTTAAAATAATATTAAAAGTACGAAACGCATTATGACGCCTATTCTCCGCATTGACACGCTTAATCTTGTGATTCTTGATTCTTGACTTCGACGCATCGCAACGCATTACGCCTTTTAGAACACTGGTATTTTCTAAGCTTAATTAGTCAAAATTATCTATATGCAAATCTATTTCTTCATTCATCTTTATTTTCTTGCTTTTCTTCAATCTTTAATTTTCCTAAGTTTTCTTTAAATTTTTCTATTTCTTCCTCTTCTTCTAATATTTTTGGTAGAATATTTTTCCTAAATTCATTATCCATACTTTCTGTTTCTATTACTAAATTTTCTTGTTCAATATGTTTCTTTCACGTTCTAGTTATCTCTTTTTCTATAAACTTTTTGTCTATTTTCTTATCTTTATTCTTATTATTTTCTTTCAACTCTCTAACTTCAAGTTTTAATATATTTATATCATTTATTACTTCTTTTATTTCATTTCTTATATTTTGAACATCAGTTATTAGTATTTTTAATAATGCTTTTAATTCCTCTATATAATTGTTCATTATTTTATCTTTTCTTTGATTGGCTAAAATAATATGTTCTACACCCAGTATCTTTACAGTCTTTTATAATTCTATCATACTTTTGTTTTGTAAATTCAGTATCTGTTAGTCCTTTTAATTCTTCATAATAGTTTGCTCTTTCTTTATATTTTTCTTATTTTAATTTTAATATTTGATTTTCTTGATATTTTGTCTTGATATTTTGTTAATTTTTCAGGAACTAATAATTAATCTACTATTTGATGATTTATTAGTTTTATTCTCTCTAATTTTTTATTCAAATTATTTTTTGCTTTTTCCATATCTAATTTAGTTAATTAATTTTTTATGATGATTATAAACTTCCCTATAATATAAAATACTTTCATATTCTTCCATAATTTTTTCATATATATATATCTATCTCTTATGGATCCTACTATTAATTTATGTAATATTTGTTCTTTTATTTCTCTAGGCATTTCTTTAGTTACAATTAATGTTATTGTTTTTAACTTATTAGAAATATGTTCTAAAAATATATAACTTCCTCGTTCTTCATTTAATTTATAATAATTATCTGTTTTTGTTATTGTAATTTTCATGATCTCTATGACTCTGATACCAACTTGGGGACTACTTCGAGTGAACAAAAATCTAATAATCTTCAAAATTTAATAATCTAATAATCTTTAAAATGGCTTTTCTAAAATTCTTTAATATTCTAAGAATTCTTTTAATTAGACTAAACTTATTCTATTATTTATTCTGGATATATAAAATTTTAATGCTAACTTAAATTTTAATTTCTTATACTCTTGAGGTAATCTGTTCATGTTTGGCTTTCTAATTTATAGAGTTTTAAGTAAATCTTCAAAATCTAGTAATGTTTGAGAATTTATAATGTCAAGATCTATTATTATATCTATATTGAGTTAAAATGTATATCATATTTTGAAATACTCTTTTTTTCCTTTTTTTCTAATTTATCTATAATATCTTTTATTATTATAGATCTTACTATTCTTTTAGCAAAATTTTCTATCATGTTTTCCTTAAAGCATTTTAATATTTTTTGAGATGCATTTAATTGTTCTTGATATCCTATCTTATCAAATTCATTTTCAAATTCAATTTCTTTTTTTTTTTCATAATTCTTTTAATCTTATATGATCCTCTTTTAGATCTGGGTTTTTTTTATAAGTTTTATCAGTCATGATAATAGCTATAATAATTCTTTAGGTCTTAATTGTATTCTTTTCATATTATGGTGACTTAAAAATATAATTATCATACTTGGGGTATTTTAGGTAGTTCCATTTATTTAGAATAGTCAAAGGCCATTTTGGAATTATGCCCTTTTATTTAGGCTATCTGTATATATTTCCTCTAATTTATAGAAATGAAAAGGAAAACATAAAATCTCTTGTGGGATTCCAAGTAATTTTAGCTAACAAGGGTTATTGTATGTGTTGACCCCCGAAAAATGTGACGCTTACCTGGACAACAGATGTCAGGCTTACTCACGCTAACTCAAGCAAATTTCGACGCGTTTTGATACTCACTAGTAAGAAGCGGGGTGAACGTGAATGCGGGAGATGCTTCAGGTGTGAGACAAAAGTGTTCGAGTACCGACGAGTGGAACAAAGATGATTGCGCTAACAAAAATCACCAATCGAATACCAAATTAAATCAATAAAAAGATCAAACTAATGTATATGGAAAAAAAAAGATGATATGTATAGAATTTGTAAGATCATTTGTATTAACAAGGATCAAGGGTTCAAGAGTCTGAAGTCCAAAAATCCAACCCTTTTTCAGTTACAAGGATGGCTTATTTATAGTGCTTTGGCCGACATGGTGTTTGTTGGATCAGAACCACCACGTCGGCCTCATCTCCTTAACCGAGGATTCACATCATTGTCTATCATATAATAAATGCATTGACAATGGGTCAGTCGCTCTATACAATAGGCTGACATACCTTATATTCTTTATTACGAACGTTACATCAATCATTTTTAAAGATTATTTAAGAATCTTGTAAGAGACAGCTTCAACCTCATGAGTTTCAGGTGAATTAAAGGCCTCGGAGGAAGGTCCTCCGTGTGAAGAGCTTCGGCTTCTTCTATTTCTTTATGCAGCGATTCAGATTAACGCATTTCAACCGTTTAGGCAATGCTTCGGCTTAAGAGTTTCAGCCATTCATATAATTTCTTCATCATTGATCATTGGGTCTTCGTTGGTGAGGCGTAACAATAGTTCCCCAAGTCTATACATGATTATTTATGTAATGCATTGACTTATATATATACGCGTGAATTTTTTTGTTAATGGTGATTTTTACCATATCACAATGTGCTTTGTTTTGAAAATCATATCATATAATAATTATAACGTACATTGATAATAAACAAAGAAAATGCAAAGTTAAAGTTGTTAATTAAAAACAAGTATATTAGAAACTTGTTGAGTTATATGCTAAAAATTGAGACAAAATATGAACAGTAAAAATAATCAAATACATATTTTTTAAAAAATGAAACTTTTTGTTAAGGGTTAATTTGACATTAATATATGTTATTTTATGAATACTTTAAGGGTAATTATGTTACCACCACAAAATTTACTTACTACACCACAATTAAAATATATTTTTTAATAAATGCACCACAAAATATTTACAATTATACTCCTAATCCAATAAAGAAAAATATTTATGAGTACTCACCATCTTAATATTACTCTTCATTTTTTTCGTTGATATACATCTATTGGAACGTATTCCATTCTCCTCTCATTTCCATTCCTTCCCATTGTACACAAATACATTGGTGTCTCCAAAATAGTTTCATCATGAGGGTGAAAGTCAGATATATCGTTCTGATATGGGTTTCAATTCTTTTTTTAGAATTCATACTTCTTTGTTTGATAATTGAGTTTCCTTTTAGAACATGTCTGACCACCGCCTTGGAAAACTCTTCAATTTCTCTTTATCAACAAGTTTTTTGAGCTTAGTTCTTTAGGAAATATATGATGTGCGTAATTGAAAAGTCTGATATTTCTGGGATACAGAGGTGGTTCCTTATAATTAGATTTCAAGAAATAGAATATAATGGCACCGCATGTGAATGTGGCAAAGCGACATTATCTATATCTCTTGAACTTCACTGAACTGTATTTTTCAAATTCGACCATTTATGAACTTGGAAAGGTATTGTACCAAACTGAATGTCCACCACGGTACTGAACCTGTGCTGATTGCCTCTTCTAGATTTTGTACGACCCTTCAAGATGTATAATTGAGACATTTTCTATCCCTCCAATATAACCTGGACACCCTCACAAATCTTCAAATCTCCACCTACACCAAAGAACTCATAATCCTTTGAATCAAGGATAAACAACGAGATAAGATTTTTTTTCGAATTCGGAACATGTCGAACCTGGCAAGTGTTCTAATTGTTTCATCTAATAGCTTCAATCTGACCGTTCCAATTCCAGCAACTCGACAAGGTGTGTTGTTTCCTATAACCACGACACTTTTGAAAACGGTTTCATATGTAATAAACAAGGCTTTATTAGGATACATATGAAACACACACGCTGAATCCAAAATTCAATCTTCCTCTGGTTTAGACTCGATGTCAGAAATAAAAAAGAGATCTCCCCCACTTACAACGTTCTCTACGAGGTCTACTTCACATGAAGTCTCTGATTACTTCCCATATTGACTTGCAACCAACCTTTCTTTATTTTGAAATTTGTAGCAATCCTTAGTATCATATACCTCCTGTATGGTGAGAGTATCACGATTATACAAGATCGTGTCTCTAAATAAAGAAAACGAAGTGGGCAACGAACACAATATGATCAAGGTCAAATCTTTTTCACCATACTTTACTTCCAAAGTTTCCAAATCAGCGACTATCTCCTTAAATATAGCCAGGTGATCTTCCAATGATCCCCCTTCTGCCATTCGATGAGAGTATAAACGTTGCTTGAGATGCAACTTGCTTGTTAGACTTTTGGTCATGCACAATTTCTTCAATTTCAACCATAAAACAGCTACTATACCTTCCTTCAAACCGTCATGAATAATTTTATTCGAGGGATGAAGATGAATATGAGAAAGTGTCTTCTTATCCTTCCGTAATTTCTTCTCCACTGTCAAAATTGCGAGCATCTTGTCAATTTCCAACAACGCATCATCTAAATCATGTTGTGCGAGTACCACACGCATCTTAACCTGCTATAACGAAAATCTAGTGCTCTGATTCAAAAGCGGAATGTCATACTTCATGGAAATCATCATGAACAAAAACCTGGAACAAATCAAACCCAGCGCTCTTGCGGGACTGCTGAAACTAGGCTCTGATACAACTTTTTGTGTTAATTATGCCCCAAATCTCTGATACAAATTGTGGAAAATTCAAGGATCGCGTATTGCTCGATACCACTTGATATGAAACCAACTACCGATTAAGATGTTGAAGTTATATGGAAAAATATGTAGTATATGATCGCAAGTAAAAGAATAAAAGAAGATGAGAAAATATGGCAGAAGAATTATTAAATTTTATTGTATCACAAATAATGAAGATGAAGAAAATATTATAATAATTTTAAAAACTAGTAATCACTTTTTTCACATTATAAAATTGTATAGAAGAGTCAAGTATATATAGACAACTATGTAGGACGACGTCCAGACCCTAATAGATAAGTTGTAGTTGAAGTAGAATATCAAAAACGTGTTAAAACACGAAAAGGGTCTGGACTGGATAATCTGTCGCTTGAATTATAAGTTAGCGACAAGTCCGTCGCTCAAGCGCTAGGCGGAAGATAGGCGAGCAACCAAGTTTTGGGAGAAAACCTGCAGGTGCTGCTCAAGCGGTAGGCTAGCGAAGATGCATCGATTTTTCTTCCTGGTCTATAATTTTAACATTTTCAAGTCCAATACAAACTCAAACTCACAATGGGGTTTTCAAATAAAATTTTAACTTGAATAAAACTCCAATAGAATTCCAACTAAATTTCTCTTGATGTACACTTTAATTAATTTTTTTTAATTATTTTAATAAGGAATTCGGGTTACATTCAAATTCTAACATTTAAGAGTTGCAAAAAGAAGATCTCAAGAATTGATGGTTTCTGCTGATATGAAAGCAAATTTTCTATCCACCTATGTATGTACACTGAAATGTAATTTAAGTCAAAGTCTCTAGATTCGATATCAAATTTATTGAGAAATCTGGGTGAGAGAGAAAGAGTAATTATTATTGTTTATTGGCTTATATTTGTAAAGTTCAATTCATTATTTTTATCCTCTTGTTTGACCTATTTCAATATTAGACACTTCATATTTCTTTAATCTTTTTCTAAATATTTGGGTTAGATTTAAAAAAAAAAAATTCTCTCATTATAGTACTATAGTCACACAAAGATTGGACAAATTGGAGTAATTATTAATTTATTACAATTAGTCGCGTAATTAATTTAAGTTAAAACCATAACATATTATAATTAACTATACATAGTTTCAATGAAATAAAGCTTTTCCTTTAAATCACTCAAATGAAAGCCACTTAGATAGCAATATTTCTAATTCTAAAAGTGCAAGCTACATATCGCGAAATATTGGTATATCTCGTTCATGTGCCAGGACGAGGGGCAGGTGGCAATCTTATCCTTAACATCCATTTATGACTCATCAATGCAACCAATAGCTAGCCAACAGGTTTCCTCAGTATACTTCCAACTACAGTTACTAGCGGGCCCTATTCTTTTATTTTTATCTCTATTTTGTCCTCTACAATTGATTCTTTGTGAAACTATGTCGTTTTGTAGAGCAAAAGTACAAGTGAGGCACGTGGGTGTGGATATGGGTTTAGCCACTGGCCCACTGCCTCCCGCATTTTGGCACCCCAAAACCAGGTGTGGGCCGTGGCCCAATGGGTGTTCACGTGACACCCTGGATTTTTCAGAAGCTTCATTCAATGTGGGTCTGTTGATCCATCCGACTAGGAAACAAATTAAGGGTAATTGCAGTAGCGGTACCACTCATTAAGTAACAGACTTTGTCCAAACCTTTCATTTGTGTCACCAACGATACCAAACCTTTCAAAATATCGCAGCTGAAGTTCAAATATATGATTTCTGTTAGTTTGACTGTTAGTTGATCAAATAATTGATTTTGACAATAATTTTGACTTATTTTAAAAAGATTAAAAATTGTAATTTTACATTTTTTAATAACAAAATAACCAAAATCAAATAATTAAAATTAAAAACCCATTCCACTTCCCCATCCCTACCTTTACCTTTATCTTCTCCTTCTCTTCCACCACCAGCATCGGCGGGCCACGATTTCCATCAGACTCTGACATAGACTTTGGCTACGAGGAGGAAGACGAAGACGAAGACTACGACGAAGACGGATTTGTTGCAAGGAGGGGAAAGATGAAATGCCTTTCGTGCAATGAGGAGTACGTGGCATGTGATGCCGGCACGTGCAGGGAGTGCTACGGAGAGGCCGATAAGACGGATGAGGAGCTCAAGCGCGAGATCGAGGACCTCAAGGCCAAGGTCAACTTCCTCCGGCTATTCTCCGCTGGTTCTGGTGGGACCATCCCCATTTCCAGGTCTAATACGTTGGCCTTCTCCGATGTTGTATTAATAGCCTCTGGTTCGACTGATTTTGCCGATCCTCAGTCCAATTTTCCCTCCATCCCTGCCCATCGGGCTGTCCTAGTATGGTACCAATTTCACCATTTCCGTTTTAAAAAAAATCCTCTTTTGGGTGGATTTTTTTTTGGATATTTTGATGGGAAATGATGGAATTTGGAACACTTTAATTTAATATTTTTTTTCTGGCTTTTAATTTTAATGTAGCTCAACACTAGTTTCTAAATTCATCTATTGAAATTATGAAGACAGTTACGTATTGAAAATTCGAACTTCCGAGTATTGACAAATAAATGTGAAAGAAGTGCAACCGAGAATGAATTTGTCGTTGCCGTGAAGCTGGAGGTGGCGAAGGACGGTGACATATTGATAGCGACGTCGACGCTGGCAGTGGAAGAGAAGGAGAATGTGGAGATGGGGGTGGGGTGATGAAGGTGGAATGGGTTTTTAATTTAATTATTTGATTTTGATTATTTTATTATTTAAAAAATTTAAAATTACCATTTTAACCTTTTAGAATCAGTCAAAATTATTGTCAAAATCAATTATTTGGTCAACTAACGATCAAACTAATAGAAGCCATCAATTTGGACTTCAGCTGCGATATTTTGAAACGCTTGGTACCGTGAGTGACATAAATGAAAGGTTTGGATAAAGTCTGCTACTTAATGAAAGATTTGGTACCGTTGCTGCAATTATCCTGACTGTGTATTTGATATATTTTCTTTCCATCTCTAAGCTGTTGTTTGAGTCTTATTTTTCAATAATGCATTTTTAAACTCATTTTCAATCCCATATTTTCTTAATAAAATAATTTTACAAGTAACCCAAAAACTTTTTCCTATTTTTCAACTACACATTTTCCAAAAAATCATTATTCTAAAATCTATTTTTACCAATTAATGGGGCTCAACAAGGGCAAGTATTACGTACTTGGCTTTATTTATGTTAAATTGTTTAGTAGATGAAACAACTTTTTAACTTTAGATAAAGTGATCATCACATAATATATGATGTTACCAAAAATCATATTACGAGAGGCCCAATCTCGAGCTGTGAAGTAACACGAATAAGACCTTCGAACAAGCGACAAAGAAGGTTAAAGGAGTTGTTCCCACAGTCCATTCAATGCTAAAGTAAAAAACTCATAAAAAAAATATGTGCATGAGATAGTAAAGTGAACAATAATGAAAATGCACTTCATAATAAATTAAGCTAAGTATATATACTGACCATAGGAATATGAAACACCTTTGATATAACAATAAGTAATTTGGAACACTTTAATTTAATATTTTTTTTTCTGGCTTTCAATTTTAATGTAGCTCAACACCAGTTTCTAAATTCATCTACTGAAATTGTGAAGAAAGTTACGTAATGAAAATTCGAACTTCCGAGTATTGACAAATAAATGTGAAAGAAGTGCAACTGAGAATGAATTTGTCGTTGACGTGAAGCTGGAGGTGGCGAAGGACGGTGACATATTGACAGCAACGCCGACCCTGGCAGTTGAAGAGAAGGAGAATGTGGAGATGGAGGTGTGTTGATGAAGGTGGAATGGGTTTTTAATTTAATTATTGGATTATTTTATTATTAAAAAAAATGTAAAATTACCATTTTAATCTTTAAAAATCAGTCAAAATTATGGTCAAAATCAATTATTTGGTCAACTAACGATCAAACTAATAGAAGCCATCAATTTGGACTTCAACTGCGATATTTTGAAACCCGCTTGGTACCGTGAGTGATATAAATGAAAAGTTTGGATAAAGTCTACTACTTAATGAAAAATTTGGTACCGCTGCTGCAATTATCCTGACTGTGTATTTGATATATTTTCTTTCCATCTCGAAGCTTCTGTTTGAGTCCTATTTTCAATAATGCATTTTTAAACTCATTTTCAATCCCATATTTTCTTAATAAAATAATTTTACACGTAACCCAAAAACTTTTTCCTATTTTTCAACTACACATTTTCCAAAAAATCATTATTCTAAAATCTATTTTTACCAATTAATGGGGCTCAACAAGGGCAAGTATTACGTACTTGGCTTTATTTATGTTAAATTGTTTAGTAGATGAAACAACTTTTTAACTTTAGATAAAGTAATCATCACATAATATATGATCTTACCAAAAATCATATTACGAGAGGCCCAATCTCGAGCTATGAAGTAACACGAATAAGACCTTCAAACAAGCGACAACGAAGGTTAAAGGAGTTGTTCCCACAGTCCATTCAATGCTAAAGTAAAAAACTCGTAAAAAAAAATATGTGCATGAGATAGTAAAGTGAACAATAATGAAAATGCACTTCATAATGAATTAAGCTAAGTATATATACTTCTGTTCTATAGAGACCATTAGTCTTCTTCTCTCTGGCTAAAACAAGAGAACCCTTTTTCAGTTTCCAACAGCAATCTCCAAGGTGATTTTGATATCCTTCTTCATCAAGCTTTCCAACAGAAATCAAGCTGCAGCTCATACCAGGAACATGTTTGACACCTCTAAGAAGTAACCTGCTACCACTGCTAGTTTCCAATAGCACATCCCCTCTCCGAATTGCTCAGAGAGACAATTAAAGTTTCCCAACTGTCGGTAAGGAATTCAATAGAAGTAAACCTTCACCTCATCACCTAGTGCAAGTTTCATGGTAGACAACTCATTCAATAACTCTTGAAAGTTGCCCAAGTGCTCTGCAACACTATTACCATCCCTGTACTTTAAATTTACAAGCCTTCTGATGACAAAGGCATTGTTATGTGCAGTCTTTCTTTCATAGAGACTTTCCAATTTCTGCCAAAGATTGTATGCATCTACTTCTTTGGCTATATGATGGAAGACACTCTGATCAACCCACTGCCTAATATGTCCAACGACTTTTCTGTTCAACTTCTTTCAATCCTCATCAGTCTTAGAATCGGGTTTCTTGCCATTCCACTCAATGGGTTCAAACAAGTTTTTGCAATACAGAATATCCTCCATTCTAATCTTTCAAATAGAATAGTTGGAAGATGTGAGTTTAACCATACCACTAGCCAAATCTTCCATTTTAATTCTCACCACAAACACAGAGACACAACCAAATAGGTCTGATACCACTTTGTTGGGGATTGAGCCAATATATCAAACAACAAGTAGCGGAAACAACTACAATCGCTCAATGTGCAAGAATTAAAATGGCAACAATAATAGGCAAATCCAACAACACACACACACACACACACACACACACACTAACAGTAATATAAATTGAACACCGAAATTTGTTAACGAGGAAAACCCTGCGAAGGTAAAAACCCCAGGACCTAGTCCAGTAAAATAGCCATCCACTATAAAAATAATGGGATACACAGTAATCTTCTCTAGAGCCAACTCCAAAGGCTACCACTACATCAAGAACACATCTAGTCATTGGATATCAACAACAACAATATCATAAAGATAAATGCACACTTTAACAAGAAAAATCTCACAGAGGAGTGTGCAAAGTCCAGACAAACGAAGATGAATCTGGATGATCAGCTCCAGTCAAAATGTAGCCCTCTTCGCCAGGAACAACATACTAAAATTTCACTTTAATCGAATCACAAATGGACCTCCAATTTTTTACAAGAAGAACCGAAGACTTCCTTTCTCTCTCTCTCGTTTTCTGCCTCTGTCTCGTGTATGTGTTGTGTATTATGTTTTAATGTTGGTCTCTTCCTTGCATTAAGTTGGTGGTTTTGGGCCCAAGTAGAAAAGCCCACATACCAATAGAATGGGCTCCCTCATGTGGAGGGAATACCCAACACAAAAGGTAATGCAAAATATGTTTATATGAGCTGATGAGATTTTGAAGATGATTGATGTTTAGCAAGGGCGGTATTCAGAGAGCACTGATGCTCTTAATTTACACTGTACTTTTTATCACACCGTAAGAGTTTTCTGTCTTAATTGTTTCGGAGATTCTTGTTTAGAGGATATTTTGTATGATGGAAAAAATTACTGGACAATAATCAATAATTAGCTTGCACCGAACGATTTGATTCCTAATTAATTAGTTTACGCTGGTTGAAAATAAAAAAAACTAAAGCATATATCTTAACATTATGGTGTAGATACCAAATCTTCAAGGGACGCAGAACGGCTTCTCCATGTTACACATGCAACTTGAGAAAATGATCCAAGGATATTATTTGATAGCCTAGCTACAACAGACTTGAACTGCATTTGGCATATGAGCAATGGAGGCAAAAGGAAAGGAATGCTTACTGTTGCTACTTTCCAATACAAGGATTACGTTTAATTTTCCTTTTTTTTTCTTTCGTTGCAAACTATTTCTTTCCATGAAAATCGATATGAATTTCTCTGTATATTGTCCATTGATATCATGGGAAAATATATAATACAGTGACTAACTTAGATCCTAAATTGGAGCCTATATACTCTAAATGCCATTCACTAATCAGGAAGCAAATCAGTAGTGATTATCAATATTGTTGATTATCAAAATTATAAGGATATTCCAGATTTTGTGCGATTGATTGACTCTACATTCCTTTACACTTTCCTCTCAAAAGAGTGGATAAATTTTTATTTTACTTAATCCTATTGATCATCGTTTAGTCCAACATACAATAAGTATATTTTGTTTATGTAATATTAAACACGACTAGACACTATGACGAACATAATTTTTTTTCCCCTTCCTTATTATTATCGCGTCTTATTGAATCAAATTTAGCATTGTATAAAGAGGTAGATGCATTGAGATTCTATTTTGTACAAATGCATAATGGCCCTATCCTCAACTTTCTCTATATATAGAACTATTCCACTTTTTGATTACATAAAGAATGATGAAAATGCGTACATTGGCGAATTAATTCTTTAACTTCGTATTTTAGAGTATAACAATATTTCTTTTAAAAAAATACTTAATAATTCTCTTTATTTAATAGTTTAATCATTAGTATTTTGACAGTGCATATAATGTGTATTTTGTGAGATCATATAATATCGATTATTCTATAATTACACCCAATATTACTTATGAAGCTGACTTTAAACTTTGTTTTGTTGCTCGATATAGAATTACCAGGTTCTATTAGCTTATGGTATAATTTAATATATTTCAAATTTGGATTGTATAAATTAATATATTGTACCATAATATGTTTTGTGCTATATAATTTAATATATTTCAAATTAATATATAACGGGTCTTGTGTTATATCGGATTGGAAATAGACCTAACATATGAACAAAAAGTAATTAAGATGTTACAAACTGTGATCAGCACAAGACCCGAATCGTACGGCGAACAATTTGTTCGCTTTGTGGTCAGATCTCATCTCTCAACACGCGTACTATTTTCCTAGGTTTGACTAGTCAGTCTTATATTAGGTGACTGTTACTCCACAGCCCTCGCGCCTCCCTTACATTACCTATTTGTATAAATACAATCCACATGCCAAAAAAAAAAAAAAAACTTTCCATTTTTCTCTCTATTTTCACACAAACAAGAAACTGCAGCCATTACTTTGTCTAACAAACTTCCATATTAATTGAATTCATTCTTTATTTATACTCATTACAGGGAAGGGAAAAACAGAGAAAAGTAGGGTTTGATTTTTTCACATACAAAACAATATAATAAAATATGAGTCGTTATGGTTTTTATCAGAGAGCATCGAGGGCTTATCAGAGTCATCCTCATCTGTATAAACTGCTTGTTATCTGCACTGTCAGGTTTGAATCTCGACTTTTCGTACGTTTCGAAATGTATTTTCATTGTGTTTTATAAATTTTCATTAATTTCCACTATGCATAAAATATTCAATTGATTTAGATAAGAGTTTCTTTGCTGTGCATTATATGGATCACTGAATCCAGTGAGTGGATGAAAATTTTGACAATTTTCGTACTTTTTTGTTGTCACAATTGTTGCAATTGTATTGAATTACATATTCTAAAATCTTAAATTGTTAATTGTATTCACATGTTTATTATTTCAAAAATTTTGTTTTCTGTCACATCTCTCAAGTGTAAGTCATACATATTATATACATGTAGCATAATTAAATTATCAATAATGTTACATGTATAGACAAATTTGCTAGATGACAACATTTCATTAGAGTTTGAACAAAAATAAAAGTTAAAACAGCTAATAAGGTGCTTTCATCTCAACACCTATAAATTACCCCATACAATTCATCTCGATAAACAACTTTATTTTTAGACTATTGAATAATGCTACTTGTACATAATAAAGTTATATAATGATTTACATGCAAATAATGTCTCAAAAGAAGAGTAGAGAATTATTTATTTATTTATTTTATTTGGTAGAAGAAATTCTTATCTAATTATATCTCATCAGTATATAAACCATTATATAAGTCATTATATATATGCAATACAACCGTAGATTATTTTTCCAATACCATGACATGAGCCAATCTGTCGCCAACTCAAATTTGCTAGTAGTCAATTTCCAAGGATTTTTTTGACAACCCTATGCTTTCGAGCCACTCTCAAAAATTTTAAAAAAACCATATTAATATATAATATTAGAAATTTTTGAAGTTAAACCCCAATTGGTTTTCCTAAAATAAACATCAAGTCTTGGTAAATTTGCAATATAATATCATTAAGGATATCATTAAATTGGTTTTAAAAATTCTCTTTAGATTTTTATTATAGCAAAGATTCTAGAGATATCAATTCTAGCAAGTTTTTGAATACAAATAAATGCCACGAACCATTTGAGACTTTAACCTTTCTAAAGGTGCTGATTTTTCATTTTGTCCTAAAAAATAAAAGAAAGAAGTGAAGGACTAGGTTCTATAAATTTTAACTTTAAAAAAGTTATTTTATCAATTCTTGTATCTTTCGTTCTTGTGCCTAGAAGCCTCTTAATTGTATAGATTAGTTACGTTGTTTAGCTTGTTTGTGTCATTTTCTTGTGGTCGAGTGTCCTCACACGTGTATTTATTTATTGAGGTTATTGGACTTAGACTTAACCCCTCCTAGATGATGCTTTATTATAATTGACTAAAATAAAAACGTACCCATTCAACTTTCACAATCTTGTTAAATGATAAAATCCACACCGAATAAAGATGAAAACATAAACCAACTTATAAGGATGTTTGCTACTTTTTCTTAATAATTTTGACCTTTTGAAATTGAACCCTAAGTCTTTATAAATCACCCGTTTGTGAACATTCCCGGAATCGTAATAATTCATTACAAAGAATATTACATCTGTTGTTTTATTTTGTGACGTAAATATGCAGTGGTGGAGGCCTCCTAGGACTCTCTGATGGCAGAACTGCACATGCTGATGCAGATCATGGTGATATTAATAAGAAGAAGAAGAAAGTGGTAGTTCTTGGAACTGGTTGGGCTGGCACCAGTTTTCTTAAAAATCTGAAAGATCCTGGATATGATGTTCAGGTGGTGTCACCAAGAAACTATTTTGCTTTCACTCCTTTGTTACCAAGTGTCACCAATGGAACGGTTGAAGCACGCAGTATTGTGGAGCCGATTCGTAATATTGTTAGAAAGGTACTTATTTAAATTTACTGCTTGTGTGTAGTGATCGGTGTTCTCCCGCATTATTAATAAGATAAGGCTTGATTTGATAATTTATAAGCATTCAATACCTTCCTCGGTTTTTAAGGACTTGTATAAATTCTCCCTCATGACAAAATAATATAAATTCTCCCTCATGACAAAATAATTGTCAAAAAAGCATTAATTAGTCATTCAATGTTTAAAATGCATTCTCATTTATATGCAGCAAATTTGTTTATGTTAAAATATTTAAATTTACCATTTCTTTACTATCAACGAAGATTTAAAGGTAAATAAAGAAGAAAATTTTTCAAGAAAGAAAAAATCGGGGAAGAAAAATAATAGACCAGTAGAAATGTAGACATTCTGCCAAAAAAGGTAAATATTGATGTTGAGGAGTATTTTCAAAGTTAAGATGAATTAGGCTCGTCGCATAAAGCAATGGAGGCAAATTCTAAGCTTTGCATTTTCTATGTTTGATCGTGACTACAAAATCTGCAGTTATTTGATCCAAAGTTTCCGTATTTTTTTTGATATGTGCTTCTATTCTTTTATTTTGGGAGAGCAATTTTTTTGTTGCCTCTTTCAGTGTTAATGATTTTCATCATTCTTTTAATATTTATGTTGTCAATCATTTTTTTCTTTGTTGGCTAGACATAATTCAGTACTTGGTAGTTTAAGGTTTTATTTGTTGAATTACATGTATATATGTTGAAGGATCACTCTTGTTTTTTCTTTGACAGAAAAAGTTCAATGTTCAATTCAAGGAAGCCGAGTGTTACAAAATTGACACTCAAAACAAAAAAGTATACTGCCGATCAATCCAAGACAACAATTTGGGCGTCAGTGAAGAATTTAGTGTAGAATACGATTATCTGGTGATAGCCATGGGTGCTCGTGTAAACACATTCAATACCCCTGGTGTTGTGGAGCATGCACATTTTTTGAAGGTAACACACAGTCAAGAAACTAGAGATGATTTAATTTGGAATCAGTAACTCATTTTTTATATGTAATACTGGGTCCACCTATGCCACCGAGATGGGATGCATCCGGTTGTCCACTTACTTTCAGTTCTCAACTTACTCTTTTGTAAACCCAAGCGTGAATCATAATTGATGGTTGATATATAGAAGCCTTCCCAATAAGAAGAAGATGGCAAAAGAAGAGAAGGTGGGAAATGGCTTCGATAGGGATAGGCTTTGAGTAGATACTTAGGCACCCAATGATGAGGAAAGGCGTAGTAATTGATGAAATAGGGAAACCTTTGGAATTGTGCAGAATCTATGGGAAGGCGAAAGGGACACAGGGACCGATTGTGTTTCGGGTGGTGGGTGCTAAACATTGAGCGCAAAGAAAAATAAATGGTAGTGGGTAGGAATGCTCTGCAGATTTTATATATTTATATTATTCTATGTCTGTATTATTCTTTAATGGCTTATGTTTTTACTTGTTTAAAGTGGAAAAGAATTGACATTTTGTAGGAGATAGAAGATGCACAAAGGATCCGCAGAACAGTAATAGACTGTTTTGAAAGGGCTTGTCTCCCCACAGTAAGTGAAGAGGAAAGGAAAAGAATCCTGCATTTTGTTATTGTTGGAGGAGGTCCAACGGGAGTTGAGTTTGCAGCGGAGCTTCATGACTTTGTGATTGATGATCTAGCCAAACTCTATCCTACTTTGAAGGACTATGTGAAAATCACACTGCTTGAGGCTACAGATCATATTCTAAACATGTAATAAGATACTCAAATTAATCCTTCCAGTGCTCCCGCATTTTGCTTAAGTATTTCTTCTCTTCTTAGAGAAATAATTAATGGACTGACAATTTTTAAATATCTGCAGGTTTGATAAAAGAATTACTGTTTTTGCTGAAGAAAAATTCCGGAGGGATGGAATTGACTTGAAAACTGGATCAATGGTTACAAAGGTTTCTGATAAAGAAATATCTATTAAAGAGACAGCCACTGGCCAAAATGTATCAATTCCATATGGGATGGTTGTCTGGTCAACCGGTATTGGGACTCGCCCGGTTATAATGGATTTCATGAAGCAAATCGGTCAGGTTTGTTTCTTCAAATAATTTCTCCCAATTCTAAACTTTCATGAAAATCTGTTATTTTCGGACCGGTTTCAAATCATCTTCACTTTTGTCACTTGGAGAGCAGACAAACAGGCGAGTTTTAGCAACTGATGAATGGTTGCGGGTGGAAAAATGTGATAGCATCTATGCGCTGGGTGATTGTGCTACAATAAATCAACGCAAAGTCCTGGTATACATTTTTCAAATCCATCCATACGATTTCAGATATCTTTGAATTCGAGTTCTCATTTATGATTTATATGAATGCGCATATTCTGCAATTTTGATATATTCATTATTTATGTTCACTAATGATACGTCTATTACACTGAATAAGATAACAACAATTTGTTAGGAAATCCTCATCCTAACGTACTTTAAACTGAACCAACAGTGTCAATTTCTTATTCTTTATGTCAATAGAATACCAGTTGCTTGAATGTGTTTAAGCTTGAGTTTAATTTGCTGCAGAAAAAATTCATAAAACAATAGGCTTTAGAAAGGCTTTGTCAAGTCCACTTCATGGGTAGAGATTGGGGTAGTGACTAGATATAGCATTTGACACATTCTTGTTTTGATTTCTGACGCTTGCAAGAAGTTGTAGACGAAAATTGGGATTATGTAGGCCAGCGAATATGGATATTCTGCTAGTTACTAATTTACAAAATCTATTGTCTTGCATTATGGTTGATTTTTTCCTTGATTTTGAACTTTTCATTTGTCATCAGGAAGATATTGCAGCCATTTTTAGCAAGGCTGACACGAAAAATACCGGCCATTTAAAAGTCGAAGATTTTAAGGAAGTCATTAACGATATATCCGAAAGGTATCCTCAAGTGGGAATCTACTTGAAGAAGAAACAGCTAAAGAATTTTGTTCAACTTCTTAAGAATTCACAAGGCGATGATGAATTGGATATTGAAAAATTTAAAGCAGCACTTTCTGAAGTGGATTCGCAGACTAAAAATCTTCCTCCAACAGCACAGGTAACGTGAATATATATATATATATATATATATATATATATATATATATATATATATATATATATATATATATATATAGTTTGTCTGCATTTCAAACTTTAATAAGTCCTTTTTTTTTTTTAAAAATTTTAGGTAGCTGCCCAACAAGGTGCTTACCTTGCTGATTGTTTCAATCGAATGGAGATCTGCGAAATGTATCCTGAAGGTCCATTAAGGTTCCGAGGATCAGGAAGGCATCGATTCCGCCCATTCAGGTAATTAGTATCAGATCTTATCCCAAAAGAAGTGACTTGAGTGTTAGGCTGTTAAAGGACAATCTATAAAATGAACCTAAAGAAAATTAGTGTGTCAAAATGGATAAGAAAAGAAAAGAAAATATATAATAACAAGTGGATGTTACTGCAATCGATAGAGGGTGATGTGATCTCAGTTTAAAAGGTTGGAAGACAACTGACATGAAATATAATTGTAGGACACCCCAGTAATATTAAAAATTAGAATTATTTTGTTGTTGTTCTTAAGGGGTTGTGACGATTCTCAACTCGAGATATTTAGTGTCGCAATGGCAAAGGGCGACTTTGAATTTTTTAATCATTAGTCAAGTTTAAGCTTTATTCAGTAACTTGTAATGACTGGAAGAGATAGATTACATGGTTGTTGAATGACTGAAGGTACAAGCACTTGGGACAATTTGCACCATTAGGAGGAGAGCAAGCTGCAGCTCAACTTCCTGGAGACTGGGTTTCTATTGGCCACAGCTCCCAGTGGCTCTGGTACTCTGTGTATGCCAGGTAAATATATTCTCATTCATGCAAGTCTCTCTCTTTATACGTGTATGTTTATTCTGCTCTATTAATACGTTTGCCACTATTTCAAAATCCAGCAAGCAAGTCAGCTGGCGCACAAGGATGTTGGTTGTTTCTGATTGGGGTCGACGTTTCATTTTTGGAAGGGACTCTAGTCGAATCTGAGCTGCCATGCACGATTCATTTATCAACAAGGAGAACGAATTTTATACCATTTTTTTCTACAGACACAGTAGCGAGATTTTGTCGCATTTTTTTTTAGATCTACAAATTTTGTTCAATTTTTCTGATTAGTAGCATCTCTTTTTATAACTTGTCCACATTGATCAACATGATTTACCTTGGCTGAGACATAAAAAATCGGACACCAAAAGATGCAAATCCAATATGATTGCCTTATTTTGGCGCCAGGTAACTACGATAAACTTCTTGAGACATTTTCCTCCTATAGTAAAACCACCTCAAAACCAACATGAACAGCAGTTTGTTCCATTTTTCATTAGCATTATCAATGAATATCCACCAGAGTCTTGAAATTAATGGCCACATCAAATTTTCAACTGTGTACGGATATGGGCGGAATGACATGAGGTGCATGGAACAAACTGTGAATTCAAGTAAAATGTATAACAGAAAGGAATCGAGTGATCTATGTGTTAAACAATCCAAAGAAATAAAGAAAAAGAAGAGGAGGCTAGGGTTTCATTGACTTTGCATAATATAATTGAATACAAAAAAATAATTTAACCTAAATACAAAGAGACTATATATAAGCTAAACAAAGGAAAACTAAAAAGACTGTTCTACTCTTAATAAATAATAAAACAAAATAACTCCTATATTCTTTACCATTTCCCCTCAAACTCACGATGCGGCAGCTACAATATCGAGAGTTTACCAACTAGAAAACGAAAACGGGAAATAGAATGCGACTTAGTAAAGAAATCTGCAATCTGCAAAGAAGAGGAAACAAAGGGCAAAGTAATTATTCCACGCTTGAGATGATGACGAGTAAGGCGACAATTGATCTCAATGTGCTTAGTTCATTCATGAAAAAATCGAGTTGTGAGCAATCTGAATAGAACTCTAGTTATCACAATACATATAAGTGGGATGAGAAGGAAAAACTCCAATATATGTAAGTAACCAACGTAACCAAACAATCTATTTGGTAGTATATGCCACAGCACGATATTCTGATTCGGTTGAAGATTGAGAAATAATAGATTGTTTCTTGTTCTTCCAAGAAATAAGAGAATCACCCAAAAAGATACAGAAACCAGTAACAGACTTGCGATATGTGGGATCACTGCCATGATCAGCATCAGAGTATGATTGCAGCTCTAAGGAAGATGTGGATGGAAGTAATGAAAATTAATGGATAACCTTTCGAGACTCCAAATCAGTGTAAGTCTGCCAAAGATGCTCAAAATCTAGTGGCACAAATTGCTTACCACCACTTTATTGCCCAACCCTCTCAGTCTGGCCAACACGAGTAACTGCAGCCCTCCTCTTCAAGCTTTGCCGCTCATCCTGAGGCTGATGTTCAAGCTGTTGTTCCGATTTCGCCATGGGAAAAACCTTCAATTTCTGCTACAGTTCCTGGGGTTGTGCAAAGTGCTACAGCTCCAGTTTCGGAAGATCCTTCGGTAGCAGAAGCTCCATTTCTCCAGATTTCAGTAAGATTTCAGCAATTCCACCACCACCCATGCCACCTGCTAGTAAGTTTTGTCCGTTTAGTTTAATGTTATATAATTTATGCTTATGCATTGTTTGCGTGGCGGGGATATGGAATTTGATGAATCAAATTCCTCAAGTTCTTTTTTCTGAGAAATGTAATTAAAAGTTTTTTTTTTTTTTTTTCTTTGGGTTTTGATAGATGAGGCCTTTTTTGGTTTATAGATTTGATAAAAGTCCATGAAATGAGTGGTTGAAAAGTAATTGTCCCATGAAATGTGTGGTCAAAATTAATTGTTGACATGAAACATGTGCGAAATAAACATGGATTGTTTTCTTATCTT
The DNA here is from genome assembly GCA_035079005.1 of Fraxinus americana. Classification (NCBI taxonomy): domain Eukaryota; kingdom Viridiplantae; phylum Streptophyta; class Magnoliopsida; order Lamiales; family Oleaceae; genus Fraxinus; species Fraxinus americana. The sequence continues at coordinate 61,080 of CM068707.1, read as the reverse complement.
TTATTTAGCAAAAATTATAATATAATTTTTTATCAAAATCAAAGTCGATAATTTATTTTAATTATATATTTAATGGGATTCGCTACTTGTTAACCACATATTTAATTAAATTTTAACAAGATTTGTTAAAATTTTTATTTTAAGACATGATATATTTTTAATATATATTAATGGTCCGAGGTTAGATTTAAAATTTAGAGGTTAGATTCTTCAAACGTGCAGCTTACTGTACTTGAATATGACTGTGTTCAAATAAATTCATTTCCAAACCTAAAAGTCACCTAAATTCTTCAATTCAATTCTTGTTTCTCTATTTGAGGGAAAATGTACAAATGCAAACTTCAAGAAATGTGCCAGAAGAGGGGTTGGAGTTTGCTAGTGTATACGACGGTAAGAGATGGCCCACACCATATCCCTCGATTCAAAGGTGTTGTGAACGTTAATGGTCAACCTTTCGATACTCCAAATCGGTGCAAGTCTTACAAAAAGGCTCAAAATCTGGTGGCAAAAATTGCTTACCACCACTTTATTGCCCAATCCTCTCGGTCTGGCCAACACGAGTACCTGCTGCCCACATCTTCTAGCTTTGCCGCTGATCATGAGGCTGATGTTGAAGCTGCAGTTCCGATTCCGCCATGGGAGAAACCTTCAATGGCTGCTACAATTCATGGGGTTGTGCAAAGTGCTGCAGTTCCAGTTTCGGAAGCTCCTCCGGTAGCAGTAGCTCCGTTTATCCAGATTTCAGTTCCTGAACTTCCGTCGGATTTTGTAATTCCGCCACCACCCATGCCACCTGCTAGTAAGTTTTGCCCGTTTAGTTTATTGTTATATAATTTATGCCTATGCATTGTTTGCACGGGGATATGAAATTTGATGAATCAGATTCTTCAAGTTTTTTTTTTCTAAGAAATGTAATTAGTAGTTTTTCTTTTTTTCTTTTTTTTTCTTTGGGTTCTGATTGAGGAGGCCCTGTTTGGTTTATAGGTTTGATAAAAGTCCATGAAATGAGTGATTGAAAAGTAATCGTCCCATGAAATATGTGGTCAAAATTTATTGTTGATATGAAACAGGTGTGAAATAAATATGGATTGTTTACTTATCTTTTATTTGGCAAAAATTATAATCTATTTTTTTTATCAAAATCAAATCAAAGTCAATAATTTATTTTAATTATGTATTTAATGGGATTCGCTACTTTTTAACTACATATTTAATTAAATTTTAACAAGATTTGTTAAAATTTTTATTTTAAGACATGATATATTTTTAATATATATTAACGATCCAAGGTTAGATTTAAAATTTAGAGGTTAGATTCTTCAAACGTGCAGCTTACTGTACTTGAATATGACTGTGTTCAAATAAATTCATTTCCAAACCTAAAAGTCACCTAAATTCTTCAATTCAATTCTTGTTTCTCTATTTGAGGGAAAATGTACAAATGCAAACTTCAAGAAATGTGCCAGAAGAGGGGTTGGAGTTTGCTAGTGTATACGACGGTAAGAGATGGCCCACACCATATCCCTCGATTCAAAGGTGTTGTGAACGTTAATGGTCAACCTTTCGATACTCCAAATCGGTGCAAGTCTTACAAAAAGGCTCAAAATCTGGTGGCAAAAATTGCTTACCACCACTTTATTGCCCAATCCTCTCAGTCTGGTCAACACGAGTACCTGTAGCCCTCCTCTTCTATCTTTGCCGCTCATCCTGAGGCTGATGTTGAAGCTGTTGTTCCAATTCCGCCGTGAGAGAAACCTTCAATGGCTGCTATAGTTCCTAGGGTTGTGCAAAGTGCTGCAGTTCCAGTTTCGGAAGCTCCTCCGGTAGCAGTAGCTCCATTTCTCCAGATTTCAGTTCCTGAACTTCCGTCGAATTTTGTAATTCTGCCACCACCCATGCCACCTGCTAGTAAGTTTTGTTCGTTTAGTTTGATGTTATATAATTTATGCCTATGCATTGTTTGCACGGTATATGGAATTTAATGAATCAGATTCTTCAAGTTTTTTTTTTTTTTTTTGAGAAATGTAGTAGTTTTTCTTTTTTTCTTTTTTTTTTCTTTGGGTTCTTATTGATGAGGCCCTGTTTGGTTTATAGCTTTGACAAAAGTCCATGAAATGAGTGGTTGAAAAGTAATCGTCCCATGAAATGTGTGGTCAAAATTAATTGTTCCGATTTCGCCACGCGAGAAACCTTCACTGGCTTCTACAGTTCCTTGGTTGTGCAAAGTGCTGTAATTCTAGTTTCAGAAGCTCTTCCGTTAGTATTAGCTCCATTTTTCCAGATTTCAGTTCCTGAACTTCCACAGGATTTTGTAATTCCGCCACCACCCATGCCACCTGCTAGTAACTTTTGTCCGTTTAGTTTAATGTTATATAATTTATGCGTATTTATTGTTTCCGCGGGGATGGGAATGTGATTAATCAGATTCTTCAAGTTTTTTTTCTAAGAAATGTAATTAGTAATTTTTGTTTCGTTCCTTTTTTTTTTCTTTCGATTCTGATAGATGAGGCTCTTTTCGGTTTAAGATTTGATAAAAGTCCATGAAATGAGTGGTTGAAAAGTAATTGTCCCATGAAATGTGCGGTCAAAATTAATTGTGGACATGAAATATGCGCGAAATAAACATGGATTGTTTTCTTATCTTTTATTTAGCAAAAATTATAATCTAATTTTTTATCAAAATAAAGGTCAATAATTTATTTCAATTATATATTTAATGGGATTCGCTACTATTTAACCAGATATTTAATTAAATTTTAACAAGATTTGTTAAAATTTTTATTTTAAGACATGATATATTTTAATATATATTAACGGTCCGAGGTTAGATTTAAAATTTAGAGGTTAGATTCTTCAAACGTACAGCTTATTGTACTTGAATATGACTGTGTTCAAATAAATTCATTTCCAAACCTAGAAGTCACCTAAATTCTTCAATTCAATTCTTGTTTCTCTATTTGAGGGAAAATGTACAAATGCAAACTTCAATAAATATGCCAGAAGAGGGTTTGGAGTTTGCTAGAGTATACGACGGTAAGAGATGGCCCACACCATATCCCTCGATTCAAAGGTGTTGTGAACGTTAATGGACAACCTTTTGATACACCAAATCGGTGCAAATCTTACAAAGAGGCTCAAAATCTAGTGGCAAAAATTACTTACCACCACTTTATTGCCCAATCCTCTTAGTCTGGCCAACACAAGTACCTGCAGCCCTCATCGTCTAGCTTTGCCGCTCATCCTGAGGCTGATGTTGAAGCTGCAGTTCCGATTCCGCCATGAGAGAAACCTTCAATAGCTGTTACAGTTCATGGGGTTGTGCAAAGTGCTGCAGTTCCAGTTTCAGAAGCTTTTCCGGTACTAGTAGCTCCATTTATCCAGATTTCAGTTCCTGAACTTCTGTCAGATTTTGTAATTCCGCCACCACCCATGCCACCTGCTAGTAAGTTTTGCCAGTTTAGTTTATTGTTATATAATTTATGCCTATCCATTGTTTGCACGGGGATATGAAATTTGATGAATCAGATTCTTCAAGTTTTTTTTTTCTGAGAAATGTAATTAGAAGTTTTTCTTTCTTTCTTTTTTTTTCTTTGGGTTCTGATTGACGAGGCCCTGTTTGGTTTATAGGTTTGATAAAAGTCCATGAAATGAGTGATTGAAAAGTAATCGTCCCATGAAATATGTGATCAAAATTAATTGTTGATATGAAACAGGTGCGAAATAAATATGGATTGTTTACTTATCTTTTATTTAGCAAAAATTATAACCTATTTTTTTTTTTTATCAAAATCAAAGTCAATAATTTATTTTAATTATGTATTTAATGAGATTCGCTACTATTTAACCACATATTTAATTAAATTTTAACAAGATTTGTTAAAATTTCGATTTTAAGACATGATATATTTTTAATATATATTAACGGTCCGAGGTTCGATTTAAAATTTGGAGGTTAGATTCTTCAAACGTGCAGCTTACTGTACTTGAATATGACTGTGTTCAAATAAATTCATTTCCAAACCTAAAAGTCACCTAAATTCTTCAATTCAATTCTTGTTTCTCTATTTGAGGGAAAATGTACAAATGCAAACTTCAAGAAATGTGCCAGAAGAGGGGTTGGAGTTTGCTAGAGTATACGACGGTAAGAGATGGCCCACACCATATCCCTCGATTCAAAGGTGTTGTGAACGTTAATGGTCAACCTTTCGATACTCCAAATCGGTGGAAGTCTTACAAAAAGGCTCAAAATTTGGTGGCAAAATTGCTTACCACCACTTTATTGCCCAATCCTCTCAGTCTGGTCAACACGAGTACCTGCAGCCCTCATCTTCTAGCTTTGCCGCTCATCCTGAGGCTGATGTTGAAGCTACAGTTCCGATTCCGCCGTGGAAGAAACCTTCAATGCCTACTACTGTTCCTGGGGTTGTGCAAAGTGCTGCAGTTCCAGTTTCGGAAGCTCCTCCGGTAGCAGTAGCTCCGTTTATCCAGATTTCAGTTCCTGAACTTCCGTCGGATTTTGTAATTCCGCCACCACCCATGCCACCTGCTAGTAAGTTTTGCCCGTTTAGTTTATTGTTATATAATTTATGCCTATACATTGTTTGCACGGGGATATGAAATTTGATGAATCAGATTCTTCAAGTTTTTTTTTCTGAGAAATGTAATTAGCAGTTTTTCTTTCTTTCTTTTTTTTTTCTTTGGGTTCTGATTGACGAGGCCCTGTTTGGTTTATAGGTTTGATAAAAGTCCATGAAATGAGTAATTGAAAAGTAATCGTCCCATGAAATATGTGGTCAAAATTAATTGTTGATATGAAACAGGTGCGAAATAAACATGGATTGTTTACTTATCTTTCATTTAGCAAAAATTATAATCTATTTTTTTTTTAATCAAAATCAAAGTGAATAATTTATTTTAATTATGTATTTAATGGGATTCGCTCTACTTTTTAACTACATATTTAATTAAATTCTGACAAGATTTGTTAAAATCTTTATTCTAAGACTTGATATATATTTTTATATATAATAATGGTCAGAGGTTAGATTTAAAATTCATAGGTTAGATTCTTCAAACGCGCATTGTACTGTACTTGAATATGGTTGTGTTGAAATAAATTCATTTCCTAACCTAAAAGTCACCTAAATTCTTGAGCTCAATTCTTGTTACTCTATTTGAGGGAAAATGTACAAATGAAAACTTCAAGAATTGTGCCAGAAGAGGGGTTGGAGTTTGCTAGAGTATACGACGGTAAGAGATGGCTCACACCATATCCCTCGATTCAAAGGTGTTGTGAATGTTAATGGTCAACCTTTCGATATTCCAAATCGGTGCAAGTCTTACAAAGAGGCTCAAAATCTGGTGGCAAAAATTGCTTACCACCACTTTATTGCCCAATCCTCTCAGTCTGGTCAACACGAGTACCTGCAGCCCCCCTCTTCTAGCTTTGCCGCTCATCCTGAGGCTGATGTTGAGGCTGTTGTTCCGATTCCGCCTTGGGAGAAACCTTCAATGGCTTCTACAGTTCCTAGGTTGTGCAAAGTGCTACAGTTCCAGTTTCAGAAGCTCCTCCGGTAGCAGTAGCTCTATTTCTCCAGATTTCAGTTCCTGAACTTCCATCGGATTTTGTAATTCAGCCACCACCCATGCCACCTGCTAGTAAGTTTTGTTCGTTTAGTTTAATGTTATATAATTTATGCCTATGCATTGTTTGCACGGGTATATGAATTTGATGAATCAGATTCTTCAAGTTTTTTTTTTTTTTGAGAAATGTAATTAGTAGTTTTTCTTTTTTTTTTCTTTGGGTTCTTATTGATGAGGCCATGTATGGTTTATAGGTTTGATAAAAGTCCATGAAATGAGTGGTTGAAAAGTAATCGTCCCATGAAATCTGTGGTCAAAATTAATTGTTGATATGAACCAGGAGCGAAATAAACATGGATTGTTTACTTATCTTTTATTTAGCAAAAATTATAATCTATTTTTTTTTTATCAAAATCAAAGTCAATAATTTATTTTAATTATTTATTTAATGGGATTCGCTACTATTTTACCACATATTTAATTAAATTTTAACAAGATTTGTTAAAATTTCGATTTTAAGACATGATATATTTTAATATATATTAACGGTCCGAGGTTAGATTTAAAATTTAGAGGTTAGATTCTTCAAACGTGCAGCTTACTGTACTTGAACATGACTGTGTGCAAATAAATTCATTTCCAAACCTAAAGGTCACCTAAATTCTTCAATTCGATTCTTGTTTCTCTATTTGAGGGAAAATGTACAAATGCAAACTTCAAGAAATGTGCCAGAAGAGGTGTTGGAGTTTGCTAGAGTATACGACGGTAAGAGATGGCCCACACCATATCCCTCGATTCAAAGGTGTTGTGAACGTTAATGGTCAACCTTTCGATGCTCCAAATCGGTGCAAGTCTTACAAAGAGGCTCAAAATCTGGTGGCAAAAATTGCTTACCACCACTTTATTGCCCAATCCTCTCAGTCTGGTCAACACGAGTACCTGCAACCCTCATCTTCTAGGTTTACCGCTCATCATGAGGCTGATGTTGAAGCTGCAGTTCCGATTCTTCCGTGGGAGAAACCTTCAATGGCTGCTACAGTTCATGGGGTTGTGCAAATTGCTGCAGTTCTAGTTTCGGAAGGTCCTCCGTGTGTAGCTCCATTTCTCCGCATTTCGCTCTTGAACTTCCGTCGGATTTTGTAATTCTGCGACCACCCATGCCGCCTGCTAGTAAGTTTTGTTCGTTTAGTTTGATGTTATATAATTTATGGCTATGCATTGTTTGCACGGGTATATGAAATTTGATGAATCAGATTCTTCAAGTTTTTTTTTTCTGAGAAATGTAATTAGCAGTTTTTATTTCTTTTTTTTTTTTTTTTCTTTGGGTTCTGATTGATGAGGCCCTGTTTGGTTTATAGCTTTGATAAAAGTCGATGAAATGAGTGGTTGAAAAGTAATCGTCCCATGAAATGTGTGGTCAAAATTAATTGTTCCGATTTCACCATGGGAGAAACCTTCAATGGCTTCTACAGTTCCTTGGTTGTGCAAAGTGCTGTAGTTCCAGTTTCGGAAGCTCCTCCGTTAGTATTAGCTCCATTTCTCCAGATTTCAGTTCCTTAACTTCCGCCGGATTTTGTAATTCCGCCACCACCCATGCCACCTGCTAGTAACTTTTGTCCGTTTAGTTTAATGTTATATAATTTATGCATATACATTGTTTGCGCGGGGATTGGAATGTGATGAATCAGATTTTTCAAGTTTTTTTTATCTAAGAAATGTAATTAGTAATTTTTCTTTCTTTCCTTTTTTTTTTTCTTTGTGTTCTGATAGATGAGGCCCTTTTTGATTTATAGATTTGATAAAAGTCCATGAAATGAGTGGTTGAAAAGTAATTGTCCCATGAAATGAGTGGTCAAAATTAATTGTTGACATGAAAAATGTGAGAAATAAACATGGATTGTTTTCTTATCTTTTATTTAGCAGAAATTATAATCTAATTTTTTATCAAAATAAAAGTCAATAATTTATTTTAATTATATATTTAATGGGATTCGCTACTGTTTAACCACATATTTAATTAAATTTAAACAAGATTTGTTAAGATTTTTATTTTAAGGCATGATATATTTTTAATATATATTAATGGTCCGAGGTTAGATTCTTCAAACGTGCAGCTTACTGTACTTGAATATGATCGTGTTAAAATAAATTCATTTCCAAACCTAAAGGTCACCTAAATTCTTCAATTCGATTCTTGTTTCTCTATTTGAGGGAAAATGTACAAATGCAAACTTCAAGAAATGTGCCAGAAGAGGTGTTGGAGTTTGCTAGAGTATACGACGGTAAGAGATGGCCCACACCATATCCCTCGATTCAAAGGTGTTGTGAACGTTAATGGTCAACCTTTCGATGCTCCAAATCGGTGCAAGTCTTACAAAGAGGCTCAAAATCTGGTGGCAAAAATTGCTTACCACCACTTTATTGCCCAATCCTCTCAGTCTGGTCAACACGAGTACCTGTAACCCTCCTCTTCTAGGTTTACCGCTCATCATGAGGCTGATGTTGAAGCTGCAGTTCCGATTCTTCCGTGGGAGAAACCTTCAATGGCTGCTACAGTTCATGGGGTTGTGCAAATTGCTGCAGTTCTAGTTTCGGAAGGTCCTCCGGTAGCAGTAGCTCCATTTCTCCTGATTTCAGTTCTTGAACTTCCGTCGGATTTTGTAATTCTGCGACCACCCATGCCGCCTGCTAGTAAATTTTGTTCGTTTAGTTTGATGTTATATAATTTATGGCTATGCATTGTTTGCACGGGTATATGAAATTTGATGAATCAGATTCTTCAAGTTTTTTTTTTCTGAGAAATGTAATTAGTAGTTTTTATTTCTTTCTTTTTTTTTTCTTTGGATTCTGATTGATGAGGCCCTGTTTGGTTTATAGCTTTGATAAAAGTCGATGAAATGAGTGGTTGAAAAGTAATCGTCCCATGAAATGTGTGGTCAAAATTAATTGTTCCGATTTCACCATGGGAGAAACCTTCAATGGCTTCTACAGTTCCTTGGTTGTGCAAAGTGCTGTAGTTCTAGTTTCGGAGCTCCTCCTTTAGTATTAGCACCATTTCTCCAGATTTCAGTTCCTTAACTTCCGCCGGATTTTGTAATTCCGCCACCACCCATGCCACCTGCTAGTAACTTTTGTCCGTTTAGTTTAATGTTATATAATTTATGCATATGCATTGTTTGCGCGGGGATTGGAATGTGATGAATCAGATTTTTCAAGTTTTTTTATCTAAGAAATGTAATTAGTAATTTTTCTTTCTTTCCTTTTTTTTTTCTTTGTGTTCTGATAGATGAGGCCCTTTTTGATTTATAGATTTGATAAAAGTCCATGAAATGAGTGGTTGAAAAGTAATTGTCCCATGAAATGAGTGGTCAAAATTAATTGTTGACATGAAAAATGTGAGAAATAAACATGGATTGTTTTCTTATCTTTTATTTAGCAGAAATTATAATCTAATTTTTTATCAAAATAAAAGTCAATAATTTATTTTAATTATATATTTAATGGGATTCGCTACTGTTTAACCACATATTTAATTAAATTTAAACAAGATTTGTTAAGATTTTTATTTTAAGGCATGATATATTTTTAATATATATTAATGGTCCGAGGTTAGATTCTTCAAACGTGCAGCTTACTGTACTTGAATATGATCGTGTTAAAATAAATTCATTTCCAAACCTAAAGGTCACCTAAATTCTTCAATTCGATTCTTGTTTCTCTATTTGAGGGAAAATGTACAAATGCAAACTTCAAGAAATGTGCCAGAAGAGGTGTTGGAGTTTGCTAGAGTATACGACGGTAAGAGATGGCCCACACCATATCCCTCGATTCAAAGGTGTTGTGAACGTTAATGGTCAACCTTTCGATGCTCCAAATCGGTGCAAGTCTTACAAAGAGGCTCAAAATCTGGTGGCAAAAATTGCTTACCACCACTTTATTGCCCAATCCTCTCAGTCTGGTCAACACGAGTACCTGCAACCCTCATCTTCTAGGTTTACCGCTCATCATGAGGCTGATGTTGAAGCTGCAGTTCCGATTCTTCCGTGGGAGAAACCTTCAATGGCTGCTACAGTTCATGGGGTTGTGCAAATTGCTGCAGTTCTAGTTTCGGAAGGTCCTCCGGTAGCAGTAGCTCCATTTCTCCTGATTTCAGTTCTTGAACTTCCGTCGGATTTTGTAATTCTGCGACCACCCATGCCGCCTGCTAGTAAATTTTGTTCGTTTAGTTTGATGTTATATAATTTATGGCTATGCATTGTTTGCACGGGTATATGAAATTTGATGAATCAGATTCTTCAAGTTTTTTTTTCTGAGAAATGTAATTAGCAGTTTTTATTTCTTTCTTTTTTTTTTCTTTGGGTTCTGATTGATGAGGCCCTGTTTGGTTTATAGCTTTGATAAAAGTCGATGAAATGAGTGGTTGAAAAGTAATCGTCCCATGAAATGTGTGGTCAAAATTAATTGTTCCGATTTCACCATGGAAGAAACCTTCAATGGCTTCTACAGTTCCTTGGTTGTGCAAAGTGCTGTAGTTCTAGTTTCGGAGCTCCTCCTTTAGTGTTAGCACCATTTCTCCAGATTTCAGTTCCTTAACTTCCGCCGGATTTTGTAATTCCGCCACCACCCATGCCACCTGCTAGTAACTTTTGTCCGTTTAGTTTAATGTTATATAATTTATGCATATGCATTGTTTGCGCGGGGATTGGAATGTGATGAATCAGATTTTTCAAGTTTTTTTATCTAAGAAATGTAATTAGTAATTTTTCTTTCTTTCCTTTTTTTTTTCTTTGTGTTCTGATAGATGAGGCCCTTTTTGATTTATAGATTTAATAAAAGTCCATGAAATGAGTGGTTGAAAAGTAATTGTCCCATGAAATGAGTGGTCAAAATTAATTGTTGACATGAAAAATGTGAGAAATAAACATGGATTGTTTTCTTATCTTTTATTTAGCAGAAATTATAATCTAATTTTTTATCAAAATAAAAGTCAATAATTTATTTTAATTATATATTTAATGGGATTCGCTACTGTTTAACCACATATTTAATTAAATTTAAACAAGATTTGTTAAGATTTTTATTTTAAGGCATGATATATTTTTAATATATATTAATGGTCCGAGGTTAGATTCTTCAAACGTGCAGCTTACTGTACTTGAATATGATCGTGTTAAAATAAATTCATTTCCAAACCTAAAGGTCACCTAAATTCTTCAATTCGATTCTTGTTTCTCTATTTGAGGGAAAACGTACAAATGCAAACTTCAAGAAATGTGCCAGAAGAGGTGTTGGAGTTTGCTAGAGTATACGACGGTAAGAGATGGCCCACACCATATCCCTCGATTCAAAGGTGTTGTGAACGTTAATGGTCAACCTTTCGATATTCCAAATCGGTGCAAGTCTTACAAAGAGGCTCAAAATATGGCGGCAAAAATTGCTTACCACCACTTTATTGCCCAATCCTCTCAGTCTGGTCAACACGAGTACCTGCAGCCCTCCTCTTCTAGCTTTACCGCTCATCATGAGGCTGATGTTGAAGCTGCAGTTCCGATTCTTCCGTGGGAGAAACCTTCAATGGCTGCTACAGTTCATGGGGTTGTGCAAAGTGCTGCAGTACCAATTTCGGAAGCTCCTCCGGTAGCAGTAGCTCCATTTCTCCAGATTTCAGTTCCTGAACTTCCGTCGGATTTTGTAATTCTGCCACCACCCATGCCGCCTGCTAGTAAGTTTTGTTCGTTTCGTTTGACGTTATATAATTTATGCCTATGCATTGTTTGCACGGGTATATGAAATTTGATGAATCAGATTCTTCAAGTTTTTTTTTCTGAGAAATGTAATTAGCAGTTTTTCTTTCTTTCTTTTTTTTTTTCTTTGGGTTCTGATTGATGAGGACCTGTTTGGTTTATAGCTTTGATAAAAGTCGATGAAATGAGTGGTTGAAAAGTAATCGTCCCATGAAATGTGTGGTCAAAATTAATTGTTCCGATTTCGCCATGGGAGAAATCTTAAATGGCTTCTACAGTTCCTTGGTTGTGCAGAGTGCTGTAGTTCTAGTCTCGAAAGCTCCTCCGTTAGTATTAGCTCCATTTCTCCAGATTTCATTTCCTTAACTTCCGCCAGATTTTGTAATTCCGCCTCCACCCATGCCACCTGCTAGTAACTTTCGTCCGTTTAGTTTAATGTTATATAATTTATGCATATGCATTGTTTGCACTGGGATTGGAATGTGATGAATCAGATTCTTCAAGTTTTTTTTTCTAAGATATGTAATTAATAATTTTTCTTTCTTTCCTTTTTTTTTTTCTTTGGGTTCTGATGGATGAGGCCCTTTTTGATTTATAGATTTGATAAAAGTCCATGAAATGAGTGGTTGAAAAGTAATTGTCCCATGAAATGTGTGGTCAAAATTAATTGCTGACATGAAAAATGTGAGAAATAAACATGGATTGTTTTCTTATCTTTTATTTAGCAAAATATATAATCTAATTTTTTTATCAAAATAGAAGTCAATAATTTATTTTATTATATATTTAATGGGATTCGCTACTGTTTAACCACATATTTAATTAAATTTTAACAAGATTTGTTAAAATTTTTATTTTAAGACATGATATATTTTTAATATATATTAATGGTCCGAGGTTAGATTCTTCAAACGTGCAGCTTACTGTACTTGAATATGACTGTGTTAAAAAAAATTCATGTCCAAACCTAAAGGTCACCTAAATTCTTCAATTCAATTCTTGTTTCTCTATTTGAGGGAAAATGTACAAATGCAAACTTCAAGAAATGTGCCAGAAGAGGGGTTGGAGTTTGCTAGAGTATACGACGGTAAGAGATGGCCCACACCATATCCCTCGATTCAAAGGTGTTGTGAACGTTAATGGTCAAACTTTCGATATTCCAAATCGGTGCAAGTCTTACAAAGAGGGTCAAAATCTGGTGGCAAAAATTGCTTACCACCACTTTATTGCCTAATCTTCTCAGTCTGGTCAACACGAGTACTTGCAGCCCTCCTCTTCTAGCTTTACCGCTCATCATGAGGCTGATGTTGAAGCTCCAGTTCCGATTCCTCCGTGGGAGAAACCTTCAATGGCTGCTACAGTTCATGGGGTTGTGCAAAGTGCTGTAGTTCGAGTTTCGGAAGCTCCTCCGGTAGCAGTAGCTCCATTTCTCCAGATTTCAATTCCTGAACTTCCATCGGATTTTGTAATTCTGCCACCACCTATGCCGCCTGCTAGTAAGTTTTGTTCGTTTAGTTTGATATTATATAATTTATGCCTATCCATTGTTTGCATGGGTATATGGAATTTGATGAATGAGATTCTTCAAGTTTTTTTTTTTTTTTTTTGAGAAATGTAATTAGTAGTTTTTCTTTTTTTTTTAGAAATGTTTTTTTTTCTTTGGGTTCTTATTGATGAGGCCCTGTTTGGTTTCTAGCTTTGATAAAAGTGGATGAAATGAGTGGTTGAAAAGTAATCGTCCCATGAAATGTGTGGTCAAAATTAATTGTTCCGATTTCGCCATGGGAGAAACCTTCAATGGCTTCTACAGCTCCTTGGTCGTGCAAAGTGCTGTAGTTCTAGTTTCGAAAGCTCCTCCGTTAGTATTAGCTCCATTTCTCCAGATTTCAGTTCCTTAACTTCCGCCGGATTTTGTAATTCCGCCACCACCCTTGCCACCTGCTAGTAACTTTTGTCCGTTTAGTTTAATGTTATATAATTTATCTTGATGCATTGTTTGCGCGGGGATTGGAATGTGATTTATCAGATTCTTCAAGTTTTTTTTCTAAGAAATGTAATTAGTAATTTTTCTTTCTTTCCTTTTTTTTTTCTTTGGGTTCTGATAGATGAGGCCCTTTTTGATTTATAGATTTGATAAAAGTCCATGAAATGAGTGGTTGAAATGTAATTGTCCCATGAAATGTGTGGTCAAAATTAATTGTTGACATGAAAAATGTGAAACATAAACATGGATTGTTTTCTTATCTTTTATTTAGCAAAAATTATAATCTAATTTTTTATCAAAATAAAAGTCAATAATTTATTTTAATTACATATTTAATGGGATTCGCTACTTTTTAACCACATATTTAATTAAATTTTATCGAGATTTGTTAAAATTTTTATTTTAAGACATGATATATTTTTTATATATATTAATAGTCAGAGGTTAGATTCTTTAAACGTGCAGCTTACTGTACTTGAATATGGCTGTGTTCAAATAAATTCATTTCCAAACCTGAAAGTCACCTAAATTCTTCAATTCAATTCTTCTTTCTCTGTTTACGGGAAAATGTACGAATGCAAACTGTAAGATTTGTGCCAAAAGAGGGGTTGGAGTTTTCCAAAGTACACGACGATAAGAGATGGCCCACACCATATCCCTCGATTCGAAGGTGTTGTGAACGTTAATGGGCAACCTTTCGAGACTCTAAATTTGTGCAAGTCTTCCATGGAGGCTCAAAATCTTCCAAAGAGTTTGCTAGAGTATACGACGGTAAGAGATGGCCCATACCATATCCCTCGATTCAAAGGTGTTGTGAACGTTAATGGGCGACCTTTCGAGACTCCAAATCAGTGCAAGTCTTCCAAAGAGGCTTAAAATATGGTGGCACAAATTGCTTACCACCACTTTATTTCCCAACCTTCTCAGTCTGGCCAACACGAGTACTTGTAGCCCTCCTCTTCTAGCTTTGTCGCTCATCTTGAGGCTGATTTCGAAGCTGTTGTTCCGATTTTGCCATGGGAGAAACCTTCAATGTCTGCTATAGTTCCTAGGGTTGTGCAAAGTGCTGCAGTTCCACTTTCGGAAGCTCCTCCGGTAGTATTAGCTCCATTTCTCCCGATTTCAGTTCCTGAACTTCCGCCGGATTTTGTAATTCCGTCACCACCCATGCCACCTGCTAGTAAGTTTTGTCCGTTTATTTTAATGTTATATAATTTATGCATATGCATTTATTGCGCGGGGATATGTAATGTGATGAATTAGATTCTTCAAGTTTTTTTTACTGAGAAATGTAATTAGTAGTTTTTCTTTCTTTCCTTTTTTCTTTTATTTGGGTTCTGATTGATGAGGCCATGTTTGGTTTATAGATTTGATAAAAGTCCATAAAATGTTTGGTCAAAATTAATTGTTGATATGAAATAGGTGCGAAATAAGTATGGATTGTTTTCTTATCTTTTATTTAGCGAAAATTATAATATAATTTTTTATCCAAATCAAAGTCGATAATTTATTTTAATTATATATTTAATGAGATTCGCTACTTGTTAACCACATATTTTATTAAATTTTAACAAGATTTGTCAAAATTTTTAGTTTAAGACTTGCTATATTTTTATTTATATATATTAATGGTCAGCGGTTAGATTTAAAATTCAAAGGTTAGATTCTTCAAACGCGCAACTTACTACACTTGAATATGGCTGTGTTTAAATAAATTCTTTTCCTAACCTAGAAGTCACCTAAATTCTTCAGTTCAATTCTTGTTTCTCTATTTGAGGGAAAATGTACGAATGCAAACTGTAAGATTTGTGTCAAAAGAGGGGTTGGAGTTTGCCAGAGTACACGACGGTAAGAGATGGCCCACACCATATCCCTCGATTCAAAGGCGTTGTGAATGTTAATGGGCAACCTTTCGAGACTCTAAATCTGTGCAAGTATTCCAAAGAGGCTCAAAATCTTCCAAAGAGTTTGCTAGAGTATACGACGGTAAGAGATGGCCCACACTATTTCCCTCAATTCAAAGGTGTTGTGAACGTTACTGGTCGACCTTTCGAGCCTCCAAATCAGTGCAAGTCTTCCAAAGAGGCTCAAAATATGGTGGCACAAATTGCTTACCACCACTTTATTGCCGAACCCTCTCAGTCTGGCCAACATGAGTACCTGCAGCCCTCATCTTCTAGCTTTGTCGCTCATCCTGAGGCTGATTTTGAAGCTGCTGTTCCGATTCCACCGTGGGAGAAACCTTCAATGGCTGCCACAGTTCCTAGGGTTTTGTAAAGTGCTGCAATTCCACTTTCGAAAGCTCCTCCGGTAGTATTAGCTCCGTTTCTCCCGATTTTAGTTCCTGAACTTCATCCGGATGTTGTAATTCCACCACCACCCATTCCACCTGCTAGTAAGTTTTGTCCCCCGGATTCAGCTCGGCTTGAAAAAAGCCCGAGCTGAGGCTCGGGCCGACCCGTGTTACGAACCGAAATGGCCCATGTCAAGCAATTATATGAAAAAAAAGAAAGAAAAAAAATGAAAATTTTGATTTCAAACTAAAGCTGTCTGCACAGCAGGCAGCTACAAATGAGTTGCCTGCATGCTGTGGCGTACACGCAATCACAAAAATATATTCGTAATTTTTTTTATGCAATTGTCTTGTCGTAATTTAAATTTTTATATTGAATATAGTTAAAACGAATATTTTTTTTGTCTATAAATACGGGAAAAATTTTACAAATCCATATCAATCTCTCAAATTTCTTTACGCAATATTCAGTATTTTACTCTCCGATTTCTTTTACTCTATTTTTCAATATTTTTTACTATAATACTTACACATGAATTTTACTTGTGATGAGATTAATCAGTTTAAAGGTAGTTCGAGTACTCCATTGGGATACGATGCATCTCAAAATGTTCCAATTGATTTGGAGAATATCGAAGAGGAGGAAGTAGTCGAGGTTAAAAGGTCGAAAAAAGAGTCTGCGGATTGTTGGCAACATATGACTCGTAAAAAAGTTGAGGTTCAAAATGGAGTTGATATTTCAAAAACATGTTGCAATTATTATGGTAAAGAACTTTGTTGGAAGCCTAGTTCGAGCACATCGCATTTAAATAGACACATATTAAGAAGTTGCAAAGTGAAACCAGTCGGTTTTGACCCGAAACAGACCGAACTAACATTTACCGATTCCGGTTATACTCTTTCCACTTTTGTATATTCACAGAAAAGATTTCATGAAGGAATGACTACATAAGTGGCTGCAACAGAGATGCCGCTAACGATGATCGAGTCAGTCCACTTTACCCGTCTTGTGTAGAATTATCTCCAACCCAGGTATCATCTTGTTGTAGAAATACTCTTCGTTCTGATGCTATAAAATTATATAACAGAAGAAAAAAAACTGCTATTGAAAGTCTAAAATCTTTTAATTCTGTTATATCATTTACCTCTGATTTATGTGTTAATACAAAAGGTTATATTGCTGCTACAGCTCATTACATTGATCACCTATGGATTATGCATAAAAGAATTATTGCATTCAAATATGTAGAATATCCTCATAATGCGACTAACATATACATGGTTTTAAAAGATATTATATAAGAACATGGTATGCAAGAAATGGTTCGAAGTTTTAATTTTGATAATGCTAGTGTAAATAAAGTTGTTGTCGAAAAATTTATTAATGATTTGAAACCTACATTTGGAGATTTATTTTTTCATCAACTTTGTGTATGCCACATTATTAATTTGATTGTAAAAGATGGATTAGAACATATAAAATTACCGTTAGATAAAATTAGGCAAGCAATTAATTTTATTACTATATCATCAGCAAAAAAGCAAGCATTTAACAGTTTATGTACAGAGTATGATTTAGAAGAGAAATCATTTGTCACTGATGTATCACATAGATGGAACTCTACATATCTTATGTTACACTCGTGTGAAAATTATGATAAAGTTATTTCGATGTATTATAATGGTAGGCATACATATAGACCCGAACACAATTTGGAAAATTGAGAATGGAATCTTGCATTTGACGTGAAAAAAATTTTAAAACCTTTTTTCGATGCCACAAAAGAATGTAGCGGTATTTATTACCCTACAATACCCTCTTTATTTTTATTAGCTTCGGTGATGGACCCTCGACTTAATTTAACTGGTACAAAAGCTACTATAAAAAAATTTCAAATTTCATTAATGTACAATTATCACATGTGCATATAGAATCAATGTTATGTGAAATGTATAACTAATACGCTGAAAAAGAAGGTCAGTGTAGTTCTACTTCCCAAAGTTCTTTTTCAAGAAACGATTCAACAAATGCAGATAATATATGGAGTTATTTAGAGACCAATACTAGTGTTCCATCATTTAGTTCTAGTTCGTCAATATCTAGAGCAATAGATGTCAGTGGAACAAATCTTGAAATTCCCTCCGATTTAGCTAGGTATATGTGCGTGGACGTTTGTAGTATGTTACAATCATAAGAATTATAGGAATTTAGTCTTTTATCATGGTGGAGGTGTAACGAAAGGCAGTATCCAATTGTATCAAAAATTGCTCGTGATTTACTAACACCGCCGGTGTCTGATAGGAATATAAAATACACATTTTGTATCTTTATTTAATGCGCTCATATGACTATTTTATACCTAAATGTACTTAATATTCTCATATTTTGGTTTAGGTGGCAAGTTGATGGATATAGATTAATTTGGAAGAAATATGTGAAAATGGACCAAAGTGAAAGGAAATGAAAGTTCAAGGACTAGCGTGCAAATACACAAAAGTTGTGTCAAACCAAACGATGAAGATTTGAGAGTCAATTGCTTGAAAGAAGACGTCAAATGGATGAAATATCGTCAAAGTATGATCACACATCAATTTCCAATCGAAAAGTTATACACCGATTTTCAGCCTCATATTGAGACACATTTTCGACATGGAAAACGATCGAATTAGAAGATCATATCTGAATAAAAGTTGTATCCCTTTGAGTTTTCTTTCCAACGCATCTTGAATCGCCTCAATCGGATATCGGGAAAAGAAGATACGACCAAAATACTGAAAGCTATTCGGAGGAAATTTCGTAAAACCATGCGGCCGCAAGCCTTTAATTCCATGCGGCCGCATAGACCATTACCGAGAGTTTGAAGGTTGAGTTCATTTGTTCCTTGCGGCCGCAAGCCTCTAAACCATGCGGCCGCATGGTTCATTTCCGACACGAAAATAGTTTTTCTTATTGTTTGATTTATATTCTGCGTATTGAATGTTCTTCTGCATTTATTTCTATGATTTGTTGCATTTAATTGCTAGAGGGCCCGCTAGTTTATTGATTGTAACAACCTACAGCTAAGTTAAACATCAAATCCGTAATTGTTTGATCCCTTTAACTTGTGAAGCACTAGGATTTGATAATTTTTTGCGATAGAGGTTATTGAATTTTAAGAAGAATGTTTAAATAGATTGAATGCAACCGCTGGTGTTTGTGTTATCTAGTTCATCGATTTCTCTATTGTGTAAAGCTGTTATTAAATTGAATCTTGAGCGCTGGTCTGGGGTTATTTAATAATTAGGGTTAATTAGAACGCTGGTTTCTAATTAACTAAAATTAAGGAGAAATAGGAATCAATTCCAACGATGAATATTCGAAATATGAATTGAATTATCCTTGTATCTATGATCAATTGTGGATTTCCGATGGTGGATGTGGACTTAGACCAAGGTTAGTCATTTGATTGATTTCATTAATTTAATTTTCATTGTTATTAATTATGTTATTTACAATTGTTGCATACAAAAACCCCCCAATCATTGTACGAAGCATAAATATTGAATTACACACTCTTCGTGTGATCGACCCTTACTTCCACTACTACATTAGTTTTAGAGGTTTAAGGACTATTTTTGGGTGCCTACGACAGCACACCAAATTTTGGCACCGTTGCCGGGGAGTGGTGCTAATTTATTTTTGCGTTTCTTTAGTTATTTTATTTATTTTTGAAAAAAAAAAATTCATAATTTTCTAGATTTTTAAGCAATTTATTGTTTTTAGGAATTTTAGCGTATAATTTTATTTGTTTTTCTTATTCTAGTTTTTTTTATTTTTATTTTTTTTTAACTTATTTGTCATACTTTTTTTATTTTTTTTTTTAGTTTCCTTGATAGTTTGAGGAACTTGATTGCAACTATGGCCGCCAATTGTCAACAATTCGGCACTAGACTTGACATGCCATCGAAATATGTTAATGAGGTAAATGTCTCATCCATTGAACAACAACTTGCGAGTCTGACTACTCTTATTTGTCTAATGGTTGCAGGTAATGTGCAAACAGTGAATGCATGTGGAATTTGTTCATTGGTAGGCCATCCAACTGATATGTGCCCAACACTTCAAGAAGAATCTATTGAACACGTAAATGTAGCCGGTAGCTTTCCTGGACAACCACAAAGAAATTATGATCCCTATTCAAACACATACAACCAAGGATGGATGGATCATCCAAATCTTAGTTATGAGAATCGACAAGTGAATCAACCTATGAATCAAAATTGGCAAAATTCCTAGCAATATAATCAGCCATACCTTCCTAGACAACAACAGGGCCAAAATTCTAACTCTGATATGTCTTTAGAAGATATTGTTAGATCTCTGGCCACTAACACTTTACAATTTCAACAGGAGAGAAGGGCTAGCATTCAATGTTTGGAGAATCAGATAGGTCAAATGGCTAACGCGGTCAGTCGGTTGGAGTCACAGAATGCGGGAAAACTACCCTCTCAAACGGTAGTAAATCCAAGGGAAAATGTAGGTGCAATCACGTTGAGGAGTGACATGAAGGTTGAAGTTCCAGTAAAGACATCCCCTACATCGTCTGAGCAAAAAGAGGAAGAAAACGTCGTTGCAAACAAGACTACTCCCAACGATAATGAGGTAACTGAGCGTAAGTTTCCACCTCTTTCTGATTGTAAACCTGTACCTCATTTTCCTCAAACTTTAGTAGGATCTAGGAAATATGAACGAGATCATGATGAGTTGCATGAAATATTTAGTAAATGCGAGGTAAATATTCCACTTTTAGATATTATTAAACAAGTACCTCGTTATGCTAAATTATTGAAACAATTGTGCACAAGTAAGAGGAAACAGAAATTGAAGGGGATTGAAAGGGTAAAAGTTGGAGAACACGTATCTGCAATTATTCAAGAGAAACTTCCAGTAAAGTGCACGGATCCAGGTATGTTCACTATCACTTGTATGATAGGCGACACTAAGTTTGGAAAGGCCATGTTAGATTCAGGAGCATCTATTAATGTCATGCCATATTCTGTATACAATTTCTTGAAACTTGGACCCTTAAATAACACTGGTGTAATAATTCAACTAGCTGATAAATCTAATGCATATCCTAAAGGGGTGGTTGAAGATGTTCTTGTGAAAATTGATGATTTGTTTTTTCCTGCTGATTTTTATGTGCTTGACATGGGCAATAGTAATCATACTACCCCTATCTTGTTAGGAAGACCATTCTTAAGGACATCCAAAACTAAAATGGATTTTAATAATGGTACATTAACCATGGAATTTGATGATAAGATCATTAAGCTTAATATCTATGATTCCATGAAACATTCGTGTATTAATAATCATGTTCATTTTATTGATGTAATTGATCAATTAGCACAGGATGTTTTCAAATTTGCTGGTAAAAATGAATGGGAATCTGTCATTAATGAGCATCTTGGGAAGGAAAAAGAGGAGTTGACCTTAAACACCGAGTTACAAAGAACTGTGGCAGCATTAAATGATCTTCCAAAGTCAGGTAATAGTTCTTGTTTTGTATTGCCAGTTTCTAAAGAGAAACATTTATCCTTTGTTTTGCAGATTTTCATTCCGGATTTGAAGCTTCACCCCAGTCACTACAAGTATACATTCCATGGAGGTGGAGGAACACTGCCAGTTATCATTCCCAATGGACTTGGTGCACCGCAAAGAAAATCGAAGCCAACCATGATAGACCCGGGCTAAACAAGAAAACATTGAGTCAAGCCAAAGACAATAAACAAAGGCGCTGCTTGGGAGGCAACCCAAGGGGAGTTCGTTCCTTTATCTTTTTATTTTTATTTTTTTTTGCATTCATATTTTAGTTAATTTTGTCATTTTCTTTGCATTTTACCTTACATTGGGGACAATGTAAGTTTTAAGTGTGGGGAGGGGATTTAGATTGAGTTTAAATTTCAAAAATTTTAAAAATTTTTGCATGATTTTTCAAGAAAATGAATTGAGAGTTAAATGATTGTTTTGGGTTGTGTATGCTATTTGTTAGAATTAATTAGGCTTTTGAAGAACTCATAACATGATTGAATGAATAATCCTCCAACTTAGAGTTAATTGGTTGAGTTATTTTTTTTGAGGATGGTAGCAACTAAATTCTGTGGACAAAAGTCGGTGAGATTTTTGAGCTTTTAGACTGATACATCCATAACAGTCTCATTATTTTTTTATGTGTGATATTCTTCCATGGTTTTGTTTCTCTAGAACTTGCCTTGATTCTCTTCAAGATCATATTGACACATGCATGCATGAACATGATTAAGGCCATCTTTGTCACATAAATGAGTTTCATTAGCCTAATAGCCGACCCTATAATTAAATTTTCCATTGTTGAGCCCCTTTGAGCCTCATTGCCTTTTCTTTGTATAAACTCACATTACAAGCTTTAAACTGGAAAAACAATGTCTTTATCCAAGCCTTAGAGCTAGTGGAGTAATGTTGAATGTCATGAGAAGTGTGGGTATAAAAGAAAATAAGTGTGGGGGTATCAAGATTTATGGTAGTGCTATTACTGGTGAATTGGAACACATTTTCTATGTCAATTCATGTAGTTCTATTATTGGTGTATAATTTGGAGTTTACATTGTGCAAGAAAAACACAAGAAAAATAAGAAAAAAAATGAATGATTGAAGAAAAAGAAAAAAAAAAGAAGAAAAAGAAAATGAGTGATAAAGGAGAATGAATTTGATGTGAAAAAGATCTATATTCATAACTCTTCATACATCCCAAGAAAGAGTTCGATTTGTGTGGGATAGATGCAAAAATGATGAAGCTATCATGTGGAGTGGTTGGTTTACATGTCTTATGTATATGTTTGAGCTAAGTCTATTTATCTTTACTCCACTAGTTTCGATGGCTCTTGAGTCACATACCCAAATATTTCCCACCTTGACCATAGGCCACGTTACAACCTTTGAAAAGTCCTTATGATTCTTGTAAAGCATGTGATCTAAGTGGTGGCGAATGAGAAGATATGCAAGCATATGGTAGAACATCTCCATTGGAATGAATTTGAGCGAAACACTTACCCTATTAAACACATGAGAGTTGAGTGCTTATATCCGTGAGGGTCTACATGTTTGGTTTACTCCATCTTTATATGAAAATGCTTGCTAATTGATTATGAGTTGTATGGAATGTTTATTCATGAAATTTTATGTGTTTTGAAAAAGTTTGATGGTTCTATATTCTTGGCATTACGACTTGGTGTCTTTGGAGAATTAAATTTTAAGTTTTGCCCGAGGACGAGCAAAAGCTAAGTGTGGGGGAATTTGATAGGAATATAAAATACACATTTTGTATCTTTATTTAATGCGCTCATATGACTATTTTATACCTAAATGTACTTAATATTCTCATATTTTGGTTTAGGTGGCAAGTTGATGGATATAGATTAATTTGAAAGAAATATGTGAAAATGGACCAAAGTGAAAGGAAATGAAAGTTCAAGGACTAGCGTGCAAATACACAAAAGTTGTGTCAAACCAAACGATGAAGATTTGAGAGTCAATTGCTTGAAAGAAGATGTCAAATGGATGAAATATCGTCAAAGTATGATCACACATCAATTTCCAATCGAAAAGTTATACACCGATTTTCAGCCTCATATTGAGACACATTTTCGACATGGAAAACGATCAAATTGGAAGATCATATCTGAATAAAAGTTGTAGCCCTTTGAGTTTTCTTTCCAACGCATCTTGAATCGCCTCAATCGGATATCGGGAAAAGAAGATACGAGCAAAATACTGAAAGCTATTCGGAGGAAATTTCGTAAAACCATGCGGCCGCAAGTCTTTAATTCCATGCGGCCGCATAGACCATTACCGAGAGTTTGAAGGTTGAGTTCATTTTTTCCTTACGGCCGCAAGCCTCTAAACCATGCGGCCGCATGGTTCATTTCCGACACGAAAATTCTGGTTTCCTAATTTAAGTCAACTACCTATGGAAACAACTATAAATACATATTTTAAAACCCTAGAACGTACCAGAATGCCTCCAACCTATTTTCTCTCTATTTTTCTTAGATCTATCATGTGTAACTAAACTTCTACGCTTGGTTGAAGGAAATTGAAGCCTCGGAACCACATATTGTGAGATCTAAATAGTTTTTCTTATTGTTTGATTTATATTCTGCGTATTGAATGTTCTTCTGCATTTATTTCTATGATTTGTTGCGTTTAATTGCTAGAGGGCCCGCTAGTTTATTGATTGTAACAACCTACCGCTAAGTTAAACATCAAATTCGTAATTGTTTGATCCCTTTAACTTGTGAAGCACTAGGATTTGATAATTTTCTGCGATAGAGGTTATTGAATCTTAAGAAGAATGTTTAAATAGATTGAATGCAACCGCTGGTGTTTGTGTTATCTAGTTCATCGATTTCTCCATTGTGTAAAGCTGTTATTAAATTGAATCTTGAGCGCTGGTCTGGGGTTATTTAATAATTAGGGTTAATTAGAACGCTGGTTTCTAATTAACTAAAATTAAGGAGAAATAGGAATCAATTCCAACGATGAATATTCGAAATATGAATTGAATTATCCTTGTATCTATGATCAATTGTGGATTTCCGATGGTGGATGTGGACTTAGACCAAGGTTAGTCATTTGATTGATTTCATTAATTTAATTTTCATTGTTATTGATTATGTTATTTACGATTGTTGCATACAAAAACCCCCAAATCATTGTACGAAGCATAAATATTGAATTACACACTTTTCGTGGGATCGACCCTTACTTCCACTACTACATTAGTTTCAGAGGTTTAAGGACTATTTTTGGGTGCCTACGACAGCACACCAGTGTCTACAGTAGCATCGGAGGCTGCATTTAGCTTAGGTGGTCGAGTTTTATGTGACGAACGATCAAGACTAAAAGAAGATATATTGGAGACTTTAATATGTTTGAAGGACTGTGAATGTGCAGAATTACGTCTTCAAGAACAAGTTGATAGTATAATGGCCGAAGAGCTACAGCAGATTAAAACATAAGATATTGTAAGTTTTTAAATTGTTTTGTTTCAAAAAAAAAAAGCAATTTTTAATTTTTTTAAGAAAAAATTGTACATGAAATATTTTATTCGTGTACAATTTTAACTCCACCTACAATAATTGTAGCTGATCCCAAACTCGGATAAAGGAGGATGGTTTTAACTTTTATGATTTCTTTAATTTATAACACGCATAAAATGTACAATTTTTTAAAAAATGTAAATTAAAAAAAAAAAAACCCGACCCGTCTCGGCTCGGCCAGCTAAGGCTCGGGCTGAGCCTCATTTTTTTGGCCGAGCTCGGCTCGACTCGTTGACACCACTATATTCAGCTGAGACAGCCTTGATACAATTTCCTGCGTAGTCCCTGATGATGCCTCCCCCGCTTGCAAACCCATCATTGACACAACCATCGGTGTTGATCTTGACATATCCAAATGATGGAAATCGCCACCAAACCATGATAGGATGAGGAGATGGGGGGAGAGTCAAAGAAATACCAAAAAGTATAGCAAGTTGCATGTCATTACGCCAATGTAACGATCAGAATAGTCCACCAATATGGAGGCAGGATACCATATGGTAAACTCTCCAGATAATACGTCTCGAGCTCATACGTATGTTCATGTGCTTTGCATTATTCCTCTCAGTCCAAAGAAACCATAAAATTAATAGAGGAATAATGATGCGAATGTGTTCAGTCCTTGTAAACTGTCCAGAATACCTCCATTTTAAAAATCTCTGTCTGACACTCTATCCTGTACTCATGGTAATCTGAAATAAAGCCACAAAATGTTGCCAAACGTGATCTGAAATACTGCTACCATAAAAATATGAGTGATGGTCTCAATATTAGAACTATACTGACATCGAAAAGCCAAATGACTACCGATCCTCCTCTGGATAATGACATCAACTGGTATTAAATCCTGCTATAGTCTCCAACAGAAGAACGAAATGGTAGTAGGTATGATAAGGCTCCACAATAGGCGAAATGAATCCTGAATTGGCTAGCTAGAGCGGATCAGTTGCCATGCTGAATCCTGAATTGGCTATCCCAAGGCACTACGCAATGTGTGTCTCGTCGTATGGTCCAAATTTCTTCAGTCTCTTCCAAATAGGCGACGCTGAATGAGGAACTGCTGCAATTGAAGGATGTGTCCCTCTACAATATTTGCCCAGTAGAACCTGAGCCCAAAGAGAACTCTGAGACCTAAACAACCACCATAGCTTCAATGAAAATGTATCCACCGTATCCTGTAATCGTTTAAAGCTCAGACCTCCCTCGTCAACAGGAAGGCAAATCGCCTTCCAACTACGCCAATGTAGACGACGCACATGATCCTTAGAATCCCATAAGAATCTTGCAAATATACTTTCTAGCCTTTTCAGAATGACCTTAGGAGGTCGCATATTCTGGAATAGATACGTGGTATAGAGGAAAGAACAGACCTTAATAGAGTAATCCTACCACCAGGAGAGAGAAGACGTGAAGCCCATCCAGAAATCCTACTCATGACCTTCATAATGAGATTATCATACAAAATGCTCCTTTTAGCCTCTTTAAACATAGGGACTCCCAGATATGTGAACGGTTGTCTCTGATGTGAAAATCCAGTTAAATTCACTAACCTCCGTATCTGAATATCAGATGCCCACCTAGGAAATATAAGACCACTCTTGTCTCTATTCACCAATTGGCTAGAGACCCCCTCATAGTGCTCCAAACAATCGATGACCCTTCTGATAGACTTCTTCTGTCCATTGGTAAATATAATCATATCATCAGCAAAAGCAAGATGAGAGACAAGAGTACTACCTCTTTGTCGATACTGCATACTATGATATGTCTGAAACTTTTGAGTAAGTAATCGAGGAAAGTAATCTGCAGCAATAATAAATAAGGATGGAGAGATAGGATCTCCTTGTCTGAGTCCCCGCGATGAAGAAAAGAAACCACATGGTCGTCCATTTAGAAGTACTGAGAATCGACACTCTGATATACAACGTCTGATCTGATCAGTCCACAACTGGTCAAAATCAAATGCCTCGAGTATAGAATAAATGAATCACAATCCATACGTTCATATGCTTTAGCCATGTCAAGTTTTAGCATAACATTCCCTCCATGCATTTTATTATCCAACGTGTGTAGAAGCTCCTGGGTCAACAAAACATTGTCCCCAATAAATCAACGGAGACAAATCCACTCTGCTGAGGGGAAATAATACAAGGCAGAAATGAACTCAATCTGTTATTCAACAGCTTTGTGATAAGCTTATTGAACACTTTACACAGACTGATAGGTCGGTAATCCGTCCATCTACAAGCATTCACCCTCTTCGGAAGCAAAATAATAGATGTAGCAGCAAATCCTCTCGGCAAATGACCACTCTCAAAGAAATCAATGATTGCACTGTATACATCATCTTGTATAATATCCCAACAGTGTTGATAGAACAATGATGAAAATCTATCAGGGCCCGCAGCACTATCAGTATCAATACTGAAAATAGCCTTCCGCACCTCATTAATTAAAGGGAGATGGTTTAGCATCATATTGTCTGCCTCCGTCAGTATTCTAAGTATAACATCAGGACGAATATACTCCAGAGGCTGTGAAGGAGCTGATAATAATTCTTGGAAAAAATTGATTGCTGAGCTCTGAATATCCGCTGGAGTGGTAAGAACTTCCCCTGCCTGAGTTGTAATGGTCCTGATACGAGATTTGATCCGTCGTCCCTGTACCAGCAAATGAAAATATCTGGTGTTGCGATTTCCTTCACATACCCAATGAGAGCCGGCCTTTTGCTTCCAAAAACCCGCCTTAATAGCTAAGGTCCGGTTCAAATCAGCCTATGCATGATGAAGTGAGTCATGGTGCTCCGGTGTAGGATTAACCTTAAAATCAATCTCTGCCTGGTCAACCCTCTCCTTAGCGTCTCTAACTCTCTGGAGCACATCACCAAATACCCGTCGATTCTACCACCTTAGTCCCTATTTTAGCCTAAAGAACTTCTCCCATAGGGCAGCCATTCCAGTAAGATGAGTAGGGAATGACCACTTTTGAGAAATGAAGGCTGAGAAGTCATGATGTTTGGTCCAAACATTGAGGAATCTAAATGGTCTAGGACCTGAATCATCATTCGAAATCCACTGTAAAAGTAGAGGTGAGTGATCAGATGAAGTACGATTCGGGCGAGTCATGGTAAGCTGTCTACAAAAATCTGCAGCTAAAGAGTTAATCAAAACTCTATCCAATCTCTTACTAACCCTGCCATTCGTGTAGAAAGCATAACAGTAGGATCAACAGTGGTAGCTGGTGGTGGTACAAAAGGGTCTCCTGAAGTGCTGGCATGGTGCAGTCTCATTTGATCTCTCTTAACTGGTGTCCATCTCTGACGAGACTCTACAACTATCTCATTTCCCTTACCTTTGTCTTTGGACGGTTGAAGAGGCTTAAGAGTAGGATCAAAAGTGGTAGCTGGTGGTGGTACAAAAGGGTCTCCTGAAGTGCTGGCATGGTGCAGTCTCCTCTGATCTCTCTTAACTGGTGTCCATCTCTGACAAGGCTCTACAACTATCTCCTTTCCCTTACCTTTGTCTTTGGACGGTTGAAGAGGCTTAAGAGTAGGATCAAAAGTGGTAGCTGGTGGTAGTACAAAAGGGTACCCTGAAGTGCTGGCATGGTGTAGTCTCCTCTGATCTCTCTTAACTGGTATCCATCTCTGACGAGGCTCCACAACTATCTCCTTTCCCTTACCCTTGAAGAGGCTTAAGAGTAGGATTAGTAGGGGGTGGTGTAGTGGGTGGTGGTGGTGCAGGGGGTGATCCAATCATACAATGCTCATCAGTGTGCCCAAAGTGTCTGCACCGGAAACAATAATATGGTATCTTGTCATATACAACAGTCTGCCAGTATGCACCTCTTTTCTCCCTCTCAATCCATATTCTATCAGGGAGCTTAAAATCAAGATCAACCTCACTAGGTTGCCGTAAATCAAAAGTAGCTTCATTAATACGGAACAGAAGTTCAACAGCCTTAGAAATAGCAAACAAACTGCTCTTTGCCCTAAAGTAGATGGACAGTAGTGGAAATGAAGCCCAAACAGGGACAATGTGGGTCTCATGTCGAGGGCTGAAACTAGGCGTCCATTTGGTTATTCTCATGGGACACCCGTCAATGTATCTGGTGAGCTTAAGGAATAATCGTCCTTGTGTGCCAAGTGAATCAACATACGATAAGCATCTATCAATCCTATCATATAATCACCGTGAAATCCGAAGCGCAAAAAACGATCGCGTACCTTAATCATAGAAGGCTTACGATGAGAGAATTTGCCAACAAGTGTGAACTTGTATGGAGAGGAAAGATGCCCCTCCTCCTCTTCTGTAAATAAGACTGCTGGCTCACCATTATGTATATATAGGTCTTTAGAGACCAACCTGTAATCAGTGGTGTCTTATGGAGCTTGAAGAGTCGGTGCAAATGAATTTTTCTAACTTCGCTCGACCTGAGATATAACAGTTTTGCTTGAAAGGGCAGCATCATACAACTTTCGAATTTGATTTGGCAACTTAGGGATCTTGGTCGGCGAATCAGTCGATGGAATTGTGCGTAGATTAACTGGGTCTACATTTTGTCCAAAAATTGTTGGGCACCACCAGTGGGCCGTCGGTGGCTGCGTCTGGCGGCCACAGACCTCCGGACTCTGAATTCTATGATTTTTTAAAGGGTGGTACGGAATTTCATGTTGAACATGGCGGTCAGGCTCGTGGTCTGAGATGAGGTCAGGATTGGCCAAAATTTGAGTTTTTCGGGAGCGTGTAGCAAGGTGGGTCCCACAACAGCTCCGATTAGGCTTATTTTTTCGTCGGAGCATCGTCTCCTCATGGGAAAGCTGAATATATGGCGCGTGTAGCAAGGTGGGACCCACAAAAGGAGGAATCGAAAAATCAGTCGCTAATTGTATGGAATTCAAAGTTTTGATTTCGGCCAAATTGGTCACCTTTGACACTACTCCAGAGGTTTTTGGGCCTTCTGAGATCAATGGAAGTGGTCCCATCGCCAAATTCTGAGCCAAAGTAGGTGAAACGAGTGCATTGGGATGCGTACCACTCATTTTTTGGTTCAAACCAGATCTAATTTCTTCAACTATTGTTTCTGATTGTTGAAAAGTTTTATGGGAAGGTGTTGGAGGTGTGTTTTCATCGGTAGTGGTGTTTTCGGTGGTTTTGGTGGTGGATCAAGGGTATTGATGGATTTGTCTTTTTATCTCCCATTCTAGAGAGAATGGAGAGCTTATTACCTAGATCTTAGTCATGCTCTATATTATTTGCACTTGCATGTTTTTCTTTTAAACAAAGACCACTAGCGTGGTTATTTTATTATTTTAATAAAATGAAGTACAATAAAGGAGGGGGGCATATACCTGACCTCCAGTAATTGAAAAATGCTACAAATGTCTCAAAATGAAATGCAAGAAACAACAAATGAAAAATGAACAAGTAGGGGAAACCACTCAAGGGTATTCTCGAGGATAAATCTTCGGGTGGTAATACATAGACATCGACCGGGTCATGCGTCTGGTCTGAAACTCTTCTGGGTCGTAGAAGTCTGCGTAGTCGGGCTCGCTCATTGGAGAGGGGTCCCGCCTGCGAGAAGGTACCCTCGTAGGTGAATAAAACTGTCCGGGTGATGATGCGCTGAATGTCGGGCGAAAATTAGGTGCATCTGATCTCATGGTGCTCTGTGCTGCAACATCTGAAGCATGTGAGAGTGACCTGCTGACTGTAGGTATGTCGTCCTCCACGTTTTGCACGCAGTCTCCAAGTCCCATTCCATCCATGTCTCTCTGTATATGTTCATTCATCTTATGCTGTGTAGGAGCCGTGTTGGAAGGACTTGGTGATTGTGTATGTGTAGGAGTATTACTCTCAGAAGGTCCCTCACCAAAGAGCTTGATAACCAAGTCCTCGACGGCTAGTCTCATGGTAGATCCAACCTTCATGCCATGGTCCTTCTTAAAGTGATCAATCAACATATGCTTAATACTGTGCCGCTCTGAGCTGATCTCAGCCAACAACCCCTGTGCAATAGTGGTATGTTGAACTGTTCCTGTTTAGGGTTTGGGATTGAGGGTTCGGGGTTTGGGGTTTAGGGTTGAGGGTTGAGGGTTGAGGGTTTAGGGTTTAAGGTTTTTTTTAGTGGAAGGAGAGCAGTACCTCCGAGATTTTATTAATATGTCCTCACTTGTGGCGGAGGAATACAGTGGTTACAACTGAAGTAAAGCAAAACAATAAATAAGGAAGTACTACTTCCCTTACAGTAAAGGTAAAGAAAACAGTAAAACAGGAAGTACTACTTCCCGTACAGCAAAAGTAAAGTAAAGCAGTAAACAAGGAAGTACTACTTTCCTTAAAAAAGGAGTAACGTAAAATAGTAAACAAGGAAGTACTACTTCTCTTACAAGCTGAGCAAATGTAAACAAATGTAAACAAGAATAAAAATACAAGTGAATGCAAAAACAGATAAACTATCTCAAAATCAAAATCTGAAGCCGGGTAAGCCATATCTGTCTATCAGAAGAAGTACCCTAATGTGTCGTGGTAAATCAGTAGGTCCATATACCTGGTATCTGCGATGCTACCATCCCTCAGTAGCAAGTGCATCTGTAACTTGATTTTTCTCTCTAAAGATATGGGAAACTGTATCTCTGTCAAATGAAAGACGATCCACAATCTGTCGGAGTATTCCCTGATAATCCACGGACCACCACCTCTGAGAATGCAGTGAATAGCCACACTAGAGTTTGCCTCAACCTAGATATCTGACAGTCCAAGATCTCTAGCCAGAAGTATACCATCACGAATAGCCCTAAGTTCAGCTTCTAAAAGCAAGCACTGTCCATATGATGCTGAGAAGGCACTGATGCAGTTTCCTGCGTGATCCCTGATAATGCCTCTCCCACTCGCAAACCCATCCTTGACACAACCGTCAGTATTGATCTTTACACATCCAATTGATGAGGTATGCCACTAGACCATAATAGGAGAGGGAAATATATGAAGAGTCAAAGAAACACCAAAGAGAGAAGCAAGTTGCATGTCATCTCGCCAATGTAACGGTTGAAATAATCAACCAGTATGAAGGAATGAAATCATACTATAAACCCTCCATATGATATGCCTCGCACTGATACGAATGTTCCTGTGCTTAGCGTCATTTCTCTCGGTCCAAAGAAACCAAAAAATCAAAAGAGGGATAATGATGCGAATATGTCCGGCTCGTGCAAACTGTCCTGAGTATCGCCATCGAAGAAATCTCTGTCTAACACTTTCTCCTAGACTCATAGTAATTTGAAATAAATCCCCAAAATGCTGCCAAACATACTCAGATATACTGCTATCAGTAAAGATATGAGTGATGGTCTCAATCGCCGAGCAGCATTGACATCTAGAAGCCATCTGAATACCGATCATGCTCTGAATAATGACATCCACTGGGATCAAGTTCTGCCATAATCTCTAGCAGAATAAAGAAACGGTTGGAGGTATGATAGGGCTCCATAATAATAGGGAAGAGTCCTGCATTGGCCTGCTAGAGCGAATCAACTGCCAAGTAGATTTAGTAGTGAATCTGCCATCTGATGTAGCCATCCAGAAAATGCGATCTGAAACATTAAGGCAAAGAGGAATGGATATAATCTGCTAGGCCATGACAGATGGGAGAGACTGTAATAATCGTCTAAAATCCCATCCAGTCTCTCCAAAAAATTCATGTACCCTCGCAGATGTGTGCTGTCTGTGGGGGAGAATAGATGCTAATGTGGACTCGCCCATCCAGCAGTCATGCTAAAAGAAAATATGCCCAAGCCTGAGATGCCATGCAATATGTGGCTCAGCGCGAGGTCCCAATCTTTTTAGTCTCTTCCAAATAGGAGAGGCCGAATGAGGAACAGTTGCAAATGATGGATGTGTCCCTTTACAATATTTGCCCAGTATGAACTGAGCCCATAGCGAACGTTGAGACCTAAATCGCCATCATAATTTTAGAGAGAATGTGTCCACTATATCCTGTAATCGTTTAAAGCCCAGCCACCCTCATCAGTAGGCCGACATATCTCTTTCCAACTTCTCCAATGTAGTCGGCGTGCATGGTCTTTCGAGTCCCATAGAAATCGTGCAAAAATGTTCTC
Organism: Fraxinus americana; assembly: GCA_035079005.1. Classification (NCBI taxonomy): domain Eukaryota; kingdom Viridiplantae; phylum Streptophyta; class Magnoliopsida; order Lamiales; family Oleaceae; genus Fraxinus; species Fraxinus americana. The sequence continues at coordinate 28,240 of CM068707.1, read as the reverse complement.
CAACTTTTTCAAGACGGCCTTAGGAGGTCGCATAATTTGAAAGAGGTACAATGGTAGTGAAGATAATACAGATCTCAGTAAAGTAATCCTACCACCGGGAGATAGGAGACGTGAAGCCAAACCAGAAATCCTATTCCTGACTTTCATAATGAGATCGTCGTATAAAAAGGTCCTCTTAGCTCCTTTGAATAAAGGGACTCCCAAGTATGTGAATGGTTGTCCCTGATGTGAAAAGCCAGTCAGAATCATAAGCTTGCGTATCTGAATATCCGATGATCGCCGAGGCAAAATAAGACCACTCTTGTCTCGGTTAACCAATTGTTCAGAAACTCCCTCATAGTGTTACAAACAATCGAGAACCCTTTTGATAGAAATAGTCAGCAGCTATAATGAACAAGGATGGGGAGATAGGATCCCCTTGTCTGAGGCCTCGTGTGGATGAGAAGAAGCCATGAGGGCGACCATTCAAGAGCACTGAAAAATGATATTCCGTGATACACCTTCTAATCCTATAAATCCACAACTGGTTAAAACCAAACTCCGCAAGAATCGAGTAGATGAATCCCCAATCCATACGGTCATATGCTTTGGCCATGTCATGTTTCAGCATAGTATTCCCTCCTCGCACTCTATCGTCCAACGTATGGAGAAGCTCCTGAGTCAGTAATACATTATCCCCAATGAGGCGACTGGGAACGAAGCCGCTCTGTGGGGGTGAGATGATACACGACAGTAATGAACTCAATCTGATATTCAACAGCTTAGTGATTAGTTTATTGAACACCGTGCATAAGCTGATAGGTCTGAAATCCATCCATTTACAAGCATTATCCCGCTTAGGGAGCAAAACAATAGACGTGGCAGAAAAACCTCGTGGTAAATGGCCCCCTCAAAGAAATCGGTGACAGAATAAAAAACATCATCTTTAATAATATCCCAACAGTGCTGATAGAATAATGATGAAAATCCATCTAGCCCAACAACACTATCAGCATCAATACTGAATATGGCCTCCCGCACCTCATCAATCAAAGGGAGGCGGTTCAGTTCCATATTATCAGTCTCCGTCAATATTCTGGGTATGATATTAGGACGGATGGGGTCTAGAGGCTATGAAGGCGCAGTAAGTAAATCCTGAAAAAACGAGATGGTCGAGCTCTGTATGTCAGTAGGGGTAGATATAACTTCCCCTGTCTCCTTCGTGATATTCCTGATACGAGACTTGATCCTTCTGCCTTGGACCATAGAGTGGAAATATCGTGTATTACGATCTCCCTCACACACCCAATGGGAACTGACCTTTTACTTCTAAAAACCCTCCTCAATGGCCAGGGTACGGTTTAATTCAGCCTGTGAACGATCAAGTGAATCTCTGTATTCCGATGTAGGGTCACTATCAAACTCAATCTCGGCATGGTCAACTCTCGGCTTAGCTTCCCTAACCCATTGGAAAACATCTCCGAATACTTGTCGGTTCCACCATCGTAGGCCCTATTTCAGCCTGAAGAATTTCTCCCAAAGAGCAGCCATCCCCGTAAGATGAGTAGGGAGTGACCACTTCTGATAGACAAAGGCTAAGAAATCATGATGTTTCGTCCAAACATTGAGAAAACGAAATGGTGAGGGCCCAAATCATCCTCTGAAGTCCAATGAAGAAGAAGGGGTGAATGATCGGAAGAAGTCCGATTAAGGTGCGTTACAGTAAATTGTCTACAAAAATCAGCATCAATATTATTAATCAAGACTCTGTCCAACCTCTTACTGACTCTCCCATTAGTCCAGGTGAACTGGGACCCAGAAAATTCGGCATCCTCCAGACCACAATCGAGCATCATATCAGAAAAGGCAGTAGATCCACGATCTCTCCTACTATGGCCTGTACGCTCGCCATCGTGAGCAATAACATTAAAGTCTCCCCCAACTAACTAAGGGTCGTCCATGGAGATGGAAATGTGGTGAAGACCCGCCCACAAGTCCCTCCTATTCGAAGCCTTACATGCTGCATAAACGGTCATCAAGCAAATTGGTCTAGCAAGTCTAGGATCAACAAATTTAACATGTAGAAACTGAGCGTGATCCTGAAGAACCGTAATATCCGTACCAACACACCAGAAACACCAAATCTTATTCGACTCATTCTGAGCACCATAGTCGAAGTGTAAATAGCGGCGAACAAATTCAAAACTTTTGTCCAATACCATAGGCTCCAAAATAACCAAGAAATAAACATGATAAAGTAGAATAAGTTTCTTCAGGCGTCTGTGAGTAGCTACACTAGCTATACATCGCACATTCCAGATGATGGCACTCATCTGGAAACACGTGATGATGAATCCTACGATCGACTCCTGGTCCCCACCCTAGATATTGTAGTGCCAGTGACATTAGTGGTCCTCTTACGACCAACTGGTACAAAACCATCATCCTCTATCCTGTTTACCATGCCAACTAAGTCATCAGACGAAGATCTACTGAAGGAACCCTGATGATGAACTTCAATCTGAGAGAAACTCTCAGAGTCTGACTGAGTGGATAAAGAGGCCTCCAAATTCTGCTGACAATGTGTAGGTGAGACTGGCACATTCAGCCCAATGGAGTCCCGTGACCTCTCCATCATATCTTCTAAAAGAGGATCAAAATATATAGGACTTCCAATCACATGGGTAGTGTTGATCGGATCTGAGGACAGAACAACTGGTTGAGCATCAGATGTAGGAGCTGGTTGGTCATGATGGCCCACCTGAGTGGGAGCAACAGCAGACTGATCTGGTGGTAAAGAAATAGTAACATGTGGATCGATGGTACTAGTAACGGGTTGGGTGGTGGAAGTAGTAACAGTATGAGCTGCAATAACTGTGGTACGCGGGATGGTGGAAGGTATAGAAGTAATATTCTTGGAAGTGGAATGGTAACTCATAGAGGATGTTCCATCTTATCTTTTCTGATTGCGCTTAACCGGAGTCCATAGAGGATGTTCCCCTTACCCTTATCTTTAGCCGGGGCAGGTGGATGCCTAGCAGTTTCATTAACAACAACAGGGGGTACCACGGTTTCCAATGGTAGAGGAGAATGTGAGCTGCTAGAACATTTTTCATCCATATGTCCAAAATGTCTACATCGAAAACAGAAATCCGAAACCTTATCATAGACCACATGCTGCCAATATCCACCCCATTTCTCCCTTTCAATCCAGACTCTATTAGGAAGTCTACATTCCAAATCAACCTCAATACAGACCCTGGCTTCAGTAGGATGGCGAAGATCAGAAGTTGCTTCGTCAATACGAAGTGGGAGTCCAATAGCCTTTGCTATGGCGAAAAGAGCACTCATAATGTGGGCTAAAGCTAGGTGTCCATTTAAAGACACGAATAGGACAACCATCGATATACCAAGTAGGTTTGAGGAATAATCGTGAGTAATCATCCTCGTGCGCCATGTGAATAATAATGTGGGCATCATTAATAAGATCAATTTCATAATCACCAATAAATCCAAAGCGTATAAAGTTTTCGCGTACCTTATTCATAGAAGGCTTACGATGCACGAACTTACCAATAAGTGTAAACTTGTAGGCTTCGGCTAAAAATTGCTAATCTGATTCATCGAAGAAAACTACAGGCTCGCCTGATGAATGTATGGTTCCTTAGAGACCAAACTGCGGTGTCTGGAGTCCTCAGGAGCTCGGAGGACTTGGGCAAATGATTTCTTCTAACTCCGTTCAGCTTGAGTAATCAAGGGTTTACAATTGAGGATAGCTGCATAAGATCGAGGAGCTTGAGTAACTCCCGTGACTCCAAATGGAGGGCCAGATGGTTTGGCTGAGTTCTGTGCTGGCAAGGGAGGGCCGGTCTCTTCTGCAGATTTTTGGTCTATTGCATGGGCTTCAAATGAGTAGCTGGGGGTGCAGATTTAAGAGTTGATGATGCCTTATCAATTGTAGAAGCCAAATTGCCCAATTTAGGGGTTGAGGAAGTCCCAATAGCCTTATGAGTAGAGATGAAAATGGGATCCAATTGAGCCTCAATTCTTTCAATTGGAAATGTTCCCATGATATTTTTACCTTCAATTGTACTTGTATTGGTCGAGTTTGGAGCGAAACCATCACCACCATCACTAGGGTTCTTCGTGTTATCCGCAACTTGAGGCATGCAATTGGGGTTCAGTTGGCTATAATTTCTTTCAATTGGAGGTTGACCCATGAGTTTCAGACCCTCAATTGACTGTATTTGAAACGAATTTGGAGCAGAAACATCAGTAGAGGCTTCAATTGGAGTATTGGTAGTTTCTTCAATTGGGGGTAAATTGGCAAGATCAATACAAGGTGTTGGTATGTTAATTGCAGCAATTGACTGATTACCCATGCTCTTAGCATTGTGAAGTAGGTTGTTATTGGTCAAATTGAACAAATGAAGCAGACTGGATTCATTACAATTGTTCAAACCGTAATTTTCGCACCATTTCTTCGCTTCAGCCACAAATTGAACATGTTCCAGGTGCAATTGACCAAGACCTATGGCTGGGCTAGGTACGCCAGGTGATGGCGCACCCAGCCCAGGTGGTCCGCCACCATGGGTCTTCACGACGGAGTTCAGGGAGCAATTTTCTGGTGCGTTATCGCGACTGTCGCGACATGGCAGGTTTCATTTTCAAATTACTTCTGCTGTAGACTTGAGTTGGATGAATAGAGGACATGGTTGGCTTCGTCTTGGAGTGGGCAACACAACCCAGGTGGTCCGCCACCATGGGTCACCGTGACGGCTCCGGAAATCGTGTTGAAGCAGTCCGATTTCGCTGCCTTCGCGAATGGCAGATTGTCTGGGCAAAATTCGAGCTATTGAATTGTTGATTGGGGTGAATTTCTTAGATGAATAACTTCTCCTGGGCAGGGGCTGTCGACCGGTACCGGTCCGACGGCATGGGTGTGGCCGGAGTTGCTGTTTCCGACTGATTGTACATTCTCAGGCAGTTTTAGAAAATTGCTGATATCTCCTTCATTTCTTGGTAAAATTGCATGGCGTTTGTTGGTAATGGAAGCTGATTTCAAGGGCTTTCTTGGGGTACCAAAATCAGGAGGTTTGGGAGGAAGAATTTTTTCGGGATTTTGGTGCATTTTTAGCCAATTCTAGAGAAAAGGGAGAGCATTTGGGTTAGAGAGAGAAAGTGGTTTAGGGTTTAGGGTTTTTTTTTGGTTGAAGAAAGGCGGTACCTCTGAGGTTTTATTAATATTCCCTCACTTATGGCGGAGGAATACCGTGATTACATGAGAAAAGAAAGCAATAAATGGGGAAGTACTACTTCCCTTATAATGAAAATATACGAAAAAGAACAATTGCAATGCAACAATGAAATCAATGCAGTAAATGAAACTTAAACTACAAACCTCTAAAGCTGTGCAATCCGTGTCTATCAATCTGCACCAGTGCCCTGATCTGTCGAGGTAGGTCGGGTGATCCATACTCCTGATAACGTCGATGATCCCAACCCTCTGAAATAAGAGAATTTGCAACCTAGTTGCTCTCTCTGTATAAATGTGAAACTGTATCTCTATCGAAGGAGACGAGGTCTCTGATTTGTCTGAGGATGCCCTGAATCGTCCATGGTCCTCCGCCCCCTAGTTATGCAGTGAATAGCAACGTTGGAATCTACCTCAACCCAAATAGCTGATATCCCAAGTCCTCTGGCCAATAAAATCCCATCCAATACAGCTCTAAGCTCGACTTCCAAAATCACACATGGGCCATACGATGCTGACAATGCCCTGATGCAGTGTCCTATGTGATTCCTAATAATGCCTCTGCCACTCGCAAATCCCTCTTTGACGCATCCATCAGTGTTGATCTTGTGAGATCCCACTGGTGGAGTGCGCCAAACAACCATAATAGGTGGTGGTTGGGGGAGGAAGAGTCATAGAAATATCAAATAGGGGTGCAAGTGTCACATCTCCTCGCCAGTGCATAGCGCGAATAAGTCCTCCAATATGAAGAAAAGATATCATGCGGTAGACCCTCTAAATGATACGTCTGGCTACCATATGAATCCCCCTATGCTTCGCGTCATTCCTCTCGGTCCATAGAAACCAGAATATCAGTAGAGGAATGATAGTGCGAATGTGTCCACATCAAACATGCTGTCCGGAATACCGCCATCTCTGGAACCTCTATCTGACCCCCTCTCCTGCTCTCATAGGTATCTGAAAAATGTCTCCAAAGTGGTGCTATACCTGATCGGAGATGCTGCTTTCCGTAAATATATGACTGATGGTCTCAATCTCGGAACAACACTGACAACGAGAAGCCAACTAACACCCTATCTGCTCTGCCATGAGGGGTGGAAGCGTTTGTAATAATCGTCCAAAGTCCCACCCAGTGCCCTCAAAGTAATCCTGTACCCTCTCAGATGTATGCTGCCATCTAACGTGGAAATAAGGACGCTAGGGCAGTATCACTCATCTAACAATCGTGCCAGAAGAATATTTGTCCTGTACCAAGATGCCATGCTATGTGTGGCTTGGTGTGTGATGCAACTCTCTTCAGCCTCTTCCAAGTAGGAGAGGCCGAGTAGGGAACCGCTGCAAATAATGGATGAGTCCCCATACAATATTTGCCCAGTAAAAACTGAGCCCAAAGAGAACTCTGAGTCCGAAATAACCACCATAGCTTTATAGAGAACGTGTCCACTACATCCTGTAGTCTCCTGAAGCCTAGTCCGCCCTCATTTATTGGAAGGCAAATCTCCTTCCAACTCCTCCAGTGTAGTCGGCATGCTTGTTCCTTAGAATCCCATAGGAACCGGGCAAAGATTCTCTCCAACATTTTCAGTACAACCTTGGGAGGTCGCATAATCTGAAAAAGATAAAGTGGTAGAGAGGATAGTACTGATCTCAACAAAGTAATCCGGCCCCCAAGTGATAACACTCGAGAAGCCCATCCTGAAATCCTGCTCCCGACCTTCATGATGAGGTCATCATATAGAAAACTCCTTTTGGCCCCCCTAAACAAGTGCACCCCCAAATAAGTGAAAGGTTGTGGCTGATGAGAAAACCCAGTCAAGAACACAAGTCTCCTGATCTGAATATCTGATGCCTGTCTGGGTAAAATAAGGCCGCTCTTGTCTCTATTCACCAATTGGCCAGAGACCCCCTCGTAATGCTCCAAACAATCGAGGACCCTCATGATAGACTGTTTCTGACCATTGGCGAATATGATCATGTCATCAGCAAATGAAAGATGTGAGACGAGAGTACTACCTTCATGCCGATATCGCATACTAGGATAGGCCTGAAACCTTTGAGTGAGAAGGCTAGAGAAATAGTCCGCAGCAATAATGAACAAGGAAGGTAAGATGGGATCACCCTATCTGAGCCTACGTGAGGACGGAAAGAAACCACATGGACGACCATTTAGAAGGACTGATAACTGACACTCCGAAATGCACCGTCTGATCATGTCAATCCACAACTGATCAAATCCAAACGCCTCCAGTACGGAATAAATGAATTCCCAATCCATGCGGTCGTGTGCCTTAGCCATGTCAAGCTTCAGCATAGCATTCCCCCCTCGCACTTTATCATCCAAAGTGTAAATGAGCTCCTGAGTCAATAACACATTATCCCCTATAAGGCGACCATGGATAAAACCACTATGCTGAGGAGAGATAATACGAGGCAGCAGCGAACTCAATCTGGTGTTCAAAAGTTTAGTGATCAGCTTATTGAACACCGTACAAAGGCTGATAGGTCTGAAATCTGTCCATCGACAAGCATTCTCCTTCTTCGGGAGCAAAACAATAGAGGTGGTGGCGAAACCACGAGGAAAATGTACACCCTCAAAGAAATCAACGACGGTACTATAGACATCCTCTCGTATGATATCCCAACAATGCTGGAAGAACAATGATGAGAATCCATCTGGGCCCGCGACACTGTCAGCATCAATACTGAAGACCGCCTCCCGTACCTCATGAATCAAAGGGAGACGGTTAAGTGCCACATTATCTGCCTCCGTAACCAGCCTAGGTATGATGTCTGGGCGGATGGGATCCAAGGGCTGTGAAGGAGCATATAATAAATCCTGGAAAAAAGATATAGCCGAACTCCGAATGTCCACAGTAGAAGATAAGACTTCTCCTGCTAGAGTCCTGACTTCTCCTACTCGCAAACACCAAATCTTATTCGACTAATTCTGAATTCCATAGTCGAAGTGCAAGAAACGGCGAAGAAACTTTTCGAGTCCGATTGAGTAGATAAGGAGGCCTCCAAATTCTGTTGACAGTGTGTGGAGGAAATAGGCACATTCAAACCAATCGAGTCCCGTGGCTTCTCCAACATATCCTCTAAAAGAGGATCGAAGTATAAAGAACTACTAATCATATGAATACTGCTGGTTGGATCCGGAGATTTAGCAACAGATGTGGAAATAGGATGTCCATGATGACCTACTCGAGTGGGAGCAACTGTCAACTGATCCGGTGGTATAGAAATAGGAATCCATGGATCACTGGTATTAGTAACAAGTGGGGCAGTGAAAGCAGTAACTGTCTTAGCGGCAGTAGCTGTTGTCGCCGGGATAATAGGAGGAATAAATGTAATATTCTCGGAAGTGCCATCCTGTCTCTTCTGATTACGCTTAACTGGTGTCCATCTCTGGCGAGGTAGAGTCGCAACCTCCTTAGCCTTACCCTTATCCTTGGCCAAAACTGGGAGAGCCCTAATAGTATGACCATCAGCTATGGGAGCCACAATTGGTAGAGCAGAATGCGAACCACTTGAGCATTTTTCATCTTTATGTCCAAAATGTCTGCATCTGAAGCAAAATTCGGGCACCTTGTCATATATAACGGGCTGCTAATATCCTCCCCTCTTCTCTCTCTCAATCCATACTCGATCAGGGAGTTTACATTCAAGGTCAATTTCAATACATACTCTCGCTTCACTGGGTCTTCGAAGATCAGAAGTAGCTTCGTCAATACGGAGAGGAAGCCCAATAGCTATAGCGAATAGTGCACTCTTAGCACGAAAGTGAATAAGGAGTAGAGGAAATGAAACCCAAATTGGAGCGATATGGACCTTATACTGTGGACTAAAGCTAGGGGTCCACTTGAAAAATCGCATAGGAAAACCATCAATATACCAAGTGGGTTTGAGGAATAATCGTGAGTAATCATCCTCGTGCGCCATGTGAATAATAATGTGTACATCATCAATTAAACCAATCTCATAGTCACCAATAAATCCAAAGCGCATAAAGTTCTCACGTACCTTGGTTATAGAGGGTTTATGGTGGATAAATTTACCTACAAGTGTGAACCTGTAGGCCTCTGCTAAAAACAGTTAATCTGATTCTTCAAAAAATATTGTAGGCTCACCATGGTGGATGTATGGCTCTTTAAAAACCAACATATGGTCTCTAGATTCCTAGGGAGCACGAAGGACAGAAGCACATGATTTCCTCTGGCTCCTTTCAGCTTGAGTGACAATGGGTTTGTTATTAACGGCAGCAGCATAGGACTTAGGGGCCTGGGTAGTAATTGGGGCACCAGAGAGAGTAATGGGTAGTCTAGCTGAGGTCGGGGCAGACCGAGTGCCGACAACAGGTGGTGGATGAGTATTGCTATCCATTTTACGAGCCTGCTGAGATTGATTCTGAAGTTCGTTGGTAGGAAGAGAGGCAACAAGATCTGTTTTGAGCTTAAATCGAGACGAAGGCTCGAAATTGGCGGTGAGGTTCACCACATTATTGCCCGTGGTCCAGGGTATCATAGGTGCATAGGGACGCGTGGAGTTCAGTGGTGGAGTTAAGTTGCCTTGAATAGGACCCAAGTCACCAGAATCGACTTTGGAGCTCAACACCTCAGCCGTAGCTTCAGGTATGAAATTGGATTTCAAATTGCTCATGTTTCCATCAATAGAGGGATTGTCCATACGCATATGATCACCAATTGTTTGAATATGGGTCGAATTTCGGACATTATCAGCATTAGAAAAGACAATTGGAGCAGATTCAAATTCACCATGTACGGGTAATTGGGCAAAGTCAAAATCAGAAGTTTGAGTAGTAATTGGAGCAATTGGGTGTTTACCCATAACCATTTGATTATCAATTTCATGTATATGGGTCGAAATTGGAACACTAACCTCAGTATGGTTATCAATTGAGTCTGAAAAAATTCCATCGCGTGGCAAATTTGGGGCAGAATCCAATCCAGTTGTTAGAGCTCCAATTGATGTACTCTGATCATTACCCATGTCCTTACCATTGTCAATTGGGTGTTGGTTGGTCGAATTGAGGAATTGGAGCAGCAAAGATTCATCAAATTGGTTCTTTCCAAATTTTTCGCACAGGTTCATCACTTCAATAGCAAATCGATCCGGTTGCAGGCTAAAGTGAACCTGACCCATGACTGGTCTAGGTTCGTCATGTGAGGCCACACCTAGCCCTGGTGGCCCGCCGCTGTTTTTCGTTCGGACGTCGTCGAAATTAAGGTGGGGAAGCTGCGCTGTTGCGAAAGTCGCGACAGAGCTGTTTTGTTTCTGAAATTGGAGGGCTTTCCAATGGTGTCCAAATTAATGTTTCCGCCGCTGTTTTATTTTTGGTGCAAATTAATGGTTGTGATGAGGGCTTTCCAATGGTGTCCAAATTAGGTGGTTTGGGTAGTGGAAAATTTTCGGATTTTTTATGCATTGTAGAGATAAGGGAGAGCTTTTGGGGGTTTAGGGTTTAGGGTCTGGGGTTAGGGTCTATGGTCTAGGGTTTAGGGTTTGAGGTTTGGGGGTTGGGGTTTGGGGTTTGGGGTTTAGGGTTTTTAGGGTTTACGGCTTAGGGTTTGGGGTTTAGGGTTTGGGGTTTGGGGTTTGGGTTTGGGGTTAGGGGTTTGGGGTTTAGGGTTTTTAGGGTTTACGGTTTAGGGTTTGGGGTTTGGGGTTTGGGTTTGGGGTTAGGGGTTTGGGTTTGGGGTTAGGGGTTTAGGGTTTTAGGGTTTAGGGTTTTAGGGTTTCAGGGTTAGGGTTTAGGGTTTAGGGTTAGGGTTTAGGGTTTTTTTTTTTTAGTAGAAGGAGGGTTTAGGGTTTAGGGTTTAGGGTTTAGGGTTTAGGGTTTAGGGTTTAGGGTTTAGGGTTTAGGGTTTAGGGTTTAGGGTTTAGGGTTTAGGGTTTAGGGTTTAGGGTTTAGGGTTTAGGGTTTAGGGTTTAGGGTTTAGGGTTTAGGGTTTAGGGTTTAGGGTTTAGGGTTTAGGGTTTAGGGTTTAGGGTTTAGGGTTTAGGGTTTAGGGTTTAGGGTTTAGGGTTTAGGGTTTAGGGTTTAGGGTTTAGGGTTTAGGGTTTAGGGTTTAGGGTTTAGGGTTTAGGGTTTAGGGTTTAGGGTTTAGGGTTTAGGGTTTAGGGTTTAGGGTTTAGGGTTTAGGGTTTAGGGTTTAGGGTTTAGGGTTTAGGGTTTAGGGTTTAGGGTTTAGGGTTTAGGGTTTAGGGTTTAGGGTTTAGGGTTTAGGGTTTAGGGTTTAGGGTTTAGGGTTTAGGGTTTAGGGTTTAGGGTTTAGGGTTTAGGGTTTAGGGTTTAGGGTTTAGGGTTTAGGGTTTAGGGTTTAGGGTTTAGGGTTTAGGGTTTAGGGTTTAGGGTTTAGGGTTTAGGGTTTAGGGTTTAGGGTTTAGGGTTTAGGGTTTAGGGTTTAGGGTTTAGGGTTTAGGGTTTAGGGTTTAGGGTTTAGGGTTTAGGGTTTAGGGTTTAGGGTTTAGGGTTTAGGGTTTAGGGTTTAGGGTTTAGGGTTTAGGGTTTAGGGTTTAGGGTTTAGGGTTTAGGGTTTAGGGTTTAGGGTTTAGGGTTTAGGGTTTAGGGTTTAGGGTTTAGGGTTTAGGGTTTAGGGTTTAGGGTTTAGGGTTTAGGGTTTAGGGTTTAGGGTTTAGGGTTTAGGGTTTAGGGTTTAGGGTTTAGGGTTTAGGGTTTAGGGTTTAGGGTTTAGGGTTTAGGGTTTAGGGTTTAGGGTTTAGGGTTTAGGGTTTAGGGTTTAGGGTTTAGGGTTTAGGGTTTAGGGTTTAGGGTTTAGGGTTTAGGGTTTAGGGTTTAGGGTTTAGGGTTTAGGGTTTAGGGTTTAGGGTTTAGGGTTTAGGGTTTAGGGTTTAGGGTTTAGGGTTTAGGGTTTAGGGTTTAGGGTTTAGGGTTTAGGGTTTAGGGTTTAGGGTTTAGGGTTTAGGGTTTAGGGTTTAGGGTTTAGGGTTTAGGGTTTAGGGTTTAGGGTTTAGGGTTTAGGGTTTAGGGTTTAGGGTTTAGGGTTTAGGGTTTAGGGTTTAGGGTTTAGGGTTTAGGGTTTAGGGTTTAGGGTTTAGGGTTTAGGGTTTAGGGTTTAGGGTTTAGGGTTTAGGGTTTAGGGTTTAGGGTTTAGGGTTTAGGGTTTAGGGTTTAGGGTTTAGGGTTTAGGGTTTAGGGTTTAGGGTTTAGGGTTTAGGGTTTAGGGTTTAGGGTTTAGGGTTTAGGGTTTAGGGTTTAGGGTTTAGGGTTTAGGGTTTAGGGTTTAGGGTTTAGGGTTTAGGGTTTAGGGTTTAGGGTTTAGGGTTTAGGGTTTAGGGTTTAGGGTTTAGGGTTTAGGGTTTAGGGTTTAGGGTTTAGGGTTTAGGGTTTAGGGTTTAGGGTTTAGGGTTTAGGGTTTAGGGTTTAGGGTTTAGGGTTTAGGGTTTAGGGTTTAGGGTTTAGGGTTTAGGGTTTAGGGTTTAGGGTTTAGGGTTTAGGGTTTAGGGTTTAGGGTTTAGGGTTTAGGGTTTAGGGTTTAGGGTTTAGGGTTTAGGGTTTAGGGTTTAGGGTTTAGGGTTTAGGGTTTAGGGTTTAGGGTTTAGGGTTTAGGGTTTAGGGTTTAGGGTTTAGGGTTTAGGGTTTAGGGTTTAGGGTTTAGGGTTTAGGGTTTAGGGTTTAGGGTTTAGGGTTTAGGGTTTAGGGTTTAGGGTTTAGGGTTTAGGGTTTAGGGTTTAGGGTTTAGGGTTTAGGGTTTAGGGTTTAGGGTTTAGGGTTTAGGGTTTAGGGTTTAGGGTTTAGGGTTTAGGGTTTAGGGTTTAGGGTTTAGGGTTTAGGGTTTAGGGTTTAGGGTTTAGGGTTTAGGGTTTAGGGTTTAGGGTTTAGGGTTTAGGGTTTAGGGTTTAGGGTTTAGGGTTTAGGGTTTAGGGTTTAGGGTTTAGGGTTTAGGGTTTAGGGTTTAGGGTTTAGGGTTTAGGGTTTAGGGTTTAGGGTTTAGGGTTTAGGGTTTAGGGTTTAGGGTTTAGGGT